>CM059559.1:13635506-16606305 GCA_030386875.1 Morinoia aosen | reverse complement strand
AGTAACATTAATCTCTCATTGACTCGCAGTGCTGTACAAAGTCTGCACTCATCAATGATGCAGTCACGTAAGCCATTCAGGTACATCTGACTTGAATTATTGACGACATGGAGAATTCAGCAAGATATTTGCTGGCAAGGCACAGGTGTCTTGGTTGGGGCGGACCAAAGTAAGGCGAGTTCTAACGGACAACTTATTACTTCTTGCACATTTCAGATGACTTTTTATCATGATTTCAGGATGGTAACACTTTTTGTGCTCTCTGTGGCACAGCGGTTAAGGGATCGGACTTGCATGCTGGAAGTCGCGGGTTCGTATCCCGGCGCTGGCGCAGAGATTTTCCCCGTTGGGTATAAGGGAAAGCTCCTGCACAATACCCCACTCAACCCAGGTGTCGGAAATGGGTACCGGCTTTACGGGGGAACCGTCATGGTGTCCTATATATAGGGTTAGTTGTAAGACATTTGAAAAACCAATGCTAAGATCATATGTATCAGGCTTGATTGGAAATAAAGCATCCCAAAGATGCCGACGTTAACCTTTGTGAGAATGGTTACCAAGTACGTCCGGCGAAGAAAACATGCTAGCAGTATCCAAGGTGAAATTAGATTGTTAGTTTGAGCCTCCCTAACCGTTAAAAAAAAGGGGTTCCAAAGAGATGAAGGGGGAAGGCACTATTTAGTATGGAGAGAAGGGAACGCGGAATTTTTGCGAAAGGGACATAGAAACAGTAAGTTGAGAAACAGGTTCATGGAACAAGATCAAAGTTGAAGAAGAAAGTAGTAGGTGCTGAAAAACAGGCCTGCAGTGAACCGAAAAAAGATGGACCTTAACAGAACAAAAAACATTTATTTCGACTAAAAGAAGGCCTACCTTTCGCTCAGCTCGGGCCTTCACACATTTTCCCCTGGGAGTGCTAATTCTCATAGATACAATAGTTGTATTCCCCTGATGGGATCCAAGGTGATAAATCCACTGAATTTTGTGCCATTAATGCCTACTTTGGCATTCATAGAACGTGCACAGAGGCGCCACAATCTCGACATGTAGTGGATGAATCAGAAGATCCGCCACTTTGATCTCACCTGGAACAAGTTCAAATCAGGACATCGCTGCTGTGACGTCACGAGCTCACGGCGCTATGCAGTCTTAGGGATCAAAAGTCCTGGCATTAAAACCTCAAGTAATGAGTCAAATTAGTCTACAAATGATGTATACCGCACGCTTATTTCGCTCACTTGAATGTCCACAGTGCACGGTTATATTTGAAGCAATGTGAAGTTGTTTGAACGTTTCAGGCACTGATACTGTAGGACAAAGGACCATTTCTGGAAATGTCACTGTTTCTCAAGCAAGCACTTAGGAGCAATAAAAGCTAAGATACGAATTAATTCATGAAGGAAAGGCTTAAAGTAAAATGTCGTTCGCATTCCGTACTCCACCTTTACCTTTTACTGCGCTATATGGCTATTTTAGCGAGCCTTTATCCAGTGACAAGGTCAATACGGGTGTGACTGTCGTTTTTTTTTACAGTTATGGAGCAGCAAAAACGAATGGGAAATAAAATTGAAGTACTTTGAACTGTTCGACGAAAAAAAAAGAGATCGTTGTGGCAATGGACAGCAATTATTGGCATTGTGCCTTAGTCATGATTTGGGTTCCTTCTTGTATGGCTTCAGCGATACAGGCAGAGAAACAGTCCGGGAAACTGGTGAAGTGACAATTGAAAAATTCTGGTAGTGAGAACTGGAAAAAACTGTCGGAGTGACAATCGGTAAAAATAGACGGAAATACAATCGGGAAAACTCCCGGGACACAACTGAGTAATCTAGCAGAAGAATAATCTGAAAAACTGACATGCGGAGAGACATTCGAGAAGACTGACAGAGCGGCAATCGAATTTATTCGTGATTCATTCGATGAAGGTCTAACTTCAATTTCCGTCATTAGAGCGATTATGAAGAAGAAATCGGGAAGCTCAAGTTTTATAGGTACCACATGCATGTAAACTTAGGGTGTCTCGGTTGGCACAGCGCGTAACGAAGGTAAGAAAATGAGTGAGCATCTCAATGAGACGAATGAGTGAAATAGGAATAATGAATATATGAATAATGAATAATAATGAATGAATAATGAGTGAGCATCTCAATGAGACGAATGAGTGAAATAGGAATAATGAATATATGAATAATGAATAATAATGAATGAATAATGAGTGAGCATCTCAATGAGACGAATGAGAGAAATAGGAATAATGAATATATGAATAATGAACAATAATGAATGAATGAATAATGAATAATGAGTGAGCATCTCAATGAGACGAATGAGTGAAATAGGAATAATGAATATAAGACGAAGACTCTTCTGCAAGCGGTCAGTAGCACGGAACCCTCGTCTCCTCCACTGAGAGAAAAAGTAGAAAACAAAAAGATCATTATGGCCTGCTCAACTACAGATCTAAATCCACAGCGGACTACTGCATCAAGTGTAGCTGCTACTGTGGCAACAATATGATTGATTGACTGTAATAAAGTTTTAGCCTCCCTTTTCCACAACAAAGATGTTCAAAGAGATGAAGGATGCCCGCACCCTTTGGTATGGAGACAAGGAAACGCGGAATCAACGCACAAGATGGATGAAAACAAAAAAACAGTAAGCTAAGGAAGAAGTTCATGAAACAAGATAAAAGTTAACAAGAAAGTAAAAAGTGCTGAAAAACAGGATAGCAGTGAACCGAAAAAAGATGGTCCGTAACAAAACAAAAACCTTTTCTGTTTGAACAAAAAGAAGGCCTACCTAATTTTTAGCTAGGGACTTTACATACTCCCCCTTGGTGTGACCAACAATAAATACCGGCCCCCACTGTACACTGACGATGACACCCCCTCAACACAACCCACCTCAAAAGTTCTACGTAACTCCGACGGACGAAAGCCAAGTCTCTGAGGTGCCCTAGACGACTATTTTTTTCAGAGGCGCCTCTCTGAAGATGAGCGATTGAGCGATACTCGGAAATATTCGTGGGCGGAGGCAAACGGGCGAACTGGCGAGACGACCATCGTTACAACCGAGGAAACGACAATCGGGGTCAACACATCGCAATAAGTGTGTATTCTGATATGCTGATAAGTTGATTTACCGGGCAAAGCTCACTTTCTAAACTGATAAGATCCATGATAAATTTCAGGGAGCAGTAATGAGCTTCCAAAAGTGTGATATGACAGTAAAATGAAGAATGGGTGCGTTGTTCGTTCATTCTACTTTTAACCCACCTACTTCAAAAAAAGGTTACTTTAATGAGGACCCAAATTTTAAAGGGACCTATTCTAAAATGAACTTACTCAAAAAAAAGAATCAACTCAAATAAAAGGACCTACTTGAATAAAAAGACCTACTTTATAAACGTCTTACTTTTTTAAGCACCGACGTAAAATAAAAATACCTATTTTAATACCACATTTCACAAACACTGAAGCAAATAAGTTTACTGAAAGATGTCCCCACTACATAACGAAAGCAATAAGTTCAGAGGCAAGTTAGAGAGCAGCCACGTTACACGATTAAAGTTTGATATTCGAGAGCTGTCACGTTACACGAAACTACTCGATTAAATTTAGATGTTCCAAATCTATCATGTTACACGAAACTACACGATTAAATTTAGATGTTCGAAAGCCGTCACGTTACACAGAACTAGTTACGCGATCAAATTTAGATGTTCCAAATTGGTCACGTTATACGAAACAGCAAGATTAATTTTAGATGCTCCAAATCAGCCACGTTACACGAAACCGAAAGATTAAATTTAAATGTTCTAGAGCAGCCACGTTACCCGATCAAATTCAGACGTACGAGAGCCGCAACACAGGGGAATGTACCGCTGCCCCGGCACCCGCCAACCGGACCTCAGAGCTCATGCTCCAGCTAGCGTCTCATCGCAAGCAAATAACAATTCTTCTCGTATTATATTATCCAGCGATGTTCAGTGTGTTTTTTTTTTGTGTCTGCGCTGAGAACGATTTAAGGCTAGTGAAACGGGTAATTTTCTTCTAGAATTAATGCTGAATCGGAGGTTTAGTTTTTCAGTGGGTGATATTTGAGAGATTTAACCACAACCACAACCACAAGATATAACTTTTTAATTTTCGTGTACTCTCAAGCAGCGTTTGTAGAGGAACTACACTTTAATTTTATGCTGTATTTAACGAAAAATGCAAGTGATTATTTTCCTTTATTGAAAACAAGACGATGAACGTTTAAATTGAGCAAATCCTTGACATTTAAGAGATACATTATAATTCACACCAGTATTTTTAATTACAGTGTAATATACAGAAGAGACTATAACATGGTTGCCAGTGATACAAGGACCAGAACAATAATATACAATCCTAAAAATGTCATAAACGAGAACAAAATGTCATATCTCACCGCCAAAGCACGTGAGATCCTGGAAGAGGCAAAATGAAGAGAATAGGTTTCCAGACATGCCGCTCTGAAGATGATCGTAGCCCTAACATTCGCCAGTTCCCGGAACGGTCAGTAAGGGCTAAGGTGTCGCCATTTAGATAGGGATTTATATCCAGTTAGGACTGAGGTGTCACCCTATACACCAAGGATCCCTCACGTGTGACGTGCGCTCAAAGATCCAGATCAGAAGTTTTGATCCTCTTTGAAAGATTCTGAGCTAATTAAATATGGATTGTGCCGTGTAATTCTTTACAGCCTGACTCGCGTAACAAACATATGCCTTCTCGATCTAAAAACCCTATGAGAAGAGCGAGGTAGTAAGGCAGAGTTATGAACACAAAGAACTGAACACTGTCTAAGTTACAACAGAAATGTAAATAAATAGATCTCGGGAGCGCTATTTGCTCAAGGTATCCAGATGAGGACAGATACTATCAGCCTACCCACTGGGTGTACCCCATAACCCTAGGTATACAAGAGGAGACCAAATCTCAGAGATACACCAAAAACAATAAAAAAAACAATCCCTTTTCAGCTCAGCGCAAAATTAACATAACGAAATTCAGAATTGATCAAACACTTCTAAAAAGTTCACATGAAGGCTTCTGATCATTCCTGGACTATTCACGCGCATACAAATATTTTTTTTTGTGATTGAGGCTGAAGCCACACCACGTAACAGAATCCAGTGTAAAATAACAGTTCGAGTTTCTCTCTACCTGCCAAAGTTGAAGCGTGAGAGATAGCCGTGAGAGATTCGCCTGAGAAACCGTACAGCGTTGACGCGGTACCCTGGTCAGGGTCTAGGCCAGTGGTTCTTAACACTTTGACTGCGACTACTAAATATTAAGTTCAATGCCAAACTCAAATTTAAATTCAGTTGTAGTGAACTATTTTGAAAATACCAAGCATGAACTGGATCGTGCCTGCATTTAGCCTTGATTAAGTATTTATGGAAATTGAATTTGCGACTACTGGTCGGTCAGCAGCATAATGAAAATTACCTCCGTGTACCAGTGGTGTCACACGTCGCAGTCAAAGTGTTAACCTGGGTTCGGCATGGTATAGTTTGTGCACTAATGCAGTATAAATATTTAATTAAAAAAAATTCTATTTTCCCGACTACGTAGGTATTCGATGAATGCTTGTGTGGAACTTGAGGGATTCAGTACCTCCAACAATGTTAAGAACCACTGGACTAAGCACTCTTGCCTCCAAGGTTGCATTTTTTTCATAAAATTAAGTTTTAGATTACTTCAAATAAAATTACTCCATAAAAATGACCTAAAATCTGGCAACTCTACATAGGTTGTAGATTTTTGATGTTTTTTATGGTTCAACCATACTCGACAAAAGCCCAAACTCGGGGAACAGCATTCAAATCCATTTGATTTTTAAATGGATGTAACATTTTTCGTGTAACTTTGAACTAATGTGCTAAAAATTGCATAGTTTACCGTACCGTAGTAAATTTGACCGTATTGTGAATTGTACATTCAAGTCAAACTTGAGCAGTCTTCCCAAACTATATGGGGAGAGATTCTGTGCAAGTGAAGTCACCACTCGAACTCTCGCGACGCTGACCTCGAGTTCATCCGAGTCCATACCTGGAACACCACAAAACCAGGGTAGAACATCATACACCAGGGGTTGCCAACCTTGTTTTCGACCCGTAAAGAAATTTCATTCGAATCTCCCATCCCATGAAATAAAAATGCCCACGTAAGGCCAATATTCTATTATTTGCGTGGACTTTTCCCGCACCCCCTGGAATATCGTCTCGCACTCCCACCGTACACTAAGTAATCCTCTCAGTATATAACTCCGGTGGTCTAGATCTCACTATAATATTCTCTTTTTTTGGTCCGTCCGGACCCGCTGAAAAATGTACGTCTCGTAACTACAAATTAAAGTTTGCATTTGTGTAATTTGCCTGTCTGGACATCATTTCCCAGCATTTGTATCATTACCATCTCCTCTCACTAATTTTTCCGTTATTCTTTTTATTGAATATTTATTTACCCATTGAAACATTCCAGAAGCCATAGTGAAGAAAACTTCACAGCAAAGTAGGACTACGTACTTCAGACAGGGACGCCTAGTATGTGTACAGTGGCCGGTGTACGTACAGCCTAAAGCCACTAAAATTACGGAAAGCCCAAGTTTATCAGCGTAGGTCGGAAACCTCGCAAGTTTGTCCCACGCAAACCGGACATTCTCGATTACCTGCACCTGCAGGTATACGTCACTAGTTTTGAAATTCACGGGCAACATTTGCCAGCCAGCTCTTTGGCCCCGCGACAACTGTGTGTAGCGTAAACAACGTTTTTCAGTTTTAACCCTAGTAATTCCGTTATAACAAACGATGAAATTATGAAGAAGAATCTGGGATTATTCCCGTTCTCAACGACGCACCATTTCTCGACCAATTATTTCATTTAAATCAGCACAGATGTCCCCACGCGAGACATCTGCGCTACGGCGCCACTTATAAATATGAACAGCCAGTTACAGTTCCAGCATTACAAAGCTGCTGAAAATTACATAGAGCTCCTCAGCTACAATAGAACAGCTGTATGACACACAACATTAACATAGCGAAATTTACGGTTTGAACTGAGAGCGACATCGAACTCAACAGTATGTCATCTTGATATAAAAGAAAAACGCACTGCGACGAAAACCTCAATTGTGGGATTTGTATGCAATTCAGTGCAGTATCTATAACCATTCTTGAACTGGACTGACCTAAGGGAACTGAAGCAACTCTTCTACGATATTATTCTCGAGCTCTGTGCGAGAAATGCATAAACGGGAGAACTGTTAGCAGGGATAGTGAATTCTAAAAACACTTCTGGTCACACGGGTCGGAAACAGATGAGCTGCTGTTCATGGTCTAGTAAAAAAGGACGTTTAATTGCGTGTAAAGTTAAACGAAGAACAGATGTAGCAAAAATAAAGCACTCAGTAATACTTACTGAATAAAGTCAACAAGTATTTGTGATATTCAAGGTGTCCCCAATGATTGTATACACTGATTTCCACTGATTATAAATATTAATATTATTTAAAGTAAGATAGTGCAGGGAAGTATGATTCTTATATAATTTAGTTGTCATCCTTTAAAAATACAGTTTGATAAACACCGGTTGATTTTCATCATTAACTGTTGTACCTTATCTCAGCTACATAATATTATTAACACTTAAAATGGGTAAATATTGTTTTGCGTACACCGCTAGTTAATGAAGACACTTATAAACGCGTTCTGATAACTCACGCAGGGTGTCCACGAAGTGTTTACACTGATTTCACAAGTTAGCAACACTTATCTGCCGCATTTTACAACAGATTATTTCTGATTATTTTTCTTTCGTTCCCTCAAAATGCAGCTCAATAATCGCAATAGAATAAAATGTATCATAGGCACTCAAAATCAATATATAAATGTTTCGTGAACTCCCAGTCCAAGCTGTGTAATTCGATTAGAAAATAAGCAGGATACTGTCACATTTTTCGACATCAGTTTAGTTGAGATGAGGTTAAAGATAGCGAACAAACGAGGGCTACTCTCAGGTTAGTAGATCGTGTGCTAAAATAAGCATTTTCCTATATCTTTTGAAATGACGCGCGTTGGAGCTGTCCGCAAGTTGCTTAAATTCACCGAATTGTGCCACCCTGAATTAGAGCATTCATACGGCGTGTGATCATCTTTTGAGACGATGCACGCCTGATCTGTTCGCAAGTTTCTAATCTCCACTCACTAAGTTGTGTTACGCTAAACTGCTTCTGAAGGGCTCGCTAAACTTCACTGGATTGTAGAATTCATACAGCGTGAGGTCAAACCTTCGTCGGGAGACGCACATCTCGCGCTACATTAAATGTTGAGGATTAACCAGTAATTAACCGCGCTACTAAATAGTGGCAATTTCTCAAGGTAATCTTGCTAACCTTTGTGCGTGGAAAATATGCAAAAATACTTTAAGGAACGTATTTTGAATCATGAAAAACTGACAATTCGTAGACGAAAGCTATCTCAAATCATTCTTACCTCTGGTTGCGTAATAAACTTTATGAAATTTCAATTTTCTAGTTTACCTAATGAAGATCTGAAGATGTTTCCGAGTTTATTGCTGATTTCAATCTATTCTTTACTGTTGAATTTCATTCAGCAATTTGATGAAAAGCGTTTCGCTTCATTACGAAATCTCAACGACACCCACCGAATTCCTCAGTTTAGTTTTTAAACATTTAGATGGAACAACATTTAACACGTTGCTTGCGATACGACCCATCCATGGATCGTTCGAAAAAGTTTTAAGAATCTTTTGAAATTAATGGACCCAGTTAAAGTTCGTTTCTTCATGAAATATCTAGCAAATTTTGCCTTTCAATTTGAGTTGAAAATTACTCGTCAGTTTAACCCATCGCAATCAACGTGTCAACAACACAATTTAAATTTTAAACAATTTAAACAATTTAAACAATTTATTTACCTCAGGAGATACAGAGGTAGAATGTTTCTTAAGTCTAATACAATGGTCAGAGTTGAGTATAGCTACCTGTGGGCCGAATAAGTTCAGCGACTTCTAGGGCATCCTACCATTACATTATTCTAGGGCGTACAATAATGTTTAGCCTAATTCACTTAGCCTAGTTTCGCATTAGACTGATCAACAGGATAATGAACTCGATATTGATGTTTAATTTTACAATATAGGTCATATGGACAATATTTAACAGTATATTCGATAACGATTTGGGAGCAGACTGAAAATCGGCGATATTACTCATGGCAAATTGCATTATTAGGACCAGACATGTAGGAGGCAGGATTTGACTTGGTGATCTTACACGACTAGTATTCTGATAAGAAGTGAGACTCAAGATTTCTTTTAAATACCTTGTAAGAATTACTTTCACGGATCTCCGCAGGTATTGAGTTCCAGGTTTTAGTTCCAACGAATAGTATACTATGTTGCGAGCGGGCCTTTGAATAATAAGGAAGCATGAATTTACTTTTATTTCGTGTTAAATGGTCGTGATGACCAGTTTGCGCAGTTAATAACTGTTGAAGGCTATTGTCGCCATCATTAGCTAATGTTTTGTAGATGAAATTGCAGATGGAGATTTTGTAGAGATCCGAGAGTTTAAGTATTTGTAAATTTTTGAATGAATCATTTGTGTGAGCATTATATTCTAGGTTCTTTACCGCTCTGATGGCTCTTTTTTGCAGAGTAAAAATTATATTGGTTTTATTTTTATCAGTTCCATGCCATGCTTCTATTCCGTATTGCAGGTATGGTGAAATGAGCGTTCGATAAAGCATTAGTAAGGCTGTTTCAGGCAGGGAATTTTTAACTTTATTCAGGATTCC
The DNA here is from genome assembly GCA_030386875.1 of Morinoia aosen. Lineage (NCBI taxonomy): Eukaryota > Metazoa > Arthropoda > Malacostraca > Amphipoda > Talitridae > Morinoia > Morinoia aosen. The sequence continues at coordinate 16,596,455 of CM059559.1, read as the reverse complement.
GATGGATTTTGATAATTTAGAACTAATATGAGTGATGTGCTCTTTGAAGGTCAGATGTTTATCTATTATGATGCCCAGAAATTTACATGAGTTGGTTTCTTTGATTTCACCTTCGCCAATTTTAATGGATGGTAGAGATATATTTTTCTTGTATGAGAACGTAATATAATTTGTTTTATCGATATTGAGGCTTATTTTATTAGCTTTAAGCCACAGTGAAACCTTATGGAGTTCATTATTTATACTCTCCGCAATCGTAGTGGGATTTTCGTTCGGAAGGACCGCAGAAAGCGTACTGTCATCGGCAAAAAGTATGAATTTAAAAAATGATGTAGATTTAATAATATCATTGATAAAAATCAGAAAAAGGAGAGGCCCAAGAACAGATCCTTGTGGAACTCCATGGCTAATTTTCTGTGGGTCCGATTTTGCGTCGTCAATGACAACGTATTGCTTCCGATTTGTTAGGTATGATCTGAACCAATCATGGGCAACCCCACGAATGCCATAACAATGAAGTTTCGAGAGTAATATGTTATGGTCCACACAATCGAATGCCTTTCGAAAGTCAAGAAATACAGAGAAGACAGTCTTTCCGTTATCTATATTAGAATAAAGGAATTGTAAATGATTTAATATTGCCTGTGTTGTTGATTTTTTACAGCGAAAGCCGTATTGTTTATCATAGAGAAATGATTTTTGCTCAAAATAAGAGTACACTTTTTTATACACAATTTTCTCGAATACCTTGCTAATAATTGGTAACATGGAGATAGGTCGATAATTGTTTACACAGGTTTTTTCACCATTTTTAAAGCTAGGGGTTACTCTAGCAACTTTGAGGGAGTTCGGGAAAGTGCCTAGTAAGAGAGACTGGTTAATAATATTGGATATCAGCGGGGCCACAATATCAGCAATTATTTTAAGTATTTTAGTTGGAAACGTTTGTAACCCACTCGATTTATTTTTCATGTTGTATATGCACGCAATTACATCGGAGGAGTTTGTAGGCGTAAAGAAAAAGGAGTTGTGTTCTCGAATATGATCCATAAATTCCAGGTGATCAGTAGGTTCACTTGGAATACCATTGGCTATAGTTTTCCCTACGTTTACAAAGAAGTTGTTGAAGAGATTAGCAATTTCATTCTTCTCATGGTATTTTACATTATCTTGAGTGATATATCCAATTTTCTTTTTTTCGGCGTTATTCGGTTTATAACAAGAGTTAAGGAGACGCCAAGTCTTTTTAACGTCAGCTTTGAATTGAGTAAACTTGAGGGTAAAGTAGCTCTTTTTTGATGTTCTTATCTGGTTTGTCACATAGTTTCTGAACCGGTTATATGTTTCTCTAGATATTCGCCCTTCGCAAAGGAGGGCTAGGTACGCTTGGCGTTTTTTTATATTTATCACGATGTCTCTAGTAATCCAGGGCTTTTGTTTATTTTTCTGGGTAACTGTACGAGTTACAATTGGGCAACACTGATTGTATGCGTTCATTATGGTTTCAGTCAACTTTACTACTGATTCATCAATGCTCCTTGCATTATTGTTTTGTTGGGTGATGTGCAATGTTGGCATTAAATCTTCTAGAACGGTGCGCATTTCTTCTAAATTTGATTCGTTTATTTTACGATATGAGTAAGTTTCAGCCCGTGCTTTGGTGCACGCAAGATAGACATTTTTCTTAATAAGAAAAACTGGCAAATGATCTTACACGACTTTCCATCGTAAATTTAAAGTTCTAAATTAAATTTAAAACAAAATGTAGACCCAAGCCCACCTAAAGGACAGCATTTCGACGGCCCAAGAGAGCGACACAAACTTTGTTACTCCGATGACGCGAACTGTGCCGAGCGGCGTCGTGGCTCACCGCAATTTCGGAACAGTTGCAAAAAGAAATTTCACCATGCTATTTTCGTAACAGGAACTCACTTGGGCAAACGGCAGATGTAATCCCAAAACTTAGCCACAGTTTCATTGAACAAGAATATCAGCAGTGATGGTTTGAACACAGCACACACTCAGCAATGAAGCACTTGAGAGACTGCACCCTCCCGCGACCACAGTCAAACGGTTACTAACGTTGTTACGTGGTGTCGTGGTCGCGTACTACTCTCAGGGATCAGCTGTTATTGGTACACCTGAGGACCTTTAAACTTTGCGCCCTTTAAATCGGAATGAGTTGAGCGTGAGACCACGGAGGGCAATTTCCTACATGGTGCTCTGGTCGAGTAAAAAAACTCGCTTTGATATTACCATGTTCACCTTTTTAAGGCATAATTAATTAGCATTTTGCTGTCAACAGTTCCCCTCTAACAGATTCAGGGTACGGAGCCGTTGCATATATGTCCTGACTAGTAAAGAAGTGAGCAGTTTCTCACAGCACCACCAAACGATTGATAGATATAGTTCTTTTTATTTCGCGTACCGCTGTGCATTGGTAATGCGGGTACATTACCACAGCACAATTCAACAACTACAGCGACAGATCAGCATATGTAAAATGAGAGCCACGTTTTTGCTCCAACAGTGAAAAGGCATACATTTCCTTTAGATTATTGCTATTATTTCTAAGAAGACGAAAAACACACATTTTGTAGAGAGTAGTTTGCAAATAAGTACGTTAAGGAAGCTTTTGTGAAATACCAACGCTGGAAAATAGAATTATTTTGCCTATTATAGAATTAAGTTTTATGTAAGCGGACAAGTGACAATATAAAGTAATTAAAATGTATATTATTGAAATAGTGGCCACGTTTTGCCGTTATAAAGAGACCATTATCCTGATGTTGTCGTTATAAGGACATCATTAGCTAAAGTTGCCGACATGACGATAACTAGCGGTATTGCTTCACTGGCTTTCAACTTCTCACAGGTGAGCTGACTGGCGTTTCCTGATGAGAAACATTGACATACTTCTGCCATTAACTTCTGCAATATAGTTCTGTAATATACTTCTGTAATATACTTCTGTAATATACTTCTGTAATATACTTCTGTAATATACTTCTGTAATATACTTCTGTAATATACTTCTGTAATATACTTCTGTAATATACTTCTGTAATATACTTCTTTAATATACTTCTGAAATATGCGTCTGTAATATACGTCTGTAATAGACTTCTGCACTATACTTTTGCAATATACTTCGGTAATATACTTCTGTAATATAATTTTTTAATATACTTCTGTAATATACTTCTGTTGTATACTTCTGTGATATACTTCCGTAATATAATCTCAAATTTATTGTCTATTGAAGTAATTAGTCCGTATGCATTGAATAGACCCTTCTTACTCTACGTACGTACTAAACATATTCATAGAAGAGCATGAAGACAAGTTGAGAATTAATGAAATTAATTTGCAAATAACATCGTAGAAACAAATACATGAGGGGAGAGTTCGGGGTCCTCAAATTCAGGTCAGTTAAGAAACTATCACAATTTTCTGTTTCCAATTATTAAAAGAACAGATGTGGCCAATGACCTCGGACGTAATCCTCGTTGCTATTAAATTTGTCCAAGTACTGAATTTTCTTTTGACGTTCATTCAGGAGAAATTATTTCCACATGAGAGCCCGTCCATGCACACATCATCTCAATATCAATATCTATTCATACGGTCTCCATTCAAAGCGTTGGTATGCAGGCGAGCTTGCATCGTGCGATGATTTGAAGAGTGCGTCCGGTGCAGCACAACTGCATCTTAAATGGGTCATGTTAATTTGAGTCTATTTCTAATTGATTTGGGTCATGTTAAATAAGTAAGAGTCATGAAAAATTGTAATCAATAACTGCAGCAATTAAATTCATTTTTGTTATTCTCATGATCGCATTAGTGAAAGGGTTCACTATCTACGTACAATGACGAATACTCTTCAATTCAATGTAAAATGCCCATCAGTGTTCTTGCAGTATTACATGCTAGTGATATGTGCACATAGCTTGTATTTCAGGCCACATGTGTCGGCATCTCTGCGTACATCCAGAGCTGTCACATTTCAATGAATATCCAACGTTGCATTCCAAGATAACATTCCAATGCAGATTTTATGCATTAGCTGTGGCGATTAAAAGTTTAAGTCATTCATGTTAGACTCAAGTTTCGCTTAATATTTCTTTTAGGATTCTATCTTTACGTTGCAAGTGTTAAAAACCAGTGGTGTAACTCGAGCTACTTTGAAAATGTGCGAACATATTTAGACATTTCAACTTTACTATTTGCTGAATCTGCAACGCTATGATTTTTTTACAATGGTGAGGTGTGTGTGGATCTTCATTTTTGCAAAAACAGTGATCCTGATTCAAGAGGTTGGAAATTTTATCCGTTTTTGCGCTGAAAAATGAGTCACATCTCCGGCAAATTTTTTCATGGACGCCTCAAGAACCAACCCGTCTTCACTCGTAAAATTATTTACAAGCGAAGGGGAGAGAACCAGCTGATGCATGCACATTGCAAGAGTTTGAAAGTGCAATTCAGACAAAAACCGCTAGTGATACATCATTGGAATCATTACTTAGGTCTAATACAAAGGACAGATTTCAGATGCAAAGGGGTTTTTAAATTACACGAGGGATGGCGTGTGGTTTTGAGCCGCAGTCACCGCGAGACTGCCAGTCGTTACTCACCATAATGCAAATGCGCTACCACAGCGCTTGCGTGCCGCAAGTTTTGCGGTCTGCGTATCATGTGTACCTGCACCACCATGAAATGAGGGCACGTAAGTCCGTGATGATGACTGTGCTAATTGTCTAGTGTAGCACTCGCTCGAACAAGACACACGATCTTCAGCTAGGCACATCATGTAATTATGGATGAAAGGATTTTCTGCCTGATTTGTATTCTGAATATTTTTCATGTAAAGAAAGAAATAATTGCAAACGCACAGCGCTGTTGTATTGTGAATAATTTTTCATGCAAAGCAAGAATTGGTGGGTCTGTAAACGTACGACTCCATTTGCTTCTTGGTTATTTTTATGATCGCATTAAATGTGAGAGAGCGCTATGTATTGAAGCGGATACTCATCTATTTAATTTGAAATTAATTGAAACCAAGTTTTCACTTTCTTTTAAAGACTGAGATATAAGTTATTCCAGGAGCACGTACCCGAACGTGAGAAATAAATAATTATTAAATTAAGAACATATTGATTATAACATTACAACAACGAACATAACAACAACGAAGCAAGCTCTTGACGACAGAAAAAATATTCTTCAGCTTTACTAGACATTCAGAACAGCTGCGAGGTCTATCAAGGCAGCGGAGAACTCTGGCTTGTACTTTTCTTGCACGATAATTTCTTCCCAACATCCAGTACAGAAGATAACATAGGACGATTTACGACGTAAAACAATTAAAAAAGCAGCGAAACGTTGCTTCCGCTTCAGCTGCGTAGTGTACGATATGATTGGTGTATCCTACTTAAATGTATCGTTATCAACCAACCCTTAAATATCTTTAGCAATTTGGCTGAACTTGGTCATTACACTGAACACTGTGTTGTGAAAAGTATACGTAAGATACATATGAAAACTTTATTTAATACATGTATTTAACATTAGAAGTGTAAGAGTATATAATAAACGTTAAAACGCTTATATCACGTTAAAAGAGGAAGTCGCATTCGTATGTTTTTACCAGAATGAACGCTGCACGGAAATCCTAAGGATATATGTAATAAATATTCAATGAAGTTTATATGAATTTCAATAAACGTATGTTTTACCTTCTTTTTTTCTTAAAAGATTGTCGCTCGAAATGTTAAAACAAAATAAAATAGAAATGTTAACCATAGAAAACTGCTTTCTGTCTGAAGAAAGAAAACTTTTTTTTCACGGTATACACTCCAATTATTATCTTTTGCGACGCTCGTTATATGTAACTCGATCCTAGAAAACGATTAATTGTCTATTATAATGTACGAGTCTTACATGAATGAAAACTGCACAAAAAATTGATCAGTTTGAATAAAATAGCGAAGAGTATGATTGGTCACCAATAATTCGCGCTCTTAATTGTTTAGAGGCGTAATTTGTAACTTTCAGGATAGAAAAAAAAAGAGTTTATTCCCAATATATTCGATCCATAAGATGCATTGCATTGATTTTCAGAATATATTAACAAAAATGTCGTAGAATAAGAAACAAATGATTTTCATTCTCCTCACAAGTACACGTACAATGAAGGCTTTGATTTTAAAGTGTACCAGATTTCATTACGAGTGCATGTATGTGCATTTATACATACAAGTCTCTTCATATCTGTCACAATACATTGATATTCTTACATGCAGTGTGCAGCCACCCTTCACGAGGTGTAGGATAGGCACTAGACTTAGGTTAGTCAAGTTTGTCAATTTTATGCTGCGGGGATAGACGCCCCCTGGAAGATATTGTTTTGTTACCTCAGCTTTTGATGCGCTTATGAATTTTTATCGTTCGTACCCACTTTTCTTCTTTCAGTTTTCATGTCTTCTTCCATATCTCTTCTTTTTTTTAATTCCTTTCCTTCTTACTTAACTGCTTCCATATTCAGGCTAACCTGTATGGGAGAATACCTTGTGTAATAAGTCCCCGTATTCCACAGTCCGCACTAAATGGGCCTTTTCTTCGCTCTCTTGATGTCGCCATGGTTGTGGAGAGGGATTATTGTCTAACTGACTGATATAATGATGATTATGACGCAAGTTATTTCAGAAATAGACACAAATTAAAAGTGTGGTGCTGTATCCCTCTTCTCTTGTAGAGTGAACGTGAACATTAAGGAAAGCACGTCTCAGCAAACAGAAAAGCGGATTTGTTGATAAATTTTAAATGATCCTTTGACTCCCCAACCAATCCCACCCACCCAACAAGACCTCTCCCTAACCCGACCCTTTTCCCCAACTAAATCCTTCCCCATGCCCAACCACGCCTCCCAAACCAGACGCCACTTCCCCAATTAGAACCCCTACTCCTCAAACAGACCTCTCCTCCTTAACCCAACCTTACCTCCCAGCCAGACACCCCACTCCTCAGCCGAACATTACCACTCCAAAAACCCCGCTTCTTTAACCAGACCTCACTTCCCCAACCAGACCCCACCTCCCCATCACATTTTAATGTCCCCATGGGGCGTCAAGAGATCGCAGCAGGAGTGACGCAGTTGTGTGCCGCAGCTGTAACTGCCTTTTGGCAGCTGTTGCCGTGTAATTATGGCTGCTTACAGCTGTGCTGCAGCTGTTCTTGTTGCTCTGTGAGAGCTTGTTCGTGCTTTTCTCTCAATCATTTGTTTCGACAATTGACGCGGGCATTACGATACCCTTGTGTGAATATCAACTAAGGATCTTAATGTTAGGATACTTAAAAAACAATTTTGTACATTTCATGTATCAACTTTATTGGGAATACACTGTTTTACAGCTGTGCTGCAGGGCAGTGCACTTGCGGTGCACAGCTGCTGTGTTTTACTCACGACTGCTTACAGCCGCGAGACAGCTGCGAGACAGCTGCTCTAGTTGCAGCACATTGATCCTGTGCTGCTGCAGCTGTATGTGCTCTGTTGTATAGATACGCATAGCAACACATTCCATCCTCACCACGATATCATCTGATGTGATATCTATCACTAAGATATCTATCATTCCATCCACAATATCATCTGATTTGATATCTACCATTACAATACCTATCATTCCATCCACGAAATCCTCTGATGTGAACCTCAGCTTAGAAAGATGACAATTAGCTCCCATAAGACGATCCTTGATCTAAGTTATTAAATGCTGGGAATAACTGTAGCTGGTTTTTGTCCGTACAAGTTGAGATTCACACCACATCATGTACGTATAACTCGACGATGGACTATAACACATACCGCACACCGTATAAGTTGAGGTTCACGCTAGACAATGAACATATAACTCGACGTACTACGAACACAAACCTCATACAATGACGCCCTGACAATGACGCAAGCGGGTCTCACGGAACAAGCTCATCGCATGGGTTTGGCGCATCTGTCAGCGCAAGCGGCGCAGAGCAGAGCAAAATTTGAGCACTTCTCACTCACGACTCTGCTTTAGTCTTGTCAACACGACGAGCGTAGTTGGGCAGGCGATATACGATGAGAGTGCAAGTGGCTTAACTCTGCTGAATTAGTTACATGGCGTCAGCTGGCACGCTGTAGCTCACAGGAACTCGAATAAGCAACCCAAGATTCTTCCGTGTTGTTGCCGTGGCAGACGAGAATGTGTTGCGACCAACCGGCAAACGTCTTCCCATCCTCGTCTCACGCTCATTTCTCCTCGTGCGACGCTCGTTTCTTCTCATGCAACGCTTATTTCCTCTTATACGACGCTCGTTTGAACTCATGCGGTGATCATTTCCTCTCATAATGCGCTCGTTTACTCGCTTGCAACGCTCATTGCTCCAAATGTACCACTTATTTTTTCTGATGCAACGCTCATTTCCTCTCATGCAACGCTCATTTCTTCTCATGCAACGCTCATTTACTCTTATACGACGCTCGTTTGAACAAACTCATGCGGTGATCATTTCCTCTCTTAAAGCGCTCGTTTACTCGCTTGCAACGCTCATTGCTCCAAATGTACCACTCACTTTTTCTGATGCGACGCTCATTTACTCCTATATGACGCTCGTTTGAGCTCATACGGCCGGTGATCATTTCCTCTCATAAAGCGCTCGTTTACTCGCTTGCAACGCTCATTGCTCCAAATGTAACACTCATTTTTTCTGATGCGGCGCTCATTTCTCCTCATTCGACGCTCATTTATTCTCCTGTAACGCTCATTATATCTCATGCAACGCTCATTTCCTCTCATGCAACGCTCATTTCCTCTCATGCAACGCTCATTTCCTCTCATACAACGCTCATTTCCTCTCCTGCAATGCTCATCTCTACTGAATTTATTTCCATTTGCGATTATTTCCGCCATTCATTGGCGGCTGATGACCTCTCCCATGACCCAAAACTTAGCCAAAAGTAAAACAAACGCTAAACGATTTCCCTCGATGATCAAACGCATGAGTTACTCACTGATCAAACCTACCCGCACGTACGTGGAGTGAACCAACCTTCCTTGAGAGATGCAACAGAGTATCGTCTGTCTAACGGCTTTACTCTAAAGTTTATGAACTCGCTGTACTTGCGTCACGATTTCTGTTCGGGCTTATATTGCTAACTCTCTTGCTTTCTAGTTTGTCGTAAAAACAGCGACACGCAATGTTCTTAATTGTTGTTACTCGATCGGTGACTTTCCCACTTGGGTAAGAACGCTATTTCTATGTGGGTACCTGGGTATCCTGGAAATAATATAATCGCTGTTCTAGAGCCTAGAATAACTATCATTCAAAAAACAACGAGTTTTGATGATTAGAATTTTATCTATGTCTTCATTTGATAAAAATTGTTCCTGTTTGTTGTACGATAGAAGAGTCTTTTAATTTTCTTTGTGGCCGAGTGGTTAAAAACGCGCCCTTCATGGGAAGGTGTCGGCAGTTCGAATCTCGGCAGTGGCGCCCGGTGTTTCTCCCCGTTGGGAAAAGGGAGAACTCAGTCACAAATCCGCACTTCACCCAGGTGTCGGAAATGGGTACCGGCTTGACCGTTGGTAACCGTCGTTGCGTCCTGGTGTTAGTTATAAGGCATTTGGAAAACCAATGCACAAGATGATGTGTATCAGGCTTGATTGGAATAAAAAACGTCCTGAAGTGGCGTCGTTTAGGCCAGAAGTGACAGCACTTGGTCAAGAGTCTAATATCTACAGCATATCTATACTATAACAAGAGTAGCGTTCGTCCGTCTGTCTGAGTGTCACACTCACCAGCCGAAAGTGGGTGATGAGCGTATCTCTCAGACAAGCTTCATCAACTCCACAATTTTCGCAGTATTAGTCCATCAAATTCGGAGTCGGAATGAATATCACGTGGATTGGTAGGTTAGATTAGGTTGCATAGAATATCAGCAGTTGAGACTTAGCAAAAAATAGGAAGAAACAGAAAAACATGGGAAATCATTGGAAAGCCACGTTGAAACTCAGTTGGTCTGTCGCTCTGCCACGCTGTCGAGGATGCTTAATGAATATTTTTGCTAGGAGTTCCACCAGCGCACAAGATTAAGAATATTTTAACCGCGGGTTCTGTTGGGTTGGACATATTTGTTTTTAATCCACAGTCAAACTATCATAAGCAGAAGCAAACCAATACTAAACAGATGCAAACCAACACAAAGCAGAAGCAAACCAACACAACGCAGAAGCAAACCAATACAAAGCAGAAGCAAACCAATACAAAGCAGAGGCAAACCAATACAAAGCAGAAGCAAACCAATACAAGGCAGAAGCAAACCACCACAAAGCAGAAGCAAACCAATACAAAGCAGAAGCAAACCAATACAAAGCAGAAGCAAACCAATACAAAGCAGAAGCAGACGAACGCAGACTCCCTCTCAAGAAACAAAACACGTGCAGCGATCTTGTGGATAAACATTTCCCCAGGGAATGGATACCTCGTGAACCCCCCAGCACATGGGAGACGTTCTGCAGGCCCTCACTAGTACGTGACATGATACGTGTACATGCCTCACTCGTGCGTGACATGAAGCACGTACATGATGCTGTCACTCCACGGACCGTGCCCTCTGTCATCTCCGTCATCGTCACGTCAATTAACTGCATGGCAAATGAAGTGTGGGCTGTGTCTACTTAGCGCACATCAAGTAAACTGAACGTACGCAGTGTCAACTCAGTGTATGTAAAGTAAATTGAATGTACGCAGTGTCAACTCAGTGTATGTGAAGTAAATTGAATGTACGCTGTGTCAACTCAGTGTATGTGAAGTAAATTGAATGTACGCAGTGTCAACTCAGTGTATGTGAAGTAAATTGAATGTACGCAGTGTCAACTCAGTGTATGTAAAGTAAATTGAATGTACGCAGTGTCAACTCAGTGTATGTGAAGTAAATTGAATGTACGCAGTGTCAACTCAGTGTATGTGAAGTAAATTGAATGTACGCAGTGTCAACTCAGTGTATGTGAAGTAAATTGAATGTACGCAGTGTCAACTCAGTGTATGTGAAGTAAATTGAATGCACGCAGTGTCAACTCAGTGTATGTGAAGAAAATTGAATGCACGCAGTGTCAACTCAGTGTATGTAAAGTAAATTGAGTGCACGCAGTGTCAACTCAGTGTATGTGAAGAAAATTGAATGTACGCAGTGTCAACTCAGTGTATGTAAAGTAAATTGAATGTACGCATTGTCAACTCAGTGTACGCAAACTGAACCCGGTGTCACAGTGTACGTTAAGCAAACTAAACGTACCGGGTGTCAACTAGGTGTACGTAGAATAAATTTCATGTACGTAGTATCAACTCAGTGTATTCTATTTAAACGGGGGAGAGAACTCTAATTCAACTCACCGTTCGTGTAAATTTCCTATGAGAATCAACTGCAATATTCAACACCGAAAACGAGTGCGCCCCAATTCCTAAAGGCACGCCCTGTAACATCATGAAGCTATAATGAAGGGCACTTGACGTTCAAAAGAAGAGTACGAGAATGTCCCCTCTGTTGTCCCGGCACAGACATGCGCACAATAGCGCTCTGTGTGTCTGTTGTCATTAGCATTGTGCAGAGGGCGCGCGCATGCGCAGCAGGGCTCTCTGGCTTGAGGGGAATGCGTTGGTTGTGTGTTCGTGAGGGAGTGTAAGAGGTTCAAAATCTCCCACCGCGATGCTCTTTAACTCCTTCTCGACCTGCGATGTATCTTTCAGTACCTAAATTGATTGTTGATGTTTGTAATTACTTAAATTCATTATTAATGTTTGAAATTACCCAAATTATTCATAAATGTTCGGAAGTAGCTAAATTAATGAAAAATGCTCGTAATTACCTAATTTAATGTTATGTTCGTCAATACCTAAATTAATTATTAATTTTAGTAATTACGTAAATTAATTATTAATGTTCGTCATTACCTACATTATTTATTGATGTTTGAAATTACCTACATTATCTATTAATGTTTGTAATTATCTGAATTTAGGTGGGTAATTCCAAGAAATGCGTTAAAAACACTGCGTTGCGAGATTTTTTAATTCCTACTCTTTCTTTCTGGATCTAAATTAGTTATATTTTAACTGATTTTGTTCCAGCGGCAGAAATTTGAGTTTGTTCGAAGAAAAATGTTTGGCGTCGGAAGGGTTGAGACAGAAAACTTTGAAGGAGCAATTCATGCAGGGAATGCTATAACCAAGTCTAACTTTTTCGCCAGAGCATGAATGTCTTTCGTCGCCCAAGTGATTTAATTACTTGGGCGACGAAAAAACATGCATGCACGTGGCGAAAAAGTTAGACTGGGAATTCTTTATGCCATTTAAAAATAAATTATATTTCATAAATTCATGTGACGTGAACTTGATTTTTAAAGTTCATTGGACGAGAATTCTTGTGGAGCCTAAGCTGAGGAACATGCGAACACGCTCGGATGAGGGTTCGCTTCGCCCATCTTATGTACATATTATGAGCAAAATATCGCATCAATAACGGAGTCATTTCTGCAAAAATTATTCCATCCCGTATCGAATAATAATGTGTTTTATTATTGAAATTCATGAACGGGTTTTAATTAACAAAAGGTATAAGATAAAAAAATATAGTTCATTGAATGAACATGGATCATAAGTCAGAGTTCGAGAATATTGTGATGCTTGAAAAACGACATACACAACATAACTATAAGCCAAAGATGTCGCACGAAACTCCTAGTTTCAATTAAATTTGAATCCAAAATAGCGGTGAGAAGTAGTAAAACTCCAAAATATCGTTTAAGAGTCACCAATACGCGTTGTCAAATCAAGACACTGAATCTTGAACACAGAAAGACTGTCAAGAGAGAGCACATGTAATGGTGTGAGAAAAGAGTTCAGATTGGCGCTCACGCGGTCACCGCAGAATTCACTGAACTACAACTACCCGGACTCGATGATGTGTTGAGGCATGAGAAGAAATTTAAAACCTCTTTCTCACTGTAACATATGACAAGTGCAATTAATCCTTTTATTAATTACGTGGGTGAAATACAAGGCAACTGCACATTTGAAATAATTTTACAAGAGATTGGCAGTGATTAGGATTTATTTGCTATCAGTTACTCAGTTTTTACTGTAATATTTTCCGAGCGCTTAAGTGAATCGCAAGAAGTGTTCACGGTATTAAATTTATAGAACCTCCAAATTTTTGAAGGCCTGACTGCTGCCAACTGTTTCTGAAGGTTCGTCTTCGTACCTTAAACTGTAGAATAACATTTGATCCGCTAGCTAAGCCATACTTCTGTCCATCTACGTGATAAGATCTACCAGAAACATCAGAGTGATAACACTTTTTAGAGACAAGGTCTATACCTGAAAAAATATTTAAAGCTTGTACAATTACTTTATCAACAACTTATTTTTAGACTTCATATTCCCCATAGCCACATCACAGTGTTATTCTTAGTCCAGAAATTCAGATCCATTAAAAATTCTTCCGAACCACTTACCAAACTGAACCGCACTCAAAGGCAAAATAATTATCCAAACTCCGACGGTTGAGAACTGAAGGGAAACTCTCCTTTATCCTGATTTCCAAGTTACCGTTCAACGTAAAAAGAGTTGCAAATCGCAAATTTCATCTGACAACAATCCACCCTAGCACTACTCCAAAGACGTCATCCTCAACGAAATATTAAGACGGAAAGAAATTCAATGGTTTCGTGCGGAACTTTGAATAGTTTACGAACCTATGTAGATCATTCATGTACGCTGTAATACTGTATCCCCTGGGGTGATAAAAGTATCAAGTTTCGTAAAGGTGCATCGAAGTACTTCGGAAGAACAAGTGACTAAGCTTGTAGCAGTTGATAGCGACCCACACCTCATGTGTTTTTTCGTCGACGGATATATAAGACACACATCACGAGTTGGAAAAGTGTGACCGAATATACATATTTATTTTCAGAAACTACCCAACAGCGAGTGTGAAACTGCACCAAGCGTACAAATGAAGCTTTTTTCATGAGGATAGACATTGAAGTATAACTCGTCTTCCTTCCTGATTTGTACCCATTTTAATTACTCAGCATGTCGTCGGCCCGCGAGCTATACACACATCGTCTTATATAAACCTCAACTCATAAGTATGAAAATTAGCCACAACTTATTCCCTGTTTTTCACATAGATTAAATGAAGACCGTAGATTTCATCACCGGGATTAATTTTTATTCATAACAGTTAAGATTCGCCTGAAGTAATATTGTACAACTCTAGGATCGACCCATCAGATGATATCGCAACTCTAGGATCGACCCACGAGATGATATCGTACAACTCTAGGATCGACCCAAAAGATAATGTCGTATAACTCTAGGATCGACCCACAAGATGATATCGTACATTTCTAAGGTGGACCCAAGCGATGAAATCGTTACAACTCTAGGATCGACCCACGCGATGATATCGCAACAACTCTAGGATCGACCCACAAGATGATATCGCAACAACTCTAGGATCGACCCACAAGATGATATCGCAACAACTCTAGGATCGACCCACAAGATGATACCGCAACAACTCTAGGATCGACCTACGCGATCCCGGGATCCCGGATGATTTGGGGCTGAAATTTCCCGGTCCGGGAATTCCTTTTTTCCGGGAATTCCTGGAATTCTAAATGGTATATATATTGTCACGAGAAAAGGTCCCGCCTCCTTGTTAACATTTCATTAACAAGAAGACCAGGTTCTCGGAATTGAGGGAATGGCGCACCTCCACAACATTATATAAACAACACAAAATTAAAGAGATAATTAGCATTACAGTACATATACTAAAAAAAAATGGTACTCACCGACGAACGCTGTCTCACTTACAAACGCGTTTCTGTGCGCTATTTTCCTCGGTGAGCTGTGATGCTAGTGCTAACGGGGTTTTTAAACACATCAAAATGTTGAGAAATTTCTTATGATGAGACCCTGGTACAAAGCATTAATAGACATCTACTGGAATTGCAAGTAACACATATTGACAAGTATTACCCTGCCTAATTGACCGGTCAATATCTTTAAGTTAATTACACACGGGACATATACAATGAAACAATGCCTAACTGATGGGTTGTCACATTCCAATTGAATTAAGACACATGACAAGATGCAACCTATCTTTTCAATAACGTTTTCCAACAGCACAAAGCACGGTCATTGCTTCCAATCTCATGCGTGTTCTCAGGCACCGCTTCAGTTCCAATTCCCTGAATAATTCATAGTTCAGTACAGTATCATTTGATGATTGCATGACAGCATCTCGTAAATTTTCTTCAAGTTGAAATTGACAGTGAAGAACTGCCAAGAGAGGAGTAACCAGATAGAGACCGCCCTCCTGCAAGGATACAAACATTTAACCCATTACTTCGGTTGCAAAAAATGTGCTCATCTACATTTAGTGTTAACTTTGAATAACAGCACTTTATATCACATATTTTTCGAACAGCATATCTTGCACAATTAGAAACAACTTCTTACCCGCCCCCAAAAGACGTCTACTCAGTACTTCATATACTGCACAGTTTGGTTACGATGTTTTCATTTCTGGAAAAATAGAAGTGACATTTTTTAATTTAATTTTAATTTACAGGCTCCTCTACACGCGCAATATATTCAATATTTTCACTTATGTTTTCAGAAATGATTTTTAGTATGACACTTCGTTACGCGTACTTCTTTCTATGATGATGTACCGCGGTAGACTGCTCGCCTAAACTCACTAACTCTTTGGTCTTGTGTGCTGTGAGTGCTGCCTTCTTCCATTCGTGAACGCCTACAATTTCTCTGATTGGCGGTCCTCTACTTCGAAAATCTTTCCAAGGGTGCTCTGACCATTATATTGGCTGTAAGCCCTCTGATGAGACCGTGTAGCTGACTCCGCCTTCTCTCAGGAACACTAGCGATCTTTTTCCCATGAAATTCTGCTCTAAAATTTTTCCACTCTGTTTTTCTAAGGCCTGGTTGTTTCGTATCCTGCTGTGTTTACAATCTGGCCGCTTCGAAAGTCGCTCGTCCCCACCCTCAAGCTTGAGTGCTCTATAAATCTTGTCACCCTTGCGGTCGACTGTTGGGCGCCTATGCCCTCCACAAGGTCTCAGATAATCATAACAAGTTCATGTTTCTCACGTCTCCAACACAGGACAGGCTTACACACAAAATTCCTTCCAAACACAACACCAACACAAACGTAGCACACACTCCAGCACATGTGAAACACGCCACCAGGCACACATGTTACGCGATCAGTCACACATTTTAAGCGACACGCTCGTGCTGTTGGAATACGCAAGTCCTACGATATCCTAAAAATTTGCAAACACAAGAGCACAAATCAGTTATCACAAAGAAGGACACAAATCAGTTAAATTTCCCCAACATTAATGTTTTCCGTCACATCCCCGCTCCTTCACATAAAAAAAAATTGACCCGGCAATTTTTTTTTTTTTTTTTTTTATTAGCGTTATGCTATTCATTTGAACAATTTGCGCTGAAGTATTAGCCAACTTAAGACACAAAAGATAAAATCTACTTAAGCACATTATGTTTTAAAATTAATTCCGCAGAAACAGGGTACCTTACAATTAAGAATCTTATTCGTTACAATCAGCACGCCGTAATATATTGTGTCGTGTTCATCTAACCGATGCATCTGTTGTTCCCCGCCGAAGTAAAGTGCGCACTAAGTACTTGATTACTAAACCCTAATAACATTCACAAAATTTAGTGTACACATTTCCTACATTCTCAAATATCCTGAAGTGTTGATGATTTTGTCTTCCAGATCTCTATTGCCGTTTGCATCTTCTGTTGTACAATTCCTTGACGCTGCTGTTGACGATTCGCTGTTCATTCCTTTGGTATCGTTGACGAATTTGCTCTCTTTCCATGCTTCTCTTCTGCCGTTTCAATAGCTTCACACACGCGTTGAAGATGGGTACTTAATTTCAGGAGGAAGTATTGCGAGCCCCATATCCAGACTCGTATGAAATTTCTATACACCACACTAACTTCACGATTCCATTCTGTAAGATGTATCATTATCACGATTCAAATTACCACCAAATCATGTTAAGTGCAATGTTTCACATATATTTTATGAGGTTTATTCAACTCAGTTTTTTAATCGCCAGATTACTCATGAACGTCGATTCGTTGATCAGACAAATCGATACGTCAGTAAGTTATATTGATCTGGCGGAAAATACGAGTCGAATCGTCGATAATTTCCTTCACTGCAGTTTCCCTTCGCGATAGGGTTCTGCATCCTACGAAGTAATCCTGAAGAGTCCGAGGTATATCCGGCGGTGGTATCCTGTATGCGCGGTGGAATCCAGTGGAACTCCCCTCAGTATTCCTCGATTTCGACGTAGAATCTCAGGCAGACACCAGCTCATATTTTATTTTCTCCTAGTAACCACTCTTATTAGTGCGAGAATTCCATGGGTTCATATTCTTTGAAGACCGTACGTATCATTCAAAGGCTATCCGACGTAATCTCTTTTAATTTTTATTTCACGTATAAATAGAGATGCCTAAAGTGCGGCTTCAATATTCCAAGTGATTATTTGCCTAGTTAAAAAAAATCCACAGGAAATTGCAATCTAGTTTCAGGAATGCCTTACTACGCATAAATGTCACGATGCAACTTCCAAAAAAAACTCAAGTTCGTCTTAACACTCAATAATATAAAGCATTATAACTGTGTTATAGGAGTGCCCACTGTATAAAAGCATTTTTGAACGCTATTACATTAAGGTATCCTAGACTATTTTCTCCTTTATTTTCGTATTTCCTTCCTTCCTCATCCTGGTACTCCGTCGGTCTGTGGTGCTTTCCACTACGAAGTCTTAACTGCCAATTACTTGAGCAGCCCTTCCCGATGCGAGCTTGTTAGGGGACGATATGCCTGGACGATGTCTTCAGCCACAGCTCAACCGCCAACGATCCTGGGCTAATTACTTGTGCCTTCGGCATTCTTCAGAACATGGTGCAAAATATTCAGCCGTACATATATCTTCGTCGTTTCCCAATGCAACGCTTGAGTTTGTTCTACAATCAAATACTTCCAATACAAGTGCGCTGTATCCCCTATGTTGTACAGTTGCTATGTGTTCGTTGTTCTTGTAAATAATTACTTGTACACCACGTGATTCTTCCTTAATTGCTGCTTACACGAGACGCATTCGTGTTATGCAATTGTTCTGGCCTGTTTTGGGCTGAAATACATACTACGCTAATCTACCAAGAAATTAATTCCTTAAGTCTGAAAGGGAAATGTGCTACACTCTACAGAGTAAGATGAGAATAATTCCTTCCGGAATACCGTGTTTACGATATTCTTTCAGGGCAAGAGAAAGACACAAAGTCAGAAAATTCAACACTACAGCACGAAAGAATACGCGACCTATAATCTGACGCTAAACATATTTTCCCCGTTACGAAAATGAACGGTCTAAAGGTATTGATAAAATTAGCAAGCCTGAGATACATAAGCCTAAGAACTTCATATTAACTAATTACTTCGCCAGAGTTATTTCGTATCAAGCGCGTACGCTACACGAGAAGCTGGCAAGAAATATGAGCATCCTACAAATGAAACAAAGTACTCCTCTTGAGAAACACACGAAGTTAACCTAATAAACGCTCAATTTTCTTTACTTAGCAAGAGAGAAAATGAGAATTACGCATAGCATAAGATTAGATCGCTCAACAAGATTTTCATCCAGACGAAATTTCTTGTGAGCAAAGAAAGTTGGAGTTACATAACCTATAGCATATTCCTATTGAACGAAGCATCACACTCTCGTGAGTGAGATTAGATTTAATTCAAAGCTAGAATAACACAATCCTACTAAAGAACACACTTAGGTTAAAGCAGTACAGCGCAAAAAAAAAAAACTCACTCCTACGCAAGAGTTTTTCTACAATTAAACACACAAGATCACATCCCGCAAAGCCAAGTCGATGCATGATTTCAGTCCTCTGCAGCTCGTTTCTAGTTGGCGGTTCACCTACACCGAGAACGCAAATTGTAACTCCGCCGCTCCTTGAACGCAGCTCTCGCGCTTGCGTGGTTTTCTGTCCTCAGGTTTTCATCTTCGCTCTCAATTGTTTCATATCCGTTTCCATTCCCTGGCTCAGCTGCGACCTCCGACGTACCGGGAAAAGCCTCGCCCCGTAGGAAAGCAACTTTCAATCTATCCAAATGAACCCTTTCTTGTCGGTTACTATATAGTGCTTTAATGGTCGCATTTGTGGCATTCCTTTCAAGGACACGGAAGGGGCCTAACCAGTCGGTAGGCCACGCGTTTGCAGCTTCGGCTTTTCCTGTCGGATTATGTAATAAAACAATATTTCCGCTCTCCACCTGGTTGTTTTTCACACCTCTTTCCTTCATTTGCACCGACTTGTCGTGTGACGCCTTGGATTTGGCCTTCACCACCTTGAACGCATTGTGAAGTCGGGCGCTCACCTCTGCACTGTAGTTGTCCCCAAGAGAATAATCCATGCGAGGTGGTTTCAGCCAGTCAACAACAGGAATTTCTGCGTCCCTACCAAAAAACAAATAATACGGAATTTCTTCAATCACACTTTGATAACTTGTGTTCAGCGCTAGGCACGTCCAAGGAAGTGCATCAGGCCACGAAGATTGATCGTTGGCGGCAAGGTGTGATAAAACAGTCTTGATATTCTGATTTTGCCGTTCGGTCATTCCGTTGGATTGGGGATGATATGCTGAAGTGTTGTAGTATTTTATTTTCAATTTTTCACACACATCTCTGAACAAAGCTGACGTGAACTCGGTGCCCCTGTCTGAGATGAGAGTCTTGGCTGTGCCGTACGTAGTAACGAATTTGGTCAACGCTTTCGTTACTTCCTCAGTTGTCTTGCTTCTGAGCGGAAACGCTGCAACATATCTGCTGAAGTGATCGACCACGGTGAGGATGTATTTGTGGCCCTCATTCGACACTGGCATTTCGATTAAATCAACGCCTATTCTGTCCAGAGGCTTGTCAATTTCAGGGAATGAACCCATGCTAACACAAATGCGATTATTGATCTTACGTTTTTGACATTGCATGCACGAGTCGACGTATTTGTTAACGTCACGCGCCATGTTAATCCAGTACCCCGAATTCCATGAGCTTTTTCCACGTTTTAGCACGACCTTGGTGTGCACCAATTGTGCTATCATGCGCTAACGTTATTGCTGCTTCTCTCAGGGCGTCTGGCACAACGATCAAGTGCCTTGTTCTATTAGGCTTTCGTTGCGTCTTTCTGAAATACAATATACCTCCGTCGGTGAAGATTTCGGATTTCAGAGCAAGACTTGGAGCGTCCCCTAATTTGTCACCTTCAAGATACCTCAGAACTGGCCCCCAAACGGGATCTTTCAACTGTTCTGCTCTCACACTTTCTTTCTGCAAACTACTTTCCGCCTCTTGTACATTGGGCGCTTCATTTATCATCGTCGTGACGAACACTGTTTTAGGTGCTTCGTCGTCTGGATCTTCTTCTTCGTTGTCGTTCGCAATATTTCTCGACAATGCGTCGGGCACCACGTTCTGAGTTCCTGGCCGATAAATCACCTCAAAATCATATTGAGAGAGTGTTAGGGCCCATCTCATAATTCTGTTGTTCATGGTATTTTTACCTTTGAACAAATATTTCAGAGCTGTGTGATCAGTAATCACAACAAATTTATTGCCGTACAGGTAAGGTGAAAAGTGATTCACAGCCGCTACTACTGCTAATCCTTCACGTTCAGTGATTGAATAACGTTTTTCAGCATCATTGAATTTTTTGCTGAAGTATCCAATCGGTTGTTCCTTACTATTACATTTCTGTGCAAGGACCGCGCCCGAGCCCTCATTTGAGGCATCACAGCTCAAGTAATACGTCTCATTAAGAGAAGGTTTCTTCAGAACTGGAGCTTCTATCATGAGCTGCTTAAGTTTACAGAAGGCTTGTTCGTGTTGTTCATTCCACTTGAATTTTTGGCCCTTCTTAGTCAGTGCATTAAGAGGTGCAGCGGTTGTGGCAAAGTGCGGGATGAACCGCCGATAGAAGTTGAGCGCTGCTACAAACGAGCGGACTTTGCGTGCGGTTGTGGGCCTAGGGTAATTTTGCATGGCCTCAACATTTTTGGGGTCTGGAACAAGTCCCTCACGACTGATGTAACATCCTAGGTACTTCACTTGTTTTTGCGCAAATTTGCACTTGTCCAAGCCTATTTTGACTCCGGCACATTGAAATTCGTGCAACACTTCCCTCAAATTTTCTAGGTGCTTCTCAAAAGTCATAGAGCTAACGCACACATCGTCCAAATATATGGCGGCGAATTTTCCAAGTTGCCTCTTCAGAACATGACAAATTACTCTCTGGTACACTGATGTTGAGCATTTGAGTCCCATAGGTAGCCGAGCGTACTCGAAGTTGCCCTGTCGAGTCTGAAATGCCGTGTACTGCTTACTTTCCTCATCTAGCTCAATTTGATGGAAGGCTGATTTTGCATCGACAATGGAATAGTATTCTTTCCCAGCAACTTCTTCCAGGGTTCCTATGATGTTGGGAATCGGGTAATGTTCGTTAACTACTCGCATGTTTACAGCTCGCAGATCAAGGCAAATTCTGTGGCCTCCTCCAGGTTTCCTTACGAGTACGAGCGGATTTTTCCAAGCACTTGTGCTCTCTTGCACAACTCCACTTTCAATCATCTCCGAGACCTTTTTATCAATAATTTCTTGGCTGGTGTACGGAATACGCCATCCTTTCGTTTGAATAGGCCTGTAATCACTCAGCAAAATTTTGTATTTCACTCCCTTGACGTGGCCAATATCCATCTCGTCTGCACTAATTGTCTTGTGATATTCCTTCAGCAGGTTCCTAACTTGTTCTTGTTTTTCAGCATCCAAGTGACTGAGGTCAAGCTCATTAATTTGCTGAAAGCGCTTCTCTCTGCGGAGATTTTCTGCTTCACTGGTTTCATCTTTATTTTCTTCTGTAGTCGCACTTTCATTCGAGATTTCGTGGCATGTTGCAACTATTGCTCCTTCAGTTAGAGCAATTTCCTCGGCAAAAGGGTTAAGCACAGGCATCAAAACATACCCATTTTGTACCCTCGCAGCGGTGGCTCCGACGTAAGGCGCCCACTTAACTCTAGGCTCTAAAATCACTTCCTTTCCATCAAACTTGATATCTGCTCGGCACTTTACCATGGTTTGTGCGCGAGGCTTCACTTTAATGTCCTCAGCGAGAGTAACCGATGCTTCCTCCCGCGTTACACACAAAATTTTTGGGGAAGTTGGTCCTGGTGCTGAAAACATGTTCACATACGTGCCAAACAGTGATGCCCTACGTTTTTCGAAGTCTAGCTTGGCATTGACTTTGTTCATTACTTCCACTCCTATTAGCAGGTCTCCTGGGAACGCATTTTCCCGCACAACAAAGCATCTTTGCACAATTTTCTGACCGTTAACTTTAATTGGCACATTAATCTTTCCCAGCACCGGCACGGGTTCCTCTCCAATTGTTTTTAATGCAGTTGAAGTTCCTTTTACACTAGCACTTTTGATTCCCGCAACCACACGCTCTTTTACCAAGCATATATTTGCTCCAGTATCAAGAAGTGCGGTTACAGGTGTACCATTCACTTGGAGTATAACGCTGGGATTTATTATTGGAGCTAACGGTCTCCTATCCCGTTTTTTGGCTGTCCTGCAAAATGTTGCACTCTGCAATCAGCTCTTAGGTGCCCAAATTTACCACAGTTGACGCACGGCGGTGGCACTGCTCTATACTGTGCTAAGTCCACTGCAGGTGCAGGTGGTACTTCCGGATGCGGCTGTGGTTCTCTCACATGGTAATTTTGGTACTGTTGGTTCCTCAGTCTGCCTCTCTCACCCCAGTGTGGTGCTTCATAATTCCCTCTTCGGCGATAAGGAGAGTGTCGTATATTTCTGTCCCTTGCCCTCCAAGGTTGCTCTTCACTGCGGTAGCCTCTTTGTCGCGGTGGTGAATGTCGCATCGTGTGGCCCACGCGCGCAGTCTGATGCTGTGGCCTCCTTTCGCTTCGCTGTACTCTCTCTCTCTCTGGTTCCCTTCTCTCTGTTTTTTCCCTTGGTACTGGTACTAGGCGTCGATTTTCCACTTCGATTGCCATTTCCTTCAATTCTTGGATTGTCGTAGGTCGCGCATCACTTCGGAAGGGTTTCGTGATGTCTTCCCTTAATCCGAGCCACATCAAATCTACAATGGCTCGCTCCGGATTTTCTAGATAATTCTCGTTGTACAGCCTTTCCAGGCGCGTCAGGTACTCAGATACTCCTTCTCGGCTGGTTTGCTTCTTGGTAACTATTTCAAACATCGCTTGCGTTGGATGTTCGACTTGATCGGCGTATGAGCGCAGCCATGTTTCCGCTTCCCGCAGGTTTGTTAGGGTACCAATATTTTATTGCATTCCTTTGCCTCTTGTGGACCTAGGCATAGGAAGAAGGCATTCACCTGCTCGCTGTTGTTCAGATTGCCAGTTAAAAACTTCAACCTTGCCATATGTTCCCCAACATCGTCGCCTCTCCTAAACTTGGCCCCAATGGCACCCACGCAACTGGTCACAACCGGCATGTTTACTTCCTCCTCTTCAGGTTGTGGTTGCGCCGCTCGTCCGTTCCCCCTTGCGTTGTTCCTTCTTCCTCGTGCAGGCATTGTGTCAATTTTCTCCAATTTAAATTTCCCAAAACTCAAAAATTTGCGATCACTCAAATAATTTTAAACTTACTCACTGTGAAATTTCACTGACACTTTGAATTAATCGCGTAAACACACTAGAACTTTCTCACTGCATCTCATCACTTTTATAAACACTTTCACTTCTTTAGCTGTATGGTAGTGCGCTTGCTGGCTTCTCACCCCGGAATACAGAAAATTTTATACTACGAGTTATCTGCCTCTACTGAAATTTGTACGTTTTGCACATGAAAACAATCCAAACAAAAATACAATGCAACTGTTATACTACACTCACAAATTCACAGAAATTACAAAGCGATCGCGTTGATCTTTGCCAAATTGCGTTGTCACGAGAAAAGGTCCCGCCTCCTTGTTAACATTTCATTAACAAGAAGACCAGGTTCTCGGAATTGAGGGAATGGCGCACCTCCACAACATTATATAAACAACACAAAATTAAAGAGATAATTAGCATTACAGTACATATAATAAAAAAAATGGTACTCACCGACGAACGCTGTCTCACTTACAAACGCGTTTCTGTGCGCTATTTTCCTCGGTGAGCTGTGATGCTAGTGCTAACGGGGTTTTTAAACACATCAAAATGTTGAGAAATTTCTTATGATGAGACCCTGGTACAAAGCATTAATAGACATCTACTGGAATTGCAAGTAACACATATTGACAAGTATTACCCTGCCTAATTAACCGGTCAATATCTTTAAGTTAATTACACACGGGACATATACAATGAAACAATGCCTAACTGATGGGTTGTCACATTCCAATTGAATTAAGACACATGACAAGATGCAACCTATCTTTTCAATAACGTTTTCCAACAGCACAAAGCACGGTCATTGCTTCCAATCTCATGCGTGTTCTCAGGCACCGCTTCAGTTCCAATTCCCTGAATAATTCATAGTTCAGTACAGTATCATTTGATGATTGCATGACAGCATCTCGTAAATTTTCTTCAAGTTGAAATTGACAGTGAAGAACTGCCAAGAGAGGAGTAACCAGATAGAGACCGCCCTCCTGCAAGGATACAAACATTTAACCCATTACTTCGGTTGCAAAAAATGTGCTCATCTACATTTAGTGTTAACTTTGAATAACAGCACTTTATATCACATATTTTTCGAACAGCATATCTTGCACAATTAGAAACAACTTCTTACCCGCCCCCAAAAGACGTCTACTCAGTACTTCATATACTGCACAGTTTGGTTACGATGTTTTCATTTCTGGAAAAATAGAAGTGACATTTTTTAATTTAATTTTAATTTACAGGCTCCTCTACACGCGCAATATATTCAATATTTTCACTTATGTTTTCAGAAATGATTTTTAGTATGACACTTCGTTACGCGTACTTCTTTCTATGATGATGTACCGCGGTAGACTGCTCGCCTAAACTCACTAACTCTTTGGTCTTGTGTGCTGTAAGTGCTGCCTTCTTCCATTCGTGAACGCCTACAATTTCTCTGATTGGCGGTCCTCTACTTCGAAAATCTTTCCAAGGGTGCTCTGACCATTATATTGGCTGTAAGCCCTCTGATGAGACCGTGTAGCTGACTCCGCCTTCTCTCAGGAACACTAGCGATCTTTTTCCCATGAAATTCTGCTCTAAAATTTTTCCACTCTGTTTTTCTAAGGCCTGGTTGTTTCGTATCCTGCTGTGTTTACAATCTGGCCGCTTCGAAAGTCGCTCGTCCCCACCCTCAAGCTTGAGTGCTCTATAAATCTTGTCACCCTTGCGGTCGACTGTTGGGCGCCTATGCCCTCCACAAGGTCTCAGATAATCATAACAAGTTCATGTTTCTCACGTCTCCAACACAGGACAGGCTTACACACAAAATTCCTTCCAAACACAACACCAACACAAACGTAGCACACACTCCAGCACATGTGAAACACGCCACCAGGCACACATGTTACGCGATCAGTCACACATTTTAAGCGACACGCTCGTGCTGTTGGAATACGCAAGTCCTACGATATCCTAAAAATTTGCAAACACAAGAGCACAAATCAGTTATCACAAAGAAGGACACAAATCAGTTAAATTTCCCCAACATTAATGTTTTCCGTCACAATATTTTCATGACATAAATCAGAAAATAACTTAAAATCATGCTGTTCGATACGATTAATCAATTAGAGAGCTCCTGATAGGACTTTAGTGTTGCAATATTATTGCAATTTACATCACCACACAGTGTACTCTACATTATCTCATAATATAGTTCAACTTTTGCATTAGAATATTTTTTGTGATTTGGTTTGGCAGGTAATAAAGCATACACTGTAATAGACACGATGGCAACGGCCGATGTTGTAGAAACTAAAATCCTTTGTGTGGCGATACTATGTTAAAGTCGCAACTGGAGAAAGTGCGGAAGTGTGTAAAGTGCGGTATGAATTTACCTTGCAAAAGATAGTGAAAGATGGTGAAGCATGAAATTGTAGACCCTGTTGCGTCAACTATAGTAGCTCAGAATACAGAATTCGTATTGGAACAATTAAAGCGCCCTCAGGCAAGGGAAAGCAGTAGTGAAAGCACCAAACATAAACAAACCAAAATAACAAAATTTATTGATTATGAGAAAGTTTTGGTTTCCCTTTATCCCAATAAAGATATTTAAGGGAACGCGGAATCTACACACAAGGTGCTTAAAAACAGTAAGCTAAGAAAAAAGAACATGAAACAATATGAAAGTTGAAGATGAAAGTAATAGGTGTTGAAAACAGGGCAGCAGTGAACCGAAAAAAAGATGGTCCGTAAAAAATACAAAATACATATTTTATTGAAAAAAAAGAAGGCCTACCTAAACTCTTGCTCGAGGCCTCTCAAAATCCCCTTAGGAGCGGTAATTCCCATAAATACAATAGTTGTATCCCCCTGAGGTGATAAAAGTATCAAGTTTCGTAAAGGTTCATCGAAGTACTTCGGAAGAACAAGTGACTAAGCTTGTAGCAGTTGATGGTGTGTCAGTAAATACGGTTACAAAGAGTGAATTCATTAGAGAAGCTTTCTCAGATAAAGGTTTTTCGCTCCCTAAATCGCCAAATACTTTGATAGGCATGGGCAACAAACTACAATTGCATAAATGTAAAAATATAATGAATTCCCGGAATCTTGGGAATTCCCGGGATATAGTCTTCCTGAAATCCCGGGTTTCCAGGACTTTCATTTTGTCCCGGGATCGCAAACCCTATCCAGGATCGACCCACAAGATGATATCGCAACGACTCTTGGATCGAATCAGAGAATAATGTCGTATAACTCTAGGATCGACCCACTAGATGATATCGTACAACTCTAGGACCGACCCACGACATGATATCGAATAACCTAGTGTCGACCCACAACATGATATCGTACAACACTGGTATCGACCCACAAGAAGACATCGTACAACACTAGGATCTACTCGCAAGATGGTATCGTATAACTTATAGAAAACTGCTAGCATAGACGCACAAAATGATATCGCACAACCCTAGTATCGATGGCCTGCACTCACCTCGAGATGCAGCCGCCCATACAGCTCCTCGCAGGCGTCCCCCGTCCTGAGCTGACCGTTTCTAGGTGCTGCTGACGCCAGTGAAGGTCCGTTATCGGTTTAGCTTGAGAAGAATGTCACAGCGTTGGCCTTGGTGCTGGTGTATACGCTCTGCTAGGGACGTGATGCCTCTATTTCTGGTCGGCTTCACGCTCCCTGCAAACCGATGGTCTTACCGCCGACTCCAACAATAACAAATTTGTTTGCTTCGTTCACAAGCACACGCTCGAAGACGCCTCACGCTCCTCTTCTGTCTGTGCGTGGTAACGCCGGCTGTCAAACAAGGCTTGCGCACACCACAGACGCGTCGTAATCATTTTTGGGTCATGCAGCACGCAGGGAACTCGGCCCTGGAGGCTATTTCTTCGCTTGCTTTTGTTCGTAACAACGATAAGCTAAAAAAGTATTTGTTGAAATGTTCAATATTTACTGAAGCTTCAAAAAAAGTGTATTTTCGTCTGGAAATGCTCAATATTTACTGAGCTTCACTCTTTGAAAGATGTAATGTGCCCGTAAATCTTAATGTATAAATATCCAAAAGCGTAAACGCAGAACCATTTCGTGTGTGTGTGCTATTTCAAACGGACAGCGCCTACCAGCTTCCAACATCCTAGGTTACAATTTTGCATTTTGGAATAACATCTTCATTGCAGCTAAAGTAATTCAGAACGTTTCCTGCTCAACCACCTTTATTTATACGCCCGAACAAACCCTTCTCCAAGTTTGAATAACTTCTAAATAGTCGTTAAAGAATTCCAGAACATATCCTGTTCAACAAGCATTAGTTATGAGCGGAAACAAGAAGATCGTTTAAGCATCACATAAGCACTCTGTAACACAGCTTACGACCATCACAGTGGTACAAGATGATGCTCGTTGTCACATCTGTCTAGGTACTTACTGCGGACGCCTTCGTGGTTTCCTTCTCAGTTCTGGCTAGTATTTTTTGCCGCACGTCTAAAGAGATTTCTGAGAACAAAGCCTGACAAACGTCGTAAGTGATTCTGTGTGATGAAATGCCTAACTCGAGCCGAACATGCAAGAACTAGAGGAAGTTGCTTACATAGCGCTAAAAAACAACTGAGAGAATGCGGTTTTTAAGATGACACGTTTTCTTCAGTGCTCGAGTACAATCTTGATTCTATATGCTAAACCCTGATGTACCTCTCTAATGCCTAGTTTGTCGTCAGCCGTAAGCCATTAATACACATTTACTTTCTAATTCATCCCTCGATATTTAAAACGTGTGGTTATTTAAAGTTGAGTTGAGATTGATATCACAACGTCCCTTTATGGCCTGATTGCTCCTTTGGACTCGCATTTTATGCACCGCAAACTTCCTGCGACTCTAGAGTGACATGCGCCACTTCGTGCAGCTCTTTTAAATATTACTCCCAGTATTTACATTGAGAGCACGTTTACAGAGCTAGGTTTCATGCGAGACTTGAGACTGTGTACGAAGAGTTGTGTAATTTTATCGTCAGGGTCTGATATTACGCAGCGTTCTAGGGATCTTGGGAGAAAATTGCGTGGGGAATGAACGTGACTAAACAAACTTATAGGAAATGGCGTTTTTCTGAATGTAGAACAGTAACTGAATAAAAAATTTCATTCAGAAGCAGCAAAAAATTATTAATTCACAGAAGATCCGAACGTTTTTTTTTTTTTGCCAGCCTAATTTTAGTAACCGTTCACTTCATGTTTTATTTTTCTGCAATGTTCGGACCACCCACAAGATTCATTCCCTCTCTGCTGTTGCCCCAATAGCCCTCAAAAATAATAACCGTACAATCAGCGCATTATGTAATTCATCATTTTCATGAGCCATGCAGTGACTCAAGCGGCCGCAGCTGCGCAGCTATGTGCGGTTGTTTACGTTGTGCGTCTGCGCCACCCGACACGCCGCCAGCCAATGGCGGATCCGTTTGCAGGCTTCACTCGACTCTTGTATTCAGGATACGGACGATGGAGCCTCGTTTGAACGCAGGCGGACGAATCAAGAATCTCAACGGTGAAAGTAAGTGTACTTTTGAAGAGTGGAATTCTTTGTTCAATTTTGAAGTCATGAATTGAGTTTGAACACTTCTGTTCTTCTTTTCTGTCTCCGTAGCCGTCATTGCTGGTAAAGGTTTACAAACTTGAACCCTAGTAAAATCTGTTATACCAGTCTACATAGATTTGGAAGTCTGAAGTCAGATATGAACTCATAACTGTATAGAATCATTTCCAAAAAACTGAAGCCATCGAGAAGAACAGGGCGGTGTTTGTTACACAGTTGAGAAAACCGAACGTCAGGGATCAGGATTGATTATATTTACAAGAGTTACAACTTCCGAAAATCCAGCTTACTTAGGATCGAACAGGTAAAGATTTGGCTCGTGTCTTTCCCCTTTCAGCTTGTACATGTGTGATTTTATTACACTTTGCTTGTAGTTTTCGACTGAAATTACGTTCCAATTCAAGTGTAGTAACTTTTTTTCTACAGGGCAGGACGCCATACGTCAAATTCGCATTAATGATAAGGATAATGAAAGTAAAACTTCAATTTTGACGATCATCATCACCGAAAATTAGTACAGAAAAGCAAAGTTTACACAGCATACAAACGTACGTTGTCAAGCTGACTATTTACAGAGAAGCTCTCATTACAATGGAGAGAAATACAATAGAACGAATAAGGCACTGTTGTGATTCACGAGCATCGTCCACTGGGCGGTCGCTGCAGTACAAGTACAACTAAAGAGTAAAAACTTAATTAAACTAAAGTACACGTAATTATTTCGTACAAATATCGCACACAGGAGCATGCTTACAGCTGCACTACTACACACAATCTGCTTCGGAAAGAGACATGTCGTTGAGAACGCGAGTTAGGTGGTAATAGCACCAGAGATTCTGCATGTCATCGAGTTTGTCGTCCATATTTTGACGCTAACAAGTAAAATTATCAATGGGTAATCATCACCTTTTTTGTGAAGCTCCATCAAAATTTATTAGGGAATCAGCCCGTATCTTAGTCAATGTCAATGCAAAATAAGGGAATAAATAGGATTCTAGAACACCGTTTCTGAGAGATGCGACCCTCGAGGTACAGACACAACATCGGTTGTGTTCGAATTGGGTGAAAAAATTTTCCTATCCATAGTTATGTTGGTGATAAAATAGTGACTATCTTAAACATATCGGAAGACACTGGAACGTTATTATTTAATACGAAAATATGGTAAGATTGTTACCATTATAAACTATAAGAGCAGACAATGGAACACTTCTAACACAAGAGTATGGTAACATTGGTGCCATTAATTAAAAACAACAGTCACATTAGTACCATGGAAGCTATGGTAGGATCGATACCACAAAAAAATACTTTGGAGTTACTAACGTTAAAGTATTGGGAATCGTTGGACTAAAAGAAACTGACCAATTTCTCACATGATGAAACTGTTTAATTTTCTCACATGGTGAAACTGTTCAATTTTTTCACAAGGAGAAACTGTACAATTTTACCACACGGTGAAACTGTACAATTTTCTCAAATTGTGAAACTGACCAATCTTCTCGTATAGTGAAACTGTCCAATTTTATCACAAGGTGAAACTGTTCAATCTTCCCACATGGCGCAAAGCTACCGATTGTGCAAGATTGTGATTGCTTACAGCATCCGCATTGCTGAAGAATTTTTTTGACGATTGCTTGCTTCCCTCCGAGCGTCGCGCTGCGGCCACACCTGCCGCGATCTTGTGCGACACAAAAAAACAGCGCTGGCGTCGGTCTCGCGTGACACCCTTTCCCGATCGTATTTGATGGAGGTAAGTGTGATACTATATTTATGTGAATAGTCTCATTTGACCCAATCTAAAGATCATTTGACGTCGTCTCATTTGACGTAGTCTTATTTGTGAAAATAATTACTCATTTGATGTAGTCTGAATATAATCTGACGTAGTCTTATTTGTGA
Organism: Morinoia aosen; assembly: GCA_030386875.1. NCBI lineage: Eukaryota > Metazoa > Arthropoda > Malacostraca > Amphipoda > Talitridae > Morinoia > Morinoia aosen. Next base: position 16,565,108 of record CM059559.1, on the reverse strand, counting down.
AAGTAATTACTCATTTTAATGTAGTTTAAAGATAATTTGACGTCGTTTCATTAGACGAACTCTTAAAATGTATGTCTTACCAGTGACGCTTGGCACCACACTAAGTAATAAAGGAAAACTAAAGAAAACACAAAATATCGTGTCGACGAGGCTCGTGAACGAAGTCAGTTGTGTGAGACGCTGGTCCGCCTCTTGAGAGGAAAAGATGAGTTAGAAAAGTAAGGTGAGGCCTCTTTAACTACGTTATCAAACCCACGACAGATTTTTACAGAAAATGCTAATTTTACCATGAATCGCTGGGGTTGATGGAAATGAGTCGTCCAACTACGTTACTTAGACCACAACAGATTTCCCACAGCAAATACTAATTTTACCGTGAACCGCTTGGGCTAGAGCTGAGGGAAGTGAGCTGTCTTCTACAGACGAGGATGGACACGTGATCAACGTGGCCTGAGTGAAGTATAAAATTTATTCTAACCCGACAGCATGCTCCTCTTCGTTGGCACCGAAGTTACGCATCTCTGTGAGCTGTAGAGCCAGCAATCACAAATAAAGATTAATTATTACCGACTTGAGCCACCAGTTTTTCTCAATCAGCGAAACGACAACTCTGACAAAGCTCAGAAAAAATAAAGATTTAAAGCTACTTTTAAGCTCTCCTGTTCCAATAAATTTAAATAGCACGTGTTCGCAAAAAGTAAAGCATCTACCACTTCTACTTGTATTCAAGCATCATGAGCTTTAAATACCTCAAGTTGCAATGGACGAGCGGCTTTGACCTACGAGGAATTTCAAAATAAACTTGACCACATAGAGAAGGTCGTAGAGCCAAGACGCCTGGCCCACACCTCCCACTCTAAAGGGGCTTTTGTTCAAGGCTTGATTGGAAGTCTCGTATGGGTGAACCTGAGAAGAACGACACCGTACAAGGGGAGGTCAACGCCCATCAATGTGCGAGACAGAACACCGGCACCATTGTACGCCCATTGCTGGGTAGGTGCACGAGACACGCTTTCAATAGGACCGATATCAACGATGAATGACTTGAAATGCGAAATCCAGAGCAATATCCTCCTGAAATTTGTTCTCCCATATTTACTCATCCTCGTAGTATCTGTGTTGATCCATATCAACTCAGAATAAAAGACAGACCTCAAATCATTGCTGAGTTTCTTGACCCCCTCCGCTCATCCTTCCGTGTTATCAAAAGATAAGAGCTTCGCAAAAATTCAAGTTTTGACACCATGGCTTTGTGCCTCGAGGTCAACAATTGGCTGTGCATTTTTTTCCAAAAACAAAGTTCAAAGCTCAAAGCTCAAACAAACAAAACCGCCATGATCTTGTATTTCAGCCCTTAGCTTCTACGTTTCTACCACGCCACACCTAGTCAAAGTGACACCATGTTTTTGCGACACACGACCTAGAAGGTGTGCTTTCCTATCCGGAAAAAACTTAAATGAAACAAATCAGTTTAAATTCATTTCCTACATACGAAGAAACTTTCTACTCCGATAAGCCTTTTGACCTCTCTGGGATGGTGGGAACCTTATGCACATTGTCACGAGGATGCTGTTACATTGATACATGCAACGCGTCCGTGTGTCAGATATTGAGAGCAATTCAAAACTTCAAAGGGCTTCCTATGCGTCTGAATTAATATTTGGGTCTTAGTTATGCTAGTCAAATAAGGGCACGTGCTGAATTACTCGCTTCTGTTCATATTATCTAATTTTGATGATGAAAATAAGACATCCTCGAAAGGGATGATGCATTGATAAAAGTAACTTTTTCGTAAGCATGTTGATTTTTACCCGAGAGCTGTCGGCGACATCATATCGAAGCAACGGTAGTATGGAAGTATAGGCAGTAATGTAAAAATACAGGCAGCAACGTAGAAATACAGGCAATAATGTAGAAATACAGGTGTTTACGCTATCAAGAAACAAATTTCATACAGCCCAGAATGAAGCGATAACATAGTTTTTCATAACTTTCCATCCTTTCGATCATTAGCTCATCACTAAACGTATTTTTCTCCCAAAATATCTACTCATTCCATCAGCCTTCGCTAACTATTCCTGTAACTGTTACTAACGCTCTCCCACTGTTGATTTGAATTCAAACCTATTACCCTATTTTCAAGTGGAGGTGCATAGCAATCATTTTCTTGATACCAAATTTTGTATTTCGGTACATGATAGCAAAGTTAAAAAACACTCGTTATATTATGAATGATTGAAGAAGACCTTACAATAAATCAAACCTTCACCTCACTCCAAATGACCTCCAATTGTATTTAAATACAAAAAGTATAAATTTACCCAGTATGTACACTTGAAAAAAGCATGCAAAATAACCATAGAGTAAGAAATAGACGCGTGTGGAACATACACGCAACAAATGCTCAAGATACATACTTAGAAGCTCTGCACAGCACACACACACACAAAATAAGGCAAACAAAAATACATTACGACATCAACATTTGGAAGCAACTTTGGCACCACAGTAACCTCTGTATACAGAATACGACAGCAAATAAATTGGAGAAGTTCACACTAGTTATTTTCTCTGTGAACTTTGGCAAATCGACGGAACGTCTCAGCCGGTTGATGTTTCATTTATCAACCTCAAGTCGTCGTGCAACTCGAAAACCTCCTTGATTATGTAAGACCGTTGCCAAACTGGGGCATTTTATCACTCACTTAGTTATTTAATTATTTTGTAACAAATAGAAAGAAGAACACAAATCCATGAGAGATACAACTTTAGACACCCTCTGGTCGGTATTTGACAGTTGCAATCTTGGTCCCAATTCTGATGCCGTTTAAAAAAAGCACCTGACGACCGCAGACTCACAATTACGTACAAATTTTGTAGGTTTTCAAATTGTCTACATACGGGTTGAGATAATTGAAATTATGATTCGGAAACACTTCCTACATCGTACAAAATGTACACGGAAATCGGGTCCGTATTCTACGACTAAAAATGGGCGACATTTAAAAAAATTGGCTACAATGTAACCGTACAAATACTAATTCTTTAATCTAAGTACAATAGAAGCAGAAAATACGAAAACCTGCGTGTATAATGAGAAATCTAACTTATTTCTCTATTTCTATCATACCTCCATTCTTTCGGCGCCAAGAATCTGCGAGCAAATTCGCGTAAGCAGCAAAAACAGAAATTTACATAAGACCATTGATCGAGATATGAACAGTCAACACCTTATTATATACAAACACTTAAACAATCAATTCGTAACCCCAGAAGTCCACAAACTTTTCAGAAAAATTCACGACACGCTAGAAGGCACATCAATAACGTTTCCAGCAATAACGCATTTCTCAAGAACTCCAGCGACTCAAAGATAATTATTACAGTTTCGAATGCGCATGGTGGGATCAACGCTAGTCTTGTCTCCCAGCAACATAACAAGTCGCGTCCACTGTAAGACGAGAGGCGCAAGGGACACCAGCGTGAACTATTGGCTATTGACGAGTTTTGGTCATAGTTTGGGACTGCAGATCATTTTTATCTCTCGTTGTCCCCTATTTTTCATCGTCCGTGCAAAGACAAGTGACTGGAAGGAAGAGCGACGTTTGAAAGCTCGCATGAATGAGATATTAAGTATCCAAGAAACTTCTTAATTCAAACCGTCCGAAGCAGCAAGTTTCGACCACTTCCTGTAATAAATCTATTCGTGTAACACGTTATTCAGCTGCGCAATTAGGGCTGGATCACTAATTAAAAAGTAAAAAACTAGGTACTCATACTACTGCAAGTGTTCGATTCACGTTACATCATCGACTTGTAATGATCCAAAACAAAACGCTACAGTCATGACTCATTGTAATAGGTACAGCTCATCCATGAAAAATAAGTAATTCTTATAACAGTACAGAAGGATGTTCATATCTATTATTGGTACGGTTGGGTCTGGAAATTAGATAAATGTTATTCGACAGAACATAGCAAGGTGGCAGGCGTGGTATTATTAGTAAAATATATATAAATACTTCAAAGATCCATTACACTATCAGGAGTTACCTGCCTGTGACTGCTGAGTTGAATGCTGCTCAAGAAATTTACGTAGCTCTATTTATATACAAAAATAAGATTTCTTAACAGAAAGGAGCAATCAAAGCTCAATAATCTCGGAATTATAGCTCACACAAAACGCACACTCCATAAAAAGAAAGAACATCGAACAAAAATAGCACTTTGACGTTCATTACGTAGCTCTCACTTGGAATTTCACGAGTAGTCCAGAGCGTTGGTTTTCTCCGCACGGACAAAAAAATCTTTAAGCACAACTAAAATTTACAACTAACTTGCGAACGCTAACGCGCAAAGAATAAAAAATTCCATTCTTCTCCTTCACTAAAATTTGCATTTACATTTCGATGAATAAGAATTTCATTCAATTCAAATTAATTGCTGAACACCAATGTAAATTTCAAGGATAGCTAAAAGTGTGGTTTGAAGACCATACAAAAATCATGATTCTCAATGACATCACCTGAAATACAAGACTAATGCTTTAAAAAAAACTTGTCTTTAAAAACTGAAATACGAGACTATTGCTTTAAAAGCTAAAGTGAAGAAAAAGGAGTCATTTGCCATCAGTAAGTTGCTTTTGTCAAAAAATGAGGCGACACCTCATCACACCTCGCCGACTCTGCAGCGCTCGCATAAAGCATTTTCTAGCCCTAATTTCGATGCTAAAATTTATCCGGGAAGAGAGCTGCAGTAGGTTGAGGTCTACGAGAGGTGCCAGTAAAGGCAGTCTTAATACAGAAGCCACATAGTTCAATGCCCAAATTTAGCCTTACTGTGCCTTCCGGTGAACTAAGTACCATGTAATTCCGAATATCTTGTAAGCAAGTTTTGTAACGTTCAGTTAAGAGCAGCAAAGATCGTGAACAACGCGAGGATCGCAATTAAGACGACGCCATGTGTTACTCAGCTCCGTGAAAAATCCTACCCAAAGGAAAGCTTATCAAGTACAGTAAGGAACACAGGAATAAATCCTTAAGAGTAAAAGTCTAAGCCAAAAAATGAGTGCGACGGTGAAGGTTGTCTTCAATTTGTGGAGGCACAACACGGTATAAGAAACAAGGTAGGGTCAAACCAGTCTTTTTTCGTCGACCGTGTGGCAATGCTGACGTCATGGCTACTAACCAATAGCAACGCTCAGATTGCTTCTGGCAACACTGCTAGCTTCGAATCTGGCACCACTATTAGCCGAACGACATGTTGCAATGGTGACGTCATTAAGTTTGTTTGAAAAGAAGCCGTTCTATTTGCTAGCCGAACAAGAGGAAGTGTATTTTCCCCATAGAAATGACTCTACCTAGTTTCCTCTACCGTGAAGCACAAGGAAGACCACGAGGAATGCAAGCAAAAGATCGCCAGTATTTCACTTAGCTCTGGTCGTGTAAACTGGATACGTCGCCCACACTTTTATGATCGACGTCGTCACGGCCGTGCTGAATATTTTCTTTATTTCATGCATGTGCGGTCACTCAAAACTGAAGACTTGTACAGCGCTAGGCATAGAACGTTCGAAAATGTACATATAGCGTGTTATTTACCCTGCGCATTTGTTTGCAGCAAGTCACAACGCAGTGTTGAAGTCACCAAATAGATAACAATGAACTTGAATATCAGATGTTGATACTGCCACAGACGACGTCAAGCTGGACTTCTGAACAGAAATACAGAATATCCACAACACGGAGAGAATATTAACGCATAATAACCCAATCTTTCGCTTTTCTCTAAAGTGTATGTAGTTTGTTGCTTACGAGCGGAGACAAACTTGCTATGGTTTGATCCCACTCAGAAACAGCCGGTTGACACGTTGACTGCGTTTTCGCGGTTGTTGGAGTTGGTTTGGTTGGGTTGTAACGGAACTGGGAAATCGATTTCACTGCTCGAATACATTCCTATCCCCTTTAAGAAATGTGAAAAATATAATTAAAAGATAACATTTTACCTCGTATGATGACATTAATTTTAAAAAAAGTCGCAAAATAAGTGAAATATTCACTTATATAAGTACGTGAATGAGCAATTTACTCAGTGTCAAACACACACATGCGTGTTGGTGGTGCAAGCAGCATGCTTGCACCACCACATTTCCAGCAGCGATTACTGAGTTTCATGTGAATTAGAAGAAATGAATTTCAGTAAATTATGCTCGTATACCATTAAGCTGATGAAGTGAAGTGCAGTTCTGTGAAGCATCCAAAATGTTTTCTTTTGTAATATAAACATGCTCGTTTATAAGGAAATATAGCTCGAACTTCCCTTATTCCAAGTGAACATTGTGGCAATTTGTACAATATTCTTAACAATACATAAATGTAATTAGTTGAAAACACACGCTTTTCAATAGCCACAATGACATCAGCATGAGCCCCCTACGCTCTCTCTGCACACATATCTAACAAGGCAAATAGTCAAATCACTTGAGAATGGATTCAAATAAAGTCAGAGTAAAATGTGTTACTTAAATAGATTTTAATTCAATGTTACTTTACTTCAAGAAATTATTAGGTAACCTTCAGACACACACCGCCTTCAGTTAATTATAGGATGGTTAATATTGAAAAACCCATGAATATCATCCTCATAAACAAAATATCATCCTCATAAACAAAATATCATCCTCATAAAAAAAAATAAAAAAAATAAAAAATTAGGAAGGAAGTTTTTCAGGTTTACCCTCCACACTTGCGTGCCTATTTGCCTGCTTTGCAACCGAGCGTCGCATCCTTTACGCACATTTGCTTGTGCTGCTAATCAGAGTTACAGTTCCTAAGCAAACATTAACTTTAGCACAAAATTACTTTTACGCAGCAATCAAGAAAAATGGAAAGCCTTGACCACGCCGAAGTTCATAGTAAGCTAGTACTAAATAAAATTTTTACGCGACTCTTACTTCACATAAGAAAGCTGATGCAGAACACAAAGCGACCATATACAATTTCACTCACACAATATCAGTCATGAAAGCCTATAGTACTTTCTAACCAGAAAAAACAAAGGCTTTTCAAAACATACTCCAGGAATCTTGATCGTCAACACGACCAAACAATGGAAGCCTAACTGGAACCAACTTTCTTTATAAATCCAAAGCGAAATAAATAGGAAAAGCGCTGATTCTACAAGAAGTGCGCTCTCGAGGCGTAGGAAATACTACATGCGACTGTTGTAAGAGGGTTCGGAGTGTGAGTTAGTTGACTCTCCGGCAGTAATAGCCGAGGCTGGTACACTTCTCACACAGGTGTTGCGGGTGGACCTTGGACTGGTCGGACACGTCCAAGCCGTCCGGCTTGTCCAGGGGTCTCTGAGGGCACGAAAGTAGAGGCAATGAGGGGCAGGGCCAAGAGAAATGTGGTAGTAAAGCTACTCTGGGGGACACGATAGTAGGAACAATTAGGGGCAGGGCCAAGAAATTGGTGGCAATGAAACTAATATGAGGGACACGAAAATAGGGACGATTAGGGGCAGGGCCAAGAAATAAGTGTCCCTAAAGCTAGTCTAGGGATACGAAAATAGGGGCAATAGGGAGCAAGATCATGAAATAGGGGACACAAAAACTAGGGGACAATTTATGACAAGATCAAGGGAGAAGTTACAGTGCCAGGAACAAGGAATTAGGACAGACAATAAAATAGGTGACTATCGGTAAGAAGATCACGAAAGAGATGTGTTAGAAAAATAAGATAGCAGTACGTATAAAAATAATGTTATAAATGGGAGAAAAACAGGAGACGATTAATATCATGAAACAGTAGAATAAATGACGTTACTGAAGAGACCGAAAAGTTCTGATGATTAAACGTAAGATATGTCGCTCACAAGCTAATAATACGAACTTTATTGGTAATATGTTTGTGCATTACAATTATAGCATTAAATGATAACGCAGCAACAACCAAAACATAGATCAAACTTAAGTTTCGTGTACACTTCACTCAAGCTCAATGGACTCTCATATAGTAGCAAGTGTACACTTCATACAAGCAAGCATACAATTAAAAAAAATTAAAACGACTTTTTCAGAGCATGCACCTCATAAGTTTCATGCAATGTCATGCACGGAATATTTTTCCGAAGATAAAATGATGTTAATTTCAAAGTAATTTTTACAAAACTTCAGCGTCCACGCAGTCAAATTACTGCAAAACGAAACACGTTCAACTTCTATACTAGATATTTTTTGAAGGAAAAAGTATCGTTACTTCAGGTAATCAAGCAAAAACTCAAATTGCTTCAAAATCATCATGTGTTCAGGGCTATTAATAGCACCAGATGACTTGCCAGTCACAAGCAACATGCATTCACGACCCTCAATAACACCAGATGACTTGCCAGTCACAAGCAACATGCAGTCACGACCCTCAATAACACCAGATGACTTGCCAGTCACAAGCAACATGCATTCACGACCCTCAATAACACCAGATGACTTGCCAGTCACAAGCAACATGCATTCACGACCCTCAATAACACCAGATGACTTGCCAGTCACAAGCAACATGCAGTCACGACCCTCAATAACACCAGATGACTTGCCAGTCACAAGCAACATGCAGTCACGACCCTCAATAACACCAGATGACTTGCCAGTCACAAGCAACATGCAGTCACGACCCTCAATAACACCTCTGGATGACTTGGCTCACACCCAGCCTGCAGAACACCTGTTTCTTTTTTTACGCTCTGTTGCTTCCGCTCGATATATTTTTGCTCACCCCTTCCGTATTTTTTCCGTGCTCTCGTGAGCTTGAAAAGATCTAATTCAACCTGCCCTCATTGCAGCGCTGCAGCAATAACTGAGAAGTTGATATATTGACGCATCCAACTTCACGTAGAAGTTTGATAAAATTGATGATTTGTTTTGCAAGACAAAGTTCTGACACTGATAAGCCTCACATGCTCCGGTGAGATTCTGTGAGCTGATCTATGGTACATTTTTATGTTGATTTAAGAGCGCCTGTATTAGTACGTTGTTTTAATTAGTATTTGGATGCTCCTGTCGATTCTAAATTGCTAATTTTATATCAGAGTAGTCAGAAAAATCAGGTTCGGTGCACAATTAAGCGAAGGAGCAGTACGAGCAGTATTTTTCATTCACGTTTGAGTTATAGAATTTTACGCCACGGAGCTCGATCATCTTGATATTTAGAGTGTGGACGATTAATCACGCGAGGTGACGAGAATTCCTCCTGATGGGTGCCTCATCCCCTTTCTAGCTCTGCAACGCTCACGGTAAACCTTTGGCTCCATCCCACGGTAGAAGAAACAAGGTAGGGTCAATCCTGTCGTTTTTTGTCGACCGTGGGGCAATGCTGACGTCATGGCAACGAACCAATAGCAGTGCTCATACTGCATCTAACAACACTGCTAGCTCCAAATCTGGCACTACTATTGGCCTAATGACATGCCGCAATGGTGACGTTATAAATCGGGAGTTTGTTAGAAATAAAGCCGTTCTATTGGCTAGCCGAACAAGAGGAGGTATATTTTTCCACATAGAAATGACTCTACTTTGTTTCTTTCCCAAGGTAGCAGAGCGCACGGTTCTGATGAGGTACGGAGCACGAGGAGGGCTGCTCTTCCCCAACCCATAGCTCCCCTCCTACCCCAGCCCATAGCTCCCCCTCTTTCCCCAGCGCAAGACCGCAGCTGAGAACCACCTCGTCCTGATGACGTCAGCGTTAGAAAGAAATGGAGGCTTTGGCAGCGTTGCCAACCGCAAGCATCAAAGGGCAAAACCTCGAGATCAGCCCCACTGCAATATTGATGCGTCGCCTCCTTTAATTGCCGATACTTGCCATTTTTCGATACTTTAATAGCCGATACTGTCCGCAGGGTATCGTCCCGATTTCCTGCCAAACCTTACCACAAGTTGTGTTTTTTTTAATGACTTGAATCGTACATATACACTTTTTATCTAAGTCATTACTATACTGTTTTTTCAAATAAACTTTATATTCATACGCGACACAAAATTAAATCTCACCGAAGTTTAGGCACGAGACCGCAGTTTGATACTTGTGTGTCCCCAAATAGAATGAGGTCAAAAAACTATAAGCGCGTTTGCTTCGAGAGGTGGTGACGACATCAATGTTTACAAACCTCTCGGTCGTCTATTCTTTACGATGGTGCCATCGCCAGCCAATGTGCCATTCTAAGCTCAACTTACAGAATGAAATTGTACTTCAGTAGAATGCGAAACCGTTGTGAATGCGCAAGTATTTTATTCTGTATTCCTGCATTAATGGACAGAGAGAGCCTCGTGTAAAAAAGAGCCCCAAAACCGTTTTGAATGCTTTTTTATTCTGTATTTCTGCATTAATGGACAGAAAGAGCCTCGTGTAAAAAAGAGCCCGTATCAAAAAATGTTATCTCGGTTCCCTGTTGGGGTGACGCCAATCTGAGCAACATCGGTTAAGAATACAAACTCAGCGTGAGCTTAAAATCTTACTAGAAAGACATACGGGGAACTTGCGTGTATGTTCGCGCCTTATCTTTTAGGCCTAAAGCAAAAGAGAAAAATGCTGGGAACGATTAGGATTCTAGAACTAACGCCATTTTGAATGTAATTATGAGAATGGCAATATTACTCAAATACTCCTAATGCAAAGATAATTCTATATTTTTCGAGCTTTTAAAAAATGTTTAGAATGAAACTTAGCATTCTGCTGAAATAACCACCACCGGTTTTCAGAAACGGTGACGAAGTGATGAAACCTGAGAAGGCGGAAGCTCAGCATGAGCGGAGACCAAGAAGAATTCTTGCTCCTCGTCACTCATCAGCTCTCGTTATTTTAGTGTCACTCTCAATGAAATAAAGAGCGAAATTACTCTTACACCCAGTTATTGATGCTATAAATTCTCAGTCACCACTGATAATTCATGCAGCGCGTCTGAAAACTCTAACAAATTAAAATAAAGAAAACCATTCGATGCTAAAAATGATGATGCATACGAGTATAATACATCACAAGCAATTGTGTTCTAATTCCTTCTTAACGTGAAGATCCAAAACTGATAATAGAGAAGCCATCAAAAAATGCATTACAAGCAACTGTATTTTAATTCCTTCTTATCGTAAGGGTCCTAAAATGACAGACAAGCCATAAAAAGTAGAAGACTTCATTCTAAAATAAAAAAGCCCTCTAGAATTCCTGACTGTACTCCATGCTTAAAAATTCAGAACTTTCACGCAGCGAATTCGAGTATCGATGTCACAGTGGGAGCTATCGCGTTGCCGCGTTATGTGCCCAGCTCAGCCAGCGAAATTCCAGGGACAACCGCAAGCGTCCCAAAGCTTAACATTTATCGCTAGTCGAACACAGAACTTAGCCAACGGTACATATTACTGAAAAATAGAACGAATAAGGGGGCAAGTACAGGGGCATTTTTGGTCGGTCTCGTCTCGCTATAACACAGCCATAAAGAACTCGAAATCCGTTTTAAACAATCAATACAATAGTTATTTCAAACAATCTCACTCCTTTTCAAACAATTATGAAAAATTCTACAATTTCTACAAGGCTTGCCCTCTCCCATCTATCATGCTACTATCTATGTGTACTAATTTCAGCAGTGGTACCATTAGCTATCAGAAAAGTTTTCCAGACATTCTTCCTTTAAAACAATTATTGAAAAACCCTATGACAAAAATGAACAGTGAGAGTCATTAATTTTTTTGCAGCGAATAACCTTATCATCTAAGTTCTTTAAGTAACCGATCCTAACATAGAATTACGGATGAGGTAGGAACTGTGTTCTGAAGATTCGCTTTCTAAGTTACAGTTAAACGGCACCTGGTGCTGACAGGTCGCGTCACTGCATCATCTGAGCATATTTAGAGGGTGCGACAGTCAACCCTGCATATTTAGCCTACCACAGCGTTCTCGGAAATGCATGATTAATTGCCGCACCCTGTATATGCACTCCGATTAACTCTTACAACAGGGCGAGAATAGACCACGGAGGTCAGGACTACCAGAGATCGTCTCAAATTTGACCTTTTTAAATTAACTTTGGCCGTGAAGACCACTCAACATCTTAACAACCCTTCAGTATCGGTATAATGGAACTGGGTACTGAGAGGTCTTTACGCCCAAACTTCATTCGAAAAGTGCTAAATTTCAAGATTTTGGCCACGAAAAAGGCCATTGAGGCAGCCCTGCTGCACCAGAATCGGCCGGCTAATCAACTCTCATAATTATCTGCTAAGCGACAGCACGAGCGGTTGAGCTGAGGCATCATTGGCATCAATTCTGGCCCAACTGAAGACGGAGCCGACGACTTACTAAACATTTTTCCTTCGAAACGAACGTGGGAAAACACCGGCGTGGCAACAAACAGAAATGCGTCTCGTAGATCGCAACAACTTTGAAGTGAAGTTCAATAGAGTACAGGGTAAACAGTTTTTTCTGCAGACTCGGCTTCATTTACGGGAATGCATATCGATGAGAACGAAATAACGCTTCATTAAGAGATAAAATTGTGAAGAAACAAGCAATCAACAGCGCATGAAATTATGTCAGAGAAATTGTACATGAGAGGCTAATGTATAAGTGAGATAACAGGCACATGCCATAACACAAAATCGCACTCAAAATATTCAGTGTGAAGGTCGGATACAAGTCAATAAAAAAAACAAAAATCCAAGCGTTTAGACTCCTTTTCTCAAAACAATGACTTAGACTTTTTTTTCTACTCAACCGGATCAGCCTACACTGTGGAACTAAGGTGGGGCTCAATTTTAGCGCCCCAGAATAACAAAGTTTTTTAGAACTTGTAGCGTCACTGCCTGCATTTAACACAGAGAGCTTTAAAATAAGCGGAGAACTTCAAAAAGCAAAAAGCAACTCGTTTAAATAGATAAACGATAAACTCGTTTCAAAATTGATGAATCAGCTATTCCGAAGGCTTAAAACAAAAAAAAATAAATACTAATTCTACTCATGTATCTAACTTAGAATGCGTTAAGCAAATAAAACAAAGAACGTTGAAATCAAACTGAGAGAAAACACAGTTTTCAAGCAAATCTGGATCTATCTTATGCCAAAAAAATGCTCTGCGGGCCTCTTCATGAGCATAGCTGGAGAAAGAGCAGAATGAGTATATTTAGCCGACTCTGTCATCGCAAGAAATTATTTACAGAGGTCGTGATTCTGACTGACACTGCGAGACTCCCAAGATCGCTTATCATACGAGCATTTATTTGCAGAGTGTCAAATTTATCATTGATTATGAGATTAAAAACGTGAGCGGTACTGTGCAATTTGCCGTTAGCTATTGCAATTTTTACTTACTGTAAAACACCAATACGTAGAGATAACGGACAAGGTTTTGAGCTTATTTTCAATATACATTTAAATAATCCTGAAATATCTTTCTTATGCAGATGGTGTGTATAAACGTTCAAATATTTCTAATCCTCTACATACTTTCAGATAATAAATTATTACTAAGCAAATTAAACAGGATGAGTGAGAGGCGCGAAGGCATCTTTCAGCTACATCGGGCTAGTGAAACAAAATCAGATATGGTCAGTAATAGAAGGCGCCAAAATCTGTGATAAAATTTGAAGGCGCCAAAATCTTTATCGCGCTCTGTGTCAGTTGGACGAGCTGAGAACAATTTTTTTTTTGAACATCATGATCGCCATCCAGCTTTTCGCGCCCTAAAATTTTCAGTCGTCAAACAAAGAATAAGATGCCTTCTGATGCCTGAGTAGAAGGTAGCCAAAAAAGCCAAAAATCCATGAGAATATAAAATCCATGTGTAAATAACTAAATAACTTCGGTGCGATATAGTTTAAATAACTGAAGCGCTAGCAAACCCATGTTACTGCTACTACTGCTACTGCTATGATCCTATAAAGCGACTGGCTAGAACAATGGTTAGCGCGAACGCTCACCGCTGATATCGTATTTCTCGAAGCGAAACATTTTGCCGTAAAAATGAAGTGCAGTTGCTAAAGTGACCGGGTGCTGTGTAAGTCCAGTGCAGACATCCAAAACTCTGACAGAAAAATGCCTAGACGTCTAAAATCAGCCTGGGCCATGGCGTGGGGTACTCTTTCCAAAACATAGAAATCTTTTCGTTTTTAGTTTAAAAAGATGTAAAAATAAGAACGAACTAGTATAAAGGAGAAATTTTCACTCATACGCTCAACTTCAAAAAGACACTATTCACTTTCCAGAACATCCTCTCACATCTCAAAAAAGACATCACTGTGCGGACAGGGTTATTTTCAAGTATTTTACAGCCCCAGTCGATCATTGCTTAATATCAAGTTAATGAATTTCTATGCTTGGGTGTATTCATACATGAAACCTGCGTTGCCCCTCACATACCTGAAACTTAGAAGCGCTTCTTCAAAAAAATTCAGCAGACAATTTAGACTCGCTCAGTTACGCGGCAAAGAGATTTAAAAGCAGATTCGCGCCTGTGATTCGGGGTAGTGTAAAACGTAATTGGTTATCATGTACATAAAACTTCCAATTAAATTCAGTAACAGTTAATATATTTTTGGCCGACATCCGGCAATCCCTACAATTTTGCTATCCCAATAAGTTGATCAGGGAAGAGCTAATTTCGTTTTGGCTTCATTTCTCTGATGCGTTGTCATTAGCGAGTATCTGTTAACACGAAATTCAGTACCTCACTTTGTGCGTGAGTTTAGAGTACACTTGACTCAGAATAAAAGTCAGCGTTCACTCTATGAAACCATAACACTTAAGAGGAATGCTTTAATGATAAATTTTATTTTTAAACAGCCTGCATGCTGTGTATGGCGGCAATCAAAGTTTCTATAAGGGGTAAACAGTTTTAATATTACTTTATGATCATGGCTTAACGTCAAAACCTTGACATCTAAATTTATCTCGTATTTTCAGGCTCAAGCTGGTCGTACTCGATAGCTCAAAGTCAAATACACGAGACACCCGACACAGACCCGTAACCATACCTAAAACGTTGATGACTTTACTCCGAGTATAATGAGATTTTCCAGCAGCAATTTTATGGCAAGTACGATAGGAGAGGCTCATATGGCAGTGAAACTGATCCTGGAGACCACGCACCGTCATTTGAGCTTAACAGAAGCTTCAATTTCACTTAGAAAAGTTGTCATTCCTTCAGTTATCGCAAAAAATGAAAAGCAGTCAGGAAACTGGATCTGGAATCGGATTTTGGATCAGTTTCCACGGGAACTCGAAGCTCTTTTCCTTTGTTTTAAGGTACCTTTTTTTAATTATTCCGTGGCTGGTTTTCCGACGCTTTCATATCACGACACAGAAAGTTTGACCTCTTGCTTTAACGTAGTGAAGTTAAAAATGGAAGTTCTCGTACCGGCAGTCCCGTGATTATACAAATACTGATCTTCAAATGCAGATCAAACACGTACAAAAAATTCGTTTATTTTCCGCGATGGTAGATGAGACAATCTTATTGCAGGGGCCTTAGCTCACGTTATTCGACAGCGATGCATCACGATTTTCGTCAACGAAAAACTCGACCTGCACCAACAAACTCTCGGCACAACTCTAAATCTGAGTTCATCAAAACGTAGGCTTTACAGCAAAAGTTGGTATGTGAACTTCCAGTTTTTGGTATTGAGGACACTACTCGCATGATCTCATATGCTTTCCTGGCCGATATATTACAGGGCAGACTGAAGAGAGCAGCACTGAGCATAAGTAGGCACTGTTGAATGGAATAGCCCTTTTACAGTTTTGACGTGAAAATTAGCTGCGTATGACTTCACTGAAAATTCATCAACCAAATTGAGTTTCCTTTTACTCCGCGTGCATTGCAAGGTAATCCTATCATCAACTGATCCAAATGTAAATCTATATGCACTTTTAAAATCAAAACTGAGTATTTTCTACCGCGTGATCACACACCCCTACTTACAAATTCGATTAAGGGACATAAAGTTAGTAATGAATTATTTGTGAATGCGTTTCAGCTTCTCGCGGAATAACAAATTATAATTTGTCATCCACGTAAGATGAAGGTTTCTAGTCCAACGAACATCGAAGTAGGACTTGAGACGAGCACCTAGTCTGGTCCCGCGGAGGACGAAGCCAGGATGTGTAATATAGCTGAAGCGTTCAGCCAGAGGCTGGTATTATAGATGAATGTTTTGAATCTTTAGTAAATGCTGGTCTCTTCGAGACACTTCTTGCTGGGTTAATAACATGATGCTGGTAGCTGAGGCAAAGAACTATATTTGCAAAGATAAAGTGCTATATATGACCTCGAATAGGAAGATTTTCAAAGATGATGGACTTTATTTGACCTCGCACAGGAAAACAAAAAGACCGTTACTAGATTTAAATGAAAAGTGTTATATGCAGCAGGGGTAAACCGACGGGCGGTGCGTTGCCTCGCTCTCCAAATTGCCTGACGGAAGTCGTTAGGTGCGATCAGTTCGTGAACCGCAGGCCGGTCGGTTCGATCAGTTCGTGAACCGCAGGCCGGTCGGCCTGATCAGTTCGTGAACCGCAGGTCGGTCGGTTCGATCAGTTCGTGAACCACAGGCCGGTCGGTGCGATCAGTTCGTGAACCACAGGCCGGTCGGCGCAAATTTATTGGATCAGTTCTAAACAAACTCTGGCGTCTGCCATGAATCTTAGGTTTAAAACTTATTTACTGCATGTAAGAACCGTTCCGATTTCGAAGCAGCTATTTCGGTATTTTCAAATTTTCAATAAAAAAGAGAGAATCAGGAAAAGGGAAAAAACATTTTTCATTAAAATATATTCTCGAGACTGTAAAAGACTCGTAAAAAATGGACGTTTCGAGCCTTCGCTCATCATCAGCAATACGAATTCGAACAAAAAGTCATCTGTAAAATACAAAAAGAAAACAACTCAAAAAAATCGTTAAGATACCGTTCCAATTTTCAAAATAGGCTCTTTTCACTGCATGTAAGAAATGGTAATTTTTAAAATAGGCTCCTTTTACTGCATGGGAAAACCGTGCCAATTTTCAAAACAGCTCCTTTCGCTGCTCGTAAGAACCGTTCCAATTTTTAAAAAATCGAAATCAAACAACAACAAAAACAAAAGTACGTTTATGCGTAAGCTCTATGACCTTATTACATGCATTCAAGCATTAAAACAATTCGCATGCATACAATAAAAATGAGTTCCAAAAGGGTCGGTAAATTTTGGCAACGACAATTAAAACGTGCTCCATACAAACTTGAAGCAATAACCCGAGAAGTCTTGAGTTAATGGGCAAGATGGCCATTAGTGAGAGAAATCCATCATGGCGAGTCGAAGCAAAGCAGAATAGAATTTCAAGACATGAAGCATCAAGCTGAGCTCTGCACACATTACACTACATTGGCGCCCACTAACTTCCTTCACGTGCTTCCACGTTGTTATACAATTTATCACCAAAGAGTGTGGATAATTTACGTTTGCTAAGAAATACTTGACACCTCACTCCCTACGAATGTGAATAATGTGGGGCAAGAAATACATCACAGCATGCCATATTGCTAGCTTTGATAATTATTAAAGCTCGTCTGGTCTACGTCTGCTAGGATATGAGCAATACTATTCCATCTACTGATAAGGATAGTATACTTCTGCCAATAAACAAGCACCTCACCACCTTCGAGTTACGACAATGTTTGCCAAGAAGTCACCAACCCACTGACCACATGCTGCAATTTTCCACATGCTACAATGATACCCATATACTTAAATGTTACCCACTTGCTACAATGTTATCCACATGTTACAATGTTACTCACATGTTACTATGTTATCCATATGTTGCAATTATACCCACATGTTACAAAGATACCCACATGTAACAATGTTACCCACATGTTACAGTGTCCCCCCCATGTTACAATGTCCCCCACATGCTACAATGCCCGCACATGCTTCAATGCCCCCACATGCTTCAATGTCCCAACATGCTGCAATGCCCTCACATACTACTGTACAATGTTACCCACTACACACAACGCCACCCACATGCCAGAATGCAATACAGGTGTTTGCGGTCGCACATACTTGGAGGGACGAGGGCGAGGGAGTGGTGGTGAGTTAGCTGAAGGAGGCGAAGTAGGAGGTTCACACATACTTAGGGAAGCAGTCTCTGGTGCTGATGTCTTGCATGATATGCTGCGTGAGGTGACAACAAAATGCAACACGAGCTTTAGTTCACAAGCTGCAAGTTTATTTAGAACCAACGGGCTCAGACAGACACATAGGCAGACAGAGGACTTAGCGCTGAGGGATATACGCTCTTGCATCGAGTTTGAAAGTCACGTTAACGTATAGAACGAGATGAAATTGTTGTAAGTGAAGCTTAGCACGGAATGTGCTGGCGTCCATAAAATTTGGGGGTTATCAAAAGTATTCAGTTTGGATTTAAAGCTTGATCTCGCAACCAGGAATGGAGTAGAAATTTATCAGAAAAAAATTACTAGAAAAGTTAAGTTATTAACTGGCTCTGTATGCAGGCCGTAGCAAGATATTTTTGAATAATAGATTTCATTGCTAGAAATAATAAAAGCTTTATTCCAGGAAATTCATGGATCTTAGCAAAATAGCAGTAACTCATGGAGGAGCGTGTATCATTCTCAATAATAAAACACAAGAATTAGCTGCGACAGTAACAGTGCATAAAAAATATATAGAAAATGATTTAGCGAAGTGGAACGAGCCTTTTGCTCAAATTATAATGCTGTGAAATATTTACGCAAACTCAAATAATTTAATTTAATCATATTGGTTAAATTGGACTATGAATGGTAGTGATATTTGTGCTATTTATTTCTTACAGACATCTAACATCAAACAAAACGATCAGTTGTATCGATAATTGTGATATTTTTCATGAATGAATATCTTACTGAAAATTAACATAAAATCAGATTATCAGTTGTAGCGATAACTATGCTTTTTTCATGAATTAAAATCTTACTAAAATGTACCCTAAAATTTGATTATAAATAGTTGCGATAATTGTACAACTATTTTCCATAAATGAATATCATACTGACACCTAACATGAATGTCTCTTTCCTTTCTTAAAATATCGAAAGAAGTTTTTAAAGGCATCACGCAATCAGCAGGCGTGAGGGGCTGGGGTTGGTGAGGGGGGCCTTTCTAAGTCCACCTCCCAGTCTAACTTTTCCGCCGCCTATGTAATTAAATCGTTTGAGCGGCGAAAAATATGCATGCTCTGGAAAAAGAGTTAGACTGGGCTGAGAGGTAACCTCAGGTGGGGTCGCCACACTGGCTTTGTTTATCCACCAACCCATGCAGCGTTGCAGATATGAAGTGAAAAAAGATCTACCCGATAAATATTCAGTGGTCTTTATGGCTGATTTTCATAAATAACGCCAACATAACAGATAATATTCAGTGGATTTTATTGCTAATTTCATTAAAATAACGCCAATATAACAGATAAATATTCAGTGGTTTTCATTGTTAAATTTTTTTGAAATGAGGCCAAAATTGTAAACTTTAGCCAAAAATGCAGTCTCACCAGCCCCACCAATCAAACATGTCCCCACGATGAAATTCAGATGAGATGGGGAAAATAAAATACTCCCCCCATGAAATCCGTACATGGAGATTGGGAGAGGGGGAAGCACTTCGACCCCATTTTTCGCCTGATGAAAATCGCTATCATGTTTTACTTTGCTTAAATTTTTGAATACAGAAATTGCCTCTCGAGTTGAAAAATATTATTTTAATTAACCAAAATAGAACGTATAGCAGGAATTTTTTAATGTAATACATTTCCAATGCAAATAGTAAAATTCTTTAATGTTCACTGTGATGCATCATTATATTTTTTATACATTTTACAGCGTGAGTTTGCTCGTCTAATTACTTGGTAAGAAAATGCATATTTAAAAAAACAGCTCTATTCCAAAAAAAGGTACAGGATGCACCAGGCGCTGGCACCACAATTAATATTGAAGTTAACCAATGCACCAACCTTTCGCAAATAACTACAGGGTAACAGCATAACATTCAACAACGAACTACATTCCACTCCACTAAATCTGCTAAACTCAAAACAATTGAATTTAGGGCATGATATGTGAATAAATTTATTATATCGAATGAAAAGAAACATGAATTTAAATCAAGGTATTAAAACAAGACATAATTCAATATAACGAACGATAACATCTATTCTATTTTATTGTACGTACAATGGAGGTAGTAAATTAAATGAATGAATGATAACAAGGCAAAATTTTAAATTGATAACAAGACACAAATGGGACAAAATGAATGATGAGAACAAGAAAGGCTCCTCAGGCAGCGGCGTTCAGTATATTAATTTTGTGACATGCGAAGTATCAGAGATGAAGAAGCCGCTCATATTTTTTAATTGCAAAGAAATCAATAATGACAAATTAAAAACACTTACACACTAACTCAGAGGTCCCCAAACTTTTTGCCTTTAGCTATGTCTCGTTTAGAGCCACTAATGTATAAGGTACATCAACTCTTGATGATATAGTCACGTGTAACATGTGTGCTATTAGTAATCTAAGCACATCAAGTTCAAAAGACATATTTTTTATATAAATCATAAATATTTTACGCTATGGTAAAATTCGTGGAATATTCTATTTCACTTTCCCCAAGTATCGAGAAGGTGATACAGATTTTAGTCATTTTGGGGACCCCTGGAGTATAAAACATGTGACCACAGCACTGCAGCATCGTAATGTTCCGATCTAACTTCATCGTCGGATTGTGTGAATTTGTGGATTTTTTGTATCACAGGACATAGTCTACAAAATCAAGTTTAATCACACAACAGAACTGAACGACACTCAAAACTAACCGACAACATCACACTCGAATAGATTTCTCAAGTTTTACGGGTTTTAAAAATTAACTATTTACAATTCCATGATTCCAATGAGAAACAATGAAAACAAACCAGGATGTCCCCAGATAGGCTGTCTATTACAGCTGCCCTGTCATGTTAGTTAGTCTCTAGGTCTATTTTTTTTTGGACAAATTAGGTGTAATAACAAAAATTAAATACTAGAAACGCTAGATATAAGAACCAGACGCTAAAAGTAGAAGCAAGTACTAGTTGTAAGTATGACTAGTATGAGCTTTGTGTAAGCACTATTTAGGTGAACTAGCAATAAAAACTAAAATAACCGTCATTGTGAACTTGCATGAAGAAAGGAATTTTCCGGAAGTGCAAACTTGATCTCCAGCGTCCGCTCGTTTTCAAGAAAATAGTATATTTTTAGAGCAAAAAGGTATTGAATCCTGATCTCATTGTTGGAACTCGTTTCAACCATCAGACGCTGAAGACTTGAAACCGTAACAAAAATGCCAGAAGATTGTTTTATACCTCCTCGTAAAACTGATTTTGTGTTCCACTGCCATAAAGTTAGGGCGAGCCCTTTGCTATTAAAATAGAATACCAAAGCATCAAAAAGTAGATCAATTAGTTCTTATCGTACAACTGCTGCTGCATCAGAAAGTAGATGGAATTAGTCCTTATCTTACATCTGCTGCTGCATCAAAAAGTTGATGGAATTAGTCCTTTATCGTACAACTGTGGCAGCATCAAAAATTAGATGGAATTAGTCCTTATCGTACAACTGCCGTTGCATCAAAATATCGCGAGCATGAAATTACCCCTCGTCGTTAAATTACTTTACATTGTATTGCTGATGATAAATTAGCACTTTGTGCCTAGTGTAAAAAACTCTTGCATCACAGTACTGTGAAAATGTAGCCCTAACACT
This sequence comes from Morinoia aosen, assembly GCA_030386875.1. Lineage (NCBI taxonomy): Eukaryota > Metazoa > Arthropoda > Malacostraca > Amphipoda > Talitridae > Morinoia > Morinoia aosen. Next base: position 16,543,288 of record CM059559.1, on the reverse strand, counting down.
ACGACCATACAGTAGAAAACTACCCTGCATCATAGTACTGTTACAAAGTCCTGCTGTCAGCTAGAACTAACCCTTCGTTCCTAGCGTAAAATAACCCTCGTTTAAGTAAGCACAGGATTAGGGAATAAAGTCTACCCTAATAAATTAGGAATAAAGTCTATGAGTTACGAATAAAGCCAAAAAATTTGGAATAAAGTATATGAATTGGAAATAAGGTCTAAGAATTGGGAATAAAGTCAAAGAATTGGGAATAAAGTCTATGAATTGGAAATAAGGTCTAAGAATTGGGAATAAAAACTGAGAATTGGGGATAAAGTCTATGAATTGGGAATAAAGTCTAAGAATTGGGAATCAAGTCTAAGACCTGCGAGTAAAGTCTAAGAATTGGGAATAAAGTCTAAGAATTGGGAATAAAGTTTAAGAACTGCGAATAAAGTCTAAGAATTGGAAATAAAATCTAAGAACTGCGAGTAAAGTCTAAGAATTGGGAATAAAGTCTAAGAACTGCGAATAAAGTCTAAGAATTGGGAATAAAGTCTAAGAACTGCGAATAAAACCAAAGAATTGAAAATAAAGTCACGGAATTGGAAATAAAATCTAATAATTGGAAATACAGTCTAAGAACTGCGAATAAAGTCCAAGAACTGAAATAAAGTGTAAGAACTGTGAACATAGTGCACCCCTCACCTGCTTGTGCGGGTAGACTTTGATGCGACACTTGATGCACTCCTGGCTGCAGTTGGCCCAGGAGTTGCCGCTCATCCACTTCCGCTTGCACTTGGTGCACCGGAACTCGCCGAAGCAGCGCTTCTTGCCCTGGTACGGCGTCAGGCCCTCGCCCTTCGGACGAGCCTATGGGGCGTCACGAGGTCGGGTTACTATACCGCACGGTAGAGGAAACAAGGTAGGTTCAAACCAGTTTTTTCTTTTGTTGTCGGTGTGGCTTTGCTGACGTCACGGCAACGAACCAATAGCAGCGCTTATTGCATCTGGTAGCACTGCTACCAACAAACCTGGCTCCACTATTGGCTTAACGACATTGTGTTTTAGTGACGTCATAAGGTTTGTTTGAAAATAAAGCCTTTCTATTGGCTAGCCAAACAAGAAGAGGTGTATTTTCTAACATAGAAATTACGCTACCTTGTTTCCTCTACTGTGGTATACCGTGTGTCCCACAAAAACCCGAACCGAGTATTTATTTTCCCGTATCAGTAATACCCATTATTATTTCCCTATCAGAAGTGATCAGTAATACCGCATAATTTTGCTTTAATAAAATTCAGTGCTTATGGTATTCTGATGATGGTACCCCTGAAACGGGAATATAAATACTCTGTTCGGGTTTTTGTGAGACATACTGTATTTGACTTAATTACTATATCTCGGGTTACCATGTATATCTTACGGAAGGGTTACTGTATTTTACCTAATTACTATATCTCAGGTTACTATGCAATAGCATGTATATTTTACCTTCCCTTGGTGTCCTTGTTTATTGGTATACCAGTGTACACGGCCCGTCAAAAATGACGGAATTCGATATTTTCCATAAATTAATCTTCATTATGTGGGCGACAAACAACCCTTTCCATCCCAATAGTACCTGTGATTAAAATATTCTTTTACTTGTGCTCTGGTGAAACTCCAATCACAGACACAGTCATTAAGCATCCTTAAGAATGTGACTGTAAGCGGATACTAGGTTTTTTATACTGTTTGAATTGTATCTATGATACCATTCAAATAGATATGAATAAGTGGGAATGTAGCAGACAGAAGATATATATAAATGTATTTGTAAGTTAAAGCAAATTTTTAAAGTGGGGAGAATCAAATGCTGTCACTTTGACGGGCCGTGTAGACTAGTTATGGTATAAGACAGAGAGATCAAACCTAAAAATCTCTTAATTTCATCATAAATAAGGTTGTGTACTTTTCTCATGACGAATTCCCTCAAATTTTTGTGCGAGCTTGTCGACAATAAAGATGGGTTTAAAATATACCTAGTGACTCAATTGAACTCCCAACCCTTCACTTCATCTATTGCGTAGGTAGGATACGCACCATGACAAAAGCAACATTGTGGTAGTGACTGTTAGTTATCATCGCCATGTGCTACCATTTTAGGTGGTAAAACACAGACTTTATATACCTACAAGCCACGGTAGAGGAAACAAGGTAGGGTCATTTCTATCGAGAATATACACCTCCTCTTGTTTAACTAGACAATAGAACGGCTTCATTTGAAACAAACTTTATGACGTCACCATTGGGACATGTCGTTAAGCCAACAATAGTGCCAGATTTGAGGCTAGCAGTGTTGCCATGTGCAATATGAGCGCTGCTATTGGTTCGTTGCCATGACGCCAGCATCGCCACACGGTTGACAAAAAAAGACTGATTTGACGCTATCTTATTTCTTCTACCGGCTACTAGCACACTCGATTCTCGATAGTACTAAGCACAATCGCACCTGCTTCCAGAACTTGTATTTTTTCAATCTTGGTAAGACAGAGCGCTCTACATTCTAGCATTTACGTCTCACAAAAATCCTGGAATCGAAAAACTAGCGCAGCTGGCTGACCTGAGGGCACTCCTTGATGTGGTGACCTTTCTTGAAGCACAGGTGGCACAAATAATTCGGAGGGAGCTTGCGGATTTTGTTCTTCCTGTCGTAGGCCAAAGACAGCTCGCTCAGTTGGTCTGTCAGCTCACCTGGCAGGGGAGAGGGTACAACAGAAATGATACCGCCATTTGCCGCCACCGCAATTTAGGATTTCTTATATTGTCAACGAAGCCCTAACATACTCAGACTACCTGAAAATCTAGTGAAGTTGTCTAAGCTATGAGAGGGGTTCGTTGGCAACGTGAAAATTTCTAAATCATGTATCCGACATACCAGATTTCAATAGAAATGAGAGAGAATGTCAGTAAAAAGTGGACGTGTAAGAAGTAGACAAACATTAAGATATGGAGCAAAATGCGTGCCGAGTTACATTTAACAGATGTCGGTGAACTTCTGTGTGTGCCGAAGTCCTCAATTTATATTATTTACATATTGATGGATGCAAGAGATATATACATTGTACTTTCCCAATATAAATGAACATAGAAGATATATTTTACACAACGATTTACTTAACGATTAGCCGTGCATAACGACATCGGACATACACATATCTCATTTATATTAAGCTACGTGCTAGAAGTATTTAATAATTTCACATAATGAGGGAAAAATCTGTTAGTCAGCTCCGCGCTGCACGAGACGCACGTGCGTTTTATTTAGATCTTGGGTGTCATCTGCAGTCAATTAAGTCATGCCTCACCCTTCATATCGCCTACCCTTCACTGCAAGTGTGTGGGAGAACTAGCTGTGCGAGATAATAACTTGGAGCACTAATTACCTCATCATCTTATGACAATTTAATCACAACTCCTACAGATGGTTTCACACATCTCTTCACAACCTCAACGCAGATAATGTTCATCGTAACTAGTAACTGCTGTCGGTGCTCATAGAATTACTGTTGCTGTAATAAAATGATATTCTTCAGGATATTTGCTGATATGTCAAATATTCTGCTGCAAAATTATTGTTATTGTAAAAAATAATATTTTTAAGGATGTTTGCTGAGATGTCAAATGTTCTACTACAGAATTATTTTTGATGAAATAAAATAATATTTTTAAGGATATTTGCTGAGATGTCAAATGTTCTACTGCAGAATTATTTTTGATGTAATAAAATAATATTTTTATGGATATATGCTGAGATGTCAAATGTTCCGCTTATAAGTGAAGATGACGCAATGAATTATACAGAGGTTGGTCTCGCAGCACAGCGCAGAGAAAGCTAAACAGAAGACTTTTTGTTAGTGACTGACGCTCAACATCAAAGGGTCTTTTGAGCGAGCACATGATGAGCGAACGCGGTGAGGTTTCGGGCACTGAATTGTTGGTCCCAGGTACTGGGGATTCCCGGGGGAGCTCATCAAATAATTTCACCGTCATCCATTAGGATCTAGCCCATGTTTCAAATAATGTTCTCCTGAAGAAAAAACATGCACATTTCTGGTACCGCCCTCCCAAAGAAGTGTCCTGAAATTGATCCCAGAGCAGTACAACAATTGCGTTCATTTTCATTGCGTTCTAACTAATCCGGGAGCAATATTTGAACGAAACTCTTTCTAACTGAAAATACTTCGCAAAATTATAAGTTTGACGAGCGCAAGACTCACCAATTCGTTAAAAATTTAGGGCAATATTTAAATGATTTTATTTGAATATTTGAAATAAATTCTTTCTCACAGAAAACACTGCACAAAATTAGAGGTTTGAAGAGCACAAGACTCACCAATACTGCCGCTGAGACACGTAGAGTGCACGGGACTGTGCAGTCCGTTCAGGGAAGACCCAAAGCTGTATCCTGACTCCGACAACCCAGAAAGTCCACTGAGCCCACCAACTGAGGACATGTTATTGACTCCGTTGAGGGCAGAGTTGATGCCGTTGATGCCCCCGATGCCCGAGAAGGAAGAGAGGGAAGACAGGGCAGCGAGATCTGCCGCCGACATGCCAGCCAGACCTGACAAGATCCCAGAAGGGTTCAAGCCACCCGAGCTGCCGCCATTCAACAACGCGTTAATGTCGCTCGTGTTTCTCAAACTGCTACTGCTGTTGTGATTGTTGCTGTTGTTGTTGTTCATGAAGCTAATGTTGTTGTTGTTGTTGTTGTTGGATAAGTAGCTAGTGGAGTGACCAAAAGAAGAGTTGGGGCTCGTTGACGGCTGGTGGTTGGATGCCAAGCACGACAAGGGCCCAGCAAACGAGGAGTCCAGGGGAGAGGTGCTGTATGGAGACGGCGGGTTCAGGCCACTCGAGCGGCTGTTCCAAAGGCTTGACACGGACTTCCGGTTCTGAAAACACAGCAGATAATTTGGAAATTTTAGTGTACGTGTGTAAGTATTTAATATAGGGAGTAATTGAAATTGCTTATCACTGTTAAATATTCAGTTTAGTAGGTAATTAGAGTTGCTTATCACTGTTGCTTGTCACTGTAGGACGAACAAGACACATATTTAAAAAAGAAAGTAATTTAAATTATTTATCACTGTTGCTTATCACTGTTGGACGGACAAGACACATATTCAATAAAGAAAGTAAATAAGTTGCTAATTACTGTTGCAAATTCGTAAAATATTATTTGAATGAAGCAAGTAATTATTGCTATTCTCTGAGCTCTGCAGACGTTCATGGCTGACCAGCGTTCACGCTCCAGCAATGGTTGCAACATCGTACTCTCAACATTGCATTCAAATTTAGATGATAAAAAGATCGTTTGAAACACGCTATTTCAAGATAACATTTCAAAAACTTAGACATATTTAATCCTCATTTTTTCATCTGCATGAGCGAAGTTAGAAGGATGCTTGTTTTGTTGAAATTAATTTCTAAGAAGTACGTTTTCAACTCTAATGCATGGTTTTATGTATATAAATAAGTAGCAGGTCAGTCATTGCAAATGATGCCTTTCGCGCATCTAGCGTGCCTTTCTTGACTAAAAAAGGGAAAATAAGCCCATATAAAATAAGCAAATATAGTTTATCTATAAGCCGCTTAATTAGAACCAAGTGAGAATTATTTGAAGAATTTAAGACGTAATTCAATGAAAAAGATGAACGATTCTAGTGTTATTGAATTAAATATGAATCAATCAATTAAAAATGAACGAATGTATCATTCAAAATCGAATGAATTATTTAAAAAATGAATGAATCAAATAAAAAATGAATGAATCATTTAAAAAGTGAATGAATTATTTAAAGAAATGAATGAATCATTCTAAAAATGATCGAAAGAATTAAAAAATTAATAACTAAATTAAGAAATTAACGATCTCCAGAGGGGCAAAAGGGGATAACATTCAGAAATTCTCTCATGCTATTCCTCAAATTAACTAACGCAACCTTATGACAAGCTGTCAAATCAGGGCTTGTCTGAGGGCAAATTTGGCATAGGAGGGCATTCCATAAACTTGGCCTCATGAAAGAAAGCTAGAAAACAATCGTTAAAAGTTCCATTACGAAAGGGGTCCTGTGCAAGAGTTGCCTGCAGATGAAAATTACTTTGAAATTACCTGTAAACAAAACGAGCGTTGAGCAATTGGACCAAGGACGTGTAATTATAACTAACAGAACGGCTCTCACGTTCATTTACCAACACTTTTCATCACTGTTCCTTGCACTCATAGACCATAAATTTTCCGTATTTTCTTGCGATGTTCTCCGTGTTATTATGTAAAGTTTTGTTTGTTGAACACCAGCAGGAGTAAGCACCTATTGAACGCAAATTAAGTTGAATGAAGGCACCAAAAATCTCACGAATTTTGTTAACGATGTAGTCGCTTCTATAGCCCTGTACATCAACATGTTGGATGCCTCCATGAAAATGGATGAATGAATTCAAAATGAATGAAAAACTTAAAAAATGAATGTACAAATGCAAAAATGAAAGTCTTTAGAGTTGTAAAAGTAAGGCACCTCACCCCAACATGTGAGGTGCCTTTATAGCCCTGTACATGTTCCTGTGCACGTTCTTGTAGTAAAGTAATTCGATAACATGAACTAGAATGTCAGGATTTTATTTTGCTGCTCAAATTTTTTATTTTCCTCAAATTTTTGGCACAAAAACAAGTATTCTATTCCTCTAAAATTCTGCTGCTGTTTGGGCGCTTAACTTGGAATTGTTTCAGTGAGGCTAACCATCATTTCCTTACTTTAAAAATAACTACAACCTCAAAAGATTTTCAATTACTGTACATTCTACATATAAAAAGCCTCAAAATTTCTATAATATTTCAAGTTCAAGGGCGACAACAATTTCCTCCATGCATATTTTGTGGCTTCACGCTTCACAGGTAATTACACAATAAATGTCACGATCTGAAAGCCTCCTCGAACGCTCGGAGTACAGGCCTTATTGAAGCTATTAACACTTTCACAGTCTTGATCTTGATACTTGCTAGAAAAATTTTCAGGAGCGTTGCTGAAGGTGAATAAAAAATTATATGTTAAAATGATGCTAGCATTATTTGACACCCTCACTGCACTCTTCCTGTTCCCTACAAGCCACCGGAGATGTGCAGTGCAGAGTACTAACGTACACTAATATATACTGTAATAACGTACACTACTGTGCAGTGCAATAACGTACACTAATATATACTGTAATAACGTACACTACTGTGCAGTGCAATAACGTACACTAATATATACTGTAATAACGTACACTACTGTGCAGTGCAATAACGTACACTAATATATACTGTAATAACGTACACTACTGTGCAGTGCAATAACGTACACTAATATATACTGAAATGACGTACACTACTGTGCAGTGCAATAACGTACACTACTCTGCAGTGCAATAACGTACACAACTTTGCAGTGCAATAACGTACACTAATATTTACGGTAATAACGTACACTAATATGTACTGTAATAACGTACACTACTCTGCAGTGCAATAACGTACACTAATATTTACGGTAATAACGTACACTAATATATACTGTAATAACGTACATTAATATTTACGGTAATAACGTACACTAATATATACTGTAATAACGTACACTACTCTGCAGTGCAATAACGTACACTAATATTTACGGTAATAACGTACACTAATATATACTGTAATAACGTACACTACTGTGCAGTGCAATAACGTACACAACTTTGCTGTGCAATAACGTAGACTAATATTTACGGTAATAACGTACACTAATATATACTGTAATGACGTACACTACTCTGCAGTGCAATAACGTACACTAATATTTACGGTAATAACGCACACTAATATATACTATAATAACATACACTACTGTGCAGTGTAATAACGTACACTAATATATACGGTAATAACGTACACTACTGTGCAGCGCAATAACGTACACTAATATATACTGTAATAACGTACACCATTGTGCAGTGTAATAACGTACACTTCTCACTTCGCACAACACACACCCTGACACCCATCAGTCCATCACACTCAGAGCGCTCATTCCACAAGCAGGCAGAATCTGAAGTCAACGGATAATGCAACCCAACTTTCATTACCTTTTGTTTCGTTTTCGGTAAGTAGATAAACATGCTCTCAGAACTCGTATTTAAAATATGATATATTCATCTTGAAAAATACTGCAGCAATATGTGCATGGATGTTGTTTGTACGAGACATGGGACAGTCAATAAGTCATGATGGAAAGTTTCAATTACAAAAAAAATCCTTCACCGTCTACCACAGCACGGGAATAGGAACATGCTACGCTCTGACATGAATGATATAAAGTAGCCGCTAAACATTTGCGTGCGTGAGATGCACCAAAAATATGACTACTTCACTCATACCATCAAATCTCTGCATCCTAGAGTCTCATTAAATTATGATATAAAAGTGCAAGATTTTTATCCTTTATCAGTCAGTGTACACGGCCCGTTAAAATATGACAAGATTAGATATAGGACCAACTGAGCTTCAACATAGCTTTCCCATGATTTCCCATGCTGTTCTATGGCTTTCCAATACTTTCCCAAGTCTCAACCGCTGATATTCTATACAACCTAATCTAACCTACCAATACACGTGGTATTCATTCCGACTCCCAACCTGCTGGGTTAAGGCACCGAAAATTGTGGAGTTGGAGAAGCTTGTATCACAGATACAACATCTGTAAACATCTTCATGATAGCATCATTCTCTGATGGCTTGAAGATCTGAAAGTGTGTGGTGAGTGTATCAGTGATACAGCATTATTATCTCGCAAATTCTCGCTACATTAATTGATCAGGTGAGACCGTATTATGTTCATACAAATGCACTTAAATCACGGGTCCTAACCTAAATCGCGGGTACTGTATTGGGATTGGTAACGAAAGCCTAAACTGTGTCACTTCTCTAACACTAATGCAATCTTTTAAAAAATAGGTGTTTACGGTCAACATCGACTGTACGATCACGTGGAGAGTGTCGGAAGGGGAGAGATGGTGACTGGACGACACAGGCAGTGTCGGCTTCAACTGGCTTCTCTAATACAATAAATGAAAAAGTAGCTAGTTATGGCAATCATTGACTGCCTGAGCACCTATAGAGATCTATTAAATGTAGGTATTTATGCGAAACATTGATTAACTTCTCTAATACAACCTATAGATATTTGCGACCAACATCGACTGTCCGATCACCTGGAGAGTGTCGGAAGGGGAGAGGTGGTGACTGGAAGGGGGCTGCGCTCCCTGTCCCGCCCCCGCCGCCTGGCTGCTGCGGTGCTCCGCTGCCAAAAGACACATCCAGTTCAGGATCTGCGACGGACTGCATGGGCCAGAAAAAGAGCTTCCGAGGCTCGAATTGCTGCCGTTGCTGCTAACCGGACTGCAGTTGAGGGCTGTTGAGCCGTTGGAATAGCCCGACACTAACGAGCTGTTGTAGGCTGTTGAATCCAGGGTGGAGTCGATGGCTGCCCCAGACAGCCCGCTGGCGCTCCATCGGTCGGGTGTAGGGGACATGAAGCCTGGGGACCTCAACGATGACAACATGGACAGCGCGACACTTAAAAATGAAGTCTTTCACTGCGTAAATCACACTTGAACACGGTTTTACACCGCGTAACTCACACTTGAACACGGTCTTACACCGCGTAACTCACACTTCAACACGGTCTTACACCGCGTAACTCACACTAAACAGGGGGCTTCTATTCCTTCAAACGCTTACAGTTCGACACCAGTGAATATTCGGTAATTTTCGATAGCGGATCGTTTTTTCGTTGTGTGGCTTAGGAAACGCTGGAAAGCAATTCGATGTCAATGCCGTGATGGACAAGCTGCAAAGTAAGTCAGATAATTTCACAAATATCTCAGATTATTCTTATTGGCTTATTACATTCTCTTACGCAACTTTGCGACTTCAAGACCGGAACGAGAATGCGCGACACAAACTGACCAAAGTCTTCGGCGACTTCAAGACCGAAAAGAGCATCCGCGATACAAACTAACTAAAGACTTCGGAAAAACGGGTAGACGACAAACTACAAAGGACGATTGCTGACACGACCACGTCGTAAGGAGAATTAGAACACCACCAGGATTGGGCACAGGACTCAGCTTTCTCTGGCACGTCAAAAGCAAGTCGTCTCTGGTGCGCGAAGGGACGACACTGATCACACACTGACCTCTCACGCATTCACGAACACAGTGTAGGATTTACTGAGTCACACAACGCTCGTCTGTGTTCCTCATCAAACAGCCTCCTCACTCATCCTCACTCCGCCCACTACTCCCCACATCTCCACCTCCCGCTACCCCCGCATGCTCCCCACATTTACCTCCCACTACCCCGAGTACCCCCACATGCTCCCCATCTCAACCTCCCACTACCCCCCCCCCCCCCCCCTCAGAAGCTGCCCACAGTTTGCTGGTCCAATTTGCCACGAGGCAGTGAAGTCATTTTTCCACGTCACCGAGACCAACAGTCGCCGGCCTAGGAAACAGTGAAGTCCTGTTTGGACGGGTGGGGTGTAGCAGGGTGTGGTAGTGGTGGGTTGGGGTGTTTGAAGGTGGAAGTGTAGGGAGTGGGGATTTGTTGGGTAGTGTTGTAAGGTGGGGGTGCAAGACCATGGGGAAGGAGTGTTGAAGGGTGGGGGTCTAACATTATGGGTAAGAAGTAGGGAGGGTGTAAAACTATGGGGAAGAAATAGGGAGGGTGTAAGACTATGGGGAAGAAGTAGGGAGGGTGCAAGACTATGGGGAAGAAGTAGGGAGGGTGTAACACTATGGGGAAGAAGTAGGGAGGGTGTAACACTATGGGGAAGAAAAAGGGAAGATGGGATAGTGTTAAGTTGGGGTATGCAAAGGTGGAAGTGAAGGAAGCGGGAAGAGGTTGAAGAGTGTTGTAGGGTGGGGGGTGTAAGACTATGGGGATGGAGTGTTGAAGGGTGGGGTGTAAGACTATGGGGAAGAGGTAATAAGGGTGTTGGGGGGCGGGGATACATGACAGGGGGGAAGGAGTAGGGTAAGTGTAAGAGAACGAGGCTGTAACAGAGTAAAGGCTTCGTCTTACGTTCGCTCTATCACCCCGTGTAGCGGCAGCTATCGTTTACAAGACCTCCGTTCACATTAAAAGATAAAATCTAACACCCGCAGGTATTTTACCCTCACAGGGGAGGGCATTGCGCGCAATTACTCACGCTTGTACTCTGATACTTTGCGGGTAATGATCTTTTATTAAAAGCATTTCATTTCCCGAGAGAAGAGTAATGGTGGCTGTGAAAAACTGGCCTAGAATTTATAGCCAAGATTCAAAATATCACTTTCAAAATATATTATTCAAAATATATTATTATTTGAAAATATTTAAAATATCACTTTCAAAAGACGCACATTGACACAAGACCCGCCGCTGAGGAACAGGGTGACGGTACTACCCCACGCGAGACATACAGCAATATATGCGCAAAATGACCCAACAAGTAATATTGCTTAATGATACGTTACTTGCATGAGTTCTCAACAAAAATAAGCGTTTCGTATAAATTCATAAAAATTAGAGCGTATGAGTAGCAATAGAAGCAGTCGTTTGGGCAAATAGTTCCTCGTTGGTTCTTGTTTGACAGCTTCTGCGACGGCTTCAGTTCGGAAATCTTGCAATGAAAGTTAAAATTGAAATAATGCTCTGAATTCTTTTTGGTGGGATGTGTTTCGTGTTGTGTGCCTGCAGTGGGGATGTATTGTGTGGTGTGTGCGTGCTGAGGAGATGTGTTGTGCGCTGGAGCGATGTGATGTGTGTTGGGGAAATGTGTTGGGTGTGATGTGCGTGATGAGATAGTGCATCGTGAGCTATTTGCATGACGAAGTAATGTGTTGTGTGCGTGTGAGGTTCTGTGCCACACGGATGAAGAGCACATTGTGCCTCACGGATGAAGAGCACATTGTGCCACACGGGTGAAGAGCACATTGTGCCACACGGATGAAGAGCACATTGTGCCACACGGGTGAAGAGCACATTGTGCCACACGGATGAAGAGCACATTGTGCCACACGGGTGAAGAGCACATTGTGCCACACGGATGAAGAGCACATTGTGCCACACGGGTGAAGAGCAAATTGTGCCACACGGATGAAGAGCACATTGTGCCACACGGGTGAAGAGCACATTGTGCCACACGGGTGAAGAGCACATTGTGCCACACGGGTGAAGAGCACATTGTGCCACACGGATGAAGAGCACATTGTGCCACACGGATGAAGAGCACATTGTGCCACACGGGTGAAGAGCACATTGTGCCACACGGATGAAGAGCACATTGTGCCACACGGGTGAAGAGCACATTGTGCCACACGGATGAAGAGCACATTGTGCCACACGGGTGAAGAGCAAATTGTGCCACACGGATGAAGAGCACATTTTGCCACACGGGTGAAGAGCACATTGTGCCACACGGATGAAGAGCACATTGTGCCACACGGGTGAAGAGCACATTGTGCCACACGGATGAAGAGCACATTGTGCCACACGGATGAAGAGCACATTGTGCCACACGGGTGAAGAGCACATTGTGCCACACGGGTGAAGAGCAAATTGTGCCACACGGATGAAGAGCACATTTTGCCACACGGGTGAAGAGCACATTGTGCCACACGGATGAAGAGCACATTGTGCCACACGGGTGAAGAGCACATTGTGCCACACGGATGAAGAGCACATTGTGCCACACGGATGAAGAGCACATTGTGCCACACGGATGAAGAGCACATTGTGCCACACGGATGAAGAGCACATTTTGCCACACGGGTGAAGAGCACATTGTGCCACACGGATGAAGAGCACATTGTGCCACACGGATGAAGAGCACATTGTGCCACACGGATGAAGAGCACATTTTGCCACACGGGTGAAGAGCACATTGTGCCACACGGATGAAGAGCACATTGTGCCACACGGATGAAGAGCACATTGTGCCACACGGATGAAGAGCACATTGTGCCACACGGATAAAGAGCACATTGTGCCACACTACGATGCCCACAAGCTTCTGTGCTCGGAACGGATGAAGCCTCCCGTGAAGAAAGGCTTCTCCCAAGTCGGTCCAAGAATCTCAGACCTGACCATTTTCGAAGAAATCACACTCATGACCTTAACTTTTTTTTCGTAAAAACCTCAATTTTTTGTGTTGAAATGACATGAAAAAAAATTAAGCCACAATTGGCTTTCCACCCAGCCAAAAACGTGAAGGAAATGATATGAGACAAATTCGGACTCGATAAAAATGTGAAAAACCCCAGCGAATGAAAAGGTTAGGAGAGGACACAGCTAACTGCTTACCTGCTCACTTGGTTATCGTTATATTAAGAGTTCTTATGTGTGCTCGCCAGTGTCGAGTTCATGTGTACTCTCACACACTTCACAACCACCCTATGTACGCTCACACACTTCACAACCACCCTATGTACGCTCACACACTTCCCAACCACCACCATGTACGCTCACACACTTCACAACCACCCTATGTACGCTCACACACTTCACAACCACCCTATGTACGCTCACACACTTCACAACCACCACTTTGTACGCTCACACACTTCACAACCACCACTATGTACGCTCACACACTTCACAACCACCACTATGTACGCTCACATACATACTTCACAACCAAAGCCCCGGAGCTGCTCTTCCAACCGTCAAAACGTCTTCTCGTCCTCGGCATTCCTACTTCGTCAGAGACTTGACCAAGCAGCGTCCTGTGTTTCGTTTTCGACATTCGTCCTGCTTTTCGTCCTCGACATTCCTTCGCCACCAGGGACGTGCTGCGTTTCAAGTCGCAGCGGCGAGGAGGTCGTCACAAGGCGCGCATTCATCTCCCAGAGACATCTAGAGATGCTCGCCTCAACGGAGGCCACAATATAATGCAAAATTATACCTCCACGTGCCAAGTGTGGTCTTCGGGCGGGCGAGTTGCAGGAATGCGAGCTCGTGGGATAGGAGAGGCGTAGCTAAGTCCAGATATGAGAGGCTTAGCTAAGTCCAGATATGAGAGGCGTAGCTACATCCAGATTTGAGAGGCGTAGCTACATCCAGATATGAGAAGCGTAGCTACATCTAAATTTGAGAGGCGAAGCTACATCCAGATATGAGAGGCGTAGCTACATCCAGATATGAGAGGCTTAGCTAAGTCCAGATATGAGAGGCGTAGCTACATTCAGATATGAGAGGCGTAGCTAAGTCCAGATATGAGAGGCTTAGCTAAGTCCAGATATGAGAGGCTTAGCTAAGTCCAGATATGAGAGGCGTAGCTACATTCAGATATGAGAGGCGTAGCTACATCCAGATATGAGAGGCTTAGCTAAGTCCAGATATGAGAGGCGTAGCTACATTCAGATATGAGAGGCGTAGCTACATCCAGATTTGAGAGGCGTGGCTACATCCAGAAATGAGAGGCGTAGCTTAGTCCAGATATGAGAGGCGTAGCTACATTCAGATATGAGAGGCGTAGCTTAGTCCAGATATGAGAGGCGTAGCTACATTCAGTTATGAGAGCCTTAATTTGTCCACAGAGACTTAACACCTAACAAAGATAACATTTAATGAAGCAATGCAGGCGCGAACATACAGTTTGGTAACACAAAGTCACATGGACTTATAATTATCAAAAATCAAAGTGCTGAATAAAGTTTCAGTTCAACTGCAGACCTGCGAGCGACCGACAACCAATGTCCTCAGACTGAAGGGCACAGGAAATAGAGGGGAAAGGGAGGGGATGGGACCGGGAGATGGAGAGAAAGTTGGGGAAAGGCCGACCGAGAGGGTTGGGGAAGGAAGTGGAGTAACCACAGGCCTATACAGAGAGACCTTTGGGGGACTGAGAAGGACTCTTGTCCCCGAGGCGAAGGGGTGCTGGGGTTGGGAGGGGAAGAGAGGTAGGGACTATCCAACTAACGGATTCGTTCTGGCAGATTCTGCTTGGCTCCCAAAGCGTCAATCTATACTATAATAAGAGGGTGTCTGTCTCTCTGTCTGTTTGTCCGAACCCTGTAAAAGTGCGTGATGAGCGTATCTGTGATACAAGCTTCATAAACTCCACAATTTCCAGTGAATTAATCCATCAGATTCGAGTAGGAATGATTATCACATGAATTCTTGGGAAATAGGAACGTGTGTCATGTGATTTGTCGAACATTATTATACATTTTTGACGGGTCGTGTGCACTCGGCCTCATCAATTCTCGAGAGATTGGATTTTTTATTTCTTACGACCTTTCTTACCTTTCTTTCATTTCGCCTTCTTCTTCTTATTATTATTATTTCAAATACAGGGGGATGGAATAGTCTATATAATACCAGCAGGACTCGTGGAAATTCCACAGACAATGCCATCGCTAAGCTAGATAGACCCGGTCAACATTACCTTACCAATTTCAAGATAACATGTTCTAGCTTTACTTATCCTACCGTATTCTATCCTATCCCGTTCTAATCGAACTGATCCTGATAATATGTCAAACATAAAAATCCGTGAACCCGTTAAAAAATTCCGTCAACGGTACCAAAAAATTGTAACCTAACATATTCTAACCTAACCCATCTTAACTTAACATATACTAACCTATCCTATCCTAACCGAAGCTATCCTAATTATATGTCAAACATATAAAAAAACGCGGACTCGTGAAAAAAATTCATCAACATTACCTAACCTATGCTAACCTATCCTACCCTAAAATAGCATGTCCTAACCTATTCAATCCTAACCTATCCTATCTTATCCTAACATATCAATGCGTTTACGAGCATTGATATCACGCATTGATTGGCGATCTTTTAATATAACTCTCAGAAATTCGTTATCCATGATACCGCAAACTCGAATGAGGAGTGTTAGACACAACTGAGTTTTAAGCGTATTAATGCATAGAGATTCTTTTCGTTCCCTCCTTAGTTCCATAGTTAGTTAGTCCGTCCGTTACGCTTTCGTCCGATTTTGCAGTATCATAGATACCGAATTCATCAGGGTGACATTAAAAGATGGCTTTTTACGTGCATTGATATGCTTGACATTTTATCAGGATAGTTTCGGTTAGGATAGGTTAGGTTAGGATATGTTTGGTTAGGAAATCGAGAGCAAGAACTCTGATTGAGAATTTTGTAAATGTGAGGAAAATGCCGGAACACAAGCGCCGTTTGAATGGGATAACTACCAGCAGAGAAATGATTAGCTTCAACAACTATTTGATTGAAAGAAAGAAGCACATTTCCTGGTGGAACAGCTTTGAGAGGATTTTAAGAAATACATTCAAATTACATTAGCTGCTTCTACGTCAACTGTCAACTTGCTTGCGGCAGCTGTGCGCTTGACGAGCCCCTACACCTGCGCAGGGCAAAGTTACAGCTGTTGTACAACATTCAAAGTTACAGCTGTTCTTCTGCAGGCAAAGCTGTACCAGTTTTACGACACTCAAAGCTAAAACAGTCTGCTGCAGTAGTTGTACAGTAGTCAAAACTGCAGCTGTTGTACAGAAGTCAAAGCTGTAGAAATTGTACGACAGTCAAAGCTGTAGTCATCGTATAGCGGTCAAAACTGCAGCTGTTCTACAGAATTCAAGGCTGTAGTAATTGTACGACAGCAAAGCTGTAGTAATTGTGCAGCAGTCAACTGCAGCTGTTGTGCAGCCGTCAAAGCTGCAGCTGTTGTGCAGCAGTCAAAGCTGCAGCTGTTGTACAGCAGTCAAAGCTACAGCTGTTGTACAGCAGTCAAAAGCTGCAGCTGCTGTACAGCACTCAAAGTTACAGCTGTTCTTCTGCAGACAAAGCTGTAACAGTTTACAACATTCAAAGCTACAACAGCCAAAGCTGCAGCAGTTGTAACGCAGAGAAGGCTGCTATAGATTTGCCCCACGGATAACTCCAAAGAGAGGAAAAACTTTCCCATAGTTAAGCATTTCAAATGCAAATATAAATCAATTTCATATCAAGGAAACATGAACGCAGACAACGCTAACAAAAAATACGCCAGCTCGTCGATCGCTCCGGTCACGTCCCAGCACCGCACCACGCGTGCTGTGCGCTCACCCCGCAGCGTTTACGAATGCATCCTTCAGGGCCTAATATTCCACCAATCTACGTGGTTATAGTTATAGCAGTGCAACCGGTATCGAAAGTCATTCGGTTCTTTTGGGTAGGGCCTAATATTCCACCAATCTACGCAGTTATAGTTATAGCAGTGCAACCGGTATCGCAAGTCATTCGGTTCTTTTGGGTACACTTAGTGATTGTTCTACCCAAAATATTCAAACCTGAGTTGTTTCATTTGAAATTTGAGCCCTGAACTCAATCGTGAGGATTTTGGTTAGAAAAATTTCACGTACAGCAGCCATAGTAGAAAAGTCAGCAGAACAAGAATTTTCGCTTCTGGATGTACTCTACGCTGCAACGTTGTAAACTGTGTGGAGTCCCTTATGGAGTTGTACGAAAAGATGTTTGAATGTCATGGTAGAATTTTGTATCAAGTTCACATTGTTTGAATGCGAAATGCAATAAACGGCCTAAATTTAGATGAGATAAAAAAGGGGAAATTTTTATGTCATTTTCCACTGGCAGGATGTGCAGACCGCTGCTCAGTGTGCATGTGCAGAAGGAGCTCGGTAAAGAACACTTTTATGCTCTTTTAATATATGTATCGCAGAAGCAAAAATATATTAATGCTTCAGTTTCAGAGGAGAGAAAAAATGATAAAAACGTCACTTGTGAGTACATATACAACTGATCTTATGCTACTTCAAAATATTTAATTCAATGTCGCTTACGTTCGTTACTAGAATTATTTTTAAATATTTTCCTGATTTCAAACTAATTCCTAATGTGACTTGGTTGCTTTTTTGCGTTACTTATTAGTCAATACATTTATAAGTCAATATTTTAGATGTCATCAAACAAAGCGAACTTCGGTGTTTCTGTAATTCAGGAAATGTGCGCGCGAGGCTGCGATCAGAAATATCAACGCAGGATATTGCATCACCTCTTTCTCTTCCATTGAAGTCCTACCCCCATCGACCCCCATCACTAAAGAATATACATTTTCTTGCTATCAAAAGTGTGCTGCAAATAATATCTACAACAGTATTATTTACTGTTATACTTCTCAAGTACAATTTAATATCATAACATTCCCCGAAAGTGCTCGCTTTCTGTTCATTTTTGGATAAGAGAGCAAGAAGTGTGGTTGAGACGTCCATGTTAAGAACTGAGCTCAACGAAGCTTACAATTTAGATGTTCATTCCCTTAAAAACCTTAAATTTCTGTGTTACTTCTGTTCTGTGTCATCTGTTCTGTTTCTTCTGTTCTGTGTCTTCTGTTCTGTGTCTTCTGTTCTGTTTCTTCTGTTCTGTTTCTTCTGTTCTGTTTATTCTGTTCAGTGTCTTCTGTTCTGTTTCATCTGTTCTGTTTCTTCTGTTCTGTTTCTGTCAGCAGCTAGAACATCTGAGTCTATGTACTATGGTGTTATCAAATTACAAGCAGAATACATTTACATACTGATATCCGTCAGGTGCTGAAATAATTCTTTCAACTCTTTTGGGCGAAATCCAATACGCAAAAGAGACGCAAATGTTACACAACGAAGGGAGCGCAGCACCTGTGGACTTGTTCTTCAACGCACAAATGAAATCTTCTTGGCCTGACAACGACTTTCTCGCAACAAAATAGTAGATGTAAGAACAAATACTAAAGTAGTAAAACAACTGAACCTGTTCACAGTTCTATGCAGGAGATTCAAAAGCCTCAGGAACTAGTACCAGAACACAATAAGTTGCCGCGCTAAGCCTCAGGAACTAGTACCAGAACACAATAAGTTGCCGCACTAAGCCTCAGGAACTAGTACCAGAACACAATAAGTTGCCGCACTAAGCCTCAGGAACTAGTACCAGAACACAATGAGTTGCCGCACTAAGCCTCAGGAACTAGTACCAGAACACAATAAGTTGCCGCACCAAGCCTCAGGAACTAGTACCAGAACACAATAAGTTGCCGCACTAAGCCTCAGGAACTAGTACCAGAACACAATAAGTTGCCGCACTAAGCCTCAGGAACTAGTACCAGAACACAATAAGTGGCCGCACCAAGCCTCAGGAACTAGTACCAGAACACAATGAGTTGCCGCACTAAGCCTCAGGAACTAGTACCAGAACACAATAAGTTGCCGCACCAAGCCTCAGGAACTAGTACCAGAACACAATAAGTTGCCGCACTAAGCCTCAGGAACTAGTACCAGAACACAATGAGTTGCCGCACTAAGCCTCAGGAACTAGTACCAGAACACAATAAGTTGCCGCACCAAGCCTCAGGAACTAGTACCAGAACACAATAAGTGGCCGCACCAAGCCTCAGGAACTAGTACCAGAACACAATAAGTTGCCGCACTAAGCCTCAGGAACTAGTACCAGAACACAATAAGTTGCCGCACCAAGCCTCAGGAACTAGTACCAGAACACAATAAGTGGCCGCACCAAGCCTCAGGAACTAGTACCAGAACACAATAAGTTGCCGCACTAAGCCTCAGGAACTAGTACCAGAACACAATAAGTGGCCGCACCAAGCCTCAGGAACTAGTACCAGAACACAATAAGTTGCCGCACTAAGCCTCAGGAACTAGTACCAGAACACAATGAGTTGCCGCACTAAGCCTCAGGAACTAGTACCAGAACACAATAAGTTGCCACACTAAGCCTCAGGAACTAGTACCAGAACACAATAAGTGGCCGCACTAAGCCTCAGGAACTAGTACCAGAACACAATAAGTTGCCGCACTAAGCCTCAGGAACTAGTACCAGAACACAATGAGTTGCCGCACCAAGCCTCAGGAACTAGTACCAGAACACAATAAGTTGCCGCACTAAGCCTCAGGAACTAGTACCAGAACACAATAAGTGGCCGCACTAAGCCTCAGGAACTAGTACCAGAACACAATAAGTTGCCACACTAAGCCTCAGGAACTAGTACCAGAACACAATGAGTTGCCGCACCAAGCCTCAGGAACTAGTACCAGAACACAATAAGTTGCCGCATTAAGCCTCAGGAACTAGTACCAGAACACAATAAGTTGCCGCACTAAGCCTCAGGAACTAGTACCAGAACACAATGAGTTGCCGCACCAAGCCTCAGGAACTAGTACCAGAACACAATAAGTTGCCGCACTAAGCCTCAGGAACTAGTACCAGAACACAATAAGTGGCCGCACCAAGCCTCAGGAACTAGTACCAGAACACAATAAGTTGCCGCACTAAGCCTCAGGAACTAGTACCAGAACACAATGAGTTGCCGCACTAAGCCTCAGGAACTAGTACCAGAACACAATAAATTGCCACACTAAGCCTCAGGAACTAGTACCAGAACACAATGAGTTGCCGCACTAAGCCTCAGGAACTAGTACCAGAACACAATAAGTTGCCGCACTAAGCCTCAGGAACTAGTACCAGAACACAATGAGTTGCCGCACCAAGCCTCAGGAACTAGTACCAGAACACAATAAGTTGCCGCACTAAGCCTCAGGAACTAGTACGAGAACACAATAAGTTGCCGCACTAAGCCTCAGGAACTAGTACCAGAACACAATAAGTTGCTGCACCAAGCCTCAGGAACTAGTACGAGAACACAATAAGTTGCCACACCAAGCCTCAGGAACTAGTACCAGAACACAATAAGTTGCCACAACAAGCCTCAGGAACTAGTACCAGAACACAATAAGTTGCCGCACTAAGCCTCAGGAACTAGTACCAGAACACAATAAGTTGCCGCAATAGCTAAAGAAACTATCCCTCAATAAAATATGTCTCTGTTTTCCAGTGTCACAGCGCAGATGCCAACAGCAACACAAGTGCACCACAGAAGGCACAAACAAACGCTCGCGTTTTGAATTACTTTCGTAATGTTTTCACACAAGAAAATTGTTTGAAGTTCTGGGAATAGTTGCTGTTTTGATGGCAGCGTGCAGCGATAGGGTAGGTCGTGAGTGGTTGACCTTGTGCCCTTAGAATCACGTGTATAATCGGCCATTTTGGCCAATAGGCCTCGCCTCTGATCGTTTGCACCGCAACAGCAAAGACAAAAACTCTCCCTCGCCAGAGTGTAAACAAAGCAAGCTAAATATTCCCTTCAGTTTCACAAGACACTCAATGAATAACGGTGAAAAATGTACTCCGTGAATCTTTTTTATATATTTAACTTCACTCGTAAAGTTCAACTATCAATCGAGCGTACCACAATGACATGAATGCAGCGCACGCGAAAACGTGTCAACCCCACCACGGCCAGAGAAGCACTGAGGGCAGGAGCTGCGGGCAACCGCTTAACTTCCCACGCCCGCTACCCTCATACGTTTCGACTCTCCCCTCACAGGCTCACGCAATTCTCGTCCTTATCTGAGTTATGCTCGCCCTTCTTGACGCTACTTCTGTTCTTACCTCACGCACTTGAGCTTGACTGAAGCAACGTTTTCGTTTTATATTTCTATTTTTCTGGAACTTTTCTCAATACTAAACCTCGATAGGATGACTGATGGGCCCCAACACAATTTCCTGTTCATTGGTTTTTCTCTTATGCATTATTTTATACCATGTAAATGTCATATTGTACGACACATAAACTGCACTTTTGCTCGATGTATTAACTTCTTTCTTATTCGTTAGTATAAATAGAAAAAGTCGTTAATCAGCATACCTACTGGCAGTTTTTTCGTCTTCCACGCACGGCACCTGACTTGCTCTCTTCCTTCTTCGCGTCTCGATTCTCACACCGAACATGCGTAGACTTTCGCTTATTTTTAACTCAAGATTTTGAAACATTTTGTCAAAGACGTCACGAGCAGGCGGTGAGCTGCAGTCTAGTCGTATTGCTGCTTAGTTCGCCCGCCAGTAAATTAAAGTTATTTGAGGTTGTTCCAGTTTTTTCAACTTGAGACCCTGAGCTGCTTTCAAAGAATGAATTAAAAGGTAATTTTCCTCTGCTTTTCATCAGGCAATCGTTCTCTGAAACCAAAAAATGTAATTTTTTTCATCTTAATCTTCTCTTCTTTAAATATAAATGCTCATGATCATATTTGTTTAGTTTGTGATCATGTGTTTGCGATATACATTGTGAATGTTACACGTGGAATAGAAAATGATAATTCAACTTTAAAGACTGCAGAGGTGGAAATTTCCACTTCAATATAGTAATTTAGCATCAGTTTCATCAAAGTCAATTTATTCTTAGCATCCCTACCTACAGTGATGTAATTTAAACACTAGAATTCTGTTTACCCGCGCCCCCTCCTGTAACATTTTTTCAACCACGCCAAAAAAATTACATCAATTTTACATTTTGTTTTGATACGAAGGATTTTCTATCAAGGAGCGCTTTGGAGTTAGCTAACCATGTCTTTGCTGAAACAGTTTCATTTGCTCCTACTAACCTGCTGAATCAGTTGACAAGTGGTTACTAGCCGAGAGTTAGTCAGTGTCACAATATCCTCTCTACATACTAGGTAATTATCATCACTATCTTACACTAATTGAGACTCTCGTTACTACCTACAGTGCCGGTTATGCAGTATCTAGGCTTCTGGGCTTCCCAATAAACAGCTTCACAGCTTCCCCTGTATTTAAGCCAGCGTTAACACACATTTCTGGTCTATTCAAAACAGCGTTTACACCCGTGTGTAGGCTAGCCTTCACACCCGTATCCAGGCTACCCAGGCTAGCCTTCACACCTGTATCCAGGCTACCCAGGCGAGCCTTCACACCCGTATGTAGGGTACCCAGGCTAGTATTCGAGCCTTCACACCCGTATGTAGGCTACCCAAGCTCCTTCCCACCCGTATATAGGCTAACCAAGCCAGTTTTTACACCCGTAGGTAGGCTGCCCAAGCTCCTTCCCACCCGTATATAGGCTAACCAAGCCAGTTTTTACACCCGTAGGTAGGCTGCCCAAGCTGGTACTCGAGCCTTCCCACCCGTATGTAGGCTGCCCAAGCCATCGCACTCGAGCGGCTGTTTCCCTCATCAGGCGAGCAGCACAGAGGGTCCCCTCAAGGCGCGCCTGTGTGAGGGCGCGCGAGATCACATCTCGCTGCGCCCTGCATAACTGAGCAGCAGATGTGCGACCGCCTCACGTGTAACAGAGCTGCTTTCACGTCACTCACTGTTTAGCTCAAGCAAATAACACGAACGTTTTTAGCCTAACGGTGCTTCTTTGCTTCATGCGAGTCTCCCTGGAGATTTGTTTGGATTGGGTTTATGTGTATGTGATGGTGTAAAATTGTTTGTTGCTTCGTCTCACTTGTTCTGTTTTTTTATTTGAATAATGCAGGATGTTTTTGACTAGAATCACTCGAAGTTTTTATAAAAAAGTTATCAGAGAAAGCGTATTATAGCACACCTCCGAATAATTCTTTTTATTAGCGCTTCATTAATATACAATTATATAGATTCTGTGAAATAAATGACTGTGCTTTAATAATTGGATATAAATAGTAATATTATTCTCTAGTGAGTTTTGATCAAGAAAATAATCAATTGGAATGTATTGAAATGTTCTGATGTACATTGTAAACAAACATTTACCCGACAGCACACTCCGAGACACTCATTTGCTTCCCGCTCCTTGCCCGGCATGTGAGGTGCTGTTTGTTATGTGGCCCTCCCCGGCCCTCCCCGCACCTCACCCGCCTGCTCTCGCCTCTCAACCACCCTCCCTCACCCGCCCTCCCTCACCCCTCACCAGCCCTTCCTTGCCCCTCATCCGCCTGCCCTCACCTCTTACCCGCCCGCCCTCAGTCGCCCCCCCTCATCAGTCCCCGCCCCTCACCCACTTTCCCTCACCCCTCACCAGCCTGTCCCCGCCCCTCACCCGCCCTTCCTCGCCCCTCACCAGCCTGTCCCCGCCCCTCACCCGCCCCATTCGTGCCCCTACCAGCCTGTCCCCGCCCCTCACCCACCCCCCCTCACCCCTCACCAGCCTGTCTCCGCCCCTCACCCGCCAGCCCTCGCCCCTCACCCGCTCTCTCTCGCCCCTCACCAGCCTTTCCCCCCTCAGCCGGCCTCCCCCACCCCCACCGGCCTGTGCCCGCCCCTC
Organism: Morinoia aosen; assembly: GCA_030386875.1. Classification (NCBI taxonomy): domain Eukaryota; kingdom Metazoa; phylum Arthropoda; class Malacostraca; order Amphipoda; family Talitridae; genus Morinoia; species Morinoia aosen. Next base: position 16,519,112 of record CM059559.1, on the reverse strand, counting down.
ACGAGGGGAAACATGAGGTGCGGGTGCCCACATGCCCGCAGTTCTCTCGGCTGTTCAGTCAATGAATGTAATTAAAACTAAAAAGCGAGCAGGATATATGTAGAAAGATTATTAAAATTAAAAGCTAGCAGAAAATATGAAGGCAAATAATTTAAATGAAAAACGAGCACAAAATGTGAAGCAAAATAATTAATAAAAAAAGCAAATAGGAAATAGGAAGGAAAATAATCAAAATTAAAAGCGAGTAGGAAATATGAAGTAAAATATAAAGCGAGTAGAGAGTGTGCGGGAAAGTAATTAAAATAAAAAGCAAGCACAAAATGAGAAGAAAAATAATGATAGTTTAAAATGAGCAGAAAATAGGAAGGAAAATAATTGAAATAAAAAGTGAGCAGAAAATATGGATGAAAATATTGACAGTAAGCAGAGCAAACGAAATTACACTTTATTACTTTATGTTCTTTTCGCGACAATATGTACAGGAAACTTATTTTCACGAGCGAAAGAGATCTCGCCAAACGAATATTACTTGGTACTCCCTCCGCAGCGTCACACTGAATGGTGAACGTAGACATTATTGAGGGGGATTTTGTCGCTTTACTGGCTGTCTCGAGACCGTGTAACTCACTACGATTTATTATACTGACAGTACACACGATCACACCACTCAGTACACACGACCACACCACTCAGTACACACGACCACACCACTCAGTACACACGACCACACCACTCAGTACACACGACCACACCACTCAGTGCACACGACCACACCACTGAGTACACACGACCACACCACTCAGTACACACGATCCCACCACTCAGTACACACGACCACACCACTCAGTGCACACGACCACACCACTCAGTACACACGATCCCACCACTCAGTACACACGACCACACCACTCAGTACACACGACCACACCACTCAGTACACACGACCACACCACTCAGTACACACGACCACACCACTCAGTGCACACGACCACACCACTCAGTACACACGATCCCACCACTCAGTACACACGATCCCACCACTCAGTACACACGATCACACCACTCAGTACACACGATCCCACCACTCAGTACACACGATCCCACCACTCAGTACACACGACCACACCACTCAGTACACACGATCCCACCACTCAGTACACACGATCCCACCACTCAGTACACACGACCACACCACTCAGTGCACACGACCACACCACTCAGTACACACGATCCCACCACTCAGTACACACGACCACACCACTCAGTGCACACGACCACACCACTCAGTACACACGACCACACCACTCAGTACACACGATCCCACCACTCAGTACACACGACCACACCACTCAGTGCACACGACCACACCACTCAGTACACACGATCCCACCACTCAGTACACACGACCACACCACTCAGTACACACGACCACACCACTCAGTACACACGACCACACCACTCAGTACACACGACCACACCACTCAGTGCACACGACCACACCACTCAGTACACACGATCCCACCACTCAGTACACACGATCCCACCACTCAGTACACACGATCACACCACTCAGTACACACGATCCCACCACTCAGTACACACGATCCCACCACTCAGTACACACGACCACACCACTCAGTACACACGACCACACCACTCAGTACACACGATCCCAGCACTCAGTACACACGATCACACCACTCAGTACACACGATCCCACCACTCAGTACACACGATCACACCACTCGGTACACACGATCCCACCACTCAGTACACACGATCCCACCACTCAGTACACACGATCCCAGCACTCAGTACACACGATCACACCACTCAGTACACACGATCCCAGCACTCAGTACACACGATCCCAGCACTCAGTACACACGATCCCAGCACTCAGTACACAAGATCCCAGCACTCAGTGCACACGATCCCAGCACTCAGTACACACGATCCCACCACTCAGTACACACGATCCCACCACTCAGTACACACGATCCCACCACTCAGTACACACGATCCCAGCACTCAGTACACACGATCCCAGCACTCAGTACACACGATCACACCACTCAGTGCACACGATCCCAGCACTCAGTGCACACGATCCCACCACTCAGTACACACGATCCCAGCACTCAGTACACACGATCCCACCACTCAGTACACACGATCCCAGCACTCAGTACACACGATCCCAGCACTCAGTACACACGATCCCAGCATTCAGTACACACGATCCCACCACTCAGTACACACGATCCCAGCACTCAGTACACACGATCCCAGCACTCAGTACACACGATCCCAGCACTCAGTACACACGATCCCAGCACTCAGTACACACGATCCCAGCACTCAGTACACACGATCCCAGCACTCAGTACACACGATCCCAGCACTCAGTACACACGATCCCAGCACTCAGTACACACGATCCCAGCACTCAGTACACACGATCACACCACTCAGTACACACGATCCCAGCACTCAGTACACACGATCCCAGCACTCAGTACACACGATCCCAGCACTCAGTACACACGATCCCAGCACTCAGTACACACGATCCCACCACTCAGTACACACGATCCCAGCACTCAGTACACACGATCCCAGCACTCAGTACACACGATCCCACCACTCAGTACACACGATCCCACCACTCAGTACACACGATCCCACCACTCAGTACACACGATCCCAGCACTCAGTACACACGATCCCAGCACTCAGTACACACGATCCCAGCACTCAGTACACACGATCCCAGCACTCAGTGCACACGATCCCAGCACTCAGTACACACGATCCCACCACTCAGTACACACGATCCCAGCACTCAGTACACACGATCCCAGCACTCAGTACACACGATCCCAGCACTCAGTACACACGATCACACCACTCAGTACACACGATCCCACCACTCAGTACACACGATCCCAGCACTCATTACACACGATCCCACCACTCAGTGCACACGATCACACCACTCAGTGCACACGATCCCACCACTCAGTACACACGATCCCACCACTCAGTACACACGATCCCACCACTCAGTACACACGACCACACCACTCAGTACACACGATCCCACCACTCAGTACACACGATCACACCACTCAGTACACACGATCACACCACTCAGTACACACGACCACACCACTCAGTACACACGACCACACCACTCAGTACACACGACCACACCACTCAGTACACACGATCCCCCCACTCAGTACACACGATCCCACCACTCAGTACACACGATCACACCACTCAGTACACACGATCACACCACTCAGTACACACGATCCCACCACTCAGTACACACGATCCCACCACTCAGTACACACGATCCCAGCACTCAGTACACACGATCCCAGCACTCAGTACACACGATCACACCACTCAGTACACACGATCACACCACTCAGTACACACGATCCCAGCACTCAGTGCACACGATCCCAGCACTCAGTACACACGATCCCACCACTTAGTACACACGATCCCAGCACTCAGTACACACGACCACACCACTCAGTACACACGATCCCACCACTCAGTACACACGATCCCACCACTCAGTACACACGATCCCAGCACTCAGTACACACGATCACACCACTCAGTACACACGATCCCAGCACTCAGTACACACGATCCCACCACTCAGTACACACGATCCCACCACTCAGTACACACGATCCCACCACTCAGTACACACGATCACACCACTCAGTACACACGATCCCAGCACTCAGTACACACGATCACACCACTCAGTACACACGATCCCACCACTCAGTACACACGATCACACCACTCAGTACACACGATCCCACCACTCAGTACACACGATCCCACCACGCAGTACACACGATCCCACCACTCAGTACACACGATCACACCACTCAGTACACACGATCACACCACTCAGTACACACGATCACACCACTCAGTACACACGATCCCACCACTCAGTACACACGATCCCACCACTCAGTACACACGATCCCACCACTCAGTACACACGATCACACCACTCAGTACACACGATCCCACCACTCAGTACACACGATCACACCACTCAGTACACACGACCCCACCACTCAGTACACACGATCCCACCACTCAGTACACACGATCCCACCACTCAGTACACACGATCACACCACTCAGTACACACGATCACACCACTCAGTACACACGATCCCAGCACTCAGTACACACGATCCCACCACTCAGTACACACGATCCCAGCACTCAGTACACACGATCCCACCACTCAGTACACACGATCACACCAATCAGTACACACGATCACACCACTCAGTACACACGATCCCAGCACTCAGTACACACGATCCCACCACTCAGTACACACGATCCCACCACTCAGTACACACGATCCCACCACTCAGTACACACGATCCCAGCACTCAGTACACACGATCCCACCACTCAGTACACACGATCCCACCACTCAGTACACACGATCCCACCACTCAGTACACACGATCCCACCACTCAGTACACACGATCACACCACTCAGTACACACGATCACACCACTCAGTACACACGATCACACCACTCAGTACACACGATCCCACCACTCAGTACACACGATCACACCACTCAGTACACACGATCCCACCACTCAGTACACACGATCCCACCACTCAGTACACACGATCCCAGCACTCAGTACACACGATCCCACCACTCAGTACACACGATCACACCACTCAGTACACACGATCCCAGCACTACGTACACACGATCCAACCACTCAGTACACACGATCCCAGCACTCAGTACACACGATCCCAGCACTCAGTACACACGATCCCACCACTCAGTACACACGACCACACCACTCAGTACACACGATCCCACCACTCAGTACACACGATCCCACCACTCAGTACACACGATCCCAGCACTCAGTACACACGATCCCAGCACTCAGTACACACGATCACACCACTCAGTACACACGATCCCACCACTCAGTACACACGATCCCACCACTCAGTACACACGATCCCAGCACTCAGTACACACGATCACACCACTCAGTACACACGATCCCACCACTCAGTACACACGATCCCACCACTCAGTACACACGATCCCACCACTCAGTACACACGATCCCACCACTCAGTACACACGATCCCAGCAATCAGTACACACGATCCCACCACTCAGTACACACGATCACACCACTCAGTACACACGATCCCACCACTCAGTACACACGATCCCACCACTCAGTACACACGACCACACCACTCAGTACACACGACCACACCACTCAGTACACACGATCCCACCACTCAGTACACACGACCACACCACTCAGTACACACGATCACACCACTCAGTACACACGATCCCAGCACTCAGTACACACGATCCCAGCACTCAGTGCACACGATCCCACCACTCAGTACACACGATCACACCACTCAGTACACACGACCACACCACTCAGTACACACGATCCCACCACTCAGTACACACGATCCCACCACTCAGTACACACGATCCCACCACTCAGTACACACGATCCCACCACTCAGTACACACGATCCCACCACTCAGTACACACGATCCCAGCACTCAGTACACACGATCCCACCACTCAGTACACACGATCCCACCACTCAGTACACACGACCACACCACTCAGTACACACGATCCCACCACTCAGTACACACGATCCCACCACTCAGTACACGCGATCCCACCACTCAGTACACACGATCCCAGCACTCAGTACACACGATCCCACCACTCAGTACACACGATCCCACCACTCAGTACACACGACCACACCACTCAGTACACACGATCCCAGCACTCAGTACACACGATCCCACCACTCAGTACACACGATCCCACCACTCAGTACACACGATCCCAGCACTCAGTACACACGATCCCACCACTCAGTACACACGATCCCACCACTCAGTACACACGATCCCACCACTCAGTACACACGATCCCACCACTCAGTACACACGATCCCATCACTCAGTGCACACGATCCCACCACTCAGTACACACGATCCCACCACTCAGTACACACGATCCCAGCACTCAGTACACACGACCACACCACTCAGTACACACGATCCCACCACTCAGTACACACGATCCCACCACTCAGTACACACGATCCCACCACTCAGTACACACGATCCCACCACTCAGTACACGCGATCCCACCACTCAGTACACGCGATCCCAGCACTCAGTACACACGACCACACCACTCAGTACACACGATCCCACCACTCAGTGCACACGATCCCACCACTCAGTACACACGACCACACCACTCAGTACACACGACCACACCACTCAGTGCACACGACCAAACCACTGAGTACACACGATCCCACCACTCAGTACACACGACCACACCACTCAGTACACACGACCAAACCACTGAGTACACACGATCCCACCACTCAGTACACACGACCACACCACTCAGTACACACGACCAAACCACTGAGTACACACGATCCCACCACTCAGTACACACGACCACACCACTCAGTACACACGACCACACCACTCAGTGCACACGACCAAACCACTGAGTACACACGATCCCACCACTCAGTACACACGATCCCACCACTCAGTACACACGATCCCACCACTCAGTACACACGATCCCAGCACTCAGTACACACGACCACACCACTCAGTACACACGATCCCACCACTCAGTACACACGATCCCACCACTCAGTACACACGACCACACCACTCAGTACACACGACCACACCACTCAGTACACACGATCCCACCACTCAGTACACACGACCACACCACTCAGTACACACGACCACACCACTCAGTGCACACGACCACACCACTCAGTACACACGATCCCACCACTCAGTACACACGACCACACCACTCAGTACACACGATCCCACCACTCAGTACACACGATCCCACCACTCAGTACACACGATCCCACCACTCAGTACACACGATCCCACCACTCAGTACACACGACCACACCACTCAGTACACACGACCACACCACTCAGTACACACGACCACACCACTCAGTGCACACGACCACACCACTCAGTGCACACGACCACACCACTCAGTACACACGACCACACCACTCAGTACACACGACCACACCACTCAGTACACACGACCACACCACTCAGTACACACGACCACACCACTCAGTACACACGACCACACCACTCAGTACACACGACCACACCACTCAGTACACACGACCACACCACTCAGTACACACGACCACACCACTCAGTACACACGACCACACCACTCAGTACACACGACCACACCACTCAGTAGACACGACCACACCACTCAGTACACACGACCACACCACTCAGTACACACGACCACACCACTCAGTACACACGACAACACCACTCAGTACACACGACCACACCACTCAGTACACACGACCACACCACTCAGTACACACGACCACACCACTCAGTACACACGACCACACCACTCAGTACACACGACCACACCACTCAGTACACACGACCACACCACTCAGTACACACGACCACACCACTCAGTACACACGACCACACCACTCAGTACACACGACCACACCACTCAGTACACACGACCACACCACTCAGTACACACGACCACACCACTCAGTACACACGACCACACCACTCAGTGCACACGACCACACCACTCAGTACACACGACCCCACCACTCAGTACACACGATCCCACCACTCAGTACACACGACCACACCACTCAGTACACACGACCACACCACTCAGTACACACGATCCCACCACTCAGTACACACGATCCCACCACTCAGTACACACGATCCCACCACTCAGTACACACGACCACACCACTCAGTACACACGACCACACCCCTCAGTACACACGACCACACCACTCAGTACACACGATCACACCACTCAGTACACACGATCCCACCACTCAGTACACACGACCACACCACTCAGTACACACGATCCCACCACTCAGTGCACACGATCCCACCACTCAGTACACACGACCACACCACTCAGTACACACGACCACACCACTCAGTACACACGATCCCACCACTCAGTACACACGACCACACCACTCAGTACACACGACCACACCACTCAGTACACACGACCACACCACTCAGTACACACGATCACACCACTCAGTACACACGATCCCACCACTCAGTACACACGACCACACCACTCAGTACACACGATCCCACCACTCAGTGCACACGATCCCACCACTCAGTACACACGACCACACCACTCAGTACACACGATCCCACCACTCAGTACACACGACCACACCACTCAGTACACACGACCACACCACTCAGTACACACGATCCCACCACTCAGTACACACGACCACACCACTCAGTACACACGATCCCACCACTCAGTACACACGACCACACCACTCGGTACACACGACCACACCACTCAGTACACACGATCCCACCACTCAGTACACACGACCACACCACTCAGTACACACGACCACACCACTCAGTACACACGATCCCACCACTCAGTACACACGATCCCACCACTCAGTACACACGACCACACCACTGAGTACACACGACCACACCACTCAGTACACACGACCACATCACTCAGTACACACGATCCCACCACTCAGTACACACGACCACACCACTCAGTACACACGATCACACCACTCAGTACACACGATCCCATCACTCAGTACACACGACCACACCACTCAGTACACACGACCACACCACTCAGTACACACGACCACACCACTCAGTACACACGACCACACCACTCAGTACACACGATCCCACCACTCAGTACACACGACCACACCACTCAGTACACACGACCACACCACTCAGTACACACGACCACACCACTCAGTACACACGATGCCACCACTCAGTACACACGACCACACCACTCAGTACACACGATCACACCACTCAGTACACACGATCCCACCACTCAGTACACACGACCACACCACTCAGTACACACGACTACACCACTCAGTACACACGATCCCACCACTCAGTACACACGACCACACCACTCAGTACACACGATCCAAGCACTCAGTGCACACGATCCAAGCACTCAGTGCACACGACCACACCACTCAGTACACACGACCACACCACTCAGTACACACGATCCCACCACTCAGTACACACGATCCCACCACTCAGTACACACGATCCAAGCACTCAGTGCACACGACCACACCACTCAGTACACACGACCACACCACTCAGTACACACGATCCCACCACTCAGTACACACGATCCCACCACTCAGTACACACGATCCCACCACTCAGTACACACGATCCAAGCACTCAGTGCACACGACCACACCACTCAGTACACACGACCACACCACTCAGTACACACGATCACACCACTCAGTACACACGACCATACAACCCAGTACACACGACCACACCACTCAGTACACACGATCACACCACTCAGTACACACGACCACACCACTCAGTACACACGATCACACCACTCAGTACACACGACCATACAACCCAGTATACACACGACCACACCACTCAGTACACACGACCACACCACTCAGTACACACGACCACACCACTCAGTGCACACGACCACACCACTCAGTACACACGACCACACCACTCAGTACACACGACCACACCACTCAGTGCACACGACCACACCACTCAGTACACACGACCACACCACTCAGTACACACGATCACACCACTCAGTACACACGACCATACAACCCAGTACACACGACCACACCACTCAGTACACACGATCACACCACTCAGTACACAAGACCACACCACTCAGTACACACGATCACACCACTCAGTACACACGACCATACAACCCAGTACACACGACCACACCACTCAGTACACACGATCACACCACTCAGTACACACGACCATACAACCCAGTACACACGATCACACCACTCAGTACACACGACCACACCACTCAGTACACACGATCCCACCACTCAGTACACACGACCTTACAACCCAGTACACACGACCACACCACTCACTGCACACGATCACACCACTCAGTACACACGATCCCACCACTCAGTACACACGACCACACCACTCAGTACACACGACCATACAACCCAGTACACACGATCCCACCACTCAGTACACACGACCATACAACCCAGTACACACGATCCCACCACTCAGTACACACGACCACACCACTCAGTACACACGATCCCACCACTCAGTACACACGACCACACCACTCAGTACACACGATCACACCACTCAGTACACACGACCATACAACCCAGTACACACGATCCCACCACTCAGTACACACGACCACACCACTCAGTACACACGATCACATCACTCAGTACACACGACCACACCACTCAGTACACACGATCCAAGCACTCAGTACACACGACCACACCACTCAGTACACACGATCCCACCACTCAGTACACACGACCACACCACTCAGTACACACGATCACATCACTCAGTACACACGACCACACCACTCAGTACACACGATCACACCACTCAGTACACACGACCATACAACCCAGTACACACGACCCCACCACTCAGTACACACGACCATACAACCCAGTACACACGATCCCACCACTCAGTACGCACGACCACACCACTCAGTACACACGACCACACCACTCAGTACACACGACCACACCACTTAGTACACACGATCCAAGCACTCAGTGCACACGACCACACCACTCAGTACACACGATCCAAGCACTCAGTGCACACGACCACACCACTCAGTACACACGACCACACCACTCAGTACACACGACCACACCACTCACTGCACACGACCACACCACTCAGTACACACGACCACATCACTCAGTACACACGACCACACCACTCAGTACACACGATCCCACCACTCAGTACACACGACCACACCACTCAGTACACACGACCACACCACTCAGTACACACGACCACACCACTCAGTACACACGATCCAAGCACTCAGTACACACGACCATACAACCCAGTACACACGATCCCACCACTCAGTACACACGACCACACCACTCAGTACACACGATCCCACCACTCAGTACACACGACCACACCACTCAGTACACACGATCCCACCACTCAGTACACACGACCACACCACTCAGTACACACGATCACATCACTCAGTACACACGACCACACCACTCAGTACACACGATCACACCACTCAGTACACACGACCATACAACCCAGTACACACGATCCCACCACTCAGTACACACGACCATACAACCCAGTACACACGATCCCACCACTCAGTACGCACGACCACACCACTCAGTACACACGACCACACCACTCAGTACACACGACCACACCACTCAGTACACACGATCCAAGCACTCAGTGCACACGACCACACCACTCAGTACACACGATCCAAGCACTCAGTGCACACGACCACACCACTCAGTACACACGACCACACCACTCAGTACACACGACCACACCACTCAGTACACACGACCACACCACTCAGTACACACGACCACATCACTCAGTACACACGACCACACCACTCAGTACACACGACCACACCACTCAGTACACACGACCACACCACTCAGTACACACGATCCAAGCACTCAGTGCACACGACCACACCACTCAGTACACACGACCACATCACTCAGTACACACGATCACACCACTCAGTACACACGATCACACCACTCAGTACACACGACCACACCACTCAGTACACACGACCACACCACTCAGTACACACGACCACACCACTCAGTACACACGACCACACCACTCAGTACACACGATCCAAGCACTCAGTGCACACGACCACACCACTCAGTACACACGACCACATCACTCAGTACACACGATCACTCCACTCAGTACACACGATCACACCACTCAGTACACACGACCACACCACTCAGTACACACGACCACACCACTCAGTACACACGACCACACCACTCAGTACACACGACCACACCACTCAGTACACACGATCCAAGCACTCAGTGCACACGACCACACCACTCAGTACACACGACCACATCACTCAGTACACACGACCACACCACTCAGTACACACGATCACACCACTCAGTACACACGACCACACCACTCAGTACACACGACCACATCACTCAGTACACACGACCACACCACTCAGTACACACGATCCAAGCACTCAGTACACACGACCACACCACTCAGTACACACGATCCAAGCACTCAGTGCACACGACCACACCACTCAGTACACACGACCACACCACTCAGTACACACGACCACACCACTCACTGCACACGACCACACCACTCAGTACACACGACCACATCACTCAGTACACACGACCACTCCACTCAGTGCACACGACCACACCACTCAGTGCACACGACCACACCACTCAGTACACACGACCACACCACTCAGTACACACGACCACACCACTCAGTACACACGACCACACCACTCAGTACACACGACCACACCACTCAGTACACACGATCCAAGCACTCACTGCACACGACCACACCACTCACTGCACACGACCACACCACTCAGTACACACGATCCAAGCACTCAGTGCACACGACCACACCACTCACTGCACACGACAACACCACTCACTGCACACGACCACACCACTCACTGCACACGACCACACCACTCAGTACACACGATCCAAGCACTCAGTGCACACGACCACACCACTCACTGCACACGACCACACCACTCACTGCACACGACCACACCACTCAGTACACACGATCCAAGCACTCAGTGCACACGACCACACCACTCACTGCACACGACCACACCACTCAGTACACACGACCACACCACTCAGTACACACGATCCAAGCACTCAGTACACACGACCACACCACTCACTGCACACGACCACACCACTCAGTACACACGACCACACCACTCAGTACACACGATCCAAGCACTCAGTGCACACGACCACACCACTCAGTACACACGACCACACCACTCACTGCACAAGACCACACCACTCAGTGCACACGACCACACCACTCAGTACACACGACCACACCACTCAGTACACACGACCACACCACTCAGTGCACACGACCACACCACTCAGTACACACGACCACACCACTCACTGCACACGACCACACCACTCAGTACACACGACCACACCACTCAGTACACACGACCACACCACTCAGTACACACGACCACACCACTCAGTGCACACGACCACACCACTCAGTACACACGACCACACCACTCACTGCACACGACCACACCACTCAGTGCACACGACCACACCACTCAGTACACACGACCACACCACTCAGTACACACGACCACACCACTCACTGCACACGACCACACCACTCAGTACACACGACCACATCACTCAGTACACACGACCACACCACTCAGTACACACGACCACACCACTCAGTACACACGACCACACCACTCAGTACACACGACCACACCACTCAGTACACACGACCACACCACTCAGTACACACGACCACACCACTCAGTACACACGACCACACCACTCAGTACACACGACCACACCACTCAGTACACACGACCACACCACTCACTGCACACGACCACACCACTCAGTACACACGACCACATCACTCAGTACACACGACCACACCACTCAGTACACACGACCACATCACTCAGTACACACGACCACACCACTCAGTACACACGACCACACCACTCAGTACACACGACCACACCACTCAGTACACACGACCACACCACTCAGTACACACGACCACACAACTCAGTACACACGACCACACCACTCAGTACACACGACCACACCACTCAGTACACACGACCACATCACTCAGTACACACGACCACATCACTCAGTACACACGACCACACCACTCAGTACACACGACCACATCACTCAGTACACACGACCACACCACTCAGTACACACGACCACATCACTCAGTACACACGACCACACCACTCAGTACACACGATCCAAGCACTCAGTGCACACGACCACACCACTCAGTACACACGACCACACCACTCAGTACACACGACCACACCACTCACTGCACACGACCACACCACTCAGTACACACGACCACACCACTCAGTACACACGATCCAAGCACTCAGTGCACACGACCACACCACTCAGTACACACGACCACATCACTCAGTACACACGACCACACCACTCAGTACACACGACCCAAGCACTCACTGCACACGACCACACCACTCAGTACACACGACCACACCACTCAGTACACACGACCACACCACTCAGTACACACGACCACACCACTCAGTACACACGACCACACCACTCAGTACACACGATCCAAGCACTCACTGCACACGACCACACCACTCAGTACACACGACCACACCACTCAGTACACACGACCACACCACTCAGTACACACGACCACACCACTCAGTACACACGACCACACCACTCAGTACACACGACCACACCACTCAGTACACACGATCCAAGCACTCACTGCACACGACCACACCACTCAGTACACACGACCACACCACTCAGTACACACGATCCAAGCACTCACTGCACACGACCACACCACTCAGTACACACGACCACACCACTCAGTACACACGACCACACCACTCAGTACACACGATCCAAGCACTCACTGCACACGACCACACCACTCAGTACACACGACCACACCACTCAGTACACACGACCACACCACTCAGTGCACACGACCACACCACTCAGTACACACGACCACACCACTCAGTACACACGATCCAAGCACTCACTGCACACGACCACACCACTCAGTACACACGACCACACCACTCAGTACACACGATCCAAGCACTCACTGCACACGACCACACCACTCAGTACACACGACCACACCACTCAGTACACACGATCCAAGCACTCACTGCACACGACCACACCACTCAGTACACACGACCACACCACTCAGTACACACGACCACACCACTCAGTACACACGACCACACCACTCAGTACACACGACCACACCACTCAGTACACACGACCACACCACTCAGTACACACGACCACACCACTCAGTACACACGACCACACCACTCAGTACACACGATCCAAGCACTCACTGCACACGACCACACCACTCAGTACACACGACCACACCACTCAATGCACACGATCCAAGCACTCACTGCACACGACCACACCACTCAGTACACACGACCACATCACTCAGTACACACGACCACACCACTCAGTGCACACGATCCAAGCACTCACTGCACACGACCACACCACTCAGTACACACGACCACATCACTCAGTACACACGACCACACCACTCAGTACACACGATCCAAGCACTCACTGCACACGACCACACCACTCAGTACACACGACCACAGCACTCAGTACACACGACCACATCACTCAGTACACACGATCCAAGCACTCACTGCACACGACCACACCACTCAGTACACACGACCACATCACTCAGTACACACGACCACACCACTCAGTGCACACGACCACACCACTCAGTACACACGACCACACCACTCAGTACACACGATCCAAGCACTCAGTGCACACGACCACACCACTCAGTACACACGATCCAAGCACTCAGTGCACACGACCACACCACTCAGTACACACGATCCAAGCACTCAGTGCACACGACCACACCACTCAGTACACACGACCACATCACTCAGTACACACGACCACACCACTCAGTACACACGACCACACCACTCAGTACACACGATCCAAGCACTCAGTGCACACGACCACACCACTCAGTACACACGATCCAAGCACTCAGTACACACGATCCAAGCACTCAGTACACACGATCCAAGCACTCAGTGCACACGACCACACCACTCAGTACACACGATCCAAGCACTCAGTGCACACGACCACACCACTCAGTACACACGACCACATCACTCAGTACACACGACCACACCACTCAGTACACACGACCACACCACTCAGTACACACGATCCAAGCACTCAGTACACACGACCACACCACTCAGTACACACGATCCAAGCACTCAGTACACACGACCACACCACTCAGTACACACGATCCAAGCACTCAGTGCACACGATCCAAGCACTCAGTACACACGACCACACCACTCAGTACACACGATCCAAGCACTCAGTACACACGATCCAAGCACTCAGTGCACACGACCACACCACTCAGTACACACGACCACACCACTCAGTGCACACGATCCAAGCACTCAGTACACACGACCACACCACTCAGTACACACGATCCAAGCACTCAGTGCACACGACCACACCACTCAGTACACACGATCCAAGCACTCAGTGCACACGACCACACCACTCAGTACACACGACCACACCACTCAGTACACACGATCCAAGCACTCAGTGCACATGACCACACCACTCAGTACACACGACCACACCACTCAGTACACACGATCCAAGCACTCAGTGCACACGACCACACCACTCAGTACACACGACCACACCACTCGGTACACACGATCCCACCACTCAGTACACACGACCACACCACTCAGTACACACGATCCCAGCACTCAGTACACACGACCACACCACTCAGTGCACACGACCACACCACTCAGTACACACGACCACACCACTCAGTACACACGACCACACCACTCAGTACACACGACCACACCACTCAGTACACACGATCCCACCACTCAGTACACACGACCACATCACTCAGTACACACGATCCCAGCACTCAGTACACACGACCACACCACTCAGTACACACGATCCCACCACTCAGTACACACGACCACATCACTCAGTACACACGATCCCAGCACTCAGTACACACGACCACACCACTCAGTGCACACGACCACACCACTCAGTACACACGACCACACCACTCAGTACACACGACCACACCACTCAGTACACACGACCACACCACTCAGTACACACGACCACATCACTCAGTACACACGACCACACCACTCACTGCACACGACCACACCACTCAGTACACACGACCACACCACTCAGTACACACGACCACACCACTCAGTACACACGACCACATCACTCAGTACACACGACCACATCACTCAGTACACACGATCCAAGCACTCAGTGCACACGACCACACCACTCAGTACACACGATCCAAGCACTCAGTGCACACGACCACACCACTCAGTACACACGACCACACCACTCAGTACACACGATCCCACCACTCAGTACACACGATCCAAGCACTCAGTGCACACGACCACACCACTCAGTACACACGACCACATCACTCAGTACACACGACCACACCACTCAGTACACACGATCCAAGCACTCAGTGCACACGACCACACCACTCAGTACACACGACCACACCACTCAGTACACACGATCCAAGCACTCAGTGCACACGACCACACTACTCAGTGCACACGACCACACCACTCAGTACACACGATCCCACCACTCAGTACACACGATCCAAGCACTCAGTGCACACGACCACACCACTCAGTACACACGACCACACCACTCAGTGCACACGACCACACCACTCAGTACACACGACCACACCACTCAGTACACACGATCCCACCACTCAGTACACACGATCCAAGCACTCAGTGCACACGACCACACCACTCAGTACACACGACCACATCACTCAGTACACACGACCACACCACTCAGTACACACGATCCAAGCACTCAGTGCACACGACCACACCACTCAGTACACACGACCACACCACTCAGTACACACGATCCAAGCACTCAGTGCACACGACCACACCACTCAGTGCACACGACCACACCACTCAGTACACACGATCCAAGCACTCAGTGCACACGACCACACCACTCAGTACACACGACCACACCACTCAGTACACACGATCCCACCACTCAGTACACACGACCACACCACTCAGTACACACGACCACATCACTCAGTACACACGATCCAAGCACTCAGTGCACACGACCACACCACTCAGTACACACGATCCAAGCACTCAGTACACACGACCACACCACTCAGTACACACGACCACACCACTCAGTACACACGACCACATCACTCAGTACACACGACCACACCACTCAGTACACACGACCACACCACTCAGTACACACGACCACACCACTCAGTACACACGACCACACCACTCAGTACACACGACCACACCACTCAGTACACACGACCACACCACTCAGTACACACGACCACACCACTCAGTACACACGATCCAAGCACTCAGTACACACGATCCAAGCACTCAGTACACACGACCACACCACTCAGTACACACGACCACACCACTCAGTACACACGACCACACCACTCAGTACACACGACCACACCACTCAGTACACACGACCACACCACTCAGTACACACGATCCAAGCACTCAGTGCACACGACCACACCACTCAGTACACACGACCACACCACTCAGTACATACGACCACACCACTCAGTACACACGACCACACCACTCAGTACACACGACCACACCACTCAGTACACACGATCCAAGCACTCAGTACACACGACCACACCACTCAGTACACACGACCACACCACTCAGTACACACGACCACACCACTCAGTACACACGACCACACCACTCAGTACACACGACCACACCACTCAGTACACACGACCACACCACTCAGTACACACGACCACACCACTCAGTACACACGACCACACCACTCAGTACACACGACCACACCACTCAGTACACACGACCACACCACTCAGTACACACGACCACACCACTCAGTACACACGATCACACCACCCAGTACACACGACCACATCACTCAGTACACACGATCACACCACTCAGTACACACGACCACACCACTCAGTACACACGACCACACCACTCAGTACACACGACCACACCACTCAGTACACACGACCACACCACTCAGTACACACGACCACACCACTCAGTACACACGACCACACCACTCAGTACACACGACCACACCACTCAGTACACACGACCACACCACTCAGTACACACGACCACACCACTCAGTACACACGACCACACCACTCAGTACACACGACCACACCACTCAGTACACACGACCACATCACTCAGTACACACGATCCAAGCACTCAGTGCACACGACCACACCACTCAGTGCACACACGACCACACCACTCAGTACACACGACCACATCACTCAGTACACACGATCCAAGCACTCAGTACACACGACCACACCACTCAGTACACACGATCCAAGCACTCAGTGCACACGACCACACCACTCAGTGCACACGACCACACCACTCAGTACACACGATCCAAGCACTCAGTGCACACGACCACACCACTCAGTGCACACGACCACACCACTCAGTACACACGACCACATCACTCAGTACACACGATCCAAGCACTCAGTGCACACGACCACACCACTCAGTGCACACGACCACACCACTCAGTACACACGACCACATCACTCAGTACACACGATCCAAGCACTCAGTGCACACGACCACACCACTCAGTACACACGACCACACCACTCAGTACACACGACCACATCACTCAGTACACACGATCCAAGCACTCAGTGCACACGACCACACCACTCAGTACACACGATCCAAGCACTCAGTGCACACGACCACACCACTCAGTGCACACGACCACACCACTCAGTACACACGACCACATCACTCAGTACACACGATCCAAGCACTCAGTGCACACGACCACACCACTCAGTACACACGATCCAAGCACTCAGTGCACACGACCACACCACTCAGTGCACACGACCACACCACTCAGTACACACGACCACATCACTCAGTACACACGATCCAAGCACTCAGTACACACGACCACACCACTCAGTACACACGATCCAAGCACTCAGTGCACACGACCACACCACTCAGTGCACACGACCACATCACTCAGTACACACGATCCAAGCACACAGTACACACGACCACACCACTCAGTACACACGATCCAAGCACTCAGTACACACGACCACACCACTCAGTACACACGACCACACCACTTAGTACACACGATCCAAGCACTCAGTACACACGACCACATCACTCAGTACACACGATCCAAGCACTCAGTACACACGACCAAACCACTCAGTACACACGACCACACCACTCAGTACACACGACCACACCACTCAATACACACGACCACACCACTCAGTACACACGACCACACCACTCAGTACACACGACCACACCACTCAGTACACACGACCACATCACTCAGTACACACGACCACACCACTCAGTACACACGATCCAAGCACTCAGTGCACACGACCACACCACTCAGTACACACGATCCAAGCACTCAGTGCACACGACCACACCACTCAGTACACACGACCACACCACTCAGTACACACGATCCCACCACTCAGTACACACGACCACACCACTCAGTACACACGACCACATCACTCAGTACACACGATCCAAGCACTCAGTGCACACGACCACACCACTCAGTACACACGATCCAAGCACTCAGTACACACGACCACACCACTCAGTACACACGACCACACCACTCAGTACACACGACCACACCACTCAGTACACACGACCACATCACTCAGTACACACGACCACACCACTCAGTACACACGACCACACCACTCAGTACACACGACCACACCACTCAGTACACACGACCACACCACTCAGTACACACGACCACACCACTCAGTACACACGACCACACCACTCAGTACACACGACCACACCACTCAGTACACACGATCCAAGCACTCAGTACACACGATCCAAGCACTCAGTACACACGACCACACCACTCAGTACACACGACCACACCACTCAGTACACACGACCACACCACTCAGTACACACGACCACACCACTCAGTACACACGACCACACCACTCAGTACACACGATCCAAGCACTCAGTGCACACGACCACACCACTCAGTACACACGACCACACCACTCAGTACATACGACCACACCACTCAGTACACACGACCACACCACTCAGTACACACGACCACACCACTCAGTACACACGATCCAAGCACTCAGTACACACGACCACACCACTCAGTACACACGACCACACCACTCAGTACACACGACCACACCACTCAGTACACACGACCACACCACTCAGTACACACGACCACACCACTCAGTACACACGACCACACCACTCAGTACACACGACCACACCACTCAGTACACACGACCACACCACTCAGTACACACGACCACACCACTCAGTACACACGACCACACCACTCAGTACACACGACCACACCACTCAGTACACACGATCACACCACTCAGTACACACGACCACATCACTCAGTACACACGATCACACCACTCAGTACACACGACCACACCACTCAGTACACACGACCACACCACTCAGTACACACGACCACACCACTCAGTACACACGACCACACCACTCAGTACACACGACCACACCACTCAGTACACACGACCACACCACTCAGTACACACGACCACACCACTCAATACACACGACCACACCACTCAGTACACACGACCACACCACTCAGTACACACGACCACACCACTCAGTACACACGACCACATCACTCAGTACACACGATCCAAGCACTCAGTGCACACGACCACACCACTCAGTGCACACACGACCACACCACTCAGTACACACGACCACATCACTCAGTACACACGATCCAAGCACTCAGTACACACGACCACACCGCTCAGTACACACGATCCAAGCACTCAGTGCACACGACCACACCACTCAGTGCACACGACCACACCACTCAGTACACACGATCCAAGCACTCAGTGCACACGACCACACCACTCAGTGCACACGACCACACCACTCAGTACACACGACCACATCACTCAGTACACACGATCCAAGCACTCAGTGCACACGACCACACCACTCAGTGCACACGACCACACCACTCAGTACACACGACCACATCACTCAGTACACACGATCCAAGCACTCAGTGCACACGACCACACCACTCAGTACACACGACCACACCACTCAGTACACACGACCACATCACTCAGTACACACGATCCAAGCACTCAGTGCACACGACCACACCACTCAGTACACACGATCCAAGCACTCAGCGCACACGACCACACCACTCAGTGCACACGACCACACCACTCAGTACACACGACCACATCACTCAGTACACACGATCCAAGCACTCAGTGCACACGACCACACCACTCAGTACACACGATCCAAGCACTCAGTGCACACGACCACACCACTCAGTGCACACGACCACACCACTCAGTACACACGACCACATCACTCAGTACACACGATCCAAGCACTCAGTACACACGACCACACCACTCAGTACACACGATCCAAGCACTCAGTGCACACGACCACACCACTCAGTGCACACGACCACATCACTCAGTACACACGATCCAAGCACACAGTACACACGACCACACCACTCAGTACACACGATCCAAGCACTCAGTACACACGACCACACCACTCAGTACACACGACCACACCACTTAGTACACACGATCCAAGCACTCAGTACACACGACCACATCACTCAGTACATACGATCCAAGCACTCAGTACACACGACCACACCACTCAGTACACACGACCACACCACTCAGTACACACGACCACACCACCCAGTACACACGACCACACCACTCAGTACACACGACCACACCACTCAGTACACACGACCACACCACTCAGTACACACGACCACATCACTCAGTACACACGATCCAAGCACTCAGTGCACACGACCACACCACTCAGTGCACACGACCACACCACTCAGTACACACGATCCAAGCACTCAGTGCACACGACCACACCACTCAGTACACACGACCACATCACTCAGTACACACGATCCAAGCACTCAGTACACACGACCACACCACTCAGTACACACGATCCAAGCACTCAGTGCACACGACCACACCACTCAGTGCACACGACCACACCACTCAGTACACACGATCCAAGCACTCAGTGCACACGACCACACCACTCAGTACACACGACCACATCACTCAGTACACACGATCCAAGCACTCAGTACACACGACCACACCACTCAGTACACACGATCCAAGCACTTAGTACACACGACCACACCACTCAGTACACACGACCACACCACTTAGTACACACGATCCAAGCACTCAGTACACACGACCACATCACTCAGTACACACGATCCAAGCACTCAGTACACACGACCACACCACTCAGTACACACGATCCAAGCACTCAGTACACACGACCACACCACTCAGTACACACGATCCAAGCACTCAGTGCACACGACCACACCACTCATTACACACGATCCAAGCACTCAGTACACACGACCACACCACTCAGTACACACGACCACACCACTCAGTAAACACGACCACACCACTCAGTACACACGACCACACCACTCAGTGCACACGACCACACCACTCAGTACACACGACCACACCACTCAGTACACACGACCACACCACTCAGTGCACACGACCACACCACTCAGTACACACGACCACACCACTCAGTGCACACGACCACACCACTCAGTACACACGACCACACCACTCAGTACACACGACCACACCACTCAGTACAAACGACCACACCACTCAGTACACACGACCACACCACTCAGTACACACGACCACACCACTCAGTACACACGACCACACCACTCAGTACACACGACCACACCACTCAGTACACACGACCACACCACTCAGTACACACGACCACACCACTCAGTACACACGATCCAAGCACTCAGTACACACGACCACACCACTCAGTACACACGATCCAAGCACTCAGTACACACGACCACACCACTCAGTACACACGATCCAAGCACTCAGTACACACGACCACACCACTCAGTACACACGACCACACCACTCAGTACACACGACCACACCACTCAGTACACACGACCACACCACTCAGTACACACGATCCAAGCACTCAGTACACACGACCACATCACTCAGTACACACGATCCAAGCACTCAGTACACACGACCACATCACTCAGTACACACGATCCAAGCACTCAGTGCACACGACCACACCACTCAGTACACACGATCCAAGCACTCAGTGCACACGACCACACCACTCAGTACACACGACCACACCACTCAGTACACACGACCACACCACTCAGTACACACGACCACACCACTCACTGCACACGACCACACCACTCAGTACACACGACCACATCACTCAGTACACACAACCACACCACTCAGTGCACACGACCACACCACTCACTGCACACGACCACACCACTCACTGCACACGACCACACCACTCAGTACACACGATCCCACCACTCACTGCACACGACCACACCACTCAGTACACACGATCCAAGCACTCAGTACACACGACCACACCACTCAGTACACACGACCACACCACTCAGTACACACGACCACACCACTCAGTACACACGACCACACCACTCAGTACACACGACCACACCACTCAGTACACACGACCACACCACTCAGTACACACGACCACACCACTCAGTACACACGATCCCACCACTCAGTACACAAAACCACACCACTCAGTACACACGACCACACCACTCAGTACACACGACCACACCACTCAGTACACACGATCCAAGTACTCACTGCACACGACCACACCACTCAGTACACACGACCACACCACTCAGTACACACGACCACACCACTCAGTACACACGACCACACCACTCAGTACACACGACCACACCACTCAGTACACACGACCACACCACTCAGTACACACGATCCAAGCACTCACTGCACACGACCACACCACTCAGTACACACGACCACACCACTCAGTACACACGATCCAAGCACTCACTGCACACGACCACACCACTCAGTACACACGACCACACCACTCAGTACACACGACCACACCACTCAGTACACACGATCCAAGCACTCACTGCACACGACCACACCACTCAGTACACACGACCACACCACTCAGTACACACGACCACACCACTCAGTGCACACGACCACACCACTCAGTACACACGACCACACCACTCAGTACACACGATCCAAGCACTCACTGCACACGACCACACCACTCAGTACACACGACCACACCACTCAGTACACACGATCCAAGCACTCACTGCACACGACCACACCACTCAGTACACACGACCACACCACTCAGTACACACGATCCAAGCACTCACTGCACACGACCACACCACTCAGTACACACGACCACACCACTCAGTACACACGACCACACCACTCAGTACACACGACCACACCACTCAGTACACACGACCACACCACTCAGTACACACGACCACACCACTCAGTACACACGACCACACCACTCAGTACACACGACCACACCACTCAGTACACACGATCCAAGCACTCACTGCACACGACCACACCACTCAGTACACACGACCACACCACTCAGTGCACACGATCCAAGCACTCACTGCACACGACCACACCACTCAGTACACACGACCACATCACTCAGTACACACGACCACACCACTCAGTGCACACGATCCAAGCACTCACTGCACACGACCACACCACTCAGTACACACGACCACATCACTCAGTACACACGACCACACCACTCAGTACACACGATCCAAGCACTCACTGCACACGACCACACCACTCAGTACACACGACCACAGCACTCAGTACACACGACCACATCACTCAGTACACACGATCCAAGCACTCACTGCACACGACCACACCACTCAGTACACACGACCACATCACTCAGTACACACGACCACACCACTCAGTGCACACGACCACACCACTCAGTACACACGACCACACCACTCAGTACACACGATCCAAGCACTCAGTGCACACGACCACACCACTCAGTACACACGATCCAAGCACTCAGTGCACACGACCACACCACTCAGTACACACGATCCAAGCACTCAGTGCACACGACCACACCACTCAGTACACACGACCACATCACTCAGTACACACGACCACACCACTCAGTACACACGACCACACCACTCAGTACACACGATCCAAGCACTCAGTGCACACGACCACACCACTCAGTACACACGATCCAAGCACTCAGTACACACGATCCAAGCACTCAGTACACACGATCCAAGCACTCAGTGCACACGACCACACCACTCAGTACACACGATCCAAGCACTCAGTGCACACGACCACACCACTCAGTACACACGACCACATCACTCAGTACACACGACCACACCACTCAGTACACACGACCACACCACTCAGTACACACGATCCAAGCACTCAGTACACACGACCACACCACTCAGTACACACGATCCAAGCACTCAGTACACACGACCACACCACTCAGTACACACGATCCAAGCACTCAGTGCACACGATCCAAGCACTCAGTACACACGACCACACCACTCAGTACACACGATCCAAGCACTCAGTACACACGATCCAAGCACTCAGTGCACACGACCACACCACTCAGTACACACGACCACACCACTCAGTGCACACGATCCAAGCACTCAGTACACACGACCACACCACTCAGTACACACGATCCAAGCACTCAGTGCACACGACCACACCACTCAGTACACACGATCCAAGCACTCAGTGCACACGACCACACCACTCAGTACACACGACCACACCACTCAGTACACACGATCCAAGCACTCAGTGCACACGACCACACCACTCAGTACACACGACCACACCACTCAGTACACACGATCCAAGCACTCAGTGCACACGACCACACCACTCAGTACACACGACCACACCACTCGGTACACACGATCCCACCACTCAGTACACACGACCACACCACTCAGTACACACGATCCCAGCACTCAGTACACACGACCACACCACTCAGTGCACACGACCACACCACTCAGTACACACGACCACACCACTCAGTACACACGAATACACCACTCAGTACACACGACCACACCACTCAGTACACACGATCCCACCACTCAGTACACACGACCACATCACTCAGTACACACGATCCCAGCACTCAGTACACACGACCACACCACTCAGTACACACGATCCCACCACTCAGTACACACGACCACATCACTCAGTACACACGATCCCAGCACTCAGTACACACGACCACACCACTCAGTGCACACGACCACACCACTCAGTACACACGACCACACCACTCAGTACACACGACCACACCACTCAGTACACACGACCACACCACTCAGTACACACGACCACATCACTCAGTACACACGACCACACCACTCACTGCACACGACCACACCACTCAGTACACACGAC
The DNA here is from genome assembly GCA_030386875.1 of Morinoia aosen. Classification (NCBI taxonomy): domain Eukaryota; kingdom Metazoa; phylum Arthropoda; class Malacostraca; order Amphipoda; family Talitridae; genus Morinoia; species Morinoia aosen. Next base: position 16,491,497 of record CM059559.1, on the reverse strand, counting down.
CACACCACTCAGTACACACGACCACACCACTCAGTACACACGACCACATCACTCAGTACACACGACCACATCACTCAGTACACACGATCCAAGCACTCAGTGCACACGACCACACCACTCAGTACACACGATCCAAGCACTCAGTGCACACGACCACACCACTCAGTACACACGACCACACCACTCAGTACACACGATCCCACCACTCAGTACACACGATCCAAGCACTCAGTGCACACGACCACACCACTCAGTACACACGACCACATCACTCAGTACACACGACCACACCACTCAGTACACACGATCCAAGCACTCAGTGCACACGACCACACCACTCAGTACACACGACCACACCACTCAGTACACACGATCCAAGCACTCAGTGCACACGACCACACCACTCAGTGCACACGACCACACCACTCAGTACACACGATCCCACCACTCAGTACACACGATCCAAGCACTCAGTGCACACGACCACACCACTCAGTACACACGACCACACCACTCAGTGCACACGACCACACCACTCAGTACACACGACCACACCACTCAGTACACACGATCCCACCACTCAGTACACACGATCCAAGCACTCAGTGCACACGACCACACCACTCAGTACACACGACCACATCACTCAGTACACACGACCACACCACTCAGTACACACGATCCAAGCACTCAGTGCACACGACCACACCACTCAGTACACACGACCACACCACTCAGTACACACGATCCAAGCACTCAGTGCACACGACCACACCACTCAGTGCACACGACCACACCACTCAGTACACACGATCCAAGCACTCAGTGCACACGACCACACCACTCAGTACACACGACCACACCACTCAGTACACACGATCCCACCACTCAGTACACACGACCACACCACTCAGTACACACGACCACATCACTCAGTACACACGATCCAAGCACTCAGTGCACACGACCACACCACTCAGTACACACGATCCAAGCACTCAGTACACACGACCACACCACTCAGTACACACGACCACACCACTCAGTACACACGACCACACCACTCAGTACACACGACCACATCACTCAGTACACACGACCACACCACTCAGTACACACGACCACACCACTCAGTACACACGACCACACCACTCAGTACACACGACCACACCACTCAGTACACACGACCACACCACTCAGTACACACGACCACACCACTCAGTACACACGACCACACCACTCAGTACACACGATCCAAGCACTCATTACACACGATCCAAGCACTCAGTACACACGACCACACCACTCAGTACACACGACCACACCACTCAGTACACACGACCACACCACTCAGTACACACGACCACACCACTCAGTACACACGACCACACCACTCAGTACACACGATCCAAGCACTCAGTGCACACGACCACACCACTCAGTACACACGACCACACCACTCAGTACATACGACCACACCACTCAGTACACACGACCACACCACTCAGTACACACGACCACACCACTCAGTACACACGATCCAAGCACTCAGTACACACGACCACACCACTCAGTACACACGACCACACCACTCAGTACACACGACCACACCACTCAGTACACACGACCACACCACTCAGTACACACGACCACACCACTCAGTACACACGACCACACCACTCAGTACACACGACCACACCACTCAGTACACACGACCACACCACTCAGTACACACGACCACACCACTCAGTACACACGACCACACCACTCAGTACACACGATCACACCACCCAGTACACACGACCACATCACTCAGTACACACGATCACACCACTCAGTACACACGACCACACCACTCAGTACACACGACCACACCACTCAGTACACACGACCACACCACTCAGTACACACGACCACACCACTCAGTACACACGACCACACCACTCAGTACACACGACCACACCACTCAGTACACACGACCACACCACTCAGTACACACGACCACACCACTCAGTACACACGACCACACCACTCAGTACACACGACCACACCACTCAGTACACACGACCACACCACTCAGTACACACGACCACATCACTCAGTACACACGATCCAAGCACTCAGTGCACACGACCACACCACTCAGTGCACACACGACCACACCACTCAGTACACACGACCACATCACTCAGTACACACGATCCAAGCACTCAGTACACACGACCACACCACTCAGTACACACGATCCAAGCACTCAGTGCACACGACCACACCACTCAGTGCACACGACCACACCACTCAGTACACACGATCCAAGCCCTCAGTGCACACGACCACACCACTCAGTGCACACGACCACACCACTCAGTACACACGACCACATCACTCAGTACACACGATCCAAGCACTCAGTGCACACGACCACACCACTCAGTGCACACGACCACACCACTCAGTACACACGACCACATCACTCAGTACACACGATCCAAGCACTCAGTGCACACGACCACACCACTCAGTACACACGACCACACCACTCAATACACACGACCACATCACTCAGTGCACACGACCACACCACTCAGTACACACGATCCAAGCACTCAGTGCACACGACCACACCACTCAGTGCACACGACCACACCACTCAGTACACACGACCACATCACTCAGTACACACGATCCAAGCACTCAGTGCACACGACCACACCACTCAGTACACACGATCCAAGCACTCAGTGCACACGACCACACCACTCAGTGCACACGACCACACCACTCAGTACACACGACCACATCACTCAGTACACACGATCCAAGCACTCAGTACACACGACCACACCACTCAGTACACACGATCCAAGCACTCAGTGCACACGACCACACCACTCAGTGCACACGACCACATCACTCAGTACACACGATCCAAGCACACAGTACACACGACCACACCACTCAGTACACACGATCCAAGCACTCAGTACACACGACCACACCACTCAGTACACACGACCACACCACTTAGTACACACGATCCAAGCACTCAGTACACACGACCACATCACTCAGTACACACGATCCAAGCACTCAGTACACACGACCAAACCACTCAGTACACACGACCACACCACTCAGTACACACGACCACACCACTCAATACACACGACCACACCACTCAGTACACACGACCACACCACTCAGTACACACGACCACACCACTCAGTACACACGACCACATCACTCAGTACACACGACCACACCACTCAGTACACACGATCCAAGCACTCAGTGCACACGACCACACCACTCAGTACACACGATCCAAGCACTCAGTGCACACGACCACACCACTCAGTACACACGACCACACCACTCAGTACACACGATCCCACCACTCAGTACACACGACCACACCACTCAGTACACACGACCACATCACTCAGTACACACGATCCAAGCACTCAGTGCACACGACCACACCACTCAGTACACACGATCCAAGCACTCAGTACACACGACCACACCACTCAGTACACACGACCACACCACTCAGTACACACGACCACACCACTCAGTACACACGACCACATCACTCAGTACACACGACCACACCACTCAGTACACACGACCACACCACTCAGTACACACGACCACACCACTCAGTACACACGACCACACCACTCAGTACACACGACCACACCACTCAGTACACACGACCACACCACTCAGTACACACGACCACACCACTCAGTACACACGATCCAAGCACTCAGTACACACGATCCAAGCACTCAGTACACACGACCACACCACTCAGTACACACGACCACACCACTCAGTACACACGACCACACCACTCAGTACACACGACCACACCACTCAGTACACACGACCACACCACTCAGTACACACGATCCAAGCACTCAGTGCACACGACCACACCACTCAGTACACACGACCACACCACTCAGTACATACGACCACACCACTCAGTACACACGACCACACCAATCAGTACACACGACCACACCACTCAGTACACACGATCCAAGCACTCAGTACACACGACCACACCACTCAGTACACACGACCACACCACTCAGTACACACGACCACACCACTCAGTACACACGACCACACCACTCAGTACACACGACCACACCACTCAGTACACACGACCACACCACTCAGTACACACGACCACACCACTCAGTACACACGACCACACCACTCAGTACACACGACCACACCACTCAGTACACACGACCACACCACTCAGTACACACGACCACACCACTCAGTACACACGATCACACCACTCAGTACACACGACCACATCACTCAGTACACACGATCACACCACTCAGTACACACGACCACACCACTCAGTACACACGACCACACCACTCAGTACACACGACCACACCACTCAGTACACACGACCACACCACTCAGTACACACGACCACACCACTCAGTACACACGACCACACCACTCAGTACACACGACCACACCACTCAATACACACGACCACACCACTCAGTACACACGACCACACCACTCAGTACACACGACCACACCACTCAGTACACACGACCACATCACTCAGTACACACGATCCAAGCACTCAGTGCACACGACCACACCACTCAGTGCACACACGACCACACCACTCAGTACACACGACCACATCACTCAGTACACACGATCCAAGCACTCAGTACACACGACCACACCGCTCAGTACACACGATCCAAGCACTCAGTGCACACGACCACACCACTCAGTGCACACGACCACACCACTCAGTACACACGATCCAAGCACTCAGTGCACACGACCACACCACTCAGTGCACACGACCACACCACTCAGTACACACGACCACATCACTCAGTACACACGATCCAAGCACTCAGTGCACACGACCACACCACTCAGTGCACACGACCACACCACTCAGTACACACGACCACATCACTCAGTACACACGATCCAAGCACTCAGTGCACACGACCACACCACTCAGTACACACGACCACACCACTCAGTACACACGACCACATCACTCAGTACACACGATCCAAGCACTCAGTGCACACGACCACACCACTCAGTACACACGATCCAAGCACTCAGCGCACACGACCACACCACTCAGTGCACACGACCACACCACTCAGTACACACGACCACATCACTCAGTACACACGATCCAAGCACTCAGTGCACACGACCACACCACTCAGTACACACGATCCAAGCACTCAGTGCACACGACCACACCACTCAGTGCACACGACCACACCACTCAGTACACACGACCACATCACTCAGTACACACGATCCAAGCACTCAGTACACACGACCACACCACTCAGTACACACGATCCAAGCACTCAGTGCACACGACCACACCACTCAGTGCACACGACCACATCACTCAGTACACACGATCCAAGCACACAGTACACACGACCACACCACTCAGTACACACGATCCAAGCACTCAGTACACACGACCACACCACTCAGTACACACGACCACACCACTTAGTACACACGATCCAAGCACTCAGTACACACGACCACATCACTCAGTACATACGATCCAAGCACTCAGTACACACGACCACACCACTCAGTACACACGACCACACCACTCAGTACACACGACCACACCACCCAGTAAACACGACCACACCACTCAGTACACACGACCACACCACTCAGTACACACGACCACACCACTCAGTACACACGACCACATCACTCAGTACACACGATCCAAGCACTCAGTGCACACGACCACACCACTCAGTGCACACGACCACACCACTCAGTACACACGATCCAAGCACTCAGTGCACACGACCACACCACTCAGTACACACGACCACATCACTCAGTACACACGATCCAAGCACTCAGTACACACGACCACACCACTCAGTACACACGATCCAAGCACTCAGTGCACACGACCACACCACTCAGTGCACACGACCACACCACTCAGTACACACGATCCAAGCACTCAGTGCACACGACCACACCACTCAGTACACACGACCACATCACTCAGTACACACGATCCAAGCACTCAGTACACACGACCACACCACTCAGTACACACGATCCAAGCACTTAGTACACACGACCACACCACTCAGTACACACGACCACACCACTTAGTACACACGATCCAAGCACTCAGTACACACGACCACATCACTCAGTACACACGATCCAAGCACTCAGTACACACGACCACACCACTCAGTACACACGATCCAAGCACTCAGTACACACGACCACACCACTCAGTACACACGATCCAAGCACTCAGTGCACACGACCACACCACTCATTACACACGATCCAAGCACTCAGTACACACGACCACACCACTCAGTACACACGACCACACCACTCAGTAAACACGACCACACCACTCAGTACACACGACCACACCACTCAGTGCACACGACCACACCACTCAGTACACACGACCACACCACTCAGTACACACGACCACACCACTCAGTGCACACGACCACACCACTCAGTACACACGACCACACCACTCAGTGCACACGACCACACCACTCAGTACACACGACCACACCACTCAGTACACACGACCACACCACTCAGTACAAACGACCACACCACTCAGTACACACGACCACACCACTCAGTACACACGACCACACCACTCAGTACACACGACCACACCACTCAGTACACACGACCACACCACTCAGTACACACGACCACACCACTCAGTACACACGACCACACCACTCAGTACACACGATCCAAGCACTCAGTACACACGACCACACCACTCAGTACACACGATTCAAGCACTCAGTACACACGACCACACCACTCAGTACACACGATCCAAGCACTCAGTACACACGACCACACCACTCAGTACACACGACCACACCACTGAGTACACACGACCACACCACTCAGTACACACGATCCAAGCACTCAGTACACACGACCACATCACTCAGTACACACGATCCAAGCACTCAGTACACACGACCACATCACTCAGTACACACGATCCAAGCACTCAGTGCACACGACCACACCACTCAGTACACACGATCCAAGCACTCAGTGCACACGACCACACCACTCAGTACACACGACCACACCACTCAGTACACACGACCACACCACTCAGTACACACGACCACACCACTCACTGCACACGACCACACCACTCAGTACACACGACCACATCACTCAGTACACACAACCACACCACTCAGTGCACACGACCACACCACTCACTGCACACGACCACACCACTCACTGCACACGACCACACCACTCAGTACACACGACCACACCACTCACTGCACACGACCACACCACTCAGTACACACAACCACACCACTCAGTGCACACGACCACACCACTCACTGCACACGACCACACCACTCACTGCACACGACCACACGACTCAGTACACACGATCCCACCACTCACTGCACACGACCACACCACTCAGTACACACGATCCAAGCACTCAGTACACACGACCACACCACTCAGTACACACGACCACACCACTCAGTACACACGACCACACCACTCAGTACACACGACCACACCACTCAGTACACACGACCACACCACTCAGTACACACGACCACACCACTCAGTACACACGACCACACCACTCAGTACACACGATCCCACCACTCAGTACACAAAACCACACCACTCAGTACACACGACCACACCACTCAGTACACACGACCACACCACTCAGTACACACGACCACACCACTCAGTGCACACGACCACACCACTCAGTACACACGATCCCACCACTCAGTGCACACGACCACACCACTCAGTACACACGATCCCACCACTCAGTACACACGACCACACCACTCAGTACACACGACCACACCACTCAGTACACACGATCCAAGCACTCAGTACACACGACCACACCACTCAGTACACACGACCACACCACTCAGTACACACGACCACACCACTCAGTACACACGACCACACCACTCAGTACACACGACCACACCACTCAGTACACACGACCACACCACTCAGTACACACGACCACACCACTCAGTACACACGATCCCACCACTCAGTGCACACGACCACACCACTCAGTACACACGATCCCACCACTCAGTACACACGACCACACCACTCAGTACACACGACCACACCACTCAGCGCACACGACCACACCACTCAGTACACACGACCACACCACTCAGCGCACACGACCACACCACTCAGTACACACGATCACACCACTCAGTACACACGATCCCACCACTCAGTGCACACGATCACACCACTCAGTACACACGACCACACCACTCAGTACACACGACCACACCACTCAGCGCACACGACCACACCACTCAGTACACACGACCACACCACTCAGTACACACGACCACACCACTCAGTACACACGACCACACCACTCAGCGCACACGACCACACCACTCAGTGCACACGACCACACCACTCAGTACACACGATCCCACCACTCAGTGCACACGATCACACCACTCAGTGCACACGATCCCACCACTCAGTGCACACGATCACACCACTCAGTACACACGATCCCACCACTCAGTGCACACGACCACACCACTCAGTACACACGATCCCACCACTCAGTACACACGATCCCACCACTCAGTGCACACGATCACACCACTCAGTACACACGATCCCACCACTCAGTGCACACGATCACACCACTCAGTAAACACGATCCCACCACTCAGTGCACACGACCACACCACTCAGTGCACACGATCCCACCACTCAGTACACACGATCCCACCACTCAGTACACACGACCACACCACTCAGTGCACACGACCACACCACTCAGTACACACGACCACACCACTCAGTACACACGATCACACCACTCAGTACACACGACCACACCACTCAGTACACACGACCACACCACTCAGTACACACGATCCCACCACTCACTGCACACGACCACACCACTCAGTACACACGATCCCACCACTCAGTACACACGACCACACCACTCAGTACACACGATCACACCACTCAGTACACACGACCACACCACTCAGTACACACGATCCCACCACTCACTGCACACGACCACACCACTCAGTACACACGATCCAAGCACTCAGTGCACACGACCACACCACTCAGTACACACGACCACACCACTCAGTACACACGACCACACCACTCAGTACACACGACCATACAACCCAGTACACACGATCCCACCACTCAGTACACACGACCACACCACTCAGTACACACGATCCCACCACTCAGTACACACGACCATACAACCCAGTACACACGATCACACCACTCAGTACACACGACCATACAACCCAGTACACACGATCACACCACTCAGTACACACGACCATACAACCCAGTACACACGATCCCACCACTCAGTACACACGACCATACAACCCAGTACACACGATCACACCACTCAGTACACACGACCATACAACCCAGTACACACGATCCCACCACTCAGTACACACGACCATACAACCCAGTACACACGATCACACCACTCAGTACACACGATCACACCACTCAGTACACACGACCACACCACTCAGTACACACGACCATACAACCCAGTACACACGATCACACCACTCAGTACACACGATCACACCACTCAGTACACACGATCACACCACTCAGTACACACGACCATACAACCCAGTAAACACGATCACACCACTCAGTACACACGATCACACCACTCAGTACACACGATCCAAGCACTCAGTGCACACGACCACACCACTCAGTGCACACGACCACACCACTCAGTACACACGACCACACCACTCAGTACACACGACCACACCACTCAGTACACACGACCACACCACTCAGTACACACGACCACACCACTCAGTACACACGACCACACCACTCAGTACACACGACCACACCACTCAGTACACACGACCACACCACTCAGTACACACGACCACACCACTCAGTACACACGACCACACCACTCAGTACACACGATCCCACCACTCAGTACACACGATCCCACCACTCAGTACACACGACCACACCACTCAGTACACACGATCACACCACTCAGTACACACGATCCCACCACTCAGTGCACACGATCACACCACTCAGTACACACGACCACACCACTCAGTACACACGACCACACCACTCAGCGCACACGACCACACCACTCAGTACACACGACCACACCACTCAGTACACACGACCACACCACTCAGTACACACGACCACACCACTCAGCGCACACGACCACACCACTCAGTGCACACGACCACACCACTCAGTACACACGATCCCACCACTCAGTGCACACGATCACACCACTCAGTGCACACGATCCCACCACTCAGTGCACACGATCACACCACTCAGTACACACGATCCCACCACTCAGTGCACACGACCACACCACTCAGTACACACGATCCCACCACTCAGTACACACGACCACACCACTCAGTACACACGACCACACCACTCAGCGCACACGACCACACCACTCAGTACACACGACCACACCACTCAGCGCACACGACCACACCACTCAGTACACACGATCCCACCACTCAGTGCACACGACCACACCACTCAGTACACACGATCCCACCACTCAGTACACACGACCACACCACTCAGTACACACGACCACACCACTCAGCGCACACGACCACACCACTCAGTACACACGACCACACCACTCAGCGCACACGACCACACCACTCAGTACACACGATCACACCACTCAGTACACACGATCCCACCACTCAGTGCACACGATCACACCACTCAGGGCACACGATCCCACCACTCAGTGCACACGATCACACCACTCAGTACACACGATCCCACCACTCAGTGCACACGACCACACCACTCAGTACACACGATCCCACCACTCAGTACACACGATCCCACCACTCAGTGCACACGATCACACCACTCAGTACACACGATCCCACCACTCAGTGCACACGATCACACCACTCAGTAAACACGATCCCACCACTCAGTGCACACGACCACACCACTCAGTGCACACGATCCCACCACTCAGTACACACGATCCCACCACTCAGTACACACGACCACACCACTCAGTACACACGATCACACCACTCAGTACACACGACCACACCACTCAGTACACACGACCACACCACTCAGTACACACGATCCCACCACTCACTGCACACGACCACACCACTCAGTACACACGATCCCACCACTCAGTACACACGACCACACCACTCAGTACACACGATCACACCACTCAGTACACACGACCACACCACTCAGTACACACGATCCCACCACTCACTGCACACGACCACACCACTCAGTACACACGATCCAAGCACTCAGTGCACACGACCACACCACTCAGTACACACGACCACACCACTCAGTACACACGACCACACCACTCAGTACACACGACCATACAACCCAGTACACACGATCCCACCACTCAGTACACACGACCACACCACTCAGTACACACGATCCCACCACTCAGTACACACGACCATACAACCCAGTACACACGACCACACCACTCAGTACACACGACCATACAACCCAGTACACACGATCCCACCACTCAGTACACACGACCACACCACTCAGTACACACGATCCCACCACTCAGTACACACGACCATACAACCCAGTACACACGATCACACCACTCAGTACACACGACCACACCACTCAGTACACACGACCACACCACTCAGTACACACGACCACACCACTCAGTACACACGATCACACCACTCAGTACACACGACCATACAACCCAGTACACACGATCCCACCACTCAGTACACACGACCATACAACCCAGTACACACGATCACACCACTCAGTACACACGACCATACAACCCAGTACACACGATCCCCCCACTCAATACACACGACCATACAACCCAGTACACACGATCACACCACTCAGTACACACGATCACACCACTCAGTACACACGACCACACCACTCAGTACACACGACCATACAACCCAGTACACACGATCACACCACTCAGTACACACGATCACACCACTCAGTACACACGATCACACCACTCAGTACACACGACCATACAACCCAGTACACACGATCACACCACTCAGTACACACGATCACACCACTCAGTACACACGATCCAAGCACTCAGTGCACACGACCACACCACTCAGTGCAACCGACCACACCACTCAGTACACACGACCACACCACTCAGTACACACGACCACACCACTCAGTACACACGACCACACCACTCAGTACACACGACCACACCACTCAGTACACACGACCACACCACTCAGTACACACGACCACACCACTCAGTACACACGACCACACCACTCAGTACACACGACCACACCACTCAGTACACACGACCACACCACTCAGTACACACGATCCCACCATTCAGTACACACGATCCCACCACTCAGTACACACGACCACACCACTCAGTACACACGATCACACCACTCAGTACACACGATCCCACCACTCAGTGCACACGATCACACCACTCAGTACACACGACCACACCACTGAGTACACACGACCACACCACTCAGCGCACACGACCACACCACTCAGTACACACGACCACACCACTCAGTACACACGACCACACCACTCAGTACACACGACCACACCACTCAGCGCACACGACCACACCACTCAGTGCACACGACCACACCACTCAGTACACACGATCCCACCACTCAGTGCACACGATCACACCACTCAGTGCACACGATCCCACCACTCAGTGCACACGATCACACCACTCAGTACACACGATCCCACCACTCAGTGCACACGACCACACCACTCAGTACACACGATCCCACCACTCAGTACACACGATCCCACCACTCAGTGCACACGATCACACCACTCAGTACACACGATCCCACCACTCAGTGCACACGATCACACCACTCAGTACACACGATCCCACCACTCAGTGCACACGACCACACCACTCAGTGCACACGATCCCACCACTCAGTACACACGATCCCACCACTCAGTACACACGACCACACCACTCAGTGCACACGACCACACCACTCAGTACACACGACCACACCACTCAGTACACACGATCACACCACTCAGTACACACGACCACACCACTCAGTACACACGACCACACCACTCAGTACACACGATCCCACCACTCACTGCACACGACCACACCACTCAGTACACACGATCCCACCACTCAGTACACACGACCACACCACTCAGTACACACGATCACACCACTCAGTACACACGACCACACCACTCAGTACACACGATCCCACCACTCACTGCACACGACCACACCACTCAGTACACACGATCCAAGCACTCAGTGCACACGACCACACCACTCAGTACACACGACCACACCACTCAGTACACACGACCACACCACTCAGTACACACGACCATACAACCCAGTACACACGATCCCACCACTCAGTACACACGACCACACCACTCAGTACACACGATCCCACCACTCAGTACACACGACCATACAACCCAGTACACACGATCACACCACTCAGTACACACGACCATACAACCCAGTACACACGATCACACCACTCAGTACACACGACCATACAACCCAGTACACACGATCCCACCACTCAGTACACACGACCATACAACCCAGTACACACGATCACACCACTCAGTACACACGATCACACCACTCAGTACACACGACCACACCACTCAGTACACACGACCATACAACCCAGTACACACGATCACACCACTCAGTACACACGATCACACCACTCAGTACACACGATCACACCACTCAGTACACACGACCATACAACCCAGTACACACGATCACACCACTCAGTACACACGATCACACCACTCAGTACACACGATCCAAGCACTCAGTGCACACGACCACACCACTCAGTGCACACGACCACACCACTCAGTACACACGACCACACCACTCAGTACACACGACCACACCACTCAGTACACACGACCACACCACTCAGTACACACGACCACACCACTCAGTACACACGACCACACCACTCAGTACACACGACCACACCACTCAGTACACACGACCACACCACTCAGTACACACGACCACACCACTCAATACACACGATCCCACCACTCAGTACACACGATCCCACCACTCAGTACACACGACCACACCACTCAGTACACACGACCACACCACTCAGTACACACGATCCCACCACTCAGTACACACGACCACACCACTCAGTACACACGATCCCACCACTCACTGCACACGACCACACCACTCAGTACACACGATCCCACCACTCAGTACACACGACCACACCACTCAGTACACACGATCACACCACTCAGTACACACGACCATACAACCCAGTACACACGATCCCACTGATCAGTACACACGACCACACCACTCAGTACACACGATCCCACCACTCACTGCACACGACCACACCACTCAGTACACACGATCCAAGCACTCAGTGCACACGACCACACCACTCAGTACACACGACCACACCACTCAGTACACACGACCACACCACTCACTGCACACGACCACACCACTCAGTACACACGATCCCACCACTCAGTGCACACGACCACACCACTCACTGCACACGACCACACCACTCAGTACACACGACCACATCACTCAGTACACACGACCACACCACTCAGTACACACGATACCAGCACTTAGTGCACACGACCACACCACTCAGTACACACAACCACACCACTCAGTACACACGATCCCACCACTCAGTACACACGATCCCACCACTCAGTGCACACGATCACACCACTCAGTACACACGATCCCACCACTCAGTGCACACGATCACACCACTCAGTACACACGATCCCACCACTCAGTGCACACGACCACACCACTCAGTGCACACGATCCCACCACTCAGTACACACGATCCCACCACTCAGTACACACGACCACACCACTCAGTACACACGACCACACCACTCAGTACACACGACCATACAACCCAGTACACACGATCACACCACTCAGTACACACGATCACACCACTCAGTACACACGATCACACCACTCAGTACACACGACCATACAACCCAGTACACACGATCACACCACTCAGTACACACGATCACACCACTCAGTACACACGATCCAAGCACTCAGTGCACACGACCACACCACTCAGTACACACGACCACACCACTCAGTACACACGACCACACCACTCAGTACACACGATCCCACCATTCAGTACACACGATCCCACCACTCAGTACACACGACCACACCACTCAGTACACACGATCACACCACTCAGTACACACGATCCCACCACTCAGTGCACACGATCACACCACTCAGTACACACGACCACACCACTCAGTACACACGACCACACCACTCAGCGCACACGACCACACCACTCAGTACACACGACCACACCACTCAGTACACACGACCACACCACTCAGTACACACGACCACACCACTCAGCGCACACGACCACACCACTCAGTGCACACGACCACACCACTCAGTACACACGATCCCACCACTCAGTGCACACGATCACACCACTCAGTGCACACGATCCCACCACTCAGTGCACACGATCACACCACTCAGTACACACGATCCCACCACTCAGTGCACACGACCACACCACTCAGTACACACGATCCCACCACTCAGTACACACGATCCCACCACTCAGTGCACACGATCACACCACTCAGTACACACGATCCCACCACTCAGTGCACACGATCACACCACTCAGTACACACGATCCCACCACTCAGTGCACACGACCACACCACTCAGTGCACACGATCCCACCACTCAGTACACACGATCCCACCACTCAGTACACACGACCACACCACTCAGTGCACACGACCACACCACTCAGTACACACGACCACACCACTCAGTACACACGATCACACCACTCAGTACACACGACCACACCACTCAGTACACACGACCACACCACTCAGTACACACGATCCCACCACTCACTGCACACGACCACACCACTCAGTACACACGATCCCACCACTCAGTACACACGACCACACCACTCAGTACACACGATCACACCACTCAGTACACACGACCACACCACTCAGTACACACGATCCCACCACTCACTGCACACGACCACACCACTCAGTACACACGATCCAAGCACTCAGTGCACACGACCACACCACTCAGTACACACGACCACACCACTCAGTACACACGACCACACCACTCAGTACACACGACCATACAACCCAGTACACACGATCCCACCACTCAGTACACACGACCACACCACTCAGTACACACGATCCCACCACTCAGTACACACGACCATACAACCCAGTACACACGATCACACCACTCAGTACACACGACCATACAACCCAGTACACACGATCACACCACTCAGTACACACGACCATACAACCCAGTACACACGATCCCACCACTCAGTACACACGACCATACAACCCAGTACACACGATCACACCACTCAGTACACACGACCATACAACCCAGTACACACGATCCCACCACTCAGTACACACGACCATACAACCCAGTACACACGATCACACCACTCAGTACACACGATCACACCACTCAGTACACACGACCACACCACTCAGTACACACGACCATACAACCCAGTACACACGATCACACCACTCAGTACACACGATCACACCACTCAGTACACACGATCACACCACTCAGTACACACGACCATACAACCCAGTACACACGATCACACCACTCAGTACACACGATCACACCACTCAGTACACACGATCCAAGCACTCAGTGCACATGACCACACCACTCAGTGCACACGACCACACCACTCAGTACACACGACCACACCACTCAGTACACACGACCACACCACTCAGTACACACGACCACACCACTCAGTACACACGACCACACCACTCAGTACACACGACCACACCACTCAGTACACACGACCACACCACTCAGTACACACGACCACACCACTCAGTACACACGACCACACCACTCAATACACACGATCCCACCACTCAGTACACACGATCCCACCACTCAGTACACACGACCACACCACTCAGTACACACGACCACACCACTCAGTACACACGATCCCACCACTCAGTACACACGACCACACCACTCAGTACACACGATCCCACCACTCACTGCACACGACCACACCACTCAGTACACACGATCCCACCACTCAGTACACACGACCACACCACTCAGTACACACGATCACACCACTCAGTACACACGACCATACAACCCAGTACACACGATCCCACTGATCAGTACACACGACCACACCACTCAGTACACACGATCCCACCACTCACTGCACACGACCACACCACTCAGTACACACGATCCAAGCACTCAGTGCACACGACCACACCACTCAGTACACACGACCACACCACTCAGTACACACGACCACACCACTCACTGCACACGACCACACCACTCAGTACACACGATCCCACCACTCAGTGCACACGACCACACCACTCACTGCACACGACCACACCACTCAGTACACACGACCACATCACTCAGTACACACGACCACACCACTCAGTACACACGATACCAGCACTTAGTGCACACGACCACACCACTCAGTACACACAACCACACCACTCAGTACACACGATCCCACCACTCAGTACACACGATCCCACCACTCAGTGCACACGATCACACCACTCAGTACACACGATCCCACCACTCAGTGCACACGATCACACCACTCAGTACACACGATCCCACCACTCAGTGCACACGACCACACCACTCAGTGCACACGATCCCACCACTCAGTACACACGATCCCACCACTCAGTACACACGACCACACCACTCAGTGCACACGACCACACCACTCAGTACACACGACCACACCACTCAGTACACACGATCACACCACTCAGTACACACGACCACACCACTCAGTACACACGACCACACCACTCAGTACACACGATCCCACCACTCACTGCACACGACCACACCACTCAGTACACACGATCCCACCACTCAGTACACACGACCACACCACTCAGTACACACGATCACACCACTCAGTACACACGACCACACCACTCAGTACACACGATCCCACCACTCACTGCACACGACCACACCACTCAGTACACACGATCCAAGCACTCAGTGCACACGACCACACCACTCAGTACACACGACCACACCACTCAGTACACACGACCACACCACTCAGTACACACGACCATACAACCCAGTACACACGATCCCACCACTCAGTACACACGACCACACCACTCAGTACACACGATCCCACCACTCAGTACACACGACCATACAACCCAGTACACACGATCACACCACTCAGTACACACGACCATACAACCCAGTACACACGATCACACCACTCAGTACACACGACCATACAACCCAGTACACACGATCCCACCACTCAGTACACACGACCATACAACCCAGTCTGAGTGGTGGGATCGTGTGTACTGAGTGGTGTGATCGTGTGTACTGAGTGGTGTGGTCGTGTGTACTGAGTGGTGGGATCGTGTGTACTGAGTGGTGGGATCGTGTGTACTGAGTGGTGTGGTCGTGTGTACTGAGTGGTGTGGTCGTGTGTACTGAGTGGTGTGGTCGTGTGTACTGAGTGGTGTGGTCGTGTGTACTGAGTGGTGTGGTCGTGTGTACTGAGTGGTGTGGTCGTGTGTACTGAGTGGTGTGGTCGTGTGTACTGAGTGGTGTGGTCGTGTGTACTGAGTGGTGTGGTCGTGTGTACTGAGTGGTGTGGTCGTGTGCACTGAGTGGTGTGGTCGTGTGCACTGAGTGCTTGGATCGTGTGTACTGAGTGGTGTGATCGTGTGTACTGAGTGGTGTGATCGTGTGTACTGGGTTGTATGGTCGTGTGTACTGAGTGGTGTGATCGTGTGTACTGAGTGGTGTGATCGTGTGTACTGAGTGGTGTGATCGTGTGTACTGGGTTGTATGGTCGTGTGTACTGAGTGGTGTGGTCGTGTGTACTGAGTGGTGTGATCGTGTGTACTGAGTGGTGTGATCGTGTGTACTGGGTTGTATGGTCGTGTGTACTGAGTGGTGGGATCGTGTGTACTGGGTTGTATGGTCGTGTGTACTGAGTGGTGTGATCGTGTGCACACGATCACACCACTCAGTACACACGACCACACCACTCAGTACACACGACCACACCACTCAGCGCACACGACCACACCACTCAGTACACACGACCACACCACTCAGTACACACGACCACACCACTCAGTACACACGACCACACCACTCAGCGCACACGACCACACCACTCAGTGCACACGACCACACCACTCAGTACACACGATCCCACCACTCAGTGCACACGATCACACCACTCAGTGCACACGATCCCACCACTCAGTGCACACGATCACACCACTCAGTACACACGATCCCACCACTCAGTGCACACGACCACACCACTCAGTACACACGATCCCACCACTCAGTACACACGACCACACCACTCAGTACACACGACCACACCACTCAGCGCACACGACCACACCACTCAGTACACACGACCACACCACTCAGCGCACACGACCACACCACTCAGTACACACGATCCCACCACTCAGTGCACACGACCACACCACTCAGTACACACGATCCCACCACTCAGTACACACGACCACACCACTCAGTACACACGACCACACCACTCAGCGCACACGACCACACCACTCAGTACACACGACCACACCACTCAGCGCACACGACCACACCACTCAGTACACACGATCACACCACTCAGTACACACGATCCCACCACTCAGTGCACACGATCACACCACTCAGGGCACACGATCCCACCACTCAGTGCACACGATCACACCACTCAGTACACACGATCCCACCACTCAGTGCACACGACCACACCACTCAGTACACACGATCCCACCACTCAGTACACACGATCCCACCACTCAGTGCACACGATCACACCACTCAGTACACACGATCCCACCACTCAGTGCACACGATCACACCACTCAGTAAACACGATCCCACCACTCAGTGCACACGACCACACCACTCAGTGCACACGATCCCACCACTCAGTACACACGATCCCACCACTCAGTACACACGACCACACCACTCAGTACACACGATCACACCACTCAGTACACACGACCACACCACTCAGTACACACGACCACACCACTCAGTACACACGATCCCACCACTCACTGCACACGACCACACCACTCAGTACACACGATCCCACCACTCAGTACACACGACCACACCACTCAGTACACACGATCACACCACTCAGTACACACGACCACACCACTCAGTACACACGATCCCACCACTCACTGCACACGACCACACCACTCAGTACACACGATCCAAGCACTCAGTGCACACGACCACACCACTCAGTACACACGACCACACCACTCAGTACACACGACCACACCACTCAGTACACACGACCATACAACCCAGTACACACGATCCCACCACTCAGTACACACGACCACACCACTCAGTACACACGATCCCACCACTCAGTACACACGACCATACAACCCAGTACACACGACCACACCACTCAGTACACACGACCATACAACCCAGTACACACGATCCCACCACTCAGTACACACGACCACACCACTCAGTACACACGATCCCACCACTCAGTACACACGACCATACAACCCAGTACACACGATCACACCACTCAGTACACACGACCACACCACTCAGTACACACGACCACACCACTCAGTACACACGACCACACCACTCAGTACACACGATCACACCACTCAGTACACACGACCATACAACCCAGTACACACGATCCCACCACTCAGTACACACGACCATACAACCCAGTACACACGATCACACCACTCAGTACACACGACCATACAACCCAGTACACACGATCCCCCCACTCAATACACACGACCATACAACCCAGTACACACGATCACACCACTCAGTACACACGATCACACCACTCAGTACACACGACCACACCACTCAGTACACACGACCATACAACCCAGTACACACGATCACACCACTCAGTACACACGATCACACCACTCAGTACACACGATCACACCACTCAGTACACACGACCATACAACCCAGTACACACGATCACACCACTCAGTACACACGATCACACCACTCAGTACACACGATCCAAGCACTCAGTGCACACGACCACACCACTCAGTGCAACCGACCACACCACTCAGTACACACGACCACACCACTCAGTACACACGACCACACCACTCAGTACACACGACCACACCACTCAGTACACACGACCACACCACTCAGTACACACGACCACACCACTCAGTACACACGACCACACCACTCAGTACACACGACCACACCACTCAGTACACACGACCACACCACTCAGTACACACGACCACACCACTCAGTACACACGATCCCACCATTCAGTACACACGATCCCACCACTCAGTACACACGACCACACCACTCAGTACACACGATCACACCACTCAGTACACACGATCCCACCACTCAGTGCACACGAT
This sequence comes from Morinoia aosen, assembly GCA_030386875.1. Lineage (NCBI taxonomy): Eukaryota > Metazoa > Arthropoda > Malacostraca > Amphipoda > Talitridae > Morinoia > Morinoia aosen. The sequence continues at coordinate 16,469,672 of CM059559.1, read as the reverse complement.
CACACCACTCAGTACACACGACCACACCACTCAGTACACACGACCACACCACTCAGCGCACACGACCACACCACTCAGTACACACGACCACACCACTCAGTACACACGACCACACCACTCAGTACACACGACCACACCACTCAGCGCACACGACCACACCACTCAGTGCACACGACCACACCACTCAGTACACACGATCCCACCACTCAGTGCACACGATCACACCACTCAGTGCACACGATCCCACCACTCAGTGCACACGATCACACCACTCAGTACACACGATCCCACCACTCAGTGCACACGACCACACCACTCAGTACACACGATCCCACCACTCAGTACACACGATCCCACCACTCAGTGCACACGATCACACCACTCAGTACACACGATCCCACCACTCAGTGCACACGATCACACCACTCAGTACACACGATCCCACCACTCAGTGCACACGACCACACCACTCAGTGCACACGATCCCACCACTCAGTACACACGATCCCACCACTCAGTACACACGACCACACCACTCAGTGCACACGACCACACCACTCAGTACACACGACCACACCACTCAGTACACACGATCACACCACTCAGTACACACGACCACACCACTCAGTACACACGACCACACCACTCAGTACACACGATCCCACCACTCACTGCACACGACCACACCACTCAGTACACACGATCCCACCACTCAGTACACACGACCACACCACTCAGTACACACGATCACACCACTCAGTACACACGACCACACCACTCAGTACACACGATCCCACCACTCACTGCACACGACCACACCACTCAGTACACACGATCCAAGCACTCAGTGCACACGACCACACCACTCAGTACACACGACCACACCACTCAGTACACACGACCACACCACTCAGTACACACGACCATACAACCCAGTACACACGATCCCACCACTCAGTACACACGACCACACCACTCAGTACACACGATCCCACCACTCAGTACACACGACCATACAACCCAGTACACACGATCACACCACTCAGTACACACGACCATACAACCCAGTACACACGATCACACCACTCAGTACACACGACCATACAACCCAGTACACACGATCCCACCACTCAGTACACACGACCATACAACCCAGTACACACGATCACACCACTCAGTACACACGACCATACAACCCAGTACACACGATCCCACCACTCAGTACACACGACCATACAACCCAGTACACACGATCACACCACTCAGTACACACGATCACACCACTCAGTACACACGACCACACCACTCAGTACACACGACCATACAACCCAGTACACACGATCACACCACTCAGTACACACGATCACACCACTCAGTACACACGATCACACCACTCAGTACACACGACCATACAACCCAGTACACACGATCACACCACTCAGTACACACGATCACACCACTCAGTACACACGATCCAAGCACTCAGTGCACACGACCACACCACTCAGTGCACACGACCACACCACTCAGTACACACGACCACACCACTCAGTACACACGACCACACCACTCAGTACACACGACCACACCACTCAGTACACACGACCACACCACTCAGTACACACGACCACACCACTCAGTACACACGACCACACCACTCAGTACACACGACCACACCACTCAGTACACACGACCACACCACTCAATACACACGATCCCACCACTCAGTACACACGATCCCACCACTCAGTACACACGACCACACCACTCAGTACACACGACCACACCACTCAGTACACACGATCCCACCACTCAGTACACACGACCACACCACTCAGTACACACGATCCCACCACTCACTGCACACGACCACACCACTCAGTACACACGATCCCACCACTCAGTACACACGACCACACCACTCAGTACACACGATCACACCACTCAGTACACACGACCATACAACCCAGTACACACGATCCCACTGATCAGTACACACGACCACACCACTCAGTACACACGATCCCACCACTCACTGCACACGACCACACCACTCAGTACACACGATCCAAGCACTCAGTGCACACGACCACACCACTCAGTACACACGACCACACCACTCAGTACACACGACCACACCACTCACTGCACACGACCACACCACTCAGTACACACGATCCCACCACTCAGTGCACACGACCACACCACTCACTGCACACGACCACACCACTCAGTACACACGACCACATCACTCAGTACACACGACCACACCACTCAGTACACACGATACCAGCACTTAGTGCACACGACCACACCACTCAGTACACACAACCACACCACTCAGTACACACGATCCCACCACTCAGTACACACGATCCCACCACTCAGTGCACACGATCACACCACTCAGTACACACGATCCCACCACTCAGTGCACACGATCACACCACTCAGTACACACGATCCCACCACTCAGTGCACACGACCACACCACTCAGTGCACACGATCCCACCACTCAGTACACACGATCCCACCACTCAGTACACACGACCACACCACTCAGTACACACGACCACACCACTCAGTACACACGACCATACAACCCAGTACACACGATCACACCACTCAGTACACACGATCACACCACTCAGTACACACGATCACACCACTCAGTACACACGACCATACAACCCAGTACACACGATCACACCACTCAGTACACACGATCACACCACTCAGTACACACGATCCAAGCACTCAGTGCACACGACCACACCACTCAGTACACACGACCACACCACTCAGTACACACGACCACACCACTCAGTACACACGATCCCACCATTCAGTACACACGATCCCACCACTCAGTACACACGACCACACCACTCAGTACACACGATCACACCACTCAGTACACACGATCCCACCACTCAGTGCACACGATCACACCACTCAGTACACACGACCACACCACTCAGTACACACGACCACACCACTCAGCGCACACGACCACACCACTCAGTACACACGACCACACCACTCAGTACACACGACCACACCACTCAGTACACACGACCACACCACTCAGCGCACACGACCACACCACTCAGTGCACACGACCACACCACTCAGTACACACGATCCCACCACTCAGTGCACACGATCACACCACTCAGTGCACACGATCCCACCACTCAGTGCACACGATCACACCACTCAGTACACACGATCCCACCACTCAGTGCACACGACCACACCACTCAGTACACACGATCCCACCACTCAGTACACACGATCCCACCACTCAGTGCACACGATCACACCACTCAGTACACACGATCCCACCACTCAGTGCACACGATCACACCACTCAGTACACACGATCCCACCACTCAGTGCACACGACCACACCACTCAGTGCACACGATCCCACCACTCAGTACACACGATCCCACCACTCAGTACACACGACCACACCACTCAGTGCACACGACCACACCACTCAGTACACACGACCACACCACTCAGTACACACGATCACACCACTCAGTACACACGACCACACCACTCAGTACACACGACCACACCACTCAGTACACACGATCCCACCACTCACTGCACACGACCACACCACTCAGTACACACGATCCCACCACTCAGTACACACGACCACACCACTCAGTACACACGATCACACCACTCAGTACACACGACCACACCACTCAGTACACACGATCCCACCACTCACTGCACACGACCACACCACTCAGTACACACGATCCAAGCACTCAGTGCACACGACCACACCACTCAGTACACACGACCACACCACTCAGTACACACGACCACACCACTCAGTACACACGACCATACAACCCAGTACACACGATCCCACCACTCAGTACACACGACCACACCACTCAGTACACACGATCCCACCACTCAGTACACACGACCATACAACCCAGTACACACGATCACACCACTCAGTACACACGACCATACAACCCAGTACACACGATCACACCACTCAGTACACACGACCATACAACCCAGTACACACGATCCCACCACTCAGTACACACGACCATACAACCCAGTACACACGATCCCACCACTCAGTACACACGACCATACAACCCAGTACACACGATCACACCACTCAGTACACACGACCATACAACCCAGTACACACGATCCCACCACTCAGTACACACGACCATACAACCCAGTACACACGATCCCACCACTCAGTACACACGACCATACAACCCAGTACACACGATCACACCACTCAGTACACACGACCATACAACCCAGTACACACGATCCCACCACTCAGTACACACGACCATACAACCCAGTACACACGATCACACCACTCAGTACACACGATCACACCACTCAGTACACACGACCACACCACTCAGTACACACGACCATACAACCCAGTACACACGATCCCACCACTCAGTACACACGACCATACAACCCAGTACACACGATCCCACCACTCAGTACACACGACCATACAACCCAGTACACACGATCCCACCACTCAGTACACACGACCATACAACCCAGTACACACGATCACACCACTCAGTACACACGACCATACAACCCAGTACACACGATCCCACCACTCAGTACACACGACCATACAACCCAGTACACACGATCACACCACTCAGTACACACGATCACACCACTCAGTACACACGACCACACCACTCAGTACACACGACCATACAACCCAGTACACACGATCACACCACTCAGTACACACGATCACACCACTCAGTACACACGATCACACCACTCAGTACACACGACCATACAACCCAGTACACACGATCACACCACTCAGTACACACGATCACACCACTCAGTACACACGATCCAAGCACTCAGTGCACATGACCACACCACTCAGTGCACACGACCACACCACTCAGTACACACGACCACACCACTCAGTACACACGACCACACCACTCAGTACACACGACCACACCACTCAGTACACACGACCACACCACTCAGTACACACGACCACACCACTCAGTACACACGACCACACCACTCAGTACACACGACCACACCACTCAGTACACACGACCACACCACTCAATACACACGATCCCACCACTCAGTACACACGATCCCACCACTCAGTACACACGACCACACCACTCAGTACACACGACCACACCACTCAGTACACACGATCCCACCACTCAGTACACACGACCACACCACTCAGTACACACGATCCCACCACTCACTGCACACGACCACACCACTCAGTACACACGATCCCACCACTCAGTACACACGACCACACCACTCAGTACACACGATCACACCACTCAGTACACACGACCATACAACCCAGTACACACGATCCCACTGATCAGTACACACGACCACACCACTCAGTACACACGATCCCACCACTCACTGCACACGACCACACCACTCAGTACACACGATCCAAGCACTCAGTGCACACGACCACACCACTCAGTACACACGACCACACCACTCAGTACACACGACCACACCACTCACTGCACACGACCACACCACTCAGTACACACGATCCCACCACTCAGTGCACACGACCACACCACTCACTGCACACGACCACACCACTCAGTACACACGACCACATCACTCAGTACACACGACCACACCACTCAGTACACACGATACCAGCACTTAGTGCACACGACCACACCACTCAGTACACACAACCACACCACTCAGTACACACGATCCCACCACTCAGTACACACGATCCCACCACTCAGTGCACACGATCACACCACTCAGTACACACGATCCCACCACTCAGTGCACACGATCACACCACTCAGTACACACGATCCCACCACTCAGTGCACACGACCACACCACTCAGTGCACACGATCCCACCACTCAGTACACACGATCCCACCACTCAGTACACACGACCACACCACTCAGTGCACACGACCACACCACTCAGTACACACGACCACACCACTCAGTACACACGATCACACCACTCAGTACACACGACCACACCACTCAGTACACACGACCACACCACTCAGTACACACGATCCCACCACTCACTGCACACGACCACACCACTCAGTACACACGATCCCACCACTCAGTACACACGACCACACCACTCAGTACACACGATCACACCACTCAGTACACACGACCACACCACTCAGTACACACGATCCCACCACTCACTGCACACGACCACACCACTCAGTACACACGATCCAAGCACTCAGTGCACACGACCACACCACTCAGTACACACGACCACACCACTCAGTACACACGACCACACCACTCAGTACACACGACCATACAACCCAGTACACACGATCCCACCACTCAGTACACACGACCACACCACTCAGTACACACGATCCCACCACTCAGTACACACGACCATACAACCCAGTACACACGATCACACCACTCAGTACACACGACCATACAACCCAGTACACACGATCACACCACTCAGTACACACGACCATACAACCCAGTACACACGATCCCACCACTCAGTACACACGACCATACAACCCAGTACACACGATCACACCACTCAGTACACACGACCATACAACCCAGTACACACGATCCCACCACTCAGTACACACGACCATACAACCCAGTACACACGATCACACCACTCAGTACACACGATCACACCACTCAGTACACACGACCACACCACTCAGTACACACGACCATACAACCCAGTACACACGATCACACCACTCAGTACACACGATCACACCACTCAGTACACACGATCACACCACTCAGTACACACGACCATACAACCCAGTACACACGATCACACCACTCAGTACACACGATCACACCACTCAGTACACACGATCCAAGCACTCAGTGCACACGACCACACCACTCAGTGCACACGACCACACCACTCAGTACACACGACCACACCACTCAGTACACACGACCACACCACTCAGTACACACGACCACACCACTCAGTACACACGACCACACCACTCAGTACACACGACCACACCACTCAGTACACACGACCACACCACTCAGTACACACGATCTAACGCACATTCTACGCCTATACCGTGGCCGAGTGGTTAAGAACGCGCCCTTCACGGGAATGTGTCGGCAGTTCGAATCCCGGCAGTGCCGCCCGGTGATTCTCCCCGTTGGGAAAAGGGAGAACTAAGCCACAATTCCCCACTCTACCCAGGTGTCGGAAATGGGTACCGGCTTGACCGGGGGTAACCGTCATTGCATCCTGGTGTTAGATATAAGGCATTTGAAAAACCAATGTACAAGGTGATATGTATCAGGCTTGATTGGTTGGAATAAAGCATCCTTTTTCCTAGCCACACCTGCAGTTGCACGGGAGGGGGGCCGCTTCAACACGAGCTCCAGCCATTGCGTGAGGTTTCAAAGCGTTTGAAATCCCACCGCAGAAAATAATTTACTTTGCATAAAAAAATGTTTAGTAACTGTCACCTGATTTTCGTGCCGCGTCATGTCCTTAGTCTCAGCTTCAAGGCCCCGAATAATTCGAGTCACAGCTTCAAGTCCCCGAATAATCCCAGTCACAGCTTCAAGGCTCCAAATTATTCCTTTCACAGCTTCAAGTCCCGAAATAATTCAAGTCTGAACTACAAGTCACCAAATAATTCAAGTCTCAGCTTCAAGGATCCAAAACTTCAAGCCTGAACTACAAGTCCCCAAATAATTCAAGTCTGAACTTCAGGTCCCCAAATAATTCAAGTCACAGCTTCAAGTCCCCAAAACTTCAAGTTTGAACTACAAGTCCCCGAATAATTCAAGTCTGAGCTACAAGCCCCCAAATAGTTCAATTCTGAGCTACAAGTCCCCAAATAATTCAAGTCTGAGCTACAAGCCCCCAAATAGTTCAAGTCTGAGCTACAAGTCCCCAAATAATTCAAGTCTGAGCTACAATTCCCCAAATAATTCAAGTCTGAGCTACAATTCCCCAAATATTTCAAGTCTGAGCTACAAGTCCCCAAATAATTCAAGTCTGAGCTACAATTCCCCAAATAATTCAAGTCTGAGCTACAATTCCCCAAATATTTCAAGTCTGAGCTACAATTCCCCAAATAATTCAAGTCTGAGCTACAATTCCCCAAATATTTCAAGTCTGAGCTACAAGTCCCCAAATAATTCAAGTCTGAGCTACAAGTCCCCAAATAATTCAAGTCTGAGCTACAATTCCCCAGATAATTCAAGTCTGAGCTACAAGTCCCCAAATAATTCAAGTCTGAGCTACAATTCCCCAAATATTTCAAGTCTGAGCTACAATTCCCCAAATAATTCAAGTCTGAGCTACAAGTCCCCAAATATTTCAAGTCTGAGCTACAATTCCCCAAATAATTCAAGTCTGAGCTACAAGCCCCCAAATAATTCAAGTCTGAGCTACGAGCCACTCTCAAGCCGAGCACTAACAGCACGACTACATCATTGCTGTTGAAGTCAGTAAAATTCCAGCTACAGTAGTTAAATGTAGAAAATTACATTACAGACTGCATTTCCAGTCCAAACTCGTTGATTGTCCTTAGTCATGAGAGTTGGTCAACCCCTCCTCTGCTCCCCCTGAATCTCCCTAACGGTAGAGAGGGACTCCCACTCCACAGTGGAGAGGGGATTCCCACTCCACGGTAGAGAAGGACTCCCACACCAAATTGGAGAGGGAATTCCCACTCCACGGTAGAGAGTGACTCCCACACCACAATGGAGAGGGAATTCCCACTCCACGGTAGAGAAGGACTCCCACACCACATTGGAGAGGGGATTCCCACTCCACGGTAGAGAAGGACTCCCACACCAAATTAAAGAGGGAATTCCCACTTTACGGTAGAGAGGGACTCCCACACCACATTGGAGAGGGAATTCCCACTCCACGGTAGAGAAGGACTCCCACACTACATTGGAGAGGGGATTCCCACTCCACGGTAGAGAGGGAGTGGAGAAGACACAACCCTACTCCCCAGAAAGCTTACACAAGACCCAACACACAGCACACATGGCAGCTGCTAAACACCGCAGTCGTTGTGTTCAATAATTGGCTGTCTTCGCGTGCCCTCACACAGCTGATGAAAGGATAACTCAGAGAGGGGTTCTGTCTCTGTGACATCTCCTCACAGGGGTACCACACGGACGTACTTGAAGACCTCAAATATTGTATTTGCTTTTATTTATGCTATTAATTTCCCTGCGTGTCGTTTGTCCTTTCAATATGGTCGGATTTTTGTATGTAAAGTCTCTTTCGTGTCCGTGCTTGAATGAATGCCGTTCGGATAATTTCATTCAAGGGGTACTGAAGCCTGTGCATCAGCAACGCTCTGTGTATTTTTTGGTTGCTTGAGTTATCAGTGTATTATAATTATTAATATTTTCGAACTATTTATTTCTCTCACAGTTATGTGAGGCTCGAAGGAACAGTGCTTAGCCGTCATTTTTGAAGGCTTAAGTACGCCATGTATTATAGAAAAAAAGGATGATTTAATGTTATAAATAGGATATTGAAATATGCGGAGTTCCGTAATGGGAAAATTTACCGTAATTTATTACGTCAAATGTCAGAACGACATTTAAACAAGACTAGTGCACTAAAACTAAGGGCAACAAAGGTAAGAGGCCTTCAGAGCCGGTCTTCTGGGAAACAGGCGGGCGGTCTACTTGCGATCTCTGACTGCCGTCGTAGGAAGCAAGCACCCGTGCTCTGTGGAGTTAGTTGCGGTTAGTTACGATATAGTGTTTAGTCTTAGGTTTAATACGGTTTATCGTTGTAAAATTAGTTATAAGTTATAAGTTTTTTAAGGTAAGTAATAAGTTATAAGTTTTTTAAGGTAAGTTATAAGTTTTTTAAGGTAAGTTATAAGTTTAGGTTTTTTAAAGTTATAAGTTATAAGTTTTTTAGGAATGCATGGGGAAACGTCGTCTTAAGTACCCAGCTCACGGCATGTCAAGTAATTGGTTACTGAACTAATAGTTCACCAACCTCCAATAAGCTCGTGAGCATCAGGATGTGCCGGGAAGCGGAGTCAGGCAAAGTGGATGGTGAGCGGAGCGGTCAGCAGCACGTAAGGCGCCTCAGCCTCTCATCCCTCGGCCGTTCAGTCCTCGATGGCGGAGAAGCGCAGCGTAGCGAAGCGAAGGAAAACCCACTAGCTTCCCTGCGTTGGCAGCACGGGAGGTTCCGTCGGGGATGCGACGGCAGGTGAAACCGACGGAGGCTGGGTAGGCTCAGTTATAAAGTTGAAGTTGTGATGTCATGATTCTGCTGTGACTATACTCTACGCTGTGTTTGAATGGGCGTTAAGAAGGAAAGTCTGCCTAGCTAGCGACTGAAATTCCTTCGAAAAGACTGACTTCCATAGAAATATCTTCTCGTCAATAAAGGCTGCATATTCTTGTCTCCACGAACTTCGCCCAGACATCGTCAACCGTCGCCTTCAGCTCTACCAACATCGACAACATCAACATCATCGTTTGAAGGCGCACCAACGCACCCTCTACGAGTGCCACGTCGCAGACAACGATAGGTTACCGTGCTGCCAAACGCCTCCATTTGCTCAACGTATATTCTTTTCCTTCCTTAGAGAGACTTAGGATCTTATTCACTCTGGGTAAATTAACTGTCATCCAATCGTATATCTATTCTCTTCTAATTATATGATGATACTTGCCGTTTCCGATAGGAACAGCTGACGTAAAGCATTGTCTATAAGAGAACCTGTTTATTCTCTATGCGAACAGCATCGCAGACTCCTACGCTTGGTAGACGACGATCCGGCATTAGCGGCCCAGCTATAGAGAAGCACGGTCGTGTCTATTTCGTGCGCTCCTACCTCGCTGTGCTGGCGAGTCAGCCAGGCAGTGAGGGTACCCACTTGTTATTCAAGGAGTCGTGTGTTGACTCATAGGCGTCATTCAGGACAGAGCTAAGTATTCTAGTGTTTTCGTATTCCATACATTCAAGCCACTTTACTTCGTGTGATAGGTCTAGTTTATGTGCCTTAAATGTATTGCGCTAGATTCATTGATGAGTTAAATGTTCCGTGTTTCGCAAGACAAATGATTCCACGGAGGCTTCACCTCATATAAAATGTATTTATAGTAATTATCAATGTATTAATGTTCGAGTAATGAAGGCTTCACCTGCTTATTTTGAGATCATGATGCGATCTCCTGTAACTGTATTTTCTGATAGTTTAGAATAGTTTCTGAGATTTGATGGTGTCACGATCATCTAAATTCATTAATATGACATGTACATCGCAAGTCAATCACTATCTGAATATGTAATCTATTGCTATTTGAAGGACGTCATCATTTTAACAGAAATTTACGTTGTAACGGTGTCGTCACTTTCCTTATTGAGGCCCTATTCGCTTTGCTATAATATTACATTTAATTGTAACTAATGACATTGAAAAGTCTCAATCTACTTCGATCTTTAATAGAAATAAAATAGAATAATTGAGGTTTTCTGTCTCGACTATTGATCGAAAGAAAATAAAAGCGACGAGAGAATGACGAAAATAATGCAGAGAAAAGAATTGCCTCGGAAAAATTGGCCAACGAAAAATATATAGATATAGAATAAAAATAGGGAATCACAACAGTGAGGTCAATGGCTGGAGGCGATCTGAATCGGCCTCGAGAAAATTTGAGAGGTCAGTGCAGCTTGGCTCAAATGTTGTATTCAATTGGCTGTATTCAGGATGGTAAACTACAGTTCAAAAACCGAAGACGAGCCTAGAGCTGGGTTTTGAAATTTTTAAATATTAAAGTAACAAGTTTTTGCTACATCAATTTCAAAGTTAATATTCTGAGATTAAGTTTTACTTATAAGTTAAATGTTAATTTAATTTTATTCCTTAATTTTAAGTTCACGAGGAAACAAGCTTAAATTTAATTAATTGTAAAACGATTACAGGATAGCCTGTAAGTTTTCTGTACATGTATCGAGTGTTGGTGTCGACAAGAACCGCCACCGACAGCGGAGAACACTTTCCTCGCATTTATGTCACCATCGTACGAGACGCGCCACACACGATAATACGATGGCGTACTTGGCAGATAGTAGAACACAGGGACAGAGTAAAGGAATTTAGCATGAGGTAAGACGCGTATTTGTCCGCAACTGCATTAAATTTGCCACTAACAATGAAAGCAGCAGAGAATTAGCACGTGGCGGCGGGCGCTGTGCTGCTCTCACCCACCTCATCAGCTGGGCTTGGCGTGGCTGCTCTGTTGCATCAGATTGCTCATGATCGAGGGAATGATTTTTAACAAAAATACATCAATATATCACCTTGTTATTACAGTCGGCTGGTAGAAAGGTTTTTAAAAATTTCTTCACTAACTGTACAAAAAGGAAGTAAGTGAGGTATGTATGTACGATCTTACTGGGTAGATAAGCTCTCTCTCACACACTCTCTTTTTCAAAAAGGTGGCGGTGGTGAAGAACTGTGCATTATATCACTTTATAAAATAAACTTTCAGATAAAGAGCAGTGCGCTCCCAATTCACGATCTGCAGAAAAGTTTTCCATAACAGTTCATGTGTACAACATTGAAAATTTACAAGTTGATCGATGAAATTTAACCATTAATTTGGCATAGACTATATATTGTAGGAGTCTGTTCTCCTCTCTTCTGCTCCATTTTAGAAAAGTATTAATTGCAAAGTAAATGCTGGTTATCAGTACTGAAATTTATCAATCCGGAATAGCATATTCTGTGTACATTATTCTGCTTGTTCCTTCCTTAGTTAGTCCTTCCGTTACACATTCGTGCGAATTTTTGGTATCATAGATACTCGTGCTAAATTCCTCAGTATAACATTGAATGATCGCCTAAACATGCATTGATTTGTTTGATATTTTATCAGGATAGGTTTGGTTAAGATAGGTTTGGTTAGGTTAGGATAGGTTAGGATATGTTAGGCAAGGTTAGCATAGGTTAGGATATGTTCTATTAAGATATGCTAGATTAGCATAGGTTATGTTAGCATAGGTTCAGTAATGTTGAGGTAATTTTTCACAGGTCCACCTAGTTTAATTAACGATGACATTGTCCGTGGAATTTCTACCGGTCCTGCTAGTAATAAACGTCGCGTTATATCGAAGAAAAATCGGTCGAAGTTTTGAATGCTTTGCTACGTATTTTTATGTTATATCATGCGAATACGACCGTCTCATGTGGCTCCATCATGCGGCGGGTGTCCCACTTGACCGCCATGTTGACCGCCATGTTGATTGCCATGTTACGCGTGTCAGAGTGTCCATGTGATCAAGAGAGAAGCAATTAAAATAAGCAGTCACTGACATCGAGAGTAATTATTATTACTAGTGCACACGTGCTGTTTGGTATTAATCTGAAGAATTTCATCCCTTCTTTCTTGAGTTAAATTCTCTCGTGCCACTCGATGTTGTCCAGCGTTATGACGAAGAATTTCCTCGCTTCTTTCATGTGTTAAGCTCTCTCTAGCTACTCGGTGTTGCTCTGCATTATTCCGTAGAAATTCCAAACGCCGATCAAGAGTCAATTTAGCTCTAGTTTCTCATTGGCGAGCAGCATTGCTTCGTCTTGCCATTTCGCGTTGTTCATCCGATCGTCTTCGGCGTTTTTCTTGCTGTCGAAGTCTTGCTACTTCTCTCTTGCGGTTGGATACATTTCTATCCGTGGTGGCCTCTTTAGCCAGAATTTTATTCTGAAATGTCGTCTATTATCTCTTCAAAGCTTCTCAAGAAAATCAAAATTTCGAAAACAATAACTCAAGTTCCAAAACCTTGGGCCTTATGCCAAGTGGTAGCCAGGTTACTGGTCGAACAAATTTAAAAAAATTCTTTTCGCATTATCAATTAAAAATATCAATGCGACATGGTGAAATTCAACAGAGAAAGCTCCATAGGAAATTTCTATTTGTAAAAATAAGCCGATTGCGTATTATGGACAACAAAATCAAGAGGGGGTCACACAGACGGACGGACGCGGCTCCTTTTATTATAGTGAAGTGATTATTATCCTGATTGACATCACCCTTTTTCAGCATCCATCATTACAATTTCATTAGTAGCCTGAAGAATGAGGCTCTGTAGATTAGGATATCCCAGCATCTCATTGCACCGAGCTGGAATTGAATAGATTTAGCAACGTATCATGTCTACCGACAGGGGTTCCAATAGTGGTGCTTATTCTAATTCGAACATTGTACGGCAATGTGAGTATTTCCTGACGTAATGATGGGAGGCCGTAAGCCACGGTAGAGGAAACAAGGTAGGATCATTTCTGTGGGAGTAAATACACCTCTTCCCGTTCGGCTAGCCAATAGAAAGGTTTTACTTCAAACAAACTTTATGACGTCACCAAAATGCAATGTCGCTAGGCCAATACTGGAAACAGATTTGGGGGTAGCAGTGCTACCAGATTCTATATGAGCGCTGCTATTGGTTCGTTGCCGACGTCAGCAAAACCACACCGCCAACGAATAAAAGACTGGTTTGACCCTACATTGTCTCCTCTACCGTGCTGTAAACTCAAAACGATACTTAAGCTTTCAGAATCAGGTAACTCTACGAAGCTTCCATTTGGTCACTTTTCAAATTTATTTTCATATGAAAAACAAGAAACTCAAGCCTGAGGAATTCGGCTTTAAAAAGCTCTGCGTGACGTGATAAAGTCGACTTAGAAGTAACACTGTCAGCTGTACCTAACGCTGCCAGCTGTACCTAACACTGCCAGCTGTACCTAACGCTGCCAGCTGTACCTAACGCTGCCAGCTGTACCTAACGCTGCCAGTTGTACCTAACGCTGCTGTACCCAGGTGCAGGTGGAGATGTACAAGTTGTGTTTAGCGCTAAATTAAATGTGTGGGAATAAGTAATGTCCCTTAGTACTAGCTAGAGGTAGATCTCATGCTATAGTGTGGTAGACCTCACGCAATAGTACTAGCTAGAGGTAGATCTCATGCTATAGTGTGGTAGACCTCGCGCTATAGTACTAGCTAGAGGTAGATCTCATGCTATAGTGTGGTAGACCTCACGCTGTAGTACTAGCTAGAGGTAGATCTCATGCTATAGTGTGGTAGACCTCACGCTATAGTACTAGCTAGAGGTAGATCTCATGTTGTAGTGTGGTAGACCTCACGCTATAGTACTAGCTAGAGGTATAGATCTCATGTTGTAGTGTGATAGACCTCACGCTATAGTGTAGTAGACCTCACGCTATAGTACTAGCTAGAGGTAGATCTCATGCTATGGTGTGGTAGTATGGTATCTCATCACACCTCATGAGTAATGAGAAGGTGTGATGAGGTATGAATAATGAGAAAGTGTGATGAGGCATGAGCAATGAGAGGGTATGAGTCAAGCAATCATGCGTTCAGATGATGGGTGTCATCCATTACAATCCTGCACAGAATGGGGTCATGCCAACCACATCCATCTTCCATGCGTCACATCCATCTTTTGCGTCAACGCGTCACCGAGGATGAATCAGCACCAGTTGGAAGTGCATAAGTGAGAGCTCTCAGTGCCTATCGACGTACTTCTCTGTATAGCATAAAGGACAATTTATGCATGCTGTGAAAAGGTTTTACAGATATCCAATGGGCGCTGCTATTGGTTCACTGCCATGACGTCAGCATTGCTACACGGTCAACGAAAAAAAGACTGGTTTGACACTACCGCGTTTGACACCTCGTACGATGCCTAACGTTAAACAGTTATTCAGATAAAATATGAAATTATTGTTTATTACTTTTGGGTTTCATTTAAAGAAAGCTATGGTGTAATTCAGCCGATGCAATGCTTCAGTGGTGCGGCCTCTATCTTTTTTATCACAGAACACAAGAGACGTATCGTATACGATTTTTAGCTAAATCATCTGCCTCTAAACACCTTTCCTATTTCACAGTAATTTTTTTGAGTTTACGTGGTGAAAATTGTATGTTGTCTGCAGGGACAGAAACAAGCTTGTCATCTGGGGTATTCCTCGACATGAAATTTCATTTTGCTTTAACAAAATTTTATTTCTAAGACGATTTGATGGAGGTTTTAATCAGGCCAATTTAGCCTTAAAAGTTCTTCAGGGCATTCTAAACTTGGTTATTACAGTATTTTTATTCAAGAACACATGAAACCAGTGAAGTCCATCCTTAACAAACGCACCACATAGACGCTATGGAAACATTCATTCGATGAGATGAGTATGAATCCGAGGAGCAGCCGCCACAAGCACGGACTGAAATTACGGTAACACGAAGTGCGTAATTTGATGACTTTCTTTTCATGTGGAGATTCTCTACGTATGCTGATCACACTCAAGTCCCATCGGTCAGTCAATCGCCATTGTCTATCAGTCAGCCATCATTGAGTTTAAGTATACCACCAGAGTGTATCAGTCAACTACTTGCATCCGTGTCATTCAGCTTTCGAAAAAATAAAAATATCCCGTCAAAATTGCCCAGTGCTGTAATTCTGATAGTTTTTAAGCATCTTCAGACTTGAGAGTGTGATGCTGGTTAACTTCGTAAAACATGGCAGTCTCCCCTAAATTCTCTTCCAATTTTTCTTCTCCATTTTCTACAATAACCAGAGGAGCCGATTGACCCACTGAGTGTTCTGTTTCGAAATTTAAAATTCCCCCATTTCTCGTGCAAAATCTTACGCTATGGTTTTATAAGTAGAAAAGATACGACATGAGCATTATAGTCAACCTCCAAATGACTGCCCTAGAGGTTCACCTGTACATAATGTGAGGGTCGCAATCGTTATTTGGTATTTAACCGAACTTTCGCTAGATGTAAGAAAGTTATTTATCAGATCGCCTTCACAAGACAGCGCACATCACTTGATTGCTTTTATGCAAGGCCTACCATGGCTGCATCGAAACGTTGACAACGAGTGCTACATCTGCCGTGACTGTATCATTGAGAGACCGTGTACAGTACAACTGAAGTAAATACCAGTTCGACAAACGCCGTTTATATACACGGTCGAATTTGATTTACAGACTAAGAAAGTTCTTTCTAACCTACATTGTAGTTAATGCAAAGACCGTAAATTAGATTCATTATTGAACTCTTTAAATATCCTGCTGACCCAAAGTTGAATCCATTATCCTAATTTCAGGAATTTGAGAGACACGTCTGTCTCACGCTCTCTACTGCCAAGGTCACGATCAAGCGAGAGGGTGGCCATCTATCTGTAGGACGGCATTAAAAACCTGGAGCTCTGGACTAACTCGGTGCCGAACGATTTATGGACGGCCTGGAATTACTGCCACAAATTATGCACAGTGCAAAGAGATCCACTCGAGAAAGAGAAATTGAAATACATGATCCAAAGCCTGTACTCAAGACGTGGTTTTGCCTGTAATATACGAGTATATTCTTTATTCGTCTTGGTGTCTTCTAAGCTCTTCATAATGCAGTCCCTCCAGTTTCTGCTAGTTAAGTTGGGCACAAAACAAATTAGTGTGTAGTTTTGAAAACTTGAGAGCGTTGGACTTTCATACTTCTACTAATGCTTTCCAGAAAATCTTCTATAATTTTATAACTTTTATTGATCTTGGTGATTAGTAAAAGTGAGCCACAAGCAAGACAATTCTAGGGTTCTTTTAACCAGTTAGCAGGCATACCTGATGCGCAGTAGATAATTAAACAGAGAATTGAGAGAAATTTCTCTTCCTAATCTCAGTCAGATTTTTTCGTTGCATCTAGGAAGCGAACATTTTAAGAATAAATGGTAATTTAGTAGAATTACTCGAAGTATAACACTAAACTTAGTCCAAATTCAACAGTTACTCTGTATCAGTGTTAATTTAGGGTAGATTCACTAGCTCGTATTCACTTTGTAAACTTTTTACAAACTTAAATACCAGACAGTAACTTTGTTAACTTAGCAAAACTATAAAAGAGGAAAGCAAATGAATCTTTAATGCTGCCCGTTGGCAGATTTGTAACCTGCGTGTCTCCAAGACGAGAAAAGAACTTGTCTACCACAACTTGTGTTATATAGCGGATATTTTAGAGCTAAATATTTCGTATGACTTAAGCTTATGTTTAGTAAATTTTTATTCGTTGTAAAATTTTAGTTGTCATACAAGCTCCCCACAAAATCAGCTCTGTATAGTTATAAGCAACGCCTGGCCTTGGTGGTAACTCCTGAAAAAATATGTCAACGACAAAGAAAAGCAATCAACACAGTTTATGAACTCTTCACCGTCACCTACATTTTACGATCATCACAGACCATTAAATCTGTTATGATTGCTGAGTTTGCAAAGAGTAAAGGTGTACGGTAGCCTCCTTTGCCAGAAAGTAGGTCTACCTGATCGGTTCTTTTTTTCTAGGTCAAGGAACAGGTGACGTAGCGCTGTTCTCACAACTGCGAAATGTGGTCCATCTAATCCTGAGGACGCCTCTAATGGCGTCTGAAATTGTCTTTTCATGCTAGCACTGCGCTGGTTCGCTAAGTCTATGTTTATATATTCTATAGAATTTCTCTTTGTTCTTTCGCTTGTTCGGTCAAGGCCGACACTCACAGGACCAGCCATGTGTCCCAGTCATAGTTTTTTACCTGAGCATGCATGTTTTTCGCCGCCTAAGCTATTTAATTAATAGGGTGGAAAAAAACAAGCAGGCGGCGAAAAAGTTATATTGGCGTGCTGCGACCATCGTAGTTCGAATTGTTATTTTGCTGCCGAAACATAATAAAATTCCCTGACTATTTGAATGCGCTCCCCAATTTAAACCATTTAACTGAACAATTTAGTAATGTGCATAATATGATAGGCTCGTTCTATTATATTTTATCTAAGTCATAAAATAAGTAAAAAATGAACAAATCGATACAATTGCTCTACACCTGACAATTGCTCTAGACCTAAATCGAAACAAACAAAACAATTTTTTTTGTAAAAATGAACAAATCGTTCATGAACAAAAATTTCAAAAAGTGTGAAAACTCATGGTAGATAAGATTAATTTTTGCTAGGGTGTAGAAATAGAATAACCGAAATCACATCCTGAAGTAATTTACACAATATCTTTAAATGCTGTACACCACAGGACCAGTTTCCTGCCTAAATCTTTAACTTTCGGTCTTTTAAAAATGAGTTTTGACGATACAAATCCCTCAGCCTCCCATCAACTCAATGCGGTATTCAGATGCTGAGCATCATTCATGGTAAAATTTCATTTAGTAAAACTTGAACGCCAAGACTTTAATTAGAAATTAGGACAGTCAGTCCTGTTGAAATTTGATATGGTAAAAAACAAACTTGAGGACTTTATTGATAAAAAAGGGCAGTCCGGTTGTTCGGAATGAGTGCAGTCGCGGGATACTTTAGACCAACAATGACCAATAAATAGATACTCTTTTGTTGTCAATGTTAGAGACAACAATGACCAACAATGACAAACAATGACCAACAATGACCAACAATGACCAACAAAAAAAATACTCTTTTGTTGTCATTGTTAGAGACAACAATGACCAGCAATGACCAACAATGACCAACAAAAGAGATACTCGTTTGTTGTCATTGTTAGAGATACTCCACAATGACCAACAATGACCAACAAAAAAGATACTCTTTCGTTGTCATTGTTAGAGAAAACAATGACCAACAATGACCAGCAATGACCAACAAAAAAGATACTCTTTTGTTGTCATTGTTAGAGAAAACAATGACCAACAATGACCAGCAATGACCAACAAAAAAGATACTCGTTTGTTGTCATTGTTAGAGATACTCCACAATGACCAACAAAAGAGATACAGAAGAGAAACAACGCCACAGATCTCGTGTGGTGACCACCTAGACTTGTGTTCATCACTCGTAATTACGTACACGAATGCAGGAACTGCATCACTCAAGCACCATTTTTGGTGATTTTCAGCGAATCAAAGAGCTGGAAGGAATAAAATCATGTCGTGGAGTCCTGTTTCACTGGAATAGGTTCCTATGCCTTTAAAGCGTGATCCAATAAGCGTAACTGAACGCTATGAAACCCAATACAGCGAAAATCAGACAAACCACAATAAAAACAGTTCTGGTTGTTTTCCTGAGAATGAAGTCAGAGCTATTTTTTTGGAATGGGTATTGAGTTGGAAACGAAGGTTTCTAAATGATGAAAATTTCATTATTCGTGGGGTACTGGTGACCGGAGAGCGTGTCCGATTGTCTGCATTGCTGAAATGCAGGCGTCTCTAGGAAGTATTGGTTTGTTTTTATACTACGAGGTAGTGCCATCTATTCACGCTTGAAGATAACCAATTCTGGCTTAACTTTCCTGCATACTTCATTGCGCAGCTCGGGCTGAGGACGAAACGTTTGTGAAATCAGGAGCTTTCTGTGGTACAGTGGTTAAGGGATCGAGCTCGTATGTTGAAGTCGCGGGTTCGTATCCCGGCGCTGGCGCGGAGATTTTCCCCGTTGGGTATAAGGGAAAGCTCAAGCACAATACCCCACTCAACCCAGGTGTCGGAAATGGTTACCGGCTTTACGGGGGAACGGTCATGGTGTCCTATATATAGGGTTAGTTATAAGACATTTGAAAAACCAATGCGTAAGATCATATGTATCAGGCTTGATTGGAAATAAAGCATCCCAAAGATGCCGATGTTAACCTAACCTTTTCTAAAATTATTCATGTTCTTACAGATCTACCGAAGTGAAATGAAATTTCTAGAAAAATGTCCCTCGTGGACGTTAAAATTTTTGCATTGCTCTCTACGTAGAAAGTACAATTGTAATTCAGTTTTTCAAATGTCGTTTGTTTCATTGAATCATATGCAGTAGGTACCATCCACAGGTTGTAGTTTCGTTTTGAATTAACATTCATTTTTTTATCCTCAGCCCGTGTTCTATATCTGATGGGGAACATGATACTATACGGCATTTATTGCCAACCTAAAATGTACAATGGCGGCTGATTGCCAACCTAAAATGTACAATGGCGACTGATTGCCTACCTAAAATGTACAATGGCGACGGATTGAAAACCTAAAATGTACAATGGCGACTGATTGCCAGCCTAAAATGTACAATGGCGACTGATTGCCAACCTAAAATGTACAATGCCGACTGATTGCCTACCTAAAATGTACAATGGCGACTGATTGAAAACCTAAAATGTACAATGGCGACTGATTGCCAGCCTAAAATGTACAATGGCGACTGATTGCCAACCTAAAATGTACAATGCCGACTGATTGAAAACCTAAAATGTACAATGGTGACTGATTGCCAATCTAAAATGTACAATGGCGACTGATTGCCAACCTAAAATGTACAATGCCGACTGATTGAAAACCTAAAATGTACAATGGCGACTGATTGCCAACCTAAAATGTACAATGGCGACTGATTGCCTACCTAAAATGAACAATGGCGACTGATTGCCTACCTAAAATGTACAATGGCGACTGATTGCCAACCCAAAATGTACAATGCCGACTGATTGACGACCTAAAATGTACAATGGCGACTGATTGCCAACCTAAAATGTACAATGGCGACTGATTGACGACCTAAAATGTACAATGCCGACTGATTGCCAACCTAAAATGTACAATGGCGACTGATTGCCTACCTAAAATGTACAATGGCGACTGATTGCCAACCTAAAATGTACAATGGCGACTGATTGAAAACCTAAAATGCACAATGGCGACTGATTGCCAACCTAAAATGTACAATGCCGACTGATTGACGACCTAAAATGTACAATGGCTACAAAACAAACACAAACAAGAGTATTACGAAGCGGAAACTTAACTTTAGGAATCTTAAACCTGTAGAGATAGAGCCCTCTTTGAATGATTAGAGGCCCAAATTTTGTGTTTTGTCAGTTCGCGCATGTGTTTCTACATTCAGAAAGCTGACCCTTCTCTTGTGGCAGTACCTTGACCACAATTACTAAACTTGATTACGATGTAACTAGCAAGTAATGATGTCCGTTAACTCTTCATACTTCAGGGCAGCGAATTGCTTTTGAAGAAAACAAATTAAGGCCGATACGGCACGCTTACGGAAGGGTTAAAGGAAATGCTAAAGTGCCACGAACCGAAATTTATCGTTCAGTGCAATCTGCAGTATAAATTTTGCAAGATTTCTCTCCAGCCGCAGCAGTTTCGTATCGCATTTAATTCTTAAAGACGATTTTACGACGCACCGCGCTTCCACAAGCGATTTCTTAGTTTGTATTCCTAACAAGAAAAAATTATAATTCGGACAACCAAATTTCATCATCACTCGGGATTTAATTAGAGAGGCGGTAAACCAACAAATACACTACACAACTCAAGAGAACATTTACACTGCTGTAACACAAGACTCATACAACTACAAAACTGCGTAAAAATAACTAAACATCATTTAAACAGAATAACTGGCCCTATCACAAGACTTATACAGCTGCAAAACTGCGTAAAATAGGTTTAGCATCATTTAGACAGAATAACTGACCCTATCACAAGACTTGTAGAACTACAAAGCATCGTATAAATAATTTTAACATCATTTAAACAAAATAACTAACCCTATCACAAAACTTATACAGCTGCAAAGCTCTGTAAAAATAGTTTTAACATCATTTGAACAAAATCACCGCTTTCCTTAGCCTGCTCCCAAAGATGCTCAGTAAGCCCATTTACAGTAGCTTAGCGTGAATAATTCCCTCCTACGCTACACAGACGCTCAGTATTGCTCTCATTACCGAGACGTAGCTGTTTGTCCTCACACGCTCGTATTGCTATGAAGAGACACTCAGGAACGTCTATTGAGTCCAAACGCCCTCTTCTTCTATTCTATTCAAATTGAAACACCCTCTTCTTCTATTGAGTCCGAACGCCCTCTGCTTATTAGAGCACCTGTATGCTCATGCATGATGAGCTAGGTATGCACAATGCACGAGGTGCACTCTTCAATAAGATTTACTGCATTGGCTCAAGAAAATTGGAGGGTTTCAATCCGTTGGTCAGTCCCTCACGCGCTTCGACTGCGAATTGGCTATTCTATAATTGTGGGTTTTGCGCGTGAACTTGTTTTTTGTGTGGTCTCCGCGACTGGTGATACTTATTTATCTTCAGTGGTATTCAATCGTTCATTTTAATTTTATATACTTCCAATGGGATTTCATGAGAGCGTCTTTAAGTAGAATACCAGACATTATTTTGTCAATTTGGCAGGATTGCTAGGCACCTATAGGCCAAATTTTCGTTCATGAGATAGTGATGATATCTGAAGTTGCGTGGAGATCGCTTGGAAGTTTAGACTTGTGGCTCCCAACACACTGGCATGGAGGAGCAGACGTTCTTCTGACTTGTACTCGTGTTTACATTAATTTGGTCACTTGAGATACAAAGCTAAAACAACAACATGTGGTCATGTTTTATCGACTCAAACCCACGGACAACGCAAATGTGGCTGCGGACCAACACAGCGCGTCTCGTTATTGTTTGTGAGCAAATTGATTGGAGACATTTGACCGTCTTCTTGCCTTGAACACATTCACGCGATGGACACATTCACGCGATGGACACATTCACGCGATGAACACCTTCCCGTAATGGACACATTCACGCGATGAACACATTCCCGTAATGGACCCATTCACGCGATGAACACATTCCCACAATGGACACGTTCACGCGATGAACACATTCCCACAATGGACACACTCACGCGATGAACACATTCATGTGATGAACAGATTCACGCGATGAACACATTCACGCGATGAACACATTCACGCGATGAACACATTCACGCGATGAACACATTCACGCGATGAACACCTTCCCGTAATGGACACATTCACGCGATGAACACATTCCCGTAATGGACCCATTCACGCGATGAACACATTCCCACAATGGACACGTTCACGCGATGAACACATTCCCACAATGGACCCATTCACGCGATGAACACATTCCCACAATGGACACGTTCACGCGATGAACACATTCCCACAATGGACACACTCACGCGATGAACACATTCATGTGATGAACAGATTCACGCGATGAACACATTCACGCGATGAACACATTCACGCGATGAACACATTCACGCGATGAACACATTCACGCGATGAACACCTTCCCGTAATGGACACATTCACGCGATGAACACATTCCCGTAATGGACCCATTCACGCGATGAACACATTCCCACAATGGACACGTTCACGCGATGAACACATTCCCTTAATGGACCCATTCACGCGATGAACACATTCCCACAATGGACACACTCACGCGATGAACACATTCATGTGATGAACAGATTCACGCGATGAACACATTCACGCGATGAACACATTCACGCGATGAACACATTCACACACACTGACAAAGACGATGCTGTATCCATCGTGAAAACACTACCCGAGTCAAAACTGCCTCTGTCATCTGCGCAGATCAGCGCAGTGAGGCCGCAGTTCACCACAGAAACGTCCGCGTTAGGGCAGGTCACCGCAGCACCTGAGATGGCGACCGAAATTTCGATGGCGGCTTCACCAAACTCCTCCTCTTCTGAGAAAATAGCTCAGACTTCATTTACAGGAAAACAAATTGTATTGTTTTTTATTATTGCTTCTCTTTCTGAGTTTCCCTGCATTAGGTTACACCTGCACCGCCAGCCACGTGAACTGAAACAAAATTGTACTGTTTTTTATTATGGCTTGTCTCAGTGTCGCTGCATTGGGTTCCATAGAGTTCAGTTGCGCTTATCGCTTATTGACGCTAAAGACAGCTACCGCTACCCATTGGATATTTTTGCGCCGCCGCTGCACCGCCAGTCACGTTAACTGTCAACGGTCTTCTTCTGATCACGGAGACAATTTTGAAAAGGCAAAGAGATACATCATAGGCAAGCATGATGAGGAACATGCTGCTGGGGGAAATGGAAGGCAAAAAATTGCCAAGGGGTGAAAGTTAGATGAACGGCACACCCAAGTGTGTCAATTGATGACACACCCAAGTGTGTCATTTGATGACGCACAAAGTTTTTGTGACTGACACACCCAAGTTCTTAGATCTCATTGAAGGTCTCCGAGAGAATGTAAGTCAAGAGACACCTCGTATTTTCAATTCACCGAGCTGTTTGAACTGTCCTAGAAATGACAAGGTCAGATGACTAATGGTAGAATCTGGTCGTTATTACGCATGCTTGTGTAGAAAAGCTAGCACATAAATTCACTGTGTAGTATGTCTCTCTAGAACGCCCACCAATTTTGGGTGGGCGACTCCAGAGTGGATCGTCCAACATCAGCGTGAGGAATGACAAGAAGCACAAAGACCCTACGAGTGGCTTCTCTCTTTTGAATTTTTGAGGCTGGCAGGTGGAGTTACACAGCACTCAGCTCGGTAGAAGAAACACGGTAGCGTCAAGTCAGTCTTTTTTTCGTTGACCCTGTGGTAATGCTGACTTTATAGCAACGAACCAATAGCAGCGCTCATATTGCATCTGGCAACACTGCTCTGCTAGCCCTATACATGGCACCACTATTGGCTTAACGACATGTCGCAACGGTGACGTCATAAAGTTTGTTTCAAATGGAGCCGTACGTTTAGCTAGCCGAACAAGAGGAGGTGTATTTTCCTCAAAAGAAATGACTCTACCTTGTGGTGTCAGGACGCGAGTGTATCAAGGATACGAGCGACCTGAATGTAGAGCAGGTGAAAAGGACCGTCAGTTGTAGAGCAGGCAGAGAGGGACCGTCAGGTGTAGAGCAGACAGAGAGGGACCGTCAGGTGTAGAGCAGACAGAGAGGGACCGTCAGGTGTAGAGCAGGCAGAGAGGGACCGTCAGGTGTAGAGCAGACAGAGAGGGACCGTCAGGTGTAGAGCAGACAGAGAGGGACCGTCAGGTGTAGAGCAGACAGAGAGGGACCGTCAGGTGTAGAGCAGGCAGAGAGGGACCGTCAGGTGTAGAGCAGGCAGAGAGGGACCGTCAGGTGTAGAGCAGACAGAGAGGGACCGTCAGGTGTAGAGCAGACAGAGAGGGACCGTCAGGTGTAGAGCAGGCAGAGAGGGACCGTCAGGTGTAGAGCAGGCAGAGAGGGACCGTCAGGTGTAGAGCAGACAGAGAGGGACCGTCAGGTGTAGAGCAGGCAGAGAGGGACCGTCAGGTGTAGAGCAGGCAGAGAGGGACCGTCAGGTGTAGAGCAGACAGAGAGGGACCGTCAGGTGTAGAGCAGACAGAGAGGGACCGTCAGGTGTAGAGCAGACAGAGAGGGACCGTCAGGTGTAGAGCAGGCAGAGAGGGACCGTCAGGTGTAGAGCAGACAGAGAGGGACCGTCAGGTGTAGAGCAGACAGAGAGGGACCGTCAGGTGTAGAGCAGGCAGAGAGGGACCGTCAGGTGTAGAGCAGGCAGAGAGGGACCGTCAGGTGTAGAGCAGGCAGAGAGGGACCGTCAGGTGTAGAGCAGACAGAGAGGGACCGTCAGGTGTAGAGCAGACAGAGAGGGACCGTCAGGTGTAGAGCAGACAGAGAGGGACCGTCAGGTGTAGAGCAGACAGAGAGGGACCGTCAGGTGTAGAGCAGGCAGAGAGGGACCGTCAGGTGTAGAGCAGACAGAGAGGGACCGTCAGGTGTAGAGCAGGCAGAGAGGGACCGTCAGGTGTAGAGCAGGCAGAGAGGGACCGTCAGGTGTAGAGCAGACAGAGAGGGACCGTCAGTTGTAGAGCAGGCAGAGAGGGACCGTCAGGTGTAGAGCAGGCAGAGAGGGACCGTCAGGTGTAGAGCAGACAGAGAGAGACCGTCAGGTGTAGAGCAGACAGAGAGGGACCGTCAGGTGTAGAGCAGACAGAGAGGGACCGTCAGGTGTAGAGCAGACAGAGAGGGACCGTCAGGTGTAGAGCAGGCAGAGAGGGACCGTCAGGTGTAGAGCAGACAGAGAGGGACCGTCAGGTGTAGAGCAGACAGAGAGGGACCGTCAGGTGTAGAGCAGACAGAGAGGGACCGTCAGGTGTAGAGCAGACAGAGAGGGACCGTCAGGTGTAGAGCAGGCAGAGAGGGACCGTCAGGTGTAGAACAGACAGAGAGGGACCGTCAGGTGTAGAGCAGACAGAGAGGGACCGTCAGGTGTAGAGCAGACAGAGAGGGACCGTCAGGTGTAGAGCAGGCAGAGAGGGACCGTCAGGTGTAGAGCAGACAGAGAGGGACCGTCAGGTGTAGAGCAGACAGAGAGGGACCGTCAGGTGTAGAGCAGACAGAGAGGGACCGTCAGGTGTAGAGCAGACAGAGAGGGACCGTCAGGTGTAGAGCAGACAGAGAGGGACCGTCAGGTGTAGAGCAGACAGAGATGGACCGTCAGGTGTAAAGCAGGCAGAGAGGGACCGTCAGGTGTAGAGCAGGCAGAGAGGGACCGTCAGGTGTAGAGCAGACAGAGAGGGACCGTCAGGTGTAGAGCAGACAGAGATGGACCGTCAGGTGTAAAGCAGGCAGAGAGGGACCGTCAGGTGTAGAGCAGCCAGAGAGGGACCGTCAGGTGTAGAGCAGACAGAGAAGGACCGTCAGGTGTAAAGCAGGCAGAGAGGGACCGTCAGGTGTAGAGCAGGCAGAGAGGGACCGTCAGGTGTAGAGCAGACAGAGAAGGACCGTCAGGTGTAAAGCAGGCAGAGAGGGACCGTCAGGTGTAGAGCAGACAGAGAGGGACCGTCAGGTGTAGAGCAGGCGGAGAGGGACCGTCAGGTGTAGAGCAGGCAGAGAGGGACTGTCAGGTGTAGAGCAGACAGAGAAGGAGCGTCAGGTGTAGAGCAGGCAGAGAGGGACCGTCAGGTGTAGAGCAGACAGAGAGGGACTGTCAGGTGTAGAGCAGGCAGAGAGGGACCGTCAGGTGTAGAGCAGGCAGAGAGGGACGGTCAGGTGTAGAGCAGGCAGAGAGGGGCCGTCAGTCAGGTGTAGAGCAGGCAGAGAAGGACCGTCAGGTGTAAAGCAGGCAGAGAGGGACCGTCAGGTGTAGAGCAGACAGAGAGGGACCGTCAGGTGTAGAGCAGGCGGAGAGGGACCGTCAGGTGTAGAGCAGGCAGAGAGGGACTGTCAGGTGTAGAGCAGACAGAGAAGGACCGTCAGGTGTAGAGCAGGCAGAGAGGGACCGTCAGGTGTAGAGCAGACAGAGAGGGACCGTCAGGTGTAGAGCAGGCAGAGAGGGACCGTCAGGTGTAGAGCAGACAGAGAGGGACTGTCAGGTGTAGAGCAGGCAGAGAGGGACCGTCAGGTGTAGAGCAGGCAGAGAGGGACGGTCAGGTGTAGAGCAGGCAGAGAGGGACCGTCTGTCAGGTGTAGAGCAGGCAGAGAGGGACCGTCAGTCAGGTGTAGAGCAGGCAGAGAGGGACCGTCAGGTGTAGAGCAGGCAGAGAGGGACCGTCTGTCAGGTGTAGAGCAGGCAGAGAGGGACCGTCAGTCAGGTGTAGAGCAGGCAGAGAGGGACAGTCAGGTGTAGAGCAGGCAGAGAGGGACCGTCTGTCAGGTGTAGAGCAGGCAGAGAGGGACCGTCAGTCAGGTGTAGAGCAGACAGAGAGGGACCGTCAGGTGTAGAGCAGGCAGAGAGGGACCGTCAGGTGTAGAGCAGGCAGAGAGGGACCGTCAGGTGTAGAGCAGGCAGAGAGGGACGGTCAGGTGTAGAGCAGGCAGAGAGGGACCGTCAGGTGTAGAGCAGGCAGAGAGGGACCGTCAGTCAGGTGTAAAGCAGGCAAAGACCGTCAGTCAGGTGTAGAGCAGGCAGAGAGGGACCGTCAGTCAGGTGTAAAGCAGGCAGAGAGGGACCGTCAGGTGTAGAGCAGGCACAGCTCCACCACCTGCACTCCGGTCTCGGCCGTCGTGGTGAGAGGTTGTGTCGCTGCCGTAGCTCGTCTTCTTCACAGCTGTCAACACGCGGCGCTACGGAGTATAATACCGTCACGGTAGTGAATGCAACTTTTCTCCTTAGAAAAATCATATTCGATACACGGGATCCCCATTGCAGTTGTATCGCATTACTGCGAGGGGGAATACCGTCATGATGGTGATTGTAATTTTTCTTTTCAGAAAAAAACTTTCTAAGCATAGGATAATCACTGCAATTGTATAAGTGCAATTTAGCATGGAACTTGAATGCTTTAACTGATTTTCAAAACTAATGACTATACGTACAAATAATAGAGCAGGCCTGGATGCTAATATTAAGAAGAATGATACGAATGTTTTTTGTTCACTATGAACTCGACACTTTTTTAAAAGCCGGTGATTTAGTCCCCATGCTCGCAGACGCTATTGATATATTCCTCATAATAAATTTCAGAGATACTGGAAAATATTTCCCTGCGAAACCATAAAATGATACGAATGTTTTTTGTTCACCTTGAACTCGAACTTTTTTAAAAGCCTGTTTTTTTTTGTCCCCATGCTCCCACACGCTGCTGATATACTCCTTATAATAAATTTCAGGAATACTGGAAAAATTCCAAGGTGAAAGCAAAAAAAGCAGAACGCGCGATGCGTGCCTGCGTCGGAGCGGCCTGACCTTACTTTGTGTTGAGTTCGACGTGATGGATTTTATTTTATTTTATTTTTTCAGTACTTTTAGATAGGATTTAATTACAATAGGATTTGATAACAATAGGATTTGGTAACAATAGGATTTGATAACAATAGGATTTGATAACAATAGGATTTGATAACAATAGGATTTGATAACAATAGGATTTGATAACAATATGATTTGGTAATAAAAGGATTTGATAACAATATTATTTGATAACAATAAAATTCAATAAGAATGGGATATAATCCTATTGTTGGTGGACGTGACTTCCTAAACACTTACAATACCCAGTGACTCACACCAGCATGTGAGTACACCAGCATGTGAGTACACCAACACGCCTGTAACGCCATGCTACTCGTATTGCAACGCTGTAATTAAACATTCTTCGTTTCCAACTCGACAGCGACAAAAACTTTTGAACAAAATCAGAGAACGCAAAGTGTTAACCGTGAATATGCATTTGCTGTTCTGAATGTTTTAAGTGGTAAATGTTTCACTGATTCACCTAGGATGATTATCTAAGTGATCCAGCAGGCTCACCTGACTGAGGGGTGTAGGAGGTCACCTGACTGAGTGGTGCAGGCTCACCTGACTGAGTGGTGTAGGAGGCTCACCTGACTGAGTGGTGTAGCAGACTTACCTGACTTAGTGGTGTAGGAGACTCACCTGACTGAGTGGTGTAGGAGGTCACCTGACTGAATGGTGTATCATGCTCAACTGACTGAGTGGTGTAGGAGGCTCACCTGACTGAGTGGTGTAGCAGACTCACCTGACTTAGTGGTGTAGGAGACTCACCTGACTGAGTGGTGTAGGAGGTCACCTGACTGAGTGGTGTATCATGCTCAACTGACTGAGTGGTGTAGGAGGTCACCTGACTGAGTGGTGTATCATGCTCAACTGACTGAGTGGTGTAGGAGGTCACCTGACTGAGTGGTGTATCATGCTCAACTGACTGAGTGGTGTAGGAGGTCACCTGACTGAGTGGTGTATCATGCTCAACTGGCTGAGTGGTGTAGGAGGTCAACTGACTGAGTGGTATATCATGCTCAACTAACTGAGTGGTGTAGGAGGTCACCTGACTGAGTGGTGTATCATGCTCAACTGACTGAGTGGTGTAGGAGGTCAACTGACTGAGTGGTGTATCATGCTCACCTGACTGAGTGGTGTAGGAGGTCACCTGACTGAGTGGTGTATCATGCTCAACTGACTGAGTGGTGTAGGAGGTCACCTGACTGAATGATGTATCATGCTCAACTGACTGAGTGGTGTAGGAGGTCACCTGACTGAGTGGTGTATCATGCTCAACCGACTGAGTGGTGTAGGAGGTCACCTGACTGAGTGGTGTAGGATGTTGCTGTTCTGGCAAAGAAATCAAACTTCAGTTTGAGGCACTTTTGACTTACTGTACACCACTTTGCGCTGTTACGGACATTCTAAATGTTTAGCTCTAGTATTAAGCATCAGCATTCTAACATGAAAGCGCTTTTTAGATTGGTCTCGTAACTGTTTTTTTTTAATGCCGCGCTTAAGAATATAAGCGAATAAATAACCTACGCAAATACTTAGCTAGAGAAAAGGTCTTTTGAAAGAGAAGTCTTTTAAAAATTTTTTAAACGAAATTGTTTTAAAATTCTTCCTAGGAAAATCTTCTTTTAGAAGAGATTTTTACCGACTTCTTTGAGATAACGCGCACCTCTGTTTGTGTGATTCAGTTACCACTCAAAAAAATTAAAACGCTATTCCGAGCATATTTTACACACAGCCCTCGCTGATGGTTCTCTTTGTGAAGAAGCCATGTTCTTATTATTTACATTACATTTTGTTGTATTTTATTGAGTTGAGATTGAAAACCTTCGAAGAAGCCATGTTCTTATTATTTACATTACATTTTGTTGTATTTTAATGAGTTGAGATTGAAAACCTTCGAAGAAGCCATGTTCTTATTATTTACATTACATTTTGTTGTATTTTAATAAGTTGAGATTGAAAACCTTCGAAGAAGCCATGTTCTTATTATTTACATTACATTTTGTTGTATTTTATTGAGTTGAGATTGAAAACCTTCGAAGAAGCCATGTTCTTATTATTTACATTACATTTTGTTGTATTTTAATAAGTTGAGATTGAAAACCTTCGAAGAAGCCATGTTCTTATTATTTACATTACATTTTGTTGTATTTTAATAAGTTGAGATTGAAAACCTTCGAAGAAATTATGTGAGCAGTAGGTGCTGGTTTTTCCTGAGGAAGCATTTGAATAATGACAACGGTTGGGAAGCGAATTGTGGACAAAAACGCGTTTAATTTAAACAATTGAAACAATTTAACTTACGAAAAGCGATATTTCCGTGGAATGTTTCTTAAGGCTAGTACAATGGACACATTTGAGTATAGATAATTACGGGCCCTAATAAGTTCGGCGACTTCTAAGGCAACGTATCATCAACGCTATTTTTAGGTGTACAATTAGTATGTTGAACCTAATTCCCTTTACGTAGTTGCAAGCAAAGCTCATCAATGTATTAGTTTGCTCAAGATTCGATGCTTATTTTACAGTAGCTTATATGGGCTAGGTAAAAACAATACACTGTAGGAATGGCTTACGATCGGCTTCAAGATATTTGTCGCTAATCAAGGTGAATTATCCGATACTTTCATATATCATATATCAGAATCATTTATCAGAAAAACTTTAAAATGATTTCCTAATGTGATTAATATTCCGATTGAAATAGTATTCAAGATTCTTTTTGAAAACTTTGTACGAACATTTTTCAAAGATCTCAGCAGAGATCGAGTCTCAAGTCTTGGTTCCAATGAAAAGGATACTGTGTTGTGACCGAGCATTTTATTGATAGGGAAGAAAGATGTCACTTCTATATCAGGTTGTGTCATGACGGCCAATTTATCCAGTTAGTAACTGTTTAAGGTCCTTGTTACCCTTAATAGCTCGTTTTTTATAAATGAAATTACATATGGAGAGTAAATCTGTTCCTTTTTCCCTTTGCTCCCATTGGGACATACAAACTTTCACTACAAATAAATTCAGCCTTGTGTTATTTTGGTTGAGATACTTATAACTTATTTAGTTCAGTTTATATTTCAAATAACAGTTATGAGCACACTTTCCATGTATTTAAAGTATATGTCAAATCAACGCATTTACTTGAGTAACTAAATGTTGGTACTAAACACCGTAGACTATATCGACCTATGCCAGCAATAATTTCGCTGCTATATAAGTAATAAAATGTGTGGAGTAAATACCGTAGACTTAACTAGAGGGGTTTCCATCGAATCATATTCTTCATTTACATATCAAAACACTAACTAACTACCGTACACTGAACCGTTTCTCTTCACTTGATAACGCAACATCTTCTCAGTGGGTAAGGAATGGTTCACACCAAATGCCATAGACGAAATTAGAACTATAAATTAAACTGGATCTAGGCTCCGATATCTGAACTCTCCCTCAGACTGCTGTCCAGTAGAAGTGTAGAACCAGCAGAACAGAAACCGAACAGAAGCAGAAAAGAAGCAGAAAATACACACAAGAGAAGCAGAAGATAAACACAAGAGAAGCAGAAGATAAACCCAAGAGAAGCACAAGATAAACACATGAGAAGCAGAAGATAAACGCAAGAGAAACAGAAGATAAACACAAGAGAAGCAGAAGATAAACACAAGAGAAGCAGAAGATAAACGCAAGAGAAGCAGAAGATAAACACAAGAGAACCAGAAGATAAACACAAGAGAAGCAGAAGATAAACACAAGAGAAGCAGAAGATAAACGCAAGAGAAGCAGAAGATAAACGCAAGAGAAGCAGAAGATAAACACAAGAGAAGCAGAAGATAAACACAAGAGAAGCAGAAGATAAACACAAGAGAAGCAGAAGATAAACACAAGAGAACCAGAAGATAAACCCAAGAGAAGCAGAAGATAAACACAAGAGAAGCAGAAGATAAACACAAGAGAAGCAGAAGATAAACACAAGAGAACCAGAAGATAAACACAAGAGAAGCAGAAGATAAACACAAGAGAAGCAGAAGATAAACCCAAGAGAAGCAGAAGATAAACACAAGAGAAGCAGAAGATAAACCCAAGAGAAGCACAAGATAAACACAAGAGAAGCAAAAGATAATTAAAACACAAGAGAAGCAGAAGATAAACACAAGAGAACCAGAAGATAAACACAAGAGAAGCAGAAGATAAACACAAGAGAAGCAGAAGATAAACACAAGAGAAGCAGAAGATAAACACAAGAGAAGCAGAAGATAAACACAAGAGAAGCAGAAGATAAACGCAAGAGAAACAGAAGATAAACACAAGAGAAGCAGAAGATAAACACAAGAGAAGCAGAAGATAAACGCAAGAGAAGCAGAAGATAAACCCAAGAGAAGCAGAAGATAAACACAAGAGAAGCAGAAGATAAACACAAGAGAAGCAGAAGATAAACACAAGAGAAGCAGAAGATAAACACAAGAGAAGCAGAAGATAAACACAAGAGAAGCAGAAGATAAACACAAGAGAAGCAGAAGATAAACACAAGAGAAGCAGAAGATAAACGCAAGAGAAACAGAAGATAAACACAAGAGAAGCAGAAGATAAACACAAGAGAAGCAGAAGATAAACACAAGAGAACCAGAAGATAAACCCAAGAGAAGCAGAAGATAAACACAAGAGAACCAGAAGATAAACACAAGAGAAGCAGAAGATAAACACAAGAGAAGCAGAAGATAAACACAAGAGAAGCAGAAGATAAACCCAAGAGAAGCACAAGATAAACACAAGAGAAGCAAAAGATAATTAAAACACAAGAGAAGCAGAAGATAAGCCCAAGAGAAGCAGAAGATAAACCCAAGAGAAGCAGAAGATAAACACAAGAGAAGCAGAAGATAAACACAAGAGAAGCAGAAGATAAACACAAGAGAAGCAGAAGATAAACACAAGAGAAGCAGAAGATAAACACAAGAGAAGCAGAAGATAAACACAAGAGAAGCAGAAGATAAACACAAGAGAACCAGAAGATAAACCCAAGAGAAGCAGAAGATAAACACAAGAGAACCAGAAGATAAACACAAGAGAAGCAGAAGATAAACACAAGAGAACCAGAAGATAAACCCAGGAGAAGCAGAAGATAAACACAAGAGAACCAGAAGATAAACACAAGAGAAGCAGAAGATAAACACAAGAGAAGCAGAAGATAAACACAAGAGA
The DNA here is from genome assembly GCA_030386875.1 of Morinoia aosen. Taxonomy (NCBI): domain Eukaryota; kingdom Metazoa; phylum Arthropoda; class Malacostraca; order Amphipoda; family Talitridae; genus Morinoia; species Morinoia aosen. The sequence continues at coordinate 16,434,827 of CM059559.1, read as the reverse complement.
AGCAGAAGATAAACACAAGAGAACCAGAAGATAAACCCAAGAGAAGCAGAAAATAAACACAAGAGAAGCAGAAGATAAACACAAGAGAACCAGAAGATAAACACAAGAGAAGCAGAAGATAAACACAAGAGAAGCAGAAGATAAACACAAGAGAAGCAGAAGATAAACCCAAGAGAAGCAGAAGATAAACCCAAGAGAAGTAGAAGATAAACACAAGAGAAGCAGAAGATAAACCCAAGAGAAGCAGAAGATAAACGCAAGAGAACCAGAAGATAAACACAAGAGAAGCAGAAGATAAACACAAGAGAACCAGAAGATAAACACAAGAGAAGCAGAAGATAAACACAAGAGAAGCAGAAGATAAACACAAGAGAAGCAGAAGATAAACCCAAGAGAAGCACAAGATAAACCCAAGAGAAGCAGAAGATAAACACAAGAGAAGTAGAAGATAAACACAAGAGAAGCAGAAGATAAACACAAGAGAAGCAGAAGATAAACACAAGAGAAGCAGAAGATAAACACAAGAGAAACAGAAGATAAACACAAGAGAAGCAGAAGATAAACACAAGAGAAGCAGAAGATAAACACAAGAGAAGCAGAAGATAAACACAAGAGAACCAGAAGATAAACCCAAGAGAAGCAGAAAATAAACACAAGAGAAGCAGAAGATAAACACAAGAGAACCAGAAGATAAACACAAGAGAAGCAGAAGATAAACCCAAGAGAAGTAGAAGATAAACACAAGAGAAGCAGAAGATAAACACAAGAGAAGCAGAAGATAAACGCAAGAGAAACAGAAGATAAACACAAGAGAAGCAGAAGATAAACACAAGAGAAGCAGAAGATAAACGCAAGAGAAGCAGAAGATAAACACAAGAGAACCAGAAGATAAACACAAGAGAAGCAGAAGATAAACACAAGAGAACCAGAAGATAAACCCAAGAGAAGCAGAAGATAAACACAAGAGAACCAGAAGATAAACACAAGAGAAGCAGAAGATAAACACAAGAGAAGCAGAAGATAAACACAAGAGAAGCAGAAGATAAACCCAAGAGAAGCACAAGATAAACACAAGAGAAGCAGAAGATAAACGCAAGAGAAACAGAAGATAAACACAAGAGAAGCAGAAGATAAACACAAGAGAAGCAGAAGATAAACGCAAGAGAAGCAGAAGATAAACACAAGAGAACCAGAAGATAAACACAAGAGAAGCAGAAGATAAACACAAGAGAACCAGAAGATAAACACAAGAGAAGCAGAAGATAAACACAAGAGAACCAGAAGATAAACACAAGAGAAGCAGAAGATAAACACAAGAGAAGCAGAAGATAAACCCAAGAGAAGCACAAGATAAACACAAGAGAAGCAAAAGATAATTAAAACACAAGAGAAGCAGAAGATAAGCCCAAGAGAAGCAGAAGATAAACCCAAGAGAAGCAGAAGATAAACACAAGAGAAGCAGAAGATAAACACAAGAGAAGCAGAAGATAAACACAAGAGAAGCAGAAGATAAACAAAAGAGAAGCCGAAGATAAACACAAGAGAAGCAAAAGATAATTAAAACACAAGAGAAGCAGAAAATAAACACAAGAGAAGCAGAAGATAAACACAAGAAAACCAGAAGATAAACACAAGAGAAGCAGAAGATAAACACAAGAGAAGCAGAAGATAAACACAAGAGAAGCAGAAGATAAACCCAAGAGAAGCAGAAGATAAACCCAAGAGAAGCAGAAGATAAACACAAGAGAAGCAGAAGATAAACCCAAGAGAAGCAGAAGATAAACACAAGAGAACCAGAAGATAAACACAAGAGAAGCAGAAGATAAACACAAGAGAAGCAGAAGATAAACACAAGAGAAGCAGAAGATAAACCCAAGAGAACCAGAAGATAAACACAAGAGAAGCAGAAGATAAACACAAGAGAAGCAGAAGATAAGCCCAAGAGAAGCAGAAGATAAACCCAAGAGAAGCAGAAGATAAACACAAGAGAACCAGAAGATAAACACAAGAGAAGCAGAAGATAAACACAAGAGAACCAGAAGATAAACACAAGAGAAGCAGAAGATAAACACAAGAGAAGCAGAAGATAAACACAAGAGAAGCAGAAGATAAACCCAAGAGAAGCACAAGATAAACACAAGAGAAGCAGAAGATAAACGCAAGAGAAACAGAAGATAAACACAAGAGAAGCAGAAGATAAACACAAGAGAAGCAGAAGATAAACGCAAGAGAAGCAGAAGATAAACACAAGAGAAGCAGAAGATAAACACAAGAGAAGCAGAAGATAAACCCAAGAGAAGCAGAAGATAAACACAAGAGAAGCAGAAGATAAACACAAGAGAAGCAGAAGATAAACACAAGAGAAGCAGAAGATAAACGCAAGAGAAGCAGAAGATAAACACAAGAGAACCAGAAGATAAACACAAGAGAAGCAGAAGATAAACACAAGAGAAGCAGAAGATAAACCCAAGAGAAGCAGAAGATAAACACAAGAGAAGCAGAAGATAAACACAAGAGAAGCAGAAGATAAACACAAGAGAAGCAGAAGATAAACCCAAGAGAAGCACAAGATAAACACAAGAGAAGCAAAAGATAATTAAAACACAAGAGAAGCAGAAGATAAGCCCAAGAGAAGCAGAAGATAAACCCAAGAGAAGCAGGAAAGAAGCAGAAAATAAACACAAGAGAAGCAAAAGATAATTAAAACCCAAGAGAAGCAGAAGATAAGCCCAAGAGAAGCGGAAGATAAGCCCAAGAGAAGCAGAAGATAAACCCAAGAGAAGCAGGAAAGAAGCAGAAGATAAACACAAGAGAACCAGAAGATAAACACAAGAGAAGCAGAAGATAAACACAAGAGAAGCAGAAGATAAACACAAGAGAAGCAGAAGATAAACACAAGAGAAGCAGAAGATAAACACAAGAGAAGCAGGAAAGAAGCAGAAAATAAACACAAGAGAAGCAGAAGATAAACACAAGAGAACCAGAAGATAAACACAAGAGAAGCAGAAAAGAAGCAGAAGATAAACACAAGAGAAGCAGAAGATAAACACAAGAGAAGCAGAAGATAAACACAAGAGAAGCAGAAAATAAACACAAGAGAAGCAGAAGATAAACACAAGAGAACCAGAAGATAAACACAAGAGAAGCAGAAGATAAACACAAGAGAAGCAGAAGATAAACACAAGAGAAGCAGAAGATAAACACAAGAGAAGCAGGAAAGAAGCAGAAAATAAACACAAGAGAAGCAGAAGATAAACACAAGAGAACCAGAAGATAAACACAAGAGAAGCAGAAGATAAACACAAGAGATCCAGAAGATAAACACAAGAGAAGCAGAAGATAAACACAAGAGAAGCAGAAGATAAACACAAGAGAAGCAGAAGATAAACACAAGAGAAGCAGGAAAGAAGCAGAAAATAAACACAAGAGAAGCAGAAGATAAACCCAAGAGAAGCACAAGATAAACACAAGAGAAGCAAAAGATAATTAAAACACAAGAGAAGCAGAAGATAAGCCCAAGAGAAGCAGGAAAGAAGCAGAAAAGAAGCAGAAAATAAACACAAGAGAAGAAGAAGATAAGCCCAAGAGGAGCATGTTGTCGCTTCATCACAGTTCAAGTTGAATAACGATCTCTACATTCTAGGGTAGAAACCAAGATACATTCAGAAAAGTTCCTTTCAAACACAGCACATTTACAGCAACCAGTGCGTGATTTTAACCTCCCTTGCTGAAGATTTACAAAAAGAGCCATGCAATATTGAGTCATGCAATTGCTCCAGCACTCAAAGAATATTTTACTTCTTATATAAAAATCACATGCATTAATGCTGGCATTGGAACATGCCTTGAAACCCAAGGGCTTTGTGCAACACAGGTGGTGTTCCACTGCAGTTTGCCGGAGCAGAGCCTAAACTGATTGTGTGAGAGTTACGAGCTGTACAGTGCAAACCGTGAAATATTTTACTCCAATAAGGATAAATAATTAAGCTAATATCATGTGGATCAATGAAGATACCTGATATTAACTAAGCGTTGGCTGCTTCCCGACCCTCCACAAAGAGAGACCGACTCGAGATGCTCGTATCAATCCTGACTAATTTCTCTCATTTTTAATACGAGAGACGAGAAGCAGGTGCGGTTGGCAACGAGTGTTCTGCTCGTGATCAATTATCTATCGATGGCTTCTTTGTACGCGGCGCTGAGTTTGCATATCCTGTTCACGACAGCGTTTGCCAATAATAAATGAAGGTCTCAGTGCGTGGTGCCGTGATTAGCGACTTCATACCAATGAGCGTCACCTCGAACGACATTGGGGCAATAATTTAGGGACTTTGCTTGTCAACATGCAGTCGATGAAATGTGCTGTAATTCAGGTACAGGCTGAAAACTTTCATGGACAATTACCGAAGGATAAACGTTCCAATACCCAAAATGATTCAGATGCATACTAAATTCTTGAAGGTTAATTCTTCGACGGTGGAGTGTTTTCCTGTTATCCGTTGGCAAGAAATGCAAGCAAGCCATTTTAAGCGATAACGCGGTAGTAAATGTCTTGTCATCCAACTAACCGTAATTCTGACGGCAGCTTTCAGAAATGCGTCAGTAACCTGTACTAAATTTTCTCATATTCCAGACAAAAGTACGTTCACCTGAGAATATGTAAGGCGGACGGCATAATGAGAGAACAATTGCAGGACACAGAGCGCAGTTTAGAGCCTGATTGTGTATTAATTGCACCATGAAGCCTGCACGTTGTGGTTGGTTCTTCTGTTAGACCTGAATCCCGATTCCTTATCGCAATAATTCCAGCTCTTAGTTCTGTTGCAATCGCTTCATTAGATCACACCTAAGCAGTACTTTATTCTGGACATTGGGGCGACATCACACAAAATGAAGGTCTTTCTTAAATTGATTTCCTTAAAAATATAATGGACTTCAACTGCACAAAACGTATACGATATTTAAGTGCAAATGAGACGTTGTTGCTTTTGGTGTTGCTTTTGCTAGCATACCACTGTTGTTGCGGCTTGTGATTCTGATGTTATTCCTGGAATTCTTTTTGTTGATGCTGCTGTTCTATAGTTTCTGTTGTCCTCACACCTGACTCCGTTACAAATACTGCTAGAGCTGCTGTCACAGCTGACGTTCGAGCTGATGCTCCTTTTGTTACAGCTAAAGCTAAAACTGTTGCTGTCTCCATCACTGCTACAGCTAGAATGCTACTGTCATCGTTTTTTAGTCCAATTAATGTCTTGAAAATGAACTGCTGTGCCTTATTGTTTTCCAGGAAATATTCACGTCGTATAAGCAAAAAAATTCTATTTGCGTACCTCCTTCCGTCAATGATGAAAAGAGGAGAGCAAATATGCCTTTCGAGCAGCCACTCTCGTGCACAGGCCTTCCAAAAACAACCCTACAGACCCTGGAAGTTGAGGCTTCATGTGGTGGTGGTTGCCTCGCTGGTGGGCGGAGCCTCATGCCAAGTTCTGGACCGCCCTCTGCCGGGTGAGTACAAGCGTATGTAAATATGACATAAATATCCATTAGACCATAATTGCAAAAACGAGTTGGTAGGATGGCACTGAGAGTTGACTGAAGTGCTCTTACCAAACCAACACTCAAGCTATAAAATAATAAAGGATGTTTTATTCCAATCAAGCCTGACACATAACATCTTGTACATTGGTTTTTCAAATGCGTCATAACTAACACCAGGACGCAATGGCAGTTACCCACGGTCAAGCCGGTACCCATTTCCGACACCTGGGTGGAGTGGGGGAATTTGGCTGAGTTCTCCCTTTTCCCAACGGGGAGAATCACCGGGCGGCACTGCCGGGATTCGAACTGCCGACACCTTCCCGTGAAGTGCGAGTTCTCAACCACTCGGCCACGGTGATCGCGGTTAGATTAGAAAAACCCTATTTCGACCGCCGTCCTTTCTGAAGAACGTTAAGATATCACTCACATCACTCGTTCCTATATTCAAAATGCTTCGATGCAAAGTTTACACCTTGCTGGGTTACATGAAGGATAATTCTAGAAAAATAACACTAAATTTTGCTCACGAGCAAAACGATTTGGTCGTTGTAAGGTGAAATTAGACTAGACGTTGTTTTAAGTTAGTTTCAGCCTCCCTAAACACAAGAAAGGTGTTCCAAAATGAAGAAGGTTGAAATAAGCAATTAGTATGGAGTTAAGGGAACACGGAATCTACGCATACTGAAGTATGCGTCTGTGTCAAGAGGCAGTACTGGCGTAGTTGTCAAAAAGAAAATCTTGTAGGTTTATCATACTGCAAATGCCAAAACACAGGACGATAAATAGACAAATTGCCAGTGCATTTACCCATTCACACATTACTCAAGCAACTGACAGAAGAACTGACAAAAAAAACAATATAAAAGAAAATTCTTTTTGAATCCGTTTCATAAAATGATGGTTTTCCTAGCGATGTGTGCAAAAAATTACCTTCTCCCTCTATCCGCGTGTGGCTGAAATTCTGCAAATAAGTTAACGGGATTTATCTATGTGTTGTTGTTTCACGGATATAAACAAAATTAACTATTTGCCCGTCGCATTTATTGTCATTATTGAAAATCTAATCCCCGCGTGCTGATAAAAAAAATACGGAGAACCCCGTTAGGAATTTTTCAGGCAGAAAATCAGCAACAGAAAATTCCCCAACAAACAAAAATCGCTGGACATTTATGTGCGTAGAGAACATTCCATACGCGCCGAAATAATTTGCTCATCGTGTTTTAGAAAACTGATTGTGAAATTACTGTTCAAATTTTGGGAAAATGTTCTCAAATACTTCAAAATTCAACGATATTTAATCTGTTTTTGGTTGATATTTTTGTTTAACTCGTCCTGCATTACTGAAATAAGAAATTATAAATAAGGCAAGTGCAACCCTTCCTCTATGGCTGCAGAGACAGAACGAAAAAACACTTGTCGTATTTGTCCATAGAATGTTGCACAAAATATGGGTTGTTTCTCCCATTCTGCGTTGTCGTGACGTGACAGGAGCAAAACGGCAGCGTCAGGAGGCAGTGTCAGGAGGCAGTGTCAGGAGGCAGTGTCAGGAGGCAGTGTCAGGAGGCAGTGTCAGGAGGCAGTGTCAGGAGGCAGTGTCAGGAGACAGTGTCAGGAGGCAGTGTCAGTAAGCAGTATGAGGAGACAGTGTCAGGAGGCAGCGTGAGGAGGCACTGCCAGGAGGCAGTGTCAGGAGGCAGTGTCAGGAGGCAGTGTCAGGAGGCAGTGTCAGTAAGCAGTATGATGAGACAGTGTCAGGAGGCAGCGTGAGGAGGCAGTGTCTGGAGGCAGTGTCAGGAGGCAGTGTCAGTAAGCAGTATGAGGAGGCAGTGTCAGGAGGCAGTGTCAGGAGGCAGTGTCAGGAGGCAGTGTCAGGAGGCAGTGCCAGGAGGCAGTGTGAGGAGGCAGTGTCAGGAGGCAGTGTGAGGAGGCAGTGTCAGGAGGCAGTGTCAGGAGGCAGTGTCAGGAGGCAGTGTCAGGAGGCAGTGTCAGAAGGCAGTGGCAGGAGGCAGTGTCAGGAGGCAGTGTCAGGAGGCAGTGTCAGGAGGCAGTGTCAGGAGGCAGTGTCAGAAGGCAGTGGCAGGAGGCAGTGTCAGGAGGCAGTGTCAGGAGGCAGTGTCAGGAGGCAGTGTCAGGAGGCAGTGGCAGGAGGCAGTGTCAGGAGGCAGTGTCAGAAGGCAGTGTCAGGAGGCAGTGGCAGGAGGCAGTGTCAGAAGGCAGTGGCAGGAGGCAGTGTCAGGAGGCAGTGTCAGGAGGCAGTGTCAGGAGGCAGTGTCAGGAGGCAGTGTCAGAAGGCAGTGGCAGGAGGCAGTGTCAGGAGGCAGTGTCAGAAGGCAGTGGCAGGAGGCAGTGTCAGGAGGCAGTGTCAGGAGGCAGTGTCAGGAGGCAGTGTCAGGAGGCAGTGTCAGAAGGCAGTGGCAGGAGGCAGTGTCAGGAGGCAGTGTCAGAAGGCAGTGTCAGAAGGCAGTGTCAGGAGGCAGTGTCAGGAGGTAGTAACACTACAGCAGCTGCCTGTCTTGGAACAAACCAAGTGACCTGCAAAAAATTCTCTTTTTCAAAAGCAACAAGACTTGAAAATGATAACCTTTAACGGATGTGCTGCCACCAAATGCGTACGTCGCTCATATCATCGAAGCCTTTGGACTGTTTGATGTCATTTCGAAGTCACACACGTTATCTAATTGACGTCTTTTGACGGTAAAAAATCGCAAAAAACATTTTGATTGTTGCCTTTTGACATCATTTTTGACTGCATGATGTCTTCTGACGTCACATTTGACTTTTAACTTATGACTTCATTTTTGACTGATGTCTTCTGACGTCACATTTGACTTATATCTTATGACTTCATTTTTAACTGCATGATGTCTTCTGACGTCACATTTGACTTATATCTTATGACTTCATTTTTGAATGATGTCTTCTGACGTCACATTTGACTTATATCTTATGACTTCATTTTTGACTGATGTCTTCTGACGTCACATTTGACTTATATCTTATGACTTCATTTTAGACTGATGTCTTCTGACGTCACATTTGACTGATATCTTATGACCTCATTTTTGACTGATGTCTTCTGACGTCACATTTGACTGATATCTTATGACCTCATTTTTGACTAATGTTTTCTGACCTCACATTTGACTGATATCCTATGAACTCATTTTAGACTGATGTCTTCTGACGTCACATTTGACTGATATCTTATGACCTCATTTTTGACTGATGTCTTCTGACGACACATTTGACTCATATCTTATGACTTCATTTTTGACTGATGTCTTCTGACGTCACATTTGACTGATATCGTATGACTTCATTTTTGACTGATGTCTTCTGACGACACATTTGACTGATATCTTATGAGATCATTTTTGACTGATGTCTTCTGACGTCACATTTGACTGATATCTTATGACTTCATTTTTGACTGATGTCTTCTGACGTCACATTTGACTCATATCTTATGACTTCATTTTAGACTGATGTCTTCTGACGTCACATTTGACTCATATCTTATGAACTCATTTTTGACTGATGCCTTCTGACGTCACATTTGACTCATATCTTATGACTTCATTTTTGACTGATGTCTTCTGACGTCACATTTGACTCATATCTTATGAGTTCATTTTTGACTGATGTCTTCTGACGTCACATTTGACTCATATCTTATGACTTCATTTTAGACTGATGTCTTCTGACGACACATTTGACTCATATCTTATGACTTCATTTTAGACTGATGTCTTCTGACGTCACATTTGACTCATATCTTATGAACTCATTTTTGACTGATGCCTTCTGACGTCACATTTGACTCATATCTTATGACTTCATTTTAGACTGATGTCTTCTGACGTCACATTTGACTCATATCTTATGAACTCATTTTTGACTGATGCCTTCTGACGTCACATTTGACTCATATCTTATGACTTCATTTTTGACTGATGTCTTCTGACGTCACATTTGACTCATATCTTATGAGTTCATTTTTGACTGATGTCTTCTGACGTCACATTTGACTCATATCTTATGACTTCATTTTAGACTGATGTCTTCTGACGACACATTTGACTCATATCTTATGACTTCATTTTAGACTGATGTCTTCTGACGACACATTTGACTGATATCTTATGACTCCATTTTTGACTGATGTCTTCTGACGTCTTATTTGACTCATATCTTATGACCTCATTTTTGACTGATGTCTTCTGACGTCACATTTGACTCATATCTTATGAACTCATTTTTGACTGATGTCTTCTGACGTCACATTTGACTCATATCTTATGACTTCATTTTAGACTGATGTCTTCTGACGACACATTTGACTGATATCTTATGACTTCATTTATGACTGATGTCTTCTGACGTCACATTTGACTCATATCTTATGACCTCATTTTTGACTGATGTCTTCTGACGTCACATTTGACTCATATCGTATGACTTCATTTTTGACTGATGTCTTCTGACGACACATTTGACTGATATCTTATGAGTTCATTTTTGACTGATGTCTTCTGACGTCACATTTGACTCATATCTTATGACCTCATTTTTGACTGATGCCTTCTGACGTCACATTTGACAGATATCTAATGAGTTCATTTTTGACTGATGTCTTCTGACGACACATTTGACTCATATCTTAAGACTTCATTTTTGACTGATGTCTTCTGACGTCACATTTGACTCATATCTTAAGACTTCATTTTTGACTGATTTCTTCTGACGTCACATTTGACTGATATCTTATGACTTCATTTTTGACTGATGTCTTCTGACGTCACATTTGACTCATATCTTAAGACTTCATTTTTGACTGATTTCTTCTGACGTCACATTTGACTGATATCGTATGACTTCATTTTTGACTGATGTCTTCTGACGACACATTTGACTGATATCTTATGAGTTCATTTTTGACTGATGTCTTCTGACGTCACATTTGACTCATATCTTATGACCTCATTTTTGACTGATGTCTTCTGACGTCACATTTGACTCATATCTTATGACTTCATTTTAGACTGATGTCTTCTGACGACACATTTGACTGATATCTTATGACTTCATTTTTGACTGATGTCTTCTGACGTCACATTTGACTCATATCTTATGACCTCATTTTTGACTGATGTCTTCTGACGTCACATTTGACTCATATCGTATGACTTCATTTTTGACTGATGTCTTCTGACGACACATTTGACTGATATCTTATGAGTTCATTTTTGACTGATGTCTTCTGACGTCACATTTGACTCATATCTTATGAGTTCATTTTTGACTGATGTCTTCTGACGTCACATTTGACTGATATCGTATGACTTCATTTTTGACTGATGTCTTCTGACGTCACATTTGACTGATATCTTATGAGTTCATTTTTGACTGATGTCTTCTGACGTCACATTTGACTCATATCTTATGACCTCATTTTTGACTGATGTCTTCTGACGTCACATTTGACAGATATCTTATGAGTTCATTTATGACTGATGTCTTCTGACGACACATTTGACTGATATCTTATGAGTTCATTTTTGACTGATGTCTTCTGACGTCACATTTGACTCATATCTTATGACCTCATTTTTGACTGATGTCTTCTGACGTCACATTTGACTCATATCTTATGACTTCATTTTTGACTGATGTCTTCTGACGTCACATTTGACTCATATCTTATGACTTCATTTTTGACTGATGTCTTCTGACGTCACATTTGACTGATATCTTATGACTTCATTTTTGACTGATGTCTTCTGACGTCACATTTGACTCATATCTTATGACTTCATTTTTGACTGATGTCTTCTGACGTCACATTTGACTGATATCGTATGACTTCATTTTTGACTGATGTCTTCTGACGACACATTTGACTGATATCTTATGAGTTCATTTTTGACTGATGTCTTCTGACGTCACATTTGACTCATATCTTATGACCTCATTTTTGACTGATGTCTTCTGACGTCACATTTGACTCATATCGTATGACTTCATTTTTGAGTGATGTCTTCTGACGACACATTTGACTGATATCGTATGACTTCATTTCTGACTGATGTCTTCTGACGTCACATTTGACTGATATCTTATGACCTCATTTTTTACTGATGTCTTCTGACGTCACATTTGACTCATATCTTATGACTTCATTTTTGACTGATGTCTTCTGACGTCACATTTGACTGATATCGTATGACTTCATTTTTGACTGATGTCTTCTGACGTCACATTTGACTGATATCGTATGACTTCATTTTTGACTGATGTCTTCTGACGTCACATTTGACTCATATCTTAAGACTTCATTTTTGACTGATTTCTTCTGACGTCACATTTGACTGATATCTTATGACTTCATTTTTGACTGATGTCTTCTGACGTCACATTTGACAGATATCTTATGACTTCATTTTTGACTGATGTCTTCTGACGTCACATTTGACTGATATCGTATGACTTCATTTTTGACTGATGTCTTCTGACGTCACATTTGACTGATATCTTATGACTTCATTTTTGACTGATGTCTTCTGACGTCACATTTGACAGATATCTTATGACTTCATTTTTGACTGATGTCTTCTGACGTCACATTTGACAGATATCTTATGACTTCATTTTTGACTGATGTCTTCTGACGTCACATTTGACAGATATCTTATGACTTCATTTTTGACTGATGTCTTCTGACGTCACATTTGACAGATATCTTATGACTTCATTTTTGACTGTTATCTTCTGACGTCACATTTGACAGATATCTTATGACTTCATTTTTGACTGATGTCTTCTGACGTCACATTTGACAGATATCTTATGACTTCATTTTTGACTGATGTCTTCTGACGTCACATTTGACAGATATCTTATGACTTCATTTTTGACTGATGTCTTCTGACGTCACATTTGACAGATATCTTATGACTTCATTTTTGACTGATGTCTTCTGACGTCACATTTGACAGATATCTTATGACTTCATTTTTGACTGATGTCTTCTGACGTCACATTTGACAGATATCTTATGACTTCATTTTTGACTGTTATCTTCTGACGTCACATTTGACAGATATCTTATGACTTCATTTTTGACTGATGTCTTCTGACGTCACATTTGACAGATATCTTATGACTTCATTTTTGACTGATGTCTTCTGACGTCACATTTGACAGATATCTTATGACTTCATTTTTGACTGATGTCTTCTGACGTCACATTTGACAGATATCTTATGACTTCATTTTCGACTGATGTCTTCTGACGTCACATTTGACAGATATCTTATGACTTCATTTTTGACTGTTATCTTCTGACGTCACATTTGACTGATATCTTATGACTTCATTTTTGACTGTTATCTTCTGACGTCACATTTGACAGATATCTTATGACTTCATTTTTGACTGATGTCTTCTGACGTCACATTTGACAGATATCTTATGACTTCATTTTTGACTGATGTCTTCTGACGTCACATTTGACAGATATCTTATGACTTCATTTTCGACTGATGTCTTCTGACGTCACATTTGACAGATATCTTATGACTTCATTTTTGACTGATGTCTTCTGACGTCACATTTGACAGATATCTTATGACTTCATTTTTGACTGATGTCTTCTGTCGTCACATTTGACAGATATCTTATGACTTCATTTTTGACTGATGTCTTCTGACGTCACATTTGACAGATATCTTATGACTTCATTTTTGACTGTTATCTTCTGACGTCACATTTGACAGATATCTTATGACTTCATTTTTGACTGATGTCTTCTGACGTCACATTTGACTGATATCTTATGACTTCATTTTTGACTGTTATCTTCTGACGTCACATTTGACAGATATCTTATGACTTCATTTTTGACTGATGTCTTCTGACGTCACATTTGACAGATATCTTATGACTTCATTTTTGACTGATGTCTTCTGACGCCACATTTGACAGATATCTTATGACTTCATTTTTGACTGATGTCTTCTGACGTCACATTTGACTCATATCGTATGACTTCATTTTTGACTGATGTCTTCTGACGACACATTTGACTGATATCTTATGAGTTCATTTTTGACTGATGTCTTCTGACGTCACATTTGACTCATATCTTATGAGTTCATTTTTGACTGATGTCTTCTGACGTCACATTTGACTCATATCTTATGACCTCATTTTTGACTGATGTCTTCTGACGTCACATTTGACTGATATCGTATGACTTCATTTTTGACTGATGTCTTCTGACGTCACATTTGACTGATATCTTATGAGTTCATTTTTGACTGATGTCTTCTGACGTCACATTTGACTCATATCTTATGACCTCATTTTTGACTGATGTCTTCTGACGTCACATTTGACAGATATCTTATGAGTTCATTTATGACTGATGTCTTCTGACGACACATTTGACTGATATCTTATGAGTTCATTTTTGACTGATGTCTTCTGACGTCACATTTGACTCATATCTTATGACCTCATTTTTGACTGATGTCTTCTGACGTCACATTTGACTCATATCTTATGACTTCATTTTTGACTGATGTCTTCTGACGTCACATTTGACTCATATCTTATGACTTCATTTTTGACTGATGTCTTCTGACGTCACATTTGACTGATATCTTATGACTTCATTTTTGACTGATGTCTTCTGACGTCACATTTGACTCATATCTTATGACTTCATTTTTGACTGATGTCTTCTGACGTCACATTTGACTGATATCGTATGACTTCATTTTTGACTGATGTCTTCTGACGACACATTTGACCGATATCTTATGAGTTCATTTTTGACTGATGTCTTCTGACGTCACATTTGACTCATATCTTATGACCTCATTTTTGACTGATGTCTTCTGACGTCACATTTGACTCATATCGTATGACTTCATTTTTGAGTGATGTCTTCTGACGACACATTTGACTGATATCGTATGACTTCATTTCTGACTGATGTCTTCTGACGTCACATTTGACTGATATCTTATGACCTCATTTTTTACTGATGTCTTCTGACGTCACATTTGACTCATATCTTATGACTTCATTTTTGACTGATGTCTTCTGACGTCACATTTGACTGATATCGTATGACTTCATTTTTGACTGATGTCTTCTGACGTCACATTTGACTGATATCGTATGACTTCATTTTTGACTGATGTCTTCTGACGTCACATTTGACTCATATCTTAAGACTTCATTTTTGACTGATTTCTTCTGACGTCACATTTGACTGATATCTTATGACTTCATTTTTGACTGATGTCTTCTGACGTCACATTTGACAGATATCTTATGACTTCATTTTTGACTGATGTCTTCTGACGTCACATTTGACTGATATCGTATGACTTCATTTTTGACTGATGTCTTCTGACGTCACATTTGACTGATATCTTATGACTTCATTTTTGACTGATGTCTTCTGACGTCACATTTGACAGATATCTTATGACTTCATTTTTGACTGATGTCTTCTGACGTCACATTTGACAGATATCTTATGACTTCATTTTTGACTGATGTCTTCTGACGTCACATTTGACAGATATCTTATGACTTCATTTTTGACTGATGTCTTCTGACGTCACATTTGACAGATATCTTATGACTTCATTTTTGACTGTTATCTTCTGACGTCACATTTGACAGATATCTTATGACTTCATTTTTGACTGATGTCTTCTGACGTCACATTTGACAGATATCTTATGACTTCATTTTTGACTGATGTCTTCTGACGTCACATTTGACAGATATCTTATGACTTCATTTTTGACTGATGTCTTCTGACGTCACATTTGACAGATATCTTATGACTTCATTTTTGACTGATGTCTTCTGACGTCACATTTGACAGATATCTTATGACTTCATTTTTGACTGATGTCTTCTGACGTCACATTTGACAGATATCTTATGACTTCATTTTTGACTGTTATCTTCTGACGTCACATTTGACAGATATCTTATGACTTCATTTTTGACTGATGTCTTCTGACGTCACATTTGACAGATATCTTATGACTTCATTTTTGACTGATGTCTTCTGACGTCACATTTGACAGATATCTTATGACTTCATTTTTGACTGATGTCTTCTGACGTCACATTTGACAGATATCTTATGACTTCATTTTCGACTGATGTCTTCTGACGTCACATTTGACAGATATCTTATGACTTCATTTTTGACTGTTATCTTCTGACGTCACATTTGACTGATATCTTATGACTTCATTTTTGACTGTTATCTTCTGACGTCACATTTGACAGATATCTTATGACTTCATTTTTAACTGATGTCTTCTGACGTCACATTTGACAGATATCTTATGACTTCATTTTTGACTGATGTCTTCTGACGTCACATTTGACAGATATCTTATGACTTCATTTTCGACTGATGTCTTCTGACGTCACATTTGACAGATATCTTATGACTTCATTTTTGACTGATGTCTTCTGACGTCACATTTGACAGATATCTTATGACTTCATTTTTGACTGATGTCTTCTGACGTCACATTTGACAGATATCTTATGACTTCATTTTTGACTGATGTCTTCTGACGTCACATTTGACAGATATCTTATGACTTCATTTTTGACTGTTATCTTCTGACGTCACATTTGACAGATATCTTATGACTTCATTTTTGACTGATGTCTTCTGACGTCACATTTGACTGATATCTTATGACTTCATTTTTGACTGTTATCTTCTGACGTCACATTTGACAGATATCTTATGACTTCATTTTTGACTGATGTCTTCTGACGTCACATTTGGCAGATATCTTATGACTTCATTTTTGACTGATGTCTTCTGACGTCACATTTGACTGATATCTTATGACTTCATTTTTGACTGATGTCTTCTGACGTCACATATGACAGATATCTTATGACTTCATTTTTGACTGATGTCTTCTGACGTCACATTTGACAGATATCTTATGACTTCATTTTTGACTGATGTCTTCTGACGCCACATTTGACAGATATCTTATGACTTCATTTTTGACTGATGTCTTCTGACGTCACATTTGACAGATATCTTATGACTTCATTTTCGACTGATGTCTTCTGACGTCACATTTGACACATATCTTATGACTTCATTTTTGACTGATGTCTTCTGACGTCACATTTGACAGATATCTTATGACTTCATTTTTGACTGATGTCTTCTGACGCGACTGCTCAGGCTCAGGCGAGGAGGCTGTGATGATGGTGCAGCGGTCGGGCACGCCGTCGTCAGAGAGCGTCGCGCGGCTGGTGACGCCCTTCCCCGCCCTGCTCGCCTTCACGGCCTGCTACAGGGTGCGCCTCCGCAGGTTCAGGGAGGAGAGCACCCTCATGACCTACGCCGTGTCTGAGGATGAAGACAACGCTCTCAGGATGGGTCAGTTGCGATGAAGTAGATGATTATGAGGTGAAATACATGATTTAATGGGAAAATAGATTACTATTAGATGATTGAATAGATGATTGTGAGGAAATGAATAATTATGATGGATATCAGGAAAGTTCTTTCAAATGATACAGGGAATTTAATAGATGATAGTGATGAAATGAACGAATGGATGATACGGATATCAGGAAAGTCCTGCAAGCGGATATGTGGAAACAAACGTGTGGAATGGATAGCAGTAAATTTCAATAAATGAATTTTAGGAAATGAATAGATGATATCGGTATCAGTAGAGATATGTAAATGATTGTGAGGAAGCAAACGGATGAAATAGATATCAGTAAAAGTAAATAAATCGATGTGCAATAATGAATGAATGAATGAAATGAACTTCAGCATAATTAAATAAATGAATGTGAGAAAATGAATGGATGAAAATGATACCAGCATAATCCAATAAATTGATGCGTGAAAATGAAGGGCATCAAATGCTGATTTCTTCGTTTTCAAGTGTCTAATGAACGTTCTCTGAATGGAGAGCGATCTCCACGAAATGGAACGGGGATGGTGCCTGAGTGAACGAGAAAGTTGGTAGGGTGTCTATTATATGTGAATGAATGAGTTGGTGCGATGGGTTAATCAGTCTAAAATCAAGATCATGGCTAAAGAAAGTCATACAAATGTGCTTTATACCTATATAAGTGGAAAGTTATTTTATTCTCAACTGAGAAACCGGTGTGACGTTACGCAATGCGTTAAGTACGCGCTTGTCGCAGTAGACTGCATAAAGTACGCGCCTGTCGCAGTAGACTGCGTAAAGTGCGCGCCTGTCGCAGTAGACTGCGTAAAGTACGCTCATGTCGCAGTAGACTGCGTAAAGTGCGCGCCTGTCGCAGTAGACTGCGTAAAGTACGCGCCTGTTGCAGTAGACTGCGTAAAGTGCGCGCCTGTCGCAGTAGACTGCGTAAAGTACGCGCCTGTCGCAGTAGACTGCGTAAAGAGCGCGCCTGTCGCAGTAGACTGCGTAAAGTACGCGCCTATCGCAGTAGACTGCGTAAAGTACGCGCATGTCGCAGTAGACTGCGTAAAGTGCGCGCCTGTCGCAGTAGACTGCGTAAAGTACGCGCCTGTTGCAGTAGACTGCGTAAAGTGCGCGCCTGTTGCAGTAGACTGCGTAAAGTGCGCGCCTGTCGCAGTAGACTGCGTAAAGTACGCGCCTATCGCAGTAGACTGCATAAAGTACGCGCCTATCGCAGTAGACTGCGTAAAGTGCGCGCCTGTCGCAGTAGACTGCGTAAAATGCGCGCCTGTCGCAGTAGACTGCGTAAAGTACGCGCATGTCGCAGTAGACTGCGTAAAGTACGCGCCTATCGCAGTAGACTGCGTAAAGTACGCGCCTATCGCAGTAGACTGCGTAAAGTACGCGCCTATCGCAGTAGACTGCGTAAAGTACGCGCCTATCGCAGTAGACTGCGTAAAGTGCGCGCCTGTCGCAGTAGACTGCGTAAAGTGCGCGCCTGTCGCAGTAGACTGCGTAAAGTACGCGCATGTCGCAGTAGACTGCGTAAAGTACGCGCCTATCGCAGTAGACTGCGTAAAGTACGCGCCTATCGCAGTAGACTGCGTAAAGTACGCGCCTATCGCAGTAGACTGCGTAAAGTACGCGCCTATCGCAGTAGACTGCGTAAAGTACGCGCATGTCGCAGTAGACTGCATAAAGTACGCGCCTGTCGCAGTAGACTGCGTAAAGTACGCGCATGTCGCAGTAGACTTCATAAAGTACGCGCCTATCGCAGTAGACTGCATAAAGTACGCGCCTATCGCAGTAGACTGCGTAAAGTACGCGCCTATCGCAGTAGACTGCGTAAAGTACGCGCATGTCGCAGTAGACTTCATAAAGTACGCGCCTATCGCAGTAGACTGCGTAAAGTACGCGCCTATCGCAGTAGACTGCGTAAAGTACGCGCCTATCGCAGTAGACTGCATAAAGTACGCGCCTATCGCAGTAGACTGCGTAAAGTACGCGCCTATCGCAGTAGACTGCATAGAGTACGCGCCTATCGCAGTAGACTGCGTAAAGTACGCGCCTATCGCAGTAGACTGCGTAAAGTACGCGCATGTCGCAGTAGACTGCATAAAGTACGCGCCTATCGCAGTAGACTGCGTAAAGTACGCGCCTATCGCAGTAGACTGCGTAAAGTACGCGCCTATCGCAGTAGACTGCGTAAAGTACGCGCCTATCGCAGTAGACTGCGTAAAGTACGCGCCTATCGCAGTAGACTGCGTAAAGTACGCGCCTATCGCAGTAGACTGCGTAAAGTACGCGCCTATCGCAGTAGACTGCATAAAGTACGCGCCTATCGCAGTAGACTGCGTAAAGTACGCGCCTATCGCAGTAGACTGCATAAAGTACGCGCCTATCGCAGTAGACTGCGTAAAGTACGCGCCTATCGCAGTAGACTGCGTAAAGTACGCGCCTATCGCAGTAGACTGCATAAAGTACGCGCCTATCGCAGTAGACTGCGTAAAGTACGCGCCTATCGCAGTAGACTGCGTAAAGTACGCGCCTATCGCAGTAGACTGCATAAAGTACGCGCCTATCGCAGTAGACTGCGTAAAGTACGCGCCTATCGCAGTAGACTGCATAAAGTACGCGCCTATCGCAGTAGACTGCATAAAGTACGCGCCTATCGCAGTAGACTGCATAAAGTACGCGCCTATCGCAGTAGACTGCATAAAGTACGCGCCTATCGCAGTAGGCTGCATAAAGTACGCGCCTATCGCAGTAGACTGCATAAAGTACGCGCCTATCGCAGTAGACTGCATAAAGTACGCGCCTATCGCAGTAGACTGCGTAAAGTACGCGCCTATCGCAGTAGACTGCGTAAAGTGCGCGCATGTCGCAGTAGACTGCGTAAAGTACGCGCCTATCGCAGTAGACTGCATAAAGTACGTGCCTATCGCAGTAGACTGCATAAAGTACGCGCCTATCGCAGTAGACTGCATAAAGTACGCGCCTATCGCAGTAGACTGCGTAAAGTACGCGCCTATCGCAGTAGACTGCGTAAAGTGCGCGCATGTCGCAGTAGACTGCGTAAAGTACGCGCCTATCGCAGTAGACTGCGTAAAGTGCGCGCCTGTCGCAGTAGACTGCGTAAAGTACGCGCCTATCGCAGTAGACTGCATAAAGTACGCGCCTATCGCAGTAGACTGCATAAAGTACGCGCCTATCGCAGTAGACTGCATAAAGTACGCGCCTATCGCAGTAGACTGCGTAAAGTACGCGCCTATCGCAGTAGACTGCGTAAAGTGCGCGCATGTCGCAGTAGACTGCGTAAAGTACGCGCCTATCGCAGTAGACTGCGTAAAGTGCGCGCCTGTCGCAGTAGACTGCGTAAAGTACGCGCCTATCGCAGTAGACTGCGTAAAGTACGCGCCTATCGCAGTAGACTGCGTAAAGTGCGCGCATGTCGCAGTAGACTGCGTAAAGTACGCGCCTATCGCAGTAGACTGCGTAAAGTGCGCGCATGTCGCAGTAGACTGCGTAAAGTACGCGCCTATCGCAGTAGACTGCGTAAAGTGCGCGCCTGTCGCAGTAGACTGCGTAAAGTACGCGCCTATCGCAGTAGACTGCGTAAAGTACGCGCCTATCGCAGTAGACTGCGTAAAGTACGCGCCTATCGCAGTAGACTGCGTAAAGTACGCGCCTATCGCAGTAGACTGCGTAAAGTGCGCGCCTGTTGCAGTAGACTGCGGAAAGTACGCGCATGTCGCAGTAGACTGCGTAAAGTACGCGCCTATCGCAGTAGACTGCGTAAAGTACGCGCATGTCGCAGTAGACTGCGGAAAGTACGCGCATGTCGCAGAAGACTGCATAAAGTACGCGCATGTCGCAGTAAACTGCATAAAGTACGCGCCTGTCGCAGTAGACTGCATAAAGTGCGCGCCTGTCGCAGTAGACTGCGTAAAGTACGCGCATGTCGCAGTAGACTGTGTAAAGTTCGCCCATGTCGCAGTAGACTGCGCAAAGTACGCGCCTGTTGCAGTAGACTGAGTAAAGTACGCGCCTGTTGCAGTAGACTGCGTAAAGTACGCGCATGTCGCAGTAGACTGCGGAAAGTAGGCGCATGTCGCAGTAAACTGCATAAAGTACGCGCCTGTCGCAGTAGACTGCATAAAGTACGCGCCTGTCGCAGTAGACTGCGTAAAGTACGCGCCTGTTGCAGTAGACTGAGTAAAGTACGCGCCTGTTGCAGTAGACTGAGTAAAGTACGCGCCTGTTGCAGTAGACTGCGTAAAGTACGCGCCTGTCGCAGTAGACTGCGTAAAGTACGCGCCTGTTGCAGTAGACTGCATAAAGTACGCGCATGTCGCAGTAGACTGTGTAAAGTTCGCCCATGTCGCAGTAGACTGCGCAAAGTACGCGCCTGTTGCAGTAGACTGAGTAAAGTACGCGCCTGTTGCAGTAGACTGCGTAAAGTACGCGCATGTCGCAGTAGACTGCGGAAAGTACGCGCATGTCGCAGAAGACTGCATAAAGTACGCGCCTGTCGCAGTAGACTGCGTAAAGTACGCGCCTGTCGCAGTAGACTGCGTAAAGTACGCGCATGTCGCAGTAGACTGTGTAAAGTTCGCCCATGTCGCAGTAGACTGCGCAAAGTACGCGCCTGTTGCAGTAGACTGAGTAAAGTACGCGCCTGTTGCAGTAGACTGCGTAAAGTACGCGCATGTCGCAGTAGACTGCGGAAAGTACGCGCATGTCGCAGAAGACTGCATAAAGTACGCGCCTGTCGCAGTAGACTGCGTAAAGTACGCGCATGTCGCAGTAGACTGCGGAAAGTACGCGCATGTCGCAGAAGACTGCATAAAGTACGCGCATGTCGCAGTAAACTGCATAAAGTACGCGCCTGTTGCAGTAGACTGCATAAAGTCCGCGCCTGTCGCAGTAGACTGCGTAAAGTACGCGCATGTCGCAGTAGACTGTGTAAAGTTCGCCCATGTCGCAGTAGACTGCGCAAAGTACGCGCCTGTTGCAGTAGACTGAGTAAAGTACGCGCCTGTTGCAGTAGACTGAGTAAAGTACGCGCCTGTCGCAGTAGACTGCGTAAAGTACGCGCCTGTCGCAGTAGACTGAGTAAAGTACGCGCCTGTTGCAGTAGACTGCGTAAAGTACGCGCCTGTTGCAGTAGACTGAGTAAAGTACGCGCCTTTTGCAGTAGACTGCGTAAAGTACGCGCCTGTCGCAGTAGACTGCGTAAAGTACGCGCATGTCGCAGTAGACTGCGTAAAGTACGCGCCTGTTGCAGTAGACTGAGTAAAGTACGCGCCTGTTGCAGTAGACTGCGTAAAGTACGCGCCTGTCGCAGTAGACTGCGTAAAGTACGCGCCTGTCGCAGTAGACTGCGTAAAGTACGCGCCTGTCGCAGTAGACTGCGTAAAGTACGCGCCTGTTGCAGTAGACTGCGTAAAGTACGCGCCTGTCGCAGTAGACTGCATAAAGTGCGCGCCTGTCGCAGTAGACTGCGTAAAGTACGCGCATGTCGCAGTAGACTGTGTAAAGTTCGCCCATGTCGCAGTAGACTGCGTAAAGTACGCGCCTGTTGCAGTAGACTGAGTAAAGTACGCGCCTGTTGCAGTAGACTGCGTAAAGTACGCGCCTGTCGCAGTAGACTGCGTAAAGTACGCGCATGTCGCAGTAGACTGCGTAAAGTACGCGCCTGTTGCAGTAGACTGAGTAAAGTACGCGCCTGTTGCAGTAGACTGCGTAAAGTACGCGCCTGTCGCAGTAGACTGCGTAAAGTACGCGCATGTCGCAGTAGACTACGTAAAGTACGCGCATGTCGCAGTAAATTGAGAAGAATGTCCACATTTTCTCTTACTTACACTCCTGCTGCAGACCACCGCATGACGGGCTACAAGGTGTCGGTACGCAACAGGTGGGCCACGACCACCATCGAGACGCCCCTCAGGTACTGGAGTCACTTCTGTTTCACTCACGGCGACATCGACAACTCCTGGGTCATATACCACAACGGGGAGGAGAAGGCCAGGGGCAAACTGCCTTCCTTGCCGGGAGCACTCGAGCCCAATGGGTCCTACATCATAGGTAAGGTGAATTTCAGGCCATGGTCATTTGAATAAATCCTTTTAAAACGAAAAAAATACTTCATATCCCTAGAAACCAATGGGTCCTATATCATCGGTAGATGAATTTTAGACCCTGGAAATATAAATGATCCTTGTAAATGAAACAAAATATTACATATCCTGGTAAAACAGTTACGAATGACTGTTCAGGATAAAAGAAATAAGTTTCGTTGGTCTGTTAAATTATTACTGAAAATTTCAAAACGTAGGAAGTACGAAAAAATCATTTTATGATCGAAAACGGTTGGTAAAATACGAGTATAATTGAAACTTTATAATGGTATACTTTTCCTTTTAGCACGTTTTACTAAATTATTACAAATGTTCTTCTAATATTAGTGTAGTATAATATTCTCAGCAGGTATTCTAACTAGTATTCACAACGCCAGCTGTTGCTCGACAACGGCGGGTAACGATATAAAATTTTATTTGAACAAAGTACTAGCTTAACACAGCACGTAGCGTTGCCAAGCTCATTTAAGAGACATCACGCTGTACTACTATGACCACAACTTTCGACAATCTATTTTGACAATCAAAACCACAACTTTTTTTGACAATCCGACCGTAGGACAAGAGCAGGACAGTTTGGGAGGCGGCTTCCAGCGCGACCAGAGCTTCAGCGGCGAGGTGACGCAGCTCAACTTCTGGCACGGCGTGCTCGACCCCGACACCATCAGAGACGTGGGTGTGCACCGTCGCACCTTCGCTCTTCTCCTCACTTTCTCGATCAACGTCTAGTAACGCTCTCGATTTATTTTATGCATTATGAACTGTCTAGCATTCTCGAGCCTTCGCTCTTTCTTCACTTTCTTGATCAACGTCTTGTGAAGCTCTCGATTTTTCTAGCGAATTATGTACTGTCTAGTGTCCTTAGACCTTTAATCTTACACTGATTTTCCCTTTTTTGATCAACTTTTTGTAAAGCACCCGATTTATTTCATGCATCGTGCACTACCTTCGGCTCTCTGACCTTCGCTCTGGCAGTTAATCACTCTCGAAATCCTACCGAAAACCCTGTGATTTATTTAAGGATTTATCAGAAGTCACATGAGCGAGCTTTACGAGTAAGGTTAGCTGATTGAAATTGGTTCAATTTTTACAATTTTTCAAACGTTTGAGACTGCGACTGTTCTCATGAGGGACAACAGAATGGATGGATTGGCATCGCAAATAGTTCATAAAAGTAAGAGAGAGTGAACTGCTGTATAAGTTCTGAAAGTTTTTTGGTTACGCTGAGTTTCTCCAGCGTATTTGATTACGTGAATGAAAAATAATGCTTTTGAGAAGTTTCAAACATAAATAAAAATTAGTTTAGAGAGTGTAGGACAATGGTTCGCTTTGGGATCGGTATTGTCAAAGTTTGCCTCTCAGTAACGCAGGTCTTTCGTTGAGCGCTAACGTTCAGTCTCTGATTTGTAATTGAACGTAAGTTTAACTACAAATCAGTTTCATTTCAATTTAATTCAATTTAAGTTTCAGTTGTTTTTAAGAACCTTATGATATTAATACTACGAATTCGCAGCTTCGTTTTGAGCTGATTAGCTTATTAACGTTGTAATGAAAAAGAAAAATGACTTGAAAATTCTGTGAGAGTGTCATAGTGCTCTTATTCTTTCCGGCGTATGTTATCTACGAGAGTCGATGAGGCCACTACCAACCCTTAATTTTATGTAGCAAAATTTCTCCATCACCAAAAAGATGAGCTTGTAGAAGTACGTTTGGGACATGTACACTCCCTTTTCCACGTTATTTTATAACCATATGAAGAGAATACCAAACGATCGTTTGAAACGTGTAGCAGAGGTCCAAACCATAACAGGGATGCTCTCTCTCATCCATCTGCTATTGTTTAGGAAACGTATCATTTAGGCTTTGGGTTCACGCCAACTAATCCCTCCGATGTAATTACGTGCATAAACAACTTGAAAAATAAATAAAGTGGATTGAAAAATTTTTCAGCTGAAGTTCTTAAGGCTATAGCTGATATAATATCACCGTGCATATCTTATATTGTCAACCAATCCCTTTCTCAAGGTATCTTCCCCAACTCTTTCAAAATTGCGAGAGTCACCCCTATTTTTAAAAATGGTGATAAAAACTGCATTAACAATTATAGACCTATCTCTGTACTACCAATTATTAGCAAAATATTCGAGAAAATTGTGTATAAAAAAGTGTATTCGTATTTTGAACAAAAATCTTTCCTCTACGACACACAATACGGTTTTCGTTCTAAGAAATCTACGACGCAAGCTGTATTAAATCATTTGCAATACCTTTATTCTAATATAGATGAAGGAAAGCTTGTTTTCTCCGTATTTCTTGACTTTCGAAAAGCATTCGATTGTGTGGACCATAACGTATTACTCTCGAAACTACATTGTTATGGCATTCGAGGGGCTGCCCATGATTGGTTCAGATCATACTTAGCAAATCGGAAACAATACGTTGTCATTGACGACGCAAAATCAGACCCACAGACAATTAGCCATGGAGTTCCACAAGGATCTGACCTTGGGCCTCTCCTATTTCTAATTTTTATCAATGATATCATTAAATCTACATCATTCTTCAAATTCATACTTTTTGCCGATGACAGTACCCTTTCTGCGGTCCTTCCAGACCAAAATCCCGCTAGGATGGCGGAGCGTATAAATAATGAACTTCGTAAGGTTTCATTGTGGCTTAAAGCTAATAAAATAAGCCTTAATATCGATAAAACAAAATATATTACATTCTCATACAAGAAAAATATATCTCTCCCACGCATTCAAATAGGCGAAGGTGAAATCGAAGAAACCAACTCGAGTAAATTCCTGGGCATCATAATAGACAAACATCTAACCTTTAAAAAGCACATCGCTCATATTAGTTCTAAATTATCAAAATCTATCGGAATCCAAAATAAAGTTAAAAATTTCCTGCCTGAAACAGCCTTACAAATGCTCTACCGAACGCTCATTTCACCATACTTGCAATACGGAATAGAAGCGTGGCACGGAACTGATAAAAATAAAACCAACAAAATTTTTACCCTGCAAAAAAGAGCCATCAGAGCGGTAAAGAATCTAGAATATAATGCTCACACAAATGACTCATTCAAAAATTTACGAATACTTAAGCTCTCGGATCTCTACAAAATCTCCATTTGCAATTTCATTTACAAAACATTAACAAATGATGGCGACAATAGCCTAAAACAACTATTAACTGCGCAAACTGGTCATCACGACCATTTAACCCGAAATAGAAGTAAGTTCATGCTTCCTTATTACTCAGAGGCTCGGTCACAACACAGTATCCTCTTCGTTGGAACTAAAACTTGGAACTCAATACCTGCGGAGGTCCGTGAAAGTAATTCTTATAAGGTATTCAAAAAAAATCTTGAGTCTCACTTCCTATCAGATTACTAGTCGTGTAAGATCACAGAGTCAAACCTTGTCCCCTACATAACTGGTCCTAATAATGTAATTTGCCTTGGTTAATTTCGCCGATCTTCAGTCTGTTCTTGAATCGTTTGTCGAATATACTGTTAAATCTAGTCCATATGAACTATATTGTGAAATGAAGTATCTAATTTCGAGTTAATTATCTCATTGATCAGTCTAATGCGTCTCTAGTTTAAGTGAATTAGGTTAAACATTATTGTACTCCTAAGACTAACCTTGATGGTAGGATGCCCTAGAAGTCACTGAACTTATTCGGGCCCACAGGTAGCTATACTCAAATTTGACCATTGTACTAGACTTAAGAAACATTTTATCTCTGTATCACCTGTGATAAATAAATTATTTTCCTGAAGGTGCTGATCCGTCGCTTTGTTCTTCTTAACTTTCTTCACCATTTGTATCCTTTACATCTCTGCTTTCCTTTGTTCTTTGTTCTTATCACTAATCCACGTCTTATTTTTTTTGCCTTTTTTGTATCGTTTAGGACCGCATTTACTGTACAGAACGTTTATATTTATCAGCCCAGCGTTCTTCGTAAAAATTATCAAATTATTACGTTAGAGCCTACGTATCAGCGTTGCTGTGTTCAATTTTTTTTACTTAGTCCAATAAATCATGAAATTTTCCAGGACATACATAAACGTACAGTATTAGAAACCAATATTGAAAATTTTATTACAAAATTTTCATTTATTGCGACATTTATACCACAATATTTCTCCCGAATAACTAAATAATTGGTAACCATATGTCACAATACGAATGCTTGAAAAATGCTATACCGAATGTGCAGCACTTTCTTCTGAACACAGCCCGGCTTTGTGCTCAGTGCAACACAGAGCCTTACACAGCCACACAACATGGCGTTGTGTTCCCTTGAACACAACACGGCATTGAGTTCAGTGCTACACAAAATGCTACAGAACCTCTGAACACAACATGGCGTTGTGTTCAGCGCAACACAGAATGTTGCACAATTCCGGAACACGACTCGTTCAGTTTGTGTTAAAGTGTAACTGGTATTGTTCAGTGCAACGGGTTGTGTTCAGTGCAACGGTGTCCAGTACAACACAGACTGCCACACAGCCCCTGAGCACAACACAGACCGCCCAAAATTCTAGAAGACAACACAGACCCACACAACACGGGTCGCACAGATCGCGGCCTGCCGCAGCTCGGAGGAAGGCTCCGCGCTGGCCTGGTCCGAGCAGCGCTGGGACATCAGCGGCGAGGTCGAGTGGCTCCTGGAAGACATTTCCGACATGTGCAGCACCGACACCCGGCACATCGTCTTCTTCCCCGACAGGTTCACTCTCCTCGAAGCGCGTAAATTGTGCCAGGTGTGTTGCTGTGTCATGTGTGTACTGTGTCAGGTGTGTACTGTGTCGGGTGTTTATTGTGTCAGGTGTGTTGCTGTGTCGGGTGTTTATTGGGTCAGGTGTGTTGCTGTGTCGGGTGGGTACTGTGTCAAGTGTGTTGCTGTGTCATGTGTGTACTGTGTCAGGTGTGTACTGTGTCAGGTGTGTTGCTGTTCAGGGTCAATAATTGTCACTAAAGACGGCACTAGCATTAGTAATATTTAATATGCCAAATATCCATCTACGTAAAAGAATATTCATTTCTTTGAAATTTTGCTAAAAAGTTGGGTTTCTTGAGTTTTCCTCGAGCGGAAACGTCGGAGGAAACCAAAACACTCAATTCTACTTGACATAAAAAAGGCGTGAAGAGAGCGATGATTTAAGTTTCTATTTGATGAACAGCTTTCATAGACAAAAACTATGGCTTATTTTTTATTATTCCTTGTTTAACATTTGTTATTTTTTCTTCACGTCATAATTGTTGTAGTCAAGACATAATTGATTCCTCATGAGTCAAGTGCAATTGTGCAAAGTATATTTTTCAACCTACCGAATACTCTACGTTTGCTAACGTGTTACTTCTATACAACTAAGTAGGTTCAAAATATATTGCAGAGCATAGAGCATGCAGTCCTCCCGTATAAATTTCAATAATCATCTTCAATTCTCAGTGACGCAGCTTTCCACGTCAATTATTATCCAAGTTCATAACTCACGTCTTCGTAAGAAGTACTCTCGCACCTAAGTCAGACCACGTGAAAGAAAAACCTTTAAATTAGCAAAAGAAATGCTCAAATTCCTCTCTAATTTCTTGGTTTCAATTGCCACCCAACACGCTAGGTCCTCGGCGGAGAAATTGACGTCCCCGTGAACGAAGAGGAGAATGCGATGCTGTTCAGAGACACGGTGGATCGAGCAGGACATTGCTCCAACTACCTGGGAACGAGCTACATGTGGCTAGGAGCACACGACAACTTTGTCGAAGGCCGCTGGGACCACTGGGACACTAACCAGACCCTCACATTCCTGGGGAACTGGCGAGGAGACGGTCCCAATGGGGGCACGGTTGAGAACTGCCTGGTGATGCTCTATGGGACTTTCGGGGGACAGTGGTCAGACATCGCGTGCCTGGACACGTACGAGTACTGCACCCCGTGTGAATTTGAGCACTACACCACTTTGCACCTCAAGGGAGGTCTCTTGTGTCCCGGCTCTCCTTTCAACTCCGAGTATTTGCTTGTTGAGGATGTCAATAAGAAGCCTTCGCTCACAGGTTACCTGCACTCCGACATCTTCTGGGACAACCAGACTCAGTCTTGGGTGCTGGCTTCCAGGAAGGTAAGCTCAAATTTGCCTAAGATGTTTTCTTTCCCCGTCGTTGATTGGAGTAATATGTACTGAAACGATTTAAATATGGGACAAGCTCAAATTTGTCTAGGGTGTTTTCTTTCACTGTAGGGGATTGGAGTAATACTGAAAGGATTGAAATATGGGACAAAAATACGAAGTTTGTTTTCAAAAAATTGCGCCGACTATGTTTTACTGAGGCTTTAAATCCTTGCTCCCATATTCCTGAATACATACATAGGGAAAAATATGATGCACTTTTTTATCGTGTTGCTTGGGTGGTAAAGAGTGTGTAGCCTAAATTTATACATATAAATTTTCATGGGACACTAATCGGGTGAAGAAGTTTGAAGAAACACACCTTGATTTGGTGAATGAATTATTTAAAAATAGAACTTCTTTTCAGCAAAATGAAACTTCTTTTTGGAAATATTTCTCCTTCAGCGAGGATACTAATACGGTGCGATTACACTCCTGTGAGGATAAGGATGGTTGAAAGCAATCATAAGCCATCCCCATGTGTATATCTGACTTTTATCATATACAAAATATTACATTCACTCATAATTTCTGAGTAAGAATCCTAGTATCTGACTTTCGTCAAATGCAAAAATCAACTTGTGATTTTTTCGTAAGAATTACAGACTAATCATGCAATAGTTGTATGTACAAGTGGTTACTTTCGTCCAGGAACCGACCGAGAGGGCTCGGTGGACTCCAGATGAGCCTTCAGACTACCCATTCGGCAAAAGAGTCTGGACTTCCGAATCTGAAACTTGCGGCTTCAGCCATGGAGAAAAGGTGCTGCTGACGCTTTCCACCTGCTCGTCTGGCTCGTACACCTGCGACGACGGCTCTTGCATCCCACTGAACAAAAGATGCGACCTGAGAGTTGACTGTGCTGACACCAGCGACGAAAAAGAATGTACGCTTTTGGACGTGCCGAATGGGTATAGCACGACTATCCCACCCTCTTCCTCCAATGTTGGAGAGCCGCTTCGAGTTAACCTTTCCATTTCCATCACTTCTTTCCCTGTAATCAAAACTGAGCAGCTTTCTTTCGAGACGAACTTCAAGCTGATTCTAAGCTGGCAAGACTCTCGATTGAACTTTCTGAACCTGAAGAAGGACCGTTCCCTGAACTTGGTCCCTTCCAACGAAGTCGACAAGCTTTGGACTCCAGTTGTCTTTTTCAGGAATGCCAATGGGAACCTCTTTTCCAACTTGAACAAAGGATCACGAGTAGAACTCATCCCACAGGGAGAATCTTTTGCTGGAGGCCCTGAGCTGGCAAACGAAGGTCAGACAATTGCAGTCGCCTTCTATGAGTATTTTTAAGTCGTCATCTTAATAATCGGGAGAACATGGATTTAACATGGTGCTTTCTTGCTTTTAACCGATGTTGTATAAGCCCATGTGACTCGGAGCTAGATTTACATAGATTTTCAGTAACCAACATCTACGTTTATGCACATTCTTGGAGAACGCTTTCGAGACTTTTTAAACATAATTTCTGGAGTTTTTCTTTCGTACCAGCTTTTTAAACCTCGAACTGGGGAAAAAATGATTGTTCAAGGTTATTCAGAAATTATCTGAATTAAAACCTATTTTGCTCGTGAATTTCATTGAATCAAAAGATTTTCTTCGATTTTACATTTCCTAGATTTTCTTCAATTTAAAACTTTCGACTTTCTTCGTGAATGTCACTGAATTGAAACCTTAAATTTCCTCAGATGTTCCTTGAATCGAAACCCTGAATTTCGCTCCTGAATGAATCAAAATCTCCAATGTTACCCCGCATATTTCTTGAATCTAATCCTGTGTCCATGCTCGAGACATTTTACAATCAAATCTTTCACTTAGCTCCTGATTTTCATTGAATGATAATAATCCTTGACCTCGCTGCGTCTCAGTGACCATCTTCCGCGGCGAGGAGGGTGCTGTGGAAATCAGTCAACTCTACAACGCCGTCTACTCGTGCGACTTCGACCTCCTCATGTTCCCCTTTGACGCCCAGGCACGTTGAAGGATGCTTTATTCCGATCAATCAAGCCTGATACACGTCATCTTGTAAATTGGTTTATCAAATGCCTTATAACTAACACCAGAACGCAATGACGGTAACCCCCGGTCAAGCCGGTACCCATTTCAGTCACCTGGGAAGAGTGGGGAATTGTGGTTGAGTTCTCCCTTTTCCCTACGGGGAGAAATCACCTCGCGGCGCCGGGATTCGAATTGCCGTCACATTCTCGGAAGGGGGCGTTCTTAACCATTCGGCCACGGTGACCACGGTTGATTCAATCTGTTATCGCTATCTTTCCTCCCAATGCCTTAATTTAAAAGTGATTTCCACACAGGAAACGTTGGTCAATTCCTCATAAAAGTCATATTTCATCTCTTTCTACGCACGTCAAGGCAT
Source organism: Morinoia aosen (assembly GCA_030386875.1). Classification (NCBI taxonomy): domain Eukaryota; kingdom Metazoa; phylum Arthropoda; class Malacostraca; order Amphipoda; family Talitridae; genus Morinoia; species Morinoia aosen. The sequence goes on along the minus strand of CM059559.1, from coordinate 16,403,102 downwards.
GTGATCTTGTCCGCTCATATTATGTGTTGAATTATGTCCTATACTTCGCACTCGCTCATGTGTAATTTCACTGACTACCAGGACTGCTACTGTTACACATTGTTGATTGAATTTTATCCTGTCAAATATTATTATTCATACATTATTTTACGGACTGCTATTGTCACACATCGTTAATTTAATTGTTTTCTATCAGATATTATTATTTATAAATCCTTGTACTGCCTGCCAGGACTGCTACTTGATGTTCACGCTTACCTCGGCCGCGTCGTCGTACATGACGCTCAAGACGGACGTCGTGGAATACATCGGTCAAAAGGAGCTCATCGAGTACACAATTGGTATGACGAATGGGCAATTTACAAATACTTCAGTATATTATTCAGAAACTTTTGCTTAGATTATCAAGCCGCAAGATCATGTGTTATTAGGAATTAGCTCAAAAATGCAAATTTTCGCAAGAAAAAATATCAATCTAGCTACCAAGCCTCCCAGGCCGCCGTTTGGGAATTGTATTAACGCGAACGCGCCTTACTCTGCCTTGGGATCCAAGTTGAAAGCGCGAGTTTTTTTAAGCAAATGTGAACATTTACAGGACATTTTATGAAAGAGTCGACAATGTTAATGGCTAAACACACTTGACTTTGACTCAGGCACGCGATTCATGCCGAATCTTGAACAAACATTTTTTTGTAAACATCTCAAAGGTTTTTAAACAATTTTTTAAAAGTATTTTTAATTCATTTTCACTATTAAATGTACTTCCAAAATGACCACGTCACAACAGCGTGTAGTGAGCAAGATCATGGAGTCTCACAATGTCCTCAACATATCGTCAGAATAGAATAAAATAGAATAGAATAAAATATGGTATCAGAAACGAACCAAGAGTTCCATCCTCTGTTGTTGCCAAATCACGTGTCATCTGACACCAACAAGGCTCAGGCACCAACAAAACGTTCACAATCTTCAATTTTCACGCACAAGCAACAGTACGAGGGTCGTAAGAAGGGTCGTATCACAAAGGCGTTAAATAAAATCACTGTTATGTGCGTCGTTATCGTTTGGGCTGCCGAGCGCTGAAGCCTCTTTGTGTTGCTGGTGTTGACCATCTTTGTTTCCATGCGTGACGGTCGGATGCAACAGTTACTCGTGTAGCTGTAACTGCTCATATAACTGTTACGTATGTAACTGTTAAGTATGTAACTGTAACTGACATATTTTGTAACTGCAATTGAACTCTTGCGTGAATGTCATCAAGCTCTTTTGTGACAGTTACTGAAGTGCTGTAGTAATTGTTACTGGGATACTGATCTAACTGGTACTGAGATACTGATGCTATTGTTGCTAAGGTACTGATGTAACTGTAGCTAAGATACTGATCTAACTGGTACTGAGATACTGATGCAACTGTTGTTAAGTTACTGATGCAACTATTGCTAAGATACTGATCTAACTGGTACTGAGATACTGATGCAACTGTTGTTAAGTTACTGATGTAACTGTTGCTGAGATACTGATCTAACTGGTACTGAGATACTGATGCAACTGTTGTTAAGTTACTGATGCAACTGTAGCTAAGATACTGATCTAACTGGTACTGAGATACTGATGCAACTGTTGTTAAGTTACTGATGCAACTGTTGCTGAGATACTGATCTAACTGGTACTGAGATACTGATGCAACTGTTGTTAAGTTACTGATCAAATGTTACTGGGATACTGACATAACTGTTGTTACAATGTGTGTATCAATAACCTATCCGAGGCAGCTGCTGCACCAACATGTTTATGATGAACCAAGTCTACTTCTAAGAACAACATATCCGTGAAACGTAATTCTGTAAATATCTTTCAATAAATTGGTTCTGAAAAAGATTGAAATAACACACGAATGGTAATATTATCATTATAACTTATACATTAAAATTTCAATTGAATTTAAAACCTGCTAACATAAAGATCAGCATTTCCCATCATTTCTTTCTTCAGCAACTGTTGCACCTGTTAGCGCATACACCAACAACAAACAAAATCACAGTGAAAACAGTTTCACTTATAGTAACCAAGAACTTAGCATCAATGTTCTTTTTCTGGTTCATTTCAGAGAAAGTACTCGACTCCTAACGTAGCGTAGATACGCGACTACTGCAGCACTGACACGGTAGAGGAAACAAGGTAGCTTCAAACCAGTCTTTTTTCGTTGACGGTGTGGTTTTGCTTACGTCACGGCAACGAACCAATAGCAGCGCTCATATTGCATCTGGTAGCACTGCTACCCCCAAATCTGGCTCCACTATTGGCCTAACGACATGACGTATTGGTGACGTCACAAATTTTGTTTGAAATACAGCCTTTCTATTCGCTAGCCGAACTAGAGGAGGTGTATTTTCTTCCATAGAAATGACCCTACCTTGTTTTCTCTACCGTGGGCACTGCTGTAACACAAAAAGAGTTGCTTGCGCGGTAGCTAAGTTTATGATTCGTGTATCTGACACGTTTCCTCGATGAAAAAAGGATGCTTTATTCCAATCAAGCCTGATTAGTGATGCAAAAAAATGGTTTTATTTGATTGCGTTTTTTTTTTGCAAAAAAACGTGTTTTTTATGTGTTTTTTTTTGTTTGTTTTTTTTTGTTTTTTTTTTTGCACACCTAAATTTTGTTAAGTATATGTCTAGTTTTTTTTTGGACACCTAAAATATATTAATATCCATGTTTTTTAGTCATTTTATTGTTATAAAAACATCAAAAAGAAACCATACAGTAAAAGGGGTGGCAGATAACCCACAATTACCTAGAGGAGTCTAAGAGTAACAGCAGGAGCCATAGAACTTATATTGATGGAGTCAAAATTCAGAGCTTACTATCTCTACTATGTCTGATTTTATTTTGATGTGACCAAAAAAATCAGACTTTGCAGAGATAATAATCTCTGAATTTTGACTCCATCAATATAAGTTCTGTGGTAAGTTCTGTGGCTCCTGGTGTACCTCTTAGACTCCTCTAGGTAATTGTGGGTTATCTGCCATCACTTTTACTGTATGTTTTCTTTTTTATGTTTTCATTACAAAAAAATGACTAAAACCCATAGATATTAATATATTTTAGGTGACCAAAAAAATATGCTTATTTTTTAAAAACGAGTTTTTTTACAAAAAATTCTGACTAATAAAAATGAATATTAGGGTAATGTTCGAATGGCCGGACGGTTCGAATCGTCGGTCATTCTCAGTTAATTTTCAATTTTGACGATCGGTAGCAATCCAAAAGCCAACCCCGTAAGACGCGTAGCAGATAACACCACTACAGGCCTTGCGGGTTGAGTTTTTAGATAGCTACCGAGCGCAAAAATTTAAAATTAACTAAGAATGACCGATGAATCATCGAACCGTCCGGCCATTCGAACATTACCCTAATATATTTTCTGGTACCAAACATAACCATGGTATTTTTTTAAAAAGAATCATGACTAAAAAACAATATGTTTTATGTGACCTAAAAAGCCCCATGCATTTTTTTTTAAAACATGTTATTTACTAAAAAATCATGACTGAAAAAACATGAATAATATAGTTATGAGACCAAAAAATGCTTTTTACTGAAAAATCATGACAAAAAAACATGAATATATTTATGAGACCTAAAAAAACCCATGCTGTTTTTTAAAAAATATGTTTTTTTACAAACAATGATGTATAAGAAAACCTGGATATGAATATATTCTATGCGACCAAAAAACCATGCTGTTTTATATTATGTATTTTTCATAAAAAATTGTGTTGTAAAATCATGGATATTAACATATTTTGTTACCAAAAAATCATTGTTTTTTTAAACATGTTTTTTATTAAAAAGGTATTATTATTCATTTTTTGGTCACGACTTCTTTGAAAAAAAACACCCCTCAGGGGTATACAATTATTGTATCTATGGGAACTAGCGCTCCCAGGGGGACAATGTGAGGGCCCAAGCTGAGAGTTCGGTAGGCCTCCTTTTTGTTGAAATAAAATATTTTTGTTATGTTGAGGACCACCTTTTTTCGGTTCACTGCTGTCTGTTTTTCAGCACCTACTACTGTCTTCTTCAACTTTGATCTTGTTTCATAATCTTCCTTCCTCTCTTTGGATTGCATTTGATGCTGGGTAGGGAGGCTAAAACTGACTAATCTAATATGTAAAAAAACATGGATATTAATTTATTTTATGTGACAAAAAAACCATGCTTTTTGAAAAAAAAAAATTTTGAAAAAAACATGAGTGTTATTAAATTTTATCTGACCAAAAAAAACAAGACATTTTAAAAACTATGTTTTTTTCACAAAAATTCATTAATATCCATGTTTTTTTAGTCATGATTTTTTTGGTAAAGAAAACATGATTTAAAAAAATTCACCATGGTTTTTTTTTGGCACATAAAATATATTAATATCCACATTTTTTAAACATGATTTTTCTGTAAAAAAGATGTTTTTCAAAAAAACAGCATGGTTGTTTACGGTAAAATAAAGTACATTAATATCCATGTTTTTTAGTCATGACTTTTTTGTAACAAAAACATTCAAAAAACAGCATGGATTTTTCGGTCACATAAGATATATTAATATCCATTAGAACCGTACCAGGTCTTAGAATAAAATATCCACAAAGAATCTATTCACTCTATAAAACCTTCTGGAGACTAGCTCCATCCTCAGTAAGTCATTCAGTCAAATGTTTTTCAAAGGCACAGTGAAAATTCATTGTCCATTTCACCAAATTTTACTGAATGACTGAGGATGGAGCTGGTCTCCGAAAGGTTTTATGGAGTGAATTGATTCTTTGTAGATATTTTATTCTAAGACCTAGTACAGTTCTAATAAACATGATTTCAATATTAACAGCATTCTTTGTTTATAAGTTTCTAAAGACAATTCGATTAAAGAAAAATAACTTTCCTGATATTTACATCCGTGTTTTTTTAGTCATGATTTTTTTTAAATGTTTTTAAAAAAAAAAACAATTTTTTGGTCCCATAAAATATAATAGCCATGTTTTTTTAGTCAAGATTTTTCTGTTAAAAAACAATGTTTAAAAAAACAGCATTGGATTTTTAAGGTCACATCAATATATTAATATCCATGTTTTTTAGTCATAATTTCTGTATAAATAACATGTTTTTTTTTAAAAAAACAGCATGGTTTTTTACTCACATCTCTATCAATGACCATAAGTAAAGATATGTTATTATAACACACCATTTTTGGAGTTGAAGGTCATTCACATGTATTGTAAAATAAATGAAATATCAAAGCATGAAACCGCAGAAAATGAAAAATTTCATAAAACCATAGAAACCATCAATTAAGAAGTATGCTCTTTTATTTCGTAATTTGACATGAAAACAAATAATGTAATGTGGTTCTTTTTCTTGCTCAGTTATTTTCAGACAAAATATTAAAAAAAAAATATATCCACGTTTTTTCTGGCCACGGTTTTTTTTTTGTAAAAAACGTGCTTTTTTTAAAAAACGGCATGGTTTTTTTTGAGTCACATCTCTAAGCCTGATACATATTACCTCGTACATTGGTCTTTCAAATGCCTTATAACTAACACCAGGACGCAATGACGGCTACCCCCGGTCAAGCCGGTCCCATTTCCGACACCTGGGTAGAGTGGGGAATTGTGGCCGAGTTCTCCCTTTTCCCAACGAGGAAAATCACCGACCGTGATTCGAACTGCAAGCTCAACAAGCTTTCCCTTAACATTCGCCAAGCATCCACACTCAGTTTCTCGTCTCAAGCTTCCCAGCTTTCATGCTGTGCTAAAACGGAACGTAATTTCTGACTTACATCTCACAGGAGACTACATCGAATCTGATAAGACACAGCGTAATGCTAAATTCCTATCCCTGTATCGTGATACTAGCCACGCTTACTCTTAATATTTGTCAAGGACCCGCATACACTTAAATTTTTTGTGTTTAGCGTTCCAGCGTTCGTGCGTAATTTCTGACGTGCGTAATTTCCCACGTAATTTCAGACGAACATAATTTCTGACTCGCATCTTGCAGGAGACTACATCGAATCTGAAGAGCTGATCGAGGGCGAATTTTCGCTGGTGAAGTTGGGTGTTCGCTTCGTGCGACGGTCCGGCTTCTACCTCCTGACGCTCTACATCCCGACGGTGCTGCTCGTCATCATCGCCTACTTCACTTTGTTCTTCAACCCCATCGACTTCAACTCGAGGATCCAAGTAGCGCTCACATCGCTGCTGGTGCTGTCTTCGTTGTTCACGCAGGTGAAAATTCAACATTCTGATACTGTGAAATCACATCGATGAAAGTTCGGTGTCTACGTGCCAGAGTCCCGATTTCTCCAATACTTGCTAAAAAATTAAGCCCAGTAAAAATTTCCACGACTTTTCATCTAAACATGAAAAAATGTAATGCAGCTATTCTTTTCGTAATTTCATTTTCTTTTAAAGTAAGGATCCTTTGCTGATACACACACATGAGTATCGTAATACTCATGTCACTAGTCGAAATAAATAATTGATTGACGAGATACTGATGTTGAGTCAAGAGTCATTCACAGCAAAACTTCTCTGCGTTACAGACGTCCAACTCATTACCAAAGACATCTTACTTCAAGCTGGTGGACGTATGGCTTTTCTTCTCCATCGTCACAATCTTCATGATCGTTCTCTTCCAGACACTCGTTGAGTACTACTCTTTCGACTCAATCCTGCCGTCGTCTGACTCCAGTAATGTCCAACTTCTAAAGGTATGGGGAAAAGGAAAAAGTATTAGGAACAATCACATAAGTACATCTATTTGAAATTTCTCACTCCATATTCATTTTGTAATGCCCATCATGTTTCTAATTATCTCATCGATGGCAAAGAGAGCTGTGCTAGAGGGTACGATCTTTAAAGTTAGTAGAGCAGCTGCTGAGCAGTAGTGATTTTGAGTTGCAATTCAAATGCAGTTAAGGTTATCGACATTTTCAAATAATTTCTGAGTTATTCGCATATTTTCAAATATCGACAATAAACTATTCAATAACGAACTGAGAAGGGAAAGAGATAAAATCAAAATTCCACCGAATTTTTTCTCTCGAATCCAACACCCCTGATGAAGATGAAAGGAAAGAGGTAAAACATCTTTATTTTTCGGTCCAGTATGGTGATTAGGTTGAATTTCTTTTTCAGCTCTTAACTTAATGGTGAGGAGATATGCTCAAACTCAATGAATGGAAAATTTTCTCATCTAACCTTTTCTACCCGTCGACTTCGCTTGCCATTATCACTGAATGAGCTAATTTTACTCTGCAGAAAGTCCCACATTTAAGGGCAGGAATAGGGTTATACCACGCTCTTTCTTCTTCAACACATGATGTCTAACAGAAAACATGGAAGGACATGGAAAGAAGAATGGAAAGCTGTGTCGTGAGAAAGAAAGAAAGAAAAACCCGTTTATTTCCAAGTAAAGTTGAGAGATGAAATGTTTTAAAACAAATGGGATTTTAAAAATTTCTTAACGTAATGGTCCCTAATTTAATAACAAAACGTAGGATGCGTACCATTGCCGTGTCGGGAGTTAATTTTGTTGTTGAGAAAAACAATCAAAGACTTCCATCCCGTACCTAGCGTTTACTTATGTATACAAAGTGCATGATAATGGATACCCAGTGCGTATAAACGCATGCCAATGTAAACTAAATATGTACTAAGAAAAAAAAAGAAGAACAGTTTATTTTCATTAAATATGATACAAAAAGCTCATCATCGGTTTTTAAAATATTTTAAAGTAAGGATACTCAGTTGGTACATACACATGAGTTTCGTAATACCCGTGTCACTAGTATCGTAATACCCATGTCACGAGTCGAAATAAATGATTACTCAGCGCATCTCAAGTTTGCCCCAAGAGCTGTGGGCAGGCAGCTAAAAATTTCCGGGGAGGGCAGATATTTATTATTTAATTTTAAGCAATCTTATTGTTCTTTTACTTAAAACTGAAACTGGCCCCCCAGTTCAACATTTCGGGGGGGGAGGAGACATGACCCGTAAACCCCCCGCCCCCCCCCCCCCCCCCCGCTAGCTGCGCTGCTGCCCAAGTGTGTATTAACGTATCGAACGCACCAGGTGCAGCCGAGAGCCCCACAGACGGCTCAAGAGATGATCTGGCAGAGGTTGCGCACAGCCTCCAAATTCAGGTCGGTGGGACGCAGGTTCTCACAAATGCCCACGAATCTCAAGATCCTCATCTGTGGACGGGTGATTATTCCCTTGACTTTCCTCATATTCAACATTGTCTACTGGAGCACTGCACTCAGGTGTGTGTGTGTTTGTATGTTGTTGTTGTTGTGTGTGTGTGTGTGTGTGTGTGCGTATGAGCATCTCGTCAGGCCTCAATCTTAGCATAAATTCTTTCGTAACAATTAGATACTAAACACTTTACCAGAAACTTTTTTGAAAGAGTTTTTCTGACGGAAGTATTATTCTATTTATTTTCTTTCTCGTTGTAGCACATGATCTCGTCATTTATAAAGACAACTAACTACATCTCTATTTATCAGGTACGTCCTTCAATTGAGAACAAGAGACGAACGCGTGAGAGCTGCTACGGCATCTGATGTGAGAGAAGTTCAACAACAAGGCTTGTTTGAAGAGCTCATCAGCAACTGACGTCTAGGGAAAAAGAAAGAAAAAAGCACAAGGATATCAGTAGCAACTGAAGTGTGAAGTCTTCAGCAGCAACTTATTTGTGATGTCCTTAGCAGCAATTGATCTGTGAGGTCATCTAAGGCAACTGATGTACGAGGGCATCAGCCACGCGTTATCAGAAGTTTTTAACAAATAAGGTTAGAGTTTACTATACGAGACTTCATAGTGCAATCAATCGCGTTCACCAAATAAAGAGTGAGCAGAGTATCTGAGTCTTTAAATTTCCCGATCGTGCATATGCAATACTTTTTAGTATTCAGCCATGAAGAAATACACAACTCCTTGAAAATATTACCGAATGGGTTAAAATGGTGAGTTACAGGAACGTTTATTAGTAGAAAAGAAGAATGTTGGCTAGTATCCGATTGTCATCCAACCACTGAGGGGAGGATTCCGCTTTCAATAACTCGTAAACGGAGGAGTGGCCTCCCTCTTGTGCCCCGAAGTTCTACCAGAAAGGCAATCTGTATGAAATAAAGACCGAATAATGCCACGCAGTACAAGTTATTATTATTAGTTCTACCGGAAAAAAATTAGTTATGCTTTCGTTTAAAAACCTTAAAGTTTTAATAGTCCTTGCTATCAATCTTAGCACAGTAGGCACACAAGATCAAAAGCCTATTCAAGATCGTTCAATGTTTTAACGCAATATGTTGTAGAGATCGAGGTGGCCCGATTTTGAGAATGGTTGGTTCTCAATAATTAGAAGATAAAATTACAATTGTTCATAAGGTCCCCTCCAACGAATGGTTAAAGCAAGCAGCGCCCACTATCAATTCAAATAACCTCCACCGGGGATCGTCTTATGAAGAATCTATGGCTCAGAAGCCGTCCCTACGTGTGTGGAAGAGAACTTCCGCCGTGTTTTAGCTCTTCATTTCTTGTCTTCTTTTACTTGAAAAGAGGCAAAGAACGTAGCTACCTTCCTCTATATACTTGGCAGCGTTTACTCTTTCCCCATAGGTTAGGAAATTCCCCACTCGCCGAGTACTCGCAATGTCCCGAACACTGGGCATAGAAACTCCCGTGCCCAGTCGCCGGAAATTGCCACACGTACACCAGAATAGTCTCCAATACTCTCCCAATTTCTTTCTACGGAGATGTGACTTCTGTTTGAGGCGCTGAGAGATCGCCTCTTCGCGGTGAACAATAGCAGAAAATAATTTCGCGAGCATCTAGAACTAAGCTGAAAAGGCACCTAAGCTCTTCTGTTACATCAATAACCGGGATGACCAGCGAACGATCTATATTTTATCCAATATTTGCATTCTTTTCTATATATATTGGCATGGGAATTACGATATCCATGTGTGTATATCATTGAAGGAAATTTATGGTAAGGCATTTTAAAAACTAATGATGGCTTTTGTGTCATCGTTATGGAAATAAACTGTTATTATTATCTTCTTTCTTTTTTTCTTTCTTTCTTAATATAACTTGTACAGAAATGAGAAATAAACAGAAGTGGCAACCACTCGTTAAGCTATTGTTGGAAATTAAATAATTAGGAATGGCAATTCCTTGAATTTGTTATAGAGAATATTATGTATATGTAGCATTAGCTACAAAAGTGTAAAATTATAAAATTTCTCATTCGCACTTAAATAGCATAATTATTGACATTAAAAATCTTACTCTAAATTATTATTAATAATTTTCTACTTATAATTAGTAATCCTTGATGTTTTTGTGTAAATGCATAACATATAAAATAACGATCGACATTTTCGAGTTTAAAGCCTCTGAAAAGGGCAACACCGCGCGGGACGCTTGGTTTTCCGCGTCACTCTCTCGTGCCTCTTTAGCTTGTGCGTTACAACGTTCTTACCCTCGACGGCACCAAACACCACAACACACATTCCCTGGGTCTGAGCTTTACATGTAAATTTATGTGGCACATTATCTCTCACTAAGCCATCGAGATACACCACGTAAATTGCTTATTTGTGACGTGAGACGTTCTGACTTTTGGTCATATATCACTTTGCAATCACTTGGTTCGGAGCTAGTAGAGCCTAGTATATTACTACCAATGGCTACTAATCTACCCGCTCAACCACGACAACTTGCTTTTCACATCGTGGAATTATTCTAAAAGTCTGAACCCATAAATAGTGACTCATCCCCACGTCACGGGTGGAATTGATATTCTGTCAGTCGCTTAAATTACACAGACCGTGAACCTCCACAAACACACTCACTTACACCCGGCCAACGTCATCGCTCGCCGGACCTCGCTTGCACGGAGTTTCCCATCTAAGAGAAGATCGTCCGAAGTCAAGCATGTTTTGTTTTGGTGTGTGGCCGTGGGGTAAAGCCAAACATAAACATGTGTCTCGATAAGTATCTGATTAATCAGGAGAGAGGGTAATAATGCACTCGGGAACTCAGCTTTTTGTTTGCAGTTTATTTTTGAGGAGAGACGAAAAAGGACCGCCAAATCTTGCTCTTCTGGAGGACTCGGCTGAAGATGGTTCGCAGTCCGTGCAGGCGAAGCGGCTCCGGCTAGTTGACGAAGTCGACTGTGTAGGTTTGTTTAGAATTTCTAGGGGTCCAATTTATAAGTCTTTGGGAGACCCGAGACGATTGGTAATGTCAATTTAATTGAGTGGATGCCAGGCAAGTAAGGCCAGTTTAGATAAAGCCAGTTTAGGTAAAGCCAGTTTAGGTAAAGCCAGTTTAAGACCAAAACTAATCCAACAAAGGCCCAGGGGGCAAAGGTGTGTGTGTCGGTGGCGTTTTGGTGATGACGTTGAGGTCTGCAAAAAGATGAACGCTGGATGAGCAGTCCAAGGAGACATCGAGGAAAATTCTAGTGCTGACAGTCCCCAACATCGTACATGATAAACGCCCACACGCAACTCCGAGAAATCCTACAGATTCGACACGAGCTAACTTTAAGGATTCTCACTTTTGGCAAGCTCAAGGAGATAGGACAGATTCTTTTTTGTAACTGGCAAGCTTGTTCGCTGATGCCTTTGGCTTTAATATCAGAGCATGAGGTTTAAGACTTTCCGGTAAGGACAATCGTTATTCATTACCGAAACTACATGCAAGTAAACACAAGATCTACTGAATATCATGAAATCTCAAAAGACTGCAACTTTTGAAGGCAGTAAGAAAAGACATAACACAGCTAAAAATGGCGTAGAGTGAGAATTAATGCTCTTTCAGTACTCTTAGAACATCCTAAATCCGTACAAGAATTAACAGAGAAAAGGAATCCTACTTTCATTGATCAATAATACTAAAAACATAGACAAGCATTATTGCTAAAAATTAAGAAATAATATCTACATTGAGAAAAGGAATACTACGTTTAGCTTGCACAGAAAGACAATCTTTGCAAGACGAAACACGAATATTAAGGTGACGCTTACCCGGCGGTTTTACGCGTCGCTAGTCGCACCAAACCGCCGGCATACATCGTACGCATTCACGAAGGCAGATGCTAGTAGGTATTTTGTCACCAAAAATAAGCAGAAGTGCTTTCAATTTGTTGATAATGATTTATATTGAAATAAGTGCGATTAGACGCAAGGTTTAAGGAGTATGAAATATATAAGATAAAGTAAAACTAAAAACTTTAGCAGGCATACGCATGAATAATTTTCGTAGTTTATAATACGTACGAAATTATTAAAATTATTCACAATTATTATCTCACGTCACACATTTAAGAAAAACTACTACTAGTATGTTTGTAAAGAATCTTATTCCAAAATGCGTACGGTACGATTTTGAATCGCAGAGTCACTACACGCGACGGCAGTCTGTGCGTCGCCATTTTGGAAAACAAGGGACCGGCACAAAGACGCCAGCAGCTCTGTCGTGTTCTCTCACGAGTATTTTATGATCGAATTTCAATCTCGACATGAACGCTGCAAGTGTATAACTTGTAGTAAGGCACAAACTTAGTCTGATAATATAATGACTTGACACAGGAAATGAATCGTGAAACACAAAATTTATACGTTTGTCACGTCGAAGATAGCACTCAAAAATAACACATGCTAGTCTAACTTTTAACACTATTATTAAGTTCATCCCTAATTCACGACGATGAACAAATAATTAATTTTCACATGCACAAGGAAAGTTTTACACTGCATACTTTACCGGGCTTCATTCTGTTTTCACACTTAAATTGTCTTTAACTTACAAGAGCGGTACGCACGCTAGAAAGTCAACGGTGAGAGTGACTCGGCAAGTGCGTTCAAGCGACGCGCTTGGCTGTTGCCACAGACAGCTGCTCCAAAACTCGAAATGTCGATTGATTATTTTATCTCTCATGTATTTTACACACAAACTTCAATGATTACAAATTAGAAGTGTAAAATAATTAATAATAATTTAGAGTAAGATTTTCAATGCTAATAGTTATTTTATTTAAGTGCGAATGGGAAAATTTATAATTCCTACGCTCTGTAGCGAATGCTACAAGCACGCCATCGGTCATCACGGCTTCCTTCAATAAAAAGATACAGCTGAGTTATCCCAGAAAGTGTCTTTATTATCCCTCTCTTGCTATTTCGAAAAACACTTAAGGAGAAAACGTTTAAGGTTGGACGTTAATAACTAACCATATCCACCAATCTTAACATATAAATCAATTGAGATGTTGAGCTTTCTTCGGAAAATTATTCAGTACGAATATCTTTAAATCGATTGACAAATATTAAAATGAAATTTTCGTTCATAGAAATCTGAAAGTAGAATCAAATTGATATACAAGTCAATCGAAATATAACCGGCAGGCCGCAGCGGAAACATTTCAAGAAACACTTTGCGAAAAGTACAGGAATTTCTTGAGAATTTCTTGAGTCCACCTCGCGCGACTTTAGACTTAAGTTTTCCACTCGTAACTTTTTAAAAAATGCACCAATTGCCTTCAAATTACTCTCAAACAAAAGAGAAAAACATTTTCTATCTTCTTATTATAAACCAAACCCTATCGGTTGTCTAAAAGTTATAAAAAGAGAGCGAGGTTCCCCCAAGCTCTCGATGAGAGTCTATGAACTTCTCCCAGTGTGGGGAAACAACTGAATTTGACTTTTAAAGGTTGAATATCGAGGAATTTATCGATTACACCAGGAAGATGTTCTTTTACTACTTTTGGGTCACCAGTGCTCGGGTAAGCACATTGAATTACGAATTGATAAAAATTAGGCCACTGACTCAGAGGGAGTTAGGCGGTATTCGGACGCAATATTTCTAGCGTCTAATAATCCATGAAACAACAAAATTACCACAAGCCAACACCGGGGGAAAATGAGAGAATAGTTTCACTCGCCGGTAAGGGATTTATTGAGGAGGAGGTTGAACGCCGACGTGCGAGGCTTGACTCTTGTTCGCGAGACTTCTTGGGGAGAGTCCAAGGAGGTTGAATAACTTCAGACGATTCGTTCAGCTCAGGCTTGTGAAGCGCGTGCTGGAGTGTGAAGTCGATGATGTGTAAGTGTGGGAGGTTCCGACACTAAGTGAGTAGTGAATTGAGTGCTGGGTAGGGAATTTGTTACCGGTTGGGAAAACTCGGTAAGAGATGGGGACTCTCGCCCAAATGGTCTCAACTGGAGATTTTAGCGGCTTAGCTGCAGGGATGCAGGCCTTCCAGTATAGTGAAATTTGAACAGGAGGAGCAACTGGGAGAAGAACTCGGAGGAGTGAACCAGGAGGGTGAACCCGGAGGAGGTAAGCTCCTTAAATTACGAGATTAGGGTTTGGTTCCATACGTGTTTGTGAGTGCATGAATGTGTGGTCCAGTAGATCCTGTCAGGGGACATCGTGCTGGATTATTTTGAACAAGAAACGAGTCCATTCATACACATGTGCAAGACTGCGCAAACTGCAACATTAACAGGATAAACAATGGCAGAAGTCTGGTGATAAGAATCAGTCCGCAACTCTAGCGCCCGAGTCGCAGCCTGAATCATCCTAACACCAGAATCAGTGTTCCAGACCAACTGGTCACAAGCTCTATCCTGACATTACAAGCAGCAACACAACTGAGATTAAATGAACTACAGCCAAAATAATAGCTAAAGCACTGAGGTAATTAGATAATTAATGTACTAAAATATAAGTATGAGAAAAGGTGAAGTCTCTATACTCTATTATTCAGATGAGCAAGAATTGCAGCAGAAGTTACATAAAAAGGAGCAGCACATAAACAGACACGAAAGTCACAACAACTAAGCTGAGAACAAAGTTACAGTGATTTAAAAAAGGCTCAATTAATTCATGGAAAAATATTGAAACATAAGAACACTGCTTCTATTCCTAAAAGACATGTCAAATGTAGTTAGGTATTTATAAGGAACAATTATTTATGTGAATTGACTTGAAATGAGTACTACAGAAAATACAAACGCGATTTGCTGCAATATCCTATTTTATTTCATAAGATTTTTGGACTTTAAACGTTGAGTGTTGAACGTGAAAAGAATTCCATACTTGTTTGAATCACGACTTAATTACACAATGCACGACAGTAAATAAAATAACTAAAATTCTAGCTACTGTACTGCCAACAGTTAATTGAATTATAAGGCTAACAGGACTGGTAAAAAACACCAGTGCGAAACCGTAAAAAGGCACATTCCAATTGGAATCAGATGCTAAAGTGAATATGTAGGTTTGCACGGCTACATTAATTCAAGGGCAAAACACTGACGAAATGGCGCAGTGAAGTTGAAGCTTGTGCCTAACTACACCGGCACAGATAAACAAAGTGAATGCTCCTAAGACACAATACAGGAAAGTTAAGACATAATACCACTTAACATAAACACTTGATACTTACAATTGCCCCTCTAAACCTAAACTAAACTAAACTAAACTAAACTAAACTAAACTAAAGCACCTATAAACTTCAAATCAATTTCCTTTTTTAGAGCAAATTATTTTTCAGGCCGACATGTATGACAAAACTCTCATACGCTTCCTGGGGGGGGGGGGGGCAGAGAGCGAGGTTCCCTCAAGCTCTCGATGAGAGTCACATTTTTCGATGAGCCTCATTTTCTGCCAAAGTTAATTTCTAAACTAAAGCACCTATAAACTTCAAATCAATTTCCTTTTTTAGAGCAAATTATTCTTCAGGCCGACATGTATGACAAAACTCTCATACGCTTCCTAGGAGGGGGGGGGCAGGGAGCGAAGTTCCCGTAAGTCCTCAAGCGCAGTTTACGCAACTATAATTTCGGTTGCAGACATTAATTATCAACAATCTTGCTCTTTCTTTCACTTAAAACGGCGACTGAAAATGGCCCCCAGCTCAATATTTTTTTTTTGAGGGGAGTGGGGCTTTGCCACCCATGTCCGTATAATGCTGGAGAGAATACCGATAGCATGTGAACCACTCGAGATGTTTTTTGTTTATATTGTTGTTGTTGTTGTTGTTGTTGTTGTTGTTGACTGTAACCTGAGCTTTCTCTAAAATATCTATTATGAAATTAAAAATCAGTTTTTTTTACGTTGTCGAATTCATTTTTTCTGTAGTTATTTTCTTACAAATAATCACGTACGATTACAGTGAACTCGACTCTCCTTTTCAATGTAGTAGGAGATAAGTTGTTTTTTAATAATTTATAATTAAATATTTGTCCCTTGTGTTTCATTTTCAATCAGCATATATATTAATACTCGTATGTGTGTGTGTGCCTACATATGTACGCACGCACATGCGTGGATATATCTGTGCACACGTGTATAGGTATATGAGAATCTACTTAAGTATATAAGCATGTTTCTATCTCAACTTTTTCATTTGATATAATCCGGTTAATTCATTTAATTGCTTTCGCGAAATTATCTGAGAAAACCACACCACATCCGAATGAACGACTCCGACTCCAACTCCACAAGATTCAAGGAGAAGCATCTCTGTAGCATATCGCTACAAAGCGTAAGAATTATGAATTTCCCCATTTCGCACTTAAATAAATTAATCATTAGCATTAAAAATCTTACTATAATTTATTATTAATTATTTTCTACTTCTAATTCGTAATCATTGAAGTTTTTGTGTAAATACATGAAAGATCAAATAATCAATCGACATTTCGAGTTTAAAGCAGCCCGATACGGCAACATCGAAGAGCGTCACTTGAACTGACTCACTCTTGCTTGTGGCTTTAGCGTGCGAACATCATCTCGTAAGTGCAAGTGAAATTTAGGCTTAGAATAGAAAGAAACCGGGTAAAGTATATGTGCCATGTGTTTTTTTCATGTGATTGTGTTAAACGTAAAGAACTGCTCAGTGTCGTGAAGTAGGCATAAACTCTCAAATAGTGTTAAGATTCTTAGACTAGCATGTGTTATCTAGAGTGCTAACTCAGTGATATAGAGTGAATATTGCGTGTCATTTCCAAATTCACGTGTTAAAAATTCATACTAGATATTCAGCTAACGTCATTGTTTTTTTACTGCAAAACTTATATTGTGTTTGCCAGTATCATATCGAAAATTTCTCATAAACTGACTCGGGAACGCACGCGGCTAAATCGCCGGCGTTCTTTGTCGATAGTGTGTCTTTGTTGTTTTCAATGGCGAAGCAGAAACTGCCGTCTTCCGTCACTACTCCGTGACCATAACTGCACTATAAGCATGTGTTATAATAGTATCTTCTTCCTTTTTTTTACAAGGCGTACTTGCAGTAGTTTCTCTTAAATAATGTTCCAACGCGAAATAATAATTTAAGACGTCTCCTAATAATCTCGTATGTGTACGAATTACGAAGGTTATTCATGTCTATGCTTGCTAAAGTTTTGAGTCGTCTTTTATAGCTCATACTCCTTGAACCTTGCGTTTAATCGCACTTATTTCAATTTAAATCATTTCAATAACAATTTAATTTCATTCTGGTCATTCTTGTGACAAAAATACCCACTACCATTTGCCTTTCGCGAGTGCGCACAAATTATGCCGGCGGCTTGGCGAATGCCGACGTGTAGAGCCGCCGGGTTATTCGCCGCACTGATCTTCATGTTTTCATCTCGCGCACATTTCCTTTCTGTGCAAGCAAAACGTTTAGTGTTTCCTTTTCTTATTATTGGGTATTATTCCCTACCATTTATTAATTGCAACTGATATTATCCGTGATTTTCAGTAGGATTTATATCAAATGAAACCTGAGAATTTTTCTCTGTTATTTCTTGTACAGTTATAGAGACGTCCTAGAGTATTTAAAGAAGCATTAATTCTCTTTATATGAAAATTTTAATTGCTGTAATTCTTTTCTTCTGCTTCTTGAACCATGTCTTTTTAAGTCATGTGTTTTGAGATGGTTCCAGGGATTTGATCCCCGATTTTTGCCTTTAGATAATCACCAATAGTATTACTAAAAATTCTTAAATTTTCTGCCTGGTATTTAAAGCAGGAGCAGCTCTAACAAATTTTTTTTCAGCGCTATACTGTCCTTTTGTTTTATGTGCCTCAGTAGGTAGGGAAAATATTTTTTTCCTATTTCCGTGCTTACGTTTATTCTGACTACCGTAAAAATTCGCGTTTCCATTCTCTCTTTCCCCCCGTTTTCTTCAACGTTATTGATCGATTGAGTAGGTAGAAAGATAATTTTTTCTCACCTGCTTTATTTTTGTGCCTACGCAAATTGCCGCATACCGCATAATTTTTTTCTCGTTTCCAATTTCATATTTCCTTCCGTCTGTTTCAACTTTATCTGAACGATTGAGTAGGTAAAGAATTAACGCAAACCCTTGTCACTTAATTCCAAGTCATAGGCGTTGATTACGCAAATTGAAAGAAAGCTGCTAGCATGACTGAATCAGATAATGAAGATCGAGCCCCCACAGCACCGCAAGTTGCTTCCCTGAATGCAGCTGCTGCGAATTTCAGCCCCGCAAATACTCAGAATCAATCCTCAGCCACAATAGATAAGATGCAGCAAGACATCGCTGAGATAAAGCAAGCTTTACAGAATTGCAATTTAGGTCAGAGTGAGGCTCACATTCAGCAAGGCCCAGGGAGATTCCAAAGCCACCAAAATGCCTACGACTATCCTTATGACTATCCCTCAAACTATCATCCTTTTCCTCCTTCTCAACGTTTTGATAGAGGTAGATCTTATGATAGGTCAAATCAAGACCGCCGCTTCAGGTCGCGCTCTCGTGATGCTAGTAGCAATTTATGCTGGTACCACATGAAATTTGGTGACCAAGCTCGCAAATGTGCCTCTAGATACTGTCCGCGTTATACCGAAATGACTTCGGGAAACGCGAACAGCAACGCATAGTAGCGAGTACTGCGTTGCCGCATTCCCAGACTACTCGCCTCTTGACCATTCACGATCCCGTCACCAAATACCGATTTTTAATAGACACTGGCTCCAGTGTGTCAATTATCCCAGCCACGGTGAAAGACAAAAACAACCCATTGTTGGCGACATTACGCGCCGCAAACGGCACGCCAATTCCTTGTTACGGTGAAAGAGTATTAGAGTGCAGTCTGGGATTGAGGCGAAACTTTCTCTTCACCTTCCTCATCGCGGAAGTCCAAGAGCCTATCATTGGCGCGGATTTCTTAGCGAAGTTCGGCATACTTGTAGATGTTAAAAAACCGTAGAATTAGAGACGAGGAGACACAGATCTCAATTCCCGCTTGTGGCATAACTAGAGCTAATGCCTTGCATTCCTTCTCTATCGCCTTCAAACAAGAGTGCATGTTTGAGCAATTACTAAAAGATTTTCCTGCATTGACAAATTCTAACTTAGTTTCTACAAAAATGCAGACCAGCACAAAGCACTTCATAGAGACGACGGGACCGCCGGTTTACTCCCGTGCTAGGCGATTGCCGCCTGACCGATTGGCGTTAGCCAAGAAAGAATTTGCGCGCATGCTCGAAAATGGCATTATCCGCAGTTCCAAAATTCCTTGGGCTAGCCCTCTTTTGCTAGTACCCAAGGCTAACGGTGAATTCAGACCGTGCGGGGATTTCCGCAGGTTGAATGCCGTTACTCTACCTGATCGCTACCCTATTCCTTACCTTCATGATTTCAGTGCAAATTTAGAGGGAGCACAAATTTTCTCAAAAATTGACTTGCAGCACGCTTTCCATCAAATTCCACTTGAGGAAAGCGCAATTGAGAAGACCGCGGTAATCACTCCGTTTGGTCTCTTTGAGTTCTTCAAAATGCCATACGGCTTGAGGAACGCTCCTCAGACGTTCCAAAGGCACATGGCTGAAATTTTCTCTGACCTCACTTTCGCCTATGTCTATCTAGACGACATCCTAGTGGCATCCACAACCCCGGAGTTGCACAAAGACTATCTTAGGGTCGTCTTTCAAAGACTGTCCGACAATGGACTCCTCGTAAATCCTGCAAAATGTGAGCTCGGAAAGCCATCACTGATTTACTTAGGTCATGAAATCTCTAGCCTAGGTCTAAAACCTTTGCCTTCCAAAGTAGAAGTGATCAAAAACTTTCCTCTTCCACAGACCCAGAAGGAACTAAGAAGGTTCCTAGGTTCTGTTAACTTCTATCATCGTTTCATACGCAACTGTGCTCAAACTCTAGCCCCCTTGCCTGACCTCCTCGAACCGAAACGAAAAGGCAAATCTATTGAGGTAAAATGGACGGAAGAAGCGCGCAAAGCTTTTGAGGAAATAAAACACAAGTTAGCTTCCGCGACGGAATCATCCTACCCTATTGCTAATGCTGATTTTAGTCTAGTAGTGGACGCTTCCAGTACTGCTGTAGGTGCTGTTTTGCAACAACAAGTAGGGACTAACATCTCTCCTCTTGCTTTCTTTTCCAAAAAGCTGTCGCCCACTGAGCGTGCTTATAGCGCGTTCGGTAGGGAACTTCTTGCTATCTACTTGTCTGTGAGACACTTTCGCTATGCTCTAGAGGCAAGGGAGTTTGTGATCTACACAGATCACAAACCTCTGACCTCAGCGATCAGGATGTCCTCTGAAAGACATTCCCCAAGAGAAGCTCGACATTTGTCGTTCATAAGCCAGTTTACCACTGACATCCGTTTCATAAAAGGGTTGGACAATACTGTCGCTGATTGTCTATCGCGCATAAATGCTGTCCAAACCAGTGGTGAAATCACTTTCGGCAACATTGAAAGCGCGCAGAAGGAGGATCCTGAACTTCAGGACCTTCTCAAACCTTCTAACACTTCCTCTCTGAAGTTAACCTTGGTTGACGGCGTGTACCGTGATGCCGAGCGACTTTCTCGTTTGTATCTTCCCGCGACTCTCCGCAGAGTAGCTGTCCTCCACTATCATTCCTTCTCTCACCCTGGTATTAACCGTACATTGCGTTTGATTTCTGATCGTTACGTCTGGCCAGCGATGCGTAAGGAGGTCAAGCAAATTGTGCAAAATTGCCATGCATGTCAGAGTAGTAAAGTGGTGAAACATAATCGTGCAGCGCTGCAGAGTTGTGCATTCACAGGTCACAAGTTCGACTCTGTACACCTAGATTTGGTGGGCCCTTTGCCTTTATCGCGCGGTTATTCTTATTTGTTGACCATCATCGATAGGTTCACACGTTGGGTTGAGGCTGTCCCTCTTCCTGATACCCAAACTGAGACTGTAGCGCGCGCTTTCATGTCCAACTGGATCTCTAGATTTGGGGTTCCCTTAAGGGTCACACATGACCGGGGATCACAATTTACCTCCAAATTCTGGAGTGAGCTTAGCACTGCTTTAGGGTGTGATAACGTAAACACTACTGCTTATCATCCACAGTCAAATGGACTTATTGAGAGAGTCCACAGAGATTTAAAGTCGGCATTACGTTGCCTAAACTGCAGCAATGATTGGACGGACAGACTTCCAGTTGTATTTTTGAGCATCCGCAATCTGTACAGACAAGATCAGCAGTGCACAGCAGCAGAGATGATCTATGGTCAGACACTTCGTCTCCCCGGCGACATTGTTGACCCAAAACCTTTGCCTGAATTTTCATCCGCTGACCGTTCCGCATATGTAACCTGCCTAAAAGATTGCATGCGCCAGATCAAGTATGTGGCTCCGCGAATGCCTCAGACTGAGGACAAACTGGATCCTGCCTTGCGAGACTGCACACATGTGTATGTCCGAAACGACGCCATCAAACCTACACTCACGCGCCCTTATGATGGCCCATTCAAAATAATCAAACGCACGCCCAAGTATTTTGTCCTGGAAAGATCGGGTTCACACGACCCCGTGAGCATTGATCGATTAAAGGTTGCGTAGACTTACGATCATAGTGTAACTGCTAAACCATCATTCTCTCCACAGAATTCTCCTTCCACTGAGACTCGATCATATCTACCATCTCAGCTTCCTCAGTTGGCTGCATTATTGCCTAGTCAACTTGAGTGTAATCCTTTCTATGTGCCTGTACATTCAAACCCTATCTCTAAGCCTGTCGTAGATTCTAATTCTAGACCTCTTACTGAAACAGCGACAAGTCTGGATAGACCAGACGAGCCCGCTGCAGTAACTCGTGTTCCTAGAACTCTTGCCGATCTAAATTTGCAGACCCGTTTGGTGAAACTTCCCCGCTCAGTAACATTTTCCACCTGCCGAACCCGGCAGGGTCGCGTAGTTAGACCTCCTTCCCGTTACAAATGATTGCAGCGGGTGGACCTTTCGGTCTGCGCCTTGGGGGGTAATGTAGCATATCGCTACAAAGCGTAAGAATTATGAATTTCCATATTTCGCACTTAAATAAATTAATCATTAGCATTAAAAATCTTACTATAATTTATTATTAATTATTTTCTACTTCTAATTCGTAATCATTGAAGTTTTTGTGTAAATACATGAGAGATCAAATAATCAATCGACATTTCGAGTTTAAAGCAGCCCGATACGGCAACATCGAAGAGCGTCACTTGAACTGACTCACTCTTGCTTGTGGCTTTAGCGTGCGAACATCATCTCGTAAGTGCAAGTGAAATTTAGGCTTAGAATAGAAAGAAACCGGGTAAAGTATATGTGCCATGTGTTTTTTTCGTGTGATTGTGTTAAACGTAAAGAACTGCTCAGTGTCGTGAAGTAGGCATAAACTCTCAAATAGTGTTAAGATTCTTAGACTAGCATGTGTTATCTAGAGTGCTAACTCGGTGATATAGAGTGAATATTGCGTGTCATTTCCAAATTCACGTGTTAAAAATTCATACTAGATATTCAGCTAACGTCATTGTTTTTTTTACTGCAAAACTTATATTGTGTTTGCCAGTATCATATCGAAAATTTCTCATAAACTGACTCGGGAACGCACGCGGCTAAATCGCCGGCGTTCTTTGTCGATAGTGTGTCTTTGTTGTTTTCAATGGCGAAGCAGATACTGCCGTCTTCCGTCACTACTCCGTGACCATAACTGCACTATAAGCATGTGTTATAATAGTATCTTCTTCCTTTTTTTTACAAGGCGTACTTGCAGTAGTTTCTCTTAAATAATATTCCAACGCGAAATAATAATTTAAGACGTCTCCTAATAATCTCGTTTGTGTACGAATTACGAAGGTTATTCATGTCTATGCTTGCTAAAGTTTTGAGTCGTCTTTTATAGCTCATACTCCTTGAACCTTGCGTTTAATCGCACTTATTTCAATTTAAATCATTTCAATAACTGTCGCGCCCTTGTTCCCCTTCGCCAGGTAAGAAAAACACCGGAAGAAGAAGGAGGTTGTATTGGGCGCGGTTGAATACGTCACTGCAAAAACAAGAGTTATTTAGTTCTACAAATGGAGGCACTACCTAGGCTTTGGCTCGGAACTTTATGTCTTTTCCTTGGAGCACTGATTTCAATTAGATACAATATTTCCTCGAAGTGGTTTGAATCGTTGAAACAGCACCGGAATGCTGAGTCGTAGTCACAACAAAATGTTCACACAAATTTGAAAGAAACGAGACGGAAACAAGGTAAGCCATTTCATAATAGAGCCACCAATATATCACTACTTTCAAAGTCAGGATTTTTCACCCAATTGCTGCAATTTTACTCACGTACTCAGTAAAGATTAGATTATAATGACATCGAAAGGGTGTGAAATTTAGGTTGCACACAAGTTCAATCACGGACTTCTCAGTAAGAGATAAACGGATTAAAAGTTGAGTCATAGAGACGAAAGCAACAAACAAAGCTATGAGTTACACGATACGCAAACTTTCCGTAATAGACAGAAAAGGAGGGGGAATCGAAAACCTAATCAATGTATGTATACTTATAAAATATTTCTCATGAATTCTATCGTGAACAAATGAAATACCTAAAAAGGGCTAAAAAACATCACCTTAATTTTGGGGCCCGAACGATACAAAAGAGAAACTCTACTCAACTACGAAATTATTTCATAAAAAATACTCTACCGATAAGGACAGCAACTTTACAGAGTAGCCATAGTTTTCAACGAGGAGCGAATCAGTTTCGAAAACAACGCAGATTTCAAGAAAAATAAAAAGCACTGCGAGAAAACAAATGTAAAATTAAATAAGAAGTTTCTAATCGTTTCAGAATTATTGCTAGAGCTTAGTGTCGCGCCTTACATCTTTTAAAATTACTTACATCTTTGTTTGCGAGACCTCAGCTACGACACTAACCCTAGGCTTACTTTTTTATGCTTTACATTACCTGTAAAGTAAAAGAAATCACATTAAATCATTATCATGCACACGCGCAATTTACAACCCAGACTAGGCTTAACTTACAAAGACACGAAAGGGGGACCAGGTCGGCCATTTTTTTATATGGCGCTTGAGGCGCAGCAATACACGACAACTGCATATGGAAGACTCGTAATATGCACATGACCTTCAAATTAATCATGCTGCAAATTAAAGCATCTCGGCCCCTTCAATAAATAACGCACTTCTTCGATCATACAAATGATTTTGAGACTCAGTGGTTAAAACTTACAGAGAAATAAAAAATCACTTGAATAAGACAAAACGCACAGAGACAACATTCTGAGGCTGCCGAAGCACGCACTTGAAAAACTGACACACACAAATGTAGAATGGCTATCCACGGTTCTTACAGATATAAGGCACACTTTCACTTCAGTTCTTTTAATTTTATTAAGTTCGATCATCACTTAAAAGGGTTCAAACACACATTTAAGGCTTATTAGGTAGGTAACCTGAGCACGAAATATCACACCTGCTCTCGGAAGAGCTTCTGCTATAGTGACGTGGAAGCTGTTCCACAGGGGACGCCGAAATAAGAATGTTACCAGAAAACCCCAGCATACGCTAAAGGAAAAAACCTAGATCAACTAAAAGGGCGTAAATGAATAAATTTTCTTACCCGTTTCCTATTGTTTTCGTGGTTACCAAGTAGTACAATCATTGAGGCTCCTTGAAATTAATCGTTTTGCCAACACAAATCATGACTGTAAACCCCAGGAGACAGATAAAAACCCAGATCCGCGGTTAAAACCCCAGAATGCGCAACCAGCTGAAATGAATCTACGTAACGGCGGAGAACTCCCGCATTTAATCTTACATACGCGGACAGAGCTAGAACGTTTGATAAGTATCGGAGTTTTTTGTTCTATTTTAAATAAAGATATTATCGACATCATAAATCGACATTTAGTGACATTAACGATTAACTTTTCTGATAGAATTAAGTTATTGACCTAAAATCGCTCATTTCAAAATCACGAATTTGCTCTGGAAATTTCGGAACAGTCAATGAGAAACGGTTCATTTAAATGGCGGGCTAAAACCCAAAATGACTTAAAGACGGAGATAGGCATGACACTCCCCCCTATTTTGGAAAAATACACATAAAACATCCTTGCGACGGCTTGAAGAGAGTACGTAAAGCGTACCTTAGCTTGGCACACGATAATCAGTAACATTACGCTTATACTAAAAAACCATAAATCAATCCGTTTACAATACGAAATTTCTTAAACCTAGATAGAGATCATTCTTCCTTAGTCCGATAGGCACAAGGACAACGCACGTGACTAGTGTTAGGAACGTTACGAGCGAATAATACAACAAATTAGAGGCGAACCCCGTCAGTATTCAAAATCTAATACTCTATAGTAGGCAAACCGCAAACTGACTTAGTGAGAGATAGATAGGAGAGGAAAAACGAACGTGCTTCACGCATCACACCACTACCGGGAGAGGAAGGAGAAGTCTGCAGCTCTTCACCTCCCCCCATCAGCAGCAGTGAGACACCTTCCGCCGATCGCTTGAAATAAGCATATTAAAAAATAGGTAAGCTCGACAGGGAGACTGGAAGGACGCGTCACAGTTGCGACGGGCACGATAGATAGAGTACACTAATATAATTGATTCGAGAATCTGACACTATGAGATCTAGTTGTCTCCTCGGAGACCTAAACTTACTACTTTTCCTATCGGACGTTCGCACGCTATCGTACCTCCCGCAGCAGCGGCCCGAGATACCACTACGGAACGTACTAGACCGTCCCCGCTCTTCTTGACCCTGACTACCCTACCCATCGCCCATTTATTTCTCGGAGCGGGCTCGACGAGCATGACGATGTCTCCAGGGCTCAAGTTGGTTGTCCTCTTCGTCCACTTGGAGCGCGATTGAAGCTCCTGTATGTAGTCGCTTTTCCACTTCTGCCAGAAGACCTCTGCCAGATGGTTGACTCTACGCCAGCGCTTCTTTCCGTAGGCTATGAGGTCCGCAGGGGAGGTGTCGCAGAGAGGAGGGTTGTCGCCCGCTTCTTTCAACGTTAGGAGCATGTTTGGAGTCAGGGGTTGTGGATCATTAGGGTCGCTCGATAGGGACCATAATGGCGTGTTGTTGACGATTGATGCTGCTTCTTGAAAAAAGGTGTAGAGCTCATCTCTACTAGGCGTTCGCATGCCGCACTGGGAAAGCGAGAACAACATGGCCTTCTTTATAGCTCCCACTTTACGTTCCCAAACTCCACCGAAATGGGGTGCGTGAGGGGGATTAAAGATCCACTGTACATCGAAGTCTTGCAGCGTCTTGGAGAGTGACCTCATGTCGAGGTCCTGGTTATAGCTGCCGACGAAATTAGAACCGCGGTCGCTCCTTATGATTTTGCACGATCCACGAACGCACATGAATCGCCTGAGAGCGTTTCGAAAGCTAGAAGTGTCCATGGCAGGCAGCGGTTCCACATGCACCGCTCTAGAGGTTAGACAGGTCAACACCAAGGCCCATACCTTAGAAGTCCTCTTATTGCTTCTCGTAGAGATTCCCTCGACGACCTGCCACGGGCCTGCCACGTCCAAACCTGTGTTCGTAAAGGGAGCGGTGCAAGCAAGTCGGTCCTCCGGTAGGTCACTCATTTTCTGCTCTTCGGGTCTCCTTCTCAATTTTCTACAGACGACGCAGTCATTTACGAACTTACGGATGACTTTCTTTCCGTGCACTATATGATAGCCTGCATCTCGTACGGCTCCATGAGAAATGTGAGCACCTTGATGCCCGGAGAGTTTGTGATAATGAGACACAATGCTAGAGGTGAGCGGGTGGTCTTCGGGAAGCACAATGGGGTGCTTTATACACCCGGGCAAGTTGACGCGCCTGAGGCGTCCGCCTACTCGCAACAGACCGTCAGCATCAATAAAGGGGCTCAAAGAAGACAAAGGGTGGCGCAGAGGAATGTCCTTTTCTTTCTTGAGATTACTGATCACGTCTTGAAAGGTTGCGTGTTGAACGTCAGAGATGGCTAACTTCTCACCCCCGAAGTTTAGTGATTCCAAGGGTCTGATCGCCAGAGCCACTCCTTTTCTTTGCTGAGTTCGGTCCTTCCATTTGAAATAGAAGTTCGTCGCCAGTCTTGATGCTCTACGAACAGAGACAAAGTCACCAGTTAAGTAGGCAGGAACTTCACGCTGAAGCTCTGGGGTCTGAAGGGAGGTGACGAAATTCGAGCATTCCTGGACGAGTTTCTCCTCGGGCAAACTCACTGAAAGCGAGATATCTGCGCCTTCTTGCTCGTCAGGCAGATGATCTTCCCACAGAAAGGAAGGGCCCGTCAACCAGCGTATCCTCTTCAGGTTCTCTGCGCTTGTAGGACGAGAGGCCATATCCGCCGGGTTGCACTCTGTGGCTACGTACCGCCAGAGTTCCTTGGGACGAACCTTCGTAGCCGCTTCAATTCTTCTAGTCACATACTTTGAAAATCTTTTAGTTTCGTTGTTGAGGTAGCCCAGCACTACCTTGCTGTCTGAGTACATCACTACGTCGTTGATCTCGACGCTCATTTCTTCGCATATTCTTCTGGAGGCCTCGCTGCACTCGACGGCCGCGCAGAGTTCCAAACGTGGTATGCTTGTGGCAGCTCTGGGAGCCACCTTGCTGTCAGCGCTTACAAAAGACACGTGTACTCGTCCACTCACATCGACTGATCGTAAGTAGGTGACATGTCCTATGGCTTGTTCAGAGGCGTCGGCAAAGGAATGCAAACTTCGTGAGTGAACCTCCCCGAAGTCTCCAGGAATGAGGCACCTGTCCAACGACAGGTCGGAGAGTCCTCGCAACGACTCTTTCCACGATTCCCACGTCGCAAGATGAGCGACGGGAAGAGGATCGTCCCACCCCAACCTTGCCAAATTTTCAGGGTCTTGTTTTACGGGAGGGATCAAGGTGCGCATGATCAGTCGGCCTCCCAATACGATGGGGCTAGCTAAGCCGATTGGATCGAAGATTGAATTGACGGTGGCTAACAAACCACGTTTCGTGAACGGTCGGTCCACCACCTCGGTATGTACGTCAAACCGGTCGGTCGTAGTATTCCACGTCACTCCTAGGGTGCGCTGACTACAGCCATCCTCCCAAAACTCCACTTTTCCTTCCTCGCGTTCCGATTCCGGGAATGCGTTCAAAACCTCCTGATGACTAGAAGAGATTTTGTGAAGACGAACCTTGAACGTCTCCAGGTACTCTCGAGTCTTGACTAGAATGTCGACGGCCTCTTGAGCTGAACCTGCGGATCCCAGTCCGTCGTCAACGTAAAATCCGCGCTCGACGTAGCTCAGAGCTTTCCAGGCAAGTCTGTCTCCGTTTTCTCTCTCCTCTCTTGAGGCTTCCCTAATGGCGTGGCGCAGACAGTGAGTTGCGACAGCCGGACTTGATCGATTTCCGAAGACGTGCACTCTTGCCCGGTATGAGACAATTGCTTTGCAAGGATCATTGTCCTTGAACCAGAAGAACCTGAGAAAATCTCGGTCGGAGGGACGGACATAGAAGGCGTGGAACATCTTTTCCACATCGGCAACGAAACCAACCTTGTTCTCTCGAAACCTAAGGAGCACTCCACGAAGACTATTGTTGGCATCTGGCCCCTGAAGCAAGGTTCCATTTAAGTTGCGTCCGAAATACTGCGCCGCAGAGTCGAAGACGATGCGCACCTTCTTTTTCTTGGGATGTGTAACGGGAAAAACCGGGAGATACCAAAAGTGTCCTTCGGCCGGTTGAAGTTCTTGGGAAGGAATTACCTCTACGTGTCCACTATCCACGTAGTCTTGGACTATCTTCAAACACTGCTGTAATTTGGCGGGGTCTTTGACTAACCGCGCCAAAGTGTTTCTGGAGCGGCGATAGACGGCCTTCGTGTTGTCTGGAAGCTTAGACATGCGATCTATGAATGGCAGCGGAGTTTCTAGATGCCCTTCAGCATTTACAACTATATTCTCGTCAATCAGCGACAAGAATTTCCTGTCCTCAACGGACGGTCCAGGACTCTCGTCGTCCATTCTGGTGTCGAAGACTGGAGCCAGAGGACCGAAACAAGGCTGAGCCGAAAAGTGATCTTCGACTTGAGTTTTATACACACTCATCTGCATGTTCGACGGGTGAGGCTCTGAAGGGTTGACTCTTTCAACAACAGCCCATCCCAAAGGTGTTTTGTAGACAGGGGGCTTCCGGTGGACCAGATCTGCAACTAATACGTCTTCAGCGTCTCGGCCCAGCAACAGACTCACGGGAGCATTGCAGTCCAGAGGAAGAAATTCCGATGCAAGATGAGCGATGTCGGGGTTCTTCAAGACGTCTTCTCTCGTTGCCACGTCGTGCTTATTATGAGGAATGCCGTCGTGCTCGAATAGCGGGGGAAGAGCGTAAGACTCAGAGCGGTTTACGCCCTTTACTCGAAAGCCCTCCGTAGTCCGACCGTAGGATTTAATTTTAGAACTTGAAATCGTGGTGATGGAATACGTTTCCTTTTTGTGAGGTAATGCAAAGAAATCTAACAAAGAAGATGTGGCGAAAGAGTTGGTACTTTGGTCATCCAGGATGACGTAAGTGCGGAGAGTTTTACTGCTTCTTCCGGGCGCCGTCACGTCCACCAAGACCATCTTAGAGCAGCTTCGGTTTTTCGATGGTTGTCACTTTTCCGTATACAGGTTTTCCATTTCTGGAGCGTCGCGTCTCTCGTTGAGAGGCGAAGACCTGAGGGCCCAGCGTCCTCGAGGCGCTGGTCCTCCCCTCGAAGCAAAACCTCTTCCCCGTACGCCGAAATTTTCTGAGTGGCTGCGCCTCTGACCCTCAGACCTGTCCGAATGAAGCAGCGTGTGATGAGAACTGGAACCACAGGCTTCGCACCTCTGATCTGCGGTGCATTGAGCTATACGGTGCGCTCCGAAACATCGGAAACACGCACCGCACTCCACAACGATACCCTTACGATCCGCAACATTCAAACTAGAAAATCTGTTGCAAGACGCCAGAGAATGCCCGGAGCTATGGTGTAAGGGGCATTCGGTTCTCGTGTTTTCCACTTGCGAGGATTCAACAGCAAGCACGGTGGCTCGCTTGCTGGACTTGCCCTTAGGTCCAGTATGCTGGTCGTTGTCCAACTTGGTGAGAACTCCCGAGTACGTGCGCTGAGCATTCTCGCGCAAGAACCTGCAGAATTCCTCTAAAGGAGGATGGCGCTTATGAGATTTCTGGTAGTTGAGCTTGGATTTATTCCACCGGCATTTAATAAAATCCGGGAGCTTCTCATAAATTGGTTCGAGGCCCAGAGCGTAATTGTAGTATTCCAAGTCTCTCACCTCCCTCATCTGCCCCTGGATGCTGTAGCACAGGTCGCCCAACTTTTGCAGCGATTGAGCGGTTTTGGGATCAAATTCAGTCGTTTTTATTTGGTCGAATCTCTCGATCATCTTCTTGAACTCCGCCGTGATTTGCTCCGACGAGCCATATCGTTCTCTCAGTTGAGAGACGATTTCGTCCAAAGTTCGCTTCGGATCACTTCCGAATGAAGTCCTCAATCCGACGATTGTGTCACGAGGTTCCCCAGATGTGCGCGCTTCTAGGATGCCGACCACGTCGCTCGGATTTAAAGAAAGGTTCCTTAAGTCGTTTCGAAGCTCAGCGAACCAAGTATGGTAACGTTTGGGCTCGCCTCGGAAAGGGTTGGGAGGTGACTTTTTTAGTTCCATTAAAACTAGATGTCTTGAAGCGGCGTCGAGTTTAAGTTCATTTCCCGCGCAGCAGTCACTGCTGGCCAATGGTTTTTCTAGGTAGCACAAAAGCGGGTCTTGAGGGTTGTAATTGGTAGAGTTCCCTTGATTGTTGTCAGCGGCTCGAGTGGGTCTTGATTCCCGAACTCTCCGTGGGCGAGAACTCCGAAGTCCAGCATTTTAAATTCCTCTACTCTCCAGGTTCGGTGGGGGACGTACCTCAGAACGGCTCAAAAAACTAGAGTCGGAGCTCGTCGATGAGCACGGGGCATTTTGACGCATTTTGGAGGCCTTATTTCGTTTTCGATCTTGAAACTGGGAAGCAGCGTCCCGCTGCTGTGCCTGAGTGTCACGAAGGTTAGGTGGAGGGGGGCAATAAAACACACTGCCGTGGTTCTGCGAGACCCATTCTTCGGTGTGCCTAGATTTTTCCGTTTCGCTGACTGCGCCGATCGAAACGTCGGGGCTGGAGAGACCTCTGTTGCTGATCTCGTCTATTTCAAGTGAGATTTTACTTTTCTCTGCCTTAGCTTCTACTTCAGCAAGCTTCACAGCGAGCTCACACTGCGACCTGAGCTCCGCAACTCGTGCTTGGTGCGCAATGTTGATCCTCTTTATAGAACTTTCCAGGTCCACCAGCCTCGTGGACTCCGCCACGGACATAGCTCTAGAGGAGGTGCTTCGCCTTGGCCCCGATCCTCGACCGTCCTTTCCTGAGTGAGTTGACGTGGAGCTCTCGCTGGAAAGGTCGTTCACACGAGGGTTGAGAAAGCACTTTACTTGCCTCTTTAATTGCCGGTAGTCAGCCATGAGATTTTTAGCTTCTTGTCCGGCTCCAACTTTTCTTAGATATTCTAACTCGCTTTCTACTAGTCCTCGCCAATCTCGAAATTGGTGAAGACACTCGAGGGATTCCTGGTTCCATTCTTCTTCAGTCCAGGCTTCCCTTCTGGCGCTGGACATTTTTACTTTAATCGTTTCCTGAAGACGAGTCATGTGATCAAGCCGCACGACTCTTGAGTCCTGCCGTGGTCTACACGAATCCATTTTTTAATAAATGCCCCTACGCCGCGAAGTCTAATGGCACTCACTTCGTTTAGGAGCGATGCAGCTGTGTGTCAGCAGAGGTCTCGGGAGTATGCCACCCCACAAAGATTGACTGTCGCGCCCTTGTTCCCCTTCGCCAGGTAAGAAAAACACCGGAAGAAGAAGGAGGTTGTATTGGGCGCGGTTGAATACGTCACTGCAAAAACAAGAGTTATTTAGTTCTACAAATGGAGGCACTACCTAGGCTTTGGCTCGGAACTTTATATCTTTTCCTTGGAGCACTGATTTCAATTAGATACAATATTTCCTCGAAGTGGTTTGAATCGTTGAAACAGCACCGGAATGCTGAGTCGTAGTCACAACAAAATGTTCACACAAATTTGAAAGAAACGAGACGGAAACAAGGTAAGCCATTTCATAATAGAGCCACCAATATATCACTACTTTCAAAGTCAGGATTTTTCACCCAATTGCTGCAATTTTACTCACGTACTCAGTAAAGATTAGATTATAATGACATCGAAAGGGTGTGAAATTTAGGTTGCACACAAGTTCAATCACGGACTTCTCAGTAAGAGATAAACGGATTAAAAGTTGAGTCATAGAGACGAAAGCAACAAACAAAGCTATGAGTTACACGATACGCAAACTTTCCGTAATAGACAGAAAAGGAGGGGGAATCGAAAACCTAATCAATGTATGTATACTTATAAAATATTTCTCATGAATTCTATCGTGAACAAATGAAATACCTAAAAAGGGCTAAAAAACATCACCTTAATTTTGGGGCCCGAACGATACAAAAGAGAAACTCTACTCAACTACGAAATTATTTCATAAAAAATACTCTACCGATAAGGACAGCAGCTTTACAGAGTAGCCATAGTTTTCAACGAGGAGCGAATCAGTTTCGAAAACAACGCAGATTTCAAGAAAAATAAAAAGCACTGCGAGAAAACAAATGTAAAATTAAATAAGAAGTTTCTAATCGTTTCAGAATTATTGCTAGAGCTTAGTGTCGCGCCCTTACATCTTTTAAAATTACTTACATCTTTGTTTGCGAGACCTCAGCTACGACACTAACCCTAGGCTTACTTTTTTATGCTTTACATTACCTGTAAAGTAAAAGAAATCACATTAAATCATTATCATGCACACGCGCAATTTACAACCCAGACTAGGCTTAACTTACAAAGACACGAAAGGGGGACCAGGTCGGCCATTTTTTTATATGGCGCTTGAGGCGCAGCAATACACGACAACTGCATATGGAAGACTCGTAATATGCACATGACCTTCAAATTAATCATGCTGCAAATTAAAGCATCTCGGCCCCTTCAATAAATAACGCACTTCTTCGATCATACAAATGATTTTGAGACTCAGTGGTTAAAACTTACAGAGAAATAAAAAATCACTTGAATAAGACAAAACGCACAGAGACAACATTCTGAGGCTGCCGAAGCACGCACTTGAAAAACTGACACACACAAAGGTAGAATGGCTATCCACGGTTCTTACAGATATAAGGCACACTTTCACTTCAGTTCTTTTAATTTTATTAAGTTCGATCATCACTTAAAAGGGTTCAAAAACACATTTAAGGCTTATTAGGTAGGTAGCCTGAGCACGAAATATCACACCTGCTCTCGGAAGAGCTTCTGCTATAGTGACGTGGAAGCTGTTCCACAGGGGACGCCGAAATAAGAATGTTACCAGAAAACCCCAGCATACGCTAAAGGAAAAAACCCAGATCAACTGAAAGGGCGTAAATGAATAAATTTTCTTACCCGTTTCCTATTGTTTTCGTGGTTACCAAGTAGTACAATCATTGAGGCTCCTTGAAATTTATCGTTTTGCCAACACAAATCATGACTGTAAACCCCAGGAGACAGATAAAAACCCAGATCCGCGGTTAAAACCCCAGAATGCGCAACCAGCTGAAATGAATCTACGTAACAGCGGAGAACTCCCGCATTTAATCTCACATACGCGGACAGAGCTAGAACGTTTGATAAGTATCGGAGTTTTTTATTCTATTTTAAATAAAGATATTATCGACATCATAAATCGACATTTAGTGACATTAACGATTAACTTTTCTGATAGAATTAAGTTATTGACCTAAAATCGCTCATTTCAAAATCACGAATTTGCTCTGGAAATTTCGGAACAGTCAATGAGAAACGGTTCATTTAAATGGCGGGCTAAAACCCAAAATGACTTAAAGACGGAGAAAGGCATGACAATAACAATTTAATTTCATTCTGGTCATTCTTGTGACAAAAATACCCACTTCCATTTGCCTTTCGCGAGTGCGCACAAATTATGCCGGCGGCTTTCGAATGCCGACGTGTAGAGCCGCCGGGTTATTCGCCGCACTGATCTTCATGTTTTAATCTCGCGCACATTTCCTTTCTGTGCAAGCAAAACGTTTAGTGTTTCCTTTTCTTATTATTGGGTATTATTCCCTACCATTTATTAATTGCAACTGATATTATCCGTGATTTTCAGTAGGATTTATATCAAATGAAACCTGAGAATTTTTCTCTGTTATTTCTTGTACAGTTATAGAGACGTCCTAGAGTACTTAAAGAAGCATTAATTCTCTTTACATGAAAATTTTAATTGCTGTAATTCTTTTCTTCTGCTTCTTGAACCATGTCTTGTTAAGTCATGTGTTTTGAAATGGTTCCAGGGATTTGATCCCCGATTTTTGCCTTTAGATAATCACCAATAGTATTACTGAAAATTCTTAAATTTTCTGCCTGGTATTTAAAGCAGGAGCAGCTGTATAAGAGTTTTTTTCTTAATTGATTCTGTCCTATTTCTCTACTTTTGGGCTGGACGAAAAAAGGAGAACCAGAAATTAACTAGAGTCGAATCTGTAGGAGTTCTCGAATTCTGCCGTGTGGGAGTTTTATTATTTTACGATTTGTGGACTGTCAGTGGTGTTTCCTTGGTGTCTCCTTGGACTGTTCATCCAGCTTTTTGGACTCCTTGCAGGACCTCAACGTCATCACACACACCACTTACAACATTCTCCCTGGGCCGCTTTTGGGACTCTCTACTCGGATTAGAATTGGCTATGTTCTGGGCCTTTAGCCTTATATATTCTCTAATTACGGGCCTTAATTCTCAACTGCCTAAAATTACGGGCACAATGGAATCAGTCTCTCATTTGCTGAAGTCAGCGTGCCTGGATCTTAATTACTATTCAAACGAAGAGTCATCATCGCCATCAGGCTCGGCACCTTGTGATCAAACTCACCTGCTCCAAAATTAAGCAGGCGTTGCCCACATAAAGAGCCACGCACCGATTGTTGTGCTTATTTAAAAATTGCCCTGAGTAAATTGAATATTCTGAACACAATACACTTAACCTCGTCCACCGGCCGGAGCGACTGCCTCAGGACTGCGAAGTATCTTTCAGTCAAGATCTGCAGGATCAAGTCTCGGCGATCCGCAGGATCAAGTTTCGGCGATCCTCCCGGTTCCTTCAAATAAAACCATACACAAAAAGCTGAGTCCAAAGTGCCTTATTATCCCTCTCATAATTTTTCCCAGATGCTTGTCGAGGTTTTGTAAGGACTCGCTATACCCCCTCGGTCAGATCCAAACATCTCCGACTCCAACTTAAAACATACGTCTCCCGACTCCGACTCCGCAACCCAGATTCCATCCAATTCTAATGGGACCCACCCCCCGCTCTCTGCCCCCCCCCCCCCCCAGGAAGCGTATGAGATTTTTGTCATACATGTCGGCCTGAAGAATAATTTGCTCTAAAAAAGGAAATTGATTTGAAGTTTATAGGTGCTTTAGTTTAGAAATTAACTTTGGCAGAAAATGAGGCTCATCGAAAAATGTGACTCTCATCGAGAGCTTGGGGGAACCTCGCTCTCTGCCCCCCCCCCCCCCAGGAAGCGTATGAGATTTTTGTCATACATGTCGGCCTGAAGAATAATTTGCTCTAAAAAAGGAAATTGATTTGAAGTTTATAGGTGCTTTAGGTTAGAAATTAACTTTGGCAGAAAATGAGGCTCATCGAAAAATGTGACTCTCATCGAGAGCTTGGAGGAACCTCGCTCTCTGCCCCCCCCCCCCCCCCAGGAAGCGTATGAGAGTTTTGTCATACATGTCGGCCTGAAGAATAATTTGCTCTAAAAAAGGAAATTAATTTGAAGTTTATAGGTGCTTTAGTTTAGAAATTAACTTTGGCAGAAAATGAGGCTCATCGAAAAATGTGACTCTCATCGAGAGCTTGGGGGAACCTCGCTCTCTGCCCCCCCCCCCCCCCCCCAGGAAGCGTATGAGATTTTTGTCATACATGTCGGGCTGAAGAATAATTTGTTCTAAAAAAGGAAATTAATTTGAAGTTCATAGGTGCTTTAGTTCAGAAATTAACTTTGGCAGCAAATGAGGCTCATCGAAAAATGTGACTCTCATCGAGAGCTTGGGGGAACCTCGCTCTCTGCCCCCCCCCCCCCCCCCCCCCAGGAAGCGTATGAGAGTTTTGTCATACATGTCGGCCTGAAGAATAATTTGCTCTAAAAAAGGAAATTGATTTGAAGTTTATAGGTGCTTTAGTTTAGAAATTAACTTTGGCAGAAAATGAGGCTCATCGAAAAATGTGACTCTCATCGAGAGCTTACGGGAACTTTACTTCCTGTTGTCTGTGAACGCTAAAGTGTTTTGGCATTTGCGAATTTCTCTTAAGAAAGTTTTATTCTTTCTTTTGAGAGTAATTTGAACTCGATAGGTGCATTATTTCGAAAGTTACATGTGAATGAAGTTAATGAACTTTTATGTTTTGGTGGAGCACGAGTCGAGAAGGTATCTCAAGAAATTCTGTACCAAACTGTTTCTTGAAGTGTCTCGGCTGCGGCCTGCCGGTTGAAATATATGAGATACTGTTATTCCTTAATTAAGATTTCTAGTAAAACTTCAGAAGAATGTAAGCAAAAGAAAGTTACCCTAAATTATCATAGTTTTAAATTTGTAAAATGTAATTTGAAGTAAAAGTTGTTAACTTTGCTATCGTTAATTATTACGAAATAACTTGACTGTAGGACTTGAGCAAAAGTGTTGTTTTCTAACACTAATTCCCAAGAATTGTAGTATTTAATTCTACAACCGACCGGCACGTTTAATCGCGAACTGGTAAAGTTCTGAGGGTATTCATCGATTATGTAAATTGTATTAAGAGGCTATACGCCTTTTTATATCAGTTTCTTGATAGCTACATATGTATTTGCTAGTATAGTTTGGACTATCCTTTGCCTTGTACCGTACATAATCTACTTCTTTACATTTCTCAAAACAGAGAAAATGTTTAATGATTTGTGTAAGAATTTAAAAATATATAAATAATTGGAGAAAAGTCACTAAAATAATATTTCTGCTCATCAGTTTCCATGTGTGACTTGATATTTGGTAAATTAAGACATGAAAATACATATTTGGCTTTTCATTCCATTAGTCTCTGTAGTACGAGCTGTGAGACGTCCCTTACTACAAGTGTTGTCCTTATCTTCTAGTATGGGTGTCTCAGTAACGACAAGTTGATTCTGGTTAAAATTTTGCTCGTCAGTGTGTCAAGATTTAAGTAGGGTGAAGGGAAATAACTAAAATTTTGCACCACTGTGTTGGAAGATGGCGGTGCAAGGTGATGTCGGGACGAAAGAAGAGGTTAAGACTCAATTCAATACCATTGAAGGCCTATACAAAGTTGTGCCACTGTCGGAATATAGCAGACCAAATAGATTAGCATATAATAATGCTGGTGGTGTGGGTTCTAGTCCTCCTGTAAGATTATCATTTGTTAGTTTACCAGAAATGGGAGGTGGTGTGAATCCCGCAAATGAAGACAGAACTAAAATATGTTACAATTATGGAAGAGACCTGTATGTGTATTCATATAGAGGAATAAGAAAAGTAAGTATTATTTAATGCTATACAAATATTTTTTGTTGTTGATGTATAAATACTATTTAATATTCTTTAATTTCATGCGTGTTACTTTGACATAATTTGTGAAATAATGTTGGTAAATCTGAAGGAGATGACAGTTGTCAATTTTCCACTTTTTGGTGCCTGAACCTAATTAATTGAATCAAAATAAACAAGTTTTCCTCTATTCTTTTTTCGTCTCAAATGAGTATTTTACGATTTATAGCGGTAAGTTTAGTTTCGTCATTGATGACGAATGCGCTCGAATAAACAGCTACTCATCAATTTTTGAATTTTGTTGCTGGAAACATGGTAATAACATCAAAATAATCAACTTTTATTCTATACACTTTTTTCGTCAAATGAGTATTTAACAAGGTATAGTGGTAGGTTTGGTTTTGTCTTTCAAGACAGAGCGCTGGAAGCGAGACGCCATTGCAGTATTGCCATACAACTCGATCAAAGAATTTCTTTCCGCTTCAAAGACTGGAGTTGCGGTAAGTCATTTACCGCTATAACTAATAAAATTCTCATTTGAGACAAAAAGTGCATAGAAGAAAACTTGTTTATTTCGATCTAATTAACTATGCTAAGGCATCAAAATTTACAAAATCGACAACTGTCATCTCCTTCAGATTTACCATGATGTTCAAGTAATTCATCTAGTAAATTGACATATCTAAAATAAGTCATGATTTTCTTCCATTTAAACTATATCTCTGTTCTTATAACTCTATTTTTTGTACACAGCAAATTCAAGTGTTTGTATTTAACCTGTGACTAGTTTCAAAATTTAATAATCAGTCAATGTGAAGCGTGATGTGATCAAAGGAAATGAGGTCAATGTTGAATTTAATGTTGTCAACAACTTTTGTAATTTAATTACAAAATTTAGGTAATTGGAAACATTTTAAGACGTTTTACACAAATGACATTGTGGTCACAAATGCTTAGTTTTCAAGATATAGCATAAATAACGTTCAGGTAAGAATAGCATTAATGGGAGTGTCGATACGGCTCTTCCGGCGTTTTGCGGACGTGGACCATGCTAAGTTTTTTGGCGGGAATCTTTGGCCTTGGTATAGTCAAGTTCAATAAAGATATTTTAGATTTATTTAGGTTAGTATATTTAACCAACCTAACTTAACCTAACCTAACCTTGTCTATTGTTACATTAAAACCGTACTTTTTGCTTATTTATGTGTCCGTTTGCTCAATTATTTATTTTAGAATTATTCAACTTTGAACTTGGCTTTCGCGTGCCAAGGAAGCGGACGTGCCGAGCAGAATTTAATTAATAACGGAAGCTAATTAAATTAATAATGGAAGCTAATCCCCTATTACAAACGTAAAGAGGATGGGTTGTGAGGGGAAGCCATAGTTCTTCTAGTGAAAATTATAAATAAAGGTTGAAAGCAACCCATTAAGGTCACGTCAACAATCGTGTTTACATTTGCTCCATGATGGCGGCGTCCGTACCGGGTGGCACCATCTATGAGCTGACTGTAAAGGTGATGGTACCGGGTGGCGCCATCCATGAGCTGGCTGTAAAGGTGAGGACGTAATAATGACGACTAAAAAAAACGTCAAAAACACCATGTACGAGAAATAATACGTCAACTTTTTTGTGTTATTGACTGATAACAATATTTCTTATTATTTTATTAACAATTTCTATCATTCTTTCATTTCTACAAAGTTTTGGCCAAAACTTTAACACCTTGTGATCCGAACTTTGCCTTTTCCGACCCAACCTGTTGTACCCTGTGTTTTACATTTAGCGCAGGAAAGCGATTTCACCTATAACTTTAAAGCTGAATAATTCTAAAATAACGCATCAGCGAGCAGAATGTCATTCATGTAAAACGTTCTTAAATGGGTTCTTTAGTGATTCTTGGGAATACAATTTCCATTTCCTTTGATCACATCACGCTTCACATTGACCGAATAATCATTCAATGGTATAAAAGCACTTCATTTTAAGGAGGTCATCCGGGGGCCCTTGCGATGTCATGGTCATTTTGCATGTTTTTGTTGTAGAAGGACCCTTAGTTGGTGGACTATTCGTTCCTAAAATTTTATGGCGCTACGACAATAATTCCCCCCCTCCCGGGGGGGAATTAGGGACCAAAATATTTCAATTTTCCCGATTTTGACCCTATATTAAAAGAGAAGAAATGGGAAATGGAAAAAAGCCGAATGTGAGTGTGTTAGAAATGTTTCAAGGATTCTAAAACTGCATTTGTTTTTATTCTAGCATCAAACCTGAAGGAGGAGTTCCATTTTAAAATATCGATATCAATGAAAGCACCCAAAATCTTTCAATTTTCCCGATTTTGACCCCATATAAAAAGAGAACAAATGGGAAATGGAAAAAAAGCCGAATGTGAGTGTGTTAGAAATGTTCCAAGGATTCTAAAACTGCATTTGTTTTTGTTCTAGCATCAAAACTTAAGGAGGAGTCCCATTTTGAAATATCAATATTAGTGAAATATCAATACCTAAAAATCAATATGTCAAATTCTTGCAAAATCTAAGGCCTGAATCAAAAAAATTAATAGAATTAATTGTGTTTTTTTTCAAAGGTTACATATCATAGTCAGATTTCATCAGAATCAGACTGAAAAAAGAAAAAAATTATTTTTTTTAATTAAAGGGAAAAATTTAAAATTTTTTTTTTTTTTAAATCACAATTCACAGTTTGAATATGAAGTTATGTATGGAAAGTATCGAAATAAAAATTAAAACTGCATTTAATTACATCAATTGTTCATTATATTACACTTCAGCACAAAATTTTTCTTTTTGCTTATACCCAACACTTCGAATTTTCAACATTCATCCTGGGACTAGTTCTCTAGTTTTGATGCTAGAACAAATCCAAAGACAGTTTTAGAATCCTTGGAACATTTCTAACGAACTTTCGTTCTGTTCGTTTTCAAATTCAAATTCTTTGAAGAAATATATAGCTCTAAACCTAAAAAATTGTTGCTGATTTTTGAAATTTCCAAAAATTTTGAAAAAATAGAAAAAAAAAAATTTGAAAATAAACACAACGAACGTTTGTTAGAAATGTTCCAAGGGTTCTAAAACTGTCTTTCTTTTTATTCTAGCATCAAAACTGAAGGAGGAGTCCCAATTTGAAAAATATACCAAAAACACATTTTTCGTCAAAAAAAACTAAGGCCTAAATCGAAAAAATGACATGAGTAAAAAAGGTTTACTTTCACAAAAGACATATACTGGCCAATTTTCAAACCAATCGGACGAAAAAAGGTCCCAAACCCAGATGATCTCCTTAATAAAGGCCAGTAATTGCCATTTCTATCCGTTTTTTTAAAATGGCACAATGTTAGTGATGCTATTTTTAACTTGGCTTTGAACTATTTAATTTGAATGCTTGTAAACAAAGTTTTAAGACAGCGCCCCCCCCAAGAAATTAGAAAATTAAGGGAAAAAATAGGTTTTAGCTGCTATAGGAAATGAAAAAGGTAAGGTACATTCTTTGAAAAACATGAAGTTTGTACGCTCACTCGTTCGCCTGGTATGGGGTTTTGAAGAATGGGGGGGGGAGGGGAGGGGGAACTCGTATTTTACCATGTTACACTTCCCCCTTGGCTCTTTCTTCATGGTGCAATGTTGCTATGTCATCTCCTATGTTGCT
This sequence comes from Morinoia aosen, assembly GCA_030386875.1. NCBI lineage: Eukaryota > Metazoa > Arthropoda > Malacostraca > Amphipoda > Talitridae > Morinoia > Morinoia aosen. The sequence goes on along the minus strand of CM059559.1, from coordinate 16,361,344 downwards.
GTATTACTCTCTAAGGATTTCAGGGGTAGTGATGTACCGATGTATCAGTATCTGCAGTATCGGCCATTTTTAGTGGTATCGGTATCGGCAAAATCCGGCCGATACTTTACCGATACGTTCCAATAATACGTATTTTATCATTAAAATGAAGGTCATAAATTATGAAAGTAAAAGTATGTAACCTAATAATACCCGTTGTGTGTTTATTTATATATGTATTTGGTGTCCGCTTCTTAACCCGTCGCCACGTCCTGGACTCTTAGAAGGTCGGCAAAGCTAGCACCTGTTTCACATCAGCAAACCTAGAGTTGCCATATATGGTCTTAAGCGTCTCGTTACTCACGGCGGGCGAACTTTGTAGGTTGCGAGAACAGACTAAAAATAGTACCCGTGAAAAGACACGAACGTGCACAATCACCGAAATGCTTGTCGCCATAAGGTGGAGCATCAGGAATATACCAAAACACCCCCCATTTTCGTGCAAAATCGCACTTCCCGGAGTCCCAGCGCTCTCAAACTTGGTGAGCGTGTACAAGGGAAAATTCTAAGACCTACGGACCCCTTTCCAGGCCCCAAGACCCCATAGGAGACCCCCGAGAACTCGAAAACCGACCGAAAATAGGGTCATTTCAAACATGAAGAAAGTTTTCATTGCGCAGTCGGAGGAGCTGAATTGGTCGGAACTGGTAGAGAAAATGTCGGGCTTTATGACGGTGTGGTCGGTAGTTCGAAAAGTAGTCGGGAAAATGTTCAATGAATGAAAAACTTTTGGGTAAAAAAACGGGCTTTTTTCAAGTGTCACTTTGGCTGCCAGTTGCGGCGTTTTCGATGGGCTTTCGCCTTCCAAAATTTGATAGAATGTAGATTGGAGTTTTTTCTAAAATCTATCAAATTTATGAAGCAACAAGTGCGATACTTTTCTCAAAATGAGCGATTTAAAAATAGTCCTTTTTGTGTGAAAACTCACTTAAACCAAAAACATTGGAGAACGCTTCGTTTTACAGGCAAAGTTGTTGAACACTTTTTGCTCGTTTTTTCACGCTACGTACAAAAAAGATTTTGTGGAACGATCGCATCAACCGTTCCATGTATATATGAAAAAAACATGGTTTTCACGTCATTTCGACTTTTATTACCCCTCTCACGCCCCCTGCTTTACCCTTGAGGGCTTTTAAATACTCTGTACTGATGCGTCTGGAGGACATCTTTCTATAATGATACGTGTCTCAAAGTCGTAGCTTTTCAAGTTTTTGAGAAAAATGCAAAAAACATCGAAATGAATTTCCCCTGGACGCGAAATGTGCCAGTGAAAAGGTCTTTCAATTTCCGTAGATTAATGACACGGATTATTTCTTGTTTTGCATTGAAGTCTCCACATTGAGATCATGGGTGACTGCGATGACGTGGCCTAAGCTTGCTTGAGTTGTGAGGGCTGTATAAGGATCTTGAACATCATGACGCTTATGTTTTCATGTTTGTCGAGTTTGATCCCATATATTTCGAGTGATTGGTAAAGTTCAAAGTTTCAACCAATTTTTGACCGTTTGAGGCTGTGTTGCAAATTTTTCATAGGTCTACAGTGTTGTTAAAGTTATTATAAATTTATTTTGACGTGGAACTCAATACTCGAACTCGGTTCTTTCGCTTTTAGATTCGCATAACTTGCAGTCATGACTAGTAAATCATTCTTTTCAAGTGTTGAAACTGGTTTAACTTGGAACTTTATAGAGAAGAAATGTGTTTAGACTTTGTGATTCAGGTTATGGTAGTATTATTTCAATTCTAACATGTTTGGCAGAAGAGAAAAAATGATGGTTACGCGTTTTATTTACCCTGCTTGTTGGTCCATGAACGTAAGAGTAATTTTAAGCGGTATATGGCCCCTTTCAATTGCAATATAGTAATGAGGTTTAGTATTTGAGACGTAAATTTTAAGCTTCTTATAATAATTGTACTATAATTATCAAGTTGAAGTAATATAAAGTGACATAAATCGCAAATCAGATGTTGCGTAGAGGCGTAAATATTGCTGTTGATGCGTTTTTGACGAGAAAAGATGCTCATATTCGTTCGAGGTGCTGATTTCAGTTAAGCTTGATTTCTTTTTGATGACGTATTATATGTTGTCGTCACTTCATCACATTACAAATTCAATGTTCAATCTAGTGTTTTACTTCAAAGTGTCAGCATCATCGACGTTACTTCGTAGTATGAGTTTAAATACGCATAGCGAGTAGTTTTCGACGCCAAAAAGTTCCGCAACTTCTGTGCTAGCGTTGTTGAAAGCAATTTTATAGCAATCTTATAATATTTTGACATCGCAAATTGTGTCTCACCGGAAAACAAGGCGAATATAGGTTAAAGTTCGTAACTGAACTATAATTCAAAGGTGAAACACTTGAAATGAGTCATCTCTATAGAGATATAGGTTCTAAATAATTTTCGTTCGGCACAGGTCTTTGTGCCTATTTGTGTTGTGTTTGAAACTTGATTTTTTTTGACGTTAGCAAGTTGAAATTGAAAGAGCTCATAGTCCAAGAATTTGACTTCTCATTTTCTAAATTAATAAAGCTCATTGAGGAACGAATCTCTCGATATATATAGTGGTTCAAACAACACGAAAATGGTTCATGTCGACATATATGCTTTGATTGAACGAGGCATTTTCTAGGAAGGGTATAGTTTGAGTGAATATTTGTATCATAATTTTTTATGGTTGGGATGTAAAATTGCTGGATCTTCACGACCAAGAACCTGTCAAGTATTCACAAAAAATTCCATCTCCAATAATAATAATAATAATTAAAACTCGTTGTTTGAAGGCCTCAAAATCGCTCACCATGCATGTGTGAGTTTCAGGAAGTCATCATTTGAGTGAGTATAGACAACATTACGAGGTTCTAACTGATGATTAATATTTGGTGAATATTTGTCCCCGAAGACAACCAAATATTTTGCAGGTTTTGTATGTTTGAATGATGTTATGTATGAAATTTAAAATGGTATAACTGATATATTTGCAAGAATGTTTTATAAATTCCACTCAGCCTAATTGAAGGTTTCTGTATCGATCCATAATAGAAATAGAAGATTAGAGAGAGGTTCAAATTGTTCAGATTCCTGAAAGAATTGATTGTTGTGGTGAAAATAATGTCTATTGGGAAATATAAGTGATTCTAAGCTATAGCCGCAGTTGTTGACAGATTCATTTGTTTGAGAAATGTCAGGAATATGTTCGGATATGATGTTGTCGTAATGAATGTGGACTTGCTAAGTTTGATTTCTGATATGAAGAGATGAATTTCTTGTCAATGATGCATTAGAAAGCTTTTAGTTGAATGTAAGTTGTAAGTGCACTCAAAATTGTAGCTGAAGGCCAAATGCTCAAATATTGTTGAAAGTTTCCAAGAGATTTGCTGTGAATGCGTTCTTTCTTTGTATTTACTGACTTCAACACAAAAACGCTTTCGCTTGGCGAGAGCTTCAGGTCTCGCCAAGCGTTCCCAAAATGGAGAGTTTATTTCTTGGGCCTTCAACTTAGCGCGATAGCGCGGTGTGTATATATTCGTTTACCGATTTGTGATGCACAGTTAAGAGACTTTGATTGCTAGCCCTATAATTAATTGTTAATGATAACTGTTTGATTACGATTTTTGCACCGTAAAGCTTTAGACTTGAATTTTGAAAAGTAGCTTATTGGCAAAATAAAGATTTTATGTAATATTTCCCAATTGGCATCGCTGTGACGTTATCATTTCTTCGTGACATCGAATTTCTTTGGAGTATGTAGCTTGGATATTTGATGAATTGTCGATTAGAAGGAAGTGAACTTGTCAACTTCGAAACAGAGGGAAAGTCTAGTGATGCGAACCCATGAATAAATCAAAATGTAATAAATGTTTCGTCACACTATTTCGTGAGCTAAAATTTTGAACAAATTCAAGCAGACCCTATTCCATATAATTGAACGAGAAAATATATAGCAGCCAGAATGTCTCTGCTGGGGAAATAGTAATGGAACGCATTTTCGTTATTTGACCATTAGGATTTTAAGTGGTTATTATTTAGAATTTGATGGAAGGGTGTTAGCGTACAAAGAGATTTTGAATTCTTGAGGAATAAGGGCAAAGAAATAAGAATTAAATAAGGTAAAATACGTGGGACCGAAATTTGAACTATAGAACAGGACAGGGCACCCTGAATTAGTAAAGTTTAGTTGTATGTAGGTGAGTTGGAAGTGTGTGTCGAGTAAGTTAATTCAAGTCATATTTAGAGCAAGATAGGTTAATTTCAGTTAGGTTAAAGTAGGTTACGTTAAATCAGGTTTGCTTAGGTGATTTTAGACTATGTTAGTTGAGGTTAGGTGACTTTGCCTTGAGTTAGGTTGGCTTAGAGTAAGTTATATTACTTTCGATAGAGTGTGACACGCAAACTGATTTAGAGATTTGATGAGCTGTAACACACACGTATAGTCAGTGTAATACTACGAATGAGGGTGCCATCGTTTTGGTTAGGCTGTGATCAGCATGGGAATGGTTTGGTGAATTGATTTTTCACCAGTTTGTCGGTTGTAAGACATACGTTTAGTCAGTGTAATACTATGAATGAGGGTATCATATCGTTTTGGATAGGCTATGTGTTTTTCATGTGTGAATGGTTTAGAGAACTAATTTTGCACCAGTTTGTTAGTGGCAAGGTTAGGTTGATATTACTGTTAGTATATATATGTGAATGATATTGCTTTTGCTAAATGAAATTGTTGTGGTGTTTTCAAGTTCGACATAGAGTTTTGAGCGAAAGACGTTGGGTATATAGTGGTTTGTTTTGTGAGACGATGTTGTCTGTAAGTGGGTGGCTTCTGAATTGTGGTGATTTGTTTCGTCAATTGAGCAATGGTATTAGTGTTGAAAAATGAAATGGTTGTGGTGTTTGAAAGTTAAACATAGAAATTGAAGTAAATAGCATTGCATTTTGATACATAAATTATTTTGGCATTTGACACGATGGTGTATCTCATTGCGTGTTGCTTGTGATTTGTGTTGATTTGAAAAGTGTGTGCATGTGCGTGTGTACAGAAGTGTGTGTGCGTGTGTGTTTGAACGTGTGTGCGTGTCTATCATTATTATGATAGTGGTGTACAGAGGAATGTCTGTGTGTTCGCCCCTAGCGGGCTGTGCCTGGTTGAGCGCTATTCATTGGTGTAAGGTAAAATTAGGTGGGAGGAACAGGGAAGGAGAGGTATCAAGCTCAAATCTGTATGAATTCTTCTGCTCAGTCTGGAGTGTAGCTACCGGCGCTGCACAACCTCTTAGAAGGCCAGCAGTGTAGCTGAGGCATATCAGCACACACTCTGCCTCTAAGAAGGTCGCAATCATTTTTATTTTCTTATGTTTTTTGTTCGAAAAATGGGAGTCCAAATCCACAGATTTACTCCTACACAAAAAATAATACCACCATTGTATTCGGGAGGAAAAGCTCTAAGCATATCAAACTCTTTACAAACAATGAAACTGCTAGATAACAGCCTATACACAAAATGAACTAAAAATAAAAACTGTGTTTTACATATAGTGCACATAACTCCGGAACTATTGGACCTGAAAAAAAATTCACATACCACAAGATTCAGCAACTCAGAATCTATGAAAATGCATCATAAAAAAACATAGAAGTGCAATAAATAAAAAATGGCCAGTGATTTTCTGATTTTTTTTTTTTGTATTTTACCGAAATAAAAACTCGAATTTCGTAGATTTTCATTGGGGTAGCAGTATTTTTTTCCCCACTGACAGAAAGAGCAACTCTCTCTCTTTACAATGAACCCCCAATGAAACTTCTAACATGATTAATGATTGTACAGCAAGTTGCACAGTTGACCCATTTTCTTCAAACCTCTTGGTAGGTCGACCATGTGGAGACGGGTTAAGAAACATAGTTTGTGTGAGTTTGCGGTATCATGGATACCGAATTCCTCAGTGTAACATTAAAAGATGGCGTTTCCATGCATTTAAATATTTAACATTTCATCAGGACAGGTTAGCTTAGATCAAGATAGGCTAGGTTAGCACAGGTTAGGTAATACTGACAAAATTTTTTCTCGGGTCTACCTAGCTTAACGATGACATTGTCCATGGAATTTCCACGGGTCCTGCTACTATCTAATAATAACCCTTGGTTTATTTGGAGTCCGCTTCTTCCATTTTTTTGTCACGCTCATTAGGAGAGTTATAGTGACCGTATCTGTGATACGAGTTTCACCAGTGCGCAAGTACAAGAATATTTTTCATTACGGGTGCTGTTAGGATGGATACATTCGTTGGGCACCACATCTGGAAATTTGTTCAAGAAAGTTGGTGAATCCCGTCATTTTTGACAGGCTGTGCGTACCAGTAATCCAATAAAGAGCCTATTCATACCTAGTAAATTAGTTAGCTAACTGTTGAATCATAGCATTTAATCAGACCCGCTAACTAAACTCACTACTTTGAATTCTCGATGAGTCACGGTCATAACTGAAAGCTATGTAGCAAGAATAGCTGAACCCTGTAGCGACATGAAATTATTATACTTTTACGACTATAACCTATATAGTTTGACCTAATATCCATTTCTTAAAGTATGCGGCAGGCTAACAAAAACCAAACCAATTTAATAAAGCTGAAGGTGCATTTGGTAGTTTTTGTGAATTGAATATAGAAGTAGCTGAAAATTCTATTTCAATTTAGCTTGTAAATCGTCAAATATTTCGAAGCTAAGAATTTATTTTAATTTAGCGAGTATATCGCCGTTCATAACGAATCTTGTATTTTTCATCTATATTAAGATGTTTGAAAAATTCACGGACAATCTTATAGTTGAATACATCTGAACGGGTCAGTTGATTGCTTTAATCGCAACATGATGAGAAATTTACAAACGAGGAAAATTCCAAGGAACTTAATCATCTTTACTAGGAATACGTTTTGGAGTCCAGCTCCATCATCAGTTCGTAAAAGTACAATTCATTATGACTACAATACGAGAAAAAATAAAATGTTGGATACAGTCATTGAAGGAAATCACGAAAACAAAAAAAAATCAAAACATGTCCCAGAGAAAAAAAATTGACAAGATCTACTCTTAATTTGCAATGGGTAGGAACTGCCAGAATTGTCGAGGGCCGGTTTTCATTTAAAAATATGTAGCGACTCTAAAATTCCGAGGTCACATGTAGTTGAAGCCGAATCTAAGATTTTGAAGTCCGGAGAGGATATCGGCACGTTGCATTTTACTGCGTGATTACGCACGAATTGTGCGAATTGGTTCTCCGTGCGGAAGCTTCAACCCCGATGTTCGGCCATTCTGGCCGTCATGCCGACGTACGATGATGTGCACTGCACACAACTGTACAACTGTAAGAATAAATCAGAAAGGCTCGGTTCTCCATCAAAAGCGCATCATTGTACCGGAATTGTGTAATTTTAAATTGCTTCTTTTTTCCGGTACAAGAATGCGCTTCCGATGGAGATTCGAGCCTCTCTGATTTATTCTTAACAGTTGTACAGTTGTGTGCAGTGCATATCATCGTACGTTGGCATGACGTCACGGAATTTTTATAACAGAATGGTCGAACAGCGGGGTCGAGGTTTTTGCGGGGAACTAATTAGCTTACTCCTCACACTCCGAAGTACGTTATCACGCAGTAAAATGCAACAAACCAATATCCTCTGCAGACTTCAAAATCTTAGATTCTACTTCAACTGCATGTGACCTCAGAATTTTAGAATCGTTACATATTTTTAGACGAAAACCGCCCTCAACAATTCTCGTAGTTCCTACCCATTACAAATTGTAACTAAATAATGATCTTGTCAATTTTAGTTTTTCCAGGACATGTTTTCATTTTATTTTAATTTTCTTGATTTCCTTTAATGACTGTATCCAACATTTTCTTTTTTCTTTTATTGCAGACATAATGATTTGTACATTTACGAACCGATGAAGGATCTGAACTCCGAAACGTATTCCTAATAAATATGATCAAGTTCCTTGAAATTTTCCTTGTTTTTAAATTTCTCATCTTAAAGTTGATTGCGTGTTTGCGGATATTTTCGGTTTTGGGGCTTATCGAATTTTAATGTTTTCTTTTCGCCAAAGTATGTACTCGTATTTGGTGCAAATAACACGAAAACGATAACCCTTTTTGGAGAAATTATTGTTCTGGTCCACTTTTGGAGCCAGTTGCTATTATGGTTAGTCTACATAACGTTGCAATACGATTAGAAAACACGTATCTATTGAATGGATTTCATTTTATTTTTCTCAATAATATAGTTAACATAGAGAGAGCATTTTATTATTCATAATCGGAAACTTTATTGTCAATATTGTTGTATTATTAGATACTCGTATATTATCAAATAATTTTATTATAGCACCCATGTAGGGCTTATAATGGTTTTATTTTAATACTATATAGTGTGCACGGCCTGCCAAAAATGGGATTCAATACCTTTCATGAACGAATTTTCAAGATGTAGATGACAAACAAATACAGTATATCCATCCTAACAGTACCCGTGATGAAAAATATTCTTGGACTTGCGCACTGGGTAAACTCATATCACAAATAAGGTCATTATAACTATCCTTATGAGCGTGACAGAGAAATGGAAGAAACAGACACCAAACAAATAAACCATGGGCACGGGTATTATTAGGTAGAAGCATGACCCATGGAAATGCCAAGGACAATGTCATCGTTAAGCTAAATGGACCCATGGAAAAATTCCGTCAACATTATCTAACCTATGCTATCCTAATTCTGTCGTGACTCGCACCGCCGCAAAGCACCTTCGCGACGCGAAGGCCTAGCGATCGTCATTACATGGTAGCACGTTAGCAACTGCGGTTCTTGTAGGCACTACACCACTAATGCGTTGTCCACAGTTCCCACCACGTGGAACGGAAAGCCGGGTAGGTTTAAAATGTTTATGCCGAGCACATTTGCACAAGAACACACTAAGTTCTCTTGACTCTTAGTACTCCTCCGGTGACAAAGCACCATTTCTCAAAAACTATGACTTCGAGCACAGCTACTCTCAAAATTACTATATTTAATTTAATGTCTTTTTATTATTCAATATGGCCTGAAAGCTGCACAAAAGCGACATTGTTAGGAAAAATGCGTAAATTACGGCGATCACAACAACCTATCCAATACTACTAACCTATCCTGATGAAATTTCAAAGATATCAATGCATGTAGAGACGATCTTTCAATGTTACTGAGGAATTCGGTATCCATGATACCGCAAACTCAGGCATCCTATGTTTCTTAAGAAGCGGACACCGAACAAATACATACAATAACATACAACGGGTATTATTAGGTTAGATGATTGTAAAAGTATCGGTATCGGTATTTTCAAGTATCGGGGTATCGGTATCGGTCAAAAAATGGGTATTGGAATCAGCCAAAAAAATGGTATCGGTACATCACTATTCAGGGGTCTAACCTGATCCAAAAACTTACAAAAAAATTTAATTAAAATTGTGCGTATCTTTGTTTTGCCTATACTGAACAATTTGGACTTCAGGTTTCAAAATGCATCTCCTCCAACAGTTTATAAGCTACAATAATAATTTTGGTATCATTGGATGCGGACAGTTAAGGGCTTTCCAAAAAGTCCTAAGCGACTTCATAAGTAATTTTTGTTCAAAAGTTATGATGTCATAAATCCGCATTTTTAGAGAAAGAGATTTGCTCTAAACTTTTTTCATTTCTTTTTATTAAAATTGAAAATTTTGGAAACACCATAGGACTTCCTGGAATGTCCACGTTTTTCTGCATCCAATGATACCAAAATCATCATTTTTACTCGAAATCTGAAGGATATGACAGTAATCGATTTTGTAAATTTCGATGCCCAAGCATAGTTAATTAGATCGGAATAAACAAGTTTTCTTCAATGCACTTTCCGTCTAAAATGAGTATTTTATTAGTTATAGCGGTAAATGACTTTCCGCACCTCCAGTGTTTGAAGTGGCAAATAATTCTAGAAGCAAGTCGGACAGCAACACTGCAATGCACTCTTGCTTCCAGCGCGATTGTCATCCAAGACGAAACCAAACCTACCGCTATACCTTGTTAAATACTCATATGATGAAAAAAGTGTATAGAAAAAAGTTGTTTATTTTGAGGTTATTACCATGATTCAAGCTACCAAAATTCAAAAATCGATAAGTAGCTGTTTATTCAAGCGCATTTGTCATGAAAGACAAAACTAAACCTACCACTATTACTCGTAATATCATTTCAGACGGAAAGTGCATAGAAGAAAACTTGTGTATTTTGATTCAATTCATTAGGTTCAGGCACCGAAAAGTGGAAAATCGATTACTGTCCTATCCTTCAGATTTACCTATACCCTTCAGATTTACCAAACTGTTGGAGGAGATGCATTTATAAAAAAAAAATCTTGTTTTCTATTAATATCTCGTTTTCTACGGAAAAAATTGCATTTTTTCACAAATGACAAATGATTTCAAATTGCATTTCCTATCAGTATACTAAATTTCATTGTTCTAGGTTCAATAATAAAAAAAGTTTGGTAATGTTGAGGATTATCCGGGAATCAATATTTGATTTTTAGGTGCCTTAACATAGTTAGATCAAAATAAACTAGTTTTCTTCTATGCACTTTCTGTCGTAAATAAGTATTTTACAAGTTATAGCGGTATATTAGTTACCGCAACTCAAGTGTTTGAAGCGGCAACTAATTCGTCGAGCGGTATTTGGCAACACTGCGCAATGGATGCTCGCTTCCATCGCGCTCAAATGATCGAGCCCGTGCCCACCATGTAAGACGAAAATTAACATATCGCTATAATCATTATTTTTGGGTGATATTTTCTATTTTGTTATTAACTAAAAGATCCTAGAAGTGAATTCAGGCTCCGCAAGCTCCGCAGGGTAAGCTAATAATAAATTACAAAGTATTTAAACTTGGTCAACAGCTCAATTGCGCAAAAAATAAAACCTACTGCTCTAACTCATTAAATACTCATTTACCGCAAAAAGTATATAGAAGAAAAGTAGTTTATTTTGATTTTATTACCATGAGTCAAGCAACAAAATTTGAAAATTGATTAGTAGCTGTTTATTCCATCGCATTTGTGATGAAAGATAAAAATTAAGAAACCGCTATAACTCATTAAAAACTCATTTGCCCCAAAAAGTGCGTAGAAAAAAAGTTACTTATTTTGATGTATTGACCATGATACAGGTAACAAAATTTTGAAAATCGATTAGTTGCATCTCCTTAACATTAACCAAATTTTTTTACTTAGGATGGGTTGGTAAAGAGAATGGGTTGTGAGGGGAAGCCATAGTTCTTCTAGTGAAAATTATAAATAAAAGTTGAAAGCAACCCATTAAGGCTACGTCAACAATCGTGTTTACATTTGCTCCATGCTGGCGGCGTCCGTACCGGGTGGCGCCTGGCAATTACATTAACTGGCAATTACATTAAAATAAACAGCTTTTGTTCATTGCACTTTTGGGGGCAAATGATTATTCAACAAGTCATAGCGGTAAATAATTTAACGCAACTCCAGTGTTTGAAGCGGGAAGAAATTATTCTGAAAAGAAGACTACAATGGACTCTCCCTTCCGACGTGCTTGAATGATTGAGCGCATTCCTGCCATCAAAGATGAAAATTAACATACCCCTATAACTCGGTTAATACTCATTTGCCTCAAAAAGTGCATTGAAGAAAAGTTGTTTATTTTGATGTAATTACCGTGATTCAAGCAACAAAAATTTGAAAATTGATGGTAGCTGTTTATTTGAGCGCATTCCAGCCATCAAAGACGAAAATTCACATACCGCTATAACTCGTTGAATACTCATTTTCCCCAAAAATGCATAGAGGAAAAGTTGTTTATTTCAATGTAATTACCATGATACTGGCAACAAAATTTTGAAAATCGATTAGTTGCATCTCCTTAACATTTACCAAACCTTATTCAAAGAGCTTCAGTTCTTGTCGTAAAACCCACCATCAATTAAGTTTCTATGTTATTGGCTTTCTTCAAGGGGTGAAATTTCTACGCAAATTATTAATGCCAATCCTATTAGCATGACAGGTTTTTGGTGATAACAATATGTTATAGCTACAGAACTTTAAATTTCTGACTACTCAGTAAGACAACTTCTAAATTTTGTTCAAATTATTCCTCTATTTGGCTATGGCTAGGGAAAAGAAGCAGTATAAAAATCTTAAAAAATGGTATAGTATATGAAAATTGAATGATATGAGAACAACATCAGGCCAGAAGTAGAGGATACTCATTTATATGTACACACAGTGCAAGTTCATTTTCTTATGAAAATCCAGTGTATTTCCTAAGCAGTAATACAAAATTTGAATAGTATAATGCCTGGTTGCTAAATTTGGTAGATTCATTAATTTTAGTCGCTGTTTGTGAAATTACATCCAGAGAAATACCGAGTTTTGCTTGCTGGTTTGATATAACTGATTTCACAAGTAAAGCATGCTGTCATACGCAATTACTCAAGTTTTTACTGCCCCCTAAGCTAGACAACCAAAGCGTAACACCCATGCCATGTAGGCAGCATGGCCCCAGTTGCTGGATCTGATGAGACAAACTCACTCAGATCTTAACTCAGAATGAGCAGGAAAAATATGCAGTAAGCCATTAGAATACCAACAAAATCTTGAAGATCCACTGCATTAAACATTTATGAAATAGCTCATCCAAATGACCAGGCAGTCTCCTTTTTAAAGCAACCAAAGTATTAGACAATCCTACATCCTCATGCAAAGCTTTTTATTGTCTCATATCTAGATATAAAAGGTAAGCAACTAGCATTTGTAATAAGAATGGGCTCATGACCTTCAAATAATGACCCTGAACTATGCCTCAATCAATCAAGCAGAAACCAAGGGATTTGGTGCAACTTGTATAGCATGAAAGCATTTAGTTGGCACACAACACATGCCACATAACAGGAAAAGGTTGAGGTGCCTCAATCTATCACCTCACCTCAGCCTCCAGAGTCCAACCTGTCAAGTCCCTCAGTGATGCACTCATTCAAAGAAAAGTCATTCTCCCAAATAACCAGTGTTTCAAACCAGCAGCCAATAAATCAAGGTTGATCATAAATAGGCAATAAATAGGATCACCATAAACTTGGGGAAACCAAAATACCAAGCTCAATAGACTAAATACTTACCATTCCTGCAGTCCTGGTAAAAACTTGACCAAGTTAGATGTGGAACTTTGAATCAATATCCAAAACAACTCAGCTTATGATAAGGTACAACATCTAAAGTTGAATTGTCAGTAGTGTAGAGCTGATTAATTCAGTCCCCAAACTGACAAGCTCTATGAAACTTAACCACACACTTGTGATATTACAAAACCAGGTTCCACAACTCAAAAATTTCTAATATTTTTTGGTATGCAATTGCATGCAGAAATATTTTCTAGGTGTCATTAAGGCCAAGCTTACAAAAATTCAAACACATACATAACTAAAATAATTGTTATTCAGAAAATGTACATCATCATCTGCCACATTTGAAAATGCTTCATTATTTATTGCAATTTTGTTTTCATTTAACCCTTTAACGCCCAACTGGACTATTCTGTCCTCTTTCAAAAATAACAATAATATATTGTATTTCTCATTCAATTTGTTCACTAATGTGTCCTTTGAACTTCACTGCCGAGTGGCAGTTCCTTCCCCACCTTGATAAGTGACTACCTAATGCCAGTATTGGTTTAGTGGTAGTGGTTGTTATAACAGTAATATGAGTATAAAAATGTGCGCATTAAAGGGTTAATCATCAGTGGTGACAGGTAACACCATTAGGGTTTGGGTGCTGCAAATAAAGAACCAATCTTTTGGTCAAGTTTTGCTCACAACAATTCCAGTAATTTGTAGCTACACGCGCAATGCATAAGATAGAACTTTAAAAGTACCCTATGAGCCAGCCTAACACATGGTTAGGCTAAAGAAAGGCAAAAAATGGGGAATTATGAAAAAATGTTTCCATAATTCTTGGAACCATTGGGATTTATCAGCTTGAATATTCCAAGGGAGAGTGCATGTCTCTCAATTTTAATTACATTGGCTTGATAAGAATGGTCCTTAGGCAATGCTTAAATGTCAATTTGTGTTAAGGTTATATTTTTAATTCTTTCTGCATTCATCATAATTCAAACTAAACCATTCAAATATGATTTTTATTAGAGCATTAAAATTTTTTGTCATTAAAAAATACATTTGAAAATAAGAAGCCCTGCTTATCATTAAATTCAAGTCTTTTTCTAAAAACAGTTCTGATTTTTAGATTTCATATTTTTATATACATCTTCACTCTTAATTATATAAACATTTGTTGTGTTGTGCTCCACCATTTTCAATTGTATTGTATGAGTTCTATGGACAAGTGCTAATTAGGTTTGTAGGTTAACCCTTAATCCTTTAACGTGAGCATTTTTGTTCTCATATTACCATTTTCACAACCACCGTCATTAGACTGGTGCTGCCATCAGGTTGTCTCCAATACCAAAATGAGAAAAAGAACTGCCACTTAGCAGTAAACTTCAAATAACATTAGGAAACAAATTTAGCTATAAATACAGTATATTAAGGCTACTTTTGAAAGAGAACCGCTTAGTCCTCAGGGGCAGTATAGGGTTAATTCTGATATTGTTCCTTATGAGTTGTATGTTGATCTGCAGTTCTTTTATTGAACTAAGCATAGCTCTTGAAATGTTTTTGTACTGTAATTATTATTTCCTATCTTTCAGTCTGATGGTTTGAGTAACATAGTGCTGCATTTTATACTTGCTTGGTTGCACGTTTCAGTTGAATGATTAGTTTCTTATGAAGTATTTCAGCATGCATCAACCTTGAAAAAAATTAAATTGTCAAGAAAATTAAAAAAGATTACCACTCACGCAATAAGAATTCCCGTTTGATTTTAAGACTATGATAAAAAACTCTTACCTCTGTAATGTGGGGTGATTTCTTAGTTGCAGCAGTATTTCAATGATAATTATTTCCCCTGGGATTTGCCATGCATAGAGTGAAAAACCTTAACACTTTAACCGCAACTACTAAATATTAAGTTCAACACCAAACTCAAATTAAAAGTCAACTGCAGTGCGCAATGTTGAAAATAGCAAACATGAACTAGATCGTGCCTTCATTTAGCTTTGATTAAGTATTTATGGAAATTGTGTTTGTGACTACTGGTCGGTCTGCAGCGTTGTGAAAATTACCTCCGTGTACCACCGGTGGGTCACGCTGCGGTCAAAGTGTTAAATGATAACTATTTTAGTGAGGTACGGGTCAAACCTTCTAGGGCTCCTAAGCTTGTTATTTCTCTAATTAACTTCTGTAGGAGGCTGCACAAGCAAATTGAAGATTACCATTTTGTCTAAGTTAAAAAGCACTTCCACGAATAAATTATTGCATATACTGTAATAACTGGACCATTCAGCCATATTTGAAGCAATGACAGATACTTGATATGCTGATGCACATCTCTGTAATGGATAAATATTACCTCAAAGAAAATAAATATTGTACCTGGAATTACCCACTCCCAAGAGGAAGATGTGAGGTCCTGAGCTGAAGATTAGGCAGGCCTTTTTCTGAAGTTGAATAGGTTTTTTGTTTTGTTCTGAATCATCTTTATTTGATTCATTGTTGTTCTGTTTTTCAGTGCCTTCTACTTTTTTCAACTCTTGTTTTGTTGTTTCCTTAAATTTTTTCTTAACTTGCTGCTTCTATGTTTAGGAGATATTGTGAGGGAACTCTTTTTGTGCATAAATTCTCACTTTTTTTGACTTCATTTTCAATGGTGACTTCTCTTATGGTAATGATGCTATTGTGGTTACTTTGGCTTAAGTTTACCCACCTAATCTAATGTATTTAAATGTATGACAACTGTGAGCAGTTGTATATTAGCAATACTGCGCTTCAATGATATATTTTAAACAAACATTTTTTGCCTGGGCAATATTCAATGAAGGCTCCTCAATTTCAACTCAGCTATTAGAGAACATTGTTTTAATGATTATGGTTTTAGCAATGATAACTGATATTTTTTGGTTTACACATCATTCAAAAGAGAATGAATTCTATTCAACAGTGTATTCAGCTAGTCTAGTCCCTCCTAATGGAAGTTCTTCTGTTCAATTGTACTTTTCTGTGCTGTATTAGCATTGGTTATATTAAATGCTAATTTTGTAGAGGTGTTTGTATGTAAGAACTTCACTTAAATTTCAAGAACACTAAGTTCATAGTAACAATGGTTCTTCTTGTTCCTTAAATACGGTGCTGCATGTAATGAATCTAAATTTAGGAGAATATATTTGTACTATCTCAGTTTTAATCGGAGCTAGAGGTGATAAGGTACTACTTCTTACAACTTGAAAAAAGATTACCCAACCATTGAATGAGAAAGTTTCCCTCGTTTCATAAATAGAAGGTAAATCACTCATTTGTGAGAGAACTTTATCAGTATTAGTTTGTATTGGTCTAATCTTCTTTGTTATTTTGCATCGATTTTTCAAACTTGACAATCTTAAAATGAGTTACTAAAATTTTAATGTGCTTCTCTGTTGTATTAGTTTAATCTTCCTTGTTATTTTGCAACTATTATTTAGGCTTAATGATCTAAAAAATGAGTTACCAATATTCTAATGAGCTTCTTTGTCCCCAGGCTGTAGACTTAAATAAACCCCTTGAGAAGAGATCATACAATAAGGAGGAAGTACCAACCTGCCACGACTTCAATAGCACGACGGCGAGTGGGGGGCCAGGGGGGGGTGTGTCGCTGCTGGTGGGCCTGCTTGGGGGGCAGCTGCAGGTCATTGACCCCATTACCAAGGAGGTCAACAAAACCTTCAATGCTGGAGAGGTGGGTTGCAATGTGGAACTGTACCATCTTCATCTTGGGCAGTAAGAGTTTAAGCAATTTTTTTAAAGGGAGATAGTGTATTTAGATTGCAGATGTTAAAAGATTACGTGACTTTTTACCATATTACTCAATAAAGACTGAGGAGGTATTTTTTTTTTTTTTTTAAAGGGAATTCGTGTATGTAGATTGACAATGTTAAAAGATTATGTGAACATGTACCATATTAGTCGAAAAGGACTGAAAAAGTATTTCTTTTTGTTTTTTGTTGAAAGGGAGTTTGTGTATTTAGATTGCAGATGTTAAAAAGTTACATGAACTTGTACCATATCAGTCAATAAGGACTAAGGAGGTATTTTTTTGTTTTTTTGAAAGGGAGTGTGTATTTTTAGATTGCAGATTTAAAAATATTATATGAAATTGTCCTGTATTAGTCAATAAGGGCTTGAGAAGATGTTTTTTATTTTTTGAAAGGGAGTTTGTATTTTTAGATTGCAGATTTAAAAAGGAAAGCTACTTCTTGCTGTATAGCATGCTGATCTCTTCATGGATTTTGATATGAAATATGATTTTGGTGTCAGTTAACTATCTGAGACAAATACTTAATATATTATTTTCTTTGTATTTTCTATGAAGTGAAAGTAGTTCTGAACTTCAACACTCAAAAGGACTCAAGTTTTGGTTTCATAGTTTTAATTAAGTCTCAGCAAATATGTGGTCAATGACTTAGAGTTTAGTGTTTTATATTTTTTGTGGCAATTGACTATGAGAGTTCAAGCGTGCTGGGAATGCCTAATGTGTTGCTGTTGTTCAGACTTGAAGAACAATGAATGTTATTCAGAAATATCCTCAAATATTCAATTTTGACTGTGATGGGATATTTAACTGAAATTCAAAATTTAACTCA
This sequence comes from Morinoia aosen, assembly GCA_030386875.1. NCBI lineage: Eukaryota > Metazoa > Arthropoda > Malacostraca > Amphipoda > Talitridae > Morinoia > Morinoia aosen. The sequence goes on along the minus strand of CM059559.1, from coordinate 16,343,493 downwards.
AATTTAAAGCCAAAAGCTGTTAGAAATTTTATAAATACCAAACATTGACTTGTCGTCCATTAAAAACCATTAATTTGAAAAAGATTGTTGAAATTTTACAAGCAGCCCATGGATGGGTTGTGCTATTGCAGGAAGAACTTATTAAGCCTCTGTATTAAGCCATTGATGTGTAGTATTGCAGGCAACGTGTTAATATTCCCACGGACTTACGCACAACAACTTATTCGTTTTCTTTTCTTCCGTTTTATTGTTCAGCAAGTTCCATCTGTGTTGAGAAAATCATTTCCTTTTCAGCGGTTGATAGACAAGAGCAAAGTGACGTGCGTGCGGTGGGTGCCGGGGTCCGTGAACCAGTTCCTGTGCGCCCACCAGAGCGGCAACATGTACCTCTACAACGAGGAGCTCGTGTGTGCACTGGACAGACCGCACTACCAGCTCTTCAAGGAGGGCGAAGGCTTTTCAATATACACCTGTAAAACCAAGACCACCCGAAACCCCCTCTACAGATGGAGTCTTGGGGACATGGCTGTCAATGAGTTTGCCTTCTCCCCTTGCTCGAAATATATAGCTGTCGTTTCCCAAGATGGTTTCCTTAGGATATTTAATTTTAACACAATGGACTTGATAGGGAGCTGCCGGAGTTACTACGGCGGGTTGATATGCGTGTGTTGGTCGCCAGACGGTCGCTACGTGGTGTGCGGTGGGGAGGATGACCTGCTCACGATCTGGTCGTTCAATGAGAGGCGGGTTGTGGCCAGAGGTGCGGGCCACAAGAGCTGGGTCACCGTCGTTGCGTTCGACCCCTACACGACGCTATACGGAGAGATGGATGGTGTAGTCATGCATAATGAAGAGTCTTACAATAGAAATAACTACAATAGTACTGAAAGAAGTGGTAAATTTCGAAGCAAACCTCCTGTTGTCAACTCGCGTCCCAATTCTGTAGTTTCCGATGGTTTAAATGCGACGTGTTATCGGCTAGGTTCGGTTGGCCAGGACACGTTGCTGTGTCTCTGGGACCTGAAAGATGATTATTTGCGGCAGTCGTATTATAGACCTCGCTCCAGCACAGTGGTCAGCAACGTTGGCTCTGTTGGCTGCCCCTCCAATAACACCAATGCTCATTCCACTTCCCTACCTGCAAATTCAACGCAAAACTCGGCCAAAAGCAGCAATCACATCAAAGAGAACAGCAACTCTTCAGGACCTCCCTCGGCTCTCTCTGCAAACTCCCTGACGGCAAAGCTTGCGAGCCTCAACTTTGTAGACCGACGCAGTGGCGACAAGGCTGCCGAGAAAGACCACAAGCGGAGCCTGAGTCTGGCAGGGCGCAACTCGTCGAGCAACCTGCACAAGAAGGAGAGCAGAAGCAGCAACCACAGCCACGCTGCAGAAGGGGACGTGTCGTCACCGTCCCCCAGCAGCAAGTGCGGCGTGGGGACTGCGCAGTGCCCCCGCATGGACGAGTGCCCTCTGCTCGAGCCCCTCGTCTGCAAAAAGATAGGGCACGAGCGGCTCACGGGGCTCGTGTTCAGGGAGGACTCCATCGTGACCGCGTGTCAGGACGGATGCATCCACACCTGGTGTCGCCCTGGCAACCAGGTTTGCCAATTTAATTTCTCTTGTCTCATCCTATTTTTGTAGCCTCCTGTAGTTTGTGCAACCAGGTCTGCAAGATAATAGTTAATTTCTCTCGCCTCATCCTATTTTTGTAGACTTCTGTAGTTTTTGTAGACTCCTATAGTTTTTGCATTCTTGTCTGCAAGATAATTTCTCTCATTTCATCCTACTTATCTAGACTCATGTAATTTTTGTGAAGCGTGAATTTCACGCTGTTGTGAAATTTAAGTATTGTATCAAAAAGTAAAGCACACAAGGAATACTGATGAGTATCTTTTTTCAAAGTTTATGATTCTTTCTTTTAAGTTGAATTCATCAACATTTTGTCTGACTGTTCAAAGCGCAATTGGGTGCTGTCTCTAGAACAGGTTGTCTATGATAACATTTAGCCTGCTTAGAAGCGTGTTATATCTCAATTTTGCTCAGCTGTAGGCTTACATTATTACTCCTTTCATGAATAAATATTGCAAATTTTCAGTTTTTTAAATTTGTACTGCTGTGATACATGTACATATGTGACAAATGGGAATTTCCTGTCTCGCACATCATGTCGTACTCGTGCAGCCATGAGATAATTGGTTTGTTTGCAGGTGGGAGCAGCACTACACTCTAGTCCAAGTCCATCTTCAGCTGGGCTGTCACAGGCCCTCACTCCTGGTGGCACGGTCGTCTAGCACTTCCGCTTCAGTCAAGACCTGCAATTGTAATTCATTTCTCGGTTCCGACCGCTGCTCTCGTCCCTATATATGTATGTGCACCAGCGTCGCGTGCTTCTTATGCCAAACTGGAACAAGGTTGCCTTCTCTTGTTGTCATGTCTGCCAGGATTGTGGTGGATTTGTTCCCTCAATCGTGCTTGCCAAGCCTTTGTAGCCAGTTCAACAAACCGTGTGAGGTGGCTCAAAGCAACCTCCTGTAGGGAAAATCTAATAAAGTTCACGCCAAGGTAGCCACATCGTCTTTTTCTGGTGAAAATTTCATCAATTTGTATCGATTTGGCCAAGTTACAGAATATCACGAGGAAAAGGTGAATGGAGCAACACTGGCTGTGGCTGATTCCCTTGCTTACTGGTGGTGATAGTTTCTTCGATTTAGCCTTTCTTTTCTCCTCAGGAGAATACAACTGCATATTGTATCTATGAGAATTAGCGCTCCCAGGGGGAAAATGTGAGGGCCCGAGCTGAGAGTTAATTGATCCTTCTTTTTGTTGAAATAAAATGTTTCTTTGTTATGTTAAGGCCCACCTTTTTTTCGGTTCACTACTGTCCTGTTTTTCAGCACCTCTGACTTTATTCTTCAACTTTTATCTAATTTCATGAACCTCTTTCTCAACTTACTGTTTCTATGCCCTTCTGCATGGATTCCTCATTCTCTTTTCTCCATACTAAATGGTGCCTTCCACTCTTTGATGCGCTCTTTTTTGTAGCGGATAGGGAGGCTTAAACTACCTTAAAATCTAATCTCTAATCTTTAGCCTTTGTTTTGCATAGATTGGGCCAAATTACAGAATTTCACGAGGAAGGGGTCAATAGGGTGACATTGGCTGTGGCTGATTTTCTTGCTTACTGGCGGCTACGCGAGGTGGGATGGAGAGCCGCGGGTTGGAGCCGTGTATGTGTTGAGACGTAACGTCTGGAGGGAGTGGTGTATTGTTGCGTGACGTGTCCTGGCTGAGCAGTGCTGAAGAGTGACTTGTGTCTGCGCACTCTGTGTCTCGCCTTCACACTTATTCTTAACGAAGCTCATGCCTGTAGTGGCCATGCAAACAGTTATCTAATTTATACCTTAACTTATATCTAACCGAGTCAAACCAAAATCTATGTAACTACTTTCTATGTATAAAGTATATATAAATGTTAATGAATATATCTAGTGAATTCCAATATGTAAAGATTTCTGACTACCTATAACCTGTCGGTGAAGCATACCAAATGGCTCCATTATCAGTAGATATGGTATCCTTGCATATAAAATGTATATTCATCTACTGTATTCAGTGTTCAATTCTTGCCTGTAATTACTCTCCGACTCAACACTTGCGCATGCATTTACTCATCTAGGGAATGGTGGTATGACAGTGCCATCAAAACAGACGGAAAACTCTTGATGCTGAACTTCGCTATGTTCGTGTGAATGATTTTGCTAGGTCGGCCATTGTTGGTCGAGTTGAAGCTTACGCTGGCTGCAGCTAGGTTATGTCCGTTCGTTTTGGATGCAGTATTCTGAATTTTGAGAGTGGTCAAGAATTGTGAGGAAAGTCCTGTGATGCTGTTGGTTGTTACAGGTGGCGCTTCTGCATAGCAATATTTTGTTGAGAGCACATTAGGTGTTTTGTTCTTGTGTGTGGGGATATGAAAGGATAGTTGCAGTGCTGGTCTCTTGAGTCGGTGCGCAGCTGCAAGGATGGCCTTTATCTTGTAGCCTGACTTGTGTTTGTGTTGCGTACGTCTGCGAGTTCTCTAAGGACTTCAGTTTAGTCATTTCTCTTTAGCTACTTTCTAAGGTTGACTGAGCAGCTGCTGTAGCCGTAGGTTTTTCTTAGAATATAATTTTTGTGATACTTCATGAAATTATGAGGACGCTGAGCTCTACGAAAAAGCTTGCTGATGAGCTGTTTCCTTCACTACCTCCTCAGGACACAACTCAAAAATAAAAGCTGATATCAGGCGCAGTTCTTTCTTGAAACGTTTGTTGCCACCATAGTTAGTGATGGCGCTCTGCTCGCCTTGACGAAGTCATAAATTATTGAGGATATAGCCAGGAGAGCAAATGTCTCCATGGTGCGGGACTTGGATTGCGTGCAACATGAGGCGTTGGTTTCATACGGCACGTGGCATGGGTCACACTTCAAAGAAAAGGCCACATGATTTGTTCTTGTTATCAAATTCTGTTCAATTCACCTTGCATTCAGTAGCTTTGGTTGTACAAATTTATTGCAAGTTTCATTATGTAGTGCACTGGATCATAAATTGGGAACCCCAAGCGCGAGTGAGTTCCGTGCTTCTCCTGCGATTCTTGCTTCTAATTCGTAGTGATGGTTTGTAAACAATCTCTGAAAGTCTAAATTTATATCGTTGAATGGTTGCTTGTGAATTTTAAAATGTACCTGGAGATCATCAGCCGTGCTTGCGAGAGCCATTTACCACTACGATCTGACTACGAAGAGTTCGGATTGACTCACTTGTGCAGTTGAACATCTTTGTAGTGGTAAGGGAGGCTAAAACTATTTTATAATCAATCAATCCCACTTGTGCAGTGTCTACATGGGCCTACTTTTTGAGGTTGTTAAATTTCAGTAATTCAGCGTACAGTCTATCAAAGCCACGAGCTAGCAGCACACCTTCATCCGTCTCTACTCTCTCCCTGTTTTCAGACCTGAAACTTTACAAGATGCATCTAGAACATGCTGCTGGTGGTAGTAATGAAGACCATTGCTTGTAAGTAATTGATCGCCCAAGTATATGACAGTGAATTACGATCGTTTACAGGAGCATGTGAGAAATAAAGCAATTTGTCCGATCATGTGCAGGAGCATGTGAGAAATTGAGCAATGGTATCAATCTCATTGAAGGGAGGTCAGATCCGACTAAAGGAATTAATCGAGCAACTAACGTGAAGTGAGCTTCGTTAGGTTACTAAAAGCGTTGATGTTTTACCATTCACCGTGAGTGTTGTAACAGCCTTGATAGAATCTTTTATCTCAAATAAAGATGCTTCCTCGAGCAGTTATTCTCGCGTACGGGTTTGATTTCATAGCCAATTTAGTTTATTTTAACTAAGAACTTGGGAGACGAATCAGGAGGGTCAACGCGAGTTGTTAGCTTGTTGTGAGTGGAGTTGGAGAGCTAGGGTACTTGTTTCTTCATGTCTGTCTCCATCTGGTGCAGGTGACTTGAGGCATAGTACTCGGACTTCCAGCGCCCGGATCTTGCTTTGATCTTGTTTTTTTCATCACGGATTTTATTCAGCTCCTCAACATCCAAAGGCTACTATCAGTTGATGAATCCTCATATTTCAATGTTTTTTATTCCTTATCATTTTCTGTCATCGCTACCTAGGTTCAAATCTAACTTGACTGCTCGCATAATTTTATCCCCTGCCAAGAGAAACTCCTGTTACACATAAAAATTGAGTGTTGCAGAGGTAGAGCCGATGTAGCAATTGTGGATTTTCGTTATAAACGTCCACGCGCTAGTGGCTTCTTTGTGTAAAAAAGTCCACTTTTCTAAGACATACTTTTTGTTTCTGTACAACCTGTGCAGAGCATGGAAGTGGTTCTAGGAAACGCATCATGGTGATGAAGCCAATCTTTTGTGATGATGCCCTTGCTTTTGTCTTCCGTTTCCCTGCTGCGTCTCACTGTTCTTCTTTCATTTTTTACCTTACGGAGCTCATGACTGCCACAAACTTCACCACTTATGCTGTAGTGTTCCACCTTCAGTTTTACCTCTCAGTGCGTTTCACCTTCAGTGATGTTACACCTTCTGTTTTACCTTTTACTTGTGCTTCCATTGGTGCACTCTCGAGCACCAATAATGTTGGTGAGATCCCGAGCTGAAAGTTACGCAGGCTGTTTGTTGAAATGAAAGATTTTTTGTTTCGTTACAGACCTTTTTTTTTTGCTCCACTGCTTTTCTTTTCTCGGTTCCTATTCCTTTTTTAAACTTTTATCCCGTTCCATAAATTTTCAGTGTGTTCGTTTTTATGCATGGAGTGTGGGGGCACCTAGTGCAAAAATTTCTCACCTCTTTCAACTCCATACTAAATGGTGCCTTCTCTTAAGAAGGCCATCGTTTTATTAGGAGAGGGTTAAACTAGCTCCTATGGTCTGATTCAAGTGAGACTGATTTCATGACTGCTGCCTTAAAAATAGCATGCATTGGACTCCAATACTGCAGTACTGGGCGCTAAGATTGCTAGCACTACAGAACTTGCCCGAGTGGTCGACTGTCGGAACTTTTCAGTTGTGTGCGCTGAGCAGTGCTTGTGTAGAACTTGAGTTGGGACTTGAAGCTTGAATGTATGGCCCACCCTCACCAGAAGCAAACAACGCAACTCCCTCATAGACGAGACGATTGCTGTGTCAAAAGCCGTGTTGTCTAGAATTTTGTGACGTGGTCTTGACTTGATTCTTTGTCCGCTGCCAATTCACGAAGTAGGATTTTTCCGCCTGTAGATTTAACACGCGAGATTCCGTCAGAAACCGTTTGCTGTCATGTCAGGTTTGTTGGTTTTGCGCGGTTCTGTGAACTGTCATCATGTGGTCATGAGTTGTTATTTATGTTTATATTTCTGACTTGGAAACACGTTCATTACTTCACAGCATCAAGTGCCATAGATGTGCAGTTTTGTGATGATTACAGCTTATGTGAATACGCCTTTTGCCTGATGTCACAGTGACCAGTGCCGTTCTATTTGTATCCTTTTCATTTACGATGTCATTTCTTGATCTGCCCTCCTTCACAACCTAAGCTGCGAGTGGCTGCTCTGCCGCACGAACGTCGTTTCTTTGGGTAGCAATATTTACATCTTAATTGCGTGGTTTGTTTGGTATCCCGAGGTACAGTTGTGGAAGTACTTCAGTCGGTTCTGGACACATTTCCTCTCAGGATCCAACATTCAAAACTATTTTAACGCATGTCAACAACTGCGTGCCCGTTTTTTTATTCAATTTTTGAAATGACAACAGTGTTTGTCCCATACTTCTGGGTTGTTGTATTCATTGAGTAGGTTTAATTTTCTCTAAGACAACGTCTCATACTTCTGGGTTTATCTTGCTGCCGTCTGCCATCCTTCTGACGCTGGATGCTAGACCTAACCTGTAGGTAGGATGGGTAATGAAGACAATTCTCTCTTGTAGAAAATTGATCACCTATGTACATGGACCCTACCCTACCTATAGGTGGGGTCTAGACTCAAGAGCAGAGGTTCTTAATCTTGCTGGAGGTACTGAATCCGACAAGTTCCATACATGCATTCATCAAACCCTTTGGAGATGAAAAAATGAAATGTGCTTTTTTTTCTTCAAATTCCAAACATAATATGGATATAACTATATACTGTATTAGTGCACAATCTGCACAATGAAACTAATTCGCCGAATCTCTGGGATTCTACCGAACCCAGGTTAAGAACTACTGCTCTAGAGCGTATCGTCGGGAGATGAGCGTTAAGGCCTGTTTACACGATCATTGAGTGCACGCGTGAGCAGTGAAGAGAGGCGCAAGCCCCGCCCACTTGCTCTCGCTTGTATCGGGCAATGAGCGAGCTGACCATGAGGCTAAACGGGCTGCAGAGACAAACGAGGAGACGCTGAACTCAATGGTCCCTTTCCGAGACTACTACCCTCGGATAAAGACTGCAGTGAGAAGCTTGTGGCAACAGGAGTGGGATAGAACAATTAATAAATTAAGGATTATAAAACCCACCGTACGTGAGTGGACATCGTCTAGTTGTCGCCCTCGTCGGATGGAGGTGATACTCTGCCGCCTTCGTATTGGCCATACTCGTTTGACGCACGGGCACTTGATGGAGCGACAGCCGCAGCCTCGATGTGAGCGGTGCCGCGTTCCTCTGACTGTCAAGCACTTTCTTGTTGAGTGCCCCCGGTATGCTGTTGCCAGGAATGTGTGCTTCCCGAGACTGCGAGGTCCTGATGAGGATGTAATGATCGGAATGCTCAAGGAAATCGAGCGTTCAGCTTTCAGTGTGACGGCGCTTAAAATGTTTCTAGAGAAGTGCAACTTGATGTCCCAAATTTAGCCAGGAAAGGGACAGCGTAATCAAGGAACTGTTTCACGTCTGAACTGTGAATGACTAAACTACAATATGGCCGGGTGCGCTGCGTAGATGCCTCTGGGGATTTCAGCGTGGGTAAGGCGCCCGGTCATAAATGGGTGGGCAGCTGAAATCCCCTATGAGGTTTTTGGCTGTCCTGTGTTCACGGATTGTGCGTCGCTCTGTAGATGATCTCTTCAAAGATCAACTAGGACTCTTATAAAATGACAATGATGTGGGTGGCAATTGAAGCGGTCTTTGTGATGGCTGCTGTTGTGTTTCCATGATGGTGATTGTGACAAACTTTGAACAACACTTATATAGTGTGCTTTTGTGTAACGATGTGAATCCTGTATTTTAAACTGTGAGATCTACGGCGCGATATAGTACGAATTACTGAAGCGCTAGCAAATCAATGCTAATACTACTACTACTACTACTGCTCTCGCTTCAGGAGCAATTACTGCTCAGTGACAGTGCGGACTACGCTCGTCTTCATGGCACTGGCTAGAGCTTGTCAGTGTCATTTCAGCCGCACTGTTTCTGAGCAAGCAAATGCGCCAGAAGCGAGAACAAGTGGGCGGGGTTTTCGCCTCTCATCACTGTTCACGCGCGCACTCAATGATCGTGTAAACAGGCCTTTATGCTCCCTCCCTCAGTGTGTGGGGAGGCTTGTTTACATCATAGCATTCGTCTTCAATACGCAGGGTTTACATCGTGTTTCAATGTGAAGACATTGCTGAAGACTAAATCATGTTTATGGCAGCTTCTGAAGTCAAATGTGGAACATTATCCGAATTCAGTACGCAAAAATGGTATCCTTTTTTTATATTGCTAATTTATCTGACTTGGAAAATTTCAGGACCAGGTGTGAAAATCCTAATGCACTTGTTAAAGTATTTGACTAGTAGAAATATATGCATGGGCATGTATACCGAGAGTATGTGAGTGTGAGAGAGATTCAGGTATTTCATGCATGGTTTTTTATGCCCTATGTCATGCTGTCAACACATTTTTGAAATTTCTCTCGTTCTTTTTACGTTTTATCGATTGCAAATCATCGAAAGTTGTGTTCCTAGAGTTTTTAATAACTTCAAATTCTTGAGAACAATGTATTGTTTTAACTGAGTAACCCTCCCAACGAAGTAACTTGTACCTCAACATCGGCATTACTGTACGTTGAAATCCTTTCGATCCTGAAAGTTTTTTCTCACTTTCATGCCAAAAAATAGCATGTGGGTGTATGTTGGGATTGGAGTGCAGATTGTAGGTTCAGTCGATGCTTGTTTTTTACGTCAGTCACTGTGCATTAGAATGTTTTTTTTACGTCAATCTCTGTGCATTAGAAGGTTTTTTCTTTCTTTCTTTCTTTCTTTCTTTCTTAGTCTCGTTGAAGAAAGCGTCACGCATGCAGCTTAAATAATGGAGTAATAATAATGGTCTCAAGTACACTAGGATGCTTCCGTCATGTGGTGTGATATGTCAGAGTTGGGAAACAGGCTCACTTTTCGTTTTGATAAAAATTTGAACGGAAATTGGATATGTAAAGCATTGCGGTGAAATGTTCTAGTGTCTGTCTGAGGTCCCTCTTGCCTGTGCATGCATCTATTTATTTCCACGTTTATTTTCTCCCCTCTTCATTCTTGAGTTTTGATGTGTACAATTTTTGGATTGGAATGCGTGCGTCAAGTTTGTGCTTTGACCTATTCGTGTCACCAGGTTGTATATGCGATACAGAAATATGTCTGGAGAGGTCTTAAAGTCTGTGTGTTCAAAATTCCATGGTCTGGAGCATAGGCTGCCCATTTTGGTCACCCTTGTCAGTGGCAGGCATTTCAGTTTTCTGTGATGAATGAATCTGCACTTCGCTGAATTAGACTTCTAACGGGTCCTGAGTAGCTAACGTCTGATAGCTGTATGTGCCCTCACTCGACATGTCTCTCGTATAGCAAGGAAGAGAAATCTTCCGAGGCTGGTGAATGAATCTGCACTTGCTGAATTAGACTTCCAACGGGTTCAGAATAACTAACATCTAATATCGGTATGTTCCCTCACTTGACCGGTTTCTCGTATAGAAAGGAAGAGAAATCTTTCGACTGGGCTTGCAGGCTCACTGATGTAAAAAGCTGTTGTGAATGTTCACGCCAGCTTGCTACCCGAGCCGTAAAGTTCGATGTACGTGCATGCAAGGCTGTCCCGATGCAGCGAGCTGGGTATTAGAAGCTTCAATTACTTTTATAGCGGATGATGCTTTCGCGCTTTGGTCCAGAACTATTATTATTATTATTATGGAAATGTTTAGTCTATATTGTTATCCGTGATTTCAAGTGTACGATGCTACCGTTTTCTTTTTCATGCTCTTGTTATTATTAAACTGTATAGCCATGCATTCTGTTGTTTCGTTGAGGTGTCTCTCCTTAAGTGCGCTGCAGCTCGTTAAGCCAGCACGAGACATCGCTAAAATGAAATGAAACTCGTCACTCGGGAGCGTTACTTGTCCCTCGAGTGCGGCAGATTGAACTGAAGTTCAACACTCAATTCAAATGAAGGGTAATTTTAGAGATTTATTTATAAAATAATAAAGAATTAGATATTTTCACTAACTAATATTAGAGATAATTTTAGAGATCAACTTTGAGAATAACGAACATTAAATACATAGATCATGTCTTCATTTAGTTTTCATTGAGTATTTATCGAAATTGAGTCGGTGACTGCTGGTCGGTCAGCAGCGTTATGAAAGTCCCACCGGTGGGTCGCGTCGCATTCCAATTTATTTAAGTGTTAATCTTAGTTTCCGATCACCGTGTCTGCATTGTTTGTACATGACGCCTTTGACCTAATAGTCTCCTCAGATTTTTTCAGAAGCTACAAAAGTTCATTCATGTGAATATCGGAAGTTTTATTGTATACGAGAATTGAAAAAAAGTATTAAAATGAGAACATAGGGTTCGTGATCCTCTGCTGACTTAAGTAGTGACCTCGATTCCCTGGTAGTGGCTTGCGAAACCGTTTCATGTAGCTACTAATCGTTTTACCGAGACCCTTTCAATACACATTTTAGTATAGTTCCAGCTTCAATTCCTCACAGCTGTGCTGAAACGCGTGCGTGGTTAATTTATGTTTAATAAATCTGACTACTATCACTCAGAAGTTCCAAAAATTAACGTACAGCGGAATATATTAACTTCAAAGGTTTTAACATGACTGAATCCCTTGCAAATCTATTTCGCTGTCGTATGTTGACGGCTCGAAATGCACCTTCGTTATTACAGCGACAGAGAGCGTGTTGTGAATAGATCGTCCGTTGGGCTCTTGAAAATTGTTAAAATGACGACTTCAATAAATTACATTATTATAGTATAGATAGGCGATGCCATTCTTAAATGAAGGTGTAACCATTGGAAAAAAGATGACTGGGAATTAAAACTTTAACTTCAGACCTGATGTTAAGATACTGTACGAGAAAAATTTTCGTAAACTTTAGGAGACTTTGAAGAATGCAAACAATATTTTTAGTCATCGAATAAAATATTTGTGTTCACGCGTATGCTCTTCAAATATTGAAATTATGTGTATTTATAAATGAATCATAACAAGCTATTAAAACAGAGCAATTAGGTCGACTCCTATCGGCTAAATTATGGCTCCTAAATTGCTGCTGTATGATAAACCTGACTTTCGTATGTTTCACCGTTATAATTGTATAACTAGCTACTCGAAGTACGTTAAAATTCTTATGTCATGTGCTCTTTAATAACGAATCCTGTGAAATACAATGAATACTTAGAAATGCTTTACTTAGTGTGAACAATGATTTATACCCCTTTGGGGGATACAATTTTTGTATTTAAGAAAATTGCATGCGGAAAAAATTTGAGGTCCCGAGTCGAAAGTTGTGTAAGACTTTTTGTTGAAAAAGAGTAGGTTTTCGCGTTTATAAGACAATTTTTATTTCGATTCACAGTCGTCCAGTTTCTCACCTCCAAATTTTCTTCTGAAATTTTGTCTTGTTTCGAAACCCTCCTCAACTTACTGTTTCAACGCACAGTGGATCTTGCGTGGAAATACCGTTTTTGTGTAGATTCCGCGTTCGCATATTATATATATATAGGGTGTTTTTAAATACTGGACCCGATAAAATATTTAATAACTTTTGATACAATGAACGGATTTTGCAAATAAAAAGGTAGTAGAATTCTGAGATTTATATATTTTATTTCGTAGCTACGTATTCATGATACAACGGTCATAATAAGAATCAGAGGGCACAGTAAAATTTATCCTGCTCCGAAACTGCCGCCAAGATGACGAACTGGATAACTATGAATCGAAATAAAGATGGTATTATCAAGCTTTGTTGTATATATTTATCATGACAATTAGTGATCATCATGGACGGGTGATTTGAAACACGCCTTCACGTGAAGGGTCGGCAAGTTCGAATCCCGACAATGCCTTCTCCTCGTTGGGAAAATGGTAAAGTCAGACATGATTCCCCACTCTACCCGTGTCTAGAAAATGGGTAATAGATTGACCGGGAGTAACAGTTATTGTGTATTGATGTTAGTTATTAGTCTTCAGAAAAACAAATGGACAAGATTTTGTGCATGAGACTTAATTGGAATGAAACGTCCTTTCTTTCTTAAAAAAATTACAGAAATATTCCATTTTTCGTTTAAAGTGTTTGCCTTCCCAAGAAAATATTTTTTAGCATCATTCTCTATGGGATTTTCATACTTAAATTTTGTCATTCAAGTTATTAAACTAAAGTATTCATAAGCATCTTATCAAGTTCTCTGATTTTAATTAATTCAATTTTAGAATATCTGAGTAATGGGCCTCTGCGCGCGTTTTGGATCTACCTTAGATTAAAAATTTTCAAATCAAAATATAGAGATTTTGTCAAATAAAGTCAAAATTTTTATTTTTAGTTATCGAAAAATTTTTCTTCTACTAATTTTCAGGAAACTTCATCTTTGCTTTCCAGTATTTAGTTATTTATCACTGTGCTAAGTCGGCTCGAAGTTCGAGTTCTAAAGCAAATTTTTTAATGGAAACTGATATCAGGAGAAAGAATGTTGGGGGCATGCAAGGAAACTAAGTACTATATGCAAAAGATTATCCGTGTTAGAATTGGGAGACCTGTGGAGTGAAAGAGTACCGGATGACTGGAACAAGTGTAATGTAGTTCTGTTGCATAAGGGTGGACATAAGAGTATGAAAGAACTTAAAAATTACAGACCAATTGCACTGGGTGACACTGTATGTAAGATATTTTGTGGTATTTTGAATGAGAGAATGAAAAATTTAGTTGAGGAATTAGGAGTCCTAGGTGAAGAACAGAATGGTTTTAGGCAGGATAGACGTGGGGAAGATAATCTGTTTGTAGTGAGTGAAATAATTGAGCGAATGAGGAAGGATAATAAGAAGGTGTATTTAGCATTCCTGGATATTGAAAAAGCGTATGACAGAGTGGATAGGGTTAGGCTCTTTGAAGTTCTGAGAAAAGTTGGGTTTAGCAGAAAAATAGTAAAAATTGTACAAAGTCTGTATGAGAACACAAGCGCTATATACAGGTTAGGAAATTTGGAAACGGGGCAAGTGAGGAGTGTTAGAGGAGTGAGACAGGGCTGTACTCTGTCTCCCCTGTTGTTTGGATTGTACACAGAAGAATTAGCAGTTCGACTGAGAAGGAGTGGCTTAGGACTGAAAGTTGGTAATGAGAGACTGAGCTGTTTGTTGTATGCTGATGATGTGGTTGTGGTTAGTGGATGTGGACATGAACTGCAAAGGATGCTTGACATTGTGAACGGATATAGTACAGATTTCAAGATGAACTTCGGTGCCGACAAAAGCAAGGTTATGGTTATAAATAGTGATGAGACTGATAGAGACAGACTGTGGAATATTGGAGAAATCAGAATAGGTAGAACAAAAGAATACAAATATCTAGGTTGTATGATAAGTGAAGATGGATGCACTAGAACTAAGGGTGAGAAAGTGGCAAAAGCTATGCAGTGGAGTGGACGATTAAGTAGCGTGGCCAGATACAGAGCAAACAAGTATGAATGTGTGAGAGGAATGTGGAAGTATGTTGCTGTACCTAGTGTCATGTATGGTATGAGTGCTCTTGCCTGGAATGGAAGTGATCTTGAAAAGCTGGATGTAATACAAAATAAGGTAGGACGGTTAGCATTGGGTGCTCCAAAATGGACAGCTACAGAAGCCATTAGAGGTGACCTTGGGTGGAGCCTATTTTCAGAAAGAATGATGAAGGCGGTGCTGAATTATAAGGTGAGAATTGAAAGAATGCAGAATAGCAGATGGGTAAAGCGAATTTTTGAATGGAATCTGAGTGTAAGCTATTGGGAGAAAGTGTGTTGGGGGCATGCAAGGAAGCTTAGTATGCAAAAGATTATTCATGTTAGAATTGGGAGACCTGTGGATGACTGGAGTTTAATAAATCCTGGAGGTGTAGGGCCTGAGTGGGACTGCAAGAGGTGGAAGAAAGAGATTGAGAGGAAAACAAAAGAGTATGGATTGAATAAGTGGAGGCTTAGCATGGTGCGGAAGCCTACACTTGACTGGTATATGAAAAAAGAAGCACCTAAGTTTGAGATGTTCTATGATGGTAGTTTTGGAAGTCAACTCTTGTTTGCTGTGAGATGTAAGTCATTGAGTGTGAACAGACGTACATGGAGGTGGAATGAGAATAATAACAGATTATGTCGGCAGTGTATTAGTGGAGTGGAGGAAACAATTGAGCATTTTGTGCTGGAATGTAGTAAGTATGAGCAAGAGAGAGAAAGTTTTATGAATGTGGTGCTTGAGCAGTATGGAGAGAATGAGTGGTATGCCAGATGTGCTGAAGATGATTGCGGTATGAGCTGTCTTGCTGGATTGGATCAGGAGTGCAATTTGAGTATCATTGAAGCTATGAAATTGTTTCTTGTGCGTGCCTGGAGTAAGAGACAGTGACTGGAATGAGCCAGTCAGGTAGAATGGTCAGTAATGACCCAATATGCCTGGGGATGGTGTTTTGACGCACTGGCTATCCCAGTGACGCCATCCAATGGCAGCTTGTGACAAGGATTGGTAAATCCTGAGTAGTTTAGTGGACAAGTCTGGTACCAGGCGCTGAACTCTTCGTGTGATAACTGTGGAGGGAATTGTAGGCCGTTACAAAGGCCCCGACGCTGTCGGCCCTCAATTTCAAGTTCAAGTTCAAGTTCAAGGATGACTGGCTGTTAATGAATGTTGGAGGCGAAGGACCAGAGTTGGACTGCAAGAGGTGGAAAAAAGGGATTGAGAGGCGAACTAAATTTTGAGTATAGCCTAGATTGGATAAGTGGATGCTTTGCATGACGTAAAAGTCTACACAAATCTGGTACATGCGAAATGAAGTGCCTACAAAGAGTGAGATGTTCTATAATGTTAGTTTTGGTAGTCAACTCTTGTTAGCTGTGAGGTGTAAGGCATCGAGTGTGAACAGACGCACATGGAGGTGGAATGAGAATAATAATAGATTATGTTGTCAGTGTGAGAGAAGAGTGGAGGAAAGTCAGGAAACAATTGATAATTTTGTGCTGGAAATTGGAATGTAGGAAATATGAGCAAGAAAGAGCGAGTTTCATGAATATAGTGTTTGAGCAGTATGGAGAGAATGAGTGATATGCCAGATGGGAAAATGTGAAGCGTTTGCCAAGAGGCGATTTTTTATTTTTCGGTGCCTAAACATAGTTGAATAGATCAAATTCAACAAGTTTTCTTCTATTAACTTTCCGTCTGAAATGAGTATTTTGCAAGTTATAGCGGTAAATGACTTGCCGCAACTCCAGTGTTCGAAGCGGAAAGAAATTCGTCAAGCTCATCGTATGGCAACACTGCAACGGACATTCCCTTCCGACGTGCTCGAATGCTCGAGCGCATTCCCGCCATCTAAGACGAAAGTCAACATACCGCTATAACTCCTTATTTCTGGGTGATAATTTCTATTGTTATTAACCCTCAAGGTATAACCCAAATTAATTTCCACCATTAAAATTTTTTCTTTTTCGCTTCTGATGAGTAATTTATGGTCACTTAGAGTAATTTCAATGACTGGAAAGCAAACTTTTGAAATAGTTTTATTTTTATTCTAACGTCTTATATAATGAAGGACATTGGGTCGTTAGGACATGCCGAATGGAGTTCATCAAAGTGGGACAAAAAATATCTCTCAGCTAAAACCATGGCAAATAGGTACCGTTGATATGTACAAGTTTTTGGTTTGGATTGAATATTTTACCCACCAAAAATTGTAATTAATGAATATATCTTTAAATATGGATATAATTTCATATGAAAAGGAAAATTGTAGATATATCTCAGAAATACTTATTGAGAAAAAGACAATCAAAATGAAATATAACAATACCTAAATCATGTGAAATCTAATGGGTCATGTCTAGAACCTGTTTCAATTGTCATTTATAAGTGAATTTCTTCAGGTACAATTCTCCATGGTGTTCCTTCTGCTGACATATCACATATAATTGTTTATATGTATTGATATTTTGATAAATAAACTTTATAATAGACTCAGCTTGTTCAAGTATTGTAGAAGCATTTTCAATATTGCATCAGGACTTGTTTCTTTAGCAATAACTTCGGTAAATCTGAAGGACTTGACAGTTGTCGATTTTCCACTTTTTGGTGCCTGAACCTAATTAATTGAATCAAAATAAACAAGTTTTCTTCTATGCACTTTTCGTCTCAAATGAGTATTTTACGATTTATAGCGGTAAGTTTAGTTTCGTCATTGATGACGAATGCGCTCGAATAAACAGCTACTCGTCGATTTTCGAATTTTTGTTGCTTGAAACTTGGTAATAACATCGAAATAAACGACTTTTCTTCTACACACTTTTTTCGTCAAATGAGTATTTAACGAGGTATAGCGGTAGGTTTGGTTTCGTCTTTCAAGGCAGAGCGCTGGAAGCGAGACGCCATTGCAGTATTGCCATACAACTCGATCAAAGAATTTCTTTCCGCTTCAAAGACTGGAGTTGCGGCAAGTCATTTACCGCTATAACTAATAAAATACTCACTTGAGACGAAAAGTGCATAGAAGAAAACTTGTTTATTTTGGTGTCATTAACCATGTTTAGCCATTACAATTTGCAAAATCGACAACTGTCATGTCCTTCAGATTTACCATAACTTCTGCAATGGGGCATGTAGGAGAAGTAGTATAGAATCTGGGTGGATCCATTGTCGCATAAAAGATTTGGCGTAACGATCCAATGTCCTACATGAAGGACATTGGAAAACTCACTCAATAATTTTACAAAACAAAGTTATTTGATTGAAAAGTTTTTTCAAAGAAATATTGAATGGTTTTTACATGTTCATGAATTATTGTGGCGCTTTATGTTCGCTAAAAGCTAATAAATTTACACAAATATACGGAGTGTATGATCACCTACAGGCATTTTACGCTCCATCAAACTAACAAGCATGTGACAGTTTAGCGAGCTGTTGTGGGATGTGCAAATCCCGAGACCCAAGGTCTCAAGGCCGAGCTCCCAGAGCTCGGGTCGGCCTCCAAACCTCCTCTACAGCCGACATCAGACACACACCTGAGCTCGTGTGTCAGAGGGCACACCCAGTGTGAACACACGCTGCCGTGAAACGAACACACTTCACGGCAGAAACGGAAGCACACGCTAGCTCCGAGCTAGTGAAAACACTTCACGGCTGCAGGTCCTACCTGCTTGTGTCTCAGCAAAGAAAAAGAGAAAACACAACACAAGTATCTCGCAAGGATACTTCAAGAGCGCAACCGGAAGCTCAAGCACGCACAACCACACTCGGCAGCAGCGAACGCAATAATGCCAAGGCCGGCGCACAAACCGACAGTCCCTACGTCAGGAAGTAGATCCCACAAAATACCTCCTGCCACTCAAACGGACCAGCTTACAACGTAAAAAACGTCGCATGTGTAATTCTAAACAGAATAAACACATTGAAACACCAAAGCATCCGTGAACACAAATTACGATGTGTACACAAGCAACCCGCCGACGGGTGCAGCCATGTGATTGGCCGCGCGTAGGAATACGTGCCTGGCGTAGCAATACACTACATTATGACGCACTACGCTCATTTATTAAAGTACAATGTCTCTGCTCTTCAATAACATGCAGTACTGCTTGAAAAAGCTTTTCTGAAAGAAATTAAATGGGATTTTTCTAATGTCCTTCAGGAAGGACGGTGGGTCATAGAGGGTTAACTAAAAGATCCTAGAAGTGGGTTCAAGCTCCGCGGGATGAGCTAATAATAAATTAGGAAGCATTCAAACGTACTCAAATGGCTCAATCCTGCAAAAAACAAAACCTAGTGCCCTAACTTGTAAAATATACTCATTTGCTTCAAAAAGTGTATAGAAGAAAATTAGCTTATTTCAATGTTATTCCTATGATTCAAGCAAAAAAAATTAAAAAATCGATTGGTAGCTGCTAATTCGATCACAATCGTCATCAAAGACGAAAATTATCATACCGCTATAACTCATAAAATACTCATTTCCGGCAGAAAGTGCATAGAAGAAAACTTATTTCTTTCCATCTAATTACCTATGTTTAGGCACCAAAAACTTGACAATCAATTACTGGCAAACGCCTCACATTTACCGCCAGATGTGCTGAAGATGATTGTGGTATGAGCTCGTTGAGCTGTGAGCTGTCTTGTTGGATTGGATCAGGAGTGTAAGTTAAGTATTATTGAAGCAACAAAAATTTTTATTGTATATGTCTAGAGTAAAATAAAGTGGCTGGAAAAAGCCAGTCATGTAGAGTGGGCTGTAATGACCCACCATGCCTGGGGATGGTGTCTTGACATACTGGGTATCCCAGTAATGCCATCTAATGGTAGTTGGTGACTAGGATTGCCAGATCCTGAGTAGTTCATTGGATAAGTCTAGTACACAGGCACTGAATTTTTTGTATGATTATTGTGAGTATTGAGGAAGGAATTGTAGGACGTTACAAATGCCCCAACACTGCCAGCCCTCAACTTCAAGTTCAAAAGTCAACAAAGATAGCGCTCCTCAAGCTTTGATAGCAATTATTGGCCGGAAGAATAACAATTACAACTATAGATTTTATCCAATTTGTATACTATTACTTGAATCACATTTAATATCTTGATGAAATTATAATATTGATTTATTTATGTCACTACTTTATTGACAGAAAGATTTGCCAAAAATCTTGAAATGTATATTATTATTATTAGGTATATGTTATTGCTTTCTATTTTGAGTTTTTAAAGCAACTGTAATTTTATGTTTGGCCTTGCAGTGGCCAAGTGTATAGAGCGCTTGCGTTCTGTGTTTCCTGCACGGGTTCGAGCCCTGTACGCGGCAGATGGCGAGAAAAACGCCGATGCGGCAAATCAGGGTCGTTGCCTGCAGTGTGGTCACTGTCCTCAAGGAATGTTACCTGAGCACTAAACGAGAGGAAAATAAGGCCTTAAAGCTCGGGCGTACCTAGGGGCCTGGGGAAACCCTATCATTTACTCTCCCTGTAAAGTATCATGTCAATGATGCTCAGCCACCCCCTACTTAAAAAGAGGAAAAGGCTTGGTATAATTTTTTGTTGTGTTGTATGGTTAAGTATTTTTTGTCTATTTTATCAATTTTCTAATTGCTTTCAAATATTTCAGAATTTCTTTAGGTAAACTTTTTTCTTTCAGATTGAAATTTTACAATTGGCGTTTAATTAGAAATAATGTTGAAAATTTTGTCTTCTTTTTTGCAATCTCCAATTATCCTAAGGTAATTGCAATGTTGCTTTTCTGGTATTATATAAGTTTTGGCTATCTTATCCATTCTATGTCACACTATTCCTCTATGAATTGATAATATAAATGTACAATTTATATGATATGGTCATTGTTACAGACTTTAGTTCTTTGCGGAGTATTGTCTAGTACTGAAGTTGCATTTTAAAAGTCTTCTTATTTTAAAACTGGAACTTTTAATCTTTTGGCTATAATTTTAAGGTTTTTCTAGATTAATTTTATTTATCTGCTTCAAATAGTTTGAAGATTTTTTCCTGTGAAATAGTTCAATTATACTGATTCATGATTGTTTTCCTGCAAATGTTTTACCAGAATTGATAGCTGAAATTTTATAAAATGAAATAAAATTAACAAAAAAGTCATTATTTTTGAGTATAAGTAAAAAATGTAAAAAACTATTGACCCATTCCATTGAGATATATTTTTCTTTTCTTGTCTCATTCACAAATATTTCTAAAACTCAGATGACATCAGGATTTTTTGCAGCAGTAGTGCAGCATGAATGTAAAATTTCAAAATGCTTTCTGATAGACTTGTTGATATTAGTTTTAAATTGTAAGTACTAAAAAATGTTAGTATGCTAAGCTAGCCATATGAAGAAAATCATTTATATAAAAGTCAGGGTGATCCCTTTGTGATGCGATATTATCTATCATGACTAGTTCAGTTTTTGGTGAAAGTTTGTTAATAAGCCATTAAACTGATCTCAGTTTGTGTGCAAAAATTTTACTCAATAACAATACTAATTAAGGGAATCTGTAATATTTGTCATTGAAAGATCTTGATTTTCATGTAATTACTAGATGTTCATCCCCTCAGGGGGATACAGGTATTGTATCTATGGGAATTAGCGCTCCCAGGGGGACTATGTGAGGGCCTAAGCTAAGGGTTAGGTAGGCTTCCTTTTGTTCTAATAAAATGGGTTTTTGTTTTGTTACGGACCATCTTTTTTCGGTTCACTGCTGTCCTGTTTTTCAGCGCCTACTACTTTCTTCTTCAACTTTTTCTTGTTTCATGAACTTCTGTCTTAGCTTCCTGTTTCTGTGCACCTTGTGCATAGATTCTGCGTTCCCTCAACTCCATACTAAATGGTGCCTTCCTCCTTCCTCTCTTAGAACATCTTTGTCATGCAATTAAAGGAGGCTAAAACTTTCTTATATTATGATAATAATAATAATAACTAGATGTTCATCCAATGAAAACTGGGTTTTGCAAGATGGTACCAATACAGTGGTTGTCTCTGGGTATGGTGCACCTCAATAAAGTGTTGGAAGACCATGAAATTATGGAACTGATACTAGTTTTTGGTTATGTTGGTACTTCCTCATATATCCAAGTGCCTTTACTGTTAACTGAGTGTAAAAAATCCAACTTTCCTTGCTGTAAGGACAATGTGAAGGCTCAAGCTGAGAGTTAGATAGGCTTTATTTTTGTTGAAATAAAATGTTTTTGTTATGTTAAGGACCACCTTTTTTTAGTTAACTGCTGTTCTGTTTTTCAGCACCTACTGTGTTATTCAACTTTTATCGTGTATGATAAACATCTTTTTCAACTTATTGTGTTTCTATGCCCCTTCTGCATAGCTTCTGCATTCCCTTATCTCTATGCTAACTGGTGACTTCCTCCTTCCTCTCTTTGAAATGCTTTTTTTTTTAGCAGTTAGGGAGGCTTAAACTAACTTCTAACATCTGATTCACTGGCAGGACTCCAGGTCCTGCTGCCGTGCTGGGGTCTCGCAGCTATGCTATATATGCTCCGGACAAATATTTGGATCCTTTCATTGAGCGTGAGCAACTGAATGAGGCCATGGAAAACAAAGAAATCTTGGAGCAGCTCCAGTTCAAGCAAGTTAGACCTGCTGATCAAAATAGGTCTTGGAGTTTCTTCGATCATCCCAGAGTAGCGTAAGTAATGAGACAAAATTTATCATTATATTTTTGCTACATTTATCAGTTTGTCATGAGGGCTTATTTTGGGAAGATAGGTGTTCAAAAGCAAGCTGTAAAAACATGAGAGTTTTTGAATTACCCATTTACTTCTCAAGTTATTCAAGTTTCTAGCAGTTTTATGCTGTTATTCAAAGTTAGTACATTTTTGTCATGCAAAATTTATTTTTGAGTGTGTAGTATTTTAGTTAAATAAGTGAGAATTCTGCCTTTACATTTTAGCTACTTTTTCTTTTTCAGACGACTTGTTAACTATGTTATGAAGTACGGAAACAAAATATTGGCTCGGAAGCTTGTTGAGGAGGTAAGTTAATGAATTACTTTTTATGAAAGTGATGGAAAATTTACAACCAGATATTTTCAAATATCTGAAGACTTAGCATCATGTTTTGCATCTCTTAATTATAAATGATTTCACTTCCTCACTGAGCTATAAAATTTCTTTCTTATATGTTGGTGTGGAGATAAGAAGCATTTCATGTGTAATTATTCATTTTGGTTAAATTTCTGAATTCAACAACTGCTGCGTTCAAAATTTGAGTGAAACCATGATTAATTAGTATTTTTGACATCAAATTTAAGGTTTATTGATTATGATTGCTTGAGAGTTTATCTAAAATTCCTTGTGTAGTTCAATGAGAAATGTCACTATAACCAATCTTGGTAGCAAATTGGCTTCTAATATTTGTCAGAAGGTGGGCTATTTCCTAGACTAACTTTCCCATTTAGGTTGATGTGATGATTATTGATTGTATATTTTTCTGAAAATGGTGGGGTTGTTGTGAGCCTATTTTCTTCAGGAAGTTGTGTATAGGAATAATTATGTTGAAGAATATAGATGCAGGTACACTAGCAAATTGTTAAGTTGGTAAACCCTTTGACAAATTGAGAGCTTTCTAGTTTACATAATGTTGTGATAGTCAAAATAACCTAGTTGAACTCAAGCTAAATTGCTGTTGGAATTGAATCATGTGTTATACATTATTTATTTTTTATCAATTTCATGAAAACTAAACGAAAATTTTAGATTGAATTCGTTGATGCTAGACAAAAATAATAAAGAGATTTTTTATTACAGTGTATTTCTATATTAAGCCATAATTTCTATGTTAGCATTGTGTAGACTAAGTTTCAAGCTCACATTTTGTAATTATTCTCTCGTGTGCAGGCATTCACATTAATAAAACACAAGCAGCTACGGGCATACCACACTGCTACGTCAGAGGAGGAGCGCAGCAACATCGTGTGTGATCCCCTCACCATATACCTGGGAGCTGTTGAGAACTCCCGGCCCTTCCTGGACCTTATGCCCATCAGGAGAGGCGGCACCACCTATCAGGTGATTACCTTCCTCTCGTGTTCAGTGGCTTAGCACGTTGCTTGCGTTAGGACCAGCCGGTGGGTTGTGCTTAGGTTTCTCCTGCTGCAAAATGACCCATCAATGGGTCCTTTGAAAAATTCTAACCATATTTTACAAATTAATAGTATTCAATGGGTCTTTTTGATGTTTGGTATTTATAAATATGCTGATCACTTTCTACTTTCAATTTGAGTAGAATATTGAACTTCAGTTTAACCCATTGCAGGCAACATGTTAAGCTTGTCTTGAGGCCTTTGCGGGGTTTTCTCCAGCTTTAATTATGTCTTAGTTCTTCACTTTAATTAATCATCTTGTTTTGATTAGTTTCAAAGTATTAATTTTCTGGAAATATTCAACTCAAATAAAAACATCCTTAATGAAATTAGTATCTGGCTTTAGCACTAGATATCTCCAAACAAGTGTAAAATTTTCAGATTTTTTAGATTATTATTTTGTTGGTATTCAGATTTCTTGGGTTGGTCCGTAAGAGAGTCAAGTGTAGCAAGTCAATTTTTAACCTTTTCAGTAAGTTAACCCCTCAGGGGGATACAACTATTGTATCTATGAGAATTAGCGCTCCCAGGGGAACCATGTGAGGGCCCGAGCTAAACGTTAGGTAGGCTTCCTTTTTGTTGTAATAAAATTGGTTTTTGTTTTGTTACGGACCATGTTTTTTTGGTTCACTGCTGTCCTGTTTTTCAGCACCTACTACTTTCTTCTTCAACTTTTTTCTTGTTTCATGAACTTCTTTCCTAGCTTACTGTTTCTGTGCACATTGTGCATAGATTCCGCGTTCCCTCAACTCCATACTAAATGGTGCCTTCCTCTTTCCTCTCTTAGAACATCTTTGTCATGGTTAAGGGAGGCTAAAACTTTCTTATATAATAATAACAATAATAATTCAATGAGTTGAGTGTCTAAGTTTTGAAGCCTGTTTCCTTCCATTAATGTTTAAAATGTAAAATTAATCGTATGTTACATTTACTACTGCAGCTTGTGAGCATACTGGTAGTGAATGCATCTCGCTTTCATGCCGTAATCTTTTGATACTTGGAATACGTGTTTTGATTTTTAGCTTGAGTTTATTAGAGACGATAGGCTCAATTGAAGCATTTCACCGGCAGGCTGGTGCTCAGAACTGACAACTGACCTGCGAAGTGCTTTGATTATTTTGTCTTCAAAACTGAGTTACCAGACAATATTTGTAATGCAGTAAAGTATCAAATCTTGTTTTTTTTCAGCTAAGTAACATAGCATTTAAACTTGTCAATTTACGTAAGATCAATGTAAACTGCAACTCCGTGCACTCATATGAGCAGATAACAGAGGCATGTAATATATGCATCACAAAACTGGTCTTCAAGTAAGTCACAAGGCGCTAGAATTGCCGAGTATTCAAATACTGTGTTGGTAATTTGTATATTTTTTGATATGAAATCAAATTTGTGTGTGGCATACTTTTGTCTGGTGATGTAGTGAGACACCATATAAGACAGCATTACTCAATAATTTTTACAAGAGAGCCACTTCGGTTAACGCACTGATTGAGAGAGCGCCGTAGCTACATCAAGTTAGCGTATATTATATTAATTAATATATTTTTCGAGAGCCCGTGAGTTGAGCCACTGCGAGCAGCGCAATGAATACACCTGATGTAAGAAGTATGTTGCGCCTGTCAGGTGCCGGTGCCGATGTCAGAGAAGCACAGCTACTACGTGGCGACGCGGTGGCTAGTGCACGCTGGCCGCGACAGGCCGCACCGCACCGTCCACTTCCCTGAGAACTTCGCCAACGAACTCATCGATGCTTTCTACGGCAGGGTGAGGGGCCTTCATGCCAGTAGGGGTTCTTTATTTAGTTCTATTCCAATAGGGGTTCTCTTTTTAGTTTTATCCTCATTCCAATAGGGGTTCTCTATTTAGTTCTATCCTCATTCTAATAGGGGTTCTCTATTTAGTTCTATCCTCATTCCAATAGGGGTTCTCTATTTAGTTCTATCCTCATTCCAATAGGGGTTCTCTATTTAGTTCTATCCTCATTCCAATAGGGGTTCTCTATTTAGTTTTATCCTCATTCCAATAGGGGTTCTCTATTTAGTTTTATCCTCATTCCAATAGGGGTTCTCTATTTAGTTTTATCCTCATTCCAATAGGGGTTCTCTTTTTAGTTCTATCCTCCTTCCAATAGGGGTTCACATTTTAGTTCTAGTTCTATTGGTGTTCTTTTTTAGTCTTTAGGAAACCAATTTATGTAACTACGAGTTCTTTTAAGAGGAGTTAGAGAAGAGGAAGCTTTTGAGTAATGTACTTCGCTTGTGAAAATTCGATGAATTTTAAGATCACATTAGACAGAATTTTTGATAAAGAATGGGTGGAATCTGCGTTTTTGAGCTAAAAGGTTTCCTTGAATTTCTCATTAATAGTTATCTAAATAGTATATTTGAAGTCAAATTTAATTTAGGAACTCTGGTCAAACGACATTTAGGTCAGTTTAGGTCTAACTACAATTCAGGAACTCTGAAAACGACTTTTGAAACACTCACGTTTTAATTTAAACTGTTATTGCTGAAATATCAGTATCTGGGGTTATGTGGCTCACGATAGGAACGGAAAGAATTCACTATCTCTACCTTCGTAGATACGGTTTGTGTCATTTTCGTGAAATCGATTAATCATGTAGCCCGTTTATTTTCAATGAAATGATGTGTATGTTGGTTGAGTGCAAACTGAACGCGAAGAGAAAATTTTTCCTTGACATAAAAATTGGTGTTGAAGAAGAATGCTCAATCCTTGGTTCGCGCGATGCACTTTTTGTATTTGTTGATGTAGCGTTAAGAGCTGTGTTCGATGTTTCTTAGAGAGTAAAGTTACGTAAAATGAAGAGAACATGGTAATTCGAGGGGACGTGAAGAAAAGGTCCTAAAGGAACGAGTAATGAATTAAAGAACTGATGTACTCTTATGAACGATTTCTGGGTCGAGAAGTATGTGGTGGTGAAAGATCACAGCGTAAAATTTACCTCAAGACAAATTGTTTGATAACGGGGGAATTCTGGTCTGCATGCGTGTGGGGCACTTTTGGGAGACGTAACGGTATGCATATAAAATGAAGCGGTTTAGGTGCATGCACGTCTACGAGAAAACTTACGGTTACTAGTGAACAGCCATTAAGATCATGATTGATTTAAAGTCTCGAAGTCATTTAGGGTGAATGTGCAAGTAGGAATATTTACATGGGCTTGCCGGCGTTTCAGTTATTCTACATTGCACCGAAGTTGGTATATTGTAACAAATATGTGCAAATGAAATCGTGAATTTGATAAGAGAAGTATAACATAATCACTAATGACCACCTCATTTGGTATGGGCAGGGTCGCGTGGTACAGCAGAAGCTCGACCTCCACAAACAGTGCGAGGCCAACAGAGCCTACGCTCACTACAAGAAAAGTTAACCACGTCTCCATGGAGAAGAAACTTACGCATGCCAGGCTCTACCTCCTTACGCGAGGGCAGCCGAGAGCAAACCACAATCATCCAGCTATTGTCATTAGGAGGCGTGAGAGGGAGCAGAAGGCACAAAACTACAGTTCTAGATATATACAAGATCTTGTAATTAATGAATTCACGACGTGGAGTTGAACAATATTTGCCTCTATATCCTTTATTATCAACGAAGCTGCAGCAGGAAAAGAAACAACGAGCACGTGTTTACGTATTCACGCGCGCGTAAGTCGTACCTGTATAACAATTATAATTTTTGCTACTTGACGGTTTGGGTCCACAGTAAAATGCCTCAAAGCATGTATTCACGTTCCATCACCTGACGAAACCGAAGCGGGGCTTTAAACGTCAAGGTTGTAAGTTGGCTTAACCCTCCCTGACAGAGAATGAGTACATGCATCGTTTTGCATGAAATTGAAAGAACGCGGAAATTTATGTGCACAAGATGTATTCTCACGCACGATTCCTATCGCGTAGCAACAGTTGAGAATGGAGTTCATGTAACATGATGAAGGTTGAAGAAGAGAGTTGTGTGTTGGAATGCAAATCAGCCGGGTCCCGAAAGAGATAATCCACAACAACATCCTATTCTATTTCAATATAAATAAAACCTACCTAGCCTACAATTCGGGACCTCACATTTTTCCCCCCAGTACCAATTCCCATAAATGCAATTATAAGCCCCTAGGCGTAAACATAAAACAAGTCTTTCAGGCAGACAATTACTTACCTTGGTCGTATAGTGAAGAGGTAAGCCGGAATTTTTTTTAATCGGGTTGATACAAACGAAAGGATCAGGGGCCCACACACTATTTCAAGTTTGTTTCCTTACTCAGTCCACTCAGAAGTTGAGCTGCCAGCTGTATTGCGATGATATCCATTGTTTAACAATTCGGCTCCAAAATAAGTGCTCGCAGTGCAAGAATTTAGAACCACGCGCTGTAGTCCAATAAACAAAATCCATAACGTCAATTACGCGCCCACTGATTTGATAATTTTAGACTGGAAGCTAATGAGAGCATCTCAACAGGTCCTGAACTTCCCCACATACGCATTTTAATCAATAATTAGAACACCAAATGAGAAATTAACGTCCAGCATCAGCCATTGACTTTATTGGTCTCAGATATGATGCGTAATTGAACTACAAATACAACACGGGTTACATCGTTTGGCTGAAATCAAGTCATTTCACACTGCATACGGAACATTTCCATGATATTGCAAGCCATAAGTGCGAGATAGAGCTGGCACTTAGATATACCTGGTTAGACGACGTGTGCTCAAGATCACACAAACACTACCTACTAAAGTAGAAAAGTTGACGGTCACGACTATAAGGTTTACATGAGATCTTCCATTTCGCGCATAAACTGGGAGTAGGCGTCATCTTTTGTTGGCTTCTTGTCGATTTCTTCAGTGCGTCCTCGTATTTCCTTTGTATCTGAAAAGAAGAAAAAAGGCTTAGAACGTTAATTGCTACTACAAAGTACACTTGACAGTTTTCTCCGCACATTAAAAGTTCATGGACGTCCAACACTCTCTGGGATCCGGTCGTATCCGTGCTTTAATGTTGATTGTATCAACACCTATCATTATTATTTGGAACCCGTCCTGCTGGAACAAACCTGATATTCTGCGGACACTGAAGAGTTAGCCCACTCAGTCAAGCCGAAGAACTCAGATGGTCAGAATGGAAACGAAGCTCGTTGTTAAATAAAAATTGCTCCCAGGAGGAATGTCTAAAGTCCCAAGCTGAGTGTTAAGTAGGCTTTCTTTTTATTGAAATAGGAAAGTTTTTTTTGTTTTTTCATAGACCCCTTTTACCAATTCTTGGCTGTCCTGTTTTCCAGCACCTGGTATTTTCTTCAACTTTTTTTTTGTGCTGCATAAACTGTTTTCTCAACTTAATTGCTGTTTCCATGCACCATCTGCATAGAAGCCTCGTTCCCTCACGTCCATTCTATATGGTACTTCCCTCCTTCCTTTCTTTTGAACGCCTTTGTTACGATTAAAGAGACTTGAACTGACTTAGTTCCCCTAAACTGAGAAAAATTTTCGTTATTCCTTTGTTTCTGATCAGAGAAGCAAAATTTTCGTGACCACTGTACAACTCCAAAGAACTTGCATCCGGCAAGCTTCCTTAGCAGTAAAAAACTATTGTCACTTGCATCACATTAGGGCACAACTCGAACCACAACAATAGCAACTTCAAGAAAGCAGAGAAGGGACCGTTCATTATGGACAGTGGAAATAGAGAATCTAAGCGCTAGGTGAGGTTCTATACAAGTCTCCTGCGCATAAAAACAGCAAGATAGGAAGAGCTAGAAAATACAAAGAAAACCTGGAAAAGAGGACATGATTACGGGAAGAAGTAAAGTGGGCACGAAAGATAAAGATTAGATTAGTCGTTAGTTTTAGCCTCTCTACCCGCAGCAACAAATGCGATCCAAAGAGAGGAAGGAGGAAGGCACCATTTAGTATGAAATTAAGTAAATGCTGAATCTACACAGAAAGGGCATAAAAACAGTAAGTTGGAAAAGATGATTATGAAACCAGATCAAAAGTTACAGAAGGAAGAAGTAAGTGCTGAAAAACAGGACAGCAGTGAACCAAAAAAAAGTGGTCCTTAACATAACAAAAACATTTTATTGCAACAAAAAGAAGGCCTACTTAACTCTCAGCTAGGGCACTCACATTGTCCCCTTGGGAGCGCTAATTCCCAAGAATCCCCCTGAAAGATAAAAAGCCCTGAAACCCAATACATAACTGAGATGCAAAACAGTATCTCCCCTAATAAGCACTCGTGTCCATAGCACAGGATAGAGAAATCTAACACAACTAAAACTTGTCTATCCCGTGTCCTCTGAGGAGGCTATCAACAAAAGTATTATACAAAAAGGTCAGAAACTGTAAAACAAACTACAGTCTCAGCCATTCTACACGCTTTAAACGGACCCTCATCCCCGTTGATCACAGAAAAACAGCACGGAAAGAACGCTATTTTGCAGAAAAACTCACCAGCCACGTTCTTAGGCGCTTTCTTTTTGTCTTCCCTCTTGACCCTGAGAACCGTGGGCTGGAAGCGGGTCACATCAGCACTGAGACTCCTGATCTGCGGGCGTGCCTGTATAGTAGCGGTGGCTGCGGTGGCGGTGGCGCGATTGGACCGTGGCACGAGCTGCGGTGCGGCGGTGAGGACATTGGGAGCGGCGCCGGTCACAGCAGGAGCAGGGATGGCTGAGGGCGGAGGCGCACGAGGCAACAGGCTGGGAGGTCTCACGGGAGGGGGGAGACGAACATTAGGCAGACGCGGAAGGCCTTGAGGTAAGAAAGACCCCAAGTTTTGAGGTGGGGGACCGGGCGGGAGCCGCACTCGTAATGGGGGAGGAGGAAGCATCGTGGGACGAGGGCCTGGAGGTCTGAATGGGAGTAGTGACGGCGGGGGAGCTGTTGGGAGGACTCCTACAGGAGGAGGTGCCACATTAAAAGGTGCTGGCACCATAGTTGGGGGCCTCACAGCTGCCTCTATCAGACCCAGGGGCGGCGGCACAGCTGTAGGCACGATGGGCTTCATCACTTGGGATGCATCGCTCAAAGGAAGATCTTCAGGTCGAGTGTCAGGCTTTTTAGGAGGCTGTTCATCATCGTTGAGGTTTCTGAGTCGCTCTCTCAGACCTGCTTCTTTGTCGGCCTCCCTTTCCTGCATCAAAACTTCAGTTTCCCTTACAAACTGATCCACATCTTGGCCAGAGAGTTTGAGCAGCTTGGCTTGTAAGCTCGTCAGCCCTTGTGACTTGCTGGGTCGTGATGGCTCCGAACCGCGATTAAAATCTTCATCATTGGGTTTATCATTTGATTTTTCTTTATTTTTATCCTTCTCTGTATTTTGTTCATCGTCATCTTCAAAACGAATTTTTCTACGTTTATGAGGGGCCTCTGTACCAGGTGCAACATCGTCATCTTCAATATAATCCCCATCTTCATCGTCATCAATGTCAGATATTTCGTCCGGTAGAGTCGGAGGACAACCTGGAGGCACTTTAATAGCAGGAGGAAGCTCTACAGAGGGAGCAGGTTTCTTTAATATACTCTGCGGGAGCGGCTCCGCTGAAGGTGCTAACAAGTCCATGGGAGCCGAGGGAGGAAGCTCGATACCGTCGTAGGGGTCTGGTTGCGGCACAGAAGGCATGTCTAAATTAGGCAGCGGGATCTCGTCCACAGTAACGGCCTGTGCGTGCTTCACAGCCTCGTAATATTCTAACAAAGCTTCCCGTTTCTTCTCGTAGTCCGCAACCATGCGGCGAATTTCAACCCAGTATTCTGGGTTTTCCTTCTCGTAAAGCTTCATCACTCTGTCCAACGTCTCTCGTAGTTTCTTCCTTTTGTCGCTGAGCACTTTTTCACTCAAAGATGGAGGGATTTCAACGTTGTATTCTGCAAGAAAAAAATTGCTGTGATATTTGCTTACACACCAGCCCAAACCAAACGAATGGAATGTCAAGTACACAATTGCAGTAAATATAAGCGAGAACCAAACCCATTAAAATATGCAGTTCTTACTGAAGAAAGAAAAAACATTTACCACCCAATACTGTGGGTTACAGGTTATTCCACTGAATTAGAGCAATAACCCAGTCTCACTCAGGTATGGGTTAAAGAGAAGTTTATGCGTCTGGGCTTGTAAAGTAAGTTGCGTTCAAACATTTCTATCTTTACCGAATGCATCAAGTTTTGAAGTCAAAGAAATGATATCAATGAAATAATTGCGTTTCAAAATGTGATAATTTGCCCTGGATTTAAAAAGAAACCATACGCGTAAATATTTCAGTTGATATCATGTTATCAGAAACTTATCTGAAAACAGATATTCGATGTTGTTTTAAGCCTCCATAACTGCAACAAGGGCATTCCAAAGAAAAGAAGGCAACATTTAATTTGGAGTTAAGAGAATGCTGAATCTATGCACAAGGTGCATAGGAACAGCAAGTTGATGAAGAAGTTTATGAAAAAAGATAAAAATATGATAATTGATCATTAAAAAATAGTTAACTGTTTGATCAGAGCACGTTCAATAACTCAAAAGGCAGTTCATCCTTCTCAGGACACCATGCCTGGGCCAGTTAACTAAGAAAGATTAGTGAATTTTTCTTAAAGAGACAAGCAGTTTACTTCATATTTCCTGTGCAACGGATCAACAGATTACAAGTTTGTCAGCATTAAGTAAATACACATTGTATATTGTTCATCATTTTCCTCAATTCAATGGTCTGTCCAATTGAATACCATTCATAAATGCAGTTAGTGGATTAGCAAGAGATGCAATTGCAAAAATTAGCAAGTTAACTACTGTCAAAACATTATTTAGGAGTACTCAAGCATTTGTAAGAGCATAACCAACAATAAATAATTCATATTTATCTGATACACACCTACCATAACCGATATCTATCTCAGTAATAATATTAACAAAACATACATACTAATATCTAAACTGCAATAAAATTAATAAGTACACATATATACGAGGGAAAATTTCAAAATTCATGAAAATATTACCACAACAAATCAATTACTAACCCATTTGATCCATTTTTTCCATTTCTATGATGAGCTGAGTGGGATCTTTGCCTTTTAGAACTGCAGTCCGCACAGCCATACGCTGTCTCTTGTTCTTCTTCAGTTCTTTTTTCCGTGCCTCTTTTCCTGGAACACAAGGAAATACACTAAAATGGCAATCAAGATTTGAGACAAATAATATCCTAATGAATTAATAAATCTATGTTTGATATAACAAGTAGCAGCATAGATGCATATAACTCATAATTTTACTCATTATAAATGATGAAGAGAAATCTGGTTCAAGGTGATCCAGAGCCATATACAAATTACACCACACAGTAAAAGCTATTTGACCAGAAATTTTTATGAAATGGTCACATTACTGTTGGGAAATTTTTTTAGGAAATGGTCCATATGAGCTAATATTTCCCCAGAAACAAGCCATTTCCAAGTTAAAGTAAAGTATCATGTCCCACATATTCTGTAATTATTCTGCATTTTCTACCTACTATCAATTTGCAGCCATACTTTTCTACAAAAAAGTTCAATTAAATTGTTGACATAGTATAACAAGTATGATGACTATTTAAAGCATTGGTACTTCAAATTAAAATTTAGACAGTATAATTTTGTTCATTGTTAGCCCAAGCTTATTAGTTAATACTTCAACATGCTTTGTAATGAACTAAGGTATCAAGTTTGAAAGCATGTTAAAGTATCAAATAATGATACCTGATACTTGAACATACTTGGAAATAAACTCGATTAACCCGTCTCCACATGGTCGACCTACCAAGAGGTTTGAAGAAAATGGGTCAACTGTGCAGCTTACTGTACATTCATTAATCATGTTAGAAGTTTCATTGGGGGTTCATTGTAAAGAGAGAGAGTTGCTCTTTCTGTCAGTGGGTAAAAAAATACTGCTACCCCAATGAAAATCTACGAAATTCGAGTTTTTATATCGGTAAAATACAAAAAACAGAAATCAGAAAATCACTGGCCATTTTTTATTTATTGCACTTTTATGTTTTTTATGATGCATTTTCATAGATTGTGAGTTGCTGAATCTTGTGGTGTGTGAATTTTTTTTTCAGGTCCAATAGTTTCGGAGTTATGTGCACTATATGTAAAACACAGTTTTTATTTTTTAGTTCATTTTGTGCATAGGCTGTTATCAAGCAGTTTCATTGTTTGTAAAGAGTTTGATGTGCATAGAGCTTTTCCTCCCAAATACAATGGTGGTGTTATTTTTTGCGTAGGAGTAAATCTGTGGATTTGGACTCCCATTTTTGGAACAAAAAACATAAGAAAATAATAATGATGGCGACCTTCTTAGAGGCAGAGTGTGTGCTGGTATGCCTCAGCTACACTGCTGGTATTCTAAGAGGTTGTGCAGCGCCGGTAGCTACACCCCAGACTAAGCAGAAGAATTCATACAGATTTGAGCTTGATACCTCTCCTTCCCTGTTCCCCCCACCTAATTTTACCTTACACCAATGAATAGCGCTCAACGAGACGCATAAGACCATATATGGCAACCCTAGGTTTGCTGATGTGAAACATGTGCTAGCTTTGCCGACCTTCTAAGAGTCCAGGACCTGGCGACGGGTTAAGGAGATCGTCCCACTTTTTCAACTTTTTTTTGTCCGATTCGTTTGAAAATTGGCCAGTATATGTATTTTGTGAAAGTAAACCTTTTTTACTCATGTCACTTTTTCCTTAGTTTTTTTTTGTGAAAAATTGATTTTTTGGTATATTTTATGGATATTTCAAAATGAGACTCGTCATAGAGTTTTGATGCTAGAACAAAACCACAGACAGTTTTAAAATCCTTGGAACATTTTTAACAAACTCAAATGGGCTTTTTTTCCATTTTCCATTTGTTCTCCTTTTATATAGGGTTGAAATGGGGTTGATGATTTTAAATTATTGGTCCCCCCCCCCCCTGAAGGGGATCTATTGTCTATAGCGCCATAAAATTTTAGGACCGAATAGTCCACCACCTAAGGGTTCTTTTCCAACAAGAACATGAAAAATGACCACCTGAGCGACAGGGGCCTGGGACGATCTTAAGTGTGATTAGGTTCTTGGTAATGTACTTACTGGCTTGATCCGTTGGATTCATGTATTTGCCACTTTTTGTGGTGTTGATGTTACGACGCCCCATTGTTGCGGAGGTGTGTTACCACTATCTGAAAAACATAAAAGCAACGTTTCACAAGCATATCACAATTACAATATGACAGCCAAGAAAGGATTTTCAGTCTAACATGAGACGTAAATTAATATCATAGGGAGGCTTAAACTAACTAATTAAACTAAATTGAGATCACACTTTACGGAGCAGTAAAATTCTACCTATTTTACTATTAAGGAATCAATATTGAATTTGAAACCGTTCTAAAATGCATACACATAAATATACAACAAATATTCATTGAAGGAACTAAAATAATATATTATAAAGCATTTACTTGGTACTTTAGAGGTATCATCTACTTCACAGCTCATACACATTCCAAAGAGGAGCACACAATATTTTGACTACTGAAAAGGTAACACAAACAGAATCAAAAATATATTGAACAGCTCTAATGCACGCTGACCCTTTTTAATATAATTAACATTTGCAGCTATAAAATAAATCCACCTGCACCATAAAAATACATCTATCCATTTACCAAACTAAATTAGAAATTAGGTATGAAATGAAAACCCATGATTCAACAACTTTGGACTCATTTAAGGGTACTGCATGGTTTGTGATCTGAGCACATTGCCTCTGCTCATTCAAAGAGTTTTTGCTAACAAATTTTAGCTGATAACATGAAAATGACCACACCTTTGATCGTATATGCACACTAATTTTCTTTGAAGTACCAATATGTTTTAAAATTCTTTCATATGAACTAATTTATGACTATTCTTACAAACAGTATAAGACCGCAATCTTGTTTATATCAGCTACAAGATGGCGACCACCATGGGTGCCGCCATCTTGGAGCCGATGTAAACAAGATTGTGGTGGTCACCCTAATATGTGGGTTAGAAGCTTTATTTATAATTTTCACTAGAAGAACTGTGGCTCCTCCTCATGACCCAACCTCTTTACGTTTGTAATAGGGGGTTAGCTTCCATTATTAATTAAATTCCGTTTTGCGCGCTCGCTTCCTTTGGCGCGCGAAGGCCAACTTCAAAGTTCAATAATTCAAAAATAATGCATTAGCGAGCAGAATGCCATTCATATAAAACGTTCCTAAATGGGTTTGTAAGGCCAAGTGTTGTTGCTGCTTCTGCCATAGAGTTCAGTTAGAGGTGAGTGAAGCAGCAGCCTTGCATTTATACTTCTCCTGCAGAGGGTATCGGTGATATGCACAGTAGAAGTTGGAACTTTTTATTGAATAAATTTACATTGAGACATATTACGGTTACTGAACATAAATGACTAGAATTGAGGTTTGAGGGGGCAACTAGGGTAGAGCACTACAAGTTCCTTTAGTGATTGTTTGGAATAAAATTATTAATTTCCGTGTTTGCATTAAACCCTACATTGACCGAAAAAAGTGTCAGAGATGCACCTGTAATGCCATATGCACCTGTAATACATGCGTATGCCAAATTTCATAGATCTAGTTCCCATACAACAAACGTGACAGCCATTTTTCTGATTCAGGGTAGACGTTCTCTTTAAGCACAGAGCCTATTTGCATTTGCAATTACACTAATTCTTGTTCTTAAAATACGAACATATTATAAATTGATATTAAAAAATGAGATTTTTATGAAATTCAACTATTATATGTAACTTTGGAAAAGAAAAACTATTTCTTCTATTCATTTTTTTTATTTAGGCCTTAGTTTTTGGAAAAATTTCAACATATTAGTTTTTAGGTATTGATATTTCACTGGTATTGATATTTCAAGATGTATCTCCTCATTCAGTTTTAATGCTAGAACAAAAACAAAGACAGTTTTAGAATCCTTAAAACATTTCTAACAAAATCAAATAGCCAAATTTTCCATTTTCCGTTTTGTAGTCTTTTTATATGGGGTTGAAATGGGCTTGAAAACTTAAGATTTTGGTCCCCTTTGGGGGGGGGATCTATTGTCCGTAGCACCATAAAATTTAACGACCGAATAGTCCACCACTTAAGGGTCCTTTTCCAACAAAAACATGAAAAATGACCATCGGAGCAACAGGGGCCTAAGACGATCTCCTCAAGGTCACGTCAACAATTGTGTTTACATCTGCTCCATGATGGCGGCGGCCGTACCGGGTGGCGCCATCTATGAGCTGACTGTAAAGGTGATGTAATAATGACAACTAAAAAAACGTAAAAAGCACCAAGTACAAGAAATAGTACGTTAACTTTTTTGTGTCATTAACTGATAACAATATTTCTTATTATTTTATCAACAACTTCTATCATTCTTATATTTCTACGAAGTTCTGGCGAAAACTTTAATACCTCACGATCCGAACTTTGCCTTTCCCGACCCAACCTGGTTGTACTCTGTATTGCATATTTTGCACGGGAAAGCGATTTCGGTCAATATTTACTTTAATGTTGTCAACGATTTTCATAATTTTGCGGCGAAGAATCAATGAAGGAACATATTTAAGAATGTTTTACTTGAATGACATACTGCTTGCTGATGCATTATTTTCAAATCATTCAACTTCAAAGTTGCTTGTGCGTGCCTAGCGTAATTTAATTAATAATGGACGCTAACCCCCTATTACAAACGTAAAGAGGTTGGGTTGTGAAGGGTAGCCACAGTTCTTCTAGTGAAAATTATAAATAAAGGTTTCTAGTGACGTCCGTTTACATTGACTCCAAGGTGGCTGCCGCCATGGCGCCACTCGGTACCCAAGATGGCGGCAGCCATCTTGGAGCCAATGTAAACGGACGTCACTAGAAACCTTTATTTATAATTTTCACTAGAAGAACTGTGGCTACCATACCTCAAGACCCAACCTCTTCACGTTTGTAATAGGGGGTTAGCTTCCATTTCTATTGCAAAAACAATGACTGCTTTTGCGCAAAAAAGGCCATTCAGGAGCACCGTTTGTATAACTTCAAACTAAAATAACACAAAAACTAAACATTTGCAAGCACATTGTCATTCGTGTAAAACATCTTAAAATTGACAACATTACCTATCTATGGCAATGAAATTATGAAAATCGTTTACAACATTAAAGTAAATATTAACCGCAATTTGACCTATAACTTCAAAGCTGAATAATTCGAAAATAATGCATCAGCAAGCATAATATCATTCGTGTAAAACGTTCTTAAATGGGTTCCTTTGGTGATTCATGAGAATGAAATTCGGTAAATGTTGAGGATTGTTTGGGAATCGATTATCCACTTTTCGAATGCTGAACATAGTAAATTAGATTGAAATAAACAAGTTTTCTTCTATGCACTTTCCATCGTAAATGATTATTAAACAAATTATAGCGGTAGGTTTAGTTTCGTCTTTGATGACGAATGCGCTGAAATAAACAGCTACTCATTGATTTTCATATTTTTGTTGCTTGAATCATGGTAACAACATCGAAATAAACTACTTTTCTTCCATACACTTATTTAGTCAAATGAATATTTTACAAGTTAGCCCGGTAGGTTTAGTTTTGTCTTTGATAACGAGAAAACCGGAAGCGAGACGCCATTGCAGCGTTGCCATTTGCCGGGTTAAATGAATTACTTCCTGCTTCAAACACATGAGTTGCAGTAACTAATTCACCGCTATAGGCTAACTCGTAAAATACTTATTTATGACGGTAAGTGGATTGAAGAAAACTTGCTTATTTCAATCTAATTAACTAGGTTAGGGCACCTAAATATCAAATATCAATTCCCAAATAATCCTCAACATTAACCTAAAACTCCCATTTCCTTTGATCACATCACGCTTCACATTGATCAAAAACGTTTTATAAGAATGACATTCTGCTTGCTGATGCGTTAATTTCAAGTTATTCAACTTTGAAGTTATAGGAGCACCGTTCATGGACTGTTTTTAGAGCGCAAAAGGACAGGATGTTCCAACAATGCAGCGATGTTTCATTCAACTTTGGTGACAGGATGTTTCATTCAACTTTGAAGTTGGCTTTTGCGCACTAAAGGATGCAAGCACGCCAAGCTAAATTTAATTAATAACGGAAGCTAACCCCCTATTACAAACGTAAAGAGGTTGGGTTGTGAGGGAAAGCTACAGTTCTTCTAGTGAAAATTATAAATAAAGGTTTCTAGTGATGTCCATTTACATCATCTCCAATGGCAGCCACCCTGTACTCAAGATGGCAGCCGCCATCTTGGAGCTGATGTAAGCGGACATCACTAGAAACCTTTATTTATAATTTTTACTAGAAGAACTGTGGCTCCCCCTCACAACCCAACCTGTTTACGTTTGTAATAGGGGGTTAGCTTCCGTTATTAATTAAATTTGGCTTGGCGCGCTTGCTTCCTTTGGCGCACAAAAGCCAACTTCAGAGTTTAATAATTCAACAATAATGCATCAATGAGCAGAATGACATTCTTGTAAAACACTTTTAAATGTGTTTCTTAAGTGATTGTTTGGAACGGAATTCTCAATTTTTGTGAGGCATCTGAAATACATATTGACATAAAATTCGGTCAATATTGAATATAATGTTGTCAACAAATTTTATAATTTTGTAGGTATAGATGGATAATATAGTCGATTATAAGACGTTTTACATGAATAACATTCTGCCCGGCAATGCGTTATTTTCGAATTATTCAACTTTGAAGCTGGCTTGTGCGCGCCATGGAAGCACGCGGGGCTAGCGTAATTAAATTAATAACGGAAGCTAACCCCCTATTACAAACGTAAAGAGGTTCGATCGTGAGGGGTAGGCACAGTTTTTTTAGTGAAAATTATAAATAAAGGTTTTGAGTGACGTTTGTTTACATCAACGCCAAGGTGGCTGCCGCCATGGCGCCAACCGGCTGAACATGGCGGCAGCCATCTTTGAGTCGATGTAAACAAACGTCACTAGAAAGCTTTATTTATAGTTTTCACTAAAAGAACAGTTGCTACCCTTCATGACCCAACCTCTTTACGTTTGTAATAGGGGTTAGCTTCCATTTTCATTGCTAAAACAATGACTGTTTTTGCATTAAAAGGGCCATTCAGAAGCGCCGTTCGTATAACTTCAAACTTAAATAACTCGAAAACTAAGCATTTCCGGGCACATTGTCATTCGTGTAAAACGTCTTATAGACTATATTACTCATCTATACCTACGAAATTATGAAATTCGTTGACAACATTATATTCAATATTGACCTAAAATTCTTAATTTCCTTGGATCCTCTAAACTTAATATTGACCAAAATTATTTTCACTTTGCACTAACCTAAAAAGCAACACAGGTGAACAAACATATTTTAACATACAACAGAGTAAGGCCAAGAACTAAAGCACATCTTTCGGCATCAGTAAAATAACTTGATTTGATACAAAGACAAATCTCAAATGCAGGATCTGTAAGAATAGATATTTACTAAGCTATTACTCTCTGATTTTAACAAGTAAAAATTAGGTTTTAGTGTTAAATGCCATGAATGCCTCTATTGAATTGACTTGTTTTCAACAAGTGTGGAGATTGCATTACATATCAGTTCAGAGAACATTGTATTCAACCACGAAATTTACCTCAAAAATACAACGGCTTCCAAGAGTCCCAAGGTATCCTCTTATTTATTGGATTTATTTATTTCCTCAACGCACGACTTCGGCGAGGGCACTTTCGTTGCGACTATTCACACAATATTTGCACTTTCAGAGAAACCTATTTAGTTCCTCTGGTGAGTCTATGTCGTGGTGTCGTATGAAAACTTGGTCAGTCGACTCCTAGTAAAAGCGCCTCTGCGGTTTTAGATAAAAAAAAATGTGTATTTCCAAGTTGTCACATGAGATACATATGCCAACATATTGGCTTTTAAAAGTTTCTTAATATAGGACATCCTAAAACAAATGTTCCATACGAGGGGTACTAATTGACAAACCATCCGAGGTGTACAAGTAGATAAGCCATACGAGGCATAATAATAGACAAACTATACGAAGTGTACTAATAGAAAAACTATCAGAGGTGTACAAGTAGATAGACCATACGAGGCATATGAATTGATAAAATATACGAGGCGTACTAATAGACAAACCATTCGTGGTGTGCTAGTAGTCTAACAAAAGTTCTATACTAGGAGTACTAATTGACAAACCATCCGAGGTGTAAAAATAGATAAGCCATACGAGGCATAATAATAGGCAAACTATACGAGGTGTACTAATAGACAAGCTATCAGAGGTGTACAAATAGATTGACCATACGGGGCAGATTAATAGACAAAATATACGAGACGTACTAATAGACAAACCATCCGTGGCGTGCCAATAGCCTATCTCTGTCAAGGGTAGTTGAATGAGAAATGAAAAATATGCCCTAAAAATATGCAAAGCCCTATCACCACCAAAAACATATTTCATATCTTCTCGAGGAGCTCACGAGATTCGAACTCAGGACTTAAATTCACCGCGCCAAAACGCCATCGACCGCGCTACCGACCACCCAAAAGGTGATCGAAGCACAACGAAAGCAATGCTTGGCACAGTGAGAGCAGGCACGCACTTGGCCCGACAGAAATATTTTTTACCTATGTATCGAGAGTTCAAAGTCAAGTCACCCCCAGAAACAGTTACGAATCTGGTACGGAAAGCTATTGCTTCCACAAGGTTTTTCAAATAAATAAATGTACGAAGAGCTCACGAGATTCAAACTCAGGACTTAAATTCACCGCGCCAGAACGCCATCATTGCTTTCGTTGTGCTTCGATCACCTTTTTGGTGGTCGGTAGCGCGATCGATGGCCCTGAGTTCGAATCTCGTAAGCTCCTCTTACATTTATTTATTTGAAAAACCTTGTGGAAGCAGTAGCTTTCCGTACCAGATTCGTAACTGTTTCTGGGGGTGACTTGACTTTGAACTCTCGATACATAAGTAAAAAATATATCTGTCGGGCCAAGTGCGTGCCTGCTTTCACTGTGCCAAGCATTGCTTTCGTTGTGCTTCGATCACCTTTTGGGTGGTCGGTAGCGCGATCGATGGCGTTCTGGCGCGGTGAATTTAAGTCCTGAGTTCGAATCTCGTGAGCTCCTCGTACATTTATTTATTTGAAAAACCTTGTGGAAGCAATAGCTTTCCGTACCAGATTCTTAACTGTTTCTGGGGGTGACTTGACTTTGAACTCTCGATACATAAGTAAAAAATATATCTGTCGGGCCAAGTGCGTGCCTGCTTTCACTGTGCCAAGCATTGCTTTCGTTGTGCTTCGATCACCTTTTGGGTGGTCGGTAGCGCGATCGATGGCGTTCTGGCGCGGTGAATTCAAGTCCTGAGTTCGAATCTCGTGAGCTCCCCGTACATTTATTTATTTGAAAAACCTTGTGGAAGCAGTAGCTTTCCGTACCAGATTCGTAACTGT
Organism: Morinoia aosen; assembly: GCA_030386875.1. NCBI lineage: Eukaryota > Metazoa > Arthropoda > Malacostraca > Amphipoda > Talitridae > Morinoia > Morinoia aosen. The sequence continues at coordinate 16,301,363 of CM059559.1, read as the reverse complement.
TTCTGGGGGTGACTTGACTTTGAACTCTCGATATCTTCTCGATATTCACCACATCATGCGGACATGGGTACATGGGATAAAATAGAGGTACAGTGTAGGCCGGTTACCACTGATGATTGACAAATATCTACAAAATATTGGTAGAAATAGGTAAACAAATATATACTCAATATCAAAATTCATAGCTTGTGCAACATACGGACAGAAAGATAATTTTACTACGATTCATATGCTCAAATTGCACTTAATTTCATTAATTATATTTCACATTAATCCGATTCACAGAAACGCCCTCTGGGGAAGTGATAGAGACATATATGCGCAAGGCTTCATAAAAATACCATTCAATATTCTGGTATCTAACCGATAACTTAATCAGTTTGTCTTATATCTATTCTAAAGAATGATAAATAAAAATTTTAGTTTATCATTATCAGCTCTGATTAATATGCTTTTATAGTAAAATCCAGTGTTGAAATCAGACCAACACAATGGAGGGAATTCATTTTCTACGTGCTTTTCTCCCAACCATGTTTCAAAAATTACCTGATCCAGTGTTAAAATCAGACCAACACAACGAAGGGAATGCATTTTCTACGGGCTTTTCTCCCAACCATTGGTTTCAAAATTAACCGGTATAAATATTACGATCCCTATATGTAGATATCAAGTCATGGTCTTAATTTTAAGATATTTGAAAGCACTTTTCGTTCATACTGAAACATTTGAAGATGTTACGATTGGTGGTTATGGTTTAACTTCAATATAGGTATTACCGTCCAATCATAATCGTTCTCGATAGTGTTTGTAGTGAATCTCTATCCCGCAACCCAGTCGAAATTTCGAAATTCTCAGAACGGTCATCTAAAAATTCAGTAAAATAAATTCGACCATGAGCATAAAATCACATTACGAAATTCACTAATCTCTATCCTCAATTTTATTAAAATTGTGTAACGAAAGAAATTCAATCTCTAAAAATTCACATTTGCTTCTTAACGGAACCTCCCACGGACGCGTGACAGCAACATCGTATGCGATCTAGCGGCCATTGTCCGATATCATACAGAGCGTGCAGATCTAGGTGTTGTTGGCTGGTGAGATTATAATACTGTGTTTTTTGTGTGTGATATTCTACGGGTAACTATATTTAGGCATTTATGTAAAATTATAAATAATATTATCGTGTATGTATAGAGTAGAATTGACTAAATTTTCCAGTGTGCTAAATGTTCAGGAGTTATTGCCAAGAACTTGTGTTTCACCACTGGGCATTTTCCCTTGTGCATTGTTGTATGCCCATTTAGAAAGTTTTGTAGCAAACAGTTATTGCTTGGCTTACAGAGATTCTTAACCTAGTTCTTCCAAGAAGCAATTCTTGGAAGTATCCGCAGAATTTAACTAGAAGCAACTGGTTGGACTAACCAGGAGAATTATTCTCTTCAGCATGAGTGGTAGCTACCCAGTTACTGTCACTATTTTTAGATAATGAAATTGTCAATTCAATATTTCATGTAAAGCCATTTTTAAGGGAAATTTTCCCTTTTGATGTTTCATATTTTTCATAAGCCAATTGTAATATAGCGAGTAGTGTAAGTTCTAGTTAGAGAGACCAATAGTTGGCAACGCTCGAGAGAGCAACACTCGCAGCCAGTCTACTGGTGAACTCGGGTTCGACAACAAGTAAATGTTGACCGAGTGTGTACATAATATTACCTACTGTGGTTGGTAGCTAACTTCTTAATTTCTAAACTAATGTACTAATTCTATGCTACCCTATTCTATATATATTCCTTTCTATCTCCGCTCTGCTCTCGCTAACCACATTCTGGTATCTGAGTATCTATGTTGTAAGGTATCCAAGAGGTGAGTAAACTATTTTACCTAACTTGATGTCTATTACTATGTTGTGTCTATGTCTATGTGGAACCCTTGCTGTGCTCTAGTGTAGGGGTATCCAATCTATAATACTGGCGACGAGGATTATTTTTTGTAGAACTATTGGGAGAGGCTAGACTAATGAAGGAACTCAGAATTTATATTATTATTCAGTGACTAGAGTATTGATGCTGTAAATTTCTGATTTTTTTTTAACAAGGTGTATTATTACAGCCTCTTGAATTGGCTACTCTTGCAACTGATATTGTTGCTACTACTATTTCAGGTAGATGTCTGATAATTAGCTGTAAAGCTGGGTAAAAATGCCAATGCTAGGCTCAGTGGGAGAATTCAATCCTTTAGAGGAAGAATTCCCAGAATATGAAGTCAGGCTAAACTGCTTCCTTAGTATTAATAAAGTGGAAGATTCAAATAAAGCTAAAACATTTATTGCTCTGGTGGGTCCTAAAATTGTTAGGTTGACCAAAGACCTACTATCACCTAAAAGACTTTTAGATGCTACCTATGAGGAGATCATGGAAGCGTTAAGACGGCATTTTAAGCCGACACGCAACCAGATCTTTGAAAGGTTTAGGTTCCATAAGCGGAACCAGAAACAAGGGGAGAGCATTGCTGATTTTGTGGCTAGCTTAAAGGCCCTTTCAGACACCTGTAATTTCAAACAGGAAGTTCTGGAAGAAACTCTGCTAGATAGGTTAATACTGGGTGTGGCCAGTAATGATGTTCAAAATTGTTTGCTCAATGAAAATGACCTCACATGGAAAAAAGCCGTGGATCTGGCAACTGCCAAAGAAACTCAACTGAGGGAGACGGTTGTGTTAAGGCAACCTAATTCCATACTAAATGTGGGCCAGCATAGAGTAAAGCAAACTGCTATTAAGCCTCAGGGCAAAACTCAGGCTCAAGCTAGCCCCAAATCAGCATGCAGCGGCTGTGGTAATCTGCACTGGCGTAGAGATTGCCCCTATAAAGACAGTGTTTGTCATGGTTGTGGCCAAAAAGGCCATCTTAAGAAGTGTTGCTTTAAATTGAAAAAGCAAAATTCTGCTAAAGACAACAAAAATAATTTTGTGCATGCTATGCATGAGAAAAGGGGGAGGGAACACCACCCTAACCCTAATAGAACTAACAATGCAGCCTGTGCAGACTATCCAGTTGCTAATCTAGGCTGTTATGGAAAGATTTTCTCAATAGCCGAGGAAATGAAACCCCCAATCAAAATAAAATTGTTACTAAATGGTGTGCCATTAGAGATGGAGGTAGATACAGGTGCTGCCAGGTCTATCCTTTCAATGGCCACCTACTCTAAAATACCAGCCAAGTCCAGACCCGAGCTGAGACTTTCTGATGTTAAGCTTAGGACTTATGGGGGAGCGGAGCTAGTAGTTTGCGGAGAGATTAGAGCTAACATCCAGCGTGAATCTGGTAATATGGTTCCTCAACTAGCAACTATTGTGATTGTAGACAGGGAGGGGCCAGCTTTGCTGGGTAGGGACCTGATTGATTCCCTTGGGCTAACTATAGTATCAAATAATGTCAACAAATTGACTACCTGCCCTGAAGAGTTAGCAAATAAATTCCCTGACCTTTTTCAACCAGGTCTAGGTTGCTTTAAGGGAAGGAATTTCAAAATAGAAGTGGATCCAGCTGTACCACCAAAGTTTTGTAAGGCCAGGAACGTGCCTTACACACTGAGACCTAAGGTGGAGGCAGAACTTGATAGACTGGTGCAGGAAGGTATCCTCACCCCTGTACAATACTCGAGATGGGCAGCGGCGATCGTCCCTGTGCTCAAGGCTGATCAAAGCATCCGCATCTGTGGGGACTACAAATTAACAGTCAACAGAGCCACTAGGCTTGATACCTACCCTATACCCAGAGTGGAAGATCTATTCAGCGGGTTAGCAGGAGGAGTTATATACTCCAAGCTAGATATGTCTCAGGCATACGCTCAACTACCCTTGGATGAAGACTCCAAGGAAATCACGGTAATAAACACCCACAGAGGGTTATTTGCCTACAACCGTCTCAGTTTTGGAATTGCGTCCGCACCTGGAATCTTTCAGCGTGCCATGGAAGGACTATTGCAGGGCCTCCCAGGAGTGTTCTGCTACCTGGATGACGTCCTGGTGAGTGCCACTAATGAGCAAGAGCACAACAAGCGTCTCTATCAAGTCTTATCTAAACTACAGGAGGCAGGACTAAAACTGAAAATGGATAAATGCCAAATTGGAGTGCCACAGGTATCCTACCTTGGATACCAAATTGACAAGGATGGATTGCACCCCACTGCAGAGAAGGTAGCAGCAATCCAGAATGCACCAGCCCCTACTAATGTAACTCAACTGAGAGCCTACCTTGGGCTGCTAAATTTCTATAGGAAATTTCTAAAATCATCTGCAACTATGCTGGAGCCCCTAAATACCTTACGGAGAGACAAAACCCCTTGGAAATGGGATGCAAGTCAGGAGAGAGCCTTCCAGAAATCTAAACAAGCCCTCCTGGACTCTCAGACTCTAGTCCATTTTGACCCTCAGAAACCCATAGTGGTAGTGGCGGACAGTAGTGCGTATGGTGTGGGAGCGGTGCTGTGTCACCTTATTGATGGGATTGAACGCCCCGCCTATTTTGCCTCCCGAACTCTAACAGCAACAGAACGCAACTACTCTCAAACTGAAAAAGAAGCCCTAGCTATGGTGTTCGCACTTCGAAAATTTCATTGCTACCTGTGGGGACAGGATTTCACTGTGGTTACGGACCACAAACCTTTGTTAGGACTATTTGATCCGGGTAGAAGCATTCCCCGATGGCATCCGGGCGCATTCAAAGGTGGGCTTTACTACTGCAGTCCTACAAGTTCACCTTGCGTCACCGGTCCGGCGTGCTGTTGGGCACAGCTGTTGCTCTCAGTCGTCTACCTTTGACAACTCCCGAGGAAGCCACACCTATTCCTGCGGAATGGACGTCCTTAGTGAATTTCCTCGAGTCAGCTCCAGTCACCAGCACCCACATCCGCGACGGCACCCTAAGGGACCCAGTACTTTCAAAGGTGTACAAATACTGCCAAGTAGGCTGGCCTTTGACGGTAATTGGTGACCCTGATCTCGCTCCGTATACTAGGAGGCGGGACGAATTGTCCACACAAAATGGCTGTGTGCTCTGGGGAGCAAGAATTATTGTACCCCAAGCCCTCAGACAAGCCATTGTGGATGAACTTCACTCTGGTCATGCTGGATCATCCAGGATGAAGGAGTTAGCTCGCAGCTACGTGTGGTGGCCCCTTCTGGATAAAGACCTAGAAGAAACAACTAAGTCATGCAGCGAGTGCCTGAGCACTCGAGCCGCACCGACGAAAGCTGAACTCCATCCGTGGGAATGGCCTGCGAAGCCTTGGCATCGCATACACATTGACTACGCGGGCCCAATGGATGGAAAATACTATCTAGTGATCGTGGATGCACACTCTAAGTGGGTTGAAATTTTTCCCACATCTACTACAACCTCTAGCGAAACGATCTTGTGCCTGAAACACACTTTTGCGACATTTGTATTCCCAGTAACAATTGTTTCAGACAATGCAACGTGTTTCACATCGGCTGAATTCCAAGAATTTGTGAAGGCATGTGGTATGCGACATATTACAAGCGCACCATACCACCCTTCAACTAATGGACTGGCGGAGCGCATGGTACAAACTTTCAAGAAGAATATACGGAAGTCAACGGAACCCCTACGCCTAGCACTAGACAGGTTCCTGTTCAACTATCGGCTAACACCTCACACGACAACAGGTGTTACGCCTGCCGAACTGATGTTAGGCAGGAAAGTCCGCTCTCGTCTTGATCTGCTTTGGCCGTCAGAAGCAATCGCGTCCAAAGTTGCTCAACGCCAGGACGCTCAGAAAAGATACCACCCAGGGTCTCGCGCGGTTGACATTCCGCTGGAGTCACCTGTGATGGTCCGTCAATACACGCCGGGTTCCCCAAAATGGACCCCTGCTACCACCATTGAGAAAACAGGCCCGGTATCCTACAAGTGCCAACTGAAGGGGGGAGAGGTCGTTCGTCGACACCAGGACCAAGTTATTACCTGCTCGAACACCATCCCTGAACCCTTGGAACAACCTACGGAGGAAACCGTTGTGTTTCAACAACCTGCTCAAAATTCATACCCACCACCTCCGACCCATGAACCTGACTCCGAAACACCTGATTACCCGATTCCCACCCAGGAGGCTAGGATGCACGAGCCTCCAAGCGCTAGCGTCTCGCGCAGGTCTACCCGAGCTCGGAAGCCTGTGGTGAGAATGGACTTTTAGGATTGACTATATTGAATAAGGGGACTGGGGATACAGGGGGGGTTTCTAATTAAGGAGGGAGGGGTGTAATATAGCGAGTAGTGTAAGTTCTAGTTAGAGAGACCAATAGTTGGCAACGCTCGAGAGAGCAACACTCGCAGCCAGTCTACTGGTGAACTCGGGTTCGACAACAAGTAAATGTTGACCGAGTGTGTACATAATATTACCTACTGTGGTTGGTAGCTAACTTCTTAATTTCTAAACTAATGTACTAATTCTATGCTACCCTATTCTATATATATTCCTTTCTATCTCCGCTCTGCTCTCGCTAACCACATTCTGGTATCTGAGTATCTATGTTGTAAGGTATCCAAGAGGTGAGTAAACTATTTTACCTAACTTGATGTCTATTACTATGTTGTGTCTATGTCTATGTGGAACCCTTGCTGTGCTCTAGTGTAGGGGTATCCAATCTATAATACCAATATTTAAGATGGTGTTATTCTTATCAAACTATAAATTTCCCTTTTTATTTTTAATATTTTTTCTTTAGCCAATACTCAATAGGGTATTATTTGTATCAAGATTAGGATTTTCCCTTTTGTATCAAAAAAATAACTTCTTTAGCCAATATTCCATATGGTGTTATTTGCATCAAGATTAGGATTTTCCCTTTTGTATCAAAAATAACTTCTTTAGCCAATATTCAATAGGGTGTTATTTGTATCAAGATTAGGATTTTCCCTTTTGTATCAAAAAAATAACTTCTTTAGCCAATATTCCATATGGTGTTATTTGCATCAAGATTAGGATTTTCCCTTTTGTATCAAAAATAACTTCTTTAGCCAATATTCAATATGGTGTTATTTGTGTGATCAAGTTAGACTTACATCAAAATATCAAATTATTTCTTTAATGTTTTTTTTAATCAAAGCAATCAAATTATCATTCTCAATTCCTTGACAGCTGTGTTTTGTCACAGCTGTATTCTCAATTAAGTAGGGTTTTGATATAATCACGTGGTTGTAGTTTTTATGTACAGTCAACATTAAAAATCATTCTTAACAAATTTTATAGTCAACCTTTGTTGTGATGATAATCAGAACAAACCTTGTAAATACCAATAACTAAATACCTGATTTTCCTCATAGAATCAGTATTTATACATTAAATATTATTGATGTTTTTTAGGTTAGTTAGATGGTAATTATTAAGCTGAATTGCCTCAACTTACCATTGTCTTAAATGTTAGGTGAATACCAATAACTAAATACCTGATTTTCCTCATAGAATCAGTATTTATACATTAAATATTATTGATGTTTTTTAGGTTAGTTAGATGGTAATTATTAAGCTGAATTGCCTCAACTTACCATTGTCTTAAATGTTAGGTGAATACCAATAACTAAATACCTGATTTTCCTCATAGAATCAGTATTTATACATTAAATATTATTGATGTTTTTTTTAGGTTTAGATAGATGGTAATTGTATAATTCTTAGTCATTGTATATTGATTATTTCAGTTAGGAAGAACTGGGAACATGTGTTTTCTAGTTCAATGGCATTTAGCAGATGCTATAGATTTTTACCATTAGCTATTAATTAAGTGAGGCAGGATACTCAGTTCACTGCTTATGCCATCTTAGTTTCGCCAGGCAAAGTTTTGCCTGTGTGAATTACTAGTGTAGAATTTTAGCTTCCTGCCGTTAGAAATATTAGAATTAAAATCTGGATACGAGCAAATTGTTAGTGCTCCGAAGCTGATCCCCGCTTGCACTCCGGCGCCAGATTGCTGGTGGGGGTCGTTTTTCGAAGAGACTCCTCGCTTTGAGGCGGCATGTTAATGCCAGATTGTTTGCAGCATAGCATGTGTTGATATGTGTTTTAACACCGTGTGCAATTTCACCCAGCCTATTATTCCGTACAGGAAGCTACGAGACACTTTACATCCCACTGCCACGTCACCTACCTTTACCTTGCCGATCATATCAAAAGGGTAAAATAACCCGGTAGCCAGACTTGGCAAAACAACTGCCTCCTTCATTGTTGCCATTTCACTTCTAATAAACCCCCATTACTGGACGGCAAGAGCATGTATCCAATTCCTCCACCTCACTAAGAATTGAGACATCATTGGTTACAGCTAACCCACTTGCTGCATAACCTGCAAGTCTATATTCTAACACCACTAGAGGAATTGCCAATTACCGTCCTCACTTATCAGAGACGCTATTGCCGTCACTAACCACGGGATACCATTGCACACGACCTTCTCCACAATTACACTTCCGCATACCGACGCAGCTGTGAGCCTGTTGCAGTCCCTACTCAAGATCGGACGTCAACACCAGCGCACCTGGAAGACCCAATCTGACAGCCTCCAATAAAATCAGGCCAGAATTAAATAACCATATCTACTTTCTTATCCTTTCGATGGTCCAGTTCCGAGGTGAAAATTATAGTATTTTGTGTTTGATTAAAGACGCCGGAAAGAGCGCGTCCGAACCTCTCACTCCTTCTGAGTCAGATTAAGTCATTAGTTTATTAATTAAGTGTTGGCGTTCGACGCCAACTGGTGACCCGCCTTCAGCCAAAAATTCAAACCTGCCTAAAGTAAAACTAAACTTGAGTAAAGCCACCAAACTTGAAGTTCACCAACAAACTTGAACATTACACTGGTGATAACCCAGAGTAGTTTAATCAGATATAAATACTCACCCGGACCACCATCGGAAGGATCAGGAGCGCATGTCTAGTGCTGTCAACTTCTGTGCATGGCTGACCTTGAAGGAGGTAGTTTCTTTCCTTACTCTCAGTAGCTAAACAGAGTATTTCCTCCCCAAACTCTTCCCTAATAATAAGTTATTGCTACTGCAGCCTATACTAACAAATTCTTCATGTTTATCCATTGCTACTGAAGCCATCTTTTACAAAACTCTTCATGCATTTCCATTGCTAATGAAGCAAAACCATAGGAGATCTTCTAGGATTTTTTTTTTCCATTGCTACTGAAGCTCTTTACTAATAACCTTCGCAATTTCCATTGCTACTGCAGCACCATTGCTACTGAAGCACAAAAGTAACATAACAACTTATACGAAACAAAAAGCTATTGCAACGCGCGTTATCATTCATTCTTGGGGAACATTTGAAGCATTATGGCGCCAAACGATGGTAACGAGAGTAACGACAGTCAGGTGGTTTCCGTAAAATTAACACCGTTCGCGATTCAAAGTCTGGACTCATGGTTCTTCCAAATCGAAGAACACTTCGAAAGCCTATCCATAGATTCCGAGAAAATCAAATATTATTCACTATTAAGGGCCCTGCCCACTACTTGCCTAAACGACCTCTCTGGGGTCTGTAACGCTAACTCACCCGAACCTTATTCCACCCTCAAAGAGCATGTTTTAAAACGTTACAGCAAGGATAGAGCCCAAAGAATCCAGGCTTTGACGAGTAATCTCACCACCTACAATAGCCAAACACCTCTAGCGCTCCTTAAAGAGATGAGGAAATTAGCGAAGGGGGTCATGGATGACTATACCCTAAAGACATTGTACATCCAACGCTTGCCCTTACGCCTTCAACCATTCCTCCATACACAAGATTCCTCTGTGAACCTGGACGTTCTCGCAGAATTGGCCGAGAAAATTATTGCCTGTGAAAACCAGACACCGAATAGCTGTGCCGCTACTCCAGTGGTCAATCAAACCAGCCCAAACGAAGTGGAAAGATTATTGCGCGAATTAGTTCAGCGAGTTGGAGCACTAGAAGTTGCTACCCAGCAAGCCGAACACGCGGATAGAGTTCATGGAGTTGCACACCAAACTGCGGCGTATCAGCAAGCCGATAATTCCACACACACCGTTCCGTTTGACAGGCTGAAAAATGGGAATCGTCCATTTAAACATCAGAGGGCTGGTAGTTCAAATACCGTTCAGGGCCAGGGGTCACGAGACAATCTGGAGGAGGAATGGTGCTGGTATCACAGAAAGTACTTGCACAAGGCTCGTAAATGTGAATCGCCGATGTGCCCATTGTACGTACTACTTTACCCAAAAAACGGGAACAGCGCGGCGTAAATGCGAGTCAGACGCCAGCGCCAACTAAATCAAATTCCACTCGCTGTCTGTTCCTTTCCGACCCGGCTTCCGGTTTTCGATTTTTGATCGATACCGGGAGTTCGGTGAGCCTAATCCCGGCAACTGCCAAAGACAAACGCACCACAGGTATTCCAAACTTGCGTGCTGCTAATGGCACTCCTATACTCTGTTACGGCACGCGATCGTTGTCATGTTCCCTAAATCTCAAACGTACCTTGAGCTTCGAATTCATAGTGGCTGATGTGGACACACCCATCATTGGTGCCGATTTTCTGCAGAAGTTTGCATTGGTGGTGGATGTGAGAAAGGGATGCCTTTATGGTAGCGAAACCAGAGTGCAAAGACCCCTTAGTGCCGTCGATTTGGTGAACGTTACGTCAAGCGTCTCCCCTAACCTAGAGAGCACATGTCCCTACCAACGGGTGTTGCTCGAATTCCCCTCACTCTTTCAACCTAATGTAACGTTGCAAAATAACACGCTGACGCAACACCACATATCGACGAGCGGCCCTCCTGTTTACGCGAAAGTAAGACGTTTGCCCCATGATCGATTGCAGGAAGTAAAAGCCGAGTTTACAAAAATGGTCCAGGAAGGGACAGTTCGCATCTCGAAAAGTCCCTGGGCCAGTCCCTTGTTGATTGTGCCAAAGAGTAACGGCGAGTTGCGTATTTGCGGCGATTATCGCCAATTAAATTCCGTAACTGTACCCGACAGATTCCCCATACCCCACCTTCACGATTTTACTGCAAATCTGTCAGGGGCAAAAATCTTTTCCACCGTGGATCTGAAGAGAGCTTTCCATCAGATTCCAATGGAGGAAAGCTCTATTCAGAAGACCGCAGTCTGTACGCCGTTTGGTTTGTACGAGTATCTTCGTATGCCGTATGGCTTGCGAAATGCTCCTCAGACCTTTCAGCGTCACATGACTGAAGTCCTTTCCGACCTCCCGTTTTTGTATTGTTACCTCGATGATGTGCTTGTGGCTTCGGGGACGCCTGAGGAGCACGTGCATCATTTGAGAGAGCTGTGCAAACGACTAGCGTCGCACGCTCTGCTGATTAACCCAGCAAAGTGTGTACTGGGAAAGAAGGAACTGACTTTTCTAGGTCACCACATCTCAGATAAAGGCATTAGGCCACTTCCCGACAAGGTAGAGGCTATCCGAAATTTCCCGAAACCCTCTACACAGAGAGAGTTGCGCAGGTTCTTGGGATCGGTGAATTTTTACCACCGATTCCTAAGGAACTGTGCGGCGACTCTGGCACCACTCTCCTCACTCATTAGAGCGAAGAAACGAGGGAAGTCTGTACTGATCGAGTGGAACAGTGAGGCTGAGGAGGCATTCACAGTAATTAAAGAAGAACTTGCGAATGCGACGGAGTTGGCTTACCCACACCCGAACGCAAAACTTAATCTAGTAGTAGATGCGTCAGACCTTGCTGTCGGCGCGGTACTACAGCAAACCGTGGACAACAACACGAGCCCTCTGGCGTTTTTCAGCCGGAAGCTCTCTCCCACCGAACAGCGTTATAGCACGTTCGGGAGAGAGCTCCTGGCGATATACCTGTCAATCAAACACTTCCGATATACCTTGGAAGCACGTCAGTTCACGGTATTCACCGACCATAAGCCTTTGATCAACGCAATAAGAATGCCTCCTGACCGCCACTCCCCTCGTGAAAGTCGGCACCTGAGTTACATAGCACAGTTCACTAACGATCTCAGGCACATTAAGGGGGACGAGAACACGGTCGCCGACTGCTTATCGCGTGTGCACAACGTGGTATTAAACCCGTTGGCGCCCGAGTTCCGACCTTCTGTGCACATGATTTCGTTGGCTGATGTCATCACCGAACAGAAAAACGACACGGAGATCCAATCTTTGATTGAGTCTCCTAGCTCGTCTCTAAAGCTGTCACTCAGAGAAGGCGTTTACTGTGACGCTGACCGGCCTAACCGATACTACCTACCTACCACCTTGCGTTTGCCCGCCATCAAACACTATCATGCGCTATCTCATCCTGGGACAGAGAGAACTTTCCGCCTAATTGCGGATCGTTTTGTCTGGCCCGGGATGCGTAGGGCCATAAGAGAGTACGTTCGCAATTGCCCAGATTGCCAAGCTAGCAAAGTAACTCGACACAACAAAGCCGCAATTCAACCTTGTGTTTTCTCTGGCGGTAAATTTGACGCAGTCAATATAGATTTGGTAGGCCCGCTTCCAAACTCTCGCGGGTTCTCGTATTTACTCACTATGATCGACCGCTTCTCTAGGTGGGTCGAGGCTGTTCCCATTGCTAACATAACGGCAGAAACCGTAGCTCGAACCTTCGTAGAGACGTGGATCTCCCGTTCCGGGGTCCCTCTGAGCATCACTCATGATCGTGGGGCTCAGTTTACCTCCTCCTTGTGGTTAGAAATCTCCAAAATCCTAGGTAGTTCAAACATCACAACCACCTCTTTTCACCCCAAATCAAATGGACTCATCGAGAGAGTCCACCGTGACCTAAAAGCGGCACTTCGCTGCTTAAAATGCCATGACGATTGGGCGGACCGATTGCCTGTCGTATTACTTACCCTACGTAACCTGTTCCGGCAGGATCAAAAGTGCACGTCCTCCGAATTGCTGTACGGGAAGTCCTTAAGATTGCCCGGAGATGTTATTGATCCCGTGTGCAAAATTGACGACTCCTTCAGTACAATCACTGATTACGCGGCACGTCTCAAACGCGCCATGCGCGAAGTGGTTTACCACCCGCCTCGCCTGCCTTTACAATCCGAAAGCCTTGATCCATTGTTGAACACGTGCACACATGTTTACGTTCGGGTGGACGGTGTAAAAACCCCATTACGGCGTCCCTATGATGGCCCCTACAGGGTCCTAAAGAGGACGCCGAAATATTTTCTAATTGAAAGGGGTACCAAAAGCGACAGTGTTAGCATAGATAGACTTAAGGCAGCATATGTGTCCTTCCCTGATGATAGTTCTACCAACACTCATGAGCCGCAACCCAGGGTGCAAATTACCCCCAGGTCAACACCTGTCGAGGCCACCGGGTTGCACCTTTCTGTCTTGGCTAGGAACTTTCCTCCCACTATGGAGTGTAACGAGTTCGTTGTTCCCTGGAAGACCGTTCAAAGAACGTCGTCGGAACCTCGTAATTCGGGTACCTTCAATTCGGCTGATGTTTCTGTTGCTGTTGTTCCTCATCACAAAAAAACCTCAGAGACCCGTTCGTTGTCCCAGTTGGGAATCCGAACGTCAACTTTCACAGCTCCACAGCCTAACCCTTCTGCTGCCCCCGAGCGCGTTAGCAGTTTTGGCAGACCTAGTCGTCCGCCAGCTCGTTACGCGCAGACTTAGGGTGGTGACTTCTGATCTGTCAATAATTTTTTTTCTTCTATTCTCTCCTTCAAACCTTCTGTTAGGATTTTCCTTTTATGATCAGTTCGGGCATTTACAGGTAACAGCTTCACTGTTACCAGACCTTTCGGTCCACATGCGTTGGGGGGTAGCTGTAGTGAATCTCTATCCCGCAACCCAGTCGAAATTTCGAAATTCTCAGAACGATCATCTAAAAATTCAGTAAAATATATTCGACCATTAGCATAAAATCACATTACGAAATTCACTAATCTCTATCCTCAATTTTATTAAAATTGTGTAACGAAAGAAATTCAATCTCTAAAAATTCACATTTGCTTCTTAACGGAACCTCCCACGGACGCGCGACAGCAACATCGTATGCGATCTAGCGGCCATTGTCCGATATCATACAGAGCGTGCAGATCTAGGTGTTGTTGGCTGGTGAGATTATAATACTGTGTTTTTTGTGTGTGATAATCTACGGGTAACTATATTTAGGCATTTATGTAAAATTATAAATAATATTATCGTGTATGTATAGAGTAGAATTGACTAAATTTTCCAGTGTGCTAAATGTTCAGGAGTTATTGCCAAGAACTTGTGTTTCACCACTGGGCATTTTCCCTTGTGCATTGTTGTATGCCCATTTAGAAAGTTTTGTAGCAAACAGTTATTGCTTGGCTTACAGAGATTCTTAACCTAGTTCTTCCAAGAAGCAATTCTTGGAAGTATCCGCAGAATTTAACTAGAAGCAACTGGTTGGACTAACCAGGAGAATTATTCTCTTCAGCATGAGTGGTAGCTACCCAGTTACTGTCACTATTTTTAGATAATGAAATTGTCAATTCACTATTTCATGTAAAGCCATTTTTAAGGGAAATTTTCCCTTTTGATGTTTCATATTTTTCATAAGCCAATATTTAAGATGGTGTTATTCTTATCAAACTATAAATTTCCCTTTTTATTTTTAATATTTTTTCTTTAGCCAATACTCAATAGGGTGTTATTTGTATCAAGATTAGGATTTTCCCTTTTGTATCAAAAAAATAACTTCTTTAGCCAATATTCCATATGGTGTTATTTGCATCAAGATTAGGATTTTCCCTTTTGTATCAAAAATAACTTCTTTAGCCAATATTCAATAGGGTGTTATTTGTATCAAGATTAGGATTTTCCCTTTTGTATCAAAAAAATAACTTCTTTAGCCAATATTCCATATGGTGTTATTTGCATCAAGATTAGGATTTTCCCTTTTGTATCAAAAATAACTTCTTTAGCCAATATTCAATATGGTGTTATTTGTGTGATCAAGTTAGACTTACATCAAAATATCAAATTATTTCTTTAATGTTTTTTTTAATCAAAGCAATCAAATTATCATTCTCAATTCCTTGACAGCTGTGTTTTGTCACAGCTGTATTCTCAATTAAGTAGGGTTTTGATATAATCACGTGGTTGTAGTTTTTATGTACAGTCAACATTAAAAATCATTCTTAACAAATTTTATAGTCAACCTTTGTTGTGATGATAATCAGAACAAACCTTGTAAATACCAATAACTAAATACCTGATTTTCCTCATAGAATCAGTATTTATACATTAAATATTATTGATGTTTTTTAGGTTAGTTAGATGGTAATTATTAAGCTGAATTGCCTCAACTTACCATTGTCTTAAATGTTAGGTGAATACCAATAACTAAATACCTGATTTTCCTCATAGAATCAGTATTTATACATTAAATATTATTGATGTTTTTTAGGTTAGTTAGATGGTAATTATTAAGCTGAATTGCCTCAACTTACCATTGTCTTAAATGTTAGGTGAATACCAATAACTAAATACCTGATTTTCCTCATAGAATCAGTATTTATACATTAAATATTATTGATGTTTTTTTTAGGTTTAGATAGATGGTAATTGTATAATTCTTAGTCATTGTATATTGATTATTTCAGTTAGGAAGAACTGGGAACATGTGTTTTCTAGTTCAATGGCATTTAGCAGATGCTATAGATTTTTACCATTAGCTATTAATTAAGTGAGGCAGGATACTCAGTTCACTGCTTATGCCATCTTAGTTTCGCCAGGCAAAGTTTTGCCTGTGTGAATTACTAGTGTAGAATTTTAGCTTCCTGCCGTTAGAAATATTAGAATTAAAATCTGGATACGAGCAAATTGTTAGTGCTCCGAAGCTGATCCCCGCTTGCACTCCGGCGCCAGAGTGCTGGTGGGGGTCGTTTTTCGAAGAAACTCCTCGCTTTGAGGCGGCATGTTAATGCCAGATTGTTTGCAGCATAGCATGTGTTGATATGTGTTTTAACACCGTGTGCAATTTCACCCAGCCTATTATTCCGTACAGGAAGCTACGAGACACTTTACATCCCACTGCCACGTCACCTACCTTTACCTTGCCGATCATATCAAAAGGGTAAAATAACCCGGTAGCCAGACTTGGCAAAACAACTGCCTCCTTCATTGTTGCCATTTCACTTCTAATAAACCCCCATTACTGGACGGCAAGAGCATGTATCCAATTCCTCCACCTCACTAAGAATTGAGACATCATTGGTTACAGCTAACCCACTTGCTGCATAACCTGCAAGTCTATATTCTAACACCACTAGAGGAATTGCCAATTACCGTCCTCACTTATCAGAGACGCTATTGCCGTCACTAACCACGGGATACCATTGCACACGACCTTCTCCACAATTACACTTCCGCATACCGACGCAGCTGTGAGCCTGTTGCAGTCCCTACTCAAGATCGGACGTCAACACCAGCGCACCTGGAAGACCCAATCTGACAGCCTCCAATAAAATCAGGCCAGAATTAAATAACCATATCTACTTTCTTATCCTTTCGATGGTCCAGTTCCGAGGTGAAAATTATAGTATTTTGTGTTTGATTAAAGACGCCGGAAAGAGCGCGTCCGAACCTCTCACTCCTTCTGAGTCAGATTAAGTCATTAGTTTATTAATTAAGTGTTGGCGTTCGACGCCAACTGGTGACCCGCCTTCAGCCAAAAATTCAAACCTGCCTAAAGTAAAACTAAACTTGAGTAAAGCCACCAAACTTGAAGTTCACCAACAAACTTGAACATTACATGTTCTCGAAATTGCGAAAAGAGGGATAATGAAGACTCTTTTAGGGGACTCAGCTTTGGATATTTTATTGGAGGAAGCCTGTAGGACCGATGGCGTGCTTGACTTCTGACGATCTTCTCTTAGATGGGAGGAGTCCGCGCAGGTGAAGTGCTCCGGCGAGTGATGACGTTGACAGGAAGTACGTGTGCGTGTTTAGTGGAAGTAAATTTTAGGGTACGGGCAATTTAACAAGCCAGAGAATTAGGGCTTTAGGAATGGCTTCAAGTCTTAATTTTTGAGCCGTGATTGATGATGGTCAATCAATTTTACTTGGTCTGGGAGTTTTAAGAATTATTACACACTGAAGACAAATGTCCGTAGTTGGAGCAGATGGATATTTAGCCAGTAAATTAGATAATTATGCCAGGCTGAAATCAGCTCGCAAAACCGAGGCAAATGCAAGGCAATAAGGTCGAGTTAAATGGTGTAACTCGAAGTTTGAGTTGTAAGTATAACTCAAGGTGACTTAATGCTCAGTGAGCGTAAAACTCATGTGTAAGGTTCAAGTGTTGAAGTCGAGTGTAAAACTCGAGGGTGAAACATCAAGGCCCAAGGATAATGTGTTGTGGCGTTTGTTGACGGCGATGGATAAAGTGCTGAAACACACGAGGCGACAACCAAGCAAGAAGTGACGAACCTACAACTGCGTCAGCCGCGGTGATGCCATCCTAAGGATTCAAAGACTCGAACGTCTATCGGCGGTATTATTTTATTTATGTGCTTTTACACAAAAACTTCTAAGATTACTAATTATAAGTAGAAAATTGTTAATAATAATTTAGAGTAAGATTTTTAATGCCAATAATTATGCTATTTAAATGTTAATGAGAATTTCACTGAATTTATACATTTTTGTAGCTATTGCTACAAAGACGCGACGTAGTTCATTGGCAATTTTTTACTTTCCTACGCTCGTGTGTGTGTATTAGTGTTCCAGCTACGCAGCAAATATTATGGACTCATGATCCAATATACGCGCACCCAAACAAGAGTGTTTTCAACTATGTGTCACAGAGATTTTGTTTTTTTAGTGACTCACATTCATTTTGCATTTCCAAACCCAAATTAATTACCGCAAAGAAGGAGAGGATGTTAATGTGGGGGTATTTTAGTTACTACTTTCTCTTTTTTCGTTCTTATTAAAACCTCTATAAAGCCCAATACGTTTTCTCCTCCTTATATCTTCCTCATAGCAGTGCTGAAATAGTGGAATTAAACTCCCCTACCGTCACGAACCAAAAGCCGAACAGGAGACGTGATGTCTCAATCAAATACCGTTCATCTAACATCGGGCAGAAAGCTCTGTCAGTATCATGCGCCTTACTGTGCAACAGACTCCCCCAGAACTTTAAACCCCTCAAACCCTGAGAGAATTCAAAACTAAAATGGCTCTTTATCTTGCGTCAACACAATAAGTGTGAACTGCAGAACGTGCTGGAAGAGAAGTCGGGAATTTTTATTGCTAGTTATCTTCTCTCTCGATACATTATACATCAATAAGTACAGATTTATAATATGCTCATTATATATGACTGCCCGTACACGAGTATCAAGTACATGTACGTTTGTAAGCACATGTAGCGCACGTATATGCGCATATGCGTATGGATATAGGTGTACGTATGTGCGTGTCTGTATGTTTAGAACATATTCCCCTTTAAAATGCTCATGTTGATCATGTGTGACGTAGTGTCATCCTTTACACTCTTCCACTATGCTTCGCCCACACCATTTGAGGTTGTTTTGACTTTCTCGTTTTGCCCCAGCAATGTTGATAATGTTACAGTTGGTAGTGTACATCGGTCCCTCTCATCTATTTTGAATCCGGTGAATTTTTCTGTGCCAAAGCTTGTAGTATACGAAATTTAAATTTTTCCGTTATTGTTAAATCCTTCATATCATCCGTACCAGGTATTTTAGCTTACTAGTTGATACAAAACAATGTAAAACTGCCTCTAACATCAACCTAGCAGTCGAAGATGCAAATTAATTTTGGATCTGTAGCGATCGCCCTCAGCCGTACTTCAGTCTAAATTTCTTAAATTATTAAAGTCATCTTCTAAAAATTGAATAAAGTTAACATAATCATTCTTAAAATTTTAGATCACTATTTTCATTCAACATTACCCTTAAATCTATTAAAATTTGACCAAAGAAATACTTCGACAAGAAAGAACGGCGTTTTTACCTAGAACCATATCGCAAGTTCATCCGTTTCCGGAAAATTCCGGAAACGCTCGTCCGCTCAAAGCGCATATAAGGCCGGCTTTCCAGGCAGAGCCGTCATTCTCTTATAGATTCTCCTAGCGCTTGGGCCCCAGAGCGGGCAATTGTAAGTATCAAGTGTAACGATAAGTGTGTATTATGTCTTAACTTTCCTGTGTTGTGTCTTAACTTGTTCCGTGTTAGGGAGCTCTCGTTATTGTGTCGTAGAAATATTCACTATGTTGTCTCTGTGCCAGTGTTAGTTAGTCACCAGCCTCAAGCTCACTGCCCCATCTCTGTCATTGTTTCGTGTTTACTATTCTCCGATGATACCGTATTGTGCTGTCAGTATTAGACGATGTTGGCATTAGCTCCTTAGATATTTTTAGTGCTGAGCATAGTGTTAAGACACTTTGCTGTCCACAGAGATCATTTTTGGTTTGCTCATCTTTTGTATGTTCCAGCTTCTAATTAATTGTGTTCTCAACTTTTGTATTTTGACTAAGTCAGGTTTAAATAATTTTGGAATTCCTCTGCAATTTTTAGTCAATGTTTGAATTCATATCTTGAGAAATGAAGCTATAATAGGTTATTTAAACCAATAGAGATTGTATCTTCTGTAGTCACTCACTCAAGTCAAGTCACATAAATAATCATTCTTCCTTGCTCATCGGAATAATAGAGTATAGAGACTTCACCTTTTCTCATACTTATATCTTAGTACATTAATTATCTAATTACCTCAGTGCTTTAGCTATTATTTTGGCTGTAGTTCATTTAAACTCAGTTGTGCTGCTGCTTGTAATGTCAGGATAGAGCTTGTGACCAGTTGGTCTGGAACACTGATTCTGGTGTTAAGATGATTCAGGCTGCGACTCGGGCGCTAGAGTTGCGGACTGACTCTTATCATCGGACCCCTGCCATTGTTTATCCTGTTAATGTTGCAGTTTGCGCAGTCTTGCACATGTGTTAGGAATAGACTCGTTTTTTTTTGTTTGTTCAAATAATCCAGCACGATGTCCCCTCACAGGATCGACGGGACCACACATTCAAGCACTCACAAACACGTATGAAACCAAACCCTAAACTCTTAATTTAAGGAGCTTACCTCCTCCAAGTTCTCGCCTCCAAGTTCTCGCCTCCAAGTTTTCGCCTTCAAATCCCCTCCGGGTTCTTCCTCCGGGTTTTGCCTCTGAGTTGATTCTCCGAGTTTCCCCTCTTATTTAACTTGTGAAACTGGAAGGCCTGCATCCCTGCAGCTAAGCCGCTTGAACCTTTAGTTGTGACTACCTTTGGGTCGAGAGTCCCTTCCTACCGAGTTTTCCCAACCGGTAGCTATCCCCACACTCATCACTAAATTCACCACTCACTTAGTGTCGGAACCTCCCACACTTACACCATCATCGACTTCGCACTCCAGCACGCGCTTCACAAGCCTGAGCTGAACGAATCGTCTGAAGTCCCGCGACCTCCTCGGACTCCCCCAAGGACGTCTCTCGAACCAAGAATCAAGCCTCGCACTTCGGAGTGCAACCTTCTCCTCAATAAATTCCCATACCGGCGAGTGAAACTATTCTCTCATTTTCCCCCGGTGTTAGCTTGTGGTAATTTTTGTTGTTGATTGTAGACGCTTGAAATATTGCGTCCGAATACCGCCTAACTCCTTCTGAGTCAGAGGCATTAAATCATTCCTTTTTGCAATTAAGTGTGCTCTACCCGGAGCACTGGTGACCCTTTTTAATAATAAGAACATCTTCCTTGTCACTTGACAAATTCCTCGATATTCAACCTTTAAAAGTCAAATTCAATTAGTTCCCCATTCGGGAGAACTTCATAGATCTACCCGTTTTACTTTCAACCTTTAATCCATCATTTCACTAGTTCCAACGTTCGTAAGCTCAAATTTCAATTTGGAAGTGCACCAACTGGAGTGTTCTTAACAACGCATTACATGTACAATGTGTTCTTGACCCTTTGAGATATAATCCAGTGTTAAAATCAGGCCAACACAACGGAGAAAATGCATTTATCTACGTACTTTTCTCCTAATTATTTGTTTCAAAACTTAACCGATAGAAATATTACGATCCTCATGTATTTGATATCAACACAATGGAAGGAATGCATTTTCTTTGTACTTTTCTCCCAACCATTTGTTTCAAAATCAACCAATATAAATATTACGATCCTCATGCATTCGATCTCAAGCCATAGTCTCAACTTTAAGATACTCGAAAGTACTTTTCGCTCGTATTGAAACTTTTTGAACATGCGACGTAGTTCATTAGCAATTTTTTACTTTCCTGCGCTCGTGTGTACATTGGTGTTCCAGCTATGTAGCAAATATTACGGAATCGTGATCCAATAACGCGCACCCTAACACGAGTATTTTCAGCTATGTGTCACAGGGATTTTGTGTTCTTAGTGACTCACATTCATCTTGCATTTACAAACCCAAATTAATTACCGCAAAAAGAGAGAGGATGTTAAATGTGAGGGTATTTTAGTAACTACTTTCTCTATTTCGGTCTCATAGAAACATTTAAAAAAGGCCTCGGATTTGACGAATGTCATAACTTTAAAGATCATCATTTTTTCCTTCTTATTCTGGTCTCGAATTGCTGTCGTAAGCTTTGTGTGGTAAACTCGTTTTATCTTTTTATCCTCGTGAATACACTACGACAACACTAATTTTAGATAGTTAACTTTTGTACGGTTCCACCTATGTTAAAAATATTACAGCTAGTGTCGCGTCTTACAAGACACGACAAAATTCAAAGAATTTTGATAGTTTATTCCGGCAACGTTTTGCGGGTCCGCGCTTCGTCCGCAAGAATGACGCCAACGTTTTTTTGTTTGAAGTGCGTGGGAGGAACAGGTTCCCGGATAATATTAAGTTTCTGTGTAGTTAGAGAGTGAGCTTGAGTGGGAAAATCATTTGATTTACGTGTTGCCGCGCTGGCTGTATGTTCGGGTGTTTTCACACAACTTGTGTTAGATAGCGGTGAACGGCTGGTTTCTGGAGCATTCGAGAATGCTTCCGGCGGCCGGCAAACCCACCTACATTGAGTCAGACCAGCCATTACAGTTCGGTAGAGTCTGGTGTTTTCTTTCGGTGTAGCCAGTAAGCTGCGGTGTAATGCTGGGAATTAGTCAGGTTCTGGCTTGACGGTATTTTAGCTGAACACTGTGATTTACCGATGAATTTTCCTATCTCTGTTTCACTGCTCCAAGTGATTTTGTGTTGATGTCCAAATGTTTTTTTTGCTCAGCAACATTTGCATAATAGTCAAGCCATGTAAGCTATGTTGTCATATATAATATTGTAAACAGTGTCAAGGGCAGTAAATGCAACATGGAGAGACTGACATTTCAATGCTTTTCAGTTTGACACAGGATTACTTGAAGTTTATCACATTTCATAGATTAACACAAGATTGCACCAACTTGGGAACATGATTTTCTTGTCTTTGTATCATTTCTTGTCTTTGTATTATTTCTTGTCTTTGTATTATTTATAACATTCATTAATAGAAGGATGTGGGGCAAGTAAGAATAAATTTAGTCGATTGGCTTCTTACCTATGAGCTGTGCTGGGCAAGTTGCGCCAGTCAGCAAGGTGGAAGCCTAAAGTTACGGCATTCAGTAGACTGAGAATAGGCGCAGAAATTTGAGACCACTAGCTCATACGAGTTGCGTTTTCAAAGCGACGTTGACAAACGTGTACTTGCCTCTCTCATTATTTTTATAATAGAATTTATTGATAATGGTTGATTTGATAACCTGAGTGACTTGCCCTGCTTTAGAGACCTAATTTTGCTGTCTCTTTTTCCACAGATAGGGTAAAGTAAAAAACAGAGCAATCAATTATTTTATGTCCTAGAATATGCTGCTCCAGGTCTAAAGTGAGGGACCTTTCCCCATCGTCTGTAAGTATTTTAAAGTATTCTCTCTCAACCTTTAACGTTACCTAACTCGTCATCCCTTTATTATTGTGAGGCTTTCATGCAAAAACTATAAACTCGTTGTGCGATCGTCCACCTTTTGTTCAAATAAAGTGCCTATTAACTAATGACCGCTGTGTCAAGATTGTTGGATACGGGTGTACATTCGTGGATATATCTTTTTGTGCTTCCTTAAAAAAAAAGACACTTTGAACATTGGCCGAAACAAGCGATTGATGTATTATTGCCTGGTGTCGAGGATTGCGAAGTTTATGTCATGTACTTGTAAACTGTCAAAAGTGCTTTCACCTCACAATGAAAATGCATCGTCCGTAGAATTGTGTTGTCTCTCAAAATTATCATTACATGTATTGTCAAATGTAGATTGAGCGAGATTAGGAGTACATTGCCTTCAATCACTCCTTTCGACTAGTGACACGAGTTCTGCAATATTCGTGTGCGTGTATCATAAATGTGTTCTTTCTAATGTGTTTCCTAGCAGTGTGTCCTTGGCAGGGTGTTCTTGACAATGCGATCCTCAACTAGAGACCTTTTCTTCCCTGTCAATGCAACAGAAACCTTTCCTTGTTTCAGGAACTTCTCTCCTAGCTCACTACTCCTGTGTGTCCTGTGCATAGATTCCGCGTTCCCTCAACCTCACACCGAATGGTGCCTTCATCTTTCCTCTCTTGGAACATCTTTGTCGTGGTTAAGGGAGGCTAAAACTTTCCTATAGAATGATAATAATTGAGTCATGAGATGTTATTATGCTATGTTGTTCCCATGACTATGCCTCGTGACCACTCTTATTGCCCTTCCATATCATACCTAGTTCTAACATTATTTAGCCGTGCTCCGTGTCTTGCTCAAGAAGTAGGAGATTCCTTCCTCGTTATGCAGCGCCATATACATTTAATTGATCAATCGACGGCGATCTTAAATTAGGATTTATTGCAATTCCTGGTCCGAGTCTGAATCATACTTGTCTGTGCAGATTTACGGAACCAGGGGATAAGAAATAAAAAACCTGAAGAGACCTCGTTTCCCTTTGGGCATCCTACCGAGTTCCGTTCAATGGCGTGCCGAAGCGAAGATCAATTCCGCTAGCGCACGACATTACAGTAAATAGACGTCAGCGGAAGGTGCCCTCCCACGAAGAAGCCCTCCAAAGAGGAGGCCCACAGCAGATTCTCAGCCGCCCGCGGCGAATATCCGAGACCACAGAAATGACCTCTCTCGGAAGAAAGAGCAAGCCTAGACTTCCACAGCTGGAAGAACAATTCCATACGGAGCTAGCAGCCTTGAACAGTCTCCTGAATGGTGCAGTACCACGAGATCTCAAGACTCCCAGCGAGGTGGATCAAGTCCACGCTGGAATCCGAGCAAAGGCTAAGACCGTCAAGCGAATCGGAGACCAGCTGGTCCTAGCTCTAGAGGGCTCGGGAGCCACAGCAGAAGCGATAGCAGTCCGGGACTCGCTGACAATCGCCAGGGCCCGCAGGAAGAAGCTGATGGATTCAATGGATCGCAGAAGTGAGGAGCTCCTGGGGAGCTCGGAGCTCGTCACGGAGTGTGACAAAGGAACCCTCCCAGCGCAAAAACTCGAGGTCGAAGAGGACCTCGTCCAAGAACCAGCAGCAAGGCGCTGCCTATCAGAACAAGCCCCCAAAACCATCATTGGCCGAGAGCAGGAGCGGACACCGTTCCAACCGTCGGGGCAGAGACCAGGCCAGCCCCTGCCATCGTCGTCAGAGTCACCAAGGCTCGAGCTATTACAGCCAGAGCCAAGACAGTGAGAGTGATCGCAGCCAGAGCCTTCTCAGCGCCAGCCCTCGTCACAAGGACGGCGAATACGAGCGCCGCGAGCCCCCTGGCCAAGGCAATAAGCAGATGCTTATCGACATCACTGAAGAGCCATCGGTACTGTTGGCACAAATCACCATCGAGAGGTCGAAACTGAGGAACGGGAACCGAGCGGAGAATGATCAGCCCTTCGGTGAAGAGAACACTGAGAGCAAAAACGCTCGGACAGGTGCCTGGGTCGACCAAGCTTTCCAACGCCACGTCGTGGAGCCCGCAAGGGGCGCGACAGCAGTCGCGAACGCTCTACCCGGTGACACCGCACTCGCACCCCTGATGAATCCCTCCGCACCAGCATTCCAGCCTAGCGCTTCCACCAGCTCGCCTGCCATAGTATTCGAAGCAAGGCCACCAGTGATCGACGGAGCTATGAGGCTCTCGATGATCGAAGACCTAAAGAAAGGGCCTAGCCAACCTTATGCGGGAGAGGCCCATCTGTTCCACAGATGGTTCGACGCCCTCAAGAGGAGGATGGAAAGACTCGCCGTGGAGCCCAGCGACGCCATTGAGATCCTCACAAACCACACCTGCGGAGAGCCGAGAAGCCTGATCAACGATATACTGGCCGCAACGTACCTAGACACAGCGGCCCTGCTCACCCACATCGTCGAACAATTGAAGACTCGCTTCGGCTCTGACGACAGGGTAGCCGACACTCTGCTCGAACGCCTCGCGCAAGCCTCGGACATCAAGGGATCTAAAGGCGACCGCACGGTCGGCCTCAAGCTGCGGAAGTTCAGCGACGCCTGTCTAGCGATTCATCACACCATGCAGCACAATCACGGCCTCTCCTTCCTGAACACCGACGTAGGGCTATCCCCCATTGTAGAGAGACTGCCCTTCTTCGTTTTAGATGCCTGGAGAAACGAAAGAAGCAGGCACAGAAGATTAACTGGATCGTTACCTGATTTCGCGAAGTTCTGCGATTTCATCAAAACGCTGTCAGATACCCAATGCGACAGTTTCGGGGCATCGAACCTCAACTGGATGAGTGCTCGACGCGAGACCGCGGCCCCCGCTCGCCCTAATCTAAGAGCCCCGCGAGTCCTCTACACGTCCTCGGAGAATCAAACCGGCAGCTGCGTCCTACACCGGAGTGCACAACATGCGACGAACTCGTGCCAAGCAGTAAGAAAGATGGAACCTCAGAAGAAGAAGGACTTCATACGTGAGCACAGGCTGTGCTACCGCTGTCTGGGGACTCATTGGGCAAAGCATTGCAAAGAGATCGTGAAGTGCGACGATTGCGGAGCCGAGAATCACACCACAACCGCTCACATCAACTGGCGAGCAGCGGGAAATTCGAGTGAAACCACTCGTCGGGAGAGACCCAGTCAAGAACCGAGCGACGACAGAGCTCAGATGGGATAAAAGAAATTTTTGAATTTTGGAGTTGATAATTTATTAGGAAAATAATAAGCTCCATTTCCATTTCCGGGCACCACAGATGAAGTACTAGTAATTATGGAAAAGCAACCTTCATTCCGCTGCATGGAACCAATAGTTGTGATGCTCATTATATTCGACAGGAATAAGCAAGATCAATACTAGAATGACTTAGCGAACGTAAAATAAGATAAATTTTTACTTCCCAGCAAAAATTTCAGAAATTGAAACTTAGAAATTGAAACACAGAAACTGAAACTTATTGCCGCCCTCCAAAGGCAAACGATCCTTTTATACATATTAGTGTTTTTTTTTATCAACTTGTGCTTCTCCCTAAATCCCGTGTCGACAACTATGATGTGTATTACGATAACCATGTATGAATAACAATTAAGGATCTAAATCATATGTTTCAACACTTAACATGGGTATTACGATAACCGTGTATAAATAGCAATTGAGGGTTTCTATGCTAAGGTATTTGAATGCATTTTTCACATTCATTTTTCAATACTTGTGCGTACTAATGAAAGTGTTTTTCAAATGAGCGTCGCGAGAATTAATTGTGCTCTCTTAGTTCAAAATCAGATTAGGCAAGGAAAGGAACTCATTTTTGTTGTACTTTTCCATCAATCATTTTGTTTCAACATTCTACACGGGTATTACGATACCAATGTATTCTAATCATTTAAGGATGTTAATGGTAAGGTGTTTTAAAAACCAATGTATCGACATTTCATGTTTGTACTCTATTGGAAATACAATGTTTTTCTTTTCTTTTCTTTTTCTTTCTTTAAAAAAAGGCCACGGATTCGACGAATTTCATAACTTTATTGAAGAAGATATTTTTTTAATTTACTTAATCTGGTCTCAAATTGCTTTCGTTAGCTTTGTGTGGTAAGCTCTTCTTACCTTTTCTTTCTCGTGAATACATTACGATACCACTAATTTGGATAGTTAACTTTTGCACTGTTCCATGTTAAGATTGGTTGATATGGTTAGTTATTAACGTCCAACCTTAAACGTTTTCTCTTAAGTGTTTTTCGAAATAGCAAGAGAGGGATAATAAAGACACTTTCTGGGATGACTCAGCTGTATCTTTTTATTGAAGGAAGCCGTGATGACCGATGGCGTGCTTGACTTCGGACGATCTTCTCTTAGATGGGAAACTCCGTGCAAGCGAGGTCCGGCGAGCGATGACGTTGGCCGAGTGTAAGTGAGTGTGTTTGTGGAGGTTCACGGTCTGTGTAATTTAAGCGACTGACAGAATATCAATTCCACCCGTGACGTGGGGATGAGACACTATTTATGGGTTCAGACTTTAGAATAATTCCACGATGTGAAAAGCAAGTTGTCGTGGTTGAGCGGGTAGATTAGTAGCCATTTGTAGTAATATACTAGGCTCTACTAGCTCCGAACCAAGTGATTGCAAAGTGATATATGACCAAAAGTCAGAACGTCTCACGTCACAAATAAGCAATTTACGTGGTGTATCTCGATGGTTTAGTGAGAGATAATGTGCCACATGAATTTACAACTTGTAAAGCTCAGACCCAGGGAATGTGTGTTGTGGTGTTTGGTGCCGTCGAGGGTCTGCAATAATCGAAGACGCTGAATAAGAAGGTTCTCGAAGAGGCATCAAGGAAAAATTCCATAACTGACAATCCCTACACTGCAATGTAAATTTCCCATCACGGAGAAAACCCTGAACTTCTTCCATAGATTTAACTCAAAGCTATTAATTTCTTTACAGGCTCAGGAAAAAAATAGAAAGGTTACAAACTCGCAATGGCTGTTTCTTTATGCTTGAATTTAGAGCAGTAATAATCTGTTATTCAATTTTGTGGAATTATGGAAAATACATGTGATTTAAGCACCATGATTCGTGGAATCTAGCTGAAATACGAAACAGCTAAAAAATGCAAGAATATGAATGACAAATTTTCTTACTCTATAATATATCTATATCCGTACGAGAAATAAAAAGAAAGCAGTCCTAAATTCATTAATATGTCAATCATACTGAAAAACACTGCAAGTATATCTTGTAGTAAAAAAGAATAATATCTACACTGAGAAAAGAAACACTAAACGTATCTCTTGCAGCAAAAGAAAAAAAATATTCAAAACATAATACAGTGAACATAAAAAATGACATGACACAGCAGTTTACGCTCTGCCATTTTTCACAAAAAACGCCGGCAAATTTGTCGTGGCGCTCTCACGAAGTATTTGATGAGCGAATTTCAATATCATAATGACAGCTGCAAGTATATAATTTTTGTAGTAAGGAAGGACGTAGTTGAATATCTAAAATTAAATCTTGACACAAGAAGTGAACATGACACGCAAAATTTACGCTATGTCATGTTGAGATAACACTTGGAATGAGCCACGCTATTTTACGAACTCCTACGACTATTTACATGTTTATATGTAGCACGATACTGACCAGATCCTTAAACTTAAACACAATGCACACTAAGAAATGACACAATATACTTTACCAGATTTGCTCTATTTGAACACTTAATTTCTTTCACTTACAAGAACGTTGTAACGCACAAGCTAAAGAGGCACGAGAGAGTGACGCGGAAAGCCAAGCGTCCCGCGCGGTGTTGCCCTTTTCAGAGGCTTTAAACTCGAAAATGTCGATCGTTATTTCATGTGTTATGCATTTACACAAAAACTTCAAGGATTACTAATTATAAGTATAAAATTATTAATAATAATTTAGAGTAAGATTTTTAATGTCAATAATTATGCTATTTAAGTGCGAATGAGAAATTTTATAACTTTACACTTTTGTAGCTAATGCTACTGTCGAGTTCTCACGGGTGTCTATTTTAGTCCTTCAGCGAGTTCGACAGGAAATTTTTAAAGCGTACTGCAGGGAACCTCCTTGGGCCGTCAGTCGCAGCCGAGATGTTGGTTACGGCTTTTATAGTAGAAGAACCTTCCTATCTAGGCAGATTACTTCAAAATGAATCTCAGTACTTGGCTGGATCATTAGTAAGCGCCGGCGTTGACACCATGCGTAGCTTAAAAAATTAAACTCCTTTCAAGAGTTGTAGATAATCAGGAGACTTTATCCAAAGTATATCTTTATTCGGAGATGGAATGACAAAAGTACAATTCGTAAAAGTCGCCGAAACTTGGGAAGCGAAGTTCTCGAAATCACAAAAAACGCTTCTCCCTATTTTTTCAAATGATGGACCTATAAGCGGCCGCGTATCCTAGTTACGCGGGAGCAATACAATATTATTTTATTTATAGGTTTGAGCTGCGACATAAAATTGGTCGCAGCAGCTCTTACTACTTTTATACACAAGAATTTGAGATCTATTTGAATCTTTCTTCCTCTCTTTATCTCTAGACCTCCGCTAGCAATCTCGTTTACACATAACTAGGCTACATTTGTACAGGACATCGCTGCATCTTGACATCCCCACCCTTGGTGAAGCTTTTACTTCAGTCAAAGCTTGAGGAGGTATGTATAAATAGGCCCCAAACCTATGATATTTGTGGCTTGGACATGGGGCTATCCTCCTGGTTTATTCTAGAATTTTTTTTCCGTTTAGGCCACCTATTTTTAACCCTAATTGGAAAATAGTTAGTCTAGATGCTGATTTATATAGCCGCAAGGTTACAGTACATGAAATTACAAATTATCGTGGGCCAGGGTAATTTCTTCACTCTTCTATGGGGGCACGGGATAAAAAGTCTGCCAAGTGGTTCCTTTTTCCCTCGATATGTTCGGCTTTAAACGTAAATAGGCGGATGTAAATGGCCCATCTCTTGAGGCGTGGATTTAGTTTATCTGCCTGATCTAGGTAGAGTAATGGCTGATGATCGGTCTGTAGGACGAATTTTCGGCCGTATACATAAACCTCAAATTTTTGGAGGGCCCAATAAATTGCCAACGCCTCTTTCTCGATCGTAGAGTATTGCTGTTCTGCGGATTTTAGCCGTCGCGAAGCATAGGCGACGGGCGCATACTGTCGAAAATCCGCTTTACTGGGTTGTAGTAGTACCGCCCCTAAGCCGGTCTGGGATGCGTCGGTCCGTAATATGAACGGAGCATCGGTATCAGGGAGTTGCAACACCGGTTGCTTGGTGAGTGCGGTTCGCAGTTGCTCGAACGCTTCTTGGGCGATGTCCGTCCATGGTATCTCCTCGGGGGAGTTTTTTCGTAGAAAATCTTGTAACGGGGCTGCGCGGTCGGAAAATTTAGGAATGAATTTTTGATAATACCCTACGCTTCCCAGAAAACTTCGCAGTTCCGGTTTAGTTTTAGGTAACGCTGCTTTTGCTAGGGCTTTAGTTCGTTCCTCCAAAGGTCGGAGCTGATCACTGCTGAGTTGGTGACCTAGGTACTGCAGGTTGGCGTAGCCAAACGCGCATTTGGAGGGTTTGGCATGTAATCCATGAGTTGCCAAGGCTCTGAGTAGACCCCGGAGCGCTGCTACATGTTCTTCCCAGCTACTCGACGCGACCAACAGGTCGTCCATGTACACCTCCGTGTCCTTCAACCCTTGGGTTACCTTTCGGACTAGGCGTGAGAACGTCGCGGGGGCGTTTGCTAAGCCAAAAGGCATAACTTTAAATTCGAAGAGGCCTGTTCGTGTTTTAAATGCGGTGTATGCGCACGAATTTTCCTGTAGGGGTACCTGCCAATATCCACTGGTAAGGTCTATTTTGCTAAACACTGTTTTCCCTGCTAGCCGGGTAAAAATTGCGGAAATATCGGCTATAGGTTCGGCGTCAAAGATCGTCTGCCTGTTCAGATGTCTACAGTCTAGGCAGAACCTGTGGCTGCCGTCCTTTTTCTTAACTGCTAAGAGCGGGGAATAATGTGGGGATTGGGAGGGAGTCACAATGCCTAGCTGCAACCACTTTTCTAGATCTCTCCTTAGTTGTGGCTCTAGCGACAACGGCAATGGATAGGTGTGTTGTAGTCGTACCTCCGTGGGCTCTTTCAATTTGATCTCGTGACTAACGGGGGAAGTTTTACCGGGGGTATCCGTAAAAATATGTGCCTGTTCTTGTAGTAGTTTCTGTAGTTGCTCTCGCTGCTGGTCGCTTAGTTGCGGATTAAGGTCGCAGTCTATAATACTCTCCCCTATGATCTGCGGAATTTCCGGCGTACGTTGATCTAACGCTTCTCCTTCTCCAGGGTATTCTACCGCTAAACATGCCGCGGAGAATGCTTCCTCTACCGTTTCGCTTTCCGTTTCTTCGGGATCGGCATTTGCTTCTTGCTGATTTATTGTGCAGGCATTCGGCTGCTGGTATTTCCGTAGGAGATTTATGTGGTATACTTTCTCCTATTTCCCGACGGTCACCCGGTACGTGTGTGTTCCCAATTTCTGGCTAATTATATGGGGACCTTGCCATGCCATGGTAAGCTTGTTAGTGGAGTCTGGTTTGAAGACTAAAACCTGGTCTCCTTTTTCCAGGACACGCACTTTGTAATGCTTACCCACCCGATGGTGTGCTTTTTCCTGACTAGTTCTCAAATTCTTTTGAGCTAGCTTGCACGTTTCTTTGAGTTTCTGCCGCATGTCCATCAGGTACTGGGCGGCATTGCGATCGGTTTCTGCGGGTTCCGGAGCTACCCAGCATTCTTTTAATATGGCTAGTGGTCCGCGGACTTGATGTCCGTAAATTAATTCGAATGGCGAGAACCCGGTCGCAGCTTGTGGTGCGTCTCGATACGCAAATAATACTGCGGGTAAATACAAATCCCAGTCTCTGGGTTTTTCTGTTGCCAGTTTTCTTAACATTGTCTTCAACGTCCCATTAAAACGTTCCACAATTCCGTTCGATTGTGCATGGTATAGTGGGGTACGCCTATGTTTGATTCCGTATAATCTTAAGAAGCTCTCAAAGGTCTCAGCGGTGAATTGTTTACCGTTGTCGGTGGTGAGAGTGTGCGGATACCCTACTCTAGTACAAATCTCGTTTAACGCGATGGCTATTGTTTCAGCATCGATGTGCCGGAGGGGAGTTGCATCTGCATAACGGGTTGCCTGGTCTACGACCGTCAGTACATAGCGGTTTCCTCGAGCAGACGCGGGCTGAATGGGACCAATTAGATCGACACTCAGAGCTGCAAAAGGCGTTCCGGTGATGGCGGGCATGGTGGGAATGGCTCGTGCGGGTCGTGCGGGTCGTGCGGGTGCGCGTTTTTGGCATTCGTGGCACGAGTGGCAATACTTCATAATATCGGTGGCTATTGAGGGCCAATAAAATTCTCGTTCTATGCGGGCCTGTGTTTTCTTTTGCGAGTAGTGCCCCGCTAGTGGGTTATCGTGGCCCATTTTAAGAATTTGGCCTCGTAGTATAGCAGGGACCATCACCTGAAGGTTGTTGTGTTCTCCGTGGGTGGTGCGGCAATACAGGATGGAGTCCCGTAATTCATAAGCTCGGATGTCGCGCCTCCTAGTCTTTTCTTCTATGCCTTGCTCTGCTTTCTTGAATGCTTTCTGTAGGGTGGGGCATTCTCGTTGCAACCTGGCTAAATCTGCTCTGTTTGTCGGTTGTGGTGTGAATTCGAATTCCCTCTCGTTATTTTCGGCTTGTTTATTGATTTGTTGTGCGGCTGATCTGGTGGTCATATGATGTACCGTCACCGCGGGTTCTTGCTCCAGCACTTCAGTGCTTGGCTCCTCAAATGAACTAGTTCCTGGTACACGCTCAAGGATGACATCGTGGGACAGATTTTTCATGAGGACTACCGTAGCCTCTCCTCGGTAGTACGGACATTCTAATCGTATGCGGGCCATAGGTGTTCTTATGGCGTGATTATCGGCCATACGGACTTGGATCACGGTGGGTAGTCGCGCGTTCTCGGGCACAAAATGTTTTTTTACAAAGATGGCATTAGCTCCTCCATCTAGCAGGACGTCTACCTTGTGATTCCCGACGCTTCCTGAGCATGTCTTTAGCTGTCCTATTAGTAATTTATTACCGGAAGCAAGGTGATTGCATTCCACTGGCGCTATCTCCTCCTCCTTGTTTTCTTCATACTCTTCGTCTAAGACTAAAGCATTCACTTGAGCGGAAGTGCTAGGCCTTGCCGACTCTGGTCTGCGTTGCTCGTTCCTAAATTGCGGTGTCTCTCTACACTGGGCAGTGGTGTGATCTGCGTTTGGTCCGTGCCTCTGGCAATAGTAGTTCCGCCAACCGTGGTGGTTGGTTTCCGGGAAGCGTGTCCCCATGTTTCGCGGGTTGTTGCTTGCCATGGGTCGTGGAACAACGGATTTTTCGAAGCCTGGTTTGGCATGATTGTTGAATCCATAAGTTTTATTGGTGCCAGGTTTTGTAGTTCCGGCCCCGTTCTTACCAATTTGGTTCTGCATTTCTGTTCCCGGTGTTTTGGTTTTTCCTTGACACAGTTGCTGGAGGGACAGATCAGGTCGAGCTTGGAGGTATTTATCACCTTGCTCGCCCATCGTCGGAATATCGATCCCTCCCCGGTCTTAGATGTGGATCGCGATGTGACCTGGCAGCACTTCATATGCCCGGTCTATCAATAGAAAGTCTCTTAATGCCGCGTAGGTGGGTGCGACTTCGCTTCCTCTTATCCAGGCATCGAAAGCCTGTTCTAGTCTCCGAAGGAACCTGCTCATATTATCTCCTTCGTCCGGAGTGACTTGGTAAAAGGTTTCCCGGAGTTTTGAACGTGTCACTCGGTGGGCTCCTAACAGTAGGTTTTTGATCTCTTCCAGTTGATATCTGTCTTCTGCGGGCAAGGTCTCTATGAGCCGTCGCTCTTTTGGGGTTACTAAGGTCTCTATCGTTTGGACCTGTTCCACGTCCGTACTGCCCATAGCTCGTCCATATTGCTCTATCCTCTTGAGGAATTCCTGCATCCCTTCGTGTTTAGGGTCAAAAGGAGGCGGTTTTGGAAGGTTCGGAGTCCTTCCATGGGGCTCATGTACCTCTCTCCGCTGCTGGAGTTGCAATATTTGGAGCTCGTGCTCCCGTGCTCTGATTCGTTCCTCCCGTTCTAGTTCAAAGGCACGTTCTGCTCTCTCACGCGCCTCCTGCGCTTCTTGTTTGGCTCGGTCATTCTCCTCCAGAGTTCTTAGCCGTCCTAGGAATACTTCTCGATATTCCCCGTCTCCGGGGTGGAGTCCTAATGCCTCAGCATACTCCCGGGCTTTGTGTACTTGATCGTCCATCTTACAGGTGAGATCGTCGCGGCTGGTTGTGAATGAGTTCTTCTGCCGGATGATTCGCTAGTCTTTGCTAGTTCTCTTTGAGGTCGTGGCCCCACGTTGGGCGCCAATATTGTCGAGTTCTCACGGGTGTCTATTTTAGTCCTTCAGCGAGTTCGACAGGAAATTTTTAAAGCGTACTGCAGGGAACCTCCTTGGGCCGTCAGTCGCAGCCGAGATGTTGGTTACGGCTTTTATAGTAGAAGAACCTTCCTATCTAGGCAGATTACTTCAAAATGAATCTCAGTACTTGGCTGGATCATTAGTAAGCGCCGGCGTTGATACCATGCGTAGCTTAAAAAAATTAAACTCCTTTCAAGAGTTGTAGATAATCAGGAGACTTTATCCAAAGTATATCTTTATTCGGAGATGGAATGACAAAATTACAATTCGTAAAAGTCGCCGAAACTTGGGAAGCGAAGTTCTCGAAATCACAAAAAACGCTTCTCCCTATTTTTTCAAATGATGGACCTATAAGCGGCCGCGTATCCTAGTTACGCGGGAGCAATACAATATTATTTTATTTATAGGTTTGAGCTGCGACATAAAATTGGTCGCAGCAGCTCTTACTACTTTTATACACAAGAATTTGAGATCTATTTAAATCTTTCTTCCTCTCTTTATCTCTAGACCTCCGCTAGCAATCTCGTTTACACATAACTAGGCTACATTTGTACAGGACCTCGCTGCATCTTGACAGCTACATCCACCTATGTTGAAAATGTTACGGCGAGCAATGTAAAACAATACTTTTTATGTCTTTGACTCCGATGAACTCTTTGCGCCAGTACTATTAGCGTAAGTTAGAAATATCATAACCATTTTCTGTTTTGTTGTAGCGAATATTTTATTCTTTTTGAGCTCACCACTTGGCACACTGTATGATACGTCGGTGTGAAAAATTGTCCAAAATTCCGATTGTCGACCTTATAGTTCTTGCCGCAAGATAAATCAAATCTGCTCATTTTACTTCCAACATCAATACCTCACGCTCGTATCACTAGCTCCTATGTTCTTAGGATCATATTTTCCAAGGAGGTTTAAGAATGGAGGCGGCATCAGCGCTCTAAAGTGAAGCCAATTTTCGGTAGCTGTAGGGTATACGGGCACACACACGGAGATGGGGTTCAGTGCGTGTCAGACACTCAGCGTGATTGGGCGCCGCTATCCACGCTGCAATCTAGGACGAGTTTCCTCAATATGAGTTTCTTTATCATTCAGCGAGGATGCAATTGAAATATATGCCTAAGAAAAAAACGTATAGCACAGAGTAGCGCAAGTCTGCCATTTAACAGTGCGGTCTTCAGTCGCTGATGATGGAGGTGGTGCTACCCCTCCACTGCAACACCACCTCCACACAGGGACCTAATGCCGGGTGGGCGGGGCTTGGGACGGCAGAAGTGGCTTCACTCGCTTGACTGGCAAAAGATAGCGATGCCGGTTCCATGTATCCAACTTCCTTGATATTTTCAATGCGGGTACGCACTAAGAAGAGGGTTTTCAACAATGCGTCACATGAATTATGTTTTTTTAGTCACTTGTTTTTAAATGCATTACCAAAATATAACTCCGCAAGGAAGAGGAGCGCATTTTTTTCTTTTTCGTGCTTTTCTCCAAATCCTGTTTCGAAAGTTATCATGGGTATTACGATTACCATGTATAAAGAGAAAAAAGGATCTAAATCATTTGTTTCAACACTTAACATGGGTATTACGATAATCACGTATGAATAGCAATTAAGGATCTAATTCATTTGTTTTAACACTTACTATGGATATTACGAAAACCATGTATGAAGAGCAATTAAGGGTCTCTATGCAAAGGTATTTGAATGCCTTTTCCCCTTTTATTTCAATACATGTGCGCACTGATGATAGTGTTTTTCAAATGAAAGTCGTGAGGATTATGTTCTCTTAGTTACTTATGTTTGAATGCACTATCAAAATCAGATCAAGCAAGGAAGGAACTTATTTTGTTGTGCTTTTCTGTCAATTATTTTCTTTTTAACTTTTACACGGGTACTTCAATACCAATGTGTTATTATCAATTTAGGATGATTAATGTTTGGGCGTTTAAAAACCAATGTATCGACATTTCATGTTTGCACTTTATTGGAAATAAAATGTTCTTCTTTTCTTCCTGTAAGGCACGATTGTCAAAAGCTTTGAGAGATAATCATGGCAGAGAAACATGCACAAAAATGATGATATAACTTATGTATGAATTTTCCATTCTCTACTAACTAAACATTAAGCAGTTCAATATAGCTACTTAGAGACATCACATGTATCATCCTAATCTGTATAATTTTATCAGTACACACACACACACACACACACACACATATATATATATATACATAAATTAGTCTATCAATAAATTGACACTATAATAAAAGCTGAAACTGTTTGTCTGAAGCCAGCCGAAAGTGAGTGATGAGCTTTATCTCTTCAACTCCACAATTTCCAGTGGAAAAAATTGTGCAGAAGTATAACTCCAGCGCAGAAGTGAAATACTAATGTTCTGAAAAACTTTTACACTAACTAATTACCTTCAAAATCTCTGAAAATGGAAAGAAGAAATAAATTCCAATTACTAATTTTTAGGTGTATTTTTTTACTTTTTCCTTTAATTTGGGTAATCTTCTGACACCTGTCGAGTGTTTTCGCCTATTTGAAGTACTGTACTTTTCCTGGAAACGATGTACAGTGAGCAATTTTAATTACACTGTAATTAATTTTACGTTTCCATTCGCTGTGTGTATATTTTCGACTTTTTGAATAGTGAGAGCTGTCTCCTATCGTGGCCTCTCAGTGTTTGAATTTTCATTTTAACCACTGCAGTATCATAATTTGGAAAGAGAGATGCTTTATTTTCATAAGCATCTTCTTTGGACGCTCTGTTTTTATACTCTGGGAGCCTAAAGTTCCATAAACATAGAAATTCTTTATATTTTTTGAGAACAATTTTTAAACAATTTTAAACAATTTATTTACCACAGGAGATACAGAGATAAAATGTTTCTTAAGTCTAGTACAATGGTCAAATTTGAGTATAGCTACCTGTGGGCCCGAATAAGTTCAGTGACTTCTAGGGCATCCTACCATCAAGGTTAGTCTTAGGAGTACAATAATGTTTAACCTAATTCACTTAAACTAGAGACGCATTAGACTGATCAATGAGATAAGTAACTCGAAATTAGATACTTCATTTCACAATATAGTTCATATGGACTAGATTTAACAGTATATTCGACAAACGATTCAAGAACAGACTGAAGATCGGCGAAATTAATCAAGGCGAATTACATAATTAGGACCAGTTATGTAGGGGACAAGGTTTGACTCTGTGATCTTACACGACTAGTAATCTGATAGGAAGTGAGACTCAAAACTTTGTTTGAATACCTTATAAGAATTACTTTCACGGATCTCCGCAGGTATTGAGTTCCAAGTTTTAGTTCCAACGAAGAGGATACTGTGTTGTGACCGGGCCTTTGAGTAATAAGGAAGCATGAATTTACTTCTATTTCGGGTTAAATGGTCGTGATGACCAGTTTGCGTAGTTAATAGTTGTTTTAGGCTATTGTCGCCATCATTTGTTAATGTTTTGTAAATGAAATTGCAAATGGAGATTTTGTAGAGGTCCGAGAGCTTAAGTATTCGTAAATTTTTGAATGAGTCATTTGTGTGAGCATTATATTCTAGATTCTTTATCGCTCTTATGGCTCTTTTTTGCAGGGTAAAAATTTTGTTGGTTTTATTTTTATCAGTTCCGTGCCATGCTTCTATTCCGTATTGCAAGTATGGTGAAATGAGCGTTCGGTAGAGCATTTGTAAGGCTGTTTCAGGCAGGAAATTCTTAACTTTATTTAGGATTCCGATTGATTTTGATAATTTAGAACTAATATGAGCGATGTGCTCTTTAAAGGTTAGATGTTTGTCTATTATGATGCCGAGGAATTTACTTGAGTTGGTTTCTTCGATTTCACCTTCGCCAATTTGAATGCGTGGGAGAGATATATTTTTCTTGTATGAGAATGTAATATATTTTGTTTTATCGATATTAAGGCTTATTTTATTAGCTTTAAGCCATAATGAAACCTTATGAAGTTCATTATTTATACGCTCCGCCATCCTAGAGGGATTTTGGTCTGGAAGGACCGCAGAAAGGGTACTGCCATCGGCAAAAAGTATGAATTTGAAGAATGATGTAGATTCAATGATATTGATAAAAGTTAGAAATAGGAGAGGCCCAAGGACAGATCCTTGTGGAACCCCATGGCTAATTGTCTGTGGGTCTGATTTTGCGTCGTCAATGACAACGTATTGTTTCCGATTTGCTAAGTATGATCTAAACCAATCATGGGCAGCCCCTCGAATGCCGTAACAATGTAGTTTCGAGAGTAATACGTTATGGTCCACACAATCGAATGCTTTTCGAAAGTCAAGAAATACGGAGAAAACAAGCTTTCCTTCATCTATATTAGAATAAAGGTATTGCAAATGATTTAATACAGCTTGGGTCGTAGATTTCTTAGAACGAAAACCGTATTGTTTGTCGTAGAGGAAAGATTTTTGTTCAAAATACGAATACACTTTTTTATACACAATTTTCTCGAATATTTTGCTAATAATTGGTAGTACAGAGATAGGTCTATAATTGTTAACGCAGTTTTTATCACCATTTTAAAAATAGGGGTGACTCTCGCAATTTTGAAAGAGTTGGGGAAGATACCTTGAGAAAGGGATTGGTTGATAATGTAAGATATGTACGGTGCTATTTTATCAGCTATAGCCTTAAGAACTTTAGCCGAAAATTTTTTCAATCCACTTGATTTATTTTTCAAGTTGTTTATGCACGTAATTACATCGGAGGGATTAGTTGGCGTGAAAAAGAAAGAGTTAGGTTCACGGACATGGTCCATGTATTGCAAGTGGTCTCTGGGTTCACTGAAGACACTATCGGCTATATTTTTTCCTATGTTTACAAAAAAGTTGTTAAACACAGTTGCAATATCTCTTTCTCGTGGTATTTTACATTTTCGTGAACGACGGACTCAATTGTTTTCGTAGTATTATTATTCGGTTTATGGCATGAATTAAGCAGGCGCCAAGTTTTTTTAATATCAGTTTTGTATTCAGTAAATTTGCGCGTGAAGTAGTCTCGTTTTGAGGTTCGTATTTGATTTGTCACATGATTCCTGAATCTGTTATATGTTACTTTAGATATTCGCCCTTCGTATAGTAAGGCTTGGTACGCTTGACGTTTCTTTATATTCATCACGATATCTTCAGTAATCCAGGGCTTTTGTCTATTTTTCGGCGTAATTGTGCGGGTGATTATTGGACAGGACTGGTTATATGCAGTCGTTATAATTTCAGTTAAATTTAGTATTGCTTCATCAATGTTAATCGCATTATTGTCCCGTTCATAGACGTCTAATGATGGCATTAATTCTTCTAGAACAGTTCGCATTGTTCCCAAGTTGTATTCGTTTACACAACGAAATGAATAAGTATCAGCCTGTGGGCTGGTACAAGGATTATAGACATTTTTCTTGATGAGAAACACCGGGAAATGGTCAGATATGTCAGAAATTATTATTCCGGTAAGAAAATCAGTCGGATCTAACACAAAAATATTATCGAGTAACGTAGCCGATTCAGAAGCAACACGTGTAGGTTTCGTGATGATTGGAAGGAAGGAGCTAGACTGAAAAACATTTATGAAGTTTGAGATTTGCTCACAGCTATCATATTGTAGAAGATCGTAGTTGAAATCCCCGCAGATTATTATGTCACTATATAGAGACTTGTTGAACTGAGATATAATGCTTTAAAGCTCGTTCAGGAAAGAGACGTTACAAGCTGTTGGGGATCTATATACTGTCCCAAGCATAATCCGTTTACCATTTTTCGTTAGTTCTATAAATAAGGTCTCAATATGTTCACGATTCATAGTTGCACTTAAAATGACTTTCGAAGATATATGTTTAGATATGTACGTACTGATGCCACCACCACGTTTGTTACTACGGAGTGAATGATGGCTATAATAGTTTTGAATTTGAATCAGGTCTTTAGATGAGTCGTCTAGCCAACTTTATGTGGTGTTCTCCCTCAGGCTCCTTTACACTCCGGGCAGACTTGTGAATATCTATTGACTTGTGAATATCGATAGACTTGTGAAATATCTTTGCCCGAAGTGAGTGCCTGAGGTGCAAACGAACCGGCAAGGTGAGGAAAACACAACTGGAATAAACGCCGTATTATTATGAAGAGTGCCGACAATAATGGCACAAGGGAATATGGCAGTCGAGCAGTACAGCAACCGATGACGTCTTGGCGGACCGACGGTTGTCGGGCAGACGCTGCGTAGCTGGAGGACGAGAGCAGACTGGTGGGGCTGCTGCTGGCAGAGCGTCCGACCAGGGAGTACCAGAGGCGCAAGCAGGGAACTGGTGCGTCTAGCAAGCAACAAGGCGTGGCGGCTGGCAGTCGAGGAGGCGGTGAAGGCCACGGGTGAGGTGCTGGCGGAGCGTCGAGACTTAGTGTGAATATCAGGGACGCTGCGAGTGTACCATGGAGCTAGGATATATGGAGGGAGCAGAGCCGATTCAAATCGGGTTCAAATTAGCTGCAAAAGTTGGGAGACTGGGGCATCGGCAAGGCCCCACACGTGAGCCAACCACAGACGCTTGGCTGAAGTTGGCTCCTCCTCGCCTCCTCTACAACTCATTCATTTGCCAAAGCAAGATTAGTACCGCTCCACAAATCGAAGGATGAGGTGCGCGTGCAAGTCGCTCGCTAATTTGTTATATTCAAGGGCCTGTAATCTTTACAGTTTGTAACTCTTAATGCATCTTTGCTAGTAATTTTGATTTTATTAAGTGTCCTCGAGTGAGGAAACACAATTTATTATCTTTCGGAGTCTTAGAATCCAAAATTAATGATTACGATAAACTCAACAGCTGGAAGAGCAATCAGCGAGCATGTGCGCACCCTAACGTAGTTAGTAGGTAACTGGCTTCCGTGCTGACGTCACACTTGCGAGACGGCTATTGGTTACCACAAACATGGGAGAAATCTCAAAAACTGGTTCTCTTCACAGACGGCTATGCTCCCTCCATATATACTCCCTCCACGGAGTGTACTGAGGCTCCGCTGGCTGCGCGGCTGTTTATATAGGCCTCGCTGGAGGCTGACTCTACCCGTCCAGGTCTCCGATTGGCCAAGACTGGGGTGCCCACTTTTCGCCGTCTAGGCTTGTGCTATACTTACGGAGGTTTCTATCGACGTTGCCTGACTGTTTGAAGCAGGCTGCTTATGAAGTTCGGTCCGGCACCCCAGCGCCAGACTTAGCTCTGATTATTGATCGTTTAGTACTGGCGCTTTGAGGCTATGAGGTGGCGCTTCTAAGCTTGTGTGGTGGTGTGTGTTCATACCACCACATTTCGGTGAAACTGAGAACATCAAAATTGCTGTTCAGCTCAGTGATAGTACAAGATATTTCATCTATTTTCGGATAAATGGATCTACAGTTCAAACATAATAGAGAAAAATCGTTACAGGTCTTCCTCATCGATTCATTGATTTTTTTTATATCTAGGTATTTACAGTTTCCAGTTTCATTTAGGTTTGGGTGCAGTCTATTCAAATGATTGAGATCTGGATCAATATTGTCGATATGATGTATATTTCTCGATAGGAGTTTTAATTTCTTTCTTGCTCCATAATATGTGAGCCATGACTACACATGCTCTGGATAGTCTCAAGTGCATCTGAACGCTGTTGACTGGCAGTTCGCACTGCCAATATTATGATCATGATGAATGTTGCCGCTTCTTACCGTGAGCGTGGCAATAAGGGTCATTTTGCATTGCTGTGGGCGAAGCTTATTTGATTGGTGGGATGGAGCGACGGTATGGAGCGCAAAGAAACCGTCAATGTTGAAGGTCCTTAAGTGGAACAAGAGACTTTCAAAGTGTTTTCCTTCATTGACGAAGTATTTCGTGCATTGCATCATCAAACTAAAAATGTAGCCATGTCCTTAGGTCTGAAAAACACTTTTATAGAGGCCAATCCTCTTTATAAACTGCATCTCTGTCAGGCATATGTTCATTCAGAATTGAAGAATATTTGCATGCTTAGTTAAATACAATTTGTTTACATTGCTTGTTTTGTACGTTTGTCAGAAATTTAAATTCAGTATCAGGGTAGCTCAGCTTTTTCACGTACAATAATGCCGGTCGAACTGTGTCAAAGTTTCAAACTCGTTGACGGGACTGCAAGAGGTGGAAGAAAGAGATTGAGAAGCAAACAAAAGAGTATGGATTGAATAAGTGTAGGCTTAGCATGATGCGGAAGCGTACACTCGACTGGTATATGAAAAAAGAAGCACCTAAGTTTGAGATGTTCTATGATGGTAGTTTTGGAAGTCAACTTTTTTTGCTGTGAGATGTAAGTCATTGAGTGTGAACAGACGTAGGTACATGGAGGTGGAATGAGAATAATAACAGATTATGTCGGCAGTGTATTAGTGGAGTGGAGGAAACAATTGAGCATTTTGTGCTGGAATGTAGTACTGTAAGTATGAGCAAGAGAGAGAAAGTTTTATGAATGTGGTGCTTGAGCAGTATGGAGAGAATGAGTGGTATGCCAGATGTGCTGAAAATGATTGCGGTATGAGCTGTCTTGCTGGATTGATCAGGAGTGTAATTTGAGTATCATTGAAGCTATGAAAATGTTTCTTGTGCGTGCCTGGAGTAAGAGACAGTGACTGGAATGAGCCAGTCAGGTAGAATGGTCAGTAATGACCCAATATGCCTGGG
The DNA here is from genome assembly GCA_030386875.1 of Morinoia aosen. Lineage (NCBI taxonomy): Eukaryota > Metazoa > Arthropoda > Malacostraca > Amphipoda > Talitridae > Morinoia > Morinoia aosen. The sequence goes on along the minus strand of CM059559.1, from coordinate 16,258,088 downwards.
GATGGTGTTTTGACATACTGGCTATCCCAGTGATGCCATCCAATGGCAGCTTGTGACAAGGATTGGTAGATCCTGAGTAGTTTAGTGGACAAGTCTGGTACCAGGCGCTGAACTTTTTGTGTGAAAATTGTGGAGGGAATTGTAGGCCGTTACAAAGGCCCGACGCTGTCGGCCCTCAATTTCAAGTTCAAGTTCAAGGGAACTGCTGGTGGAATGAATGAACCTGTTAATTTTCTAATTGATGAACATAAGCTGCAAATGGAAGACAAAATCACTTGTAAAGAGATTGTAAGTTTTTTGAAGAAAGTGAAAAATTGAAAGGTCAAAGCTGATGGCCTTGATAAGATCCCAATTTCTAAATGAGTTCTCTAAATGCGTAGGAGAGAGTGTAGTCACTATTCAGTATGTTGAAATGTTTGTTTGATGAGATATGGAAGAGTAAAAGAGTACCAAATGACTGGATCAAGTGTAATGCAGTCCTATTGCATAGAGGTAGACATAAGAGTATGAAAGAACGGTTAATGTTAAGGAGATGCAACTAATCAATTTTTGAAATTTTGTTGCCTGTACAATGGTATTCACATCAAAATAAACAAATTTACATCTTATGCACTTTTTGGGGCAAATGAGTATTTAACGAGTTAGGCTATAGCAATAAATTACGGTCAATATTGAATTGAATGTTGTCAACGATTTCAATTATTTTGTTGCCACATATGGGTAATATAATGGTTGTGGCAATGAAAGACTTATACACAAATGACATTGTGCTTGCAAATGCTTAGTTTTTGAGATATTTAACTTTGAAGTTTTAGGAACGTCATTTATATAATTGAACAAACGGACGCGTAAATAAGCAAAAATACGGTTTTAACATAGCAATAGGTTAGGTTAGGTAAAGTTAGGTTACCTAGTTAAATAAACTAGCCTAAATAAACCTAAAATGACTTAATTTAACTCAACCATACCAAGACCGAGGATTCCCGCCAAAAAACTTGGCGTGGTCCACGTCCGCGAAACACCGGGAGAGCCATAGCAACACTGCCATTAATGCTATTCTTACCTGAACGTTATTTATGCTATATCTTGGAAACTAAGCAATTGCCAGCATAGTATCATTCATGTAAAACGTCTTGAAATGTTTCCAATTACCTAAATTTTGTAATGAAATTATAAAAGTTGTTGACAACATTAAATTCAATTTTGACCTAAATTACGGTCAATATTTACTTGAATGTTGTCAACGACTTTCATAATTTAGTTGCCAAAAATCAATAAAGAACACATTTAAAAATGCTTTACAGGAAAGACATTCTGCTTGCTGATGCGTTTTTTTTTTTAATTATTTAACTTTGAATTTGGCTTGTGCATGCCAGGGAAGCACGCGCGTTAAGCATAATTTAATTAATTAAGGAAGCTAACCCCCTATTACAAGCTTAAAGAGGTTGGGTTGTGAGGGGCAGCCACAGTTCTTTGAGTGAAAATTATAAATAAAGGTTTCTAGTGACGTCCGTTTATATCATCTCCAATTACGACATCCTGACCGCAAGAGGGCGGCCGCCATCTTGGAGTCAATGTTAACGGACATCACTAGAAACCTTTATTTATAATTTTCACTAGGAGAACTGTGGCTACCCCTCACAACCTAACCTCTTTACGTTTGTAATAGGGGGTTGGCTTCCGTTTCTATTGCAAAAACAATGACTGCTTTTGCGCTAAAAAGGCCATTCAGGAGCGCCGTTTGTATCACTTCAAACTTAAATACCTCAAAAACTAAGCATTTGCAAGCATATTGTCATTCCTGTGAAACGTCTTAAAATTGACTATATTACCTATTTATAGCAACGAAATTATGAAAATCGTTGACAACATTAAAGAAAATATTGACCTAAATTACTGACCGCAACTCTAGTGTTTGAAGCAGCAAGTAATTCGTCGAGCGCGTCTCGTGGCAACACCAATTGACTCTCCCTTCCAACGCGCATTCCCACCATCTAAGACATAAATGAACATACCACTATAATTTTTTATTTTTTGGGTGATAATTTTTGTGTTATTAACTAAAACTCTAGAAGATCCTAGAAGTAGGATCAGGCTCTGCAGGGCCGGCAAATAATAAATTACCAAGTACCCAAGCTGAACCTACTGCTATAACTCATTAACTACTTATTGCCCTAAAAAGTGCATAGAAGAAAAGTTGTTTATTTCGATGTAATTACCATGATACAGGCAACAAAATTTTAAAAATTGATTAGTTGCATCCCTTTAACATTAACCAAAAGAACTTGAAAATTACAGACCAATTGCACTGGCTGACACTATAGAAGATTTTTTATGGTATTTTTAATGAGAGAATGAAATATTTAGTCAAAGAATTAGAAGTCCTGGGAGAAGAACAGAATGGTTTTAGGCAAGATCAACATGGTGAGGATAATCTGTTTGTAGTGAGTGAAATAATTGAGTGAATGAGAAAGGTTGATGAGAAAGTTTATTTAGCATTCCTGGATATTGAAAATCTTATGGCATAGTGGATTGGGTAAGGCTATTTGAAATTTTGAGAAAAGTTAGATTTAGCAGAAAGATAGTAAATATTGTAAAAAGTCTGTATGAGAACATAAGTGCTCTCTACGGGTTAGGAAATTTGAATACAGGGCAAGTGAGTAGTGAGACAGGGTTGTATGCTGTTTCCCTTGATGTTTAGATTGTACACAAAAGAATTAGGAGTTCGACTGAGAATGAGTGACTTAGGACTAAAAGTTGGTAATGAGAGACTGAGTTATTTGTTGTATGCCGATGAGTTGACTACCAAAACAGGTTGTGGTTAGTGAATGTGGACATGAACTACAAAGGATGCTTGACATTGTGAATGGATATGATACAGATTTCAAAATATACTTTGCTGCCAATAAATGTAAGGTTATGGTTATAAATAGTAATGAGACTGATAGAGACCGACTGTATAATATTGGAGAAAAAAGAACAGGTAGAACAAAAGACTACAAATATCTAGGTTGTATGATAAGTGAAGATAGATGCACTAGAACTATGGATGAGAAAGTGGCAAAAGTAATGCATTGGAGTCGACAGTTAAGTAGTGTGGTCAGATATAGAGCAAACAAATATAAATACGTGAGAGGAATGTAAAAGTATGTTGCTGTACCTAGTGTCATATATGGTATGAATGTTCTTGCCTGAAATGGAAGTGATCTTGAAAAGCTGGATGTGATACAAAATTACATTAGGTGCTCCAATATAGACAGCTACAAAAGCTATTAGAGGTTACCTAGGGTGGAGCCTATTTTCAGAAAGAGTGATATAAGATGTGCCGAATTATAAGGGAAAAATTGAGAGAATGCAGAATAGGAGGTGGGTAGTACAAATTTTTGAATGGAATCTGAGTGTTAGCTATTGGAAGAAAATATGTTGGACGTGCAAGAAAATAGAGTATGCAAAAGATTATTTATGTTGGAAATGGGAGACCTGTGGGTGACTGGATTGTTATGAATGTTGGAGGCGAAGGACCAGAGTGGGACTGCAAGAGTTGGAAAAAAGAGATTGAGAGGCAATCAAAAGAGTATTGATTGAATAAGTGGAAGCTCAGCATGACGCAGAAGCCTACACTAATCTGGTATATGCAACAGGAAGTACAGTGGTACCTCAAGATACAAGTTTAATTCGTTCCAGAACCGAGCTCGTAAGTCAATCAGCTCGTATCTCAAACAAATTTCTCCCATTTAAAATAACTGAATTTGATTTAATCCATTCTGGACCTATGAAAAATTACCAAACCATTGTAAGTTATGAATAAAGATATGTTCTTAAATACCAAATAAACATCCATAATTAACAAATACATAACAAAATATGAAATTAAGAAATAGTTATTTAGCATAATAGTCTTACCTTGGTGACAGACCAGTGCAGCTAACAAATGTGAACAGCAAGAAGGAAGGAGGGGGAAGGGATGCAGGCACTCTAGACAGATATGTAAACGGCGTTTTAGAACTTAAAACAACTTTCTCAACTTTACAACTAAAACTACACTTTCCTTATTTTAAATGAAACAAAAAGCTTGAAACAATACACTTAATTATAAAGTTGAACTAAGCTTAACATTTATGAAAATTTAATTATGTATCACTTGTTTTTGCCTTTGTGGTTGCCCTTTCTGTACTTTCACTTGCAGCTCTTTTCAAGAAAAATGTATCTAAAGACATGTAGAAAAATGTATCTAAAGAAAAAATGTATCTAAAGGTAACAAGTGCGACTGAGCGAGAGATGCTCTCGGACGATGCTCGACCCTGCGCGCCAATTAGGGGGACGCTCCGGAAACAATGCTCGTATCTTGGATTTGGGCTTGTATCTTCAACAAAATATGGCCCGAGCTCCGGCTCGTATCTCAAAAAAACTTGTATGTTAGGCTGCTTGTATCTTGAGATACCACTGTACCTAAGTGTGAGATGTTCTATGATGGCAGTTTTGGCAGTCAACTCTTGTTTGCTGTGAGGTGTAAGTCATTGAGAGTCAATATACGTACATGGAGGTGGAATGAGAATAATAATGGATTATGTTAGCAGTGTGATAATGGAGTGGAGGAAACAATTGAACATTTTGTCCTCAAATGTAGTAAGTATGAGCAAGAGAGAGAGAGTTTCATGAATGTGGTGTTTGAGCAGTATGGAAAGAATAAGTGGTATGCCAGATGTGCTGAAGATGATTATGGTGTGAGCTGTGTTGTTGGATTGGATCAGGAGTGTAATTTGAGTATCGTTAAAGCTATGAAAGTTTTTCTTGTACGTGCCTGGAGTAAAAGACAGTGACTGGAATGATCCAGTCATGTAGAGTGGACTGTAATGACCCGTCATGCCTTGGGATGGTTTTTTGATGTACTGGTTATCCCAGTGATGCTGTCCAATGGCAGCTTGTGACAAAGATTTGTGGATCCTGAGTAGTTTAGTGAGCAACTCTGGTACACATGCGCTGAACTCTTTGTTGGAATATTGCGAGTATTGTGGAGGGAATTTTAGGACGTTACAAAGGCCCCGATGCTGTCGGCCTTCAAACTCAAGTTGTAAAGCAAAATTTTGAATGGAAACTGAGTGTAAGGAAGTTTGTTGGGGGGACATGCAAGGAAACTAAGTTTGCAGAAGATTATCCGTGTTAGAATTGGGAGACCTGTGGATGACTGGATTTTTATGAATGTTGGAGGTGAAGGTCCAGAGTTGGACTGCAAGAGGTGGAAAAGAGAGATTGAGAGGCAAACAAAAGAGTATGGGTTGAATAAGTGGATGCTTTGCATGACACAAAAGCCTACACTATATATGCAAAAGGAAGTGTAGTATTGGTCAAAGTATCGGTATTTCCAAGTATCGGTATCGGCCCAAAAAATGGTATCGGCACATCACTATTACTAAATGCTATATTTTTATTCCTCTTGTAAATTATTATTATCCACTATTTACTTTATTATTATTATCCACTATTTACTCTGATGAGAGAAGCTTTTGTCAAAAATGAGAATAGAGACTCTATTTAAGTATGGACTCCTAAAAGATTTTAAAAGTGTTCTGAAAAAAATTATCAAAAAATTTATTTTCAGTTATGTAATGAGACAGAAATATTAAATTTTATGTTTACTCAGTGTTCCCTTGTTAAAGTAAAGAATGGATATTCTGGGTCCTCTATTGCTTCTAAGGAGGTGAACTGATAGAAAATAGCCCAAAGTCTATTGAATGCTAAAATCCCTTCTTAAAAATTTATAAATCAGCTTTCCTTGTTGCATTATTCTTGTTAAATACTTGATTGAATTTTGTAACAAAAATTACATAGATTAAATATGGAAACGTTTATGATATAAAATGTTTTCAATAAAATGAATGCAATTTCTTTTCATTTATCCAATAGAGAACTTCATATATAAAATGCTTAGATTCTTGCTCCATGCAAAAGCTTCAGATATTTTCTTTTGTACAGAAATGGTACTTGCTGCTTGTGCATTTTTCATACTTTCAACTTTGTAAGTCTGATCAATAATAAACTCATAGCTTCTAAAATGTTTTCCATTAGGAGCAAAGCAATCCAACTCAAACCATGGTTAGTAAGAACTGCTAAACCAGAATTTCTTCAACAAATTAAGGTAAGATTCTCTTAGAAATAAGAACGTATGACTTAATTCTTTTGCAGTTTTACATGGAGGTATTTAACAAGTTGTGCAATTGAATTTAGGCATTAGAGGTCTTTCTAAGATGCAATGCTTAACTTTGATGCCTGAAGTTTATCAGTAGATTTATACTGCAGCAAAATTGTACTGTTCATTTTACAAGAGTTTCAATTTTTTTTCACTCACATTTTTTCATAGTTGGTAAAATAAATTTTAAAATACTTATTAGTTTTTAGAAACATGAACATTCATTTTTAAGTTGCCTCAGTAGGCTGTGTTACAAACAATAAACTCAAATTGCCTATCCATTGAATTTATAATGTATTTGCTATATATATACATACATACATACATACATATACCGGGCTTATCCTCCCCATGGGAGGGTAGCCAACAGCAGGCCACAATCACCACACTTAGGCACTAGGAGGCGAAAGAGGCAGCACTGGCCGCACCTGAACTGCCAGGATCAGCCGCAGCCCAGCACAACCACTTTCCACAGTCAGGCCCGACAGCCATAGCTAGTTTACCCCGACGGCGTCATTGAGTGCAGCCCCTCCCCCTGCACAGGACAGGTCAACCCCATCACACGCGGGCAACTTCCAGTACCGCGTCAAAAATAAAATTGCCTTCTTATGCACTGCTCCCACTCACTTCTGTTCGAAGCCACCCCTCTCGCCACGTCCACAGTCAGACCCCTCGCATACGAAGCACGTTTCACCCCATCCATCCAACTCATCCGTGGTCTACCTCGCGCACGCAGACCACTCACTTCCGACATATAAATCTTTTTCACCAGCCGCTCAACATTCATTCTTTCTACATGCCCAAACCATCCAAGCACTCTTTCACCCACTCCCCTGCTCAATTTTTTGATAACACCCGTCTGCCCCCTAACCAACTCATTCCTGATCCTATCTCTTCTTGTTACTCCATACATGCTCCTCAAACACTTCATCTCAAACACATCCAACTTCCTCCTCTCAGCTGCTCTCAACCCCCAGGACTCAGCTCCACACAACAAAACTGGCACAATCAAGCTTTCATACAGTCTCCTTTTAGCATTCATACTCAAACTCCTGCATTCATTTGCTATATAATATCTCTTAATAAATCTAAACCTACATGCCGTAAACATCCCCATTCAAAGCAGTCCAGTTCTTTGCATCTGGTTAATTAAATAAAGTGGAGCTTTGATAATTGTACTTTGGTCTCAAGAAATCAATTAGACTGGCTTCTACTCAGGTTTAAATTGAAGTTAATTTTTCAGAATACCCGGGTGAGTGCAGCAGCTTACTTGTCCAGTACGTCCAAGACTCGCTCCAAGTCCGAGGAAAGTTCTGGCCAAGGATCAAGAAAATCTTCTGGCACGTGGAAGCAACCCATCACTTGGAGATCTCTGGCTATCACATCAGCTGTGGGTTTCACAGTCTTAGGTTATTTCTTTTATCTCAAATCCCAGAAAGAGATTGGTGAGTTACTACATCTCTTATGTTAAGCAGGGTTGCTTTCCTATTCTTATTTCAAATGTTACTGTGTTTCATTGAGATTGGAAAAATTTCTTGTTTGAGAGTGAGGGTTGTTAATCTGGAAGTTAATTTCTTGTGGTTGTTAAATAAAGAATTGTTAAATTATTAGTTGAATAATCTTAAGTTGTTTCAATGAGATAAATTCTGTTTTTAAATTTTATAAACTTGAATTTTATTTGTATGGAGTGAAGGAAAAGTACAGAAAACAATCAGGCATAGGAAGAAATAAAATCCATCTCCTTTGTTTCTAATGCTGTATCAAACCTGAAATTCTTTTACCTTTTCTGTTTAAGAAAAATTTGTTAAGAAAAGAGTATAAATATAAAAAGAGTATAATTTACCTATCTCAGTGTGAAACTTAGATCTGAGTGAAAGTCTTAACCTTTTCCTCTTATCAAATGTATTCTTGTAAGCTATGATTTATATATGCTTAGCTGAATAATTTCAGGATATTGCAAACAGTGTCTATGAAATATAAGTAGTATTTCATTTGGTGATTGACAATTCTGAATTTTGGTCAAAAATGAGCATTGCAGTTTTTTTGAATATTTAGGTACTCCAACAAACTTCTTCATGCATTGGTGTTGGCTAATGGAAGATTTATTTATTGCTGTTATTTACATACTCACTATGGTAGACTATACTGAAGTATAAGGTTGTTTCTTATGTGGCTTTTAAGGCATTTTTTTCTGCTGTTATAGATATAATTCACAATATCAAAGCATAGGTTCTTAACGTGGCTTTCAAGACTTTAAGACTCATAATACTAAAGATTGAGGTTCCCAATGTCGCTTTTTGTGTGCTGTTATTTACATAATTCACAATACCAAAGTATGATGTTGCTTATGTGCTGCGGACCTTGCAGCTTTGGAGAAAGAGAGACGCCGTGTCTTGGGGAAGGCTCGCATTGGAGGTCAATTTGAGCTGACTGACCACAATGGCAAACCCGTCAAGAGTGATGACTTCCTTGGCCAGTGGCTCCTCATTTACTTCGGCTTCACGCACTGCCCTGATGTTTGCCCGGACGAGCTTGAGAAATTGGCGACAGTTGTAGACAAAATAGGTTGGTTGTGATGGGCTGCAATAATTGTTATGTTTGTTTGTGTGGTTTTGCTGCTCAGATTACTGCAGGTATTGTGGCTGTTATTTGTGGCACAACATATAGCATTATTACTGTGTGTGACTCTACCTTAAATTTACACTACCTAAAAATTAAGTCGCTTATTATAAAGCAATAGATACCTTAAACTTCACCTCATTAGAGCGGTGTAAGATTCTTTATCAGCATTGGTTTTCACGATCTTGATACTGATCTATTTATGGCATGGACGTGCTGAGTTGCGTATGAGGAATATTCAGGTGTGCCCCTAAGAAGGCTGAAATTTCTTCTTTAAGTTAAAAATTTAATCTAAAAGCCAAAAAACGTTCAGCATTGAAAAACTCAAAAGTTTGAAACAGATTGAAAGATTTTGAAACAGAAAAAGTTTGAAACTCCTTCATTCATTAGGAGGTTCATTCATGTTGGGTATTATTTCTACTCTATGATTAGAGAATAATTGTAAGCTGACATCATCTTTGATGTGAATGATAAATAATTATAGAAAATTGGATTTGTTACCACAGTTCAACTCTGTTGTGAATAATTTTTTGAAATTAAATTAGTCAATACGGTACATTTTTGTTGTGAATAATAGTTTGAAATAGCATTTGTCTCTAATATTCATGTTTGTCGTGAATAATTGTTTGAAATTGAATTGCTTCTTATAGTTCATCGTTGTGAATAATTGTTTGAAATTGAATTGCTTCCTATAGTTCATCGTTGTGAATAATTGTTTGAAATTGAATTGCTTCCTATAGTTCATCGTTGTGAATAATTGTTTGAAATTGAATTGCTTCCTATAGTTCATCGTTGTGAATAATTGTTTGAAATTGGAAATGTCACTATGGTTCATCTTTGTTGTTGTTGTTGGAAATTGAATTTGTTACTACAGTTCATATTTGTAAATACAGTAATGAATAATTGTGAGAAATTGAATATGTGATTACTGTTCATTTCATCTTTGTTGTGAATAGTGGTGAGAAATTAAATTTATCACTACCGCAGATGGTGACGCTACGGTGCCGAACATCCAGCCTCTGTTCATCACGGTGGACCCCCTCCGAGACTCGGTGGCTGCCATCAAGGCGTATGTGGCAGAGTTCCACCCGAAGCTGCTTGGCCTCACCGGGTCTGTGGAGCAGGTAGCGCAGGCCTGCAAGAACTACAGGGTCTATTTCAGTGCTGGACCCAAGGATGAGGATGAGGATTACATTGTGAGTAGGCATCGTTTCTCTGGTCAGTTTTTCCTGTTCAATTCAATGTTGAACTTGAAATGTTTAGTTTAGTGCTAGGATTTCAGTTGTGATCAATCTTTGTCAGATTATTGTATTTTTTAAGTATGTTTTTCATTTGAAGAATATGAGGACTGAATGACATTAGGAGATGTGCCAGTCATTCAGAAGGCACATTAAGCTCTACGGCCTCCTAAAGATATCAGCCCCTGAAACTCGGTCTTAACACGTTCCCCGTGTATGGCTACATGTGCACCAGTAGGTAAAATTACTATTTACTTAGAGATGAAGAAATTCTGTTTTGTGCCCTTTTTAAAAAATACCTGTTCTCATAGGAGGCAAAATGTTACAGTGCAATAGTATTATTCATATAGAAGAAAAATTTATTTGAGCTGTAAGTCGATTTCCATATTTTGCTACTTACAACCTAACCAAACCAACCGGCACAGAAACGTGGTGAACGTGTCAATATATTTGTTCCTTTATTGCCTTGGAACTTTGTCATCATATTGGGAGAAGTTTTTGTTTCGATTTTTTTGATAATATACACAAAAATAAAAATTCGCCACGTAATTTCAAACAGCATAATTCGTTGATTTGGTATGAATTAATTCAGGATAAGTGTAGTATTGAAAGGTGATTTCTTTGTTGTGAGTCATTAGAAGCTGGAGGTACTTGTGCCATTGAAGCCTAGTGATTTTTGTGCAGTTGTTTTTCAGATTTATTGTTATCGTTTGGACTTACAGACTTGTGTTCATTTCAGGTTGACCACACCATCATCATCTATCTGGTGGGTCCGGATGGCAGATTTGTCGACTATTATGGCCAGAATAAAACCGCCGATGACGTGTACAACGGCATCTTACTGAACATGCAGAAGTTCGACTCCACAAAATAACTGACCTTCAGTGCAGCTGGCCAACTTATTTGTATTATCTGTACGTAAGTTCATGACCAAAATGATTAACGTGAGACATTCTTTGTCAAATATTGTAGGTTTTCGCTATTTTTGATTAGCTGCTAAATTTTTTACCATCCACGACAATTCTTGCTTCAGGGTATCAGCTTGTATTGCCAGCTTTCATTTAAATCTCACAATGAGAGAGAGCTCAATCCTTCAGTTTTTCTGAAGGAGGGAAGCTGATGAAGTTGGTCAATCGTTAAAGGCATGACGCAACGCTGAAGCCAACTAACTGACCATATTACGTCAAGCTAGATGGTTGTAACAGTGTTTCTGGACATGAGGCCGAGTGAAATATGTCATAATTCTCTGCGTGCTCATTTTTTCCGTAGTGGTGGCTATTGTGACATTCCGTCAACCTCTGATAGAGTGAAGTCTTTTCCATTAGTCTCAATTCCCGATGCGGCAAGACAAACTGTTTTTGCAGCTATGTTCTCTAAGTTCCTGGTGTAAAATATGCATGAATACCCGTAATTTGTGATGAATTTCGAGCTACTTCCTTAATTTCACAGCGGACGACATGTTTGGGCAAAGGTAGTTATAAATTCCTTGAGAATAGGAAGGAAATCAGAGAAATGTTGGACAAAAATAACTTTTTTGTACAAATATAAATTAATCCTTATTAATGTATTTTAAATACTTATAATGCACCTTTACAGCTAGGACACTTATCGTCGAAATGTCGGATTTTATTGCAAAGATAACGGGAAAGTGAGCAACTTTCGGTTAGCGTAAAGATGCTCGCATAACGTAAGCAAGAGAGACATGTTTGAAATGTAACGTTTTCGTTGAAAACAAACCAATTCTTAATATTAAGCCTCGAGACTGGCGCTAAGAAATAAGTTCTACTTTTCTGGAAGATACTAAAACGGCTAACTTGCATCCATCCAGCAGTGTATAAAAAAGATAAAACAATAAGATCAAGTGATAAACGCTCAAAGTTTGGTTAAATGCAATCTCGCCAAGTGTGCTTAGCAGCAAAAACTTCCCTCTTCATTCTCTCACACAGGTGCATTCAGTGTAGCTGCACGGAGGAAATTTTTAACCTGAAGTTGTCACTCGGAATTAGGTTCGAATTTACCGTAGAGGTAGTCAACTACACAGCAGGTTTATAATCAGTCCACTAAATAGTTAAATACTCATATCACAACTACCTATCTAGTGAAGTGGCGAGCGTAAAACTTGCGTTGGAAAATAACTACCTTGTGACGATAAATGAGTAATATTCCAACACTACTTGCATTTGAGTGATGAGCATTGGAATAATACGCCTAGACAATCAAGATCCATACGGCAAGTAAATCTAAGTTTACCCTGTCAACATACATAGTGATGAGTTCATCGGAATCATCAAACATAGAACCGACACGACACTAAGGCCTCAATGTCACGCCGCTAATGTCAAGGGGCGCTATTAATAACACTCGAGTTATACAGAGAAAATAGGGAACACTATCATGTTTACACACAAACCTAACATGCTTACGCTGAAAGAAACCTTTCGTCACGTCTCCCACAAAAAGTGCTTTTTTACAAATATTTGATCAAGTTAGGATAGAGCACGGATTGTGGAAAGATGAGTTAAAATATAAGTAATAATATAATTAGTTAAGGCACTCTTGCCTCATACGTAGACAATGGCACATGTAAAATTATTTACAAAAGCATCAGCTCCATCATACATCTCAACCTTTCTGCTGAGTAAAAACACAGCCTTTTGAGCGTAATCCAGGCACTGCAGCACCTAATGGTTCACCCTTATAGAGACATCAGGAATTTTGTTGTACTTTACTACAGCAACAGAAAGCAAGGCTGTGCTCCACATACATTTTCTCTCCACTTGCGTCACTCTTTCCATTATCATTAATACCTTGTCTTAACTCAGACACACTTCATTTTCTCTGCTTACTGTCTTAACATTTCTGTCAAAACTGCTCATACATCCATTCATTGCATAAAACCACAATAATTTAGTGATCTTGTGATCCAAGACCTTCACTTCTATTGCAATATTACTTATACACTCAAGGGGCCGTCGTGAAGGCACTAAAGCTAGGAGCTCGTCGTTTCCCAGGAGGCACAAGGCTCTAAATGCTAGTTCCATTAGCCCGCTGAAGTCACGTGGCAGTGGTCTAGTTACCAAAAACCCTAAATTCTATTGCAATATTACTCATATACATACATCGGACAGAATTATTACTCATGCACACATCGAGCAGACACTTCTATTAGCACGCTGAGGTCACGTGGCTGCAGACTGCTGCGAGATGAGCTGGTTGTCTTTCTTATGCTGGTCTACGCTCGCATCGAGCGCTTGGATGAACTCGAGGAGCGTGTGAGGTGACCGCCGCAGATGTAGAGCGTGTGCCAGGAACGGCAGCTTGCGGAGACTTCGTCCACTCAAACCAGTGCTCCGCCTGACGCAACAAATAAATACTTTGAGAGAACACTGCTCTCGAGAGATGAAGGCTAGTTTACACGATTACTTTGAGAGAAAACTGATCTCGAGAGATGAAGGCTAGTTAACATGATACTTTGAGAGAACACTGCTCTCGAGAGATGAAGGCTAGTTTACACGATTGAGAGAAAACTGATCTCGAGAGATGAAGGCTAGTTAACACGATTACTTTGAGAGAACACTGCTCTCGAGAGGTGAAGGCTAGTTTACACGATTACTTTGAGAGAACACTGCTCTCGAGAGATGAAGGCTAGTTTACACGATTACTTTGAGAGAACACTGCTCTCGAGAGGTGAAGGCTAGTTTACACGATTACTTTGAGAGAACACTGCTCTCGAGAGGTGAAGGCTAATTTACACGATTACTTTGAGAGAACACTGCTTTCGAGAGATGAAGGCTAGTTTACACGATTACTTTGAGAGAACACTGCTCTCGAGAGGTGAAGGCTAGTTTACACGATTACTTTGAGAGAACACTGCTCTCGAGAGGTGAAGGCTAGTTTACACGATTACTTTGAGAGAACACTGCTCTCGAGAGATGAAGGCTAGTTTACACGATTACTTTGAGAGAACACTGCTCTCGAGAGATGAAGGCTAGTTTACACGATTACTTTGAGAGAACACTGCTCTCGAGAGATGAAGGCTAGTTTACACGATTACTTTGAGAGAACACTGTTCTCGAGAGATGAAGGCTAGTTTATACGATTACTTTGAGAGAACACTGCTCTCGAGAGATGAAGGCTAGTTTACACGATTACTTCGAGAGAAAACTGCTCTCGAGAGATGAAGGCTAGTCAACACACTAAGCATAAACTGCACAATAGAACTAAAAATTTGAGCTGCATTGGGGCACGTATTTCTAAACTATTAGAGATATTTATTTATAGAGTCAACCATGTTCTATTATCCCATTCAATCGTTAGGAATAATCCCTAAAATAAAAAACAGTTAACAAAATTAAAACAAGAAAATGAATTGAAATTAGCCCTAAATTTTTTTACAGTGTTCCAATATATGTACAGTATAGCAACGTGGCAGTCTGAAAATCGGTGCATATTCGTATCTTGAACTTACAACATTAGTCAGCATGTATGCCTGCTGCATTTCTGTTATACATTCTAGCAAAAGTGTGAATCTACATTGAATATTAGAGTCTAAGGTATCCTAGAAGTGTATGAAATGAAATTCATCTTAAACGCTATTTGAACCGCCAGGTGCTGTAGTAATTGAAGTTTTAATTGAATGCTTCAAAATAAAAAATAGCATTTACGAAAATGATCGTTCAAATTGCACTTCATCTGGTACGTGCACACTCTAAATGAAGCATACACTGGAGACTTGACCCATTAAGAGCGATGTGACCCACCGGTGGTCACTGAAGAGATTTTATGAAGCTGTTGGCTGACTAGTAGTCACAAAATCAATTTTCATAAATACTCAAAACTAAATGAAAGCACGACCTATTTCTTGATTATTATTTTCAAAATTAATCTTCAAAATTAACTTTCATTTGAATCAAAAGTTGAACATGCCGCACTTAGCGTGTTAAATTCAGATGAAATATTGAACACTTGAGAGCAACGCGGACTAAAGACTCGCCATGCAAGAAAACTACAGCATTCCATGCACCATCGAGAGGTAACATACCACTGCTAAGTTACAGCAGGAGGTCAACAATGACTTGCTAATGATGAGGCAGATCCTCGAATGTCCGGTGTCAAGATTGGCATCTTTTTTAATGATGAAAAATTCGAAAGTGAAACCTCACAAGTTTTGCTTATGAAGTTGTAACATACAGAGTATGGTATGACAGAGTATGGTAGTACCAGAGTACAGAGTACCATACCATACTCTGACAGAGTATGGTATGTATGACGGAGTCTTTCTCTATGGGTGGTACGGGGAGAGAAGTTCCTGCATCTTTCACTACAATAGAGGCACTTGAGCCCTCAAATAAAATGTAGAATTTAACCTGAAGTAAAGGCCGCCAGAAAATGCCTACGCTACACTCGGCTGCGACAGCAATGATCTATCTAAGCAAGTAGCAAGACACCATTGACTGTTGAAAAGAAAAAATACTGAAAAACATTAAAATACAGAAAAATAACACGAGACAAGAAAGGAAATGGGTATAAATAATGAGTGGTCCTAAATGAAGACCTGGCCTAAATGAAGACCTGGCCTAAATGAAGACCTGGCCTAAATGAAGACCTGGCCTAAATGAAGACCTGGCCTAAATGAAGACCTGGCCTAAATGAAGACCTGGCCTAAATGAAGACCTGGCCTAAATGAAGAACTGGCCTAAATGAAGACCTGGCCTAAATGAAGACCTGGCCTAAATGAAGACCTGGCCTAAATGAAGACCTGGCCTAAATGAAGAACTGGCCTAAATGAAGACCTGGCCTAAATGAAGACCTGGCCTAAATGAAGACCTGGCCTAAATGAAGACCTGGCCTAAATGAAGACCTGGCCTAAATGAAGACCTGGCCTAAATGAAGACCTGGCCTAAATGAAGACCTGGCCTAAATGAAGACCTGGCCTAAATGAAGACCTGGCCTAAATGAAGACCTGGCCTAAATGAAAACCTGGCCTAAATGAAGACCTGGCCTAAATGAAGACCTGGCCTAAATGAAGACCTGGCCTAAATGAAGACCTGGCCTAAATGAAGACCTGGCCTAAATGAAGACCTGGCCTAAATGAAGACCTGGCCTAAATGAAGACCTGGCCTAAATGAAGAACTGGCCTAAATGAAGACCTGGCCTAAATGAAGACCTGGCCTAAATGAAGACCTGGCCTAAATGAAGACCTGGCCTAAATGAAGACCTGGCCTAAATGAAGACCTGGCCTAAATGAAGACCTGGCCTAAATGAAGAACTGGCCTAAATGAAGACCTGGCCTAAATGAAGACCTGGCCTAAATGAAGACCTGGCCTAAATGAAGACCTGGCCTAAATGGAGACCTGGCCTAAATGAAGAACTGGCCTAAATGAAGACCTGGCCTAAATGAAGAACTGACCGAAATGAAGAACTGGCCTAAATGAAGACCTGGCCTAAATGAAGACCTGGCCTAAATGAAGACCTGGCCTAAATGAAGACCTGGCCTAAATGAAGAACTGGCCTAAATGAAGACCTGGCCTAAATGAAGACCTGGCCGAAATGAACAGGGTGTCTACTGATATTTAATTTCCAAATTTTACTAATTTTTACTACCTTCACTAGCAAAAAATTACTACCTATTTTTTACATAATGAATGTTGTCCAGATTTAAGTAATCGGCCTATAATGAGTAATTTGAGTCAATAACACACGCAATACGAAATATTTGGTACTGCAGTTCTTTTCATATACACGATTGGGTATATCTAAAGAAAATCATTATAAGACAAGAATGTTGAATAGGTCGATATTTACTTTAATGTGCTCAAACATTTTTATAATTTTGTTCCCAAGAATCGATAAAAGAATACATTTAACGACGTTTTACATGAATGGCATTTTGCTAACCAATGCGTTATTTTCGAGATATAACATGAATAACGTTCAGGTAGGAATAACATTATATAGTCGGCTGTGTAGTCGCTGCATTGTTGGAACACGCCCCCTTTTATGGCAGGAAAAAATAAGTCTTGGTATGGCAAAGTTAAGTTGTTTCAGGTTTATTTGTTTAGTTTATTTAATTAACCAAATTTTACCTAACCTAACCTCACTCATCGTTACGTCAATACCATACTATAGCATATTTACGTGCACATTTCTTCACTTTTATATACGACGTTCTTATAACTTCAAAGTCGAATAACTTGAAAATTACTCATCAGCGAGAAAAATGACTTTCATGTAAAACGTTCTTAAATGTGTTGTTCCTTTAGTGGTTCTAAGGAATCAAATTTCTAAATTCCGTGAGTGCATTAAAGTAAATATAAACCGTTGAATATTATAGAGAGAAGTAGCCACTTAAGGTTGTTGTTTAAAAAACTCAAGCAGTATACTAAATTCAATTTTTGAAAAGTTTACAATCCTTGATTATATACTGATCATTAGCCTAAAAACTGATGAAATGGCAATGAAAAACTTTAAAATTTAAACATTTAAATGGCTCAAATAAACCTTCCATCATACAACAATTTGATAACTTTTAGATCAAACTGAATGAGAAAAAAAAGTTAACTATTTTTATTGTCTTTTGCAAAAATTTTTAAACTTTTTTCTATTTTGTGTCTTCCAATCCTGAAATTACACCCTGCTTTACAGGAATATTTCTCATAAACTGAGCTAAATTTCTGATTATGAGAGAAACATATTTTTAAAAATCTTCATACTTAATATACATACGTACATTACTTTAAATTTTCAGAGAATTATTCCACTTCACAAATTTTTACTACCTTGAGATAAATTTTACTACTTTTTACTACTTTACTACCTAGTAGACACCCTGATGATGAACGGGCCTAAATAACAAATAGGCATAAGGCATAAATAGCAAATAGGCATAAATAATGAATATATTTAATTAACAGGCCTAAATAGCTGGATAAACTGACCCTGCCACCTGCCAGAGCAGCTTAGAAGGCCCGGTGATGTCAGTCTCAGGTCCTGACGACGTGATATCCAGTTGTCGCAGCGTCAGCAGCGGCTCTCGCTCGTATTGGCTGATCAGGCCCACCTGTCACGTAGTTTGCAAATTTTTTAACAATCAAACTTTACACTTGATTTATAAACCCAATGCTTTAATGAAATACAATAAAGCTTTTCATATTGACCCTAAAAATTGTAGTATGGGAATTATATTTCTTGAACTAGTCACAAACTAGTGTATTTGTAACCACGACCTCATATTTGAGTGCCCAGTACTTCACTGAGTTGAACATACAACCCACAATGAAAGATCAACTAAACCCTATGTGCGATCCACCCGACGAGCAGAATAAGAATAGACCTTCATTTAATAACATGCACTTGGTATCAGAATTTTGGGTAGTGAACATACTAAACTTAAGCTCTATATGAAACTCAATTTGGGCAAAAACTTGAACACCCTGCATAGAATGTGGAACAAATACACGATGCCCCAAAAAACATACCCTTTCTTTGACAGCCAAGCACGCGTATATTTAATTTTAATGTCGATATTTATTGACATTATTATTATTATTATATAAGAAAGTTTCAGACTCCCTTAACCACGAAAAAGATGTTTTAAGAGAGGAAAGAGCAAGGCACCATTTAGTATAAAATTGAGGGAACGCGGAATCTATGCACAAGGTGCACAGAAACAGTAAGCTAGGAAAGATGTTCATGAAACAAGAAAAAGTTGAAGAAGAAAGTAGTAGGTACTGAAAAACAGGACAGCACTGAATCGAAAAAAGATGGTCCATAACAAAACAAAAACCTTTCTTGTTACAACAAAAAGGAAGCCTACCTAACCTTTAGCTTGGGCCCTAACATGGTTCACCTGGGAGCGCTAATTCCCATAGATACAATAGTTGTATCCCCCTGAGGGGATATTTATTGGCATTGCTACAACTCAAATGAGTTCAGCCATAGAGAAAAACTTCAAGTACAAGAAAATTAAAAAGTTGTGAAAGAAAATTTAGGTGCACATGAAATAAAAATATATGATTAATTGTCCGCCAAAGGATCATTAAATTTCTCTGTGACACACTGTATCCAATAAGATCGGCAAAAGATAATTAAATTTCTTTGGGACACACTGTATCCAATAAGATCGGCAAAAGATAATTAAATTTCTCTGGGACACTTCATATTGAGTAAGATCAGACCTTGGCCAGCTCGGCGACGCACGACAGGTAGATCTGGTAAATGGCAGCCTGCGAGGGCAGCCCGATGAAGTGTTTGATGTCAGCACGGTCCACAAAGGCCAGGTCCACTGAGCCGGAGATGTTTGATGTCGTCAGGATGAGCACGTTGGGGTACCTGCCATCAGTAAGAGCCAATAACAATGAGAGGGTAACAATAACACAACAGACACATAACAATAATACAACAGACATATAACAGCATCGTTGTTGTGTTACTGTTATGCTCCCGTTAGTTTAGGTTCTTATTGACGGGAGTGTAACAGTAATACAACAGCATGGTTCTATGGCTGTTAATTAGGGATTACTTTAACTATCAGTCTAGGTGGTTAAATTTGAAGTACTTTATTTCAAGACATACTGACGATTTGCACATGGATGATCTGGCAACTGGGGACATACAGCTTGAAGGCCCGAATTTCTAGATCCTTCATTTAGTATTTTTCAATAATCTGATACTAGTAGTTCGAAAGACAAACGAGGGCGTTCCAACGTTTATTATCAGTAGGTAGCACACAGTCCATCAGAGCCACAATTTTAGTTCTCTGCATCATCTCGAAACAAGACGCGGTGCACTTATACCGTAAACGCTAATAACGCCAAGCCAATAATGTCTAGTAGTAATTCCATCAGATAGGAGAACAAACAGATGATGGATATATAAATAGAAAAATAGAATGATGGAAGTTTCAAATTATTGAGTTGTTTATAGAGAATCGATCTGAAACGGATATATTCTTAGTACGAGAAAGAAATCAAAAATTCAGAACAAAATAGCTTTGAGTTATCCACAATTATTGGCAAGTATTCATTCAATAATTACACAGGATGGTTGTATGACAAATCTGAGCGTACAAGGAAAAACCGAAAATAATATTTACCATAACAGTGCTACCTAAAGAAATTGCTATAATCACAGTTAACAAAGTGGTATGCGGAGCGAAGCTCACGAGCGTAGATGCTTGCGCTACGATCTTGTTCTGCATGTTCGTATGCACGAATGCAGGATGGCGCTTACACAGCTAGCAAAGACTTTATTTGCGTACCGGCAAATTTAAAAACTCTTTGTTGGTCGTTTTTCTAATATAATTTATAGCTTTTCTTGCCCTGAGTTATCAAGCCAACACAATAGCGTGTTTTCTTATTTATTTGTAGACACACTAAAGGCACTATCAACATTTTAGAGATGCCAACAATTCAATAATAGTACTTCATTATCGCCTACGGATTTCTCAATCCTCGCACTCTACGCCTGCAATCTCTACTGCGGTAGAAGCACTAACACCATACTCTCTACTTGCAACAAAATGTTCATTAATCAAAATGAGCCAGCTTGCTTTCAAGTTTCTGATCCATTTTTCACCGCTGAAAAACCAAATTGAGCTCACCTCTTGATCTGGTCGAGCTGCGTGCATGCTTTTTATCTATTTATCACAGTTCACAAACCATGTTGAGCTCACCTCATGATGTAGTCGAGCTGCGTGCATGCTTTTTATCTATTCATCACAGTTCACAAACCAAGTTGAGCTCACCTCTTGATCTGGTCGAGCTGCGTCAGGAGAGCATTCACGACCCTGACGGCATCACCGGGCTCCGAAGAAGAGGAGCAGCGAGACCGCGCCAGACTCTCGACCTCGTCAATAAGGACGCACACCAGCGCGTTCTGGTCCTCCACCAGCTCGTGCAGGCGGTTGAACAGCTTTTGTACCAGCTTACCACTCTGCTCAGTACATTTTATGCACATGAATACATTTTTTACATCACCGCAACATAGATCATCACGCCACAAAACCCTAAGTCACAACTCAGCAACACACAATGCACGTCACAACTAAGCAATATACGCAAAAAAGACTCTAAAGGGTCTGCTGAAAAATCATCCAAACTGCAAACATTGTGAATTTTTGAAGAACCAAAATATTTATACAAAAGACTTTCCCGATGCACACACAAACAATCACTGCTGAGCAACTATTGGTAGCAATCACCCAAATGGGTACCCGAGTCCATAATAAGGTTCAGAATATAATAGTCAAATAATGAATACCGGGAACAACGACATTAAGAGTTTAGTTTTGATCTTAATAAGTTACATCACAAAACACCACTTTGAAAAAGAAAATTGCCACATCGAGAAATGCGAGTGGGTGTTGTGCCTTACGAGCTCATGTTCCCTTCATAAAATGTTGACAAGATTTATTTGCCAAGCTTTAGATATCGGCAGGTATTAATCACATGACTTCAGTTCCATGAATCCTATAGGATTCTTATCATTCTCACTCTTCCCAGCTGACACATGAATTGGTCGTGAAGTTTTGGATGGAGTTCAAGAAAAAGGTGGTGCCTATATTAAGCACTCTGGAGAGTTAAAGAGCAAAAAGCACAATTCTAGTAATATGCACTGACTCACCAGCGTCGTTGATGTAACTTAACTTAGTGTATCCACAAAGAAATGGTCTTAAAACTGAAGATTTAGACATGGGGGTTATGATACGTTCGGTCTCACATGACAGCTCCTTTTACCAAACAAATTTACACCGAATCACGCTTGAACTGACAAAGCCACGGGCACTGACCTCAGAGAACCACTTCGAGAAGAGGGAGTGCGAGTTGATCTCAATGAGCTGCCCATACGAGTACCGATGGCTGAGTCTGATGCTCAATTTTTGCGCAAGTGCTCGGCACAGTGAAGTCTTCCCTGAAATCCATTGTCATATAGAAAACGATTTTTTAGAAACGTTGACAAGATGACTGCGATGGGTTAAACTCAAGTTCATTATTCAACTTAAATTAAAATTCAAAAGCTGTTAGTAATTTCATAAATACCAAACATTAACTGAGTCTATTAAATACCATTAATTCAAAAAGAATGCTAAAACATCTTCAAACGACCCATCAATGGGTCGTTTTGTTGCAGGAAAACTGGAAGCACGATCTGCCAATGTGTCGTATCACAGTCAGCGTGCTCAAATTTGAGTTTAGGAATTTGCTCACAAAATAAGTAATGCCAGCAAAAGTAGCAAAATGATCAAACTGGAAAGCTAGCCTCAGCACACAGTATGTGACTTATCACACATATTGTTGCCATGAATTTTCAATTACACACCATCTGCAGGCTATTTAAGAGGCAAAGTGCATGTGCAGACCTTTTAAAATGCCAGATTAGATTAGACGTTAGTTTAAGGAGATCAACCTAGGCCCCTGTCGGTCCAATGAGCATTTTTTGTTGTTGTTGAAAAAGGACCCTTAGGTGGTGGACTATTCGGTCCTACGGACACTAGATCCCTCCCCCCCCAGGGGGGGGGGTGTAACGGGACCAAAAATCCTGAATTTTCGACCCCATATGAAAAGAAAAAAACGAGAAATAGAAAATTTGAAATTCTAACTTTGTTAACAATGCTTCAAGGATGCTAAAACTGTCTTTGGTTTTGTTCTAGCATGAAAACTCAATGACTTCTATTTTTCTAAATATCCACAAAAATGTACCAAAAACTAATATTTCGTATTTTTAAAAAAATAAGGCCTAAATCGAAAAATTTATGAGTAAAATACGTTTTTTTTCAACAAATACATATCCTGGCCAAATTTGAAACGAATCGGATCAAAATTTAAAATCGCTGGGTTGACCTCCTTTAGTCTCCCTAACCCCTAAAACTTAAAAAAAAAAAACATTCCGAAGAGAGGTAGGAACCGTTTAGTATGGAGATAATGGAACACAGAATCTATGCAGAAGGGGCATAGAAACAGTATGTTGAGAAAGAAGTTCATGAAATAAGATAAAAGTTGAAGAAGAAAGTAACAGGTGCTGAAAAACAGGCCAGCAGTGAATCAAAAAAAGGTGGTCCTAACACAACAAAAAACATTTTATATATTTCAAAAAAAAGAAGGCCTATCTAACTCTCAGCTAGGGCCCTCACACATTATCCTCCTGGGAGTGCTAATTCTCATAGATACAATAGTTGCATCCCTCTGAGGGGACTCTGATTTGGAACAGATAAAATTCGATCGGCAGGTATTTATCACAGTTATGATGCAGCCAGCCACGAGAGGCGTGAGGGCGCATGCCTTACCAGTGCCGGGGGGTCCGTGCAGGAGCACCACTCTGTTCCAGGAGATGATGCACGGGTCCACACCGCAGTCAGAGAACATCAGGGCTGTGCTCACGAAGTGCAGCAGCTGTAACGCACAGTAATCAACATCTGCTTGCCTGCCTTCCATGTGAAATATTGAACTTCATAAAAGTGCTTGTTTAAGGAGGAAATTCAATGAAATAATCATAACGCAAAATAGATGCAAAAATTATAGCAATGTTATTATTATTTATATTGATTCATAAGTTAAAGACTCCCTTTGCCTCAAAAAAAGAAAAGAGAAGGAACCATTTAGTTTGGAATGGCAAAAGTAGAGAATCTATGCACCCGGCAAGTGCCCACACACAAGACACCATGCGCACAAAAAGAGCAAGGTAGAAAAATGAAAAAAGTCACATAAGAAATATCAAAGAAGGCATAAAAGCTGAAAGAAGCAAAGTGGGCACAAAAGACAGAAGTCTTGAAAACCTATCTATAGCTAAGGTGCCCTAAGAGAACCTCCCAAGGGGCGCACCCCCCCTTCTTAGGATAATATGGGTAAATAAAACTAACTTGAACCTATTACCTATCCCATGCCTCTTAGGGATGACAGAAACATGTCGAACATAATACAGCTTGACTTTTCTCAACTTTCATTGTAGAAAAGAGAAATAAATATCTTTTAACTAACTCATTGCATGAGCTCCATAACATTAGCAGCACTCAAGTACAGTAAATGTAAATATAAAGTACTAATGAACACCTTGCTGAGCCAGCACAAAATATTTTAAGCATGGTTTCATAGGGATATAATTTTAAATTATAATAATTACAGAAATTTCTTTTGAATTTTCCACTAAAATAATAATTTCAAGCAATATTGAAAATATTTTATTTTCAATTACAAACAGTGTACCTTCTTTAGTAACAAAAGCTAATGTAATAGCCACAAACTTATACACATATGTACATGAGCCTGTGTTGAACATTTTCCAGGCCCCACAACTTGTACATCTGGTAGCCACTTTTTAGGCTTGGCTACAATTACATGACAGAAATAAAGGATAACAAACCAAAGGTAGCACTAAAAAATACAGAAAAGGATTCCTGCAGGGCAGTCAAAAGCAGCTAACAAAGGAAGCACAGGTGTGACAGAAAAAGCCCTAGCTGCAGAGTGGAGGCAGCAGCCATTGAGTAGCAGCAGGCGATGGGCACTAAAAATATACAAAAGACTATTCCTGCAAGGTGGTCAAAGGCAGCTAAGAAAGGAAGCTCAAATGTGAGGGGAAACAGCCCTAGCTGCCTACATGTTCCTTGATGTTAGTGTCGTAGATGAGGCTGTCCCAGAGATTGTGGAAGTCGACAGAAGGCAGCAGCCATTGTGTAGCAGCAGGCACTACCTCCTGCTCGTCATCAGCACCTGCCAGCTCTTCTGTTTCTGGACTCGAGTTTTCCAGCCGGTAAATGTGACAATGGAACTCTGCATTGCTGCTCTTCACATACTGAAAAAGAATGAAACATTTACTACAAATACCTGACAACATGATCTGTATGGGTATGTTCATTCAAATCAGATGTTTATCCTCAAAAGGAAGACTGATGCTGTTCCATATTTTTGCTTTTCAAAATTATTCTACAAAAAAGCCAATAAGAATTAACAGGATAAAAATGTCTCTAATATAAATAAATGTTTAGAACCACTATATCAGTGTAGTGATAAAGAAGTGCATTCAGTAAGCTGATTTAGCAGATGAAGTTCCTTGCAATTGATCTACAGGTCTCCAAAATAATGACTTACAAATATGTACTGCAAATGGGCAATAAAGTAATACCAATTTTTATAAAATTAATATTTAATTCTACGAAATACTAAATGAAGTAAAACTTCAGAGAGCCAAAGCCAAATGCTGCACTGAAGTTGGCAGCTCAAAAAAACATTCATAATGCACAAGTATGAGCTAAGCACAGCTAATAGAACTGAAATTACATCGCATCAAACTCAGCAACACATTCATTAACACGTTCCTTGCATATTGGGCCACATGTGTACCAACTGGTAAATCGCCCATTCACGTACCGGTATAAATGAATGACATTTTAGCTGTTTTGCAACCTTTTAAAAAAATTTTGTAATCATACGAGGTGAAATGTATCGTGCAGTTGCATTTTTATACTTCTTAGGAAGGATAAAAATGTAATTGAGCAGTAAAATCAATTTCCTTATTCTGTTACCACCTAACCAAGCCAACCGTTAACAGCTTCGGATACGCAGGGAACGTGTTAAGTGCTAGCTTTTTTTGTAACATCAAAACAGAAAACTGAGGTAGTTGGTCAACCAGTAGTTTGTAATAACATAGGTAGTTAGTCAAGACCTAGTCAGTCATTACCTTGTGATCACTGGTACCATCTGCATCTTTAGTGATGTGGATGGAAATAACATGGGGCTGAAGCAACTCTGGAAGTTCTTGCTCACGCAGGACAACCTCAGTGGTAATGTCTGGCTCAGCAGTCAGCTGAGCTAATACTCCCTGCTCCAAATGTGCTCTTGTGGCTGTGCTGTGTGGCAGGAATAGGAACACATGTACAATGATGACCAAACTGCTGCAAGTTAATTAATTTCAAATGTTAAAACGTTGTTCTACCACTCTTTTTATTCAGACTCGTGCATGATACTTGACTATTTAGCTGAAGTATTAACAAATAAAAAATAGTTAAGCAACAGACTGAGGTAGAAGAGGTAGTTACAAATAAAAAGCTTTAGCTTTGGATATTATTGAGGGTTTTTAATGGAAATCTAATCAATATTTAATAAATGATTGATGACATGCTATATCCCTAGAACAATTTTAATTGTAAATTAATCATCCTCATAATGGTTCTCCCCTAAAAAAAAAACACTTACTTTTTTAATACGGTAGTGCATAATGGATACATATAAACATGCAAGGAAAATGACTAAGATAATTTATATGAACTGATACACAAGCATCTTGCAAGTTATTAAATTTTCCTAAATATCGGGTCTCCCACAAAAATGTGCGGGACTATTTAATTGATTATATCTCCACTTCAAATTAACATATTTGAAATGTTTTTTTTTTCACAATGTAGTAAATTTTGTTTTCTTTTTGAACAATTTAAGTTTTTGAAAATCATTCAATAACAACTTTACAGTGATCAATGTACTGAAAGAGGTAGAAAAACTAATTGTTTAAAAGAAAGGTTTTAAAAACACTGGTGTTCTTCTTCATTTCTCAATACGTACTGTTAAAATTAATTTCACAATGTTGTATCCTACATAGCACCAAGTATTTAAACCCTTTGAGAGGTCATTTATTTCTTCATTTTGTCACCTAAAATGCATCTCACTAACGATAAAAGAATTTTCATCGTATTGGAATATGAAGCAATGAAAAATGGTGTAAAAGTTAGAAGAGCATTTAATGAAAACTTCCCAAAGAGGAACTTCTCCCATAAGATTGTGTATTGCACAGTTAGAAAATTAGCAAGAAAAATTAAATGCTCTCCTAACTTTTACATAGTTTTTTGCTACGCTACTTCATATTCCAATACAATAAAAATTCTTTGATTGTTAGCATTTTAGGTGTTTTCAAATGATTACATTAGAACCCAGACAACTGATAACTTATTAGGATAATTTTTGCCTGAATGATGATTTTTAGAGCACTGGAACTAGAAATATTTGATTAACCTATTCTTAGGAAAAGAATGAAAATACCAAGAAGTTTCTAAATTCAAACTAAAATACACTGGGTCCCCAACTTACAAACACAATTGTTCCAAGCACTTGTTCATAAGCTGAATTGTTCAGAAGCAATTTTTGGCCTATAATTAGCAATTAAATGTACTTAAAATCCCATTTTAAATGTATATGGTAAACAAAGGAAGATAAGACAATATTAATATTCTTTTATTTTCAAATAATGATACCTAGTTATTGAAAACTAGTGTGCACGGCCCGCCAAAAAATGACGGGATTCAATACCTTTCTTGAACGAACTTTCCAGACGTGGATGACCACCTATCCTAAAAGTACACGCGATAAAAAATATTATTGTACCTGCGCACTGGTGAAACTCGTATCACAGATACGGTCATCGTGGCCATCTTTATTACCATGACAAAGAAATGGAAGAAGCGGACACCAAACAAATAAACCAAGGCTATTGTTAGGTAGTAGCAAGACCTGTGGAAATTCATCGGACAATGTCATCGTTAAGCTAGGAGGACCCATGAAAAAAAAATTGTCAATATTACTTAACCTATGCCAACTTATCCCATCCTAATCTAACCAAACCTATCCTGATAAAATGTCAAACATATAAATGCATGTAAAGACCATCTTTTTATGTTCTGCTGAGGAATTCGGTATCCATGATACCGCAAGCCCAGACATCCTATGTTTCTTAAGAAGCGGACACCAAAAAAATATATAAATAAACACACAACGGCTATTATTAGGTTAGATAATAACAATGCCAGTAAGTGATTTACCTTTAATTTACATATATAACATCAATCAGCTTGTTTGTATCTCCAAATGTTTATAACTTGGATGTCCGTAAGTATGATAGCCAGTGTACCTTATACTTACTCAACAGTGGAATGCATCAAATGCTTCAAAATTATTTGCTCTTTAATGTACATACATATACCTGGCTTCTCCTCTCTATGGGAGGGTAGCCAACAGGGTAGCAAACAGGCCACAATCATCACTCATAGTCACTAGGAGGCAAGAGAGGCAGAGGCAGAATATATTTGGCCGCACCAGAACTGCCAGGATTAGCAGCAGCCCAGCACAATCGTCTTCCACAGTCAAGCCCGACAGCCGTAGCTGGTTTACCCTGACCGCTTCATTGAGTGCAGCCCCTCCCCCCGCACAGGACAGGTCAACCCCATCACATGCAGGCAGGCTTCCAGTAACGCATCAAAAATAAAAATATCTTCTTATGCACTGCTGCCACTCACTTCTGTCTGCAGTCATCCCTCTCGCCACATCCATCCACGTCAGACCCCTCTCATACAAAGCACGTTTCACTCAATCCATAATGTAACATCTCTTAACGTAACATCTTGAAAAAATTTGCCAACACTCCAGCATGTGTACTACTAGCAACCATCACTGGCATGGTATCAGTAATACGCTTAGCACAGCCTTACCTCTGATTTTTCTGAAGAACCTCAACATGAATGATCTTCTTTGAATTAGTTTCTGATGAAGTGAATCCATTCACCATGCCCATCATTTTTGTGTTAGATGCCATTGCCATTAGAAGTTCAGGGTCAGCAATGCTAGTCACTCTGTGAAAAGTAAAACCCAAAGATGACTCCTCTTCCCACAAGTGTTTCATAATTTGCTATGGCTTACAAAATATTTCATCTATCTAATCCTGAAAAGATTTATTACATATCAATTTAATTGATTTAGCAATCATATATTAACTAAACCTAATTTTACATAAAAATAGATGCATAAATGTGTTATATACATGAGCAACATAATTAGAATAGGTCATAATACCTAAAATCTAAAAAAATTACTTGAAAAATAAAACCCTTTCATTAAATGGGTTGATTCAAGTTTAATGTGCTCAAGGAAATTAAAAATTCTGATCCTAAGAATCACTAAAGGAGCACATTTAAAAATGTTTTATATAAATGACATTTTGCTTGCTGATGTGCAATTTTTGAGTTATTCTACTTTGAAGTTATAGGAATGTCATATATAAAAGTGAAGGAACAATACAGTATATATAATACAGTATTGGAACAATACAGTATAATACAGTATTGATGCAACAATGGGTCAAATCAACCTAAAATAGCTTGCATTGAGGAAATTGAACAACTTTGCCCTATGAAATATTTAAAAATTCATAAAAAATACTTCATAGATAAAATAAGCTCTGAAGTATTCACATGTTCATAACATTTGAATAGATATTTATAGCCATAAAATATTTGGAATTGACTCAAACCTCTCTCCTTTGACATGTGAAAAGTAGAAGAGAAGTTGTTGATTTCAAAATAATTACCATGATTCAACCAACAAAATTTTGAATATCCATTAGTAGCTTCTTCTTAACATTAACCAAAATATACCAACATATTTCTTACCATCTATTGCTACAAGAAGAATTGAAAGAATTGTTCAAGCATAACATATGAATTTCAAGGCTTTGATAATAAGCCAGCAATTTGAGCACTTAAAACAGAAATTACTTCATAGATATTACACCAACAATAATCACAACAAAAATTTTCAGTATATATGGGAGCTTATTTAAATACGAAGATGACAATGCAATAAAATATTTCTTGAAAAAATTTACATACATACTAAAAGATAAAAAAATATTAGAGTATCCCTAAACAATCTTAATAATAAAAAAGTAAAAAGAATAAACAGGGAAAAATTGCTTGTAAATAGCTTAATACATTTATGTTATGAATTAGGCTTTGACACAAATCAAAATTTAAACCAATAAAATTTTAATAAATTAATAACTTTAGTTGCAATAACAAATCTTTAATAGTTTAATCCTTATTTGATCTCAAGAAACTGAACACTTGGTACCATTTTGGTAAATGTGTAGCGTTGGTCAGTAATGGATTTTCCACCTTTCGTTTCCTAAACACAGTTAATTAGATCAAAATAAACAAGTTTTCTTCTATGCACGTTCCGTCAGAAATGAGTATTTTACGAGTAGCTAATAGCGGTATGGTAATTTTTGTCTTTGACGACTAATGCGATTGAATAAACAGCTACTAATCAATTTCCGAATTTTTGTTGCTTGAATCATGGTAACAACATCAAAATAAACTACTTTTCTTCTATACACTTTTTGCGGCAAATAAGTATTTTACAAGTTAGAGCGATAGGTTTTATTTTTTGCGCAATTGAGCTGTTAGAGTACGTTTGAATACTTTGTAATTTATTATTAACTTACCCTGCTGAGCTTGCGGAGCCTGAACTCACTTCTAGGATCTTTTAGTTAACAACACAATAAAAATTATCAATCAATATTTACTTTAATGTTGTCAACAATTTTCATAATTTCGTTGATAAAGATAGGTAATATAATAATATAGTTTAAGACGTTTTACAGGAATGACAATGTGCTCGCAAATGCTAAGTTTTCGAGTTATTTGAGTTTGAAGCTATACGAACGGCACTCCTGAATGACCTTTTTAGCGCAGAAGCAGTCATTTTTTTCCCAATAGAAACGGAACTAGCCCCCTATTACAAACGTAAAGAGGTTGGGTTGTGAGGGGGAGCCACAGTTCTTCTAGTGAAAATTATATATAAATAAAGGTTTCTAGTGACGTCCGTTTACATCAATCTAAGATGGCTGCCGCCATCTTGGGTACCGGGTGGCGCTATGACGACAGCCCCCTTGGAGTCGATGTAAACGGACGTCACTAGAAACCTTTATTTAAAATTTTCACTAGAAGAACTGTGGCTCGCCCCTCACGACCCAACCTCTTTATGTTTGTAATAGGGGGTTAGCGTCCGTTATTAATTGAGTTACGCTAGGTGCGCGCGCTTTTCTGCCGCGCACAAACAAACTTCAAAGTTGAATAATTCAAAAATAATGCATTAGCAAGCAGAATATCATTCTTGTAAAACATTCTTAAATGTGTTCCTTTATTGATTCTTTGCAACCAATTTATGAATATAGTTGACGACATTAAAGTAAATATTGACCAATTTATCACCCAAAAATAAAAAATTATAGCAAGTTGTTAACTTTGGTCGTAGATGGCAGGAATGCACTCGAGCATTCAAGCGCGTCGGATCAGAGTGTCCATAACAGTGTGTTGAATTACTTTCTGCTTCAAACACTGGAGTTGCGGTAAGTCATTTACTGCTATAACTTGTTAAATACTTATTTCCGACGGAAAGAGCATGGAAAAAAACTTGGGTAAATGTTGAGGACTTGACCATAATCGATTTTCCACTCTTTGATCAATAAAGATTGTTGATGGGACCAAAATAAACAAGTTTTCTTCAATGCACATTCCGGCGGAAATAAGTATTTTAAAAGTTATGACATTAAATGAGTTAGCGTAACTCCAGTGTTTGAGGCGGGGAAAAATATACCGCGCGGTCCGACGTGAAAGTAAACAGGCGTTCCCGCGCGCCAACCAAGCCGACGAAGAGCAAACCCCCTATTACAAACGTAAAGAGGTTGGGTCGTGAGGGGTAGCAACAGTTCTTTTAGTGAAAATTATAAAACTAAAAGAACTGTGGCTACCCATCACGACCCAACCTCTTTACGTTTGTAATAGGGTGATGCACAATGGAGTTCCGGTCACTCATTTAACGCCATAACTTTTAAAATACTCATTTCCGCCGGAAAGTGCATTGAAGAAAACTTGTTTATTTTGGTCTCATCAACAATCTTTGTTGATCAAAAAGTGGAAAATCGATTATGGTCAAGTCCTCAACATTTACCAAAACTTGTTTATTTCAATCTAATTGACTATGTTCAGGCACCAAAAACTTAAAAATCAATTTATTGACCAACACTACATACTTACCATCATTTTTTTCAAACTTTAACATGAAAAAATTGAGCAGAAAAAAGTCCGGTCAATGTGAAGTTTAATGCAATCACGGAAAATAATAATGCCGATCCCAGGAATCACTAAAGGAACACATTTCAGAACGTTTTACATGAATGACATTCTGCTTGCTGATGCGTTATTTTCGAATAATTGAACTTTCAAGTTGGCCTTGGCGCCAAAGGAAACGAGCGCGTGAAACGGAATTTAATAAATAACGGAAGCTATTACAAACGTAAAGAGGTTGGGTCGTGAGGGGGAGGCACAGTTCTTCTAGTGAAAATTATAAATAAAGCTTCTAACCCACCCATTAGGGTGACGACCGCAATCTTGTTGAAATCGGGTCCAAAATGGCGGCGCCCATGGTGGTCGCCATGTTAGACCCGATGTAAACAAGATTGCGGTCGTCACCCCAATGGGTGGGTTGGAAGCTTTATTTATAATTTTCACTAGAGGAACTGTGCCTCCCCCTCACAACCCAACCTCTTTACGTTTGTAAAAGAGGGTTAGCTTCCGTTTTTAATTAAATTACGCTCGCTTCCTTTATCATGGGAAGGTCAACTTCAAAGTTCAATAATTCGAAAATAAAGCATCAGCGAGCAGAATGTCGTTCATGTAAAACGTTCTTAAATACGTTCCTTTAGCGATTGTTTGGAATATAATTATTAATTTCTATGATTGCATCAAACTTCACATTGACCAAAAGTCCAATTAATAGTATCATCTCAATCAAATCAGTCTTACTATGACCCAGCCCACTTCAAAGACAAACTAATTCAAAAGACTGTAACTAGCTACTTGCAACAATTAACAATTAAGAATGGTACATATATCAAAAACTAGAAGAAAATTTGTTTATTTTGTGCATAGAGACAAGAAATAAAAAGAATTAATCAGCATAAAAGTAGTAATTTAGATCAAAATCGTAAGAAGCAAATGTCATGAGTACTCGACACAGTAACTAGATCCAATTGGCTAAGTTTTCCACTTTACTCTATTGCATCACCATTATATAAAATTGAAAACTATCCTTACCTTAATTCGAGTTATTACCTTTCTGCAGGTCCCTGGAATTTTTGTCACTTCCACTTATCTTCAACACGCGTTTTAAATGCGAATTCATACCCAACGAGTTTGAACTTCAGCGCCGATCATATTCTTCACGCGTACCTAGAAGTCTGATCCGGACAGGGATGTAAAGTTTTCAATATTTTTTGTTACGATACTGTCACCAAATCGCTACTCCCACAAGTAGATAAGTGCTTTATGCTTTGAAGCTTTGAAAATGAAAAATTTGCCAAATAATATCTCATACTTTGTGAGAATTTCTAATATTTTAATCATTCAGTATATGCACACAATGAGAGCCATTTTAGTGTACTAAACAAACAAACAAACACAACAAACAAACAAAACAAACAAACAAAACAAACAAACATCGGCATCTTTGAGATGCTTTATTTCAAATCAAGCCTGATACATATGATCTTAAGCATTGGTTTTTCAAATGTCTTATAACTAACCCTATAACCCTATAGTGCTCTCCGTGGCACAGTGGTTAAGGGATCAGCCTTGTATGTTGGAGACGAGGGTTCGTATCCCGGCGCTGGCGCGGAGATTTTCCCCGTTGGGTATAAGGGAAAGCTCAAGCACAATACCCCACTCAACCCAGGTGTCGGAAATGGGTACCGGCTTTACGGGGGAACCGTAATTGTGTCCTATATATAGGCTTAGTTATAAGACATTTGAAAAACCAATGCCTAAGATCATATGTATCAGGCTTGATTGGAAATAAAGCATCCCAAAGTTGCCGATGTTCGTTGTTTGTTTGTTTTGTTTATATATCGGACACCATGACGGTTCCCCCGTAAAGCCGGTACCCATTTCCGACACCTGAGTTGAGTGGGGTATAGTGCTTGAGCTTTCCCTTATACCCAACGGGGAAAATCTCCGCGTCAGCGCCGGGATACGAACCCTCGTCTCCAACATACGAGGCTGATCCCTTAACTACTGTGCCACGGAGTGCCACGGAGAGCACAATAAGTAGGGCAAGCATTTAGAAACTGTAGCAAAGCCATTAAGGAGCAAAAATATATTTTAAGTTGTAAACGTATGTTTTTATTTTATTATTAGCCATCCAAAACCACGGAAAAAATTATTTATGGAATATTGCACGTTTATCATGTTGCGTCAATGTGAGAACAGAGTTTATTGGAAGCCCCTTTGATTTAGTGCAGTGATTATATATTTTTGCATACAACTTATGATCAAGCTTTTCATTTGAACAATTATATGCATAAAAATGAAACCATAGGTTGAATAATTTCCAAACAAAAAAAAAATAAATAAAAAATAAAGAAAATGAGATAAAACTTCAAAATTAATTTTTAATTCTTAGTTTGAAATTCATTTTAAGTTCATTATCTGAGGACACCAATCAATTTACCAAGTCTGTACGCATAAGGTGAATAAATTTTTGAACTCGAGTATTTGTACTATAGCCTTAAAAATAAAAAATAGAAAAAAGCACCCCATAAAAACTTGACGGCTGAATTGGTATGATGTCTCAATATTTTGAATAGGATCACGTACAAACAAGGAAATATAAAAATCTGTAGATCTGCTAGGGCGTAGCATCGAGAAGAACTCGTTCTAGGTGCAATAAATAGCATCACACTTTGTCATGTCTTTCTCTCAATCGTTTGTTTCGAAAATTGACAGGGGTATCACGATACCGATGTATGTATATTTCATCTCACTGTAAGATCTCACTGATAGTTTCATCTCTCTGATATCAATGTTATACATTTATGTATCAACTTTATTAGAAATAAACATTTTTTCTTCATTTATTGTACAAGAATCCCTGGTTCAATCCTCGGTATTTTGGCCAAAATGTGTGCAGCTAGTTTGATGATACTCGTAATATTTTGCGCGAGTACAAAATTGAGCAAACGGGTAGAAATGGGAGGCAAAACTCTTCTGTTCACCGAGCTCCCTTCCTATAGATAAAGAAGCTGAAAAATCCTTTGTACAACACAACTGTCATAATGGAGCAGCCAATAAAGATCAATTTAATTGAAAGTTACATTATTGATGCTGGCAAGTAACTTGATACCGGATAAGAGCATCTCTACGATATTTTTTCACAACGGTATTAGATGTTTGAAAAACACATAATACGCATACGAAACTAAATTCCGTAAAGCTCTAAACAAATTAAATTGCTGCATCCATGAATGTTATTTACTTGGTTGCGTTCACGGTGATGCAATTGCATAAGATTTATGAACTAACTCAATCAGAATAAATAAAAAACCGACAGATGGTAAATGTCTTGGACAAATTTTTCTTTAATATTCTGTATATGGTTTCTAGCGTCGAAGTGAACTCTCCTCATATTCCTATTGACTCTTCTGAGCTTTCCTGCAGCTTTCCTGCAGTTTTCAATCTTATTTCAGTATAGTGAGAAACTGTATCAGAGTTTTACAATTCGTATGTGCCTTGTAATGTTCACAAATAATTTGATACAAGGCAGTATTTTAGCGTCGAAGTGTTCCTTCGATGCTCTTGTATGCATTTAAGAGCGTAATTTGAAAGAAAGAAAACCAAAACAGTTTATTTCCAATATAAATGGTACAAAAACCATCATTGGTTTTTAAAATATCTTAAAATTAATACACTTAGATGATACACACACACACACACAGACGAGTGTTGTAATACTCGTGTCACTAGTCGAAAATAAATAATTGAGGGCAATGTACTCCTAATCTTGCTTAATCTACATTTGATAATACATGTAATGATAATTATAAGAGATAACACAATTTCATGGACGATGCATTTTCATTGTGGGGTGCAAACACTTTTGACAGTTTACATGTACATGACATAAAACTTCGCAATTCTTGACGATATATATATATGAACTTCTCGCCAATATATATATATATATATATATATCTATGTATATACATTATATATATATATACACACAGTATATACACATACATATATATATGTACACATATGCATGAGGACCATGAAGATTATAAGTTTTGTACTTCTAATTAAACAATTTTAACATAACGGTCATTAGTTGATAAGCATTTTATTTAAATATAAATGGATGATCGCAAAACAAATGTATAGTTTGACATGAATGCTTTACAATAATAAAGAGATGACGAGTTAGGTAATGTTACAAGTTGAGAGTGAACAGAAAAAAGATCATTATCTCTAGCTGAAATGCTAGTTGTCGGTCCAGGACACACATATGTGCATACATACATGTAAATATCCGCACATACACATGCACACACATACTCACGCACATATTTACACCAAACTCGTAAGCATACACAAATGCATTTCTATGCATCGAGGCAATTATAATACATACGCATTCTATAAAGTGCCATGGGCAAAGCGTGCACACGTACACATATGCACAAGTAAGCATGTGCGCAAATATCACCGTAAACTAGTCAGTATAAACTAGCATTCCAATCGATGGAAACGGAGAAAAAATCTTTTATTATTGCATGAATTTTATAGAATTTCCGTACTAAAAATAGTGGCACAAAACAGTCGAAGTCAGAAACATGAAAACAATTGCGGGACGTGAATGAGAAAGAAAACATTAATGTCCGACAAGGGTTCCATATTAGAAAAAAATCACATTATCTTTGAAATAAGGCGCAAATTATCGGCAATTGATGAACATACATAGGTATCACATTATTATAAGAATATAATTAGAAGCATTATAAGCATATTACTGCAGTAAAAGTGTATGATCACACAACGAATTTATTGATTTTTTGATACCTAATAGAATTTTTTATGAAATCGTTTCCATACGCAGCTAGATATTCTGGGTATAGGCATTCTGACATGGCTCTCCGTTTCACATTTTCATACCCGACTTCAGTTTTCAATTGCATCCTGCTGCATTATATCCTACCATACTTCGTCTTCAACTGAGTCTTACTACACTTCATTTCACTTTATGTCATTCTCAAATTATGTTCACTAAACTTCATTATTTAACTGCATCTTACTACACTTCATTATCCAATTGCATCCTTCTACGCAATGTTTTATTTAACTTCATCGTTCTTCAATTGCGTCATACTACGCAATTTCTTACTATTCTTCGTTCTTCAATTGCATCCTACCTCAGAATGTCCTGCTTTCCTTCATTCTTCAATTTCATCATACTATAGTCGATTAGTCGATTAGTCGTTAGTTTTAGCCTCCCTACCCAGCAACAATTGCGATCCAAAGAGAGGAAGGAGGAAGGCCCCATTTAGTATGGAGTTAAGGAAACGCGGAATCTACGCAGAAAGGCATAGAAACAGTAAGTTGTGAAAGAAGATTATGAAACAAGATCAAAGTTGAAGAACACAGTAGTAGGTGCTGAAAAACAGGACAGCAGTGAACCGAAAAAAGGTGGTCCTTAACATAACAAAAACATTGTATTTCAACAAAAAGAAGGCCTACCTAACTCTCAGCTCAGGCCCTCACATTGTCCCCCTGGGAGCGCTAGTTCCCATAGATACAATAGTTGTATCCCCCTGAGGGGGCATCATACTATATAATTTCGTAATATTCATTCTTCAATTGCATCATACTATATAATTTCGTAATATACTTCGTTTTTCAATTGCATCCTGCCACAAAATGTTCTGCTCTACTTCATTTTTCAATTGCATCATACTAAATAATTTCGTAATATACTTCGTTTTTCAATTGCATCCTGCCACAAAATGTTCTGCTCTACTTCATTTATCAATTGCATCATACTATATAATTTCGTAATATACTTCGTTTTTCAATTGCATCCTGCCACAAAATGTTCTGCTCTACTTCATTTTTCAATTGCATCATACTATATAATTTCGTAATATACTTCGTTTTTCAATTGCATCCTGCCACAAAATGTTCTGCTCTACTTCATTTTTCAATTGCATCATACTATATAATTTCGTAATATACTTCGTTTTTCAATTGCATCCTGCCACAAAATGTTCTGCTCTACTTCATTTTTCAATTGCGTCATATCACACAATTTCATACACTTCCTTCCAACAATTCCTGAAACTTCATTATCCGGTTACATCCTACTGCACAATGTTTTATTTTACTTCATTTTTCAATTGCGTCATATCACACAATTTCATACACTTCCTTCCAACAATTTCTGAAACTTCATTATCCGGTTACATCCTACTGCACAATGTTTTATTTTACTTCATTTTTCAGTTGCCATACTACACCATTTCCTACATATATACTTCGTTCTTCAATAGCATCCTACCACAAAATGTTCTGCATTACTGCAGCGTCTAAGTGCTCCCAAACTGCAGAGCTCGCCATGAGCGTGACCTCGCGTTCCCGCACGACGGCCGATTAGCTTTCCCTAATGCCTAAATTGATCGAATGCCAATTTGTAAGCT
Organism: Morinoia aosen; assembly: GCA_030386875.1. Lineage (NCBI taxonomy): Eukaryota > Metazoa > Arthropoda > Malacostraca > Amphipoda > Talitridae > Morinoia > Morinoia aosen. The sequence goes on along the minus strand of CM059559.1, from coordinate 16,219,709 downwards.
AAAAGGGTCTCAGTTAGCCATCATTCATGCGGTGGTTATCATTCATGAATAAGCCGGTCCTGCCAAGCTGATCCACATTTGCATGCAGCCACTCCACGGATGTGATGGATCACTGCTTTTGACAAATACAGAGAAGGCTTAAATGAACAAGACGAGTGGAGTTTTTCGTACCTTCAACGAGAAAATATTCATGTTAGCGTACACAAGCAGCTCTGAACTTCTCGCCAATCTATAAAAATTTTTCAATAGTCCTTTTTTTAACAAAATCGGTATCCCGGATACGTTACCTACCAGTATTGAAAGCACAATTCAACTGCGCGTCAATATTTTCGAATTAAAACTTGTGTAATTGAAAGTCTGTCTTGCTGATATGATGTTCATTTTTTTCAAGATTGAACTGGAAGGCGAGATTATTTCTGAACTACCCAAATTACAGAAGCTTATTGTTTTATTGTGGTAACTCTACAGCAGGAGCAAGAATACCTGCAATTTCTGGAAGAGAATTTAAATAGACTGCACAATTTGATATTGCAAGAGAAGGGTCGCTCACAGGCAACCCCTGGTAGAGGCATTGGAGTCAAATACGAGGCGTGTCCGTAAAATAAATTCCACGGGCTGCCGCGGGCGCTATAAGATCGTTTCTATGCGCGGCCAGGCAACAGAGGCAGGTTGTTTGGTTCCCCCACTCCAATCCCTTACCAAGCCAGCGTCGCTGTGACGTTTAGTCATGGCGTAGAGGGGGGTATAGTGCTTGGGATTTTTCCCCTATCCCAACAGAGAAAATCGCCATCAAGCTCCGGGATTCGAACCTTCGTTGCCCGCACGGAGGCAGGTCCTGAAACCACACGGCTATGAAGAGCACACGGCTATGACGAGGTAATACACAAAATAAATCAATATGCACATATCATCGATACATAAATGTCAGTATGAACAAATTAAATATACCTAGATATGAACAAGAAAGAAAAGTAAGAGAAACCAAACAACATATTTTTAGAAAACAAGTAACGACTGTATATTAGCCCTGATAAGGTGAAAAAACTGTAAAACCATATGACCACACATCTATGAAACGGCAGTTCATTACATTAAAACGATTTTAAAATAAGGATGCTTTATTCCAGTCAATCAAGCTTGATGCATGTCATCTTGTACATTGGTTTCAAATACATGATAAATAACAACAGAGCACAATGACGGTTACCTCCGGTCAAGCCAGTACCCATTTCCGACACGTGGGTGGAGCACGTAATTGTTGCTTAGTTCTCCCTTTTCCCAACGGGGAGGAATCACCGGGCTGCACTGTCGACGCCTCGTGAAGGGCGCGTTCTTAACCACTCGGCCACGGCGGCCTAGTGCTTGTGCGTTAAATTGACGGTTGTGAACGGGTCAGTTATTTTTCTTCTACTACTACTTAAGTGCTTGCGTTAAATTGATGAGTGAAGCATAGAAATAGGGTAGCAGCCAAAGATAGGTTACTCTCATCGTTCCCGTTGCTATATTCTTTTCACTCTCGACATACATCAAACTACACATGCAAATAATAGCGAATACAGGCAGTGAGATAATCGTCGCGAATACAGGCAGTGAGATGATAGTCCCACTTTTACAATCTCAACAACCCATTCGTTCACATTTACAATCTATCTTCAATTACTAAATGACACGTCATTTATTTTCCTTTGACTGTGAAAATTTCGAGTCCAATAGTTGGCTTTGATGTTGTGAGTGAATTGGATGTTTAAGTGAGTTGGATCTCTTAGAACGCCTTTACTGAAGAGCTCATGGAAAAACTCTACTTATAATAAACTGGTCATAATAAACTACAAATAAACCAGTAACTTGCTGTCGCACTTTGAGACCAGTCGTGTTGCGAGATTTTCTACAGATCCAGACTGTATCGAGTTCACATGGTATGTTCTGCATTATCCTTTAGTTTTTTATCTAATCACAGCGCACATCGCTCGTTCACTATATCTTCGTTATGGTTCACGGTTAGTATTATACGCGTGCAAGCACTGTCAGGATTGTCCACTTTATTTTTTAATACGATCACAGCGCACATCGCTCGTTCACTTTGTCTTCGTTATTTTTCAAGGTTACTATTACATAAGCACAGTCAGAACCGCCCTCTTTATTTTTTTTATAGCTTTCTTCGTTATCGTTCTCAGTTAGTATTATGCAAGCCTTATCAGAACACAGTCCTCTTTAGTTTTTTATGTCGTTTTTCGTTATTATTCAACGTTAGTAGTGCAAAGCACTGTAAGAATTGTCCCCTTTAGCTTACTTTCAATCTGATCACAGCGCACATCGCTCATTTACTGTCTAACTATACGTTTTATATTACGGTTTACGGTCAGCATTATACAAGCACTGTCAAAATTGTCCACTTTGCATGACATCCTCCGCTTGCACTGGCCTCAGCTCACAGAGGATGCGCAGCTCGACAGCAGCGGCAAAGAAGCCTTTTCCTCGGAGGCCGCCCTGTTTTTGCGCACAAACTTGATGAATCGTGGAACTTGCGAACACAACTTTTGGGAGAGCACCTAGCGGCTGAGGTGGACTAAAAACCGAGAACTCGACACGCAAGTTCTTTACATAGTCGACTGTGGGGGCTAGATGATGATCACAAGCGGTGGTTTTCAAACGATTTCTTCGGTCTTCCTCGAGTCAGTCAGAGCAGGACGAACAGTGGGTTATAAAAGGCCATTAGCGCAGTAAAAAATGTTCAGAAACTTCCATCTATCATTCTCACCATTCCTATTCATGATTATAATTTTATCAGGCATGGACTTTAGAATGACTCGAGTGTTGATTCACTAAAAAATAAGGGTATATTGTCGTGCTGTCGCTGCTTAAGACGGTTTAGTTGGGTATAGGGAAAAAATTCCAAGCACAATACTCCACTCTACCCAGGTGTCTGAAATGGGTACCGGTCTTGACCGGTGAAAAGCGTCATGGCGTCCTGGTGTTAGTTATACGGCATTTGAAAATTCAATGTACAAGGTGATATGTATCAGGCTTGAAATTGGAAATAAAGCATCCGTAGATGCCGTTATTTGTTTGTTTAATGACAGCAGCACTCAACTCTTGAATAGAATTTCAGAGGGCCTATCAGCGGCCGGACTATCAAAGAAGAAACTTCATGTGTTTTGAACAATGCATGGTCACTGAAATTATGTCTTCTTTTCTAATTGTACTTACATTTATTATCAAACCTAGCTTAAGCAACAACATAGGAATACATTGCCCTCAATTATTTGTTTCGACTCGTGATATGGGTATTACAATACTCAAGTGTGTGTATTAAAACTAATGATCTTTACTTCAGATATCTTAAAAACAAATTATGAGCTTTTTGTATCATCTTTTTGAAATAAACCGTTTTTCTTTTTCTTTCTTTTCGTATTGTGGCAGCTGGCAGCGTGGGTTTGTGAAGAACTTACGCTATGGGCAGTCCCGCAACGACTAAGCTCATTGCTCCCAAGTAAACCTCAGCCTCCCACCATTCACCACAGCATCGCCACGGGGAGGGACATTTCTGACGGTTACAATGACAACAACGCCAGATCTTCTCCTTGTACTAAATTGAGAAAATTTACAAAATTTTCCAGTGGAATGAAATGGACGTAAAACCTAAAAGAACTCCTGTAAAATCGCACAAAAAACTGAGTTTCTTATTTACCTTTTGTGCAACTGTTGTACGTCACGCTGAAAATCGCAATTACCCTTTATTGTGAGAACTCAAATTTTTTCAGTTTTCAGATGTATTCAAGCAGCTACAGCATGTTTCAATTTTTTGCAATCATAGAACCTTTAATTTGGGCGCATCACTTCATTAGACGACATTTGTAGAGCATAATTTGGTTGCATAAACTGTCGGATATATCAGAGTGTGCAGAGTGTGCAGAGTGTGCAGAGTGTGCAGAGTGTGCAGAGTGTGCAGAGTGTGCAGAGTGTGCAGAGTGTGCAGAGTGTGCAGAGTGTGCAGAGTGTGCAGAGTGTGCAGAGTGTGCAGAGTGTGCAGAGTGTGCAGAGTGTGCAGAGTGTGCAGAGCGTGCAGAGCGTGCAGAGCGTGCAGAGCGTGCAGAGCGTGCAGAGCGTGCAGAGCGTGCAGAGCGTGCAGAGCGTGCAGAGCGTGCAGAGCGTGCAAAGCGTGCAAAGCGTGCAGAGCGTGCAGAGTGTGCAGAGTGTGCAGAGTGTGCAGAGTGTGCAGAGTGTGCAGAGTGTGCAGAGTGTGCAGTGTGTGCAGTGTGTGCAGTGTGTGCAGAGCGTGCAGAGCGTGCAGAGCGTGTGGAGCGTGTGGAGCGTGTGGAGTGTGTGGAGTGTGTGGAGTGTGTGGAGCGTGCAGAGCGTGCAGAGCGTGCAGAGTGTGCAGAGTGTGCAGAGTGTGCAGAGTGTGCAGAGTGTGCAGAGTGTGCAGAGTGTGCAGAGTGTGCAGAGTGTGCAGAGCGTGCATAGCGTGCAGAGTGTGCAGAGTGTGCAGAGTGTGCAGTGTGCAGAGTGTGCAGAGTGTGCAGAGTGTGCAGAGTGTGCAGAGTGTGTAGAGTGTGCAGAGTGTGTAGAGTGTGCAAAGTGTGCAAAATGTGCAGAGTGTGCAGAACCTACTCACGTGACCACACCTTGCAATCCTGGATGGCAACACTGCAGTTGACATAATATGTCAACACATACTATAAAATTATATATCAGCATGTCATAATATGTGTTCACATAATACGTCAACACATACTACGCTACAGTGCATGTTGAGTTATGGCAGCTCTAGCCACAGAAGTAAAAGAGCCACTTGGTACAATTTAGTACACCCGAGCGCTCAGCAAACATAGTAACACTGATTGAAATGCTGATAGATTCGGAACTTTTAGCCGAGCTTCATCCTCGCCTGAATTGCGATTCAGAAAGAATCTTGCCTTCCATGTAAATCTTGAAAAATTCTCGAACATTATTAGCATCTGTCAAGTCTTACTTAAGGCTCACATTAAAGTATAAAAGTTTGAATTTGAAATTCTTGACGTGGAGTTAAGGTGCGCTTCAGTTCTGTAGGAAACGTACCTGAGATGCCGACGAACTAAGGCACGAAGACTTGCTTCCGTTAGCAAAAAGCTGTAGGAAGAGATAGGTAAGGTGGAGGGCTATACGAAACGAAGGTTTTTATCGTAGTTGGGATTGAAGTTGTGTCGGTCAGTTGACAGGAGGGCTTTGTTAAGAGTAAAAGATTAATATGCTTCAGTGATGACTCCATAGTCAGTTTTTGTCCATACTGTAGATTTTACTGCGTTTATCCACTCATTAGGAGAATTTCACGTAACTAGAGACGTTTACATGCCATGCGTTATTTCTTCATTATCTTTGCCTAAATTATATTAGAATATAACCTAGCTGTAACCTCCCTGTCCACACAAAATGAGATAGGAAGAGGAGGGCACCATTAGGCATGGCTTGAGAGAACGGGGAATCTGTGCACCAGTATATTCCCACGCCTGATTGAAAAAATCGAAATTAATGCATAATATTGTGAATGAGTAAAAGTATCTTAGGGCCCTATTAATTATAGTTTCAACTAATTTGGCGAAAAACTTGTTATTTTTGTGCGTAGAAACATTCGAACGAATGGCTGTGCGTTTCATGCGAGCAGTTCTGCTGCTCTACCAAAGACGGGACTTTTGGAAGCTTCAATTAATAATTCGCAAAGTTTTTGAAGTGTCATTCAAGTTTTTCGGGAGCCAGGAGACAATTTCCCGAGGCGACGCAAGGAGACTCGCTAATTCCGGAGCAGCGGATTCATTCAAATTGAAACACGGCTGCCGACCCAGAAGTTGCTGAGTCAGCGTCCCTCTTATCGGTCACAAAAAGTTCTCCGAACAAGAGAACGGAATCTCATTTTTGCAAAGAATTTGCGCAGAACGAAATGAGGCTCTCCAAAAAATTGTGGAAAATAAATAAGGCCATGCGAAGTTTGCACACGGAACAAAGTTGCGTATAACTCAAATATGCCCTACAACAAACTTGGGTCTTGAAAACTGAGCTGAGCATTTGCTTTATTTAATCTGGAAATTATTTCTTGCATGTTAGAGCTCGATGATTTAGGCTATTTCTAGTTCAACTTTCTTGAAAAACTCTAGTAACACGTGATAATGTGCAAACTTCTAGCATTGCCTGGCAAATTCAACTATTCAGTTTGCACAGGCTAAACGCAATCGAGCTTAAAAACTTGAGAGTATATTTGGGGGTAAAATTCGCTCTTTAAATGTACGCTCGCATTGCTTAGCATGCAGGGGTCTCCATGTAATGTCGATCGCTTGATAATTTCATTAAACATCAAAATCGCTTCGCAGTGTTCGTTTGCAACTTCATCCGCTCCGTAATTTGGTTTGTACCAAATTACGTTCATTTGGTTCATGTATAAGTATAAGTTATTATTTATTTTTATAATTGAATTATTTGGTTTATTTATAATTATAATGATTCGCAACTTAATTTAGTTTATATAATTATAATAATTCGCTTCGTAATTTGGTTTAGCTTCCCTACAGAGTAAGCCCATAGTGCGATCGCTCCCTAGCACGTACTGTATAAATGGTCTTGCTAGAAAAGCGCTCGATACAAGATGATAAAACTTTATGTTGGTCAAGTGTACGGTCAAGTGTGAGATAGGTCACATCTAGTAACACGTGATTTACAGGAGCATAAGAGTTGACGTTTGTATCACTGAAGATATCAGTCAGACGCTGGTATCTGAAGAGATTGTGCCCTTGCATAGGTGTTGTTTTGTAACTGTTTGCGGGACGTTCATTGCACTGGCCGTGCGCGAGTGCATCATAGTCTCTGTACGTGCCTGAGCCACTTCTGGAACAGTGGTTCGCAATCGAGAATGGTCAAAAAAAAAAAAAAATTTTATGTAGAGTGAAAAGTGAATAATTACAATAGTATCGAATGGTGTTGACGAATTCAACGTATAGTATCGAAAGGTGTTGACGAATTCAACGTATAGTATAGTATCGGTGTTGACGAATTCAACGCATAGTATCGAAAGGTGTTGACGAATTCAACGTATAGTATAGTATCGGTGTTGACGAATTCAACGTATAGTATAGTATCGGTGTTGACGAATTCAACGCATAGTATCGAAAGGTGTTGACGAATTCAACGTATAGTATCGAAAGGTGTGGACGAATTCAACGTATAGTATCGAAAGGTGTTGACGAATTCAACGTAAAAATGTGAACTCCATGGAGTTTGAATTTAGACATAGTTCTACTGACTTGGATAAATTCAACTTGTTGGTTGATAAACAATTAAGATATTAAACTCGCAGCTAAACATTTATCACACGAGTTTACTGACAGCAGTGAAGGGCTCACTGTTATTATGTTGAAATTAATCTCCTCATCGGATAGGGTGAAAAACTTTCTTTTGCAGGCGATTATCGTACATTATTCTTTAAATTAGCGTGTCATGCCGAGACCTTTTCTAAGTAAAACAAATCTTGAGATTGTTAACTTCCACAGTCATTTTACGATAGTAAAAGTGCCCATCATTTACGGATCCACTTAGGTATTTCTACATAGCAAGGCTATCGCCAGGTGACATTCAAAATGATTCCATATTATTGTGTTATCCACTAATTTTTGCAAGAGAGCCACTTCGGTTAAATGCATTGATTGAGAAGCCGCAGCTACCACAAGTTAACGTATATTATATAAATTATGTATTAATTAATTTATTCATAGAGTTTTCGGGAGTAAAACATAGATTGTATTTAACCCTTTAACGAGCGTTAGTTAACGAGCTTTGAGTATTGTGGTGTGCACCAATCTCCTGCGTTCCATGATATTTCAATTATTTTGTCGTAAGGATATCACCTTCCTTCTACAAATTTCCTAGAAAATTAAACTATTTCCTTTTGCCTGATGAGACGAGCCAACAAAAAATTGCCCCCAAAAGCACCAAAAATTAAGCAAATTCCTATTCGAAAAATGTAAGAAGCCTAATGACTTCGTGTTCCAATTCACGACGCACAAATAAACGTTATGTGACGCTCCTACGAGGTTTAAACATTTTCAAAATGCTATTGAATATTTTCCAAAATTATTGGCCACAAAATTTAAAACGCGTCAATGAGAATTGTCCCAACAATGTTATCTGCGACCAACATCCATATATTTGAAGAGTTTGAAGTATGCCCATCGCTTCAGCATTTCTACTTGAACGTGTTTGGGTTAAAGCGAACAGGCGTATTAGAGATTATAAGACTTTAGATGACCCTTCACCCCACCTCACCCCACCGCACCCCACCTCACCCCACCTCACCTCACCTCACCCCACCTCACCCCACCTCACCCCACCGCACCCCACCGCACCCCACCGCACCCCACCGCACCCCACCGCACCCCACCGCACCCCACCGCACCCCACCGCACCCCACCGCACCCCACCGCACCCCACCCCACCGCACCCCACCCCACCCCACCCCACCCCAACCCACCCCACCCCACCTCACCTCACCTCACCTCACCTCACCTCACCTCACCCCACCTCACCCCACCTCACCTCACCTCACCTCACCCCACCTCACCTCACCTCACCTCACCTCACCTCACCTCACCTCACCCCACCTCACCCCACCTCACCTCACTCTACCTCACCTCACCTCACTCCACCTCACTCCACCTCACTCCACCTCACCTCACTCCACCTCACTCCACCTCACCTCACTCCACCTCACTCCACCTCACCTCACTCCACCTCACTCCACCTCACCTCACTCCACCTCACCTCACTCCACCTCACCTCACTCCACCTCACCTCACTCCACCTCACCTCACTCCACCTCACCTCACTCCACCTCACCTCACTCCACCTCACTCCACCTCACTCCACCTCATTCCACCTCACTCCACCTCACTCCACCTCACTCCACCTCACTCCACCTTACTCCACCTCACTCCACCTCACTCCACCTCACTCCACCTCACTCCACCTCACTCCACCTCACTCCACCTCACTCCACCTCACCCCACCTCACTCCACCTCACTCCACCTCACTCCACCTCACTCCACCTCACTCCACCTCACCCCACCTCACCCCACCTCACTCCACCTCACTCCACCTCACTCCACCTCACTCCACCTCACTCCACCTCACTCCACCTCACTCCACCTCACTCCACCTCACTCCACCTCACTCCACCTCTCTCCACCTCACTCCACCTCACTCCACCTCACTCCACCTCACTCCACCTCACCCCACCTCACCCCACCTCACCCCACCTCACCCCACCTCACCCCACCTCACCCCACCTCACCCCACCTCACCCCACTTCACCCCACCTCACCCCACCTCACCCCACCTCACCCCACCTCACCCCATCTCACCCCACCTCACCCCACTTCACCCCACTTCACCCCACTTCACCCCAATTCACCCCACTTCAACCCACTTCACCCCACTTCACCCCACTTCACCCCACTTCACCCCACTTCACTCCACCTCACCTCACTCCACCTCACCTCACTCCACCTCACCTCACTCCACCTCACTCCACCTCACTCCACCTCATTCCACCTCACTCCACCTCACTCCACCTCACTCCACCTCACTCCACCTTACTCCACCTCACTCCACCTCACTCCACCTCACTCCACCTCTCTCCACCTCACTCCACCTCACTCCACCTCACTCCACCTCACTCCACCTCACCCCACCTCACCCCACCTCACCCCACCTCACCCCACCTCACCCCACCTCACCCCACCTCACCCCACTTCACCCCACCTCACCCCACCTCACCCCACCTCACCCCACCTCACCCCATCTCACCCCACCTCACCCCACTTCACCCCACTTCACCCCACTTCACCCCAATTCACCCCACTTCAACCCACTTCACCCCACTTCACCCCACTTCACCCCACTTCACCCCACTTCACCCCACTTCACCCCACCTCACCCCACCTCACCCCACCTCACCCCACCTCACCCCACTTCACCCCACTTCACCCCACCTCACCCTACCTCACCCCACCTCACCCCACCTCACCCCACCTCACCCCCCCTCACCCCACTTCACCCCACCTCACCCCACCCCTCCCCACCTCACTCCACCTCACTCCACCTCACTCCATTCACTCCACCTCACCCCACCTCACCCCACATCACCCCACCTCACTCCACCTCACCCTACCTCACCCCACCTCACCCCACCCCTCCCCACCTTACTCCACCTCACTCCACCTCACCCCACCTCACCCCACCTCACTCCACCTCACCCCACCTCACTCCACCTCACCCCACCTCACCCCACTTCACCCCACCTCACCCCACCCCTCCCCACCTCACTCCACCTCACTCCACCTCACTCCATTCACTCCACCTCACCCCACCTCACCCCACATCACCCCACCTCACTCCACCTCACCCTACCTCACCCCACCTCACCCCACCCCTCCCCACCTTACTCCACCTCACCCCACCCCTCCCCACCTCACTCCACCTCACTCCACCTCACCCCACCTCACCCCACCTCTCCCCAACCCTCCCCACCCCACCCCACCACGACCGCCACTCCGTCATCCAAAATTCCCGTCACAGCCCCGGTCTCGAGAGCCCCTGATTCCAGTCATCAAAAGTTGCTAGCACAGAACAACTAGGAACGATCACTTCAGACCTTCACAAGGCGGCCTGTGAGAGCCAGCCCCAGGCACTCTAATGCCAAGTAAGTTGTGCTGTAAACTGCCATTGCTCCGTAGTTATCGAATTGTTTTTGCGTGTCTAATCATACCGGAAATTTTCGAAGCCAATTTTGGTCCCTACAAAAATGTAAGGAGAGAGAGAAAGTTGTCTAACATTTCTAGGACCAATCGAATTTTTTGCGCCGTAGTCTTAACAGACCACAAGTTTTCGAAGCCAGTTCTGGCCCCTCCAAAAAATGGGTGGAGAGAGAGAGTTGACTTACATTTCGAGGGCTGATCGATTTTTTCTCGCTGCAGTATAACCATACCGGGCGGGAATTTTCGAAGCTAGTTCTGGCCTCTCCAAAATATGGGAGGAGGAAAAGATTCGTCTAAAATTTCTATAGGGCCATGCCTGTGGACCCCGTCCTTAACACCCATCCTGGATTGCGAATCCTTCAGATACCCAGCGCCGAGAGGCGCGGCCTCTAACTTGTAGCTAAACTTGCCCGTCCAACTTCCCTCAAACGAACGCGAATTTTGGCGTCCGTTATTGTAAGGCTATCGACGCGGACACGACGACCTCGACTTGTTGAGGGCGAGAGAAAAATTTACTGGGCGCTTAAACATAAAATGTTTCGGTGTAGGTAATCGCCATTCCAAACGACTTGCGCTGGAAAGGTGAATAAATTTCTAATGCCTTCTATTGATGTGTTTTATTTGATTACAGGAACGAAAGTGAGACAGTGAGCCTATGCTATGTTTAACATACTCGTAACTGTGACGTAGGTAAGCCATTAGGGAGTTAAAAAAGCCCGAGAATTAAGTGTACGAGCTACGTATGCACAAGCTATGCTGAAAATTACATTTCGCAGCTAATTTTCTTTTTATTTTTTGTACCATAGTAAAGACTGAGATATCGTCATTTTATGAGCTTCTACAATGGGACTTTTTTTCGTATTTTGTCTCGTCACGCTGACCGCAGCATCGAACGAAAACAGTGCTCAGTACTATGATTCAAGTTCAAAATATGACCAAATGCAGGATACTCAGTCGTCAAAAGTCTTAAAAATTGAAAGCGCCGACGTTCATTCGCAATCTGAAAATGCAACCAGCAATGCTCCAGAAGACCGAAAAATTTTTGGTCTAAAATCTCGCTGGGATGAGCCGTTGATGGGTCGAATTGCGTGTTCTGAAGGCAACTGCATTTATCCAACGTCGAACGAGGCAATCAGAGCGCAGAGTGACAGCCGCACGAGCAATCGGAGACGAAAACACAAAAACTCGACTCCTAATGTGAACTCGGACTTCCTCACGCCGCTGAGGTCTTGCAGCGCCGCCACCAGCGTCCTCTTGGAGGAAGTATCGCAGCATGGCCATCTCAAGTGAGGGGCGTTATGCCGAAACAAGTACAGTCGATCACTGCATTAAAAATCTTTAACAAGTTGACTGCGATGGGTTAAAATGAAGTTCATTATTGAACTCGGTTTTAAAGTCAGAAGTAACCAGTAATTTTATAAATACCAAATATTAATTGAGTCCATTAATACCATTGATTTAGAAAAGTTGGTTAGAATTTTCCAAACGACCCATCGATCGGTCGTTTTGCAGCCGGAAGAACCTAAGCACGAACCATCGATGGGTTGTATCTTAGGCAACGTATTAAGTTAATATGGACGAAAATTAAATTAAAAGTTAGAATGCCTGGAATTTACAGATAAAAGTAATTCGATTAATTGCTTATACTTAGTATTAATTGATTGGTTGGGCTCTAACTTGTATCTGTAGAAGTTGAGGGCTGCGTCTATGTATAAATATATGAATCAAGGTGTCGTTGTCTGAAACTCTGAATTTTAGATTTGCATTGAACTTCTTCACTGGTATGACACACACGTGATTTTAGATAGATAGATTGTTGTTGCTAGATAGATTGTTGCAAGTGATTTTTTTTTTGGATACTGTGAATTTTAAAACTTGTTCATTTCCATACGTGCTCCGGGTGTATAAAACGTTGGTTCATCATTCTAAGAAAAATGTTATTTATATTTGAATCTATGATGGACCAGTGTCCCGTTTTCAAATCAGCAGAATAAAATAGAAAATTCTAAGTTAACTCATTTTTTACTCGCCATTTTATTTTTATATTTTGGATAAGATTTACATTTGAGATTTTAAAAGCAACAACTATGATCAGCTTTCAAGCAAGATTTCATATTTTAAAATTTTCAGTCACTTTTAATGAACGACAATTACATATATATTGAGATTGAATGTTTATTCGTTTCAGATCAACAGAAGCTGTTGATACCGAGCTCCCCAGGACTTCGAGAAGTTTTGTGATCAACAGGAATACAGTCAGAGAGACTTTTGAAGACCTCGCCCCATTCTACCTACCCAAGGTTTCGAGTCCTTCACAACGCACGGGGCCCAAAGATGAGCGTGATGAAGAGAGGGACGTGAAGAACTCACGAGTTGTCCCTCTGCCAAGTTTCAGCTTCTCAAGTTCTGGCAAGAACAACGACAGAGACAGATTCCAAACAGAAAAAAAATTCAACGAAGATACTTCTTCTGAAAACATGAAAAGTCCTGTAGCTATCATGAGCTCCCATACACTGAAGCCTTTGAAAGACGTGCATTCTAGTTCCGATGCGAGAGAATTAACATCTGCTCGAAAATCTAGGCTGTCGTCCACGACTAGTCGTCACTCAGACACGAAGAAAAGTTTTCAGAACAAATACGGTCTAAAAACTGGCTACAACCGGCAGTCAAACACGACTTCAGTCTTTCAGGATATGCACTACAAGCTCCAAGAAACGAAACTAAAACAACAGCAAAAGGAGTCGCAGATAAGGGTTGAGGAACCCTTAATTGAGATCAGCTCTGAATGTAACCAGGCTGTCTCTGCGATATACGACGCCTTCAACGGTGTGAGCAAGAATTTTAGTGTTGATGCCGAGACCGCGCTAGAACACTTTTGGTATCTAAAATGTGAGTACGAGTTCTTGTAGGTATACATTGAAGTTGGGGCGCTCGGTCAGTTTGTTGCCATCTGATTTCAGACAAAGTTTGCATAAGCTTTGTCCTTGTAGGGTTCTCTCACTAAAAGTTAAGTTTTGGAAGTGGAGCTGCTAAGAAAGAAAGATTTCGCCTTACGACGTTTCAGATGCCTCTGAACTTCCTCCACCTGTAAAATTGGGGCTGAAAATTTCAAGCGTTATTGAAGTTTAAGTAATTATGAAAACTTTTCTTCAGATAGGGTTTTTTTCGTCGATAAAGCTTTCAGAAGAACGTATGTATTTAAATACGTAGAAGACATCATATTCTCGTGACGCACCTACGAGTGCTGTACGTGCAAGCGGTGTCAGCACGGCATGATCACGTATAAGAGAGATATTAAGGAAGTCGCTGATAAGATCATTTAAGATTTTTAGATAAACACGTTCCCCGCATATTGGAACATATGTGTGCCGCTAGCTAAATTTTTCTTTCACGTACCGGTATAAATGAATGATATTTCATGTTTTGCAATTTTTTCAATAACTAATCATACGAGGTGAAATGTTGTCCTGCAATTGTATTTTTCATATTTTTTACGAAGGATAAAAGTCAATTCGGGCAGTTAACCCTTTCGAGTCTGCTGGGACATATGTGTCAAATAAATATCGTGAAAGCCTACTCGAAAAGGTTGAGTCGATTTCCCAATTCCCCTACTTACAACCTAACCAAACCTACCGTTAACAAGCGCGGAAGCGCGGTGAACGTGTTAATATGGAACACATTTATCTTGAAAACCGCCCTGCGTTTCTGTTAATATGGAACTGCACTGCGTGTGTAAAAGTCTCCTTCTGAATTTCCTGTAAGCATCGACCATCATTTTGCTCAGTTCTGGACGTATGGGGGAGCTCTGTGTCAAACTTTCCTTCTGAATATCCTGTCAGCATCGACCATCATTTTGCTCAGTTCTGGACGCGTAGGGGAGCTCTGTGTCTAACTCTCCTTCTGAATTTCCTGTAAGCATCGACCATCATTTTGCTCAGTTCTGGACGCGTAGGGGAGCTCTGTGTCTAACTCTCCTTCTGAATTTCCTGTAAGCATCGACCATCATTTTTCACAGTTCTGGACGCGTAGAGGAGCTCTGTGTCTAACTCTCCTTCTGAATATCCTGTCAGCATCGACCATCATTTTGCTCAGTTCTGGACGCGTAGAGGAGCTCTGTGTCTAACTCTCCTTCTGAATATCCTGTAAGCATCGACCATCATTTTTCACAGTTCTGGACGCGTAGGGGAGCTCTGTGTCTAACTCTCCTTCTGAATTTCCTGTAAGCATCGACCATCATTTTTCACAGTTCTGGACGCGTAGGGGAGCTCTGTGTCTAACTCTCCTTCTGAATTTCCTGTAAGCATCGACCATCATTTTTCACAGTTCTGGACGCGTAGAGGAGCTCTGTGTCTAACTCTCCTTCTGAATTTCCTGTAAGCATCGACCATCATTTTTCACAGTTCTGGACGCGTAGAGGAGCTCTGTGTCTAACTCTCCTTCTGAATTTCCTGTAAGCATCGACCATCATTTTGCACAGTTCTGGACGCGTGGGGCAAGGGAGAAGATGGGCTGCTCATGGGAAACCTACGTAAGGTTGGACTCATGGAGGAGTGCCTGCGTGCCAAGGGCCACTACGAAGACCCAAGTACCGGGTATCCTGTGAACTTTACGGGCCAGTACTGCACAATTGCGACTGCGGTGAGGACTATTTCTAGTACCTAAGTGTCAAGTTTGAGTCTCGCGTTAGTGTTGAATTATGCGACTGAATTGATTATAACCACTGCGATGAACAATGCAACTACATTAATTTTGGCCACTGCTGTTTTCTTAAAAATTGGATGGCAGATCCTCGTAACTGGAAACATTTCTATATGTTTTGTCGAAAGAGATTTACGTCCTTAAAAGTTTTGATTATTAATCGTGATGTACCTTTCTCCATTAAACTCATGCGTTTCAGACCAAACGCTCCTAAATACGACAGGATTAGGAGCAAAATTGGCATTCGGAAACAATGGGTGTGCACTGGAAGAACTTATACTCCTGATATTCGCGAAGTTTCCATTTGTGTATACAATAATTTACAGCACACAGTTTCTCATGAATCAAAATAGATCAAAACCAGAGGAAAGTATTTTAAAAATGCTCAAGTTGTGCGAAATCTATTTATACTTTTTCTGATCTCGTAAGAAACACTTTTTCTGCCACGTTAAATGTGCCTCCTTTATTAAAACATCGATGTCACGCGTTGTGAAGGAACATTGAACGCGTTAACTGCGGTGTGTTAAACTAAGGTACGACACAAGTTCAAGTCGGTTTAGACTTCCAACATTAAAATGAACGAGAGAATAATTGAAACCTGCCTTCATATGATTTTGACCATGTGCATGTACAAACTCAGTTTGTGATTGCGGGTGGTTCACTAAGTAGTTAACGAGTTAACGTACCAAAGCCGAGTACGTGAGGAAATATTAAGAAGACTTTCCGTAACTTGTTCCAGGCGTACCTACCTGTCTACATATTTTTGTGGGTGGGTGTCCCTATCTAGACAATTATTTCGACAAAAATCAAAGTTTTAATTACAGTGTGGGCAAAATTTAGCATACTATGTAGATGTTACTAGATGTGCTGCATAGTGCCGAGTACGACCACCCATTATTTTTCAAATGGCCCCGCAAGAAATGGGTCAACTCCTAAGCAGCAATCAGGTCAAATGTCGTTAAGTAATTATAAAAATGACGCTTAGTTCAGGATTACTATAGATTGAGAATTGCATCCGTAGTAGAGTTATTGTACACATTGCCGTATTACCTAATATTATGATAACTTATTGCGAATGAACTCACGTGAGCTGATCAGAATGGTGTACCAATTCTACTTCGCGAAGCTATAAAGGTAAGAGGAATCTTCACCCAAAATACGTACTTATTTCACTGCCATTTATGATAGCAAGCTAGTAATGGTGCAGAAAATAATTACAAACAATTACCCTAGAGGTCACTGAACTTATTCGGGCCCATAAGTGTGATCAAATGTGATCATTGTACCAGACTTGAGAAAAAATTTACAATTGTATTGCTTATGGTAAGTAAATTGCTCAAATTGTTTAAAAATATCACTCTGAATAGATTGTATAGTAAAATATTTTAATTCTGCAAAAGAACATAGTCTTTGCCTGCTTTGCGTACGTTGGAGTCACCGTAGCGCATGTGGTTGCGTGTGATCAAGTCGTTAACTTTTTTCCGAATCGCAACACAAGACATTAACGAACAACTTTGTCAAAAGTTCCATTCAAAGTATTAGGAGATATATGCAGTCTCACTGAGTTTATTTGTCAATTGCGACGGTAGTTTATGAAAATATGCTTAAATGATTATGAACAATATTTCCACCTGATTATGAAAGCATGCCCAACTGATTATGAAGACATACCCAACTGATTATGAAAAATATGTACAACTTATTATGAGAAATACTAAACTGATGATTAAAAATATGCCCAATTGATTGTGAAAAAAACGTTAAATGATTGTAAAAAGTATGCCCTACTGATAATGAAATATATGCCAACAATTTTGGAAAAATGTGCCAACAATTTTGGAAAAATGTGCCAACTATTCAAGAAAAACATGCCAACTATTTAAGAAAAACATGCCAACTATTTTAGAAAAATGTGCCGACTATTCCGGAAAAATATGCCAACTATTTCAGAAAAATATGCCAACTATTTTTAGAAATATATGCCCAACTGATTATGAAAAATATGCGCTACTGATGCTTAAAATATGCGCTACTGATGCTTAAAATATGCCCAGCTGATTTCTATGTCGACAAGGAACTAATAAAACAGTTGCACTAGGCTGAGGGCGTCCAGGTGACGGGCTGGCTGCCCTCCCTCTACGGTACGTGCATGCCGTCCTCATGCACCGCTCGGGAGCTCCAGGCAAGTCTTGTGATGTCCTGATTACCTTTGTTATTTCTTGCTAGTGACGTGAACTACCTCCTGTGATATGCGTTAATTACCTTTGTTATTTCTTGCTAGTGACGTGAACTACCTTCTTTGTTATGTGTTAATTACCTTTGTTATTTCTTGCTAGTGACGTGAACTACCTCCTGTGTTATGTGTTAATTACCTTTGTTATTTCTTGCTAGTGACGTGAACTACCTTCTTTGTTATGTGTTAATTACCTTTGTTATTTCTTGCTAGTGACGTGAACTACCTCCTGTGTTATGCGGTGATTACTTTTGTTATTTCTTGCTAGTGACGTGAACTACCTCCTGTGTTATGTGTTAATTACCTTTGTTATTTCTTGCTAGTGACGTGAACTACCTCCTGTGTTATGCGGTGATTACCTTTGTTATTTCTTGCTAGTGACGTGAACTACCTCCTATGTTATGTGTTAATTACCTTTGTTATTTCTTGCTAGTGACGTGAACTACCTTCTTTGTTATGTGTTAATTACCTTTGTTATTTCTTGCTAGTGACGTGAACTACCTCCTGTGTTATGCGGTGATTACTTTTGTTATTTCTTGCTAGTGACGTGAACTACCTCCTGTGTTATGTGTTAATTACCTTTGTTATTTCTTGCTAGTGACGTGAACTACCTTCTTTGTTATGTGTTAATTACCTTTGTTATTTCTTGCTAGTGACGTGAACTACCTCCTGTGTTATGTGTTAATTACCTTTGTTATTTCTTGCTAGTGACGTGAACTACCTCCTATGTTATGTGTTAATTACCTTTGTTATTTCTTGCTAGTGACGTGAACTACCTCCTATGTTATGTGTTAATTACCTTTGTTATTTCTTGCTAGTGACGTGAACTACCTCCTATGTTATGTGTTAATTACCTTTGTTATTTCTTGCTAGTGACGTGAACTACCTCCTGTGTTATGCGGTGATTACTTTTGTTATTTCTTGCTAGTGACGTGAACTACCTCCTGTGTTATGTGTTAATTACCTTTGTTATTTCTTGCTAGTGACGTGAACTACCTCCTGTGTTATGCGGTGATTACTTTTGTTATTTCTTGCTAGTGACGTGAACTACCTCCTGTGTTATGTGTTAATTACCTTTGTTATTTCTTGCTAGTGACGTGAACTACCTTCTTTGTTATGTGTTAATTACCTTTGTTATTTCTTGCTAGTGACGTGAACTACCTCCTATGTTATGTGTTAATTACCTTTGTTATTTCTTGCTAGTGACGTGAACTACCTCCTGTGTTATGCGGTGATTACTTTTGTTATTTCTTGCTAGTGACGTGAACTACCTCCTGTGTTATGTGTTAATTACCTTTGTTATTTCTTGCTAGTGACGTGAACTACCTCCTGTGTTATGCGGTGATTACTTTTGTTATTTCTTGCTAGTGACGTGAACTACCTCCTGTGTTATGTGTTAATTACCTTTGTTATTTCTTGCTAGTGACGTGAACTACCTCCTGTGTTATGTGTTAATTACCTTCGTTATTTCTTGCTAGTGACGTGAACTACCTCCTGTGTTATGCGTTGATTACCTTTGTTATTTCTTGCTAGTGACGTGAACTACCTTCTTTGTTATGTGTTAATTACCTTTGTTATTTCTTGCTAGTGACGTGAACTACCTCCTGTGTTATGTGTTAATTACCTTTGTTATTTCTTGCTAGTGACGTGAACTACCTCCTGTGTTATGTGTTAATTACCTTTGTTATTTCTTGCTAGTGACGTGAACTACCTTCTTTGTTATGTGTTAATTACCTTTGTTATTTCTTGCTAGTGACGTGAACTACCTTCTTTGTTATGTGTTAATTACCTTTGTTATTTCTTGCTAGTGACGTGAACTACCTTCTTTGTTATGTGTTAATTACCTTTGTTATTTCTTGCTAGTGACGTGAACTACCTTCTTTGTTATGTGTTAATTACCTTTGTTATTTCTTGCTAGTGACGTGAACTACCTTCTTTGTTATGTGTTAATTACCTTTGTTATTTCTTGCTAGTGACGTGAACTACCTCCTGTGTTATGCGTTGATTACCTTTGTTATTTCTTGCCAGTGACGTGAACTACCTTCTTTGTTATGTGTTAATTACCTTTGTTATTTCTTGCTAGTGACGTGAACTACCTTCTTTGTTATGTGTTAATTACCTTTGTTATTTCTTGCTAGTGACGTGAACTACCTTCTTTGTTATGTGTTAATTACCTTTGTTATTTCTTGCTAGTGACGTGAACTACCTTCTTTGTTATGTGTTGATTACCTTTGTTATTTCTTGCTAGTGACGTGAACTACCTCCTGTGTTATGTGTTAATTACCTTTGTTATTTCTTGCTAGTGACGTGAACTACCTTCTTTGTTATGTGTTAATTACCTTTGTTATTTCTTGCTAGTGACGTGAACTACCTCCTTTGTTATGTGTTAATTACCTTTGTTATTTCTTGCTAGTGACGTGAACTACCTCCTGTGTTATGCGTTGATTACTTTTGTTATTTCTTGCTAGTGACGTGAACTACCTCCTGTGTTATGCGTTAATTACCTTTGTTATTTCTTGCTAGTGACGTGAACTACCTCCTGTGTTATGTCCTGATTACCTTTGTTATTTCTTGCTAGTGACGTGAACTACCTCCTATGTTATGTCCTGATTACCTTTGTTATTTCTTGCTAGTGACGTGAACTACCTCCTATGTTATGTGTTAATTACCTTTGTTATTTCTTGCTAGTGACGTGAACTACCTCCTATGTTATGTCCTGATTACCTTTGTTATTTCTTGCTAGTGACGTGAACTACTTCCTATGTTATGTCCTGATTACCTTTGTTATTTCTTGCTAGTGACGTGAACTACCTCCTATGTTATGTGTTAATTACCTTTGATATTTCTTGCTAGTGACGTGAACTACCTCCTATGTTATGTCCTGATTACCTTTGTTATTCCTTGCTAGTGACGTGAACTACCTCCTATGTTATGTGTTAATTACCTTTGATATTTCTTGCTAGTGACGTGAACTACTTCCTATGTTATGTCCTGATTACCTTTGTTATTCCTTGCTAGTGACGTGAACTACCTCCTGTGTTATGTGTTAATTACCTTCGTTATTCCTTGCTAGTGACGTGAACTACCTCCTATGTTATGTCCTGATTACCTTTGTTATTCCTTGCTAGTGACGTGAACTACCTCCTGTGTTATGTGTTAATTACCTTCGTTATTCCTTGCTAGTGACGTGAACTACCTCCTATGTTATGTCCTGATTACCTTTGTTATTCCTTGCTAGTGACGTGAACTACCTCCTGTGTTATGTCCTGATTACCTTTGTTATTCCTTGCTAGTGACGTGAACTACCTCCTGTGTTATGTGTTAATTACCTTCGTTATTCCTTGCTAGTGACGTGAACTACCTCCTATGTTATGTCCTGATTACCTTTGTTATTCCTTGCTAGTGACGTGAACTACCTCCTGTGTTATGTGTTAATTACCTTCGTTATTCCTTGCTAGTGACGTGAACTACCTCCTATGTTATGTCCTGATTACCTTTGTTATTCCTTGCTAGTGACGTGAACTACCTCCTATGTTATGTGTTAATTACCTTTGTTATTCCTTGCTAGTGACGTGAACTACCTCCTATGTTATGTCCTGATTACCTTTGTTATTCCTTGCTAGTGACGTGAACTACCTCCTGTGTTATGTCCTGATTACCTTTGTTATTCCTTGCTAGTGACGTGAACTACCTCCTGTGTTATGTGTTAATTACCTTTGTTATTCCTTGCTAGTGACGTGAACTACCTCCTGTGTTATGTGTTAATTACCTTTGATATTTCTTGCTAGTGACGTGAACTACCTCCTGTGTTATGTGTTAATTACCTTTGTTATTTCTTGCTAGTGACGTGAACTACCTCCTATGTTATGCGCTAATTACCTTTGTTATTTCTTGCTAGTGACGTGAACTACCTCCTGTGTTATGTGCTAATTACCTTCGTTATTCCTTGCTAGTGACGTGAACTACCTCCTGTGTTATGTGTTCATTACCTTCGTTATTCCTTGCTAGTGACGTGAACTACCTCCTATGTTATGTGGTAATTACCTTCGTTATTCCTTGCTAGTGACGAAAACTACCTCCAATGTTATGTGCTAATTACCTTCGTTATTCCTTGATAGTGACGTGAACTACCTCCTGTGTTATGTGTTAATTACCTTCGTTATTCCTTGCTAGTGACGTGAACTACCTCCAATGTTATGCGCTAATTACCTTCGTTATTCCTTGCTAGTGACGTGAACTACCTCCAATGTTATGTGCTAATTACCTTCGTTATTCCTTGCTAGTGACGTGAAATACCTCCTGTGTTATGTGTTAATTACCTTCGTTATTCCTTGCTAGTGACGTGAACTACCTCCAATGTTATGCGCTAATTACCTTCGTTATTCCTTGCTAGTGACGTGAACTACCTCCTATGTTATGTGTTAATTACCTTCGTTATTCCTTGCTAGTGACGTGAACTACCTCCAATGTTATGCGCTAATTACCTTCGTTATTCCTTGCTAGTGACGTGAACTACCTCCTATGTTATGTGCTGATTACCTTCGTTATTCCTTGCGTGTGACGTGAACTACCTCCAATGTTATGCGCTAATTACCTTCGTTATTCCTTGCTAGTGACGTGAACTACCTCCTATGTTATGTGCTAATTACCTTCGTTATTCCTTGCGTGTGACGTGAACTACCTCCTATGTTATGCGCTAATTACCTTCGTTATTCCTTGCTAGTGACGTGAACTACCTCCTATGTTATGCACTAATTACCTTCGTTATTCCTTGCGTGTGACGTGAACTACCTCCTATGTTATGCGCTAATTACCTTCGTTATTCCTTGCGTGTGACGTGAACTACCTCCTATGTTATGTGTTAATTACCTTTGTTATTCCTTGCTAGTGACGTGAACTACCTCCTATGTTATGTGTTAATTACCTTCGTTATTCCTTGCTAGTGACGTGAACTACCTCCTATGTTATGCGCTAATTACCTTCGTTATTCCTTGCGTGTGACGTGAACTACCTCCTATGTTATGCGGTGATTACCTTCGTTATTCCTTGCGTGTGACGTGAACTACCTCCTATGTTATGTGTTAATTCCCTTCGTTATTTCTTGCTAGTGACGTGAACTACCTCCTATGTTATGTGTTAATTACCTTCGTTATTCCTTGCTAGTGACGTGAACTACCTCCTATGTTATGTGTTAATTACCTTCGTTATTTCTTACTAGTGACGTGAACTACCTCCTGTGTTATGTGTTAATTACCTTTGTTATTCCTTGCTAGTGACGTGAACTACCTCCTGTGTTATGTGTTAATTACCTTTGTTATTTCTTACTAGTGACGTGAACTACCTCCTGTGTTATGTGTTAATTACCTTTGTTATTCCTTGCTAGTGACGTGAAATACCTCCTGTGTTATGTGTTAATTACCTTTGTTATTTCTTACTAGTGACGTGAACTACCTCCTATGTTATGTGTTAATTACTTTCGTTATTTCTTACTAGTGACGTGAACTACCTCCTGTGTTATGTGTTAATTACCTTTGTTATTTCTTGCTAGTGACGTGAACTACCTCCTATGTTATGTGTTAATTACCTTCGTTATTCCTTGCTAGTGACGTGAACTACCTCCTATGTTATGTGTTAATTACCTTCGTTATTCCTTGCTAGTGACGTGAACTACCTCCTATGTTATGTGTTAATTACCTTCGTTATTCCTTGCTAGTGACGTGAACTACCTCCTGTGTTATGTGTTAATTACCTTTGTTATTTCTTGCTAGTGACGTGAACTACCTCCTGTGTTATGTGTTGATTACCTTTGTTATTTCTTGCTAGTGACGTGAACTACCTCCTATGTTATGTGTC
Organism: Morinoia aosen; assembly: GCA_030386875.1. Taxonomy (NCBI): domain Eukaryota; kingdom Metazoa; phylum Arthropoda; class Malacostraca; order Amphipoda; family Talitridae; genus Morinoia; species Morinoia aosen. Next base: position 16,196,149 of record CM059559.1, on the reverse strand, counting down.
AATTACCTTCGTTATTCCTTGCTAGTGACGTGAACTACCTCCTATGTTATGCGGTGATTACCTTTGTTATTTCTTGCTAGTGACGTGAACAACCTCCTGTGTTATGTGTTAATTACCTTCGTTATTCCTTGCTAGTGACGTGAACTACCTCCTATGTTATGTGTTAATTACCTTCGTTATTCCTTGCTAGTGACGTGAACTACTCCTATGTTATGCGTTAATTACCTTTGTTATTTCTTGCTAGTGACGTGAACTACCTCCTATGTTATGTGTTAATTACCTTTGTTATTTCTTGCTAGTGACGTGAACTACCTCCTATGTTATGTGTTAATTACCTTTGTTATTTCTTGCTAGTGACGTGAACTACCTCCTATGTTATGCGTTAATTACCTTTGTTATTTCTTGCTAGTGACGTGAACTACCTCCTATGTTATGTGTTAATTACCTTCGTTATTCCTTGCTAGTGACGTGAACTACCTCCTATGTTATGTGTTAATTACCTTTGTTATTTCTTGCTAGTGACGTGAACTACCTCCTATGTTATGTGTTAATTACCTTCGTTATTCCTTGCTAGTGACGTGAACTACCTCCTATGTTATGCGCTAATTACCTTCGTTATTCCTTGCTAGTGACGTGAACTACCTCCTATGTTATGTGTTAATTACCTTCGGTATTCCTTGCTAGTGACGTGAACTACCTCCTATGTTATGTGATAATTACCTTTGTTATTTCTTGCTAGTGACGTGAACTACCTCCTGTGTTATGTGTTAATTACCTTCGTTATTCCTTGCTAGTGACGTGAACTACCTCCTATGTTATGCGGTGATTACCTTTGTTATTTCTTGCTAGTGACGTGAACTACCTCCTATGTTATGTGTTAATTACCTTTGTTATTTCTTGCTAGTGACGTGAACTACCTCCTATGTTATGTGTTAATTACCTTCGTTATTCCTTGCTAGTGACGTGAACTACCTCCTATGTTATGTGTTAATTACCTTCGTTATTCCTTGCTAGTGACGTGAACTACCTCCTATGTTATGTGTTAATTACCTTCGTTATTCCTTGCTAGTGACGTGAACTACCTCCTATGTTATGTGTTAATTACCTTCGTAATTCCTTGCTAGTGACGTGAACTACCTCCTATGTTATGTGTTAATTACCTTCGTTATTCCTTGCTAGTGACGTGAACTACCTCCTGTGTTATGTGTTAATTACCTTTGTTATTTCTTGCTAGTGACGTGAACTACCTCCTATGTTATGTGTTAATTACCTTTGTTATTTCTTGCTAGTGACGTGAACTACCTCCTATGTTATGCGGTGATTACCTTTGTTATTCCTTGCTAGTGACGTGAACTACCTCCTATGTTATGTGTTAATTACCTTCGTTATTTCTTGCTAGTGACGTGAACTACCTCCTATGTTATGCGCTGATTATCTTCGTTATTCCTTGCTAGTGACGTGAACTACCTCCTATGTTATGCGCTAATTACCTTCGTTATTCCTTGCTAGTGGCGTGAACTACCTCCTATGTTATGTGTTAATTACCTTTGTTATTTCTTGCTAGTGAAGTGAACTACCTCCTATGTTATGCGCTAATTACCTTCGTTATTCCTTGCTAGTGACGTGAACTACCTCCTATGTTATGTGTTAATTACCTTTGTTATTTCTTGCTAGTGACGTGAACTACCTCTTATGTTATGTGTTAATTACCTTCGTTATTCCTTGCTAGTGACGTGAACTACCTCCTATGTTATGTGTTAATTACCTTCGTTATTCCTTGCTAGTGACGTGAACTACCTCCTATGTTATGTGTTAATTACCTTCGTTATTCCTTGCTAGTGACGTGAACTACCTCCTATGTTATGTGTTAATTACCTTCGTAATTCCTTGCTAGTGACGTGAACTACCTCCTATGTTATGTGTTAATTACCTTCGTTATTCCTTGCTAGTGACGTGAACTACCTCCTGTGTTATGTGTTAATTACCTTCGTTATTCCTTGCTAGTGACGTGAACTACCTCCTATGTTATGTGTTAATTACCTTCGTTATTCCTTGCTAGTGACGTGAACTACCTCCTATGTTATGTGTTAATTACCTTCGTTATTCCTTGCTAGTGACGTGAACTACCTCCTGTGTTATGTGTTAATTACCTTTGTTATTTCTTGCTAGTGACGTGAACTACCTCCTATGTTATGTGTTAATTACCTTTGTTATTCCTTGCTAGTGACGTGAACTACCTCCTATGTTATGCGGTGATTACCTTTGTTATTCCTTGCTAGTGACGTGAACTACCTCCTATGTTATGTGTTAATTACCTTCGTTATTCCTTGCTAGTGACGTGAACTACCTCCTATGTTATGTGTTAATTACCTTCGTTATTCCTTGCTAGTGACGTGAACTACCTCCTATGTTATGTGTTAATTACCTTCGTTATTCCTTGCTAGTGACGTGAACTACCTCCTGTGTTATGTGTTAATTACCTTTGTTATTTCTTGCTAGTGACGTAAACTACCTCCTATGTTATGTGTTAATTACCTTTGTTATTCCTTGCTAGTGACGTGAACTACCTCCTATGTTATGCGGTGATTACCTTTGTTATTTCTTGCTAGTGACGTGAACTACCTCCTGTGTTATGTGTTAATTACCTTCGTTATTCCTTGCTAGTGACGTGAACTACCTCCTATGTTATGCGGTGATTACCTTTGTTATTTCTTGCTAGTGACGTGAACTACCTCCTGTGTTATGTGTTAATTACCTTTGTTATTCCTTGCTAGTGACGTGAACTACCTCCTATGTTATGCGGTGATTACCTTTGTTATTTCTTGCTAGTGACGTGAACTACCTCTTATGTTATGCGGTGATTACCTTTGTTATTTCTTGCTAGTGACGCGAACTACCTCCTATGTTATGCGCTAATTACCTTTGTTATTTCTTGCTAGTGACGTGAACTACCTCCTATGTTATGTGCTAATTACCTTCGTTATTCCTTGCTAGTGACGTGAACTACCTCCTATGTTATGCGCTAATTACCTTTGTTATTCCTTGCTAGTGACGTGAACTACCTCCTATGTTATGTGCTAATTACCTTCGTTATTCCTTGCTAGTGACGTGAACTACCTCCTATGTTATGTGCTAATTACTTTCGTTATTCCTTGCTAGTGACGTGAACTACCTCCTATGTTATGTGTTAATTTCCTTTGTTATTTCTTGCTAGTGACGTGAACTACCTCCTATGTTATGTGTTAATTACCTTCGTTATTCCTTGCTAGTGACGTGAACTACCTCCTATGTTATGTGTTAATTACCTTCGTTATTCCTTGCTAGTGACGTGAACTACCTCCTATGTTATGCGCTAATTACCTTTGTTATTTCTTGCTAGTGACGTGAACTACCTCCTATGTTATGTGTTAATTACCTTCGTTATTCCTTGCTAGTGACGTGAACTACCTCCTATGTTATGTGTTAATTACCTTCGTTATTCCTTGCTAGTGACGTGAACTACCTCCTATGTTATGTGTTAATTACCTTCGTAATTCCTTGCTAGTGACGTGAACTACCTCCTATGTTATGTGTTAATTACCTTCGTTATTCCTTGCTAGTGACGTGAACTACCTCCTGTGTTATGTGTTAATTACCTTCGTTATTCCTTGCTAGTGACGTGAACTACCTCCTATGTTATGTGTTAATTACCTTCGTTATTCCTTGCTAGTGACGTGAACTACCTCCTATGTTATGTGTTAATTACCTTCGTTATTCCTTGCTAGTGACGTGAACTACCTCCTGTGTTATGTGTTAATTACCTTTGTTATTTCTTGCTAGTGACGTGAACTACCTCCTATGTTATGTGTTAATTACCTTTGTTATTCCTTGCTAGTGACGTGAACTACCTCCTATGTTATGCGGTGATTACCTTTGTTATTCCTTGCTAGTGACGTGAACTACCTCCTATGTTATGTGTTAATTACCTTCGTTATTCCTTGCTAGTGACGTGAACTACCTCCTATGTTATGTGTTAATTACCTTCGTTATTCCTTGCTAGTGACGTGAACTACCTCCTATGTTATGTGTTAATTACCTTCGTTATTCCTTGCTAGTGACGTGAACTACCTCCTGTGTTATGTGTTAATTACCTTTGTTATTTCTTGCTAGTGACGTAAACTACCTCCTATGTTATGTGTTAATTACCTTTGTTATTCCTTGCTAGTGACGTGAACTACCTCCTATGTTATGCGGTGATTACCTTTGTTATTTCTTGCTAGTGACGTGAACTACCTCCTGTGTTATGTGTTAATTACCTTCGTTATTCCTTGCTAGTGACGTGAACTACCTCCTATGTTATGCGGTGATTACCTTTGTTATTTCTTGCTAGTGACGTGAACTACCTCCTGTGTTATGTGTTAATTACCTTTGTTAATCCTTGCTAGTGACGTGAACTACCTCCTATGTTATGCGGTGATTACCTTTGTTATTTCTTGCTAGTGACGTGAACTACCTCTTATGTTATGCGGTGATTACCTTCGTTATTTCTTGCTAGTGACGCGAACTACCTCCTATGTTATGCGCTAATTACCTTTGTTATTTCTTGCTAGTGACGTGAACTACCTCCTATGTTATGTGCTAATTACCTTCGTTATTCCTTGCTAGTGAGGTGAACTACCTCCTATGTTATGCGCTAATTACCTTTGTTATTCCTTGCTAGTGACGTGAACTACCTCCTATGTTATGTGCTAATTACCTTCGTTATTCCTTGCTAGTGACGTGAACTACCTCCTATGTTATGTGCTAATTACTTTCGTTATTCCTTGCTAGTGACGTGAACTACCTCCTATGTTATGTGTTAATTTCCTTTGTTATTTCTTGCTAGTGACGTGAACTACCTCCTATGTTATGTGTTAATTACCTTCGTTATTCCTTGCTAGTGACGTGAACTACCTCCTATGTTATGTGTTAATTACCTTCGTTATTCCTTGCTAGTGACGTGAACTACCTCCTATGTTATGCGCTAATTACCTTTGTTATTTCTTGCTAGTGACGTGAACTACCTCCTATGTTATGTGTTAATTACCTTCGTTATTCCTTGCTAGTGACGTGAACTACCTCCTATGTTATGTGTTAATTACCTTCGTTATTCCTTGCTAGTGACGTGAACTACCTCCTATGTTATGTGTTAATTACCTTTGTTATTTCTTGCTAGTGACGTGAACTACCTCCTGTGTTATGTGTTAATTACCTTTGTTATTTCTTGCTAGTGACGTGAACTACCTCCTATGTTATGTGTTAATTACCTTTGTTATTTCTTGCTAGTGACGTGAACTACCTCCTGTGTTATGTGTTAATTACCTTCGTTATTCCTTGCTAGTGACGTGAACTACCTCCTATGTTATGCGGTGATTACCTTTGTTATTCCTTGCTAGTGACGTGAACTACCTCCTATGTTATGCGCTGATTACCTTCGTTATTCCTTGCTAGTGACGTGAACTACCTCCTATGTTATGTGTTAATTACCTTTGTTATTTCTTGCTAGTGACGTGAACTACCTCCTATGTTATGTGTTAATTACCTTCGTTATTCCTTGCTAGTGACGTGAACTACCTCCTATGTTATGCGCTGATTACCTTCGTTATTCCTTGCTAGTGACGTGAACTACCTCCTATGTTATGTGTTAATTACCTTTGTTATTTCTTGCTAGTGACGTGAACTACCTCCTGTATTATGTGTAATTACCTTCGTTATTCCTTGCTAGTGACGTGAACTACCTCCCATGTTATGCGGTGATTACCTTCGTTATTCCTTGCTAGTGACGTGAACTACCTCCTATGTTATGCGCTGATTACCTTCGTTATTCCTTGCTAGTGACGTGAACTACCTCCTATGTTATGTGTTAATTACCTTTGTTATTTCTTGCTAGTGACGTGAACTACCTCCTGTGTTATGTGTTAATTACCTTTGTTATTTCTTGCTAGTGACGTGAACTACCTCCTATGTTATGCGCTAATTACCTTCGTTATTCCTTGCGTGTGACGTGAACTACCTCCTATGTTATGCGGTGATTACCTTCGTTATTCCTTGCGTGTGACGTGAACTACCTCCTATGTTATGTGTTAATTCCCTTCGTTATTTCTTGCTAGTGACGTGAACTACCTCCTATGTTATGTGTTAATTACCTTCGTTATTCCTTGCTAGTGACGTGAACTACCTCCTATGTTATGTGTTAATTACCTTCGTTATTTCTTACTAGTGACGTGAACTACCTCCTGTGTTATGTGTTAATTACCTTTGTTATTCCTTGCTAGTGACGTGAACTACCTCCTGTGTTATGTGTTAATTACCTTTGTTATTTCTTACTAGTGACGTGAACTACCTCCTGTGTTATGTGTTAATTACCTTTGTTATTCCTTGCTAGTGACGTGAAATACCTCCAGTGTTATGTGTTAATTACCTTTGTTATTTCTTACTAGTGACGTGAACTACCTCCTATGTTATGTGTTAATTACCTTCGTTATTTCTTACTAGTGACGTGAACTACCTCCTGTGTTATGTGTTAATTACCTTTGTTATTTCTTGCTAGTGACGTGAACTACCTCCTATGTTATGTGTTAATTACCTTCGTTATTCCTTGCTAGTGACGTGAACTACCTCCTATGTTATGTGTTAATTACCTTCGTTATTCCTTGCTAGTGACGTGAACTACCTCCTATGTTATGTGTTAATTACCTTCGTTATTCCTTGCTAGTGACGTGAACTACCTCCTGTGTTATGTGTTAATTACCTTTGTTATTTCTTGCTAGTGACGTGAACTACCTCCTGTGTTATGTGTTGATTACCTTTGTTATTTCTTGCTAGTGACGTGAACTACCTCCTATGTTATGTGTTAATTACCTTCGTTATTCCTTGCTAGTGACGTGAACTACCTCCTATGTTATGCGGTGATTACCTTTGTTATTTCTTGCTAGTGACGTGAACTACCTCCTGTGTTATGTGTTAATTACCTTCGTTATTCGTTGCTAGTGACGTGAACTACCTCCTATGTTATGTGTTAATTACCTTCGTTATTCCTTGCTAGTGACGTGAACTACTCCTATGTTATGCGTTAATTACCTTTGTTATTTCTTGCTAGTGACGTGAACTACCTCCTATGTTATGTGTTAATTACCTTTGTTATTTCTTGCTAGTGACGTGAACTACCTCCTATGTTATGTGTTAATTACCTTTGTTATTTCTTGCTAGTGACGTGAACTACCTCCTATGTTATGCGTTGATTACCTTTGTTATTTCTTGCTAGTGACGTGAACTACCTCCTATGTTATGTGTTAATTACCTTCGTTATTCCTTGCTAGTGACGTGAACTACCTCCTATGTTATGTGTTAATTACCTTTGTTATTTCTTGCTAGTGACGTGAACTACCTCCTATGTTATGTGTTAATTACCTTCGTTATTCCTTGCTAGTGACGTGAACTACCTCCTATGTTATGCGCTAATTACCTTCGTTATTCCTTGCTAGTGACGTGAACTACCTCCTATGTTATGTGTTAATTACCTTCGTTATTCCTTGCTAGTGACGTGAACTACCTCCTATGTTATGTGATAATTACCTTTGTTATTTCTTGCTAGTGACGTGAACTACCTCGTGTGTTATGTGTTAATTACCTTCGTTATTCCTTGCTAGTGACGTGAACTACCTCCTATGTTATGCGGTGATTACCTTTGTTATTTCTTGCTAGTGACGTGAACTACCTCCTATGTTATGTGTTAATTACCTTTGTTATTTCTTGCTAGTGACGTGAACTACCTCCTATGTTATGTGTTAATTACCTTCGTTATTCCTTGCTAGTGACGTGAACTACCTCCTATGTTATGTGTTAATTACCTTCGTTATTCCTTGCTAGTGACGTGAACTACCTCCTATGTTATGTGTTAATTACCTTCGTTATTCCTTGCTAGTGACGTGAACTACCTCCTATGTTATGTGTTAATTACCTTCGTAATTCCTTGCTAGTGACGTGAACTACCTCCTATGTTATGTGTTAATTACCTTCGTTATTCCTTGCTAGTGACGTGAACTACCTCCTGTGTTATGTGTTAATTACCTTTGTTATTTCTTGCTAGTGACGTGAACTACCTCCTATGTTATGTGTTAATTACCTTTGTTATTTCTTGCTAGTGACGTGAACTACCTCCTATGTTATGCGGTGATTACCTTTGTTATTCCTTGCTAGTGACGTGAACTACCTCCTATGTTATGTGTTAATTACCTTCGTTATTTCTTGCTAGTGACGTGAACTACCTCCTATGTTATGTGCTGATTACCTTCGTTATTCCTTGCTAGTGACGTGAACTACCTCCAATGTTATGCGCTAATTACCTTCGTTATTCCTTGCTAGTGGCGTGAACTACCTCCTATGTTATGTGTTAATTACCTTTGTTATTTCTTGCTAGTGACGTGAACTACCTCCCATGTTATGCGCTAATTACCTTCGTTATTCCTTGCTAGTGACGTGAACTACCTCCTATGTTATGTGTTAATTACCTTTGTAATTTCTTGCTAGTGACGTGAACTACCTCCTATGTTATGTGTTAATTACCTTCGTTATTCCTTGCTAGTGACGTGAACTACCTCCTATGTTATGTGTTAATTACCTTCGTTATTCCTTGCTAGTGACGTGAACTACCTCCTATGTTATGTGTTAATTACCTCCGTTATTCCTTGCTAGTGACGTGAACTACCTCCTATGTTATGTGTTAATTACCTTCGTAATTCCTTGCTAGTGACGTGAACTACCTCCTATGTTATGTGTTAATTACCTTCGTTATTCCTTGCTAGTGACGTGAACTACCTCCTGTATTATGTGTTAATTACCTTCGTTATTCCTTGCTAGTGACGTGAACTACCTCCTATGTTATGTGTTAATTACCTTCGTTATTCCTTGCTAGTGACGTGAACTACCTCCTATGTTATGTGCTAATTACCTTTGTTATTTCTTGCTAGTGACGTGAACTACCTCCTATGTTATGTGTTAATTACCTTCGTTATTCCTTGCTAGTGACGTGAACTACCTCCTGTGTTATGTGTTAATTACCTTCGTTATTCCTTGCTAGTGGCGTGAACTACCTCCTATGTTATGTGTTAATTACCTCCGTTATTCCTTGCTAGTGACGTGAACTACCTCCTATGTTATGTGTTAATTACCTTCGTAATTCCTTGCTAGTGACGTGAACTACCTCCTATGTTATGTGTTAATTACCTTCGTTATTCCTTGCTAGTGACGTGAACTACCTCCTGTGTTATGTGTTAATTACCTTTGTTATTTCTTGCTAGTGACGTGAACTACCTCCTATGTTATGTGTTAATTACCTTTGTTATTCCTTGCTAGTGACGTGAACTGCCTCCTATGTTATGTGTTAATTACCTCCGTTATTCCTTGCTAGTGACGTGAACTACCTCCTATGTTATGTGCTAATTACCTTTGTTATTTCTTGCTAGTGACGTGAACTACCTCCTATGTTATGTGCTAATTACCTTCGTTATTCCTTGCTAGTGACGTGAACTACCTCCTATGTTATGTGTTAATTACCTTCGTTATTCCTTGCTAGTGACGTGAACTACCTCCTGTGTTATGTGTTAATTACCTTCGTTATTCCTTGCTAGTGACGTGAACTACCTCCTATGTTATGTGTTAATTACCTCCGTTATTCCTTGCTAGTGACGTGAACTACCTCCTATGTTATGTGTTAATTACCTTCGTAATTCCTTGCTAGTGACGTGAACTACCTCCTATGTTATGTGTTAATTACCTTCGTTATTCCTTGCTAGTGACGTGAACTACCTCCTGTGTTATGTGTTAATTACCTTTGTTATTTCTTGCTAGTGACGTGAACTACCTCCTATGTTATGTGTTAATTACCTTTGTTATTCCTTGCTAGTGACGTGAACTACCTCCTATGTTATGCGGTGATTACCTTTGTTATTCCTTGCTAGTGACGTGAACTACCTCCTATGTTATGTGTTAATTACCTTCGTTATTCCTTGCTAGTGACGTGAACTACCTCCTATGTTATGTGTTAATTACCTTCGTTATTCCTTGCTAGTGACGTGAACTACCTCCTATGTTATGTGTTAATTACCTTCGTTATTCCTTGCTAGTGACGTGAACTACCTCCTGTGTTATGTGTTAATTACTTTTGTTATTTCTTGCTAGTGACGTGAACTACCTCCTATGTTATGTGTTAATTACCTTTGTTATTCCTTGCTAGTGACGTGAACTACCTCCTATGTTATGCGGTGATTACCTTTGTTATTTCTTGCTAGTGACGTGAACTACCTCCTGTGTTATGTGTTAATTACCTTCGTTATTCCTTGCTAGTGACGTGAACTACCTCCTATGTTATGCGGTGATTACCTTTGTTATTTCTTGCTAGTGACGTGAACTACCTCCTGTGTTATGTGTTAATTACCTTTGTTATTCCTTGCTAGTGACGTGAACTACCTCCTATGTTATGCGGTGATTACCTTTGTTATTTCTTGCTAGTGACGTGAACTACCTCCTGTGTTATGTGTTAATTACCTTTGTTATTCCTTGCTAGTGACGTGAACTACCTCCTATGTTATGCGGTGATTACCTTTGTTATTTCTTGCTAGTGACGTGAACTACCTCTTATGTTATGCGGTGATTACCTTTGTTATTTCTTGCTAGTGACGCGAACTACCTCCTATGTTATGCGCTAATTACCTTTGTTATTTCTTGCTAGTGACGTGAACTACCTCCTATGTTATGTGCTAATTACCTTCGTTATTCCTTGCTAGTGACGTGAACTACCTCCTATGTTATGTGCTAATTACTTTCGTTATTCCTTGCTAGTGACGTGAACTACCTCCTATGTTATGTGTTAATTACCTTCGTTATTCCTTGCTAGTGACGTGAACTACATCCTATGTTATGTGTTAATTACCTTCGGTATTCCTTGCTAGTGACGTGAACTACCTCCTATGTTATGCGCTAATTACCTTTGTTATTTCTTGCTAGTGACGTGAACTACCTCCTATGTTATGTGTTAATTACCTTCGTTATTCCTTGCTAGTGACGTGAACTACCTCCTATGTTATGTGTTAACTACCTTTGTTATTTCTTGCTAGTGACGTGAACTACCTCCTGTGTTATGTGTTAATTACCTTCGTTATTCCTTGCTAGTGACGTGAACTACCTCCTATGTTATGTGTTAACTACCTTTGTTATTTCTTGCTAGTGACGTGAACTACCTCCTGTGTTATGTGTTAATTACCTTCGTTATTCCTTGCTAGTGACGTGAACTACCTCCTATGTTATGCGGTGATTACCTTTGTTATTCCTTGCTAGTGACGTGAACTACCTCCTATGTTATGCGCTGATTACCTTCGTTATTCCTTGCTAGTGACGTGAACTACCTCCTATGTTATGTGTTAATTACCTTTGTTATTTCTTGCTAGTGACGTGAACTACCTCCTATGTTATGTGTTAATTACCTTCGTTATTCCTTGCTAGTGACGTGAACTACCTCCTATGTTATGCGCTGATTACCTTCGTTATTCCTTGCTAGTGACGTGAACTACCTCCTATGTTATGTGTTAATTACCTTTGTTATTTCTTGCTAGTGACGTGAACTACCTCCTGTATTATGTGTAATTACATTCGTTATTCCTTGCTAGTGACGTGAACTACCTCCCATGTTATGCGGTGATTACCTTCGTTATTCCTTGCTAGTGACGTGAACTACCTCCTATGTTATGCGCTGATTACCTTCGTTATTCCTTGCTAGTGACGTGAACTACCTCCTATGTTATGTGTTAATTACCTTTGTTATTTCTTGCTAGTGACGTGAACTACCTCCTGTGTTATGTGTTAATTACCTTTGTTATTTCTTGCTAGTGACGTGAACTACCTCCTATGTTATGCGCTAATTACCTTCGTTATTCCTTGCTAGTGACGTGAACTACCTCCTATGTTATGTGTTAATTACCTTCGTTATTCCTTGCTAGTGGCGTGAACTACCTCCTATGTTATGCGCTAATTACCTTTGTTATTTCTTGCTAGTGACGTAAACTACCTCCTATGTTAAGCGGTGATTACCTTTGTTATTCCTTGCTAGTGACGTGAACTACCTCCTATGTTATGTGCTAATTACCTTTGTTATTTCTTGCTAGTGACGTAAACTACCTCCTATGTTATGCGGTGATTACCTTTGTTATTCCTTGCTAGTGACGTGAACTACCTCCTATGTTATGTGTTAATTACCTTCGTTATTCCTTGCTAGTGACGTGAACTACCTCCTATGTTATGCGCTAATTACCTTTGTTATTTCTTGCTAGTGACGTGAACTACCTCCTATGTTATGTGTTAATTACCTTTGTTATTCCTTGCTAGTGGCGTGAACTACCTCCTATGTTATGCGCTAATTACCTTTGTTATTTCTTGCTAGTGACGTAAACTACCTCCTATGTTATGCGGTGATTACCTTTGTTATTCCTTGCTAGTGACGTGAACTACCTCCTATGTTATGTGTTAATTACCTTTGTTATTTCTTGCTAGTGACGTGAACTACCTCCTGTGTTATGTGGTAATTACCTTTGTTATTTCTTGCTAGTGACGTGAACTACCTCCTATGTTATGCGGTGATTACCTTTGTTATTCCTTGCTAGTGACGTGAACTACCTCCTGTGTACTGTGTTAATTACCTTCGTTATTCCTTGCTAGTGACGTGAACTACCTCCTATGTTATGCGGTGATTACCTTTGTTATTTCTTGCTAGTGACGTGAACTACCTCCTATGTTATGCGCTAATTACCTTCGTTATTCCTTGCTAGTGACGTGGACTACCTCCTATGTTATGTGTTAATTACCTTCGTTATTCCTTGCTAGTGGCGTGAACTACCTCCTATGTTATGTGTTAATTACCTTTGTTATTTCTTGCTAGTGGCGTGAACTACCTCCTATGTTATGTGTTAATTACCTTCGTTATTCCTTGCTAGTGACGTGAACTACCTCCTATGTTATGCGCTAATTACCTTCGTTATTCCTTGCTAGTGGCGTGAACTACCTCCTATGTTATGCGCTAATTACCTTTGTTATTTCTTGCTAGTGACGTAAACTACCTCCTATGTTATGCGGTGATTACCTTTGTTATTTCTTGCTAGTGACGTGAACTACCTCCTGTGTTATGTGTTAATTACCTTTGTTATTCCTTGCTAGTGGCGTGAACTACCTCCTATGTTATGCGCTAATTACCTTCGTTATTCCTTGCTAGTGGCGTGAACTACCTTCTATGTTATGTGTTAATTACCTTCGTTATTCCTTGCTAGTGACGTGAACTACCTCCTATGTTATGCGGTGATTACCTTTGTTATTCCTTGCTAGTGACGTGAACTACCTCCTATGTTATGTGTTAATTTCCTTCGTTATTCCTTGCTAGTGACGTGAACTACCTCCTATGTTATGTGTTAATTACCTTCGTTATTCCTTGCTAGTGGCGTGAACTACCTCCTATGTTATGCGCTAATTACCTTCGTTATTCCTTGCTAGTGGCGTGAACTACCTCCTATGTTATGTGTTAATTACCTTCGTTATTCCTTGCTAGTGGCGTGAACTACCTCCTATGTTATGTGTTAATTACCTTCGTTATTCCTTGCTAGTGACGTGAACTACCTCCCATGTTATGCGCTAATTACCTTTGTTATTCCTTGCTAGTGACGTGAACTACCTCCTATGTTATGCGGTGATTACCTTTGTTATTCCTTGCTAGTGACGTGAACTACCTCCTATGTTATGTGTTAATTTCCTTCGTTATTCCTTGCTAGTGACGTGAACTACCTCCTATGTTATGCGGTGATTACCTTTGTTATTTCATGCTAGTGACGTGAACTACCTCCTATGTTATGCGGTGATTACCTTCGTTATTCCTTGCTAGTGACGTGAACTACCTCCTATGTTATGCGGTGATTACCTTCGTTATTCCTTGCTAGTGACGTGAACTACCTCCTATGTTATGCGGTGATTACCTTCGTTATTCCTTGCTAGTGACGTGAACTACCTCCTATGTTATGCGGTGATTACCTTTGTTATTTCATGCTAGTGACGTGAACTACCTCCTATGTTCTGTGTTAATTACCTTCGTTATTCCTTGCTAGTGACGTGTACTACCTCCTATGTTATGCGGTGATTACCTTTGTTATTTCTTGCTAGTGACGTGAACTACCTCCTATGTTATGCGCTAATTACCTTCGTTATTCCTTGTTAGTGACGTGAACTACCTATGTTATGCGCTGATTACCTTCGTTATTCCTTGCTAGTGACGTGAACTACCTCCTATGTTATGTGTTAATTACCTTCGTTATTCCTTGCTAGTGACGTGAACTACCTCCTATGTTATGCGCTAATTACCTTTGTTATTTCTTGCTAGTGACGTAAACTACCTCCTATGTTATGCGGTGATTACCTTTGTTATTCCTTGCTAGTGACGTGAACTACCTCCTATGTTATGCGGTGATTACCTTCGTTATTCCTTGCTAGTGACGTGAACTACCTCCTATGTTATGTGTTAATTACCTTCGTTATGCCTTGCTAGTGACGTGAACTACCTCCTATGTTATGCGCTAATTACCTTCGTTATTCCTTGCTCCTATGTGCTCTCCGTGGTACAGTGGTTAAGGGATCGGGCTCGTATATTGGAGTCGCGGGTTCGATTCCCGGCGCTGGCGTGGAGATTTTCCCCGTTGGGTATAAGGGAAAGCTCAAGCACAATACCCCACTCAACCCAGGTGTCGGAAATGGGTACCGGCTTTACGGGGGAACCGTCATGGTGTCCTATATATAGGGTTAGTTATAAGAAATTTGAAAAACCAATGCTTAGATCATATGTATCAGGCTTGATTGGAAATAAAGCATCCCAAAGATGCCGATGTTAACATTGCTAGTGACGTGAACTACCTCCTATGTTATGCGGTGATTACCTTCGTTATTCCTTGCTAGTGACGTGAACTACCTCCTATGTTATGTGCTAATTACCTTCGTTATTCCTTGCTAGTGACGTGAACTACCTATGTTATGCGCTGATTACCTTTGTTATTCCTTGCTAGTGACGTGAACTACCTCCTATGTTATGCGGTGATTACCTTCGTTATTCCTTGCTAGTGACGTGAACTACCTCCTATGTTATGCGCTAATTACCTTCGTTATTCCTTGCTAGTGACGTGAACTACCTCCTATGTTATGCGGTAATTACCTTCGTTATTCCTTGCTAGTGACGTGAACTACCTCCTATGTTATGCGCTAATTACCTTCGTTATTCCTTGCTAGTGACGTGAACTACCTCCTATGTTATGCGCTAATTACCTTCGTTATTCCTTGCTAGTGACGTGAACTACCTCCTATGTTATGTGTTAATTACCTTCGTTATTCCTTGCTAGTGACGTGAACTACCTCCTATGTTATGCGGTGATTACCTTTGTTATTTCATGCTAGTGACGTGAACTACCTCCTATGTTATGCGCTAATTACCTTCGTTATTTCTTGCTAGTGACGTGAACTACCTCCTATGTTATGCGGTGATTACCTTTGTTATTTCATGCTAGTGACGTGAACTACCTCCTATGTTATGCGCTAATTACCTTCGTTATTCCTTGCTAGTGACGTGAACTACCTATCTTATGCGGTGATTACCTTCGTTATTCCTTGCAAGTGACGTGAACTACCTCCTATGTTATGCGGTGATTACCTTTGTTATTTCATGCTAGTGACGTGAACTACCTCCTATGTTATGCGCTAATTACCTTCATTATTCCTTGCTAGTGACGTGAACTACCTCCTATGTTATGCGGTGATTACCTTTGTTATTTCATGCTAGTGACGTGAACTACCTCCTATGTTATGTGCTAATTACCTTTGTTATTTCTTGATAGTGACGTGAACTACCTCCTATGTTATGTGTTAATTACCTTCGTTATTCCTTGCTAGTGACTTGAACTACCTCCTATGTTATGCGGTGATTACCTTTGTTATTTCTTGCTAGTGACGTGAACTACCTCCTATGTTATGTGTTAATTACCTTCGTTATTCCTTGCTAGTGACGTGAACTACCTCCTATGTTATGCGGTGATTACCTTTGTTATTTCTTGCTAGTGACGTGAACTACCTCCTATGTTATGCGCTAATTACCTTCGTTATTCCTTGCTAGTGACGTGAACTACCTCCTATGTTATGCGCAAATTACCTTCGTTATTCATTGCTAGTGACGTGAAATACCTCCTATGTTATGTGTTAATTACCTTCGTTATTCCTTGCTAGTGACGTGAACTACCTCCTATGTTATGCGCAAATTACCTTCGTTATTCCTTGCTAGTGACGTGAACTACCTCCTATGTTATGTGTTAATTACCTTCGTTATTTCTTGCTAGTGACGTGAACTACCTCCTATGTTATGCGGTGATTACCTTTGTTATTTCTTGCTAGTGACGTGAACTCAATCCTATGTTATGTGTTAATTACCTTCGTTATTCCTTGCTAGTGACGTGAACTACCTCCTATGTTATGTGCAAATTACCTTTGTTATTCCTTGCTAGTGACGTGAACTACCTCCTATGTTATGCGCTAATTACCTTCGTTATTCTTTGCTAGTGACGTGAACTACCTCCTATGTTATGTGCTAATTACCTTCGTTATTTCTTGATAGTGACGTAAACTACCTCCTATGTTATGTGCTAATTACCTTTGTTATTTCATGCTAGTGACGTCAACTATTTCCTATGTTATGCGGTGATTACCTTTGTTATTTCTTGCTAGTGACGTGAACTACCTCCTGTGTTATGTGTTAATTACCTTCGTTATTCCTTGCTAGTGACGTGAACTACCTCCTATGTTATGCGGTGATTACCTTTGTTATTTCTTGCTAGTGACGTGAACTACTCCTATGTTATGCGCAAATTACCTTTGTTATTCCTTGCTAGTGACGTAAACTACCTCCTCTGTTATGTGTTAATTACCTTCGTTATTCCTTGCTAGTGACGTGAACTACCTCCTATGTTATGCGGTGATTACCTTTGTTATTTCTTGCTAGTGACGTGAACTACTCCTATGTTATGTGCAAATTACCTTCGTTATTCCTTGCTAGTGACGTGAACTACCTCCTGTGTTATGTGCTAATTACCTTCGTTATTCCTTGCTAGTGACGTGAACTACCTCCTGTGTTATGTGCTAATTACTTTAGTAATTTCTTGCTAGTGACGTGAACTACGTATTTTATGTGCTAATTACCTTCGTTTTTTCTTGCTAGTGCCGTGAATTTCATCCGAAACGTGACATGACTTAAGTCCTTGGTTATGTGCTCATTAAGTTCATTGTTTCTTACTAGCAACAAGAAATAAATCCTAAGTTATGAGCTCATTAAGTTTATTGTTTGTTTCTAGCGACATGAATTTCAAGTCCTAAGGTACCTGCGTATTAAGTTAATTATTTCTCGTTAGTGACATGAATTAAATCCTAAGTTATACGCTAATTAGATTAGAATATATGTTAGTTTAAGCCTCCCTAACCGCCAAATGAAAGAGCGTTTTGAAGAGAGGTAGGAGGAAGACACCATTTAGTACAGAGATGAGTGAATGCGGAATCCATGCGGAATAGGTATATAAACAGAGAGTTGAGAAAGAAGTTCACGAAACAAGATAAAAGTTGAAAAAGAAAGTAGTAGGTGCTGAAGAAACAGGAAAGCGGAAAGCAGTGAACCGAAAAAAGGGGGTCATTAAAAAAAATTATTTCAACAAAAAGAAGGCCTACCTAACTCTCAGCTCGGACGCTAATTTTCCCCTTGGAGCGCTAATTCCCATAGATAAAATGGTTAATGAAAACACACGCCGTGCCAACAGGGTAGGTGATGCAGTTGAGACACGAGTTGTTTTCGAATGTTGGTTGTATAAAAAATTATCAATACATTGCTCAGGACGTTGCTTCTAAAAATTTTTGGCTATGATTGTGCTAAAAATAGATTGGATCCAATGTTAGTTTAAGCATTCCTAATAATGACACGACCAAGGTGTTCCAAAGAAAAAAAGGATGGAGGAACCTTTTAGTTTCAAGTGATTAGAACCCGGATTCTGTGTATAAAGGGTGCTGTTCTGAGCAGTGAAGCAGTGAGTGGCGAAAGAATTTCCTGAATCAAAGTGAAAGTTGAAGGAGAAAGGAGTAGGTGCTGAAAAACAAGAAAGCAGTGAATGAGATTGTGTAAATTTTCGTAGTTTAATTGTCGCTGTGTTAACTTATTACGTAGGTGGCTGACCATAAGCGCAAATTATCGTAGAAATTACTTTAAATAAGCCTGATCATGCAAGTACCTTTAAATGTGCAAGTAATATTGAATTAATGGTGAGGTGCAATTCCATACGGAAGAACTTTTCTTAGTGAAAGATTGTTCAACATTTTCGCTATCATTTCCATTTTGCTGAACGTGAATATTTGCGGGAAAAGTTATGAATTATCCAGCGTACTACTAGTGAGGCAGTTGTCAGAAATTCGCATATTAAATAGTATTAGTTTAAAGCATAGACCGGTCGATGCTTTGGCGAGTTTAAATTTAGTTAAACGCGTATATTTGACGCGTGCCGTATTCAAAACGCTTAGAGAGGAAGAGAATTGAGAATCCGAGTGAGAATTGAGATGTTAAATGAAGAGTAGTGCAGAAAAGCTGACTTCCCTTCCTGCGTCAGGAGAGCGTGACCTCGGAGCTGAGTGAGCTGAACTACACAGTTGAGGAGGTGTGGTGCCGGCAGCGTGACGCTGACTTGCCCTGGCACACCTGGGACTACGTGGGCTGGTGGGTTGCCTTTTTTGACTTTCTGAGGGCGCAACCGATAAAACTAAGTTTGGAATTGGAAAAGTCATTCAGGAAGCACCTCCAAATGCTCTAGAAACACATGAGAAACGGTAAAAACGCACTGATTGTGTCTTTTCTTGATTTTTCAAGTGACAAATAAGGCTAGAATCTAAAAATCCATTCAAAATGCACCTCCAAAGGCTCAAGTTACACTTGAAAAATGAGAAAAACACTCTGATAGTGTTTTTCCTCGATTTTTTCAATTGTTCTTTGTGATTTTTTGCTTATGTTTTTGTGTCGACCCTGGTAAATGCTCGACGGAAATATTTAGGTAGAACGAATGTTTTGTTTCTCATATTCTTTTCTTTTTTAAAAGAGTGGCAGACCGTCCGCCTGTTAAATGTTTAATACCTAAAATTTGCTTTCTTAAAACATTATGTGTTCCAAGTTGGGCGTTGACCCTCCTTCTTTAGTTTCCTTCTACGTCAGTATTTGTTTTTTCATTTCTAGTTATTGTTGTTTGAACATTAGCTTTAGTTAAAAAAATTAAAAATCCATCATTACGAATTTGCTTGGAATAAATTACACAACTTAAAATGGTCTCTCGTATTTGCATAACTGTACATAAATGTGCACGTTTGAACAAGTGATTCGGTTCTTTTTTAGCTTCTGTGTTACGTGATCGCATTCGGGACTCACATGTTTTAGCTGATATATGTTTCATCATTGAATTTTTTGCTAGAGCATTCAAAGAACCCAGGAAAATTATCATAAGGCATACCAAACTTTCTTGATGAGGAACTGAGTAAAAGTTTAAAGCTTTGTGCAATCATAATTAATGATCCAAAAAATTTACAGT
Source organism: Morinoia aosen (assembly GCA_030386875.1). Classification (NCBI taxonomy): domain Eukaryota; kingdom Metazoa; phylum Arthropoda; class Malacostraca; order Amphipoda; family Talitridae; genus Morinoia; species Morinoia aosen. Next base: position 16,176,461 of record CM059559.1, on the reverse strand, counting down.
TTGGGCTATCATAATTTAAATTTGTTTCCAACGCTTTTTACAGTTCGGTGATCGGTGTGATGGTACTGATGGTAGTGCTCGCAACCGTCGCACATGCTGCCATGGGTGAGAGTGTAAGAAAAGAAAACAGTTTATTTCAGTGTACTTTTTAAGGATATTTCAAAAGTCAATGGCATTTTACTTATGTTTCAAAAGTCAATGGACACATTGAGAGACTCCAGCGCCCTAAGTTATCCTACACTTGTGGACTGGGTAGAGCCGGATAATCAGAATCCACTCGCCTACGAAAGGTCAAAACAGAATTTCAAAAAGCCAAAGTCGAAAAAGAATTTCAATTATCCGAAAACGAATTTCAACCATCCATAAACGAATTTCAAGAAGAAAAAGAAGTATTTTAAAAAGCCAAAAACAAATTCCGATAATTTATAGAAAATCAAAGTTAAAAAATGAATATCAACAGATAACAAAATACAGCGCTTGTTTATGGTTGAATTTCAATGGTTGGTGCACCTCGAACGTGCCCAGTTCGCATGTAATTTATATTTTATTTGAGTTACTTGAAAAGCGAGGGTAATTAGAAAGAATATACGGTTACTGATGGAAATAAACGGTAACTGACGGAGTTGTACCGTAATACTCATGGGACATTGACGGTACTCATGGGACATTGACGGTACTCATGGGACATTGACGGTACTCATGGGACATAGATGGTACTCATGGGACATTGAAGGTACTCACGTCTCTTTTTTTGGACACGGGACAGCTGGGGCACATGTGTCACTCGCATAATTTTATTCGTTGGAAGAAACTGTTCAAAAACCAGAGAAAAGACGATAGCTAACTTTGTATGTTGAAATTTTACTGATTCAATTTTAAGTATATCAAATGAATCCTTGATTTTGATTATCCTCAGACATATTGTACTATCCTCGTAATTTACGCAATTTAAAAATTTGCTTTATTTTTCAGAAAATGTCCCCAAGGTCGTCCGAGCCTTTTCAGCAGCTGAAAATTACAAAAAAATTTCGACTATTAAAATGGATTCGAAGGGACAGATAACGTGCTTCTACGGGATACGGTGAGAAAATACAGGTCTGGAGTGTCAGAAGCACCTCTGGTGAATTTAGAAACTAAAAAACTGTCTATAAACAAATGGGCCTTGAAAATAGCAACTTTAGGACAGTGAAACTAATTCCTGAAGCATTGATAGATGTAAAACCGATGAAGATATTAATACTCTGACTGCGACGTGCGCCACTATTGGTCCCTGAGAGAGTTTTCAAAATGCTGCTGACCTACCAGTAGACTCAAACTCGATTTTCATGCTACCAAACCAAAGCTAAATGAAGGTACGATCCAGGTGGTGTTTGTGGTTTTCAATATTGCTCATTGCTATTGACTTTGAATTAGAGTTGAGCATTAAATGAAAGTTTTACCTGCCGCAGTCAAGATGTTTATCGTGTTAATCGCGTTTTTTCGTGTTTCTTCCAACGCGAACACTATGGTAAAGTTTGAGTGAGCGTGGCATCCAACAGTACGAAGACGTCAAAACGGGGAGGTTTAGTATGATATTTTTAAGGTTGGAAGCTGTAATTGTGTTGCAGTCAAGTTCAGCGATTTTGTGGAACTAAATTTATTGAGCCGCAAAGGCATTGAGTTTACGTCCGCTGTAAGCTATTTCCAGCGTTTGTAAACAGCAGTAGCGGGGCATTGATGTTCTCGTGGACGAGACTTCGGTTTAAGCGGCTAGTTGTCGTGTTGTGTCCACAGAGTGATGAGTACGCCGGCTTCGTTGGCGACTCAGGCTCTTCTTGAAGGCACAGATTGGGTACAGAGTGAATAAGCGAAAATTTACTGCGGTGCACATCATACTGCAGAAGTCCTATACTTGGTGTCGTAGTAGCAAGAAAAGTTCAGGTGCGCGCAACGGTGTCGTTGAAAGTTCATGCCAGAAAGGTCATGAGGCAAAGTTCAATTAAAAAAAGCAATAAGTTCCGAAAAAGATCAGCAGAGACCGGGAAAAGAATAGTTTGTTACAAAAAATATATATTATGTTAACAACAAGGAGGTCAACTAACTTTTCAGTTCGAAGCCTTACATTTTCCCCAGAGAGTGCCATTTCCCCCAGATACATCAATTGTATCCTCCTCAGGGGAGGGTGGCCCAAAATGTTGGAGATACATAACTCGAAGAAAGTGGATGGCATCAATCCTAGTATGCTAAATAGTCAAGTTGAGATAGCCCTCGTAAATTTGAACGCCGTAAAGTTGCCAGGTGCTTAGGGCTCTAATTTTATTTGAAGAAGCTTAAATCTATGGATTAAAGCTAGAAATAAAGACACTTCAACTAGATCCAGGGTCTCCAAACTACGGCCCGCGGGCCAAATCCAGCCCGCCAGTGTGATCAATCCGGCCCGCGACAGTTAATCTGACCGCGTACTCGGCGACTACTCTAAAAATTATCGGTAATGGCAGGAAAATTAAAAAGGTTTGGACCCTTAGAACTTACTGGAGTAATCGGTATGGCCCTAAGTCTGGCAAGTTTGGAGACCCCTGAACTAGATAGACTGGCCAAATATCATTGTTACGACGACGTAAACAGTAAGTCCGTCGTGACGTGTGTGCCTCAGGGTCCTGTCCATCTGCTGGATCATCCTGGGCCACCACTACGCCTACATGTCGGGCTTCGGCTACAACTTGCTCATGATGTCCTGGGTGGGTGAGACTTATTTTCGGCACTTTTAGTCGACATCTTCGACTCGTTTATTGTCCGCGAACGGAGAAATTAAGGCAAACATTTTCATACTGAATGACTGTAGCCGATATTAATATTCTTTTACACGGCTTTTACTGTGAGAAAAATTACTGAATCGGAATTTTTAGGCTTTCACTAATGTTTTCTAGGGATATAGAGCATCTTTGCAAACGAAATACTATAGAAATACGTTTACATTTTTGATGGAAATATTCACGCCCTCAGATGACACAAGACTGGGCATTCCAAATAATCTGGACAGGTTACAAGGCGGTGGACACCTTCTTTACCATCGGAGGGCTGCTCGCTACTCAGGCAATCGTGAAGATGGACTTTCTGGGCACTTCGAGACGCAAGAAGAAATCAGTTCCAGACCGGCCCTCTAACTCACTCGAAACAGCCAACCACGCTAGCGGAATGTCAGTTAACGCTGGCTTATCCATGGATGAGAAACCTTTAGAAATGAGTGAAATAAGGGATATAGGTTCTCAAAATCAGGCGGAGGATGCTGAGACTGGCTCTCCCGTCGAAAATTCGGGGATCACGGAACCCTCAAAAGAAGGCGGTCAAGAAGCAGAAGAGGCAGCACCGCTCACTGTTCCTGGGGCGCTTGTGAACTTCCTCAAGACGTACGCCGTTTACGTCTGCCACAGGCTCATGAGGTATACATTTATATATTTAAATTTGCTCTCGCGTAGCAACTATTTAATCTGTAAATTTCTCAAGATTTACGCTGTATACGTCTGCCACAGCTCCTGAGACATATATATATATATATATATATATATATATATATATATATATATGTTCTCGCGCAGCAGCTCTGTAATCTTATTCACTTAGATCACCTTGCTTCGTGTGCCTCTAGCTCTGATTGTGAACAGGTTGGAATTTCAATAAGTTATTTAAAGTATCTCTAATCTTAACAAAAGTGTTCCCTTCACAGGGAAGAGGATGGTGCCATTTAGTATGGAAGTAAGTGAACGGGGAATCCATGCACAAGGTGTGTCAATACACTCTGCGAATAGATAAAGCAGAATTGAAAAAAAATTACCGAACAAGATAAAAGTTGAAGGGAGAATAAGAAGAAGGAAGAGGTACTTAAAAAATGCAACCAATGAACCAAGAAAAACGGCCCGTAATAAAGCAAAACCCTATTATTTTAAACAAAGTGAAGGCCTACCTAACCATCAGGTCAAGACCTCACTTCTTCCCTCAGAGAGTGCTGAATCGGCGCAATGGTTGCATCCTCATTGAGAGGAACATGATAAAATTGTGTGATAAAAATGTGCTTAACGATAGGTGCTTCGCTGGATTTTTTTCAATTTCTGATATCGCAGCTAATGTGAAAATGACAATGATGGAAAAAGTTGCATGGCAAATGAATGAAAGATTTTGATTTTGTTATTTTTTCTACATATATTGCTGTGCCCTTTCATGATCACCCAGATTGCTCCCCACCATGTTCCTGATCATCATGTTCCTGACCCTACCACCACCCAGATTGCTCTCCACCATGTTCCTGATCATCATGTTCCTGACCCCACCACCACCCAGATTGCTCCCCACCATGTTCCTGATCATCATGTTCCTGATTCCACCACCACCCAGATTGCTCCCCACCATGTTCCTGATCATCATGTTCCTGATTCCACCACCACCCAGATTGCTCCCCACCATGTTACTGATCATCATGTTCCTGACCCCACCACCACCACCCAGATTGCTCCCCACCATGTTCCTGATCAACATGTTCCTGATCCCACCACCACCCAGATTGCTCCCAACCATGTTCCTGATCATCATGTTCCTGATCCCACCACCACCACCCAGATTGCTCCCAACCATGTTCCTGATCGTAATGTTCCTGATCCCACCACCACCCAGATTGCTCCCCACCATGTTCCTGATCATCATGTTCCTGACCCCACCACCACCCAGATTGCTCCCAACCATGTTCCTGATCGTAATGTTCCTGATCCCACCACCACCCAGATTGCTCCCAACCATGTTCCTGATCGTCATGTTTCTGATCCCACCACCACCCAGATTGCTCCCCACCATGTTCCTGATCATCATGTTCTGCGCTGGACCGTCTTCGTTCCTCGTGGACGGGCCGAACAGGCGTCGCTACGAGGAGGAGTACATCATACCGTGCCGGACCAACTGGTGGGTCGACCTCACCCTCTTCTCCAACGTCATCTTCAGGGTCTTTGGAGTGAAGGCTGACGCGGATCCTGACTTTGGACCTGTAGACTCGGTGCGTCAAGTGCATCACTCTGTTTCAGTGCGCGATTCGCTTAGAATTTAATGCTTTTTTTCTAAATGTGCCGACATTGTGAAGTGCGGGACAGCTCGCGACTCGTTTACATCCCTCTTTGTTCCAGTGCGTGATTCGTTTGCATTACTCTTTGTTCCAGTGCGTGATTTGTTTGCATTACTCTTTGTTCCAGTGCGTGATTTGTTTGCATTACTCTTTGTTCCAGTGCGTGATTTGTTTGCATTACTCTTTGTTTCAGTGCGTGATTCGTTTGCATTACTCTTTGTTTCAGTGCGCGATTCGTTTGAATTACTCTTTGTTTCAGTGCGCGATTCGTTTGCATTACTCTTTGTTTCAGTGCGGGATTCGTTTGCATTACTCTTTGTTTTAGTGCGTGATTCGTTTGCATTACTCTTTGTTTTAGTGCGTGATTCGTTTGCATTACTTTTTGTTTCAGTGCGTGATTCGTTTGCATTACTCTGTTTCAGTGCGTGATTCGTTTGCATCACTCTTTGTTTCAGTGCGTGATTCGTTGGCATCACTTTGTTTCATTGCTCGATTCGTTTGCATTACTCTTTGTTCCAGTGCGCGATTCGTTTGCATCACTTTGTTCCAGTGCGCGATTCGTTTGCATCACTCTTTGTTTCAGTGCGCGATTCGTTTGCATTACTCTTTGTTTCAGTGCGTGATTCGTTTGCATCACTCTTTGTTTCATTGCGTGATTCGTTTGCATCACTCTTTGTTTCAGTGCGCGATTCGTTTGCATTACTCTTTGTTTCAGTGCGTGATTCGTTTGCATCACTCTTTGTTTCAGTGCGTGATTCGTTGGCATCACTTTGTTTCATTGCTCGATTCGTTTGCATCACTTTGTTTCAGTGCGTGATTCGTTTAGAATTTAACGCTTTTTTCAAAATGTGATAACATGAAGTGGTGACGAAAGAGTCCTCACCAAGTGGGCTGACGATATGTTTGAATGGCAAGTATTATGTTTATTGTTAAGGCTGAAAAACTTCGACTAATGTTTAAACCGAGGATCCGCATAGAACAGATGACCTTGTTTTTGAAAAATAAAAAGTTTTTGCCAAGGGTGAAAGCTAGTTGAAAAATGGGAACTGTTGCGTCAAAAATGAATTTTACCCCTGAGTGTACCCAATAGCAATAAAGTATACGAATTTACCCCTGAGTGTACCCAATAGCAATAAAGTATACGAATTTACCCCTGAGTGTACCCAATAGCAATAAAGTATACGAATTTACCCCTGAGTGTACCCAATAGCAATAAAGTATACGAATTTACCCCTGAGTGTACCCAATAGCAATAAAGTATACGAATTTACCCCTGAGTGTACCCAATAGCAATAAAGTATACGAATTTTCCAGTGCATGTCTCACAGTTGGTACTTGGCCGTGGACTTCCAGTTGTACCTCGTTGCTCCTCTGCTGTTGCTGCCACTCAAGTATCAACTCAAGAACTACGGTACGTGAAAGAACTACGTACGTGAAATAACTACGGTACGTGAAAGATCTACGGTACGTGAAAGATCTACGGTACGTGAAAGATCTACGGTACGTGAAAGATCTACGGTACGTGAAAGAACTACGGTACGTGAAAGAACTGCGGTACGTGCAAGAACTACGGTACGTGAAAGAACTACGGTACGTGAAAGAGTTCCGGTACGTGAAAGAGCAACGGTACGTGAAAGAGTTACGGTACGTGAAACATCCCACGGTACTGGTCCCTATGATACACCTCAGTTGCGGTCACAGAAGGGACTGGAAAAGTCGCTTTTTGGGTATAAGTACCACATTTCTTGAATTTTGATCCTTGTATAGCTTTGAAAACTTTAAGTTTTATTGACGATAAGGTGACAACTTCTTCACAGCTGTCTGATTATTCCTTTCATTTATTCACTTGAACTCATTTCGCTCTCAAGAAGTAAGAGTACGAATGCAACAACATGTAGCCTGATAGTTTCACACATTTCCCTGAGCTTGAAAAAAATAAACAGAGGCATTAGTTATCATACAAATCTATTTCCAGCAACGTACGCTTACGACAATATAGCTTTGAAATGCCACGAACAACTGCTACACACCGACGTAGGTATACATATATAGGTTTAGGTAAATAAATACACCGACGTAGGTATACATACATAGGTTTAGGTAAATAAATACACCGACGTAGGTATACATACATAGGTTTAGGTAAATAAATACACCGACGTAGGTATACATACATAGGTTTAGGTAAATAAATACACCGACGTAGGTATACATACATAGGTTTAGGTAAATAAATACACCGACGTAGGTATACATACATAGGTTTAGGTAAATAAATACACCGACGTAGGTATACATACATAGGTTTAGGTAAATAAATACACCGACGTAGGTATACATACATAGGTTTAGGTAAATAAATACACCGACGTAGGTATACATACATAGGTTTAGGTAAATAAATACACCGACGTAGGTATACATACATAGGTTTAGGTAAATAAATACACCGACGTAGGTATACATACATAGGTTTAGGTAAATAAATACACCGACGTAGGTATACATACATAGGTTTAGGTAAATAAATACACCGACGTAGGTATAAATACATAGGTTTAGGTAAATAAATACATCGACGTAGGTATACTTACACAGGTTAGGATACATAAATACACCGACGTAGGTATACATACATAGGTTTAGGTAAATAAATACACCGACGTAGGTATGCATACATAGGTTTAGGTAAATAAATACACCGACGTAGGTATAAATACATAGGTTTGGGTAAATAACTACATCGACGTAGGTATACTTACACAGGTTAGGATAAATAAATACACCGACGTAGGTATGCATACATAGGTCAAGATAAATAACTACATCGACGTAGGTAAACTTACACAGGTTAGGATAAATAAATACATCGACGTAGGTATACATACATAGGTCAAGATAAATAAATACATCGACGTAGGTATACATACATAGGTCAAGATAAATAAATACATCGACGTAGGTATACATACATAGGTCCAGATGAATAAATACATCGACGTAGGTATACATACATAGGTCCAGATGAATAAATACATCGACGTAGGTATACATACATAGGTTAAGATAAATAAATACATCGATGTACGTATACATACATAGGTATAGATAACTAAATACCCTCACATCGATGTAGAAACACACCGAGATAAATGAATACCTACACGTTAATGAAGAAATACTTTAACTGTTTTATTTCAGATGTCAAGTAACGAGAGTACGCAGAACGCTCTTTGCAAGTACCATAATGTGTACCTTCACGTGTGTACCTGTACCGTACCTTCAGGTGTGTGGTACCATTGTGTTGACGTACCTTCAGGTGTGTGGTACCATTGTGTTGACGTACCTTCAGGTGTGCGGTACCATTGTGTTGACGCACCTTCAGGTGTGCGGTACCATTGTGTTGACGCACCTTCAGGTGTGTGTGGTACCATTGTGTTGACGTACCTTCAGGTGTGTGTGGTACCATCGTGTTGACGTACCTTCAGGTGTGTGTGGTACCATCGTGTTGACGTACCTTCAGGTGTGTGTGGTACCATTGTGTTGACGTACCTTCAGGTGTGTGTGTGTGTGGTACCATTGTGTTGACGTACCTTCAGGTGTGCGGTACTATTGTGTTGGCGTACTTTCAAGTGCGTGTGGTACCATTGTGTTGACGTACCTTCAGGTGTGCGGTACCATTGTGTTGGCGTACTTTCAAGTGCGTGTGGTACCATTGTGTTGACGTGCCTTCAGGTGTGTGGTACCATTGTGTTGGCGTACTTTCAAGTGCGTGTGGTACCGTAATAATTTACTTTTATACGTGCAGGAGTGTGGTACCTGTCAGTCGTGGCGCTGGTATTCTGCCTGGTACCGGGGATACAGGTACTCGCTGAAGACTTGCTACCTGCCATGCTCATCACGCTGGAGTGAGTGAAGTCCCGTTATATATAATGGCTCCCAAATAACAAAAGTTTTTCTCCGATGTGTAATGGAAGAAACGGCAGTCATTAAGTGCATAAGTCTCCTGAAATGAGGAGTTGAAGACTGCTATTTTTTATTTTGAAATTCCCAACCTGATATAGGGAGATGAAACCTGCTATCTCTTTATTTTGAAATTCCCAACCTGATATAGGGAGATGAAACCTGCTATCTCTTTATTTTGAAATTCACAACCTGATATGGGGAGATGAAACATGCTATCTCTTTATTTTGAAATTCACAACCTGATATAGGGAGATGAAACCTGCTATCTCTTTATTTTGAAATTCACAACCTGATATGGGGAGATGAAACATGCTATCTCTTTATTTTGAAATTAACAACCTGGTATAGGGAGATGAAACATGCTATCTCTTTATTTTGAAATTAACAACCTGATATAGGGAGATGAAACCTGCTATCTCTTTATTTTGAAATTCCCAACCTGATATAGGGAGATGAAACCTGCTATCTCTTTATTTTGAAATTCACAACCTGATATGGGGAGATGAAACATGCTATCTCTTTATTTTGAAATTCACAACCTGATATAGGGAGATGAAACCTGCTATCTCTTTATTTTGAAATTCACAACCTGATATGGGGAGATGAAACATGCTATCTCTTTATTTTGAAATTAACAACCTGGTATAGGGAGATGAAACATGCTATCTCTATTTTGAAATTCACAACCTGATATAGGGAGATGAAACATGCTATCTCTTTATTTTGAAATTAACAACCTGATATGGGGAGATGAAACCTGCCATCTCTTTATTTTGAAATTCACAACCTGATATGGGGAGATGAAACCTGCCATCTCTTTATTTTGAAATTCACAACCTGATATAGGGAGATGAAACCTGCCATCTCTTTATTTTGAAATTCACAACCTGATATGGGGAGATGAAACCTGCCATCTCTTTATTTTGAAATTCACAACCTGATATAGGGAGATGAAACCTGCCATCTCTTTATATTGAAATTCACAACCTGATATAGGGAGATGAAACCTGCTCTCTCTTTATTTTGAAATTCCCAACCTGATATGGGGAGATGAAACCTGCCATCTCTTTATTTTGAAATTCACAACCTGATATGGGGAGATGAAACCTGCCATCTCTTTATTTTGAAATTCACAACCTGATATAGGGAGATGAAACCTGCCATCTCTTTATTTTGAAATTCACAGCCTGATATAGGGAGATGAAACCTGCTCTCTCTTTATTTTGAAATTCACAACCTGATACAGGGAGATGAAACCTGCCATCTCTTTATTTTGAAATTCACAACCTGATATAGGGAGATGAAACCTGCTCTCTCTTTATTTTGAAATTCACAACCTGATATAGGGAGATGGAACCTGCCATCTCTTTATTTTGAAAGTCACAATCTGATATAGGGAGATGAAACCTGCCATCTCTTTATTTTTAAATTCACAACCTGATATAGGGAGATGAAACCTGCCATCTCTTTATTTTTAAATTCACAACCTGATATAGGGAGATGAAACATGCCATCACTTTATTTTTAAATTCACAACCTGATATAGGGAGATGAAACCTGCCATCTCTTTATTTTTAAATTCACAACCTGATATGGGGAGATGAAACCTGCTATCACTTTATTTTGAAATTCACAACCTGATATAGGGAAATGAAACCTGCCATCTCTTCATTTTTAAATTCTCCTGAACGTGAATGGTCAAAAATACCTTAACAAGCGACATCTTTATGGGCATTGGAAATGCGAAGCTGTATACTGTCGTTAGTTTATGGGTGTTGCCCGAATTGATGATGTGTTAAGGGGCTACAAATTTCTGATCAAGCCAAAATAAAAGTTTCAAAAAGCCCTCAACAAAACTTTACAGACGCTAAGTGACCGTCAAAATTTACACGGCATGAAAATTCGGTTTCACCGAAGTAGAATAGAAGAATAACGAAGAAGCCTGCCTCGAATAACGCTATCAAGTTCTGTATTTGTCAAGGAAATTGAAGCGTCATAATTTCTAAAAAAAAAATCAAATTCAAAACCAAGAAGTTCATCCAGCTCTACGGAAGGGCAGGTTAGTGCGCAAGCTTTTAACTACGACACTTTACGAAGCCGTAACTTTCACTAAGACGTCGTAACTCAGATTTACGAAGTCGTAACTGACACTTGAAAGCATTTTATCCCTTGAAGGCTTGAGAAGAACCAGGTTTTGTTTTCATTTAATATTCTTCAGTTGTTGTGGAAATAAAGTTTGTGTGAGGAAAAAATCAGAAATGATTTTCTAAAAATAAACAAGTTTTCGCATAGGGAGAGAGCATAATGAAAAATGAAAGTTGGTGCGTCAAAAATTAATTTTACCCTCGTAAAAGAACACTTATAAGGCTGAAAAACGTTTTGCATGAGAAAGGAGTGACTTTTGCGTCGAGAAGATACGATTGAATTTGGACAAATGCGTGGAAAACGAAAAATTCTGCTTCATAAACGAATTTTACGTCAGAGTTGTACAGCTTTCACGTTAAAAGCAATTTTACTTCAGAAATGTACAACTTTCGCGTTGAAAAAAAATTTAACCTCAGAAATGTCAAACTTTCGCGTTAAAAACAAATCTTACGTCAGGATGGATGACTGGAATTTTGAGTCGGGAAGACACAATTAATTAAGGTTTGTCTGCTGCACAGCGAGGTGGCGACCCATTAATTTAGGTTTATCTGCTGCACAGCGAGGTGGCGACCCATTAATTTAGGTGTCTGCTGCACAGTGAGGTGGCGACCCATCAATTTAGGTTTGTCTGCTGCACAGCGAGGTGGCGACACATTAATTTAGGTTTGTCTGCTGCACAGCGAGGTGGCGACCTATTAATTTAGGTTTGCCTGCTGCACAGCGAGGTGGCGACCCATTAATTCAGGTTTGCCTGCTGCACAGCGAGGTGGCGACCCATTAATTTAGGTGTCTGCTGCACAGCGAGGTGGCGACCCATTAATTTAGGTTTGTCTGCTGCACAGCGAGGTGGCGACCCATTAATTTAGGTTTGTCTGCTGCACAGCGAGGTGGCGACCCATTAGTTTAGGTTTGTCTGCTGCACAGCGAGGTGGCGACCCATTAATTTAGGTTTGCCTGCTGCACAGCGAGGTGGCGACCCATTAATTCAGGTTTGCCTGCTGCACAGCGAGGTGGCAACCCATTAATTTAGGTTTGTCTGCTGCACAGCGAGGTGGCGACCCATTAATTTAGGTTTGTCTGCTGCACAGCGAGGTGGCGACCCATCAATTTAGGTGTCTGCTGCACAGCGAGGTGGCGACCCATTAATTTAGGTTTGCCTGCTGCACAGCGAGAGGGCGACGCTGGAGTACAGCCGCAGGATCTACATGATGCCCTACGCACGGGCCGCGCCCTACGTGCTGGGTGGCGTGTGCGGGCTGCTCCTACTGCAGGACCAAGCTGCTCCTGAGGTGAGATCGCCATTGAAGGGTCGGACGCAGAAGGGTCGGGTTAGTGACTTGGAATAAATTCGCCATGGGAATTCATTTTTATGTATTCTATTTATCTTTTTGTTTAAACACTGCGACGGGTTCATTTCCTCCCACACTTTTGTTTAAACACCGCCATGGGTTCGTGTTCGTGACTTGGAATAACTTCACCGTGGGAATGTATTTGTATGTTTTCCACTTATCTTCTTGTTCAAACACTGCCATGGGTTCGTGATTGTGTTTAGGATAGCTTCACCATGGGAATGCATTTGTATGTTTTCCACTTTTCTTTTTCTTCAAACACTGCCATGGGATGTTGTAACATCTATGTACGTTTACTAATCAAAAACCATCATATTGAGACATTTAAAAAATCAGCATTACGCGTCTTATCCATCAACTTTATTGGAAATAAACGATTTTTATTCTTCCTACCTTCTTTCTTTTCGTTAACATCCAAGAGTCGAATGTTAGCGTTAAGTGTTAAAAATTGAGCGTCGGACGAGAGAATGTGTTGAAATGATGATTTTACTGCAGGTATAGAAGTCGTCCGAATGTTGCCTTTGTCCGCCTGCTGTGTTCCTGACGGTAACCAACACACAGGCAAGTCGCACATAGCACGAAGATTAACAGCAAGCAAACAGATGGCTAAGTTGTTGCAACCATGAATTGTTGCAACGAAGTCTCGGAATTTTCAAGAAAATTTTTGCGTGTCTTCTTTCCATTTTCAGCAGAAATTGAAGTCGCGGACTAAAAATAGGCTTTGAACGGAGATTATTTTCTTTCCAGGTTGACGGCGTCCGGCAATACCCCCTCTGGCGACGGCTTCTGGAGAGCAAGGTTGTTACTTCAGCTCTACGGTCGCTTCTGTGTTTTGTGGTGTTGTGAATTTGTGCAGACTGATCAATCAGCTCCGCAGAATAGATGTTAGTTTAAGCCTCCTTACCCGCTATAAAATCGCTCCGAAGAGAGAAAGGAGGCAGGCACCATTTAGGATGCAGATAAGGGAACGTAGAATTCATGCAGATGGTGCATAGAAACAGTAAGTTCAGATAGAAGTTTATGAAACAAGATAAAAGTTAAAGAAGAAAGTAGTGGGTGCTGAAAAATAGAACAGTGGACCGGAAAAAGGTGATCCTCAACTTTTAATCAACAAATTTCCCTTCAGCAAAAAGAAGGCCTACCTAACTCAACTCTCAGCTCAGACCCCTACACATTTTCCCCCTGGGAGCGCTATTTCCCATAGATACAATAGTTGTATCCCCCTGACGGTCGATAAGCTCCACATTCCTATGCAATGTGCTTAAGGTACGTTCTGAGGTTTTGTAAAATAACAAGAAGGTAACACTAATTCAACACATAATTCGTAGGAAGTCCCTTTTGTCCACTTTTGATGCTACATAGTAGAGACAAAATCAACGATTTGAAGAGATTCAAAGTCCTTATGTAAACTATTGAATTGTCACTAACAACCGTATGGTGGATACGATGTGAGTGAGGAGACGCTTTTCTTTCTAAGTTTATTATTTTACCGACATTTCTCCTTGCGCACTGGATCAAAGTTATCCAGTCCATTCACGAAGGGGATGTAAAAAAAGGATGCTTTATTCCAATTAAACAAGCTGATGCAGGTCATTTTGTACATTGATTTTCAAAAGCCTTATAACTAACATCAGAACGCAACGACGGTTACCCCCGGTCAAGCCAGTACCCATTTCCGACCACTGGGTGGAGTGGGGAATTGTGGCGTAGTTCTCCCTCTTCCCAACAGGGATAAACACCAAGGGGGGGGGGGGGCATCTTCCCATGGAATGGCGCGATCTTAACCACTCGGCCACGGTAAGAACTCTCCTGCTTTGTGGTGCAGAAGGTGAGAGCAGGAGGCTGGCTGGTGTTCCTGATCGCCTTTGGTTCGGTGACGTTCGGCCTGTACGGCAGCAACGAAGTATCCTGGGACGTCCAGCAGCTGTCCGACGCCGCATCTTTCTTCTACGCCAGCTTTGCAACGGCGGCCTGGGCCATCTGCGTCTGCTGGGTCGTGCTGCTGTGCGCTCTGCAACTCGCAGGTCACTGTGCGCCATGGATGTTTTAACTTACACAATTAATGGCAACGAGTGTATCACTGATACACTCCTCCGTCCATTTAATAGTAATCGCTGGAGGATAATTTGATCAATTTTGGAGTTATTAGTTGCTAGTGTACACGGCCCCCATTAAAATGACTGGATTTGATCCCTTCCTTGTATAAATCATCCAGATGTGGATAATAAACGAATTGTATATCCATCTTGATAGTCCGTACCAGCGATTAAAATATTCTTGTACTTGTGCTCTGGGGAAACTCGTATCACAGACACGGCCATTAATCATACTGCAAATCAAATCAAAGACGCTGTTTCTTAAGAAACGAATACCAAGCAAATAAATAAACACCACCAGAGGGTATTATTAGGCAAGATTATATCGGATGACAGGTTTTTCACTGAAGCTAACGTTGAAATCCGCTAACGTGGGAATCTTAAGAGCGCTGCACTCGTCGATGCTTCCTTCATTTCGTGTAGTGCGCTCTGCAGCAAGAGGGCGACCATGTGCGTGAGGTCTCGTACCAAGGCTGTGTAGGTAGCGAATGGGATTTTTTCAAGTGAAAATGTTAGCGAAGGATGGGGAGTTATCGAACAGGGAATGAGAGACTGATGTCACTGAATAGTGAACTGTAGATAAGAAAATGACGGACTGAAGGAAGTTTGTGGATCGTTGAAAGAGAGATCACGTGGAAACCAGGTAGTCGGTACCAATTGAATGCATCAAAACCATGTTGCCGTGGAGACCGCGCATAGAGCGCTTACTGATAAGCTGTTACTTAAATATTTGAGATGAAAAATAACTAGTAACTATTAAACTACAACGAAGTAATTAACATAATGCCTTAACAACGACCGACGCGGCAGGCAGATAAATGACTGCCGAATCACAGCCGACATTTACGGACGAATTCTGGTTCTTTCGATCCAGTTTTGTGAGGCATTCTTTCGTATTTGATGCAGGTCCCGTGAATGATTTCCTGTCGCACCCGTTCTGGCAAGTACCGTGTCGGGTGTCCTACCCTGTTTACTTGATCTCCTTGCCAATACAAAAGTGGATTTTCTACTCGCTGCTCACAGACGTCTACCTCAGCCACCTCTCAATCGTAAGCTACAGAAAGGCTAACACTATTTATTATCTTATATAATAGCGGCGTAGCTAAGATACTACAATAACAGTTGTGTAGCTAAGATACTGCAATAATAGTTGTGTAGCTAAGATACTGCAATAATAGTTGTGTAGCTAAGATACTGCAATAATAGTTGTGTAGCTAAGATACTACAATAACAGTTGTGTAGCTAAGATACTGCAATAACAGTTGTGTAGCTAAGAAACTACAATAACAGTTGTGTAGCTAAGATACTACAATAACAGTTGTGTAGCTAAGATACTGCAATAACAGTTGTGTAGCTAAGAAACTACAATAACAGTTGTGTAGCTAAGATACTACAATAACAGTTGTGTAGCTAAGATACTACAATAACAGTTGTGTAGCTAAGATACTACAATAACAGTTTTGTAGCTAAGATACTACAATAACAGTTGTGTAGCTAAGATACTACAATAACAGTTGTGTAGCTAAGATATTACAATAAAAGTTGTGTAGCTAAGATACTACAATAACAGTTGTGTAGCTAAGATACTACATTAACAGTTGTGTAGCCAAGATACTACAATAACAGTTGTGTAGCTAAGATACTACAATAACAGTTGTGTAGCTAAGATACTGCAATAACAGTTGTGTAGCTAAGAAACTACAATAACAGTTGTGTAGCTAAGATACTACAATAACAGTTGTGTAGCTAAGATACTGCAATAACAGTTGTGTAGCTAAGAAACTACAATAACAGTTGTGTAGCTAAGATACTACAATAACAGTTGTGTAGCTAAGATACTACAATAACAGTTGTGTAGCTAAGATACTACAATAACAGTTGTGTAGCTAAGATACTACAATAACAGTTGTGTAGCTAAGATACTACAATAACAGTTGTGTAGCTAAGATATTACAATAAAAGTTGTGTAGCTAAGATACTACAATAACAGTTGTGTAGCTAAGATACTACATTAACAGTTGTGTAGCCAAGATACTACAATAACAGTTGTGTAGCTAAGATACTACAATAACAGTTGTGTAGCTAAGATACTACGATAACAGTTGAGTAGCTAAGATATTACAATAACAGTTGTGTAGCTAAGATACTACAATAAGAGTTGTGTAACTAAGATACTACAATAATGAGTGTGAAGCTAAGATACTACAATAATAAGTGTGTAGCTAAGATACTACAATAATGAGTGCGTAACTAAGATACTACAATAATGAGTGTGTAACTAAGATACTACAATAATGAGTGTGAAGCTAAGATACTACAATAATGAGTGTGTAACTAAGATACTACAATAATGAGTGTGTAACTAAGATACTACAATAATGAGTGTGTAACTAAGATACTACAATAATGAGTGTGTAACTAAGATACTACAATAATGAGTGTGTAACTAAGATACTACAATAATGAGTGTGTAACTAAGATACTACAATAATGAGTGTGAAGCTAAGATACTACAATAATGAGTGTGTAACTAAGATACTACAATAATGAGTGTGTAACTAAGATACTACAATAATGAGTGTGTAACTAAGATACTACAATAATGAGTGTGAAGCTAAGATACTACAATAACAGCTGCGCAGCTAAGATACCACAATAGTGGTTATGTAGCCAAGAAAGTGTATTTTGAATGGTAAGGCTTGTAAGGCGTTACATTTTCGCTGCGTTCTTTTTCTCACTGAATGAAGCATTGGAAATGAGGCCACTTTTGGTTGTCTTAAGAAAATGTTCATTTGTCATTTTTAGCTTACTTTTTACATCACCACAATGAGCACGATGAGTACATCTTATTAACAACTTTGTTCCTTTTAAAACATGTAAAGTCTCAATTCAATTGGTCGCACAATAAACTTACTATCCACGGTTTTAATGCCGTCAGGAATTAAAAGCCTGAACATTTACTGCGCTCTAACACGTTCACTGAGGCTTGTTAGACTGAAGTTCGATATTCAACACTGACTGCATTTAGTTTTAGTATTCGATAATTACAACGACAAGCATAGATCATGTTTTGATTCTGCATTGGTGAAAACTCAGTTTGTGACAAGCAGCTGTCGACGCGTTGAATTTTGAGTGTTGCAGTGAGGGGCTCGAGTGTTGCAGTGAGGGGCTCGAGTATTGCAGTGAGGGGCTCGAGTGTTGCAGTGAGGGGCTCGAGTGTTGCAGTGAGGGGCTCGAGTGTTGCAGTGAGGGGCTCGAGTATTGCAGTGAGGGGCTCGAGTGTTGCAGTGAGGGGCTCGAGTGTTGCAGTGAGGGGCTCGAATGTTGCAGTGAGGGGCTCGAGTATTGCAGTGAGGGGCTCGAGTGTTGCAGTGAGGGGCTCGAGTGTTGCAGTGAGGGGCTCGAGTGTTGCAGTGAGGGGCTCCAGTGTTGCAGTGAGGGGCTCGAGTGTTGCAGTGAGGGGCTAGAGTGTTGCAGTGAGGGGCTCGAGTGTTGCAGTGAGGGGCTCGAGTGTTGCAGTGAGGGGCTCGAGTGTTGCAGTGAGGGGCTCGAGTGTTGCAGTGAGGGGCTCGAGTATTGCAGTGAGGGGCTCGAGTGTTGCAGTGAGGGGCTCGAGTGTTGCAGTGAGGGGCTCGAGTGTTGCAGTGAGGGGCTCGAGTGTTGCAGTGAGGGGCTCGAGTATTGCAGTGAGGGGCTCGAGTGTTGCAGTGAGGGGCTCGAGTGTTGCAGTGAGGGGCTCGAGTGTTGCAGTGAGGGGCTCCAGTGTTGCAGTGAGGGGCTCGAGTGTTGCAGTGAGGGGCTAGAGTGTTGCAGTGAGGGGCTAGAGTGTTGCAGTGAGGGGCTAGAGTGTTGCAGTGAGGGGCTAGAGTGTTGCAGTGAGGGGCTAGAGTGTTGCAGTGAGGGGCTCGAGTGTTGCAGTGAGGGGCTCGAGTGTTGCAGTGAGGGGCTCGAGTGTTGAAGTGAGGGGCTCGAGTGTTGAAGTGAGGGGCTCGAGTGTTGCAGTGAGGGGCTCGAGTGTTGCAATGAGGGGCTCGAGTGTTGCAATGAGGGGCTCGAGTGTTGCAGTGAGGGGCTCGAGTGTTGCAGTGAGGGGCTCGAGTGTTGCAGTGAGGGGCTCGAGTGTTGCAGTGAGGGGCTCGAGTGTTGCAGTGAGGGGCTCGAGTGTTGCAGTGAGGTGCAACAAAGTGCCATTGTGCCCACAGGTACTCACCTACTGCGGAGTACTCGTGATCACTTTCATGGCCGCGTTCTGCATCAGCATTGTGGCCGAGGCGCCCTACATCGGCCTCTCTAAGGTCATCTTCGAGTCGTCACGGAAGTAGCGTAACTTCTTTTCTAACTTTTTAGCCTTTCGAAATAGTCCAATTTCTTCACGTGATTCAGAAGTGCTCCTAGCGTTTTTGTACTAAAACGCAGCAATTCATTAAAATGCTAGAAGCATTCTAGGATCAACTTACACGTGAAGAAATTGGAAGTTGTGTAACTGAACTTCCAATTCATATACGCCAACTTTGATCTTTTCTCGCTTAATTGCTGAAGAATAACTTTCTTTGCCGTGAAAATACTGAAGTGCGAGCTTCTACTCAGGCAAAGTGACTGCGTATATTAAAGGTAGAGGAACGTTTGATTCTTCACGCCCAAATGTTAAAAAATAACTTTCTGTGCTGTAAAATTATACCGTAATGCAAGCTTATACTCAGGCAAAAAGACTGCAAATATTCGAGTCAGTGGAACTTTCGATTGTATTTTCTCCTGCATCAAAAGCTTATAGAGTAAGTTTGAATAAAGCTTGTACAGTTTGAATTTCAAAAACTTGTGTTACTTCAATCCGCTACCAGCAGCATTATTGATATATAAGAAAGTTTTGGCCTCCCTTAACCACGACAAAGATGTTCCAAGAGAGGAAGGAGGAAGACACCATTTAGTATGGAGTTGAGGGAACGCGGAATCTATGCACTAGGTGTATAGAAACAGTAAGCTAAGAAAGAAGGTTATGAAACAAGAAAAAGTTGAAGAAGAAAATAGTAGGTGCTGAGAAACAGGACAACAGTGAACCGAGAAAAATCCATTTATTTTAACAAAAAGAAAGCCTACCTAACGCTTAGCTCGGGCCCTGACATAATCCCCCTGGGAGCACTAATTCCCATAGATACAACGGTTGTATCCCTCTGAGGGGTCTACCAGCAGCAACACCACAGCACAGACACTGGAAAGCATATCCTCCAGATCCGGCGTGACGGTCGTGCGCTGTTCCACACACTCGTTCAGGACAGACCGGCACTTTACTTTAGGTTACAGCAGGGCTTATCAACCGGGGGTACATGTACCCCCACGGGTACATTCAACGTGCTTCATATGTTAAAATGTACAATATAAATTAGAATACAACCGTATAAGTATTTATAATTATTAATCATTAAGTGTATTTTTATAGTTTCTTAATTTTCAACTGTGCTGGGGGTACATGAAGATACATAATTAAGCTAAGAGGGTACACGACAATGGAAAGTTTGAGAAGCCCTGGATTACAGCCTTGGAAGAATGAGGTATTTTTTCCCATTTAACACGTTCACCGCGTATTGGGTAATACGTGTTCCAATAGGTTAATTATCGCCCTTTCAAGTACCGGAATTAATGAACGGCAATTTCTTCTATTTCTTGACTTCATAAAAAAATAATTATCATACGGAGTGAAATATCGTGCAATTGTATTCTTGATAATTGTTTAGCAAAAATAAAAATGCATTCTAGCAGAAAAGTCGATTTTCCTATTCTGCTACTCACAACCTAACCAAACCAACAGTTAACAACCGCGGCGACGCGGTGAAGGTGTTAATGATATGGATATGCTTCAAGTTCTTAACCGTTAAGGAGGCAGTCCTCTTTTAA
The DNA here is from genome assembly GCA_030386875.1 of Morinoia aosen. NCBI lineage: Eukaryota > Metazoa > Arthropoda > Malacostraca > Amphipoda > Talitridae > Morinoia > Morinoia aosen. Next base: position 16,155,933 of record CM059559.1, on the reverse strand, counting down.
TTGTGAAACTTTAGAATATTTGAAATAAAATATTGAGGAAAGATACAATCTTTTTATATTCGTTCGATGAATGGAAATATTTTAAAAACTAAGTCTCTAAGTTCATCTATACTTGACCTAATTTACCCATTATATTCAAATATTCAACTCTCTCATGATGCACTGTTCGGTCGCTAATCAAAATACTAAAAGCTTTACGCGTAAAAAAAAACTATAAAAAACTGACGCAAAAATTATATTATTGGTCCGTACTGGCCAGGGCAGACCCCCCTTAATTACAGATGAATTAATCTTTGACTGCGACGTGCGCCACCGGTGGTACACGGAGGTAGTCTTCATTATGCTGCTGACCGACCAGTAGTCGCAAACTCAATTCCCATAAATACTTAAACAAAGCTAAATGAAGACAAGATCCAGTTCATGTTTTTTATTTTCAAAATAGTTTACTACAATTGACTTTGAATTTGAGTTTGGTGTTGCACTTAATATTCAGTTGCCGCAGTCTAAGTGTTACTTTTTCAAGGACGAGATTCATGAGAATATCGTTACTAAACGTGTGCTGTACGACCACCGTGTGTGTGGAGAACGTTCCCACCACACGCTTGCTTCATGGTGACTAAATTTAATGCTACCTTCTTTGAACGAATCACCCGTTATTGATCGTCTACCAATTTATTAAATTACCAAAACCGATTATCAAATTAATCAAATTATCGATGATTATATCACTAAATTATTAAATCGCCAGATTGCCGATTCATTAAGATGTCAAATTACCGAATAATCAATTTACCAAATTATCATATTGTTAAATTAACGACCCACTAAATTCATTAATTTTCAAATTAGCGATGACCGAATTACCAACATTTATAATTTTCAAATTATCGATGACCAAATTACCAAAATACCAAATTCCCAAATTATCAAACTACCAAACCGCCAAAATTACCGCATTACCAGAGTCACCAAGTAATGCCAACCAGACAACTTTACCGAGATCGCCGTCACCTGCAAACGTAGAGCAGGAGATGACAGCCGCTTGTTCGCTGAAGTTATTGAAAGTCTTCAGTCGTTCAGTTAAGAAATTAGTTTATTTTCAATGAAGGTGATACATCAACTCAATTTCAACACTGATTGTACAAGAATTCTCAACAAAGTTGTCTTTGGTGGGTAATAACTGAAAACATAATAGGTATTTGAGGAGTCATGCCAGGGGTTAGAAAAACACATTCAAGAGAAAACATAAGAAGTATTCCATTGGATAGTTTGCTGTACGTTTAACAGCTTATAATTATTATTTTTATATAAGCAAGTTTTAGCCTCCCTTTACCACGATAAAGATGTTCAAAGGGAGGAAAGATGAAGGCACCATTTAGTACGGAGTTCAGGGTACGCGGAATCTATGCACAAGGTGCATAGAAACAGTGAGCTAAGAAAGAAGTTCATGAAACAAGAAAAAATTGAAGAAGAAAGTAGTAGGTGCTGAAAAAACAGGACAGCAGTGAACCGAAAAAGATGGTCCTTAATAAAACAAAAACCTATTCTATTTTAACAAAAAGAAAGCCTACCTAACGTTTAGCTCGGGTCTTCACATTGTCCCCCTGGGAGCGCTAATTCCCTTAGATACAACAGCTGTGTCCCGCTAAGGGGTTAACAGCTTATAAACAGTGCTCACCACCTCAAATACAGGATTCGTTTAGCTGCATTGCCATCAATACCGCAGCCACAATGGAAAACAACGGTAGCGACATTACAGCTGTATCACCATTGCAGCTATATCAAAACTAAAACTGCAACAGCTATACGTGAAACTCCATTTATTCCACTGCAGCAGCACTCCAGCTGCAGCAATAGGGCAGCTATAACATTAAACCAGCTGCAGCTGCATAGCAACTGAGCCAGAACTGCAGCTGCAACGGACCTGCAGCTAGAGAAAGCACCGGTGCAGTTGCGGTAGCATCACAAAATTCCTGTCAATAATTGATGGCACTCAACTTAAAGGGAAGCGACACGCACCGCCGCAGCAGAAGCTGTGCCCGATCCCAGTGCCGTCGCAGCGCTTCAAGTGACAAAGTTTTGGGTGCTGGAGTACATGTGAGGGTGGGGAGGTATGATAAGATGTTTTTTTTATTTCAATCAAGCCTGATACATATCATCTTGTACATTGGTTTTTCAAGTGCCTTGAAACTAACGCCAGGACGCAATGACGGCTACCCCTGGTCAAGCCGGTACCCATTCTTGACAACTGGGTAGAGTGGGGAATTGTGGCCGAGTTCTATTTTTTCCCAACGGGGAGAATTACCGGGCAGCACTGCCGGGATTAAAACTGCCTACACCCTTCCGTGAAGGGCGCGTTCTTAACCACTCGGTCACAGGCTACGTTGACGTGCCAATGTGCAGGAAGGCGTGCCAGTGTGCAGGAAGGCGTGCCAGTGTGCTGGAAGGCGTGCCAGTGTGCTGGAAGGCGTGCCAATGTGCTGGAAGGCGTGCCAATGTACTGGAAGGCGTGCCAGTGTGCTGGAAGGCGTACCAGTGTGCAGGAAGGCGTACCAGTGTGCAGGAAGGCGTGCAGGTGTGCTGGAAGGTATGCTGCTGTGATAGAACGTAAGTTGTTATACTGGATAGTGAGTTGACGCACAACGAGGAGTGTCAGCATGCAGAAATATATGCCGCTATACTGAAAGATATGCAGGTGCGCCAGAATGTATGCAGGAAGTTATGCTCGAATGCATGCTGGTCTGCTAGAATGTATGCTAGAGGATATACAGGTTTGTTGTAAAGTGCGCCGTTATGCTGGAATACAGTAAATTAATCTGCTGCGCTGAAGATTTGTAGATATGTTGGAAGGTGCTGTGGAAGGCTTGCTGCTATCTGTGCATGGTGAGACATATGTATAATGCAGCACTTGGTTATTTTGGAATTTTGGCGTGGAAAATAAGAGATACCCATTATGATCAACGAGGAGTTATTACGAGAACCAAATTTGTGAAAAGTGGAAGCCTATCGTTGCGATTTGACGCTTAAGAGAAACTCACGCTTTCGGAAATGTTTGTAATGTATTAACTTTATTCCCCACCATCGAGCGAAATGAAAAAAAATATAGCTTCTGAATTTTCCTTGACGAGGGTAACACTCGAATGGATTCCAAAAACCGTTTTCTCAAGAAATATCCCAAAATTAAACGTTTGTCAGACCGTTGTGTTAGAACGTTAGATGGCAACACTCAAAGCAAGCTGTGTTGAGCACAATGAGCAGATGTATTTCTAGACGTAGCAGTGTACATTATATTCCAGGCATACTGGAGGTGTACATTATATTCCAGACGTACTGGAGGTGTACATTATATTCCAGGCGTACTGGAGGTGTACATTATATTCCAGGCGTACTGGAGGTGTACATTATATTCCAGACGTACTGGAGGTGTACATTATATTCCAGGCGTACTGGAGGTGTACATTATATTCCAGGCGTACTGGAGGTGTACATTATATTCCAGACGTACTGGAGGTGTACATTATATTCCAGGCGTACTGGAGGTGTACATTATATTCCAGGCGTACTGGAGGTGTACATTATATTCCAGGCGTACTGGAGGTGTACATTATATTCCAGGCGTACTGGAGGTGTACATTATATTCCAGGCGTACTGGAGGTGTACATTATATTCCAGGCGTACTGGAGGTGTACATTATATTCCAGGCGTACTGGAGGTGTACATTATATTCCAGACGTACTGGAGGTGTACATTATATTCCAGGCGTACTGGAGGTGTACATTATATTCCAGGCGTACTGGAGGTGTACATTATATTCCAGGCGTACTGGAGGTGTACATTATATTCCAGGCGTACTGGAGGTGTACATTATATTCCAGGCGTACTGGAGGTGTACATTATATTCCAGGCGTACTGGAGGTGTACATTATATTCCAGGCGTACTGGAGGTGTACATTATATTCCAGGCGTACTGGAGGTGTACATTATATTCCAGGCGTACTGGAGGTGTACATTATATTCCAGGCGTACTGGAGGTGTACATTATATTCCAGGCGTACTGGAGGTGTACATTATATTCCAGACGTACTGGAGGTGTACATTATATTCCAGGCGTACAAAAGGTGTACATCAGATGCTGGGAGTACAAAAGGAGCGCAAGAGGTTCCAGGCACGCAAAAGATTCTAGGAGCCTCAAAATTCATAAAAAATGACCAGAAATGTTCCTCTCAACTCGGGGTGACCTCCGGTGATCAGGAGGCAGGATAGCAATCGTGTTGAGTCTGGCACTGACTTACTTTCATCTCACTCAAAATAAACAAATGATTAATTCCACTATCTAGTTCTTGACCAATGTAGAGGACACTTTCAAACGATCGCGCTGAAATTCTTTAATGCATTTGGCAGCACATCCGAGCTGAAGTGCAACGTACATACTAGGTAGGATTGAAAAAATAAGCCTATGTTCATTAAACGTAAGGCTCTTAATGAGAAGAAAATCGCGTACTTGATCGTGATCGACCGGTTTTTCTTTTCAATATTAGAAATAAATAACATTTCTTGCCTTCACGTGGGAGTTCTTGCTTTTGATAGGAATTCAAATGCTGTACTGTGTGGTGCAAGAGGTACTGTGTGGTGCAAGAGGTACTGTGTGGTGCAAGAGGTACTGTGTGGTGCAAGAGGTACTGTGTGGTGCAAGAGGTACTGTGTGGTGCAAGAGGTACTGTGTGGTGCAAGAGGTACTGTGTGGTGCAAGAGGTACTGTGTCGTGAAAGGGGTGCTGTGTGAAGAGAATGTTGCACCGTTTAATGTACAAAGAAGGTAACAAGAAGAGCTAGACAAGGCTATTAAAGACCAACGGAAAAAGACAGTACGAATTGAAGCTGCTACAATAAAATGCAAAAAGTTACTCTTTAGGATTTAGGTTCCGTAGAAAGATTGTTTTTAATGCAATATATGTGCACTCGAAAGCGCGCGTGTCACTTAGCCTGACATTGTATGCTTGGCAGGAACGACTGCAGGAAAACAAAGTATTAAGTATTAAGGCAACTTAGTATTAAGTTTAACACCAAACTCAAATTTAAAGTCAATTGTAGTGGACTATTTTGGAAATACCAAACATGAACTGTATCTTGTCTTAATTTAGCTTCGATTAAGTATCTATGAAAATTGAGTTGGCGACTTCTGGTCGGTCAGCATTATGTTTGAAAATTACCTCCGTGCACCACCGGTGGGGCACGTCGCAGTCTAAGTGTTGAATAAAATGGCCACAACCCTCACGTTACGTAAGCACGACGCGCTTCACCCTAAAAGGGATGAAGTTGTGCGCCCGCGCTAGACAGCTTGCTTGAGTCAACATATTCGTCATGGCAGGCTTCCGCGTCGCGTGATGTATTGCAAATTGCTAAGTTTTAAGCCCAGCTTTTCTTAACTGAACAAAAATGGCGCAGTAATTTGAACGCTCGGCCCTCATTGCCCACCATGATGAATACTGCGCTGGAACGGCTTTAGCGCCACGCCTTTTTCCATTTTTATTGCAGAAATCAGCCCAAAACTGTGGCGTGCCAAAATATGTTCTATGATGGAACTGACGCTAGTTTTACAGGACGAGTGCCATAATTACACGCAAAAAACACACTTTCTATGAGTTTTGATATTATTTTAGTTCATCAAACGTGTGGCGTTAGCCGCAGTGAGTTTTGATAGATGTTAGAATTCCTACCCCACCAAGCGGGGTGCGGAACAGAGTTTAGCACGGCACAGAGTTCACAGAATTTGGCATGACGCAGAGTTTTATCGTGGAGCGTTGCCGGAGATGCGGCCGTTTGATTTATGAAGGGCAGTGGCTGCCCGTTTTATAACGGCGGCATCGCTGCGTTTAAGACCCCAATTTGATCGCAGAGCTTTTCTGATGAAACTTTGGAGGGATTATTGCAGAGGCGCCCTCCGGCGGTGGCGATGCAATACAGAGGAGGTTCTGTGTTTTGCTTCGAGAAGCTCCGGCCGTCGCCACCAACCTCCAAATTTTTCGACCTCTGCCATCAACCTCGAAATTTGCCGAACCAAAAAACGTTCTCCAAACCTTTTTCTTAAGTTGAACGATAAGCTTCTCGTAGCTGCAAAAAAATCCCGCTGTTCTTTTGATATGTTGTTTTTTGCATTAATTTTCAATGAAAATAATCAAGATAGGAAAAGCTGGTATAAAACTCCATAGACGTCTGGTGGACACTTGGTGACGTCTGGTGGAGACTTGGTGACGTCTGGTGGACACTTGGTGACGTCTGGTGGACACTTGGTGACGTCTGGTGGACACTTGGTGACGTCTGGTGGACACTTGGTGACGTCTGGTGGACACTTGGTGACGTCTGGTGGACACTTGGTGACGTCTGGTGGACACTTGGTGACGTCTGGTGGACACTTGGTGACGTCTGGTGGACACTTGGTGACGTCTGGTGGACACTTGGTGACGTCTGGTGGACACTTGGTGACGTCTGGTGGACACTTGGTGACGTCTGGTGGACACTTGGTGACGTCTGGTGGACACTTGGTGACGTCTGGTGGACACTTGGTGACGTCTGGTGGACACTTGGTGACGTCTGGTGGACACTTGGTGACGTCTGGTGGACACTTGGTGACGTCTGGTGGACACTTGGTGACGTCTGGTGGACACTTGGTGACGTCTGGTGGACACTTGGTGACGTCTGGTGGACACTTGGTGACGTCTGGTGGACACTTGGTGACGTCTGGTGGACACTTGGTGACGTCTGGTGGACACTTGGTGACGTCTGGTGGACACTTGGTGACGTCTGGTGGACACTTGGTGACGTCTGGTGGACACTTGGTGACGTCTGGTGGACACTTGGTGACGTCTGGTGGAGACTTGGTGACGTCTGGTGGAGACTTGGTGACGTCTGGTGGAAACTTGGTGACGTCTGGTGGAGACTTGGTGACGTCTGGTGGAGACTTGGTGACGTCTGGTGGAGACTTGGTGACGTCTGGTGGAGACTTGGTGACGTCTGGTGGAGACTTGGTGACGTCTGGTGGAGACTTGTTGACGTCTGGTGGAGACTTGGTGACGTCTGGTGGAGACTTGGTGACGTCTGGTGGACACTTGGTGACGTCTGGTGGACACTTGGTGACGTCTGGTGGAGACTTGGTGACGTCTGGTGGAGACTTGGTGACGTCTGGTGGAGACTTGGTGACGTCTGGTGGAGACTTGGTGACGTCTGGTGGAGACTTGGTGACGTCTGGTGGAGACTTGGTGACGTCTGGTGGAGACTTGGTGACGTCTGGTGGAGACTTGGTGACGTCTGGTGGAGACTTGGTGACGTCTGGTGGAGACTTGGTGACGTCTGGTGGAGACTTGGTGACGTCTGGTGGAGACTTGGTGACGTCTGGTGGAGACTTGGTGACGTCTGGTGGAGACTTGGTGACGTCTGGTGGAGACTTGGTGACGTCTGGTGGAGACTTGGTGACGTCTGGTGGAGACTTGGTGACGTCTGGTGGAGACTTGGTGACGTCTGGTGGAGACTTGGTGACGTCTGGTGGACACTTGGTGACGTCTGGTGGACACTTGGTGACGTCTGGTGGACACTTGGTGACGTCTGGTGGACACTTGGTGACGTCTGGTGGACACTTGGTGACGTCTGGTGGACACTTGGTGACGTCTGGTGGACACTTGGTGACGTCTGGTGGACACTTGGTGACGTCTGGTGGACACTTGGTGACGTCTGGTGGACACTTGGTGACGTCTGGTGGACACTTGGTGACGTCTGGTGGACACTTGGTGACGTCTGGTGGACACTTGGTGACGTCTGGTGGACACTTGGTGACGTCTGGTGGACACTTGGTGACGTCTGGTGGACACTTGGTGACGTCTGGTGGACACTTGGTGACGTCTGGTGGACACTTGGTGACGTCTGGTGGACACTTGGTGACGTCTGGTGGACACTTGGTGACGTCTGGTGGACACTTGGTGACGTCTGGTGGACACTTGGTGACGTCTGGTGGACACTTGGTGACGTCTGGTGGACACTTGGTGACGTCTGGTGGACACTTGGTGACGTCTGGTGGACACTTGGTGACGTCTGGTGGACACTTGGTGACGTCTGGTGGACACTTGGTGACGTCTGGTGGACACTTGGTGACGTCTGGTGGACACTTGGTGACGTCTGGTGGACACTTGGTGACGTCTGGTGGACACTTGGTGACGTCTGGTGGACACTTGGTGACGTCTGGCGGAGACTTGGTGACGTCTGGTGGAGACTTGGTGACGTCTGGTGGAGACTTGGTGACGTCTGGTGGAGACTTGGTGACGTCTGGTGGAGACTTGGTGACGTCTGGTGGAGACTTGGTGACGTCTGGTGGAGACATGGTGACGTCTGGTGGAGACTTGGTGACGTCTGGTGGAGACTTGGTGACGTCTGGTGGAGACTTGGTGACGTCTGGTGGAGACTTGGTGACGTCTGGTGGAGACTTGGTGACGTCTGGTGGAGACTTGGTGACGTCTGGTGGAGACTTGGTGACGTCTGGTGGAGACTTGGTGGCGTCTGGTGGAGACTTGGTGGCGTCTGGTGGAGACTTGGTGGCGTCTGGTGGAGACTTGGTGGCGTCTGGTGGAGACTTGGTGGCGTCTGGTGGAGACTTGGTGGCGTCTGGTGGAGACTTGGTGGTGTCTGGTGGAGACTTGGTGGCGTCTGGTGTAGACTTGGAGCGAATGAGAGCGGCAGAACGCGAATGCTTAACCAAGTCTAGCTTTCGCAGGTCGTTTCGCAGCAAGAAAAACCTAAGCACGACCCACCGGTGGGTCATATCGCAGCAAGAAAACCTAAGCACGACCCACCGGTGGGTCATATCGCAGCAAGAAAAACCTAAGCACGACCCACCGATGGGCCGTTTTGCAGCAGGAAAAACCCAAGCACGCCCCGCCGGTGGGTCATATCGCAAGCCACACAGTCATTAGAGCCGATGGCCGTCAGCAGCTCGGCGCTGCACCAGGACGCTTTGATCGGCACTCGAGGCCGCTGTATTGTGCATCAATTTTTGTGAGCGCAGTCACACGGGCCTCACTTCACCGGGAATTTCCAGGCCTGATTGAGAGAATGCTCGTTAATTCTAAAAAGGCGCCGAGTGCGTGAGGGCCTCATTTGCAGGCAAAATTCTCAATAAATCTCAAGTGAACGCGAGCAGCATTTGTGAGCCGCCAATGGACATATAAATCAACTGCAATTTGGGGGACGTTTGATATAGGGAGCGTGAGGCGGGGCAGCGTGAGGCAGGGCAGCGTGAGGCAGGGCAGCGTGAGGCAGGGCAGCGTGAGGCAGGGCAGCGTGAGGCAGGGCAGCGTGAGGCAGGGCAGCGTGAGGCAGGGCAGCGTGAGGCAGGGCAGCGTGAGGCAGGGCAGCGTGAGGCAGGGCAGCGTGAGGCAGGGCAGCGTGAGGCAGGGCAGCGTGAGGCAGGGCAGCGTGAGGCAGGGCAGCGTGAGGCAGGGCAGCGTGAGGCAGGGCAGCGTGAGGCAGGGCAGCGTGAGGCAGGGCAGCGTGAGGCAGGGCAGCGTGAGGCAGGGCAGCGTGAGGCAGGGCAGCGTGAGGCAGGGCAGCGTGAGGCAGGGCAGCGTGAGGCAGGGCAGCGTGAGGCAGGGCAGCGTGAGGCAGGGCAGCGTGAGGCAGGGCAGCGTGAGGCAGGGCAGCGTGAGGCAGGGCAGCGTGAGGCAGGGCAGCGTGAGGCAGGGCAGCGTGAGGCAGGGCAGCGTGAGGCAGGGCAGCGTGAGGCAGGGCAGCGTGAGGCAGGGCAGCGTGAGGCAGGGCAGCGTGAGGCAGGGCAGCGTGAGGCAGGGCATCGTGAGGCAGGGCAGCGTGAGGCAGGGCAGCGTGAGGAAGGGCAGCGTGAGGCAGGGCAGCGTGAGGCAGGGCAGCGTGAGGCAGGGCAGCGTGAGGCAGGGCAGCGTGAGGCAGGGCAGCGTGAGGCAGGGCAGCGTGAGGCAGGGCAGCGTGAGGCAAGGGAGCGTGAGGCAGGGGAGCGTGAGGCAGGGGAGCGTGAGGCAGGGGAGCGTGAGGCAGGGGAGCGTGAGGCAGGGGAGCGTGAGGCAGGGGAGCGTGAGGCAGGGGAGCGTGAGGCAGGGGAGCGTGAGGCAGGGGAGCGTGAGGCAGGGCAGCGTGAGGCAGGGCAGCGTGAGGCAGGGCAGCGTGAGGCAGGGCAGCGTGAGGCAGGGCAGCGTGAGGCAGGGCAGCGTGAGGCAGGGCAGCGTGAGGCAGGGCAGCGTGAGGCAGGGCAGCGTGAGGCAGGGCAGCGTGAGGCAGGGCAGCGTGAGGCAGGGCAGCGTGAGGCAGGGCAGCGTGAGGCAGGGCAGCGTGAGGCAGGGCAGCGTGAGGCAGGGCAGCGTGAGGCAGGGCAGCGTGAGGCAGGGCAGCGTGAGGAAGGGCAGCGTGAGGCAGGGCAGCGTGAGGCAGGGCAGCGTGAGGCAGGGCAGCGTGAGGCAGGGCAGCGTGAGGCAGGGCAGCGTGAGGCAGGGCAGCGTGAGGCAGGGAAGTGTGAGGCAGGGGAGCGTGAGGCAGGGCAGCGTGAGGCAGGGCAGCGTGAGGCAGGGCAGCGTGAGGCAGGGCAGCGTGAGGCAGGGCAGCGTGAGGCAGGGCAGCGTGAGGCAGGGCAGCGTGAGGCAGGGCAGCGTGAGGCAGGGCAGCGTGAGGCAGGGCAGCGTGAGGCAGGGCAGCGTGGGGCAGGGCAGCGTGAGGCAGGGGAGCGTGAGGCAGGGGGGCGTGAGGCAGGGGAGCGTGAGGCAGGGGAGCGTGAGGCAGGGGAGCGTGAGGCAGGGGAGCGTGAGTCAAGGCAGCGTGAGGCAGGACAGCGTGAGGCAGGGGTGCGTGAGGCAGGGGTGCGTGAGGCAGGGGAGCGTGAGGCAGGGGAGCGTGAGGCAGGGGAGCGTGAGGCAGGGGAGCGTGAGTCAAGGCAGCGTGAGGCAGGGGGTGCGTGAGGCAGGGGTGCGTGAGGCAGGGGTGCGTGAGGCAGGGGAGCGTGAGGCAGGGGAGCGTGAGGCAGGGGAGCGTGAGGCAGGGGAGCGTGAGGCAGGGGAGCGTGAGGCAGGGGAGCGTGAGTCAAGGCAGCGTGAGGCAGGGGTGCGTGAGGCAGGGGTGCGTGAGGCAGGGGAGCGTGAGGCAGGGGAGCGTGAGGCAGGGGAGCGTGAGGCAGGGGAGCGTGAGGCAGGGGAGCGTGAGGCAGGGGAGCGTGAGGCAGGGGAGCGTGAGGCAGGGGAGCGTGAGGCAGGGGAGCGTGAGTCAAGGCAGCGTGAGGCAGGGGTGCGTGAGGCAGGGGTGCGTGAGGCAGGGGAGCGTGAGGCAGGGGAGCGTGAGGCAGGGGAGCGTGAGGCAGGGGAGCGTGAGGCAGGGGAGCGTGAGGCAGGGGAGCGTGAGTCAAGGCAGCGTGAGGCAGGGGTGCGTGAGGCAGGGGTGCGTGAGGCAGGGGTGCGTGAGGCAGGGGTGCGTGAGGCAGGGGAGCGTGAGGCAGGGGAGCGTGAGGCAGGGGAGCGTGAGGCAGGGGAGCGTGAGGCAGGGGAGCGTGAGGCAGGGGAGCGTGAGGCAGGGGAGCGTGAGTCAAGGCAGCGTGAGGCAGGGGTGCGTGAGGCAGGGGTGCGTGAGGCAGGGGAGCGTGAGGCAGGGGAGCGTGAGGCAGGGGAGCGTGAGGCAAGGGAGCGTGAGGCAGGGGAGCGTGAGGCAGGGGAGCGTGAGGCAGGGGAGCGTGAGGCAGGGGAGCGTGAGGCAGGGGAGCGTGAGGCAGGGGAGCGTGAGGCAGGGGAGCGTGAGGCAGATGTTACAAATATTTTTTTCTAACAATGGGTCAGCAAAGATGTTTGTTTAAAGGTTCATCATTTCACTCGCAACTGAATAGATAAGGATGTAGTGAAGACTAAATTTGGACGTTTCTATCGATGACAATTCTTACCACACGCAACAATAAAAATGAAAGGTTGGAATGTCATACAAGAAATTACAGTAGATATGTTACGATGCCCACCGACTAATTACTAAAGAAATGTAAGAGGATCAAGAGAAATTTGAAACTCACGCACCCACAAGATTAAAAAACTGCGTTATTTATCTGGCTCTACTTTACATTGGAATTTCATGCCTCCATACAATCTGACCGACCCTACTTTACATTAGAATTTCATGCCTCCATACAATCTGACCGACTCTACTTTACATTAGAATTTCATGCCTCCATACAATCTGACCGACCCTACTTTACATTAGAATTTCATGCCTCCATACAAACTGACAGCCCCTACTTTACATTAGAATTTCATGCCTCCATACAATCTGACTGACCCTACTTTACATTAGAATTTCATGACTCCATACAAACTGACCGACCCTACTTTACATTAGAATTTCATGCCTCCATACAAACTGACAGCGCCTACTTTACATTAGAATTTCATGCCTCCATACAATCTGACCGACTCTACTTTACATTAGAATTTCATGACTCCATACAATCTGACCGACCCTACTTTACATTAGAATTTCATGCCTCTATACAAACTTACAGCCCCTACTTTACATTAGAATTTCATGACTCCATACAATCTGACTGACCCTACTTTACATTGGAATTTCATGCCTCCATACAAACTGACCGACCCTACTTTACATTAGAATTTCATGCCTCCATACAAACTGACAGCCCCTACTTTACATTAGAATTTCATGACTCCATACAATCTGACTGACCCTACTTTACATTAGAATTTCATGACTCCATACAATCTGACCGACCCTACTTTACATTAGAATTTCATGACTCCATACAATCTGACCGACCCTACTTTACATTAGAATTTCATGACTCCATACAATCTGACTGACCCTACTTTACATTAGAATTTCATGACTCCATACAAACTGACCGACCATACTTTACATTAGAATTTCATGACTCCATACAAACTGACAGCCCCTACTTTACATTAGAATTTCATGCCTCCATACAAACTGACCGACCCTACTTTACATTGGAATTTCATAACTCCATACAATCTGACTGACCATACTTTACATTAGAATTTCATGACTCCATACAATCTGACTGACCCTACTTTACATTAGAATTTCATGCCTCCATACAATCTGACCGACTCTACTTTACATTAGAATTTCATGACTCCATACAATCTGACCGACCCTACTTTACATTAGAATTTCATGCCTCCATACAATCTGACTGACCATACTTTACATTAGAATTTCATGACTCCATACAATCTGACTGACCCTACTTTACATTAGAATTTCATGCCTCCATACAATCTGACTGACCATATTTTACATTAGAATTTCATGACTCCATACAATCTGAATGACCATACTTTACATTAGAATTTCATGACTCCATACAATCTGACTGACCATACTTTGCATTAGAATTTCATGACTCCATACAATCTGACCGACCCTACTTACATTAGAATTTCATGACTCCATACAATCTGACTGACCATACTTTACATTAGAATTTCATGACTCCATACAATCTGACCGACCCTACTTTACATTAGAATTTCATGCCTCCATACAATCTGACTGACCATACTTTACATTAGAATTTCATGACTCCATACAATCTGACTGACCATACTTTACATTAGAATTTCATGACTCCATACAATCTGACCGACTCTACTTTACATTAGAATTTCATGACTCCACACAATCTGACCGACCCTACTTTACCTTAGAATTTCATGACTCCATACAATCTGACTGACCATACTTTACATTAGAATTTCATGACTCCATACAATCTGACTGACCCTACTTTACATTAGAATTTCATGCCTCCATACAATCTGACCGACTCTACTTTACATTAGAATTTCATGACTCCATACAATCTGACCGACCCTACTTTACATTAGAATTTCATGCCTCCATACAATCTGACTGACCCTACTTTACATTAGAATGTCATCCCTCCATACAATCTGACAGCCCCTACTTTACATTGGAATTTCATGACTACATACAATCTGACTGACCCTACTTTACATTAGAATTTCATGACTCCATACAATCTGACTGACCCTACTTTACATTAGAATTTCATGCCTCCATACAATCTGACTGACCCTACTTTACATTAGAATTTCATGCCTCCATACAATCTGACTGACCATACTTTACATTAGAATTTCATGACTCCATACAATCTGACTGACCATACTTTACATTAGAATTTCATGACTCCATACAATCTGACTGACCATACTTTACATTAGAATTTCATGACTCCATACAATCTGACCGACCCTACTTTACATTAGAATTTCATGACTCCATACAATCTGACTGACCATACTTTACATTAGAATTTCATGACTCCATACAATCTGACCGACCCTACTTTAGATTAGAATTTCATGCCTCCATACAATCTGACTGACCATACTTTACATTAGAATTTCATGACTCCATACAATCTGACTGACCATACTTTACATTAGAATTTCATGACTCCATACAATCTGACCGACTCTACTTTACATTAGAATTTCATGACTCCATACAATCTGACCGACCCTACTTTACATTAGAATTTCATGACTCCATACAATCTGACTGACCATACTTTACATTAGAATTTCATGACTCCATACAATCTGACTGACCCTACTTTACATTAGAATTTCATGCCTCCATACAATCTGACCGACTCTACTTTACATTAGAATTTCATGACTCCATACAATCTGACCGACCCTACTTTACATTAGAATTTCATGCCTCCATACAATCTGACTGACCCTACTTTACATTAGAATGTCATCCCTCCGTACAATCTGACAGCCCCTACTTTACATTGGAATTTCATGACTACATACAATCTGACCGACCCTACTTTACATTAGAATTTCATGCCTCCATACAAACTGACAGCCCCTACTTTACATTAGAATTTCATGACTCCATACAATCTGACCGACCCTACTTTACATTGGAATTTCATGACTCCATACAATCTGACTGACCATACTTTACATTAGAATTTCATGACTCCATACAATCTGACCGACCCTACTTTACATTGGAATTTCATGACTACATACAATCTGACTGACCCTACTTTACATTAGAATTTCATGACTCCATACAATCTGACCGACCCTACTTTATATTAGAATTTCATACCTTCACAGAATCTCATTTCCCATTAGAATTTCTCGGAGAAACATTGCCTGGGCTTCGTAAGGAAACTTTTGGAAAATTTTTGATTTCTCTACTTTAGTTTGGAGTCACGATAGCGACCGTGAAGAACCTTTGGAGTCTGAATAAAATTTCACCATCTTTTGACATTGCTTATCACGGAAACGCTCACCTCATGAACTCCATTTTAGGCCTAAAAAAACTCACCTCTTGAGCTCCATTTTTGACCTAAAAAAAAAAATCGAGGAAATGGGGCCGTTTCACTCCTAATCTGCTGAGTGACAATTTCTCATTTATAAAAGGAAGAGTCAAACTTTTTTGGCTCAGGGTTTCAAATGATCAGTATTTTAGCAGTAAAAATTGTCGAAGAAAACCCCGGTAGCACTTCGCAATTATCCTCGCATTTCTGTCTTCAGTTTGAGGTAAAAAAAGAGATTGATGAAGGTAGCGGGGCTCTCCACGCCGCTTTTTGAGCCGCAGCCACGAGGGGCATTTTTCTGGTGGGGCCTGGCCCCTGTTCTGGTGGGGCCTGGCCCCTGTACTGGTGGGGCCTGGCCCCTGTACTGGTGGGCCCTGTCCCCTGTTCTGGTGGGCTGTCCCCTGTTCTGGTGGGGCCTGGTCCCTTCTCTGGTGGGCCCTGTCCCCTGTTCTGGTGGGGCCTGGCCCCTGCTCTGGTGGAGCCTGGCCCCTGTTCTTGTGGGCGTTGCCCTTGTTCCGGTGGGCCCTGGCCCCTGTTCTGGTGGGCTGTCCCCTGTTCTGGTGGGCCCCGTCTCCTGTTCTGGTGGGCCCCATCCCCTGTTCTGGTGGGCCCCGTCCCCTGTTCTGGTGGGCCTTGTCCCCTGTTCTGGTGGGCCTTGTCCCCTGTTCTGGTGGGCCTTGTCCCCTGTTCTGGTGGGCCCTGTCCCCTGTTCTGGTGGGCCTTGTCCCCTGTTCTGGTGGGCCTTGTCCCCTGTTCTGGTGGGCCTTGTCCCCTGTTCTGGTGGGCCTTGTCCCCTGTTCTGGTGGGCCTTGTCCCCTGTTCTGGTGGGCCCTGTCCCCTGTTCTGGTGGGCCTGGCCCCCTGTTCTGGTGGGCCTTGTCCCCTGTTCTGGTGGGCCTGGTCCCCTGTTCTGGTGGGCCTTGTCCCCTGTTCTGGTGGGCCTTGTCCCCTGTTCTGGTGGGCCTGGCCCCCTGTTCTGGTGGGCCTTGTCCCCTGTTCTGGTGGGCCTTGTCCTCTGTTCTGGTGGGCCTGGTCCCCTGTTCTGGTGGGCCTTGTCCCCTGTTCTGGTGGGCCTGGCCCCCTGTTCTGGTGGGCCTTGTCCCCTGTTCTGGTGGGCCTGGCCCCCTGTTCTGGTGGGCCTTGTCCCCTGTTCTGGTGGGCCTTGTCCCCTGTTCTGGTGGGCCTTGTCCCCTGTTCTGGTGGGCCTTGTCCCCTGTTCTGGTGGGCCTTGTCCCCTGTTCTGGTGGGCCTTGTCCCCTGTTCTGGTGGGCCTTGTCCCCTGTTCTGGTGGGCCTTGTCCCCTGTTCTGGTGGGCCTTGTCCCCTGTTCTGGTGGGCCTTGTCCCCTGTTCTGGTGGGCCTGGCCCCCTGTTCTGGTGGGCCATGTTCCTCGGTGCTTGTAGGCCATGTCCCTGATCGAGTGCTGGTGGGCCGTCTCCTTGAATACCGGAGGGCCAAGCGCTGGTTGGCTACAATAGCCCACTCTGAAGAACAACTTCTGAACCGAATGCATTCAAAGTCAAGTTCGAGGCACGATTTGCACGAATTTTACAAATATTCTAAATTCTTCTGCCGCAAAATTAGAATAAGATGCACAGCCCCATCGTACTTCTCTCTCATTTTAGCACCCAAGAAAACATGCAGAAATTCTTCTTCGTTAGCGAGAGCAAAATGATTATAAATTAGTTTTAGCAGCCCTCTTCCACAACAAAGATGTTCAAAGAGAGGAAGGATGATGGGGCCATCTAGT
The DNA here is from genome assembly GCA_030386875.1 of Morinoia aosen. Classification (NCBI taxonomy): domain Eukaryota; kingdom Metazoa; phylum Arthropoda; class Malacostraca; order Amphipoda; family Talitridae; genus Morinoia; species Morinoia aosen. The sequence continues at coordinate 16,138,797 of CM059559.1, read as the reverse complement.
ATGGAGTTAAAGGAACAAAGGATCCCGTGCGTATAGAAACAGTCAGATAAAAAGGAAAGTTATGAAACTAGATAAAAGTTGAAGAAGAAAGTCAGAGTTGCTGAAAACAGGACAGCAGCGAATCGAAAAAAGATAGTCCTTAACAAAAAAAAAAAATTATTTCAATAAAAAGGCCTACCTAACTCTCAGCTAAGGACCTCATATTTTCCCCCTGGGAGCGCTAATTCCAATAGATACAATGGCTGTCTCCCTCTGAGGCTTGGCGAGAGCAAATATCGGTCCCGCCGTTCCAGTCTGGCTGGCTTGCAGCGGTCGACCGTAGGAAGGTCGTGACGGTCGCAGTATTTTGCAAGTCAAAATGAAGACTTTCGAAGTACAACAACTTGAATGACGTACACTATTTTCGTATGTCATTTTCTGTATTTGTGAGATGGTGCTACTTAGAGTGAGGTCTTCCGCCCTACATCGCCTACCCAGGTGCAGTTTGAGATGTACAAATTAAGTGTTTATCGCTAAATTAAATTTATGGAAATAAGTAATATCCACTATTAATCTCAACTAACGCTGTAATGCTAGCTAGAGGTAGATATCGTGCTTTAGTGTGGTAGACCCAAATTGCCGCAGTTGACCGCAATTGGTCAAACTGAAGTTCAATATTCAACTCAAATTTTAAGTCAGTTGTAGTAAGCAATTTTGAAAATAGCAAACATCATCTAGATCATGCCTTCATTTAACTTTCATTCAGTGTTTTTAAATATTGAGTTAGTGACGGCAGGTCAATCAGCGGTATTATGAAAATCGCCTCCGTTGCTCTCTGTGACGTGCTCTCTGTGGTCGGAGTGTTAAAGCGGTAATTTGCCAGTGCCCAGTGGTTCGTGGTGGACAATGATATTCTTACTCGAAGCCTCGGGAAATAATTTCATTAGTGAATTGTGACCGTTGGATCGTCTAACGTTATTAATTCTAAAAAACGAAAGAAGACTAATTAAACGGTAAGTCTATCTAACTTTTTTGCTATTGTCGCGGACACTTCTCATACGATAAAAAAGATGTACGCATCTGATATCAAAGGTGTATAGTACACCAAGGAGTAATTGTATTATTTATTATATTATTCAAAAAATCACTGAACACCGGGGAGTAACTATTATTTTATTATATTGTTCAAAAAATCACTGTACACCGGGGAGTAACAATTTTCTTATTGGCTGATACTTCTAGAAATTTTTATTCGTGTGCGTGTGTTTTTTTTGGTTTATTTTGTTGCGTCTTATCATCGTTTCTTTCTGAAGTGTACTTTATTTACTTGACACGTTGCTTGCAAAATTTTTTTAACCATCTTCATAATTCTTCGTTTCTCCTGGGCCTAGTTAATGCTTGGTACTTACAAAATTGCTAACGACTTATGACTTTAAATTAAAATTGAATATTGAACTTCAGTTTAACCTATCGCAGTCAAGGTGTTATGCCTTTTTACTTTCAACAACTTGCACGTCAGCTAAAGCAGTTCCTCTAACATGGCTGACTGCTCTTTCTGATTAGGGATTAGTTCACAATTTTCTCGTTTTAAGATTGCTTGCTCAACTATCTTTTCTTGAAATCCTAGTCCCCCGGACTGGTTCTTGTATAATTTCTGCGCCAAAAGTCTTCGTATGCTAAATTTCCGATAAAAGAATTAAGGTACGATTTGCTTATTTCTGCTCTGTGCACTAATCCTTAACTATATTTGAATGTCATACACTCTTTGTAAACTTGCTATATGCTAAGTGGTACATGGAACGATGCCTACCTCTCAGCTCATGACTCGTTGCTTTAGGTCTTGCGTGACACTACAAATAAACAAGCTGAATAATATCTACATGATAATTCTATAACAATGAAGTTCTCTAACCATTTCCACATCTCCCCTGCTTATCCTTTCTTCACCAATAACGTCCGTGCAAAGCGCGCACTCAGAAGTACAGGAGTCTTGACTCAATTCGTGTGAGCGAGAATTTGGGGAGATCTCTACACTGATGTCCCAATGATGCACTGACGACAATGTCCCAATGATGCACTGACGACAATGTCCCAATGATGCACTGGCAATAATGTTTCAATGATACACGGGTGATGATGTCCCAATGAATCAAAGCATCGTAATCTCAATGTGCCCTGGATCGACAAATTTTTTTTCATTGTTCACAAATTCCAAGTTTTTCCTTACCCGGGAGCGATCACATAGAAGTTGTTATCGACATTGATTCAACCTAAGCGTGCCCCATAATTTATTAATGCTCCACAAGCACTCCGTGATGCAGAGTGTAGAGGAATGGCGTGTCTTTCTTTTTTCTTTGTAACTTCTTTATATCAGAAAAGACGGGGAAAACAGCAATAGAATGCTAGGACCACGCATTGTAATCCTTGACTTCAACGTTGTCTACTGAACTTTGCAAGAACCCTCGACTTGAAGTAAAAGTTTTTGTTGACAAGCTGCAAGACGCAGAGTGCGCAAGTGCTCTCTATAACGCACTAAGTAACAGTATTCCGTAACATAAACTCACAAAGCGTTCCCCCACTAGCCACGCATGAAGTCTCCGGTGCCAATTTAGTTAATTTGCATGCCAGACTTTCTACACAGCGAAGGCGGACAAAGATTCCTAGCACAACTCCATTCCTTCAAAGTTAACTTCAAAGAAGCCATTAATCACATCGCAACAACGATACAAATGCAAAACGAAGAAAAAGGGAGAAAAAGTCTCGCTTCTTTGATCTTTGTAGGATATTGTCCTACGGGTGTTAACATAGAGTACGCTTTAGCACTTTTTCCTTAACACAGAGTACGTTCTGACACTTTTGCCTAAACACAGAGTACGCTTTAGCACTTTTGCTTGATACAGAGTACGCTTTGGCACTTTTGCTTAACACAGAGTACGCTTTGGCACTTTTGCCTTAACACAAAGTACGCTTTGGCACGTTTGTCTTAACACAGAATACGCTTTGGCACGTTTGCCTCAACACAGAGTACGCTTTGGCACTTCTGCCTCAACACAGAATACGTTTTGGCACTTTTGCCTTAAAAATCGAAAGCAATGTTAAGCTTAAATCAGCTACTGATTTGAAGCATGGAAAGTCGCAGATCATTGAAATAAATCATAGTTTAACTATCATTCACTAAAATCTTTTTAATTGGTTTTTCCTTTGTGTGTGTAAGAGTTGGCTTCGTATTACGCCTTCCGGTAGCGAATGAATTCATAATTATGAATAGATAACAATCATCTTAGAACACCATGCACAGTGATGTCAATAACATACTTGGAAAATAACCCACCATGTCAATAATATGCCCGACCAATAACATACACTGTCAGAAACGCACCCTTTCAATAACAAAAATACCTTAATAACATATGTCATCATTACCATACCATATGAATACTATATTTAAAAAATAACATACCGTGCTCATAGCATACCTCACTGTCAGTGATTCACAAATAAACTGTCCGGATTACTGACAATAGAATCCTACTTCTTTCTATTCTTGCGACGTGACCTCTTGGTATCGGTTCTTATTACCTCCACTCTCTCATAGGTGTCTTCCGACCCAGGTAAATAGAAAGTTCGTTCTGCCTTATCAATCTCTTTTGAATATTGTGAGATAAGATTCAGTTCTCGTTGTCGCATATTCAACTTAGTTACTGTTTAGAGTCTTACTTAGTCCGTTCTTTGTAGGCGGCACTGTGGTCGACACCTCAAGGAGCCTGTTCCGTAGCTGATGCCTGATCGCTGTTTGTCCTACTTGCTTCATCTTCGGGCTTCGGTCGTGCTACCCAATGGAGTGTATAATCTAATACTATTTATTCTGGGGACGGGATCTAAATTAATTGGATGTGACTTTAATGCTAGTAATTCGGTGTACTTATTATTTGTTAAAATGTAAAACCTTGTCTGTAAAATTAAAGATTATAATGAACTCGTGTGAAATCCTATATCGTTTGGAAGTTTAAGGGGTGGCTGGAACTTAACCCTAAAATTAGGTCAGCCGTTGGCTTTATCAAGCGACAAAACCCCAACAAGTGGCGCTGTAGACAGGATTGGTTTGTTGCATAACTTCCATTCGATTGTGATCGTATTTTGATAATTATTCATCGTTCCTTTATTTTCTTGTTAAAAAATTATCCTAGAGGTTTGCAGCCGAAAGTGGAGACAGTGATGCTCCTGATGCGTTTTAATGTCATTAATCAAATGACTGTGCACAGGAATCGGGTTAGATCAGCTAGGAACTAGGCAGGCGATCGTATCTATTTGGTGAAACTGGTCGCCTTGTGTAAACTACACTTCTTTGGCTGTGCGATTGTGGTGCTCGTGTGAGGCATTCTTATGATTTTTGTACCTCTAGAGTTATCCTGTCGGTTTAGTATAAATTCTTTTGTTTCTGTCCGTACCTGTCGTTGTGCCGCCAACACTGGTATAGCTTCGTGAGGCCGCGATAGCTGTTAAATTCATTAAGTGTAATGTGTTCTGGCTAATCTTTGTTTAAATACCGGTTTCTCTTGCTATTGTGCACTTGAATAAGTACCTTCCATTATGGATCGGCCTATGCCTACTTTGATGGAGTTAAGGAAGATAGGTGAGGACATGGGTTTGACCGGCTCTGAGTTAGCTACTTTCATTTGTTCTCAGCAGACCGCTGCTCGTGAAGATAGGGCACTAGAAAGGGAGGAAAGAGAGAAACAGAGGGAGAGAGAAGAAAAGGCAAAGCAGAGGGAACATGAGTTAAAGTTAGCTGAACTGACTGGCCGTGCCGAGCCAGCTCAGAATGTCCTTCCTTCACAATATTTTCCTAAGCCGACTCCTCTGGAGGACGGTGACGACCTGGTCGCCTACTTGATTCGGTTCGAACGTCTGGCTGAGCTGCGTGGTTGGATCAAAGAGAGGGACTACGCTATTCAGCTAGGGTACTTACTGACAGGTAAGGCGCTGTCCGTTTACTCGTCTCTCCCTACCGAAATAACCTCCAACTATGACGATCTGAGAAATGCATTACTTGTAGCATTTAAGTACACCCCCGATCAGCATAGGAAAACGTTCAGATCAGCTCGCCTCTCCTCCAACGAAAATTATATACAATTTGTTACGACTTTGGGTAGGCTGTTCGATCAGTGGTTTGAATCTTCCGAACTGACGAAAAGTTTCGACAGTCTAAGAGAATTTATTTTAATTGATCAATTCTTGTCAGTTTGTTCTCCAGAACTACGTATCTTTATTAAAGAACGTAAACCTATTTCACTTCGTGAAATGGCACAATTAGCTGACGCTTACTCAGACGCACGACCTTCACGAGCGAAACCCCTTGACGTAACACCCAATAACGAGTCATTGTGTCCTGAAACTAATGCTAAACATGTTCAGAGCTCTCCAAGCACTAAATGTTATGCCTGTGGCTTATCGGGCCACACTAAACGTAATTGTCCTCAAAATCCGGCAACGTTTGCCAGGAGCGATTCAAGTTACCAAGTGAATTTCGCACTAAATGCAGCAAAGCGTCAGAGTGAACTTGTGTCTGGTACCGTTAACGGTGCTCACGTGTCAACTATTTTAAGAGATACAGGATGTTCATGTTTGCTTGTTTCCGAGAAGTTGATTCCATGTAATGCAAATGTCCTGCGTACCGTGTCAATTTCTGATTATTTGGGGCGAACTGACGAATTTCCGGTAGTCCGCTGCCATATTTCTTGTCCGTACCTGACTGGCTGGGTTGAGGCTGTGAAAGCCCCTATTAAGTTCTGCTCCGTTTTAATTGGTAATGATGTGGATGTAGTGTCTGTTGTTAAAAATTTGCCTAACCCTGTTAACGTTAACGAAAATTCCACCGTAACTCTTAGCGGCACTCAACTTGCTGGAGCAGTGACTAGGTCAAAGCCAAAACTTTTTGATGATCTCGCTAGTCTTGACTCTACGCCAGCTGATCTCAAACGCCATCAAATGTCTTGCAAATCTCTAGCAGGAGTAAGACGTAAATTGACCCACCGAGTAATTGAACAGAATAAATCTGGGTACCAGTACGAGTACGTTGTCCATAACTCTATGATCTACAGAAAATGCATTTCAAGCAAAAACTTTGTGGATATAGGTAAGCTCGTTCTTGTAATGCCTAAATTGTACAGAAATCGGGTTCTGAAGTTAGCTCATCATGATCTAATCTCTGGACACTGTTCTTTCAGGAAAACTGAAATGAAAGTGTTCGACAAATTTTACTGGCCAGGTGCCAGCGCTCACATTCGCAGATACTGCCAGTCCTGTGACGCTTGTCAGAAAGTCTCTGCTCGTGGCCGCGTGAAGCCGGTCCTTCTTGCAAAGACTCCAGACTCTCCAGTGCTGAGGCTACCTGACACCAGTAAAGTCTTCGTCGTCCGAACTCATGCTTCCGGAGTAGCCGTTGGCGCAGTCTTGCTGCAGTACCATGACGACGTCCCATTTCCAGTGGCCTACGCTAGTCGTAAACTCACCGGGAGCGAACAAAACTACGCGGCTATTGAAAAGGAGTGCTTGGCAGTAGTCTGGGCATTTGCCAAGTTCCATACCTATCTCAATGGAAAAGAATTCGTTCTAGAAACTGACCACCAGCCTCTCACTTACCTGCAGACGATGAAGCCAAATAATGGTCGTCTGATGAGATGGGCTCTCGCGTTGCAGAGTTACTGCTACAGAGTAGCCTACATTAGGGGTTCTGAAAATGTTGGTGCTGACATGCTCAGCGGGATCTGCCGACAATAATCTGATCACCTAATTATATTACCCTTGTTACTACCCGTGTTTGCGTTTATTTAATCTTAAGAAGTTTGTTCTGTACTAAAGCTAAACTTTACTTTTGTGGCGGAGTTGCTGGTTAGGAATAACTAAAATGTTCTTGTTTGTTCGCATTTGTTCGTGTTCGTTGTTTAGGATTAAGGAATGTGAAACTATTCATTAACTTCTTGTGATGCTTTCGTGTACCCTATTTTGTGAATCAGATGTTTGTATATCTGTGGCAGTTATACTTCAGTTGGGGGGTATTGTCAGTGATTCACAAATAAACTGTCCGGATTACTGACAATAGAATCCTACTTCTTTCTATTCTTGCGACGTGACCTCTTGGTATCGGTTCTTATTACCTCCACTCTCTCATAGGTGTCTTCCGACCCAGGTAAATAGAAAGTTCGTTCTGCCTTATCAATCTCTTTTGAATATTGTGAGATAAGATTCAGTTCTCGTTGTCGCATATTCAACTTAGTTACTGTTTAGAGTCTTACTTAGTCCGTTCTTTGTAGGCGGCACTGTGGTCGACACCTCAAGGAGCCTGTTCCGTAGCTGATGCCTGATCGCTGTTTGTCCTACTTGCTTCATCTTCGGGCTTCGGTCGTGCTACCCAATGGAGTGTATAATCTAATACTATTTATTCTGGGGACGGGATCTAAATTAATTGGATGTGACTTTAATGCTAGTAATTCGGTGTACTTATTATTTGTTAAAATGTAAAACCTTGTCTGTAAAATTAAAGATTATAATGAACTCGTGTGAAATCCTATATCGTTTGGAAGTTTAAGGGGTGGCTGGAACTTAACCCTAAAATTAGGTCAGCCGTTGGCTTTATCAAGCGACAAAACCCCAACACTCACCTTATTAACAGCATAATTTATAAATAACATACCCTTACGCTTAGAAATTCAAATCAGAAGAGCAGCATCGTAAGATGACAAAGAAAGCTTGAATAAAAATCTAACATGCCAAGAGTGTATCCCTCACGCGGCTGGCATGTTATTTATAAATTATGCTATTAATAAGGTGAGGTAAGCTATGAGCACGGTATGTTATTTTTTAAATATAGTATTCATATGGTATGGAATTGATGACATGTTATTAAGGTAATGTTATTGAAAGGGTGCGTTTCTGACTATGTTATTGGTCGGGCATATTATTGACATAGTGGGTTTTTTCCAAGTATGTTATTGACATCACTGTGCATGGTGTTCAATTGAAAATCGCTAATTTGGTTTTCGATCAATACTCACAATAGCTAGTGTACGGTGTCAGTACATGAATCCGAACTTCTTAGATAAGATACTTTTTCTTCATTTGTTTCGTGGGCGATGTGTTAGACTCTAGAGCAATATTGCGCTGCCCTTCTGCCTCGTCGTTGGTAGTTAAAATTCATTTCAATTTACTTAGTTCACTCGTCCATACGTGAACTTGAATGCCATTGTCTTCTTAATGTGTCGCCGGCTTCAATTTCTGTTGTGTTTGGTTGCAGGTCTTACGAGTACCAAATTCCTTCGTCAGAGTTGGATAGCTCATTGTAATTCAGTGTAGCTCAGTATTATAACTCGTTGTAACTCAGTGTATCCTATAATTCAGTGTACCTATTAACTCGGTATTATAGCTCGGTGTACTTGGTCATAGTTTGTAAATTTGTCTTTACGTTAGACATTAACTTTTGCGATCGTATAGAAGTTTTTGTCCTTGTTTCTATTAAGTGCCGTTGATTTTTGTGACTGTTTATTCTCACTCATTTATACTATTAATTTTGGTCATGAAATCTCTCAAAGAAATCGGTCATTAACACGTTAACGGCGATGGGTTAAAATGAAGTTCAATATTCAATTCAAATTTAAAGTCAATTGTCGTAATCAACTTAGAAAATAGCAAACATTAACTGGATCGGGCTTTTATTTAGCTGTCATTAGGTATTTTAAAAAAATTAGTTAGTGACTGCAGGTGGGTCAGCAGCACTATAAAATCACCTAAGTGACCACCGGTGGGTCACTTCGCAGGAAATGTGTTGAGAGTCCTTCGCCCAATTAGGCATCGGGAACGTGGGGCTAGATTTTGCCCTCACATAAATACAGGTACATGAAGTTGACAAAGATCTTGTTTAGCTCAGCAGAAATTATAACCTTCATTTTATCGGTTTGGTTCGACACTATTGTTCCCTCATCAAGGTGACAGAGCTGCAGCTTTAATTGAAAATTACCACATACAGTAGCAAGTATACGCGCTTATATGAAGTTGATAAAGGACTTGTTGAGTTCAGTAGTAATTACAATATTCATTTCGCCTGCCAGACACGAAACGCTATTTTTCCCTCGTTGAGGGCGACAGAAAATTGAAAATCCTTTAATCGGTTTTCGTTCACTAGCGAACATGAAGTTCATAAAGATCTCGTTAAGCCCTGCAGTAATTATAACCGTTTCACCTGTCAGACTCGAAACGCTATTTTTCCCTCGTCAAGGCGACAGAGCTGCGGCGTCTGGCACACCTGCATGTCTGCGCAGCTCTGGCGCTCGCTTCTTCATTATGCAGATTGAGACGCAAACTTGGAGGCATCATTAGCCGCAGCCGCAATGCTGCCGCTAACTTACCTTCCCTCCAACTTGGCCGAGCACCCAGCTAATCCTCTGACGAACCCGCCAACTTTACTTCTGCTATTGCTTTATTTTTCTTCACCAACTTGCGTTTGGAACGAGCGCATGTAGAGCGCCGATGAGCTATGAAGTACCAAGGTCTCATTTTTGCTGAAGGACATGTGTTATCCCGAGCGTTCACACATAATTTCGAGATAGGAATTACATTAAATCTTTGACTTATCGATGAGTATGTTAGTTTTTACCATTGCAATTTACTAGCCTCCAGAGCTCTGTTGGATGCGTTTTTCAAAATGAGTCACAGATGCCCACTCCTCCAGAAGAAAATAGTACCTATCGAACAACAAACGAATCTTTCTAAGCTTCAAACTGATTTTATCGACCGAGAGCCCGAATTTAAGTGGAACAACGAGACAATTGGACTAATTTAGACCAATTAAAAAGTTATGAGCGTAGCATTTGAATAATTTAGCGACCCAGCTGACGGCGACTGACTTTCGAAGATGCGCTATCCTCTGGCTAGGTGCGCTATCCTATGACTAGGTGCGCTATCCTCTGGCTAGGTGCGCTATCCTCTGGCTTGGTGCGCTATCCTCTGGCTAGGTGCGCTATCCTATGACTAGGTGCGCTATCCTATGACTAGGTGCGCTATCCTCTGGCTAGGTGCGCCATCCTCTGGCTAGGTGCGCTATCCTCTGGCTAGGTGCGCTATCCTCTGGCTAGGTGCGCCATCCTCTGGCTAGGTGCGCCATCCTCTGGCTAGGTGCGCTATCCTCTGGCTAGGTGCGCCATCCTCTGGCTAGGTGCGCCATCCTCTGGCTAGGTGCGCCATCCTCTGGCTAGGTGCGCCATCCTCTGGCTAGGTGCGCCATCCTCTGGCTAGGTGCGCCATCCTCTGGCTAGGTGCGCCATCCTCTGGCTAGGTGCGCCATCCTCTGGCTAGGTGCGCTATCCTCTGGCTAGGTGCGCCATCCTCTGGCTAGGTGCGCTATCCTCTGGCTAGGTGCGCTATCCTCTGGCTAGGTGCGCTATCCTCTGGCTAGGTGCGCTATCCTCTGGCTAGGTGCGCTATCCTATGACTAGGTGGGCTATCCTCTGGCTAGGTGCGCTATCCTCTGGCTAGGTGCGCTATCCTCTGGCTAGGTGCGCTATCCTCTGGCTAGGTGCGCTATCCTCTGGCTAGGTGCGCTATCCTATGACTAGGTGGGCTATCCTCTGGCTAGGTGCGCTATCCTCTGGCTAGGTGCGCTATCCTCTGGCTAGATGCGCTATCCTCTGGCTAGGTGCGCTATCCTCTGGCTAGGTGCGCCATCCTCTGGCTAGGTGCGCCATCCTCTGGCTAGGTGCGCCATCCTCTGGCTAGGTGCGCTATCCTCTGGCCAGGTGCGCTATCCTCTGGCCAGGTGCGCTATCCTCTGGCTAGGTGCGCTATCCTCTGGCTAGATGCGCTGTCCTCTGGCTAGGTGCGCTGTCCTCTGGCTAGGTGCGCTGTCCTCTGGCTAGGTGCGCTGTCCTCTGGCTAGGTGCGCTGTCCTCTGGCTAGATGCGCTATCCTCTGGCATGTAAAATAAAATGTTCCTTTGTTATTTCAAGGCAGTTCTGGTAGCGGTGGGAGGCCAGAAAAGAGGAAATTAGCCTCTTAGGACACAGAATTAGCTGTCATTTTAACCGCTCATCTGAATTTGAGAGTTTCGACTGACTGACTCGTGCTGAGTACATACCGCCCTGTATGATTGTTTTTGCTCGTCATAGCCGTGCGGTTTAAGGACCTGCCTCCGTGCGGGCATCGAGGGTTCGAATCCAGGCGCTGGGTGGCGATTTTCTCCGTTGGGTATAGGGGAAAAATTCTAAGCACAATACCCCACTCTACCCAGGTGTCTGAAATGGGTACCGGTCTTGACCGGGGGACAGCGTCATGGCGTCCTGGTGTTAGTTATACGGCATTTGAATAACCAATGTACAAGGTGATATGTATAATGCTTGAATTGGAAAAAAGCATCAGTAGATGCCAATGTTTGTTGTCGGTTTTGTTGTTTAAAAGCCACATGGTTATGCTTTGAACGCAGTACATACGGCTCTGTAGGATTATTTGCACATAAGCTCTTAAGATTCACCGATAGTGCTGCTTACAAGTACCAATCCAGTCGAAATTTTTCACTGAAGCATCGATGATTTTAGCCGCCCAAGTATGGTCTTTCCCGTGAGCGTATAAAATCATACATGTATTGGTGGAATAATTGGACTGAGTAACCATCCATGAAGGTGGATCTTATATATGCCTAGGTGGACACTTGGCCTTCGTAACCAGGACACAGGACACACCATACAACTGGCCACCAGGACACAGGACACACCACACAACTGGCCACCAGGACACAGGACACACCACACAACAGGCCACAAGGACACAGGACACACCATACACCTGGCCACCAGGACACAACTGGCCACCAGGACACAGGACACACCACACAACTGGCCACCAGGACACAAGACACACCACACAACTGGCCACCAGGACACAGGACACACCACACAACTGGCCACCAGGACACAGGACACACCATACATCTGGCCACCAGGACACAACTGGCCACCAGGACACAGGACACAACACAACTGGCCACCAGGACACAGGACACAACACAACTGGCCACCAGAACACAGGACACACCACACAACTGGTCACCAGAACACAGGACACACCACACAACTGGCCACCAGAACACAGGACACACAACACAACTGGTCACCAGGACACAGGACACACAACACAACTGGTCACCAGGACACAGGACACACAACACAACTGGTCACCAGGACACAGGACACACAACACAACTGGCCACCAGAACACAGGACACACCACACGACTGGTCACCAGGACACAGGACACACAACACAACTGGTCACCAGGACACAGGACACACAACACAACTGGTCACCAGGACACAGGACACACAACACAACTGGTCACCAGGACACAGGACACACAACACAACTGGTCACCAGGACACAGGACACACAACACAACTGGTCACCAGGACACAGGACACACAACACAACTGGTCACCAGGACACAGGACACACAACACAACTGGCCACCAGAACACAGGACACACCACACGACTGGTCACCAGGACACAGAACACAACTGGTCACCAGGACACAGGACACACAACACAACTGGTCACCAGGACACAGGACACACAACACAACTGGTCACCAGGACACAGGACACACAACACAACTGGTCACCAGGACACAGGACACACAACACAACTGGTCACCAGGACACAGGACACACAACACAACTGGTCACCAGGACACAGGACACACAACACAACTGGTCACCAGGACACAGGACACACAACACAACTGGTCACCAGGACACAGGACATACAACACAACTGGTCACCAGGACACAGGACACACAACACAACTGGCCACCAGAACACAGGACACACCACACGACTGGTCACCAGGACACAGGACACACCACACGACTGGTCACCAGGACACAGGATACACAACACAACTGGTCACCAGGACACAGGACACACAACACAACTGGTCACCAGGACACAGGACACACAACACAACTGGTCACCAGGACACAGGACACACAACACAACTGGTCACCAGGACACACGACACACCACACTAGAAAGAAAAACCGTTTACTTCCAAAAAAGTAGACACATGAGGTGTAAAACACATTGAATTTTAGAAAATTCCTACCATAAAGGTTCTCCCTTAATCGATAGACAAAGCGTGCGAGGCGCAGAAGAATGGCAGCAACGGAGCTGCCTCCTGGCCTGTGAGTGCGGCGGACATTGCAAGGAAACGAGGGGCGGAAATGAGGGCAGAGAGAGGGGAGCGGTGCCCCCATCCTCATTAGCGAAGCTAATTGATCGTGTTGCTGCTCTTAATTAGCAATGTTAATTAGATCCCTACTTGTTCTGTGTGAGTGAACGAGCGGGAGTGAAATTTTATTATACTGTGAACTTTGCGCTTGGAATCTGGAGTTTTTACTCGGAGGACGACATCTGTGACCTGCAGAGAATCTTATTCCTTGTCATTAAAGTCGTAACACTCAAAAAATCACTGTCTCACTTTACTTATTCGTTAGAATAAGAAGTGTATGCAAGGGTGTAAAGAGAACGCATGAGTTCGATCAAATGGTGAATCAGGCCACACAGATTGTGATAATGAACGGTCTACCGTTCGACTGTGCACCTTGGCCTCAGTCATCTTAGCCCTGATAATCTTAACCCCACCTTAAGGTGGGGTTAAGATTTGCCATTTGTTATATCGTGGTTTTTCATCACGATATTAGGATTAGTAATTGTAGCTGCAAACTACAGTATCGGTAGCTGTAACTACCGTAACTGAAGCGTTAACTTCAGGAGTATGAAAAGGAAACTCTTAGTTAGCCATTTGTTATATCGTGGTTTTTCATCACGATATTAGGATTAGTAATTGTAGCTGCAAACTACAGTATCGGTAGCTGTAACTACCGTAACTGAAGCGTTAACTTCATGGAGTTGGAAAAGGAAACTCTCAGCTCGGTTCCTATTCTTGTACTGAATCATCCAAACACCGACACTGCTTATAAGCTATAGCGCTCGGAAGTTAAACAATGCTCTTCCGGTGCATACCAATGCGATGCGCTCCCAAGGCACGGTTTCCGGCGCGTGCGGTCAGGGCGCTTCCGACCCATTTGAACCCAAGTACGATATAGACATAGGGCAATCCGCAACCAGCGCTTCCGTCGGCGAAGGTACTAATTAGTACCTTCGCTCCAGTAATCTTAGCCTCACCTTAGTACCTTAGCCACAGTAATCTTAGCCCTGCCCTATAGCACCTTAGCCCCGCCTTAGCCCCGCCTCAGCCCCACCTTAGCACTTTAGGCCCAATTAGCCCCTTAGACAACTCCCAGTAAACCTGCGACCGAGCGAAACACTTTTCTGCATTCCGTCCATCCAGGCAAATACGGTCCACTGTGTTGAAGTCCTTCCATTAATCGCGTCTCTGTTATTGGCAGACAACTTTTACTGGTCTCTTTTACGAGCGAATAAATGCGAGCAAATTTGTCGAGTCAGCTAAGTTCCAGGACAAAGTTTTGTTAATAAATCCTTCAAAAGTTGAGATGGAGATCGCTTTTCAATAAAATGCTGCCCGGTCAAAAGCAGAAGTTGGACCTGGAAAGCCAGGCATCGCTACATCTCTGCACTCAGGAGTAACTCAAAAAGCCAGAGATAAATCTCCGAACTAATTTAACTCGTGGATTTTATCCTACTAAATGACGAGCGGAAAACTAGGCAAGAATGAGCCAAATACTCGAATTGGCTGCTGACCATCTAACTTCTGGGAGCTGGTAAACAAAAAAATGCGTCAGAGCAAACAATGTTATTTACGTGACCCTGCGGTGACCGGTAAGCGAGCTCAGGCTATCGTAGGTTTTAGAAGAAGAGAGCCATACATAGATACTGTTGTTGGTTTTAGAAGAAGAGAGCTATACATAGATACTGTCGTAGGTTTTAGAAGAAGAGAGCCATACATAGATACTGTTGTTGGTTTTAGAAGAAGAGAGCCATACATAGATACTGTTGTTGGTTTTAGAAGAAGAGAGCCATACATAGTTACTGTTGTTGGTTTTAGAAGAAGAGAGCTATACATAGATACTGTCGTAGGTTTTAGAAGAAGAGAGCCGTACATAGATACTGTTATTGGTTTTAGAAGAAGAGAGCTATACATAGATACTGTCGTAGGTTTTAGAAGAAGAGAGCCATACATAGTTACTGTTGTTGGTTTTAGAAGAAGAGAGCCATACATAGATACTGTCGTAGGTTTTAGAAGAAGAGAGCCGTACATAGATACTGTTGTTGGTTTTAGAAGAAGAGAGCCATACATAGATACTGTTGGTTTTAGAAGATGAGAGCTATACATAGAACCTGTCGTAGGTTTTAGAAGAAGAGAGCTATACATAGATACTGTCGTAGGTTTTAGAAGAAGAGAGCCATACATAGATACTGTCGTAGGTTTTATAAGAAGAGAGCCATACATAGATACTGTTGTTGGTTTTAGAAGAAGAGAGCCATACATAGATACTGTTGTTGGTTTTAGAAGAAGAGAGCCATACATCGACACTGTCGTTGGCTTTAGAAAAAGAGAACCATACATAGATACTGTCGTAGGTTTTAGAAGAAGAGAGCCATACATAGATACTGTTGTTGGTTTTAGAAGAAGAGATACATAGATACTGTCGTAGGTTTTAGGAGAAGAGAGCCATACATAGATACTGTCGTAAGTTTTAGAAGAAGAGAGCCATACATAGATACTGTCGTAGGTTTTAGAAGAAGAGAGCCATACATAGACACTGTCGTAGATTTTCGAAGCAAATCCTACATGATACTGGAACATCATTGTTCCCATCAATACCACACCTTTAGCTTTAGTGCCACTCGCTGACTTTTCCGCAAAGTATCCGAGGTATTTTGATTACTTTGCATTCCACCGAATGCGAATGACAGCACTGAGAATGAGATATTCATCACCGTGCAGTATGGTGACGTCTATCGCCTCAAATCATCGATCTACGTATCAACCAAAGCATATGTTGAGTGCATAGCAGTGATGAAAGCATTTTTGGTCTTGCATCTGAACGGCAAGTTATTTCCAGTTTGAAAGTTATTATTTAGATGAAGTTACTCCTTCAGCCTTACAGTACCTGGTAAAATTTTCAGTACCTGGTAAAGCAACAGGACCTGTTAAAAACAGAAGCTAAATATACTACGTGTGTGACTGCGATGAACTGAATTAACAGAACAAGAAAATCCTAGCTCTATTCCTGAGGAGCTTGTTCCAAATACCACAAGATTTTCCCAGCCTGGACTGGCATGCCATTCAAAAAATATTGCGTGTCCCGAGATATTAGTTCTCATTCTGAAGCTTCGCCCGCATACACATGTGAGATGCTGCAACGCTCATGCTGCATCCCAGAAACGCTCATGCTGCAACCCAGCAACGCTCATGCTGCAACCCGGCAACGCTCATGCTGCAACCCGGCAACGCTCATGCTGCAACCCAGCAACGCTCATGCTGCAACCCGGCAACGCTCATGCTGCAACTCGGCAACGCTCATGCTGCAACCCAGCAACGCTCATGCTGCAACCCAGCAGCGCTCATGCTCCAACCCAGCAACGCTCATGCTGCAACTCGGCAACGCTCATGCTGCAACTCGGCAACGCTCATGCTGCATCCCACCAACACACATGCTGCCCCTTTCAATAAGCTCTATCATTTATAAGCACCAAAGAGCTCAGCCGAGCAATGCGCAACGACCTGAGGTGACTTCCTCATAGCTATTGAAATTGTTTTTGGTCGTATTGCTGGGGGAGGTCAGGAATTTCTTTTCCTATGGATTGCTCTTCCAATGAACAGACAAAATTATGAAAGAAAAAGTGTTAAATACTTACATAACTGTCTCGATTACTTTATATTTCTCCATCTTTCTCGGAGAATAAAAAGAATCCAATCTTTCTAATTGTGCAACCGAGATTTTTGTCCACCAGCAACGAGAGACAACGCGACGAGAGAAGAGGAAACCTTGTTGTTGAAGGTCGATATCTCGGCTATCTTTCCCGTGTGCGGCGAGAACGTAAAAGATGACTGATGAACGTCATCGATCGAACCCACAACAGACTTTTACAATTGATACTGATACCTCTTTGGGGAGCTTGAAATTCTTCTGAGACCACACATTCCCAAAATACTCCACATTCCTAGGAACTGTAAGAGTAACTGTAAGGATACCTACGCTCTAGGTGACCTAGGAACTGCAAGTATTCTCCCTCTCACGAATAGCTGCAAGTTCTCACGGTTTCCAAAAAGACTTAAATTCGACAAAGTGAGTTATCAAGTAGTGAGGTACGAGGACGGTTTGTCACTCAGGCTTCGTTAAGTGCAACATAAACGCTGACATGTTTACTCTAGTGCTCTTCCCTTAGTCCACTTCACTCACGATTTGTCAAGGAATTTTTCCTTCGTCTCTCTGCCTTGATCACTTCTTCTCACTGTATACAAATCTAAACATCGACGTCGACAGCTAAGAGCGTAACTTAACATTACAACAGAACCGTAAAGAATTACGAAACATAAAGTAAAAAACTCATTGCAATCAAACTCATTTATCTTATTACCTCTGGCGCTATCGATAGCAGACGACACATTAGGAGCGCCGTCATGCTTTCCTACAGACCAGTTGTTCTTAACCTGGGGTTCAATCGAACCCCAGTGGTTCGGTGAATCTGTTTCAGGGGTTCGGCGTGGTACAGTTTGTGCACTAATACAGTATATAGTTACATATTTGCGTATGTTTCGAACTTGAAGAAAAGCAGATTTGATTTTTCCAACTACGCAGGGTTCGATGAAAGTATGTATGGAACTTGAGCTAAGAGTTCAGTACCTCCAACAAGGCTAAGAACCTCTGCTACAGACCCAGTCACTAGGGCAAACATTCCCTTCTTCTCCAGCCCGTCCCTCCCACTGCCCCCATGATCAATCACAGACTGCGCATCATTAATAACAGAGTGGGGGCGTTTTTTACCCCGCCAGAGTTCGAGTGTTTCTACTGCGAGACACGAGCCTAAGAAGCCATGGAGTAGAGATGGAGAGTGGCCGCTCTCTCATTATGTGCTTTAGAGAACTTTCCAAACAGCTCCTCTTCTCCTGAGACAACTTATCTCTATTAGCGATCGGGGCTTCGGGCATCTCGTTTGTCCTTTTCATCTTAAGGAAATTAAAGCTGAAAGGATTTTTTCGTGTGATGATGCTCCCAGGAAAGCTGGCTGGAAAGTCGTCTCCATCTTTGGCACATCACACTTAAGAAAACAAGATTTATTGCGCTATCATTTGGGAATTGAATGAATCAATCCAATCATATTTCACTGAAGTTTTTTGGCGTATGATACGTGCTTAAAGGCTAAACGGCAAACAGCTTTCTTGCGACATAACTGCTACTGAAACTTTTGTGCATTCCTGATCATAAGTTTAGGACCAGCTGAAAGGATAAAAATAGTCTTGTTTGCAATGGCATTGCACTGTGCTAAGCGATTGTAAACTATTCTCCTTTGAACGTGGTTTGATCGTGAACTGCGTTAGCAAGGTTTGTCACAGCGTACAATCGCACCTGAGGGAAAACGCAGTATTACAGTGGTTTGCTTCTTTCTGAAAGACCATGACAGTTCCGGAATAGAGAAATTTAGTGGAACTCATGGAAATTTCACCAGTATTGATTAGGCGAATATAATATAAGATCGTCCGGTAAAATAGGGAAAGAACTTCGAGACACGTTAAAGCGTTCACTTATACCAATTACATTTAATAATCATTCGGCGATACGTCAGGCAAAAGTAGGGTTTCTAAGGGAGCCCACAAATATGTGACGTTGAAAGAGGGACAATTTGTTTTTCAGTGAAAAAATTTAGCACAGAAGGTCCTAATACCTTCCTACGTTACCGGAAAAACAAAAGAGTTACCCTTTGAAGCGTTTTATATAACGCTCAGGGGTGGAGGTTCTGTCATGGTGTGGGATGCCTCTTCTCCAGAGACGCAATAAAACTTTAGGTTGTACAGGAACGTCCAACAGCGGCTGACTGCTTTGACATGTCACAGAAAGCATTCATTGCGCGAGGGGACCTCGTTTGTGTTGTGATGAATGGTTCTTCCAATGTGATGAATAACACAGCAATTCACAATTGCCGTTTGTCTAAAACATTTTTTCACGGGAATTTTGTCACATTTTGCTGTCATCCAGACTGTTCTCCCCATTTGAATTCGGTAGACAACGTTTGAGGTTGGATGGTAAGAAATGTGTACAGAAATGAACTGTAATTAAGACAGCAAATGAGTTTTGTGAAATCTCCATCACTAGGAGTAACCTTCCCCTGACTTTATTGGAAGTTCTCATTCCAAGCAAATTGCAAATAATTTTTGAGATTATCAAGAAAAATGAAAGTGAGGCTTGTCACCAAGTCCTTATTTTGCTAACTTTACTTTCATTGGAAAGAGTTTTTCTAATATTTGATTTACTGGTTTTGAACTCTTGACCAGATGATAAGTAGCTCAGTAATTTTAAAATGTGATTTCACCATTAAACTTTGAAAACAGAAATAGCTTGTCTCGCTCATCTTTTTATAGCAAGTAATGAATCAACTTTATCTGGAAAACTTTTGAAGTTTATCCAAGAAAAAACATTTTTTTACCTTGTCTCGAACTTACGATCATGTACAAGGTACGATCATGTACTTACGATCGTGTTACGCAAGAGCCGAGCCCAATAAGAATTCTTTTATAACTGAAGTTGATAGAATGCATCGCAAGTAAAAAGACTAAAGAATTAAATCCTTTCTAATATTGCAGTGCTCCGAATGTTTTTAAGGCTCCTGTAGTCATTAAGTTAAGAATAATCGATTAAATATGACAGCTGGGAGCCATAGTACAACTTCACCTACGTATATTCTATTCGATGACATTTATCATTGACGATATTTCCCAAGTTCGATGACTCTTACGCACCATACATCTGCAGGAGATATTAGATTCATAGTCAAGCGCACGACATGATACTTCCAGCCAAATTAAACGAATGATTAGATTAGATTAGTCGTTAGTTTTAGTCTCCCTACCCGCAGCAACAAATTCGATCCAAAGAGAAAAAGGAGGAAGGCACCATTTAGTATGGAGTTAAGGAAACGCGGAATATACGCAGAAAGGGCATAGAAACAGTAAGTTGGGAAAAGTTCATGAAACAAGATAAAAATTGAAGAAGTAGTAGATGCTGAAAAACAGGACAGCAGTGAACCGAAAAAAGTGGTCCTTAACATAACAAAAACATTTTATTTCAACAAAAAAAGGCCTACCTAACTCTCAGCTCGGGCCCTCGCGTTGTCCTCCTGAGAGCGCTAATTCTTATAAATACAATAGTTGATCAACCGAATGATTCCAATTTTATAAAACAAGTATCATTTCATCGCAAAATTCAATAATTGAGTTCCTCAGTCAGTAGAAAGTTAGCACTCAACACTTTTGACAGCGACGTGAGCCATATTTGGCCAGTGAGCGAGTTTTCATTATGATGCTGACCAACCAGCAGGCACAAACTCAATTTTTAATAAAAATACTTAATCAAAACTGAGGAAAAACATGATCCAGTTAATTTTTTGCATGTTCAACACTGCTTACTGCAATTGACTTCAAATTGAATTGAATATTAAACTCCAGCTCCACCTGCCGCAAAGTGTCAGCATAGATAAGAAGACTCAAATATCACGAGGAGCTTCTTTCGCGCTCGCCAAGAAATATGTCTAAGCGAAGTCCCTTCACGTGTGGCTCTACTTTACAAGCTCGTTTTAAAGAACAATTAACCATAAACTTTGCTCGCCAATAACTCTTCCTTAATTACCAGGTACGGTCTCTGCAGACTCATCTTTTTTGGGGTTCTATGGGCAAACTTTCCTGACACATGGTCTTCTGGGTCTGTTATTTAGTGACGCATGGTCTTGTTGGTCTGTTAGTTAATGAAAATATGGTCGTGTGTGTCTTATTTAATGAAAATATGGTCGTGTGGGTCTGTTATTCAATGAAAATATGGTCGTGTGGGTCTGTTATTCAATGAAAATATGATCGTGTGGGTCTGTTATTTAATGAAAATTTGGTCGTGTGGGTCTTTTATTTAATGAAAATATGGTCTTGTGGGTCTGTTATTTAATGAAAATATGGTCTTGTGGGTCTGTTATTTAATGAAAATATGGTCTTGTGGGTCTGTTATTTAATGAAAATATGGTCTTGTGGGTCTGTTATTTAATGAAAATATGGTCTTGTGGGTCTGTTATTTAATGAAAACATGGTCTTGTAGGTCTGTTATTTAATGAAAACATGGCCATACGTGCAAGTTATTAACGGATTCATGGTCATGCAGGCCCGTTATTTACTCACACATGGTGTGTGGCCCGTTACTTACACACACATGGTGTGTGGCCCGTTACTTACACACACATGGTGTGTGGCCCGTTACTTGCACACACATGGTGTGTGGCCCGTTACTTACACACACATGGTATGTGGCCCGTTACTTACACACACATGGTATGTGGCCCGTTACTTACACACACATGGTGTGTGGCCCGTTACTTACACACACATGGTGTGTGGCCCGTTACTTACACACACATGGTGTGTGGCCCGTTACTTACACACACATGGTGTGTGGCCCGTTACTTACACACACATGGTGTGTGGCCCGTTACTTACACACACATGGCACATGGTGTGTGGCCCGTTACTTATACACACATGGTGTGTGGCCCGTTACTGACACACACATGGTATGTGGCCCGTTACTTACACACACATGGTATGTGGCCCGTTACTTACACACACATGGTGTGTGGCCCGTTACTTACACACACATGGTATGTGGCCCGTTACTTACACACACATGGTATGTGGCCCGTTACTTACACACACATGGTATGTGGCCCGTTACTTACACACACACATGGTATGTGGCCCGTTACTTACACACACACATGGTATGTGGCCCGTTACTTACACACACATGGTATGTGGCCCGTTACTTACACACACATGGCATGTGGCCCGTTACTTACACACACATGGCATGTGGCCCGTTACTTACACACACATGGTATGTGGCCCGTTACTTACACACACATGGTATGTGGCCCGTTACTTACACACACATGGTATGTGGCCCGTTACTTACACACACATGGCATGTGGCCCGTTACTTACACACACACATGGTATGTGGCCCGTTACTTACACACACATGGCATGTGGCCCGTTACTTACACACACACATGGTATGTGGCCCGTTACTTACACACACATGGTATGTGGCCCGTTACTTACACACACATGGTATGTGGCCCGTTACTTACACACACACATGGCATGTGGCCCGTTACTTACACACACATGGTATGTGGCCCGTTACTTACACACACATGGTATGTAGCCCGTTACTTACACACACATGGTATGTGGCCCGTTACTTACACACACATGGTATGTGGCCCGTTACTTACACATGGTATGTGGCCCGTTTCTTACACACACATGGACAAGAGGGCTGTAAATTTAAGGAATCATTGTAGTGTGGACCGTTATTTACTAAAGAGTGTTGAAGTATGCATGTTATTAACTGGTAAATGGTCGTTTCAGCTCGTTATTCAGCGATAAATGATCTTTTGGACCCGTTATTTACTGATGCTTGATCGTCTAGGCCGGATGTTTATTGATAGATGGTCGTGGTGTTCATTATTGATTGGTAAACATTTGCGTGTGCTAGTTAGTGACTGATAGTGACTATTGGCTAACCCCCTTTAGTGACTGATGATGACAATTGCGTAGGCCCGTTAGTGATCAATCTACACTAAAATGCTGGCAATATCTGCTGACAAGCGATGGCGTGTACTTGTTACTCACTGCGCCACATAACGAAATGTAGCCGCTGTTTACAAGTAAGCGGTAAACTAGGTTCGTTATTTTATATAAAGTTGAGAAAAATTGCATTTTTATTTGAAATGATCAATGAGGCATACACGAGGTTATTCATTTCAAAAGCTTTGAGATAAAACTTCGACGACATGTTTTTTAGCGCTTATTGGTAATAAAATTTACAGCATATTATATAGTGAGTGGATTAGATTAGATAACCTAGTAATGAATAATTAGGACCTCATATCTTCCTCCTGGAAGCGCTGATTCCTATAGATGAAGTAATCGTATCCTCATAAGATGACGCAAAGGAAAGTAATTCAGTTCCGTCAAGGAAGGACAAAATTAAACTGTTTTTTCAAAGAATTATGATCATTGATGTCTCCCCAACCACTTAGAAATATTCATAGACTGTTATATCCATTTGTTGCGAAAATGTAGCAGTAAAAGTTGACGTTACATTCAAGATAGCATAAGTTCACAAAATTTCCCTTTGTATCGGTGATGCTGTGATATAAAGTTCACCGAGAAAGAAGAATTCAGAAAATTTTCCTCGAGTATCGGTGAACAATCAAATATGATAAAGTTCACAGAGAAAAAAGCGTTCTGAGCTCCTACGATAGGATCAATTTTCCTATCACGACGCATGAGCAGCAACAGCAATAATGCGAGCGCCAGTAATTTGCAATGAGGATCCTAGATACGGAATCGGTGGACTACTACGGCCCCAGGGTTCGAATCTTTTGCAGGCAGCTGCGCGTAAGAATCTCCGAGATAATTTACACAAGGCAGTCGCGTTTGATATAACCCTACAATTTTACAGTACTCGCTTCGAACCAGGACTCGGTAAAAGGTGAATTTGGTTCGGGACGCCACGTGTTTGTGCCTGTTGATTAATTTAGATTAACACGTCAAGTGCGGCGTGACCCACCGGTGGTCATTTAGGTTATTTTCATAATGCTGCTGACCGACAAGCAGTCACTGCCTCAATTTTTATAAATACTTAATGAAAGTTAAATGAAGGCATGATCCAGTCAGTGTTTGTTATTTTCAAATTCTCTTACTACAATTGACTCTATATATGAGCTGGATATTGAACTTCAGTTTAACCCGCCGAACTTAACGTGTTAAATTATATGTTAGTTCAAACTTTCCTTACTACAGTAATGGTGTTGAAAAGAGAGGAATGACGAGGGCAATATTTAGTTTTGAGTTAAAGGAACGGGAAATCTATGCACAAGGTGTGTCCCCACATAAGATCCCCTGCGCATAGAAACAGCAAGATAGGACGGAAGCTAATGAAACAAGATAAAAGTTGAAGAAGAAAGTAATAAGGGCTGAAAAACAGGCCAGCATTGAACCGAAATAAGATAGTCCACAGCAGAACAAAAAAAAAAATGGTTCCGACTAGAGGAAGAGCTACGTACTTAACACTTGCCTCGAGAAGTCACATCTTCCTTCTTGGAGTGCTAATTTCACAGGTACAATATTTATACCTCTTGAGTTGTAGTACCTGAAACAATCCCCAGATATCGTGCTTTTAGAATTTAGACTTGACTTTTAAGAATTTATATCTTCCTGTGTTGCGACCATAGAGCTCGATAATTTGAACAATGTGTTAACAGAAAATTAAAAATCTTTAGGCTCAAAATAAAACATGCGAGTTCTTCTGATTCCAAGGAAAAAACATGAGCTTCTTTTTATATTTTTTTGGGGGGCATTCGAAAATTTTATAGTTGTTTTACTAAGAAATTGTTGAAAAAAAAGTTCTAACGTCGAACATAATATCTCCTTTCTGGTGACTTTCCTACACTCGTCTGGTTGTGTGGGAGAAAAATAACAATCCCACACTATATTCATTCAAACTATTCAAAATTAATTAAATCCTCCACTGATTTCGATATTTCCCGGCGCGTTGCAGCACCGGCAAAATTAATGAAAGTGATGAGCATTTACGATAAAACAGTCGTAGTGAATTCCAAAAAATTCGGCTTTTGCTGCAAACACCGAAGGTAAATGCCTGGTTTGAAACACAACACATATTACGAAACGTTTGTTGCGAAGCAACCGAACTCGAGCATGTTAGCATCAAACTTTCGTAAGAGAAACTTGGTTTGAAGTGAGGAGTTCAGTTTGTTCGTCATTAGTCTGGCTGGTTGTAGTCAAACATTTCGCGCAGATTGTAGCCGTGTTGCCATTTAGTAAATGAGACAATGTGCTGAGCTGAAGGCCTTCTGTTGTGCGACCTGAACAGAGTTTCAGACCACATCACAGCGCAGAAAGATCTTCCTTTCTTTGGTCGCTAATAAAATTAGGCTGGGCAACATTCAGATGACGGTGAGTCGTGACAAAATCCCGAGTGAAATTTTTTGTTTCCCTAAGACAAATCAAAACTCGAAGTAATGGATAAGCTTGCGTCAATACGTATTATTCCTTTACAGATATTCACCCGGAATAATTGAGATACAATACGGTAATTAAATTATCAAAACCACTAATTATTATTGGTTGTGGAATTATTTTTATAATTTCTGTGTTAAAATATAAATAATATCAGGAATGATTTTTTCTGCTTTTACGGATTCTCAGTTGGTGTGTGCGCTGTGTAATTAATGGAAACTTCATGGGCTATTCATCAATAAACACTCAAGTCCGTTGGATTAAAGATACCGATCATTTACCTTCAATTGATCAGTTACTGGACCTCAGACCCGAGTCCGACGCAGAGCTACTTCATCCAGCCAAATGCAGAGCTATGTACTTCATCCAGCCAAATGCTGAGCTACTTCATCCAGCCAAATGCAGAGCTATGTACTTCATCCAGCGAAATGCAGAGCTACTTCATCCAGCAAAATGCAGAGCTATGTACTTCATTCAACCAAATGCAGAGCTACTTCATCCAGCCAAATGCAGAGCTATGTACTTCATTCAACCAAATGCAGAGCTACTTCATCTAGCCAAATGCAGAGCTGTGTACTTCATTCAACCAAATGCAGAGCTATGTACTTCATCCAGCCAAATGCAGAGCTATGTACTTCATTCAGCCAAATGCAGAGCTACTTCATCTAGCCAAATGCAGAGCTACTTCATCTAGCCAAATTCAGAGCTACTTCATCTAGCCAAATTCAGAGCTACGTACTTCATTCAGCCAAATGCAGAGCTATGTACTTCATTCAGCCAAATGCAGAGCTACTTCATCTAGCCAAATGAAGAGCTACTTCATCTAGCCAAATGCAGAGCTACTTCATCTAGCCAAATGCAGAGCTACTTCATCTAGCCAAATGCAGAGCTACTTCATCCAGCCATATGCAGAGCTACTTCATTCAGCCAAATGCAGAGCAACTTCACCCAGCCAAATGCAGAGCTACTTCATTCAGCCAAATGCAGAGCTACTTCATTCAGCCAAATGCAGAGCTACTTCATCCAGCCAAATGCAGAGCTACTTCATCCAGCCAAATGCAGAGCTACTTCATCCAGCCAAATGCAGAGCTACTTCATTCAGCCAAATGCAGAGCTACTTCATCCTGCCAAATGCAGAGCTACTTCATCCAGCCAAATGCAGAGCTACTTCATCCAGCCAAATGCAGAGCTACTTCATCCAGCCAAATGCAGAGCTACTTCATTCAGCCAAATGCAGAGCTACTTCATCTAGCCAAATGCAGAGCTACTTCATATGCAGAGCTACTTCATCCAGTCAAATGCAGAGCTACTTCATCCAGCCAAATGCAGAGCTACTTCATCCAGCCAAATGCAGAGCTACTTCATTCAGCCAAATGCAGAGCTACTTCATCCAGCCAAATGCAGAACTACTTCATCCAGCCAAATGCTGAGCTACTTCATCCAGCCAAATGCAGAGCTATGTACTTCATCCAGCGAAATGCAGAGCTACTTCATCCAGCAAAATGCAGAGCTATGTACTTCATTCAACCAAATGCAGAGCTACTTCATCCAGCCAAATGCAGAGCTATGTACTTCATTCAACCAAATGCAGAGCTACTTCATCTAGCCAAATGCAGAGCTGTGTACTTCATTCAACCAAATGCAGAGCTATGTACTTCATCCAGCCAAATGCAGAGCTATGTACTTCATTCAGCCAAATGCAGAGCTACTTCATCTAGCCAAATGCAGAGCTACTTCATCTAGCCAAATTCAGAGCTACTTCATCTAGCCAAATTCAGAGCTACGTACTTCATTCAGCCAAATGCAGAGCTATGTACTTCATTCAGCCAAATGCAGAGCTACTTCATCTAGCCAAATGAAGAGCTACTTCATCTAGCCAAATGCAGAGCTACTTCATCTAGCCAAATGCAGAGCTACTTCATCCAGCCATATGCAGAGCTACTTCATTCAGCCAAATGCAGAGCTACTTCACCCAGCCAAATGCAGAGCTACTTCATTCAGCCAAATGCAGAGCTACTTCATTCAGCCAAATGCAGAGCTACTTCATCCAGCCAAATGCAGAGCTACTTCATCCAGCCAAATGCAGAGCTACTTCATCCAGCCAAATGCAGAGCTACTTCATTCAGCCAAATGCAGAGCTACTTCATCCTGCCAAATGCAGAGCTACTTCATCCAGCCAAATGCAGAGCTACTTCATCCAGCCAAATGCAGAGCTACTTCATCCAGCCAAATGCAGAGCTACTTCATCCAGCCAAATGCAGAGCTACTTCATTCAGCCAAATGCAGAGCTACTTCATCTAGCCAAATGCAGAGCTACTTCATATGCAGAGCTACTTCATCCAGTCAAATGCAGAGCTACTTCATCCAGCCAAATGCAGAGCTACTTCATCCAGCCAAATGCAGAGCTACTTCATCCAGCCAAATGCAGAGCTACTTCATCCAACGAAATGCAGAGCTACTTCATATGCAGAGCTACTTCATCCAGCCAAATGCAGAGCTACTTCATCCAGCCAAATGCAGAACTACTTCATCCAGCCAAATGCTGAGCTACTTCATCCAGCCAAATGCAGAGCTACTTCATCCAGCCAAATGCAGAGCTGCTTCATTCAGCCAAATGCAGAGCTACTTCATTCAGCCAAATGCAGAGCTACTTCATTCAGCCAAATGCAGAGCTACTTCATCCAGCCAAATGCAGAGCTACTTCATCTAGCCAAATGCAGAGCTACTTCATCTAGCCAAATGCAGAGCTACTTCATCTAGCCAAATGCAGAGCTACTTCATCTAGCCAAATGCAGAGCTACTTCATCTAGCCAAATGCAGAGCTACTTCATCTAGCCAAATGCAGAGCTACTTCATTCAGCCAAATGCAGAGCTACTTCATTCAGCCAAATGCAGAGCTACTTCATCTAGCCAAATGCAGAGCTACTTCATCTAGCCAAATGCAGAGCTACTTCATCTAGCCAAATGCAGAGCTACTTCATCTAGCCAAATGCAGAGCTACTTCATCTAGCCAAATGCAGAGCTACTTCATCTAGCCAAATGCAGAGCTACTTCATTCAGCCAAATGCAGAGCTGCTTCATTCAGCCAAATGCAGAGCTACTTCATTCAGCCAAATGCAGAGCTACTTCATTCAGCCAAATGCAGAGCTACTTCATCCAGCCAAATGCAGAGCTACTTCATCTAGCCAAATGCAGAGCTACTTCATCTAGCCAAATGCAGAGCTACTTCATCTAGCCAAATGCAGAGCTACTTCATCTAGCCAAATGCAGAGCTGCTTCATTCAGGCAAATGCAGAGCTACTTCATTCAGCCAAATGCAGAGCTGCTTCATTCAGCCAAATGCAGAGCTACTTCATTCAGCCAAATGCAGAGCTACTTCATTCAGCCAAATGCAGTTCCCAAATTGTTACAGTCAGCGGCTGAAGGCAAGCTCATATTCAATGTAATGAAGCTAGTTACTCAAGCGCGTATAAGATGCAAATTAATTCATTGCTCACCAAGACACGACTTCGTAATGCAGCTAATCCTCTAGCGTTGTTCATGGTTGCGTTGTTATTGAACTCACGGATTAGTTTCTGATTTGCTTCAATTACCGCGTGCGGCAAAGGAATTCATTAAGAGCTTAGTTCAATTTTAGCACCACGAGGCTCAAGATTAACGCGTATAGGCATGCGAGGCAGCTCGCTGCACCGAGCAAAATTAAGCTAGAAAAAATAAAATTGCTGTGCGTGCTGAAGTTGTGTCGGTTTTCCGCCAGGTTGTTCACAAAATTTGAATTTGGGGAAGATGAAATTTAGGATTTGCCAAAGCTCCCAGATGGTAAAATGCGTGAGCTGAATATATTCCTTCACGTTATTACTGCCATGAGAGGAACATTGACTTCTATCAGGACGCAGCTACCCCATACTGAGTCAGAGTGGGCAAAATTCTGTAATCAAACCGTATAATTTTACTCAAAACATAAGGTGAAACATTTCCCTCAGAAAAAATTCCACCAAATTAGAAAGTATTATAAATTTGGAGCAGCAGCAGTATCATAACTAGAGTCTCTAGGGTGTTCTTCGTTCATCAAACACCAAGCCAACACTAC
The DNA here is from genome assembly GCA_030386875.1 of Morinoia aosen. Classification (NCBI taxonomy): domain Eukaryota; kingdom Metazoa; phylum Arthropoda; class Malacostraca; order Amphipoda; family Talitridae; genus Morinoia; species Morinoia aosen. The sequence goes on along the minus strand of CM059559.1, from coordinate 16,109,397 downwards.
GGCCGTAAACGAGTTTCTTTGAAGCAGGCAGTCGAGCACCAACTCTCGAGCTCTGCTCATATCGTTCCGCTCATCCCGTTGTCCTGCATTTGCCGCGCAGACGTGAGTTTGGGCGTTCGCACGCTGTCCGATCCTTTGCAATTCTGGTAGAGTTCTTCTGTGCTTCGCCGTAGCTGTCCACGGTCAGGTTTTGGGTTGTACGACGGCCAGGTTTTGGGTTGTACGACGGCCAGGTTTTGGGTTGTACGACGGCCAGGTTTTAGGTTGTACGACGGCCAGGTTTTGAGTTGTACGACGGCCAGGTTTTGAGTTGTACGACGGCCAGGTTTTGGGTTGTACGACGGCCAGGTTTTGGGTTGTACGACGGCCAGGTTTTGGGTTGTACGACGGCCAGGTTTTGGGTTGTACGACGGCCAGGTTTTGGGTTGTACGACGGCCAGGTTTTGAGTTGTACGACGGCCAGGTTTTGGGTTGTACGACGGCCTGGTTTTAGGTTCGACGGCCAGGTTCGTCTCTCTACATTTCTTTCAGGCTGACTAAGACCGCCTGATCTGGGATGCTTCTTCAGGGTGGGCTAAGGCTGCCGGTTTTTGGCTTGTGCGTTTCTTTCCGTTTCTTCCAAGTGGTCTGTAACGATTGAATCTTGTGCCGCACGTCTCCTCACGCTTCTTCAGGTGGGCAACGACGGTATGATTTTGGGTCGTGCATATCTCAGCACTACCTACAAGTGGTCTGCGACACTCAAAGAGTATTGAGAATTACCAACACGGAACATCGAAGAAGAGCACAGAGACTCCCAGCTCACTGCCACGATTTGCATCGGATTCATAAAAACTCCCTCAGCCTCTCACAACCTTAGACTACAGAGACTAGAGTAGGAGTCTAAACCTCGTGACATTACTGCGTCTTTTGGGGCAATAACTGCGTTGGTGGGGGTAATATTTTCATCGTTAGGGGTAATTACTGCGTTTTTGGGGGTAATAAATACGTCGTTGGGGGGTAATGAATACGTCGTTGGAAGTAATTACTGCGTTATAGAGTTATTTATTACTAAAAAAAATTACAAATTGCCTTATAATGTAAGAATTTCAGGCGGTAACTTGCTACAGAACATGATACTGTTAAGAAGCAATGATTCGCTCTTTTTCAAGTCTTGAAAGACTGTCGTGCTCGCTAGCATGTCAGTAACATGCAGGATTTTTCTACATATAGATTAGCATAGTTACTTAGAGCCTCCTTAGCCACGACAGAGCCTCCCTCAACACTTTGACTGCGACGTGCGCCACCGGTGGTACACGGAGGTAATTTTCATAATGCTGCTGACCGATTAGTAGTTGCGAATTCAATTTTCATAAATACTTGAAGCTAAATGAAGTCACGATCCAGTTCATGTTTGGTATTTTCATAATACAACTGACTTTAAATTTGAGTTTGCTATTGAACTTAATATTTATTAGTCGCAGTCAAAGTGTTAACCACGACAAAGATGTTCTAATAGAGGAAGGAGGAAGGCACCAATTAGTATGGAGTTGGGGGTACGCGGAATCTATGCACGAGGTGCACAGAAACAGAAAGCTAAGAAAGAAGTTCATGAAACAAGAAAAAGTTGAAGAAGAAAGTAGTAGGTGCTGAAAAACAGGACAGCAGTGAATCGAAAAAAGATGGTCCTTAATAAAACAAAAACCAATTTTATTTTAACAAAAAGAAAGCCTACCTAACATTTAGCTCGGGCCCTCACATTTTATTTATTTTCAATTTATTTTAATTTAATTTAATTATCTTTAATTTGATTCCCTCACATTTATCTTTAATTTTTTCTTAGAAAAAGTCCTGCAGCTCGTAAGATTTTCAATAGAACTTAACCATTATTACATAATGAATTATTGTTTAATTTTGCAACTTGTTGCTCGTAAAATACAAATCCGGAGACCACCGAACGCGTTGTTAATAGGCGCCTGACTAACATTTTACCGCCGAACGCGTTGTTAATAGGCGCATGACTAACATTTTACCACAGAACGCGTTGTTAATAGGCACATGACTAACATTTTACCGCCGAACGCGTTGTTAATAGGCGCATGACTAACATTTTACCACAGAACGCGTTGTTAATAGGCGCATGACTAACATTTTACCGCCGAACGCGTTGTTAATAGGCGCATGACTAACATTTTACCACAGAACGCGTTGTTAATAGGCACATGACTAACATTTTACCGCCGAACGCGTTGTTAATAGGCGCATGACTAACATTTTACCACAGAACGCGTTGTTAATAGGCACATGACTAACATTTTACCGCCGAACGCGTTGTTAATAGGCACATGACTAACATTTTACCGCCGAACGCGTTGTTAATAGGCGCATGACTAACATTTTACCACAGAACGCGTTGTTAATAGGCGCCTGACTAACATTTTACCGCCGAACGCGTTGTTAATAGGCGCATGACTAACATTTTACCGCCGAACGCGTTGTTAATAGGCGCATGACTAACATTTTACCACAGAACGCGTTGTTAATAGGCGCATGACTAACATTTTACCACCGAACGCGTTGTTAATAGGAGCATGACTAACATTTTACCGCCGAACGCGTTGTTAATAGGCGCATGACTAACATTTTACCGCCGAACGCATTGTTAATAGGCGCATGACTAACATTTTACCACCGAACGCGTTGTTAATAGGCGCATGACTAACATTTTACCACAGAACGCGTTGTTAATAGGCGCATGACTAACATTATACCACAGAACGCGTTGTTAATACGCGCATTACTAACATTTTACCACAGAACGCGTTGTTAATACGCGCATTACTAACATTTTACCACAGAACGCGTGGTTAATGGGCACTTGACAAACATTTTGATTAATTAATAATTTGTGAAGAGCTGGAGTGAGGTTACCGTTGAAAATGCTAAATGGTTGTTACAAAAAACAGTAGAAAGAAAAATAAAACGAAGTTTATTATCACAGTAGCAGTCCTTAAAAAACCCACGAAAATTTCTACCGGTTAAAAATTAAGTTATCACAGATAGGATTTTTGACACGTAAAAAACCTTACGATTTTTCTATAACCGTTATAATTTTGTTATAACCGTTTAATTATAAAATATTTGTAAGTTATCACAGAAATTTTACCATAAGAAGGACCGGACCGCCCCAGCCAGTTGCGTTCTCTTCTCCCCCAGCTCACGCGAGGTAACTTGTTCTTTTGAAGCATCGCAAACGGATGTCACAGCAGATTAGATTGTATGTTGGTTTAAGCCTCCCTAACCGCTGAAAACAAAAGTGAAACAGAAATTTGAGAGAGAAGTTCAAGAAACAAGATAAAAGTTGAAGAAGAAAGTAGTACACGTAAGTGCTGAAAAACATGATAGCACTGAACCGAAAAAAGTTGGTCCTAAATATAATAAAAACATTTTAGTAAAACAAAAAGAAGGCCGACCTAACTCTCAGCTCGGGCCCTCACACATTTTCCCCCTGGGAGCGCTAATTCCTACAGATACAATAGTTGTATCCCCCTAGAGGACGTCACGACAGAAAGTCTCCGGAGCGTTTCATCAACTTCTGGCACGCTGGAGCGGCGCCTCGTGCTTACAGTTCCGTCGATTTCGAGGGCCAGTGCAACTCGAATATAAAGGTTCATTGAACTGCGTGCATGCCCTTGTGAAACTTGGATTCTTCATCATGTTATGCGTAAGCTTGGAAAAATCGCTTCAAAACAGCGGCCCGTTTCTTGTGGAAGCCCGACTTTTTCATGTGATTATGTGGGCGCACTGAAACCGCGCTACTTGAGTATACAAGCTTATTGAACTGCTTGCATGTCCATGTGAAACTTGGATTCTTTCTCATGTTATACGTTGGTATTGAAAGAATTGTTTTAAAATAGCGGCATGTTTTTGTAAAACACTGACTGCATGACACGTGAAAATAGCCTTTGGCACGTACGAAATATTTGTAACTGTCTGGTAAAACAAACTGGGATTTTTTTTCAGTATTGACCGGGATTGAGAAATCTGGCTGCTACTGGCACGAAATAAGAAGCTTAACTCTGGCTACCTGCTCGTAGGTCTCCTTCAGACCAAAATAATTACCTTTATGAATAACTTGGAAAATGAGGAGTGATAAAAATGTAATAATCCTGTACCAGGGCTCACATCTTTTGTAAAAATAAAAAATAAATCGTTTGCGACCATGTGGTAAAATAATTACTAATTTCAGCGTTGCTTACGCACAGTGCATGAACTGGATAAAAGAATGAAATGAATATCATACTAAGAATTTAGCTTTGTTCATTCATTATCAAAATTTTTTGCGGAACGTAAAGTTCTCAAATCTATTACTTCATCAACATAGGATGAAGTAATAATCTTTTCACTAAAATGTGGAAGTTCCGAAATAAATGCACGATTGAATTATAAGTAAGATGTCTCCCGCAATCAAATTTTAATAAATAGCTTTCGGGCTTCAACGACATGCCAGTTTTGTGTATCAGTTTACTCTTGATAATTCCAAAACTCTTCCCCGGCGTAGCAACAACATTCAGCTATTGTGTATCAGTTTAAACTGTGTTTACACGATCATTGAGTGCGCGCGTGAGCAGTGAAGAGAGGCACAAGCCCTGCCAATTTGTTCTCGCTTCAGGCGCATTTACTTGCTCAATGACAGTGCTTCTGTAATGACACTGACAAGCTCTAGCCAGCGTCATGGAAACGAGCATAGTCCGCACTGTCATTGAGCAGTAAATAAGTTTGAAGCGAGAACAAGTGGGCGGGGCTTGCTGCTCTCCTCACTGCTCACGCGCACACTCAATGATCGTGTAAACAGGCCTTTAGACTGGAAAACTCCAGAACTTTTCCCAGTGTTGCTTTACGTGAAGTTAGGCGAAGGTTATTCTCGAGAGCAACAAACTACACCCTACTTATTGCCTTATTTTTTCCCTTGGTAGTCTTTCAGTATTTGTCAAACTGATTACATTATACCATTCGTGAAAAAATTATGCCAATTAAAATGCTATAATTTCAAATGTTTCCTGTAATCCACGCTATTGAAAGCGCATTCAATAAAGCTTCATTTAGATATTTGGTCATCAAAATGCTTTACTCTACGGTTTGGAATTGGAAGTTTGCAATAAAATGTTGATTGCATATCAATAAAAGAAGAATATGAGCTGTTTCATTTGATCTTTTATATTATCCGTAAAGTTTTTCTAGGAGTATTTTTATTGCAGTTGTCTAATTTTACGTTCAAAGTATTGAAACATTTCGCTGAACCCCTACGAATTTACTTTCCCTTCGATGCTCTGAGGGCCATTCTTCAACTCTCTTTAAATTTGTGCATTCATTTACTTGGTGCTAAGTTCAAGCAGAATTAGAGCCTGCTTCTCAAAATTGCACGCGAGCAGTACTGAATAACAGCAGTGACTCAAAGGAGCAGCCAAGTTCGGGCGGCTGCTATAAACTTCGGCGGAGAATAGGGCAAGTTTGAGGCCTCGACTTGATGCATGGAGGCGGAGGAAGTGATAAGTAAACTCGGGCAACTGCCGCAAAAGAACGCAAGTGTGATGAAAAGCTTGCTCCATTAGGCATTGCGCAAATCTGAAGTTTCAGAAGCATTGTACCACCTGGGCTTGTGGTGTGGATTTATTCTTTAATATCATGGCCTACTTAACTTTATACTAAAAATAATAAGCTCTTGAATAAAATCTTAAATAAGAAATTCTTAACTGCCATGGGCTACTCAACTTCATGCTTTTCATTCAATAAGCCTCACAATGCAGGGAGTAATTACAATAAAATTAAACAAGTTTTACTGTATCTTAATACTGTATCAGGCATGAGAATATAAAGCTAAAAATGTTTATGAACAACTGAAGTTTCCAACTACAATTCAAGACCTCGGGGTTTCAGTTTCAATCGGACAGAACTTCGTTTCACGACCTGTGAGCTGGCCAGCGTATAAGCGACGTCGCTCAAAAATATTCCATGTATCATCGTTTTGGGACCTAACATTTTAGATGGTAAAGAGGGTTGAGAAAGTACTTTTATCACTGCATGCCATGTCAATGAAGATATTAGATCACGTGAAAAGCCGTCTGTATTCACTTCAAAATATTTCATGATATATTTCTCCAGGACCTAATCTTTTAGATGGTACGGATAGTTAAGAAAGCACTTGCACCTCTGCATGCCATGTCAATGAAGGTATTGGATCGCGTAAAATACTCAAACATGGGCACATAATGAGCCTGGTACAAGTTATTTGAAATGGTGAGTCCCATAAGGAGAATTTGCTTCTGGGTGAGTATGGCCTCGATATTCCTGTCTACTTATATCTCTTACATAGTTTTATTTATCCCATGTCATCAACCATCACGTGATTTGGAAGCCGCCGAACATAGAATTAAAGTTTTATTTCAGTATATATGTATTATAATACTTCCAGAAAATGTTAAAGAAGCCATGAAGGAAACTGCTGTTGTTCAAGAAGTAAAATGACTCACGGCACTGATTCATGATCTGGCTCTTTAGAGTCCTTGGTGAAAATTCAATCTATTATTTGTACGTTTCTAGCCAACGGCACTTGCGAACTCCGCTATTGCGCTACTTGCTTTGAACGTCATTTTCAGTTCACAAAATTTTCTTGCAAAGTACATTTTCTTACTGATTTAGTTTACCATTTTTAGCTGTGCTTTTACATGTATAATAGGTAGGGGATGCTGATGCTGGATCCACTCCACGCATAGATCATATATCAGAGTACATTTTGGAATGTACAAGAAATGATGCTTTGAAATTCCACTACATTTTAGAAAGAAAGTTTCTGGAACAAGTGATTACATTTTGGACGTTTAACTGTTCACTGCACTCGAGCTGCGTGCGGTCTAGTTCCGTCATAAGCGTCTCGACGAGCGGAGGAAAAAAGTTCTGAAAAATTCCTTACTTCAGCGAAGCATTTGACACCGAAACGTTAAATATTTGTGGTCTTCTTCATTCCATGATAACAGTTTTTATACCCAGGAACTGAGACAGCCTCTGTACATGTACTTAGCGATAGGCTTATACCGTAATGCTTGTTTGTGAAATATGACGCGTCTTATCACAGACGGTATCAAATACGAATATTTGTAAATTAATTAATAATTACCTCCCTACGGAGACTCCTGGGTAATTCGGTATAGTAATTACAATTAAAAGCTGCATTGAAAAGTTAGGTGCAGGTCTGATGAGCACTTTAACGTTAAAAGAGTGAACATTTATTTTCCATTTTCCTTTCAAATGACTCCTGATGCATCTTACTTTTCCCATCCTCTGATCGCAGCGACCATATTGATCACCTTCAAAATTTTCCCCACTTTCTCTCATGAACCACGTAAATCATGCTGTTAATTTAAAAAAAAAACATCCTTTCTAGCGACAAACAAACAACAAATGTGCAGGCCAAAGAACCACCACACAACGGCAACACAGGAATTAAAACTGGAGAACAACGAAAGAATTGCATATTCTGAACCTTAAGAGAACCTCAAGAGATGACTGTCCCAAAAGCTGCCACAAGAGCGAGACTAATCTGATTTCCAAAACCACCCCAAAATCCACTTCACGCGATTGCAGCCGTAAAATCCCAGCGGAGAACGCAAGTCACGAGCGATGTGATGGAGACTCACTTGAGCGTACACGCTGACTGCGTAATGTGCTCGGGGAAATACTAATGATAGTTACACGGTAGAACAGCTGGACTGTGTGGCAGTAACACGGTAGTACAGCTGGACTTTGAGGCAGTAACACGGTAGTACAGCTGGACTGTGTGGCAGTAACACGGAAGTACATCTGGACTGTGTGGCAGTAACACGGTAGTACAGCTGGACTGTGTGGCAGTAACGCGGTAGTACAGCTGGACTGTGGGGCAGTAACGCGGTAGTACAGCTGGACTGTGTGGCAGTAACGCGGTAGTACAGCTGGACTGTGTGGCAGTAACACGGTAGTAAAACTGGACTGTGAGGCAGTAACGCGGTAGTACAGCTGGACTGTGAGGCAGTAACACGGTAGTACAGCTGGACTGTGTGGCAGTAACGCGGTAGTACAGCTGGACTGTGTGGCAGTAACGCGGTAGTACAGCTGGACTGTGTGGCAGTAACGCGGTAGTACAGCTGGACTGTGTGGCAGTAACACGGTAGTACAGCTGGACTGTGTGGCAGTAACACGGTAGTACAGCTGGACTGTGTGGCAGTAACGCGGTAGTACAGCTGGACTGTGTGGCAGTAACGCGGTAGTACAGCTGGGCTGTGTGGCAGTAACGCGGTAGTACAGCTGGACTGTGTGGCAGTAACACGGTAGTACAGCTGGACTGTGTGGCAGTAACACGGTGGTACAGCTGGACTGTGAGGCAGTAACGCGATAGTACAGCTGGGCTGTGTGGCAGTAACGCGATAGTACAGCTGGGATGTGTGGCAGTAACGCGGTAGTACAGCTGGACTATGTGACAGTAACGCGGTAGTACAGCTGTACTGTGTGGCAGTAACGCGGTAGTACAGCTGGACTGTGTGGCAGTAACGCGGTAGTACAGCTGGACTGTGTGGCAGTAACGCGGTAGTACAGCTGGACTGTGTGGCAGTAACGCGGTAGTACAGCTAGACTGTGTGGCAGTAACGCGGTAGTACAGCTGGACTGTGTGGCAGTAACACGGTAGTACAGCTGGAATGTGAGGCAGTAACGCGGTAGTACAGCTGGACTGTGAGGCAGTAACGCGGTTGTACAGCTGGGCTGTGTGGCAGTAACACGGAAGTACAGAAGGACTGTGTGGCAGTAACACGGAAGTACAGATCGACTGTGTGACAGTAACACGGAAGTACAGATCGACTGTGTGACAGTAACGCGGTAGTACAGCTGGACTATGTGGCAGCAACGCGATAGTACAGCTGGGCTGTGTGGCAGTAACGCGGTAGTACAGCTGGGCTGTGTGGCAGTAACGAGGTAGTACAGCTGGACTCTGTGACAGTAGCGCGGTAGTACAGCTGTACTGTGTGGCAGTAACGCGGTAGTACAGCTGGACTGTGTGGCAGTAACGCGGTAGTACAGCTGGACTGTGTGGCAGTAACGCGAAAGTACAGCTAGACTGTGTGGCAGTAACACGGTAGTACAGCTGGACTGTGAGGCAGTAACGCGGTAGTACAGCTGGACTGTGAGGCAGTAACGCGGTAGTACAGCTGGACAGTGAGGCAGTAACGCGGTAGTACAGCTGGGCTGTGTGGCAGTAACACGGAAGTACAGATGGACTGTGTGGCAGTAACACGGAAGTACAGATGGACTGTGTGGCAGTAACACGGTAGTACAGCTGGACTGTGAGGCAGTAACACGGTAGTACAGCTGGACTGTGAGGCAGTAACACGGTAGTACAGCTGGACTGTGAGGCAGTAACACGGTAGTACAGCTGGTCTGTGTGGCAGTAACGCGGTAGTACAGCTGGACTCTGTGGCAATAACGCGGTAGTACAGCTGGGCTGTGTGGCAGTAACACGGAAGTACAGATGGACTGTTTGGCAGTAACACGGAAGTACAGCTGGACTGTGTGGCAGTAACACGGTAGTACAGCTGGACTGTGTGGCAGTAACGCGGTAGTACAGCTGGACTGTGTGGCAGTAACACGGTAGTACAGCTGGACTGTGAGGCAGTAACACGGTAGTACAGCTGGACTGTGAGGCAGTAACACGGTAGTACAGCTGGACTGTGTGGCAGTAACGCGGTAGTACAGCTGGACTGTGAGGCAGTAACGCGGTAGTATAGCTGGACTCTGTGGCAGTAACGCGGTAGTGCAGCTGGGCTGTGTGGCAGTAACGCGATAGTACAGCTGGGATGTGTGGCAGTAACGCGGTAGTACAGCTGGACTCTGTGACAGTAACGCGGTAGTACAGCTGTACTGTGTGGCAGTAACGCGGTAGTACAGCTGGACTGTGGCAGTAACGCGGTAGTACAGCTGGACTGTGTGGCAGTAACGCGGTAGTACAGCTGGGATGTGCGGCAGTAACGCGGTAGTACAGCTGGACTCTGTGACAGTAACGCGGTAGTACAGCTGGGATGTGTGGCAGGAACGCGGTAGTACAGCTGGGATGTGTGGCAGGAACGCGGTAGTACAGCTGGGATGTGTGGCAGGAACGCGGTAGTACAGCTGGACTCTGTGACAGTAACGCGATAGTACAGCTGGACTGTGTGGCAGTAACGCGATAGTACAGCTGGACTGTGTGGCAGTAACGCGATAGTACAGCTGGGCTGTGTGGCAGTAACGCGATAGTACAGGTGGGATGTGTGGCAGTAACGCGATAGTACAGGTGGGATGTGTGGCAGTAACGCGATAGTACAGGTGGGATGTGTGACAGTAACGCGGTAGTACAGCTGTACTGTGTGGCATTAACGCAGTAGTACAGCTGGACTGTGTGGCAGTAACGCGGTAGTACAGCTGGACTGTGTGGCAGTAACGCGGTAGTACAACTAGACTGTGTGGCAGTAACGCGGTAGTACAGCTGGACTGTGGGGCAGTAACACGGTAGTACAGCTGGAATGCGAGGCAGTAACGCGGTAGTACAGCTGGACTGTGAGGCAGTAACGCGGTTGTAGAGCTGGGCTGTGTGGCAGTTACACGGAAGTACAGAAGGACTGTGTGGCAGTAACACGGAAGTACAGATCGATTGTGTGACAGTAACACGGAAGTACAGATCGACTGTGTGACAGTAACGCGGTAGTACAGCTGGACTGTGTGGCAGTAACGCGGAAGTACAGCTGGACTGTGTGGCAGTAACGCGGTAGTACATCTGGACTGTGTGGCAGTAACGCGGTTGTACAGCTGGACTGTGTGGCAGTAACGTGGTAGTACAGCTGGGCTGTGTGGCAGTAACGCGGTAGTACAGCTGGGCTATGTGGCAGTAACGCGGTAGTACAGCTGGACTCTGTGACAGTAACGCGGTAGTACAGCTGTACTGTGTGGCAGTAACGCGGTAGTACAGCTCGACTGTGTGGCAGTAACGCGGTAGTACAGCTGGACTGTGTGGCAGTAACGCGGTAGTACAGCTGGACTGTGTGGCAGTAACGCGAAAGTACAGCTAGACTGTGTGGCAGCAACACGGTAGTACAGCTGGACTGTGAGGCAGTAACGCGGTAGTACAGCTGGACTGTGTGGCAGTAACGCGGTAGTACAGCTGGACTGTGTGGCAGTAACGCGGTAGTACAGCTGGACTGTGTGGCAGTAACGCGGTAGTACAGCTGGACTGTGTGGCAGTAACGCGGTAGTACAGCTGGACTGTGTGGCAGTAACGCGAAAGTACAGCTAGACTGTGTGGCAGCAACACGGTAGTACAGCTGGACTGTGAGGCAGTAACGCGGTAGTACAGCTGGACTGTGAGGCAGTAACGCGGTAGTACAGCTAGACAGTGAGGCAGTAACGCGGTAGTACAGCTGGGCTGTGTGGCAGTAACACCGAAGTACAGATGGACTGTGTGGCAGTAACACGGAAGTACAGATGGACTGTGTGGCAGTAACACGGTAGTACAGCTGGACTGTGTGGCAGTAACGCGGAAGTACACCTGGACTGTGTGGCAGTAACGCGGAAGTACAGCTGGACTGTGTGGCAGTAACACGGTAGTACAGCTGGACTGTGTGGCAGTAACACGGTAGTACAGCTGGACTGTGTGGCAGTAACGCGGTAGTACAGCTGGACTGTGTGGCAGTAACGCGGTAGTACAGCTGGACTATGTGGCAGTAACGCGGTAGTACAGCTGGACCATGGGGCAGTAACGCGGTAGTACAGCTGGACTGTGTAGCAGTAACGCGGTAGTACAGCTGGACTGTGTGGCAGTAACGCGGAAGTACACCTGGACTGTGTGGCAGTAACGCGGAAGTACAGCTGGACTGTGTGGCAGTAACACGGTAGTACAGCTGGACTGTGTGGCAGTAACACGGTAGTACAGCTGGACTGTGTGGCAGTAACGCGGTAGTACAGCTGGACTGTGTGGCAGTAACGCGGTAGTACAGCTGGACTGTGTGGCAGTAACGCGGTAGTACAGCTGGACTATGTGGCAGTAACGCGGTAGTACAGCTGGACCATGTGGCAGTAACGCGGGAGTACAGCTGGACTGTGTGGCAGTAACGCGGTAGTACAGCTGGACTGTGTGGCAGTAATGCGGTAGTACAGCTGGACTGTGTGGCAATAACGCGGTTGTACAGCTGGACTGTGTGGCAATAACGCGGTAGTACAGCTTTACTGTTTTACTTCTACAGCTTTACTGTAAAAGTACTTTTACAGTAAAGCTGTAAAGCTGTAATTTTACAGTAAAGCTGTAAAGCTGTAAAGCTGTACTTTTACAGTACAGCTGTTTTACGTTTACAGCTTTACTTTACTCACAGCTTTACTGGTAGTACAGCTTTACTGGACGTTAACTGGACTGTTAACGACTGAAGTTCGTAAGTTTCGAGGTATGTGAGCTAGAATATAAACTCATAAAGCTCAATTTGAGCTTTAATATACTGATAACTATTCTGAATATATTAAGGATGATTAGACTCACTAACCATGAGTAAAAAATAGATTGAATACTGACTACTAATTTTTGGGTTGAATGCCGATTCTACCAAGAATGCTAGGTTCGGACTAAATATTTACTCTTGATATTGATAATTAATAAATATAGAAGACATACGAATAGGAAAACAAGTAAGGTTCTTAAGAGGATATATTCGCATTCGACTTCGACGATTTCTGTTTTTCAGAACAAAATATTGATAGTTGAGTATTTTTCGTTAGTGAGGGACTGAGAATTTTATTACTGTATGTATTATTGATATTGTCTCTTTGGACACTCGTTTCCTTCGTTAATTTAGAAAAATTTCCTCCAGCGTTAGATTTTTATTGGAATTTTAATTGCTAGAATTATATTCCTCCGAGGGATTCTGTAAGTCAGTTTATGACGATGAGGAATATTGTTAGCTACACTATTTATTTTGGAGGAGATTCATGCAGGTCTCTGTTAACCGTGAAACCGAAGTCAATATAAAGTATGAGACATTGGCTTGGACGTTCTTTTGTCTCACTCGAAAACACAACAACTCACTCGAAAACACATAACTCACTCGAAAACACATAACTCACTCGAAAACACATAACTCACTCGAAAACACATAACTCACTCGAAAACACAACAACTCACTCGAAAACACAACAACTCACTCGAAAACACAACAACTCACTCGAAAACACAACAACTCACTCGAAAACACAACAACTCACTCGAAAACACAACAACTCACTCGAAAACACAACAACTCACTCGAAAACACAACAACTCATTCGAAAACACAACAACTCACTCGAAAACACAACAACTCACTCGAAAACGCAACAACTCACTCGAAAACGCAACAACTCACTCGAAAACGCAACAACTCACTCGAAAACGCAACAACTCACTCGAAAACACAACAACTCACTCGAAAACACAACAACTCACTCGAAAACACAACAACTCACTCGAAAACACAACAACTCACTCGAAAACACAACAACTCACTCGAAAACACAACAACTCACTCGAAAACACAACAACTCACTCGAAAACACAGCAACTCACTCGAAAACACAACAACTCACTCGAAAACACAACAACTCACCCGAAAACACAACAACTCACTCGAAAACACAACAACTCACTCGAAAACACAACAACTCACTCGAAAACACAACAACTCACTCGAAAACACAACAACTCACCCGAAAACACAACTCACCCGAAAACACAACTCATCCGAAAACACAACCCACCCGATAACACAACAACTCACTCGAAAACACAACAACTCCCACGAAAACACAACAACTCACTCGAAAACACAACAACTCACTCGAAAACACAACAACTCACTCGAAAACACAACAACTCACTCGAAAACACAACAACTCACTGGAAAACACAACAACTCACTGGAAAACACAACAACTCACTGGAAAACACAACTCACTCGAAAACACAACTCACTGGAAAACACAACTCACTGGAAAACACAACTCACTCGAAAACACAACTCACTCGAAAACACAACAACTCACTCGAAAACACAACTCACTCGAAAACAAAACAACTCACTCGAAAACACAACAACTCACTCGAAAACACAACAACTCACTGGAAAACACAACAACTCACTCAAAAACACAACAACTCACTCGAAAACATAATAACTCACTCGAAAACACAACAACTCACTGGAAAACACAACAACTCACTGGAAAACACAACAACTCACTCGAAAACATAACAACTCACTCGAAAACACAACAACTCACCGGAAAACACAACAACTCACTGGAAAACACAACAACTCACTGGAAAACACAACAACTCACAGGAAAATATAACAACTCACTCGAAAATACAACAACTCACTGGAAAACACAACAACTCACTCGAAAACACAACTCACTGGAAAACACAACAACTCACTGGAAAACACAACAACTCACTGGAAAATATAACAACTCACTGGAAAACACAACTCACTGGAAAACACAACAACTCACTGGAAAACACAACAACTCACTGGAAAATATAACAACTCACTCGAAAATACAACAACTCACTGGAAAATACAACAACTCACTCGAAAACACAACTCACTCGAAAACACAACTCACTGGAAAACACAACTCACTCGAAAACACAACAACTCACTCGAAAACACAACTCACTCGAAAACACAACTCACTCGAAAACACAACAACTCACTCGAAAACACAACTTACTCGAAAACACAACAACTCACTGGAAAACACAACTCACTCGAAAACACAACTCACTCGAAAACACAACAACTCACTCGAAAACACAACAACTCCCTCGAAAACACAACAACTCCCTCGAAAACACAACAACTCACTGGAAAACACAACAACTCACTCGAAAACACAACTCACTCGAAAACACAACAACTCACTCGAAAACACAACAACTCACTCGAAAACACAACTCACTCGAAAACACAACTCACTCGAAAACACAACAACTCACTCGAAGCACAACAACTCACTCGAAAACACAACAACTCACTCGAAAACACAACAACTCACTCGAAAACACAACAACTCACTCGAAAACACAACAACTCACTGGAAAACACAACAACTCCCTCGAAAACACAACAACTCACTCGAAAACACAACAACTCACTGGAAAACACAACAACTCACTCGAAAACACAACAACTCACTCGAAAACACAACAACTCACTCGAAAACACAACAACTCACTCGAAAACACAACAACTCACTCGAAAACACAACAACTCACTCGAAAACATAACAACTCACTCGAAAACACAACTCACTGGAAAACATAACAACTCACTGGAAAACACAACAACTCATTCGAAAACACAACTCACCCGAAAACACAACTCACTCGAAAAAACAACAACTCACCCGAAAACTCAACTCATTCGAAAACACAACTCACCCGAAAACATAACAACTCACTGGAAAACACAACAACTCACCCGAAAACTCAACTCATTCGAAAACACAACTCACCCGAAAACACAACTCACTGGAAAACACGAGAGATTGTGTATGTTTATCATAAAAAATATCATGGTTGAGTTTTATAAAAGCTTTCATTTTGTGACTGCTTCAATGAATAAAAAAATAAATGAATTCGACTTCAAGTATGAAAATTGAACGAAAGAATAGGTTAAAATTAATTCTTGGGCGGGAGGATCCACGCCATAAACGTGAGCGCAAGAGCGAGGCACAAAACTTCCCGGCAAGGAGGCGCAGGAAAAGAAAGTCAAAAACTGTCGGTCTTTTTGAGTTTTGTGGCAGCGGCGGTGGCGGCAGCGATCGAGGGAGTGCAGTATTGCTGGGCGTAAACTTGGGTGGAAGTGGAAACTTTGCGGATCATAAGAAGCTACGACCCACCGGGCCGTGACTCGGCTGCTTAACAAATTGTGGCGCTGGGTTGTCTCATTCGCATTTTCTTGCTCAAAATTCTTAAATTTGGGATGCTTTTTCTGTGATTTTTCTTTAAGAACATTCAACATCGAGCTGCTCTTCGAGGTTCTCAAATTTAAAATGCATCTTTTACGATTTTTCTTTAAGAACATTCAACATCAAGCTGCCCAGTGAGATTGCTGGACGCTGAAAGTTTTCAGTCCGTAAATTGCATATAAAACAAAGCTAAATTTGAGGATTACGTCTGAAAAAGATAAATCTTTCAACTTTTTAGACACGTGAGCACTTGTTAAAGGGTAAACTTCATTCACTTATGATGCATCGTCTCAACTAAGCAGATCTTGTTAAAGTATTTAGTGCTAGAAATTTTAGAGTAATACACCACAAAAGTTTAATTTAAGGGAACTAATGGGTCTTTTCATGGACCTAAAACATTTTCATTCATCCATTCACTTTAACACGTTGACGTCAAATTAGCCGCGTATTTTTATGATGTTCGTGTAAGAAATATATTTAAGTCAACCTCCTTTGCACATAAAGCTATGGTCCATTAACAGGTCAGTTCTTATCCCTTAAAGAGGATGGTGAAAGTAAGCCATTTATTTTCAAGTACAGTATAATTGATTCCTCCACTCTACCTGTACACAAGCTTAGGGATGGAAATTTTATACTCCAATGGGGTTTTAGATTGTTTTTGATTGTTCAGAAAACTGGACAAATATTGATCGTCAAATAGGGAGCTCTTAGATTTCTCAAAGGAGGAACAATTTTTTACTAACAACGTGAAATATTTAAGAATATTTTGAAACAGTGTATTCTTCATACAACTCAATGATACAGCTACGACAAACATTTAAGAATATTTTGAAGCACCGTATACATGATACAACTCAATCAGTCTCGGGATTTTGATACATAAAACGTGTTATTTCCAACATTTCAATTCAAAATTAGAAAATTTTTTAATTATATGGTGAACGACCGTGCACTCAACACGATTCTTGGAAATACCAGAAAGTTATGGACCATAACGCTTACAGTATAGAGCACTCGTGATGAGGATAACCAGAGGGTTTTATTAAGAATAATTACGTCCGGTCTACTATTGATGAACATAATTAAAACATACGATAACTTGAATCCAGGTTTCTGAAACGATGATATTATAGGCTCTAAATTTTTTTTAAAGAGCGGATATATTTACAGATGTACTGTAAGTATCAATTTAACTGGATGGTCGACCCCCTCATTCTTGCCTTGCGTGATTGCAGCGAAACTCAATAGCGTGAACTTTATGAGCTGCTCAAAATACGCTAAAGAGGCCACCGCAAGCCACTCTGAGCTCTCATGACTCATTTCATCGTAATTTGCAGGCTGTGGGAGCGCAAAATTACGGATTTTATTGCAAATAAGAAAGCAACGAGTCGTTAGATGAAGTTCTTTGCTTTTCAAAGATTTTCTCGCTTTCTAATCAAATGCTGAGTGCCTGGGAACAGATAATTATTATTATTATTATTTAAATAAGAAAGTTTTAGCCTCCCTTAACCACGACAAAGATGTTCTAAGAGAGGAAAGAGGGAGGCACCATTTGTATGGAGTTGAGGGAACTCGGAATCTATGCACAAGGTGCACAGAAACAGTAAGCTAGGAAAAAAGTTCATGAAACAAGAAAAAAGTTGAAGAAGAAAGTAGTAGCTGATGAAAAACAGGACAGCAGTGAACCGAAAAAAGATGGTCCGTAACAAAACAAAAACCTATTTTATTACAACAAAAAGGAAGCCTACCTAACGTTTAGCTCGGGCCTTCACATGGTTCCCCTGGGAGCGCTAATTCCCATAGATACAATAGTTGTATCCCCCTGAGGGGGCCTGGAAACCGAACAAAACATTTTTTTGCGTGTGTGTGGACAAACGTGTAGTGATGAAATTATGATGGTACAGTATTTTTTTTTTGCTCTGGATTGCGAAGACAACTTCAACTTCTGTAACTTAAGGAATTATTCCTTGTTCTCTATCGAAGTAATTATAATTACCAGGTTGCATTCAAGTGCAAACAGTCATTTCGAGCTAAGCTATTGACTGGAGGTTAGTGCTGGCAGAGGGAAAATGTGAGGTACCGAGATCAGGAAGGCAGGCCTTTTTCTTGTTGAAGCAGAACATATTTTTTGTTTAGTTACAAACCATCTTTTTTCGGTTGACTGCTGTCATGGTCTTCATAATTAACCCCTTTGCCAATATTTACCTTGTTTCTTGTACTTTCTTCTTAACTTACTGTTTCTATGCACCTGGGGATTTTGTTTGGGAACACACTTTATGGATAACTCCCTCGTACCCTCAACTCCATACTAATATGTGTCTTCATTCTTTCTCTCTTTGAAACATTTTTTTTATAGTTAGGGAAGCTTAAATAACTATTATAATCTGTTGTTGGGAGTGTAAAACGCTAAATACCGTCAAATTAAGTGTTTTATTTGCAGGTTCAATACGAATGCAGGATTTCCTGCACTTGCGCTACCACCAGCACCAAATCATTTAGCTTAGAAGCAAAATGAGTTAGAACCATACCAGCCCGTTCAAAAGCGTCTTCACTCATTTTCATCAAACTTATTTATCTCTGAATTCTTGTACATGACTTTCGTGTTCGAGAGTTGAACTTCACGTCTCCATTACATGACTATTTGAGTTGATTTGTTAGAAAAAATGAGTAAATTTATGCTAGAAGCGTCAAGATGTATGTTCAAAGTTAGAAATTCATCACTTCTAATTATCTTACATCATAAATTTCAAATCTAAGGCTTTCCTGCTTACTGCACGTGAATAAACCAAGTATGAGTAAAACAAAAATACATCTTCGACCTCTCGGTAGTTATGAACAGCCCCACAGCCTCAGTTTGTAAACCCCTTCCACCGTGATTATTCTGATTTGTGATTTCATTGGTATTGCGAAAGGAAAAAATTCTCAAAACCATTGGACAAACTTTGCCTAGGAGAAAAAATCAATCGTAAATTGTTGACCCAGTTAAGAAGAAACAGTGAAGACCTAATTCCTAATCGGCCAAGTAGGTACTACTTCTAAAATTTACTTCTTATATTTGCAAAATAAATAACTTTTAAAAGGTGTCAAGATTCATTTATTATCATTACACGAAGCCATTTGATTAGATTACAAGTTAGTTTAACCCTCTCTGACCACAAGAAAGGCGTTCTTAAGAGAGGAAGGCGGGTGGCATCATTTAATATCGAATTAAGGGAACGGGTAGAAGTGCACGAGGATAGAACATTTAGTCCACTTAAGAATCCCAACACACTCGCCAGGGTAACTCTCCCAACACCAAGATAACGAAATTTAAAATTCTATTTCAACGAAATATGGCCTACCTATCATTCCCCTCACGATCTTACTCATCCCTAATCAACTTCACCTGTAAATCCCTCCCATATCTGACTTCATTGGACCGAAAATATACCTTCCCATATCTATCTTGCACGGACCGAAACCAAACCTTCCCATATCTATCCTGCACGGACCGAAAATAAACCTTCCCATATCTATCTTGCATGGACCGAAACCAAACCTTCCCATATCTATCCTGCACGGACCGAAAATAAACCTTCCCATATCTATCTTGCACGGACCGAAACCAAACCTTCCCTTATCTATCCTGCACGGACCGAAAATAAACCTTCCCATATCTATCTTGCATGGACCGAAAATAACCCTTCCCATATCCATCTTGCATGGACCGAAAATACACCTTCCCCTGTTCATCTTGTACGAGCCGAAAATAAACCTTCCTTTATCCATCATGCACGAACCGAAAATAAACCTTCCCTTATCTATCTTGCACGGACCAAAAATACACCTTCCCATATCTATATTTCACGGACCGAAAATAAACCTTCCCGTATCTACTATATCTTGCACGGATCGAAATAAAACCTTCCCATATCTATCTTGCGCGGACCAAAAATAAAATAAACCAGTCCATTTGAGAAACCCAACCGAGGTAACGTTCCTGTCACCAAGTGGAAGAAATTTAGAAACGTGAAGCCGCATTTGCGGTGACTGCGAACAAAGAAGCAACTCGAGGACAAGCGTAGCCATGCTACGGGAGGCGCGCGTTCACGGACGGTGGATTTTATCGGAGCCTCGCAACTCACGCGCCGTGGAGCCGAAGCCGGGCAAATGTTGCTGTGTTGCAGACCATGCAGCTGTGTGGTTAGTTCTGGCTGGTGGAACTTTCTCCTCAACATCCAAATGGGGCTGTGTTGCAGACCATGCAGCTGTTTGGTTAGTTCTGGCTAGTGGAACTTTCTCCTCAACATCCAAATGGGGCTGTGTTGCAGACCATGCAGCTGTGTGGTTAGTTCTGGCTAGTGGAACTTTCTCCTCAACATCCAAATGGGGCTGTGTTGCAGACCATGCAGCTGTTTGGTTAGTTCTGGCTAGTGGAACTTTCTCCTCAACATCCAAATGGGGCTGTGTTGCAGACCATGCAGCTGTGTGGTTAGTTCTGGCTAGTGGAACTTTCTCCTCAACATCCAAATGGGGCTGTGTTGCAGACCATGCAGCTGTTTGGTTAGTTCTGGCTAGTGGAACTTTCTCCTCAACATCCAAATGGGGCTGTGTTGCAGACCATGCAGCTGTGTGGTTAGTTCTGGCTAGTGGAACTTTCTCCTCAACATCCAAATGGGGCTGTGTTGCAGACCATGCAGCTGTGTGGTTAGTTCTGGCTAGTGAAACTTTCTCCTCAACATCCAAATGGGGCTGTGTTGCAGACCATGCAGCTGTGTGGTTAGTTCTGGCTAGTGGAACTTTCTCCTCAACATCCAAATGGGGCTGTGTTGTAGACCATGCAGCTGTGTGGTTAGTTCTGGCTAGTGGAACTTTCTCCTCAACATCCAAATGGGGCTGTGTTGCAGACCATGCAGCTGTGTGGTTAGTTCTGGCTAGTGGAACTTTCTCCTCAACATCCAAATGGGGCTGTGTTGTAGACCATGCAGCTGTGTGGTTAGTTCTGGCTAGTGGAACTTTCTCCTCAACGTCCAAATGGGGCTGCGTTGCAGACCATGCAGCTCTGTGGTTAGTTCTGGCTAGTGGAACTTTCTCCTCAACATCCAAATGGGGCTGTGTTGCAGACCATGCAGCTGTGTGGTTAGTTCTGGCTAGTGGAACTTTCTCCTCAACATCCAAATGGGGCTGCGTTGCAGACCATGCAGCTGTGTGGTTAGTTCTGGCTAGTGGAACTTTCTCCTCAACATCCAAATGGGGCTGTGTTGTAGACCATGCAGCTGTGTGGTTAGTTCTGGCTAGTGGAACTTTCTCCTCAACATCCAAATGGGGCTGCGTTGTAGACCATGCAGCTGTGTGGTTAGTTCTGGCTAGTGGAACTTTCTCCTCAACATCCAAATGGGGCTGTGTTGCAGACCATGCAGCTGTGTGGTTAGTTCTGGCTAGTAGAACTTTCTCCTCAACATCCAAATGGGGCTGTGTTGCAGACCATGCAGCTGTGTGGTTAGTTCTGGCTAGTAGAACTTTCTCCTCAACATCCAAATGGGGCTGTGTTGTAGACCATGCAGCTGTGTGGTTAGTTCTGGCTAGTGGAACTTTCTCCTCAACATCCAAATGGGGCTGCGTTGCAGACCATGCAGCTGTTTGGTTAGTTCTGGCTAGTGGAACTTTCTCCTCAACATCCAAATGGGGCTGTGTTGCAGACCATGCAGCTGTGTGGTTAGTTCTGGCTAGTGGAACTTTCTCCTCAACATCCAAATGGGGCTGTGTTGTAGACCATGCAGCTGTGTGGTTAGTTCTGGCTAGTGGAACTTTCTCCTCAACATCCAAATGGGGCTGTGTTGTAGACCATGCAGCTGTGTGGTTAGTTCTGGCTAGTGGAACTTTCTCCTCAACATCCAAATGGGGCTGTGTTGCAGACCATGCAGCTGTTTGGTTAGTTCTGGCTAGTGGAACTTTCTCCTCAACATCCAAATGGGGCTGTGTTGCAGACCATGCAGCTGCGTGGTTAGTTCTGGCTAGTGGAACTTTCTCCTCAACATCCAAATGGGGCTGTGTTGTAGACCATGCAGCTGTGTGGTTAGTTCTGGCTAGTGGAATATTCTCCAAAACACCGTGTACGATGACATTGCAAGTTCGAGTTACAGCTCTATGTCGCGGCTGAGATCAGATGATGCTCGTAAACGTAGTTATTAACCACGAGTTTTATCGCAACTGATATGTTTGAAATGAAGAGAGCAATATAAGATGAAACGAGTTAAGAACCAGCTGAGAGCCAGCTGAGAACCAGCTGACAGCCAAACGACAGCCAAACGACAGCCAAACGACAGCCAAACGACAGCCAAACGACAACCAAACGACAGCCAAACGACAGCCAAACGACAGCCAAACGACAGCCAAACGACAGCCAAACGACAGCCAAACGACAGCCAAACGACAGCCAAACGACAGCCAAACGACAGCCAAACGACAGCCAAACGACAGCCAAACGACAGCCAAACGACAGCCAAACGACAGCCAAACGACAGCCAAACGACAGCCAAACGACAGCCAAACGACAGCCAAACGACAGCCAAACGACAGCCAAACGACAGCCAAACGACAGCCAAACGACAGCCAAACGACAGCCAAACGACAGCCAAACGACAGCCAAACGACAGCCAAACGACAGCCAAACGACAGCCAACCGACAGCCAACCGACAGCCAACCGACAGCCAACCGACAAAGAGCTGAGAGCCAGCTGAGAGCCAGCTGAGAGCCAGCTGAGAGCCAGCTGAGAGCCAGCTGAGAGCCAGCTGAGAGCCAGCTGAGAGCCAGCTGAGAGCCAGCTGAGAGCCAGCTGAGAGCCAGCTGAGAGCCAGCTGAGAGCCAGCTGAGAGCCAGCTGAGAGCCAGCTGAGAGCCAGCTGAGAGCCAGCTGAGAGCCAGCTGAGAGCCAGCTGAGAGCCAGCTGAGAGCCAGCTGAGAGCCAGCTGAGAGCCAGCTGAGAGCCAGCTGAGAGCCAGCTGAGAGCCAACTGAGAGCCAACTGAGAGCCAACTGAGAGCCAACTGAGAGCCAACTGAGAGCTAGCTGAGAGCCAGCTGAGAGCCAACTGAGAGCCAACTGAGAGCCAACTGAGAGCCAACTGAGAGTCAACTGAGAGCCAACTGAGAGCCAACTGAGAGCCAACTGAGAGCCAACTGAGAGCCAACTGAGAGCCAACTGAGAGTCAACTGAGAGCCAACTGAGAGCCAACTGAGAGCCAACTGAGAGCCAACTGAGAGCCAACTGAGAGCCAACTGAGAGCCAACTGAGAGCCAACTGAGAGCCAACTAAGAGCCAACTGAGAGCCAACTGAGAGCCAACTGAGAGCCAGCTGAGAGCCAGCTGAGAGCCAGCTGAGAGCCAGCTGAGAGCCAGCTGAGAGCCAATTGAGAGCCAGGTGAGCCAGCTGAGAGCCAGCTGAGAGCCAGCTCAAAGTCAGCTCAAAGACAGCTGAGAACCAGCTGGGAGCTAGCTGAACGCAAGCCGAGCGGTCAGCGTATCCAGTTATGTTGGTTTGAAGGCTCAGTCGGAGTTTGTACAAAGGATAACTCAGCGGTCGATAAAAAGAATCGAGCTTCGACTATTTCCGATGGGCGGGTTAAGCAAGCAATTTTGCGAGGGCCGTATAAACAGAACATGTTTGGTCGCAAGACGCACAGCGGGAACAAATACATGGAGCTCCGAACGACGATGTTTGCATTCCGGCGCGCCACTTCCAGTAAGTCGCGGCAGCCAGTGATGTGGAGCAGGGTGGAGCAACGTAGAGCAAGGTGGAGTAGGGTGGAGCAACGTAGAGCAAGTTGGAGTAGGGTGGAGCAACGTAGTGCAAGGTAGAATCTAAGTAAGAAAGATGCAAAGGGCCGGCAACTCATGGGTATACTTGTGTGTGCTTCGCTCTGTGATATACATTATTGAATGGTTTGTAAATTAGTTTTGGTGTACGTCAAACTAACACGCACAGAAGATGGTGTGCTTGCGGTAGTTAGAGGATGTTGGTAATCTGTGATTGATGGTCTGCTGTTTGTGATCTGCTGTTTGTGATCTGCTGTTTGTGGTCTGCTGTTTGTGGTCTGCTGTTTGTGGTCTGCTGTTTGTGGTCTGCTGTTTGTGGTCTGCTGTTTGTGGTCTGCTGTTTGTGGTCTGCTGTTTGTGGTCTGCTGTTTGTGGTCTGCTGTTTGTGGTCTGCTGTTTGTGGTCTGCTGTTTGTGGTCTGCTGTTTGTGGTCTGCTGTTTGTGGTCTGCTGTTTGTGGTCTGCTGTTTGTGGTCTGCTGTTTGTGGTCTGCTGTTTGTGGTCTGCTGTTTATGGTCTGCTGTTCGAGGTCTGCTGTTCGAGGTCTGCTGTTCGAGGCCTACTGTTCGAGGCCTACTGTTCGAGGCCTGCTGTTCGAGGCCTGCTGTTCGAGGCCTGCTGTTCGAGGTCTGCTGTTCGAGGTCTGCTGTTCGAGGTCTGCTGTTCGAGGTCTGCTGTTCGAGGTCTGCTGTTCGAGGTCTGCTGTTCGAGGTCTGCTGTTCGAGGTCTGCTGTTCGAGGTCTGCTGTTCGAGGTCTGCTGTTCGAGGTCTGCTGTTCGAGGTCTGCTGTTCGAGGTCTGCTGTTCGAGGTCTGCTGTTCGAGGTCTGCTGTTCGAGGTTTGAGGCTGGTGGTCCGCAAGACCTCCAGCTGCGCCTTGTTTAATGCCTCATTAACATCAAATATATTTTAATTGAAAAATTATGACCTGTTTGCAAGCCTGTTTTGCATGGCTTTTTGATTTAACTGCTGCCTGTAGGATCTTACATCACGTCAATTGAAAACCTGCTCACCAATTTTCATTGTCCCCCGGCATTCGAATGCACGCGTGACAAATGAACCTTGGCTTTGTAGCGCGAGTTGCCAATGACGCGAAAATTGAAGCTAAATAGCGTGAAGCTCGATGTTTAATTCACGAGGAACATTAAGTTTATTTTTTACAGTTTATTTCTTGTTAGATTCAGCCGACATAAATAAACATTAACACGTTGACTGCTATGGGTTAAACTGAAGTTGTATGTTCAACTCAAATTTAAAAAAAATCTTTAGCTTTTTCATAATTCCAAACTTTAACTGTGTTCATATAATACAATTTTTATTAAAAGATTGTGACATATTTTCAAACAACCCATCGGTGGGTCGCTTCTCAGCAGGAAGAACTTAAAGCACGACTCACCGACGGGTTGTATGGTAAGCAACGTGCTGAGAATTTTTTTGTGCATTAACAAAAATTGCTACAGATGCAAACCTAGGGCAGCTCCACGTTCTGGTATCAACAGTCATGCATTCAACTGTGATTCAAAATACCTTGTGATAATTTTCGAACTCTAGAGAAAAGGATCAAGGATTACTAATTCACGCAACTTTGGATCATTGCATATTTTAAGAGACCAACTGACATTCAATGACATGTTACTTTCCCCTGTGTATCTTCACTAAACCGATAAATCTGGCTGTGTTTATATTACCACTGTATGATTTCATGTACAATCGTGATCTATTTTGTGTTCCAGCTGATGATGGTGTTTGTCCGAAAACGTTCGCATAAATATTTCAGATTTTGGTTTTTACTTTTTGCCTCCTAACAAATTTTTTTATCGCCGAACCAAAGATGTGCTTTAAAAAGAACTTACTTATTGTACTTAAAATTAGGCGAATGCCTTCCATTGGTACCACGAGCACATTTTTTCGATATTCAAAACGGACAAGCATTGCACGAGCCGCTTCGTGTTGCACATGCATTTCTAGTTTCCGAAGAATTTCGATTTTATTGTCAGTAATTTGTTTCCCTTGAACAACGATTTTCGTTTGCAGCCTTTTTTCATCATTCATTCAAATTTTACTTCTGTGGGCTAGAATTAAATTTTTGCTATTGTTATTCATGTTAACAATAGCTTGTATATTTTTCTAGTTCATCATGCGTTAAAGGACGAAGAAAATTGCTTATCACCTTCACTAAAACACTCACTACAAAATTTAATATCACTGTCTACATATTTTCATTTAGTTTTCAATTTTCTTCGTGATGAAGTAGAAAAATTTCGTAAGGTCGAGAAATTGAAAAGGAAAAAAATAGCTTGTATACTGAATCTGAAAAAACCTTATAAACAAACGAAGTATTAAAAGCAGGGTCAGAAGTTCTCTAAAAATTCTTACACATAAGTGCCGATTTACGGTTCCGAAAAAGCCTTTCAGCGGCAATCTGGTCCAAGAACCAACCAAAAATTCCTCCAAATTTGTTGTCGCTAATAAATCCTTGAGATAAGTTGCTCGGGCGGGCTCTCTTCCTTGCCTTAAAACACTTGGAGTCGCTTAGCCGTCCGCGATAATTCCTTCAAAAGAATCATCACAAAAAGATGTTCTTTGTCAGAGAAGACTTGTGGCCAGAACAGCCGCTTGCGCTCACCGTCTAAATTTCTGAGATTCATTTTTTTATTTCATGGAATTTTGGATCTTTCCTTCAGTGGAGACAGATGTCCCTGTTCTGGCAGCGCGCCAGGAGCTCAAAGGAGAGGCGCATTCGGTACCTTCCTGGCTGTGGTAGCTGGTACTACGCAGAGTGCTCTCCTGGCACTTCTATCCTGCATTTAACGCGCTGACTACTTACAGGGACATATGTGTACCACTAGGTTGATTGCTCATTTGCATACTGGCATAAATAAATAGCATTTCTATTTTTCCAATTCGTTTTTCAAAATTGAATTTAGTATACACGAGGTAAAATATTATCGAGCAATTATACTTTTCAAACATGTTAGAAAGGATAAGAATAGATTTCAGCAGTCAGTTTGTTTCTATTCTGCGACTCACCTCACCGAACCAACCGTAGCAACCGCACAAACGTCGTCAACGTGTTAAAATGAGTTACCTCATCGTAAGTCATTGATCCTTAGCTACAACTTTTCCATACGATTCAGCAAGTTCTAAGCACCTTTGTGTAATTTGTTGGTAATTTGCGATAGAATTCGGTAAACTGCATTGAATTTCTGTTGGATACACCGTCCATTTGGCCCCAGATAGTTTCGGAATGGAATCTCAAAATGAGTAGAGGCATCGCACAGTAGTTTTGGCACTTCATGGTACCTTTTTGGTACTTCAAAAATTAGTTTATAGTAAATTTTTGGCGTTTTACAGTGAATTTTCGTCACCCAGAAACGTTTTATTATTTCACAGATATGAATAGATTATGTTAGTTTAAGCCTTCCTAACCGTTAAAAAAAGAGCGTATCAAAGAGAGGATGGTGGAAGGTACGATTTAATATGGATATAAGGGAATGCGGAATCTATGCAGAAGGGGCATAGAAACAGTAAGTTGAGAAAAAAGTTCATGAAATATGATAGAAGTTAAAGAAGAATGTTGTAGGTGCTGAAAAACAGAACAGCAGTGAACCGAAAAAAAGGCAGTCCTAAACAAAACAAAAAATATTTTATATCAACAAAAAGAATGACTACCTAACTCTCAGCTCGGGCCCTCACATTTCCCTTGGGAGCGCTAATTCCCATAGATACAATAGTTGCAATCCCGTGAGGAGCTTAGTATCTTACAATAAGTTACGAGGCCATGGGAATGATTTTCAGTTTTTGGGAATGGGATTTGACAACTTGAAGTAAGTTTTGATCCCAAAAGTTCATCTCAATGTTCTCTTCGAGTGTAAAAAGTTTAGCTTCGATTACAAGGATCTCCATTGTTTGTACTAAATCACAGGCAGCTGTTCTTGATTAGTGATATTTTGTACTGTATATCTAAGTCCAGTTTCTGTGTCGATTGATGGATCCGAACTTCTAGATGAGATTTATTTCTTCATTTGTTTCGTTGTCGATCTGCTAGACTCTAGAGCAGTGATGCGCTGCCCTTCTTCCCCGTCGTTGGTAAGTTCAAATTCATTTCAGTTTACTTAGTTTACATACTTGTACATACGTGAACTTACGTACCATAGTCTTCTAAAGTGTCGCCGGCTTCAATTTCGGTTCTGTTTGGTTGCGGGTCTTACGAGCACCAAATTCCTTCGACAGAGGAGCATAGCTCATTGTAATTCAGTGTAGCTCAGTGTCCCCCATAATTCAGCGCACACTATAATTCAGCGTATCCCATAATTCAGTGTATCCCATAATTCAGTGTATCCCATAATTCAGTGCATCATTTAATTCAGTGTATCCTATAATTCAGTGTATCCGATAATTCAGTGTATCCGATAATTCAGTGTATCCCATAATTCAGTGTATCCCATAATTCAGTGTATCCCATAATTCAGTGTATCCCATAATTCAGTGTATCCCATAATTCAGTGCATCATTTAATTCAGTGTATCCCATAATTCAGTGTATCCCAAAATTCAGTGTATTCCATAATTCAGCGCATCACTCAATTTAATGTATCCTATAATTCAGTGTATCCTATAATTCAGAGTATCCTATAATTCAGTGCATCCTATATTTCAGTTCATCCTATAATTCAGTGCATCCTATGATTCAGTGCATCCTATGATTCAGTGCATCCTATAATTCAGTGCATCCTATAATTCAGTGCATCCTATAATTCAGCGTATCCTATAATTCAGTGTATCCTATAATTCAGTGTATCCTATAATTCAGTGTACCAGTAACTTAAATAATTGTGTATTTTTTTCACAGGTTACTTATTAGCTCAGTGTACTTTCACAGTTTGTCAATATGCCTTAACGTTAGTTAGTAATTTTATGGTAGTAAAGAAGAATTTTTCGATTGTCTTTGTTTCTATTAAATGTCATTAGTTTTTGCGATTGTTTATCCCCACTCTTATATACTAATAAATTTGGTCATAATATCCCTCAAAGAAATTGGTTATCAAGAGTCCTTCGCCCACAGAGGCTTCACAAACTTAGAACTAGATTTTGCCCTGACATTCAGCTACTCTCTACAGATGGTAAGGTAAAAGTTTGATGGCGTTACTAAACCAATTTACCTTATCTCGTAGCTACTACGTGTGCGACCCTCTGAACTCATCATCCAGACTCCTCTTTTTGTCGACCGGAGGATGCGGGTGCAAGAGATTGTAGGACTCAGTATTTTTAAAATGTTTCCTTATTTTTAATAATTTGGCTTCGATTGTAGCTTTGAAATACGAATGGCAAGGTTCATACAAGGTAACATGTGAACTGTCAAAAGTGTTTCCACCCCACAATGAAAATGCATTGTCCATGATATTGTGTTGTCTCTTATAATTATTATTATTATATGTATCATCAGATGTAGATTAAGCAGCATTAGGAGTATATTACCCTCAATCATTTCTCTTCGACTAGTGACATAGGTATTACAATACTCGTGTGTGTGTATCATATAAGTGTATTAGCTTTAAGATATTTAAAAATCAATGATTGTACTTCTGTACAATCTCTATTGGAAATAAAGTGTTTTTCTTTCTTTTTTTCTTTCTTTCATCCTATCTTGACGAACTGAACGTAATTCGTTGCCGATCAAAGGGTTCCCACGGAGATAGAATCATTTAAATATTTCACGTTTAACATTTGCGCACATTTTGTTCACTCGTACTTTCATTCATTTACTCATTGAATGACATCATTCAATGAGTAAATGAGTAAACAAAATGTGTGCAAGTGCAAAACGTGAAATATTTTAATGATTCTATCTCCGTGGGAACCCTTTGATCGGCAACGAATTACGTTCAGTTCGTCAAGACAGGATGAACATTCGAAGCGTGAACGGAAATACTTTTCTTTAGAGTATGGAAGTATCCGAAAGGATAAGATTATAATTATAATTTAGCTGTAGGCTTTGTAATAGCAACAAAAGCGATCTACCAAGAAAAGAAGGAAGCACAGGTTAGTATGGTTCAACACGCTCACCGTGTTTCCACTGCTGTAAACGATTGGTTTGATTAGGTTGTAAGTAGCCTAATTTGGAAATCGACATTAATGCTCGCATATACTTTTATTCCTTCTAAGAAATATAACAGATAAAATTGCACGGTACGTTTCATCTGGCAAGATAGTTATTTCTTCAAGAGGTCGTAAAACAATTGATATGTCATTTTAAACTGGTATGTGAATGAGCAATTTACCGGTTGGGTTACATGTAGCCCAATACGTGTTAAGGGAATATGAAATTTATGCACAAGATCTGTCCCCACACCCTACACATAGGAACCGCAAGATTGGAAACACTTTTTGAAAGAAAATAAACGTTGAGTACTGATAAAAAAATTCCTGCGAACCAAAAATAGTTATAAGTAGTAACAAAAATCTATTCTGTTTCAACAAAAAGAAGGCCAACTCATCTTTTCACACACGGAAAGAAAATCTATTTTCTTCCTGACAATGTAGGTAACACCATTCATAATAAAGGTAGCACTGTTTATAATCTAGGTAGCACTGTTTATAATCTAGGTAGCACTGTTCATAACATAGGTAGCACTGTTCATAACATAGGTAGCACTGTTCATAATCTAGGTAGCACTGTTCATAACATAGGTAGCACTGTTCATAATCTAGGTAGCACTGTTCATAACATAGGTAGCACTGTTCATAACATAGGTAGCACTGTTCATAACATAGGTAGCACTGTTCATAATCTAGGTAGCACTGTTCATAACATAGGTAGCACTGTTCATAACATAGGTAGCACTGTTCATAACATAGGTAGCACTGTTCATGACATAGGTAGCACTGTTCATAACATAGGTAGCACTGTTCATAACATAGGTAGCACTGTTCATAACATAGGTAGCACTGTTCATAACATAGGTAGCACTGTTCATAACATAGGTAGCACGGTTTGTAATATAAGTAACATAGTTTATAACATAGGTAAAACTGTTCATGATCCCATTTTGCGTTGGCGACATGAAACAATGCCTAATCTACTTGGACCTGGCGAGCAGGCTTGCGCATGATTATGTATTATAGCATTTCATAATTTTTGTTCAAAATTTTTTCGCTGTTTGAGGGGCATAATAAAAACCCTCGTATCACGTCAACTTGTATAGTTTTTGAAAGTTCATATAGAATCTATAATTGAAACTTCAACATTTTTTCGTACGCGTAAAAATGATTTTCTAGTAATTTACATTTACCATTGTGTTTGGCATGACTGTTAAATTCAAATGAGCTCAACTTGAATGCTTTCTCTGAATGACAGTCTACATGTTAGTTTGAAACAGAATGATCACATACTTAATTTGCGCTCTTTGCTTTCTCGCTGTGCTACGCGTAGTTCAAAATTCAGAGCAGTAAGTGTCAGTAACCGAGGAAAATATTTATCGAAAGCTTTAACGGTAGAATAAAATTCGAGCCCACATTCTTGTCGACAAATAACACAGCAATTTGTAGCGCAGTCACACGTGCCCACTGCGGCAAATGTGCGAATATATTTATCCCGACACCAGGCGAGAATTGGAACAGCGCTTCATCTCGCGCTTTACGACTCCTGAAAGCTGAAATTTGTGTCGCTACAAACATCAGCACGTCGCGTTGAATTGGCAGCCGCAGCACTGCGACTGGTTCAAGTCAGGCGACGCTAGAACAGGGAATGTGCCTCAGTTTTTTACGCGAGTGAATAGCGTCAATATCGTTTTGACGTAGCACATGATGAGAAATTTGGTGTGAGATGCCGTGGTGTGAGATTTCTCAGATGTGTGAAGCAATATCAGCAGGTATGATGGGTTAAAATTAATCCATATTGTGATATATGTCATTTTACTGTCAAATGACAGTTAACAAACTGTCAATAAACTTCGGTAAAATTTAAAGAACAGCACGTTTGTCTCTGATTAATTCATTCGTTCTGTAGAAATTTCTCACTCTCGAATGTGATAATCTGATATTTTCCAGAAGCGTATTATTTAATCGTAACTATAATTTTCTTAAGCGCAGGACTTGTTTACCACTCCTTCAGGAATAACCATTATAGGATTTTGAAGAATAAAGAAAAAAGGGATATTTAGCACCAACATTGCAGATGCATGTGAAGTCAAGTCGGAAAATGTTGGTTCTGTTACAGAATTTTGTCTTGTGTTACACTGTGAAAATTTGAACATTCATACGAACATTTTACTGTTGGATGTTAGTTAAGAAGTGATCAGCCCAACCATATTTTGAACGCTAAAACAAATCATTTATTGCTCAGATGCAAATTTTCTTCAAACTCTATAACTGTAGCTCACCAGACCTTACAGTCGCAGTCTTGGCTCTGCGAGCACCGAAGTGACAGTGAAGAGCTCGAGTACGAGCAGCGCAAACACCGTCACGTTCCAATAATCGCTCCTGAAATTTTCTAGCTCTGTGTCCTCCCTCAAATTTTTGTACGACAGGCGCCTGGTCCACGCAGTCGAAAGTATGAGAAACCTTTTTTTTGGAATCTAGGGTTACATGCGTTCTTAACTGTGATAAACAAATGAATTTAATATTTATGACTTATGCGAATGATCTATAATATATGAAGATATACTTCAATTTTTCAGTGTTATTAACAATGAAACATTTCAGTAAGCGGCTGATTAGAAAGCTGCACCTTCATTAGAATATCAAAGATTGATTCATGAACTCTTCACTTGGAAATATATTCTCCTAAATATTACAGTCTATGCTAGAATAGGGCCTCTGTTCACGCACTTTTATTTCCAGATAGACGAGTGTTTCGTATTTCACACTAAAGATAAAATTTTGGTTTCGCTTGCACACGAAGAATATTTTCCTCAACCATGACTTTAAAGTTACACATTACAATAAAGTGTAGTAAATGATCTGATACCCATCTTCATGTTGAAATTCAGTTGCACTAATATCTAATGTATCATAGGATAATAGGATAATTTCACTGCGCATGGTAAGTGAATGACAACATATAGCTTAGATGCGAGTGAAGCACCAAATCCGAGTGGGGCTATACGACCATCCACTCCGCTTCCGCCTACACCAGCTCCCGCTGTACTTAGACCGCTCAGCGGAACCCTGCGAACTGATGCCGAATCAGATGCAGGCCGCGCTGCTTTCACTTGCCGTTGATCCCATAAAGAGCAGATGACATGCAGAAGCGTGCCTAGCAAGGAGGAGCCGGGATCTCCCTTCTCAGATCATCCACCAAACACTCTCGTCTGATCTGAGAGAGAAGCCCGCTTCTTCGTCCGGATTTGGGCCGGAGCTGATGGGAGTGTTGGGGGGTGATGCTTCTGCCGCGTGCGTGGGTAGTGGGTGAGTGGGGTGTGATGAGTGAGTGGGGTGGGATGAGTGAGTGGGGTGGGATGAGTGGGGTGGGATGAGTGAGTGGGGTTGGATGAGTGAGTGGGGTGGGATGAGTGAATGGGCTTGTTGTGAGAATGTACGATGTACTAGGTACGATGAAATTGGGATCTTTGCAGGGTTGTTGTTTGTGATAATGCCATGCACAATTGCGTGTAAGTTATATTCCGGTAATGCAGTTTGCATATTTTTTAGCGTATTATAACTCAACTGCAACTTTCATTAGTTAAAAACAATCAGGATTACAAAAAGTGTTGAAAACCATTTCTGAAAATGAGCTTTGGAAATGATATTAAGCTTTTCCTCACTACTTGAATGATCGTATCAATATGTAATCATTTATGGTTTTCACTTGTAGGGGCAGAGTTTCTACTCAAATAAGAAATCAGTCAAATCTTAAGACTATTTCTTACGGTGACCACAAAAATAACATGGACTCACGATTCATTCCGTAAAACTTAGAACAAAAATTAAGGTATAGGATTGTTATTGCCCGCTGGAATCATTAAATGAAATCATTAAAGTCGCAATTTAAATTGCGGTTGTTTCGAGTGCTACACGAGTCAAATGCGACACAAATGTGCACAGCATCATCAGCTCGTTCAGCCCATTCGCGTCATATTCTATGCGCTTAACACTCGAATCGAATGTTGAGATGTTGAGCTGTCCATGGTGCCGACGCTGCTTGTGTCCTGCAGTTAGTAGTGCAAGTAAGCGAGGCTGGGCACTGCACTCTGTTCAGGTTATAGCTGTGTGGTTTGTTCGGCATGCGATGTTTATTCTGTTCATTCTGGGTTCAGCAAGCGATGGTTAAATCTGTTCTGGCTATGACTGTGCAGCTTGTTCAGCATGCGATGGTTCATTGGTTCATTCTGTCCTGTTATGGCTGTGTAGCTTGTCCAGCATGCGATGGTTTGTTCTGTTCTGGTTATGGCGGTGCAGCTTGTTCAGCATGCGCTGGTTCATCGGTTCATTCTTTTCTGGTTATGGCTGTGCAGCTTGTTCAGCATGCGATGGTTCATTGGTTCATTTTGATCTGGTTATGGGTGTGCAGTTTGTTCAGCATACGAAGAAGAAATACGTTCGTTTTGCTGTCATTTGCGGGATTTATGGGGAATGCTTCATGATGTGAGATCGTGTGATTTGGAGTGTTTTTCAAGAGATGGAAATAACTGGGAGAAGGGAGGAGAGAGGGAGGGGAATATTTCCTTTAAAGATTCATTCCTAGATAAAATTTAACCCAAAAACTGAACGATGAAATTCGACTCAAGACACTAAAACCTGGGGTTATAAGCTAAAAACCAGCTGATATTTGGACAGCATAATTTCAACTAAAATACTTCACAATACAATCATTCCGTCAATTTAAAGAAATTTGTGTGAACTATCGCTATAGTGAGTTTCAGTTTATTAAACTCTACTGTAACGAGGAAAATACTTATATTTTTTATCGTAAGGTTTATTCTTATCCTAGCTTGTCTTAATTTTGGATATGAGGAAGGAATCGCAATATTGCCCAATGCTAATTCAATCGACTCTAATGAAAGCAAAAGATAGTTAAATACTGGGAGTTGTTTCCGTAGATTTTTCACGATCGAAATGCGGATGTGTGTAATTGACAAGAAAGACGTCTGACGATATTTCCAACACACGGGGCTTAGATATTGTTCAATTATTTAGCTTATGCATAAACCCATTTGGAAATCACCCAATCACAGTTCTTTGAGTACATTTTCGTACATTTATTGGAAATCATTAACACTGCGCGGATTTAAAAACAGCATTCCTGTATGTATATAACACTATTTAACGATATTAATTAAAAACTCAGATTCATTTCAGTCCTCAACTTTCATAATTCCATTCATACGATTGTGGGATGATGAATCGAAATATTTTGTACTCTGGACCGTTATTTAACACACATGAGATAGTTAAATACTGGGAGTCTTCTCCGTAGACATTTACTTGTCATTTATTCGTGAATTTTTTTGCTATTCTGACCCATGCCATACCTAAATAGCCTAAAATATTGATTCTCCTTATTTCTGTGTACTGTGTAATTTGAGTCATTTGAAAAAAACCTTTTACATACCTAAAAGTATGACCGAAGTTCAAATCAGGATCTCACGCTACGAAAAAGTACGTTGTAAATTAAAAAGTTATAACAGTACTTATACTACAGCAATCGTCATTTTACCAACACGTGGATAATGCATTGCACCCATAACCACACAAAGGTAGAACTCAATTCTAAATTTCCAAAGTATCTTAGCACGAGTTCTAACATAACGTTTATTTTGCGTACCTAAAAAAATGATACAGACCTAAATTCTGAGCACATGAAATATCTGAAAGACCTAAAACCCGAAAAAATAATTCAAGAAGCTCGAGTAATAA
Source organism: Morinoia aosen (assembly GCA_030386875.1). Classification (NCBI taxonomy): domain Eukaryota; kingdom Metazoa; phylum Arthropoda; class Malacostraca; order Amphipoda; family Talitridae; genus Morinoia; species Morinoia aosen. The sequence goes on along the minus strand of CM059559.1, from coordinate 16,073,726 downwards.
TGAAAAAACTGAGTGCCTGCACGCTTCAGAATACATTACTTCAAACTTTTTAAAAACTAGAATTAATTAAATTAATACGCCCTAAGTGGCTCCATACGAAAGAAAAACGAGCGCTCCTTCTTATAAAATATATAATCACTGTGAGAAAAGTCTTGAAGCCTAAAAAATTACACTGTGTAAGTACATCACAATAATTTGCTTAGGTCGTGCCCTTAAGAGAGAGGGACCAGAAATTCTCCCACTGACGTCATGCAGAATGTTCTCGAATAGATCTATCCAGCTGGCCACACCAAAAAATTTATCCAATGAAATTAAGTGCTGGAATTGGGGAGTCAAAAGTCCATCAGCGCTGTCATGCCCACACCCAGTCTCTGAGCCGGGCCTCTGAGTATATTTCCTCGAAATATTTCCATGCATTCCTTATACGAACTAGATCTAATATTGTAATATAAGGGGATATTTGCTTCTGGGTATATTTCCTCGAAAATATGAACTAGAATTCAACATACGAAGAAGATCTAACATTGTATTATAAGGGGATATTTGCTTCTGGGTATATTTCCTCGAAATATTTCCATGCATTCAACATACGAACTAGATCTAATTTTTTATTATAAGCTTTATCATTGGAGCTCGCGAGCATTTGGTACACGTAATTTAACTTACCTGTGGCACTTCAAGGTGATTTGTTTTTTAATTTCTCCTGAATGAATTACTGCTGCTGAAGTCTAACTCTACATGTCGAAGCTTTCTTAAAATTTATATTCCAATATTAAAGATTAAATTGTATTGCTGTAGTATTTATGCAGAATTTATTTTATTGACCAACATTGAATCCAAACTTTCATGTGCAAATTTATTTACAAAATGCCCAAACCATTACGTTTTTCTAATTTTTTTGGTTTTCATCTTCATTTTTTTCACAACTAAATTTTCAAAATGATTTATTAATATAAATATCGAAATGAAATGAGTTATTAAGAAATATTTCGTGATTTTAACCACCAGAATTGCTGCGACCAAACTTGTCTTCAATTTAATATCCCACATCTAGCTCTGAAATTATGATAATATGTACCGATGTTAGCAGATTGCAAATGCTACACAATTTGGCATTTTCGTAAGCACGTCATAATAAGTGTAAAAATTTTCACGCACAAACCTAAAGAACCGGTTAAATTAACTGTTCATGTCGCTTTAAAATACTGAAGAGCAAAATATGCCTAATTTTGAAAAAGAAGGCATATTTTTAAACTACAAAAAATGGATCACATCCAGTGCGATAATTGTCTGAACTCGATAACAAAGAAAAACTTTGAGTTTCGGTCTCCTCCTAGAGAAAGGAAAAAATTATACGGCGAGACTCGAATGAAAAATAGCTTTCATCTATCTTGGATTTTGTCGAGGTAAAGTTGCGGAAAAGTTGGTCATTCGCTCAGTTTTGAAGCATGCATATTTGATGAGCAGCCAGAGCCCAGAAAAGACGGTGCGCTTTCAGGCATTTGCGAAGCACACGCATTTACCTCGATGTCGTCACGAGAAGTTCTGAGAGCTTTACTGTTTTCGGGATTCTGAGATTTTCGGGGTGTAAGATTTTAATTATTATTTTGTTAATTACGTGAACACTCCCTAGTCACAACATAGGGGATCTCCAGAAGACGAGAAAAAGAACCATTTAGTATTGACTGTAAAATAAAAAGGGTTAATGTATTAGATGTGTTCTCACACAATCTACACATTAGAAACGAGTTGAGAATGAATAAATATAAAGATAATTAGTTCAAGCCTCCCTATTCGCCACAAAGGCGATCCAAAAAGAGGAAGGAGGAAGGCACAATTTCGTATGAAGTTAAGAGACCGCAGAATCCATGCAGAAAGGGTATAGAAAACGCAAGTTGAGAAAGAAGATTATGAAACAAGATCAAAGTCGAATAAGAAAGTATTAGGTGCTGAAAAACAAGACAACAGTGAATCGAAAAAAGATGGTCCTTAACATTATAAAAACATTGTATTTCAACAAAAAGAAAACTTACATAACTCTGAGCTCGGGCCCTCACATTTCCCGCCTGGGAGAGCCAATTCCCATAGATACAATAATTGTATTCCCCTGAGAAAAAATATAAGAGATTTCGAAGATTAGATCATAATTTTCAGTCGTCTAGATTACAACAACAATGGTAAAAAATGAGGCATGAGATAGGTAGCAAAGAAAGTATGAAAGCCGAAAGAATCAAAGGGAGTGTGAAATATATATATACCGAAGGGCTATCTACAGCTGAGGTAACATAACAGTATTCCCTAGGGAGGGAAGCGAGTCATTTTCCGTAGAGTAAACAAATATAATTAACCTAATCTTATTGCCTCTTCATTTTCCCTGACAGGAAATCAATAATAAAAAAATTAATACATTACCCCTGCTGTGATATTTTTGCGCTACAGTCACTAGGAGCCAGTGTCGTGCATACGTGCAGTAAACTTCGATCTAGAGTAACATGACTAGAAGCAAGAGACAAGGTAGTATTTCGTAGGTACATAAATTTGTGGGTGCACAGGTTAGTTCTTTGCTGTACGAACGGCGAGCAGGTCTCGGAGACGTCGTCAAATTCTTGGCTTCTGCACTCAATCTTGAGGTTCATTTTCCAGCTCTCAAAACGAATCATTTTGATATCCAAATTCAGGGAATTGACTGGAGTCGCTGGAAGGTTTCTATCAGAGCCGTTTCCGGGCTGGGATTGGACGGGTACTTATCCGCTCAAGGCTTCCGGCGCAGACGACTTCAGCGACTTGGGGACTGGAGCGTGAAGCGTGAACATCTGTCTTGGGGACTGGAGCGTGAAACGCGAGCATATGACTATATGACTTGACGACTCAAACGTAAAATGTGAGCATCTGTCTCGTGGACAGGAACGTATGATGTACCGATGGTGTTTGCAGGAGCGAAAAGTGAGAGCATCTGAATGTTGGACATGAGTATGATGGCCAGGTCGACTGGAGCATTATGGGTGAGCATCTACCTCGTAGACTGGAGCATTATGGGTGAGCACCCACCTCGTAGACTGGAGCTTGATGGGTTGGCATCCACCTCGTAGACTGGATCATAATGAGTGAGCATCTACCTCGTAGACTGGATCATAATGAGTGAGCATCTACCTCGTAGACTGGAGCATCATGAGTGAGCATCCACTTCGTAGACTGGAGCTTGATGGGTGAGCATCTACCTCGTAGACTGAAGCTTAAAAGGGGCGAGCATTTACCTCGTAAACTGAAGTGAAATGCATGAACTGCAGCGGACGGCGGCAGCCTTTATCGTTTGGACAAATTTTTGGAATGTGAGAATTTCTATTGTGCATTTCGAACTATGCCCTCGTCATTGACCAAAGCGTGCCGATTTTTATTCGATTTTTATTGGATTTTTGTTCGGCTGTCCGAGGTACTGAAATTAAGCTGAGAGTTGTCACGTTACAGGATGGTGTTTCATTTCGCAAAAACTTTTTGTAGATTGAAAAGTTCAAATGTGAGAGGACATCATTACGGAAAAAGAAGATGGAAACTTATTAACTTTGCTACGCATGATAACATTCAAAAGGCTATAGAGATAATTATTGTAAAAGAGCGATTCACCATAATTGATGTAGCACATTTTTAAAACATGAGTCAGTTCTCAAATCATAAAAAATTACCTAACTAGTACATTCCAGATAATAACATTCCAAAGTTATATAATGCAAATTCCAGATATTTTCTTACCCTTCGTAGTTCATAAAAACTCCAGGCAAACGCATTAGGAATGAGATCCTACCGCTATCAGCAGCACAAATTCATTCGTTTCTTGGCATGCTTTCGAAAACTCATTTAAATATTCGCCCAACACAATCATTCACGTTTACCACTTACCGTACATTCCGCGCATACAATTCGCTCGGCTATTCGTGCATCCAACTCGCCCAGCCACCACATCAACAACGTCATGGTATGTCCTCAACTCTCCATCCAAAATCTTGTATCTCATTTACAATATAAAGAACCCATTTTGCAACTTACATCCGTCCAAAAGCCTCTTCCGACCCCTGCACTTTTAACTTCAAACAGACCCTGTAAACCTTGAGCTAATATTGAAGCAGTTTTCTGCCAGAGAGATAGAAACGATTCGTCCTGTACCAGCCCTCCAGCACAGCTCCCCAAACAGCGTCTTATCGAAACTGAACAGGCTTCCTACTTGGCGAAATGAAATAAATCTAGTAAAGGGGTAATCTCTTCAATAATACGATCTCTTTTATAGGGATTTTCGCTGATTCGTTTTTCAGTTTAGTTTTGTTTTTGTTATGAGTAAAAATTTATATATTGGTCAAATTCAAACCTAGTTATCTCTGTTGAAAAATGAGGTATTTCATGACTTACTTCAGCACAAAATTTATTAATAACCCAGAAAGAATCGTTTTTGATACTGACGACTGTGATCATTGAACTACGTAAAGTCTCCCGTTAACTTTTACCCGCATAAAATAATGAAAACTTTCATGAAGCAAGCTAGATTACATTATAGATTAATTGTTATTTTAACCCTCCCTAACCATAATAAATATGTCCAAAGAGAAAAAGGATGATGGCACCATTTGGTTAAGAAAACTCGGAATCTATGCACAAGGTGTGTTCCTACACAAGATACCCTATGCATAGAAACAGTGCATTAAGAAGGAAGGCTAAAGAACAAGCTGAAAGCTAAAGAACAAAGTCAAAGGTGCTGGAAAACAGGACAGCAGTGTACCTAAAAAAAGATAGTCCTTAACAAACAAAAACTTATTTCATTTTAATAAAAAGTAATCCTACCTAACCTTCTACCCGGGGCCGATTATTTTCTCCCTAGGAGCGTTAATTTCCATAGATACAATGGTTGCATCCCCCTGAGGGGACCATGCAAACTAGAATTTCCTACACGTCACTATGGATAAATGTTATTGGAAAATAATGAAGCTTTAAAATTAAATTCACTCGTCCATGCGTATAGCAATGAATGTTTTATGAAAGATTATTAGTTTAAGTTTTCCTCACCGGTAAACAAAAAATCGTTCCGAAGAGAGGAAGGCACCATTTAGTATGGAGATAAGGGAATGCGTAATCTATGCAGACGGAGTCCATAAACAGTAAGTTGAAAAAGTTTATGAAGCAAGATAAAAATTAAATTAGTAGAAGCTACTGGAAAATCAGGACAACGGTGAACCCAAAGAAGGTGGTCCTTAACATAACAAAAAATATTTCATTTCAACAAAAAGAAGGCCTACCTAACTCTCTGCTCAGGCCTTCACGTTCCTTTTGGGAGTGCTAATACCACTAAATACAATAGTTGTTACCCCCTGAGGGTGATGCTATTGGAAAATAATGAAGCGTTGAGACTGAATTCCCCTCGTCCTCACGTCTAATAGCAAATTTTTTATGAAAGCCAAGTAAAAACAATCCAGGAATAATTACATGGCCCCATTGACGAGACCGTGTGGTCCAGAATGCTGGAGCGTAAAGTACAAACAAATGCCAGAGGACAATTTAAGCCGTAGTATTTTCGGCGTAAACATTTATGATTTCTTCATCTTGTTCAAAACAAACAAACACCAATTTATAGTAAGTAAGCTGTAGCAAATCTGAATGCATCTTCTACATAACAAGCTAACAATGCTAAAATGTTTATCATCCAATAAACAAACAGTCCTTAACACCTATAGAAAATTTCAAATGCAAAAGTAATAAGTTAAGTTCTAGCCGAGTATTCTTTATTTTTCATTGCTAATAAAGTTACAGATTTTTAGCATCAACTTTTGAGGCTTTTTACATTTTTTCGCTCATCAATCGTGCCTGGCGTACATGTAGATTTTAAACTTCTTGTGAAAATGAAGAACACAAATGAGGAAAGTTCGAGAGAGCATGGTTGCGCGGTTCGCAACCTATTCATGGTTTCACAAACAATTTTGTTTATGAGTCAGTGAATGTAAACATTACCATATTTCAACACAGGTCAACACATGTGTCCACATGTGTGTTTCAACATATGTGTGCGACGAAATTTTTCTATTTGCAAAATCAAAACCTCGGATTGCTTTCGGAGGGAAAATTGTTTTTTTTTAACGACTGCTCTGGTTGCTTTTAACAACTCGCTAATAATGTTATTTCATCTAACATAAGACAGAGTAATTGGTATTTACTGGTGTCATCCACAACAATTACTAATCACTTGTATTAGTAAAGTTGATTTAAAATCTGACGTTCACGGTTTCATTTTATCAGAGAATTTCCAAATTTCAGATGAACTTTATTTTGACAAACTTGTATATTTATGGAGCACCTGGTACTATCGTGAATTCGTCAAAAATTTTTTCCAAGGTTTTAAACAAGGATTGTGGAAATAGAGAATTAAAAATACAACGATCACGACAGCTAAAGGATAAATCTCAGACTTGCACGTATTCTTTGAACCACACAATAACCATATTCCGAAAAGAGAAGCTGATAATTATCCTTCCTCGACCATGATGGTACTGTATTACCGATTATTTCGTTACATGCCTCGGAAAACCATTTTTTCGCGGATAACGCGTTTCAAACAATAGGGGCGCCGGCCTCCTGTACATTTCGATTCTCTTGCCTAAATAAAGAGAAATAAAGCCATTGTCTTTATGCCTTGTGCTCGGCGTCGCAATATTGGGTCGAACAAACGCCAGACGGGGCGCGTTTCCCCTTCACCCTCCCCGCTCTCCAGGCCGAGCGATTTGATCCAGCTGAATTTCCCTAGGAGCTCCAACTAAAATATTCGCTCATCCCAGTATTGAATTGAAAATCCAACGTGGAGGATTGCCACGGATATTTTGCAGTGGCACTTCGCTGGCGAGCAAACCGTAGGTGACTGGAGGGAGTGATGGGTAGAGGATGTTGGAAGTAAATGAGAATGCGGAACAGGATTATGAAACAAAATATTGTGAGCTTAGAAAGCGAGTGGATAACAGAAAGGAAGGAAAGAAAGCAACGAAAAATTGAGGAGAGAGCATGTAGAATTAAGTTAAAATCGAATAGGACGAAGAAAATGGTACAGTGGCAATACTAAAGAAGAGCGAATTGAGCAAGAAAAGCCTTAGAAAGGTTTCAAATGGGGATTTTAGGAAAGAAAAGCAAAATTTAGAGAATGAATCGAAGGAATCGGAAAATAAAAACATCTGCAATGAGAAAAGAAAGAAAACACACAAATACTAAATTATGAGGTTCTATCTGATAACCTAGTTGTTTCTACACAACTAGTGCAAACTGAAACGCAAAGTAGATGTAAGAACTGTTCTGTGGGGGACCTGTATAGCGTAAGTTGAAAGAAAGATAAAATAATTACTGTGTGACCTAAGTCAAGTATCCAAGGATAAACTACACTGATAAAAACCAGCAAAAGAGCAACGCTGCTCGTAACTCAAACCAATAGAAACAACCCTGACAGTAATGGAATAGTAGCGGTTATGAATTAGCATTGAGGATTTCATTACTTGAAATGTTAGTGCATCATAATTTGAGTATGCATATAACGTACCTTAACGGTGAGAAATTTAAAAAAGTCATTGAAAGTTCGAGAGAGAGTAACAGGAAGCTTATGAGCAGAAATGAGGAAGAGCAAAACGAGGTAGAGGACACAGATGAAGATGGGAGCAGAGGGGGGAGAGGGCGAGGTAGAAGCTAGAAGGGACTCGGTTATCTGACGAGGAGCGATGCTCTGCCACCCGATAAAGAAAACCAATAAAAGCAAGAAGGAGATATTCTGCGCACCGAGATTATCTGGAACGTCTCAGTTGGCTCAGTGCAACTTTTGAGCCGGAGGGATTGATGGTATTGGTGTTGCTCTTTGTTGCAGCGGTGGTGTTGGAAGTGATGGTGGTATTGGGGTGCAACCCATGGTAGCGTCGGTTGTGTTGAAAGTGATGGTGCTTGAGTTACCTTTGGCAGCGTTAAAGGGTGTTGGTGTTACCTTTGGTGGTGTTGGAAGGGATAGTGATGTTACACTTGATGTTGCTTGAAGTGAAGGTGATGGTGATACACTTGTGTTCCGTTAGAAGTGTTGGTGACGTTGGTGCTGCCGTATGTAGAGTCGGTGGTGTTGGAAGTGTTGTGTGGTGTTTGTGTATCCCTTGGTGCATTCGGTGATTTTGAAAGTGTTGATGCTTAATTTGTGACTTCGGTTGTGTTGGAGATGTTAATGGCGTGTTCGATGGTGGTTCCATGTATGACAGGAGGTATCGGTAAAGTTGTGATAGGTGGCATTGGTACTAGTGTATGTGATCAGCTAGTTGTGGATGTCAACAGTGTTATCCCATTACCCGCTTCAGCGTGATGCAAGATCGTGCATATTGGTGAACATTTTTGGGCATCGCAAACGTACAAAATGTTACACCAGCCCGACAAAGTGATCGAACTCGAGTAATTTGCCTGCCATGCTACCAGAGCCTTGAAAATGGTTTCTCATGATGGCGAGCCCTTGGCAACGGGCTGCGGACTTGAAGGCTCCCGGAATCAGCGACTCAGAAACACACTAACGTCCTCAGGCGAAGTACCGTGGCCGAAAAATGTCTTGCTGATGGGAATTTTTATGAAGTAGTATCAAGTTAAGTGCGGCGGGTTAAACTGAAGTTCAATATCCAATTCAAATTAAGTTTTTTTTCAAGAACAATTTCAAAAATAACGAACATTAAATAGATCGTACTTTTATTTAGCTTTCATTAAGTATTTATGAAAATTGAGGTAGTGACCGGTGGCCGGTCAGCAGCTTTATGAAAATCCCCTCAGTGACCAACGCGGGTCACGTCGCACTCAAAGTGATATAGAAACCTCCGGAAACACACAATCATATTCACGGCCAAGCCATCTTTCTACGCAAGTGTGTTTGGAAAACAAGCTTTCCATAGCGTAAGTGAAAAATTCGAGAAAACCTTCCGTTAAAAAAATTATTAAGTGTCATTTAATGTAAATGTTACATACATACATACATATACCGGGCTTATCCTCCCCATGGGAGGGTAGCCGACAGCAGGCCACAATCACCACACTTAGTCACTAGGAGGCGAGAGAGGCAGCACTGGCCGCACCTGAACTGCCAGGATCAGCAGCAGCCCAGCACAACCACCTTCCACAGTCAGGCCCGACAGCAACAGCTGGCTTACCCCGACCGCTTCATTGAGTGCAGCCCCTCCCCCGCACATGACAGGTCAACCCCATCACACGCGGGCAGCTTCCAGTAACGCGTCAAAAATAAAAATTACCTCCTTATACACTGCCCCCACTCACTTCTGTCCGCAGCCATCCCTCTCGCCACGTCCACAGTCAGACCCCTCTCATACAAAGCACGTCGCACCCCATCCATCCAACTCATCCGTGGTCTACCTCGCGCTCGGAGACCACTCACTTCCGACATATATATCTTTTTCACCAGCCGCTCAACATTCATTCTTTCTACATGCCCAAACCATCCAAGCACTCTTTCATCCACTCGCCTACTCAAATTTTTGATAACACCCGTCTGCTCCCTAACCAACTCATTCCTGATCCTATCTCTTCTAGTTACTCCATACATGCTCCTCAAACACTTCATCTCAAACATATCCAACTTCCTCCTCTCAGCTGCTCTCAACCCCCAGGACTCTGCTCCATACAACAAAACTGGCACAATCAAACTTTCATACAGTCCCCTCTTAGCATTCATACTCAGACTCCTGCATTCAAAAACTTTCCTCATTGCACCCAATGTCTTACAACCTTCACTCACTCGATGCTTCACTTCTACTTCCATACTATCCTTAACAGTCACATCCGACCCGAGGTACCTAAAATGCTCTACCTCCTCTAAAACTTCCCCATTCAACCTCACATCCAAAGTTCCAAACACTCCACCTCTTGAACATCTCATCACCTTACTTTTATTCACATTTATCCTCAATTTCCGCCTTTCGCACACTCTACCAAACTCTGTAACCAGTCTCCTCAGTTTTTCCTCTGAATCAGCCACAAGCGCTGTATCATCTGCAAACAACAGCTGACACACTTCCCAATACATACCATTTCGTCCCACCAACTGCGCACCTCTTCCCAACACTCTGGCATTCACTTCTCTCACCACACCATCCATAAACAAATTAAACAACCACGGCGACATCACACATCCCTGTCTCACACCTGTCACAACTGGGAACCATTCACTCACCTCATTCCCTACTCTCACACATGCTCTGCTATCAATGTAGAAACTCTTGATCGCATTCAACAGTCTCCCACCCACTCCATACAAACTTACCACTTGCCATAAAGCCTCGCGATCCACTCTGTCATACGCCTTCTCTAGATCCATAAATGCCCAATATACATCCTTTCCCTTTAATAAGTATTTTTCATTGACCTGCCTCACAGCAAACATTTGATCCACACAACCTCTACCACACCTAAAACCACACTGTTCTTCAGCAAGCACACGATGTAAATGTAAATGTTAGAGTGTAGAATACCTCAGCTCCAAAATCTGTATCTAGCGGTAGGTTGTCAGCCGGTACAAAACATTCAAATCAACACCAGGACAATAACTCCGACACGAATACTTTGAACAATTTTATAAACTTTCCAACAGTGTTGAGAAACCTTGAAGTCTTTATCATGCCTTTTTACTTTGATGACAGATCGCGTCTCCAAAGCTACCCAGAGCTGCGAAATGAGACAAAATCTGACAATAAATGTCTAGAAAACGAGGATCTTCTTCCAGCCACAGATAGAAATCAATGGTTGTCTAGGCTGTAGTCTATGAGACAGATAAGCTGCTGAGGAGAACATCGCTGCTTCAATATTAGCTCAGTTAAAGCAACAACCTAACTGATGAGGTTGGGATATTTTTTATTCGTATGAAATAATTCGATGTTACATTGGCGTGAGAGTTCGCGCTGCAATAAGTGCGTATAAATACACATGCGAGTACGTATTTTCACTTTCACATCAGGGTATTGGTATCAAATGCGTACTCTCATTTGGTAATAAACTATATGATCAAGCATACATTTGACGTTTCGAGTGTTTCAAAAATCTTGTACCGAAGACGTTATCGAGCACCAAATTATTCAGGTTAAATCAAAAAGATTTTGTAGTTTTTTTTAATTTTCATCATTCAGTAACAACCATAGTTTTAAGCTAACAACGCAGGGATGTAACTGCATCAACAGTTGAGTAGAGAATAATTTAAAATTAATTGATTTCACCGTGTCTTATATATATATATGTATATTACAAACACCGCACCAATATATTTATTCGTATATTTTGGAAACAGTCTTTCTTTCAAGCATATTTCATTAAAAAGTACGCCGTTTTTATTATTGATTATTTTTTTATTAAGATTTTCTATTTTCCTGAATATATTCCTAGCATCATTGCTAAGGAGGTTAAAAAGGTCACTAATAGCCGACGCGTTCGGCGCTCCTGCGCCATTCTCAAGCTATGCGAATAAAATTCAGCAATGATTTCTGAGGTGCTACTGTAATGGCTGCTCGGGATCAAATGAAAGGTAGGGTGGCAGAGTCGCCAATGTAGATTGGCTTTGTTGGCGGCTTATGTCGAATCGGTGGGGCGTACAGTCGGTCGACGCGGCCACGTGCAACTCACGCGGTCAGCGTCAAAAAAGTTTGAGAATGCGGTGGGTCCAGGTGCTCTGGTTGTTAATTGTTGGTTTTTTTCTGTTCTATCAGTATTGCTTCTACAATCTGTAATCTATTAAAGTCTGTTTCTTTACGTAGAATTTTTGTGTTGCTCACTAATTGGTTTCTTGTTAGGGCTTGGCCGTGTGTTTCTAAAGCGTGTTGTTTTGGGCCTCCTGTGGATAGGTGCATGGTTAGGCGTCTTGATAGGGTGGTAGTTGTCATGCCTATATACGAGCGGTTTAAAGGTTCACAGTCCTCATGGTTGCATTTGTACTCGTATATGACATTGGTCTGTTTCAAGGCTAGTAGTTTTGTACCAATATTGTTTTTAGAGATAAGGCCGGCGACTGTATGGCTTTTGTAATATATGGTAAGTTGTAGGCGTTCGTTATCAGCGTTGCATTTAGTGTTGTTTTTAATGATTTGCTTTAATATGCGTTCATCGGCTTTGTATGCTGTAGAGTATTGGTTTTTATAATATACCGTATGTATAATTTGCTGGTCCGGGTTGGTGCTTTTGTTTATTTTCTGTATATATTCTTTCAAGATGTTATCAAAGGATGTGTTTGAGTAACCGTTATTAATGAATGCCTGCTTTAGCCTTGTTATGCTTTCATGGAACAGCTGTCAAGTGGAAGAGATCTTGTATGTGCGATAGACGATCGCTTTTATCGTACTGTCTTTATATTTTTGTGGTGTTTCACTTTCAGCATGTAGATAAATTCCAGTGTTGGTAGGTTTTTGGTAAACGGATGTGGTGTAGTTGTTGTTGTTCAGGTTGATTTGGACGTCGAGGAAATGGAGATGGTTTCCTGTGCCAATTTCATGTGTGAATTTTAGTATAGAATTTGCTTCGAATATTGTTTTGAGTTTGGTCAAGCATGTAATGTTGTCAACAACCAAAAAGCAGTATAGCGACAGTATATAGCTGGTTTTGTATCTGGGTTGTTGTCTAATATTTTGTTTTCAAGGTCTACCATATAAAAGTTGGCGATTGTTACCCCGAGCGGACTTCCCATACTAACACCATCTGTTTGTAAATACATTGTGCCGTCGATATGTACGAACGGACACTCGGTAGTGCATGCTATTAGTAATTTCTTCAGTAGATTTTTGTCAATGGGGGGTGCTTGGGACTTGTTTTTGTATACGGCGTTGCAAATTATATCAATTGTGGGAACTACTGGGACGTTCGTGAATAAAGATTCAACGTCGAGTGAGGCAAGTATACCTTTAGGGCTTGTAGCTTTTAAATCTGTAAGAAATCGTCGGTAGAGTTGATCTGGTATTTTGCTGGTAGGTATGGTGTTATTATCTTGTTCAGCTGCTTGGCTGCTTGGCCCACAACACCACCACCCCACCAAACCCACAACACCACCACCCCACCAAACCCACACCACCACCCCACAAATAACAACCAGAGCACCTGGACCCACCGCATTCTCAAACTTTTTTGACGCTGACCGCGTGAGTTGCACGTGGCCGCGTCGACCGACTGTACGCCCCACCGATTCGACATAAGCCGCCAACAAAGCCAATCTACATTGACGACTCTGCCACCCTACCTTTCATTTGATCCCGAGCAGCCATTACAGTAGCACCTCAGAAATCATAGCTGCATTTTATTCGCATAGCTTGAGAATGGCGCAAGAGCGCCGAAACGCGTCGACTATTAGTGACCTTTTTACCCTCCTTAGCAATGATGCTAGGAATATATTCAGGAAAATAGAAAATCCTAATAAAAAACTAATCAATAATAAACACGGCGTACTTTTTAATGAAATATATATATATATGTATATCAATACTACGTGCGTACAAAATGAAGCGAGCATGCGGCATAAGGACAATATGTTCACAATATTAATCCATTCGAACAGCTGAGCCACTTGGCTTTCACTCCACGAAGACTGCACTCCGCACAGACATTGTGTCGTTACTGCGCCCAACCCGCCTTGGTTAACTCCTTGCCGCAAACCAACCCTCCACCCTGACACCCCCCTCAAAAACCACCACGCTACCACCGCCACCCCACCAAACCCACAACACCACCACCCCACCAAACCCACAACACCACCACCCCACCAAACCCACAACACCACCCCACCAAACCCACAACACCGTCACCCCACCAAACCCACAACACCGTCACCCCACCAAACCCACAACACCGTCACCCCACCAAACCCACAACACCACCACCCCACCAAACCCACAACACCACCACCCCACCAAACCCACAACACCACCACCCCACCAAACCCACAACACCACCACCCCACCAAACCCACAACACCACCACCCCACCAAACCCACAACACCACCACCCCACCAAACCCACAACACCACCACCCCACCAAACCCACAACACCACCACCCCACCAAACCCACAACACCACCACCCCACCAAACCCACAACACCACCACCCCACCAAACCCACAACACCACCACCCCACCAAACCCACAACACCACCACCCCACCAACCCCACAACACCACCACCCCACCAACCCCACAACACCACCACCCCACCAAACCCACAACACCACCACCCCACCAAACCCACAACACCACCACCCCACCAAACCCACAACACCACCTCACCACCAAACCCACAACACCACCTCACCACCAAACCCACAACACCACCACCCCACCAAACCCACAACACCACCACCCCACCAAACCCACAACACCACCCCACCAAACCCACAACACCACCCCACCAAACCCACAACACCACCACCCCACCAATCCTACTACACTCCCCCCGCCACCCCGCCATCCCACCATCCCACCACACCTACCACACCGCCACCCTACCAAATCCACAACACCGTCACCCCACCAAACCCACGACACCGTCACCCCACCAAACCCACGACACCGTCACCCCACCAAACCCACGACACCGTCACCCCACCAAACCCACGACACCGTCACCCCACCAAACCCACGACACCGTCACCCCACCAAAACCACGACACCGTCACCCCACCAAAACCACGACACCGCCACCCCACCAAACTCACTACACTCCCTCCCGCCACCCCGCCACCCCACCACCCCGCCACCCCATCAAACCCACTACACTTCCCCTCGCCACCCCACCAAACCCACCACTCCACCTCACCCACTACCCCGACACTCCACCGAGCCCATCTCGCCTCAACAAGGAACAGCGGCGACTAAGCCCGCCTGTCGCTGGATGTTTAAGCGCTTAGCTCCAGGTTGGGATCGCGAGAACAGCGGCCACCAAAGCAAAAATCAAAATTACGCCCGCACCACCAGCGCAGCTGAGGGGAAGAAGTGAGGTGCCACCATTAAGACATCCTGGTACTCCCTTCAAAATTCATTAATACGAAGCTAAGTTCCGCAGAATGGTTTAAGCGTCTTGCAATTATGAAACGCGCTGTTTCGTCGAGACCAAAGGCTGTTTTATTTTCTTGGGATGAGATAAACGTGATGAGATATTCCCGAATGGCTTTGTTCATTAAGGATTTGAGTTTTGGTTTGCGATGAGCGTTGTTGGTTTCCAGGGTTTAGATTTGTGTGGGATGCACGAAACGAATTTCCTGTCTCTGTCATGCATGCCTAGGATTTAAAACACAATAATAATCAGTAGGGGCTGAATTTGCGACAGCGTGTCTCGATACAATGTTGAACCAGGCGAGCAGACAAATAACACATCGACAAATCGGTGGCGAACTTTAGTGCGATATTAGATTACATTAGATTATTAGTTAGTTTAAAGCTTTCCTATCCGCCACAAAACGATGCAAAGAGAGGAAGGAGGAAAGCACCATGTAGAATCGAGTAAAGAGAACGCGGAATCCATGCAGAAAGGGCATAGAAACAATAAGTAGAGAAAGAACTTAATGAAACAAGATCAAAGTTGAAGAAGAAAGTATTAGGTGCTAAAAAACAGGACAGCAGGGAACCGAAATAAGATGGTACTTAACAAAACAAAAACATTTTATTTCAACGAAAAGAAGACTTTCTTAACTCTGAGCTCGGGCCCTCACATTTTCCCCAGGGAGCGCTAAATCCCAGATACAACAGTTGTCTCCCCATGAGGGTTCGGTGTGATATTCAACATGTTGCTTTCCAAACGACCCATCGGTAGGTCGTTTGGAAAATTTTAATAATCTTGAAATTAATTGCATTTAATGGGCCCAGTTAACGTTTTGTATTTATAAGATTGCTAACAATTTATGACTTTAAATGAGAGTTGAATACTGAAATTCAGTTTAACCATCGTGGTGAACGTGTTACGGAACCACGTCCTACGTACGACAATATTTTTTTGGGGAAAGTGAGCAAGTCTTTCTTTCTAATATTAATGTTTGTTGAAAGTAATCAAGTCTTTTAGTAACATTATACTGTCTGCATAACGTAAGTAAAATGAACCGTAACTCTTCAAGCTCTGTGGTTGAAGCAAAACATTTCATTACTTCACCTTTAATGTTTTCTTACGTCCATAATTCACCATGTTGATTATGATCGATGAATATCTGTACGAAAATTTGCGGTATTGACGGGAATTCTTTACTCGCGGTTAAGTGTCGACTCTGTGTTCAAAAGAACAACCAAATCTGAATTTGGCATAAACCATGTCTCAGCATGTCATAAGTTTTAACTAGCTATAAATCATGTCTCAACTTACCGCAAATTCAAGTCAGCTTTCCATAATCATGTCCCAGTTTGTCGCACAAAGTTAATTCGCTACGGTGCACTGGAGGCTCATCAAGGCAAAGCAAGACCAGGAGCATCACGGAAGTCTTCAAGAAAATACATAGAGGATCAAATCAAATGCCCAAGTTTTGAAAGGCTATTAGGAGCAAATCAAATGCCCGAGTTTTGAAAGGCTATTAGGAGCAAATCAAATGCCCGAGTTTTGAAAGGCTACTAGGATCAAATCAAATGCCCGAGTTTTGAAAGACTATTAGGAGCAAATCACATGCCCGAGTTTTGAAAGGCTATTAGGAGCAAATCACATGCCCGAGTTTTGAAAGGCTATTAGGAGCAAATCAAATGCCCGAGTTTTGAAAGGCTACTAGGATCAAATCAAATGCCCGAGTTTTGAAAGACTATTAGGAGCAAATCACATGCCCGAGTTTTGAAAGGCTATTAGGAGCAAATCACATGCCCGAGTTTTGAAAGGCTATTAAGAGCAAATCAAATGCCCGAGTTTTAAAAGGCTATTAAGAGCAAATCAAATGCCCGAGTTTTGAAAGGCTATTAGGAGCAAATCAAATGCCCGAGTTTTGAAAGGTTATTAAGCAAAGTAAAACAATACTTCTAGGATTAGTTGTTGTATTATTCAAATCAGTATACAATGGCTTTTGTGTGCTTATTTTTAGAAGATGGCATCAGGAAGATGGTGGTGACCACACACATCTTACCATCGCCACCACAGCCGTAGACGCGCCTTTCAAAGCTCGGGCACTAGATTTGTCCCACCCTGTACAAATGTTGAGATCACCATCTACACAACACTCGGGCTGGACGAGAAAAGGATATCTGTTCAGGAACAAGCTGATGTCCATCATAGAGGGCTTAACATTATCTTAACGGATTTTGAGTTAGTTTAAGACCCTCTAACTACAAAAAATGTATCCCAAAATAGGAAAAAGGAAGGCACCATTTAATGAGAAGTTAAGTGGTTTAATACGAATTAGTAAAACTTCACTGGCATCAAATGTCTAAAATTATTATACCCGTTGGAATACGATTACATTCTCTCGTTCGTCTGTCTCCATGTGTTTTCTAAGAAAAAGAGTTTCATTCATGCTTTCCGGAGTGTTTTAAGTTTCCTCCGTATTTCTTGGCTCCGACGTTTAGCATGGAAGAAGAATAGCTCGTAATGTTATGCGACCCTCCCACGCATTGCAAAAATAATGTTATATCTGCTCTTTCAAGGTCAGCTTTATAACTTGTATATCCATAAAACTAGTCGCTGTTGCTAAATATGATGGTCACAAATCATGAAAACCATCAATTCTAATACTTTTGTTGGCATGTTTGATATTTTAAAAAGCGCTCAACCCACACAGTTCATGAAAAAAACAAGCATCGACTCCTGGCGTTCAGTGAAGGCGGTGAAACTTTCACGGTCTTAAAAATTTCAACACACACACACGTGGGCACGCACACACAAAGACACACACAGACACACACCCAGACACACACACACACGAATGCCAGGTCTCACACACAACAAGGCTGGCGTGACGCAGCAAAAGTTGCAACAGGAAAGTTCGACTAAAGTAGCACAGCTCCTCACACTTCCCTGAGGTAGGGTAAGAAAGGCACCTGTACAAAGATATAATGCAACAAATTAAGGATTTCTGGACAGTAACGACAGAAGCTGGCACCGGAGACCCTCGAACTTGGTGGGTGATGACAGAAGGCAGGGGGTGAGGGCAGGTGGTGGGGGCAGGTGGTGGGGGCAGGTGGTGGGGGCAGGTGGTGGGGGCAGGTGGTGGGGGCAGGTGGTGAGGGCAGGTGGTGAGGGCAGGTGGTGAGGGCAGGTGGTGAGGGCAGGTGGTGAGGGCAGGTGGTGAGGGCAGGTGGTGAGGGCAGGTGGTGAGGGCAGGTGGTGAGGGCAGGTGGTGAGGGCAGGTGGTGAGGGCAGGTGGTGAGGGCAGGTGGTGAGGGCAGGTGGTGAGGGCAGGTGGTGAGGGCAGGTGGTGAGGGCAGGTGGTGAGGGCAGGTGGTGAGGGCAGGTGGTGAGGGCAGGTGGTGAGGGCAGGTGGTGAGGGCAGGTGGTGAGGGCAGGTGGTGAGGGCAGGTGGTGAGGGCAGGTGGTGAGGGCAGGTGGTGAGGGCAGGTGGTGAGGGCAGGTGGTGAGGGCAGGTGGTGAGGGCAGGTGGTGAGGGCAGGTGGTGAGGGCAGGTGGTGAGGGCAGGTGGTGAGGGCAGGTGGTGGGGGCAGGTGGTGGGGGCAGGTGGTGGGGGCAGGTGGTGGGGGCAGGTGGTGGGGGCAGGTGGTGGGGGCAGGTGGTGGGGGCAGGTGGTGGGGGCAGGTGGTGAGGGCAGGTGGTGGGGGCAGGTGGTGAGGGCAGGTGGTGAGGGCAGGTGGTGAGGGCAGGTGGTGAGGGCAGGTGGTGAGGGCAGGTGGTGAGGGCAGGTGGTGAGGGCAGGTGGTGAGGGCAGGTGGTGAGGGCAGGTGGTGAGGGCAGGTGGTGAGGGCAGGTGGTGAGGGCAGGTGGTGAGGGCAGGTGGTGAGGGCAGGTGGTGAGGGCAGGTGGTGAGGGCAGGTGGTGAGGGCAGGTGGTGAGGGCAGGTGGTGAGGGCAGGTGGTGAGGGCAGGTGGTGAGGGCAGGTGGTGAGGGCAGGTGGTGAGGGCAGGTGGTGAGGGCAGGTGGTGAGGGCAGGTGGTGAGGGCAGGTGGTGAGGGCAGGTGGTGAGGGCAGGTGGTGAGGGCAGGTGGTGAGGGCAGGTGGTGAGGGCAGGTGGTGAGGGCAGGTGGTGAGGGCAGGTGGTGAGGGCAGGTGGTGAGGGCAGGTGGTGAGGGCAGGTGGTGAGGGCAGGTGGTGAGGGCAGGTGGTGAGGGCAGGTGGTGAGGGCAGGTGGTGAGGGCAGGTGGTGAGGGCAGGTGGTGAGGGCAGGTGGTGAGGGCAGGTGGTGAGGGCAGGTGGTGAGGGCAGGTGGTGAGGGCAGGTGGTGAGGGCAGGTGGTGAGGGCAGGTGGTGAGGGCAGGTGGTGAGGGCAGGTGGTGAGGGCAGGTGGTGAGGGCAGGTGGTGAGGGCAGGTGGTGAGGGCAGGTGGTGAGGGCTGGTGGTGAGGGCAGGTGGTGAGGGCAGGTGGTGAGGGCAGGTGTTGAGGGCAGGTGTTGAGGGCAGGTGGTGAGGGCAGGTGGTGAGGGCAGGTGGTGAGGGCAGGTGGTGAGGGCAGGTGGTGAGGGCAGTGCAACATAGCGCAGATGACGTGGTGAGGGCAGTGCAACATGGCCCAGATGACGTGGTGAGGGCAGTGCAACATGGCGCAGATGACGTGGTGAGGGCAGTGCAACATGACGCAGATGACGTGGTGAGGGCAGTGCAACATGACGCAGATGACGTGGTGAGGGCAGTGAAACATGACGCAGATGACGTGGTGAGGGCAGTGAAACATGACGCAGATGACGTGGTGAGGGCAGTGCAACATGGTCCAGATGACGTGGTGAGGGCAGTGCAACATGGCGCAGATGACGTGGTGAGGGCAGTGCAACATGGCGCAGATGACGTGGTGAGGGCAGTGCAACATGACGCAGATGACGTGGTGAGGGCAGTGCAACATGACGCAGATGACGTGGTGAGGGCAGTGCAACATGACGCAGATGACGTGGTGAGGGCAGTGCAACATGGCGCAGATGACGTGGTGAGGGCAGTGCAACATGGCGCAGATGACGTGATGAGGGCAGTGCAACATGGCGCAGATGACGTGATGAGGGCAGTGCAACATGACGCAGATGACGTGGTGAGGGCAGTGCAACATGGCGCAGATGACGTGGTGAGGGCAGTGCAGCATGCCGCAGATGACGTGGTGAGGGCAGTGCAACATGGCGCAGATGACGTGGTGAGGGCAGTGCAACATGGCACAGATGACGTGGTGAGGGCAGTGCAACATGACGCAGATGACGTGGTGAGGGCAGTGCAACATGGCGCAGATGACGTGGTGAGGGCAGTGCAGCATGCCGCAGATGACGTGGTGAGGGCAGTGCAGCATGCCGCAGATGATGTGGTGAGGGCAGTGCAACATGGCGCAGATGACGTGGTGAGGGCAGTGCAACATGGCACAGATGACGTGGTGAGGGCAGTGCAACATGACACAGATGACATGGGACAGAGCAAGATGACACAGATGACATGGGACAGTACAACATGAAACAGACGATGGACACAGTGAGGGCTGTTGGTGCCCACTGTGAGGGTGACACACAGACAGAACACGACGTGAACTCCCCACAGACGGGAAACCCGTCACAAAACGAACGGGTGTGGGGGCCAACCGACAGTTCAGAGACGCTGATAAGACGTAGGGCCGCTTTGAGAGGCGTGTGACACGGAGAGCAGATTGTGAGAATCACGTGACGCGGTGGCCCCAAAGAACAGGCAGGCCTTGGCCCCACGCCAAGTTGGCAGCGCGGGCCCGCAGTCGTTAGGCCCAAAAAAAGTGAGAATGTCCTCGCAAACGGAAGAAGAGCGGCATAGCTTATTTATTTGGAGGCAAAAGCTGCAAAAGCTGCCAGAATTGTACAGGAGAAACCTTTTCTAAATGGCGGTGTATTTGATATTATTTAGGTGCTCGCCAGACCCCCGCCGCTGAAACGAGCGCAATTTTGAAATTTGAACGACGTTAATTTATGGCCGAAAATTTTCATTGTAAAACTGAAAAACAAGTCCGTGAGGAACGTTTCTTAATAATACAAGATATTTTATGATGTAAATGCCACGATATTGATTTCAGTAATTTGTCGTGATAAGTTTGTCGTGAATTTCGTCACAAAAAAGGATTGCTCCACCAATTGTACGAAGGTCAGTGAATGGATCTTCAGCCGTTACTGCTAAATTAGAGAATCACTTTGGTAAATGCGGTACGTTTACTATTTTAGTTTACAATTACTATTTCTCATTTAAAAATGAGGAATAACGTAACTATTACAACCAAATTATCAATATCATGTCCCTTTTGTTAATAACAAAATAGAAAATTAGGAAAAAGTTTCGAACAATGCAAGCACAGAGGAAGTACAAGTCGTTACAGCATACAGCAGGACTTTTTATTCTCCTCACAGTAGAGGTAAACCAACTTGGATGAGAAATGTTATCAATAATGTCAATTAGTAAAGAATAAAAAATAGAGAACACCTTCAATTAATAAACAAAAGTCGCGCGTTTGCTCGAGCTTGTCACACACCAAAATGTCAACGGAGGAACGTCAAATGGTTACTCATTGTGTCACGCGCTAAAAAATGAATAATTTTTAAAAATTCCTTTTAATTTTCTTTTTGAACTTGAAGCTGAGAGCAGCAGTCGACATTCTGAGAGCAACAGTCGCAGGGCGGGAAGGCCCTGCGAGTAAGCGCAAACTTTCTACTACTCCACATCAGGCATAAAAACATGAGTGCATTCGTAGAGCATTTTACCTTTCCCTGTGTGGGCCTCAAGTACACGAATTCTGTTGTGTTCGTGCCGTATCACTGATACGCTCTACCATCCAGTTCAAAATGCTTGAAAATTATTTTATATTCTCAGCTGGCCTACATAGGACACGGTAGAGGAAACAAGGTATGGCCATTTCTATGAGAGAAAAACGCCTGTTGTTCGGCTAGCCAATAGAAATGCCTTATTTCAAACAAACTTTAAGATGTCATCAAAACGCCATGTCGTTAGGCCAGTAGTGGAACCAGATTTGGCGGTAGCAGTGCTACCAGATGTAATATTAGCGCTGCTATTGGTTCGTTGCTCTGACGTCCGCAAAACCACACCGTCAACGAAAAAACGGAGCAGGCTAGGTTCATCTATCCTATGCTATGGGGACCCTAGAGGGCCACCGTGAAATTACTTCAGGTATAGATAGGCCTTTGGGACTTCTTTTATGCCCACTTTGCTTCTTTAATTAATTAACACTTCAACCGCGACGTGACCCACCGGTGGTCACTGAGGGGATTTTCATAATGCTGCTGACCGACCAGCAGTCCCTAAATTCGGATAAATGCGTAACGAAAACTAAATGAAGGCGCGATCTATTTAATGTTCGTGATTTCCAAAATTTGGACCTAAAATTAAGTAATTTGATTTGAATATTGAACCTCAGTTAACCCGCCGCACTCAACGTGTTAAATTTTCTTGCCTTTGTCAGAATTTCTTTTTTTGTATTTTTCACTTCTTTTCCAAACTCGCCGTTTCTATGTGCAGGGTATCCTGTGTGGGAACACACCTTGTGCATATATTCCTGTTTTCTAAACTCCATACTGAATCATACCTTCTTTTTGCTCGCTTGATGTCTTCTTTGATGTAGATAAAGAGCCTTAAGCTATCATGATAATTTGAAACGTATAAATTAACTTTAAAATTATTGCACTCTAATTTCCGGGCTAGAGTTCTGTAGCCCACCTTATCAGCACTTCATGTTACTTATAAGAGCCATAAAGAGGATCATTTTAAGCGGATATTTGTCAACGTTTCTACGATGTGAACCAAAACTCTTCAGGAGTATAGTAACAATACATCGTATCGGCGGGTGCTGCTGTTTCATACTTTAACCGCTGGGGTATTACAGATACAGATGTGGTATTATAAATATAGATTTAACAACTGTGGTATCAGATATAGATGTAGTATCACAGATACAGATTTTCCCATTGTAGTATCAGATCTAGAAGCGGTATCACAGATACAGATTAACTCACTGTGGAATCACAGATACAGATGCATAACTCAAATCGCCAGTTTGATAGACAATTTCAAATTTAGATCCCGATGACCGATGGGAAAGTAGAAGAAGTATCAGGTGAAAAATTAACAATTTTATCGTAGCCCTGTTTTAAGTGAGCTCATTGATCTTATTTCATTGCATTTAGTACCTTTTAGTAATTTTTACAGCCTAGGTTATATTAGATATCACCAGGATGGCATATCAAATTGTTGTGCCTACAATATCTGAGAAGTTACAAGGGTAACTTTCGGTCGTGATATGCATTAGTTCAACTTGCCAAGGACGCTCAGACACAAAAATTTACAATAACTAAATTGGAACATAATTCTGGCACTGAATGAAAAGATCTTTGATGTAATAGTAACATGAACTGAATCGTGACACTTGTTTTGGTTAGATCTTATAAGCTAGAAACTATAGAAATCTATAAGCGGGCAATCAACGCGAACTACAGAATGTTCCGACGAACTTCATTAGTTTCTGTTTCAGAGCTTATGCATGAGTAGCGTGTATGTGTGATACGTATAATATGCTGTATATGTTCGTACGTATGTATAGGTTCGATATGCTGACAGTATTTTCTGCGGCACCTATAATAGGTTTCATGATGACCTTGAAACAATCAGTGCACATGACAAGTCACTTAGTTTACTAACAGCTGAATGGCACAATATTTTTCAAGTGTTTCAGATTTGTATTTTCACCTATAGTTTAGTAAAGGATTTTCTAGCTTCTCGTCTCCGACCCATCAACCCTACCGAGTATCTGATTATGGAGTGCATCGATAAGAAAAATGAATTCCTCCTTAGAATCAGAACCTGGAAGATTGTAGCGGTCCTTTTCACTAAAAGAAAGAATTCGTTCCAATACAAAATAAAAATTGACTATAATGCAATTTTATTTTTTCCGAAGTTAGTGTTTTCTGACTGTTCACTTTATTACAAGATTAGGGATCAAAAAACCGAACCGAAACTCCTGATTGCAGCATTTAGCCCATAGGCTTCGTCAAAAAATCGTCATTTGCTCAAAATAGAGATATCTCTTGAGGACCACAGAAGAGGTTCGAACTAAACATCTCGATTGATCAAGATTACAAGACCAGTTAACGTGTGCTGTAACTGCTACTGCATATTTGCTAGCTAATGTATAATTTATAAAATTAATTATTCACACCAAGGAAGTCATTTATGACTATGATACTGCTCGAAAATATCAGAGTTCGGGTTAAGTGACTTGCCCTGCACAGCAATCCTGTGCACTATAATGAATAAAAAAGAGATCACCCATGGAAATGTATTATTAATACTATTTAACAGAGGAGAGCATGCGGAGCATGAACCGGCCTACTCTATTTTAAACCTAAATGTTGCCAGCCGTCAATTTGCCAATAGTAGTAAACATATTTTGACTCAAACTAAATCCAGAAGTGGCTCAACGTCATTGAACAATATTCTCTTCTCGCGAAACCATCGAGCGACTTTTCTGACCCACAGTCTGTTAAAAACAGCGGACAATTTTTCTGAGAAAATCCAGGAGATTCCAATCGTCAAATTATGGCGAAAAGCTTTCAAGGAACGACCGAGGGGGCGATAAAAATTAGCTGGAGGGCGCCTAGAACACGGCCCGACTGGAGTGTTTGGGAACACATCGAGTGAAAAGAGACCGAACCTGGCCCCCATCGTCTCGCAACTCTTCTGAAAACGAACAGCTGCTTTTCAATGGGCCATTCCGAAAGAACTAAAGAACTCACCGCCAACATTACTGCTCTCATCTCTCTCAAGTCCGGCGAGCGATCTTATTTTCTTCTATTTCTTACCACACCAACCCTCTTCATTTGATTCCCTTTATCAACCGAGATAGAAAGGAGGAGGAGGAGGAGGAGGAAGAGGTCTTCCCTATTTTCATTCTGAAGATCCAAGTTATTCTTCAACTTAATCCATAGCCAAAACGCGTCCCGACTGGACGGTATAAGTTATCCGGCGGTCATTCGTTGCAAAACTAAGGATAAACTTTGGCCGCTACTGCCACGAAGGCAAGTTTACGGTGCGTCTAATCAAGTGGAGTGCTACCCTTGTGCCCACTTAAAGCTGCGCCAATGGCCCTCTTCAGGACGAAGTAATATGAGAGCATGTCTGACTATGATCCAGAGACTTGCTGCGCATCACATCAAATGTTTCATGGCGGTTGTTTGAACACGATGGATGCCAGTACGCATCCCATCAGCTGCGAGCATTTTCTATTGTTACCGAGGTATGGACCTTTCATGAGAAAGTTAGTGGTGTGCAGTGCATTATGGAAACTTTATTTTCAAGTTAGTAGAGTGAGAAAAAATTATATTTCTAAGTTATCTATATCGGAATTTGATTGATTATCAGAAGAAAATGCGATGGGAAGCTCGTTATTCTCTGA
This sequence comes from Morinoia aosen, assembly GCA_030386875.1. Taxonomy (NCBI): domain Eukaryota; kingdom Metazoa; phylum Arthropoda; class Malacostraca; order Amphipoda; family Talitridae; genus Morinoia; species Morinoia aosen. The sequence goes on along the minus strand of CM059559.1, from coordinate 16,048,207 downwards.
ATCATAACGTTTCGAGAATAACAAAAAGAAGTGTAGTCAATAAAATGTGTTCAGGTTATTTAAGGTGGTAGTAAATGCATGATTCCTGCTTCGTTAGCATCAGAAGCAAAAACTTATACTTCAATCCATGGGAAGCAGAAAAAAAATCCGTCTAAGCCATTTATAAATATCTTCCAGGAACATTGGACCGAGATGGAGACATCGGGACGCAAGTCGCCCTGAACGCACATGTCAAGGTGCGCTCCATTCGCATACTTCCCTTCACAAAGAAAGAAACTCTTTGGCCGGGAACTTTGGCGGAGAAATTCTCGAGCAGATGGACCAGAAGAATGAGGCTGACCATGGCGGGCCCGGGCTGGATGGCTCGCTATTGTTATGTAGAGCGGGTGCCCAGGGCTAGATTTACCGAGACAAATGGGACCCTTTGCGCTGACAGGTGACCGATGGCCGCTATAGCTCAACTAACACAAAGGAGTGCACGCAAAATAACGGCTAGCCCCATACATCCTCCAGCTGCTGTTGCTGCTGCTCAATACCAGTCAGCGAGGTACAACTGTTCTCTGATTGCTGGCCTGCAAGTGCCTCGTCAATACCAGCTGGTACAAAGTGTCCTTCTGTGTGCTTGTGACTTGTGCGCTCTAGTCCTCACTGCCTTCACTGGCGCATTAGTAGCTGCTTTGTGCCAATTAGCTTGAAAGCTGGTTTCTTGGGCACCATGTTTCCAGTGCTGTTTTTACGCTGCATCTGATTCAAATACGCTAATATAATTGTATGTTCGCAGGGCTTTGTTTGGTCTACAAGAATTTATCAGCATCATTCACCGCGTGTGATTAGCTCCCGAAGGGAGAATTTCTTGCAGCACGCATAGCATGAGCTTAGTTCAGCGGCTACCAAAATACGACGTACAAAGATGCTCAAATCTCTGTCCTGTACGCGCGTTTCTAATTTTCTTGACACGTTGACTGCGATGGGTTAAACTAAAGTTCAGAAATCAACGCTAATTGAAGTAAAAAATTGTTAGCAGTGTCATGAATACCAAACATCAACTGGGTTCACTACATATAATTAATTTTTAAAGATTGTTAAAAATTTTTAAATGACCCATCAATGGGTCATTTCGAAGCGGGAAAAACTTGAGAAAGATCCACTGATGAGTCGTATCGCAAATCGAGCGCCCATTCACTGATGGGCGCTCGACAGTGAACCGAAAATTAGGAATGCAATTTTTTTGCCTGAGCTGGCTATAAAAGAAACTAATCATTTTAGCAATAGCTCGAAGTTTTTCGATGCCTTTTGCAATGCCTTTACAGATGACATAACTTCATAACTGTTAGTTTTGCCTACTATAAAATCTATCTACATCGAATACCTAATTCTAACTCATATGGTTTTTATTCTCCAGAACCAAGAATACTTTCTTTGAGCCAAACACCACGAATTACCCAATTTTTTCATGAATCGTAGCCATTAACTTCAGATTTTTTGGCAAATAGTTGGAAATTATAATTTCTGCGATAAAATTCAAACTGATGCTCAAGACGTTAATAGTAGCTAAACTCAGTGGTCCATCAAGAGCAGCGGTTGCTCGTAATCAACACTAATGAATCCGTCTTTATAGATTTTTGCACATAAGCTTTAATAGTCATGAAAGTTAGAATGATGTTATCTCTTAAGCATAGCAGAAAAAACATGAATTCAACGACGAAATCTCGGTGAAGAGCCTCGTTTTAATTTCCTTAACGTGCTCTATCCACAGGCTCTTGAGTCGCTCTTTAAATTGAATCTGCAGGAGGAGCTTCAGAAAGTGTGAAGTTGGTTCTTTTCGCGAGCCCTTCACCGCTAATTAGAACTTCTCTAGGTCCTGGGATCGGCAGGAGCAAATAAGGGTTTGGATTGAGGAGAGGAAGGGTTTCAGTTGAGAAGGGATGAAGGGTTTTGGATCGGGGAGAGGGAAAGATTTAGACAGACGGGGAAGGGGGCTTGGCTTAGGAAGGAAGGTTTGAATTGTGGAGGGGAGGTTTGAATTTTGGAGGGAAGGTTTGAATTTTGGAGGGAAGGTTTGAATTTTGGAGGGAAGGTTTGAATTCAGGAGGGGAGGTTTGAATTCAGGAGGGGAGGTTTGAATTGTGGAGGGGAGGTTTGAATTTTGGAGGGAAGGTTTGAATTTTGGAGGGAAGGTTTGAATTTTGGAGGGAAGGTTTGAATTTTGGAGGGAAGGTTTGAATTTTGGAGGGAAGGTTTGAATTTTGGAGGGAAGGTTTGAATTCAGGAGGGGAGGTTTGAATTCAGGAGGGGAGGTTTGAATTCAGGAGGGGAGGTTTGAATTGTGGAGGGGAGGTTTGAATTTTGGAGGGAAGGTTTGAATTTTGGAGGGAAGGTTTGAATTTTGGAGGGAAGGTTTGAATTTTGGAGGGAAGGTTTGAATTTTGGAGGGAAGGTTTGAATTTTGGAGGGAAGGTTTGAATTTTGGAGGGAAGGTTTGAATTCAGGAGGGGAGGTTTGAATTCAGGAGGGGAGGTTTGAATTCAGGAGGGGAGGTTTGAATTCAGGAGGGGAGGTTTGAATTCAGGAGGGGAAAGGAGTTGGCTTTAAAAAGGATGAGGCTTAGATTAGGGAGTGTTTGGTTTATAAATTTGGGAGGGGAAAGGAAGATACTACGTCATGTTCTTTCTTGTGAATGAATTAAAGTAGACCCAAACCCACTTCTCGCACTCATTCATACATTATTGGCAAATCCCACGAGATGTTGGAAAGTAGATAACTGTTATAGCTTCCACAAGCACAAGTTGAGAATATAATTACAAAATATCTAGACTCACTACAACAACCCCGAAAAAGAGATTTCAAATGACCTAAAACATTTCCCACAGCGGAAGGAGAGATGGCCTGTCAATGAAGAGCTATTTTCACCCAGAAGCCGGGGACGAACAATGTCATAGAGCAGGTCTAGCTGAAATATTTCATCTCCTCTAAAGAAATATATACTCGATTGAGTTTTCACAGCAAGAGAAGTTCATGACACATCAATAAGTCGGTTAATTATTAAAAAAATGGTGTATATTTGAAAATAGGAGTGTTTTTTTCTGGCATCCGTGGTTAATGGGGGGTTAATTTTGAATTTTGAAAACTTTTCCTGGAGGATGGAAGTTACGGGTTGGTGCAAAAACTCAATTGGGTTATCAATTTTTTTTTACTAGAAATATGAAAAAGAATGAAATAATGCATATTTGAGTTCATAAAACGTTTTTCTATCACCAATTATCTCCATTCATTTCAAGTAAGCGAAAGTTAACTTAATTAATCAACAAAATAGATTGTATGGTTAGAGTTGGAAATCTTAGGATTTGTAAATATAAAGGAACGAAACAGTTTATTTACAAAAAAGATAATATAAAATACATCATAAGTTTTTAAAACATCTTAAAGTAAGGAACAAACAATTGATTCCCCTTATATGGCAATGTAAAGCTCAAAGAATTGCGGTATAATGATTTATTAATGACACAAGGAGCCAAAGAAAATTGAGATGGAAGGCAACAAATGAGGAGCTTGCAGAGCTTTCGAAAAGGCTGATCTCTGGCCAGCCTTGCTAGATTGGCCTATATATGGTCGAAATTCACAATTTACAATTATGTGATGAAGCAAATATGGCCTTAACGATCACTCAGCATCTGGCAACCCAGCAAAGTTGCAGCATGCAAAGTGATCTTTGGGACCACATTTCATTTAGAAGCCCCCTGAGGGAGGAGATACACCTACTGCATCTATGGGAATTGGCGCTCCTAGGGGTAAGGCGAGAGGCCTCGAGCGAAAGGTTAGGTAGACATTCTTTTTGGAGGAATTAAAAGTTTTTGTTTCGTTCCGGATCAATTTTTTATTTTATTTAGTGTCCTGTTTCTCAGTACCTCTGAATTTCAAATTCAACTCTCATCTCGTTCCATAAATTTTCCCTAACTTACCGTTTTCACGCTCAGGAGGTCTCGTTTGAGAACACCTAGTGCATGGATTGAGAACAGCCGGGCAACCAGCAGCCGGGCAACCAGCAGCCGGGCAACCGGCAGCCGGGCAACCGGCAGCCGGGCAACCGGCAGCCGGGCAACCGGCAGCCGGGCAACCGGCAGCCGGGCAACCGGCAGCCGGGCAACCAGCAGCCGGGCAACCAGCAGCCGGGCAACCAGCAGCCGGGCAACCAGCAGCCGGGCAACCAGCAGCCGGGCAACCAGCAGCCGGGCAACCAGCAGCCGGGCAACCAGCAGCCGGGCAACCAGCAGCCGGGCAACCAGCAGCCGGGCAACCGGCAGCCGGGCAACCGGCAGCCGGGCAACCGGCAGCCGGGCAACCGGCAGCCGGGCAACCGGCAGCCGGGCAACCGGCAGCCGGGCAACCGGCAGCCGGGCAACCGGCAGCCGGGCAACCGGCAGCCGGGCAACCGGCGGCCTGGCAACCGGCGGCCTGGCAACCGGCGGCCTGGCAACCGGCGGCCTGGCAACCGGCGGCCTGGCAACCGGCGGCCTGGCAACCGGCGGCCTGGCAACCGGCGGCCTGGCAACCGGCGGCCTGGCAACCGGCGGCCTGGCAACCGGCGGCCTGGCAACCGGCGGCCTGGCAACCGGCGGCCTGGCAACCGGCGGCCTGGCAACCGGCGGCCTGGCAACCGGCGGCCTGGCAACCGGCGGCCTGGCAACCGGCGGCCTGGCAACCGGCGGCCTGGCAACCGGCGGCCTGGCAACCGGCGGCATGGCAACCGGCGGCCTGGCAACCGGCGGCCTGGCAACCGGCGGCCTGGCAACCGGCGGCCTGGCAACCGGCGGCCTGGCAACCGGCGGCCTGGCAACCGGCGGCCTGGCAACCGGCGGCCTGGCAACCGGCGGCCTGGCAACCGGCGGCCTGGCAACCGGCGGCCTGGCAACCGGCGGCCTGGCAACCGGCGGCCTGGCAACCGGCGGCCTGGCAACCGGCGGCCTGGCAACCGGCGGCCTGGCAACCGGCGGCCTGGCAACCGGCGGCCTGGCAACCGGCGGCCTGGCAACCGGCGGCCTGGCAACCGGCGGCCTGGCAACCGGCGGCCTGGCAACCGGCGGCCTGGCAACCGGCGGCCTGGCAACCGGCGGCCTGGCAACCGGCGGCCTGGCAACCGGCGGCCTGGCAACCGGCGGCCTGGCAACCGGCGGCCTGGCAACCGGCGGCCTGGCAACCGGCGGCCTGGCAACCGGCGGCCTGGCAACCGGCGGCCTGGCAACCGGCGGCCTGGCAACCGGCGGCCTGGCAACCGGCGGCCTGGCAACCGGCGGCCTGGCAACCGGCGACCTGGCAACCGGCGACCTGGCAACCGGCGACCTGGCAACCGGCGACCTGGCAACCGGCGACCTGGCAACCGGCGACCTGGCAACCGGCGACCTGGCAACCGGCGACCTGGCAACCGGCGACCTGGCGACCGGCGACCTGGCAACCGGCGACCTGGCAACCGGCGACCTGGCAACCGGCGACCTGGCAACCGGCGACCTGGCAACCGGCGACCTGGCAACCGGCGACCTGGCAACCGGCGACCTGGCAACCGGCGACCTGGCAACCGGTGACCTGGCAACCGGCGACCTGGCAACCGGCGACCTGGCAACAGGCGACCTGGCAACCGGCGACCTGGCAACCGGCGACCTGGCAACCGGCGACCTGGCAACCGGCGACCTGGCAACCGGCGACCTGGCAACCGGCGATCTGGCAACCGGCGATCTGGCAATCGGCGATCTGGCAACCGGCGATCTGGCAACCGGCGATCTGGGAACCGGCGATCTGGGAACCGGCGATCTGGGAACCGGCGATCTGGGAACCGGCGATCTGGGAACCGGCGATCTGGCAACCGGCGATCTGGCAACCGGCGATCTGGCAACCGGCGATCTGGCAACCGGCGATCTGTCAACCGGCGATCTGGCAACCGGCTCTGGACTGCGCGGTTGCTGCGGAGAGCTCATGGCTCTAGAAGCGACGCGATGTCTCCAACGCGAGAAATTTGAGCGATCGAAAATTTTTGTTTTACCAGCAGTTTTAGGTCGCTTGCAGATCACAAATACCGAATGAGAATCGAGATAAGAGTCCAATGCTCGCATTTCGTTCGGATAAAGGCCGGGCTTTTTTTACTTAAAGAAACTTCGTATGCGAAGGCTATTTTTTCATGACACCCTGAGTGGCACCGATGGGGAAAAACTCTGAACGTGGAGAAAGTGCTAATTAAGTAAGAATTTATTCATTGATGCATTTTTAATGGACTATAAATTATGAATAACGTTCCTTGTCTTCAGCAAACCATCAAGCCATGCCTTGGCAGAGTTTGTTCTCCTTTGTCGCGCGCCCGAGGCCCGGCACAGACGCATGAGAACTTGCTTATTAAGGCCCGACTACAGTGACCTTTATTTATCAAAGCGCTACACAGACGACTCCACTCACGCTCTTTGAAAGAAAAGCAATTGTCTCGTACGAATACCTTTGCTCGGGGAAATGGAAGTCCGAGCACGACAAAAATGAGCTTGGACGTAAAGTGTTCGCGTTTTTGTCCCCCTAAAGGCATGCGAGGCCATTGAACAGTTGTTGCCTTAGCACACAGTAGCGCCAGGAGGGAGATTTGAATCACAGGCTCCACGCAGTGCAGTGCCGTCACACAAAGGCCGGAGCAGCTGAGGTCCAAAAGAACGGCGTTCTCAGAACCTGCCTCATGATGATGAACAGGGCCTCGCATTTCGTGAGGCTCGCCGTTTACCTCAATGTGCTGTTGAAATGAACGATGAGCAGTTCTCAGAACACGGCTGAATATTCCTAATGTAAGACTGATTTAAAGATCCATTTTAAAGATCCAGCGTATAGGAGTCGCCGTCCACCTCAATACGCTTGCGAAATGAATGAAAAGTTCTCGGAATGCGGTTGAATATTCGCGATCTCTGACTGATTTGAAGAAGCACTTTCGTACTTCGTAAAATTCCGCCTTTCCTTTCAACATGCTGTTGAGATGAACAATGAGCAGTTCTGTGCACACGGTTGAATATTCTCGATCTGAGCCTGAATTGAAGAAACACTTTTGTAATTCTTAAAAGTCGCCGTCTACCTCAATATGCTGCTGAAATGTACGATGAGCAGTTCCGTCCCCCTCAATATGCTGTTGAAATGCACAATGAGCAGTTCTGTGAGCACAGTTGAATATTCGCGATCTGAGCCAGATTCAAAAAAATTATTTGTAAAGTGGCTGGAATAAAAAGGCTCGTTCCCATAAAAAAGACCACCGGGAAACGTGGAAGAACACGAGGTGAAAACATGAGTCTTGTAGACCAAATTTTACGCATTCTATGGTACCGGGATAACCTCTACTTCAAACGAGTCTTTCTTCTGGTGAAGTTTCAAATCTTCACGTACTCTAGGCAATTTTTAACTAATATTTTTATTCGCAGTTGGACCTAATTGGCCTGATGAAGCGAAGCGCTCGTGATGCGAAGATGATAATCATGTCAAATTCTTATTTCCAGGGAATTTATCCGGGTTTAATGAACTAAGGGTGAAAAACAAGTCTCGGTGTTATAGTCAATGTCAGGGGAATTAACGGAAAGTAAAAGCATCAAATTTAGTCGAACTTTCAACTTATATTCTCGAAATACTCATTTTTTTCTCAAATTCATGGGTCCAAATGTTACTTAGTTCTTTTTTGGGCAATATTTCACTATATGTTATTGATTTGCCGAATCCAATGTTGCCTAAGGAAGGTGCCGGTGAAAGATTTTCAAATTCGGTTGTTTCATCAGCAGCAGGGGAAGCAAGTTTCTTGTTTCAAATTTATTTCCAAAAAATATCCTCGTCTTACTAGTTTATAAATGGAAAAACATTTACTTAACACGTTAACCGCGATTCTGCGGTCGTTAACGACTGGTTTCGCTAGGTTGTAAAGCAGCAGAACTGGGAAATTGACTTTAATGCTCGAATACATTTTTATCCTTCCTGAGAAATAAGAAAATGAAATCTCACGCTTACATTTCGCCTCGTTTGATAACATATTTTTCAGAAAGATCACGAAACAGATGAAATGTTATTCGTTTATACCGGGAAATGTATGAGCAATTTACCGAATGGGACACATCTGGCCCAACACGCGGGAACGTGTTTTAAGGTTATGTAATTCATTAACTAGTGAAACTTTAATAATTTAGTTAGTTTATATGCTTGTTTGCTTAGCTGCGTGCTGGCCACCGTCTACGTACTGCATTCAGTAATAACAAAACATATTCGAGTTCCTTATTCATCCTGCCGATAGCACAAGTTTTATCGCTAAAACGTGGGGACAAATTCGTGTACTACTTGGTCCAACTTACCGCACAGTCTAAAAAGTTTGTGGACACGGTCGGTCACATGAGTTAATTATACGAAAAATTTTTACCGTCAGCTCTACGGCGATTATTTCGTGTAAAAATACCACCCTATGGAAAAATTCCACTAAAAATTCATGAAAAAATCCCACCCGTTGGCTCTAAGGTGATTATTGTATGGAAAATTTTTGAACATCAAAATACGTTGACCTTGTAAAAATCATGCGAGTAAATCACTTAACAGGCATAAGAATCAATAAAATGAACAATTTGACCTAACAAATCCCGCGTGGCTTAGTGTAATTTTAAACAGTTACTCGCCATAAAAATTCATCAATCAGCAGAAATGTCGGTCAATGAAAGCAGCAGCGCGACTGAAATTAGATGACGTGATAGGTGTAACCATGGCGTCAGTTGCAGAACATAGTGCTTCAAATACTTCAATAATTTCTTTCTCTGTCCGAGAAAAATTATAATTTACATGTACATTCGGCCAAATTCGCTCAAAGTGAATAATTGGAAAAATTATCCCAAGTTAACCAAAGACTCTACGTTACCAACGTTAATATAATTTCAAAAATAATTAAATGAAAATCAAAACAAAATGCATCGTAATAAGCAGAAGGAAATGACTACTGTTTTCTGAGCACCAGTTCGTTTAATCATAATGAAAATTTATTCAAACTCTTTCCGAAATCTTTCTGAAATTTCACCCGAAGGAATTTCAACTTCCGCCTTGTTCATGTTGAGAATCCAAGGGATTTGGATTTAAACATCAGTACGTCCTGTGCTCCATGAGAGAAAGCATCGTTCGACTCGCATCAATCAAAAGAAATCCGAGACACCGACGTCAATAAGCGAGATTTGGTTTTCGTAACGTTAAAAAGCAACTGTCTTCCTGTGATTTTTTTAACGTTAATCCTGTGATACAGTTAGCCATGGTTATTTCCTCGGAGTCGGTGGAGAACTGAATATGTACCATAATGACAACATTTTACGATTTTGATATGAAACTGAAGCGCTTAGTGGCTTCAAAGGGAAATTAAACAAATACAAAATCAAGGAAACTAGAGATATTATCTATATTACAATATACTATAAAAAATTTACCCGAGGCTTTGTAAACTATTAACTATTGGAACTTATAACTTAGTTTGTTTATCTTCTTTCCATGGTCTCCATTCTGCCCTCAGTAATAACATTGAGCAAAATTCGACTTCCTTGTTCATACTGCCGACAGTACAAACTGCAGACAGTACATACCGCTCTATGTTATTACTGAAATCAGATGCTTTGAACAAGCTCGAGAATGATGTCTCGGGAAATACTACCCTTACCTTCCAATTGAGTCCACCGCTGAACAACGCTGGAATTCGACTTCCGCCTTCGGCTGTTTAAGGCTCAAGCGTAGCGTCTTTTGGGGGACTGCGTGCTGAGGTCACTTCAGGGTTGTTCAGTGCTGGTGTTTTGAAATAACTCAGAGCTTTGTTGCGTAACTTCTTTCACCACGTCAACTGCGAAGAGTTTAATTGAAATCGAAGACTTGACTCCAATTGAACTGCATTTCAGTATTCAACTCTCAAATTGACGAGAAAATGAATTGAAAAAATGAAACTTGTTTCATGAAGCTTTGAATGAGCAAGGGATCACTTGAGGGTTCTCCGCATGGGGGAAATTGCCCCAATAACCACCGAGGGGCCCCCTAACGAAGCATTATGTGGACTTTCTCTCACATGCGTTGTAAAGCGTATCGTGACCATAGCTGTTGCCGTGCATATTTACAGAGCCATAACCCTCACAGGAACCGAACACCCAACACGTGGTTTGATCAAGGAATATAACCTAAAGCAAGGACTAAGTATCAAGAGAACTGCCAGCTGGTCACCAGAACTGCCAGCTGGTGCACGCAAGGATGACTGAAAATGTTTTCGAAATCCTCTCATAGGAATATTTGTGTCACTTAATGAGCTACTTCTTAAATTTGAATACATCTTAGTGACGGTGGCTATTGTCACTAGGGGAAACACGAGTCGCACGATTCGTTTCCTATGAACTGGTAAAAAATACGGTAAATGTGTAGCGTTGGTCAGTAATCGATTTCCAACTTTTCGGTGCCTTAACACAGTTAATTATATCGAAATAAACAAGTTTTCTTCCATGCACTTTCCGTCGTAAATGAGTTCATCATTAGATATGGCGGTAAATGACTTACCGTAACTCTAGTGTTTGAAGCGGGAAGTAATTCATCGAGCGCGTCGTATGGCAACACTGCAATTGACGCTCCCTTCCGACGCACTCGAATGATCTAGCGCGTTCCCGCCATCCAAGACGATAGTCAACATACTGCTATAACTCGTTATTTTTTGGTGATAATTTCTATTGTGTTATTAACTAAAAGATCCTAGAAGTGGGTTTAGGCTCCGCGGGGCCGGCAAATAATAAATTACAAAGTACCCAAACGTACTTTGAGAACTCAATCGCGCAACAAATAAAACCGGTCAATGTGAAGCGTGATTTGATCAAAGGAAATGGGAATTTTATTCCCAACAATCACTAAAGGAACCCATTTAAGAACGTTTTACACGACTGACATTCTGCTCGCTGATGCGTTATTTTAGAATTATTAAACTTTGAACTTGGCTTTCGCGTGCCAAAGAAGCGGGCGTGCCGAGGGGAATTTAATTAATAACGGAATCTAATTAAATTAATAACGGAAGCTAACCCCCTATTACAAACGTAAAGAGGTTGGGTCGTGAGGGGAAGCCACAGTTCTTCTAGTAAAAATTATAAATAAAGGTTGAAAGCAACCCATTAAGGTCACGTCAACAATCTTGTTTACATCCGCTCCATGATAGCGGCGTCCGTACCGGGTGGCGCCATCGATGAGCTAACTGTAAAGGTGATGGTACCGGGTGGCGCCATCTATGAGCTGACTGTAAAGGTGTCGACGTAATAATGACGAGTAAAAAAAACGTCAAAAGCACCAAGTACGAGAAATAGTACGTCAACTTTTTTGTGTTATTGACTGATAACAATATTCCTTATTATTATATTACAAATTTCTATCATTCTTTCATTTCTACGAAGTTCTGACGAAAACTTTAACACATTATGATCCGAACTTTACCTTTCCCGACCCTACCTGGTCGTACTCTGTGTTGCACATTTTGCGCGGGAAAGCGATTTCACCTATAACTTAAAGCTGAATAATTTTAAAATAACGCATTAGCGAGCAGAATGGTGTTCATGTAAAACGTTCTTAAATGGGTTCCATTAGTGATTCTTGGGAATACAATTTCCATTTCCTTTGATCACATCACGCTTCACATTGACCGTAAAACCTACCGCTCTAACTCATAAAATACTCATATGCCGCAAACAGTGTATAAAAGAAAAGTAGTTTATTTCCGTATTATTACCATGATTCAAGCAACAAAAATTCGAAAATCGATTAGTAGCTGTCAATTCGATTGCATTCGTCATCAAAGACGAAAATTAACATACCGCTATAACTCGTAAAATACTCATTTATGACGGAAAGCGCATAGAAGAAAACTTGTTTATTTAGATTTAATTAACTATGTTTAGGCACAGAAAAGTGAAAAATCGATTACTGTCCAACGCTCCACATTTACCAAAAAATACGAACACTTTGCCTGCGGCAGGTAAAACTAAAGTTTAATATTAAAATCTAATTTAAAGTCATTTTTAATAGATAATGCTGAAAATTGCAAACATTAACCGGATTGGGCCTTTATTGAGCTTTGATTAAGTACTATTTATGAAAATTAGGCTTGTGACTACTGGTCGGTCAACAGCATTATGAAAACTCCCTGTGTACCACCGGTGGTACATTGCAGTCAGAGTGTTAATAACCAGTAAAGATCAGGAACCTAAATGCTGTAATACAAAATAAAATTTAAATTACAGAAAATTTTTTCTTTAAACTAGCACTTATATTGTACAGTTTAACAAATTGAGTGTGCATCGAAACACACGTGTATATCACTCGGTAAATTGAATATTTACGCACAAGTATCAATGAATATTATTTACATTCTACACTACATTTGGTCAATATTGATTATAATGTTGTCAACGAATTTCATAATTTCGTAGGCATAGATAGGTAATATAGTCGATTTTAAGACGTTTTACATGAATGACAATGTGCCCGGAAATGCTTAGTTTAGGAGATATAGGATAAATAACGCCAGGTAAGAATAGCATTAACGGCAGTTTCGATATGGCTCTTCCGGCGTTTTGCGGACGCGGACCACGCCAAGTTTTTTGGCGGGAGTCATCGGCCTCGGTATGGTCGAGTTAAATTAAGATATTTTAGGCTTACTTAGGTTAGGATACTTAACTAAATTAACTTTACCAAACCTAACCTTACCTATCGTTACGTCAGAACCGGATTTCTGCTTATTTACCTCTCCGTTTGTCCAATTTTATAAACGACGTTCCTATAACTTCAAAGTTAAATATCTCCCAAAAATAAGCATTTCCGGGCACATTGTCATTCATGTAAAACGTCTTAAAATCGACTATATTACCTATCTATACCTACGAAATTATGAAATTTGTTGACAACATTATATTCAATATTGACCCTACATTTATTTAAATCCGACTACAGCCAACAAGTTAAAACGATATTGTTCAAATCCACTTTATCCCGCCCCTTAGAAAGGGTTAAAATACACGGCTATAGACGGCTTTTAAATAAAAAAGACGTTTTTTTTAATTCTGCTGCTTCTAACCTAACCAAACCGACCGTAGCACCCACACATACGCAGTTAGCGTGTTAACTAAATAAATTAGCTGTTATAGTTAATAGGCATAGCTCATCTCTTGAAAATACTATTTTAATTTGTACAATGTTTGATCAGTAAACTATCTCTAACTTATATTTCGTGTAATATATAACAATTTAAATAAATTAAAGGATCTCCTATCAAGTTGGCAGGCATTTTTCAATTCAGCCAGCAACACTCCTGGCCCAATAACGAATTAAATACCACGTACACATTTATTGGGCTCGAACGAAAACTAAAAAATCTAGAACTTGTTCATGAAATTCGAAACACTTCGCTTACCTGGCAACTTACATGTTATGAACAGCGAAATAACTAAAGGCAATCAACATTCACCACAAGCAATAAAGTCTTCCGCAGCACTGAAACGCATTGTTAGCTCGTGTCTAGGGATGTTGTGTACATCATTTTTACCCTAAAAAATTTGTTCAAAACTCAATTGGGACAAGATTCCAACAACTTGGTGTATGAAAGAAACTACACTAAAGATCAGCATGGGATAACCTCCAATCTTTACCGAAATGCTTTGTATATTATAAAATAAGGAGAAATCAATGCCAACATGTACGAGAACGCTGTTATTCGTGTCTGCGCCAGCAAGACAAGCTCTCGAAGCGTCCCCGCCCATTATTTTGCTGGGCTTTAGAACGCTCGGCTCTCCGAGTTGTCATCAGTAATTTGCGGTATCATTAGTCAGACCCTGAGAGGCACTGGCTCTAAACGCCAGCATAACACCGTCCCCTCAGACTAATGGATCCCTTTGTAAAATTTCCTGACATGGAACTGGATTACTTAAACTGAACGCGCGTCAACCTACATCATCTCATGCTAACCTTGAATTGCACTTACAAAAATTACTCCAGGAGCTTTAAAATAAATGCATTCCCTGCTTCATGTTCAGCAAACATCAATTTCCGATGATAAAAATTACTGCAGAATTTTCAACAAATACGATACTCGCTAAAATTTGTGAATAAATAGTTAAACGGGGGTTAATTTTGATATGCATAAGTTGAGGATTGCACAAGATAACGTCGGATTGCTCGAAGGTTGACTGCAATACTTATGAATAAAGGCAGCACACGTGCCAGAACAAGCTTTTGTGAAGTTTTACAGCAGCTGGAACACTCGTGCCAAGACTGAGGTGCTTGTCGGGTAGCAAAGACCCTGCGGTGCTGCAGTAGCGTGAGGTCTAACACACTGTAACATGAGATCTATACCTATAGCTAATATTATAGCGTGAGGTCTACCATACTGTAGCACGAGATCTACCTCTAGCTTGTACTATAGCGTGAGATATACCTCTAGCTAGTACTATAGCGTGAGGTCTACCACACTACAGCATGAGATCTACCTCTAGTTTGTATTATAGCGTGAGGTCTACCATACTACAGCATGAGATCTAATTCTGGCCAGTACTATAACATGAGGTCTACCACACTAAAGCATGAGGTCTACCTCTAACTTGTACTATAGCGTGAGATCTACCTCAAGCTAGTACTATAGCGAGAGGTCTACCACACTACAGCATGAGATCTACCTCTAGCTAGTACTATAGCGTGAGGTCTACCACACTACAGCATGAGGTCTACCTCTAGCTAGGACTATAGCGTGAGATCTACCTCTAGCAAGTACTAAAGCGTGAGGTTAGGAGGTTACTAATGAATGTTACTATATTCCACACATTTAATTTAGCGATAAACACTTAATTCATACATCTCATCTTAGACATCTTGCGATGTACATCTCATTTGTACATCTCAAACAGCACACTGGGTAGGCGGCACATGGCGGCAGACCTTACGCTGCTGCAGCCCCGACCCGGCCACCAGCACCCAAGCCTGCTCGTCTGCAGCAGTCGTCAGGAGACGCGGATGCTGTGAATTCAGCAGTGGAAATCGGCTCTTTGACGCTGAGATATGCGGGTAATAGCCAATTTATGTCACTTTTCATGTTTCTTTGATCGCTTGATGGCACTCGGCAGATGGCAGATGGCACACCAAACAATGATGAATGCCAGACGGCATCTCTGACTTGTTCATAGCGATGTCTCAATAAAGTGTTTGCTTGTTTCTCCAACATCTCTCACGCTTACTCCTCTCCAATATAAGTAATTTTTGTCTACGGCTACCAAGCTTACTCAAGACACAATTCTTCAGTCCTACTCTGTACGCAACACGCACACAACATCGCGCAAATTTTGATTTGCATCAGTGTCTAGTTCACAATGGCCAGTAAAGGAAACTTGTAACGTACATTCTTCGTGCCTTGCAGTGCAGTGCCTTGTTTTTCTGGAATCACGACAATACCTGCTGGAAAATTCCCAAAAGCTGCTGTTCATGCCCATAAAATTTCATTAGACTCCTCGGTCGCCCAAAGATTCTTGCTGCTCAGTGAATTACGGGGGAACTCCACTGCGTTGTTCCCGAGTGCTCCAGTTCTCATTTGTTTTGTTCGTAGGAACGATTGGATAACCCAAGATTTCCCTCGTAGGTGAAAGTGCTTGAGTCTTTGTCTCGCACGCAGGGGGTGCCTATACTGTATGGCCTAGGTCTATTCTGTGTGACGAAGGTGGCGCACTGCGGTCTATTAGATGCCTCAGCACAGCGAATTCTTCAAGTGATTGATGAAGAGAGAGAGAAGGTGATCAAAAGATTGATTGCTCTGTCAAAACTGATTGAACGAAACGCTCTTACGGATAAATGGCCGCCTTTAAGAATGATGCCTCATTTGTTAATTTCAGAGCATGGATCAGATTAACTAATTTGCTTTTAAGATCGGGTGCACATGAATAAAAAACATACTGAATAACATTATCCATACACATTTACAATGTGACAACTATCAGGGAAACCCACCAACAGGTGGTCTTGTCGAAGAATTAAAGCTAGGTCAGGACTCGGTATCTCGGCAACCAGATCACGGCTGTCGCCTAAAAGGATTATTGGTCTTGTCAAAGAGTTAAAGCTAGGCAAGGTATTACAGCTGCCCGGCCACCGCGCTCTGCCTGAGAGGATTATTGTGAGGCGTTTCAGAAGAACAGTTCTTCTATGGAGGTCATTTGCCCTCACTTCAGTATGAGCTGTGAAGTGGCGTGCCCTGATCTGCTGGAACAGCTAATGGCATCAAATCGTACGCAAGAATGTCTCTGTAGCAAAATAAATAACAAGATATGTGTTATGTCAACGCACTTATGACATTTATACGCTTACGATGCACATGATGGCAAGCGTGAACGCATGTGGAAGTTTTCGAGCTAGGAAAACAGAGCTCCATAATTTCCATAACTTCGTAACTTCTCCGATGTTATTAGAGTGGGAATCTCATAAAACACGGTAAATTGGTTGGTCCGCCTCTCTTTCAGGCTCTTGGAGGATGCTTAGTGACCGTATTTGTGATGCGAGTTCCATCAGTGCACAACTTTAAGGAATATTTGAATTTCGGGTACTATTAGGATGGATAGTATCGTATGTCGTCCATATCTGACGTGTTCAGTTTCGAGTGCAGAGATCGATGGGAATAAACAAGGACCTGCGAGCGTCTGTGATTATATTCAAGTGTAGTGCAAATTGTCTCTGTTGTGAGAATGTACGAGAGAGCAAGAGAGAAGACCAGCGTGTTTGAATGGAAAAGCATATTTTTGTGCCTTGTTGGAGCATTATGATTAAAAAAAAGTGCATATCGAAACTTGAACCAAAATTTGTGAGAGTTGAATTAATGTGACTTATTTTAAAACTGGCATCATAAATTTTTGAAAATAAAATAAAGCATGGAAAGTGCGTATAATTTTTAAATGTCCTTCCTTGAATGGAACTGATGATTATTGTATTCGAAAGTGCTCTAATTTTTTAATCTAATTTCAGATCATCAATATTTAAAATGGACACATTACTTCCCAAATAACATTTACCCTATCGACGTAATTATTGCGTTTAAGAAAGTATTTTTACTCCATTGTAACATTTTTTCTGATGACAGTCCAAGTTACTGATCAAACCATATCTGCAATTTGAATCGTCTTACAACTTTTAATTTAGAATCAAACTAAATAGTCATGTGAGTGACCACCCGTGGTAGAGAACTAGAAAAGTCAATTCATTTTTAACCAATGTGTGGTGAAATTTTTTATTTATTGTTAGCTTGAATAAAATAGGCGTCACTAGAAATGCTCACGGATTGATCACCATATTTCTGTTAACCTGAAACGGAAATGTGATCTTCTTCAGGAAGACATTTCAAACATAGCCAGTCATTTGTACCTTCCGGATGTTTCTGATCTGGAAGACATCGAATCCTTGTCCTGTATTGGGAAGATTTTGTGCGTGGGCATGCAGCCTGCTGATATCCAGAGGCGTGCTTTTACCTTGTAAAGTTTTCGCTAATGCGTAAAATGCAAAGCAGTTCACCTACAATACAAACTGCCATCTATACAACTGTGTAGTAGAGGGAGTCGTTCTAGCTACTTGCTTCTATCCTGTGCTTGCTTTATCCATCCAAGAAAATAAAGCGATTGTTTTCTATAGATTTCGAGCAAGTCACCAGTCAATCAGGCTGAAGGAGCACGATAACCTCGATGTTGAAGGCAACGGATGTCACTTTCAACGTCTAGATTAGAATGAGCGTTTTCAAATAACCCCACTTTTTCATGAAGCCGTTAGGAAAATCCCGTGTAAAAGTAAACCTAACAGCCTACTCAGTTCATTCAAATAAGACTATGAAATAATTTTATTCGCTAGCGCGCAACAATCCACTTTCAACAATATCAATAACAGTATCATTCATTTAAATAAAGTGCCGTGCCACAGAAGCCCCTTGACCAAAATAGTCAGCTCGAGTCCTCAATTACGAGAAAACTCACATCTCCAGCTATCCATCAAGATAAGCCCTCGGCACATCAATACATATTACCCTTACGCAATGCTGTCTGTTGATGAAATCTCCGCCACTGAAATGTTCAATTGGCAGAGTTCTCATCAATTGAATTGGATTTGCTGGCGTGAGAGCGGCCGAGCGATGGACGACCGCGGAACCGTCCGCTGCTGACCGCCGGTGGCCCAAAAATATGGCCGGTCTGAGCGAAGAATTCCCGTGAAATATTGCCTCCGCATCAAGAATTGCTTCCATTTCATGACTGGAAGATGACACCGCGTAGAATGATATACCGAACCCTCCTTCACTCGCCTGCTCCAAGTGAGAACTGAATGGCTCCAGTTTGTTTGGGCCTTGACGCATGAAAGTGAAGGTTTGGGCGAGCCATCTTGCCTGAATTTGGCAAATTTTGCCTTCCGTTAGACGTCAGTGCGAACGTTGCGATGAGGAACTCGTCAAAAAATTCAAATGACCTGCGTTGACCATTTTCATCTCAATTGATACATGCTTAGCAACTCAAAAAACGCATTCGTGTGTAAAAAAAATAATGCCAGAGAAATAAGGATGTTTAACATATGAAAATTCCAATGTCCTTCAAATGCAGCTGGATTTAGAAGCTATAGCTTGTTATTTTAGAGCGATTCTCTTCAATGGAATTTATCAAAATATTACCCACTGTCATTTCTGAGGAACATGAAGCATAATTTATGACGTCCTTAACCTCCAAATGTTTGTAGAAAAGGTCACCCTTAATTTCGGATTAATAATTACTTAAATTTATCGTCACATTTCATTCACAAGAAAAATCCTTTGTTCCATAAGGGATTAATCACGACGGGATATGGATGAAACAACCCAAATTACCGAGCTCGTAGCTAAAATTAAAGCTAAGAGGTTGATTCAGGGTTGCTGTCGCAGATTATAAACGATATTTCACTCACATTTATCGTTATATAGCATTTACAAGAAAATAACTTCGTTCCATATACGTTAAATAACAAATTACAGAGCTGGTCCCTGAAATTGAAGCTAAGGGATTGATGCAGGGCGCTGGAGTCGACCAACATCTGAGCATGAGTTACTACGCCGTGACGGCTGCAGTCCAGTCAAAAAATGCAGCCGCTTCTCCGTAGATCTGCACAGTAAGGCCCGCGCAGCGCAGTTCACGGCAACAACGTACGAGTTAGCACGTTCCTCGTCTATTGAGGCATGTGTGTAACAGTAGGTAAGTAAATTGTTCATTAACGTACCAGTATAAATGAATGATAATTTCATGTTTCATGAACTTTTTAAGAAATAACTTATCGTACGAGTTGAAATTTCATCGGGCAATTGTATTTCTCATGTTGTTCAGGAAGAGTAAAAATCTATTCGACCAGTAAGGTTGATTTCCCCTTTCTGCTATTTACAACCTAACCAAATCAGCCTTCAACAACCGCGGAAACGCGGTGAACGTGGTAAGGCAAATGGCCGCAGTATCTTAGGTGGCGCTGGGCGAAAGTGCCATAAGTCTGCGTAAAAATGCCCGGTCTCGCGTAAGAAATTGGCGCTAAAGGCAGCTACTTGAAAATTTTGGCTCTAAAGGCAGCTACTTCAGGCAAGTGAAAATTTGCTCAGCTGCTGCGCTGCGCCAGCGCTACGTAGCAGCCTCGTGAACCGGCCTGGGCTTGCTCGATCATGCCAGCGACTTTTAATGAGATAGGAAACTATGGGCCTATGGGTTGAGGGCAATGGCTATAGCTAGTGTACTGTTATAATATGTAGCTGAACTTAACAATAAGTAGGGGATTGTGTTTCTAGGTAGGGGACTGTCGTAATACGTTGCAGTGTTTGACAAAAAGTAGGGGATTATGTCTCTTGGTAGAGGATGATGGCTATAGGTAAGGAAGTGTTGTAATACGTTGCAGTGTTTGACAATAAGTGGGGGATTATGTCTCTTGGTAGAGGATGATGGCTATAGGTAAGGAAGTGTTGTAATACGTTGCAGTGTTTGACAAAAAGTAGGGGATTATGTCTCTTGGTAGAGGATGATGGCTATAGGTAAGGAAGTGTTGTAATACGTTGCAGTGTTTGACAATAAGTGGGGGATTATGTCTCTTGGTAGAGGATGATGGCTATAGGTAAGGAAGTGTTGTAATACGTTGCAGTGTTTGACAAAAAGTAGGGGATTATGTCTCTTGGTAGAGGATGATGGCTATAGGTAAGGAAGTGTTGTAATACGTTGCAGTGTTTGACAATAAGTGGGGGATTATGTCTCTTGGTAGAGGATGATGGCTATAGGTAAGGAAGTGTTGTAATACGTTGCAGTGTTTGACAATAAGTGGGGGATTATGTCTGTAGGTAGAGGATAATGGCGACGGGTAGAGTACTGTGCCTATAGGTAGAGGACTGCATCGATAGTTAAGGGACTATAGCAATGGGCATGGAGATGTGGTAATAAGTGGTGGATTAAGAGTATTAAGGCAATGGGTAGATGACAGTGACAATAGATAGAGGACTATGGAATTTCGTAGGGGACTGTGGCGATGGGTAGAGGACTTGGAAATAGTTCGGAGTATGTGGCAATACAAAAGGAATTATAAAATAGGTACGAGATTGTGGCAATTGGTTTGGAATTCTATCAATTTATACTGGACTTAGGGAATAGGTGGGAATCTTGGTAAAAAGTGAAGGAACATGGCAATAGATACGAGTATGTGGTTATTGTTAGGGAACTATGGAAATTGGTATAGAATTATGGTAACTGACAAGGGACTATAGCAATAGGTAGAAGGAGAATATCTATATGCAGAGAATGTATTTGTTGTCACGCGTTGAAAAGCGCAAAAACTAAATAAAATTATTCTTTTATGTGTAACAAGCTAGCGAAAATCCTCACCATACAAGAAAATACAAGGCTACGAATCCTAAGATGGAGCGATCTTCAAACGAGTCGATTTCACCTTCTCTTCGTTTCATAAATCTATTCAGATTTTTTAGTGACTCAGGTTTCTGTATCACACACCTGACATTTTTATATTAATCAAAAATTTACAGTTGGACTATGGCGTCATTGTCACGCCAAGAAAATTAATATCCTCAGAAAATGACACTTCATAACTCGAACCAAATCAAGACCATCGACAAAATTTCTTTAGATATAGTTATGAAACTGGATGATTTGGTCAAGTTTGAATTAATACCAATGCAAGCCTTCTTCAGTTCACCTCATGAATGCCAAGTTATTCGAGGTTTTGTCCATTTGATCGTTTGAAGTTACAACGAATATTTCCCATTTACTTGCTAGAATATCGTCCGCCAGTCTAGTACTATTATCACACATTTCAACCCTCAGGCTTCGTTAATGCTGAATTCCTGACTAATTTCTGGAATAAAATATACGTCTACATCGAAGCTACATTCACGCACCGAACTACAAACCCTGACTGTGTGTGCGACGGATTTATGAATTTCAGTCTTCATTCAAAGCCGAAATAAAATACCCTCGCGCCACCGACAAAGGAAAAACATCATTGAATAAGGCCGAAAATAATTCGGAACCACTTCTGGAATTTTCATTCATTGCCTGCGGTGACGTTGAGTTCAATCAATCTTCATCTACGGCCTCAAGTGCTGCGGCGGCGCGAGATTTGGGCTGTAGGACCCTGTAGGACCTGGCTGTAGGACCCGGCTGTAGGACCCTGTAGGATCATGTGTGACCCTGCTGTAGAACCCTGTAGGATCCTGTAGGACCATGTAGGATCCTGTAGGATCATGTGTGACCCTGCTGTAGAACCCTGTAGGATCCTGTAGGACCCTGTAGGATCCTGTAGGACCCTGTAGGATCCTGTAGGACCCTGTAGGACCCTGTAGGATCCTGTAGAACCCTGCTGTAGGATACTGTAGGAACCTGTAGGACCCTGCTGTAGGACACTGTAGGATCCTGTAGGACCCTGCTGTAGGACACTGTAGGATCCTGTAGGACCCTGCTGTAGGACACTGTAGGATCATGTAGGACCCTGCTGTAGGACCCTGCCGTAGGACCCTGCTGTGGGACACTGTAGGATCCTGTAAGACCCTGCTGTAGGACACTGTAGGATCCTGTAAGACCCTGCTGTAGGACACTGTAGGATTCTGTAGGACCCTGCTGTAGGACCCTGCTGTAGGACCCTGTAGGATCCTGTAGGATTCTGCAGTAGGATCCTGTAGGATCCTGTAGGATCCTGCTGTAGGACACTGTAGGATCCTGTAGGACCCTGCTGTAGGACCCTGCTGTAGGACCCTGCAGGATCCTGTAGGACCCTGCTGTAGGACCCTGCTGTAGGACACTGTGGGATCCTATAGGACCCTGCTGTAGGACCCTGTAACAAAAGGAAAGGCCTACTTAACCTTTAGTTCGGGACTTCACATAGTCCCCCTGGGATATAAAATGCAACATAGTCACGTGAATTAATAAATATTTCGATTCAAGTTTTCGTTTCATTTGTGTTCGGCCAAGAACTTTCTCTTGAATTTTATATCAAAAGTAAAAATATTCCGGGATAAGTTTCCGATACGCCAGAAAAGATAATTGAAAATTATTCTACAAGCCAAATTAGTTCCTCGCCACACCTGTTCAGTGACGGGCCTTTTGTTATCGGCTTCCAGGTTTTTCTGCCGAGCCTACGACGCCAGTTCTTCAGATCTCGTCTCATTATTTGTTAATTTTATGTATTGAATTTCACGAGCAGGTTTCAAGTTTCGAATTTCGAGCTTTGGGCTTTCAATTTATTCTTAAAAACTGAAAATGATCACCTGTTTAGAACAGAATTTGATGCAGCATGCGTAAATACATTACCATTCAAACGCTAGAATTCACGGCCATTCATCGAGCGGAGTTTTCCATTACGATAAAATCATCAGGAGCTTTTGAACTGTCAGCAACAGCATTCCTATAGTCGGTCACTCATCAATCTTCATCCGATAATCATTGGTACGTTCGTCACTAGCTGCTTTCCTTGGATCATCATCCGCTTCATCACACGTGGAACTCAATTTCTCCTCACCCTGCTCTGGAAACGCCAAAACGCATCTGACAACCGAGACCGTAGTCTCTACAGCAGCATGTGCACGAGCTACCGTTGCTTTCATCTGCAAATCATCCTTAAAATGAGGCACTGATGCAGGCAAGCGTAAATGACATCAAAGCAGCGTAAATGCCACTGCCAATAACGCGTTAAGAGCGGCGGGTTAAACTGAAGTTAAACATTCAACTCAAATTAATGCCAATTTCAGAGATCAACTTTGAAAACAACGAATATTTAATAGATTGCGCCTTCATTTAGTTTTCATTGAGCATTTATCGAAATGTAGTCAGTGACTGCTGGTGGGTCAGCAGCGTTATAAAAATCCCCTCAGTGGCCACCGGCTGGTCACGTTGCACTCATAGCGTTAAAGGGGCTGGAGGCCAGCAGCATCAGTGCTCGATAGCCTCCAAACGAGTCAGAACTTGGCCGCAACTTCTGGAAGCGGCCGAGTTGGCAGAGACGTTTCCTGACGCCACTTGCAGGTCTCGTCGGTCAATTAGAGTTTGACCGACTGCGCCCAACTCGTGCAGCTCGGCGGTCGTTTTTGCCCTCTAATGAATGGATAGACGAGTCATAAAACGAGGCATTTAATGATAGAATTGTGTGCTTTACGGTCCCATTAGCCGCTTTCCTCTCTTCGAAATGAGAAAGCGAGGTAAGAATCTTAATTTCCGTTCATTCGCTTCTGTTCCGTTTTGATGGGACCACGATTCTTCTCGTGAGCTCTTTCTTATATCCTTATAACTTCATGTATATTTTAGTAAAACTGTTACGGAAATGTACAATGTAGTGCCTTGACTAAGCGCACTAAATGAAAGCTGGAATGAGTTGGAAAAAATAAGAAAAAAAGTGATCCCGTAGAATAAGCACGTAAAACAAACGCATCGAGAGAGTTGTAGTCAGTTCTACCAGAAATGCAGTCCTCACATTCATGTCAACGAAATAGCTTTCTAGATCTCAGGGTGATGCAAAGTATCAACACTTTATTTTGAAATTGAATTAAAAAATCAGCCAAACAGTAGTCGACTGTTTAACCTTAGAATCTAATTTCAACATTAGAAATTATAAAAATTTATAATTCTAAGCATTATGCTAAACTGAGATTTAAATTCAGCTAAACTTTGTGTGTAGCTCACTTTCAGGACTGTTCCAACCATCTTATTCAGAAATTAGACCTCAGGCAGGATTCTGTAACAATTTTCGCTATCGTTGCGGTGAAGCCGACTGCTTAAATCCTCCGTAAGACTTGATCTACTCTACGTGCTCTTTTACCGCCCAAAATCGCTAAGTTTGAACTTTTCAAATACATAGAAGTTGAGCTCTGAGTATCTGGCAACCCTGCAGGGTTGTCGTAAAAGCCAGCGCGCTGTAATAAATATATTCGTGTCTGGGAACCATTTTTACGGTGCAGCTATTGTTATGAGACTGCCGCTCCCCATTCAGATGTTCGTCCCTTTCAGTCTAGGTTTAATGTTCATGGAAAGTGAAAAAATCTTTTGTTCTATTGAAACCGATAAGTCTATTGTTCTTTATCGGTTACTCGGGCTGCTCGTCCCTTCAATGCTAGGCTCTCGAGAAATATAGATCCGTGTTCCGTGTGTGAGAGATACATGCATGATGCGCTTTTCCAATGAGATCAGCATAGAAGGCAATGCGTTACGTCAATGAGGGTTGTGTGGGGTACCTTTCTCAAATGTAGTCCTTACATTGGATACGTCAAAAAATGTATGTATATTTTGAACTATCATAAAAAGTTTTTGTCCAGACTACCAAGTTTAGGTTTTTGGGGAAAGCATAGTCAAAGTTCAATATGTCCAATGAACATACACTTCAGTCAAACTAAAGGTTCC
This sequence comes from Morinoia aosen, assembly GCA_030386875.1. NCBI lineage: Eukaryota > Metazoa > Arthropoda > Malacostraca > Amphipoda > Talitridae > Morinoia > Morinoia aosen. Next base: position 16,023,290 of record CM059559.1, on the reverse strand, counting down.
TAAGCTTAACACACTGCTTGCGATATAACACAACCGTCGGTCTTGCTTAGTTTTTTTGCTGCAAAACGGCCAATCGATGGGTTGTTTGAAAAACTCTAACTATCTTTTTTTTTAAACAACGGTATTTAATGGATTTAGTTAATGTTTGGTGTTTATAAATTTGCTAATCACTTTGACTTTTAATTTTATTTACATATTGAATTTCAGTTTAACCCATCGCAGTCAAAGTGTTAAACTAGGTGTTTTTATAGTGGCCTTAAAAATTCATTCATACCTGGGTTCACGTCACAATTGATTCCGTGCATCACACCGCGATGTCTCGTTAGATTTTTCCGCTCACCAGGTGATCCATACTCACGTCCCTAATGTCTCTGAACTGCAACTATGTCCTGAAGTTTTCCCTAATGAACGGCTTGCACTTTTCAAGAATCAAATAAATGTCTTCTATTTTCCGCTGCTCGATCGATGATTCTTTTATCTGTTTAGGGAACATTACATTGAATATATTCAGAAAATCAACCGTGTAGATGAGAAAGTAAGTTTTCTGTGTCAGTGAAGAGTGTGTATAGATTTTTTTGAAGCACTCAGAAGTCCCACTGACCTCTGTGCAAAATGCGAAATCAGCCGTACCCGAAAAATTTTCGTTGATGAAGGCTATCAGCTTGAACATTTAATCTAATCTGTGGAAGATTTTTTCAACCGAAAAGTGTAGAAGTTTGTCAAATTAGATTATCCCCTTACTTTGAAAATTTGCATGATAGAAAATGACTTAAGTAGTAATTCAAAGTGTATACACATTTTTCGAAGCCCCCTGTACTTGAGACACGCTCCGGATACTTTATAAGTATCATGTCCGTACACATGATACTTCATAAACGGTCCGTATGCAAGATACACGCCTCGTGCGATCCGTATACAGTATACATTTACACGCTTCCGGGGCGAAGTGTAAACGAGATATGTAGGCCTCGGGTGCTGTCCGTATACAAGATACACGCCTCGGGTGCGGTCTGTATACAAGATACACACCTCGGGTGCGGCCCGTATACAAGATACACGCCTCGGGTGCGGTCCGTATACAAGGTACACACCTCGGGTGCGGTCCGTATACAAGGTACACACCTCGGGTGCGGTCCGTATACAAGATACACACCTCGGGTGCGGTCCGTATACAAGATACACACCTCGGGTGCGGCCCGTATACAAGATACACGCCTCGGGTGCGGTCCGTATACAAGATACACGCCTCGTGTGCGGTGTGTATATAAGACACACCCCTTGGGTGCGGTCCGTATATAAAATACACGCCTCGGGTGCGGTCCGTATACAAGATACACGCCTCGGGTGCGGTCCGTATACAAGATACACGCCTCGGGTGCGGTTCGTATACAAGAAACACGCCTCGGGTGCGGTCTGTATATAAGATACACGCCTCGGTTGAGGTCCGTATACAAGATACACGCCTCTGGTGCTGTCCGTATACAAGATACACATCTCGGGGGCGGTTCGTATACAAGATACACGCCTCGGGTGCGGTCCGTATACAAGATACACGCCTCGGGTGTGGTCCGTATACAAGATACACATCTCGGGGGCGGTCCGTATACAAGATACACGCCTCGAGTGCGGTCCGTATACAAGATACACGCCTCGGGTGTGGTCCGTATACAAGATACACATCTCGGGGGCGGTCCGTATACAAGATACACGCCTCGGGTGCAGCGCGTATATACAATACGCTCCTGAAAAATACTGAAGTTTCGCCCCGGCGACGACGACACCAGCTGTAACTGCCGCGTGACGTAGCCGATGCTGCCAAGCGTAGCACAAAATAGTGTTTAAAATTCCTGAGGAATGTGCTATCCATTAAGGAATGAAAAGTACAATTTATCATTGCCTGTAGCATGAGGCTGGAAGCTGAAAATTTTGAGGTTCCTGAAACGTACATATTACACATATTTCACAGCACTGCATGAGATAAAAATCGCATGCTGCTTTTGTTCCCTTTTTTGTTTGCTCTAAAATAAGAATGCCGAAAAATTTCCCCTGAGCTGCGCATTAGCATTTTATGTCAAAGAAAGCAGAATCCTCCATGAATGACAAAAATACTGAATTAACTATTTATGATTTCTCTGCTAGGAAACTATACAGTTGGTCTCTTCACAGCCATGCACTGCGTTACTCTGGAGCCCATACCTCTACCACATCAAAGTATTAAACAAATTCTTCAAAATTTCATATCTTCCATCCCACGCCATTAGAATTGCCGGCATTCATGCTGTAGAGTTACAAGGGCAACCCTTAATATAAATTGCACGGGCTACTTTTAATGATGAAACCCATTTGCTATTCAAGTTTCAGGTCAAAGTTAATGACGAGAACGCGCTGGAGAGCTGAGCTCAGTACTTACGGAGGTAAGATTGAGAGCAAAAGTCGCATTAATTAAGTGAGGTCCACAAAGGCTCCCCTGAGCCCGTTGTTCGGAGGCCGAGACACGAGCGTCGCAGCCCCGGCAACCACAACAAAATTGGGGCCTCTCATAGAGCCTTGCTTTCATTACGTCAGCCGAATATTCGATGCCTGAAATTTTTTTAAATCCCTTGAGGAATGATTTTGCATTTTTTGGCTTCAGCTCGTTGCTGAAGTTGTAACATCTGCGGTGTAATGAAGAAGATTTGTATAAAACGAAGAATTTTCTTTCTATGTTTTAGAATATGCATACAGTCTGCATCGAAATAGCATGATCAACACCGTCATTACTTAGTGAAGGAACTGGAAAACATTTCCTACCCTCAGCACTCCCCATCACTTGTTTGTATCCTGTCTACACTCCATGCATTAACGGGCACCAAAACACACTGACGGAATATTACGTGAATTTCTTCCCGTAGGTTGAAACACCTGTTTCGGTATTTATTCTAAAATACCCTTGAAATATATTTTGTTTTCCAAATCACTTGCCATGCTTTTAATTTAGATGTGAACACCCGCTTATTTTCACGCGTGTTTGTGAAAATCAAATCCCTCACCTGTCAAAATGGCAGCTGCTGCCAATTGAACGTCGTGTTGCAGAGGCAGCAATGAAGCCGAGACTTCATTCGAGTTCCGAAAAACAGTGGCCTCTTCGTTGAAAAATCCACGCTCATGTCTATTGAACTGTCGATGCAGGGTTTTAAAAGGCCCCACAGAAGTTTCCTGAGGTGAAGGAAAACTGCTCTAGAGTGCTTTGCCAAACAGGACAAGAATCACTAAGGCTCGTGAAGAACTTAAAGCTATGGAATAGCGGCTAAAAAGATTGGTTGAACTAAGGAATAGTGGCTGAAAAGCTTAGCTGAACTATGAAATAGTGTTAGACTTAGTTCCTGCCAGGGACTATGGAACATAAGTTGCAGCTGAAGACGTAAACCTTGACGGAATAAAAGCTCTAGCGTCACACGCTGCAGTGAAGACCTGCTGCCTCCCTTGGGCTGGTGCGGTTGGTGCTTTCAGCCGAGGCGGTCTTTCGCTCATTAAAATTTTACCTCGGAGGATGGAGCCAAGTTCGCTTAAGCTCGTAAACTTTGGAGTTTTGTGCTATCAGCGCCAGCACAACCAGGCGCAGAATGGCGAAGGGGTGTTCTGGAGGCGCGATAGCGAGTTTTGCTGCATGAAAAGAACTCTATTTCATGCGTCACTGAAACTGGCACAGAGCTGATTTGGGCTACCCTCTTGAAATGAGCTTCTTGCAGTATTTTGGGAGAAATCTTCCTCTTGTAACACTTTGAGATATATTACTGCTGAGTTGGAAAAAAAGAAATGAGCTCGCTCTCTACGAAGACTTGCCTTTTGAAGAAGTAACAGCCAGAAAATGCTCTGAATAATAATATACTGGAACTAAATGTTTTTGCATAAAAAAACGGGAAAAAACGCATTAGAATAAATAGAAAAATGAACTACATGCAACAGTATAAGATCATTCAGGTCTGGACGAGATTCAGTACAGAATTCACTTCGAGATACAGAATAAATCATCTCATTCTGCTTTTGAAGTAAACTAAACTTTTCTCTTTACAATTCGCAAAGACACGATCCAGAATGATTCAAGCGTACCTCTTTGCAGCGCTGGAGAGCTTTTGCGCCATTTTTTCAAGGCACGCACAACGTAAACGAATCTTGCTCGCTCGTAAGAGCAAGATAAGTACAGCAATATCGTTCAGTTATTGCAAGAATTACTATCGAGAACCATTTACCAACGACTCAGCGCCGCTATGTCTCAAGCACCATGAAGAAACGACCTAGAACACCGTTGTCCTTAACGCAAGACAGACGATTACTTCTTTCCCCGGCGTTCGCAAGAGCATTTGGAACGAGAATTTCTCACAATAGTCAAGACATTTTCCGGATCGTAACGATAACTAGACGGACGATGCTTCAGTTTTGAAGTGGCTATTTTTCATTCCTAGTTTTGTCCTTTGCTGCACCAAGTCACCCTTGGCCCAGGACTCTAAAGAGACTCAGGCACTAACCAGGAGAACGATACAATAGTTCACGTGTCGGAGGTGCTGGAGTCTCGAGCTGTCTTCTTAATTGTAACAAATGACAGCTCTAAAGGGGTGCAACCAGAGTGAGGGTTAGATTTGTAAAACCGCTCCATTCACTTGATTGACCTCTTTATGGATTGCAACGAATGACGACTCTGCTGGGAACCAAAGCCAAAGTTCGTTCCGAAGTCCGATGCTGCTATAGCGTGAGGTCTACCACACCAAAGCATGAGATCTACCTTAGCTAGTAGAGGTAGGATCTAGGAAAATATAACATGTTTAATTTTACCAATCTTCCTTTAATATGTGGTAATTAGAATGTCCAATTATCTATTTAAGCCATTGGGCAGACGATGTGTGGCTGTAGACCTCACACTATAGTAGCTTCTTCTTCTTCTTGTTTAGGGGTTATTGGAGCTTCGAAGTCTGGTCCATGTAGCTCCACGTCAGAAGGGCAGTAGGGTAGTCCTCTATTGGCTTGATTACAGTTACTTTTCTACTAATCATATGATGGTCGATAGAATGGCTTGTAAAAACGGTAGATTTGAAGTCATAGAAAACACACTAAACGATTATTGTTTATTATTTACTGAGATTTAGCGTTTGCTTTTAATTCAAACCGTTTTTTTCCTCCTCATAAAAGCATCAGAATTATAAACCAACGGGAAGATTCAAATTCTTTCTTCACCTCTAAGATCTTTTATTTTTTCAAGAAAAAGTAAAGGCGCCGTAATTGTCTGACAGAATAATTTGTTCAAAGGAAAACTACATTTCCGAATATACCAACCATGAGAAGACTGCCTAGCTAAAATAGTTCCTGGATATTACAATGATTAGCAGAACGGCGCAGTGCACGTTACAAAGAAATATTGAACAGACGCTCAAGAGCCGCACTTTTTCATACTATGAAACTCAAAATTTTTGTCGCGTGTGTGTCATTCTAGTAGTTCAGAAAAGTCGCAGGAATAATCGAGCACTTTTACGGCTCGAAAGGAAGAAATCAACAGGAGAGAGCCACAGCGGGTCACAAGTGTTAGATTTCGCGGCGATTTTGAGTCACACCTCGTGATTGAAAGCAATCCACAAGGAGCCATTTTCTCAGAGAGGAGCACAAAGAAACGTGCGACTGTCAAACAGATCTACGTGATAGCTTACCTTGGGAGCTTCGATCTTCATAAACAGTAGAAGCAACCAGAAAATTCAGCCGTAATATTGAAAACGTCTGACCCAATTTTTTTTATTTAGAACAGTCATTATGAGAGCACGAGTGAAGAGCGTCAGATAAAATAACATGATCAGTCAAAGCTCGATTTTAGGCACTGAAATATTCGTGTTTGAACACACTCGCTGAATTAATCTTATGCACCACGTAGATGTTAGCCCAACTCGTCCAGAAAAACGCCTTTTTAGGAACACTGAATGCGACGAATTCATTTCATTGAACAAGATCACCCTTTCCCGGACACCCTCAAAGAGCTGAAATGGCAGCCCGATCAGAATGGCAAATGGATCCGAAGGTGCTGCTGTAGCATGAGGCCTACCGCACTGTAGCAAGAGATTTACCTCTAGCTCAGGGCTTCTCAACCGGGGGTACATGTACCCCTAGGGGTACATTTAACATACTTCATATGTTAAAATGTACAGTAGATATTTACATACAACCGAAAATTATATACAATTATTATTCATTAAGTATATTTTTATAGTTTCTCAAAGCTTTAACTGTGCTGGGGTTACATGAAGATACACCATAAAGCTAAGGGGGTACACGACAATAGAAAGGTTGAGAAGCCCTACTCTAGCTAGTACCATATAGCGTGTCTACCTCACTATAGCATGAGATCTACCTCTAGCTAGTACTAATGGATTTTACTTATTTTCAGACATTTAATTTAGTGCTAAACACTTAATTTGTACATCTCAAACTGCACTTTGGTAGGCAATATATGGCGGTCGACCTCATGCTATAGTAGCACCGATCCGAAATTCCAAGGAAAAAGATACTCAGGATGGGAAAAGAATTTATTACATATGTACAAGCTGGCAGTAAAATGTACTCGCTAGAGCACCTCTCAAATGAAACTGACGTGCTGCCAAGGATGCGGAGGACGCCATAGCGGCACCGGAAACAAAAGCCAAGCGCAGCGACAGTCTGTATAGCTTGAGCAAAGGTCCTTGGTGGGAAACAGGGTGCAGCATCGGCCTTTGTCATGGTCAAAATCTTCAAATTTGGGCTTCTTAAGGTAAAATTTCAGCATTGAGATCACTCAACATCGGAGTTATCATTATTGTCCGATTCTACTTTAAAAAGCCAAAGCACTTTCATTTTCAAATTTGGGCTTCTAAAGCTGAGATTTCAGCATTAAGATCACCCAATATCGAAGCTATTAATGTTACTCAAAAAAGCCCAAGTCTTTGACCAGTAAAAAGGCTGATCAGACAACTCTAGTGGGAAGCCTTGAGATAGAGTTCAAATTCGACCCATTTAAGTATGTAAACCATGAATAAGCGGCAGCGGAGGCCTCAGTCGCGTAGAGTGTCCTGAATCATTGTTTGAATTAATAGGACATCCAAAAAAGGATAATTTGGTTACTGATTTAATTTTATTCTTATCAAGTCCTGGATGTACACCTATAGCGAAGAAAAAGACCTTTCGATATTTTGTAATGATTGATCAAAATTGCACCACTGCTTCAAGCCTGACTACGGGCAGTAAGATCCTCTACACCAAGATGCAAGGAAATATTAGGTATGCGGGCACGCACACTCAGTGGAACGAATTTCATGAGTACCTTGATGGTACAATCACTGAAATTTTCAAAATATGATTAACCTTAAAAGATAGGCAATTAACATCTAGATTATTGCATCATTGCGGTTCATGCCACTTGAACCTGAAGACCAACGAACGTATTCGAGGTCTGTTTGCTCTCAATAAACTGAGTTCACTCTGAAACCCTTTACTACGACCACTCTTTGGATAACATTTATGAGGAAATAAGGTGGCAAGGGAGCCCGATATCTTGGTCCAACAGCCACCAGCTTTGGAACCGCTCGTCTAGAGGATGAATGGGCCTGCTCTTAAAAAGAGGCCTGCTTTCTTGGCTCCTAATGTTTTCACAGAAGTGGGTATGACATTTTACTGTGGGGAAACACAGAAAGAAAATACATCACGACCGGGCAGAGGGCACAAAAATGTGAATGATAATACGAGAGACACATTTTAAAAGCGGATGCGCACAAAATTACGGTCTAAGCAGTTTCTGCTCGTAATACTTTACAATTATATCACATAAGTCCATCGGAAATCATACCAGTTAAAATATTGAAAACGCTTACGAAATTATCTTAGAGAAATGACATGAATAAGCGGCATACAGAGCATAAAAATAAGAAGTATTTTCTCTTAAAAAATGTAGAAATATGAAATACACTGGCTAAAATGGGATCATAAATGAAGAAGGCTATAGTTCAATTTAGCTGATTTTTTTACTTCTCTGTACTATGAGATGAACGCAAAACCCCAAGCTTCATAAAAGTAGGTTTCATAAATTGTAAACATTCAAGCAGTTTCCACGTGTAGCCGAGTCTCTCATTATTGATCAAATTTGGCCATTAAATGATATTCGAAACTTCGAGCAAATTATTGCAGTAAATATTACAGACCATGGATGATCTCATCTCTGAACAAGACGGAGGCAAGGGGGGCTCAGTGGGTGAGCTCAGAAGTTACTTTATTTCCTCTCATATAAGAAAATCATCGTAGGCAACCTCAAAAAATGTTTGTATTTACAAGAGACAAAATTCGGGCTCATTTAGCAAAACGTACGCTGCATAGTTCTGCGGCTTTAGTCACAGGAACGTGATGGGAGAAAATTAAAAAATTGTCAAAATAAATTTAAAACGAACTCTATCAGCAAGCAGTGCCTATTTCGCACTCGCTAGGCAGAGATTTCTGTACTTGGTAGCCAGGGAATGCTGAGCTTGGTAGCCTGAGATTCCTGTGCTTGGTAGCCTGAGATTCCTGTGCTTGGTAGCGTGAGATTTCTGTGCTTCGTCGCCAGAGATTTCTGTACCTGAAGCCACGGATTACCATGCTCAGTAGCCAGGTATTTCCAGACTTGGGAGTCAGAAATTCAAGAATTTCTCCTTTTGGTAGATAAAAACCCACTCGCTCTACATTCATCAATTTGCACAGCGGTAGCTCAAGATATGAATGCTCATAATTTTTTCACATGGAAGATAATTACTCGTCTGGACAGTCCTCATTCACAATGCCTGCTGACGAAGGGAGACACCGCTAGCATACACCCCGTAGAAGCTAATGAAATAATTCAAAGCCCTAAGTTACGCTGATGGATAGTTTCCATTGATAGGAAATATTTGTGTTGAATTTATTTTGAAATTCCTATTTATTATATATTATCTCACTGGTATTATTAAACTCATACAATACAGACCTAATATATTTCCAAAAGGTCGATTCTTAGGGAATCTCACGCGTAAGATAAAAGGAGAACCAACGTACAAATATACATTTTTGTTTATTTCTTTTAATGGCAAACGTTTCGGAATGTTTCAATTCCATCTTCAGTGCTGAAAAACATACAGATCTAATACAGATCTAATCGTATGCATCTCATGGTTTGTTAACTAAATGACGTCGGTTGTGTGCTTTTCAGAAAAATATTGAAGTAAATAGAGTCAACAATTTTGATATTTAAAATAATCAAGTTAAACAAGCTCAGTGATCAGTTTTCAGTTCTTTTAGAGCGTATGACATGTTTCTAGGTCTCACTTGAACTGGGCAATAACGAACAATGCTCAGTTACTTAGCAAAACACTTCAAAAAGAGATGAAAAAATCTTCAACATCAAAACCGACGTGGAAATGACTGATACTATTAGAAAATCTTTGAAACATTAGGGCCCTTGGACCTTATTCGATAATTCCGCATTGATTAACAAATAAGGAGCCAAAACTATACATCGCTTGTGCGAAGGAAAGTTTGTCTTCAATGATCTTGCTTTTGAAATGAAAACATTTAAAAACTGCTTGCAGCGCCTAAAATACTGCATTTATTTACTTTAAATCGTTTTGCAGACACCTGAGCCATATACTCCCCAGCCATCGACGATATCTTCTGTTGTGATCACTGACTGTCCAACCACAAAACTAATCAGAGCTCCCTGCTCAGAGCTTTAGTCTACCTGCACCGAACCCCAATCTTTCAATCCCATACCACAGTCTCCCTGCACCGAATCAGAGGCCTAATCGCCAAACTAGTCTCCTAACTTAAAACAAGAGGCTCCCAGAGCGGAATTTTGAATGCCCCAGGGCCAATTCAGAGGCTTCCGGTACCGAACCAGAGTCTCCCTGTGTCAAAGCAGAGTCTCCCAGGGCTGAATTTGAGTGTGTCAGCGCCAATGCAGAGGCTCCCGGCACCGAACCAGAGTCTATCTGCACCAAACCAAAGTCTCCCTGTGCCAAATCAGAGTCTCCCAGGGCTAAATTTGAGTGTCTCGGCGCCAATGCAGAGGCTTCCGGCACCGAACCAGAGTCTCCCTGTGCCAAAGCAGAGTCTCCCAGGGCTGAATTTGAGTGTCTCAGCGCCAATGCAGAGGCTCCCGGCACCGAACCAGAGTCTATCTGCACCAAACCAAAGTCTCTCTGTGCCAAATCAGAGTCTCCCAGGGCTAAATTTGAGTGTCTCGGCGCCAATGCAGAGGCTTCCGGCACCGAACCAGAATCTCCCTGCTCCGAAAAAGAGTCTCCCAGTACTAAATTTGAGGCTCCCAGTGTGAGATCAGCACCGACCCAGAGTCTCCGAGACTACGATAGGATAGAGTAGTGGCATTGGAGGCAGGATGCAGCGGATAACGAGACTGGGACTATACACACTACAATTCAACTACTCTATTGGCTGCTCACAGATAGCTTGGGAAAATATGTTTTATTGTCGCTCACATAAAGAGAAACTTCTTACGGTTATTGTAACTATTTTTACTATTAAAATATTTTGAAATAATTAAATCTTGGTCATTCGAGACGTCATCGGAGGAACAAGTGCACGGTGACTCGACGAAAAGTGTTCTATTTAGTAGGGGGTATCCATTATTTAAATTTTTATATTATTTAAAAGGGCTAAAATTATCAATCTTGAAACAAAAAAATCAGGTTGAAACACAAGTTAGCTGAGGATATTCATACTTTAAATTCTTAAATTATAGAATAGGGTCAAAGTTATCAACTTCAAAACAGAAGAGCATCAATCTGAAATAAGGCCAACTTGCATTTCGAAGGAGAGAATATTTTTCACCTGCAAGTTTAGTGTAATTTAAGTTGGAATTTTTCTTTCTGATGTCGGAAACGGTCTCGCTCAAGTTAAATTTTAGCCTTAAAGACTCTCTACTTAAATTTCTCAGATAAATGAGATGATTGATGTGAGCGCTGAATTACCCGAGCCACAAAAGAAAGTCTTTTATTGCTGGCTTGATAAATGAACGAAAACGTAGGTCTGGTACAGAACGAGAACAGAACTGAGACAAAAAGACCTGTACAAAAATGTTTAGCTGTTTCATTGCACGGTCATTTCAACTGAAACAGCTCACGCTAATGAAACAATGTACGCTCACAAATGTAGTCAGAGCTGGAAAATGAGGGCTGAATAAAAGCTAAGATTTTGCGAGTCTCCTTAACTGCGCAGGTAACCGCGCGTGTGCAAGAGAGAGGTGCTGAGTTTCTCATGTTTATCCTTCTTTGACTATTATTCCTGCTTTTATTTGGGTTTAAATTACGAATAAGATTATGGCTAGCGAAGCTACCTGAGAGTCCCGACCTAGTGTTGCTACCCAAGTTCTAAGCCGTTAGACTTCAATCACGCACAGACACCTGAGTTAACACCTTCACCGCGTTTCCGCGGCTGGTAATAGTTGGTTTGGTTAGGTTGTAAGTAGCAGAATATGGAAATCGACTTTACTGCTCGAATGCATTTTTATCCTTCTTAAGGAAATGAAAACGCAATTAGACGATAACATTTCACCTCCTATGATAACAGTTTTATTTTAAAAAGATCGTGAAACTGAAGAAATATCATTGATTCATACCGGTACGTCAGTGAGCAATTTAGCGATGAGTACACATATATCCCAATACGGGGGAACGTGTTAAACTTGAAGAGAAATAATTGAAGAGAAATAATACACGTAAGCTGCTGTTCCAAAACCTGGAGGCTACGACACGGAACTTTGCCTCAACGGGGCCTAGCATTCTCAAAACAATGACTCGTCATGTATGAATATGAAATTCCTTTTTATTTGAAACCTAACTCAGATGCTACGCAGCGCGTTGAAAATCCTTCCACAAGCAGTGTGCTTCATAGTGGGACTAACTGTGGAGATGTGCCAAGTTGGGAGGTGTACTAATTGTAGAAGTGTACTAATTGTGAAGGTACACCAACTGTGCAAGGGCACAGCACTGTGCAGGTCTGTTTACGCAGTTGTGCCTGAATGTTGCGACGAGTCAGTTAGCCTCGTGACTCGTCAAGTATGCAGACATGAAGTAGCGCCGTCACAGTGCCACCGCAGCTGAGCAGTCCAAGCTACGACTGATTTCTCAAAGAAATAACTCCTTTAAAATGAGAAGATATTCCGCTGTCATTGAGTAAGTACCAAACCAAAAAATTAGACATGTAACCAAACCGTATTTGGTGCATTACAAAATAACCAGTTTTGGGTAAAGTTTTCAAAACTATTTTAATTCACCATGGATTTACCTTATTTCGAAACATGCGCAAAGTGTAATGAGAGCAAGTTGAGTGTCATTGGTACCCGCATGACGGGCCGAGCGTCACATGTCACGCAGTGGCTAAGTCAATGGAGTAGAAATAAACTTTTTCTTATAAAGGTAATGACTGTACGAGACGATCTCATATTGGATTTCCTAACAATTCCCGTCAACGTAGCGGTTCACCCGATAACTGAAGTTCTTCGAGGATTTGTTACGCTACATGCCATTTTATCTGGCCAAAATGTTGTTAGAAAAAAGTTCAAAACATGAGAATTCCGTCTAGAAAAAACAGCACATACAGTAACCAAATCGACTGAAGGACTTTTACTGCCGGGTGTACTGCTACGGTGACTAAATTTTATGGAAAATAGTGCCTTTGAAGCATGAAACTCAGCATCTCTCTCTTGTTCCAGCGCTCGCTTCCAACAAATAAAAAATATCAAATCATCACCTCGAGGACATCGTACCGTGTCAGGGCAATGCATCTTGGGATGGCATTGTCAGGGATCAGGAACAGAACAGAAAGTGCACATATTACACTGTACACTCAGCACGACAAATAACACATCCCATCCAGTGCAGCGAACTGCGACGGTCATAGCAATAAACGACATAGAACAGAGGTGCGAGACAGCCATGTCGAGAACAAGGGAAGGGAGATTTTTTTTAATTTTTCCCGCTGGCTACAGATTTTTACTAAACATTTTAGAATTCTTAGAATGCTTAGAGCACCTCACTGCGTCATCGTAAGAAAATCGAACGTAGTTATTTATTGAAATATGAGTGCAATGAAATGGAGATGAATGGTAATTTAGCACCGTCGCTTGCATGAATTCCCCGGCTCCTTCAAATTTTTTAATAAATAAAGTCTTCTCTCGGATGCTCACGGTTAGTAGTAGCTTTAAACATTGTAGTTACTAGAAAACTAACAAAAACAAGAAATGCTGATAGGAAAATTCGCACTTGGAACTCAGAGAAAGAGGGATGATGCAACGGGGCTAGGTTTTCAAAATGAAAAGTTTCTTACGACTATTTCAAATTTGCTATGAGATCTAAGTAGTAATTTCAATATATTACGTTCTTACTTACGACAATAATAAATCTCAATAATTTCTCATTTATAATACGCACATCACAAAACAGATCAAAAGCATTAAATGACCATCAAGAAGACTTGACGAAGCTCAACTTTGATGAGACCGTCCCCTCGATGATCGTCATACGCGTCACACACGCGTCACATATGCGCAAAACGCGTCACACACGCGTCACACTCGCGCTACATGCGTCACACACGCGTCACACATGCGCTACACGCGTCACACACGCGTCGCACACGCGTCACACACGCGTCACACACGCGCCACACACACGTCACACACACGTCACACACGCGTCACACAAGCGTCACACACGCGTCACATACGCGTCACGCACGCGTCACAAACGCGTCACACATGCGCTACACGCGTCACACACGCGTCACACAAGCGTCACACACGCGTCACACAAGCGTCACACATGCTCTACACGCGTCACACAAGCGTCACACACGCGTCACACAGGCAAAGTGACCACGAAATATACAATAATGTACAGACCATGAAGTGACTTAGAATCAAACAAATAAAAAATGGCTTCTTATATTGGATTTAGGATAAACTTTTACACCAATTAACGCATTAGGTTTATAAATTGGTTCAAAAGACAGCTAGACTGATGCGAAATGCTTTGGTTGCAGCGGTGCGCTCTAAGCCAAACGAGCTGTGCTTCAAATCCTTCATTCAACAACACTCCAGAAGCCTGACCACATTATTCTGAAACTTATTTGGCATCTTCAATTCGCGCGAAGGTAAACAAGGGCTTAACATGAGCAAATGAAATGACACCCACGAGGCCGCTGTGGAGTCGGAGTGTGGTGTGACAGGAGTGCCGGTCTCCACATCACCACAACACCCACGAGGCCGCTGTGGAGTCGGGGTGTGGTGTGACAGGAGTGCCGGTCTCCACACCACCACAACACCCACGAGGCCGCTGTAGACTCGGAGTGTGGTGTGACAGGAGTGCCGGTCTCCACATCACCACAACACCCACGAGGCCGCTGTGGAGTCGGGGTGTGGTGTGGCTGGAGTGCCGGTCTCCACATCACCACAACACCCAAGAGGCCGCTGTGGAGTCGGAGTGTGGTGTGACAGGAGTGCCGGTCTCCACATCACCACAACACCCACGAGGCCGCTGTGGAGTCGGAGTGTGGTGTGACAGGAGTGCCGGTCTCCACACCACCACAACACCCACGAGGCCGCTGTAGACTCGGAGTGTGGTGTGACAGGAGTGCCGGTCTCCACATCACCACAACACCCACGAGGTCGCTGTGGAGTCGGAGTGTGGTGTGGCTGGAGTGCCGGTCTCCACATCATCACAACACCCACGAGGTCGCTGTGGAGTCGGAGTGTGGTGTGGCTGGAGTGCCGGTCTCCACACCACCACAACACCCACGAGGCCGCTGTAGACTCGGAGTGTGGTGTGACAGGAGTGCCGGTCTCCACATCACCACAGCACCCACGAGGCCGCTGTGGAGTCGGAGTGTGGTGTGGCTGGAGTGCCGGTCTCCACATCATCACAACACCCACGAGGTCGATGTGGAGTCGGAGTGTGGTGTGGCTGGAGTGCCGGTCTCCACATCACCACAGCACCCACGAGGCCGCTGTGGAGTCGGAGTGTGGTGTGGCTGGAGTGCCGGTCTCCACATCATCACAACACCCACGAGGTCGCTGTGGAGTCGGAGTGTGGTGTGGCTGGAGTGCCGGTCTCCACATCACCACAACACCCACGAGGCCGCTGTGGAGTCGGAGTGTGGTGTGACTTGAGTGCCGGTCTCCACATCACCACAGCACCCACGAGGCCGCTGTGGAGTCGGAGTGTGGTGTGGCTGGAGTGCCGGTCTTCACATCACCACAACACCCACGAGGCCGCTGTAGACTCGGAGTGTGGTGTGACAGGAGTGCCGGTCTCCACATCACCACAACACCCACGAGGCCGCTGTGGAGTCGGGGTGTGGTGTGGCTGGAGTGCCGGTCTCCACATCACCACAACACCCACGAGGCCGCTGTGGAGTCGGAGTGTGGTGTGGCTGGAGTGCCGGTCTCCACATCACCATAACACCCACGAGGTCGCTATGGAGTCGGAGTGTGGTGTGGCTGGAGTGCCGGTCTCCACATCACAACACCCACGAGGCCGCTGTGGAGTCGGAGTGTGGTGTGACTTGAGTGCCGGTCTCCACATCACCACAGCACCCACGAGGTCGCTGTGGAGTCGGAGTGTGGTGTGACTGGAGTGCATCACATCACCACACGTACACAACAAACCAAACAAATCTCGTGGCAAACAAACCGAGAACCGCTCGCTATGGAAGCTTTGCCAGCCTTTTTAGCTCAGAAGGGATCTCGATCGGATCCATGTCTTATTTTTCCCGCTCGTGGTAAAACTTGGAATTTATTCCCGGAAGTCTGCATAGGAAATGTGGTATAATTCCCAAACGTGCCGCTGGGGGCTGACTCTTTTTTAATTTTCATGTCACTCAAACGAGACTCGCATTCATACATGAATTAAATTCTCCTAACTTTGAAGAATATTCGAGCGCCCAATGTCTTTCAAGCAAAAAATGAGCTCAGCAAAGTGATCAAAGCGGATTGTGCTCTGAAAATTGAACAAAAAGGGCTCTTTGAATGGAGTAGGACTGAACTCTTTATTTATAAGGATATGACTGTAAATTAAAGATATGTTTACCCATAACAGCAAACACTTCACGCATAAAATGATCACGTGCCAGTATATCATATATTATTTCCAAAAAATGCTTGCCTAATGTATCTACATTTATTTAAATTATTATCGATAAGCAAGATAATTTATGCTTAGTATAATAACAATTTTCAAACCATATATGACTGCTCTAAGAGAATAATCATATCTATCTCTCTTCTATAAACACGATTTGCCGACTTAAGTACGTTTTCTAATTAAGCCCTCTCTTATGTACATCTTGAACCACTTACTGATAACCATTGCAACACTCGAACGCTCGCTAACAACACTCAACGTAACTAAGAATTTGTATTCGATGGCCCACGCCCGAGGGTGATCGTCATAGCAGTTAGAAAACTACAAAAGTCCGCACAAAATTCCGACGCTGACACTCTTTCAGCAACGTTACAGCGACCACTGAAACTTTTATTATTTGTACGAGGATCGTGCCAGGGCTTAATTCTTGGAGAGTTCTCGGTCTCTGGAGTAGAAAAGTTGCTTAGTTTTAGATTGGCGAATTCACGTTCACAAGAGCAGCTTTGAAATTAAACTGAGCAGTAATTCTTTCTTAGAAATTTCGCGAACAGGGAATGCTTCGCATTAAACACAAGTACTAAGCATGATCTTTTTGATTTAAAGAATCCTCGCTTCGGTCTATAGGTGCAAAAATTTCTAAGCTTTACAAACTCAACGTATTATTTTTATAGCACGGATTTTTTTAAACATTTTAAAACGTTCGCGGAATATCGCGACATGAAACGATATGCTGCTTTACACTTTACGATTACAAGAATCCAAACTAAACTGAATTCGGACATAAATAGAGGATTTTGTTCTTGAAGGGACTGAAATTTTAGAGCTGTGTTCAGAGCATGGTCACTTGGCACTGGCCGCGTTGTTCCAAGTCACAACACTTCCTGTAGGTGCAGTGCGTGCGGCGAGCCTCTGCTACAACCTTAGAGCCTCATAACGTCGTCACGTAGTCCATTTCGCTGTAGTCCAAACTGTAAGTTGAGCTGACGTGGCCGTCCCTCTCAGCTGCGTCTTTGTCTGACGAAAAAAGAGACTCGGACGCTGTTGGCAAGGTAGGGATTGTCTGTGTGCGGGTCTTCTTCTTACCGGCGGCACGGAGCCTCACGCCACCGTATATTATGACACCAAATAAAAGTAGAACGCTTATGGTCGACCCTACTCCGATGTACGCCCATGGCACCGATAGGAAGAAGCAGTGAGCGATGAGTTCATCGTTGCCTGAAGGACAATGATGAATGCCATCGCACCAAAGTTCTTCGCTGATACAGACTCCGAGCTCGGGACATTCCTGTCTGCAACCCATCACGATGTCTTCTGAAGCCCAGTCGTACTGACGAGCTGGGGAGACTTGCAGCCACGACAGAGTGTGAGGCCCTATTTTAGGGTACAAATTTTTCTGGTCCCTCGCCGTGACTTCGAGCACAAGTTTGTCGGTGGACTGCTCTTCCAGTGCTCCCGATCCTCGCCAGGCAAAGCTAAAAAGTTCGACAACGTTGTTCGTGGTTGGGTCAGGACACAAAACTCCAACAGGTCGCAAACGTCCCACCTTGAAAATCAAAAGCCTCGTTGTGCTGTTGCAGTTCCTGTCGAGATGATCGTATCCACGAATCCTGAAATAAATAGATTTTCGGGAGTCCGAAGTCTGTAAGAGCCAAGGATAATTGTTGCAAGGCCTTTCTTCACTGATATTTCTGTGGTGAAACACGATCTCTCCACTCGTGCCTTGAAAGCGTTGCTCCCTTTTGCAAGACCTTTTCTTGATGAATTCATAGTGAGCTTCAAACATGAAGTCATAGAAATCATGAGTGTCGTCCATGTTACTGACGTCAAACTTGAGACGAAGTTCCCGCGAGCGAGACTCGTACCTGATGGGCAAGACTTTGTCGTCGCACGTGCACAGCCGAGGCACCTCGATGTCATTCCAAGGATACTCAGAAACAATGAGAGAAGCGTAACGGCGGCCGTGGGTTTCGCAGTCATAGCTACCAGTAAAATTGTTGATTGTTGTGTAGCAGTAACGCGAAGCAGATCTGAATTTTGTAATTGTGATTCTAACGACTTCATCGGCCGCAGCAAGGAGTCTGTATTGGCATTTAAGATACGTGTGGCCCCATCGGCCGTATAAAACAGAAGTTCTTGGCGCGAAGAATCTGCCCATGCGATGTGAATAACCGTCACTGATTGCCTCTTGATCGCACTTGGAACCATTGCTGGGCCTGTACCCAGGTCTAGTGTTCACAAATTCGTAGCGCAGTACAAAATCCATCCCGAGAGCCGCTGTGGACTCATTGTAGAACTGAACCACGGTCAATTTGGAACCGTTGGCAATATAACTTTCGTTTCGAGTGCATGCTTTGACCCCTGAGGGAATACCTTGATGAGAGTAGCGGTACTCTCGAGCGCACATAGGAGGCGGACGCGTGGTGCAATGTTCTGCAAGTTTTGTTATCTTTTGCGGCGCGTTATAAGGGAGTCTCGTATCAATTAAGTTACCCTCGTATATCAAGAGAGGATTAATGCACTCAGTCAAATTCACAGTGTATCGTCCGAGCTTGGGGAGTATTTCGTACTTGCGGAAGTGTATCCAAATGACTTCATGAGACTCGCCACGGAACACGTACACGCACGTCGAATTGCGAGGCTGGCTGTTTATGACGGAAGAGACGTCGCCCGTTCTGTTGTTCGAGCTGAAAATGTGAAAAACACACTGGCGGTTCCTCGCAAAGCGCTGCGAGTCCATATCCAGGTAATTGACCTTGACATCCAATTCAAAACCCATTTTCCTGGGCATAAGGCTCTCGGAAGTGGGCTCATCAAATCGTGAAGTGGTGAAGACGACGAGCATCTCAGAGCCGGTCGAGGTGACGGGAGGCAGGTCCCCGGAGCCACACACTTTCAGAAGCAGAGGCGCGTCCGTTGAGTTGCCGTCGTAGATCATCAAGAAGTCGTGCACAAGATCACACGAGTTCCAAATCTGTGGAAAGCCGAGAAAACGCAACGTCACTTTCAATGACACACAGGAGCTCCAGTCCAAATCGCTGTCGCTTGCTAACTTTTCCAATCTTATCGCTTAGACGTTTAAGAAATAACACATTGCTATCGTCTTTTAGCATCAGCTATATTGAGAAAATAGTATTAGCCCACCGAAATCTGTCAATTTATCATTCAAAACCATAACTATTGCTCAAATTTTATACATGCGGTACCGATGCTAAAAATGAAATGCCGTACCGAAGTTTTACCGAAGCTTAAAGTGAAGTTTAAGCGACACCAACAAGCCCGATACATAAAAGTGCTTTCCATTTCGAGATTTGGAATTGCCGCGCTCTGTTATTGGCAGCGCGTAAATTGGAGAGGCTGTACGGCAGCTGCAGGCAGAATGAAGGGATAAAGATTTTTTTTTCAACGAAATTAACAGTTCTTTTACTAAGATAAAAATGTCCATTAGAGATTATAACAAAATAAATGGAGTTACGGATCTGCTGAAAAGAAAATATTGTAAAATTGATGTGATCGAGCACCAAGTTTGCCAATGCAACGGAATCAGTATAAACGTTCACACTTCTGCCCCATACGTTGGTCCCTTGAAAATCTTAAAAGTACTTTAGGATCATCAAACTTTATTTAGATCGAATAATTGAATATTTGAGCAAAATGTCAAAATTTTAAATAACTGCCATTCCACCTCGTTCATGAAAAAGCAAAAATGCGTAATAATGAGCGAATAAAATTGTCATTCGAATAATTAGACATAATTCTCTATGGAAGTCCGTTTGACGTACTTTAACTGATATATGAACCCTTCAGGTAATGGTAATTCAGATAATTCATGTGACGCATTTCATGGACAACTTTAATCATGAATTGACACGAGGACAGCGATATTAAAACTGCAATATATTTAGAAAAAGATTCCAGCATCATATAAATTAACAGCGAAGTTGGGATTCATGAGTGGGTATCTACTGAATCTTCAGGTGAACGACTCTTTGTGTTGAATTAGGTATAACCCTGTCAAACGAGGCAGTCGTGTTGATACACCAGATCCATTAATGAAAATTTAGAAAGTATTACAGAAAACCGTGGACTATAAGATGAACTTACCCTACAAATGTAATTATTAATGAATTTCAATCAATCTACATAATGTTCATTATTCAATTTAATGCCGTTTATTAAAGCGAAAGTTTCATAAAAAAGTTCCTTTCGTAGTGTTTTAATCCTTCATAAATTTATTTATCCTTCATTTATTCCTCATCCTTCATAAATTTATTACTGACGTAAAGTATTTGGAAATTAGTTTCAGTCATGTTTAATATGATTCTTCTATGCAGATTTTTCATTTAAAACTGCCATAAAGTAATTGTACATCAACCCGAACTGAGATGAACCGGGTTCTAAAAAAACAAATAGTGAAATATTTTAATTTTAGAATTATACGAGTATTCATGAAATATAATAAAATTGAATCAAAACTTTCTCATCTACAACTGAGCAATTCTTACAGTCATGGCTATGAAATAATTTGCCCGAAGATTTTAAGAACAATGCTTACCGCACCGAAAATAAAAGCTTCATTTGTCGGTGACATTACCTCGCTACTGATCAAAGTTTCTCCTTACAACTGATGGGACGATCACAAGATGGTGTGTGTGAACTGAAAAATCGCAAACTCTCGAAGTCTCAAAAAAATTAAGACACCCTTCAAGTGCAGACCATGGCATTTTCCAAGATAGCGCAATACACCACGAATCTGACAACCTTCAAAATCTCAACTGGATACATCAAAACAGTATCTGTTCCTAATGGAAACACACCACAGCAAACATGTCCACCACTCGAAGATCATAGAAATGCTAAGGATTTAAACAATTTAAACAATTCATTTACCACAAGATGACACAGCAATAGATTAATTGACCACAAGAGGACACAGCAAGTGACACAGCTGTAGATTAACTGACCACAAGATGACGCAGCAAGTGAAAGAGCAATAGATTTATCTACCACAAGATGGCACAGCAAGTGAAACAACAATAGAGAGAAAAATACAACGGACCTGCAAGCCCTGCGGGAAGATGCCCTGGCTGGGAAGCGCTGACCGGTCCTTGACGTTGAACTTGAGCCTGTTTTTCTGGAGCACGGAGATGAGAGGCCGAGAGTAGCGCACGTAGCGCGTCTGGCGCAGGATGTAGTGGCAGGTGATGTGGCGCGGGTACATGCCGGGGTAGTTGGGGCTCTGCACGGCGCACCGGTGCTCGTCGCAGTTCGTGAAAAACCTGTCGCACAGCGAGCCTGGGGGCAGAAAATGAGGTTCGTGAAGTATGGTGGAAACGGTGTAGAAATTTTGCTGAAAATGAGATTTGTGAAGTGAAGGCACAGTATGTGGAAACGATGTAGGAATTTAGAGAGTCACGAAGAATCACTCTCCAAGGATTCCTCAGCAATGACTCCCTTCCTTACTAAGGTTCTCTCCCCTAGGATCCTAACTAAGGATCACCTCACCGAGACCCCCCTACAGAAGTGCCAGAAGGGACTCCCGTGAAACAAGGCATCAAGGAGAAACAAACGGAAAGTTCGGGACAACTTCGTGCTGAGGAAGGGGCTGTTGTACACCGAAAAAGTTTTCGTGTCCACAAGAGCTGTTGCTAGTGTCTCTAAACTAACGCTCGTCTTACTACGCTGCAACTATTGGAACGCTTACAGATTAGGCCAGAGTGGGCGGATGTATTTACTTCTCTCTGCAGTTTCTCTGGTACTGGTCAAACTTACTTTTGACGCCCTCCAGATAGGGTGGAGGGAAAAATGAAAAGAATAAAATTTGGCCATGATATCTTCTTCTTTGTTAAAGTACTTTAAAATTCTTCCTTTACTCAAGCGGGGAGCCGTTGCACGGGAGGAAATACAGCTAATAAGTTGGCGCTCGAGCGGAAGACTAATGAGCAAATTTGCACAGTAGAATGTTTTTGTGCCTGCAACAAAAGTATAAATATCAGGCTGGTCGAGACCCAGAAATTTACGTTCTGTAACAAACAGAACGGAGGCACAGGGCTGCAAGGGCCAGCAAAAGAAAGCACTGGTTTGAAAGGGCGAAAAAATCACAAATAGCTGTGATGGAATGGAAAAAGACACACACAAGTATGAAAGAATAGAAATAGCACATACAACTATAAAAGACCGGATAGAAGGCCAACGAGGTCACAAAAACCCGAACATGAAGCAACCATGAGGGAAAAATGCAGGGAATCCGTAACTGCCAATTCAAAAGTAATCATTGCCAAAGATTGGCAAATCCTGGGGTAGAAAATAAACTCTGGTGGAAGGGAGAGATTTTTCCTCAAAATTCATCACACGCTTCATATTATTTGCTGGCAGCGGGGAAAGGAAGTTGAGAGGCGGAAATATTGCAAGACTCAGACAAAATGAAAGTAGAGCCGCCAAGAAAGTCACGTTTGACCACACCAAAAGGATATGTAGGATCCCGTGAGAACGGGATCAAGAAGCTAACATCGTAGAAATTACGATAGTAGAGTTATGATTAACTGTAATAGAGTTATTATAGCCTATAATGATACGAATGAGAAATCTAATGAAATGAGGAAAAAGGAAAGTTTTTTTTGAGTAAAAAGGAAATTACCCCCGCGAGAAATAACGTGCATTGGAAAAAGTGATGAAGGATCATTCATGAAACTTACGCACACTTGAATGAGTGATGCTCTATAACTCAACAGAAACTTCACCTAAACGTCCTTCACAAGCCACCTTTCATCACCGTGTTTTGAAAAATTCCTGTTCCAACTTACCGCCATTATACAACACAAATTTTCAGCTCCGTACTTTTTTTACCACCTCGCAATGGCGACAAAAGTTGCCGAATTTGTTGGCTTCTGTACAGAATTTGTGCGCACATTATTTTCACCTCCGGGCTTTAATCTGCCAGACGGTTGCCGCTCGGTCTCGCTGCGCCGCTTGTTTTGCCCAGCCGCCGCTCCCACCGCGGGAGTCTTTAATTCTGCTAAGTTAAGCCAGTCTTTGCCTGTCTTCCAAAGCAGCGAGCCTGTGTTGTTTTAAACGGGAGCTTTTTTTTCGGCTCCATGTTAACGCTGCACCGTACTCAATGATCAACTTTCTTCTATCCTCTGCTTCAGTGTTTATTGTTCAAGAGAGCTCTTCTTTGTGTCCCAGTACTCCTTCATGTTCCAAGCCAATACTCCTTCATGTTCCAAGCCAGTACTCCTTCATGTTCCAAGCCAGTACCCCAAGTTCCAAACCAGTACTCTTTCATGTGAGTACTTCTTCATGTCATGTCTCAAGCGAGTGCGTCAGGTTTCATGCCAGGACTCCACGTTCTAAGCCAGCACAGCATGTGTCAAGCCAAGACTCCTTTCTTCTCCAGGCTAGCACTACATGTGTCCTGCCAGCACTTCATGTTTCAAGGCAGCATTCCAAATTTTAAGCCAGCCCTTCATGTTTCAAGCCAGCACTTCATGTTACTAGCCAGCACTTCATGTTTCAAGCCAGCATTCCAAGTTTCTAGCCCAGCATTCCAAGTTTCAAGCCAGCACATCATGGTTCAAGCCAGCACTCCATATTTCAAGCCAGCACTTCTTCATGCTCCGAGCTACCACTCCATATCTCAAGCCAGCACTTCATACCTCAATCCAGCACTCCATATTACAAGCCAGCACTTCTTCATGCTCCAAGCGAGAGCTCCCTGCCACTCGGACGCAGCAACATTTAAGAATAAGTCCGCAGAACTGATGCCAAGAATCCCCCCAATTCGTAGCTATTGGATTTAGGTGCCTCCTGCAACTTCTAGTTGGCTTATTTCGAGAGTTCTTTATTTGCAGCGCCACTTCTGCAGCAAATTGGACTTTCGCTGCGGCTAAAGTTTTGTAAGGTGAAGTCCTTCGAGTTCTTAAGAATCGCGCCCTTAGAAATGTCTCCCTTGCACCACCGTTCCAAGTCGCGGCGCTAGCTTCGACTTCGCGCTCGAAAATTGCCCCTTTTGAGTAATTGTGAGTTGCGGTCAATCTCAAGCGAACGTAGTTTTATTGTAATCATCATGCGGATGCTCTAAAATACTGTGCATTGAGAACAGGAACCTACATGTGGATGCTCTGAAATACTGCGCATTGAGAACAGAAACCTATATGTGGATGCTCTCAAATACTGAGCATTGAGAACAATAACCTACAAGTAGATGCTCTCAAATACTGTGCATTGAGAACAGAAACCTACATGTGGATGCTCTGAAATACTGTGCATTGAGAACAGGAACCTATATGTGGATGCTCTCAAATACTGAGCATTGAGAACAAGAACCTACATGTGGATGCTCTGAAATACTGTGCATTGAGAACAGGAACCTATATGTGGATGCTCTCAAACACTGTGCATTGAGAACAGGAACCTACACGTGGATGCTCTGAAATACTGAGCATTGAGAATAGGAACCACCACGTCCGACAAAACAACGCCCATTGGATGATGTTAGTCTCTCTATGGAATCCGGAATATTCAAAGCAAATCAAGTTCTGGGATGAATAAAGGTTGCTCCGCCTGAATAATCAATGGAGCCGGAGCCTGAAATATTGAAGCCGGGTCAGGGTCCACAAATAAGGGAACGTACCAGGAAGACGCATCAGAATCGCTAGCTGGAGAAATAATGATCTCAGTATTTCTAATTTTACGCTACCGCTCTTGAACTCAAAATGCTCTCTCCGCAGTTTCTGCGTCAATGAAAGGTGTTGTCAATGTTTGCGAGGGCGTTAGACATTACATGAACAAATATCTCAAAATCCTTTCACAGGAGGTAAAGTCTTTGATTTCAGGCAGCCACACATCGAGATTTTACAAATGCATTATCAGCATCTTAATACCAATAATCAATACGATATTCCTGATGATAATTGTCTCTGAAATCATTAACGCTAAGTATTAATGGTTCATCAAACTTTAGATTCTCCTTCCGATGCCCCAGGGCCTTCGTTAACACTTTGACTGCGACGTGAGTCATATTTGGTCACTGAGGGATTTTTCTTTTGATGCGGACCAACTGATAGTGACAAACTCAATTTTTAAAAATTATCAATTAAAACTAAAATAAAACACGACCCCGTGAATGTTTGTCACTTTCAACATTGCTTACAATAACTGAATTTAAATTTGAATTGAATAATAAACTTCAGTTTTACCTGCCGCGGTGAAAGTGTTAATGTGAAGCAGAGGCAAATTTTATTCTGCCGCTCAGCTAGAAACGAGGAGATCTTATGCAGGAACCTGCTCTCATCAGCATAAACTTCGAACTCCTTGATTTCCCAAGAGCGCGGCTGCAGCATTTGTTTATGAAGATCTTAATTGCGTACCTTCATTGCATTGATATCAACGTTTATAAATTATTGCAAGCATCGTTGCAGAGCCTAAACTTCTGTGTATTTCCCTCACTGAATTCATAATTTTATTTCCTGTTACACTTCTATTCTTCCAGCGACTTTTTGACAGGTGAAATGTTTACGTGGTGGAATTTTGAGGCAGGTCTGCATTTCTCGTCATAAATGAGAAATTTCTAAATATACTTTAATGAGTCAAGAATGAGATGTGAGAGTGCTTGGAATTTTGAAAGTTTCCGAATGAGAAGCCTGATTTACGGGAGAAGTTTGTGTATTGGCCGAACGAGAGTCAAAGATCGCTGGAAAATCTTTTAGTGATGCCAGATCAATTTCAACAGATTCTAAAGTTGCTCAATGAGATTCAGGGACTTAGAAAGGCTTCAAATGAGCTAGTGAAGAAGATTTACAACTGCTCAAGAACATTTATTCTCCGATAAACTTTAACTCACTTAACTCAAACGGCTATTTAGAGATACCTTGGTACATAAGAGTGTATGTTCAAGCGATAGAGAAAGTTGAAACACATTTGCACGTTTCGTATCTAGAAACATTTCTCGTTAAAAAATAGGCGGCCTTTCGAATTCGTGAAAATTCTCTCCATAAACCTCAAGATGTTTGCTATATTTGCTTTAAAATCACAGATATTATCAGCGGATGCGTTTACTCACAGGCAGTCAGAGAAAATAAACTATTCATGTGGAGTGAGATGACTCACGCTGGGTCGCAGTTGGCACGCTTACTATGTGTGTCGTATAAGCCCATGACATTCTAAAAATGAGTCAAAATGCCTTGACTGATGATGTAGGTATATTAATAACACGCTTTTTATATCGTTTTGTGACGGGTTGACTCACAAAAGTGAGTAGGTTTAGTGACAAAATTTTTCTCTGAAAAATCCCAAGATATTAAATAGAAGTTTAATAAATTAATGACCTCTAGATGTCAATTGGGGTTTTAGAAATCAAAATTGATGAGCTGAAGATTGTTGCTCAAGCTCTAGATGAGAACTGGAAACGATCGGTCGGTGACTCAAGAATTCAAACGACTCTTCAAGCTCTAGACTAAACCTAGAGAGTACTAGACAGACTTTCAAGAGTACTGTGTAATTGGAGCAGTAGATGTGCATAAAATAGTCCAAGAAGATCATTAACCCTCAAACAACCGAGAGGACTGTACGGTCCTCTTTCGAAAATAGCCTCAATATATTATATTTGTCGTTAAATTAGTTTCCTAATGTGTTCTTTGGAGTTCACTGCCGAGTGGCAGTTCCTTCCTCATCCTGACACCGGTGACTTCCTGAGGCAGGCGACAGTTTATTGACGGTTGTTGTGATAACGGTAATATGAGTACAAAAATTCCAACGGTTACCCTAGAATGGTAACCCTCGTGGGTGAATTGCATCATCCCCAAATTCATTTGGGAAAAAATCCCTCAGGTTAACATTCTAGGGTTAAAAGGTTGAAGAGGTCTTGAGAAGGTTTTGGAGCTCACCTGGCGCCAGTTCGCCGCGGTCTTTGGCTGCGGGATGCCTGCCGTACCGCAGCACGGCCTGCTCCATGCGCAGCGTCTTGTAGCTCAGGCGGAACTTGAATGGGGCCTGGAACAGGTTCTGGGGCGGGAGGAGAGCTTATGATCCAGGGTCGTCGCATTAATGTTTCTTCTCGTCAAAGCTATCAAAGTTGGTGTGTTGTTACGTAATATTTGACCGTAAAGACCACTCATGCCAATCATGCAACACTTCCAGGTTGCCAGATTGTGAGTGGACTTGTATGGCTGAATATTTATTTAACACTTTGACTGCGATGTGAGCCACCGGTGGTCATAGAGGGGATTTTCATAATGCTTCTGACCGAGCAGCAGTCACCGACTCAATTTCTATGACTTCTAAATGAGAGCTAAATGAAGGCATTATCCAGACAATGCTTGCTATTTTCAAAATTTCTCACTACAATTGACTCTAAATTTGAGTTGGTTATTGAACTTCAGTTTAACCCACGGCACTTAACGTGTTAAATGAGTCTCAAGGTGTGCATGATAACCAAATATATCCATCATAATAGTACATGCAATTCAAATATTCTTTTACTTGTGCACTGGTGAAACTCGCATCACAGATACGGTCATTAAGCATCCTTATGAGAGCGTCACAGAGAGACGGACCCACCAAGCAAGCAGTAACTGTAAATTGTTATTTTCATTATTAAGGGCATAAAATACACCATAAATTTAATCTGTTCAATGAGTTTTCCATTGTAATAACATCGGCGAAATTACGCACAAAAAAATACACAAATTTATTTATTTAAGTGACACGTGGCGTTTCATTATATAAGGGATGATATTCGACCATAAAGACCACTCAACATCTGGCAAGCCTACAAGGTTGCCTGATTGTGAGTGGAAGTGTGTGACTAAATTTTAATTTGAGAAAGAAAATTTTCCAATATTAGCTTGAAATAAAGCCCGTTTCAAGTTTCTGTTAGAATGGGTGTTTTCGAAAGCGAGATAAAACTTGAATCGCTGAAAAGAACATCGGTAAAGTGAATGGAAGTGCATGCATATTTTACTCAGAATTTACATTACAGAAATGCTCACGGAATAGAATGTTACGAAGAGCGAGAAATAGTTTAATCGTTGATTTCGCAGTAAATATATGAGTGTGCTATAGTGACTGGAGTAACATGCGCAGTTTTTCTATCAATAAATAACAATGGACTTATGCTTATGAGAATGCAAATATATCACGGAACAGAAACTTAATATTATAGGGATAAAGCGTGAACCACATGACATTAAGATATAGTTAGTATCTCCAGCAGTGAACTCAAGTCACTACCTCCAATAAATAAATAATATACGTATTGTGTTTTCTCGTGGTCTCAAGTGAAATTTATCCGACCATAAGCCGTAAGTACAACTTGACGCTGATTTAACCGTCAACTCACTCTAGAAATAAGTTAGTGATGAGTTTTTTACATTAATCAAGCAAAGAAGTATCACAGGTCGTGTCACGAATTACAGTCAGGCTGTATTCCAGCTACGGTACATTCATGAGTCTTCGTGACGGTAAATTTCAAACCTAAAACTAAAAATCAAATCCCAGCAGCAACGTCTTCGAGAGCGACTAAAAACCGAGGTTCTATTTTATCGGAACCACCGCATACATGGAAATGAAACTACGCACCTCGTAGTGCCACCGTATATCACGGTAGAAGAAACGAGATAGAGTCATTTCTATGGGGGAAATACACCTCCTCTTGTTCGACGAGCCAATAGAACGGCTTCGTTTCAAACGAACTGGATGACGTCACCATTGCGTCATGTCGTAAGACCAATAGTGGTGCCAAATTTGGGGTTAACAGTGTTGCTGGATGCAATTTGAACGCTGCTATTGGTTCGTTGCTATGACATCAGCATTGCGACACCATCGACGAAAAAAAGACTGTTTTGACCCTATCTTGTTTCTTCTACCGTGCCGCATACCTAGAAATAATAACACGCACCTCGAAGTGAATGTAGTCCATGGGTATGAACTGCTTGAGGGTGAGAGTGACCGTGCTGGTCTCGCTGTAGTAGATGTTGAAGCCCTTGCCGTCGCCGCACCAATAGCCGTCGCTGTAGGGGCGATCCCGCTCGCTGATTTGCATCCAGCCTTGCGGGCACCCGCTGTTGTAGCTGAAGAAGTCACCAAGACTGCGCACGGCCGGTGAAAGCATGTGTTAGGATTTGTTTTTCAGCTCGTACGCGCAGTCAGACTCATGATCCTGACGGTATATATATATGTATAATATATATATCTCTTCATAATATATATATATATATCAACGCCAGGCTTCTATACGTTAGCGTGACTGCGAATCATAGGTTGGTATGATTTTGTCTCCCTTTATAAATCATTGCTTGTTCGATGGCCTAATGCCACTTCGAAGAATTCTGTTACACTTCAGGGAACAACATTATTTTAGTACTTTTCAGTATGTGACTGGAGTTTACATTTATGTTGTTTCTACGCTTTTGAGCTGCAAAATCCTACTTAGACTATTTTCCAATGTTTGAATGGCGTTGCCAAATCATTTTTATCCATTAAAAGACGTTACTGCCTATGTCAAAATATTTCGTTATCACGATTTGCACATCGCCGAGGGGATTTCAAAAACGCAGCTCAACTGTTAATTTTGTGTGATATTTTAGCGCGTAATTTCGTATCATCTTTCTGCATGTAACACGCAGAGAAATAAAACAAGCAACTAGATCAACCTTAAAAAGACTTTATATACTTTAACCTTCAGAAAATCACAGTTCATTCTGACAACGCCATGCGCCTCGAGGGTGAGCACTTCAGCAACCACTCGATTCCAAAGGCCCTTTTGTGTCTGAGCTCAGCAGCCTACACACGGGCAGCAAAATCAAACACTTTAACCGTATGGAAACAAAATAAATAAATGCATAATATTCACAGCAGATATTCACAGCGAAAATTAGATGCACTTATAAAGGCTATACACGTACGTGTTGTTTGAAACGGACGCACTCTTTAAACAACACTTCATAAGGCATAGTAAATAAGTAGGTGGGTGCAGAAACGTCCGCAGAAACTCTGCCGTTCTACGAGGTTTGTCGTGTGTCTGCGATCTGTTTCTACTCATACAGGAACGTGAGATAAAAGCAGCGTGCAAACTAAAAAATATCTAGTTTTCGTTTCCATTATATTTACATTTACAAGTGACGCTAAATATCGTGTGACCGTATAACTATTATTAGAGAATTTGTCTTCTTGCTCCGCAGAATAGATATCGACACTAGAGATACACGTTGGTATGTGGTGTGGGAGGTATCGCCGTGTAGATAACACGCGTCTTATAGTGTCGTACGCGGCGTGTAGCGTGTTGTGTAAATGCTGGGTGTGTGTGTTTAGTTCTCTCTTGGGATGATGAATCATCAAGTATTTAACCTCACTAAAGGATGCCTGTAAAATTACATAACCCTCCATTTTACTTTCTGAATCCAAACTTTGATGGTGAGACGATGCATGTTAAAGGTATGTGCACTCATTTCTAATATTTGTGGAGGAGGTCTTGATAAAATTTAAAATATTTCACGAAGGTTTTAAAAGTATCAGGTAAGAATATTACATGTAAAGGCCAGGATTTCAGATTAACGAAGAGTACCGTTTGTGCTACTATAAGCTATTAACTATAGCTTCCTTTCTTCACTACCGGTCATCACTTGGGCGAACATAAAATGCCTAAGGAAGATCTGCAAAAGGGATATAATGGCAAGAAAGCCTAAAGGAAACTTTGTGCATAGCTGAATAAGAAAACAAAAGGATTCACGAAATTAAACACGCAAACTCCTGGTTAAAATATATAACAAATCGGAAAGGAATCACGAAATTAAGCACACAAACTCCTGGTTAAACTAAATAACAAATCGGAAAGGAGTCACGAAATTAAGCACGCAAACTCCTGGTTAAACTAAGCGTGCAGTTTGGGAGAATCATCTGTTGTGGTGTGGTGACTCTAGTAACTCGCAACGAAGCGACGATCTAGCGAGGGTGGACAGATGGGCACCCGCAAACCGTTCACTCACCTGCCGACACTCGAGAGGAAATGCAAAGAACCGTCAAAATTAATTTCAACTAATCGCAACATTTACTTAGCGATTATTCAAAGCTATCAGAAACGAAGAGTTTAACGGGTTCCTATGAAGAAACGAACCGTCAAAATTAATTTCACTCATCGCAACATTTACTTCGCGACTATTAAATGTTAGTGGAAACTAAGAGTTTAACTGGTTCTCATAGAAAAACGACGGTTTATGCTTCGTAACTCTCCCAAAAAGTTAAAGGAATATCAAGAGAGTGAGCTACGATCAACACGTGCAATTATATTCCTGCTATAACTTCAAAGATACCTTTTCTTTTAGAGGACATGAGCTGGTGAAATGAACAAAAAGTTAAAATAGAGCCAATTAATCGAGCAGGAAATTCATTGTTATTTTAATGACAACAGTTGCGTGACAGTAGGGTTGAACAAGCAAAGAGCACTCCCTAAAAGTCTCCTCCAGCCTTTGATAAGTCGAGAATCTCAGCAAGTCAACTTTATATTTCCACAGCACGATAAATGTACGCGATTATCGGTTTAAAATTATTTCGTATATGTTACGATACGATTTGATTTTTGCATTCTATTAGCTCAGTCCATTACTGTTCAATAGTCAAAGACTTCTTTGAAAGAACACAGTTCTTGACAGGTTCTGTAGAACCTGATTAATTCATGGCGGTAGAATGCAGGTCATGTAGTTGTAGCAGCTGGCAATTCGTTTTCGTAAGCAACGTATTCTGGCAAAATTTGGGGTACTTGCTCATCATTATGAACACATGATTTAAATCTATATTCGTAACAATATAGAATATAAATACATTCAAAATACCGTTTCAGTTACGTAATCTAATCGTACTTCTATTTCATACTCAAAGCCAAATAAAGAAACAATTAAGCTTAGTATTTTAAAATTTACATATTTTTCTTAAGCGATGGATTAATTTTTTTTCAAATTTGAACTTATCTGTTATGTTTTATGATACATATACCATAGGGGAGATGTTCCTATCAGATGCAAATAATCCGACGCTATTTTTTGACCTTTTATACATATCAGAAAGTAAGGAAGTTTGGTCTAAAGCAAAACTCCTTACAAAGGTCACAAAACAGCTCTCATAAACCACAAAACAGCTCCCATAGACCACGAAACAGCTCACATAAACCACAAAACAGCTCCCATAGACCACAAAACAGCTCCCATAGACCACAAAACAGTTCCCATAGACCACAAATCAGCTCCCGTAGACCTCGAAACAGCTCTCATGTGCCACAAAACAGCTCCCATAAACCACGAAACAGCTCCCATGGTCTACGAAACAGCTCTCAAAGACCACGAAACAGCTCCCATAGACCACGAAACAGCTCCCATAGACCACGAAACAGCTCTCAAAGACCACGAAACAGCTCTCAAAGACCACGAAACAGCTCCAATAGACCACGAAACAGCTCCCATAGACCACGAAACAGCTCCCATAGACCACGAAACAGCTCTCAAAGACCACGAAACAGCTCCCATAGACCACGAAACAGCTCCCATAGACCACGAAACAGCTCCCATAGACCACGAAACAGCTCTGCAAGACCACGAAACACCTCTCAAAGACCACGAAACAGTTCCTATAGATCACGAAACAGCTCTCATAGACCATAAAATAGCTCCCATAGACCACAAAAGAGCTCTCATGGACCACAGCTTAGAGGAAAGATACTAAATTTCAGGTCTCATGAAAACCAGGCAGCAATTCGGCAGAAAGAAAGAAAAATCCTCCGCCTACCATGTCAGAAACCCAAAATCTGGAAGCGTTTTAAGCTAAATCTTCTCCCAAATGGCAATTAGAGAAGCTGGATTCTGGCTCGGCTTCAAATTCAATAAGTGTGAGTGAGAGTTATCTCGTTAGGTCGCTTGAACGTTTTTGATACGAGCGGGCAAAAGTCCAAGTCTGCTGCCCTGGAAGTTTAACTCGAAAAAGAGAGAAATAAGCAAACGTCATCTTTGTCACATCTTTTGTCTTCACGAGGGTGCGCACGTCATTCAGCGAGGTGGAGCGGACACTCGTCAAGCTTGACAAAGTGAGTTCGCTAGAGTTACTCGCTTCAAAGCCCCAGATTTCATCAACAGAACATTAGAGCTCTTTTGAGACTCAAACTTCTTGCGCAAATACGTCCAGATACTTTCTGCTTGAGGAAGAGCCTTCAAGAACAACATGAGAATCACCGTAAAACATCGTCCCAATATAAAACTTCTAACTCTTTTACCAAACTTGATTGTTTGGAGAATATTTTCACGACGCCCGTCTGACAGCAGAAGTTTCAAGCGAAAAATCTGAAGTAGTCATTGGAAAGTTTGCGGAGATTACGCGGCTGCAAAAGAAAATAAGTGACAAGTGGAAGTTTGAAGCAACCTCCTTCAAACGTGAGAATTTCTGGCTTCAAGGTACTGTGGAGTGCCTGCAGTTGGGGTTGAAAGGTTTTGTGCAACATTTGCAGATGTGGCTGGTATATTTTGCTAAATCTATTGTTGTCCGGGATGTTTTGTACAACATCTGCTGTTGGGGGCTGGGATGTTTTATGAAACAATTGCAGTTGTGACAGTGACGTTTTGTGTAGCATTTGCAGTTGTGGCAAGGATATTTTGTTAAATCTAGTGTTGTGTCTGGGATTTTTTGTACAACATTTGCTGTTAGGGGTAGGATATTTTGCTCACTATCTGCTATTGTGGCTGGGATGTTTCGCACAGCATCTGCAGCTCTTGCTGATGAGTTTTATGCAGCATCAAGAGTTAATTGTGGCAGTAGGAGTTGTGCAGTGCCAACAGCTAAGAGGCTTCTTGATATGGTAGAGATATATAAGCGAATCCAAAAGTAGTGGCACAAGCCCCTTTCAAGCACATCTTGCAGTGGGAGTGTAAACTGCCCATCCTTTTCTGGTAGGCGAGAGGTACAGAATTGCAGGATTGGTTATGATTGGACGTATAGCAGTGTAGACAACCTGCATTTTAGACAACCAGCATTGGACGTACAGCATTGTAGACAACCAGCATTGGACGTACAGCATTGTAGACAACCAGTATTGGACGTACAGCATTGTAGACAACCAGTACTGGACGTACAGCATTGTAGACAACCAGTATTGGACGTAAAACAGAGAAGACAACCAGTATTCACATCTAGGAATGATGCAGTTTGTGTAGTAGGTAAATTTAGCGAGGAAAGTTAGGATCTGGTATGAGATTGAGGAACACTATTGTGATGGTAAAGTATGGTCAAGTTACGCAATTATGAGAATGAAGGTAACATGGGAAAACAAAAACGATTGTTGTGAATTATTAAATGAAGGATTTGTGGTTGGAAGGTGTGGTACGATAGCACCGGTAAAGCAGAAAGTATAGTGAGCACATGTAAGGTGGTGATGAATAGCGGAGTTCGGATATAAATGCTTTCTTGAAAAACTAGCGATTATTAGATTTAATAAACACAAAATAAAAGGAGATGGGCTTGGATGCTATCGGAAAAAAAAGCGTTATAGAAATGTGAATGACGAATATAACCAGAAACTAATACACAAAAAAAGGAGTTGCTCTTCATGTTGCTCTTCTGTCTCGTCCTAAATGCAGAGATATCTCCTACTGAGTTGAGTGACATTAACTTTATCCGCAAAACTTAACTTTCGCATTATAAGTGTACGCTTGAATCGAACATTGTTCACATTCTTAGTCCAGTTATTGGGATACTTCACAAAGACATCGGTATATAAAGATCAACTCCAGCTCTGCAATATCCCGTAACCATTGCTGAACAGAAATAGCTTCTTCTATCTACATAGATGGATTGGTCGGCGAGGTCACCAAGTTTATATATATATAAATGCCGTTGAAACATCCATCGCTGAAAAAGACAGCTGTGGAGCTCAACTAATTATTTTCAAAATCTTCTGAGCGTTGCTTGCACCGGTGACCTGAGAGTCACTAAAGCATAAAATAGACAAGATCGACTCGGAAGCTCAGAGTTGCCAAGTGAGCGACAATCTTCTCTCTCTGTATGTGAGATGTACTGCATCGTTGGGCATTGTTGGGCATCGATTAGAATCGTTGTGGCATCGTTGGGCATTGTTGGGCATCGATTAGCATCGTTGTGACATCTTTGGGCATAGTTGGGCATCGATTAGCATCGTTGAGTATCGTTGGGCATTTCTGACCATCGATTAGCATCGTTGAGTATGGTTGGGCATCGCTGAGCATTGTTGGGCATCATTAAGCATCATTAGGCATCGTTGAACATCATCGAGCATCGTTGAGCATCGTTAAGCATTTTTAAACATCGTTGAACATCGTCGAGCATCAATTTTGGTTGCCTGACGACAGGGCGTTCCCAAGTGGATCCGTATTTTCAAATAACTAAAGACGTCGTAGCGGTGCAGCGAGCAGCACGAGTTCTTCTGTTGGATTGGCTACACTACATGCTGTTTTTCCCAGCCAAAAATATTAAAAATTGAGGATTGTGGCCAGAAACGCAGTTCACAGGGCAGCCAAGTTGACAAAGGGACTTTTGTTGCTGACTGCTACGCTACAAAGTCGTGATAGGTGTGAAAATCAATCGCTTGGCCTACGGATTTATGCAACCCCACAAAATAAGTTACAGTATATGAAATTAAGGTTATAATTAGGTTATTTATTTTCTCGTGTTCGTACAACTATCTAAATTTCAAGGTAGAAGTTCTTAAATGCAAATGACGTTCATAGTGTCTTGGATATATTTATTGCGCCCGAGGTAGAAGTACTTAAATGCAAATGATGTTCATAGTGTCTTGGATATAATTATTGCGCCCGAGGTAGAAGTACTTAAATGCAAATGATGTTCATAGTGTCTTAGATATAATTATTGCGCCCGAGGTAGAAGTACTTAAATGCTAATGACGTTCATAGTGTCTTGGACGTAATTATCGCGTCACGGCCTGCAAACAAACTTGTTCGGGTGTGTCAATCAATAGGGCACTAGTAAAAATTTTTTTGAGGTTTAAAAACGCGTCGCGAGAAAAATATTTCCTAATCGAAAATAGGTTTCACCACGAGAATCGGACATCCTGAAGCTATGCCTGGAAGACAAGAAATACCGATCACGTAGTTGAGGATACAGAAGCCATGCCCGGAAGACAAGAAATACCCATCACGGAGTTGAGGATACAGAAGCTATGGCTGGAAGACAAGAAATGGTTGAGGATACAGAAGCTATGGCTGGAAGACAAGAAATGGTTGAGGATACAGAAGCTATGGCTGGAAGACAAGAAATGGTTGAGGATACAGAAGCTATGGCTGGAAGACAAGAAATGGTTGAGGATACAGAAGCTATGGCTGGAAGACAAGAAATGGTTGAGGGTACAGACATAGCATGGTGTGACCTACCTGAACTCTTGTATGGTGAGCTGTACCAGGTCGCCGTACAGCTCACCGCCCGCCACGAATGTGAGGTGACACGTGAACGTCGTCAGCAGGTCCTGGGGCTTCTTGACGGACACTTCGTAGCTCTTGCCCACGTCGCCGTAGAATGTTCTGTTGCACGCTGCAATAGAGACAAGTGGCTCTAGTTTCTAGGTTTACAAATGAATAAAACACATGATGAATAGTTGTTTTTAAGATAGTTCTACTACAATGTCCTCTTGCACAGAGGAATGACTCTGATTGTTTCAATTGCAAGTGAATAAAACACCTGATGAATAGGTGTTTTTAAAATTGTTCTATTAAAACGTCCTTTTGCACGCTGTAGAGGAGACAGGTGGCTCTAGTTGCTAGGTTTACAAATGAATAAAACAGCTGATAAATTAGCATTTTTTTAAATGGTTCTTCTACAATGTCTTCTTGCACGTTGTGGGGGAGACGAATAACTCTATTTAGCTCAATTACAAATGTATAAAGCACCTGACAATATGTGCTCTCAGAAATTGTTACATTGGAATGTTCTGTTTTGCAAGCTGTGGAGGAAACAAAGGGCCAACGGCTCCAATTGGTGAGTTAACAAATGCATGAAACACCTGATAAATAGGTGCTCTCAAAAATGGGCTGAAAAATTTTAAAAATGGATGTAAAATTGAGAATGAAGGTGGATTTCTGGCTGTACACAAATTTTTTGAAGTTGTTAAAACTTCTTTGCAAGTTCGGTGGAACGTGTAACATGAAAGTCAGTCCCAAGTTTAACTAAATATGTTATTTTAAATGCTTACTTTAAAAAAAATTAATCTGCTAGTTCATTACAGAAGTCAAATCCAACCGGATTTTAAAATGCATTTTAGTGAAAACGTTAAGGCTTTGAATATTAACACCTTGATCGCAATTAGTTAAAGTGTAGTTCTGTATTCAACTCAAATTCAAAGTAAATAGAAGTTAGCTATTTACACCTTCATTCAGCTTTGATTAAGTATTTATGATAATTGAGTTTTGACTTCTGGTCGGTCAGTAGCATTATGAAAATCCCCTCAGAGGCCACCGGTGGCGAACGTTGCGGTCAAAGTGTTAAGTAAATTCCTCAACAAGCCAATATCTTTCAAGCAGCAGCTCAAATTGTTTACGAATTTCAGGAATTTTGACTCTACATTGCCTCAAACGGCTTGTGTTCGCCCCGGTGTTTGCGCCAGGAAACCTTCAGAGTGAAATAAGGCGCGCCTCTGTAGTGCGTTATGGAAGTAAAAAGCCACGAAGGCTGTCGAGAAAATTGCGACTTCACGCGGATGGGCATTTCAAAAACGCACCAAAAACGCTTCTGTCACAGTCAGCTCTCGTGTCCAAACCAAAGAAAATCGAGAGGAAAAAAGGTACAGGAATTGAAAGCGCACGAGTAACTCTAGCTTCTAGAACTTGAGAGTTTTAAAATTATTATAATTTACAGAATGCACTTCCTAAAATACTACGCCGAAGTCGTTATAATTGCGGCAGAATATAAAAGCTGATGAAATCTTCCAGTGAAAGTAGAACAAGTTCAGAGGATGAGCTCTGTGACAGTTCTTTGTGACTGTAACTATGCCCTTATTTAATAACAGTGGGTTTCAATATACGTCTAAATATTTATTGATCTCTAAAAAAAATGTTCAGTTACTCAAAATCACAGGTATCTAATAGGTAATAATTTCAATTCCTATGGAACAAACTCAGAAAATGTTATTCTGATCCTTACATAATGCCTCCTCACATACATCCTAGTCTAACTTTTTCGCCGCCTGCATGCATATTTTTCGTCGCCTAAGCGATTAAATCGCTTAAATCGGAAAGGCGGCGAAAAATATGCATGCAGACGGCGAAAACGTTAGACTGGGATGTGTCGTGTCTTTTTTTGCGTTGACTGAAGTACTCAAGACACTTCAAAAGTACCAAACCGAGAACTGATCAAATTAACAGTACACGTCCTGATACTTCACTTCCAAGAACAGACTCGAAAATTATTACAAATGCAACAATTTGAAACTGCTTAGTAAGCAGCTTGATAATAGGGTTACTAATAATAGAGTTAAATGGAAACTCATAGAAAACGCATTTGCCACAGTGAAGCAACGGCTGAGAGTAGCTACAGTTACATTATTTACTATTATTCTCCTTGATGAGTAGTTTTTGAGAACGCAATCATTAAACACGGCACATTTGAAACCTCGGCTCCAATGACTTTTTTACAGAACGCAATACCTGAGAAGAACACGACTGGTTCAAGGCCTCTGAGAACAACCGGGCTGGTTCACAGTCTTCACAGACCCAAGTACATGGCACTTGAGAACCACTAGAATGGTTCATAGCCTCATTTCTCAGCACGAGCATGAAACACCTGAGAACCAAGAGCATGGTTCAGAGCCTCATTCCGCAGCCCGAGCACTTGAGAACCGATCGCCTGTTTCACACTTTCATTTTACAACACGAACGTACGACACCTGAGAACCCCCTGCCCGGTTCACAACCCGAGCCTACGCACCTGAGAACCACAGGCCTGGTTCACAGCCTGAGCCTACGGCACCTGAGAACCTCAGGCCCGGTTCACAGCCCGAGCATACGGCACCTGAGAACCACTGGCCCGGTTCACAACCCGAGCCTACGGCACCTGAGAACCACCGACCCGGCCTGGTTCACAACCCTAGCCTACGGCGCTTAAGAACCACCGGCCGGGGTTTACAACCCAAGTCCACGGCACCTGAGAACCACCAGCCCGGTTCACAGCCCTAGCCCACGGCAGGTATTCGAGAGGCCGGTTCGGCCCGCAACGGACGAGCTTACGGCGCAACGAGCAACGACCATCCGTTTTCTGAATAGCCTCCCCTGAGGCGCGGGGGGGAAGGGCGAACTTCGATAAACGATATCACCAGATGTTAAGAGGAGGGAGCCGGGAGGCGTTTGCTGCTGTAAACACGGCTGGTGTGGACGTGAAGCACGACTTCCTGAAGTCTACAAATAACAGCATAAAATAGAGCTCTCGTGCTGAGGAGCTTTACGAACTATTCTTGCCCGTAGACTTCGACTTCACTGTGCCGTCCGGCGATTCTCCCCGTTGGGAAAAGGGAGAACTCAGCCGCAATTCCCCACGCTACCCAGGTGTCGGAAATGGGTACCGGCTTTACCGGGGGTAACCGTTATTGCGTCCTAGTGTTCGTTGTGAGGCATTTGAAAAACCAATGTACAAGTTATGTATCAGGCTTGATTGGAATAAAATATCTTTTCTTCTTTCCTTCCCAGTACGAAAACCGGTGAAGTGAGATCGTACCCTGAAAAAGTCGGTTGTTTTCTTAAGTTTTTAGTGATGATAAGTCGTCCCTAAGGCCCGCCGTTTCAAAAAAAAAACTAGAGATAAAACAGGCTGTAATTGCCGTCCGTAGTATTGGATATCAGGCTCGGGCGCATTGCGCTGTCGATCGTCTTTTGCCAGCGCAGTAATGGGAGGACTGAAGGGTTTGCTGTGTGCTGGTGTTCTGGTATGTAGGTGGTGTGTGCTGGTGTACTGGTATGTAGGTGTGGTGTACTGGTGTGGTGGTGTAGTGTGCTGGTGTGGAGCTGTGGATGTGTGGTGTACTGGTGTGGTGGTGTAGTGTGCTGGTGTGGAGCTGTGGAGGTGTGGTGTGCACTGTTACACTTTCACTATTTCACGAACTTTCACCACTGTCCCGCTGTTACTGTCACACTGTCACGCTCCCATATTACACTGTCACCATATCGGTCACGCTCTCACACTGTCACACAGTCACGCTCCCATATTACACTGTCACCATATCAGTCACGCTCTCACACTGCCACACAGTCACGCTCTCACACTGCCACACAGTCACGCTTCCATATTACACTGTCACCATATCAGTCACGCTCTCACACTGCCACACAGTCACGCTCCCATATTACACTGTCACCATATCAGTCACGCTCTCACACTGCCACACAGTCACGCTCCCATATTACACTGTCACCATATCGGTCACGCTCTCACACTGCCACACAGTCACGCTCCCATATTACACTGTCACCATA
This sequence comes from Morinoia aosen, assembly GCA_030386875.1. NCBI lineage: Eukaryota > Metazoa > Arthropoda > Malacostraca > Amphipoda > Talitridae > Morinoia > Morinoia aosen. Next base: position 15,982,669 of record CM059559.1, on the reverse strand, counting down.
TCAGTCACGCTCTCACACTGCCACACAGTCACACCGTCACGTAATTACTGCTGCAGCAAATCACTGCCCCCGCACTCGTTACAGCCAAAAGTTACAGGCCACAGGGCCGTAATGAGCAATTAAAAGTCACTTAAGGAAAGGCACCATTACATTTGTCCATCAAAGCCCCTTTAGAAAAGTTCCTGAGAAACCAAGGCTTCAACCAGAGCTGAAGCTGAACGAGCTGAATTCTCGTTCAAATAGAGAAGCTGGCTCTGCTACGGGCTCACTCTTTCTTTTAATGAAAGATTCGCGCACTTTAGCCGAAATCTCACGCCGAACAACGAGCTGCGAAACGAAAGGAACGCACATTTCACTGCAGAGTGAAAATAACAAATTGGAAATCGTGGGTGGCCTTTTTCTCGAGGTCTGCGACCTGACACCACATTTGTGGCTGCAACGGCACCTTCGCTCGAATGTTTTCTAATTCTTCGCCCGCACAATCTGTCTGAACACTTGAATTAAAAACTCTTATGTTTGGCACTCTTTAAAACGTTGGCTTCGTTGTCGCCACCGTGCTCTAATTTTAGTAATAACAAAGATTCGATACTTAGCATTCAAAAACAAATAATATTGTAACATATTTTGGACGTGATTTCGCTATTTGTACATTTTACAAGAAATATTTCAAATCATTTAGTTCTATAAAAAATCTGGCCCAACCGGTCACGGAAGGTCTATAGTGTAAACTAAAACCTTCATTTTTGTTATTATTATTATCGTAACCGACACGCTACAAAATGCTTCATTTTAATGCTACCTTCATTGAAGGTAGTGTTTCGGTTATTTAAAATTATATTTCCCCAGCACTATAACTCATTACACTTTGCTTCGCATGACTTCTCTGTAACATGAAATGGCGTTGAAGAACTGTGTCAGCCAAAATAATGTTGACTTCTTGAAGAGAGACCTTATACTCCTCTTTTGATGGCTCTATGCCTCACAATTTTGAGTGCTGCACTCGCAAAAACAGAGGAAAAAAGTTTCTTCTAATCTGTACTTGAGGCAGGTCCTGTGGCCAGCCGATATTGTTCTGGCTCTCACCGTGTCCCAAAAACAACATCAACCACTCCCCAGGGTCACCAAATGATGCGGCAAGTGTGTTCCCTGCTTTCTGCTCTTCATTTTTGCTTCCATGACGTTTTCTTCCAACATACCCCGTGCCTAGCTCTCCTTCCCCTAACCCTGTCATTCCCAGCACCACCCACACGCCCCCACTGGTTCTAGGCCCTAACTCTTCGTTACCAGCATCAGCGCAAATGGTCGCCATCTTCCTTTCTCTTGTGTCGCGCGACGCTTCGTTCTTATCGCCTCATGTGTCTCGCTAGCCTGTGCTAATTTCGGCCATATATCTATCTTGAAACCCTGTGGTAATTTTAGCTTATATCTCACTCAGTCTTACCAGCTTGTGCTAATTTCGGCCATATATCTATCTTGAAACCCTGTGGTAATTTTAGCTTATATCTCACTCAGTCTTACCAGCTTGTGGTAATTTCGGCCGTATATTTATCTCTCTGACTTGAAACCCTAAGGTAATTTCAGTTTTATATCTCCTTAAGTCGTTCACCTTGTGGTAATTTCGGTCGTGTGTCGATTTCTTTGTGTCTTAAATGCCTCTGCATGGTAATTTAGGCCGTGTCTCTCTCTGAGTCTCACAAGCCTGTGGTAGTTAATTTTTTAACGCAAGTTTCCTCGAATCTTATTAGTCTGTGGTAATTTTGGCCGTATATCTCCTGCAGTCTCGCTTATCTGTGACACATTCTACCTCTTGGTTCCACTGTGAATGCACGACACGAACAATCAGCGCTGATGGTTAAAACGTGTTATAGCTTGGTGTAATACAGGGTAATCAAACATGAGTGACAATTAAGAATAATACAAAATCTGGTGAACTATACAAAAAAGCTAACATCACCAACGTTTTTCCAGCTCTCCGCATAGGGAGGTTTTATTATTTCGTAGATATGATAGCGGATGCATGGAATATATTGCTGTCTTTGTGTTATTTAATACAACTCGACTTTAAAAATGGCTGCCCCTGCACACCGGAAGTTCAGCTTCAGGAAAGATACTCCCTTCTCCGCCAAAGAATCCAAGTTCATCATTCTGAAGTATGGAGAAGTCAAGTACACTGCAGCAGTGAAAAGGGTTTTTTGGAACAAAGTTCTACTCGAGAAATCCTCGTAAGGTTCAAAACCAATAGGCATTTCAACGAGTCATCGCGAGAACCCGGTCGTTGAAATGCCTTTTGGTTTGGAACCTTATGAGAATTTTTCGGTTAGAACTTTGTTCCAAAAACTCTCTTCACTGCTGCAGTGTACTTGACTTCTCCATACTTCAGAATGATGAACTTGGATTCTTCGGCAAGTGCAGATGGGAAGGCCAAAACGGGAATACTTCATGGAACCTTTCTTTCAAGTTTTCGGTGTGAATAAGGCGGTGATGGGAGGGGGGGGGGATGTTTTAGGAACGGATCATCGGTACTGAACTGGTTGGACCATTTTGGGTGGCATAAGGTGTTAAGATCGTCATAAAAACTATCTTCGGTTTGAATAAACACTCCTCAAAATGGATAGATGACCTAAAACTAGCACGCAGACGTCAGCTAATATTTATTTATGATCATTCACCAAACCTTTACCTTTTACCTGAATACCATTTTATCCTTGAACACTCTCATCATTAAAACTTGACATCTCTTAACTTGGCCTCCATCTTCACCTGACTTAAGTCACAATAAACAGTTTTAGTTCGTTCTGAAGCAATAAATTTATGAGGGAGGTGCTTAATTTACATTGAAGGAGTACTATGGGAGCAAATAAAAATGTCACCAAATCCATGACAGCTGCTCAGATCAGTCGACAGACAAATAAAAAAAAATTGATGTGATATCCAAGCACAGAAATTATGTCGACAAAATTATGTGGTCATATCTGCCCTAGTACTCTTTCCTACCATGTTTTTGTTCATTTTTTCAAGTTTCATCTAATACATTACATCTTGTTACAAGAAATGTTTCATGTTTTATTGGCTTGCAGATGAAATTTTCTACACTTGTATCAAAGCAAAAATCATTAGAAAATGAATTATTACACTTAAATTTATATTTCTTTGTTTATATTGCATCAATAACACTGAAAATTTACACCAAGATTTACCTTGAGAGGAACCTTCTTTGCGTTGAATGTCACTTCGAGACTGTATCTTCTGCTGATAAAATTTAGAAAAACGAGCTTTCATTTGAACGTGACCTGCATTTTACGATTTATAAGCACCTAAGTACATAGTGTAAGTCTAAATCAAGGAGTGAAACTTTTATTACTGTGCTCCTTCAGTCGCTCGCTGCTATTTTTTAAGTCGCAGGCTTAAAAAGTCGCAGGCTTAAAAAGTCGCAGGCTTAAAGTCCCAGGATGGCAGGGAGGAAAATGCAGAATTACATCATACTTCATTGAACGTAAAAATACTGATACAGCTATCAAATGCTTGAATACCTCATATTAAATACTTTGGTAAAAACTTCATAGAACGTTAAAAATGTGGATTCAACCATCAAGAATAAACGCTCGGGTACTTTATATCAAAAAAGCTGAAAAGAATCATCGGGTATACTCACTTAGCGAGCAACCCTGCAAAGATGAACTCGACTGAGAAGTTCTCAACGCACGCCAAAACTTTCAAGATTAATGAAGTTAGAACTTGAATCGAAACCCTGGATGCATTTTCTAGGCAGTCCGCGTGCACAGTGTAAGCAAGCAAGAATTACACTGCAGTTTTCTGGAGCAAACATTCGTGAGCTCCGCCACGACGCCACTGGAAGAGGCAGGGGAGAACTTGCTGGAATTGCATCCTAGCTTGGTTATTTCCAGGGCAAACATTGAACTTCCTGTGACTCTGGAGCGAGTGGATGAAGAGCGCCCTCCAGTGCAATAGAAGAGCGTCCGTGTATCAGAGGCGTGTATTTCTAAGCGATGAGTTCGGCAATAACTGTCCCCGTGTTCCTGAGTTCCATTCCGAGGTCCGTAATAAAGAGTTCAGTGATTGCGCTTTACGACGCTGCCGCCGACGTGTCGGAGTCGCTGCAAATACACGACATTCTCCCCAAACGATCTTGCCTTAATTCTTGGCTTGTCGTTTGCTTTTCCTCTCGAGGCGGCGGTCAAAAATCAAACGTTCCACTTCCCCAGCGATTCGGATGGAATGGTGTAAAAACAAACAAGGTGTGGCTAGCGAAAATGCGAGTTGTCTTGGAAAGCAAGATTGGTTTCCCGTCAAAAATGAAAGTTAAAAATGGATTTTTCTGCATTTGCCGAAAAAGTAGTGTTAGCTAAATTCATACTTTTCAACAACGAAGCCAGGAGTTTTCACCTGAACTAAATAAATGCGCGCTGACATTTTTCCTTTGATTTCAGGGAAGGAGCGCTATCAAGAAGAGCAAGCAGCAAAACTTGAATTTAGTTCTTCTCCTGTTCGGGATTTCTTTTACTCGAGAAAACAAAGAGTTTGGCCACACACTTCCACGAACAGTTTGAGTTTTCTCCAAAAATAAGTATTTATCATCTCATATACGTACTACTCTGCGCACATTGACTACATCGAGCGCGCTGTACGGAATATGAATAACCAAAGCTCAGTTTGCAAGCTGCACTTCTTAGTACTACTGATAATCAAAACCGTTCACTGTTTTTTACCATACTATTATCGCTCAAGTCTTGAGGAGACTCCGTTCTTGAAATTTTTAGCAGGCATGAAGACCAGTCCTAAAGAACTGAAAAATATGAAATCTAATTTACACTTCAGAATTTTTGTCACTGTCTATCAAAGAGACTCATTCCTCCTTCATTCCAGGTGAGCTCGTTCATTCCAGGTGCGCTCATTCATTCCAGAGTCTGCTCATTCTTCCACGTTAGAAAAACTCGCCGCTTATTATTGTTACGTAACAGCACGCACTAAAATTTTGCCTATGTAAACATCTACCTTGTGCAAAATTAGGCTTTCGAAATTATGGGACCGAAATGCTCACGTGCAGCCCCGTGACAAGAACTTTGATAAAAATGCTTCATTTAATTCCCATACTCAAGTAACACTGGTGCATCGTACTCTTAAAAACGCGGCATTCAGTCTCTGTAGACAAAACGATTGTTTGCACTCTTTTATTGTCGGCTCTGCAGACACATTTATGGACTAGACACAATAATTGCATGCATTCTTTATCATCTGTATTACCCTCGAGATGCGCGCTCGTTTCTTTTCTGCAATGTTGTGAGGCTTTCTCCTAATTCACAACGTTCGTTCCTGAAAGAATGTTCTTCCTAACCACAGTAATTTTTTGCCATCAAGCTCATGTTTTTAGCCCCACCTACTTGGTGTCTCAGCGGTACCATGAACTTTACTTTGCTCAAGCGTACGATAATTCACTGTGACATGAGATGTAGTGATGTTAAGGCCGGAAAATATTTATCATAATCTGAACATACAATAATATAGCATAATATCCTTTCCCCGAACTGTCTTTTTGATGTACCAAGCAAGATCGAGTTGTGGGAAGAGGATCTTTAAAGGCTTCCTAAGAAGACCAAAAAAAGGAGCAACTGTCGCAACATTTTGCTCGATTGCTTTTGCGAAGAGGAAGCCCCATTGTACAAGGAGATCAATGATCCCTCCATCCTCAGCACGAGCACACCGCACCAACAGTTAGTAGACCTAACACAAGTTCATCGAACAAGAGTAGATCTTACAGGAGTAGAATGAACAAGAACAAGTGTTACTGCTGTAAGCTGAGAGAAAAGGAATCTTACTAGAAAAGATTGACCATAAATAAATTTTCCTGGAACATACAATAGAAGAGGATTTCCTACTGAGGTAGATTTAACAAGAGTAGATTTTACAGAAATAGATTTAAGAAAAGTATATCATATTTGAGTATACCAGTGGCTCTTTTCGTGCAAGATCTACACAGCCACTGCAAATGATAATATATTATTGCGAAAAGCTCCCCAGAACCTCATTTAATTTGATACGTAAACTTTACAAGCACTGATATTCGCAGTTTGAGCACACTTCAGTTAAAGCTGTCACTAAACAAGAAATAGAAGTGAAGACACTTAATACAAGTCAAGTTAAAGTGACATCTCATTTCTGCGAGCTCAGCATTGGGGACGGCTAAGAGACAAAGTGGAAGGTCGGAATCATCCAAGCGTTCAACGAAACTTGAGACAGCCCACTTCCTTAATTGAACTGCCCACTTCCAGAGGCGCAAAACTAAGAGAAAAGCCTGAAGCAAGTCATTTGAGATGTAGAATATTTAATGAATTTTACTCACGAGAGCAGTCTCTTGGTTCGTCGGAGCGGTCGGGACAGTCGGCTTCACCGTCACAGAAAGCGTCGGCGCTGATGCAGTCGTAACTGGCGCACGAGAACTCCGACAGGCGACAGCCGTTGACAGACTCCACCACCAGCAGGAACGACAGGAATGCCAGCAGCAAAAATGGAATTGTGAGAAAATTGTCGAGGTGAGCAAATGTTGAAGTAGAGCAGGTCGAGTGCCCGCGGCTCGACGAGGTTGTAAAGGTTGTGCTGGAGCGAGCGTTGAGCCGCTGCGACGAATGTGCGAGAGTTTTGGTCGAGAGTCTCGCTCGATAGCCCGACAATCTCCCTGCACTGATAGCTTCCTGACTTTTAGATTTACGGTAAAATTTACTCCGGCTTCGAAAGTCGAAATCAGCCATCGTCAAATTCGCTCCCTCTGCTTTTAAATTGCTGGACATTTGAGAGGTGTTCGTAGTTTGTTTCAGACGAGCGTTTTGCATTTCTTCAAGCCTTCTGAAGAGTTTAATGTTCTTAGGGGAAATTTTTTGAAGCTGATTGTAGTAAAGGTGTCGATGATACAAAAACCTAAGGTACTCTTCCTCATCTCCACCCTCCTCGAACGCGTGCTCTTTGAGCAGCATCTGATAGTGGATGAACCTACTCTGCTGGTAGAGACGGTCTTTCTGGCTGTCGTCTTCATCATTCTCTTCACTTCCTTCATAGTTCTCGTCACTGGGCCTGTCCCTTCCATCTTCACTCTCCTCTGAAGAATCGAACGACACTCTTAAATTGTTCTTGTAATGAGACGCGCTACAGTGCTTCCCCTTGCTCTCGCCCAAAGGTTTTTCCTCAGTCGTCTCCAGCATTTGTCGGCGCTTGAAGGCTGCGGAGGAATTTTGGCCTTTGTACTCCGCGTAAACTAAGGAGAGGCATTTCTTTGTGTCTCCTGCAGAGGCGTGGCGGCAACAGGCTTTGTTGGTGCAGCACAGCGAGTCTCCGGGCTCAGCTACAGGAGCAACATCGGGCGAACTTGTCACCGTTGGACTAACAAGAAGACTTGTGTTCCGAGGACTTGGGTGGAGATGCGGCCGTCCGTTGAAGCTCAGCGACTTTTCTTGGATGCCATTGACGTGTGACGAGGCCATCTCCTCTTCCTCGTCCCCCTCTTCGTCGCCATCGCTCACGCCTGACGAGGATGCCACTTCCTTTTCTTCGATCTTCATTGCTGCAGACCTGTCAAAATAAATACAAACTCTTTGAGTTTTTGGTAATTCCGGTTTCACAAAGTACACGTAGTTTAGTCATTTACTCTTACAAACAACATGTCATTGCATTTTCACGGGGTATAGGTAGTTAGTAATTTACTGTCACAAGCAACATGTATAAAATAAGTTCTTTGTTTCTTGATCGCAACAAATTTTGATTGACCTGAATGAAAGCAAAACTTCCATGGGCTTAAAATAGTTTATTATTTAAAAAAATTAAGATCGCTTTCGACTGAAGCGCATGAAAATGTATCGCATGAAAATGTATCGCATGAACATGTATCACATGAACATGTATCGCATGAACATGTATCGCATGAACATGTATCGCATGAAAATGTATCGCATGAACATGTATCGCATGAAAATATATCGCATGAACATGTATCACATGAAAATGTATCGCATGAACATGTATCACATGAAAATGTATCGCATGAAAATGTATCGCATGAAAATGTATCACATGAAAATGTATCGCATGAAAATGTATCACATGAAAATGTATCGCATGAAAATGTATCGCATGAACATGTATCACATGAAAATGTATCGCATGAAAATGTATCGCATGAAAATGTATCGCATTCTTAATTCATTAGATCAATGAATTTACCATACAATATTTATGAATTCCTTTCGAATATGTAAAAGGAAAATAATATCCATGTAAACCAGGTCTTGAGATAACAATTTGAGCTCAAAAATGTAGCGCATTATTCATTAAGAAGCTCAATAATTATTCGTTGCCAAAAGGGCTTTCCTGGTGCAGATAAAGAACTCTAGTTACAATTTAAAATAAAACAAATCATGCAGCTACATAATAAATTTCTACTATGACTGCTAAATTGCTCATAGGCTTAAAATAAAAAATTATACCCTTCATATAACGGTACGTATTTAAGCTCAAATACCGGCGACAATTTCGAGGTGACATCCATGAAAGCGGTGCGCTGACCGGAGAACAATGGCCGCGGTCCCTAACTTCTCCCTCAGACAATATTGCTTCACAAAACTAGATTGCGCTCGCCTCTGTCGAGTCTCCATAACTTGGAAGCTGATGATAAGTAACGCTTCAATAAAGACAGGAAAGAAAACGCGGGAACTCCCAAAGTCAGGAGAAGATTTGCCACACGGCCGCGCTGCCGCGTCCTCATCTGTATTAATGAGTCGTTGCGAGCGTCAGAGCTTAGCCGTCCTGATGAACCGACGGCCTTCGCCATTCTTTGCCACGCCTTCACATTTTCTGCATAATTCCTGCATAATTAACGAACGCATATATTTTTCCAGCAAGTTTTGATGTTTTATTTAGTATATTGATGATTTACTAGATATCGTCTTCATATTTCATGCATAATTTCTGCATAATTAACGAACGCATATATTTTCCAGCAAATTTCGACGTTATATTTAGTATATTGATGGTTTAATAGATATCGCCTTCATATTTCAAGCATAATTCCTGCATAATTAACGAACGCATACTTTTTCCAGCAAATGTCGATGTCATATTTAGCATATTGATGGTTTATAACATCTTTTAGTTTTTATTAGCGTGCGCATTCAAAAAATATGTTTTTATTTCGGTGTGTAATTAACGCTAGAATCACAATGGGAATAGTGAAAACAAAGCTGTTTTCGTCTATTATATTCCATTTAATTGAATAGAAGCATTTTACAATGGTAGGTGTTGAAGTTTTCTCTCATGCTTTTTTCATTGTTAATAGAGGCAGTAAGATTCCAATTAGTTTCAGTGAATAAAAGTCACAGAGAGGCCAAATTGTACGGAGTAACTTGAGAGGAGCTAATAAAGCTCTTACAATAGTTGTGCCGGCCAATGAATGATCGAATCTTTGCAAGTTCCTCTTTGTTCAGCAAGCCAAAAATCAGACGACCGTAGGTGACGATATGTTATTTGGATACGTTTAAAGTTCTACATAAATTGGATACTGTTAAAATTGGCCCCTCCCAGCCATGTGCCCTGGATGGCAACGGCAAGGATGCTCTTGTAATTGAATCTAAAAACAGCGATGTTATATCACAAGAACCTTAACACTTGAATTTATTGCACTACCAAACCAAAAAAATCCACGTTTCAAGTAAGCGCACAAAATTGGCTTAATTCGCAAGATATTAGAACGTAATTTTACACTTACTAACCCAACCAGAACAAGATTTGGGATGAAAATAAATGCTTGGTTTTAAAACCAACGAAAGAGGAATCCTTTCCAGTATTAAGAATCAATATCAGTGACAACTCATATGAAATTCCGTGCTAAATAGAAAATCTTTAACGAATATGAAGTACGGGCAAAGCGCAACAGCAACTACTCCCTTCACAACAGCTAGCAGCAGCAGCAGCTTTGTCAGCAAGCGAGTTAGTGAATGCTAAATACCGTGATGGTGATACACTAGCACGGATCTTTCGCTCTGCCTCATCCTATACATAGTACTTCACGTGGCAATGCCTATATTCATAATTAAACTTGAAATAATGAGAGTTATGCGTGTAGTTTCGAACTTGACAAAACGGCATTCTTTTTTATGCATGACAACTATTTTTTTCTGTTAAACTGATTGTACTCACCTGCACTGCCGGGATTGTCCTTACCTGCACTGCCGGAATTTTCCTTACCTGCACTGCCGGGTGTCCTTACCTGCACTGCCGGGATTGTCCTTACCTGCACTGCCGGGATTATCCTTACCTGCACTGCCGGGATTGTCCTCACCTGCACTGCCGGGATTGTATTCAGCCGCACTGCCGGGATTGTCCTCACCTGCACTGCCGGGATTGTCCTCACCTGCACTGCTGGGATTGTCCTTACCTGCACTGCCGGGATTGTCCTTACCTGCACTGCCGGGATTGTCCTTACCTGCACTGCCGGGATTGTCCTTACCTGCACTGCCGGGATTGTCCTTACCTGCACTGCCGGGATTGTCCTTACCTGCACTGCCGGGATTGTCCTTACATGCACTGCCGGGATTGTCCTTACCTGCACTGCCGGGATTGTCCTTACCTGCACTGCCGGGATTGTCCTTACCTGTACTGCCGAGATTGTCCTTACCTGCACTGCCGGGATTGTCCTTACCTGCACTGCCGAGATTGTCCTTACCTGCACTGCCGGGATTGTCCTTACCTGCACTGCCGGGATTGTCCTTACTTGCACTGCCGGGATTGTCCTTACCTGCACTGCCGGGATTGTCCTTACCTGCACTGCCGGGATTGTCCTTACCTGCACTGCCGGGATTGTCCTTACCTGCACTGCCGGGATTGTCCTTACCTGCACTGCCGAGATTGTCCTTACCTGCACTGCCGGGATTGTCCTTACCTGCAATGCCGAGATTGTCCTTACCTGCAATGCCGGGATTGTCCTTACCTGCACTGCCGGGATTGTCCTTACCTGCACTGCCGGGATTGTCCTTACCTGCACTGCCGGGATTGTCCTTACCTGCGCTGCCGGGATTGTCCTTACCTGCACTGTCGGGATTGTCCTTACCTGCACAGCCGGGATTGTCCTTACATGCACTGCCGGGTGTCCTTACCTGCACTACCGGGATTGTCCTTACCTGCACTGCCGGAATTTTCCTTACCTGCACTGCCGGGTGTCCTTACCTGCACTACCGGGATTTTCCTTACCTGCGCTGCCGGGATTGTCCTTACCTGCACAGCCGGGATTGTCCTCACCTACACTGCCGGGATTGTATTCAGCCGCACTGCCGGGATTGTCGTCACCTGCACTCCAGGGATTGTCCTCACCTTCACTGCTGGGATTTTCCTTACCTGCACTGCCGGGATTGTCCTTACCTGCACTGCCGGGATTGTCCTTACCTGCACTGCCGGGATTGCCCTTACCTGCACTACCGGGATTGTCCTTACCTGCACTGCCGGGTGTCCTTACCTGCACTACCGGGATTGTCCTTACCTGCACTGCCGGGTGTCCTTACCTGCACTGCCGGGATTGTCCTTACCTGCACTGCCGGGATTGTCCTTACCTGCACTGTCGGGATTGTCCTTACCTGCACTGCCGGGATTGTCCTTACATGCACTGCCGGGATTGTCCTTACCTGCACTGCCGGGATTGTCCTTACCTGCACTGCCGGGATTGTCCTTACCTGCACTGCCGGGATTGTCCTTACCTGCACTGCCGGGATTGTCCTTACCTGCACTGCCGGGATTGTCCTTACCTGCACTGCCGGGATTGTCCTTACCTGCACTGCCGGGATTGTCCTTACCTGCACTGCCGGGATTGTCCTTACCTGCACTGCCGGGATTGTCCTTACCTGCACTGCCGAGATTGTCCTTACCTGCACTGCCGGGATTGTCCTTACCTGCACTGCCGGGTGTCCTTACCTGCACTGCCGGGATTGTCCTTACCTGCACTGCCGGGATTGTCCTTACCTGCACTGCCGAGATTGTCCTTACCTGCACTGCCGGGATTGTCCTTACCTGCACTGCCGAGATTGTCCTTACCTGCACTGCCGGGATTGTCCTTACCTGCACTGCCGGGTGTCCTTACCTGCACTGCCGGGATTGTCCTTACCTGCACTGCCGGGATTGTCCTTACCTGCACTGCCGAGATTGTCCTTACCTGCACTGCCGGGATTGTCCTTACCTGCACTGCCGGGATTGTCCTTACCTGCACTGCCGGGTGTCCTTACCTGCACTCCAGTAATTGATACTTGTCCCAGTAAGACCGGTTATGCACACGATTACCCCTTAAAACACAGTTCACTTTGTACCCTACCCAGTCTAACGTTTTCGCATGAGCATGCGTGTTTTTCGCCGCCTAAGCGATTTAATTACTTGAGCGGCGAAAAACATGCATGCAGGTGGCGAAAATGTTAGACTGGGTAATTGACTATTACGATTGATTGGAGGTCGAGTAATTTTTTATGAACATTACGTCAGGTCCGTGGTCATTTATTCCTAATTTACTCATTTTAAAAGTAAAAATGAACCAATTTCTTAGCTGAACATTTCAGCTATTTTGAAATACCGCGGAAAATTATGAGTTTTCTTGCTTTTTCCATAGCTTGTTTGCATGATGAAGACGTTTCAAACTAGATCAGCCGCTACATAAATATGTTAATACCTCACTCTGGAAGTAAAAAGTCCGCTGCTGTAGAAATGTTTTCAGCATTAGGCTAATCCGGCAGAGATGACTCGCTGGAGGCAATTTGCTTCTTTCACGACAGGCCAGCGGTGCGACCCAGAGTTCCATTAGCGCTCTAATTTACCGACGCTGTATGAATTGCATCTCAATAGCTCACAAGTTGCCAAACCTCGCACTGCCGAATGGACATTAATTCGCACTCTCAAGCAATTTGCGGACTTGGGGTCCGACGGGCATTCGGTGAGGGTTGCAAGTTTTCAATGGGTTCCGGGGCAGAGTTCCTCGAACTGAATAGTCGCAATGGCCGACTAATTCCGGAATTCTCTTTAAAATAACCTCTTCAATGGTCTTAGCAGACACAAAAGCGTAATGAGAAGGGAGGCTATAATGACTAGCGAGATCCTAAGACTCGCCGTTTCCGTCCGTCGGCCCGTCAGCAGCAGAAAGAAGGGCGGCTTATCTCAAAGTGCTCGTCAATTTCGAGTAAGCTTCGGCGTCGTCATTACGTCCAGGAAATTAATATCGGATCTTGCAGCAGGGTTATAATTAAAGTTACCTCCATGAGCGGTAGCAGGCCTCGCTTCGTTCTCGGCGCTCGGGCTGCCCTGCGACTATAACGAGCGTTGAGAATATTTTCAGTGTTCACTTGCAAGTCCGTGCTGGAGAAGTGGAGCATACGCAAGTCGGTTCTTTACCTTCAAGTTGGACATCGTTACCTTTAACAACCCAATCAAGTCGAATCTAGTAGTATTTTGTCTTCAAGTTTTAGGCATTCACCACTTGTGTTGGACCTCATTTACATCTTCATACCAGAACAATTTCCAACCGGGGATTATATGTTATATTATAAGTAACATGAAACTTTCGTCTGATACTGACGGATTAGAAAACATGCCTATGATTAGCTACGTTAAACATGCCTATGATTAGCTACGTTAAATTTGTACGAAAGCTACCGTCCTCCAGAGTAATTGTGTTAGAAGTTCTCATAAATTGTTTCAAAAATGAGTCACGTATTTTTTTCGTTTTGGCAATTGTCTCGCAACAGATTGCATACCTCTTTTGTCACATTGTCTTTGCTCTTTGTATCTTTGCGTGCGGTTGGTCACATAGTTCACTCTCCAGCTCTATCAATTTCACGAGTGCTATAGACACGCCCATCAGACTAGGCGTGACTTGATTGTTTAGGGGGAAATTCTTTAGGAGTTTCTCCGGGGGGATAATTTTATTTGCCCTGACTTGCCTCTTTCTTTATTCCGTTCACTTATTCTTCACCTTCGTGACTGGAATTTATTCACAGGCACTGGAGGCAGCAGCTCCTTCAGTGGATGCAAGCACTCGTTGCTCGTTACCTTATTTGAAATTCGGATCTTTTTAATTTTTTCACTGTACCTTCATAATTTGCTTACCCCAATTTCCTTCAGTTTTCTGCTATGGCATCCACCGAGGTTTAGCTCTGGCACAGGTTCGGCTCTGGCACAGAGCCAGCGTGAGTTCGTTGTATGTCTGCATGCTGAAAAAGTTTCATTACATCAAAATAACATGAGAATCATTGTTTTCCTCATTAGTTTAAATTTTCTCAATTACTTTCTTCACCTCGATTAATCTATTTTATTAGCTCATTTTTGAAATTTTTTTTTTATTTCCAGTAGCTTCATGAATTTCATATTCATTAGTTGTTTCCAACACCCACTCAAATTTTTGTTCTATCTTTTGGATTTTGACAGATGGGTGCCGCGATGTACAGGCACCACCAAAAAAAAGGCAATTTGCGCTTGCTCTCAGTTCTGTTGGGGAGCATTCTTCAAATGCATCAAATTTTTCTGTGAGTGCAGTAGCGATCACCAGCCGCCGCCCTTTTTCAGTGGTTGCAACAAGTCATACACTTTCTCATTTGTAGCATCAAGTCCCACACTTCCTCATTTGTAGCATCAAGTCCCACACTTCCTCATTTGTAGCATCAAGTCCCACACTTCCTCATTTGTAGCATCAAGTCACACACTTCCTCATTTGTAGCATCAAATCACACACTTCCTCATTTGTAGCATCAAGTCCCACACTTCCTCATTTGTAGCATCAAGTCCCACACTTCCTCATTTGTAGCATCAAGTCCCACACTTCCTCATTTGTAGCATCAAGTCACATACTTCCTCATTTGTAGCATCAAGTCCCACACTTCCTCATTTGTAGCATCAAGTCACACACTTCCTCATTTGTAGCATCAAGTCACACACTTCCTCTTGTAGCATCAAGTCCCACACTTCCACATTTGTAGCATCAAGTCCCACACTTCCTCATTTGTAGCATCAAGTCCCACACTTCCTCATTTGTAGCATCAAGTCCCACACTTCCTCATTTGTAGCATCAAGTCCCACACTTCCTCATTTGTAGCATCAAGTCCCACACTTCCTCATTTGTAGCATCAAGTCACACACTTCCTCATTTGTAGCATCAAGTCCCACACTTCCTCATTTGTAGCATCAAGTCCCACACTTCCTCATTTGTAGCATCAAGTCACACACTTCCTCATTTGTAGCATCAAGTCCCACACTTCTTCATTTGTAGCATCAAGTCACTCACTTCCTCATTTGTAGCATCAAGTCCCACACTTCATTTGCAGCAACAAGTCACATACTTCCTCATTTGCAGCATCAAGTCCCACACTTCCTCATTTGTAGCATCAAGTCACTCACTTCATTTGCAGCAACAAGTCACACACTTCATTTGCAGCAACAAGTCACACACTTCCTCATTTGTAGCATCAAGTCACACACTTCCTCATTTGTAGCATCAAATCACACACTTCTTCATTTGTAGCATCAAGTCCCACACTTCCTCATTTGTAGCATCAAGTTACATACTTCCTCATTTGTAGCATCAAGTCCCACACTTCCTCATTAGTAGCATCAAGTCACACACTTCCTCATTTGTAGCATCAAGTCACATACTTCCTCATTTGTAGCATCAAGTCCCACACTTCCTCATTTGTAGCATCAAGTCCCACACTTCCTCATTTGTAGCATCAAGTCCCACACTTCCTCATTTGTAGCATCAAGTCACACACTTCCTCATTTGTAGCATCAAGTCCCACACTTCCTCATTTGTAGCATCAAGTCACTCACTTCCTCATTTGTAGCATCAAGTCACACACTTCCTCATTTGTAGCATTAAGTCACACACTTCTTCATTTGTAGCATCAAGTCACACACTTCCTCATTCGTAGCATCAAGTCACACACTTCCTCATTTGTAGCATCAAGTCACTCACTTCCTCATTTGTAGCATCAAGTCACACACTTCCTCATTTGTAGCATCAAGTCACACACTTCCTCATTTGTAGCATCAAGTCACTCACTTCCTCATTTGTAGCATCAAGTCCCACACTTCCTCATTTGCAGCAACAAGTCACATACTTCCTCATTTGCAGCATCAAGTCACTCACTTCCTCATTTGTAGCATCAAGTCACTCACTTCCTCATTTGCAGCAACAAGTCCCACACTTCCTCATTTGTAGCATCAAGTCCCACACTTCCTCATATGTAGCATCAAGTCACTCACTTCCTCATTTGCAGCAACAAGTCCCACACTTCCTCATTTGTAGCATCAAGTCACACACTTCCTCATTTGTAGCATCAAGTCCCACACTTCCTCATTTGCAGCAACAAGTAACACACTTCCTCATTTGTAGCATCAAGTCACATACTTCCTCATTTGTAGCATCAAGTCACACACTTCCTCATTTGCAGCAACAAGTCACACACTTCCTCATTTGTAGCATCAAGTCACATACTTCCTCATTTGTAGCATCAAGTCACACACTTCCTCATTTGTAGCATCAAGTCCCACACTTCCTCATTTGTAGCATCAAGTCACATACTTCCTCATTTGTAGCATCAAGTCACACACTTCCTCATTTGTAGCATCAAGTCACATACTTCCTCATTTGTAGCATCAAGTCACACACTTCCTCATTTGCAGCAACAAGTCACACACTTCCTCATTTGTAGCATCAAGTCACACACTTCCTCATTTGTAGCATCAAGTCACACACTTCCTCATTTGTAGCATCAAGTCACATACTTCCTCATTTGTAGCATCAAGTCCCACACTTCCTCATTTGCAGCAACAAGTCACACACTTCCTCATTTGTAGCATCAAGTCACATACTTCCTCATTTGTAGCATCAAGTCCCACACTTCCTCATTTGTAGCATCAAGTCCCACACTTCCTCATTTGCAGCAACAAGCCCCACACTTCCTCATTTGCAGCAACAAGCCACACACTTCCTCATTTGCAGCAACAAGCCACACACTTCCTCATTCGTTGCATCAAGTCATATCGTGTGCCTCGGTCAGCAACAGCTCCTGCCTATACCTGACACATGAGAAGCAAATAACATTAGCTCTCATTTTATGCTTCGAGCGTGTATCCGTGCTACGATGCACTAAAAGCACTATGAAATATTTCTCACTGGCGCACGCGTGGCTAGTTAACCTTATCTGCGAGAGCGCTGAGGTCGAGAAAGAAAAAGGACGAGTGAATAGAAGCGATAGCATAATAAATGAGCGAAGAAATTGAGTAACTTGAAACTCAATTTGAAAGACCGCCTCAAATAATTAACTCACATTTGACTTTCAGTTTCCTGTTTCTTCTTCATAAATAATTCAAACAATATTGAACGCGGCCACTACAAGAAATAGTGTGACACGCATCTGGAGAGACAAAATTTCTTTAAAAAATTAAATTTGAAGTAAAAAAATCAGGTTTAACATAGAATTTACTCTTTCATGAGCCAAAGACTTCAAAGCGGATAATTGTGCTCAGTTCTTTTATCAAAATTTTCTGAGCCTAAAAACATTGCGCTACTGCACAAGAGAGAAAACGAAGCATCCTAATGCTTATTTCGAATACCTTCAACCTATTTTCTGCCTTACCCAAGCATAATGTAGCATAATCCGTGAATAAGTTCTTCCCAATATCTTTCTAATAGATGCACCGAGTTACCTCAGATGGAACAGTTACCGCAAAAAAAACTTAAAACTGCTCATAAAAGCTTTTGGCAGAATGGACCGCAAAAATCCTAACTCCGATACTAAACATCATTGACTCGGTACTATTTTTTTTTTGTTATAATACTATCGTTGGAAGGTAGAGTGTATCAATGATACAATGAGTGATATGCATTTAAAGCAGAGTTTGAGTTCTGAAAACCAGCACTGTACACAGTGTCCGATTACCAGAAGTGTCGCTCTGGCTGCACCGGGCGGCTGTAACTACGGTAGAAGGAACAAGGTAGGGTCAAACCATTTGTTTTTGTCGACCGTGTGGCAATGCTGAAGTCATAGCAACGAACCTATAGCAGCGATCATATTGCATCTGACAACACTGCTAGCCCCAAATCTAGCACCACTATTGGCTTAACGACATGTCGCAATGGTGACGTCATCTAGTGTGTTTAAAATTAAGCCTTTCTATTGGCTAGCCGAACAAGAGGAGGTGTATTTTCCCCGCAGGAATAACTCTACCGTGTTTCCTCTACCGGGGCTGTAACACAAGACGTTCAAAACCAAAAACTTCTGTAGGCTACAGCGGCCCCTGAGACGCAACTTTGGGCGTATCATCATTGAATGAGTTACATAGATACGGACGGTAATTAGCGGAACCTTGAGCCAAAACACATGGTACATTGAATAACATACAAAAAACATTGCCTCTATGAAAAAAATGTTTTGCATTGTGTAATTAGTTAAAAGACTGATTCCAAAAACAAGAACCGCAGCTATGGAGGCCACCCTGCCAGCATGGACTCGCCCGTACCCGGTCTGCTGCCACATCAATTTTCTTCTAAAAAATTTCGGCGTGCGCGGAATCAGGCAGGTCGGGCTGCGCAAGGCGCGCTGCCCGACACTGACGGAGAGGCCTGGCTCCGATGGAGGGGTCCGGAATGAGGGGGTCGTTTTTCTGATAGAAAAATGGCGTAGGAGGCAGCACAGAAGAGGGAAAACAAATTCCCCGTAAACACGGCCGAGAAAAATAAAAATGAGGACTAGATGCACTAGATCACGTGCACTATTGTTCACTAATAAAAATGAGGACTAGATGCACTAGATCACGTGCACTATCGTTCACAAATAAAAATAAGGACTAGATGCACGGATGATGCGAACGTGATCACGTGCGATATTGTCCACTATGAAGCTGGAAAACAAATGCGGGTTTTTATCAAATGTACATGCGTTTTAGTAAAAGTTTGCGATAATTTTACACTGGTTTTTACGTGGCAAAGAACGGATGAATTTAATTCCCTGCCACCTTCAGCTCCCTCCACACCTACTCCAAAATGTGTGAGTTATTATGAGCTATATGCAGCTCATCAGACGATGATTAATTCTGCGACTCACACAGAACAGGGAAAGCAAAATTATGCTGCATTTCTTGAGCTACGCATTAAAACAAAAGTATTACGAAAAAAGATGCATTTGACTGAAGATGAACTCGTAATTCAATACTTAGGCACAAGCACACCAAAGCATACACGCGTGTATGTGGTGGGTCTTGGCATGGCAGTACACAGCTTCTTATTCATTATTTTTGTAAATCTGACACACTCTTTTTCTCTTCGTATTATAAGAAACACAAAGGTGCAAATATCAGCCAGACTCGCGGTATTATCAAAAGCCCTCAGTGTCATGAAATAATTTCAAAATATTGCACAAGTAAGGCAGCTGCAACAACAGAATATTGTATTTTTTCATACAAGAGCCCGATTATCTGTGGCTGTAATCTCGTTTGTATTCTTTTGTGCGCGAAAATAATAAAGCTTTGCTCGGCTGAGTGGGTCCGACCGTATTGGAGCTTGTGAGAGGACACAAAAAATGTAAATAGGCTCACCAAGTTGCGAGTTAGATGCTTTAACAAACAAGACAATGGATGGCCTGCCGAGATTGCTTCTCTTGTTTGGTCTCGCAAGAAAGCTGCGCGTAACGACCTGCCATTGAATACGAAAGAGCCTCGGGAACATTGCTGCGCCCAACACAAAATTTCACTGGAGTGGATTAGACAGACTGGGTCTGCAGCGCGCGATGAAGCCATTGCGCGACTGCGGTCTCACGACTTGCTCGTCTGTGACGAACTCCTAAAGCACGCACCCCGAACGGTGTGCTGCATCAAGTCATACACCTCCAGTAATAATTTTTGTTACAGTTCTATCATTGGAAGAAAGAGTGTATCAATGAAAGAGTGTATTTAAAGCAGAGTTTTAGTTCCTTCCGATTATACTTAGTACGGAACATTGTAATTATTCACTTGTCTGTACCTGTGGTGTGAGTACAGAAGCAGTGAATGACTAGTGGGACACCATGGACGTATTGCACAATTTTAAACAATTTAAACAATTTACTCCAAACGTACCCAGCTCGTACGGTGAGTTTTAGGGCCTTGTGTTGTGTGGACGGACGGAGTGCATGACGATAGGGATACAATGGACGGAGTGCACAATTTTAAACAATTTATTTACCACAAGTGACGCAGAAGTAGATTACGCAGTAAGTTACCCGAGGAATATAATGTACGACGAGCGGGATACAACGGACGAAGTGCAGCACGAGTAGGACACAATGGACGGAGAACACGACGCATGAGACTGGCACGCATGTCGCGTAGGACAAGTGGCAGAATGTAGGATGAATATAGCATCAAAAAACGCAGTAGTTTAGTAGAGCAATAAAATTGAGAGGACAGAGCTCTTTTTCCCATGGTTTGAATACAGTATCACATGAAATATTTGTTTCTATAGCGTCTAATGCACCCATTTGTGACGTCTGTGACTTACAGAAGCCGTCGCTGAATTTCGTAGGACTTCAGAGGTGCGTGAAGTATTTTTCACCCGAGAAGTAACTGCTGTAGATCTGCCGAAACGCAAGCCGTAAAAATACTCAAAAACTGCCGAAAATATTTATAAATACTCACAAAATGTACATAATACACCAATAAACAACGTTTTACTATGAAAAACAAGGCTCTGAACATTAATTCACAGCTTGAACATTTTTCACACAGTTGCCATCACGCTTAGATATTACACTTTAAAATGTTGAAAGTTTTGAAATTCAGCTGATCTGCGACAGTCGCATATGCAAATCCAAAACGCGCATTGAACGAAAGAAATAGAGGGCACTTAATTTTGAACAAAAGAAATAGAGAGCACTTGATTTTAAAGTTATTGGTAGTAAATAGCAGTTTATGGTCGACTAAGAAGAAGAATAATTGAGCGGCACTGGAGCGTAGGATGAAGGACAGAAACGGGTGACGGCAAACTCCCATTTTAAAGCACGCTTGATCGGCGAAGTTCTGGCAACGAGGGGACGACCCAGAGAAATTTAACAAGTTTGCAGATAACAAGAAAATGAGGCGCAGAAGTTTTGGCAACACCGCCTAGACTAGGGAGCTCCCAGAGGTAGACGCTACGCAGACTCTGGTAACTTACGCAGATTTCGTGAGGCGCGAAAGCGTTCCTCGAGTTATAGCTTCCGATTAGTCTTAGTAGGGAACGTTGTAATTATTCGCAAGTTATCCGCGTGGAGTGAAATACTTAAGTCTTCCCTATGTATGCGGATAGATAGCCAAGCATTTGCTATGGAAGCGGATAGATAACCAAGCATTCACTATGGAAGATGATAGATAACAAAGCATTTGCTATGGAAGCGGTTAGATAACCAAGCATTTGCTATGGAAGCGGATAGATAACCAAGCATTTGCTATGGAAGCGGTTAGATAACCAAGCATTTGCTATGGAAGCGGTTAGATAACAAAGCATTGCCATGGAAGCGGTTAGATAACCAAGCATTTGCTGTGGAAGCGGATAGATAACCAAGCATTTGCTATGGAAGCGGATAGATAACCAAACATTCACTATGGAAGCGGATAGATAACCAAGCATTTGCTGTGGAAGCGGATAGATAACAAAGCATTTGCTATGGAAGAGGATAGATAACAAAGCATTTGCTATGGAAGAGGATAGATAACAAAGCATTTTCTATGGAAGCGGATAGATAACAAAGCATTTACTTTGGAAGCGGATAGATAACAAAGCATTTGCTATGGAAGAGGATAGATAACAAAGCATTTGCTATGGAAGCGGTTAGATAACCAAGCATTTGCTATGGAATAGGATAGATAAAAAAGCATTTGCTATGGAAGAGGATAGATAACAAAGCATTTGCTATGGAAGCGGATAGATAACAAAGCATTTGCTATGTAAGCGGATAGATAACTAAGCATTTGCTATGGAAGCGGATAGATAACAAAGCATTTGCTGTGGAAGAGGATAGATAACAAAGCATTTGCTATGGAAGCGGATAGATAACAAAGCATTTGCTATGGAAGCGGATAGATAACCAAGCATTTGCTATGGAAGCGGTTAGATAACCAAGCATTTGCTATGGAAGCGGATAGATAACCAAGCATTTGCTATGGAAGCGGATAGATAACCAAGCATTTGCTATGTAAGCGGATAGATAACAAAGCATTTGCTATGGAAGCGTTTAGATAACCAAGCATTTGCTATGGAAGCGTTTAGATAACCAAGCATTTGCTATGGAAGCGTTTAGATAACCAAGCATTTGCTATGGAAGCGTTTAGACAACCAAGCATTTGCTATGGAAGCGGTTAGATAACCAAGCATTTGCTATGGAAGCGGTTAGATAACCAAGCATTTGCTATGGAAGCGGTTAGATAACCAAGCATTTGCTATGGAAGCGGTTAGATAACCAAGCATTTGCTATGGAAGAGGATAGATAACCAAGCATTTGCTATGGAAGCGGTTAGATAACCAAGCATTTGCTATGGAAGCGTTTAGATAACCAAGCATTTGCTATGGAAGCGGTTAGATAACCAAGCATTTGCTATGAAAGCGGTTAGATAACCAAGCATTTGCTATGGAAGAGGATAGATAACCAAGCATTTGCTATGGAAGCGGTTAGATAACCAATCATTTGCTATGGAAGTGGATAGATAACCAAGCATTTGCTATGGAAGCGGTTAGATAACCAATAATTTGCTATGGAAGCAAACATTGATTTAAAACTTTAATTTAGGACCCAAGTATGTAAATACCATTGGTTGAGATCTTTTCTTCTCTTCGATACAAAACCAAAAGATGATTCTTTCTTATACTAAAAAATGGACGGACATGGCAAGGCTTTTAAGCTAACTGTTCCCAGTCTGAGTAGTCTAATTACATGGCTCTTACATCCAACATTGCTCGTACATCCAACATTGCTCGTACATCCAACATTGCTCTTACATCCAACATTGCTCGTTCATCCAGCATAGCGTGTACGTTCAAGGAACACCCTTTCCCGTTCTACACACACACACACACGCACACACACACACTTCACAGGCTCTTTCAATTGCTAATTTCAACTTAACAAAATCTCGGTTTTAAAAAAATGCCTGGTCATTCAGTTTTGATCGAAATCTTATTTCAGCAAAACTTGGTTAAATTTTACTAAATTATGTCTCTTCAACCTTAATTACACAGACGAATCATTTTGGATATCCTAGGACGATAGAAGTTCATTCCACTAACTAGGACTTTCAGAAAAATCACCGGGGCGTCGCAGGAATTGGAGAGTCAATATTGGCCGGAGCAAGGCTCTCGCCAGTCCGCGTCTCTGGACAGTGATGAGTGGCCTGAGCTCGGATCTCAGCAACAGAGTCGGAGTTCTAACGCAAGAATCACGGATTTGAAGCCGTGGAACGAATTTAAACGAGTTGTTGAGTGTGGTTCATCAATAACGCAGTCGACAGGATCATAGAAATAGAATCGCAATCTACCTGGAAGCGCTAGGTTTTAGACTTTGGAAGTAAAATTCAGAAGTAAAATTTTTCAACACTTTCAACCTAAATTTTACCCGGAAGTTATGTGATGGTGTCTCAAAAGTGAAAGAAATTCAAAAAGTAAATTCGCGAGTATAGTAAACCAAGGAGGTCATTACCAGTTGAACATTCACACGCCAAATAAACATTTACCTAGGAATTTAAAAACGAAGAATGCACCACGTATTGAAATCATGCTTAATTAAGATTTCACACGAACTATAAATTTAACACTAAGTCAGTTCTATAAAACGTTTCGGAGACCAGCCCCATCTTCATTTAACAGTCTGCAAAGATAAAATAAAGAACAAAATCAGTCTTTCTACACAAAATACATGGGCATATAAAATCTACAAGTAAATTTGCAATGGGTAAGAACTGTTTGTGCTATTGAGTTCTGGCTTTTCTTTAGAGATAAAAAGAGATTCTAAAATACGTAAATCTAAATTATTTGATGCTGTGCGTAAAATCGAAAAATTTTCCTCTGCTATTCGGTCACAACACAGCTCGGTGTGAAGGCGGATAGATGGATGAGGCGGTTGGGTCAGAGGTCTTCCGCTAAGGTAGCTGACTCCACGGTGTTGGGCAATCCTAATATAGAATGGCAAAGTCGTCATGCCGACATAGCCAGATGTACATTGTACACAACTAAGCTTATACACGATGGATGCCCGCATCCGTTTAGAAATCACGTCCTTGTAGCGAAAGAAGTAGCCAATTTTAACTGAATTAACAGACACAATGCACAGTTTCACAGCAGGAAAATGACGTTTAAAAAGAATTTCTAAATCTCGTGACATTTTGTCAGTATAATCTCCAAAAGAGGGAAAAACGCAATAGAGACGTTGTAGTGGTTCTATCACGGCATTGGTTACGGAGTATTTCTTAGCCAAAAATTTTTTAATATGTATATTGACAATAGAAGTAGGGTACCCATTTTTACGTAAAAATTTTGTAAAAAAGAAAACTCCATATGAAGATCTACGTAATTCGAACAGATATTGAAAGCACGATTTAATAAGGTCTTGACAGTATTAATTTTGAATCTATAGTTACAGAAACTAAAAAAGCTTAAGCCTAAACCAGTGAATGTCGTTTTTCGAAATACACATGAATTAAACGTATGACCGCTTCTAGTAATTTTAGAATCTAAAAAAGATAAACAATTATTTGTCTATATTTCAATTGTGAATTTTATAGACGGGTGCTTTGAGTTTAAGTAATCCATGAACAAAGGTGCATGGCTAGGGTCTCTAAACAATAAAAAAGTATCATCAATATATCTACGATAGAATTCAGGCTTAAACTCCGTAGGACAATCTGCCAACCATTTTTCTTCCCGATGACACATGAAAATATTGGCAAACGTAGGCCCCAGAGAAGACCCATACCGAGACCCTCAAGTTGCCTATACAACTTTTCTGCAAAAATAAACACAGAATAATAGAGGGTTTTACAAGAATAAAGGAGGGTTTTAGAATCAGTTTTTCCTAGACCTAAAACCGAGTCCGTTGACGTAACAAAAAGGGCATTTATAATTATGTTGATAGTTTCTGTCAATGGAATATTAGTAAATAAATTTTCCACATCAAACGAAGCCATTGTCACTCGATCTGCGTTCCGAAAAGATGTTATCTCCCTAACGAACTGAGAAGAATTTTCTAATGTATAATCATTCTTAGTTAAAGGACTTAACAAAGGTACCAGGAATCGTGCTGAATTGAAACTAGGCGTACTACAGGCAGCAAAAATAGGTCGGAACTGAAACTTGGAGGAAAAGTCTGGCTTATGCACTTTAGGTAAACCGTACAACACTCTCGGACATGACCCAGACACGTACAACTTTGAATATATTTCATTTGACAAAACCTGTAAATTTTTTAGCTTCCGCAAAAAGTTATTGATCATGTTTTCAATTTGGAGAATAGTTTTTTCCAATGACTCTGTAGTCAATTTAAATTTCGATACATCAGAAATTAAAGTTTCAATTTTAGTTGTGTACACGGACTTATCAAGAATTACAACGCCTCTACCTTTATCAGGTTCACATATTACAACTTTATCGTTACGCCCAATTCTTTTAGCGCAGATACATCGTTCAACATATTAAAGAATTTTCGGCTAAGAAATACTCCGTAACCAATGCCGTGATAGAACCACTGCAACGTCTCTATTGCGTTTTTCCCTCTTTTGGAGATTATACTGACAAAATGTCACGAGATTTAGAAATTCTTTTTAAACGTCATTTTCCTGCTGTGAAACTGTGCATTGTGTCTGTTAATTCAGTTAAAATTGGCTACTTCTTTCGCTACAAGGACGTGATTTCTAAACGGATGCGGGCATCCATCGTGTATAAGTTTAGTTGTGTACAATGTACATCTGGCTTTGTCGGCATGACGACTTTGCCATTCTATATTAGGATTGCCCAACACCGTGGAGTCAGCTACCTTAGCGGAAGACCTCTGACCCAACCGCCTCATCCATCTATCCGCCTTCACACCGAGCTGTGTTGTGACCGAATAGCAGAGGAAAATTTTTCGATTTTACGCACAGCATCAAATAATTTAGATTTACGTATTTTAGAATCTCTTTTTATCTCTAAAGAAAAGCCAGAACTCAATAGCACAAACAGTTCTTACCCATTGCAAATTTACTTGTAGATTTTATATGCCCATGTATTTTGTGTAGAAAGACTGATTTTGTTCTTTATTTTATCTTTGCAGACTGTTAACTGAAGATGGAGCTGGTCTCCGAAACGTTTTATAGAACTGACTTAGTGTTAAATTTATAGTTCGTGTGAAATCTTAATTAAGCATGATTTCAATACGTGGTGCATTCTTCGTTTTTAAATTCCTAATGATAATTCGCCTTAAGAAAAGTAACTTTCCTGACTGAATATTTACCTAGACATTTGCGAACGCATTCAATTTAAAAAAACACGGAAGCTGAAGTCAGGGAGTATATACTGATCCCATAAGACTTATTTACTAAACATCAGCCTCTCCTGTAAGCACGAAATATCCAGAGAACAATATATACATATTCAGCTCGTAGTGTAGTACAAACATACAATAAAATTTATTTTTATCTATATTTGCGACCAATAACTCATTTGTAAAGCGACGTGCTGAAAAACTCTCACTTTTCATAGAATCTCTTCTAAATTTCCCTGTACCCAGCAACTTAAAAGTAAGTACACAAAACCATGTTTATTTTCAGCGAAATTCTTTTTTGTGCCTGAAACACGACGCGCGTTTGCCGAGGACGGGAAGGAACGAAGACGTGTCGTCTCGCCCCTCAGTTGGGCCAGGACGAATAACCGCGCATGGTACACAAAATATTTCAAGTCTGCCCAAGTCTACCTCAATATTAAGTACACTAAATACAGGTTTGAAGCTTGTACAAGTCTACCTCAACATAAAGTACACTAAATACGTATTTCTAGCTTCCACAAGTTTACCTCAATGTGAGGCAATGTTCAAACCGCTACTAAAATCCTAAAACTTCTAGAAAATAGAAAGAATTGCTTATAGGCCAACTGTTGGAGGTCACCAAAGACTCCCGCGTTGAGAGATCTGTACAGGGTGTCCCACGAAAAATAGAAACCAAAATGGAAACACTATAATATTATCAGGATAGGTTCGGTTATCATAGGTTTAGGAAATGATACACATAGGTTAGAATAAGTTAGGATAGGTAAGAATATGTTGTGTTAGAATTTGTTAGGTAATGTTGGCCGAATTCTTCGCGGGTCCACTTAGCTGAACGATGACATTGTCTATTGAATTTCCGTGGGTCTTGCTAATGGAAAAGATTTCTTGTCAGACGGAGCTATCTGGAATGACCATCTCTGTATTTCATGTTTACATAATTATATATTTACTTTAAAGAGCCCAAAATATTTCATTCTAATTTCACTCATGTTGCTTATTAATTTTCGGACTTTAGACAGTAAACCTACAATTGACGAGATCATAAATTGAATTATGTAGCCCTTCTGTTCTAACTATGCGTATCGTTAACTAAATCATCGTCCACTGATCATTTTCACGGCAAAATTATCATTTATTCCAACAGTGAGACACTTTAGTCTCAAAACTCCCCTCAATTTTACAGTACGAGTTCACAATGTTATTTCACGGAACTCTCCAAACTACCCTCAATTTCATAGCACGAGTTATCAATGTCATTTCACGAAAATCACAGCATGGACAGCGCTTGCCTCGCTCGAAAGCATTCCACCGCACCTGGAAGACAAGCAAGTGAACAGCGGAAGCATCGGCTCGGTCCAGCATGAAAGCAATCACCGGAGGCCATCAGTGCAAAGCCCCCAGAATTAAAAGAGATTTGTGACCGCAGCTCCAATAAGAGCTACCGAGAGCGTATCGTTGATACGGGCACCGGCCTTGTATGGGCAGATACAAGCGTCGGTCGCAGCGACGTGTCTTCTTCGCTGCGGCATGGATCACAAAACCGGAAATGAACAAAGATAAAGCCTAGAACACGCTGGAAGAAACAAGGTAGGTTCAAACCAGTCTTTTTTTCGATCACTTTGTAGTTTTGCTGACGTCACTGCAACGAACCAATAGCAGCGCTCTCATTGCATCTGGTAGCACTGCTACCCCCAAAACTGGCTCCACTATTGGCCCAACGACATGGTGTTTTGGTGATGTCATAAAAATTGTTTGAAATAAAGCCTTTTTATTGTCTAGCTGAACAAGAGGAGGTGTATTTTCTCCCATAGAAATTACCCTACCTTATTTCCTCTACCGTGGCCTAGATGCTGGAAAAACTCTATACATTTGAAATGGCTGCGGCATGGATCGAAAAAACGGAAATGAACTGAGTAATAAAACATTGAAGCGGAGCAAAATCTATACATTTGAAATTAAAATAAGAACACACAATTTTACGTGCAGAATTCACTTGCGTTAGCGGACTAGAAAAATAGTGGAACTGATAATGGCTTAGCGTGCTATAGCCAGTCTTGTTCCACTTTTTTAAGATGTACCACTCTTCAGTGAATGGCCTGAACCACGAAGATAATTTTACATAGGATCCTAACAAATTTTCTGATCGCATTAAAATTTTGAAACGATAAGTGATTTCAGATCCAGGCGGAGCAGCCGATGGCCTCTTATCAAAAACATCCCGTTCTCCTTAAAGTGCCAGTGAAATACGTTACAGCATCAGTTGTACACAGACCTGTAAATGCCAGCTCGACGGACCGCCAAGAAGCCTCTGCTCACAGAAGCAATCAAAATTAATATTATGGGGTTAAGGCGTATATAGGGTTTTGCCAATGAAGACGCTATACTATGTAGAGTTTAATCAGCGCGTTTAGAATTCATTTATTAATCTTATAAATTCTGAATGCAGAACGTGGGCGCTATATTTAGTTTCTTGCGAAGCTCGCTACTCTGGAAAAAGAAATGGCATGCATTTAGGTGAAGCAAAAAAGTTTGTTTTGATTTACCAATGAAGACAAATATGTTCGTACAAGAGTTCGGTTACTCGATACACGGGCCTCCTTCTCGTGAGAAAAGAAAATACGAATAGAAAAAAAGACAAGGCCTACGTGCTGTAAGTACAAATCCATGGTGACCAAATCCACATCCATGACTGCACTGCATAGTCCTGACATCCACGGCTACACTGCATAGTCCCAACATCCAGGGCTGCACTGCATAGTCCTAACATCCACGGCTACAAATCTTTCTCCAGCGCTGCACTGCATAGTCCCAACATCCAGCGCTGCACTGCATAATCCCAACATTCAGCGCTGCACTGCATAGCCCCAAAATCCAGCGCTGCGTTGCAAAGTCTCAACATCCAGCGCTGCACTGCATAGTCCCAACATCCAGCGCTGCGCTGCATAGTCCCAACATCCCGGGCAGTGCTGCATAGTCCCAACATCCAGCGCTGCGCGGCATAGTCCCAACATCCCGGGCAGTGCTGCATAGTCACAACATCCAGCGCTGCACTGCATAGTCCCAACATCCCGGGCAGTGCTGCATAGTCCCAACATCCAGCGCTGCACTGCATAGTCCCAACATTCAGCGCTGCACTGCAAGTCCCAACATCCAGGGCAGCACTGCATAGTCCCAACATCCAGCGCTGCACTGCATAGTCACAACATCCAGGGCAGTACTGCATAGTCCCAACATTCAGCGCTGCACTGCATAGTCCCAACATCCAGGGCAGCACTGCATAGTCCCAACATCCAGCACTGCACTGCATAGTCACAACATCCAGGGCAGTACTGCATAGTCCCAACATCCATGGCAGCACTGCCTAGTCCCAACATCCAGCGCTGCACTGCCTAGTCCCAACATCCAGCGCTGCACTGCATAGTCCCAACATCCAGCGCTGCACTGCCTAGTCCCAACATCCATGGCAGCACTGCCTAGTCCCAACATCCAGCGCTGCACTGCATAGTCCCAACATCCAGCGCTGCACTGCCTAGTCCCAACATCCATGGCAGCACTGCCTAGTCCCAACATCCAGCGCTGCACTGCATAGTCCCAACATCCAGCGCTGCACTGCCTAGTCCCAACATCCATGGCAGCACTGCCTAGTCCCAACATCCAGCGCTGCACTGCCTAGTCCCAACATCCATGGCAGCACTGCCTAGTCCCAACATCCATGGCAGCACTGCCTAGTCCCAACATCCATGGCAGCACTGCCTAGTCCCAACATCCAGCGCTGCACTGCCTAGTCCCAACATCCAGGGCAGCACTGCATAGTCCCAACATCCAGCGCTGCACTGCATAGTCACAACATCCAGGGCAGTACTGCATAGTCCCAACATCCATGGCAGCACTGCCTAGTCCCAACATCCAGCGCTGCACTGCATAGTCCCAACATCCAGCGCTGCACTGCATAGTCCCAACATCCAGCGCTGCACTGCATAGTCCCAACATCCAGGGCAGCATTGTATAGTCCCAACATCCAGGAGTCCCAACACCCACTGCACAGTCTCAACATCATGTGGACACACAGACATAATGTGGGAAGTTGCAGCGTAAAGATGACGCGGGCAAAATGCAAATGAACTGCGCTGCGAAGCGTCAAAGAAAGGCCGGCCGGCAGTTTGGATGTGCCGAGAGGAGGCTGATCTCCGCCGCCGGGGCATTTATTGAGGCAAAACAATGAAGGGCGGCCTCGTATTGATCAACGAGCCCTCGCCTCCGCGCTGCGCACCCACTCAATTTTGCTGCTTTTCCATTGTTGTTGCGTCTATTGTCCTTGTCCCTATTGTTGTTGCATCTTTTGTTCCTCTCCCTATTGTTGTTGCATCTATTGTTCCTCTCCCTATTGTTGTTGCATCTTTTGTTCCTCTCCCTTTTGTTGTTGCATCTATTGTTCCTCTCCCTATTGTTGTTGCATCTTTTGTTCCTCTCCCTTTTGTTGTTGCATCTATTGTTCCTCTCCCTATTGTTGTTGCTTCCTATTGTTGTTGCATCTTTTGTTCCTCTCCCTATTTTTGTTGCTTCCTATTGTTGTTGCATCTATTGTTCCTCTCCCTATTGTTGTTGCTTACTATTGTTGTTGCATCTTTTGTTCCTCTCCCTATTTTTGTTGCATCTTTTGTTCCTCTCCCTATTGTTGTTGCATCTATTGTTCCTCTCCCTATTGTTGTTGCATCTATTGTTCCTCTCCCTATTGTTGTCGCTTCCTATTGCTGTTGCATCTTTTGTTCCTTTCCCCATTGTTGTTGCATCTATTGTTCCTTTCCCTATTGTTGTTGCTTCCTTTTGTAGTAGCATCTTTTGCCCCTCTCTCTATTGTTTGTTGCTTCTATTGTCCCTCTTTCTACTGTTGTTGCTGCTATTGTCCCTCTCTCTATTGTTGTTGCTCCTATTGTATCTATCCCTATTGTTGTTGCTGCTATTGTCCCTTTCCATATTGTTGTTGCTCCTATTGTCCCTTTCCATATTGTTGTAGCTTCTATTGTTCCTCTCCCTATTGTTGTTGCTCCTATTGTCTCAGTCCCCATTGTTGTTGCTGCTATTGTCTATTTTTCTATCGTTGTTGCTCCTGTTGTACCTTTCTATATTGTTGTAGCTTCTATAGTTCCTCTCTTTATTGTTGTTGCTCTTACGAGTATTGTCCCTCATTCTATTGATGTTGCTGCTATTGTTCTGCTTGCTATTGTTATTGTTGCTCTTATTTTTCCATGCGTTACTGTTATCAAACCTGCTGTTGCTGCTGCTGATACTTCTATTGTCCCTCGCGTTTTTATATATTATTTTCTTCTAGCTCTTCTATGGTTCCTACTACTTACTATCATCGTGTTCAAAGCCTTATATATCTTTTATTTCATCGAACTCAGGTCCGAGCTACATATTATCTATTTATGATTATTATTTATTTATCATTATTAGTACTAGTTATTATTCCTTCATGTTGTATATCATTACTATTATCATTTATCGTATCTATTCAATACCAAATGAGGACTGGCGTTGAAAAATTAAATCATGTGAAATCGGAAGAAAAATACAATTGTTGCACCATACACTAATTCTTTGCACTGATACCCGACGTCGGTATTGATTCCATGTTGATATTTTCGATGGATCACCAGCCCCAAACATTACTGAAGAACTGACGCAGCACAAATGCAATATTGCAATGGAGCACTGGCAGGCCGTCTGCATTTTTCTCTCTCATGAGCGCGGTAGTCCCTGCTAAGTGGACGTTCAATGGCAAAAAGAAGGCTTTGAGCTGGACTGTGTGAGTTTTGGTTTCGGAATGTTAGACTGTTGCAGAAGACTCAGTGATGTGGAACTCTCTGAATCGAAGTTGACCTCGGTATTACTTGTGTTGCGTCTGGGTGATGGTGTGCCTGCGTGCGAATATTTTGTTGGTGAGTGCTGTCTGGTGGATGTTATTTTGTTGGCGAGTGTTGTCCGGTGAATGTTATTTTGTTGGCGAGTGTTGTCCGGTGGATGTTATTTTGTTGGTGAGAGTTGTCAGGTGAATACTATTTTGTTAGTGATTGTCGCGTCTTACAAGACGCGAATTTTAAAAAATCTTTCGGCAACATTTATGCGGATCCGTACTGGTCCGCAAGACTGACGCAGCGTTCTATTTGACTAAAGTGCGCGTGGAAAGAGTTTCTCCCCGGATAACCTTAAGTTTCTGTGTGCTTAGCAGTGTGATTATGTGTCAGAAAACTACTAATTTTAATGCTTGTGTTCTCGAACTAGCTATACTTGTTGCTCCGCCGCCATGTATTGTGTGTTTGATAGTGGTGAACAGCCGGTTCCTAGAGCATTCAATGATGCTGCTGGCAACCGGCGAAACACCTATATCAAGTTAGACTAGCCTTTTCTTTTAATTCTGATGTTCTCTCCTGCTGGGATGCTGCATTGTGATGCCAGGAATTTAACAATTCAGATTCTAAAATAACAGTATTTAGCAGGCACAGTAAATGTGTGATTTTTACAAATTTGCTCATCGATTTTGACTCTGAATTTTGAGTTGAATATTGAACTTCAGTTTAACCAATCACAAATGACGTGTTTAAGTATAAAAAACATAGGAGGTGAACAGCTTGTGGGTACTAGCAGCTTTCAGCTTGACCGTGCATAGCTCAAATTTTATTAAGAAATAAACTATATTTTTTCTGTCAAAATCTTGTTGGCTCCTCACCCATGAGCTATGCTGGGCAAGTTGCGCCAGTCAGTAAGGTAGAAACCGAGAGTTAAAGCACTTTCAAAAGTAGACTGGGAATATGCCCAGAAATTTATGCGACCACTCGCCCATGTGATTTGTGTTCTCAGGGTGACGTTGGCCAACGTGTACTTGCTGCCCTAGGGACAGTTACCATGTATTTAAATTAAGGCAATATAAATTGCTGACTCATTTCAATCCTTTCAGTATTAGGCTGATCAATGAGATAGCCGTTTTTTGACAATAGGATTTTTTGAAAATAGCTGATCATTACATTACATCATTACATTTGAAAATAGCTGATACATTAACTTTAAGCTCTGATTATTCTGCGGCTGAATAGGCCGTAGTACTAGTCTGCTGTCACTATTTTAACGTTGCCCCTGAATCAGAGACCTAACCCTTTTAAACCTTTTCCCCTCACCAGGTAAAGTAAAGAAAAATAAGAAAAATTCATTTCTGTAGGTTGAAATAGAAAGGCTATTCCAATGTGTGAGGGGCCTTCCCCCACCGTTTGTGAGTATACGGAGGTGCTGTCAGGTCGTCTCACCGAGGTTGTAAGCCAGTACTACTGTAGCATTTAACTTGTGTAAACAATTAGAACTAATTCTAAAGCCGAGTCCCGGCAACTAAAATTAGTGTGTGCGCGTGTACTGTCCTCCTTTGACCACAGTGCACATATCTAATTGTTTAGAAACTATAATGGGAAGCTAAAGAAAATCTTCCATGTGTATGTTTATAAAATTGGATTCTTGCATTACTGTGTGCTCAAGACAAAGCATACAAATGTATTTCCTATTTAGAAAATAAAACCTTCTTTAATATTCTGCCTCAGATGTTCCAATAGTTGTCTCATTGTGTTATGCGTTTGGCCTGACAATTGTTGATTCCTTTCCATGTATTGATTTGGGCACGAGTTGCTCTTCGTACCTTAGTCAGCTACTTCTCATCTATATTTGAACTAGGAGTTTTCTTATTATGCGGTATTATATACCTTAATTAGTCAGTCGTCTATATTCTTGAACTAGGAGTTTTTTCTCATCATGCGGTTATCCCTCGTATTGTGCCGAACCTGAAATATACTTGTTTGTGCAGTTCACGGAGTCAACGTGGCTTGAAGTGAAACCGAAGAAACTTCGTGTCTTTGGTGTTCCTTGATGTCCGTTCACTCGCGTTGACGTAGTGAAGATCAAAATCCGCAAATCTCCGCGAGACAGTGATTGTTGTCTGGTGAATGTTATTTTGTAGTGTTTCAATATTGACGTAAAGTTGCATGAAGTGCTGAAGTTTAACAAGTCTTGTGTTCAGGTGAAAGAATAGTGAATACTTTGTGAACCGTGGATTCTAAGCTATTTCTACGCCTTCCTCATCCTTAACTCAACAAATCCTTTATTCATTTAATATCAAAGTTTGAATGACGGGATGATCGCAGTTACGGTAGGAAAATTGCAAACTCTCCTCTCGTCGCTGGAGCTCTTGTCAGAGTGGTTGTCATTTCAGCTTTTCTCGACAAGCTCGCCATTATTGCGCTCATGACATTCAACTTCCATCGCTAGCATAGTCCCTGAAGCCATCACATACGCATACCTGGCAGTTACAATCATCAATGGGGCTGTTGTTGTTGCATCACCACACACAAATGCGTGGTATTTACAGTCATCAATCACCGCATACATAAGCATGATATTCGCATACATCAATATGGTTGCTGTTGTAGCTGCTGTTTTTGTTGTTGTTGTTTCTGTTTTTGTTGTTGTTATTGTTGTTGCTGTTTTTGTGGCTGTTGTTGTTGTTGCTGTTTTTGTTGTTGTTGTTGTTGTTGTTGCTGTTTTTGTTGTTGTTGTTGTTGTTGCTGTTGTTGTATCAACACACACGAGTGCATAGTAGTCGCAATCATCCATGGGGCTGTTGTTGCTTTCTCAGTTGCCGCTGCTTCCAGCCCTGTTTGCCATGCCGACTGTTGTTGTTCCTGTTGGTCTGTTGTTGCAGAGCACAAGAGCGCCGTGGGAAAAACTTCACCTGCAGCCCTGCAGAGGCTGCCTCGTTGGATTCCCTCCAAAGTTGGGGAATTTTGAGCAATAACGCAATAAAAGTGGGGATAAAGAGACAGTCCGGGAGATCTGTGAGGGTTGGGCACGACCAATGCAGCTCCGTTCTGAGCCTGGCACATTTTAAACACTGCCAGACCATCGGGGAAACATTTTATTATTTTCAAATTTATGGTGCACGGTGGTTCAGAAGAGCCGTGACACCCAAGCGATTGTCCAGAATTGATTTGAGAATCGTGCAAATTCATCGCTGCCTTTTTTTGCCAACTAAGATATTAAGTTTGCTAAACTTCCACGAAAAGTGACCGGCGTTAAAGAAACTACAGATATAATGGTTCGGGTATTTGCTCAGATTCGTTGAATTTAAAAATGTTGAACGAAACTATGTTTCGCGTAATGGTGTATGTTGCAAAATAAGGGAAAAAATGAGCACAATTCAATTTTTTACCAGAACATATTTTTGTATCACAATTGCACGTTTTCAGAAGCAAAATATGGTTCTTCAACAAAATCCAGCTTTGGAATTTTTCATGTTAATTTAGTAAAATTTTTATATGTTTAAAGCTTCTATTGATTGCTTCGTCTTATGTGCTCCTCTCTCATAGGAGTTAAAAAAATATTTCTCCACCAAAAATGAGAAAATTTCAGTGTGACGATTTTGCCCACATTAACGGAGCTTGTCCTCAGCTCCCAAACCGAGTCTTGCTGGTATAATTTATAACCTTCGTGATAAAAAGGTAGGTAGAATTTTCCGTTACCAAGTGCAAACGAATCGGTCCTAAGGATGCTTGTGCGATCTAGAATCCCGTGTGTTGCTGTGCGGATAAGGTATTCGATCTGCCATCCCCGTTTGTTATGTGGATGAAGTATTCGATCTTTCATCCCTTCAACTATCATAAGGATGAGGTACTCGATTGGCTATTCTCCCGTGTTGTTATGCGGATGAAGTATTCGATCTGCCATCCCCCGTGTTGTTATGCGGATGAGGTATTCGATCTGCCGTCCCCCGTGTTGTTATGCGGATGAGGTATTCGATCTGCCATCCCCCGTGTTGTTTTGCGGATGAGGTATTCGATCTGCCATCCCCCGTGTTATTATGCGGATGAGGTATTCGATCTGCCATCCCTCAAGCAGTTACGCAGATGAGGCATTCGATCAACCTTAAGCAGCGGCATGAACCAGCGGCGAAGAGAGGGTCGCAGATTGCGTGTTCCAGCGAGATGACCGCGTTTTGCCGCCCTTGTTCACGAGGTAACCATTTTTGTGCAATCTGCCATGAGATAAATAGTTGAGGGCTGGGCATGTCGAGCGCCGATATTGAGGTGGGTAACTGCAGGGCTCTCAGGTGCCCCATTTGTTGCTTTATTGGTGCCGTACGAGGCCTCAGCCTCGGTCAATATCACTCGGCTGTCCGACGTCGCCGTCATCAAAGGCGCTGCGATGGATGAGTCGAGCTGCGAGTTATGGTGCCATCCGCTGGTGGTGGTCACAGCTGACGGTCCGGGGAGATGAGGTATCATGCATAGCCCTCCCGGTCACGAGCTTCTGAGAATGGAACTCTTTTAATGTTACAACCCCGGTCACGAGTTTCTGAGAGTGAAACTCTTAATGTTACAACCCCGGTCGCGAGTTTCTGAGAGTGAAACTCTCTTAATGTTACAGCCCCGGTCACGAGTTTCTGAGAGTGAAACTCTTAATGTTACAACCCCGGTCGCGAGTTTCTGAGAGTGAAACTCTCTTAATGTTACAACCCCGGTCACGAGTTTCTGAGAGTGAAACTCTTAATGTTACAACCCCGGTCGCGAGTTTCTGAGAGTGAAACTCTCTTAATGTTACAACCCCGGTCACGAGTTTCTGGGAGTGAAACTCTCTTAATGTTACAGCCCCGGTCACGAGTTTCTGAGAGTGAAACTCTCTTAATGTTACAGCCCCGGTCACGAGTTTCTGAGAATGAAACTCTCTTAATGTTACAGCCCCGGTCGCGAGTTTCTGAGAGTGAAACTCTCTTAATGTTACAGCCCCGGTCACGAGTTTCTGAGAGTGAAACTCTCTTAATGTTACAGCCCCGGTCACGAGTTTCTGAGAGTGAAACTCTCTTAATGTTACAGCCCCGGTCACGAGTTTCTGAGAGTGAAACTCTCTTAATGTTACAGCCCCGGTCACGAGTTTCTGAGAGTGAAACTCTCTTAATGTTACAGCCCCGGTCACGAGTTTCTGCGAGTGAAACTCTCTTAATTTTGCAGCCCTGGTCACGATTTTCGGAGAATGAAACTCTCTTAATGTTACAGCCCCAGGCACGAGTTTCTGAGAGTGAAACTCTCAATGTTACAGCCCCGGTCACGAGTTTCTGAGAGTGAAACTCTCTTAATGTTACAGCCCCGGTCACGAGTTTCTGAGAGTGAAACTCTCTTAATGTTACAGCCCCGGTCACGAGTTTCTGAGAGTGAAACTCTCTTAATGTTACAGCCCCGGTCACGAGTTTCTGAGAGTGAAACTCTCTTAATGTTACAACCCCGGTCACGAGTTTCTGAGAGTGAAACTCTCTTAATGTTACAGCCCCGGTCACGAGTTTCTGAGAGTGAAACTCTCTTAATGTTGCAGCCCTGGTCACGAGTTTCTGAGAGTGAAACTCTCTTAATTTTGCAGCCCTGGTCACGAGTTTCTGAGAGTGAAACTCTCTTAATGTTACAGCCCCGGTCACGAGTTTCTGAGAGTGAAACTCTCTTAATGTTACAGCCCCGGTCACGAGTTTCTGAGAGTGAAACTCTCTTAATTTTGCAGCCCTGGTCACGATTTTCGGAGAATGAAACTCTCTTAATGTTACAGCCCCGGTCACGAGTTTCTGAGAGTGAAACTCTCTTAATGTTACAGCCCCGGTCACGAGTTTCTGAGAGTGAAACTCTCTTAATGTTACAGCCCCGGTCACGAGTTTCTGAGAGTGAAACTCTCTTAATTTTGCAGCCCCGGTCACGAGTTTCTGAGAGTGAAACTCTCTTAATGTTACAGCCCCGGTCACGAGTTTCTGAGAGTGAAACTCTCTTAATTTTGCAGCCCTGGTCACGATTTTCGGAGAATGAAACTCTCTTAATGTTACAGCCCCGGTCACGAGTTTCTGAGAGTGAAACTCTCTTAATGTTACAGCCCCGGTCACGAGTTTCTGAGAGTGAAACTCTCTTAATGTTACAGCCCCGGTCACGAGTTTCTGAGAGTGAAACTCTCTTAATGTTACAGCCCCGGTCACGAGTTTCTGAGAGTGAAACTCTCTTAATGTTACAGCCCCGGTCACGAGTTTCTGAGAGTGAAACTCTCTTAATGTTACAACCCCGGTCACGAGTTTCTGAGAGTGAAACTCTCTTAATGTTACAGCCCCGGTCACGAGTTTCTGAGAGTGAAACTCTCTTAATGTTACAGCCCCGGTCACGAGTTTCTGAGAGTGAAACTCTCTTAATTTTGCAGCCCCGGTCACGAGTTTCTGAGAGTGAAACTCTCTTAATGTTACAGCCCCGGTCACGAGTTTCTGAGAGTGATACTCTCTTAATGTTACAACCCCGGTCACGAGTTTCTGAGAGTGAAACTCTCTTAATGTTACAGCCCCGGTCACGAGTTTCTGAGAGTGAAACTCTCTTAATGTTACAGCCCCGGTCACGAGTTTCTGAGAGTGAAACTCTCTTAATTTTGCAGCCCTGGTCACGATTTTCGGAGAATGAAACTCAATTAATTTTGCAGCCCCGGTCACGAGTTTCTGACAGTGAAACTCTCTTAATGTTACAGCCCCGGTCACGAGTTTCTGAGAGTGAAACTCTCTTAATGTTACAGCCCCGGTCACGAGTTTGTGATAGTGAAACTCTCTTAATGTTACAGCCCCGGTCACGAGTTTCTGAGAGTGAAACTCTCTTAATGTTACAGCCCCGGTCACGAGTTTCTGAGAGTGAAACTCTCTTAATGTTACAGCCCCGGTCACGAGTTTCTGAGAGTGAAACTCTCTTAATGTTACAGCACCGGTCACGAGTTTCTGAGAGTGAAACTCTCTTAATGTTACAGCCCCGGTCACGAGTTTCTGAGAGTGAAACTCTCTTAATGTTGCAGCCCCGGTCACGAGTTTCTGAGAGTGAAACTCTCTTAATGTTACAGCCCCGGTCACGAGTTTCTGAGAGTGAAACTCTCTTAATGTTGCAGCCCTGGTCACGATTTTCGGAGAATGAAACTCAATTAATTTTGCAGCCCCAGTTATGAGTCTCTTTTACAATAAAACTCAAACAATATTTTAATTGATTCAGGGTGTTCAGAATAAGGTGAAATTATATGTTGAATACGGTCCATATTTGCCGAATAGGAAATAGGGTTCCTTGCATGACCGACGACCACACACCTTCCTTTTCAGTTTTCGCGCACCACTGTCTAAAATTAATAAAGTTTGAAATTGTTGGTCTACGACCGATAACTTGGCACAGATGCTCAAGAGAAAAGAGGTAATTCGGTGCTCCTGATCATGAATAAATAATTGAAGAGTTAGAGCACAGCTATAAAGCTGGAAGTGATATTGGACAGATTTTCCATCGGAAGTATTGAAATGACATATTCACACAACATGGCACAAAAGTTTAGACATAATTAATTCATGGATTTGATTTTGTTGGGAAATAAATCTATTTTTTTATGTTAAAATAAAATTTTAGAAATGAGAAACACTCGAAAAATCAGAAGGAAAAATATTTGACCCCGCTTCATAATCCTGAACTTCATCCGCCAGTGGCGCCCCAAAAATGATAAGATGAATGCTTGAAATGTTCATGGATAAAAATAAAATACATATCATGAGATATTCATTGCTGACGTAACAAAGACAAAGTCCCAATTCAAATAATAATGTTCAGCGTTTTAGTATAAATAAATTTTCATTTCACGCATTAAACTTAACGGGGTCAGCACATGCAAAAATAGATCGTTGAAAAACAAATTCAGTCGACACAGAAGCAAACATCTTTCACGATGTTCCGCATTCCTAATCCTCGGATGAGCTACAATCATGGCATCAAACACCGTTAACAAAATAAGACTATAAGGAAATGCTACAAGATGAAGTGATGAGATTGTGCAAGGTTGTCAGAGAGTACATACAGTCTGCGGGGACAAGCACAGGCGGGCACAAAAGTGCTGACCAGCGTCAACAGCTCGAGGGATGATCAAAGTCAGTCCCGCTCATCATTCAAATTAGAAACTCGGCTACAGCCTGCCGTGCGACAGAGAGAGAGGGAGAGAATGAGAGAGGCGAGAAGAGAAAAAGAATGAAAGGAAGGTAGAGAGATATATCAAGTCATGGTCATTGTGGGATCCAAACTGCTAAAATAATATAAAAAGTCGCTAGGTAGAAAATTGCGAAGAAAAACCTTGAAG
Organism: Morinoia aosen; assembly: GCA_030386875.1. Taxonomy (NCBI): domain Eukaryota; kingdom Metazoa; phylum Arthropoda; class Malacostraca; order Amphipoda; family Talitridae; genus Morinoia; species Morinoia aosen. Next base: position 15,941,942 of record CM059559.1, on the reverse strand, counting down.
AATATGAACGTGTGTAGGAATTTAAAAATTAAAAGCCTTGAGCTGTTCCAGCTCGATTAGGGAATAAAGTTGCAAAGAAACCCAGTAAAACAATCCGCTAAAATTCGGTAAAGAGAACCATTCTTCGCTTGTAAAGTTTTTACTAGTTAATATTAAACAGGGTTTTATGCGAATGAAGTTAATTTTCTAGAATATTAGGTTCCCTGTTTGCATATTTTCAATACTGAAATGAATTAAATTTGGCATTGTAAACGCTTGCTGCAGAGTTGCAGTTTAGAGAACACATCCATAAAGTTTTATTATATTTTAGGCGCTTGCATTTGCTGTCAATATATTTTCTCTCAAAAGCTTGAAAAATTATTAATAAGAAAATTGGATGCTGTTCGATGGTGACCAAATTCTACATAAAATTGAATGAAAAGTTTAAATGAAAACAATTAAATTAGTGTTGAGTTTTTTACCAAACAAAAACTTGAAAAAATTTCAATAGAGTTGGTACAATAAATTACACACATTAAACATCAAACAAAACCTATGATTATACTCCCTGTCTGGTATCGCATATCATAAGTGTAAACGAGTAAATATTTCCGATGATTTAGTCTACCTCTTCAGAGACATGCAGGTACTGAGGGAACTAGAATGCCTAGAATACCAACCTCCCACATGTAGCTTCGTGGCTATCTATCTCTTTCTTATCTCAAAAAGTCCACGTTTCGAAAAATGCTTTCTTTAAAAGCTTTTTCTGTGAATTTCACTAAGAAAAAACATCATGTATTTAAAATTAGGATGTCATTACTTTTTAATTGCTTGAAAACTATACGTAAGACAATGAACGCTAACTTTACATTTTAAATTACGTCATATTTAGTACAAACGTTCAAATAAACGAGTTTATTTAAATAAACGTTTTTTAAATAAACGAGAATAAACGAGCCTTGGAGTTTATACTTTTACCATATCACTTTCATTGTCTAAGAGCAGTTGTTTGGGTAAACACTGGAAGAAAATATAAGTCTTAAAATTATTCTCACAAACAGCCATAAAACTTCTAACAGAAATGCTCGGGAACGCGACAAAAACCCAAGTCCACACCAGAGATGTACTGTCTCTACCCCAGAAATGTACTATCTCTAATCGCATAAAGAAATCTGAACGTAACATCTCGACGTTAAATACGCTCACAGCTGCGAAAAAAAAGTTCACAACCAGCACCAAGGGAATAATGAAGAGGATCCTCGAGTCTGAGGAAGAATTTAGCAGAATTAGACGGGCAGTGGCTAGCCGTGGCGCGACTTGCTAAGCCGTGCACTTGTCGCCCATCCTCTGATGTCCTTCCAGCGAGGCAGGAGGGAGAGAGAGAGAGCATGGCGCCGCCATCGGGCCGTGTAATGTTCTGCTGGAGTATGGCTTGCATTGTTACTGTCCTGCTGCTGCTATTGCTGCTGCAGTTACACTATTGCGCATTGTAATGTTCAGCTGGAGCAAGGCTTGCATTGTTACTGTCCTGCTGCTGCTATTGCTGCTGCAGTTACACCATCGCGAATTGTAATGTTTTGCTGGAGCTTGCATTGTTACTGTCCTGTTGCTGCTATTGCTGCTGCAGTTACACCATCGCGCATTGTAATGTTCTGCTGGAGCAAGGCTACATTGTTACTGTCCTGCTGCTGCTATTGCTGCTGCAGTTACACTATCGCGCATTGTAATGTTCAGCTGGAGCAAGGCTTGCATTGTTACTGTCCTGCTGCTGCTATTGCTGCTGCAGTTACACTATCGCGCATTGTAATGTTCAGCTGGAGCAAGGCTTGCATTGTTACTGTCCTGCTGCTGCTATTGCTGCTGCAGTTACACCATCGCGAATTGTAATGTTTTGCTGGAGCTTGCATTGTTACTGTCCTGTTGCTGCTATTGCTGCTGCAGTTACACCATCGCGCATTGTAATGTTCTGCTGGAGCAAGGCTACATTGTTACTGTCCTGCTGCTGCTATTGCTGCTGCAGTTACCACCGCTGCGCTGCTGCAGTTATTGCATCTGTGTGTGTAAGCTGCTCCAGCGTCTGCAATCTCGTTCCTCTCAGTTGCCAATGGCTCTTGCGCGGCCTCCGGCACCAAATTGCTTAAATGCCTCGAGAAATAATTTAAACATGGAGTCTCGCTCACGAAAATAGGGGAAGCAATTCACAGAGAACTTTGGCCGTCGAGTCGAGCGGTAATTAAGTCCTGGCGAGTTAGATGCGCTCAGCAGCCGGAGGATGCGTCGCTGTCGCTTGTTTGTGCGTTGCGATATGGACGGAACTTTGTCCTTCACAAATTTGGAGTATATTTTTAGAGTCAACATGTGGCAGCAGAACGGGAGGTTGTCGTGTTTACGGACCAGAAAAGTTCATCAGTTACGCGATACAAAGTCGGGGCTTGTTTTCTTTCGCTTTAAACATGCAGCGCACACGTACAGCGAGGGGGATTTGCTCGTAAACAATACATATATTCTAAAACTTGCAAACGTAGAGACATTCTTCGCTGTTAGCACAGGTGTACTGCAAAGATGGGAGGGCTCGAATGAACAATGCCAGGATTGTATAACAAGCTAGACAAGGAAATCCTAGAAACGGAACGGCACTGCAGTGTTGTATATTCACAAACTGAGAGTTATTCTTGTAATTAAGATTTGCGAAATAAAAAATGTGAACTCTAGAAAATACGTTCTGTGTCTGGGCATCCGCAATTCGGTGCTCGCTCACGAACAGACTTTTCATTCGGCAAAATTTACCTTCGATTTCAGAAAAGCTTTCTTGATATCTAAAATTTTAGGGAATAATATTAGACCATACAATGTTAACAAAAGTCCCTCTGAAATTTGGCCTGTGTTTTAGAAATTGCTAGCAATATTTCTAGGGTTGTAACCCAAGGAAAAAAAACGAGGTTAACGTAAGCGAGAGTCATTTAATTTGAATGAAGTTCAAAGGCTCTAACATTTTTTTTGCATTCCGTTGCTTAAATGACTTGAGTGACTTTCATAAAATTTACCTGGCTTTTTCCTTCTGCCTTCCAGTCACTGACCATTTCACCCACGCGTTTATGCCCGTGTAAGTAGAAATGAACACCTATACTTTCATGCATATCAGGAATCTTACAAATTTCCCCGACGCTTGCAAAGCTCGGAGAACACAAGCCCGTTCCCGTTTCTCTCGTAGCTTCAGTAATGGCCGCCATTTCTTGCCCCTAAAACACATTCACTTTTCTCACTTGAAGGCCTCAGAAAGCGAGACAAATCATCTTCATTATGAGGAGAAATACGGAGGGCCTCGCAGGAATAGATGTCATCAGTTAGCTTTGTTATGGATGCGTTCTCAGTAGCTTGCTTCAATGCCCGATACTGAAGGGGGAGATAGGCAGGCACATCCTGCTTGCAGATCGTATAACATCCACTACGGCTGCATCCACACAGCGGACTTGAATAGCGAACAATGTTAAACACAGTCAATTCCGGAGTGAGTCACCACCTTATGTGAACTTCAACTTCAACAAAAATACATTATTCCCTGATATTTAGCAAGTATAATGCATGTTACGAGCAACTGGGGCTAATTCTTATTTGTGAATTGTGTAATGAGTAACTAATTTTCCCTCGTTGACAAAAAGGTTTATGCATAATGTTGTAGAGGATTATTATTCCCATGGGTCTTTTTTACTGAAACGTTTCCAGCCACTGTGTGCGATCAGCACGCTGCTTACTAATCCTCTTCAGTTTTAGTTTTGTATCAGTTACGCGCCACGAGCGATTAATCGGCAGTTTTGCCGTGTTTTTTGATGAATATTATTTTTGATGAACATTTTTGGAGGTTAATTTCTTCTGCTTGCAACGATTCTTTATGCTTGATAAACATGGTTTTTCTTTAGTTACACGAGAGATTCATGAGTACTGACAGATTGTTAGCCAGTATTGTTGCTTTTCTATGTGTTGTGCAAGTGTAGTTTTCTTGAGGGATTGTTTGTCTTGAGTGCAAAGCCAATATTTTCCCCTTCAGAGCGTTTTTTTCTGAATTCAGGTTTTTTATGAAAAAGCTATTAACTTGTTACCTATTATTACCCCATAAAAACCTGTTTATACTCTGAAACCTTTTTTACTAGACGTGCATCTCGAGCGTAGACTGAACACAATAATTTCGTTTCAGAACAAGAAAATCAGGAACGAGTCACTGAAGAGTTTCGAATTGCAGAGCGGGACATAACGTAGCAATATCTTATCTTGAAAACAGAGATATATTCGCCGAATTTATTGCCATTGTAAGGAGAAATCAAAATGTTTTCATTTTCAGAACGAATCACAGCTCAATATAGTACAGAGCCAGCGCCCCTGATGAATGGAAAGTGCACTGATTCAAAAGGTGAGTGTTGAAAACCAATTATTTCACGGATTAGATTATAAAATGAGCTTTTAAGCTTCCAGTACCACAACAAAAGTGTTTCTATGAGACGAACATTTTACACAGATTATCACTACCTACTTCACTGTGCAGGTGTAAATTATTACGAAGATTTATGCTCCCAAAAATCAAAGCCTGAATTGCAGGATCACAGTCAGAGTGAGAGTAGAGAGCAACGTGATATAGCTGAGACTACGGTCACTCTGAACACTATCACAACTCTGAAGACTATCATAACTCTGAAGACTATCATAACTAACTCAGACGACTATAATACCTCTGAAGATTATTCAGAATTCGACGAGCATCATTTCTCGACGTAGATAGCAAAATGTATCTATCTAAATCTCGATTTTAGAGATATATTGGTTCACTCTTGCTCCATCATACGCGTTATCACGTAACGCAAATCCTTTGTTGTAATTAAGGAAGCACCACATTTGTAGAGTTCATTGAAGTGGGACTCGGCTATGTAACTGATCGCATGTTTTTTATGCAGAAATGTACTTCTGCCTTTGAGCATGATTTCTAAAAGGAGTAAAATTTAACTCCGAGCTTCATGGTCAACGACGAAAAAATGGCAGAAATAAATAACGAAAATTAAACAAATTTTATGTCGTTTCAAATGCAACGAAAAACAATGCATTGTTCATGTCAAACAACACCATTTGCCCTCATATAAAATAGTGTAACACCCATGTAACAAATTTTAAATTACACTTTTCTCCCAAGCGCGAAAATTAGAGATCATACTTTCTGTTTTATCATTTCTGACATTAGGAAAAATAGCAAGCCATCATAAAAAATTGCACGATTTTATGACAAAAGTTTCCTAATGCCTAGACTTCAGGAAGAAACGGACACCAAATATTATTGCAAACATAAGATGATATTTTTAAAAACAAGCACTATCAACTTACGAAGACCTAAAAAATTATAAATCAATGCACGTTATCTGCACTTCCATTCCTCCAAAGCGAAAATCGTTCTCATGAAACTGCCAGCTTTGAGCCTATCAGTGACGGACAAAGTTAATTTGAATTCCCAATTGGAAGTTTTTTCGCCGCGCGAGAGGCTATTACATCGCCCCGCCCTGCGCCTAAATTACCTATCAGGATAAAGCAAATGGTGTGAAGGTATTGCCGCGTATACTGCTGATGTGGCACTGCCACTGCCACTGATGCAGCATTGCCACTGCTACTGATGTTGTATTGCCACTGCCACTGATGCAGCATTGCTACTGCCGCTGATATAGCATTGCCACTGCCACTGATGCAGCATTGCCACTGCCACTGATGTGGCACTGCCACTGCTACTGATGCAGCATTGCCACTGCTACTGATGTTGTATTGCCACTGCCACTGATGCAGCATTGCTACTGCCGCTGATATAGCATTGCCACTGCCACTGATGCAGCATTGCCACTGCCACTGATGTGGCACTGCCACTGCTACTGATGCAGCATTGCCACTGCCACTGATGCAGCATTGCCACTGCCACTGATGTGGCACTGCCACTGCTACTGATGCAGCATTGCCACTGCTGCTATTGCGGCATTGCCACTGCCACTGATGCGGCATTGTCACTGCTGCTGATGTGGCATTGCCACTGCTACTGATGCTGTATTGCCACTGCCACTGATGCAGCATTGCCACTGCCACTGATATAGCATTGCAACTGCCAATGATGCGGCATTGCCACTGCCGCTGATACGGTATTGCCACTGCTGCTGATGCGGCATTGCCACTGCCACTGATGCGGCATTGCCACTGCTGCTGATACGGTATTGCCACTGCTGCTGATGCGGCATTGCCACTGCCACTGATGCGGCATTGCCACTGCTGCTAATGCGGCATTGCCACTGCTGCTGATGCGGCATTGCCACTGCTGCTGATGCGGCATTACCACTGCCACTGATGCGGCATTGACACTGCCACTGATGCGGCATTGCCACTGCCACTGATGCGGCATTGACACTGCCACTGATGCGGCATTACCACTGCCACTGATGCGGCATTACCACTGCTGCTGATGCGGCATTACCACTGCCACTGATGCGGCATTGACACTGCCACTGATGCGGCATTACCACTGCCACTGATGCGGCATTGACACTGCCACTGATGCGGCATTGCCACTGCTGCTGATGCGGCATTGCCACTGCCACTGATGCGGCATTGCCACTGCTGCTGATGCGGCATTACCACTGCCACTGATGCGGCATTGACACTGCCACTGATGCGGCATTACCACTGCCACTGATGCGGCATTGACACTGCCACTGATGCGGCATTGCCACTGCTGCTGATGCGGCATTGCCACTGCCACTGATGCGGCATTGCCACTGTTGCTGATGCGGCATTGCCACTGCCACTGATGGGACATTGCCACTGCTGCTGATGCGGCATTGCCACTGCCACTGATGCTCATAAAACTTTCACGGAAAAGTGTGAAGCAAATGCAAAAGTACACTCGTTTTTCAGATAAGTATTAGTTTAGATTATAAGTTAGTTTCAGCCTCTCAAACCACAGGAAAGATGTTCATAGATAGGAAAAATGAAGGCGCTATTTAGTACGGAGTTAAGGGAATGCAGAATCTATGCACAAATCGTGATCCTGCCGAGGTTCCCCTGTGCATAGAAACAGTGAGTTGAGAAAGAAGTAAATGAAACAAATGGAACAAGATAATAATTGAAGGAAAAAGTAATAGGTGCTGAAAATAGGTTAGCAGTGAAGCGAAAAAAATGGTCCGTAACAAAATAAAAACTTATTTTATTTCAATGAGAAGACCTGCCTAATCTTCATCTCGGGACCACACATTTTCCCCCGGAAGATCAGATCACTATTTGCAGCCGAAGAGCCACAATTGTTATATGCGTATTGTATATCAGGGGCCAAGAACACGTATTTTGGAGGTGGAAAATTAACGGTGAAAAAACTAATGGTGAAGACTATCGTAACACTAAAGACACTCATAACTCTGAAAAATATTCTAACTCTTGCCATCAGAGAGCACAGAAGCAACGAGACCCAAGAGAAGCGAGGAAACTATCATAACACTGAAGACTTTCATAACTCTGCAGACTGTCATAACTCTGTAGACTATCGCAACTCTGCAGACTATCATAACTCTACAGACTTTCATAACACATAAGATTATCATAACTCTAAAAATTCTCACAACTCCTGCCATGAGAGAGCGCAGAAGCGAGACCCAAGAGAAGAGAGGAGCTATATCTCGCCACCAGAGAGCGCGAGTAACTCACCGGCGCGACTGGCGTGCGCAGTTCGGTCCTCAATGGGTCGGTCGTGGCGCAGGCCGTCTCTGGCCCTCACGTTTGTGTGGCGAGTGGCGTGATGCAGCGACTCGGATCTCCCGTCGCCGCTGGGACGACAGCCAAGTTAGGCGTCAACTGGCTACCGTCCCACTTTAGGCGTCAACTGGCTACCGTCCCACTTTAGGCGTCAACTGGCAACTGTCCCACTTTAGGCGTCAACTGGCAACCGACCCACTTTAGGCGTCAATTGGAAACCGTCCCACTTTAGGCGTCAACTGGCTACCGTCCCACTTTAGGCGTCAACTGGCTACCGTCATACTATACACTACTACTGTGCGAAACGAAGGCAGTGTGTCATGATAAGTTATTTTTGTGGCTCCCAGCAATTTCATTAACGTTTATAGCATGAATAATCTATTTCAGACGTTCAGTAGAGTGGAACACCCGTCAAGGTGTTCGATAAGGGGAATTTTATTACATTGACAACAAGAACGGCTCATTTAATCGAGCAAATTCACGTCCTTGCTTCTGAAGAAAAATATGTGTTGTAAGTATCATAAGCAAATAAGAGCTCAAGGTAATATGTATATGATGAATTTATAATCATAAAAAAATTATCATTGCGATAGGTTAATAATAATAATAATGAGAGGTGTTGATACAATCAACATTAAAGCTCGGATACGCGATAGCTTAAATTAAGGTTCAATATTCACCCCAAATGACGTATTCAACATCCATCAGTGAAAGAAACTAAAGACTAATTGGGACGGCCTACATTTGATTTTGAATAAGTACATCTCAATAAATAAAATGAATTTGAGACCACCATTGGTCCCCTTTCGCAGGAAATGTGTTAATAGAAGCCGTGAATTAAAGCTTCACGCTTTGATATATGCTTCACCGGTATTTCATAAACGAGTATGAAATATGAATAATTTTCTGTTGTGTACCAACAAACAAAATTCTCTACAAATATAAAACCACAAAGTTTAGTATGGAAGTTCCCCCGCATTTACAAGTCAGTTCGAACATTTATTTAGTTACTCCGTTCTATTTCGCGTCTTTCCGCAGTTTTCTAACGAGTCTTCAGTAGCTCACGCTGTTCGTGGGTTGCCTACCTCGCTCACGGGAGCCCAGTCCTGCAGGTCATTGCGGCCTCTCCGCGTGGGACGGGGGCGATCAGCGCAGCTGGCAGGGCCGGCTTGTGTGTGGCACTCAAACTTCCTGTTTCTCTTTGACCTCATTACTTATTCTTATTAACCGTAACATTGATTTTTATTGACAACTTCGTCGCCTTCTTCACTTTATTAAATTGATCTCCTTCACCTTATTATTCGATCATCCTTCATCTTATTACTCCATCATCCTTTATTTTATTACTCCATCATCTTTCATATTATTACTCCATCATCCTTCATCTAATTACTCCATTTAAACTTGGTTTTTTCATCTTGAACTTGACCGAGATTGGTCTTCACGGCGTTTGCCAATTGAATTTCTTAATATTGCTTGGACCGAAGTCGACGATTCTTAAACTTGTGGTGGTGAAAACCATGCTACTTCGGAGACTCAGGAATTACCCACCTTTGAACATAGCATGACTCTTGTCGACCAATCCCAATCTATCTTTTCTAAAATCTCTTCTTGAGATCTGAAACATGCTCTAGTCCCTAGCACCAATTGTTTTGGGTGAGACTCTGAGCTCTAGCGTTCCAGTTTTAAGTTGAGAAATAATGTTATTTGACCTTATCTAAAAAATTGATAGTTTACATCATCTCGCCTTGATTTAGTTGGTGAATTTTACAATCCTCATCTGTTCTGCGTGCAGTAAACCTCAAGCAACCGCGCTGCCTAATTTTTTTTTAACTGCCGCGACCTCACTCGTAGACCGCCCAGAGCTCTACCATTCTGTAGGCCATTCTTTCGACAGCATGGTGTGCGTGAAGGTCGGGAGCTTGAGGTGGCACACGTTTAGTGATACCAACTTTTGCGATAGGAATTAAGATAGTTGAAATTCTTTGGTGTTTGACTGCAACGCCTTTGTTACAATAAGAACCTAGTGTTGACTGTCACAAAGGAAATTTGCTCGTTCATTTTTTTGGTCGTTCTAACCACGGCATTTTACCGTTCATTAAGAGTTAAGGCCTCACTGTGGCCCGTCGCGCTTCCTGGGAGCTGCTGATGACTCTTATAGTGCCCAGCTCATTTTCTTTCGTTCAACCAATGTTTAAACATCACTACTTTTGTTAACGCTAAATTATTGTTAGGAATTACCTCGCACCCTGTTTTCCGTGTCAGATTGCTGCTGCGAGAGCATGCAAAATTGAATGTAACCTTTTATGATCTGTACGGGCGTTTTGTTCGCTGGGCACAATACGTTCAGTTGAGAAATAATCAATAAACGGCCAATGAACAATTTTACCATTGAAAATTGAAATCTAAACTGTACGTTTCAGTTCTGATGAAGTCTTTGCTGAACCGTAATTGTTGCATCCAGCAGATTGAGAAGCCGTGTCTTGTTCCCGAAATTTCCCGTAAACGCGGGGAAATTTTCACAGCTAGTCACAGCAAGTCACGGCGCGGCAAATCCCAGCGCGGCAAGTCACGGCGCGGCAAGTCACAGCGCAGCTAGTCACAGCAAGTCCAAGCAAGTCATAGCGGGTCAAGTCACAACAAGTCACAGCGTGGCTAGTCACAGCAAGTCACAGCGCGGCAAGTCACAGCAAGTCACAGCGTGTCTAGTCACAGCTCATCACAAACTTCAAAGAAGTCCGCAACCCCGAGGTCAGCGCTCATTTACTCGGGAATTACTTTCCAGTAGGAGATCCCACTTAATCTTAACCGCCGAGGATGTCAGGAAAAGCCTCGAAACATGTAATGAGTTTCTCCAACTATATAACCTGCTCAGAACATCTCTCGAAACTTGACTGAACTCAAACTGACCTGAAAGAGAGAAATGCTACTTGCAAACCATCAACAAGAAACGCCTTATAACGCTGCAGTATTTCAGAATGAAGTTTACAAACGTATGTGTAGCTGTACGTTTGTAAACTTCATTCTGAAATTCTTCACTTCATTCTAAACTTCATTCTAATTTACAAACGTTTATGCAGTTATACGTTTGCAAACTTTATTCTGAAATACTTCATTCTAAACTTTATTCTAAACTTCATTCTCATTCAGCCCCGTCGAGCAATAAATTTGTAGGTAGAATAACAGAAGACTGCTGACGCCAGCCACAGGTAACTAACTGTAAGGTGTCAGCTTACTAAGAGAAAGCAAATCTGACAGCCCTGTATGTCATGGTGACACGACGAAATAAAAGAAAAAAAGAACAAAAACAGTTTATTTCCAATAAAGGTGATACAAAAAACGAAATTTGTTTTTAAATATCCTGACGTGAAGGTTTTCCGTTGATATACACACATGGGTATCGTAATACCATGTCCATACGAAATATCCATACAGCACGCACATCATCTCTGGACTCGTTAAGTGTGAGCTGAATTTTCAAACAGTGTACGTCATCGTTGAGATACAGCTAGCAGCGAATGTTTTCCAGGCAATTTGGCTACGCGCACCTCCACAATGTATGAACCCTCAAATACCCAACAGGTCACGAAAATAACCAAACAGGCCACGAAAATAGAGTTACTACAGTTATTGAACCTGAAAAGACCGCCAGTGTTGTTCCTGTGATCCAGTCACTGTAGGTTTGTATCGCTCGCGTTACCCTGCGTACGATCGTACAACTCCCGCATAGTGAGTACCCCAAATATCCAGCAGGCCAAGAAAATAGAGTGACTACATTCGCTCAACCTGAAAACATCGCAAAAGTTCACATGGTCCAGGCACTGTAGGTTAGTATCGCTCCCGTTACTCCGCATAGGAATTACACGACCGCATCATGCTGCTAATTTGAAGGCCCGTTCGTGCAGCCAGGGGTGTGGGCAGGTAAAGCGGTGCTGCTGTAGCGTGCGGTATACTACACTATAGCGTGAGATCTACCTCTGGCTAGTACTATAGCGTGAGGCCTAGCGCACTTATATAGCGTGAGATCTACCTCTAGCTAGTACTATAGCGTAAGGTCTACCTCTGGCTAGTACTATAGCGTGAGGCCTACCGCACTTATATAGCGTGAGATCTACCTCTAGCTAGTACTATAGCGTAAGGTCTACCTCTGGCTAGTACTATAGCGTGAGGCCTACCGCACTTATATAGCGTGAGATCTACCTCTAGCTAGTACTATAGCGTAAGGTCTACCACACTTATATAGCGTGAGATCTACCTCTATGCTAGTACTAAAGGTGAGGCCTACCACACTTATATAGCGTGAGATCTACCTCTAGCTAGTACTATAGCGTGAGGCCTACCGCACTTATATAGCGTGAGATCTACCTCTAGCTAGTACTATAGCGTGAGGCCTACCACACTTATATAGCGTGAGATCTACCTCTAGCTAGTACTATAGCGTGAGGCTTGCCCCATTTATACAGCATAAGATCTACCTCTAGCTAGTACTATGACGTGCGGTCTACCGCACTATAGAGTTAGATTTACCTCTAGCTAGTACTATAGCGTGAGTTTAGGTTAGGTTACTAATCGATATTACTTATTTCCATACATTTAATATAGCGATGAACAGTTAATTTCTAAATTTCATCTCAGATGTACATAAGATGTACATCTCATTTGTACTTCTCAAACTGCACACCTGGATGGGCGATGTATGGCGGGAGACCTCACGCTATAGTAGCACCGCCATGACGGGTCACTGTTTACGTGGCACGCGCAATTGGGAAACGATTTTCATTCTATTTTTATTTCGTTCATTGCATTTTTATTCCAATTCCTCCCTCTGCACACGAACTCAAATTGTAGAGCCAATTCAAATCGATAGACCAACGAATTACCTTTTGCTCACGCGATGGGAGAGCAATTTTATCAGAGTACGAAAACCAGCACGCAATTAACTCAAGCAATGAGTATGAAAGCATTAAAGGATGAGCAGCACTCACCGGTAAGCACTCCAGTCGGGATCTCGGGGCACGTCAGCAGCGCATGTCCCGACCAGGAATATTCCAGGGGCAGAGTTTTATCCGCAAATCAGATAGGCCATCAGAGTGCGGGCCGGCAATTCCAGGATCGGTCTTTGCGACCGCCGTCCCTCAACCGAGCGGAATGTGAGCTCGCTTTGATGTGGCCTCGCTTTAGATAAAACGCTTCCAAATATCGGCCTACAAAATGCCCCTGGCAGCCGCCTGTCACCAGGAGTGAGCTGCTGTGCAGTGCAGTGCAGTGCTGTGTAGTGCTGTGAAGTGTTGTGCAGGCTGTGCAGTGTTGTGAAGTGCTGTGCAGTTTTGTGAAGTGTTGTGAAGTGTGTTGAAGTGTTGTGAAGTGCTGCGTATGCTATGCAGTGCTGTGCATGCTGTGCATGCTGTGCAGTGCCAATCCAAAAGAAAAGGCGGGACACAGTGTTTTGCGAGGCAGCACAAGTTGCCGCGTTTGAAAGGGGAAAATAAACGGGACGTGAAATTTTCTGTAATTTGGAGTTACTCACATTTAATTGGGATAACTCACAACTTTCCACGCAAGAGAACTCCAGTGAACCACTCTCCTGTTTTTTTAAGAAGGAACTAAATTTTGGATCTTGCTAAAGCAGGCAAACAATCCCAGGAATTTCGCCCCCACCACTGCACACACAGTCCACAAAGCGCTCTAGCCCTGCACTCGCGCGGCCTCCGTTGGCAGAGCGCAGTTGGGACTCTCGTATTCTGCAGCGGCCCTCCAGCGACGGTCCCCTCGCTGGGCTTGTGCTGAATGCGCGAGTGTTGCTGCATCACAGACTTCATTGAATACTCGATTTTTGCGCGCTGGCAGACAGGGGCTGGTGTTGTGGAGGTGCACACCTGGAGGTGTGGAGGTACTGTGGAGGTGATGTTGCTAGAGTTCTGGTGGTGCTGGTATTGTGGTGGTGATGTTGCTAGAGTTGTGGAGGTGCTGGAAGACGTGGTAGTTATGGTGGTGTTGGTATTGTGGTGGTGGTGGTGCTGGTATTGTGGTGGTGGTTTTACTGGTATTGTGGTGGTGATGTTACTAGAGTTTTGAAGGTTGTGGTGTTGCTGGTGTTACTGTGATGATGGTTGTGTTGCGCACGTTGTTTTGATGGTGGTTCTGCTGATAGCGTTACCATTGATGCAGTGGTTACTTTGTTGTTTTGCTCACAATAGTGTTGCTGCAACTGATCCTTGATTTGATGGTTTCTAAGATCCTGGAAGTGGTATAGATGCTCTGTATGGTCTCTGTGATGGGGTATACCTATAAAGTTTCTTCAGAGCTGTTCAATGAAAGTTGTGAACTATTCAATGAGTGGTGTATACTGCCCGTCAAAAATGACGAGATTCGATATTTTCCTTACATAAATCCTCCAGATATGAATGAAAACAAATATATCCATCTTGATAGTACCCCCGATTAAAAATTTTTTTGTACTTGTGCACTGGTGAAACTCGTATCACAGATACGGTCATTAAACATCCTTCAAATCAAATTAAAGAAGCTGTTTCTTAAGAAGCAGACACTAAAAAAAAATAAAAACACCAAGGGTTTTATTAGGTAAGATAAGGCAGAAGCAGCCTGGACATAAGTTACGATCGCGTTAGCTTTAACATCCTTGCAATAAAAGGAAAAATTATATTTTGAGCATAAGAGGCCTCCGCGGAGGCTTAAGGCTGTCTGCCCCCAAACAAATGTGCACGACAGAAAATGCATGTTTAAATCACTATTATAAAAGAAGCTGCGTCCGTCCGTCCGTGTGTCACACTCTGCTATAATCGATAGCTTTGATAGCAACAAGGATAAAGCTTAAGAAAAACAAAAAATATTCTATTGCATTATTTTTCTGTGGAGATTCAATTCCCTTTCACTTGCATTATGGTATCCAGAATACGGAATCGGCTTATTTTTACAAATAAAAATTTTCTTTTGAGCTTTCTTCGTTGAAATTTATCATGATGCTTTGATATTTTTAATTGATAATGCGAAAAGAAATATTTTAAGTTCATTTGACCAGTAACCAGGCTACCACTCAGTATTAAAGGCCCAAGATTTTGGAACTTGAGTTAATGTTTTCGAAATTGTGATTTTCTTGAAAAGATTCGAAGAGATGATAGACGACATTTCAGAATAAAATTCCGGCAAAAGAGGCCACCATGGATAGAAATGTGTCCAACAAGAAGAGAGAAGTAGCAAGACTTCGACAGCAAGAAAAACGCCGAAGTCGATCGGATGAACAACGCGAAATGGCTAGACGAAGCAATGCTGCTCGCCAACGAGAAGCTAGAGCTAAATTGACCCTTGACCGGCGTTTTGAAATTTTACGGAATAATGCAGAGCAGCACCGAGTAGCTAGAGAGAGCTTAACACATGAAAGAAGCGAGGAAATTCTTCGGCATAATGCTGGATTACATCAAGTGACACGAGAGAATTTAACTCAAGAAAAAAGGGATGAAATTCTCAAGTCTAATGCCGAATAGCATCGACTTGCCACTAGTACACAATAAATTATTTTGTTGCCTAAAGCATCACGAGAATATTTTTAAGATTTAAGCATTTTGAATGCTGCTTTTTAATGTATTGATGGCTCATGTAAATCGATTTGGTCGGCACAAAAATTTTGAATAATATTTATATAAAGCGTGTGTGGACTCCGTGCTTTTGACTGCTGTGGCTTCAAGATTTCCAGAACTAACTTCACGTTATCCGTATTTTCACCCGAAGAGACCTAAATTTAAAACTAATCTACAGAAGGGACAATTGGGTTACTGTTTCAGAATGATTTGGTTCCCTGATAGTGTAAAAACTGTACCTATGGGCCATGACATAACTCAAACATGTATTGTCCCACCGTACGGAGCATGTTTAAATCCTTGAAAAATTTTCTTTACCTAGTATGCTGCAGTTGAAGATAAGTTTCGGATTCAAACAGGAACATAAATTTTCTACTCACACTAACAAATATGCTTCAAAATACTTAACACAACACGTTTTTCCCATGTCCGATGTCAAAATAGCCAAAAATATTTTAAACGTTCATTCAATATATATTACGGCTTGAAGCGGCAGAATGATTGCAGAATTTTTGCAGAGGTTGCACATGGGCACTAAACTGAGGTGTCTTAAACTTTCAAATGTCAATAATTTTGACTTATAAAGTAAGTGACAGAAAAAAAGTGGCAACATGGAAAGTTATGTAGTAAACTTTGTGATTTAGTTAACAATCGTCTGGTAACACACATGAAGTCTTAACAAACATAATAGCGCGTTACCAGCTACAGTATGTCAATGTAAGAAAAAAGTAGCGGTATTTATGGTATTCGTAATTTTGTACCCCAATTTACAGTCATCCAGCCACATACATAGACCCATAACATAACGGCCACAGTTACTGTACAACAACCTAACACAACCCGAGGCCAGTTTTGTACGTCAGCGCGCATTAACGGCTGACAAGCAGAGGTTGTCAGCGGCAGAAGAGCGCCCATCGCAGCGGCGGACAATGGGAGGACGATCAATGTAGCAGACTAGCAGGAGCCGCTGCCCTATCTGAGGGGTCACCCGGCCGCCTCTACACCAGGTCACGCCCTCCAGACAATGGGTCGTGAGTGGTCACACCCTTCATACAATGGGTCGTGAGTGGGAGCCCGTGAACATGAAGAGCCACTGATGAAGCCCGGGCGCATATTCACTCTAATGAAATTTTATTCTCTATTTTGAAACCCAAGTAATGTGTGAGTTGTCTGTCTCAGCGAAGCGGGATGCACGATCTTCAAAACGTGACCCTTATTTTGTGTTTTTTTTGGGGACTTGAACAGGATCCGCAACAAACGATGAATTTGCATTACCATCGACCACGACATTAGAGGAACTGAGAGGAATGTGGTGTACTTAATAAAGAGTTAAGGACGACACTATTGATTTCAGATCAATTTCTCAACCCCTGTCATGAACCTCAATTATACAAAATAATTCTACGCTTATTCGAATACAGCCGGACACCTAACTCAATAATGATTCTCGAACAATTGATTTCAGCATTCAGAAAAGCCGGTGCCTGATTTGTAATAGGGTCACCAGAAGGTTGAGGGCCAGAACGCCGTCTCTGCAAATTCTGGCCCGACGGCGTCTCCGAACGACTAACTGATGAACAAACATTTCGTTTCCGTCCAGCAAAAAGTGGCCTTCCTGACAACCATTAGGAGCCAAGTCGTAAAACTTCTGAGTCAAACATCAAATAAAAGAGCGTTTCACAGCCTCCCTTTTTTCCTGCTGTGGGCGATAATTTGTTTCAATTAAAAGGTCGCTGGAACAACTCGCTGTATCCCTTCCATTCTTCCAGGGTGCGATGCCGCGTTACTGCCGAGATGGGGCGCGATACGAGCTGGGCCGCATCAGTCCGAGCGCGAAGCTTGGGCCAAAAATTCAGGATATGGAGGTCTATAAAACCTGAATTACGACTCGCCCAAACTGAGATGGATTACGAAACTCTGACGTGGAGCGCCTAACCGATAGCTCGCAGTCCGCAGTCAGCTTAAATAATTATGAAGATGGAGATAGATAAGCCCTGTAGCCTAGTCAAATTTCCATAGCAATGAGACGAGACTACAAAAGGCCATTTCCATTCACCAAAGGCAACTGGTATTTCGCCTAAGCGTGTGTGTACTAGTGGGGTCTATCGTCGTCTCATGTTGAAAATATCGTTGGACCAAAAATCAATTTATTTCCCGAGGAAATATAAGGTCCTGATAACACGCTCCCAACCAGCCAGCTCCATCATAAACAGCGTTCAGTATGGCACAGTCGGACGAAGTTGACCTTACTGAACATGAATGCTGGAGAAAATTTACTGTAATTGTTTTCAGGGAGACGAGGTTGAAAACAGCCTTGCTGCAGCAGCTGGTTCTGAATCTGAAAAACTTTGTCGTCCCAGATTTTATTTTTACTTATTTTAATGAGTTTATCCCTTGTAGCTGAGAGGACTGATTTCGGCCATCATTTAGCGCAGCAAAGAAATTTTCTCATTAGCTCTTCAGGATAAAAATATGCTCAAATTACGGCAGCACTTCTTAAAGCCATCGATCACACATTCATTCCTCCAAAATGGTGTTCCTCAACTACTTTTTTCATACTCTTTTTCGCTCATACTTTCTTTCATTCGTACTCTCTTTTGCTCAAACTTTCTTTCGTTCATACTTTCCACTATACACACACACTACCCTCTGTTCACACCTCTCTCTGTTCACACCTCCCTCTGTTCACACCTCCCACTGTCCACACCTCCCTCTGTTCACACCTCTCACTGTCCACACCTCCCTCTGTTCTCACCTCCCTCTGTTCACACCTCCCGCTGTCCACACCTCCCTCTGTTCACACCTCCCTCTGTTCACACCTCCCTCTGTTCACACCTCCCTCTGTTCACACCTCCCTCTGTTCACACCTCTCTCTGTTCACACCTCCCTCTGTTCTCACCTCCCTCTGTTCACACCTCTCGCTGTCCACACCTCCCTCTGTTCACACCTCTCTCTGTTAACACCTCCCTCTGTTCACACCTCCCTCTGTCCACACCTCCCTCTGTTCACACCTCCCTCTGTTCACACCTCCCTCTGTTCACACCTCCCTCTGTCCACACCTCCCTCTGTTCACACCTCCCTCTGTTCACACCTCCCTCTGTTCACACCTCCCTCGGTTCATACCTCCTTCTCTTCAAACTGCCCTTCATTCGTATTTCTACACCAATATAAATAAAGAAATGAGGCTAGCGACCCACCCAAAATTTAGTCCTGCAATCCATTCAGAAAAGAGAAATTTCGCAATAAACACAACCTCAAATAGCGCAAGTTTAAATTAGAACGATTCGTATTGAGGAGTCCGTAAGTTCGGCCTGCACATAGATCTTAACTTGGGAATAACTTCTACCGCGCTCCTATTTAGGGCTGAAAATGAACGAGATAACGCTTCAAAATTATTAGAATTAGTTCATGCAACGCGAGAGCTCCCTCCCTCCATCGTATTTACCGATAAAATAATGTCGAGAATCTCTATCATTCAAAACTTCCATCTCGCATTCTCAATTTCTCAATCGTTGAGATGCGAGTGAAACTGAGTTACATTTTAAACATTTTCATTCGGATACCATGACAAAAACAAGTAGCAGTTGGCACGCAGAACCTTTTCGAGGCTTTCTGCACCTTTAATTCAGTTTTTGCAAAGAAGTTGGGCGCTGGCGGCCCTCAAGTTTTTACGAGGGTGCAGCCTGGGCTGTCAAGTGGACACTCGCACGGCGGCAGAACTCAGAAGCACGGACCTTGATACAGCCATCGATTGCCTTCAGCTAGACTTTTGCAGCGTTCTTGTCACGCAGTGCGTGAGTGCATTGTTCTTTTGTCACGCAGTGCATGAGTGCATTGATCTTATGTCCCGCTGTGCGTGAGTGCATTGTTCTTGTGTCACGAAGTGCGTGAGTGCATTGTTCTTGTGTCACGAAGTGCGTGAGTGCATTGTTCTTATATCACGCAGTGCGTGAGTGCATTGTTCTCGTGTCACGCAGTGTGTGAGTGCATTGTTCTTATATCACGCAGTGCGGGAGTGCATTGTTCTTATATCACGCAGTGCGTGAGTGCATTGTTCTTGTATCACGCAGTGCGTGAGTGCATTGTTCTTATGTCACGCAGTGCGTGAGTGCATTGTTCTTATATCACGCAGTGCGTGAGTGCATTGTTCTTATATCACGCAGTGCGTGAGTGCATTGTTCTTGTATCACGCAGCGCGTGAGTGCATTATTCTCGTGTCACGCAGTGCGTGAGTGCATTGTTCTTATATCACGCAGTGCGTGAGTGCATTGTTCTTATATCACGCAGTGCGTGAGTGCATTGTTCTCGTGTCACGCAGTGCGTGAATGCATTGTTCTTATATCACGCAGTGCGTGAGTGCATTGTTCTCGTGTCACGCAGTGCGTGAGTGCATTGTTCTTATATCACGCAGTGCGTGAGTGCATTGTTCTTGTGTCACGAAGTGCGTGAGTGCATTGTTCTTATATCACGCAGTGCGTGAGTGCATTGTTCTTGTGTCACGCAGTGCGTAAGTGCATTGTTCTTATATCACGCAGTGCGTGAGTGCATTGTTCTTATATCACGCAGTGCGTGAGTGCATTGTTCATGTGTCACGCAGTGCGTGAGTGCATTGTTTTTATGTCACGCAGTGCGTGAGTGCATTGTTCTTGTATCACGCAGTGCGTGAGTGCATTGTTCTTATGTCACGCAGTGCGTGAGTGCATTGTTCTTGTATCACGCAGTGCGTGAGTGCATTGTTCTTATGTCACGCAGTGCGTGAGTGCATTGTTTTTATGTCACGAAGTGCGTGAGTGCATTGTTCTTATGTTACGCAGTGCGTGAACCCATTGTTTTTGTGTCACGCAGTGCGTGAGTGCATTGTTCTTATGTCACAAAGTGGGTGAGTTCATTGTTCTTATGTCACGCAGTGCGTGAGTGCATTTTTTTTATGTCACGAAGTGCGTGAGTGCATTGTTCTTATGTTACGCAGTGCGTGAGTCCATTGTTTTTGTGTCACGCAGTGCGTGAGTGCACTGTTCTTATGTCACAAAGTGAGTGAGTTCATTGTTCTTATGTCACGCAGTGCGTGAGTGTATTGTTCTTAAGTCACGCAGTGCGTGAGTGCATTGTTCTTATGTCACGCAGAGTGTGTGTGTACATCGTTGTTGTGTCATGCTGTGTGAGTATTTGTTGTTCTTGTGTTAGGCTCAGCGTAGGTTTATGGTTTCCGCGCCACGCACTGCATGTGTTCGTTGAATCCCATGCAGTACGTGCAAAAAAGTCTATTATTTGTCATTTAAGTCGGTAAAAAAATCAATCTCAGATGATTTTTGATTAGTTCTTTATCATTGCGGGTACATACTACACGCTCAGTATCCCTTGATATTACTAATTTATTTCATCCCTAACTTCAACTCAAGGTGTTGATCACTTTTTGCTGCAATCACTCGCTTGTAACAACCACTCCCTGACTACAACCACTCTCTCGTTACAACCACTCGCTCGATACAACCACTCGCTCACTATAATTACTCACTACAATCATTCACTACAACAACTCACCACAACCACTGACACAACCTCATGCACAACACACTTGCCACTCAAGAACTTCCCCTCGGGAGAGAAGATGAGCCCCACACTCACTCGAGAACGTAGGGCCTACACACACGGCCGCCTCGTGAGACGAAGAGAGATAGGGCAGGAAGCAAATTAAATTGAAGCTTTGATGCACAACAATGCATCCACAGCGCAATACTTTGTTTTCTCGCGTGTTAAGTTCAAGTTGAAACAAATCAATTCTTGTACTTTGCTTTCTTTTTTGATATTGTATTTTCAATAGATCGATTTTTGACATTATATTTCCAGTAGGTCGATTCTTAGGGAATCTCGGGCGTAAGCACTCTTTAGATAGCCACTCAGGACAGATATGCTTCACTGAGTTACGAGATGACTTCAAGTAGGGATCTGCAGGAGGCGCCTTGCACTGGCTGAGTTGCTTTCCCTGCACACGCGTTGAAGTTGCGAAATACTGCAATATTTATCAACATTTTCACAAACTTGCTCTAGAATATTTTTATCGGAAGATTATCCTATCAAGATTTATATTAGAGAGCTGTTTTAGACATCATGATTGAATCCTCCTGTAAACTATCAAGAACATTGAAATACGACACTATTTGTCTACAATATTTTCACAAATTGCTATTGAATGCGTACATCACAGATTTATCTGCTCAAGTAAGATATTCACCACGACTGAACTTCAAGCCTGAATTGTAACAAAATTTCTCAGGCAATGACATAACTTCATTTAACTCGACTTCGGCCGGCAAAAAATTCCTTCTAAACATAGTAAGTTCATTACTGACTTCATAACTCTCAATGAGGGTATCAGGTTATCGAATGAAATTTAAATTTAGAAAAAAACAAGCAATGATCAAAGGAAGCTAATCGAATTTGAAAAGGCACTTTTCAGAGACCGCAAACAATCTAAAAATAGGCGCGTCGCTGCAAGCGGGATTTTATTCGACTGTGCCACACGAGGTATTGGGAAAAGGCGTTTTTGCGCCACGAACTCCAACCGTCAATATTGAAGGTTGCACAGCATACTTAATTAATAAAGCACAAAAACATTTCTGTTTTGATCACTTTGTATTTTCGATTACAAAACAGCCGCTAACTCCAACCGTCAATGTTGAAGGTTGCAAAATCTATGCTATAATAAGAGCCGCGTCCGTCCGTCCGTCCGTCCGTCTCTCTGTCTGTCCGAAGCCAGCCTGCAGTGTGTGATGAGCGTATCTGTGATACAAGCTCCAGCCCTATATGACGGGCCGTGTTCACGCGGCCTCATCAACTCTCGAGAGATTGTATTTTTTTATTTCTTACGGCCTTTCTCTCATTTCGTTCTCTTTTTTATTTCAAATAAAGGGGGGTGGACTAGTGTACTTAATAAAGCATAAAAATAATTAATTGCTTTGTCTTTTCCATGAAAAATGTTTTTTTTTAAATCGATTCAGATGTTTAAGCCTAATGCCAATTTTCAATGCATTTTCATAACGTAGTATGTTGATTTTAATCTCACAATTTTTTTTCTTTTGCTTCTGCTTTCATTCAAGAGGGAACGGTAAACAAATCGGGGCTGTCAAATTGGCTGGGCTCGCGAGGCACTGAGGAAATATTTAATTTCGGTGTTAGAATCCAAGCAATCAGCCTAGCGATCATGTTGCACTGAAGTGCTTTACCACAATGAGAGTTGCCATTGTGTAGTGTGGATTCTTATAGATTTGTGCGCATGATGCACTGCGTTCACTGAAATTAACTGTTAAATGAAAACATCAATTTATGTTGAAGGAAGTGTCTTACAGTTTTCATGAACTTTGGAAGACTTTATTAGTTACGTCGTCTATAGAAGCTCGAATTTAATGTACACAAAACAGCAGCCTGTTTTTAAAATGAAAAAAATTTTCGTCCATTTTTGAATATTCAAGCTCTAATGACTTCTTTTAAAATAGGCGAATCCTATAATCGATTGCATCAACTATACTAAAAATACTCGAATATTGCTCACTGTTCTACTGCACCAATAACGACGCATGATCTTTCACGTACATTCCCAACTGAAATTCAGCGATACACGTGAACTGCATGTCACTGCTGCACTTGAATCCTGTGATGTGAGCGCTCCAATTTATTGCCCAATAGAGTAACTCTCAAAATGCCAGTCATTCGGAACGACATGGGAGAAAGTCAGGGGAAGTCTAGCCAGTAAACCTAATAAAAAATAACACCGCCAAAAAAAGCTGCCTTGCCAAATAAAGACGTAGGTCTCTCGCAAGCGAAAGTTAATCATGAATAATGAAGATGCCTCGAATCAAATCTAAACGCTCCGTAAGCTTTGCGATGATCGTTGTCACCAAATACTCGAAAAATTAGAGGGTAGCAAGGGGCAAGACTGGACACAAGGCAAAGCTCTTCCTCCTCTTGCATATTCAGAGGACAGGCCGTGTCATGTCACTGGACCACCATGATGGCGACATTTCACTGCAAAGCGTCCTCCAATTGCCCGCAATTCAGCTATGAAATTGAAGCCAGAGCCGCACAGTGAGCGTTCGCTCCGCCAAGTCCAAGCGCAGTCATCTCGAGTCGACTCGAAGGGGGCGTGTCATCTTCTATCTTAGGTCGCCTTTCGTCATGCAAATACAGAAGAAGTTCATCGCAGTCAATAAGCTAGTTAGGATGCAGGGCTCGGTTATGGCGAGATTAGATGCGCTAGCTATGGACAGAAACGTAATTGCCTGGCAGCGAAGTCTCCCTCCAGAGCGGCCTTGGAAGCTACCTCCTGATTGGCCGGCGCACTGAGCTGGAAGCCAGGCTCGTACTACGCGCGTCTGCGGAGTGCCCGCAACCACACTAATGTTCCGTGAAACTTCAAGGTAACGATTTAATGCAGTCCCTCGGAAGGTGATGCTGTAGTCGACGTGTATTTATAAACGTTGTACATGAACGAGCTGCCCTGTCGGCTCGATGGCGCGGCCATTATCGCAGCTTGTACTGACTTTATTAAAACCGAGGCTAAGGAGAGGAGGATTGTCTGCTCTGCACCTCTGAAGCCCACAAGCTAAGTGGATTCGAATTAATTAGAATGCTGTCTACTGAAGATTACATGCACGTTACTTCATTAGAAATGAACGAGGCAAAGTAATGGAACAAGTCTAGGTCTAGAATGAGGAAGTAAAAATCAATTGTGTGATATTACTAATAAAAAATTTGCGCATAACAGGAGCCGGCTGAAAAATTAATCTCACCAAAAAAGTTAAAAGTAGGGCTATAAAACTATAACATAAATATTCAACAACTTATAACACAGTACGTAAAATACTATAGAGAAGAATTTAGGCAGTAGCTACTTTAAATCATACTCAGTAACAGCAAGGCTCGAAAATATTATATTCTTATAAACGCGATTTTTCACAAGCGTCGACCAAGCACACTTGATGTTTTGGAACATTAGTGTTGAAGAAACACAAAAGGACTTTGGGAAAATAGAGATATTTTCAAAAAAATTCAGGGGACACGCCACACAGCAACTCACCTCTAAATATCTACGACGCCCAATAAAGCAGAAATATTTTTTCAGTCTAGGATTTTTCTCAGTACTCTACGCAAATGCAAACTTTCACAAAAATTTCCTCCGGAGCTCAAATATGATGTACACTTGAGGCAATATCAAACATTCCGTTAGAGAAAAGCTCAAGATAACAAGCACCGTCAATTAAAACAGAGTCAATTTTTTAGTTCAATAAAACCGAAGCGAAATGCAACTTACGCAAAATACTCAGGAGCGAAAAACTGAACCTCTCGACATGGTAGCAAAAATTTACAATTCACGACAGTGATAAACACAAGAATCACGCTAAGCCAAGTTAAAGCTAAGCGAAGCAAAACTTCCCTTCAAACACATTAAAACTCTTATTGTTGGCTATCGAAGTATTTAATATTAACTGTGGCTGAATCCTCTTTCTTTCGCAAGCAGCCATGTCCATACTTTCATGCGCTCAAGTTGGTTTAGCATTCGAGAGTTGCTCAGCAGCATGGGAGTTGTTTTCAAGCGCGAGGACCGTTTTTATGCACCAGAGCTGTTCCCAAATTATTCTGAAATTCTCTTGTATTAATGAGAAATTACCTTCTTTCCATAAAAGAGAGCTGCCCTCATGCACGAGGACCGTTTTCTTACAGGAGACCAGCTTCCATACACCCAATCTTTTTGCATTCATGAGGTCCGAGAGGAAAATTTTGCGACCCCCGCAAGACCTCCTAAAGCGAAGGCGTCTGCCAAGGACGTTGTACGCTGTGATTTCGTCGGAGTATCGAAAACGTCGGGAAAACCCAAAAAATAATAATAAATCATGAAGTCTGCCTCTATACATGAAAGCTATTTGTACTACGAGTTATTTTCATTCATGAGCTCTCCTTCCACGCATGAAAAATGTTTCTAAAACACAAAAGTTGTCATGCATGAGGTTTGTTTTCATGCATGAAAGCTGCTTCCATATGTAAGAGTTGTTTTCATGTATGAAAGCTGTTTTTAAGAGCCTACTATATGTAAGAGCTGTTTTGTAAAAGCTGTTCCATGCATATCTGAGAGCTGTTTTCATGCTTGAAAATTGTTTCCCTTCATGAAAGTTTTCGCCAAACTTAAGCATTGCGTCCATGCATGAGAGCGGTAGCGCGTGTGCGGGTGACCGCAAAGTCCCAGCCAAGACATTAACTGGTCGTATGAGAGTGGAGATTCTCAACACGACAGCTATGGCTCCCCAGGGGGCAGTAGCGGAAGTTTAAGGGCACACAGAGTCCAGGGAGAGTTTCTGGATAGCAAGCTAAATTAGCTAACAAGTTGTTGTTCCCCCCGCCCCGAGGCTCAATATTACAAAACACTTCTTCTTGTCACTCTGCTATATTGAACGATAATTCTGCCACGCCCTGAGGGGAAGGAGAGACTCGCAAATACATGTTGACATTCTGTGAAAATTTTCGCGGGATGGCCAATCGAATTAAATAAATTGGATTCCGCTGTAAAAACGAAAAAAATTAGTGATACGCGTACATTTTTCATTATACATAAATAATCCTTGAAATTGTTCAACACAAACAAGAGCTTACACAGACACACCAGGACCTTCTTGACTCACATCCAACTGCGTACGTTAGTTAATGTATCTTAGCCCAGACAGTTTTGATGTTTTATAGGATATAAATTCACACATAGTGCGGTAAAAGACGTTTTTGTTCATCACCTCTAATCTAGTAAAAGGTTAAAATCATATTTTATGACTGTTTTCCCTCGCTTATTCGTTTGAGGATTATCTAATCTCCAGTTTTCGTTTTAGGATAAAAAGGAAAGCCAACGTGGCTAAGAATATCATGATAAAAAACAAACGTTTCGGATTATGAAAAATCCATCTTCAGTGTTCTGAAATACAAAGCATTTCAGAACACTGACGATGGATTTTTATAATCCGAAACGTTTGTTTTTTATCATGATATTCTTAGCCACGTTGGTTTCCTTTTTTATCGTAAAAATGAGATTTCCCAGGAATCAATCTATTTCATTTATTTAGTGACCAGTTTTCGTTAATTTGTCAGTGAAGGCTTACGATCGTTTCAAACCACAGTTGCATACGTCACCTACATCTTCCCTCAATATGTTTTTAACGAAGATAATTCACACTCATGGTCACTCAGCTGAAAATTCTGAACTTTCTTTAAGCCGATAACTGGTTTTATTCAAATCAGCTTCAAAATATCAGAAGCAAACTTACAAAATAAAGCGAAGTGACCTAACCAAACCCACGAATTTAAACTCCGTATTAATTCCCCCTTTTAATTTTTTCCCGTGGTATCGGAATAGCAGTCTTCTCTACAAGTCAGCTGATCAAAACTGGGGATTGTCGTGAAGCTTGTTCAAGGCGACGGAAAATGATCTGATGGCTGACTTGAAGCCCTCTCAAAAGCTCAGCGTTGCTTGTTAAATGAACGGAAAGAGGAGAGTGACAAGCTTTGATATTTCTTTCGTTGCTTAATCTAAAACTGGATGTCTTTACTGGAGCCGTATTTACTTCGTTTGGTTCAGTGAAGACAGCATAATAGGCTCAAGTGGGTCTTCAGTGCTCTTAAATCATCGTAATTGTGGAAAATTTCGCTCGATATCCTGCGTTCAATGATGCTTGAGCGAATAATCAGTCTATTAGAAATTGCTAGCTTAAAGCTCGCAGCTATAGAAAGCGAAAACTCGGTTCGATATTTCTGCGTTCACCTTGCACATGGAAACTATTTTCATCTTCTAGACCTTAGAACACCTTTGAATTTTAACTAACTCATGATGGTTACTGCGCTAGAACAGAATGCTCAACAAAACAGAACCAAAAATAGGAGTCACTGCAAAACATTTATATGTGTTTTCAAACAATTTAAATGGTGATTATTTGTTCGAAAACCGATTCTCGTAAAAGAACTAAATTGAGGAGAGAAATGCTTCACGTGGGAATAACATTTACAATAGGAAGACAAGTTCTCGCTCAACTAAATAGTAGGAGATTTAGGCCTCATTTACGAAGGAAAGGGATAAGAGACGAAAAACCTACGGCTCATAGTTAAAATTACTGTAGCTACAGCTTAAGCACACTGATCTCTGCAACTCTCATACTTCAGTTAACTTCGTTCACAGCAAAATTTCCTTTTCGCCGTGACCAACGGCAATAAATTTGTTATAGCTACTGAAGATTAGCGCTGAACACGAAATGACCTTGCATATTGAGTCAGAGCGTTTCTATCAGCAGATCCTGTTTTAGTTAGACGAGCGCGCGTTCGCTGAAGCGAACCGGTAGTTCAATCTTCAGCCGCCGCTGGAGTTCCGCCTTCAGCTACCGCAGTTTGGCCGCATTGTGAGCGGGAGCGCCAGAATAACATTAAGATTCCGCCTTCTCCTCCTGCCGGCGACGCCATCTTTTATTCAAAGGGAACTCCAGGTAACAAATCGAGCATTCGTCGAGCTGTGAGGATCATGAGAGTAAAGCCAAATTTCTCTTCTTTCAACGAACGTAAAATTCGTGCCAGTCAAGTCACAAGTATGTGATGCAATAAACGCGTTTAGAAGTGTGCTTTGAAAAACTGTCTTTCTGAATCAAGCAAAGAGAATAACACAACACACTATTACTCTTGAAATTATATTTTCAATTATGGCTTTCAGCGCATAGCATAAGTCTCTGATAACTAAAATTCTAAACAATTTTGTTTACGCTACGTATGTTCAAAAACTATATTGTTTAGAATGGGATTAAATACGGTCATGTGTATTCGCAAGCTACAGGTAATGCACAGGAAGCAAATGCAATTATATTCATTTTTTCACGCGCGATTCAAGTCAAATTATTATAGTCATTATTATATTAATTAGATTAAAATTCACTAGCCCCTGCAGAGGCGGTCTGAAGCGTGAGCGAAGAGAAAATACCAACTAAATGGTATGGTCTCAAGACAACGAAAAATTTATGTTCCTACACATGAAACCCTGCGCAGAGAAAAAGCATTTGAGAAACAGAGGAGAAATGACAAAAAATGGGCTAAAAAAAGACCTGAAAACAGAAAGGAGCAAATGCGGAAGGAAAGATAGAAGCCCCCAAAGTCCATCAATAACTGAGGTGAGCTCACAGTATCTCCCCTGGGGCGCCAGTCTCCGTGGCGTAGGATGGACAACCCTACCGTACCTGACCCTGTTGTTTATCCTACGCCCTCTCAGGGGTTCGTGTAAAAATTAAAAAGTAAATTTTCACAAGAGTTTAAATGGAAACCTTTTCATCTTAGGTTTATGCACTAAAATGAATGATGCCTGAGCGTTGAGCGACAGGAACAGATGCCCAAAAAAACAGAAAAAGTTTGTTTCCCCTCCACTTTTACGTGAGGGATGTTACAGGGGGTCGTTCGAACTTCGCTGGCGTGAAGCAACTTTGTGCAAGCAAAAACGAAATAACAATTGTATATATTTCTAAAATTGTCTATTTCTAGAACGATTGTCTGTACTTCTATAACGATTATCCGTAACGATTGTCTGTATTTATAGGATTGTGTGTGTTTCTAGGACGATTGGCTGTATTTCTGTAACAATTGTTTGTATTTCTAGATAACTATACTATCAATTTCTTAAATTTTCAAGTGTTTGAATTCATACTTCAAGGAAAATGTTGAGTGTATCGCATAGAAAAATATGTAGATGTTGCAAACAATTCGAAAAATCATACCGCCATATTTTATGCACTTGATTGTTGGCTCGACAATATCCCGCACTTAAAATTCATATTAGATCAACACGTATCTGTATTGTAAGTCATGACACGGTCGTATCGCACAGGCTTAATTTAAGGCACGACAAGACAAAGGATAGGTCAAAGTAAAGCCACCAAATTCAAGTCTCCTTGGCCACAGGATAGTTGTGAAATACAAAACGCCCTCATTTTTTGCAGGCTATTTTATGTGGTCTGCGAAGGTCATCTGGCTTCGTGATGGTCGCATCTCAGTAATTGAGTTAAGGAAAATATCGTTAGGAGGAAGAGACCATAAAAGTGGTTTACTATCTCAAGGCCATCCAGCGCTCCATGCCACCTCGCGCTGCGGCCGCTGGACGATTGCTGTCCCAGAGCTGATTGAAAAGCTCCCTGTGCTGTTATTTGAGCCGTGCTTATTTTGCTCTGTTACCATGTGCTTTATTTGAGCTGCTATCATTCTTGTCTGAGCCGCGCTTAGTTTACTCCGCTGTTTTTGCTTTCTTGTACTCATCTCTTCTTTGTTTACTCGGCTGCTCTTGCTTTCTTTTGAGAGAGAATCTCATTCTTGTCTGATCGAGCCTTGCTTAGTTTACTCGGTTACTCATGCTTTCTTGTGCTCATTTCATTGGGCTGTACTTTGTTTCCTCGGCTGCTCTTGCTTTTTTGAGCTGATCTTGTCTTAAACCTGCTTATTTTACTACGTTCGTCATGCTCATTTAAAGCTGATCTCATTCTTTTTTGAGCTGTGCTTATTATGCTCGGTTACTCTTACTTTGTTTGTGCTAATTTCATTCTTTTTTGAGATGATCATGGTTCTATTGTCACAGCCACTTTTGATGGTTATATATTTTTTATTTATTTTATATAAAATATCTTTCATGTAACCGATTCAAAAACTATGTGAAAAACCAGATAAGAACATCACAAAAGAGCTAATTTACGTTAAAGTTTTCTCAATTTAAAACTGACTTTGAAAAGATTTGGCGCCTCCTTAATTCTTGCTGTAAACCGAATAACGCTGATAAAAAGAAAATTGAATATGTTGTTCAAGGTAATGTAAAATATCATGAGAAGAAAGAAATTGATAATCTCTTTAACAACTTCTTCGTAGACGTAGGGAAAACTATAGCTGATGGTATTCCAAGTTAACCTACTGATCCCCTGGAATACATGGATCATATTTGAGAAAACAACTTCTTTTTATTTACGCCTACCAACTCTTCCAAAGTAATTGCGTGCTTAGACAACCTGAAAAATAAATCGAGTGGGTTACCAACGTTTCCGACAAAAGTACTTGAAATTATTGCTGATATTGTAGCCCCGCTGATATCTAATCTTAGTAACCAGTCTTTCTTCCTAGGCAATTTCCCGAACTCCCTCAAAGCTGCTAGAGTAACCCCTATCTTTAAAAATGGTGAAAAAACCTGTGTAAACAATTATCCATCTATCTCCGCGCTACCAATTATTAGAAAGGTATTCGAGAAAATTGTGTATAAAAAGCGTACTCTTATTTTGAACAAAAATCATTTCTCTATGATAATCAATACGGCTTTCGCTGCAAAAAATCAACAATACAGGCAATATTAAATCATTTACAATTCCTCTATTCTAATATAGATAACGGAAAGCCTGTCTTCTCTGTGTTTCTTGACTTTCGAAAAGCATTCGATTGTGTGGACCATAAAATGTTACTCTCAAAACTACACTGTTATGGCATTCGAGGGGTTGCCCATGATTGGTTCAGATCATATCTAACAAATCGGAAGCAATACGTTGTCATTGACGAAGCAAAATTGGACCCACAGACAATTAGCAATGGAGTTCCACAAGGATCTGTTCTTGGGCCTCTCCTATTTCTGATTTTTATCAATGATATTATTAAATCTACATCATTTTTCAAATTGATTCTTTTTTGCCGATAACAGCACGCTTTCTACAGTCCTTCCGAATCAAAATCCCACTATGATTGCAGAGAGTATAAATGATGAACTCCATTAGGTTTCATTGTGGCTTAAAGCTAATAAAATAAGCCTCAACATCGATAAAACAAAATGCATCCCATTCTCAAACAAAAAAATTTATCTCTCCCAAGCATTAAAATTGGCGAAGGTGAAATCGAAGAAACCGACTCATGTAAGTTTCTGGGCATCATAATAGATAAACATCTGACCTTCAAAGAGCACATCGCTCACATTAGATCTAAATTATCAAAAACTATCGGATCCTAAATAAAGTTAAAAATTTCCTGCCTGAAACAGCTTTACGAATGCTCTACTGAGCGCTCATTTCACCATACTTGCAATAAGGAATAGAAGCATGGCACGGAACTGATAAAAATGAAACTAATATAATTTTTACTCTGCAAAAACGAGCCATCATAACGGTAAAGAACCAAGAATACAATGCTCACACGAATGATTCATTCAAAAATTTACAAATACTTAAACTTTAGGATCTCTACAAAATCTCTATTTGTAATTTCATGTACAAAACATTAACAAATGATGGCAACAATAGCCTAAAATAATTATTAACTGCGCAAATTGGTCATCACGACCATTTAACCCGAAATAGAAGTAAATTCATGCTTCCTTATTATTCAAAGGCCCGGGTCGCAACACAGTATCCTCATCGTTGGAACTAAAACTTGGAATTCAATACCTGCGGAGATCCGTGAAAGTAATTCTTACAAGGTATTCAAAAGAAATCTTGAGTCTCACTTCCTATCTAAATACTAGTCGTGTAAGACCACCAAGTCAAATCTTGCCTCCTACATGTCTGGTCATAATAATGTAACTTGCCATTGGTAATATCGCTGACTTTCAGTCTGCTCTTAAACCGTTTATCGAATATACTGGTAAATATAGTCCATATGACCTATATTGTAAATAAAGCATCAAATATCGAATTCATTTTCTCATTGATCAGTCTAATGCGAAACTAGGTTGAGTGAATTAGGTTAAACACTATTTAACCCATTAGAATAACGTGATGGTAGGATGCCCTAGAGGTCGCTGAGCTTGTTCGGGCCCACAGGTAGCTATACTCAAATTTGACCATTGTACTAGGCTTAAGTAACATTCTACCTCTGGATCACCTGTGGTAAATAAATTGTTTAAAAATTGTGTAAATTTCTGTTTTAGATGTTGCTAAATTTATTTTTATTCCGGTTTTCGTTGTTTTTAGCTTTATTTTCAGTCCTGTGTTCGATGCTTCTATATTTATTTTCATTACTATTTTTGACATGCATCACGCTTTATTCACTCACGTTTTTAATGATCTGATTACTGCGTAGTGACGCATTTAGTACCATTTTACTCAGGTTTACAGTATTATTTTCAACATTCGTGACGCTATTTGCGTCCCTGGTTTCCCGGTTAATCATTACAGCTTCGCGAACTGTTATTCCTAATTCATTTTTTTATTGATAGCAGTTAGTGTCATTTTATTCCAGCGTAGAAAGCCTCAAATAGTGATGATATTCTTTTATTAGCAGTCATGGTATCTTCGTCAATGTTTGTGTAGCCGCAGGTGTTGAGCGTGCACACGTTACTAACACATTTATTCTTGCTGTTCATTTCGATAATTGTGATGCTTAGGAGAATGTAGAAATAGGAGCTAGCGTCAGTGCTCAGCGATCTCAACTGATGAAAAATTTCAAAAAATCAAGTGAAACTCCACCTACTCTACGTACTTTTCTCCCATTATTTAAGTTCGACAGGGGATAGCGCTAATTTTCACAGGAGTTTCACTTCCATTCGGGTCCTCATTTGTCCACATGCAGGAAGTCAAAAACTACGTCGTATCACACAGTGGCGCTGCTCAAAATTTGTTTGCGTATTTTTCCAATTCGTAGTGATAAAGAATAAGATGGGACTTCGGAGCCTAGAAAAATTAGCTTGCAGTAAAGTCCTAACTCATTATTTTTATTACTATTACTATCTTTAATATTGCTATTATACAAACATGATTGTTCACCAGAAGCGGTCATCAAAAATAGATGAAATTAGAAACTATCATGAATTTTACGGTTTTCCCCAATTTTTTTTTTTTTTTTTGTCAGTATAGTCTAAATTAAACCTCCTGTCCTGAACGAGGACTGTGATATTCAAGTTTATGTTGAGAACAACGGTTAACGATGAAATTATTGGCTCAAATTTCCCTGTTCAGTGTATTTGGTCATTTCTCATGCAATTTCGTCATTTCTCGTGCGCTGTTATCCGCGTGTTATTCAACTGTTTGAAGCTCGTATAATGATATTCTTGTGGAATTTAGCTATTGGGAGATCGTGGAATCAGTACCTCTTTACACTTCTATGTTGTTCGGTGTATGAGTGAAATTTAAAATTCATTTTTGAAAACAACATAACGAGTTTGACATACATAACGAGAGCAAACTTTTACAAAATGAGCTAATAATAATCTCCGTAGTGTTAGGAGATGGCAACATACTAACAGCATGAATCATCACCTAGTAGCATGAACTGTCATTTCGAATAGATAGCTTTCATCGAACGGTATTTGTGCTTTTCAGTTTCATTTGCTCATATTTTTGCAAGAACATGCCTAATTTATTTCAAATAATGTTCCCAAAGGGATTTTTTCGTAGCCCAACGATATATTCGAATTTTCTGAGGCTGCAATGGAACTTTAAGTAAATTGTTGTCTGGTGTCATCGAAGGCCATGAAAAAAACAGTAATTCTAATTGCTTTACAGCCAAGTGATCACAGATTTAAATATGCCAGGAAGTTTGAGTTATTGTGCTGAACTTGAAACTACTTAAGGTCAAGATTTTGTGCCTATACCTCAAAATTTTCGAATAGTATCGTAGCGAGGCATATCACACTTCATTACTATATCCGAATTGAACTATTAGCTCCACTTACGCTAAATCCTTCTCAAAGTATAATTCAGACACCTCTGTGTTTAACTGTTGCTACTAAATTCTATGGGAGAAAAGCCTCAACAAAACTTATTAACTTCATTTCTTAAAGAAAACTCAATTCTTATCACATCCATTGTTCTCGCCCACAAAGACCATTTCCTTTGTTTGAACAAGTTTTGACAATTTTAAAATGGCAGGAAAGTGACGTGAATTGTGAGGCTTTGTTTTTCTTGCTCCGTTCAAGCAATATTGAGTTAAGCGAATATTTACTCTATCGCCCTACGTCTCCAAGTCTTTGGCAATATCTTTTAGCTCGGCTCTTCGAATTCATATTAACTTTGCAGCAGAGTTTGGGCGCTGCGTTTGATATCAATTTCGACGGTCTCCTCCGCACGGGCTATGTTGCTGTCCTACCGAACTTTTTGAACTTCGTGATTGCATATTGCACGGCCGGTTTAGGAACATCTGAGCATTTTCAGATATTCCCATAGCTTACACTGGACTTGAACACGTTCACTACGTATAGCTACATTTGTGTACCACTTGGTAAATTGCTCGTTTACGTACCAGTAACAATGACTACCATTTCGCTGATTTCACCACCTTCCATGTCCCTGATTTCACAACCTTTATTTAAATTATACAATGGCGTACAAGTTTAAATGTTATCATGAAATCATATTTTTCCGCTTGTTTTAAAAGATTAGAGTGTAATCAATCAGTAAAGATGTTTTTTTAATTCTGCATCGTCCAACCTAACCAAACCGGCCGTAGCAACCGCGGAAACGCAGTGAACAAATTAAAGAGTCAATGACCTTTTACTTGAAATCAACGCTTTGCCTTTATGTCTTTATAACACCGTCGTAAGAATGGCAGCACAGCAACAAGCAGCACCACACAACAACGGTCCCACCACACAACAACGGTCCCACAACAACAACGGTCCCACAATAACGGCCCCATCACACAATAACGGCCCCATCACACAACAACGGTTCCAACACACAACAACGGTCCCACCACACAACAATGGCCCCACCACACAACAACGGCCCATCACACAATAACGGCCCCACCACACAACAATGGCCCATCACACAACAATGGCCCCACCACACAACAATGGCCCCACCACACAACAACGGCCCACCACACAACAAAGGCCCCACCACACAACAATGGCCCCACCACACAACAATGACCCCACCACACAACAAAGGCCCCACCACACAACAATGGCCCCACCACACAACAATGACCCCACCACACAACAACGGTCCCCCAATAACGGTCCCATCACACAACAATGGCTCAACCACACAACAACGGCCCATCACACAATAACGGCCCCACCACACAACAATGGCCCCACCACACAACAACGGCCCACCACACAACAATGGCCCCACCACACAACAAAGGCCCACCACACAACAATGACCCCACCACACAACAACGGTCCCCCAATAACGGTCCCATCACACAACAACGGTCCCCCAAT
This sequence comes from Morinoia aosen, assembly GCA_030386875.1. NCBI lineage: Eukaryota > Metazoa > Arthropoda > Malacostraca > Amphipoda > Talitridae > Morinoia > Morinoia aosen. The sequence continues at coordinate 15,906,425 of CM059559.1, read as the reverse complement.
AACGGTCCCATCACACAACAATGGCTCAACCACACAACAACGGTCCCACCACACAACAACGGCCCCACCACATAACAACGGCCCACCACACAACAATGGCCCCACCACACAACAAAGGCCCACCACACAACAATGGCCCCACCACACAACAACGGCCCACCACACAACAATGGCCCCACCACACAACAAAGGCCCACCACACAACAATGGCCCCACCACACAACAAAGGCCCACCACACAACAATGACCCCACCACACAACAACGGTCCCCCAATAACGGTCCCATCACACAACAATGGCTCAACCACACAACAACGGTCCCACCACACAACAACGGCCCCACCACTCAACAACGGTCCCACCACACAACAACGGCCCCACCACACAACAATGGTCCCCCAATAACGATCCCATCACACAACAATGGTCCCACCACACAACAACGGCCCCACCACACAACAATGGTCCCCCAATAACGATCCCACCACACAACAATGGTCCCACCACACAACAACGGCCCCACCACACAACAATGGTCCCCCAATAACGATCCCATCACACAACAATGGTCCCACCACACAACAACGGTCCCACCACACAACAACGGCCCCACCACTCAACAACGGCCCCACCACACAACAACGGTCCCCCAATAACGATCCCATCACACAACAATGGTCCCACCACACAACAACGGCCCCACCACACAACAACGGTCCCCCAATAACGATCCCATCACACAACAACGGTCCCACCACACAACAACGGCCCCACCACACAACAACGGCCCCACCACATAACAACGGCCCCACCACTCAACAACGGCCCCACCACACAACAACGGCCCCACCACACAACAACGGCCCCACCACACAACAACGGCCCCACCACACAACAACGGTCCCCCAATAACGATCCCATCACACAACAACGGTCCCACCACACAACAACGGCCCCACCACTCAACAACGGCCCCACCACACAACAACGGTCCCCCAATAACGATCCCATCACACAACAACGGTCCCACCACACAACAACGGCCCCACCACACAACAATGGTCCCCCAATAACGATCCCATCACACAACAACGGTCCCACCACTCAACAACGGCCCCACCACACAACAACGGTCCCCCAATAACGATCCCATCACACAACAATGGTCCCACCACACAACAACGGCCCCACCACACAACAATGGTCCCCCAATAACGATCCCATCACACAACAACGGTCCCACCACTCAACAACGGCCCCACCACACAACAACGGTCCCCCAATAACGATCCCATCACACAACAATGGTCCCACCACACAACAACGGCCCCACCACACAACAACGGTCCCCCAATAACGATCCCATCACACAACAACGGTCCCACCACACAACAACGGCCCCACCACTCAACAACGGCCCCACCACACAACAACGGTCCCCCAATAACGATCCCATCACACAACAACGGTCCCACCACACAACAACGGCCCCACCACACAACAATGGTCCCCCAATAACGATCCCATCACACAACAACGGCCCCACCACACAACAACGGTCCCCCAATAACGATCCCATCACACAACAATGGTCCCACCACACAACAACGGTCCCACCACACAACAACGGTCCCACCACACAACAACGGCCCCACCACACAACAACGGTCCCCCAATAACGATCCCATCACACAACAATGGTCCCACCACACAACAACGGTCCCACCACACAACAACGGCCCCACCACTCAACAACGGTCCCCCAATAACGATCCCATCACACAACAATGGTCCCACCACACAACAACGGTCCCACCACACAACAACGGCCCCACCACACAACAACGGTCCCCCAATAACGATCCTATCACACAACAATGGTCCCACCACACAACAACGGTCCCACCACACAACAACGGCCCCACCACTCAACAACGGCCCCACCACACAACAACGGTCCCCCAATAACGATCCCATCACACAACAATGGTCCCACCACACAACAACGGTCCCACCACACAACAACGGTCCCACCACACAACAACGGCCCCACCACACAACAACGGTCCCCCAATAACGATCCCATCACACAACAATGGTCCCACCACACAAAAACGGTCCCACCACACAACAACGGCCCCACCACACAACAACGGTCCCCCAATAACGATCCCATCACACAACAACGGCCCCACCACACAACAACGGTCCCACCACACAACAACGGCCCCACCACTCAACAACGGCCCCACCACACAACAACGGTCCCCCAATAACGATCCCATCACACAATAATGGTCCCATCACACAACAATGGCTCCAACACAGAACAACGGTCCCCCAATAACGGCCCCACCACACAACGGTCCCCCAGTAACGGCCCCACCACACAACGGTCTCTCGAGAGCGCCACGTCTTATCGCGCCCATCGCTCGCCACCGCGGCCAGAGCAGCGCTCGGGCAATCAACGTCACTCCAACACTCGGACAATAAACAATTGAGGGCAGCAGAGCGTCCAGTCGGTGAGAGGCGCCTAACGAGGCCTCTCTTCTTCGTACAAGTAAATGGGACCGTGGAGGCAGAAACATCCTCTCACGCTGCGTTTTTGTTTATGCTCTAGTTTTGCTAGAGACCAAACTCGGCTACCATTTTGTGATTTTTCTCTCTTGAAATGATACGAATTTATTATGTGCTAGAAGCTGGTTACCTCTTCTAGAGATTATAGAATTTATGAGGAATGCCGCAACGAAACAGAAAATTGAAAACGACGAGAACGTAAAGTGACGAGAGGTTTTGCCCGCTGCTAGAAACAAAACTAGGCTACCATCTGGTGATTTTTTCTTTAAATATTACCAGTTTACTGTGTATTAGACCGATTATCGCTCCCAGGGATTACAAAATATACGAGGAATACCGCAACGAAATAGATAATTGAAAACTATGAAAACCGAAGCATCGAGAAGACAGACATAGTCTAAGAAATTTTAGAGCATGAAGCAATTCATACTAGAAGCATATTCAAACGTATTTATATCCTCAATGCATTTCTATAATATTTACGTATATAAGTAATTATCTCTGCATTATCGAGCAAAAATTTGAAAAATTACACTTTATCCTGTAACTTAGTGCAAGAGCTAACATTACACCGCATAAATGAGTTCCTATTTATATATTTGTTAGTTCAACTGAAATTTTAAGAGAATCTGAAATTTTGAATCTATTACTCACGACGCCAAAACTTTCGATACAAAATCTTGACGCCAGGTACAATTTGCTGCCAATCGTTGCCGACAGCGTAAAATTTTCAAAAGGGCCCAGGTGACCTGTGCCTTCAGATGCGTGGCTGAGAAATGGTCTCTTCGTGAAAACCATCCAAGTGTCAGGCGATTTCCAGGTTTAAAGAATTAACATTCAACTACGTTAAATGATATATCTGATCCAAATGCTCATATGAATATATTAATTAAATACATACTTTAATTTACACTTGAGACAAAAATAAATGCAATAATAAGTGACGAAAATTGCAATGTACAGCTAGTTCTAAAAGCAAATTGATCAACAATTTAATTTATGAAATCTAAAAGTAAATGACTTTCTTCGTCGGTCAGGAGTTTTTGTGTGTCAATTACGTTACACTCAAAAAAGCAGGAACAAAATTCGAGGTTCACGCTACTACTTTTTTCATCTCAACTATTCCTCAGCGAATTGTGACGATCAGCATCTAAAGATCAAAATATTCTACGAATTCTTAAAAACGTAACCCCGGCAACAACGAGAAAACGCAGCTCGGCTCCAAAAACTTTCGCAAAAGCAGCGCAAGAAATGCAGAGCGTGTACCACACGGACTGGGGCTGAATTTCAAATGAGTTCACTCCTCTGTCGTAGCTATAAAGTTAACAGCGTAATTTCTTCGAAGTCGATACGGCTACCCTACGCGCTGTAGCACGTAACGTAGCCAAGTCCACTGAATAGAACTTACGCTGCCCACTATGCAGCGATGCATCGCGATGTACTGATTTACTGCACAACTTACGCTGCCAACTATGCAGCGATGCATTGCGATGTACTGATTTACTGCACAGCTTACGCTGCCAACTATGCAGCGATGCACCGCGATGTAATAATGTACTGCACTACGACGATGTAAAATATTTCAAAATCCAGCCGTGAGTGCGCAAGCAGTTAATTCAGATGAGGCAAACGAGGGATCTGCCTCCCCTGTCCTCCCCTCGGGCTCCCTCTCTTCTGTTGACCAGAGATAATCAACGCCTGATGAAGCCAGTCGGGACCCTGGATCAATGAGCTCTGATGGTCGAGATTCCATTATAATCACCGGCCTCCCGGCGTACGTAAACCAAAAGTCACAGAGGGGCACCGACCCGAGTCTGTGTACCTCCCTTTGGGATTCATGATGAGTATTTAATGGATTCTCTGGATGTAAATGGTTTTATGATATGATAGTTGTTTGAATACGAATCTTAACTTTAACTTGATTCTCTGTGTACTTGCCTTTAGGGTTCATGATGAGTATTTGATGGATTTTGAGATAGTCAATGGCCTTATGATATGATGGTTGTTTATATACGAATCTTTACTTTAATTTGATTCGTCTGGACGCAATTAAGATCTTTCATGAACTTTCATAATAAAATCGCGAGTGAGATCTTTCATAATTATAATCTATCAAAATTATTTTTCTTGTGGGACATGCTCCGACGAAGCCATTTGGACACACGCTGACAAGAAAAAATAAATTTAATTATTCACTTGTTTACCATTAAAAATACCTTCTTAACAGAGGTGAATTATCGTTGTTCATGAGATAAATATCAAATAAATTTCATTAAGTACTTTTCCTTTAATAACTAAACAATAATCACTTCAACCTATAATAATTTATTAATTTGACCAAAATATTTTTCCTAATCGACATTGTCACTGCGTTATCTTTTCATTAAGTGAAGATCTACACCTGATCGACTACATCTCAATCATACAATGCATCATATGTTCGTTATCTACGTCAGCCACTCCATTTAAGAAATAAAAATCTACATCTCATTGACTACATCTCAATCCCCTGCATTCATCTGTTATGCACACCACCAACAATGAGCAGTACAATACCGGAATAACCCTGTGTGGACACTGCTCAAAACCAAATCACTACCCAATGCGGGCACTGCCCAAAACCAAATCACTACCCACTGCGGGCACTGCCCAAAACCAAATCACTACCCACTGCGGGCACTGCCCAAAACCAAATCACTACCCAGTGCGGGCACTGCCCAAAACCAAATCACTACCCAGTGTAGGCACTGCCCAAAACCAAATCACTACCCAGTGCGGGCACTGCCCAAAACCAAATCACTACCCAGTGTAGGCACTGCCCAAAACTAAATCACTACCCAATGCGGGCACTGCCCAAAACCAAATCACTACCCAGTGCGGGCACTGCCCAAAACCAAATCACTACCCAGTGAGGGCACTGCCCAAAACCAAATCACTACCCAGTGCGGGCACTGCCCAAAACCAAATCACTACCCAGTGCGGGCACTGCCCGAAACCAAATCACTACCCAGTGTAGGCACTGCCCAAAACCAACTCACTACCCAGTGTGGCACTTCTCCAAACCAAATCACTACCCAGGGCAGACACTGCTTCAAACCAAATCACTACCAAGGGCAGGCACAGCCCGAGCCGAAGCCCTACTGGCACACACACGCATGTTGCGCGGGTCTCCTCAGGCGCTCGATGGAAATCCAATCTAGACTCAATTGAAGGGAAATTAGGCGCAATATGAAAGTTGCCGTAAACCATGCATACGCAATTGCCCAATCAACTGTTGAGTCGCAGCCTGTCAAAAATGGCGGCCAGGCTCGCAATAAAGGCGATATGCAATTTGTAATTTAAATGAGCTACGCCCCGCTGCACTTCACAGAACCAAACTTGACGTCGTACGAATTTTGCATTGCGAGCAGCTCAATAACGTTTGTCTTTTGTCCTGAGTTGAGGCGGCGTCTACTGCTTCTGCGCTGCAGACTTCAGTCGGAACAAGTAAATATCATTTTCCTAACAAGGAGATTTGCCTTTCAAGTTAACTATTTTCTAAAATTACCCCGTGATTTTTCTTATGAAGAGTTTCTTATCAGCCCTTCGGGTATCGACATGAACCACCGTAACTTAACACGTTAGTTGCGATGGGTTAAACCGAAGTTCAATATTCAACTTGAATTTAAAGTCAAAAGTGATAAGCAAATTTGTAAATATCAAACATTAACTGGGCCTGTTAAAAACCACTAATTTAGAAAGGTTGTTAGAATTTTTCAAAACGACCCATCGATGGGTCGTTTCGCAGCAGGAAAAACCTAAGCACGACCCACCGGTGGGTCGTGTCGCAGTCAACGTGTTAATATTGAGAAATAGTGTTTTCTTGCATTTCTTTGCCCTAGTCATATTAGAAACAGCGGAACAATGTTTCGTTCTTTGATAACATGTATTACTAAACGGTAAACAGTATTTAACAGTCCCGTGGCTGATTTCCACTGCGACCAACAGTACTGCATCAATCATGACAACACACGACCAAGACTCAACTGTCGTGTTCTTACTCTGCTCGCTAGAAAGCTGCCTGCATCTCTGGTGACGTGTTTATGTTACCCAGATTTTACGCTTACGAATATTTCCTACTACGCTGCGTGGTTTTCTATTACGTTTCGTTGGAGCGCATAGTTAAGTCAGTTTTATCATACTATAAAAACATACCCTGCAATGAAAACTCATGAATTTATCTCCCTCAAATGACTCCCATTTACAGATTCCTCCATTTTCTAACTTCAAAATTATTTTTTGTTGAGAGCGCAAATCAGGCTTCAATTTTTTCATTTTCAAATCAGAAGAGCTCTTCAGTAACATCTCAAAGAGCGTAAGTAATTTGGCTTTTTTACGGAGCATGGTCGAGTAAGATTACATGATCCCACTGAATTCCATTTATTTTCAACTTAGGACTTTCAAAGAAGCAGTTCTACGACCTTGAAGAAGCTGGCTTTCCCCACAGCTTGTAATGATTCGTTTCTGCGACAAAAACCAAGAATTAGGGCCGTAAACCTATTTTTGCTGGATTTTGTCTCCTGTTCAGAACAGAGCGCGTCTCGTACGGTACTTCTGCGATGGGAAATGGCCGCTACAAGTTATCTCTGACGACCCATAAGTGTCGAAAGTATCTAGTTGTAGCCTTTAACGAACGTTTTTGTCATGCCTTAATATAACACTTAGTCTGCCTCAGGTATAAAGGTCTGGAACTCAAAATTCGCACTTGCGTTCTGAAGAAGGATCAATGACCTAGTCGATGGTATATTTCCAGCAATGAATCCAAGGGTAAGAAAAGTATTCCGCGAATGCAATAAACATCATTTCCCGTATTTCACCGCTCTCAGCAACATCGCTCTTCGGTCTCACTCTCGCTCCTGAGACTCATGCGGTAACTCACGTAGAAGAATTAATTCCTCGTTACATATGTTGGGAAGACGCGAAGTTCCTGCAGGGCAGCACTGCATAAGCACCTCGCCTGCTCTTTGATCTCAGCTCTCCAAGAAAAGTCATGGTAAAAATTGGAGGTTCGGCGCATCAGAGAAGCCCGGCCGCACCATAACGGGGCACAAATGGCCCGCTATACCTAAAGTAAAACGGTATTTATTCGCACGAGGGGCCTTTGTTAGCTCGAGCATTAATGCAGCGCGCCAAGTGCTGGAAGACTTGCAGAGATGCTTCCGGCTTTAAAACTCGATGGGAACACTAGCAATATAGAGCCTCTTATCAAAGTGAAAGGGCTATCAACTCAGAGGAATTTCTTCGTATTCTCACAGGAGCACTTTCGCTGTTCGATACCAACCAAAAAACTTTAGCAACCGCCAGCGTTTCGATTCAATAAAGTAACTGCACGAATTGACCCTGCAGTGAGCGCACTGCAGAGATGAGGTTACAAAAGTCAAAGTTTTCAGCTTTGGTGCCACACAAAATGGAAGTCTGCCAAAACTTCAAAAACAGTCGAGTAATTTTCGTACTGAGAAAACTGGTGCTTCATTCAATCGGATAAGATGTTCAATGTCAACCTGTCGCTGAGCATTCATTGCAGTGCGTGTCAAGTTAGCTGCAATTATTCAGACTAATTTCTTTAGTTTAGCATAAATTTCAAAGCTCTACTGACAATTAGCAAACATTATTAACGAAAATTTTGTCTCAGAGAGAGTGGGAACTTTGCGAGCTTTGCAAAAATCCTTGGACACAACTTTAAATTTAGTTCCCCGAGCTTATGGTTCGTTCGAAAGCAAAAGTAAAAATGAAATTAAAACAGGTAGTCATAACGAAGACCTTTCAGAACAAACTTTTTCAGAACACGCAAATAAAAAGTATCTTTTCAACACAAATACCGCTGGTTCAAATCTGCTTAGCGAAACGTTAGTCGACGTTCGTATACCAATAAGTACGACAAATGTTGTCTTCTACCCGAATACAATTAATAGAGAGCAGCAATGAAAGCCAGCACACAGAAACGACGCACGTTCAATGCCGAAACCGATATACTAGATAAAAAATTCGAAAGACAACGCTATCGTCAGTGCGATGAGCTTTTTGCGGGGTCAGATCTACGTAATTTGATAAAGAGCACAAAAAATACTGAGGCAATTCGCACTATATCTTTGAGCGAATACAAACTGAATAGCCATCAGAAGAACCAGTTTCTTCCGGTGAAGTAAAAATGCAAGACAATTCTAGTTAACGATTATTAGAAATAGGCCATATTTTGCAGGTTAAAACTAAGAGAATAATTTATCTGAATCACACCAAACTCTTTCTGTCTTTGACAGCGTTCTTTTTGTAGGTTCCGCATTGGTAAAGGTGCACTGTCAAAAAAGCATTTAAAGTGTATGGAGTCTACATTATAGAAATCTCGTAATAAATACTGCTAGGACTGTAAATAACTACAGAAAAGTTTATTATTACTATAAATACGAAGCAGGTAAACACCATAGAAGTCTGTAGTAATGTGTGCAGATTTCACGAGTAGATAAAAAGGAGGCCTAAATGGACAGCTCCCGCGTGATGAGCAGATTCTCGCGCCAAAAAGCCTCACAATGTTCACAAGGTATTCTAACATCCCCACAACACCGAAAAATTCACAAACGAAAATTAACAGCTCGTAAAAAGTGTTTCATAGAATTTTCCCCACGGATATTTATCGGTTGTTTCTGCATGGGTTTTGAAATCAAGGTAGCCTGTACCTGCATCAGTTTGAAACACATACATTACTTAATGAAATTGGAAATATTTTATTTATATAAACATATGCATGACCAAACTATACATTATATTTATGTATAAGATATTTATGTATCTTATAAATCTTTTCATTATGTTTAAGTCAATTCATTTAAGGATTAGCCTCAGTTTGTTCGTGACGACAAAGTCAGGGCGCGTCCAAACGAGAAGCCTCGTTAGCGACAAAAAGAACAGGTTTCGGTCGCGCTCGTCTATGAAATAGAGGCGAAACTCAACATGAGTGTTATGCGACGGTATTATGTCGCGATCTTTTCTCAAGTAAAAGATATGTAAATAAAGTATTTCCAATTTTATAGGGTAATGCTGACATTTTAAACTGATTTCGAGTACAGCTTCCTTGATTCCAATATCCATCGAGAAACTTGACCGATTGTGAAGAAAGATAGAATCTTCAATGAATAGATCGTGAATTATTGCAAACCAGCTTTTGATGAATCTTTCAAAACTTCCGAGGCATCATTGTGGACATACTGCACTTGAACCTTGAACATGACTACAATAGATATTCTTCAAATAAATAACAACGAAACAACACAAACTGGTGTTGCTTCGTTTTGTTATAACTAGTCCTCGTGTGCAGGGTAACTACCCAAAATGCTTTATCAAGTGTCAGAGTTAGTTGACGATACATGTTTCAAGTTAGTCAAGCGTTACTATGTAGTCAGGAGTTGTCGTACATCTGGAATATTGCACAGCAATACTAGGGAAGCACGTTTGTATGCATACAGCGCGCGGTATTCCCTCGCTTGCAGCATCCGCGTAGATGAAGGATTACATACATCGCCTCTGTTTGTTCACCTTCATGGTAAAAAATGCGATAACACTTACTGTTTTGTGACATCAGTCTTAAAAATGGTTCAGGAATGTGGTAACGTTATCATTATTTCACGCAAAGTAAAACCATTGATTTTACTTAAGATTTTACATTTGCTGTAAGCTTCATGGTTTCCTGGCACTCAAATTCTCTTGTAAAAAAATTAGCTCAAATTTGAAATGACCGTTCTCAGGTTAACATATCCCAACAACTGGCGCAGATTTAAATAGAAACCCAAATTACGATAAAAAGTTTCTAAATTCTACAAAACGATCTTGGGAACGAGAGAGAAACTCCGGTGTACGCACTCACCTCCTCTCCAGCAGCGCTGCTTCTGAAGTCACGTCAGCTCTCGCCCTGCTTAGGTCCAAAACACAAGAGGCGTCAGCTCACAGCTACGATGCGTGGCAGCCGACAATCAGCACCTCGTCAGTATGTAAAGCAAGATCAGTAATGACGTCAGTAGATCACCTCATCCTCCAGCGTACGCATGAGGTCACTGCAAACGTCAGAGCGTCAGCTTTAACCGTTAGTTAACTGGTATCCGTGATACGGGCACATTGCTTAACCGTGAGCAGCCCTCCAGAACAGAGCTGGTCCCTATTCAAGCGGGCCTCCGATTGTGTATTGCACGAGTAAACCTCCTAACATTTCATTCACTCAAAATCTGAATTCCATTCATTTCAGAGCAGCCTGAGGCACTTTCTTCAAAAAAATTCCATCACTTTCCGGTTCGCGAGACGCGTGAGTGGTGTGAACATCTTGGGAGGTCCCTTAAGACTTCCTTCATTCGCCTGCAACACTGCTCAGTGCTGGAGTCATTATATGTCCCATGGGCATTGCCAATGAAAATGCGAGGCACGAGAAGAGCGGCAGCGACACTTTACACTCGAGACTCTCGGCCAGACTGAGAACCCTGAACCGGCTGCCATCGGTGCTCCGTTGATGCCAGACGTAGGATGCTTCCCTCTGATCGATAGACTGCCCCCACTCGCTCTTATGCACTGCTTGCTGCTTTTCCTAGGTACTACAATGCATCAAAAAACTCTACTGTCTTAATGCCATATTTTCTAACATCATGAATAAATTGAAAGTTCGTGTATCAAACATTCGGTTGTGGTATTTGAAAATTATACATTGTTTTGCGTCCTGTTCACTTTCTCATGGGCGCTACAGAGTTCAGGGAAACAGTACTGTCACACTTGCAAAACACACTCAAGGTCAAGAGCCGACTGCAAATTAAAGCCCAGGTGTAGGAAAAACGCGCACGTCCCAGACGCCGAAGATAGTTTTTCGGACACGAATTCGTGTGAAAATATTTCCCATGAGAAGGAAGGTGTTAATTTTTATGAATAACTTCGATAGGGGCTGTATGTTTACGAATATACTACGCATTTGGAATTCAATCACCCAGAATGAAAGGAAAGTCTCAGTTTCCATAGTACCTGTTCCTCCACTATGCAAATTGACACTGCGTATATTTGATTAAGTAAATTCGACCAATCCATTGCGTAAAATTGCACTTTGTAAATTGACATCGTCACAGCAGTGGAGCGCAAGAAGGGCTCACCTTGACCGCCATAAGTACTTTTAAAAACCAGTCTGTTGTCCGCAATTTATAAATACTCCCCAGAGCATAAAGCCACACTCTTGGTAAAAATGGTGTCTGAGGTAGGTTCATAGCGATACGATGTCTTTCAGATTCCAAATTTTTGTATGTTGTAAGTTGAACTAGCAATAAATTTCTTACAAAGACTCGTTAACCGTTCTAAGGCTAACACTTTACTGTGACATGAATAGCGGGTTCCTAGCGGCAACATTTTGCCGCTCATTTGGCTGAACTCTTGTACGTTTGAGCTACGGGACTGTAACTACGGGACTGTAAAGTAACTACGTGACTGTAAAGTAACTACGTGACTGTAAAGTAACTACGGGACTATAAAGTAACTACGGGACTGTAAAGTAACTACGTGACTGTAAAGTAACTACGGGACTGTAAAGTGACTACGGGACTGTAAAGTGACTACGTGACTGTAAAGTAACTACGGGACTGTAAAGTAACTACGGGACTGTAAAGTGACTACGGGACTGTAAAGTGACTACGTGACTGTAAAGTAACTACGTGACTGTAAAGTAACTACGGGACTATAAAGTAACTACGGGACTGTAAAGTAACTACGTGACTGTAAAGTAACTACGGGACTGTAAAGTGACTACGGGACTGTAAAGTGACTACGTGACTGTAAAGTAACTACGGGACTGTAAAGTAACTACGGGACTGTAAAGTAACTACGGGACTGGAAAGTAACTACGGGACTGTAAAGTAACTACGTGACTGTAAAGTAACTACGGGACTGTAAAGTAACTACGGGACTGTAAAGTAACTACGGGACTGTAAAGTAACTACGGGACTGTAAAGTAACTACGGGACTGTAAAATAACTACGGGACTGTAAAGTAACTACGGGACTGTAAAGTAACTACGGGACTGGAAAGTAACTACGGGACTGTAAAGTAACTACGTGACTGTAAAGTAACTACGGGACTGTAAAGTAACTACGTGACTGTAAAGTAACTACGGGACTGTAAAGTAACTACGGGACTGTAAAGTAACTACGGGACTGTAAAGTAACTACGGGACTGTAAAGTAACTACGGGACTGTAAAATAACTACGGGACTGTAAAGTAACTACGGGACTGTAAAGTAACTACGGGACTGGAAAGTAACTACGGGACTGTAAAGTAACTACGTGACTGTAAAGTAACTACGGGACTGTAAAGTAACTACGTGACTGTAAAGTAACTACGGGACTGTAAAGTAACTACGGGACTGTAAAGTAACTACGGGACTGTAAAGTAACTACAGGACTGTAAAATAACTACGTGACTGGAAAGTAACTTCGGGACTGTAAAGTAACTACGGGACTGTAAAGTAACTACGTGACTGTAAAGTAACTACGGGACTGTAAAGTAACTACGTGACTGTAAAGTAACTACGTGACTGTAAAGTAACTACGGGACTGTAAAGTAACTACGGGACTGTAAAGTAACTGCGTGACTGTAAAGTAACTACGGGACTGTAAAGTAACTACGGGACTGTAAAGTAACTACGTGACTGTAAAGTAACTACGTGACTGTAAAGTAACTACGTGACTGTAAAGTAAATACGGGATTGTAAAATAACTACGTGACTGTAAAGTAACTACGGGACTGTAAAGTAACTACGGGACTGTAAATTAACTACGTGACTGTAAAGTAACTACGTGACTGTAAAATAACTGCATGACTGCAAAGTAACTACGGGACTGTAAAGTAACTACGTGACTGTAAAGTAACTACGTGACTGTAAAGTAACTGCGTGACTGTGAAGTAACTACGTGACAGAAAAGTAACTACGTGTCTGCAAAGTAACTACGTGACTGTAAAGTAACTACGTGACTGTAAAGTAACTGCGTGACTGTCAAGTAACTACGTGACAGAAAAGTGTCTGCGCGACTGCACTGCCATGCCAGAAGCCTGCACGCGCCAGCCAGTACCCCGCCCCCCGCTCGGCTGAGGCGCTGCAGGCCGTATGTTTGATATAAAGCCAGAGGTTCCGTCCCCTCACAAAAAGCCCGCAAGAAAAACAGTAGAATCAAAATTTATCGCCTTCTTCAATAGACGATATTGAGTTTCAAAAAGTTTCGAAGGGACAGAAAAAATTCATCGGGGAGCGGTCGTCAACGAAAGATGGCGCCCACCCACGGAGCGTTGAATGGCAACGCTTGAATAGTGTCATGTGTGGCTTCGTATATACAGTATGTTCAAACTCTCTGTTACTCTCTGCAAAACTGATTATTTCGTAGGTATAAAGTGATTTTGATTATACGTGCTTCTCATATTTTTTCAACGAAACTGTTGGAAAAATCTGTTTGTTCGAATTCGCAGATTGAAATTATTATGCGTCTGGAAATTGTGACAGTTGTTTATCAGATATGGTTTGGTAAAATTTTCAGTGTTTCAAATGTACGAGGAGTTCGAGAGGCTCGAACTCAGGACTATAAATCACCGCGCTAGCATGCTATCGACCGCGCTATCGATCACCCTAAAAGGTGATCGAAGCCCAACGAAAGCAATGCTTGGCACAGTGAAAGCAGGCACGCACTTGGCCCGACAGATATATTTCATTCTCTTGTGCATCGAGAGTTCAAAGTCAAGTCACCCCCAGAAACAGTTAATGAATCTGGTACGGGAAGCTACTGCTTCCACAAGGTTTTTCAAATAAATAAATGTACGAGGAGTTCGCGAGACTCGAACTCAGTAGCTTCTCGTACCAGATTCATTAACTGTTTCTGGGGGTGACTTGACTTTGAACTTTCAGTGTTTCTTAAAATGAATGTAAATACACTCTTATTACTTATTTATAACAAAAAATTTTGAGGAATGTTTAAATTTGAATGTCACTATTCATTTCGTGCACGAGTATTTTTTCATTTTGTTCTTGAAATAAGCATCAGTTTTTACTCGAAGAACTTTTACTTATAGCCTAATTTATTCACAGTTTTCATTCATTCAATGACTACCCAACCACGTCTTCAGAAAGGCAAAAACTGTATCAAACCCCCAAAGCGTTCTATGGGATGCTCTCTTTCGCACCAAATTATTTAAATATGAAAACAGGATTCACCTACTCACAACTCGTGACTGAAAAAAGGTAGGGCAAGTAACGATTTAAAGTGGACCTTAGCTCCAATATGTCAGTTTTAATAGCCAAAATTTTAGCCTTCGGGAGCATAATGCAGCGCCATATAAAAAAAAAATTTCGAAGGCTTTGAATCTGGCAGGAAACAAGCTCTGCTCAAATTACATCGCAAGTACGGGATAACGATCTTTACTAAACAGTTCAAAGTTGCTAAAAAAGGTGTGGGGACATACACATACCATAACATACAAGGAAACAACTGCAATCTTCTAGTCAAAATACACAAAAATATCCATCAGACCATAAATGCAAAAGACCGGTTGGCAAGCAGGTCTTGAGAATTGCCTGAAGTACGCTCAACGGTACTCAATCAAGAAAATAATTAAAGATGTATGTTCTATCTAAATAAAGTTTGATACATAACATATTGTTCATTGGTTTTTCTAATGCCTGATAACTAACACCAGGACGCAATGACGGTTACCTCCGGTCAAGCCGGTAGCCTTTTCCGATACCTAAGTAGAGTGGGGAATTGTGGCTGAGTTCTCCCTTTTCCCAACGGGGAGAATCACCGGGAGGCACTGCCGGGATTCGAACTGCCGACATCTTCCCGAGAAATGCGCGCTCTAACCACTCGGCCATGGTGACCTGTAGGCAATACCGGGTGTGAGCCGTGCTGAAATGGACTTGCGCTAACCCGAATTTCTATTTAATTTCCTATTTTATGATATGAAATGAAGTTAAATTTCTCAATGATTTTATAGAACAGCTTCTTTCCGTGGGAGTAAACTCAATTTAGACAAGAAGGCCCAAACATTATACTCGCATTTGCAAGACAAAAAAAATGTAAACTCCACGGAAAATGCTCCAAATATTTAAATTACTTGAAGGCTGGCGCATTGAAGTCTCCAACCTAACAAATGAAAACAGTGCATTCATGATTCCGTCTTGACGCGTTTAAAACTCATTTCATGACATTGTATCTCACGCATCAACAAAGAGAAGTCACCAATTTTCATTTGTTTTTAGCCTCTCCGCTTTTTAAAATTATTTTGAATAACCACGTGTCTTTGCATTAATTATGCAAATTTAGAGTATTTATCGTATTCCAGTTTTACAGGAGAACTCGAATAACATCAAGTTTTTGTATCAAACAGCCGGAACTGTTTGTAGCCGCACGAAAATTGCGGGAGGGCAGGGAAAGTTTGTTAAAATTTTTTTTTGTGGTAACACTGGCTGCAAACATATCCCGAGTCATAAGATTGAACTGATACGAAATGTAAATTATTATAATATGGCATTGTAGCAAGGTATTGTATAACATAGTAATGTAACAAGGTATTATCATAGTATAGTATAGTACATATAGTACTATATTACATATAGTATTGTAACATGGCACGGTAAAAAAAAGTATTGTAGCAGGGTACAAGCAAAAGGTGGACTCACAACGCGCTAGTTTATCAATTCACTTTTCACAAATATTTACTGGTAAACAACATATGGCAAAATAAATAAGACGTAAAAAATAGCTTCTATATTCACATACATTCTTGTCAATGAGTCGTTAGTGCAGTTAATATTATATGACAATAATTTCATTGAGAAAAATATCATTATTTACTGGTAGAGCATTGCGTCGGCAAACAGAGCACTGATAGAAGACGCACGATCGTCAAAACCAGTTCTCCTCGAATGCAGCTCGCATCACTTCTAAACATGTGCAAGTTTCAATTAATATCTGTCAGAGTGACAAACCGTAATCAAAACATTGTGCTTTTATAAATGAATTACTCCATACTTATGAATTACTCCATACTTATGAATTACTCTATATTTATGAATTACTCCATACTTATGAATTACTCCATACTTATGAATTACTCCATACTTATGAATTACTCTATATTTATGAATTACTCCATACTTATGAATTACACCATACTTATGAATAACTCCATACTTTTGAATTGCTCCATACCTACGAATTACCCCATACTTATGAATTACTCCATACTGTTGATTGTACCGAAGTTTACCTTCATTCAAATAACCAAAAATTTGGTAAAATAAAAGTAATGACTAGCAAAATACGCCATAACGAATCCCACTTTAAAACTTGCAGTGTTGTTCTGACAGGGGTTCTTCAGAGACCATCTCTTTGATTGCTAGGCAATATTGTAGAATATTTTCCCGAAGGAGTTCGAGAGATAAACCATGGTTAAAATATGTTCCTGCATTAACCTTCCCTTTATGGCATGCGAGAGAAGGGTATTTTTCTAAGATTTGGACAGGCTCTAAATTATTGTGTACCTAACCAAGACAAACACAATAAGTTCGACTAGCAGTAGGAGTAAGTGGGGCTTGAGAAGAAGTTCAAATAGAACGACTCTTGTTTCTTCTCCCTCAACACATGAAAGAAAATCAACCGTAAAGCCTCACGGAACTATGTTGTGCAGTCAGTCAAGGCTCTCTGTGCAGTCAGTCGAGGATTGCTGTACAGTCAGTCAAGGCTGCGTAGTTAGTCAAGGCTCGCTGTGAAGTCACTCAAGGATTGCTGTGCAGTCATTCAAGGCTGTGCAGTCAGTCATGACTCGCTGTGTAGTCAGTCAAGGCTGTACAGTCAGTTAAGACTGGGCAGTCAGTCAAGGCTGTACAGTCAGTCAAGGCGGTACAGTCAATCAAGGTTGGACAGTCAGGAAAGGCTGTTACATTCAGTCAAGGCTGTGCAGTCAGTCAAGGCTGTACAGTCAGTCAAGGCTGTACAATCAGTCAAGGCTGTACAGTCAGTCAAGGCTGAACAGTCAGTCAAAGCTGTACAGTCAGTCAAGTCTGTACAGTCGGTCAAGGCTATACAGTCAGTCAAGTCTGTACAGTCAGTCAAGGCTATACAGTCAGTCAAGGCTGTACAGTCAGTCAAGTCTGTACAGTCAGCCAAGGCTGTGCAGTCAGTCAAGGCTGTACATTCAGTCAAGGCCTGAACGCTAGCTACAGCCACCGGCCACCGGAAGAAGGCAGACAGAGAGCGAGGAAGGCTGCATCCGGGCATTAGCGGATCCTGCCTCTGTCTTGTTCGATCATTGATGCTGCGCTTCGACCTATCAACGTCTTGCAGTGAACTCCTATTTAATCGACATAAGTGCATTAATAGCACACGGTATAAAAATTCAGTCGCCATCTAGTTCATAGTGGAAGTTCAAATTATATTCGTCAAAGCCTCTTTGATTTTCCGTAAGCGCTTCTATCACGCACGCTGGATGACGCTGCCATTCCAAGCCAGTGACGGGGAACGGCTGGATGGCAGGACAAACTTAGTCTCTGAAACTTTCCCGTGGAACTTCTAATGGAGTTCTTCGTATTTATATTACGAAGATCCCTTGATTGCCCCGCTCAGATTGCAAAGCCGACGTAATGAGCCAGTTTAGTTATTTTAAATTCTTGGCCATACCGAAGTTATGAGATGAAAGGCCACGAGGCAACGAGGCTTCCAGGCGAGCATGCGCACTTGATGCAGGGATCACGGTGCCAATGCAGGCATCAACACAGGATGGTGAGGAAGTTGTATGTAAAAGAAGAGATATAAACTCCACCTCTGCTCAATGATATAGAAATGCACGTGTGTTTCATAAGGCGAGCTTGTGAAGAAAAACTCTGGTAATATGGAGTTTGTAAAAAGAATTAGGTCTTAAATGTATTGAAGGCGTTCTTTCCCATTAATGACCTACAAGACGAAAGGTCAGATGGGAGATATGGTTAGGTCAAGTGGGGGATGAGTTATTTTCAAAGCTTTGTATTCAGACCGGTTTCACAATCACATCTACATTTTTTGGAAACGGCCTTCATCATGCAATCCATCGATTTATTATACTTTGAAAGATCACAATCAAACGTAGTAGCTATACTCGATTTTATTCAATTTTCAATAAAAATCATTCCGCCGTGTGGTCAATAAATGAATCACGCTCCATTTAACGTAGAAATTATATTCAAGATGATTAAGAGCGTGACTATTTCTCCGCACGAGTTATTCTGTAATGATAAATTCTTACCCACCACAGCAGGATATACAGTATACACAGCATGATATATAGTATGCACAGCATGATATACAGTATACACAGCATGATATATATTATAAACAGCATGGTATATAGTATACACAGCATGATATACAGTATACACAGCATGATATACAGTATGCACAGCATGATATACAGTATACACAGCATGATATACAGTATGCACAGCATGATATACAGTATACACAGCATGATATATATTATAAACAGCATGGTATATAGTATACACAGCATGATATACAGTATACACAGCATGATATACAGTATGCACAGCATGATATACAGTATACACAGCATGATATACAGTATGCACAGCATGATATACAGTATACACAGCATGATATATATTATAAACAGCATGATATATAGTATACACAGCATGATATACAGTTTACACAGCATGATATACAGTATGCACAGCATGATATACGGTATACACAGCATGGTATATAGTATACACAGCATGATATACAGTTTACACAGCATGATATACAGTATGCACAGCATGATATACAGTATACACAGCATGGTATATAGTATACACAGCATGATATACAGTATACACAGCATGATATATAGTATGCACAGCATGATATACAGTATACACAGCATGATATATATTATAAACAGCATGGTATATAGTATACACAGCATGATATACAGTATACACAGCATGATATATAGTATACACAGCATGATATACAGTATACACAGCATGATATATAGTATACACAGCATGATATACAGTTTACACAGCATGATATACAGTATGCACAGCATGATATACGGTATACACAGCAGGATATATAGTATACACAGCATGATATACAGTATTAACAGCATGACATATAGTATGCACAGCATGATATACAGTATACACAGCATGATATATAGTATAAACAGCATGATATACAGTATACACATCATGATATACAGTATGCACAGCATGATATACAGTATACACAGCATGATATATAGTATACACAGCATGATATACAGTATACACAGCATGATATACAGTATGCACAGCATGATATACAGTATGCTGCACAACATGATATACAGTATACACAGCATGATATACAGTATACACAGCATGATCTACAGTATGCACAGCATGATACACAGTATGCTGCACAACATGATATACAGTATACACAGCATGATATACAGTATACACAGCATGATATACAGTATGCACAGCATGATATACAGTATGCTGCACAACATGATATACAGTATACACAGCATGATATACAGTATACACAGCATGATCTACAGTATGCACAGCATGATACACAGTATGCTGCACAACATGATATACAGTATACACAGCATGATATACAGTATACACAGCATGATCTACAGTATGCACAGCATGATATAAGAAACTGGGCAGCTCGTGCAAGACAAAGCTGGAATTGTTCTGCTCAGTTTTGTCTGCGTTGAGATGAAATTTCACGACACTGCCTGGGATCAAATTCCACTCCGGACGCTGAATGGCTTTGACGGAAATTAATTTTTTGAAGAATCGCTAAAACCCCAGAATGTGCAGTGCGTCAGTATAGCCGGAAAAGATGAAATAAATTGTGGGGGAATTTATATATGTCCTGGGAATTTGTGTTTCTATGAATTTTCGCTTTCGTAAAAGCGGGAGGTATCTAACTTGAATATCGTTGGAACTTCGTTGATAACTTATTACAGCGTGAAACTTGATATTTTCGAATCTAAGTCTACTTTTCTTTCGACCTTGTAACGGACGTAACTGAAGAAAAATAAATTGAATTTAGCTCAATAAAATGTTGAGATCCATCTTCAACGATTTTGAATAAATCAAAGCTAAAATAACTTAATGAAATGTTCATATTTACAGAAATGTAAAGATAGAGTCTTAGCACTCAGTTAACGCACTTAAATTGAGGCGGGCTCTTTGGAAGTGGTCGCTTGGAAAGTGGTCAAGTGGAAAGTGATCCGTTAAAAAATGGTCTTGAAGGTGGTCAATTGTAAGGTAGTCAGTTGGAAAGTAGCTAGATGAAAAATGGTAGGTCAATAGAAAGTGGCGTCAGCTGGAAAATGATCAGTAGGATGGTGGTCAGTTAGAAAATAATCAGTAGGATAGTGGTCAGTTGGCAATGTCAGTCAGTTGAAAAGTGGTCAGTTAGAAAGTGACCATTTGGAAGGTAGTCAGTTGGGAAGTAGCTAGATGGAAGGTGGTTGGTCATTAGAAAATGTCAAATTTTTGCAAATTTTTAGCAAATTTTTGGATGGAATCTGAGTGTAAGCTACTGGGAGAAAGTATGTTGGAGGCATGCAAGGAAACTAAGTATGCTAAAGATTATTCATGTTAGAATTGGAAGACCTGTGGATGACTGGAGTTTAATAAATGTTGGAGGTGAAGGGCCTGAGTGGGACTACAAGAGGTGGAAAAAAGAGATTGAGAGGCGAACAAAAGAGTATGGACTGAATAAGTGGAAGCTTAGCATGATGCGGAAGCCTACACTTAACTGGTATATAAAAAAGGAAGCACCTAAGTTTGAGATGTTCTATGATGGTAGTTTTGGAAGTCACCTCTTGTTTGCTGTGAGATGTAAGTCATTGAGTGTGAACAGACGTACATGGAGGTGGAATGAGAATTATAATAGATTATGTTGGCAGGGTGATAGTGGAGTGGAGGAAACAATTGAGCATTTTGTGCTGGAATGTAGTAGTATGAGGAAGAGGGAGAGAGTTTCATGAATGTGGTTTTTGAGCAGTATGGAGAGAATGAGTGGTATGCCAGATGTGCTGAAGATGATAGCGGTATGAGCTGTATTGTTGGATTGGATCAGCAGTGTAGTTTGAGTATCATTAAAGCTATGAAAGTTTTTCTTCTATGTGCCTGGAGTAAAAGACAGTGACTATGAGCTAGTCATGTAGAGTGGGCTGTAATGACCCACCATGCCTGTGGATGGTGTCTTGATATACTGAGTATCCCAGTGATGACATCAAATGGCAGTTGTGACAAGGATTGGTGGATCCTGAGTAGTTTATTGGACTAGTCTGTACACAGACGCTGGACCCTTTGTGTGAATATTGTGAGTGTTGAGGAGGGAATTGTAGGCCGTTACAAAGGTCCCGGCGCTGTCGGCCCTCAATTTTAAGTTCAAGTTTAAGTCAGTTGGAAAAAGATCAATAGGATGCTGGTCAGTGAAAATGATCAGTAAGATGGTAGTCAGTTGGAAAGTGGTCAGTTGGAAAATGATCAGTAGGATGGAGGTCAGTCGGAAAGTCAGAAGTCACCGTGCAGTAGTTTGCTTCTGCGATGAGGTGTGCTGGGAACGCTCAGCTCCAGGCCGGAAGCAGCGAGCCCTCGAATTAGCTCGCCTAATGAAGGCGTGCGGTGGCCCGCCGCTATCTACTGTCTAATGGAGTGAGCTCCAATACAGTGATTTGGTTCGCGGTCATTTGAATTAGCAGTGTTGAAATGGAATTCTAACTACCTGGCTTTGTGTAGCTTAATTTTGTGCTGCCTTGCTTTGTGTAGCTTAATTTTGTGCTGCCTTGCTTTGTATGGCTTAATTTTGTGCTGCCTTGCTTTGTGTAGCTTAATTTTGTGCTGCCTTGCTTTGTATGGCTTAATTTTGTACTGCCTCGCTTTGTGTAGCTTAATTTTGAGGTCATCTGCTGATCAATGTGCATTTATGTGTTAAAATACCTCAAGAAATTTTGAAAAAATGATGTAATACAAAGTATGCATTAAAAGCCACCCTTGTTCAATATTGTATCATAATAATTGGTCAAAGATAAACATGTTTCTGAAGAAATATCTGCAGCACAATGTTCTTTCAAAATGTCAACAAAATTACTGTGATAAAATTTCATGTCATATTATTTTAGAATCATTCCTCATTTCATTTCCATGCTTGCACGTATTCATTAATTTGTTCATAAGTAAAGTTCGCGTATCATGTCCTTCTTTGAAATGAGCAAATACTAAATCATTTCTTTTTTGAAGCAGTATCAATCGCTTGTTGCGTTTTAACAGACCGTGTCAATTAATTCATCCAATTCAAACTAACCTCTGATGAATCGTGTGACAACCCCGTTTGTCAAAAACACGTCCATAATGAGGAAACATTATCAAACGTGCTATTATTGAATTCTTATATGATTACTGCGTTTATCAAAAATACGTTCATAATTGGAAACGTTTCCAAACGTGCGATTATTGAATTCTTATATGATAAATGCGTTTATAAAAACCACGTTCATAGTCGGAAACATTATCAAACGTGCGATTATCGAATTCTTACACGATATAGGAATTGTTATGTCCGCCTTACGCGAGATATTGCAGCGCGGTGACAGGACAGCGCTGCACCTGACATCATCGCTCAGATAAGAGGCAACGACAGCTCTCGAGCTGCTTTTAAGATGCCATAATCTCTTTACGATCCCTGCCTCCTGCAACAGTTCGTGAACCTTTTGCAGAGCTGCAGCGTCTGCAGACCTCCTGATGCCGTAATCCAGCAACTCTGTAATTCCTGCACGACGTCGTGCACCGCCTGCCGTGATCCCTGCAACGTCCTCTGTGCTTCCTTCCTGCTTCCTGCAGTAGCTCTTGTGCTTCATGCAGTAGCTCCAGTGCTTCCTGCCTGCTTCCTGCAGTAGCTCTTGTGCTTCCTGCAGTAGCTCTTGTGCTTCCTGCAGTAGCTCCCGTGCTTCCTGCCTGTTCCTGCAGTACCTCCTGTGCTTTCTGTAGTAGCTCCTGTGCTTCCTGCCTGCTTCCTGCAGTATCTCCTGTGCTTCCTTCATTCTTCGTGTAGTAGCTCCTGTGCTTCTTCCCTGCTTCTTACAGAAGCTCCTGTGCTTCCTGCAGTAGCTCCTGTGCTTCCTGCCGGCTTCCTGCAGTACCTCCTGTGCTTTCTGCAGTAGCTCCTGTGCTTCCTGGCTGCTTCCTGCAGTATCTCCTGTGCTTCCTTTTTGCTTCCTATAGTAGCTCCTGTGCTTCTTCCCTGCTTCTTACAGAAGCTCCTGTGCTTAATATAGTAGCTCCTGTGCTTCTTCCCTGCTTCTTACAGAAGCTCCTGTGCTTCCTATAGTAGCTCCTGTGCTTCTTCCCTGCTTCTAACAGAAGCTCCTGTGCTTCTTGCAGTAGCTCCTGTGCTTCCTGCAGTAGCTCCTGTGCTTCCTTCCTGCTTCTTACAGAAGCCTCTGAGCTTTCTTTATCTTCGGGTCTCTCTGCTCAACTTCTGTCAACGTATACAATTCTCATTATATTTATTCTTAGCTGTAACCCCCCCATCCACCCAGCGGGTGTTGTTATCAATCGAGGGATTTTTAATTATAGAACCTGATGCATACCTGCTGGTAGCGGCCATAGTTAAACAAAATAAACCATCACAGCTCTAGCTGCTCCATCTAGTATAACCCATTCATCATGAAATACACATATGTCAAGGAAGTAATCAAATAAATAGCTTTGAATCTGTTCAAGTCAATGTAACTATACAATTCGGATAGTTTAAAATTTCATTCATGTGGAACTCGTCTATTCTTTTAATGTCACAAAAACTCAGAACTTCCCTGACTCACTACATTTGTTAGCTACGATTTACCCCAGAAATATCCTCCCTCATTTAAAGACACCCCATTTCTAAAGTACTGCAGCGGTGTTCTGCTGTCGTTTTTTGGAGCGCAAATAACATTCAATTAGTTAAATGACCTATCCGGGGTGAATTGACAAATTAAATCGACTGCAAATGGGCTAATTGTTTTTGTTTTCAGCACGTACTTGGATTGTTCAGTCTAGGGCGATGGTTTTCTAAACCTTTGAATGAATCTTTGCTTGGATCACGTCCTTGGAAAAGCAAGATTTCTTGGCTGATTTTGTTTACATGTGAGTCCCTGATGCAACCTACTGATGCTTTTAGCAGTATAGCATTTTACATTTTATGACTAGAAGGGATGAATTTCATACGGAGAAATTAAGCGTGAAAATTGCTGACTGTAAATGTGTTTCATTGGGCCTAGATGTGACTGGCGTCTGACGGCACGGGACTTTGGGACAACCAGAGAATCGGCCGCTTGGCTCGCTTCCGTCGCCATTTTCTTTTCTACTTTGTTCTTGCGCTTTATTGACCAAGCAATTGCTGAGCACTTAATTTGAACACTTGACAGCCTCAGTTCTGCACTGACAACGTTTGCATGACCGCGAACTGCATTCACGCGTCACAAGCCAGCAAGACGTCCCTCGCAAGATGCCCTTCCCTCCAACACGCCCCTCACAAGACGCCCCTCACTTTCGTAATTTGAAACGACATATCAGTATTAAAAGAATGCCTTTATTCAAAATAAGTAGGTGTTTTTCCAGCTCATGCCTCTAATAAGAACTGGGCATGATAACGAGTAAAAATAGTCATCCACCTCTGCTCTCAATTGTTCATAAGCCATTTAGTGTCAGCATATCTATGTAATACAAAAATTTCAACCATGAAATTTTTTATTTTTATTTCTATTCGGCGACAACATTTTAGCCACTTAACTGAGCCGATTTGTATCGTCTGACCGTCCTTGCGCATATTTGCTGCAAATATTTTCTTGTACCTTTCAATTCACCCCTCTCTTTCCCTTCGTTTGCTAAATTACCTTTTGCAAGAGAAAATTTTTCCCATGAGCTCTTGGGGTACTGCGTATCAGTGTCATTCCAGGTTGATAAATGAATTGCCAGATGCTCCCAGTCTATAATAGCTCGAGGGTGACTGGCCCGTGAACTCTAACAAAAACATTCACAAATTCGAAGAGAGAAATCCGAGATTTCCGGACACAAGAGGAAGCCAAGTTGCTCTCGTGTTTCTCCGCATTTTCTGGGGCTCCTCAATGAACTTTTTTATAGCTGTCCTAAACATTTGGAAACTCAATATCGTCTATTGAAGAAGGCGATAAATTTTGATTCCCGTGTTTTTCGTCCAGCTCTTTTCTAGCGAAGACGGAATCTCGGTCTGTATACAAAACTTACGGCCTTTGCAAAAGTCTCAGCGAAGAGAAAGTTAAGAAAACAATGAAATACAAGCCCAAGAGCGGATCTGTTATATTTTATAGCTTGCTTACTTCCAAGTCGATCGGCCCAATGACTCTAATCTTTCCTGATTACGAGCGCTACAAAAATACTAACGTAACTGATAAAAAACTTTAGTGTAAATTTAAAGGTGAAGTACATTCAAGTAAGGCATTTTCCTGAGTTATTTAAACTATATCATTGAATAATGAGAGACGTCAATGACAGCCAATAAAGTTGGCTTACAGAAAACTCTTGGTTGTTTTGTGGTCACCGTGGCTGAGTGATTAGAGCACGCGCTCTTCACGGGAAGGGGTCGGCAGTTCGAATCCCGCCAGTGCCGCCCGGTGATTCTCCCCGTTGGGAAAAGAGAGAACTCAGCCACAATTCCCCACTCTACCCAGGTGTCGGAAATGAGTACCGGCTTGTCCAAAGGTAACCGTTCTTTCGTCCTGGTGTTATTTATACGGCATTTGAAAAACCAATGTACAAGATGATATGCATCAGGCATGATTGGAATAAAGAACTTCATTTGTGAGCGAAGTTGTGTCGAGCTCATTAAAGACAACGACAACGCGCATGCGTGCGTGTAGGAGACACCCTCAGCTCGCGATCCAATCGAAATCGATTGCCATCGTTGAGAAGTCTAATAAGTTTTTGTGCCTGTGCGAAGGTTATTGAAACAAATTACAGAACAAATGCAAAAAAGCTTAGCTTCATCTGTAGTCTTTTTTTTTCGCGTTCGTACACTTTGATACTCAACGAACTTCATGATCAAAGGATTATGAGTCAACCCCATTTTAGGTAAGAAAGTTTAACTCTTTAATGAAGTTTAGAGTAGGTCGTCATGATGATGCTTGATTATTTTGAATACCTACAAGGGGAAAGACATTATATAGAAAAATAAAAAAGAAATAAGAAAGTATATTGGTTTTCTGAAGAAACCCATGAGTTCAAAATGTATCAAACATATTCCTAAAGCTGATAACCGCTCTTTCGAGAGTTCAATTATTTCCAATTTGATCATATCCTTAAGTAAAGCTTTCTTCGCGTGGAAATTTATTCTAAAAGTTATTTGACGATATGACATAATTACAAGTCACCCGTACAGATACAGAGAGCTGAGGGAGGTAACGACAGAATCTCCTTTGTTTCGTACTCCCCACTTCTAATGCAAGATGAGGCTTATACCTATAAAATATTTTTCTAATTCATGAAAGCGGAATATTCTGCATGCTCTAAAAATCTCAGCTAATCTTCCTGCATGGAAGCCACGTTGAACTTTTGTGGCTATGGAGAGTTGCAGGAAACTCGGTGCACGACTGAGAATCGCGAGCGAGGGCTTGGCGTATCTGTCATTACATAAAATAAGCTTCTATTTTCGCCACACGTTATGAATTGTTTTGCAGTGCTAGTCTGCTGAGTTTCTATCCGTTGTTATTCTCTAAAGTTTTTCAAAACACTGAGACAGCAAGAATCTTTAATTTATATAATCAGCTTCCCTTTCAAACAGCAGAGTATGGAAATTTTCCTTCTTTTTGCATTCGAATTTGTCAATCAGATTCGTCAATCAGTTCTCGCGAGTAGATTGCACAGATCGGGTAGTAAGCAAAAACTCAAATTTGAAACTTCCGGTAGATGAAGGCTCGTTCAGACCTGAACTTTAAAATTCCACGCACTAGTTCGGCTTGAATCACCAAGAAACTTCTAAAATTTTGATTGGGGAAAACTCTATGTGAAGCCCTACGATGCTCAGCACCCAACCATAATTCGGCTTGAAAAACCAAGCAAATTCTAATTTCAAGTTTTTTGCTTGACACGGCACAGTAAAACTATACCGTCCTTGCACCCAACCATAATTACGCTTAAAAAACAAGAAACCGAAAATTTAGTTTTTTGCTTTACAAGCCACAGGAAAACTTCTGTGAGAAGCACCATGCACCCCAGCACTCAACCTTAATTCGGCTCGAAAAACCAAGTAACTTCTAAAATTTAGTTTTTTGCTTGACACGCCACAGAAGAACTTCTACGAGAAGCACCGCACCCCCGAGCACCCAACCAAAGAGGAGCAGAAGCAACGGTCCCTGTAGATGCACGAGCGTCAGGGCGATGACGCCATTATTTCCTCTAGGAGAGTCTGCGTTGTCTTCCTTGGTACCAGGGGGCGCTTTAGTGGACTGCGTTCGCTGCTTGTTCAGAGTGAACTGCAGCTCGTTGTTCCTCCACCTGCCTAGTAAGCCAGCCTGCACACAAAACAACTCTTAACCCTTTGACATCAGCATTTTTGTACTTATATTACCGTTATTACAACCACCGTCATTAAACTGGCCCTGGTCACCGAAATCAGGATGAGGAAGGAACTGCCACTCGGCAGTGAACGCCATAGGACACATTAGGGAGCTAATTTAACAGGAAATATAATATATTAAGGCTATTTTCGAAAGATGACCGTATGGTCCACCATGTTAACTCATTCCCCGCATATTGATCCATATGTATGTGTACCACTATGTAAGTACGTTGCTCATTCATGTACCGGTACAAATGAATGACATTTCATCGGTTTGGTGACCTTTTTTATACAAAAATAACTGTTTTCATACAAGGCGAATTACCATCGTGCAATTGTATTTTTCATATTTCTTAGGAAGGATATAAATGTATTAGAGCAGTATAGTCGATTTCGCTATACTGCTAGTTACTACCTAACCAAATGTTATTAACTGCGGAAACGTGGTGAACGTGTTGAAGGATTTTTCCTGTGGATTTGAGAACTAATTTGTCATTCATTGCTTGAATATTAAACTTCAATTTTACCTACCGCAGTCAAAGTGTTAACACTTTAACCTCAATAGGTTGAACTGAAGCTCAGTATTCAACTCAAATTCAAAGTCCATTGTAGTAAGAAATATATCCATTGTAGAAATAGCAAATATTAACTGGATCATGCCTTTATTTAGCAGCTGGAATTAAGCATTTATGAAAATTGAGTTTGCGACTTCTGGTCTGTGAGCATCATTATGAAAATCCCCTCCGTGGGGTGGCGCACGTTGCGGTCAAAGTGTTAAATCTGTTTCAATAGTAGCAGTTGCCTGTGGCCACACCTGCAAGATTACGCCCATCCACCTATCGAAGTGGCCGAGATAGGGAGCGTTGTGAGGCACAGGGTAGGCCAGGTACCCTGGCGTGAGGCCCTCTTTCGCTATGTACAGGTCCGATGTGCCGTCCTGGCGGGTGTAGCTCTTAGCTACCTCAAACAGCAGGTAAATTCTGTCCTCCACGTGGGCTGACGATCTGAAATACAACAGAGGCAGAATTTTTTATCTTGAGTGTCAAAAGATAATTTGACAATATGAATGATTTCAAAAGATGCTGCATTTTTCATCATGAGTGTCAAAAGATAATTAGACAATATGAATGATTTAAAAAGATGCTGTATTTTTCATAATGAGTGTCAAAAGATTATTTGACAATATGAATGATTCCAATCAGTTCAAAAGAGATTGCATTTTTCATCATGAGTATCTGAAGGTTAGTTGACAATTTGAATGATTTCAATCAGTTCAAAAGAGACTGTATTTTTTATAATGGATATCTAAGAGTATTTGACATTATGAATGATTTCAATCGGTTCCAAAGAGACTGTATTTTTTATTGTGATTGTCAAAATATTAAACGACAATGTGAATGATTTCAATCACTTCAAAAGAGACTGTATTTTTCATCATAAGTTTCAAAGGATTATTTAACAATATGAATGATTCCAATCAGGTCTTTTTCAGAGATAAATATGGTAACAACTTTTAGAGAGCTTAGCGCTATTTTAGGAATACTCACCCCAGACACACATTTCTGTTATCCGAATGAGCCTCAGATGTAGTTCTTACAAGTTCTTACTTTGAAAGTAAATTCTAACCTATGATGCTACCGTAATGCATTTTTTTAAGTAAAAACTATAAAATTATTTTGATGCAATTTAATGTTTAATAATAATGATATTAATACATTTTGTAGATTTTTGACATCAGGTACAGCGCATGAAAAGTCGAACGATTACACACATACTCGAAGTGACTAGAGAGAGCCGTATCGTAATTGCGCTGCATATTATTTTCACGAAATCCCAGTTTGACTAGAAGTAAAAAAAATAGGCAAACAGATACCTAGAGGGTGTGCCAGAATTAAATGACCATTTAAATTTGCTAATATAGGGAAAACTTGAGTTGAAACTTGTTTTATTTGAAAGAATAACATTTTTATTGTTTATTTCGGTATCCTCTTTACTGAACTAGTAAACTAAAAGGGCCAGTTACTCCTGGCCCACTCTGTACTATATAACTAAGATTTTGCAGATAACATGATTCGATTTGCTTCAAAACTCCAAATTTTCTTCTCAAGAAACAAAGCCAACTCGGTTATAAAAGTTGTATAGCGTAACTGACACGGTAGAGAGAACCAGGTAAGTTCAAAAAAGTCTTTTTTTCGTTGACGGTGTGGTTTTGCTGACGTCACGACAACGAACCAATAGCAGCGCTCATATTACATCTGGTAGCACTGCTACCCCAAAATATCGCTCCACTATTGGCCTAACGACATTGCGTCTTGGTGACGTCATAAAGTTTGCTTGAAATTAAGCTTTTCTATTGGCTAGCCAAACAAGAGGAGGTGTATTTTCTCCCATAGAAATGACCCTACCTTGTTTCCTCTACCGTGGTAACTGATTAGACTGGTTTGGGGCTGTCGAGTTACATCGATCATCATGGTAACCAAAAACCAATACTCTAATGAGCAGAGTACCCAAATTTCCTGACGAGCTCCATGCCGTATTCCATGGAGTCCACAAACTTGAATCTGTCGCCCATGTGCCGATATTCTGCATTTTCTGAGTTGAGGAAGAACAGGCGTAGAGCGTTGGCGTATGGCGGTCCCGTGATGCTGCACAGGAAAGGCAGATGTTTTTTCTTCCAATGGCTTACTCTATTTATTTCAGAAAAATTCCATGGCGTTTTCCGACTTGAAATTATTTCAGGAGAGTTTATTTACTTCGCAGTAGTAGGAATTAGACTACTCTAACATT
This sequence comes from Morinoia aosen, assembly GCA_030386875.1. Lineage (NCBI taxonomy): Eukaryota > Metazoa > Arthropoda > Malacostraca > Amphipoda > Talitridae > Morinoia > Morinoia aosen. Next base: position 15,875,394 of record CM059559.1, on the reverse strand, counting down.
CAGCTATCTTTTCTTTACAGATTTGAGTGACTCTGTTATTAACCACGTGACTTCTGTTATGTTATCAACTTGGATAAACCAACTCAAAATGTCGACTTTTCTGTGCCATCTAATGATTCACACTTACGTTATGGATTGATTAAAGCTCTCACTGAGTTTAATGCATGCTAGCTTGACAAATCATTATTCATTATATCATTTTAGGTTTTCTTGAAAACGAGCATTTGCGGCTGTCAGACCGGCGTTGATCACCAGTTTCGTATCCAACGACTTTCGTAATTTGAAACAACATGAAACAATTTTAGGAAAAGAGAGACTACAGTAATGAAACATGAACAACAAAAATAAAATAAAAATAAAAGCAATGCGGAACAATACTTGAATTATGCATATTCTTATGCGAACTAAAACAAATACGGAGAATAATTAGTCCTAGTTATTAAACTAACTCGAGGCTTAATTCAAGTTGCGAATATCTCGGAATGACATTAATTCTCGTCTATATAAGTTGACACGACACTATATTCAATATATGAATAATAAACATTGACTAATTTTAGTCCTTATAAACTAAAGTTGGAACAAGTTGATGCTGGACAATCCGAACATTGACTACGTGCCCTTCTCTTCAACACACTTCTCACAAGATGCCCTTCCCTTCAACACGCTCCTCACAAGATGCCCTTCCCTTCAACACGCTCCTTACAAGATGCTCTGCCCTTCAGCACACCCCTCAGAAGATGCCCTTCTCTTCAGCACACCCCTCACAAGATACCCTTCCCTCCAACACGCCCCTCACAAGATGCCCTGCCCTTCAGCACACCCCTCACAAGATATCCTTCCCTCCAACACGCCCCTCACAAGATACCCTTCCCTTCAGCACACCCCTCACAAGAGACCCTTTCCTCCAACACGCCCCTCACAAGATGCCCTGCCCTTCAAAACGCCCCTCACAAGATGCCCTGCTCTTCATCCCGCCCCTCACAAGACGCCCTTCACACCCCCACAAGACGCTTTTCACGCCCCTCACAAGACGTTCTTTGCACCCCTCATAAGACGCCCTTCACGCCCATCACAAGACACCCTTCACACCCCTCACAAGACGCCCTTCACACCCCTCACAAGACGCCCTTTGCACCCTTCATAAGACGCCCTTTACGCCCCTCACAAGACACCCTTCATGCCCCTCACAAGACACCCTTCACGCCCCTCACAAGACGCCCTTCACGCCCCTCACAAGTCACCCTTCACGCCCCTCACAAGTCACCCTTCACGCCCCTCACATGACGCCCTTCACGCCCCTCACAAGACGCCCTTCACGCCCCTCACAAGACACCCCTCACGCCCCTCACAAGACACCCTTCACGCCCCTCACAAGACATCCTTCACGCCCCTCACATGACGCCCTTCACGCCCCTTATAAGACGCCCTTCACACCCCTCACAAGACACCCCTCACGCCCCTTACTAGGTGTCGGTTCTGACGAGGTCCCCGAGGCTCTCTGGCCTGAAGGGCGCCTTCGGCAGCGTGAGGTGAGCGATGAGGTTCGTTTTGTACGTCACCGTCACCAGAAATGAGTACGACATCCAGCTCAGCATTAGCAGTCTGCACACGTAATGTAGAAGTGTTGGTAATATTAGGTATATTTAAGACGCTATCGAAAAAAGGCCCCGTTTGTAATATAAATACGAGTCTATCGTAAAAAATGTGAATGAGAATGTACGGATCATGCTGTAGATGTGATATGGGAAATCAATATATCGTCAATTCAACTGCCAGCAAATATCACGTAGAAACGTAAGTGGTATTGTAATTTGCACTCAATCGTAAGAAAACAAGTGTTTGAGGAGATGCTGATCATGCTGTAGGCATGATATGGGAAACTGGAATATCAATACATCGTCAGTAGCAGTGGTCTTCAAACATAACAGAAGCGAAGGTATATTGTACCTACCTTGTAATATTGGTATATTACCTTGTAATAATGTAATTACCGCTCAATCGTACTAAAACAAGTGTTTGAGAATATACTGATCATGCTGTAAATTTATATGGGAAATCAATATACCGTTAATTCAGCAGTCTCCAAACGTAACGTATAAGCGTAGATAATAATATAACTACCACTCTATCGGAAAACAAGTGTGTGAGAATGTGTGATCATGCAGTTGTTTTAATGAGGAAACTGGGAAATCAATCCATCGTCAATTCAACAATTTTCAACTGTAATAAAGAAGCATGGGTAGTGTTGTAATTACTATATTGACAAAAAACAAGTGTTTAAGAATATACTGATCACGCTATATATATGTGATAAGGAAACGGGGAAATAACTACATCGTTAATTTCAAATCACCGGTATAGTGAGATTCGTCGTTGTTTTAGCTGTTTATTTTGCATTTTTATCTCCCTTGATTTTGTTCGTAGAGTGATGATATTATTATTTGCATGCTTTCACTCATAAATTTTATTTACAAAAAAAGCCTTAGTGAATCTTTTTAGATTAAACTCACAGCCTTAGAATGCAAAAGAGATGATTTGATCTATTTAACCAGAAATATTTAACTTCTGGATTGGATGACTACCAACGCACGTTCAATTCATTCGTTATTTTTTATGTGCCACTAAATGTTTTCTTCGAAACACCATTTATTTGTGCATCGTCAATCATAATTTATTATTTCATTTATTTCATTTATTAACGCTGCATCCCCGAATACAGCGTTGTTTCAATTTTTTTCAAGATCACAAACAGTGAAATTATTTATACATCCTGGTTTCCTTTCATGAGCAACTTGTCAAATTAATGTAATGTAAATTAATTAATTCAAAGATGATCGGTAAGCCTGAGTTGGCTCAAATTGTTCTTCCGTCCATCTGGCTGAGGCAAGTGCTGTTTTTTTGCCTCGATTCTTAAGTTTGAGCTTGCTGAAAAATTCGTTTTGTTTAAAACTGCTGTAATATTCTGTACTAAACTTAATTTGAAAAAGCACAAACTTGCTGAGATTAGCCACAAAAAACATCACGTAGAGCAGCTAAGTCGATAGAAAAACTCACGCTACCAGCTGTGCGACTACGACTTCGAAAAATTCATCTCCGTATTTTGGACACTCGATTTACCTGAAGGAGAGCGTGACGGGCACATTTTGCGGGATGTTTTGTCCTAAGAACACCTTCCAGCCCTGAGAAAAGAACCAAAAAAACTTTCCCATCGGCAGACTCGAAGCAGACACCTCGCTTGATCCAGTCATCACAGTTGCTCCTGTCGACAGCTGGTGACAGAAAAACGCTCATCACATTTGAAGAAACAGACATGAAATCGAGAGCTGGTGACAGAGAAACGCTCATCACATTTGAAGAAACAGACATGAAATCGAGAGCTGGTTACAGAAAAACGCTCATCACATTTGAAGAAACAGACATGAAATCGAGTGCTGGTGACAGAGAAATGCTCATCACATTTGAAGAAACAGACATGAAACCGAGAGCTGGTGACAGAAAAACGCTCATCACATTTGAAGAAACAGACATGAAATCGAGAGCTGGTGACAGAAAAACGCTCATCACATTTGAAGAAACAGACATGAAATCGAGAGCTGGTGACAGAAAAACGCTCATCACATTTGAAGAAACAGACATGAAACCGAGAGCTGGTGACAGAGAAACGCTCATCACATATGTAGAAAGAAACCTGACATCGACAGCTGTTGACAGAGAACCGCTCATCACATTTGAAGAAACAGATATAAAATCGACAGATTGTGATACTCATCACATTTGAAGAAATAGACATGGAAATGTAGTTTGTGCCACTAAACGGTTCTCGGTGAATTACGCGTTGGGATTGTTTCTCTCCTTCGGGAAGTTGTGAGGGCAATTTGACCAAGAAGCCGAAGTACAAATGCAATACCTTTCATCGATGATATTTTCTTAGTCAAGTAACTTAAATTTGAACTCATATTTCCTCCTATCCGTTCATCGAACTGTCATTTAATTATACATTATTTTTTGGATTGCCAGCGGAATGTAAAATTGCCGCCATCTTAGGCTTTCGTCTGTTCAACAGTATTTGAAAATGTACATTCACATTAGCTTCATTTTCTACAATTCACCAAATACCACCATTAATGGAATAATATTCTATTTCTTTGTGAAACAGTTCAAAAAATCCTGAACTTAACATGGCAGCCTTGAAATATCTCTCACTGTTTCCTAAGTAACTATATTAACCGAGGTCCTTAGTTTCTTATTCATGTGAAATCCCTCTGAAATTATCCCCTTAGACTAGACAACTTTCTCGCATTAATGAACCAAAGTCCGGGCGGTACTCTTCTATTTTATCAAGCGCATGGTCTCCTTAAATCGCAGTTTTTAAATTCTTCAAAAATCCATGACCTTTAGGCTGCCCCTATTCCTGCGTTACTCTCCACGCCACCAAGTGTCCCCCCGCTCCCAACTATATAGAACCCCGTTGAACTTCACCATAAATTAAACGCTGATTTATATTTTCACGACCCACTAAAGTGAAGGGGAAAGGCATGATGACCAGAAGCAGCAGCACGGCTCCCCACACCTCCCAAGAGAAAGGGTAAGCGAGGCTCTGCCATCTCGGAGCGATCACTGGGGTCCTCATGCAGAAAGCCACGTTGGAAATGTCAAAGACTCGAGTGAAGTGAGAATCCTTCAGTCGGTGCTGGTAGACGTAGTGCATCACTGATGCCATGAACGCCTCGTAGTCGGACACTTTGCTGAGAACCTGAAGCAAAAGTTCAAGTTGAAGAATTGAGTTCAAGGTAGAGACTCGAAAGTGGGATCGTGGGATCTCCTACGTAGCTTGTGAAATTCGTCGGTTTGAACACTGTTTGTCAATCAACGGCGAAAATACAAATAAGTTACTCATTTTTGGCCATTGCGTGCGTTTTTCAAACATTATGCTCAAAAGTGAATAGGATTTAATTACAGTCATTATTTTTCATCTAAACAAAAACTGATGCATCTTTCTCACTACTGCATGTTATTGGCTTAGTAAAGTTCATGCAGGAAGAGATTGATTTCTTTCAATTTTCGAGACTGGGGAGTAACAATTGTTATTTTTAACACGTAATTTATTTAATATCGCTCACATGACTTAGAATCAGATGAACATAACGGCTCTTCATCATGGCCTTGCTTCTGACACTAGATGGGTCTTCCTAATACGATGGGTGATTTTTTTGTGTTCTGCTGGATCTGAGGAACCTATCGCTTCATTCTAGCTTGAATATGGATACCTTTTCAGGATATAATTTGGCGTTCTACTGTATCTGAGAAGCTTATCACTTCATTCTAGCTTTAATAGGGGTACCTCGTCAGGTTAGAATTTTGTTTTCTGCTACATTTGAGAAGCTTATCACTTTATTGTAGCTTGAATTAGGATATTTCTTTAGGTGATTAATTTGCGATCTACTACATCTGAGAAGCCAATCACTTCATTCTAGCTTGAACAGAGGTGATTATTTTGCGTTTCACTGCGTCTTAGAAGTATATCACTTCATTCTATAGCTGGAGCAGGGGAACTCCTGCAGCCAATTTGAAAATGAATGTAACTGACCTCATCCCAGTCCTGTGTTGGGATCACTCTGAAGGAGAAATTGAGGGCCTGGCCTAGAGTTTTGAGCATCTGGTAGTCAGTGCCCCGGTATCTTGGTGCTCCGTCATCTCCAGAAAGCGACTCTTCCAGCCAGAAAGGGTAGAAGGACAGCGCAGTCACGTTCACCACGCCACCGTGGAAGCTATTGAAATGAAAATAAAGTTTAAAAATAAATGATGTATTTGATCTTAGAATAAAACGTTTGTTCTTCATACATATATCATATTAATGATAATATAGCAATATTAATTTTAGAAATTAGCTGAAAGGGTGCAGAAATTTTATAGTTTGGGTAAAAATTCCTCATAAAATTATACGAATTTGATTTGAATAGATTATGAAGGATAGATAGCATATTAACGCGATTCAACAATTCCCACAATCTGTCGAGGAGTTAAAATATCAAAGGTTTTGTAAAAATAACTCACAGTATCAATAAAAACTCGAATTATTAGAAATCCCGTGTATGCGTATGCTTCACATTATAAGGCGTGTAGGAAGAAAAAGAAAACTTCAATTAAGGCTTTACATTCGCAGTGCTTATTTCTTTGCAGTGGTTAACAGGCGCCAGCACTTACTTGCTGTATTTGTCAGGAAAGAGGCGGTTACTTGCAGACAGCCACGAGGATAGAGAGACCGTGCTGGGGCCGGTCGGAGAGAAAGGCAGGTGGTAGTGCAAGACGGTTCTGGGATGGGAGAAGGCGGTTGTGAGCAGGCTGCTGTTGTAAGGAAGAGAAGGGCAGGTGGTAGTGCAGGATGGTTCTGGGATAGGAGATGGCCGTATTGTTACGATATATATTACATAATATTTTGTTGGGCTAGATCAAGTAAAGCTGCGACATGTTTCGGAATGTCAAAAAACCGTTAACATGGCATGTGTGTTGTGGGAGATTTCACTGTTCTGGGAAAAGCCGTTACAGCAAGCTTTGACAAGCTAGAGTGGGAAGGCATCTCAATACAGGATGTCGCAACCGCGAGGACCCTACATAGGCGAAAATTTAGCTTGAGGCTGGGGTCATCTCGAATTTCGCGAGCATCTACGAGGCTGGCTAAGGACACATACAGACACAACACAACATACACACAACCCACGCACATAACACAAACGCACAAACGCACACACAACACACACACGCAGACGTGAGAATGTATTCACGGCTGAGGAAAGTGGAGCGATAGGCGTGGCTTCCATATGACAACCAGTTGTGACGCGGGGAAAAACGTAGACTCGAACCTGCCCAGGATATGAACCAATGGAAGTAACGAATGGCGATCGGACACGAGGAAACAGCCAATGGCACATCAAGACGCCGAAACAAGCAAGTATCCTACCAATCAGAATTGATTTGCTGTCTCAGAATCTGTGAAGGATCTGGATCTTTCGAGAAAGAAAGAGGCGACACACATATAAGGAGTTCACGATAAGAATCGGGAGGATTTTTCTCTTGGTTACACGACAAGAGACTCGTTTTTTGGTGAGCAGACCGGGAAACCGGCAGTTGCCGGCATTCCCCGGCGGAACAGCAACTCGAGAAGAAAACATCAAGAAAAAGTACACCCAATCCAGCGCTTATGTGACTGCATCGAATTTTCCAGGAGACAACGTCGGACACCAGCAGACATTGAAGTGCAAACCTGCAACAAAATTCCGCTCGAAACACATCAACTTCGAGGAGACAATCGTCAAGTAAAAATGTGTCAATGATTAGCCCGAGAGCACTTAAAATGTCAGTTTCTACGTTAACTTCGAGCTCGCAAGAAACTCCAGCATGCCGATTGAAGTTGCACAGCTACAGAGTCTGCACGGCGCCCAACACTGCGAGTTCTGCAGTGGTTAAGCTCTTTCGGTATTCGGCTCTCAAACACTCTGAGTGCAGTGTCGCCGTCCACCAACACCGGTTTACGAGAACGAAGGAACAGCGCAACAGTCTGATCAGCTCTACGTGAATCCTTCAAGCAGTATTGGAAGCGGCGAATCCTTCAAGCAGTATTGGAGGCGGCGTTAGGTCTTCACGATCCACATGTTACAGGAAAGTGTTATTGCAAAATCACTGGTTGAGGACTCATAAATGTGATCTACAGTGTGAATTGTAAATCAAACCGCACATAGAACAGTGCTTCAAAATGGCGCGCGAATTACAAAAATTTATTTGTGTTTTTATTCTGGTGTTGGGCACTTAGCGGAAAATTGTGGTTCGGTTAAAAAGCAAGGGTTGAAGTGGTACGTAATGTGAAGTGTTCTGCTCTTTGTTGACACCTGGTCCTGAGCAGGGTTTTGCAGTTAAGAATTGCATTGTCCCCATTGATTTCGGGCTCATGCTAGCCTATTCATTTATAATGTTCTTCTGATTCTTGTTCATTGTGCGGGAAATTCCTTTGGATAGATGTCATAAAATTTTGTGCAACGTCAAATCATGCGATCTTTGCTCTAGCACTCATTACGACACCAAGCACACGTAAAGTGCGATTTGTGTCATGTGTTTATTTAGTCAAGGCGTTGGATTAACGTTGTGCATAATGCGACGTGTTCTATATTTTGATACCTTGGTGTGAGCCAAGGCTGTACCGTAATCTATTATCCTCATTATTTTGAGCTTTGTGTAGTTTGGAGTTGCCCTAATTTTTATGCATTCGTAAATCGTTGTCAGCGCTTGACAATTGATAATTTGAAGGTTCTCGGTGAGCCTCGTACTATTTGAATGCCATGTCATATTGAATTTTCATGTCGTTGATGTCATGCGTACCTTTCATTATCACACTCGTGCTCCTTTTCATCATTTTTTCAGAAATTTTTCTTTGTGCTTTTATCAGCGTGTTCGTCATAAAAATCAAATATTTTTAAATCTTTGAAAGTTAGTCATTTATCCTATTCAAATTAAATAGTTACACGCAAAGCGCACACTCTGTAAATGCTGCTTTTCTATTTTCTGTCTGTTCTGTCCCCCTCTCTTTCTGTGTGCTTCCAATCTTCCAATCTTTTAATCTTTTCAATTCTCCATCTATCGGGGTTTAAATTCCCCAATCTTTACGGTTTACTCTATACGACTAAGCAGACGTATCGTGACAGTTATGAGCAGGCTGCTATTGTAATACAATAATTTTTTTCTAATTCTAGTTCATTGAAAGAAAAGTACTTGAAATGAAAATTGAAATCATAGTATTTTTATCATGAACTTGTAATTAAGAGAACGCTTTGCAAAATAGATCTATTAAGGGCCGTTTAAAGACCAGCTCCAATCCCTATAATTAAAATTAAATAAAAGTTGAAATAATAACTACTTAAATGTCAACATAAAGACAATAAAATACCTATGCATGAATGTCATAACCTCCTGACAAACTGTAAAAAACCAGCTGCATGGATAGCATATGTATTACTATTTAATTTACTTCTGAAGATTGAATGAAATACAAGGATTGCTAAACATCACTTTGTCAGCCAAGTGTTCTGATTGTAGCCTTCAAAAAAGAGGACATTGGAAAATTGCCATGAAGTTAAACTAAGTGCGCGTTCGTAGGCTGGTGTGAAGTCACGGACCCTCTACACCAGAGTGACTGAGCATTGGAATTAATTTTTTCGTGCTAGCCATCATATATAACACTACTTCCTCCGAATTTAGTAGCTGTGGGTAGTCAAAAAATTTTCAATTACGATGTATTTAGTTTCATGATATTATGAAATATAAAAATGGCTTTGTGAGTTAATACTTTTCTCAACTTTTCTGGAATGAACAGAAAAAGTGTCTTGAATAATTAGTACTACTGTGAACTTTTCTAGAATGAGCAACTATTTTCTCAACAATTTTTTTATTAACTAATATTGATATCGTTGCCTTACACTTATCAAAGCACTGGCATTAGATTCTCACCTCACTCCATCTTCTGAAAAACTCCAACTCAAGACCGCGGCGTTCATTTTGGAGAAGATCCAGTGCGTGTCGAGTACGGACTTGAAATCGACCAGCTGCAGACCGGTGACCCAGAGTAACCTGGTGTGCCACTTGAGCACCACCTGCCTCAGTAGGGCGTCAGCAAACTGAGCTGCTGTGCTAACTGAGTCGCTCAGCAGCACTACAGATGAGCACTTCACTGAAGACAACGTCTGAAAAAATTGAACAATTCATGATTGATATCAGAACGTTTATTTGTAAGCCTTTCGGACAATCTATCTCAATGAACTGCGAGAGAGTACTCATAGTAACTAGCACAGAGGTGGTGGTCAGTTTTGTATTATGTCATGGTACATACTCAAGTAAATGAAAGCTCACACCTACATACGTGTGTTGGAACGAGGCTTTGACAGCAGGACAATTTTCAGCGTCTAACTAAACTAGCATTATTCTACATAAATTGTTAACATTTTCCAAAAAAAGGTGAAATAATATTGTAAATAATTCGGTAAAATATTATAACGAATTTGCCATTACGAAACTGGAATTATTTTTTTATTAAAATATGCTAAGTGAGCGTGCATTCAGCCCTTGCCCTCTGGCATATAGTCTACGCAGACACAGTATATAGTATGTATAGAGATCAAGTGAATACTGAAAAAAGGAATGACCAACGTGACTCAAAGAATTTCTTCACGAAAGAATAAATAAAAAGTTCGACAGTGATTAGAATGTTTAACAAATCATTTTATTTCCTGAATAGGTCACACGAAAGCTTGGTATGCGTTAATCGAGTGCAATTCTCCTCTCAAATATACTTATTTATGGAGATTGGCTTTTCAATAACCCCCTTATTTCAAAGTTTGAACCAAAATCCGTCATATCGTAAATTTTACTTCGCTCTCATATATAAATTGACTTCTTTCAAGAAGAACCATACATATATATTTCCGCATGAGTCAGTTCGAATTAGACTGCATCACAACAAGATACCGGTTGTATCCCCTATTTGATATCTCATCACTCGAAGTAGCCGCCTACTATCTTCAGCATCATTTATCAAAAACCCCAGTTAGACAACCACACCAGATATCCCCACTTCAAGATCACCTACACTGCCAAACTTTTTTTTTTAAACAATTAAACAATTTAAACAATTTATTTACCACAGGTAATACAGAGGTAGAATGTTTCTTAAGTCTAGTACAATGGTTAAATTTGAGTATAGCTACCTGTGGGCCCGAATAAGTTCAGCGACTTCTAGGGCATCCTACCATCACATTATTCTAAGGTGTACAATAATGTTTAACCTAATTCACTTAACCTAGTTTCGCATTAGACTGATCAACGAGATAATGAAGTATCGCCTTTGAACTTTGCACTGCATTTTTTACACTCACCTCAAGATTACCTATACACTGGTCAACATTTTCTTAACCAATGCCTGTGAATTAGGCTCTTTTCCCGTTACCATTTATAGCTAACCCTTTTTACCATAAGTTACAGACCACATTACGGTCACACGACTCACCCTCTTGAGGTCGGCGGCGAGCGCGTCCACAGCTGCCAGCGAAGCGTTGTCGCCCAGCGGCTCTGGAGGCAGCTCGGCGAGGGTTGTGGCGGCCTTGAGCTGTGGTGCGCCCTGTGCAGCGTGTGGTGTGTGTGGTGCGTGTAGTGTTGGGTATGTGTTGCGTGTAGTGCTGGGTATGTGGTGCGTGTGGTGCTGGGTGTGTAGTACGTGTGGTGCTGGGCGTGTGGTGCTGGGTGTGTGATGCGTGTGGTGCGGGGTATGTGGTCCGTTTGGTCCTGGGTGTTTGGTGCTGGGTATGTGGTACGTGTGGTGCTGGGCGTGTGGTGTTGGGTGTGTGGTGCGTGTGGTGCTGGGCGTGTGGTGCTGGGTGTGTGGTGCGTGTGGTACAGGGTGTGTGGTGCTGGGCATGTGGTGCTGGGTGTGTGGTACGTGTGGTACAGGGTGTGTGGTGCTGGGCATGTGGTGCTGGGCGTGTGGTGCTGGGTGTGTGGTACGTGTGGTACTGGGTGTGTGGTGCTGGGCGTGTGGTGCTGGGTGTGTGGTACGTGTGGTATAGGGTGTTTGGTGCTGGGCATGTGGTGCTGGGCGTGTGGTGCTGGGTGTGTGGTGCGTGTGGTACGGGGTGTGTGGTGCTGGGTGTGGGGTGCGTGTGGTGCTGAGCGTGTGGTACAGGGTGTGTGGTGCTGGGTGTGTGGTGCGTGTGGTGCTGGGCGTGTGGTGCTGGGTGTGTGGTACGTGTGGTACAGGGTGTGCGGTACGTGTGGTATAGGGTGTGTGGTGCTGGGCGTGTGGTGCAGGGTGTGTGGTACGTGTGGTACAAGGTGTGTGGTACGTGTGGTACAGGGTGTGTGGTACGTGTGGTACAGAGCATGTAGTACATGGGGTACAGGGCATGTAGTACATGGGGTACAGGGCATGCAGTAAATGGTACAAGACTTCAAGTAAATGGGACCAGGTGTGTAGTAAGTACCATAAAGTTTGCAGTAAATGAGACAGGGCTAGTAGCAAACGGACAGGATTTATAGTATAGGGTACTAGGAATGTAGTAAATGGCACAGAGCACTAATTAAGTAAACGATGCATCACGTACAGAAATTGATGCAACAAATGAAGCAATAGATGTCAAAGAATACCATGAGGAAACTAAACCTCCATCAATTCAAATCGCTACGAACTTCATTAATACCTACATCAATTCCATATTTCAATCGTTTGCTCTCCTCAGTTCTTCTGTGGGGCTCTGCAGCCTTTAGCCGGGCATGTGCTTGAAGCACTACGAACCTTAATGAACACGGTCACTCAATCAAATTAAACCGAAATTTGAGTCACCATTCTCACACGCTATCTGGCCTACACAGTTCTTCTGTCATTTCGCAATGACTCAGTGTTCAGAACGAGTTAATTTGTGTCATTCACCCAAGTTATTTTTTCACTTAGTTTTTGCTGCCATCCTCTCCGTTCAGAGAGTAAATAAAACTATATATACTAACGACCACCTTTCATCTAGACTGCTACCTCTCTGAATAAAATTATAAACACTAACGACTTCCTTTCATTTAGATTACGACCGCTCTGACACCTCTTAAATATTAACGACTATCTTTCATTTAGACTACCACCTCTCTAAAACGTATTTAAGCTCAACTACTACAGCTTTCGAAACTGTTTAGATAATTCGATATAATTTTAGATTTCCAGAATGAAAACATTAAAAGCGAAAGGCTCACTGACCGCCGCGACGCTGAGGCGAGAGTGGGCGACGAAGGAGTGGGTGCAGGCCGGGTGGGTGAGCCCCGCTGCGGTGAGCAGCGCCGCCACACTTGCGCCCACCTCCCGCCGCCACGCACCCACCTCCCGTCCCACTGCACCCGTCTTTCCTTGGACTCCATTCATTTTGGCTTGGACTGCACCCATCTTCGCTTGGACTCTGTCCATTTTTGCATGAACAATACCCTCTTCGGCTTTTAATACGTCCATCTTCGCTTGGACTCTATTCACTTTGTCTTGGACTGCGCCCTCCTCGACTTGAATTGCACCCACTTCGGCTTGGACAGGACTCACTTTGGCTCTCACTGCACCAATCTCCGCTGGAATTACGCCCAATTTGGCTCGGACTGCACCCACTACGGCTTTTACTGCACCCACTTCGGCTTGGAATGGGACCTTTTCTGCTTGGGCTGCGCCCACCTCGCCTCCCGCTGCACCCACCTTGCCTTGGAATGCGCCTCCCTTTAATCCAACTTCGCCATCCGGCTCACCTCCCACCTCTGTGTAGGCTGCGGCAATCGCGTAAAAAAAAACAGAACATTAATTATATTAGCAGATGTGTTTAAAAGGCACGTTATCTGAATCGTAAAGCATACGAGCGTTAGAAACGCAAATAGAACTTTCATTTGATGGCGTACTAAAATCTTCGACATCATTTATCGTGACTATGTAGGACTTCAATAGCGTTCATCGTGACTATGTAGGACTTCAATAGCGTTCATCGTGACTATGTAGGACTTCAATAGCGTTCATCGTGACTATGTAGGACTTCAATAGCGTTCATCGTGACTATGTAGGACTTCAATAGCGCTCATCGTGACTATGTAGGACTTCAATAGCGTTCATCGTGACTATGTAGGACTTCAATAGCGTTCATCATGACTATGTAGAACTACGACAGCATTCATCATGACTATGTAAAACATTGACAGCATTCATCGTGACTATGTAGGACTTCAACAGCATCCATCATGACTATGCAGAACTCGCTTCCAATAACCGAACAACATCCAGCAGGCCTCAACAATTTCAAGTAACTGTAAAAATTTCATGAGGCAAAAAACTCCCGTTTAGTGATTAACTTGGATGGAAAAAGTTTTTACTTCTTGAATTGAAATATAAGTTATAATACATACATACATACATATACCGGGCTTATCCTCCCCATGGGAGGGTAGCCGACAGCAGGCCACAATCACCACACTTAGTCACTAGGAGGCGAGAGAGGCAGCACTGGCCGCACCTGAACTGCCAGGATCAGCACCAGTCCAGCACAACCACCTTCCACAGTCAGGCCCGACAGCAACAGCTGGTTTACCCCGACCGCTTCATTGAGTGCAGCCCCTCCCCCGCACGTGACAGGTCAACCCCATCACACGCGGGCAGCTTCCAGTAACGCGTCAAAAATAAAATTACCTCCTTATACACTGCCCCCACTCACTTCTGTCCGCAGCCATCCCTCTCGCCACGTCCACAGTCAGACCCCTCTCATACAAAGCACGTCGCACCCCATCTATCCAACTCATCCGTGGTCTACCTCGCGCTCGAAGACCACTCACTTCCGACATATATATCTTTTTCACCAGCCGATCAACATTCATTCTTTCTACATGCCCAAACCATCCAAGCACTCTTTCATCCACTCGCCTGCTCAACTTTTTGATAACACCAGTCTGCTCCCTAACCAACTCATTCCTGATCCTATCTCTTCTAGTTACTCCATAAGTTATAACGGTACAAAAAATTTCTAAGCAGGAATCTCCGATGTCTTTCTCTTATCAAACTTTTAGGTTTTCCTATTCCTACCAACTCAAATCCAAAATAAGTGCGTACGAAACGAAATTCGACCGACTCTTCGGTCCGTTAAATTATAATTACAAAAAAAAATCGAAACAAATTTTCAGCCCCGTAGGTGGGTTTTTTTAAAAAAGTATGAATCAAGTATTTCTGCTTATAAATGAGGTCGAACTTTCACTAATTACAACGTCTTCTCCAATTTGTCGACCTTACGATATTTTTCTAGTTCATCACGCGTTAAAAGATGAAAAAAATTACTTTTCATTTTTACTTTAGAAATGTACATCAAAAGCAAAAACAGAATCATTCATAAATTTAAACCGTCCCTCAATGAAAACAACACAGATTTTTTTGCTCTAAAACTTATCAATAGGACTGTAGGTTAGAATTTTGAAACACCCGCTTGATCGTTCATTTTGGCCTTGCCTCTGGTGTTGTGAACATGTAGCTGTTGCTCAATATTAGCTAGTCATCTAGAGATCCGTATTCCTATCGTACAAATTATTTGCCTTTAGTCATCTTGCAATGTGATCTGTGTTAGTTTTATTTTTTTTATATCGTCTGATTCTGTTTTTGCTTTTGATTTACATTTCTTAGTATTGTGACTGTAGAATTTACTCTGTATTTTTCAGTTTGATGATGATGTTTGTACATCGAAACGTTCCTTTTTTTAGAGAGTGATATCAAATTTTGTTGGGAGTGATTAGTAAAGATAATAAGTAATTTTCTTAGTCTTTTAACGCGTGATGAACTAGAAATATAATTACAACTTCGTGACTCCAATACGCCAGTATTCTCAACAGTATAAAACTTTGAGTGTTGCAGGTAAAACTGAAGCATAACTTTCAGATTAAATTTAAAGTCAATTGTTGTAGGCAATGTTGAATTTGCTAAACATTTACTGGATCGCGTTTTCATGTAGTTTTGATTAAGCATTTTTTTAATGGAGTTGGTTGGTCAGCAGCATTATGAAAACTCCATCAGTGGCCTAATATGGCTCACGTCGCGGTCAAAGTGTTAATTCCTTTTCAAAAATCATGAGCTTTAGTTGACATGAATGAAAATCTACGTACGCACCTCACTTTTGAACATCATGAAACTGCACAGCGAATGCCCATGAATCTTGAACCAGCGTGTCGTGCAGCATCATTGTTTACAGTACATTTGAGTGTACATCGCACGGATAATATTTTTACTATTTGAAAGTCCAATTAACCTTTTTACTGCCTATAGAAATCGTACAAAAAATATGCACCGCCAACACTCACCGCTAACACTCACCCCCAACACTCACCCCAACACTCATCCCCAACACTCACCACCAACACTCACCACCAACACTCACCACCGCCACTCACCACAACACTCACCACCAATCACCACCAACACTCACCGGTCTCGAGCAGCGTTGCACAAGAGACGCAGAGCAGCACAATTAACGGCGTGTAGAGTTGGCCAGACATCGAAGATTCAGGTTACGACTGCATGCTTTAAGACAATCAAGTTTTTGAATTTTAGAGTAAAGTATTATCCTGTAATTGTATTATTAACCACATTATGAACTTACTAAAGTTAGATAGAGATATTTGAGTTATAAGGGAGCGAGATATAAAGGATTCAGGAAAACTTGCTTCCATCTGAGCTGTCAGTTGTGGTGAACATGATTTGCACTGACGTAAATTTGGTGGTTGATACATCAGGTCATTAGATTGCATTTCAATGATTAGAAATATTTCGAATGCATTTCGGAAACGAATGCGCAATGCTGTAATGAATACTCGTGCGTAAATTTCAAAAATACTTTGATTTTCAGCGATCAAAAATTAATACTTTCTTAATAAAAGTGTAAATCAAAGCTAACGTTTGCTTGTTAAACTTACATTTCAAGAAAATTGGACCAGTCTGATTTACCTCTAGCTGATAATTTTTCCTTGAGGTTTGTGAGCACTAATCCAAAGAAAAATTGAATCTACCCTTCAAATGATGACTGTCGAAAAGAAGTAGTGTTTCTTCATTAACAATTTGAGAATGTCATATAAGCCTAATTCTAATTTTCACGCGCTATCCATAAACCATTGAGACATTCATATGCTTACTCTTAAAAACTGACAAAAGTTTTTATTGCAAGTATTACAGTCTCAAATTTTTGAACAGACAAAAACCGAGAACATAGACTGAGCATTTTTCTTAATTCATGTCGAATTAGGTTCTTGATAAACCATGTGCGTCACCGGTAGCCTTGGATCTTGCATTTGAATTCGAATCCTACTTCCACCTTAAAGATTATAATTAATCCCTCACCCTTAAAAATGCCTCACCTCAAGAAATCTATGTTTATTTTTTAGCAAAACTGCTTAACGTGAAAGCTCCAGGTAGCCATGCAGGGTGTCGCCGCGAACCAGAAGCAGAAACGTCTAGGAAACAAGAACGCGTACAGCTGCTTTTATAGTCACAGACCCGACAAAGCCACCAAATAATTAATCAGCCCTCCTGAGTTTTACTTGAGTGCTGCGGGTCGTGAAATAGAGAGGTCTGCAAAGGCTGCATTCAATTTTAATCGCATGAAATTAAAAGCCATGCGAGGACATTGATGAGACCAGAATGAAACATTTCTCCTACATCAGTCATGATGTCAGCCCTCGGTCTGTGAAACTGCTGTTTTACTTACCTATCCGACGTACTCAATACAGTCTTTCGAGACCGAGTTGAAAACCTTATTCAGCTTTGAGGATGTTTAAAGAAATGTTACACTCAGTTTTAAACTTAGCTTGCAAATTAAAATATACTTCAACACTGTACCTTAAACAAAAACTGTTCTTTCGGAACAGTGGACAAAATTGTTTGAATTGCCGAATGAAATGAATTTTATTTTGTAAAACTACTTCGAAGTTGAGGAAAAGCCACTTGAATGAAGCATAAAAAATATTAAGCAGAATCTTAGTTGAGCAGCATCAAAATACCACAAAACTTTGTGAGTAAAACATGTTGAAGTCTAATTTTTCAAATAAAAGAACGAAATAAATTTGTCTTAAATTTTTGCAAGGCTGAGACAACTCCCATTAAATGAGTGGTGATCGGTGAAACATTAATTATTGCCATTCTAAAGCAAATTTTGTCTTTTTATTAGTGTTCGCTTAAAAAAATATATGTGTGGTTAGTTCAAGGTACTGTGTCTTTATTGGAGTTAACCTCCGAATAATGCACTATGTTATTTCTTATTCCGTGCTCAGAAAAGTAAATTAATTATCAGATTTTGCAGATCAAACCATTGAATTTTAGGACAGCTCAATATTATTTCATTATTAGTACCATTGCTCACCACTCCGAACGAAATTTTTATCAATCACAATTCCCGTGTGGCAATCAAAGCCAAATAATTTGCCCGATCTAATCCCTACATTTTGGGCCAAAACACCTAAACTTATTATTTTGTGTTGCATGATGCGCATTTGTTTAACTAATTCGAAATAAATGTAGCGACCGGCACTACTTACTGCCCTGAAAGATTAATTACTGCCCTGAAACCGGCACTACTTACTGCCCTGAAAGAGCACGCAAGTCATCTGCAACGCTGCTAATTTTCTTGGTGCTCCTTCAGAAGAAAGCGAAGGACGAAGTGTAACTCCCGAACGAAGTGTAACTCCCGAACGGGAGTTACACTTCGACATACTCAGTACAGTCTTTCGATCACGAGCTGAAAACCTTATCCAGCTTTGAGAGTATTTAAAGAAAACCTAACACTCAATTGTAAACATAGCTTACAAATTAAAATATCCTTCAACACTGTACCTTAATTAAACACTGCACCCGCGAAGCAATGGGCGATGGACAATTCCTCACGCATCGTGATGTAAGATGAGAGTGGCTCACAAAAATGTCCCTCCGGTCACACTTTTACCAACCATTTTCCCTCTGGTTCCACAGGAATATTTGATTTCGCAAATTGGACGCTGCATGACAGCTCGACAGTCACGGTCAGCTGAGAGCAGCCGATGTCTTATGCATTCCCTGGCCAATTTGATCTTCATGTCATTGCCTAGTAGAATAAAATGTCATCCTTAAAAGCATCAACTAAGAAGCTGTCACCCACTTATGAGCTGTTTCTTATATTCAATGAAACATAATCTGTAATACAAATCACTCTGCACTTAATATCAATTAATCCCATGCGAGTATTTGCTAACATTTGAATCGTAGCCAAGATTTTCTACATTAAATGCAAAACAATTATGTGCACAAAACCCAAAGATTTTCTTCCACTCGTTACATTCTTTTAAACATTAAACTAAATTTTAATGAAGAAAAAATTAAAATGGCTGACTCGTTCATTTAGGAACCGCTAGAGGCAAGGATTCTAGCAATTCTAGCCGCATCGGCGGAGCATACAAAATGCATGTAGTGTTCTAAAGAACCCGCTGATAGCGCCAGAAAATTGGTAGAAATAGTTTGAACTTCAGAACCTCGAAGTAATTTTACAGTAAATGAACTCATTCCGAAAGCAAGGAGGTGTGTATTATGAATGTAACGTAATTAAGAACACAATAAAAAGTTAACAAGAGAGCGAAAATTCTACGACGTTATCTGGCGCATCCATGAACAAAATTAAATTTTCAATAGTTAGGACTGAATTTCCGGTTCAACACATGAATGTTCCCATGTAATAATCAACAAGACTACAAGCTTGAAATGTTTCGATGTTTACTAATCATTTAAAAAAATTTTTAACTGCGAGCATTGAAACATTTATTAAAATTTGAAATCTTCTTTCAGAATACTAGCAACGAAGTATTTCTAACACACCTACTTCCATAGACATCACCGCTGTTAGAGATTTTCAGTTCTCTCGCTTCTAAAAAGTAGACGGTCATATCCAGTTTAACTTTTTCACCGAAGCATCCATGACTTCAGCCTCACAAACAAAGCCAATGCACGAGACAGTTAAAATCAAGGAGGTTTAAGAAAGGAGACGGCATCAGCGCTCTAAAGTGAAGCCAATTTTCGGTAGCTGTAGGGTATACGGGCACACACACGGAGATGGGGCTCAGTGCGTGTCAGACACTCAGCGTGACAGGGCGCCGCTATCCACGCTGCGGTCAAGGACAAGTTTCCTCAATATGAGTTTCTTTATCATTCAGCGAGGACGCAATTGAAATATATGACTAAGAAAAAAACGTATAGCACAGAGTAGCGCAAGTCTGCCATTTAACAGCGCGGTCTTCAGTCGCTGATGATGGAGGTGGTGCTACCCCTCCACTGCAACACCACCTCCACACAGGGACCTAATGCCGGGTGGGCGGGGCTTGGGACGGCAGAAGTGGCTTCACTCGCTTGACTGGCAAAAGATAGCGATGCCGGTTCCATGTATCCAACTTCCTTGGTTAAAATAACAGACGATCTGGGGAAAAGTTAGATTATATGGAGCATTACGAATGCATTTATTTTATGGAAGTTTCTACGTTATTGTAGAAAAGCATAAGCGAATTTAAGAAGTTATGATGCCACATTCCTTCACCTCTGTCACGATTCATGCGCACTTAACCAATGCTCAAAAGGTGCTAAGAAATTCATGAAATTGTAGGACTGGAAATGTAGTGACGGCAAATACAATGTCATAATTCCAGGGCATCTTTTACTCCAAATATTCAGAAGCAAAAACAAGATATGCAGTGATGGCAGCTACGACGTCAAACTGCCGGGACATCTTTCACTCTACATATGCAGAAACAAAAAACAAGATGTGTAATAACGACAGCTATAGCATCATACTGACATATTTTACATTAAAACATTTTTCCACTCCGAACATGCAGAAACAAAAATTATTGAGGCTGACATTGAGACAACCTGCGTAAAATGCCGTGAAGGGACCACATTATGCACGTAGGCATTGGGTGCTGACGTTTCAGATGTTTGTGTTGACAATAGATGAGTACGTAATTTTGTGGTCTCCGCTTGCATTGTAGGTCTGTGACGGTCATGTTGAGACCATGTCAAAAAGAATTACTCCTTGCATTGATCTGAAGGCGAGCCAACTTGCTGTGGTGCGAACAGCTTTACGAGAGAAGATGTTTAGAAATGTAGAAGCCAAGTTGACAAAGCCTCTGAGATAAGCATGGGACAAAGAGACGAATGATACTTTGTTCCACTGCGTCGCTGACCAATACGGGATCGATATTTCTTGCAAAATAAATATGAAATTAGCTCATGTACCAAAGTACATGAAGTACCATTTTGAAAGAAAAAATCAACACTCTATATCCAACGGTCATCCGAAAAACTTAAGTGTGTGAGAAAAGTACGCGCAAATTTGTTTGAGTGTTCAGTGGATTGTATCAATCAACTTCAAATTTACGAATAAATTTGATAAAGAATGGGCTGTAAGAAAAAATCGCATGCATTCAACGCTAAAGTTTCTGGTACAAACTTATTTTCAACAAAGAACTGAAGGAAAAAAAGGCAAAATTGCTCATTCAGTGAGGCAGCGTGACTGCGCTGGGTGTGTTGGGGCAAAGAAAGAACTAGCTCATCTTGGTCGTATTTAGATGCACATACCTGAGTAGTGTAAGCTTGGCTCGAATCTTGGGACTCTGTGAAATAGCAACTATTGACACGCTATGCAGTGAATTAGCGCTTATTAACACGCCATGCTTTCGCTCAAAGATACAAAAAATAGACCACAAGTGACAATCTATCTGTACGTCCATTTTTCAAAACGAACTTCAATAGTCGATGCTATTGCGTAGAAAAGGAATACATTATACAAACGTTTACTGAAGTAGAGCCAATTTTCAGAGTAATTGGAAAATCTTTTATCGAGGAACAACTCAGCAATGGAAAAACTTGCACACAATTCGAAGTTCTATAGCAGTGGCCTCAAGTGGTCCTTGCATGCCCGGGCGCCGAGTGCCGTTGTAAAGAATCTATAGTTACGATGCCGTTGCAGTCCAGAGCGTCATTTGAGCGCCTGAAACTTGCAAAAAAGACGACGTGTAAGCGTTATGTGGGGCCGTCGTCTGATGCTCTCGGCTGGTGTAGTCTTTTGAACGAATCAAACGATGTTCCTAAATTGCGCGGCAGACGAGCGGGACCGTGGCATCAGCATCGTCTACGCTCGTTGCCCCGGAGATCGCCTGAATCGTTTCTGTGTTCTCGATGCTCGTTTCTTTCGAGTATGGCCTCTGCTATTGAAGAAGAAGACGCCATGTTCTGCATTGAGGTCTGCTTTTGAAGAGCTGCTACGCCACAGAACATCAATGTGCAATTTTCTACAACTCCGTTACGGTCGAAATGCGCGGACTTCATGGTAGCGTTTACGATGGAACACTTGTGTGAGTAAAACAGAAATGACAATGACATTTTACATTGCTGAAGTTCATTTACCGGAAAAAAAATTGGGTACTCTTATCAGAATACATCTGAGAACACTAAAATTAGAGCCTTATTGGATAAATTCAACAGAGCAGAACGAAAATCACGCTAGAGTGAGAGAAACTCGGCGGATCGAAACTGAAATCCAATGTTTTTGAATGGTGCTGTAAGCTGGTCAGTACGAGAGCTGCTTGCTGCCCAGCTCAACTGAACAAAACAATGCTGGTCAAGCTGATATGTGCAGCAAAGAGCACTCAGCAATACTTTTCTAAATCTAGGACTATGTGGCAACTCAATTTAGGATTATACAAGCTGATGGTAAACGAGTTCTGAACTCTTGATATATCAAAATGCGAATAAAATTGCCGATCGTATTTTTAAATACATAGTCAATCTATAAAATTCTATACCACTGGCGGCTTATAAAAAGCAATGTTTTGATGTTACTATCCTTCCCGGTCTTGAAATACGCAGATTTTTTTTTTACCAACTATCAAAATATTTTCTGTGCATTTTTGGCTTAAGGATTATGTTCGTAACATAGAAACGTCGTTTTTCCTAAACTGGCAGTCTTTTACATTTTATAGATTGACATTTGACTGTGTTTTTGTAAATAATTTTGGCAATTTTATTTGAATTTTAACACGTAATAAACTGGGTTAAGAAGCGAAAAATGAAGCACCAAACACACTTAAACAGTAGTCTAGAATAACGGGCAAGCCGATGGTATGAATTAATTAAAACAAAATATGAGTTAAAATATGAAACTTTATTAGATTCTTTCATAAATACATTTGCATAAGATGAGCTTGAAGTCTGGCTTAAATTTAAAAGATTTTAGATCTCATCGTCGACTAAGTGTATGCTGTGAGCGTCGTACACCTTGATCATACGCTTGCAACTTCAACAATAGTAGGACTACACAACACAAAATTTCCTAGCACCGTGTCCAGCGTTTAACTTTTGTAAAACGGAACTCCGTGTCTTACACATGCACAACACAGCGTGCCATCTGCACCGGTATAAAAAGGGAATTATTGACCCGAATAATTGTCAATAAACTTTCAGCCATCCTACTCAACGAGGCAGAACCTGAGAGCACACTGCCTGCAGGCTTAGGCAAGTATGCATCCACAGTCAGTTTGCAGTACCATGGAGAAATCTTTACAGAGCTATTTCACAATTAACATGAATTTTTGTCCCAGAGTTTAAATCATTTCAAAACTTTACCCAATCTTCAGTTTGTCTGAATTAAGCATTGCATACCAATGTAAAGTTTTAATCATCAGTAGCTCTTGCCATTTCATGAAAAAAACTATTCACCAAACTGTAAGAAATTTAATCAAATAAGGACGGAGAAGTAGTCGTTTCGTTCCAACTTTTTTCTTTCAATTCTTAATTCAAAAAGGTATAAACATTTAAACTGTAATGATTTTTAACGAATGTATGATTTTTTGGACACAGTGTATTGAACAGAAGTGACTGTTCAATAATGAGCAAAATAGAGGCCAGCAAAAAATTATCCCGCAAACTACCATGCAAAATATAAAACACTCTTACGTACGTGAGTTCTCCAGCTATAAGCAGTCACGAGCTGATGAGATAATTAACTTTAATCTCATTTCAATAAAAAAAAACAAGCGAACGCATTTTTCACATTGATTATAAGACGTGAACGGTCAACGAAGAAGAATTAGCAGCCACTACTCTTGATTTGTTACTCTTGATTACTTCGTTTATGTAGACAATGTCGTCACTATCAGGTGCATTGGCTCAAGAAAATTAAACTGCAAGATAGAAACGTAAATTTGGGATCCATTTTTATTATAGGAGATGCTGTTTCTCATTTTTGACGAAAAACCCATTTTAGACGCTTACTGAATGGTGATGGAGAAATTAATCCCATAGTGGAACGCATCGAATGATTTCCCAATTAAACTTCCCTATCACAATCTTTATTACCCTCAATGTGTTCAATTTTAGAAGAAATTGCCAGGTAAACGAAAACCCAGTTTAAAATAGATATTTAAATATTACGATTAACTTCCGTAGACTTCAATTTATAAAATGTTTTGAAGGGAGTTACTTAAATTTTCGAAGTAAATTCCGTAGACTTTATTTTTTGTTTTTAATTTCATAGGTGTAATATTATTTCAGTTCATATGTACCTTAGTTTCGTTTTATACCTTTCACCATTTAATACATTACTCTTTTTTTCAGTGATAGTGCGTATTTAGTTTAAAAGCTCTATTTTTTAACATCAAAATCCAACTTCATAAGTACCTAAAAATGAAAATTACGCAAAGATAACTCATAAACTCACAGTCAAATTCAAAGCTCGATGTGACATGCGAAGCTATATATAAATCTCATATCACCAGACTACCGGATGGACTTAACTGATAGCAGTGACGCAGCATTTTAACTGCACCGACGTAATCTCCTGAACCAATTTGTACGTATCAGAAATAGAATACCTCAACAATCTTCTCAACTCCACCCCAGAAAGCTCAGCAGCCGGCAAGGTTTCAATTCATTTAAGCCGTATCGGGGGATTAAGTAAATGAATTCCGGTCCCTGTGCGCTCTAACTTGAGCTTCGGGCATTAGAAGTGACAGAGAAATATCAACTTTATTCCGAGGAGGGAGAGACTCAGACGCTGCTCGGTAGAGCGTTGCGTTTCTTGCGTCGGATAAAATTAAATCCAAAAATACTGCAAGTACGTTGCATAAAATGTAATCATCTTTATTTTATGGCAGTTGAGTAATTGTTGTTCAATCACAAAATATGAAATTGAAAATAAATGTGGAAAAGAGGTAAAATTGCAAGCTGAATTTAGCCTAGTCCCGAACTAAACAATATTCGCAAACACTTGAACATGTTGTGGCTAGTTCCATACGAAATGCGCGCATTGCAAAAACATAAACTTGTGCCTGCAAATGTGTGTTCCTAATGCGTAAATTTTGAATTTCTGATACGGAGACGTGAGTAAATATGATAGCACCTCATGACGATGTAGACGTTGGAAAGAAGCATGCCGTAAATTTGTTCATGAATTTAGACACATTTGCGCTTGTAGAGATCGAACTCTCACGCGTGGGTTACGACGACATGTAGACTGCTTTACAAAATAACAATTAATACTCATTGGCGAACAAAATGTAGTTATTTCTGCTACCACCTTCCAATAACTTTCAGGGGTCTCCTGCCCAAAACCAATTTCAAGACGTCCGTTCCAATTCAACCTTTTTAGAATTCGTTTCCTCAGAAGTCATATTTTCCCTCCTGCCCCAGAGAAAGTTCTGATTCAGGAACAGCGCTCCACTCTCACGCCCCCAGCAGCGTCTCATCAAGATGCAGGAGGCAGACTCACCCAAAAATCGAAAAGGAGAAGCGCACCTCATAAGCTGCCCTAACCTCAGGTTCTGGGTCACCTCGCTATCTGGGAACATGTAACCAAGGTTCCCTTTTCCAATAGTTCCCAACGTGAGAGCGTAACCCAGGTTCTCGGCTCGTAAATCCATGACTTTCATCACGGATATGTGGACTAGAAGGTCCTCAAATTATTAACAAGTGCAAAAGATCCTCCTTTTAAGAGGTGATTCAAAGACGAACAGGCGCTTTGAAAGTTTATACTTTCTCAGGGGACCATAAAACTGCACAACAGAAATTCACAGTAGATTGACCTCGTCTAAATATGACATAGAAGATATGGAGAGGTTAGCTTCTGAAGGCAAAACATTGTACAGTTTCCTAATCTTAAATTTTGACTGGCACACACACATAAATGGTGAAAACACATACTGTAGCCCAGATTCTGAGTTGCAGGATCCATACCATATAAACGTAATCTAGGTTATCGGCTCATGGAATAATGACGTACACGTACAATCCAGGCTCTCGGCTACAGACTCCGTAACTCCGGTTCATGTCTTGTAAATCTAAAAAGGGTTCATTTTTAATTTTAACTACCGGGGCCAAGCCATGCTGTTGATAAATTTCAGATTCATTTTTACTTTGTTCAATTAAATTTCACATATAATGCGTAACAAAATTTCAATTAGCGGTAATTTGTTACTGATGTATGTTAGATAAAACATCCTTAATTATTTCGAAGGCGACAATTTAACCGAGTTGCGGCACACACATTGACTTAATTCCACTGTTCACAAGAACTGTTAATTGCTTGGAAGTAAACAGATGAATTTAAAAACACGCCTACTTTCTTGAAGCCCACAACAAAAATGTATACATCCTTAATATACGCTATTTCTGAAATATGCTTCACATCTCTTCCTCCTGGTGCGATACTGTCACCAAACTAGTATGGTAAAGTGCTGAGGCATCTCACATGATGAGCGTTAGAAAAAAAATAAGTGTTACAAAACTCCAATAATGCACTTTAAAACAAAAATCAGCTACAACGCTGTAACTAACTTCGGAGTTTTCGTTCGGAAACGCCCATTTGAAAACCGGGACTTTTTGTAACTGTGGTCACAAGTGTGATACAACACGCTGGATAACGGGGCAATATGCGATCTAAGCTCCACTAAGCTCGTACTGCCAATGTGCGCTGGTCTCAAGAGTCTCTCAGTCGTTTTGTTCAATTTGTCCTGCCCTCTCGCGTCTAACTTGTTCCTTAAAAAAGTAATTAAGAGGAACTTCAGCTCAAAGACGCGCTTCGGACCGAGGATCAGGATAATTTTATTACAAAAGTAGACGATCAGCAACATAACGAGCTCACATCTGTGAACAAGAGTCTTCTATTTTACGAGCGTTGAGTAGCAATTAGTGAGTCGTGCTGGGTTTGTTGTAACGCAGGCTGGCAGGATCATAAAGCGGAGCTGTCTGAGACAGAGCTTCCCTTGCGCGAGTGGAGGGCATTACCTATATCACAGAGACAGTACTGTAGACATAAAATATCATGAGTGCAAGGAAATTATGGTTTTTAGGTTGAGGAGACAAGTGTGTTTTATTTGGTTTTGCCTTGTCGTATTTTATACTTTGACTCTGCTTTTTATTTAAATCTGATGTTGGAATGTTGAAATTACGAAATTTTCGTAATAAAAATGTGCATTTACTCACTATTTCTCCTTTTTGTCATGAAATAATCATGGTAGATCGCACCTGACTCGTCATATTTGTGCTGCGTGTGACACGTGAGGAAAAGAAGGAAGTAAATACTCATTAGTGGCTCACGGTCCCTCTTTGAAAATGTCATATCTGAGATGAGCGTTTTGAAGCGTTTGCTGTGTAGCTTCTTGCTGCCTTCGCTTGATGTACTACAACAAGAAACACAATGTTCATGGATTCTTATTACATTGTTTCACAGTTTTTATTATCATATTTGATATCATTTTGACAACCCATAATATCTTTTGATAATAATAAATTAAAACTGAAAAATATGAACGCTTCAAAACATTAGGTTTCGCCAATGATACTCCGTTACCTTGATCTCCATGTTTTCACGCGTCTAGTTCTAAGTCTGAGATTGGTGTCAACTTCGAAAAAAAATTTAGAAGTGTTTCACTCAGTACTTAACCCAACCTCAACTTCTTGTTTTCTTCAACCTTTTCAACCTTAAAACATAACCTTTCCTTACATGTGAAAAACTATCGTCAGTTATTTTCATCGATTGCGAAAAACTGAAAAACGCATTCCGTCAATTGGAAATGAAATAGTAGAGTCAAAATCAATACCATTTGAAATAAAAAACCCAGATCCTGTTATAAATGGAATTTTTTTCAATCAAACTGAAATTAAAACCTAATAATAAAAATGCTCACCGGCGATGGTCTGTTATTCAAAAAGATTCCCAGTCGAACGTATTTACCGCGCGCGTGTAGTCATGTTTAAGCACCCATGGCACAAATGTTCAACCGATTTAAGCCATCGTCTGCAACGTAAGTTCTTCTAAGTCCACTTAGCTACTCGACATGGTGCAAAACACAGCGCATGATCCGTAGAAGAACTCACCCAACCAGCTGCAGGGCTACGACGACGTAAATTGGAAGAGAAACAGGCCCCAAAATGGCTCGAAGCTTGGAACTCTTGGAACTCTCTGCCTGACCAGAGCCCGACATGAGGTCTAATATCAGCTCGGATCAGCGGCAGCCAACTCGATCATCTCCCTCCGGACTGCAGCCAGCGAATGCTATTTTTCCCGGCCGTTACAGCTGATGAGATGCTAGGTCAATGCTAGGTGGCCTTAGAAACCTGCTTTTATGCATGCATTTCAGTGATATTTTTAATGAGTTATGTTGACCGAGTTATTTTACTGATCAAATTTTAAGTGTATCGCTGGAAATGTAGTCATCGTTTTATTATGAGTCTTTAATTAACGTTATGATTTATATATCCCCTTTGAATGATTACAAAATCAGTATCTTGTCGATGAGCCCTATGAAGTTTGGAACTATTTTTTATTAATTTATTTATTGTGTGTGCGTGGCATCCTAATATAAGTCCTCTACCATTAAATGTTTGTGGTGTTTTAACAACTAGCAGATAAAACTAAACCATAGTTGAAGACAAAATATTGATATTTTTTACGTTCATAAAACGCCAAAATCGTAATTTTTTAACCAAGGCCACAAAATTTTCATTGTGACGTTAAATCACAAAGTGAGTAAGTTATTAAATCATAAGGTGAGTTATTTACATCAACAATTCTTACTTTTTTCTGAAATATTCGCCTCATACAGTCAGAATATTGGCCTACCTTTTCAAGAACTTGGTTTATTTATTTCAATTTTGTACATGTTGATGCGAACAGGTACGACCTTAATACGACCTCGGACAGGAGTCCTCAAAGCATTTTACTCATAACAAATTATATCCTTGAAGTATTTCACAAAAATTAACCCATGACTTTCCAGTACATGTCAGCACTTGTAGCCTTCAGATCGACGTAGTTCGATGTCATGGTCCCAGTCACTCGGCTGTTCAAAACCTCAGATGAAAGTATTGAAAATATTACACAAAATTAACACATAACTTTTCTACTAAACGTCAGAACGTACAACCTTCAGGTGGACGGAGTTCGATGTCATGATCCCAATCACTTCGCTGCTCAAAACCTCAGAGCAAAAGCGAGGCTCATTTACATGGTCTCTATTGGACGCACGGACAACACTCGAGTGCCTCTTTGATGGCTCGAACTTCTCGTAATGCAATCGCCAGCCAAAAGTTTATCGTCAGTCTCACCCTTCGCCAATGCTGCCAATACCAGACGCGGGCGTGAACCCACGTTTAAATTTGCGGTAGAGGTCGAACTGCTACAGCAAGGAATACTGACCAGTATTCTAGTTGTCTTTGAGCCTTCTCGCTTTTACAATATAGTATGAAACTCTGTTCAGGGTCCTAACTAAGTGGCACCGTTGGGCAAAACGAAACACGAAAGGCGCTTGGATGCATTCTTTCCGCTAGAATTTGTTGGAATTTTGGACATCAAGAAACACAAATTTTCGGAATGGGGACTTTTCGGTAACGTAAACCCAAATCTATTGAAGTAACAGCTTATGACTTTAAGATCAGAAGTACAGTGAAGAGTTCAAGTGCTCTGAATATTGAGCCCTAGGGGTCTGTCACACAAGTTATTTGAATCATCGCCGTAGGAAAACAATGTGGATGGAACTTGGCGCTTTTGCGTCGGTCATTTGACGATTTAGAATTTCTGTTCACTAACATTTGGAGAAAATCAATTATTACGAAGGTGAACGACGATATGATTATAATGACAGTATTATTTTTCATTCATCATCTTGCTTAGTCCACTAATTCTATCGTTAAATTGCAACCTGTATCAGCAACGTCTATAACTGATATAAGTCCCTTCTTTTAGCCCAAGGGATAGTTTTTCAAAAAATTAACGTCGACGTTACAGTGAAACGGGCAGCAAATTCTTTTAAGTCGACTTGGCTGGGTCACTTACCCTAGCTTGTAGTGAAGTCAAGCCTAGGTAGAAAAATTTACTTATGCTGCCTGCTGTTCTGCTGCATAAACGTAAATTGTACATATATCTGGCGGCGGTAGAGTTTTATTTTGAAGCAAATTTATTTTAACGAGCAGAGGCTGGTCCTAAAGTAACTTCAGCCACTCCTATTGGATTAATTTCGCGCGTAAAATTTCATTCAGTTTATATATAAATATTTTACAATAGGTGCAAACCATGAATGTATTCTCAATTTTTTTTTATTTAATTTCCCCAGGTTAATCACTATGCAAAAATCATTGGCCTATAGCTTTACCCAAGATTGTTTACAACCTTCCTTAAAGTGACCATTTGCCGTGAAATGAACTCATGACTATTTATAACGACGGCTCGAATAGTCACCGTCACAAAATTGAGTGCGACGTGAGTTATTTGTATCAATATTTTTGCTTTTTCCTCAAATACCCGTCTCAAATAGTAAGAACTTTTGACTAGCGTCAAGAATTGAAGCAAACAGTTCATTTTTTGCCTCATATTAAATAACAATATTTAACTCAGATATTCCATCCGAGTTGTCATCACGTCGCGTGTAAGACCTGTTTAATTGATTTCCAATTTCTTCGTTGAGCAAAAAAAGTACCCCTCACTGTTAACATTTTTTTGAATTATTTCTTTAATGGCTTTCACTGAATTGGGTTCTACTGCTTGCTCTTCAGCGTGAAATAAGCAATGTTCGTTTCAGTTGCACGTGTCACACCCACTGCTGGGCAGGTTAGCAGCGCGCGTGTCAATTACGCGTGTCGCGACCAATGTTGGCCAAAGCGAGGCCAAATAATGCAATATCATCGTCGCCACACCGTCGCGGCAAGTCTTTCATTGGATCAGACATCATAGCCCGTCCTAAGGGGAAAATATCAATATAAATCTATTTATCACGTTAACTGCAATACAGAAGTGAGCAATATTCAATTCAAATTTAGAGTCAATTGTCGTAATCAACTTTAAAAATAGCAAACATTGACTAGATCGGGCCTTTATTTAGCTTCTTTAAGTATTGATAGAAAATGAGTTAGTGACTGGAGGTGGTTCACCAGCACTGTGAAAATCACCTTAGTGACCACCGGTGGGTCACTTGTCAGGAAATGTGTCAAAATATCGGCACGCAGACATACTTTTTTATGAGTGACACTACGGGATTATTTGCTTTTCTGATGATTCTAACGAATCATGAGTTCGGATATTTATATTGTGTAATAGGTTGCCCAAAAGTCAGATCAAAAAATGCAGAAAAGTGTGAATATTATTCGCAAATTTCAAAGATTACAATTAACATCATTTCCTTAGCTCCAGAGAACGAATCAACATACAGCTGATGCGCACCTACATTCGAATTTTAACTGAATAAAGAACTCTGTAGTTTACATGTTTTTTTCTGATACCGAATCCTTTTTCTGAAATTTATCTTCCATTGTATGTTTTAATGAGTGCACTTTTGACAGAACGGAAATTGCAAGTGGTTTACAATTCAGCGAACATCCAACACAACTATGTATTAGATGAGGCGCTAAGTGGCAAAGTGGGCTTCAGCTTCAGAGCGAATTTTAACTGACAAAATAAATCTGTGGTTTACATGTTTTTTCTGATGGTGTCCTTTTTTAACAAATTTATCGTTCTATATAGGTTTTATGGAGCGTATTTTTAACAAAACTGAAATTGCGAGTTGGTTTTTCAATTCAGTGAAAATCCCACACAAGTATGAATTAGATGAGAGGCTGAGGGGTAAAGTGAGTTTCACTTTCAGAGCAATGCTCTCACGTGCAGCCAACAACAGATGCTTTAGAGTGGGGCTGCTGAGCAGGAGTGTGGGGCTATAGAGTGGGGCTGCTGAGCAAGAGTGTGGGGCTGTAGAGTGGGGCTACTGAGCAGGGGTGTTGGGGCTATAGAGTCCCAGGCTGAGTGGGACTACTGAAAGTACGAGTATACAGTAAGGCTGCTGGAAGTTTCTGAATAGGGGAATACACTCCGACCTGAACAGGGGAATACACTCCGACCTGAACAGGGGAATACTTTCCGACCTGAACCAGTGAATACACTCCGACCTGAACCAGTAAAAACTCTCCGACCTGTTTCTGAACGCCAGTGGTCAAAATAGGCCCAAAGCTGGCGATTGTGATGATGATGAGCCAGATTTTAAGGCTAAGCCTCCAAGGCAAGCGATCAGCCGGCTGCCGCTGATGTTCTGTACTTGGATTTCAGCGACTGTAGTCCTGCTCAAATCAGTTTTCAATTTAGCGAGCAGAAATGATAAAATCAAAGACATGAGCTGCAATACTTTATATTGTAGGGCTGGATCATATTTATTAGCGTGACTCTGAGCACTCATGTCACAAGGTGTGCGTATATCGTAGGAATACATATGTCTAATGGTCATTGTATGCCCAGTTGTAGTGGTAAAGAAGCCTGTGGCCTAGTTTCAGTTACGTAGCTAGGTAGGGTCAAAACGATATGAAAACAAACATTCAAGAAACACTAACTGATTTCGAATCGTACTAAGATATTTTTATCGAATCCCTTCACAAAAATGATTCCTCATTTATCCCCACAGCAGCAGCGAGACTTGCGGCAAATTAAGTTAAGATGAGCAGACCAGTGCTGGAGATAAGCAGGGCGGTGTGGGAGGTGTGCTGGCGACTGCAGTTTGAAGTGAATTTGAGTTCCTCAGGTTTTGGCGACTGCAGTTTGGAGTGGGTTTGGGTTCCTCAGGTTTTGGCGACTGCAGTTTGGGGTGGGTTTGGGTTCCACAGGATTTGGCGACTGCAGTTTGCAGTGCGTTTGAGTTGCTCAGGTTTGAAGGGTTTAAGTTTGGGTTCCAAAATGAATGTTCCTCAGGTTTGAAGGGTTTAAGATTGAGTCTCAAAATTCATGTACATTTATTCAATAAAAGCATGAGAGCATGGGAGTGGTTAGACGGTGAAAAATCGGTATGTATTCAGAAATTTATAAAGATGAATTCAATAAAAGCATGAGAGCTTGGGAGCGGTCAGACGGGGGAAAGTCGGTAGGTGTTCAGAGAATTACGAAGATGAAATGAGCAGGATTTTCACAATCAGTGAGAGCTTGGAATGGAGGAAAGTGAGTGAGCTTCAAATGAAGGAGTGGAGGAGCTCATCATTTGGGGAAAGGAGGGCATCGGGAAAAGAAAGGGAAATGGAAGGAACCGGGGCATGGAGGGAAGATGAGGAGGTGAAGCGGAAGGAAATAGAGGGAAGAGAGGGGAAGTGGAAGGATGGTAAATAAAGGGAAGGGAATGGAAGTGGAGGGACAGTAAATAAAGGTAAGAGAGGGGAAGTGGAAGGAAGGTAAATAGAGGGAAGCGGGGGAAGTGGAGGGAATGTAAATAGAGGGAAGGGAGGGGAAGTGGAGGGAAGGTAAATAGAGGGAAGAGAAGGGAGGGGAAAGGGAGGGCAAATGGAGGGAAGAGGAAGGAGATGGAGAGAAGAGGGGAGGCGGAGGGAAGAGCAGGACTGGCCTCCAGGTAATTGTGGGCCGCTGGGACCAACTTAATTAGAGACCAATCCCAGGCACGCTCGTGTCGACGGGATTTTGCGCGAGAGACGAATTTCAAATCCGCTTCCCAGGCTCATCAGTTATGAAAACCATCAGCTTTGTGGCTGTTTTGTGGTGAGGCTGAGTCTCTGGCTGGTGGCCTCGATGGGGTGAGGCTCGAGTCTCTGGCTGGTTGGTGGCCTCGGGTGTGATAAGGCTTGAGTCTCTGGCTGGTTGGTGGCCTCGGATGTGGTGAGGCTGAGTCTCTGGCTGGTTGGTGGCCTCGGGTATGGTGAGGCTTGACTCTCTGGCTGGTTGGTGGCCTCGGGTGTGGGGAGCTGAGTCTCTGGCTGGTTGGCGGCCTCAAATGTGGTAAGGCTGTGTCTCTGGTTGGTTGCTGGCCTCGGGTGTGGTGAAATTGCTATGTATTTCTAATATAAATGTGCTGTTAGTAAAAAAATTATTTCATCGACTGCTAAGTTATGACCTTGCGGACGTGAGCTGTCGCAGTTCCGTGGAACGCCGAAGAGATTGGAACAGAATCTGATGGCCTTTGTTTCGTTATATGTCGATCCGAGACAAGTTTCGCTTTTCCGCTAACTACCAACTGTTATTTTCTTGCGATAATGTAAAGTAGCAGTAGAACAAACAGGAAATACTTTTATTATTGCACAAAAAAATATTGCAATCAAGCCGCATGGAAATCAATCTATTAGATCTGAAAATTAATGCAAACCTGGGGTAAAAGAGTTCTCTTCTAGATTAAATTTCACTAAAACTGAAGCAATGACACTACAATGAGATTGTCCCGGTTACTCAGGTACAGTTTGAAAATTATTACTCTCTCTACTACCCTGCGTTTAAAATTATTACCGAGATAACATTTTTCAATTATTTCTGAAACCAGTTGACAAAAATTCATGGAAATTTCAGGGAATGTTGATAATGCTATTCCGCTATGAAAGTTAACAAATAAAAGGATACAAGCCCGTATTAGTGTATAATATGGCATTAATTACAAATTTCTGATGATCCAAATGGGCCAAATTAAAAACGAGGTGGTCTGTTTCAACATTATGAGTCGTGAAGGTGGTTTAACCAATGCAGGAAAGGGTACTATAACAGCGTAATTAACTCTCTAAATATCGAAAATGTTAGGAAAATACCATCAACTGTGGAGAACTTTGTCAGGGACCGTATGAAAATACGAAATAAGGCTGATAAAGGTAAATCAAGAGTTATTGCACACCGTCCTCTGCTACAAATTAAACGTGAGGTTAATAGGAATCCTGAAATGACAAGTAGAGAATTTTTGAACTAACCGGATCAGAAATGTCTATAAGTACTCGATATCACCACCTGAAGGAAGTAGCAAAATCAGTTACGCCTCTGACTAAGCCGCAATTGAAGCAACATCATATACGAAATCGATTGAAGTGGGCAGAGGACGACTTAAAAACTGACTTTTCCAAAGTTTTGTTCACGGATGAAGTGCGTGTCACTCTTGGTGGTCCGGATGGCTGGAGCGAGGGATGGGTTCAGGATGCACGAGATCGCCATCAGCGTTTGAGGCGCCACCAAGGTGGTGGTGGGATCATGATTTGGGCTGGGACTATCGGAGATACCTTGGTTGATCCATGGAAAGTCCTAGGAGGCGTGAAAATGACATCGGATGCTTACATAGATCTTCTGAAGGAGCACCTTGAGCCATGGCTGAAGAAACAAAGGTTGACGTTCAGAAGAAACGTTGTTTTAATGCAGGATAATGCGCCCTCACATACAGCAAATAAAACTGAGAAGTACCTGTAACAACTGGGGTTCTCTGGGCTCCGAAAGATTGAGTGGCCCACGAATTCCTCAGATTTGAACCCAATAGAGAGCCTGAGGAGCACCATGAAGCTACGACTTTACGCGACTGGATGCCAGTTCAAGGACAAGGATGAGTTGTGGGATGCCCTCGATGTGATATCACAGGAAATAACCGCTGATAAAATCACAATTTTAACGAATTCTATGGATCAGTGACTTTTTCAGGTCATTTATAAGAAAAAAATGCATATCCCATACTAATAATATAAAGGGAGAAATTTTGAATGCAGTTACTGCATTCTCTGCATTTTTCCTTGTTCATTTGATGTTTGTGATTTATTTATATCCAGGAAAATCATAACAGTAACAAATTTATTGGCTTTTTGTGTTTTTTTCTTAACCTGGTGAATAATTTGGCCCACTTAGATCATCAGATATTCGTAATTAGTGCCATATTGTACACTAATACGGGTTTGAATCCTTTTATTTGCTAACTGGAATAGCGGAATGGTATTTTCATCAAAAATTTCCATGCAATTATATCGAATGGTCTCTGAAATAATTGAAAAAATGTTAGCTCGTTAATAATTTGCCACGCATTGTAGAGTACACTGCCCGTCAAAAATGACGGTATTTGATATTTTCCTAATTTAAATTCTCCAGATGTGCATGACATACAAATATACCCATCTTGATAGTAGCTGCGATGAAAATGTTTTTGTGATGAAAATGCACTGGTAAAACTCGCATCACAGATACGGTCATCAAGCATCCGTCAAATCAAATCAAAGAAGCTGTATCTCAAGAAACGGACACCAAACAAATAAATAAATACACAAAGATATTATAAGGTAAGAAGACTGATTCGATTAGGATTTGTTAAAATATTTTGTCACGTCGACAACTTCTTTCCCTTAATCAAGAGCGCTCTAATTTAAAAAAGCTACAGGAAGGGTTGATTCAGCGAGCATGCGAGTCACGCTCGCGCTCTTGATCATACGCCGCCAAAATTAAAGTTTTTTAGCCCAGATTTCGAGGTTGCCGGCCTTTTTTATTTGTTCGCAGCGCGAGAAAAATCTCGCAAATACTTGAGAAACGCTGGACCTCCTTCTCACTTCAATTCAATGTTTTATTTCACTTGAAACTAGAGAGCAAAACTCGCAATTACGTTCGGAGTACTTTTTGAATTTAAACTGTAATACGATAGTGGCCTGGGAGATCCTCTACCGCTCTTAGGCAGCCACTGTCTGCGAGGGCTGAGACTGAGGCGAACTTGAGTCGCGGTGAGGAAGGCATTTGGCACTCCAACCTCGGTGGGGAAGGCATTCGGTGCTCCAACCTCGGTGGGGAAGGCATTCGGTGCTCCAACCTCGGTGGGGAAGGCATTTGGTACTCTATTCTCGGTGGGGAAAGCATTCGGTACTCTAACCTCGGTGGGGAAGGCATTTGGTACTCTAACCTCGGTGGGGAAGGCATTTGGTACTCTGACCTCGGTGGGGAAGGCATTTGGTACTCTAACCTCGGTGGGGAAGGCATTTGGTACTCTAACCTCGGTGGGGAAGGCATTTGGTACTCTAACCTCGGTGGGGAAGGTATTTGGTACTCCAACCTCGGTGGGGAAGGTATTTGGTACTCTAACTTCGGTGGGGAAGGCATTCGGTACTCCAACCTCGGTGGGGAAGGCATTCGGTACTCCAACCTCGGTGGAGAAGGCATTCAGTACTCCAACCTCGGTGGGCAAGGCATTCGGTACACCAGCCTCGGTGGGGAAGGCACTCAGTAATAGACCGACAGCGAATTTCCTTTCGCTGGTTTCAAATGAGTTATACAAGAAAAAATTACTCGTGTTATTTTGAAGATATCGAACATAAGAAATACATACCAATGTATTATATTGAATTTCGGAAAGGTAGGAAAGTCGAAAGGCTCGAAAAAGAGATTTTTGACTGAGAGAACCCTAATTAAATGCTTGACTTTCACATTTTCAAACTACCGGTACTTTTTATCTGATAAAAGTAATTAAATAACAAATACGAAACCAATTAAGGACACATATAGGTATAACCACGAGATTAGGCTTTGAGTAATTTATTGTAACATTTGAGTAATTTATTGAGTAATTTATTGAGTAATTTATTGAGTAATTTATTGTAACATTTGAGTAATTTATTGAGTAATTTATTGTAACATTTGACTTAATATTTCTCCCCACTGGATTATTTGTTTCACAATTCCATGTTTTTTGCGATTGCCCACGGTCAGCAAAAAAAATGAAGCCAATGTAAATGCTCATGGATTTACCAGCAGAGGATCTATACTTAGGAGCCGTCAACAAACTCGTGGTTTCATTTATTACAAAAAAACCCTTAGGGGCATTTTCTTCCCTTCGCATCTTGACCACATCGCAAAAAAATCAACATCGTCATCATTGGATTTTTAACACTAACCGCAGATTTTATATTTTCGATTACTAAGAAAGGAAGTGAGACCCAGACTTCCAAGCCACACAAGAAACATTCCAAGCATTGCACACAGAACCAAGTAGAACAATGAGGTCGTTAGAATCAAACCTTCCCAGCGCCGTCTGTTAAAAAGGTCACAAAACTACTTTAAAAACCATTACTGTAAGCATTTCATGTTAAAACTTTATTGGAAATAAACTGTTTTTCTTAGTTCGAGGCTTAGCGATTTTGAAATCCGTGTCCCCCAGCAAGCAATAGAGGCGTTCGACCATTTTGCGATTATTTTTTGTACCTGCGACTCACTATGCAAACAGGGGAAAGTTTGAGGGTGACAGTGGTGTGAATAATTCAATTTCTCTACGCATGTCGCTTGGTACCGTGTGATTCTAGGGACCTCAATTCCGCCCCCAGTGGCTACTCTCGCTGATGGTGTCATCTTCTCAACACGTTGACCGAAATTGGTTAAATTTAAGTTCAATATTCAACTAAATTTAAAGTCAATTGTGGTACGTAATTTTGAAAACAGCAAACATTTGCTGGATCGTGCCGTCATTTCGCTTTAACACTTTGACCGCAACATGCGCCACCGGTGGCCACGGTGGCTATTTTCATAATGCAGCTGACCCCCAGTAGTCATAAACTAAATTTTTGTTAATACTTGGTTAAAGCTAAATGAAGGCACGGTCCAGTTAATGTTTGCAATTTTCAAAATAACTCACTACATTCGACATTAAATTTGAGTTGAATTTTAAGCTTCAATTTAACCAATTGCGGTCGAAGTGTCAAGTGCGTATTTATGAAAATTGAGTTTATGACTACTGGTTGGTGAGCAGCAAGATGAAAATCCCCTCCGTGGCCACCGGCGGCGCTGCGGTCAAAGTAGTAAACCGTTCCTATCTAAAGCTTCCCAACCTCGCAGAAATATGCCTTTTTGTGACATCACCTAAACAAAAAAAAATCAATTTACTCCACAACAATTTTCCAGCCAGAGTTGACCATGTCTGTTGTCATTCTAGTGAGTTCTAAAACACTGCTATCCCCACACCGCAGTTATGGAACGAGCGGTATAAAGCCACCATTCCTCACCTCTATGTCTGTTGTCAAGAGATGCATCGTAAAAGTGTCATCGAGGGAAAAATCAGGGCAGAAATATTCTCTTCAGATTTACTTTCCAACAACAAACTTTGATTTATGGATATGAATCATCCATGGAAGCATCATTCAACCCCTTTCTTACCTCGTCGCTTCCCCTCATTCCCCAGCTCCTCCTCACTCCCTCAGTTCTTCCTTATTCTCCAATTTCCTCTCAC
Organism: Morinoia aosen; assembly: GCA_030386875.1. NCBI lineage: Eukaryota > Metazoa > Arthropoda > Malacostraca > Amphipoda > Talitridae > Morinoia > Morinoia aosen. The sequence goes on along the minus strand of CM059559.1, from coordinate 15,836,349 downwards.
TCCCCAGCTCTCCTTCACTCCCAGCCCCTCATCATTGCCCAGCTTCTCCTCAATTTTCTGATGGATCTCATTCTCCAGCTCATCCTCATTCCCCAGCTATTCCTCATTCTCTTGCTTCCTTTCATTCTCCAGCTTCTGATTCTCAAGCTCATCCCCATTTCCCTGCTATTCCTCATTCTCTTGCTTCCCTTCATTCTCTAGCTCCTCCTCATTTCCCAGCTCTTCCTCATTCCTCTGTTCCTCCTCATCCTCTAGCTTCCTCTCTTTCCCTAGTGTCTCCTCATTCCCCATTGTCTCCTCATTCCCCAGCTGCCTCAAATCCCTCAAGTTTCCCCTCACTCCCCAACTCCCCTAGCCCCCCAGCTCCTCCTCACTCGAAGCTTGTTGTGAATCGAGCATCGCAAAACTGCCGAGAACGAAGGAGGACGGAGCCGCACATCTCCTCGTCTCGCGAAGTTCATCGAAGCAGGAGGAAAGAGACTCGTTTTGTTTGGCGAGACCTCGCCCAAACAAGGGCAGCCGAGGGTCTCGGTTGTCTTGTCACGAGCGCAACTCAAACAAGGCAATCCAAACAAGGCAACCCAAACAAGGCAACCAAACAAGGCAACTCAAACAAGGCAATCCAAACAAGGCAAACCAAACAAGGCAACCAAACAAGGAAACTCAAACAAGGCAACCCAAACATGGCAACCAAACAATGCAACTAAACAAGGCAACTCAAACAAGGCAACCCAAACAAGGCAACCCAAACAAGGCAACCCAAACATGGCAACCAAACAAGGCAACTCAAACAAGGCAACCCAAACAAGGCAACCCAAACAAGGCAAGCCAAACAAGGCAACCCAAACATGGCAACCAAACAAGGCAACTCAAACAAGGCAACCCAAACAAGGCAACCCAAACAAGGCAACCCAAACATGGCAACCAAACAATGCAACTAAACAAGGCAACCCAAACAATGCAACCAAACAATGCAACCAAACAAGGCAACTAAACAAGGCAACCAGACAAGGCAACCAAACAAGGCAACCAAATAAGGCAACCAAACAAGGCAACCAAACAAGGCAACTAAACAAGGCAACCCAAACAAGGCAACCAAACAAGGCAACCAAATAAGGAAACCAAACAAGGCAACCAAAACAATGCAACCAAACAATGCAACCAAACAATGCAACCAAACAAGGCAAGCAAACCATGCAACCAAACAAGGCAACTAAACAAGGCAACCAAACAAGGCAACCAAACAAGGCAACCCAAACAAGGCAACCAAACAAGGCAACCACATAAGGCAACCAAACAAGGCAACCAAACAAAGCAACTAAACAAGGCAACCAAACAAGGCAACCAAACAAGGCAACCAAATAAGGCAACCAAACAAGGCAACCAAACAAGGCAACTAAACAAGGTAACCCAAACAAGGCAACCAAACAAGGCAACCAAATAAGGAAACCAAACAAGGCAACCCAAACAATGCAACCAAACAATGCAACCAACCAATGCACCCAAACAAGGCAACCAAACAATGCAACCAAACAAGGCAACTAAACAAGGCAACCAAACAATGCAACCAAACAAGGCAACTAAACAAGGCAACTAAACAAGGCAACCAAACAAGGCAACCAAACAAGGCAACCCAAACAAGGCAACCAAACAAGGCAACCAAATAAGGCAACCAAACAAGGCAACAAAACAAGGCAACCAAGGCAGCCTGAGTTGCTGGCGGGCTCAACGAGCGTCATCTTTAACGCAGCTCTGCGATGGCGCAAACAATCAAGAAGAAGGTCAAAAAAGACGGTTCGTATCTTTTCCGTAAACTGGATGTGCTATTCTTCAAAACGAGTCCGATTCTGGAGCGATTTTTGCGACGCGCTGATATGATAGAGACTGGCATTATTCGAAAGAGTTACAATTTTTCTGGAATCTATGATAGCTTTTAGTTTAAAGCCTCGTCTGCATTCCCCATTTAAAACCTACATTGAGCACTCAACCGTATGGAGACTCTGAGCCAGCATCTAGACAACGTTATGTTAAGTCTGCTCCGCACGAACACAACGAAAACTTAACAACAAAAATGTCAGAAGACCGTCCCAGTTCGCTCCAGAGTGCCTCGTTCCTTCACAAATTACGTCCCCACAGCACTTGCCTCGGGCCGACTCAAGCACACAAACACACTCCATCTCTGAGCTTGAAAATCGCGCGGTGTCCTCCAGCCCTGCGTCGCAAATCCCCGCACGCCAAACAAACAAGGAAATCAAGCCCGGCCTTCTTGTAATGAGGAACAATGACCCCCTCTCTTCTCCCCGACCACCCTGACTCCCCCAACACCCACCTCGCGTTTTTTGGCTCCCCTCACCAAGCCTCAGCTCCCCTCAACAAGTCTCAACTCCCCTCACCAAGTCTGTACTCCCTCACCAAGTCTCAACTCCCCTCACCAAGTTTCAACTCCCCTCACCAAGTCTGAACTCCCCTCACCAAGTCTCAACTCCCCTCACCAAGTCTCAACTCCCCTCACCAAGTCTCAACTCCCCTCACCAAGTTTCAACTCCCCTCACCAAGTCTCAACTCCCCTCACCAAGTCTCAACTCCCCTCACCAAGTCTCAACTCCACTCACCAAGTTTCAACTCCCCTCACCAAGTCTCAACTCCCCTCACCAAGTCTCAACTCCTCTCACCAAGTTTGAACTCCCCTCACCAAGTCTCATATCCCCTCACAAAGTCTCAACTCCCTTCATCGAGACTCAACTCCCATCACCAAGTCTTACTTTCCCTCACCAAGTCTCAACTCCCCTCACCAAGTATCAACTCCCCTTACCAAGACTCATCTCCCGTCACCAAGTCTGTACACCCGTCACCAAGACATGCCCTTCTCCTCGCTCGCGGCGCGCCCCTCTCAAGTGCACACTTTTGCCCAAAGTTACACGAGCTTCCAAACTCACTAACTTGCGAGCCTGAGTGTAATTTGCAAAATTCATCTCGAAAACTTGAAGGCTCCTGCTCGTCACCAAATTTTTCATTATTTCGCGATTCTAAAGTTCGCTATTTAGCAAATTAAAGAAGCTGGGGAGTTTGCTGCCCAGAGAAGCTTAGCAAGGGTGGATGTTTTCGCGAAAGAGAAATTGTATGAAGTCTGAGCTATGATGAAAAATTTCGCCATGATGCAGTCAATAAGATGAAGGAAAATGACCATAACATTTTACACGTAAAACTCAATGCAAAAAATAAATTGTGAAAGTTGATCATGAACTATGATAGTTTTTTCAAAAATTGGGCCCATAGCACCTGCTGCGCATCCACTTTTCCATATTTTTTCAAGCGAACGACAAACAAGGTAATTCGAAATGCTATGCAGAATATGTTCATTTCATTGTTTAAAATCAAATAATAGTAAAGTTTTTAGGAGCTCCAAAATATCTCTCAGATTCCAGTCCAATCCGATTATCTCGGACCAATATTCAAAGCCAAATTGGTTGATCTGTCGAGTGGTCAGCCACGGCCTGACTTACAGCTTGAGGGTACAGCAAAGTGCTCGGATTAATTTTGTACAGTTTCCCTTAGTGCAGTTTCCTTTCGTACAGTTTCCCTTTGTACAGTTTCCCTTAGCACAGTTTCCCTTTCTACAGTTTCCCTTTGAACAGTTTCCCATTGTACAGGTTCCCATTGCACAGTTTCCCTTTGAACAGTTTCCCTTTGTACAGCTTCCCTTTGTACAGTTTTCCATTGTACAGTTTCCCTTGGTACATTTCCCTTTCTACAGTTTCCCTTCGTACAGTTTCCCTTTGCACAGTTTCCCTTTACATAGCTTCCCTTTGTACAGTTTCCCTTTGTACAGTTTCCAATTGTACAGTTTCCATTGTACAGTTTCCTTTTGCACAGCTTCCCTTTGTACAGTTTTCCATTGTACAATTTCCCTTTGTACAGTTTCCCTTTGTACAGTTCCCCTTTGCACAGTATTCCTTTGTACAGTTTCCCTTTGTACAGTTTTTCGTTTTACAGTTTCCCTTTGTACAGTTTTTCGTTGTACAGATTCCCTTTGTACAGTTTCCCTCCTTCAAAATTATCCCATGGTGTGCGCCTCCCTTGCTCACCTTTTCCTCCTCTCTGAAATTATGCTTATTTTATTCTGCCTTTGAAACATTTCTATAATATCATTGATTTTATATGCCTGTTCTCATACATCTAAGATGTCCTGTAAGATTCTTATTGCAGCAAAAATCGTAATCACTCAAAAATTTATTTACCCACGATAAGTACCAAGGCTCATATTAGGGCGAATTTTTTCCAGAGGCATTTTTTTAGGTGCGCAGCATGACTGCATTCTTTTCTCTGATCAAAAATTATAAAGTTATCTTTCATCAGCGCTGATTTTGCGGAACTGCAAAAGCCGTACATGCAAGAAAAGTTGCTCGAAATCAGTCTGAATTCCTCACGACTCTGAAAATCAATAATAACTTTGTCCAGCCTATCGTATCGCGGATTGTCTTAGCTTACAAATACGTGAGACTAAAGTTCTGTCTCCGAATGCAAAAATATACATCTCAATCCACATTACTACTGTCAGACCTGAGGTCCTGAACGTTAAAGTTAAAGCACACAAAATCAATTCAAATGCGGCAATTGAAACCTTATATGAGAGGCAGACATTTGCAAAGGATAACCATGAGGTTTGACCACAATTTTTTGGGTATTTCTAGTGTGTGTGACGCATTTTTTTACGTTCTAAGCAAAGTACCGAAAATTAGGAACAGCGACACAGCAGCAGATTCGTATATTGCCGAAAATTGAGTAGAGCTGTGCGGTAAAGTTGGCATTAGGGGCAATACCCTCTAAGGTCGCCTTACGTCTCTATTAAAACTCGACTTCAGAAAAATTCACGACTTAAATTTAGCTGTCACTCTAAACACACAGGCGAAAAAAATAGGCTACGATCATTTCAAGTGATTTAGCCTATTGATAAAATAAAGGAATGCAAAAAGTAACGCATATCCTCGTGATGGTAAAAAAATGTATATTAGTTTCGAAAAGTGGGATACCTTCATCTATATCTGCTAGTTATGCAAATACCTGTCGCAGCAGCGCTGCTCGACGCTAAATCGCAGCCCTGCAAAAAAGAACATTCGCTAGATTACGTGGGCAGTATCCTCTCAAAAACCCCGGTATCGTTGATATCCTTCATTTGCTTGACACAAAAAAATTCTTACATATTAACTTTTTGAAAGTCAAATTACATTGCATTCCCTCCGAGTCCTGCATTAAAGATCAAGCTCACGATGGAAGGACAAAAAGTAAAAGTACTTCTCAGATAAGATTTCTTTTCTAAGAACGACCGCTTGGCCTTCAAAGAAAAATATTAGCAGCAAACATGCGAGAAAGTTTTAGAAAGTCTCTAGAGATGACGAGCAGCAAGCCAGGCACTGAAGCATGTAAAACGCTACTTAATTTCTGGCCAATTTCCCCGTCAAAAGCTAAAGCCAAGAAGCCTACACTAAATTCTTTCAAGTTTAGCAAGTCATAATTCGTGCGCTTGAAGTTTGTGTGCAAGCGCTGGCACGTCTGAAGCTTAGCAGGCGATTGGTTGATGGAGTTTTGTTTGTTGTCCAGATTTCCTAGCCTTAACACGTTGGATTATAGGATTCTATGTTAGTTCAAGCCTCCCTAACCACTAAAAAAAGAGCGTATCGAAGGGCGGAAGGAGGAAGGCGCCATTCAGTATAGAGATAAGGGAATGCGGAATTTGTGTAGAAGAGACATAGAAACAGTAGCCTATGTTAAGAAAAAAGTTCATGAAACAAGATAAAGTTGAAAAAGAATGTGGTAGGGGCAGAAAAAACAGGACAGCAGTTAACCGAAAAAAAGGGTGGTCCTTAACATAACAAAAAAAAATTTCAACAAAAAATCCTACCTAACTTTCAGCTCGGGCCCTCACACAATCCCTCCTGGGAGCGTGCCTTAACCTGTTAGCTGCGCAGGGCTTAACTGAAGTTTAACACTCAAATCAAAGTAAAGATAATTTTAGTGATCAATTTTAAGAACAATAATCCTGAAATGAATCTTGCCTTCATTCAGTTTTGATTGTTTTTATGAAAATTGAGTTTGTGATTGCCAAAAGCTCCAAAAAAATCTCCTCAGTGACTACCGGTGGGTCACATCGGAGTCACCGTGTTGACACTTTGACTGCGATGTGAGCCACCGATGGTACACGGAGGGAATTTTCATAATGCTGGAGACCGACCAGTAGTCACAAACTCAATTTCCATAAATATTTAATCAAAACTAAATGAAGGCACGATCCCATTACTGTTTGCTAATTTGAACATTGCTTACGATAATTGACTTTAACTTTGAGTTGAATTTTGACCACAAAATATCTGGTGCTTGATTTTTTTAAAAACTATCTATATATTTTTTATAGTTAACTCCAAAGTGTAATACTGCGAGCCCTGCATCAACGAGGCAGTTCTATGAAAATTTTTCTCATCCAGTCTCAATTATCTGTGGAAAGGAGCTACTTTTATTACAGTAAAAGTAGCTTTCGTAGACTTTGATATAGTACAAGTAAGCAAATATTTATCTAATCTGTATTTCTCTGTTTTCATAAGTCGAGCTTCAGATATTATGAGTGTCTAAAAATGTCAATTCTCCAACTCTTAAAAATCACAAGCGAAACTTTTTAGCACTAATATTTAAAAAAAAACTGATCTCACTCCCACCATGATCCCAGCTTTCAATCAGTTTACGTCACCGTCGAAGTACAGCTGACAGCGTCCATTGTTCTATGTCAACTTACCTACGTTACGTGCTACTTAAATTTGGAGCTTTTTTCAAACAGGATATTAAGACAATGATCGCTGAGCATCTGGGAAAATGCTTTGTGATTAGATTTCCTTTAAAAATATATACTCATGATATACCACGTAGCGCGGTTAAGTCGAACGTACCCTCCCAGCTGTTCCGCTACGACGACGGAAATTGTTTCCAGCCCCAGCCCCAGAGTGTGTGCTGAAGTGCTACTGAACTGGTAGGCATTCAAACTCCACGACCTAATTTTGAATCTGAAGCGCTTGGCGAAGGAGCAAAGCATTGCTTTAAACCTAGAACTATTTATTCTTTATTTAAAATGACCTTTATTTTTTTAAATTGCGCCTAAAATAAAAACAAAGTCTCTGAGTAATCGTCCGTCAAAAAATGAGTTAATTTTTTTGGTGCAAAAGATGATCACAAACTGTTAAATTCTTGGGAATTTTAGGGGAAAATGATTCCAGCTGCGTGTTTTAGTTCGTCCAATTAATTCGCTACTTAATTGTTCCTCACAGTTCAGATTTATGGAACATTTAAGCAAAGATTTACATAAACAAAATCCAAATTACTATCTTCTATTCGTGAGCACTTTCTTTAATATATGGCTGCTCCTTTCCTCCATGAAGTAGCTGTAGCTCATATTTATGGAATATTAGAGCAGAGATTTAGATAAGAGACAAAATCCAAATTACTTTCTTCTATTCGTGAGCGCTTGCTTTAATATTTGGCCGCTACTTTCTTCCACGAAGTAGTTATATTTCAGATTTTTTTAGCAAAGATTTAGATGAAAGACCGAAAGCCAAATTACTTTCTTCTACTCCTGAGCATTTGCTTTAATATTTGGCCGCTCCTTCCTCCACGGGATGAACTTTGGAGCGCCGTGCGCCTGACTGGAGCAAAACCAATTTTCCAAGTGAGGGACGGAGCAGAGCGAGCGAGCAACCGACTTGAAGTCTGAACAAACATCTAATGAAGCGCTGAAATGCCTCAGCAAGCACCTAAGCAAGCGCTTAGGCAATGTTACTCAGTTATCCTTTTCGCTGGCGGGTCTATAGGATTAAATGTAGCTACTCGCATCGTTCTGACGAATCCCAAATGTTCTACTAGGCCAGATGTCTTGTTGTTGTTGGGGATTTCTGGTGTTCAGCTCTGTTGTGTTACAGCTGTCATCTTCTGCATGCTACGCAGCTGCGTTGTATCGTAATTGTTGTATTCTGCATACTAATCAGCTGCGTTGCATCGTGGTTGTTGTATTCTGCTTGCTATGCAGCTGCGTTGCATCGTAGTTGTCGTATTCTACGAGCTATGCAACTGCGTTGTATACTCTGCTTGCTACGCAGCTGCATTGTATCGTAGTGGTTGTTTTCTGCATCCCATGTAGCATTGTTGTATTGTAGATGTCGGACTGTGGAGCTGTGTTGTATCGTAGACTTCGTACTTGTCGCCCTCTGCTCGCTGTGCAGTTATTTTGTCACAGTTGTCGTACTCGGTACGTTATGCAGACGTGTTGTACCAATCCAACGTAATACTTTGTTTATCATGTACGGCTGTATTTGAATCTCAAACTCAATTCAAAACTTCAAATTTTTTTCCGATGTTTTGAACACGAGCGATTTTTAAGACCTCAAGCTACATAAGCAAGCTGTCCTGCATCAGCAGTTTGCACGTTGACTCCGGAGTGGTACATATTTGTACCATTAGGTAATTTGCTCATTTACGTACCGGATTATGCAAATAACATTTTAACTATTTTCTACCTTTTTCGAAATACATTTTAGAGTAAAAAGTAACACATTATGGTGCAAGTGTATTCTTTACACTTTTCAAAAAGGTTAAAAATGTATTAGAGCAGAAAAGCCGGCTTTTCAAAACGACTTCTCCGAGCCTAACCAAACTGACTTTAAGCAACCGCACAATCGGAGTCAACGTGTTAGGAAAACTCAAAATATCTAAGGTGCTAGCCACGTCATCAGTCGATATCAGTTGCTCAGCAGTCGAAAATAAAAACAACTTCAAACTAACTTGAATCATACGAAATTAGTTGGACAGATAATCCAAAGGAACAAACGAAAAACTTCCCCCAACGGAATCCCTGCTAATCTGGTCCCGCTGCAGAAAATCTTGTTCCAATTTACATACGCAGTGAGCCGGGCATCTCAAAAATCGCCTCTTCGCAGCAGGCAAGCAAAAGGAGACTCTCGCCGGCGCACCGCAGTGGCAAACACCAGGCAAATAAAAGCTATAACTTTGCTCTAAAGAGCAGCCGAGATGACATGCAGTGAGCCGCAGCCGCTCGAGTTGCCGGTGTTCTGAGAAGCACAACGTAGTGCAGAGCACCTAGTAGGCTAGTGATGCAGGGTGCAGCAGTCTATCCTGCATTTTAGGGTTACACGGTCTTCTCGAAAATGCAGGATTGACAGTCGCACCCTGTATATGGTTGGTTTGATCGTCTCTCTGTATTTTTGTGTTAGGTTCATGTGGCACCCGATGTACTCCACGGCGAGGTTTTATTTAGTCTAAAATAACAGCGTCTTCCATGCAGAAAATGGAGCACATATTGTATCCACAGTAAAGCTATGAAGTTTCTCTTAACGCGGTTGAATATAGGGTGGCTCAAAATAATGCCATTATCTTTTACTCGCCTACATTTTGTTTTGGTTTCAGGCGCAAATAAGTTTTCTTTTGTGAAATTGAATTTTTTTTAATTCAATATTGCCTTTTACTTAACTCATTAAGCTATAATTCAATTCAATAAACACTTATATTGAAACAAAGTACACGAGGACTGGGTAATCAATGAGTGCGTACTTTTCTCGAGGGTACATAATTATGCAGTAACTGTGCGCGAAGGGGAAAGACAATTGACTTGTTTATTCATTTATACCTACAACCTTGCCAGAAAAGTTCGCCAACAACTGCTAATAATATTTACATTCTCTACAGAGTTCAATGTTATTAGCAAGTATAATATTTAAAAAGCTCACCAATGACTGATAATAATAATAATAATAATATCTACATTCTCTTTAGAGCTCATCCTTATTACAACAGATGAAATTAAAAGGAACTTTTCAAGTGCAAATAGGTTTTTCTTGAGCCGCACATCATTTCCCCGGAACTTCGTTCTGCCAGACGCGTCCCTGAGCATCTTCCGGTCCACACATGCAACCTCATGAGGCAGCAGTTCGATTTCTTGCCCAAATTAGCCTCGTTCCATTCCCACGGCCAAATTAAATGGAGGAAGTTCACGAACACGCGGCCGTGATCCGGTGGTGAGACGGCGAGAGCTGCAGGGACGAGTGCCGAGAGTTACTCTAAATCCGACGCATTTTTCTTGCTTTAAGAAAACCGAGCTGCTGCCTCAATCCACTGCGACGGATCACCGCCGCTTCAAAGCTCCACATCAAAGGTGAGGTGACTGCAACTCTGCTGTTCAAATGATACAAGTTCAACTTAAAAAAATAAGGAGCCCCGGATTTTAAAATGTTTTGCGCCGGCGTATCGGTATAGTTAGCACCAAAAGTTCTTCTGTCGACTTGACTACCCAGCGTGTGTGTGTGTTTTGTCATAATCTTTAAATTTTACTCGAAAAACGTAAACTTGAGAATTTTGGCGTGAAAAATCGCCTGTAAGGGAGCCAAGTCGAGAGAAAGGCTCTCGCTTTTTGCTGCACCACTATGACGACGTGATATGCTTGAAAATCCTACCTCAGAACAATAGTTAATTATCAGCAATGATACAAAATCCCAACTCTCTACTCGATGTTGAACACAAGCTTTGAATACAAGTTAAGAACTTCACAGCCATACTTTACCTCTTCTTGTCTGAAGTGTGTACCTGAGAAATCGTCTCCCTCAACTTGCCTTGGATTTACGACCAGAAAAACCTGGTGCTCGCTAACCAGTTTGCCTACGGAAAATGTTCGAGCTCTAAATATATGTTACTCCCATTCATCACAGCGGCAACGGCGAGCTTGAGCAGAGAGATAGCTGGGCGTGGAGATGCCGTTCTCCTTGTGCAACTTTGTTGTGCGTACCAGGAAAATCAGCTATTTAAATCAAAATGCAAGAAAATGCTGGTGATGAGTTACTCGAGGTTTCTCGTTGTGCAGAAAATACTGATTAAGAGTTAAAAAGTAATTTTAGAATTTTCTATAGAAAATAAAATTTAATTTCGCTTTTAGTCTTTAAGTAGGTGTCAAAAATTATGAAAACAATTAAATTCCACTTCGATCAAGCGCTCTGAACGTCTGTGCGTTGGATATCACGAGTAAGTCACTTACGTCTAAAATGCTAACACAGGCTACGTAACATTGTTTTCGTCTCTAAAGAAGAGACTCTAGTTTAATTTCAAAAGCTAACAAAAATATTCCATTGGTTCTTTAACGCCAGACGAACTCAATTCTTCACCGTCCAAGCGGATTTCAAAATTCCGTTTTGTATGCAGATCGAACATATTTATTCTAGCCGAATTTGAATACACCGCGTGTGTTTTTCTATAATTTGCTTCTTATTGGCAATTTCTTCCTCGTACTGATGTCGGTGACTGCCTGAAGCCAGGGCCAATCTTGCAACGGTTTCAGGCCCTAACAGCTCAATGAGCAAAAAATCAAAGGATCAAGCAGTAAGTTTGCGGCCGCCAACCGTCTGCTCAGAGCCACTTTGCGCGTTGTAGGATGTTTGAGGTACACTTACGAAAATGTTTTCTCTTACCTCTTTTATGAAACATCGTTGTTTGCAAGTTTTTCTAGACGCTATAGTCCCCCCCAGCCTGAGCATAGCTTTTTCTTTTAATTCATTTCTAATCCTTTAAGCTTCTATACATTAGCGTCTTAGCATTATTTTATTGGTATTTTCGACGTAGAAATGCTGATTTTCATGAGGATGCCAAGATTTGTAAGGCACACCAAGGACGGTTCATATTTCCATGCACATGTTCTCATCAAAATTTTTACGTATCTACAGTGCATTAAAAGTACTACTCCGATCGTCACATTTTGAAGAAGAAGAAATTTAGGTTCCAAGTGCATATATACGATACAATTTAATAGATTGGTGCAAGTTCACGGGTATTGAAGACTTTTCTTTGATTTGAAAAACATTTCTTCAATTCATTTCAAAACAGTTTCCTACGCGAAATTATTGCACTGTCTTGAAAATAATGACGTCATTATTGACGGCTAAAGTACACGCACTAGTTCCAACAATAATTCACATCGAACGAAGCAATCATCCAAAATAAACGTAGGCAAGTCTGAGAAAAACTTTTCCCAGTACATAATTTTTAGAGCTTCCAGACTCCTGAAACAATATGTCGCAATCAGTACAAGATGTTCTCGTTGGTATAACAATAGCGTCTACCAGACTAATCGAATGCAAGCCTACATAACCTCGTAGCCGCTGGGTTCAGAATACAGCAGAACCACGGTGGAGGAAACAAGGTAGAGTCATTTCTATGTGGAAAATACATCTCCTCTTGTTCGGCTAGCCAATAGAACGGCTTCATTTAAACGAACTTTATGACGTCACCATTGCAACATGTCGTAAGGCCAATAGTGGGGCCAGATTTAAGGCCAGCAGTGTTGTCAGATGCAATACAAGCGCTGCTCTTGGTTCATTGCCATGACGCCAGCATTGCCACATGGTCGACGAAAAAGACTGGTTTGACCCTACCTTGTTTCTTCTACCGTGGGCAGAACACATGGCTGCCATTGAACCTGTGGTAGACTTCATCTGTGCGCTGCGACTGTGAGAGTGGTAAAAATACATCCACGTTCCAGAACAGCGACAGAGTCAGATTACATCGCTCTTCAGCAACAATGGCAGTCTCAAATTGCACCGGTGTTCAGTGACATTGACTGTCAGATTACATCATCGTTCAGTGACAGTTTCCAATGCGGATTGCACCGTACTCAGTGGTAGAGTTAGCTTACAGCCGCGTTCAGTTACAGTGGCGGTCATAAATAATTGTATCAGCGTTTGGTGGCAGTGACATATTACACTTATTTTCAGCGACGGATTGCAACTCGTTCAGTATCCATGACAACGTCAAATTACATCGCAATTCAGTGACAGTGACTGTCAGACCACATCACAGTTCAGTGACAGTGTCAGATTGCATCACCGTTCAGTGAGAGTGACTCAGATTACATCACCATTCAGTGACAGTGACTGTCAGATTACATCACAGTTCAGTGATAGGGTCAGATTGCATCACCGTTCAGTGCCAGTGACTGTCAGATCACATCACAGGTCAGTGACAGGGTCAGATTGCATCACCGTTCAGTGACAGTGAGTGACTCAGATTACATCACCGTTCAGTGTCAGTGACTGTCAGATCACATCATTGTTCAGTGACAGGGTCAGATGGCACCGACGTTCAGTGACAGTGACTGTCAGATTGCATCACCGTTCAGTAACAGAGTCAGATTGCATCGACGTTCAGTGACAGTGACAGTTTCAATTCGTACCGGCGTTCAGTGACAGTGTCTGATTACACGAACATTCAGTGACAGTTTGGAGGCAGATTGCGCCGCGTTCAGTGACGGTAACAGTGGCAGATTGGACTGCAAATGTGAAGGCCTTCTGTCTCAGTTAGCGGCCGCCCGAGCTCTGGGAAATCTGGGGAGCACCTGCTCCAATTGAGCTGTCACGGATCCGGATAAAAAACGGCCTGCCAAACGAAATTTTAATGGATATTGGAATAAAATATAAGATTAGTTTTTCAGCGTGATGTGCATCCTCCGGCTGAAATTGCTAGGTGGAATTTTTACGTGCAGCGTATACGAAACATAATCCAGTTTAGCGTTGGTTTTGTGAAGCTCACATCGTCAGACTCTCTGCCGTGGGATTGGAAGTAAATGGAATGTTTAAAGACCTGCATAACAAAAGCCCCTTATGTGCAAACGGGCTTATCGAATAAAATTAATACAACTGGTCCACTTACTACTAGGACTTTCCTAATTTTAATTTTTTCGTACATACTTTAAAATACCTGGAAATATTGTCATGGAGCCTTTTCTTGATGTCACTCTTTATTTTCTTTTCATCTTTTTTTCGTATGAATGGCTCTCTTTTGATGGTCGTGATTTATTAATCACTTTCTTTTATTTTAATTAGTAGATATTGATGCTCAACTGAAAATATACTGGGACTTTTCAATGTCCATAAATTTAATTAATGAGCAAGTATTGAATTAATGAGAATGGTAGGAATTTATATAAATTGGTAGCGTGGAGTCTCTCCACAGATCATGATAGTCCATCTCCCTAACTAACAGGTAATTATACGCGGTGACGCATCGACATTTATTACTTATTCTCGTTACATGAAATTGGCGTTCTTGAATACAAATAGACCTAACGCACCAAGTTACATTCAATACTCATTTTAGCTATACACTGACGGCAAGAACACAATTAGTGCTGAGGGCAAATACATAACACGTGCTGAAGGCATAACGTTTACAAGAGAATACTTAAGGCATGATGAAACCTAGGCACAGAGAAATCGACACGGGGATGCTCTTGGAAAAGTATACAATACCGAATGAGACTCATCTTAGTTTCGGATCCGAGGTGGTGTTGCTTTATGTCGAACGGTCAGCCATTTTACCTTTTATATTACGTTATCGTTAGAAGAGTTTTCACTTAGGTATGACACCAGGACAAGTACACGACGTCAATTGAACAGGGAACCCGTCAGGGTTCCCGTAGGTAAGGGAAACAACCTTAGGTACGTGCTCTCTCTTTGGCTGCCGCTCTCCTACTACCTCGCCCACGCTTGGTAGCTGTGCGGTAGTGCGCTTCTCGGTAAGGTTGACTTTGCATGAGAACACAAACCCTTACGATGAATTGATTCACAATTGAGCGTTATAACCAACTCTATCGTCTTTAGTTACTTCGCGCGATGAAATATTAAGTCATGATAATAGCATTAATGATCTAAGAAAAGTTAGGTATAAAACAATACGGACATTATACAGAGAAGATCTTCTAGTAGCGATGTCTTGAAATCCCTCTTCGGTCAGTTGACGTCCTTGTTTCTTCCGCGACCTCGGAGTCGACACAGAGTAGAAATAGAGGGGAAGGAAAGAATAACTTATTGAGCGCGACTTGCAGAATCCGATAACCGTTCTCGCGGCACATGGCGTCTCTCTCTGGCTGCTTTGAATCTATTCGAACAGTGGAGCGTCCTCCTTCGAACGAAAATTTTTTTTTTGTATGCGTTGTGAATAGAATCACAACATGTGCCCCGTCGTCATTCAAAGATTCGATCTCCTGATCGACGATTGCTCCATACAGTCCTCACGTGCGGGACTTACGCTGACGAAACGGATCAGTTCTTTTTTTTTATAATCTCCACATAGTCCATTTGAGGCAATCTGAAGGCGGCGATAAACTGGGTTTGTTCTTCTGTCGAACTCTGATTTGAAACCTCCAGACAAGGCTACGTCTTCCGTGCGTTTTAGGCAAACGATGGTTTCCGCAAGACGAAGCGACGGCTTCCCCAGCTCGCAGAGTACCTCTAGAAGATACTCAATGGAATAAAAATTCCATTAAATGACGCGGAACCTGTAGAGCTCCGGTTGCCTCGATTGCGCTCAATTTGCATCCGTATAGGAAAGAATAATCTTCGTGACCTCTGTTTCCAGGAACATCTTCGAACCGTGCTTCGTCATACACGATCTCTTTTTTTTTTAGGACGGGACATGACTTTTGAGTCCTGAAGACTTCTTTTTAAACAGCCATGAAGTTACGCCGACGTCGTCGCAAGAAGATCATCGAAGTTTTTGCAGCTGTAGCTCTTTTCGTTGTTCATGATGCGCTGGTATATCCCGGAGCTTCGTCGTAGTCGTGTTCCTTCTTCTTCTTGCCGATGTTGTCCATACCCAGATCCCGTGGCTCCAAGTACCCTCGTAGAAAATTTTAAAGCAGTTGGCCCAGTCAGCTGGCGGACGGTTTTCTTTCGTCGTTTTCCTCGAGGTCGTGCGTCTAGCTCAGGCTGTTCTTGTTGGTGAAGTGTCGCTGAGCGGACCATTTTCTACGACGTTTTCTCCGCGCTCGTGCGTTGAGCTCGTCGGAGTGTTATTATTGTTGTTGCCGCCAATGCCCCGTTGTTGCGTCGCCGCTGCCACGTCCACGTCCGAGCTATGTCGACCCGTAGCGGGACCACGTGAACGCGACACCCGTCGCGAGTGTGGCGGCTCAGGCATCTAGGCAGAGAATGAGGGCTGGTATTGAAGACGTAGCAGTCCACCCCGTCCGCTCGCAGAGCCCACGGCATCAGCTGAAATTACCGTTATTGTTATTTATCGTTCTTGTGAATTTTATTCATTCCCAGACAAGTTCTCATTCATTCCATACGATTCCCGCACCTCGACCCGTTCTATCCTCTGTGCTTACAATAGGACATAATATTGAGCTTAAACCTACGTTCCAGTTTCGAAGTGACATTATAATCTAGTACGACGTGAAGCAAAATTTTTAAATAGCGCATTCACGTTGAGCACGTCAAATGACAAAGAACTCCTGCGATTAGATTAATACCAAGGGTGTCTTTATAATGATCGGATTTTAAATTTCGTTATAAAGTCCATTATCCTGACGTTGAGATAATTATCATTTAAAATCACATGACGCTGATATTTGCACTATCATATAATTTCAGAGAAGTATATTTATGTGCATAAAGCATTATTCATTTATCTTTAAGTCGTGATCTGTTAACGAAAATTTCATATGACAAGTAAATTCAAAATTTTAAATAAATGAAATTATTACACACTCACGCTAATATTCATCACATGATTACAAAATTACACCAAATTCAAATCATTAAAAGTTTATCCTAAGTTCAAATTTATCGAATCTTTCAGCGTAATAGAACTGCTATGCAAAGTAGCGTTCGAAAGACGGCAAAAGTCTGAGTCTGCTATCGTGCCTGCGAGGTAGAGTATGTTCGTGAGACAGTTAGGCCTTCCCTTCGAACGAGAGCGAAGTAGAGAGCAAGCCGAGAGTCGGAGGATTGGAGAGAGAAGGGGGGTGAAGTTGGGTGATTTGAAACAACAGGGACGTTGTCGGCTCGGGCTTGAGCGCGCCCTGTCACGTCGCGACTCCCTTCGCACAGCCTCACTCCACACACATTCTTCCCTCACTCCTCAGCATTCAGGCAAACGTTCATTACAATGACATGGTTAAACAATACATTGGAATTAAAATTAGACATGAACACCCTAATCAAATGAAATAAATCGTTCTCCGCATAATTATTTCTAATTAAATGAAATTTACTTCTAGATGAATTCCTTTAAAGTAGAACATGATTGAATTTCAAAAGATAATCTGATGAATATAATTTAAATCACTCATGAGGTCAGACTTAAGGGAAAATTTTTTTTTTTTTCATCTTCCATGTCTCACTAGAGTTGGTTACGTGGCAGATTGGTAAATACTACATCATTACACCTACAACATTAACGAAACATTAAACATTCCATCAACACTTCGTCCAAAGTTAATCCATCAAATATTTTAATGTGACGCATTGTAATTATCAAGCAAGTAGAATTCATGATACGACCGTTGGGTACGAATGCTAGAGAGAGAGCAGAAATTGAGAGAATAAATGACTGAAGTAGGAGATAGAGCTAGCCCGCGCTGGCTGCTGGGGAGAGAGGGTGCGAGGTAGCGGCAGCCTCAAGCTAAGCGATGTTTGGGGATTCGTCTCAAAACACATCGAGCTTAAACTACGTTCCCGTTTCGAAGTGGTATCATAATCTTATACGATGCGAAGCAAAAATTTTTAAATGGTGCATTCACGTTGAGTAAGTCATTAACAAAATTTTCCAGTAAATTTAAATTGAACGTGAAGCGTACATCAATAAAGATCACAAATTTATCTCATCCTAAATTCCAGTATTATACTGTTGAGATATTTTAAATTCTCATAACGTTCTCCTCGTTGAGAGATAATTTTGATGAACGTAAGTGATTCAATTATTTAAATCGTGTTCGAGAAAATAAAATTTGCATATGTAAATTCAAAATCTTAAATCAACTATGATTATTTACGTTACCACGCATCATGTTTACAATGTTATCTTCGCACTAAACATTTACCTCTACTAATTTCAAGTTTATCATATAAGTTTTCAAGGTGCTGTTGATCGAGATAGAATTCGTGAAGCGATCGTTACAGTTGGAACAAAGAAGAGAGAGATGGAGATCGAGTGAGAAGCAGGAGAGGGCTAGCCACTGGCTGCCGGATAGGGGGGCGGCGTGGAGGTGTGTTTACGGAACAAAATGAGTCCGGGCACTCGAGATCTACCCTCTACCACACAACTAGCTGACCTTATAATTCTCTCCCACCTCAACACATACACATTCAAGCGACATTCATGATGATTATATGGTCAAAATACATGTTAAAATAACGCATTGAAATTGTGATTTACACACGGACGTCTGAATGAAAAGGTTGCCATAGATTTAGCATCATAGTATCTACGATATATATGAATTTGAATTTTTAATCATGTAAATAATTCCTGACTAAAATAAGTTTACTTCTAAAATGAATTTTCTTTTCGTGTAAATATGATGGAATTTCAAGGAGATGATTTACCGAAGGTCATTTATAAGCCGAATTAGAAGAAAATTTCAATTTATGGTTGATTTTATAAATGTAAATTTTTGTGATATGGAGATTCAGAGTTTAAAATGAATAGCACGTTCAGTACAAATCAGAACAAAATGACAAAATAGCGTCCGTTTAGAGTCATGAAAGAGAGTTACATGGTAAATTGGATTGGCCTTTAGTAATTGAATGCTCTTGGATCAGAAGGTTAATTCATATTGTCATATTCCTTACACTCAAACGATTTGACATATTAAAAGAATTGATACGTGACAATCAATGCATTTTATAATGATCTCACAGAAATGAAATAGAAAGCAAAATAAACACATAGCAATAATAGGTTCACAGAAATGAATTAGAATTTTATCAAACACATACATGAAATATTAGATTATACAAATACCCTAACGTGGAGATGAATTTATCAAGATCTGTTGGAGGTTTATTTAATTTATTTTGTTTTTGAAGGCGCGAGCGTTTCGGAGGAGGAGGGCAAGGGAATTTTAACTCTTATTCAGAAAATAGGAATCAAAATCCGCTACCGCTGCTCACCAATTGTCATGGAGCCTTTTCTTGATGTCACTCTTTATTTTCTTTTCATCTTTTTTTCGTATGAATGGCTCTCTTTTGATGGTCGTGATTTATTAATCACTTTCTTTTATTTTAATTAGTAGATATTGATGCTCAACTGAAAATATACTGGGACTTTTCAATGTCCATAAATTTAATTAATGAGCAAGTATTGAATTAATGAGAATGGTAGGAATTTATATAAATTGGTAGCGTGGAGTCTCTCCACAGATCATGATAGTCCATCTCCCTAACTAACAGGTAATTATACGCGGTGACGCATCGACATTTATTACTTATTCTCGTTACATGAAATTGGCGTTCTTGAATACAAATAGACCTAACGCACCAAGTTACATTCAATACTCATTTTAGCTATACACTGACGGCAAGAACACAATTAGTGCTGAGGGCAAATACATAACACGTGCTGAAGGCATAACGTTTACAAGAGAATACTTAAGGCATGATGAAACCTAGGCACAGAGAAATCGACACGGGGATGCTCTTGGAAAAGTATACAATACCGAATGAGACTCATCTTAGTTTCGGATCCGAGGTGGTGTTGCTTTATGTCGAACGGTCAGCCATTTTACCTTTTATATTACGTTATCGTTAGAAGAGTTTTCACTTAGGTATGACACCAGGACAAGTACACGACGTCAATTGAACAGGGAACCCGTCAGGGTTCCCGTAGGTAAGGGAAACAACCTTAGGTACGTGCTCTCTCTTTGGCTGCCGCTCTCCTACTACCTCGCCCACGCTTGGTAGCTGTGCGGTAGTGCGCTTCTCGGTAAGGTTGACTTTGCATGAGAACACAAACCCTTACGATGAATTGATTCACAATTGAGCGTTATAACCAACTCTATCGTCTTTAGTTACTTCGCGCGATGAAATATTAAGTCATGATAATAGCATTAATGATCTAAGAAAAGTTAGGTATAAAACAATACGGACATTATACAGAGAAGATCTTCTAGTAGCGATGTCTTGAAATCCCTCTTCGGTCAGTTGACGTCCTTGTTTCTTCCGCGACCTCGGAGTCGACACAGAGTAGAAATAGAGGGGAAGGAAAGAATAACTTATTGAGCGCGACTTGCAGAATCCGATAACCGTTCTCGCGGCACATGGCGTCTCTCTCTGGCTGCTTTGAATCTATTCGAACAGTGGAGCGTCCTCCTTCGAACGAAAATTTTTTTTTTGTATGCGTTGTGAATAGAATCACAACAATATTTGGTGGGAATATTTTATTTAGATTGAGTGGGAATAACCAATTTATTTCAAAAACGTATTCAAATTTTTATGTTGGGTTTAAATTGGTTGCAACAGAATATTTAACAACAGCCACATTAGTTGTTATACTTTGTTTTGTTGCTATCATTTTTTATAACTGGTTTCAGCGGTTTCTTTGTTTCCCTCTGGTCTTTCATTAATAAACTGTTTTTAGTGAGTAAATAATTTGAGGCTGCGGTGGTGAGTGAAAGACATTCATTATTTTGAAAGCAAAATCTGGAATCAAGTTCTGAAAATAAAAGAATCAACGTTAATATTCAGTTTTTCAGGCAGCAGCCTAAGTACGGTTGCAAAAATCACATTAACTATTCAATGCAACCACGGAGATGCAAAGACACCCTTCAAAGCTCTATCAAGGCAGTGTCTAAAATATGGTTTTGAAATCCAAGACTCAAAGTTAATTTTCTCTAAGCAGTAACCTAAATACGGTTGGAAAAGTCGCATTAGCTTTTTTAAATCGGAAACAGCGAGTCAAAGTTACACTATATTTTTAGGGCAATGTCTAAAATAGGGTCTTGGATATCAAAGATTCAAAGTTAACCTTCATTTTTCAGGCAGTAAACTAGATACGGTCAGATAAGCCCCATTAGCTCGAAGTACTCGAAACAAAAAGCGTAGGTTTTGACTCTGCCCAGACGGAGCGATGGCTCTCGACATCAAAGTTGCCCGTGCATGTCTCCTCCTCAGAAGCGTGTCTGGGAGCACTTGCTCTTTGGTTCCTTTCTCTTCTGCCCGTCAAATATTCGTGCGCGCAGAAGTCCTTAATATATTCATAGAGAAGTTTATTCAAGTAGAGCATCTCTTTATGAGGGCTGCCAGCGGCATTGCGTATTCCGTGTCTGCAGGGAGGTCTCTGTGTCGAGGATGCGCCTTTTGACTTATACATGACTTGCTTGGTACGGACGCCGAGTGTGTGTGCTGATTCTGTGCATGACTGTTGCTGACCGTAGTAAACTCTGGTTTTGGCTGACAGCACGGTAGAGGAAACAAGGCAGGTTCAAACCAGTCTTTTTTTCGTCGACTGTGTGGATTTGCTGACGTCACGGCAACGAACCAATGGCAACACTCGTATTACATCGGACAACACTGCAAGCCCCAAATCTGGCAGCACTATTGGCCTAACGACATGTCGCAATGGTGGCATCATAAAGTTTGTTTGAAATAAAGCCTTTCTATTGGCTAGCCGAACAAGAAGATGTGTATTTTTTCCATAGAAATGACCCTACCTTGTTTCCTCTACCGTGGCTGACATTGGTTAGGGTTAATGTTGATTATAGCTGGTGCTAGTTGTGGCTTATGCTGGCGATAGGCAATGCTGACTGTGGCTGATGCTGGTTAAGTCGATGCTGATTATGGTTCATGCCGGTGATGGCTGATAAGGGTTATGAATGATGCCAGCAAGGTATTATTTGGTCTGGAAATAACTGATTGTTTCTCAGATTGTGCTTCAATGTTTCAGACAACGTGAGGATATGAGGATCTTTGAGTTGCAGTCGTTATCTGATGTTCTTTTCAAGTCTTAGCAATTTCATACGGGTATTTGGGTTACGAGCTTGTGAATGTAAACGTTGAAATCATATCATGTTTTTTCCATTAACCTGCATAGGACAGCTTTTTTGTACCGAAGTGATACATGAAACTTCATCATTTTTTGACGATGTGGAATAAAGTTTGATTACCTGATGAACAAGCACCATTCAAGTTACACCTCAAGAAGTGGCACCTCAAATTTTACAACCTGCAGAATAAGCTCCCTAGGATTTTTTCAACCTTTAATACTAGAATTGGAAAAAATTATGCAATTTTTCATATTCCATAAACATGAATAAAACACGAAATCATACTTTATAGAAGTAATTCCGCAATGAAAGTGGCTACTTTTGATACAAAAAAGTAACGCGACTTAGGAAAAAGAAATTCTTTTGACGTACAAACCCAACCCAAATTAATAAGCAAAACAAAATAGTCTGCACAAATTTAAAAGAAGAATTATCGTAAAATACAAGCTAATCTGGTCACGTAATTCATACAAGATGAAATGGCAACCCAATTCATATTAACTAAAGATTAAGCACCCAAATATCACTTGGAGTGTTTATCCTCCACGTAACCCCGTAGATTCAGACCTCACACAAAAAGAAAAGACATTAAAGATTATGGTGAGAGAAAATTTTGGCTGGTGTAATAAACTACAGTTTTGTATTCCTCAATATTTTTGCCTTCGGCATATGAAGAAAATTCTAAGCGTTAACATCAACAATTTTCTTTCAGGCAACTCAACCTTTTAAAAAAGCATGTCCAATTTTTTAAAAAGCATGTTTAAAAAGCAAGAAACTGGAAGGAATATTCTTGACATGATTGTCGTGTTTTCAGCACACCTAAGCCAAGCAATTTTTCGTGCTAACTGTCGAAGTGTTCAAATATCGACGGATTGCTAATAAACTTTAGTGACGGAAGCATCACCGGAACGAGTTCCACACTCAAATTCCAAGTTCCACTGCCTGCACCAAACGCTAAATAAACGCTATTTTCTTCTGATGATCGGTATATAATATGCCCTTTATTCTCTTATATTTAGAATTGTTCGATGACATTCATCAACTTAATCTGTTCTGCATACATGACCGTTCCATGCAAGTTGTCTCCCATCTCACCGAAATACTGGAATGTCGCCTTCTATCTTCCTGTTTATGTCTCGTACTAAAAAACTGAATAAATACAGCGTGAGCTGTTGATGGATTGTGGATCTTCCCAGCGGAATACAAATGGATTGAAGGCGCCATTGATTTACGCCCGTGAATAAATCGTGAGATCTCAAGAGCGAGGCTTCAAGAGCCCAAAAGTTTGAAGTATAAAAAGAGTTATATCATTTGGTCGAGCACGGGTTGTAGGCAAGGCACGTACTGCCAAACTGCAAGGAGCAGCTAGTTTCAGAGAATAAGATCAAGTTTTTAACAGTCAAGAATAAAAAGCAAACTTCATCTTTATGCTCGTCGCGCAGAGGCGAAATATACAAATTGAGTTCATCCTTTGCTTCAGCCTGTATTTATGAGCTTTAAATTGTAACCCCGCTTTCTCCTCGACTCTGAAGCACGGACTCCGAGTCTCTGTACTCAACTCGACAACGAAATGCAAAGCGCGGAGTTTCTATGCAAGAGAGCTATGCTTATTTTTGTGTCGCTGTGATGTAGCACCGAACATCGCATGCAGGAGGTTTGACCTCCGAGAGTTTCATCCAGTAAATATTTATAAAGAAGCCGTGACGTGAAAATTTACTTATTTTAAACATCTAGTCATACACGAGGAAGCCACGCCCGTTTCTATGAAGCCGATTAAAGCTAAGACTAAATTCAGTTTCTACTAAGGGTTGCATAGTCTCCTCAAGTATAGCTTGAGTTGAAATAGAACGTGGATTATGCCACTGTAAAACTTTCCCATTTTTGCCAATAACTTAAAAAATCTCACTACAGAACACTTGTGCTGTCCTAACATAAATATCTGCAGTCCTTGAAGGCATTAGAGAACAATTCGCAATAATTGCACAGCCCTCAATCCTCACGAGTGCTGTACGTATGGGTCTCCCTGTATGGGACTCCCTGTATGGGTCTCCCTGAAAGCAAGCACTCAGCGTGTACCAGAGTTGCATATCGATACGAAACCAAGACCAGCTAACGTTGCCTATCATGGTCAACCCACACAGAGGCTGCTGTACACGTGGAACACAGTGGAGGAAACAAGGTAGGTTCAAACCAGTCTTTTTTTCGTTGACGGTTTGGTTTTGCTGACGTCACGGTGACGAACCAATAGCAGCGCTCATATTGCATCTGGTAGCACTGCTACCTCCAAATCTGGCTCCATCATTGGCCTGACGACATAGCGTTTTGGTGACGTCACAAAGTTTGGTTGAAATAAAGCCGTTCTATTGGCTAGCCGAACAAGAGGAAGTGTATTTTCTCCCATAGAAATGACCCTACCTTGTTTCCTCTACGGTGACGCGGAATCGCTACGTCCATTCGCGCATTTTCTGTCGTGGACGTGCATCGTTGCGCTGTACTCCTGTAAATACACAGCTGTGCCTTGGTAGCACCGCGCCTTGACTACTCCTCACTCATTTTTCCCTTAACACTTTGACTGCGACATGAGCCACCGGTGGCTACGGAAGGAGTTTTTCATAATGCAGCTGACCGACCAGTAATCACAAACTCAATTTAAAAAAATACTTAATCAAAATTTAATGAAAGTACGATCCAGTTAATGATTGGTATTTTCAACATTGCTTACTACAACTGAGTTTAAATGTTATTTGAATGCTAAACTTCAGTTTTACCTGTCGAAGTGTTACATGGTGCACGCGTTTAAACAAACGGGAAATATAAAACGTACAGTAAATTAGGCGTAACTAATTGTACGACAGATGGTAAAAATGTCGAGTCTGCCATGGAACAGTTGCTACAAAAGCTTTAAATGTATCACCGTCACTATCTTTCTCTTTCTACTTGCTACTATTTCTTTCATGTTCCTCTCAAAAAATTCTTTTCATTATCCATTCAACCTTCTCATGCTCACAGAAGGCTTTCAATATATCGAAATGCGAAAGAAATCTAAGACACAACAGCTAGTAACCAACCGCACCCTTCCTGACTTAACAGTTGCTTTGTGGTGAAATTAATAAAAATAAATCCTTCTTTCACTCCAACGCATCTGACTAATCATCAATATTTATTCAACGGGCCTATGAAATGTCTACTTAAATATTTTCAGAAATTCTCGACACGGTTCTTTTCCAAACCTGAACAATACCCGCGCAAGGTTTTACTACGAGAGAATACTTTTTCCTCGCTCGAAAATGCTGGCTACCCAACCCCTTTTCCCCTCTGGGAAGAAGGGCTCCCCTCTCTCCTCCCCCTTTTCCCCTCTGTCCTCTCCCTTTCTCTAGGAGGGGAAGCAGCGGAGGCTCTTCATCTGCTGTTGCTCTCAACTCAAGCCGATAAATTTCAAGATTCGCTGCTTCATAAACTTCGTACAGAAGCACAGCCTCTCGGAGGCGCCGAGCAAACTTCGAAAGTGCAAGGATTTCTAGAGAAGAGTTCCTCGATACATATTAGGGCATTTTGACAACGCGTGATGGATGCGCGCGACTGGATGTATCGAGCGCATACCGCACTTTTGCTCTCACGTCCTCAGATTTTTTCCTGCCATAAAACCCTTTTCTGTATTTCACCGCGCCTCGACGGCGACAGCGAGAACCTGACACTTCTCTCGAGAAATTCTCGATGGCCAGAATTGTGCTGCTTGACGAGCCTCCGTATCCCGGATACCGGAGACCAGAATGTTTTATTCGTTTTGTGCAACATTAATACTTTAGTGTATCAGGTTGCTTGAGGAGACGAATTTTTACTTGGATTTAATTTTTCATATTAAATAATGCATCGTGAGAATACCGGCATGAATTGGGTTTTCTGTTTTATCTATATTCAGCTTCTATTCCATTTTCTATTTCTGTCAGAATATCGACCTCATAGTCTAAGGCGTAGAATTGTTTAAATCCAGCCAGCGTACTTTCATCATTAAATTCTCGTACCGCAAGCTCCTGAGCTTGTGTTTCAACATAAGGGCGCACTGTAGAATATGAATGTTTTCAGCAACGAAAACGTACTGTTATTCTCTTCTTTCTTTTCTAAGGACAAAGTAGGTCTAAACTGCAAAGGAAATGCATTTTTCCGTTCATTTTTCTCAATCGTTTGTTTCGACCATTGACTTAGGTATTGCGATACCCATGTGTGCACATCAACGAAGGATTTACATAAGGCATCTTAAAAACCAATTATGGGTTTTGTGTCATCTTTGTTGAAAATCTTTTTCTTATTTGTGCGATTGCAGCAAAAAAAGGTTGAATTGCATGCGGTCTAAAAAATCTCGCAATGAACACGAGCGCTTTTCCACGTCGTACGATAGGTTCTCTCGCGAATATACAAAATAAACCGAAAAATGTCAGCTTATTCCTGACTTCGCTAGTACAGTTATGAATAATAATTTAAGGCAGGAGTTGTACCGATTTTTTATGAATCTAAAATTCATAGACATTCTTCACCCTCAACCATGTCATTCCACACTATCCACAGTCTCAATTTTGGAAGCTAATATTTAATTTGAGTTCACCCTGTACCGTCCCACTTCCTGTTCCACTCCCTACATCATCCCACTTCCCGTTCCACTCCCTACATAATCCCACTTCCCGTTCCACTCCCTACATCATCCCACTTCCCGTTCCACTCTCTGCATCATCCCACTTCCCGTTCCACTCCCTACATCATCCCACTTCCCGTTCCACTCCCTACATTATCCCACTTCCCGTTCCACTCTCGCCATCATCCCACTTCCCATTCCATTCTCTGCATCATCCCACTTCCCGTTCCACTCTCTGCATCATCCCACTTCCCGTTCCACTCTCTGCATCATCCCACTTCCCGTTCCACTCTCTGCATCATCCCACTCCCCGTTCCACTCTCTGGATCATCCCACTTCCCGTTCCACTCTCTGCATCATCCCACTTCCCGTTCCACTCCCTACATTATCCCACTTCCCGTTCCACTCTCTGCATCATCCCCCTTCCCGTTCCACTCCCTACATTATCCCACTTCCCGTTCCACTCTCTGCATCATCCCAGTTCCCGTTCCACTCCCTACATTATCCCACTTCCCATTCCACTCTGCATCATCCCACATCCCGTTCCACTCCCTACATCATCCCACTCCCCGTTCCACTCTGCATCATCCCACTTCCCGTTCCACTCTTTACATTATCCCACTCCCCGTTCCACTCTGCATCATCCCACTTCCCGTTCCACTCTTTACATTATCCCACTTCCCGTTCCACTCCCTGCATCATCCCACTTCCCGTTCCACTCCCTACATCATCCCACTTCCCGTTCCACTCCCTACATCATCCCACTTCCCGTTCCACTCCCTACATCATCCCACTTCCCGTTCCACTCCCTGCATCATCCCACTTCCCGTTCCACTCTCTTCATCATCCCACTTCCCGTTCCACTCTCTTCATCATCCCACTTCCCGTTCCACTCTCTGCATCATCCCACTTCCCGTTCCACTCTCTGCATCATCCCACTTTTTCCACTCCCTGCATCATTCCATTACACACTCCTCAACCTAACAGTTCGTCTCACACCTTTGCAAGCACCGCAGGTATACAGCTACTTCCCTCCTTTCACTTTTACTTCAAGTGGCCAAGAGGTCTCTTTTCTGGCTCCTGTCTCCAATTCGGTCAAACTGTTCTCAAAAAATGCCGAAATTTGTGCTGATCGGCAAATTTGGCTCAATTCAACGTCCAAAACAGTCAAATCTCACCGAATTGGCCGAAAAAGACAATTTCATAACTGTGATTTAAGGACCTACACGCGTGGCGCTACTTCTAAGTCCCCTCCCTCCTACGAGGCACCTCATTTCGCAGCCTGTTCTCCAGCAGCTGGTTTTTTTCCAGGCGGAGTCGCGCGGCGCTCCCCAGACGCACGGCTTATTTTCCGCGCTGCTGCTTCCCTTTGACCCGACACGTGCCGCGCTGCGGCGGCGCGTGACTGCACCACAGCCGCGTATACACGTGCGTCTATACACGTGTGTAAACAATACTAGGCTCGTATACACGTACGTCTATACAAATATGTAAACAATAGGAGCCTCGTATACACGTACGTCTATACAAATATGTAAACAATAGGAGCCCCTTCCACACGTGTATTAATACAAGTTTACTAACAGTTGGTGTTGCAGTTATAGCGCGAGATCTACCTCAAGTTAGTGCTGTAGTATGAGGTTAGGTTACGTTACTAAATTACAGATTTCCATACCATTAATTCAACAATAAACAATTTCTACATCTCAAACTGCACCTGGGTAAGCGATATGTGGCAGTAGACCTCGAGCTATAGTAGCACCCATTAGATTCGATATGTTGGTTTAGGCCTCCCTAATCGCTACAAAAAAAAAAAAAGAGTGTCGAAGAGAGGAAGAAGGAGGGCACCATTTAGTATGGACACGAGGCAATGAGGAATCTACGCAGAAGGGACAGAAATAGTAAGTTGAGAAATCTATACTATAATAAGAGCCGCGTCCGTCCGTCTCTGTATGTCCCGAAGCCTGCCGAAAGAGTGATGAGCGTATCTGTGATACGGGCCGTGTGCACTCAGCCTCGTTAACTCCCGAGTGATTGAATTTTTGTATTTTACGGCCTTTCTTTCGTTTTGCCTTTTTTTATTTCAAATAAAAGGGGTGGACTAGTCTATACTATAATAAGAGCAGCGTCCGTCCGTCTGTCTGTCCGAAGCCGAAGTTTCGTGTGATGAGCGTATCTGTGATACAAGCTCCAGTCCTAATATTTTGACGGGCCGTGTTTACGCGGCCTCATCAACTCTCGAGAGATTATATGTTTTATTTTCAAGACCATCATTCTTTAAAATTTGCGTTTTTACAGCTATGGATAAGAAAACGTGTATATAAGATACAAAATTTGTATTTAAAATTCATTAACATGGGGGGAATATTTTAAAATTTTCAATACAAGCCAAACAACAAAAAACGGATAAAAGTTTGCTTGACGGATATTGGTAGGATTATTTCTACTTCTCTAAAAATCTTATCGTGCTGCCTTTGGGAACGAAAGCTTGTAATAATAATAAGAGGTGTTGATACAATCAGAGAAAGAAGTTCATGAAACAAGATAATAGTTGAAGAAGAAAGTAGTAGATGCTGAAAAACAGGACAGCAGTGAACCAAAAGAGGTGGTCCTTAATTTTAAAATAAATCAGTTATTTCAACAAAAAGAAGGCGTACACAACTCTCAGCTTGGGACCTCACATATTTTCCTTCTAGGAAGTAACACCCATCAGGTTATTGCTTGTCTATGGAACGTTCCATGTAACGGAAGACACTGCAAACAGAACAGATATACGAAGGGCCTATTGCGAATCCGGACCCGATGAAACTAAAATTTTCTCCGTCAGGGTGGTTATGCAGCTGGCAATATTAAGTTCATTTGTTAACTTTGCTACACCGAGTACCGTTTTAGGTTGAGCAAGTGTGTTGTCGGAACGCAAGTGTGTTATCCGAGTGCGTTTTGCGTCCTCACGTTCCCCGCGTAATGGGCCGGGTGCGTCCCATTCGGCAAATTGTTCATTCACTCACCGGTATAAACGAACAATATTTCATGTTTCGCGATCATTTAAAAAGAAATGTTATACGAAGGGAAATTTTGTCACGCGATTTCATTTCCATATTTCTCAGGTAGGATAGAAATGCATTTGAGCAATAAAGTCAATTTCCTAGCTCTGCTGCTTTCAACCAAACCAAACAAACCGTTAACAACCGCCGAAACGTGGTGAACGTGCTAACCATTGTCAGCAGAGCATCCGACAACAGTGCAAGACCGCTAGGTGCAGCGAGCTTCAATTTCATTTGAAAAGGAACCTCAAAGATTGACTAGAAAAACCGGCATGTAGAGTACCTCTGTTGACCGGTTTACTTTTACTGCCGGTTGCGCCACATCATGAAGACCTGTGCCCTAAAATCGGGGCCCTGGAACACATTTCTTGGCCCACAAACCTCCCTATCCTGCTGAGAATAGCTTCGACTGTGCGGTGATGACAACAGTTTTCTACTTCCAGCTTCGCTTGGAATAGGCGACGATCCGAATAGCTTTTCCTAAGCTTAGCAAGATTAAGAGTACTATTTCCATTGTTTACCTCCAGTTCCATCTAAAACCACCGATATAGCTCACAGTTTACGATCTCCTCGCACTGAACTGGACCTTTGAATCTGCAGAATAATGAAAGGTAGCTCTCCCGCCAGTGTAAGTTTGTCCCGAGCTAGGCTCTGAAGCCAGAGGCTCGACCTAAATACAAATCCTCTGATGTTAGGCAATATTCAACATCAAATTTTACAGACGCTGCCCGTCGCCGTCGGTACCGGCCACGATCCGGCCTAAACCCCTTGCAGTCTGTGGGAACTACTAGAATTCTTGACTACCGTCTGAGGGACTCGAGAAATTTCAAGCTTTCGAGCCAAGAAACATGAAAGTACCGGACATCGTTATTCTGCGTTGCAAAGAATCTCTTTGGACTAATACGCTGTCGAAGTGATCTATTCAGAATGATTTTCTGATCGTTAAACATTTCAGATGCAGTTTAAATTTAGAGTATTCGTTAGAAGTCTTTTTTTAACTGTTGAACAATTGCAGACTACCCAGAGGCCTCGCTAGATTCTGGGTATCAATTTTTAAGAAGGAGAGAAAATACATTTCTCAATCTGTCGAATAGGGTCACAGCTGAAATTCAGAAAGGGGGGGTAAATAAAACCGGTAAGTGATCAACAATTTACGATGCGAAACGTCTGTGAAATATGCGAGACAAACAAGGCATTTATGTTAATGGCTAGAAAGTAATGTAATACAAGTACTTCCAGCTTCATTAATAGTTTCTTCCTCGTGGTACTCGGGCAAACTTATTCGACGTGAAGACCAAAAAAGCACGAGTCTAAAATCTAGCTTAACGTAACAGGTTCACTTTAAGTTCTAATGTTAAAATTTAATAATGGTCCGGCACAATTATGACTGTACGCTTCTTTGGTTCCATGCCTAGTTGAAATTTCTTATTTTAGTTCTGGTTGTTGTATTGCACGAACTGAGTGACTAGTTTTGATGAGGAATTCAGCGAAGAAATAAATTCGGAGATATTTCCAACACGAACAGATATGCATTGCTGTAACAAGGAAGTGTTTCAGCACATCCATTTTCGCTTGTCTGAACAAAACGTAGCGGGATTCAAACAAGTTCCTGCTAAGGTGAAGCACAACATTTGCTACATTTCTTTCGATACTTTTAAAAAATAAAACTCCAAATAAATAAGTTTCGTCTCACGACTACGTCAATGCCTAAAATTTCTCTAATACCGTACTTATCAAGCCTTTTTCTGCGCCGGCCAAAACCCAAGTCTGATATAGTTATCTCCCGTACATCCTCGGAATTTAATATCCCCGGAGACCGAACAGAAATCCTTGTTGTAGTGAGCTTTGTTAACGAGGACTTTGTCGATCGTGATTTGGTAAGACCGATTGGCGTGCATGAAAACAGGCGACACGAAACGCCAAGTAGATCCAAGAGGCTTCGCAACTCCCACCTGCTTTCCGTCAGAATCGGTCACAATCATTTGCGCTAGCTTCAGAGTCGAGCTTTCTTGCGTTTGGAGCTGTTGTACCAATACAGGGCGGGAAACTGTCAGGTTCTTGACGAGCAGCATATCCGACACAGTAGTCGGTAGAGACTTTCTCCTGTCATTGGATATCCGTGCCAACACCACATATTTGAGGTCGTTGGGGCTCAACTCAATTCTGTCGTACAAGATTGGACTGCATGGAAGCTTGGGAGGCGAGGAGGAAGAGATGCCGCGGAGTCTCATTAATATGCACGTACATTCTTCCGGAGAAAATACTTGTGTTGGCACAACGTTGTCTATGAAATTGTCCAAAGGAATGGACAACAATCTGACGTAGGGTAGAAATTTATCAATTTTCCGGCGAATGTTCGATGGAGACGCGAGTTCGTCATCCGACTCGAGACAGTACTTCGCCCTGTGGAACGTCATTGTTAAAACCCATCAGTCAATTTTTTCCCCGTGAAGGAAACAAACGTCGCTCAAGATTGACAGAATCTAATTTCAGCTCAAATATTTTTCTCTCATAATTGAAGCGCGAGCAAAGAAATCACCGTCGACTAGTCTTCGGATGAACATTCATTGTGCAATGAATCAAATATTTAGGACGTCTATTTGGCTCCATGCAGAGCCCTCTCTAATCTCATGAAGTGGTAGAGTAATTTTTTTTTCCCAAGAACGACAGCAACGAGTTTGAGGATGTGCACACCCACCGATTTGTTTTGATGCATTAGGATAGTTTTATTAGTTCAGCAATATTCTAATTGTCAATGATCTGTGACAAACTTAAGGACACAGGACTAAATTAAGAATTTGTTTTTTATTCACTTTGTTGTAGTGGCAGATTTTGCCAACGATGAAGTTCTGAAAGCCAAGCTGTAACTACTCTTGACCTCTACGATAGAGTTCTGAACTTTTTACAGAAAATTAGATATTCAACTGCACACCCAAGTTGATGAAACTTTGTTTCAAATTACACGAATACTATGACCGAGTACCAATAAACTTTCATGTTTTTTGTTACACCCTGACGTTAACCTGCAGTAACTGAAGGATCCTCCGTCAAGTAACTCTTCTGGACCAGTACTCAGACTGATGCGACCTTGCAGTTTAAGCCAAACTCGGTCAAAGAGAATCCAACCTCAACACTGACTGCAACGTGCGCCACCGGTGGTACACTGAAGTAATTTTCATAATGCTGCAGACCGTTCAGTAGTCTTAAATTTTCATAAATACTTAATCAAAGGTAAATGAAGGCACGATCCGGGTCATGTTTGGTGTTTTC
This sequence comes from Morinoia aosen, assembly GCA_030386875.1. Classification (NCBI taxonomy): domain Eukaryota; kingdom Metazoa; phylum Arthropoda; class Malacostraca; order Amphipoda; family Talitridae; genus Morinoia; species Morinoia aosen. The sequence goes on along the minus strand of CM059559.1, from coordinate 15,803,552 downwards.
AAAATAGTTTACTACAATTTACTTTTAATTCGAGTTTGGTGCCGAACTAAATATTTAGTAGTCTCAGTCAAAGTGTTGTCACGTTGACTGGGTTAAACTGAAGTTCAATATTCAACTCTAATTGCCGAGTAAAGTTCGGAAAAAATTAGTACCAAACATTAACTGGTCATTACATACCATTAATTATAAAATATTTTTCTGAAACTTTCAGAACGGCCCACCGACGAGTCGTATTGCAAGCACCGTGTTATAATAGTTCCGAGCAGCTTTCCTATTTAAGAGTGCTTGTACATGTTCAGGTTGTAGTTTCAATATAAACTATTTTTTTCTAATATCATATTAGAACACTAAACCCTCGTCAGCGATATCCACAAGGGAAATTACGGCTTAAAACCACGTGTTCCGTAAATTAAAATAAAAATGACCTTACTTGAGGGCACAGAGTTTCTTGGTCACCAATGTCACGGCTGTTACCAACCTAGCTGTAAATTAGAAAAACTCCACCTAAGCAGACAAACAATTTATTTACCAGAAGCTATCACCCAGTAGATTGCTCCTGAAGTTTAGCACAAAGGTCAAATTTGAGTATAGCTGCAAGTGGGCTCGAATAAGTTCAGTGACTTCTAGGGCATCCTACCACCTACGCTATTCTACGCTAACATTAATGCGTGGAAACCAATGCTCTTAATGGCGCGCACGTCGGAACACTCACGATGAGGCGAGGCCTCTGGCGATAAATCTTAAGGATTCAACCCAAGCAAAAAATATAACCTGTACCACAATGCTCGGCGCTCACTGCACCGTACGTCGCAACACTCACCACGAGACGAGGCCCTTGAAGAGCATGACCTCAGGCGTTGGCAGCACAGGCCGCTGCAGCAGGTACATCCACAGCTCCTCCGTCATCTCGGAGATGTGGTCCTCTATCACCGACGACCAGGATGCGTTCAGCTTCTGCGCAATGATAATCAAAAGCAGGAAGGATTTGATACAAAGATATTATACGAGCTCATGAAGCTCGTGACACTGGCAGGAAGAAAACGAGAGTTCCACTGATTTTAAATAATAGAAGGGGATCTATAAGTTAATGCCTTTGGTTCAATGCTTTCGGTGAACAATTTTCATTCGTTTTTTGCTTTGGGGGATATCTTCCTATATCCAAGACTGACTTCTACATTACCCCTCTAGATTAGGCGAGTTAATATAAGCCTCCTTAACTGCAAGAAAGATATCACAAAGAGAGGAAGGATAATGGAGTCCCTTAGTATGAAGTCAAGGGTACGTGGAAACTATGCGGCTTCACAGAAGATCCAAAGCACAATGAACGGGAAGTCCTAGAAGGAAAGCCATGAAACACGATTTAAGTTCAGAAGTTTGAGGTGCTCAAAAGGACAGCTGTTAACCTAAAAAGATGATCCTTGCCACGAACATTTATACTAATCTGCCTGCCTAAATCAACTCGGCAAGTCATATTTTCCCTATTCCTTCTATTATGATGCCTGGCCGGCGCAAAGATATTAATCTCATCGTCATCTTTCAAGCTTGTAAAGATTCTCGAAGGGACCAAGACTACGATCTTGTGAAGAGAGGAGCTTATATGTGAATTCTCGGTGAATGTTCACGCTATCAGCATATGCATTGAGACAAGGTGAAACGATCGACAGGTCTAAGGTGTGCTGTACTCACGGTGAGGCAAGCGTTCATGAGGGAGTCCTCCGAGAAGAGCTTGGCTGTGCTGAACACCTCCGACACGTTATCGAGCGATACTTGGTACCTCAAGTACTGTGGGGGTTCAAGAATAGCTTTTCAATTCAGAGAAAAATGAACGATTCAAAGCTGTAATTTTATGGCAACCAAGTTCCTAAATTTATTTGTTGTATACTCTATTTTGTTGCATCGAAGATTCGTTTTGGTCGTTAAATTGGTGAACAATATCAAGTTTCAGAACATAAGCGAGAAACTAGTTTCTTGCATTCCTCCAATATATGCTAGGTCTCGGCCAGCTTGGGGTTATTTTCGAAACCAGGCGAGTCGACGCTTCCTCACACCTCAAGCTATCGTTAGAATTTCACGTTGATGAATTTTCTGAACTATGATCAAGACGATTTTCATCTCTTCTAGGGAGTGGTTTTTTAGGTTTATCAATATTCCTCTGAACGCTATTGCTATTATAGCAAATTTCCCCTTCACCAGTTTTTCTTGGTCTACGTGAAAGTGGGTTTCTAATGTAATAAAAACCGATTTAGCCAAATGCCAAGCTGTTAAAACTATATAGTTATGAACATCTTTTTCGGCGAAGAATGTTTATAATCGCATTTTTCCCGTTCGCATTTGATAACGAAGAACAGAGCTCGCCAGTATCAAAACTGAACTATTTGCTCATGACGGAGAAGAAAAACGCTCTACATTAAATAAAGCTCGGAAGGAACTTCATGAGTTTATTTTCACCACCCACGATTTAATAATGAACTACTCACGTCTTTGCACATTGTAGAAATTCCATTTATCTGGTAAAGTTCGGCAACACCGTACACCTTGAGCGCGGTCACCACATCGGCCAGCTCGCTCTTGCCGCGGTAGAGGTGGTCCAGAATCCACTTGAAGCCATCGACGTTACAATGCAGATGGACTCTGCCCGTCCGCGCCTCTTTTGTGTCTGTGTAGAGCATTCGCTCGAGCACAAATGACGCTGACGCGAGCACCAGCTTGTGGGCCTAAGATATGATTTAAAAAGACTTGCAATACTTTCACATAAGGCCAAAATATTCTGCTTACAATAAATCGCGAATGTTTGTCTGAAGTGGATTAAAAAATAAAGGCACGTCGACTAGTTCAAAGTTTCCGCTCGCTGAAATTTGAACTGAAGTCAATCTTCATCGAAAAAATGGCAAGCTTTTGTGCTCAGCCATTTGTTTTAAACGAGTTTATTTCGTAACAACCGCATTGTATTGGAGCGATTTGCTATCGCCTGTGAATGCTATCTACTTGGAAAGCAATTTAAATTTGCAAAGCCTAATACCAACCTCAAACGCCATTCATGAATCTCGACGAAATGCGCGTAAATATTAGAACTGCCCAGCTGATTCTATGACAACAGTAATCAGTTAGTTGAAGCCTCAAAGGAGATCCAAAGAGGATGGAAAAAGGAATCATTTAGTATGGACAAAGGGAACGAGGTATCTATGCGGAAGGGTATAGAAACGGCAAGTTGAGAAAGAAGTTTATGAAACAAAATAGAGTTTAAGAAAAAAAAAGCCGATGCTGAAAAACAGAACAGGGAACCGAAAGAAAGATGGTCCTTAACATAAACATTCTTTTCCAACAAAAAAATGGTCTACCCAACTCACAGCTCTGCCCTCGCATGTTTTTTCCAGGGAGTGCTAATTCCCACAGATACAATAGTTGCATCCCCATGAGCGGATCTATGGCGCAACAATCTGTAGCGAGTAATAAGTTGCAAAAGCCAAGTATCTGAAGTGAAAACCATGCACCGCTGCCATTGCCATCATACATTTAAAATTACCACTGACGTTGAAGAAAGGGCACGCGAATTATGATACTGTATTGGACGGTTCCAACGACATTGCCTGTAGTAGCATTGCTCTTGATCAGCTTGAAGCCGAACCTACTCGCCTTGATACTTAGGAGTTAGGAATTTCCTTTGATGGTCTAAGAGGCTTTTAAGAATAATCAAGGTCCCCAGTGGGAAGAAACTGGCTACATAAGCTATTATGGCTTCATAATTCAAGCTGCTCAAAAAAAAAAGATTATGCTTATTGCAGAGATACGGAGAATTTTGGTTTAATTTTCTCCTACGTCAAAGAAAATTACACGATAAAAATTCTATAAAGCCAACTCTAACCTTTATCACCAAGTTTGCCTACCCCAATTCGAGTTAAAATCTTCAAGTCTTACATGAGACCACAATGAATAGACCTAAATCTAAATATTAAACTGTTCCTCTTCGATGAAAAAGATAGTTATTCGTTTGCGAGTTACCTTTATGACATCGTTGCTGTCTGCGAAGGTTATGGTGAGGTCGGAGAGATGCCCTGTGCTGTAGAGGTCAGTGAGCCTCTGTGTGGTGGTGACGAGGTCACTCTGCCAGTGGTCACGCGCTGTGAACGCCACAGGCGGTGGCTTGTGCCAGCTGTCATGGAAAGTATTCTCCTTGTTTTCAATGTCATTCTCTAACAATTTTCCCAGGTCTATGGATTTATTAGCTTGGTTTTCCTCATGCACCAAACTGGAGATGAAATCTTTTTGCGTCTTGGCGAGTTCGAACCACTCTCTGAAGTCTTGCTCCACCAGCGCCCTCGCCATGCACCGACTCTCCTGGTTCTCCAAGCTCACGACAGGCCTTTTGTTAAAGGGATAGTAGTTCTCCATTTTGGAGAGTTATCTGCTTCGAAATGGGAACTTTACTGCCAAATTACGAGGCAGAATTTAACAACCTATATAGCACTCCAGTTTTCGGAAAACGAAGAGTCCAAGGCTTAAAACTGAAATGAAATGGACAATTATCCAAGTAACGTGGCATCAAAATTTGGTTCAAATTTATTCACACCAAGTAATTACGACACTTTATTTATCGTAGCTTGGGCTAGCGTTTACTCCTAGTTAGCGCTGATGTCAAAAGAAACTAGTTTCACTTTCGACACTTGAGGCCGTAATTGCTTAGACTGAAATTCAATATTCAACTCTGACTTTACGTCAATTATTATTTAAAAAATGAAAACGGCGACTATTAACTGGATTATGGCTTCATTTAGCTTCAATTATAAATTTGAAAATTGAGCGAGCGACTACTTGTCTATCAGTAGAATTACGAAAATCCCCTCCGTGGCCACCGGTGAAGCACGACGCGTTTGAGAGTTAAACGGTATCGAAAATGCGTAAAACTATATACAATATCTGACCACACCTCGCTACGCGTATGGTTAAGCATCTCCATGAAGCGAGAAGACGCGAGGTTAGATTTTTAGAGATCGTAAGATGGCTCAAGCTTCCCTAACCACAAAGGGGCTCCTAAGAGTAGTAGGAAGGTGTCATTTGGAACGGAATTGAGGAACGGGGATCCTATGCACGAGGTGTTCCAACACCCTGCGCGCGGAAACCGTAAAATTCAAACAAGTCAATGAAATCAAGACCGACTGTGGCTGGTAAAACTCGAGTTGAATATTCAATTCTAATTTCAAATCAATGGTGGTAGGCAATGTTGCTAATTCAGTACATTAACTGGATCAGTTTTTATTTAATTTTGATTAAGTGTTTTTAAATTGAGCGTGTAACTACCGATTAGTAGGCTGCTTAATCATGTTTCACATCGAAGTCAAAATGTTCAAATTGAAAGAGGACAACGGGGGCTGAAAATCAGGACAATCTGCAAAAAAAGATGGGTGCTTTACGAAAAAAATAACGTACTCCAACGAAGAAAAAAAAAAGGAGGCCTAACGACCTCCAGAATGGAACCCCACAGATTATTACAAGCATGTCGCTTATTCTCTCGGGGAGCGCTAATTTACTAATACAATAAAGATGCATCGTCCCTGAGGGAAATAAAACTTAAATAAGAAAAAAGGACTCTTGCACGATATCTGTGGCACAGCGAGTCTGCTTTCCGTACCAGAAAATGAGGAGAGGCGGTGTGCGCCCTTACAAGAAATTCATCTTGAGAGATACTATCAGTGAAGTAGTGTCGAGTTTGTGCCGGATAGATACATATACTATATTGACGGACTATAGATATAGATAGCATATTGACAGTGGATAGGCATATTGGCGAGGACCGACTCAACATTTGACTCCATGTAGCTGAAGAAGCCTACATATCCCACAGGAGAGCAAGTCCCCAAAAGGGGTTTCGAGACTCGCATGAGCCAACCTGCAATTTTTAGAATTACTAAGGTTATTCGTTTGAATTTGTAACATATGGAATTTCAAGGGTTCTAAATAGGCATTCCACTACTCTCGTATTTTCGTTTATTCCTTCCCACCCATACAAGAATTTTTCGACACCGATTCAAATTAAATTTTGAACAAACAATCACTCCATTGAGCCCACTATTCAAGAGTTGCCCGCTTTAATTTAGCATGAAAGCTTCAAACAGGCTCAATGGTGCATTTTAACTGCCCTAAGCTCCAACTTTAATCCCTGTAGGTTCCATTAGGACAATTCAAGGCTTGGTTCGGATCGAATTTGTGCAGGTGCTTTACTTGAGGGTTCTCTGACTTGCATAGGTTAGCAGAATTGTACCCATGGAAGGAACCGAGAGCTTAATTAGATGCGTTCTGGTCTTGAATCAATGCACTTATAAATGATAATCTCATTCAATTTATTGAACATTTTTTGCCACCAAATTAGCCAAATAAGGGCTTGAACTCGCCCAATTCAAATGAAGGAGAAGCCCTCGGTCTCTGTCTATTGAATTTAGTGTTGTCAACGATTTCAATTATTTCGTTGCCACATATGAGTAATATGGTACAATTGAAGATGTTTTACACGAATGACATTGTGCTCGCAAATGCTTAGTTTTCGAGATATTTGACTTTGAAGTTACGGGAACGTCGCTTATATAATCGAACAAACTGACACAAATAAGCAAAAATAAGGTTATAACGTAGCAATAGGCGAGGTTAGGTTAGGTAAAGTTAAGTTAGTTAAATAAAAAAAACCTAAATAAACCTAAATTCACTTAATTAACTCAACCATACCGAGGCCGAGAATTCCCGCCAATAAACTTGGCGCGGTCCGCGTCCGCGAAACGCCGGAAGAGCCATATCGACATGGCCGTTAATGCTATTCTTACGTGAACCTCACTTATGCTATATCTCGAAAACTAAGAATTCGCGAGCACAACGTCATTCGTTAAAAAAGTAAAATGTTTCCCATTACCTAAATTTCGTAATGAAATTTACGAAAGTTGTTGACAACAATAACTTCAATATCGATCAACCCCTAGACAATGCATCAGAACTATTTATCGGCATTAATTTTCCAACATAACCGACTACGAATGCTAGCAGCTTTTCCAACAAACATCGCTAAGGACATGAACGAAAATTAAAATAGACCTCTTTTATAAGTTCTAGTGTATACAAGGAAAGTTCAGCTTTGCATTTCTGACTCCATAAGATAAGAGGTGGTTTAAGTTTATTGTTCGTAATTTCTAGAGTACTATATAATCTACACCCGCCACTGGATTTTTCCCTTATCTGCGTTTCGTTGCGTATTTAAATGATTTGTTCATTAGGTTTCCTGTACAGTCTCATAATTAGGCCGCAATGAAAACATTTTCCTGTGTATACGAGATAGTAGTACAAGAAAACAATTGGCAACATCTTTCTCTAAAATCTCGGGGCAGTCCTGATATTTTCCAGTTACTTCGTCTACGCTGCTGTTTACACAACTCTGTGGCAATGTCAACTGCGTTCATAACCCCCGCCACTCCTATTTAAACCAAACTTACTCGTGCTATAGTCGTCGTAGACTTGGTCTAATAATAAGGGCGAGGATCTAATTCGTGTCTAACCAGATTTTATTACACTGGACCGAGGGCCACGACGCCGTGAGTGATCAATATGCAAGCATAAAGGATTTGCGTGTTGCGCGTTGAATTTATGACTAGAGAAGTACAAACTCCTACCATTAGAAGCAAGTCTTGCCGGACAGTTTATACACTTGATGCACATCTAAAAGCGCCCCTCTCACTTCCGTAAATCTACGCCCACATCGGAGAGTTCAAAGAGTGAATATTTAAAGCACGTAATTTATGGGGAAAACGCATAATGCTACGATTCGAGCCAGCCATGCATTAATAACACACATTATAGTCCCACGGAATATATCTCGAGAAGACAACAAGCAAAAGAACGTATCGGATCTGACACGTCGAGCAGGCCTGGAGTCGGTGTTGCCATCCAAACGTGACTTACCTCTACATCGTCGCGGCCTCCTCTGCCACTCTCTCGCCGCCTCCTAGCGGGCAGAAACGGTTTGGCCAGTCGAGCCCTTTATAGGAACATGATGCATGTGCCTATCAATTCCGAGAGCATCTGAAGAGGAGGTAATTCCAATTTAGCAGCGCTGCGAATATGTTTGGACGGGCAGTCATGTCCTCTCATAATGATTTATGACAGAAAATATTCGTCGTCGAGAATATGAACGCATAGTTTTGTACTCTCAATAATGATAATGTAGCCTGTTCATTTAAATAGAATTTGGAATGAGCTCACGAAATTTACAAGCGCAAGTAGCCCATACAATACATACACAAAGTCCATTATTTCTGTTATAGGGTCTTGACTACAGTAAAAATAGTTATAAATATTTCTTAAAATTTACAAGCGATGGCGTTTCGAATGGAATGCATGGCCAGAAGCGACCCAATCATAACAGTAAGAGATTTATGCTTTCATCAGCCTCAACCATACTTCCTCATCGGCAAGAGGATCTCCTTAAACATGGCTAAAAAATATATATTAGTCCATTGACTCGTCATATTTAACAGCACTGAATAAATTTCAGAACAGAGGCTATGGTAGATATTGTTCTGTCTACTTTCTGAGAAGAATGTCTAATGAATAAAATGCAACTTTCTTTTTGTCGTGTCCCTCTTGGCAGCTCATTTTTATTATTTAGCCTCTTCAAAACAGGCTGAGGGAATCATTCTCAATTGACGTTTGTGTCAATGACGTGTAAAATATGATGGCGAGCCAAACCCATCAACAGATTAGAATGTTTGCATACGATTTAATTGTTTCTGTTTGTCACGGCACTTCTGGGTTTGTCACGGCACCTCTGGGTTGTCACTGCACCTCTGGGTTGTCACGGCACCTCTGGGTTGTCACGGCACCTCTGGGTTGTCACGGCACCTTTGGGTTGTCACAGCACCTCTGGGTTGTCACGGCACCTCTGGGTTGTCACGGCACCTCTGGGTTGTCACGGCACCTCTGGGTTGTCACGGCACCTCTGGGTTGTCACGGCACCTCTGGGTTGTCACGGCCCCTCTGGGCTTGAGGTCAATGCCAAAGTTTCAAAATCTTTAATGTGAACAAACCGCATTTAAAAGAATAAGTTAACACAAATTCTTAACTTTAAAATATACTAGCTACTACTGATAAATACTGATTTAATCTACCAGCTTTCTAACTAAATCGAAATTAATAGATTCTATCCTGAAACTTTCAGCCTAATTCAGAGCTCCTAAACTTCTTTGTACGCGCCAGCACCTAAGATCGTCAGAGCCAAGACTGCATGGCGTATAATTTATGACTTCGCGTCCTTGGCTTGTTCATTTCCAGTGGGAGCGCTAGCCTTACTTTGAATGTGACCAACTTCCTTGAGCAGAGGACTGCAGCATCGCATCTTGCGCCCGGCCTGCGCTGCGTGCGTCCAAAACTGGATTTGCAACTCATATGAGGAGTCAAAGGAAGTACATACAACATGCATTGTGAAGTACCCTCCAGATGGCAGGCACAGAATTGCACCTCGTTACAAATCCGGGAGTGTCCATGTATGAAGGGGTCTAGATTAGGTACAGGCAGCGAACGTCCCTGCGCTGAATCATGGGAGTATCTCTTTAATAAGGTTTTAGAGCAAGTGTAGGCAGCACATGCAACTGCGCTAAAGAGGGAAATATCTATTTCTAAAGGGGTCTAGAACAGGTTTCCGTACCGTACGGCTTTGAACAGGTGAAGGGAGGGTCTAGAACAGGGTCTAGAACAGGTGAAGGGAGCGTACACCACTACACTGAAAAGTTAAAATATCTATTCAATGAGGGTCTAGAAAAGGTGAGGATAGCTTACGCCACTATACAGGATAATTTGAACATCTACTCCAATGGTTGTTAACCTTTTTTAGCTGTGACCCAAAATCTGCCCAAAATAACAATTTTCACACATAATATGATTATTCTTTTGAAAACAGGTTAATGTAGGTTAACACAAATAAGTTACACAAACCCTTAGCGAATCAGGGGTTAAGAACCGCTGAATTCTATTTAATATGGGTATATATGACAAGTAAAGGTAGCGTACGGCACTACGCGGGAAAGTTGGAATGTCTATTTACTGGGACTCTGGAGCAGGTGTAGAGCTCATGTAGCTGCTAGAATAGCAGTAGAATAGAATAGCATAGCAGTAGAATAGCAATAGATGTAGCCGCTACATCTCATTTAGCAACTGTATTAGTAGCAGCGTTAGAGTTAGCAGATGCAACACACACAGCTGCCGCACAAATAACAAATGTAATTGTGCAGCAGCTGCTACTTCTAATGCTATTGTTGTGCAGCTGCTACTTCTACCGCTATTGTGCAGCAGCTGTGTGTGTAGCAGCTGCGGCGGCGCAGCTGCAGCTCGCCTAAAGCTGAGAGCCCAGGCGGGTGGAGGTCTGGGAGCGCCTCAGCTCGACGCTGACGCTGCGCCGCGTCCTGCTCAGCTCATCAGCTTTTCAAGGTCAGCTGCAGCTCAGCACTTATTTCTAATGGGTGAAAATTGTGGCTCGAAACTTTTTACGCGACCGCTTGTACTGATTACACTAGATGAGTCTTCAGGTCAAAATTTCGCTTGTGCTGATTACACTAGATGAGTCTTCAGGTCAAAATTTCGCTTGTGCTGATTACACTGGTGAGTCTTCAGTTCAAAATTTCACTTGTGCTGATTACACTGGTGAGTCTTCAGTTCAAAATTTCGCTTGTGCTGATTACACTAGGTAAGTCTTCAGGTCAAAATTTCGCTTGTGCTGATTACACTTGGTGAGTCTTCAGTTCAAAATTTCACTTGTGCTGATTACACTAGATGAGTCTTCAGGTCAAAATTTCGCTTGTGCTGATTACACTAGATGAGTCTTCAGGTCAAAATTTCGCTTGTGCTGATTACACTAGGTAAGTCTTCAGGTCAAAATTTCGCTTGTGCTGATTACACTAGGTAAGTCTTCAGGTCAAAATTTCGCTTGTGCTGATTACACTAGGTAAGTCTTCAGGTCAAAATTTCGCTTGTGCTGATTACACTAGGTAAGTCTTCAGGTCAAAATTTCGCTTGTGCTGATTACACTAGGTAAGTCTTCAGGTCAAAATTTCGCTTGTGCTGATTACACTAGGTAAGTCTTCAGGTCAAAATTTCGCTTGTGCTGATTACACTGGTGAGTCTTCAGTTCAAAATTTCACTTGTGCTGATTACACTGGTGAGTCTTCAGTTCAAAATTTCGCTTGTGCTGATTACACTAGGTAAGTCTTCAGGTCAAAATTTCGCTTGTGCTGATTACACTTGGTGAGTCTTCAGTTCAAAATTTCGCTTGTGCTGATTACACTAGATGAGTCTTCAGGTCAAAATTTCGCTTGTGCTGATTACACTAGATGAGTCTTCAGGTCAAAATTTCGCTTGTGCTGATTACACTAGGTAAGTCTTCAGGTCAAAATTTCGCTTGTGCTGATTACACTAGATGAGTCTTCAGGTCAAAATTTCGCTTGTGCTGATTACACTTGGTGAGTCTTCAGTTCAAAATTTCACTTGTGCTGATTACACTGGTGAGTCTTCAGTTCAAAATTTCGCTTGTGCTGATTACACTAGGTAAGTCTTCAGGTCAAAATTTCGCTTGTGCTGATTACACTTGGTGAGTCTTCAGTTCAAAATTTCGCTTGTGCTGATTACACTAGATGAGTCTTCAGGTCAAAATTTCGCTTGTGCTGATTACACTAGATGAGTCTTCAGGTCAAAATTTCGCTTGTGCTGATTACACTAGGTAAGTCTTCAGGTCAAAATTTCGCTTGTGCTGATTACACTAGGTGAGTCTTCAGTTCAAAATTTCGCTTGTGCTGATTACACTAGATGAGTCTTCAGTTCAAAATTTCGCTTGTGCTGATTACACTAGATGAGTCTTCAGGTCAAAATTTCGCTTGTGCTGATTACACTAGGTAAGTCTTCAGGTCAAAATTTCGCTTGTGCTGATTACACTAGATGAGTCTTCAGGTCAAAATTTCGCTTGTGCTGATTACACTAGATGAGTCTTCAGGTCAAAATTTCGCTTGTGCTGATTACACTAGGTAAGTCTTCAGGTCAAAATTTCGCTTGTGCTGATTACACTAGGTGAGTCTTCAGTTCAAAATTTCGCTTGTGCTGATTACACTAGATGAGTCTTCAGTTCAAAATTTCGCTTGTGCTGATTACACTTGGTGAGTCTTCAGTTCAAAATTTCGCTTGTGCTGATTACACTAGATGAGTCTTCAGTTCAAAATTTCGCTTGTGCTGATTACACTAGATGAGTCTTTAGGTCAAAATTTCGCTTGTGCTGATTACACTTGGTGAGTCTTCAGGTCAAAATTTCGCATGTGCTGATTACACTAGATGATTCTTCAGGTCAAAATTTCGCTTGTGCTGATTACACTAGATGAGTCTTCAGTTCAAAATTTCGCTTGTGCTGATTACACTAGATGAGTCTTCAGTTCAAAATTTCGCTTGTGCTGATTACACTAGATGAGTCTTTAGGTCAAAATTTCGCTTGTGCTGATTACACTTGGTGAGTCTTCAGGTCAAAATTTCGCTTGTGCTGATTACACTAGATGATTCTTCAGGTCAAAATTTCGGTTGTGCTGATTACACTAGATGAGTCTTCAGTTCAAAATTTCGCTTGTGCTGATTACACTAGATGAGTCTTCAGGTCAAAATTTTGCTTGTGCTGATTACACTAGATGAGTCTTCAGTTCAAAATTTCGCTTGTGCTGATTACACTTGGTGAGTCTTCAGGTCAAAATTTCGCTTGTGCTGATTACACTAGATGAGTCTTCAGGTCAAAATTTCGCTTGTGCTGATTACACTAGATGAGTCTTCAGGTCAAAATTTCGCTTGTGCTGATTACACTTGGTGAGTCTTCAGGTCAAAATTTCGCTTGTGCTGATTACACTAGATGAGTCTTCAGGTCAAAATTTCGCTTGTGCTGATTACACTTGGTGAGTCTTCAGGTCAAAATTTCGCTTGTGCTGATTACACTAGATGAGTCTTCAGGTCAAAATTTCGCTTGTGCTGATTACACTAGGTGAGTCTTCAGGTCAAAATTTCGCTTGTGCTGATTACACTAGATGAGTCTTCAGGTCAAAATTTCGCTTGTGCTGATTACACTAGATGAGTCTTCAGTTCAAAATTTCGCTTGTGCTGATTACACTAGATGAGTCTTCAGGTCAAAATTTCGCTTGTGCTGATTACACTTGGTGAGTCTTCAGGTCAAAATTTCGCTTGTGCTGATTACACTAGATGAGTCTTCAGGTCAAAATTTCGCTTGTGCTGATTACACTAGATGAGTCTTCAGGTCAAAATTTCGCTTGTGCTGATTACACTTGGTGAGTCTTCAGGTCAAAATTTCGCTTGTGCTGATTACACTTGGTGAGTCTTCAGTTCAAAATTTCGCTTGTACTGATTACACTGGTGAGTCTTCAGTTCAAAATTTCGCTTGTGCTGATTATATTAGACGAGACTTTCGTGAATCACTTAAGTCAATATAGGATCTGAATTCTTCCTATGTTTTTTTGTCACTCCCCACCGTTCATCACTGCCGATTGTGCAACTCAAGGAAACACTGGCAATGAACTTCTGTCCAGTGACCTTTTTATTGACAGACGCTTGGGAACAGTGTGAACTCTAGCACTGGAACCTTTAATTTGGATTCGTCAAGATCACTGGACAAAAAAAAACCTTCTTTACAAATAAGTGAAAACTTAAGAAAATTTTGTTTTCCTAGTGCTGTTTTTGGTCATTGAATTTCATCTTGGTGTGAATATGAAGGCAAAAATGACCAAATTTGAAATGATTCACGTTCGTTGCCCCAGTAAACAAACATTGACAATGTAGCCGTAAACAATGGTCCAGAGTACTTTCCGCAGCACCAAATGTGACTGCTGCCACCCAAGCACAGCCTCTGCTCAGGGCGACTAAAATTATAGATGTCCCGGCAAAAAATTAGAACGTATATTGCCGACTTGGAAAATTAGCGGAAAAAAATGAAGACCTGGATTTTAAATAGCAAAACAAGTCTTCTTTTTGTGTACCACTTGTTTTAGGCGCGCTACATTTGTTTAATACCTACTCAGGCACACTTGTTTCGTAAATGAGCTGGTGGTTTTACGAAATTGGTATTGGTTTTATTGGTGATAAATGATTGTGCAGCGATACAATTGTGGTAAATGATTGCGCACTAACACAATTGAAGGTAATTGATTGTGCAGCGACACAATTAAAGGTTAATGATTGTGCATCGTACACAATTGTGGTAAATGATTGCGCACTAACACAATTGTGGTAAATGATTGCGCAGCAACACAATTGTGGTAAATGATTGTGTAGCAACATAATTGTGGTAAATGATTGTGCAGCGTACATAATTGTTAGTAAATTATTGTGCAGCAACACAATTGGTGGTAAGTAATTGTGTAACATAACAATAGGTTTTATGACTACACAGCAACACAGTTGCTTGTGTAACTGTGCAGCAACAAAATTGGTATTGATGTTCATTTAACTGCCAGCGTTCAGTAAAGTAGCGGGCGCCGGGACAAAGAAAGTCGGTTTTAGTATGGGCATTCTTTTTCTGTTTCGACGCAGAGCTGCTGATCCGACACACAACAAGATCAGCCTCTTCCTACGAGGGACTTTTTGGAGTCCAAACTCGGGCCCAATGGTCTAAGACTTCAAACACCGAGACGTCGTGAAAGCGCATAGGTAAGTGTGGCCGCTCGATCGTGCGATAGCCGTGGGTCAGTGTGCTTTCGTATACGTAGAATAAAGGATGCTTTATTCCAATCAATCAAGCCTGATGCATGTCATCTCGTATATTAGTTTTTCAAATGCCTTATAGCTAAGACCAGTACTCAATGACGGTTACCCCCGGTCAAACCAGTACCCATTTGCGACACCTGGGTGGAGTGAGAAATTTTGGCTGAGTTCTCTATTTTCCCAAAGGGGAGAAATCACCTGGCGCCAGTGCCGGGATTCGAACTGCCGACACCTTCCCGTGAAGAGCGCGTTCTTAACCACTCGGCCCGGTAACCACTAGAATAAAATAGAAAATGGCTATAGATATGAGCCAAGTGGCCAATTCTCGGATTTTCCTCAAGTCCCGTGCTGTCAGACACCTAGTATGCTCATGCATAAACGAAAAATATTTCCAATCATCAATTTTCACGCAAAAGCAACAGTGCATTCACATTAACACAATCTATACTGTAATAAGAGCCGCGTCTGTCTGTCTGTCTGTCTGTCAGTCTGTCCGAAGCCAGCCGAAAGTGTGTGATGAGCGAATCTGTGATCCAAGCTTAGGAAATAGGAACGTGGGTCATGTGATTTGTCGAACATTATTATACATTTTTGACGGGCCGTGTGCACTCGGCCTCATCAACTCTCGAGAGATTGAATTTTTTTACGTCTTTCGGCCTTTCTTTTACTTCCCCTTCTTTCATATTTCAAATAAAGGGGGGTGGAGCAGTATCTCTTAACGTTAAGCAAAGTGTAGTCCCGTGATCTGACCACGGTTTCCTAGCCGAGGCTACTGTCCGAAGAGGCATTACCGCTAGAATCATAATTATCTCGCAAAAAGATATGCAGTTATCGATCATACCTATTGAAGTATGCATATAGTTTTTTTTTTAAATCAACTTGTAATTCCGGATAACTCTCCAGTTAACCCACGTTTGACTCACACTACCTAGAAGTAAAGACCTCTACGCACTGAACATAACCTTGCTTGAAACAAACATATCATGAATTTACTTCTACTGCGTACCTTTGGTATGAGAATGTATGTAGCGAGTATTTTATGAATGCATGCATATTGGGACAAAGCAAAAGATACTAATTTTCACTTCAGAATATTTCTACTCATCGCTTTAAGGACATAAATTTGCTTAAGAAATTCTTTATTTTGAGGCAAATTTATCCCAAATGTGGAAGAGAAGGAAAGTCTGATAGCATTTACTGTGGATGCATTGAGCTCTGGATGCTAAAATAAATTTATGCATAAATTTTAATCATTTAAATCTAAAGACCAACCCGAGTAAATAAAATAAACCGATGTCAACAACTGCCATTTAGAAGGAGTGGAGTACACGGCAGTGACTGACATGAGTCTTAGAAGTTCGATGGCTGAAATGGTCGAACAAAAAGTTGCTAGAATACTCATACAATGTTAAATGTTTAAATTATTGACGCAAGCCATTCGGCTTCTTTGCACGAGTAAACTTATCAAGTTTTAAATATTCTTTTAGTTTTCAGAAAATAAACTCTTTAATAAACTAAGAATAAATTTATTACTATTAAAACCTCAATGTAAAGGTTCATTAGCGGAAATAATTTGATAGCAGCTACTTTCACCTGTACCGTAATATAGTTGCAACTTCTCTTTAATTAAATTTCCTTCATAGATAATTCTACTCCTCTCTTTTCCTCAACAATTACCCAATCTAACATTTTTGCTGATGCATGCATGTTTTTCACCGCCCAAGAGATTTAATTACTTGGGTGGCGAAAAACGTGCATGCAGGTGGTGAAAAAGTTAAACTGGGTAGCGTCATTTCGCTTAATTTTTTTTAATTCCTCTGCTCAAGCAATACAAACGCCGGAAGAAAAGCAGTTCACTTCAGACGCAGAAGTTAAACATTCCTAAATTTATAAGAAACACACAACACGATATTTTCGGTAGCTTCTACTTTGTTCCCACGAATTCTAAGTTCAGTGAAGTTGTTTGTTAATGACGATCACCAAAAGCTTCTTCGCCAAACTGATCAGCAACGGAGGCTTCAAATCTCTATTGTGCACCTCGGAATCACTTGGCGGAATCACTTGCTCCTGGTGTGCTTCATGCGGGCTCCGACAGTTAGTACATCCCTTGAGCCTGAAGCTCGTCAGTGCTGATGTGTCTGATGCTCGTCAGTGCTGTTGCACCTGATGCTCGTCAGTGCTGTTGCACCTGATACACATCAGTGATGTTTTACCTAGATTTCTTCGGTACTATTGCACCTGATGCTCAGCAGTGATGTTGCAGCTGGAGCTCGTTAGTACTGGTACACCTGAGAGTCATTAATGCTGTTGCATCTGATGATCGTCAGCGTTGATGCAGCTGATACTCATTAGTGATATTACACCTGAGGTCATCAGTGCTGTTGCGCCTGAAGCTCGTCAGTACATGTAGCTAAGAACACCCAGAACGCGAGACCGTGACCCCCACCGTCCCACAGCTCCCTCCGGCCGCCGTTGTGTTATCAGAGCAGCCAGAATCCAAGGGAGCTTAACACAGGATTCCTGCCACACTCACTGTCGCCCCTAAAAGCCAACATGAAAATTCTTGCCTTTGCTAAAGGAATTCAAACGAAGCTCTGACGCTCGCCTGCAGCACCGAGAGTCACACCGCGCCGTGCTTCTTTAGTTGTTCCGTGGCCGGAAGAAATACAAGATTTTCATGACGGGCTGCGACTAAGGGAGGAGAGGCTCTAGGTTTTTGTTGATTTAAGGAGCTGAAAAAGACGGCGGTGACGCTTTTTTGGTCTCGTGTGTGTTATGGTTGAAGTATGATATTTCATGAGGTTTCTTCCAATATTACAGCGATGTTACCGAAGACAACTGCACTTGTGGACTCATGTTTGGTTGATTTTGTCATCTGCCCAGGTTTGTAACGACTGAATCTTCCTGCATGAAAGCATGCTGGTTGTTACAACTCGTACACCGCAGATTTTATTTTGAATATCTTTGGTAGTTCATCTTGGTAATCGAGCGAATGTGAGGGCTGAGAGAGGTGCAACTCTTATCATGAATTCCTGAATGTTTCATTCGACAAATGGTTCGCTTCGACTTTATTCAGGAAAGTTCACTTATAGCGATCACATGCATTCAATAGCTAGACCCCAAGAGCGAGTGGGCTGCGAAGCCTCTTCTCCTATGATAATATTCTTAGTTCATATATGTTATAGTAAAGAGAACACAAATTAAATAAGCAAATTCTTATAAATGTATGAAACGGGATTTTATAAAACTCTCAAATGTGTAGGTTGAACTATATAATCTAGTGCACTCAAAAATTGAGTTAACACCGCTAAAATTAGACTAAACAACGCTATTTTCAATGAAATTCGCAGAGTTGCACGCTCACCAAAGGAACAACAGCAGCAGACGACTGTAGTCAAATTCTCAACCCGGTTTCGTCGACGTACGCGCGGTGTATATTCCATGCCAGAATGTAGTCTGCAGGAATGCAGAGCGTTCAGGCCTGCAGCCTACAGAGCTAGAGACAACAGGCTCATTTGCCGCGAGTGCAGACCTGCAGATTACAGAGGCCTGCAGGCAGGAAAGGAGTCTGCAGAGAAAGCCGTCTCCGAATGCCCCGTTGTCGGCCTGAAGCGCCGTCACCAAGCAGATGTTCAGCTCAAAAGGAAAACCAATAGTAATGTCGGCGCAGTCTGGAGCTCACGTTTAGGCCTATTAAGGCCCATTGCTGCCATTGATTTGGCCTCCCCTGGACTCGGGGATTGCGAGTATTGAGGCTTGGTGCGAGGAAATTACGTGTCCGTAATCCACGATGTATATGCAGAGAGGCTGCTGGGAAAACTCATGCCTATGTGGCTGGCTGTGTTCGCTAATGAAAAGGAAATGCGTCGCTGAAAATGCCTATCCCCTGATTCACTGATTCGATTTAAAGCAAGAGTATAGCTAAGTTTCGTTCATCAACTGAATTTTGAAAAGAAGCCACTCTCTTTGGTTGTATTATTCGCTCAGCTGACTTTTGATAAGAAGTCACTGTTTGTGGTTGTATTATTCGCTCAACTGACTTTTGAAAAGAATCACCCTCTTTGGTTGTATTATTCGCTCAACTGACTCAACTGAATCTTCGCGCTCTTAACCACTTGGCAGTGACCGCATCGAGGCAATGCATCCTTCGCCAATGAACGAGGGCCTTCAGTAATGCGACGGATAGCTCTCCAGTTATCGAGCAGGGCTACGAGTTGGTCAGGTCTTCAGTGGAGACAGTCTTGTTGGTGCTACAACAGCGAGTTTACCGCCAAATATCACCCACTCAGGTACAGTTTGAGATGTACAAATTTAGTGTTTATCGCTAAATTAAATGTATGGAATAAGGAATATCCTTTAGTAACCTGACCTGACCTCACGCTAGAGCAGGACCCACTTGTTTTCTGTGATATTTTCTTCTTTTTGGACAGTAAAGAAAATTTATTCTTTGTTTAGATATATGATAGGAAAAATTAACCTGTAAGACAACTCTCCCCGGGATTGCAGCCGCTGATGATCAAAGAAACTTTTTCAATGTCATACTCAGAACCGAAGAGCACATAGCATGGTGATGTAAAATAGTCATGTTTTATATTCGTACGAGGATGATACTGAACAAACGAACATTGACTAAACTATTCAGTGATGCAAGTGTCATGAAATTTTTTCCATTTTCAAGCGAAATCGCAGGATGCAGCGCAGGACTTTTCCTTGATCTCGTGTTTTCCACCACTCTGTAAACCTTCTTTCTTTACTTTCTCTTTTTTTTCTGACGAGAGTTTTAATTTCCTCTTCCTTTAATTTCCTCTTCGACATTTTGTTATTTTAATACGTACAGTAAAGAAGCTTGCAGAGGTACCGTGTCATCCAAACTCGACATTAGTTCCATGAAGCTAAGTTCAATGAAATAAAGCGATAACAATTCAGATGTCCATAAAAATACACCCTGTCACAAGAATAAAAATCTTAATCACAAGTTTAGTGACTGCAGTTCAGTAAATAAAAATTTCTCACGTCTCTCACCGGGAAATAAAAATCGTAGTCACAAGCTTTGTTAGTGCAGTTCAGTTAATAAAAATAAATCACGTCCTTCACATGAATAAAAATCGTAGTCACAAGCTTTGTTAGTGCAGTTCAGTTAATAAAAATAAATCACTGTCCACTTCAATCGCGTGACGTTTCAATAAACCACGTGCCCTCTTCACTCACTAGCGTTAAATTTAGCTATTCACTTTTCCCGAGATTCATGTAGCTAAAGGCAGTAGACGAACCAGCGAAGGGCAATATTGGGCTCAGCTTTGTGGCGCCATGCCTGACTAGTCCAGGAGTTGAGCATCCAACTATAGAGGCCCTCAGTGGCTATAGAGGCCCTCAGCCCGCCACAACTTCTGACTGACACACACAGAGCTTTAGTTGCTCGTCCGCGAATGAAGAGTTCACAAACCGCCATCTCCGTAGTTGGGCGCATGAAGGTAAACTGTGGAGGAGGTGTAATTTCTCCCCAATAGAAATGACACTACCTTCCACGCAACCACGAAGTCGCGCACACAAAGATATGACCCTACCCTGTTTCCTCTACCGTGATGTGAACGCTATTCCATGTGCTGGTCTCATTTACGGTGCAGTAAGTAAATACCTCCTGCAATTACTACGTATTTACTCCCTACAGTAAAAAAGCAATTCATGTACAGGGCTATTTGTGCTTTTGAAGTTTGGACTCAGCCTTCCGAACCAAGGCCGGTTGACTGTTGTTCCGTAACATTCAACCTACGCTCCAACTTTTCACATGTATATGAATTCTAAGATGAATTACATTCAAAAGCTCCGTGTGTAAGTAAGAAGCTAAGAGCAGTGAGTTTAGTAATCAGTACTATTATCTTTACAATGTATGCTGATATCATGATTCCTATAAGAGCCCAAATGATAAAAATAACACTCACTTGTGTGCAGATGTGTTAAATAACTGGTAATGACTTTGGGCAATGATTGCCATGTAGCCGATTCTTCAACTGAATTTACTGGTAAATTAGATTAAACAAACAAGTGAATAAGTTCGAATGAATTCAGGAAATGAATTTGTTTTTAAATTGATCGAGGAAAAAATTCTCACTCTAATGATTTTCATGCTACCCAAGTCCTGATTTGTGTGCATTGCGAATCTTAGGTTCACTTCAGCTGAACAGCAAGGCAATTCAAAATAATTATTTGACCTGCGTATAGACTAAGTATGAATTTATCATTATCTGGAAGTCGCAATGGGGGTTTGGTGGTAAGGCAATGTTTGGTGGTATTGCAATGAGTGCAGCTATACTTGAGCTGTTCCTTATTTTTTACGGATAAAACTCATCGTTCGATAAGACATAAGAGAAAAAATACGAAGTGCGCAGTTCAAAGAATTCTGAAAAGATTCATTTTTTAGAAGAACTTACCTGGCAGCCAATTGAACCACGCTCTACAACACCACCTCACCGCTTCTAACTTTTCCATCTATCAAAACAAGCCACATCAAATCACAACAACACAATAATTTTATCGAAACTACGATAACGTTTTCTTTTCAAAAACATGACTTATGGAAAGGCCGAGATCTATCATAGAGATCTTTAGAGGGATCGCCAGAGACCTGGGCTAAGAAGAACCGTCCCGTTGGCCCCTAATGCTGTCCTGTTGTTGCTGTCACCCACAACATATCTCGTCCTATTCTATCGTAGAGCAACACGGCCTAAAAGAGGCCATCACCAGCCTGAGTGAGGTGCCTCCTGGTCCTGAGAAATCGTCGCGCTGTCATATTTCAGTTAGAGGGCCTCCTCTGTCAGGTTAGATTCTTCCATGAAACTCTATTTTGTCTCTGGAAACTGGAAACTCTCCTCATCCATGAGGTCAAAGTTTTCGCCAAGAACATTTTGACCTTTGTGTTATTTTATTACACTTTAAAGAAGTTATTTTTCTGATTTCATAATTAGGGTTGAAAACAATTGTGTTTTGGGTTAATATCAGATACATTGAGATTGAATTACGTCTTAACCTTCTGCAGTTATAATTCTAAAAGAACCAACCTTAAAATAATTTCAATGGCAAAACTCTTAAGCACCTTTGAAATGCAGCATTACAGCTGCAATTTAACGAGACCACAATTTTCAAGAACGATCATGTAGCCTGAGAGTGACAATGATGCATCAAAAAGTAATGTGTAAACCTTGTTCACCATCAAAAGTCTCAAAAAATTGTTCAAACGTTTTCCTTCGTTCGTTAATTAGTTACATATCAGTGCAAAACGACGTCTCGGAAGCTCTAAACTTTTTATGGGTTAAAGTCGTCATAAAAAGTCAAAATGGGGTTGGAGCTCTCAAAACTTTGAATAAAAAACACTTCGGAACCGAAATAGGATAGTAAATATTTTCATTGGATATTTAGTAACTCACAATACTTCGAAAACGTTGCTGTTAATAAAAGTTTACGTGCTCCTGCTAGAGTATTTACTACAGTCTTGGACTACGGTAAAGGCACAACAACTATGAACACAACAACTATGGACACAACAACTATGGACACAACAACTATAAACACAACAACTATGGACACAACAACTATGGACACAACAACTATGGACACAACAACTATGGACACAACAACTATGGACACAACAACTATGGACACAACAACTATGGACACAACAACTATGGACACAACAACTATGGACACAACAACTATGGACACAACAACTATGGACACAACAACTATGGACACAACAACTATGGACACAACAACTATGAACACAACAACTATGGACACAACAACTATGGACACAACAACTATGGACACAACAACTGTGGACACAACAACTATGGACACAACAACTATGGACACAACTATGAACACAACAACTATGGACACAACAACTATGGACACAACAACTATGGACACAACAACTATGGACACAACAACTATGAACACAACAACTATGAACACAACAACTATGGACACAACAACTATGGACACAACAACTATGGACACAACAACTATGGACACAACAACTATGGACACAACAACTATGGACACAACAACTATGGACACAACAACTATGGACACAACAACTATGGACACAACAACTATGGACACAACAAATATGGACACAACAACTATGGACACAACAACTATGGACACAACAACTATGGACACAACAACTATGGACACAACAACTATGGACACAACAACTATGGACACAACAACTATGGACACAACAACTATGGACACAACAACTATGGACACAACAACTATGAACACAACAACTATGGACACAACAACTATGGACACAACAACTATGGACACAACAACTGTGGACACAACAACTATGGACACAACAACTATGGACACAACTATGAACACAACAACTATGGACACAACAACTATGGACACAACAACTATGGACACAACAACTATGGACACAACAACTATGACCACAACAGCTATGAACACAACAACTATGGACACAACAACTATGGACACAACAACTATGGGCACAACAACTATGTACACAACAACTATGGACACAACAACTATGGACACAACAACTATGGACACAACAACTATGGACACAACAACTATGGACACAACAAATATGGACACAACAACTATGGACACAACAACTATGGACACAACAACTGTGGACACAACAACTATGGACACAACAACTATGGACACAACAACTATGGACACAACAACTATGGACACAACAACTATGGACACAACAACTATGGACACAACAACTATGGACACAACAACTATGAACACAACAACTATGGACACAACAACTATGGACACAACAACTATGGACACAACAACTGTGGACACAACAACTATGGACACAACAACTATGGACACAACTATGAACACAACAACTATGGACACAACAACTATGGACACAACAACTATGGACACAACAACTATGAACACAACAACTATGAACACAACAACTATGGACACAACAACTATGGACACAACACCTATGGACACAACAACTATGGACACAACAACTATGGACACAACAACTATGGACACAACAACTATGGACACAACAACTATGGACACAACAACTATGGACACAACAACTATGGACACAACAACTATGGACACAACAACTATGGACACAACAACTATGGACACAACAACTATGAACACAACAACTATGGACACAACAACTATGGACACAACAACTATGGACACAACAACTGTGGACACAACAACTATGGACACAACAACTATGGACACAACTATGAACACAACAACTATGGACACAACAACTATGGACACAACAACTATGGACACAACAACTATGGACACAACAACTATGAACACAACAACTATGAACACAACAACTATGGACACAACAACTATGGACACAACAACTATGGACACAACAACTATGGACACAACAACTATGGACACAACAACTATGGACACAACAACTATGGACACAACAACTATGGACACAACAACTATGGACACAACAACTATGGACACAACAAATATGGACACAACAACTATGGACACAACAACTATGGACACAACAACTATGGACACAACAACTATGGACACAACAACTATGGACACAACAACTATGGACACAACAACTATGGACACAACAACTATGGACACAACAACTATGAACACAACAACTATGGACACAACAACTATGGACACAACAACTATGGACACAACAACTGTGGACACAACAACTATGGACACAACAACTATGGACACAACTATGAACACAACAACTATGGACACAACAACTATGGACACAACAACTATGGACACAACAACTATGGACACAACAACTATGACCACAACAGCTATGAACACAACAACTATGGACAAAACAACTATGGACACAACAACTATGGGCACAACAACTATGTACACAACAACTATGGACACAACAACTATGGACACAACAACTATGGACACAACAACTATGGACACAACAACTATGGACACAACAAATATGGACACAACAACTATGGACACAACAACTATGGACACAACAACTGTGGACACAACAACTATGGACACAACAACTATGGACACAACAACTATGGACACAACAACTATGGACACAACAACTATGGACACAACAACTATGGACACAACAACTATGGACACAACAACTATGAACACAACAACTATGGACACAACAACTATGGACACAACAACTATGGACACAACAACTGTGGACACAACAACTATGGACACAACAACTATGGACACAACTATGAACACAACAACTATGGACACAACAACTATGGACACAACAACTATGGACACAACAACTATGAACACAACAACTATGAACACAACAACTATGGACACAACAACTATGGACACAACAACTATGGACACAACAACTATGGACACAACAACTATGGACACAACAACTATGGACACAACAACTATGGACACAACAACTATGGACACAACAACTATGGACACAACAACTATGGACACAACAAATATGGACACAACAACTATGGACACAACAACTATGGACACAACAACTATGGACACAACAACTATGGACACAACAACTATGGACACAACAACTATGGACACAACAACTATGAACACAACAACTATGGACACAACAACTATGGACACAACAACTATGGACACAACAACTATGGACACAACAACTATGGACTCAACAACTATGGACACAACAACTATGGGCACAACAACTATGGGCACAACAACTATGGACACAACAACTATGGACACAACAACTATGGACACAACAACTATGGACACAACAACTATGGACACAACAACTATGGACACAACAACTATGGACACAACAACTGTGGGCACAACAACTATGGACACAACAACTATGGACACAACAACTATGGAGACAACAACTATGGGCACAACAACTATGGACACAACAACTATGGACACAACAACTATGGACACAGCAACTAAGGGCACAACAACTATGGACACAACAACTATGGACACAACAACTATGGACACAACAACTATGGACACAACAAATATGGACACAACAACTATGGACACAACAACTATGGACACAACAACTATGGACACAACAACTATGGACACAACAACTATGTACACAACAATTATGGACACAACAACTATGGACACAGCAACTAAGGGCACAACAACTATGGACACAACAACTATGGACACAACAACTATGAACTCAACAACTATGGACACAACAACTATGGACACAGCAACTAAGTGTTCCGGCCCTTTTCAGTATCAGGCCGTAACTAACGCGGATGGGGTTCGGGAGTGACGAAGCAGCCACGTAGTTTATAGTTTATTGGTACTTCAGAGTAGATACAGGCTTGGTAGTTGGCAAGAATCAGAGAGATCAGACGATAGGTGCTAGTACAAGTCTTCTACAAGGCATCTGTGATCTATACAGGTGCTTCCTCGACGGTAATGCGTCCGCTACTGGACAGTGATGACTCTATCTAGTGTGATCTCTACGGCAGCGCACCGCCAATGAACGACGATATCTCTCGCCGATTCTATTTATAGGCGGCGGGCGCACATAATGCTCCCCCCACAATTTTTAAAAATTCTTTATTACAAGAAAATTTTTAAAACGGTATTCAATTAACTTTGATTTTCCTTTGACTATCAATTAATCTTACAATCCGTCTAATTAATTCGCAATATAATACTTCGTCACAATATTCCACGTGAATACATGAACAAAATAATCTATAAAATAGAATACATAATCCGTATATAATAGAGATTTTTTCCGTATAAAATAGAATTAATCTAAGACAATGGAAGACGCTTCATCTAAGACGCTTCATTCTCATTAAGACACATTCTCATTAAGACACATTCTCATTAAGACACATTCTCATTAAGACACTTTCATTCCGACTACACTGCCTAGCATTGTTGTCAAACAATCTGCGGCAGATTCGAGGCAGTTCTCGCGGTTGCACACTCGCACGCTCGTGTCGACATCGCCACGATTACAGCTCAGTTTATCAACTTTTAGCTGACGGCTTGATGAGCACAGCTCTTGATGTCGCAACAACAGCATGACAACATCCTGAGCTCAACATCTCTTCTGAAGGTGTTAGCGCAACACAATATTTCCTAACGCAAGACATCATAAAGTCTTAAGAAAGAAACTCGTAGAACGCACTTTTGTGTTAACAGTTGAAATGATAACGCAGTAAAAATGAAAGAAAATCGCATCGTTGAAACAACAACTAAAAAGTTTTTAATCAAACACAAATAAGAAATAGGGCACGCAGATACCTCGACAAATAAAAATCATTCTCGCCATAAAATGTAAATAATTCAATACCTTTAAAATTTTAAATGAACAAGTATTCGCATAAATTGAGTAATCGATAAACCAAAATGAAACAAATCATAATTATATACCGGAACACTGCATCGATTCGAGCATTTTCGCGAACATGGTTTAAATGAAATACGTAAAACACAAGGGTGGAAATACCAACTTAATATTAATTCATGAGTAAATATAAAAACATCCGCTTACATCTCTGGTGAAACATTAACACCGAGCGAAACACGAGTTCTTCGGCAAAGGCAATTTCGGAAAATTTTATAAGAATCAAAACTATTGCCTCGTAGGTAATGAAAAATGATACAGAAAAGTTGAGTTGATATTAAATAAAGCATCATTAAAGTTTTCACCAAAAAGAAACATTCAAAATATCGTCTGCGTTACCGTAGACTTAAAAATAGAAATTGGATAATCTTATAACCAAACATCGCACAAATTAGAACGGAACTTTTCCACCATTAGTATAACAACCAATCAGAATAAACAGAGTACCGTAGACTCGTAAAACTTAATTCTATCGGTAACAAAACGATATAGAACGTGGAGTAAGATATAAGATAATACGTAACAAAATCGAACACACGCTAGTTGAAGACTTCAAGTACGAATATGAAAATCGGGTTTCCAAATTATCGTAATGTAATCGTAATTAAATGTAAACAAAGTCATAATTTTTGAACGACTGAATTTATAATTACCTACTTTCAAGTTTCAAAATTTATTAAACCACGTTTTCAACATTACGAACATGGTAAAGTAACACTGTAAAGTATTAAAACCACATTAAATCTTCAAGGTAAGTTACTCTTTTCAAATCACTGCGCGCGAAGGTAATCTCTTTCAGTAATCTCTTGACTGCGCGCGAAGGTAAATTTCAGTAGTCTCTTTGCTGCGTGCAAAGCTCTGCTGCCGCCAAGGCCATCGATGTTTGTTGACAAGCTCTCTGGCACCAGGCTGTCGTACACCAACGCGATGCCATGTACATGTACCATGTTACCGTGTTACAGATGTTGTGTTACCGCTCGCACACGCTCGAACTGAAATTGGAATTCAATACAAAAACGATTAGCATGACCAATTAGAAAGAAAAATGAACACAATTTAAACAATTCTAAAAGCCATACCAATTTAAAACACAAGCATAAAGGTTTACGTAAAGTGAACTGCAGCTTGATAATGAACTTTTTTAAAAAAATCCTTTCAAGTCAATGATTTGAATGTCCAACAAAAACAAATCTCTTACTTCATTTAAGTTTTCTCAGAAAACGAATTCTGAATCAATAAAGATCAACTGAATTTCGAATAGACATTTAATTTGCTGAGAGATTGAAAACACTGTCTCCACGTTAAAATCTTGGCATCAGCAGCCGGATGTTGTGAGAATTTTCCAATCTGTATTTAAAGTGTGAATTCAGCACATTAATTCTCATCGAGACATGAGAGTGCGTTCTTGAAACGTTCCCAGACTATGCACGGGCAAAAAGATTAAATATCTGCAAAGTCGTCAACTCTTGCAAAACGTGCAAACAAAAAAAAATCAAAAATTCTCCACAATCATGTGCGTCTTTTACACAAGAAAATTACGTATTATTATACTGTACTTGTTGAACTGTTACACTGTGAACGGGTACTTTACGTTTCACTTTCTTAACGGGTACTTTCTTGTTTGAGCTCGGCGTTAAAACAAGCCCTAATTTTAGGCTATTTAAACATAGCTTACTATAGGAGAATTTATATGTTTACTGAAGGAGGAAATCTCACCATGACCGGTACAGCTAGCGATTGATTGCTCGTGACTGTTGCCCAGGCAGATTTCCTTGATAGCGTCCAATAAGAGCGTTTTTCCGTTGGTTTATTAAAGTAGGCCGAAATTTTGTCGAAACAAACTATTTTAATGAACTCGTTTTCTATAGGCGCTTCATTGAATGGAAATGTTGGGAATATGCCTTACTTGCTGTAGCTCACATGCCACAAAATGAGGAACCTATCCTACTGATAATGCACGAAATTGCGTGAACATAACATTTCCTTAGTTTAATTCTTCTAATCTAACAGCACGGGCTAATATTGGACCCAAACACACGATTACAAATTCATTATTAGTCGTTTTGGGAACTGTAAAAAACGAATTTTTTCCACATTCTTTAGATAAAAAAGTATCACTGCATGTCTCCTAGAATTTTTCAAAGCCTGGTGGGCCAAGTACTAAGGGAAGTCCATGATAGATTTGAGCTAACGTAATTTCGCCTATTTGACTCATCGGTCATCACAAATGGCGACATATCCCCGACCACGACTGTGACGTCAGAGTTCGTATGAGCAGGCCTGGAGATGCAGAAGGCATTGATTTGGAGTCACAATACCTACCGTATCTTGCTTCAAGACGTGGCAACATAACAATTATAGTGTACAAAAGAGGATTTGTGAATTACTTCTGATGGAGACATATTCTTCAACAAAACTTGTCCAAAGTGAAGTCATTATTCCGGTTTTTTTTTTTTTATTTATCTTAATAGGGAGACCAAGCTCCTGATAAACACACACTGAAACTTGAACCTCAAATTTCTTACAAATTACTTCTCCCAGTTTTTCTTTCAATTTTTTAGACCGAAAAGTAGTTCCTCATATGATAGAAACACTTTTTAAATCAATGTCACTAATGAAAGTGGCCCGTTTAATTAATTTTTTCCATAAAAAGTGGTAATAATATTAAAACTAGTGACAAGCATTCAATAATTATGTATTATTCACTACCTATGTATGATGTGTTCAATTACCAAAAAATTTTGTGCATTGAAGGAAAACGTATATCTTAATGCAGACACAAACCTATAATTAGCTGTTCCACTAGCAGCTTCATGCAATTACGTATTGATGATGGACTGATTAATATTTATTTGACGGCTAATATGAGTTCTAAATGCTCGAACTAAAGTAAAATAAATAATAAAACACGTAAAATATAAGTTACTTAAAGTTATATATGATGATTCAATTCAATTCAGTGATTTGTTATGAAATGGAATTGGTTGTAAATCTTTTCTAAAACGTATTTTTACCATTAAGCTGATTTCAAATGTAATTTTTACCTTGAACAGCCATTCTGTGTGAACCCATAATTCATCAGTCTGATGTGCGACCAGGTTATGTGTACTAAGTTGAATAAACTTTATTGCATTTTTTATAGATGCGTTTTGAGAGATTGCTCTAAAAGTCGATGAACTTATTTGGGACCACATGTAACTAAATTTCATATTCCATTGTAATAACCTAAAACAACAATTTGATTGATATTTTAGTGCCCTAAAAACTTCTGTTAAATGAAATTATCTAAACATTGCTCAATTTTTTTCCAGTATATACAGTATTTATAAGCTTGTTCAAACAAAAAACTGAACTAAACATTCATTTTTCTTTCGCAATTTTTTCTTCAATCATTTACATTGAAATTATAATACTTTTGTAATTTATTAACTAAAAATCTATATGTTAAGACAATCTAAAACAAAATTTATGCATTTTTTGTTTCAAGCTAATTTAAAATAAACTGTTTTACTGTTTCCATTTTTTTCATAAGGTGGCTGATACATATTATAGTACCTCCTCAAAATACTTTTTATACTTTAATTTAGGGGTAACTTTTTTATTATCAACATACTCTCCATAGAAAGTTAAAACACTACATCTGAAAATATAGTTACATATTACTAATAAGTATTATCAATAAACAGTCGCATATAAGATAATTTCATTAATATACGCACACCTTTTCACTAATATAGAAGCATTTTTTAAATACTTATATTATTTCATAATTGCCTCACTTTTTTTTTGTTTTTATTTAATATTTAGTGCCTTTCATTTCATTAATTATCAACACTAAAATGGTTAATTGCACTCGTTAAATCTGTGGTTTCGCTTAACAGCATTGACAGTCTGAAAACCTCTGCTGCACGTGTTCGATATAATTTGTGTGTCGCTCAGAAAAATTTGAGGTTTAATTATTTAGCTCGTCATTGACACTATCCCTGTGGATGATATACCTAGTCAATAATACTATATTATGATTAAATATGAATAGTTCAAGCTCGCTTACCTAAATTTAAAATTGATGAGTACGAGAAATATATTTGCCAACAGTTCTAGTATATTGTCGTACCTCAGTTTGCTCTCGCATGTGTAGGCTCATTTAGAACAAAATCTCCTTCCTTTCAATCTAGTAGGTAAGAAACTGTGCTACTGCAAACGACTTCATAATTTATGTGATAATATTCTTTAGCCATAACTGTTCGTTGTGCCTTACATGACGCTAATTAAGCAGTCAGAGATTCTATTTCGTCTGGAATTTGGGCCCTAATGTGCGTCTCGATGTTCACTACCGAATGCCAGTTCCGCCCCTATTCTGTTGGTGACAACCTGATGCCAGCGCCAGCCTAATGATGGCGGTTGTAAAAACGTTGAAATAAGAAAAATTCCTGCAGTTCTTAAGTACGTAAATCAACAAAGACGGTGATATGTAAGTGACCAAAATTTTTGGAATTGCCCTCCACAATGCCTCTCAGTATTATAAACCAATGTACAAATTGAATTATGAAACATGCCTAGTTTTGTATTGCACAGTTCTTTACTAGTGTGACCAGCAAAGCATGAGGGGAAAATAATCTGATAGTTTTCAATAGCCTCCCTCATCCAGTTAATGAACCCTGTGAGTTTTTTGAATGACTTTTTCGTCAATTAAGACGTGAATTGGAGCAGCACGTACATGCTGGCATACAACACTTTTTTCTGAGACGCAAGTTTCTTCTCGGGCAACCTTTCTTTCAAGTCACATCTACCATCTCTCTTGAGCCAAGTAAGACTGAGTGGCGATTCGGTGCTCACGATGAACGTCAAGTCTATTCCCAGTAAATAAATATTATATTTATTCGATACATGCTGCGTAATGAGCACTTGTATCACACCCTTCCTGTGAAAAAACACTGTACAGAGAGCTGGTATTGAGCAGCGTTCGGAAAAAATACCGAATTTTGGCATCAGTATAAATGCGAACGTTTTCTTGCGTTTTCTCGTACGTTGTATTTGAGGAGCATCCTTGATTCATACTTACTCATATCTCATGGCCTGGTTTACGAATCACACGAGAAACATTGCTGAGACTGTTCACATCGCTCAAGATTGAAACACTAAAATTTTTTTATTGTTTAACTATTGAAACATCTATTGTTTGAGCTTTATTGCTGAAATATTGTCTTTATGAACACATTGGCCTAGCTGAAGATGTTGAAAATATTACTTATCTCCAGTACTTCATTATTGAAATATTGTCGTAAAACCAATAATAGTGTTGAATTTTTATCGAAATATAAAATGAAAACCAAGGTTTGGGTTGTAAGAAAAAATTTATTGAATGAAAATAAATCTGTGCAGCATTAACCCTTTGATTGATTTTGTTTCTATTAATGATTTCAGTTTGACCTAAACCTACTGTACGTCATTCAATCTATTGATCATCTAATGTTTTTAAATAGTTTCGTTACAACTGAAAACTGTGGTACAAATATTCAAGTCATTATTTTGACAGGAAGTCAATGCAGCAAATGTGAATAATAAACTAAGTCCTATTGTTAGATAAATGATGTCCAGTTAGTCCTAATCTCCTTTCCATTAGATAAATGCTCATCTCGTTTTTATTCGCTAAATTTAGACGCCCTAAAATCCTTTTCATTAGATAAATATACGTCCTGAGTACGGAAACCAGCACTGCTGCTTAATTTCTTCTTTGAAGGATTTTGAAGTGGAAAACTTAATTCTGTTTCGCCATTGGAAAGACACACGAGAGTACTTGTTTAGAAACCGAAGCTTTTATATTGATTAGTTTGGTAATTTACTAAATTTGGCATTCGCTATACAGTCGTCAAGCGCTGCGTCGCAGTGCACCGTTCAAGGTTTCAGTGTTCTGTTTCTAAACATTTATATGTAGTTTTGCATAACAAGTTTCCCACTATATCGCATGATGACCTGAGGTTTATGATAATGTTTAAATGTTTGTTATTTTCCATATTTTCGTGATGAAACAAGCTTTACCTACAATTAAAAAAAAGAACGATGAGAGTTAGTTACAAAAGTAAAATAATGCACAGAGACACGGTGCAAAAAATAAAATACCGCCCATAGTGAACGAGCTTGGTGTAAAATTAAATAGGAAATACAAGCAAGCGCACGGTATGAATTGAATTGACCATTTTTCAAAAATAATGTCAAAGCGGTTATATAGTGTTGGAAAAGGTATTACAATGGAGTGCGGGTTAAAAACCGTGGGGGGTTTGTCCACGAAGATTTAAAATACGTCTAAATTTAGAGAAACGTATAATGCAGCTACTTTGCTGAGTTTTGCCGATCGAAGGTATAGTACGAGAACTCATCACACTATGGACTGTAACGATTTAAACCATTTATATACCACAAGTGATACAGCAATAGATTGTATCTTAAGTCTAATACAATGGACACATTTGAATATCGATACTTGTTTTCTTTTCATGTTGACAATCGCTCTATTCGCGCTCGATGGTGGTTCGCTGCGTGACGTTGAGGTCTTGTTGCTGTAGTTCAAATCTGTAACACAGCCATGTCCATCAAAACAGCGATGTCTAACAATATTAACCGTAGTGATCAGTAGCAACAAATGTATTATATAACCATCAGTGAACCATGTTCCTTAAAACAGGGAAGTCTAACAATGTTGATCCTAATGGTCAGTAGCATTAAATGTATAATATAGCATTCAGTGACTCATGTTCCTTCAAAACAGCGATTTCTAATAATATTAACCGTATATAGTGGTCAGTTGCATTAAATGTATAATATAACACTGACTGTTGGAACTGGAGCTCTGATGCTGGTCTTTGGATTCTAGAAAGTCGTTGTGGAAATATAAAACATTTTAGTAAAAAAAAAACTTTGATTCGCTGTATATTTGCATTCTATCTTCATTTGTTCATTATCAAGGGACGTATGAGGAGCACCGACTGCGTAGCTCCTCCAAAATATCAACAACTGCTGATCACATTACTTTGCACCGGAACAACAGGAAGTTAACGGTCCAAACATAAGCTATTTTTACTGCCAATGGCCGGCAGAAATTCTCTTTTTTCTTAAGCTTTCGAGTCAAGGAAATTGAACGGACTTGAAGGAACGTGTTACTTTTCCATTATTACAACTTTGCAAAAGTGTTCTAGTTCTACACGTGTTAAAATATGAAGATAATCACGTGTCATTTTTTACTAAAAGAACGCTCAATTGTTAAAATTTTATCAATTGAGTTTTTGTTTTAGTAAAAATGAAAGTGATTATCTTCGTATTTTAACACGTGTAGAACTAGAACATTACTCTCATGTTGCTTAGGTGAGAATTTCTCGATCGGAGTGCAACGGCACTTCCTCTAATCTTTCTCTAGTTCTCAATTTTTTTTCTTTTGAAGAAGTATTTTCTATTACGTAACAAAACTTAAAAGAGATAAAAAAAACGGTATAAATTTGTTGCGTCATTTTATTTCAGAAGAACTGAAAATCTTTCCGAAAGTAACTCATACTCAGTCACTTTTGAACTAAGTTTTCTATGCTCCACGTAAAATTTAATATTGAACTCCAGAACTCAGCAGCTTCTGCAACGACTCTTCTCAGGACCTCCATGCTGGCTCTCGATTTCTTGGGAGTGGACGTGAAATCGAAAAGGCATTTTAGTTAGAGGCACTTCGATTGTTCTTCTTTCTATCGTCATTCTGTTTATTATTCATGCGCGTATGAGAGACGCGGTTGTCAGCTTCGAAATACCTCTCTAACATGAGAAAAACGCATGCTATTATGTCGTAACTGAGAGAATAGAACTCCGCTCATTACATGGAGAGCAGAATAATATATATAATAAAATCATCATCAGTCGGTAATGGCTTAGAAATACAGTATGATTAAACATAGGCTTGATATTATCGAAGCCGCAAGTGCGGAAACTGTGAAAGAAAAATGCAATATAGTAGTAAAGTATTTAATGATGGAATGATATTTCGGTCTGAATAAACTACTAGCTAACATCGTCTTTTCATCACGGCACCATCGCTTAGGTAATTAACCCGATCAATATAGAAGTCGGTACGAGATATTAACGTAATTAATGGCGTATCTATGCCTTGGTATTATTTCCTGGTACGAGACTTTCTGACCACAAAATTAC
The DNA here is from genome assembly GCA_030386875.1 of Morinoia aosen. Lineage (NCBI taxonomy): Eukaryota > Metazoa > Arthropoda > Malacostraca > Amphipoda > Talitridae > Morinoia > Morinoia aosen. The sequence goes on along the minus strand of CM059559.1, from coordinate 15,768,190 downwards.
ACCCGCGGCTCATTTCCTCTGATGCAAGGTCCAGCAAGGAGCCCTTCATACCATAGGAATTTGTTAACGACACTTGACGTCTCAATTCACCCGAGAGGCGGAGCTATGGGCAACCGCATGTCAGATGCCAAATACCACCATTCTTCGAAATGATGTCCAATAATACGTCGTTATTTTATTAAAATACGTATCAAATATTAGGTTTTGTTTCTTTTGTGTTAATAATCATATCCTGGTATTTGGGTTGACATCCTGGGCTTAGGGTTCCCTAAATAAAGAGGTAGTGTACCCTGGCACTGCTTGGTGGCGTACGACGTCTGAACAAGTTACTCTTCTCCTCATTAGTGTACTGTGTGCCGAAGTGGTGTCGGTGCGCCAGTGCTTGACAAGAAGTTGGAGTGTGAGGGCGCCAAGCTTTTCATTCTTTGCTTTGAAAAATCGTGTTGCACATCTTTGACGTTTCAAGTACAGTTTGCAAACTTTTCGTGCACTTCATTAAAGAGAAGTTCCAGCCTGTTGTTTGCTTGTACGCCGTACATCTAAACAACGTCGGGTGGGTGAACTCAAATTAGATTTTTCGTGAAACGTTCCTTGTTTGAAACGATCTCAGGTGTAAGCACAGGACCTATTCTGCGTCAAAACGAGCTAAGCTGAACCGCTCGACCTCCTTAATGAAAAAACGCACTGAGTAATTAACTTCGAGAGGCCAACCTCCTTTAGTGGTGAGTGCACTGCTCCTTCTGCCTCTAGTTCAGGTGTTGCCATCGATGATTGTTATAATCCAATGTAAATATCGTTTTACCACACACAGTAGACAATTCCTCCTGGATTGAAATAATTAAGTAGGTCTTAGAATTAAATATGATTTCTTCATTAGCTTTCTAATTAACATATCCACTATGTTTTCGTGTTGTGGAGTATGAATATAAATTGTAATTTTAGCTTATCCAACGGTAAAAACTAAGTTTTATCCCGCTGACAACATCAACTGTTTTGAAGAGCGATATCAAGTAATCATTCGCTCGTACGACTTTACCAACGACGAAGTATTAAGCTTATCTACGAACTGATCTAAGTGAAATTTCAGTAAGGGTTAAGAATCAAGTAAGATGTTTCTCTATTTTCATAAGGTATCAGTGTCCAATATTTTTTCACAAATGCATTATATCGTCTAGGCCAACCTTCAATTCTTTATTTATTAGCTCTTGTTATAAATGTATACGTGCTTCTCAGTTATTATTCATGATAATTCCCAAAGGAATATCTTAGTTAAAAATGTGAACATTTTTTGAGCTCATTATTCAACCAGTTCATTAATTTTGTGGCTGTGGAACCTATTCCTAGCGCACCAAATGGGTTGAAATGGTCATTTTACACATAAATCTAACGAAATGGACTATGAGTGAAAAATAAGTATTTCTTTGTTCAAATCTAAACGTATACGCGACCAGATACCTCGAGCGTCCTTCCTTTACCAGATTCCTGGTGCAGTTGGTAAAGGAAGGTAGCCACACAGCTTCTCGTAACCTTGGGCACGTTCGATTTACCAGGCTCAGGAACAACGGCAAGATATCATGTTTTCACGAACAGATATCTTTCCAGCTTATCATCAAGACGCATGACTGAATGACTCCGTTTACTGCTAATTTATTCTGAGCGAGGAGAAAATCAACTGCATTAGACGGAGATCAAAGCGCTACCGACACCGACTACATATGTAGTAGCTCCTTCCGTCCAGTAGGCAACGGTGCTCCCTTTGGGTGATATTAGTGCCTTTATCATTGTTTTATGACTCATCTAACAATTGAGTTAAATTGGTGAAAAGTATTACATTCTTGATAGCATTGTTACATTCGTGATATTCTTCCAGTTTTGAGACTGTTGATGCGTCTCAGACACTGCTTTGAATGGTAGTACTACTTATATTATTGTTGCACTGTTAACGCTAATCTCGTACTTATAATATTATCGCTGTTTCGAGTGTGACCGACTTTATGACCATTGATATAACGAGTGCAACTTCGGTCTGACAAATATTAGGGAGTGTAATGGTTTCCGTATTCAAATTCTGACGAAACGGCATGATGTAAATACTGTGTTGTTTTCGTGAATTCTGCACGTAATATCGTGCATTATCAAGTTCAACTTGTAGTTTTGCCTCATTTGTTTGGTGAATACCTCGATGAAGAGGTATAAGTAACGTTGGTTACGTCTTTTTTGCGTTCCGTCATCGATTTATTAACGTTCGTTTATGTGCGTGAACTAATATGCCATAATACGTTGATTTAGGATTTGCCCTGTACTAAATTTAGCAGTTTGGTAAAAATGTAATGAATTGGTTTATAACTAGAATTTTACAATGCATTAAATCAATTGAATATACAAATATTTATAGATAAAAAATTCCGTTAAATAATGAAATTTCCCATTGCTGCACATTGGTCATTAAAATTCAATCATTCGAAGCAACCCCAGAAAGATGATGCACTTAAACATTCTACAACGAAAGCTGGGCGACCTCATTTACGTGCCATAATATTTATTAGCGAATCGAGGAATTTGGATTTAAATTTTGAAAGTATATGAGCATAAAAAGTTAACATTTGTTTATTCAATTCAAGAGTTAAGGCTTTTTCCCGAACGAATTCCAGAATACGAGTTTCAACCAATTCAAACCTGAGCCAGTATGTACTCTGCTTTAGATATTAACATCCCGCGACTGTGATGCGGTGACTGAATATCTTAAGAATTCCGATTTTTCAAATTTTGATCGCGGTCCTAAACAATTTAAGCATATTATGAGCTTTTAGCATATTTCTTTAAAAATATGACCTAGACCAATACCACACGTTGGACTTGAAAGTCGTGAGGACCTCAAATTACGTTCATTTTGTGTGGCTGCTGCTCGCCCCAAACGAAAGGCGCACTGTGGATCCGAACGGGAAAAGTTAGCTGTTCCCCAGCACCGAAATTTACGGAGGAAAGCGATTCGTTTTGGTCTTGGGCTCGCTTTGATGGAAGTTAAGGCGTCGAGGTGTGAATTGCATCAGGGGCGGTGTGGTCCCTCGGAGTGTGTGGTCACCGCCGCACCATGTCACGTCACATGCTAGCCGTGCTGTTTTGTGTTCTTCCACACACGTTGAATGTCTCTTTTTTGACTTTTGCGCGTTGTATGTGCTAGCTATGCTGTTTTGTGTTATTCCACTACATTGAATGTATCTTTTTTGACCTTTGCGCGTTGTATGTGCTAGCCATGCTGGTTTGTGTTATTCCACACACGTTAAATGTATCTTTCTTTTTTGACCTTTGCGCGTTCTATGTGCGAGCCGTGTTATTTTGTGTTATTCCACATACATTGAATCTTTCTCTCTCTTTTTTGACCTTTACGTTGTATGTGCTAGCTGTGTTATTTTGTGTTGTTCCGCACACATTGAATCTTTCTCTCTTTTTTTTGGTCGTGGCGTTCTATGTGCGAGACGTGTTATTTTGTGTTATTCCACACACATTGAATGTCTCTCTTTTTTGACCTTTGCGTTTTATGTGCTAGCTGTGTTATTCCACACTAATTGAATGTCTTTTTTTCTGCCTTAGGGTTTTTTTGCACTACCCGTGTTATTTCACACTTATATATATATCTACATATATGTGTGAACTAATCTGTTTTAGTATATTAATTTAGAAATTATCCTGCGCTGAATTGAACAGTCTGTCGAAAATGTTCTGAAAAAGTTATTAAATGTAATTTTTTGAAAAATATCATATCAACTGAATGACCAAACCGTGTCAAAGGAATAATTCTGCAGAAAAATGAAACCTATTTTTGCTGCACATTACCGGAAAATGGGTCTGTCTTTTTTTTAGCCCAAGCAGTTTTTGTGCTAGCCTTGTTGTTTGGTGCTATTTCACATGATTACGCTTTGAATGTCGCTCTTTCTCGGTCTTAGCGTTCTTTGTTATGATGATAACGGCTGGTTTAATTAAGCCACATGTTATCTACGATTGTAAGGTCGTAGGCACGACTATTAGTAACTAGATTTTAGTTTGTAATGGTCACCGTGGCCAAACGTTTGAGAGAGATCTTCTTTCACGAGAAGGTCGTTGGTGCGATTCCGGTCAACGTCTGCCAAAAAGGAGAACTCAGCCACAATTCCCCACTCCACCCAGGTATCGGAAATATGTACCGGCTCGACCTGGGGTAACTGTCATTGCGTCCTGGTGTTAGTTACAGGGTATTGAAAAAAACAATCTACAGAACGAATTCATCAGGCTTGATTGTGGTGAAAAAATTCTTCGTAAAGAACTTCTTACACAAATTAATAAGTTTTGCTAGTTCTTATTACAGTTTCAATATTTTCAACGAATATGTAAAATGATCCGTTGACGTATTTCTTAAATGTATTTCGATGTCTCTAAACTATAACCTCCGAATCATTTCTATGCAACCTCTGCCACAATACATATGCCCTACTGTGTATACATGTTGATTTCACTCAAACCCTATTCCACTGACTTAGTATTTTACCTTAACCATCATTCTGTAATACCTTATTTGATATCGCATTTCACGTGCCTATTCCAAGTCACATTTGCATCATACGATTCTTTACCCATTTTACTGTCTTTCCCCAATGACATGCTTCACCTACACCTTAGTTCACATGTCATTTAACTCATCTAAACCGCTTTACATATATGCAATGTTTGACCAACATCGTACTTCATCTTTATCACACTTCACTCAAGCCGTTATTTACCTATACTGTGCTCCTCATGTACGCCGTATTTTACCTTAGCTCTTGCCACGTCATACAATCTCCACTGTTTTTCGAGAATTTTATTAGCTTTGTGTGGAACTGTAGACTCGGGTGGTATAAATAGTGAAGAATTAACGTACTGGAGAAAATTCACTATTTCACTACAAAATTGGATGTATGAAGTATAATACCATTTTCAGTGCGGCTATAATCCTCGGGGCAGACATGAATACTAAATTTCGTGCTTGTTAACGTTATTGATGAAATTTAAGATTTGGTTTTTATTGCCTCACACATGAAAAACGGACATGTTACTGCTGTGTCTCGTCAAATATATGTTGCCTGTGTTGCTTATGCTCTCATTTAATTTCATTTTGTTGCGAAAAGCGCTTTTTTACGTCGTTCACCCAAGCCTTACAGTATCAAACAAGAATGTTGGTAACCTATGTTAGTGTCACGTTAAGACAGATTTGAACTCTCGTTAAATTGACGTTGAATTACCCTAAAGTTCGTACTGATTGTTGTGATATGTTTTATAGTTTTTGATGCTATTGATCGAAATTTTATGTGATCGATTTTTTTGTTTTTTGATCGAAATTGTAAAGGAGCATTTTAAATGAAGATAAGCAAATTAAATTTCTATTGTATTTTTTACTCGTGCTACTCGTATTTAGAATTGGCCTCAATGTGCAGTATTGCGCAGACAGTGACTTGAATGCTGACGGTGTGAGTTTGTGTTCAATAAAAATTGCGCGAAGTAAAAATCTCAGCCTGATGAACAATTTTTAAAGTTCGAGTACCTTTCTGTGATATTGTTTTTTTATGATTATTCAAATAAATCAACTCTATGTAATAAAGCTCGAGGTATCAGCTTAAATTTTTAAATAAATTTATATGTATTTTTTGTGCATAATTTCCACTATGTTAATGTAATGGGAATCTCATTGAACACGTTTAATTGGTTAGTCTGTCTTTCTTTTACGCTCTTAAAAGGTGCTTAATGATCGTATCTGTGAAACGAGTGTTACCAGTGCACAAGTACAAAAATATTTTAACCGCGAGTACTATTTGGATGGATACGTTTTTTTATCATCCACATCTGGAATAATTATCTAAAGCAAATATTAAATCCCGTCATTTTTGACGGGTCGTGTAGACCAGTTCATAGTAAAATACCATTAATTTGTTGGAAACGTCTGTGAATGTGAGCCCTTGATCACACTTGCGGGGTCCTGTCCATTTTTCAGCCATCGCTTGCTCTACCTCGATTATGCTTTGACCAATCGTGGCTCTTGTCATTCATCCGTGTTCCCGCTGTCACTCTGCCGCCGGTGGCCGACGCTGTACCCGCACGGAAGTGAGCGGACCCAAGGCAACAACAAATCTGGGCCCTAATGAAGCTTCTGGGGTCAGGTGACGCTATTTCACTCCCGGGTGTTCCTCTGGGTGTTGTGTGACGCGGTGCCCCGCTTCTCTGCATGCGGGTGCACGCCACGGTAGAAGAAACAAGGTAGAGTCAAACCAGTCTTTTTCATCGACCGCGTGGCAATGCTGACGTCATGGCAGCGGACCAATAGCAGCGCTCATATTGCATCTAGCAACATTGCTGGCCCCAAATCTGGCACCACTATTGGTCTTACGACATATCGTAATGGTGGCGTCATAAATTTTGTTTGAAATGAAGCCGTTCTATTGTCTAGCCGAACAAGAGGTGTATTTTCCCCCATAGGAACGACTCTACTTTGTTTCCTTTACCGTGCCAACAACTTACTACTTCTCTGCATGCGGGTGCACGATCTTCAACGGCCCAGTCTCGAAGGGAGCTCGTGTGAGCACGATTTTTTGCTGGATTATGAAACCCGAATAAGTACATGGACCTGAATCTCCCAATGTAATCACAGGGTCTCCAATGGAGTATAAGACCCGAATAATTACATAGTGCAATGTACTAAGTACATGGACCTGAATATCCCATTATAATCACAGGGTCTCCAAACTCATTAGTTATTTTTCTGTTGCTCAATCTCCCCGATTTATTTTCTATATAAATCTTGTACAGAACATCCGATTAAAAGTTCTAATTCCATTTTTAATATTCAAATGAACTCCGTAGATTGTGGAAAATGTTTCTACTGGTCGACTCCGTAGCCATGATCCGCAGCTAGGATGACACAGGCAGAAGGATCAACCACAAATAAGGCTGTGATCCTCTTCCATCTGAATGCCCAGGCGTGCAAAAAGGAAAAGTAAGGATTTATGCATATCCTTAACTCGCACATAAAACGTGGCTCAATAAGAACTATTGCGTGATGGCAAAACTTGGGTTGATTTTTATGCCTTCTTTGATCGGCCTGATGTTCGCCATCTTTTTCGCTGTTTCTCACTGTAACATTAAGAAATTGTTTAAAGTAGTAAGTCCAAGTGTCAGGTTGCCTCAGGACTTTTATTTTTTGTGTTTACTCTGCTTTTTTCAATTTTATTCACCCTCTCCTCATCCTTGCTAACTTGTTTCTAAGCGCAGGGTGAAGAATACTCAGCGTATCCTGTGGGGTGGGATACTTAAGTAACAAAATTTTAAAAAGGCATTTTACATGTCAATGACGACGCTGAACATACACCTCAGTGAAACGAGAAACGTCGGTGAAGATGTCCTTATCAAAACTCGTCTGCCATTCTTTCGTCCTTTTTTAGACTTGGCGTTCATAAAAGCGACGGTCCGTGCAGAAAACGCCATGTTGCTGGAACCATTGAACTAATTGCTAGGATGTGGACTGGGTACTGATCACGACGAAAATGATGATAATGATGATGATAAGCATTGACACGCTCCTTCTAAAATATACGAGATCAATGGTTTATTTTGGTAGTACGTGCTTATTCGTCTGTGATTATATCCCTTCATTGTGTCTTGTAACAACATGGACGAAGAAATGACGCATATTTAACTGAAGTAGTAAAAAATTTTATAGTAAAGAAGAGGTTTGTAGAATTTTTGCGTTTGAATCGAACACAGGGAACCGGTAATTAGATCTGTTTGGTTGAGATTCTTGAATAATTCAAAAAGGTTTATTTTTGTGAGGCATTTTATGCTTGCGTTCGTTTTGTTCCTGAAATAAATTCCAAAACTGGCTTGTCCTTATTATTTCAGAGACTTAAGTTTGATTTAAATTTTTAATCAACGAAACCTGTAGTTCGTCGAGTTATTTTGATTATTATCTGGTTAATTCTCCAAGTTAATTTATGCGTCTATATTAACAAAATTGATACTCTGGTTCTTTGTTGAGGAACTTGACTGAGTAACTTTATGAAAGCGGAGGAATATATTTCGGAGAGGAGTTGACGTAAGAGTTTATCTAACATTCTATTCTAGTGTTTGTGTTTTTTATATAGTTAAAATAATTATGAAATGAAACTAAATTTGAACTACTCAGATATGCTAACCTTTAATTGCACCGTTCCCACTCAGTCCCACCGTCCCTCACCGGCAAAATTATTCAACTTATTTGAAAGTGAATACGGTACAGGATTTTCTGAGAAGACGTATTATTTTTTATAAATGTGAATGCTTTTGAAGAGATAAAAATGAAAGTATTAGGATCATTTGAATGTACTCGTATGGGTACGACTCGTTGAAAGCCAATAAGCTTTCTCATTACAAACTACTTATTGACTGCTGCCCCAAGTAAACTAAAGCGTCAACTTCAATTACATTCTCTTTAACCATTTTTCGTTTCGTGTTCGAGATACTCCCTAAAAGTAGAAACTGTGTAAGCAGACATCCACAAATTTCGACTTCTACCTTGCGAGAAGATGGAAGCTAACATTACAGTGAAGAATTACTGTAGGTATCGTGGACGGCATGCTTCTGGCTACTGTGCTGTCACCGTTGCTCTAAGGTGCTCCCAGATCACGCCTCCGCCCGTCCAAACAAACCCAGCGGCCCTCGCCATGCGGGTGCTTGCTCTCAAGCGCGCGTCTTGCCTGTAATGGCAGCTCTGCTTCTCAACCAAAGTGCTCAGGAATGCCGGTCACTTCTGGCATTCCTCGCTTTATTCGAGTTGTGTTCCCTCGATTCGAAGACAAACATTGTTGCGTTCCTTGCGCATCTTGCTCGCTTAGACTCTTCATTTACAACGATGGGAAATTTTCTTCAGACTGTGTTGCAAATACCGCGCAGTTTCCCCAGCTCGGTGCCGACGATACTTGTCATTTGCCAGTAAGGAGGACAAATCAGAGTTCTTTGCGGTGTGTGCGCTCTCGGATAAACTGAGTACAGTACCGTATGTGACCTACATAACAGATTATCAAATGGCATTGCTACCTTGTGCGCATGTGTTGCGGTTGCCCGAAATTGGCACCGGTGTGCAGCGGTAGCTTTCCTTTCGTCGCAGTTGTCGCTGCTGTAAACACTCGAGTAGCTCAAGAAGACCTGGTTGAACTGCAAACAGGTATAGTTTGACAGCGCTATGGACTTGCTGATGCTCTTTGTGTTCAATTCTCTTCGCAATCTCGTCTGGTGAAATGCGTGCACCATCTTTGCGTGCACCATCTTCGCATGCTTTCTGTCGTTTTTTGTTCGTAGTTAGAAAGTGTACGCAAAAACAGAATGAATACTGGAGTTATTATCAGAATAATGTGCGTTTGAATTTGAATGATTTCGAAAAACATTTATGGCTACTTTAATTAAATGGATATTACTGCCCTGGGTATTGTTTTGATTTTCTATCCAAGAATGGAGTCAATGCTAAAGCTTCAAAACGAATAGTAGTACGAGCTTCGTAGGTTGCGTGATTCTTTGCTTGTTTGCTTGCTCGCTTGGTATGTTTCTGTGTCACTCTCTTCAGTATTACCAATTCAAAAATCACTTTCACTTTTTAGCAGATAATGATAATTATGTAGACGATCTAGTAGAGTTTTTGGTTGTCTTTATAAAGTCACAGTGTTGAGGAAAACCCGAACATTTCGTAAGAGAACAAATTTTCGTCAGTGAAATGGTAGAAATTCGATGTTAAATATTCGTAAAGTGACTGCACGTAACAGATTAATGTAACAAAAACTGGATGGATAATGAAACCTGTAGCACAGATACGTTCAACGCTCACTTCCCTTTTGCGTCTTCTACTTAGTTATCGAAGAGTAATATAATACCATTTTACAGTTGGTGTACTAATTTATTTAAATTGATAGATTTGAACTAACTTATCTAATCTAATGTAACTCATGCAAATTATTCGTCTCGCATAATTAAACCAAGCTGTATGAGACAGCTTAAGATGTATGATGGCGAGGGTGCATCAGCTGATCGAAAACACGACCCAGCTGAAAGATAAAAATTTCCCTAAAAATAGGAAGTTTAGACCCACTATCAGTGTGTGTGGATATAAGGTATCCTGGCTACCTGTGGCCCCGCCGTGATGGCCAAGTTATTCCTGAGGCCCCCACGCCGCTGCCTTTTATGTCCGCCTAGTCATTTACGAGCCTGTAAATCTATCTTGGGTCTTAACCTGAGATAAATCTGATCTTTATGGCCCAAAACGGGGCCCCTTCTAAAAGAAGTGATTCACGAAGGTGTCTCTGTCAATTGTGGGTTCGGGGATAAGCTATTCTCAGGTGGGAGCTCAGGCGCTTCTGAAGCTAGGCTGCTCAATAAGTGCTCATGCAGCCGTGGGTCGAGATGCTGCCTCGTGAATTGCAGGATTTTTTGAGTTTGAGACTCCGAATATTTTTCTTTGTTCATTTAATGGAAGTTTGGTTAGGATCGGTGTTAAAGTAATAAAAACTAAATATATGATCGACCGCGTTAATGGACATAGTATGTTTTAAGAAATGTGTAATTTGAGTTAAGGAATCTAGTGCGTCGAGTATATTTGTATGTTTTGCATTAGGTTCATTAGTTAGTTATTAGTTAGTCAATTACATTGAGTACATTAGTTGTCAAGTTAAAGAAAGTCCTTCAAATCCGGATATGTTAATCATTGATGATTCTATTGGTTTATTGATGTTAATTCTATTTTGTAGATTTTAATAGATCTGAAGTCTCTTTTCCATCAAATAGAGGTCTATAGATGAAATTAGTCTCAGTAAATGTTTGTTGAATTTTTTATAGATTTATATTTTATCCTTTATCATGTAGACTTGTTCTTACAGATCTAAAGTCTTGTTTTCTTCAAATAGAGCTATATAGATGAAATTCATAAGCCTTGTGCATGTGTGTGTGTTAGGAAATCTCGGTTTGTCCATTAAAGCTCGAATTTAACATGTCGAAACTGAAGGTTGAGTTACCTTGCATTTCATATAAATTGAATGATAAGAATGGGCCGTATGTAAATTGAATGATAAGAATGGCCCGTATGTAAATTGAATGATAAGAATGGCCCGTATGTAAATTGAATGATAAGAATGGCCCGTATGTAAATTGAATGATAAGAATGGGCCGTATGTAAATTGAATGATAAGAATGGGCCGTATGTAAATTGAATGATAAGAATGGACCGTATGTAAATTGAATGATAAGAATGGCCCGTATGTAAATTGAATGATAAGAATGGCCCGTATGTAAATTGAATGATAAGAATGGGCCGTATGTAAATTGAATGATAAGAATGGACCGTATGTAAATTGAATGATAAGAATGGCTCGTATGTAAATTGAATGATAAGAATGGCCCGTATGTAAATTGAATGATAAGAATGGGCCGTATGTAAATTGAATGATAAGAATGGGCCGTATGTAAATTGAATGATAAGAATGGGCCGTATGTAAATTGAATGGTAAGAATGTACCGTATATAAATTGAATGGTAAGAATGGACCGTATGTAAATTGAATGGTAAGAATGGGCCGTATGTAAATTGAATGGTAAGAATGGACCGTATATAAATTGAATGAAAACAATTGGCCTTGTATAAATTTAATGATAAGAATAGGCCGATTACGCTAAGGATTAAGGCTACAAATGCTGACAGCGCTCCAATGACAACCCCTCGTTAGGTGGTCGAAATTCCCCCAAAGTCGCATCTCTTGCCCGTACTGCTACGTTTGTATACAGTGCAGCACTCGTACGAAGAAAAATATTTACTGTAATAAACGAAAATGAAAATCCAGCCTTTTTTTCTGCTCACCACTATGTAGTGTGTTCTATTTGTCTTTGCGTATTTGTTTAGCGGAACTTTATTCATGTGAGACATCAGTTTAAAGTGATATTAAATTTTCCTTACAACTCATAACATTTCAGTTCTTCACAGCTAGGCAGTAACACGTTGCTCGTGATACGATCCATCGTTTGAAAAAATTTTTTACAATCTTTTTAAATTAATGGCATTCAATATTCCAAGTTAATGTCTGTTATTTATACACTTTTGACTGTAAATTTGAGTTGAATATTTAACTCAAGTTTAACCCATCGCAGTAAACTTATTAAATTATTTGCTCAACATTTGAAGATCTTGCAGCTTGGACTCCAGAGCCGCTGGCGTTCTTCATTGCATTGCACCAACGAGTGTTGGTTTTGGATGGAAGACTTGTCGCCTCCTCCCAGGCTGTGTAAAGCCATCATGTGTATTTTTGCCTCGTGTCCTGTCATGATGTTAACTTGGCCGCAGTTACCTCGAGTGTTTATTCTGCTCTGGAGGCTGTGATTGTAACGCTTGTGTTTGTTTGCGGACAGCTGGAGCGACGCAGCGGCTCCGACCCTGACTGACGGATCGCGGACCAAACTCCGGGGGCGGAACAATGGGCTCCTGTCACTCGGGCAAATGGACGCCACATCAAAGGAACTCTGTCCACCTCGTGCCCTGCTCCTCTGCTGCCTCCGTCGCCATTCCTGCACGTCTTCCCTCCCAGTGAACTTGTCCCGTTTCTGTGCGCGTTCTCAGTTGGCAGCGACTTCTAATGAAGTAGATTCTTACATCTCGCTCACACTCTCTTTACTTCCCGTAGGTCGCAACTTTCACTGAAGTTGATTCCAGTGTCTGCTCAGTGTTGTAACAGGTTGTAATTCTCGTACGTTTTAGTGGACATGCGTGTGAAGTGAATTCTGAAGCATGTCCAACGAAAGACGGTGTGCGTTCTCACTTGGCAACAACTTTTAATGAAATAGGTTCCATCTCTCACACTCTCTACACTTCCCGTAGATCGTAACGTTCGCTGAAGTTGATTCCAGTGTTTGCTCAGTGTTGTAACAGGTTGTAATTCTCTCACGTTTTAAGGGTACACGAGTGAGAAGTGAAATCTCAAGCATGTGCAACGAAAGAAGTTATTGTGAACGTTTGGTGATGAACTCTGCGGAGACTGAAGCAGAGATCCAGTATTTACAACAGCGGGAAGAGTTTCAGCTGTTGCTCCCAAAGGCCTCGAGTTCTTTACCCAGTGTGATAAGTAGTCAATTTTCTTGGACTCGTGCTGTACAGAACACGAATTTCAGACTATTTTTCATTATTTTTCTGTGTCTCACTCAGTCTACAGCCAAGCTCATCTCAGACCAACCTAGTCCACTACCCGGTGCAAAAAACCGTGCTTCTGATGAGAGTTTTCAGACAAAATCGCTACTTTCCTCAGTACATTCTGAGCACTTCACATCAACTTCCATATCGAGAGTCGGCCGCAGTTTAGGCGGGGATAATGAAGACGACCGTCCTGGTTACACTGCTGCAGCTCCATCGAATGGATCTCTCGAAAAGTCCTTGTCGAGCGGCGCAATTCCTCGAGCCCCTGAATCGTGCGAGGTGTCCAACATCAAGTGTGCTCTGCGGTCCGGCTGTGGCATGGCTTTGCAGGTGAGTTGACCTGAGACGTCTACCAAAAACCACTTTCATTTTTTTAGCAATGAATTAAAATTATGTAGATCATCTAGAGTTATTAAATGATAATTATGTAGACGATCTAGAGTTGATGAATGATAATTGTGTAGACGATCTAGAATAATGAATGATAATTTTGTAGTCGATCTAGAGTTAATAAATGAAAATAATGTAGACGTTCGGTTCTTTTGTATATTCTTTAGTTGGAGACGTCAAATAAAGCATGCGGCATACACCCTCGAGTCAGTTGATGTAGATTGTGGAAAACCCTATCTAACTTTTGTGCCGTTGCATCTTAATTTTGGCCGCTATAAGCAGACGCTGTACTTGGACGGCTAAAATCGTAGATGCCCCTGCGAAAAAGTTAGACTGGTGTAGGTCTCCTATGGCTTGCGATGGCATCTCCTTGCTATGGTGATGAAAACAAATTTCATGGCAAATACTGTGCTGCAGAAGCTTTAACGCTAGATCTTGCATTTAAGTTCAGTTCGTTTTGTGACATTCTTGGGTATTTTAAGGCATTCTAATATCTCAAAGTTGTATTCAGTTGCGATTGTAAAATATGATCTCAATAAATTCACATTACTTTTTGTACTTGCAACAAAATTTAATTGATTTCTAAGGTACTTAATTAAGAGTTTGAATTATTTGAAACATGGAAAGCACAAATTTTCAAATTGTGCCAACGTATTCGTACGTTCGAAATTCTTAGCGCTGAACTTTAGCCCGATGAAAACCTGCGTTATTGGGATGCACATAACACTCTTGGCTTGCAAATACTCCTCTGTTATGAGAGTTCTAATAAGTTATGCTGAATTCATTTATTCAGTTATGCTAGTGAAAACACGGTTGAACAACACTCAAAATATAGCATCACGATGATATAATGCTGCTTTGTTTTTTAAATCACTCATACAATCGCATTCTTATGCTGACTCTAGGAACTAAATACCTAAATCACACTCATAATGTAGCATCGCGATGATATAATGCAGCTTTGTTTTCTAAAACTCTCATACAATCGCATTATTATGCTGACTCGATGAACTAGAGCCTGCTAACAGCAGCGTATGTATTCTTACGTGATATAAATCATCAGTCAGCCCATCCTTAACTACGCTTGCGCGGTTGCTACGGCTGGTTCGGTTAGGCTGAACGTAGCTATATTAAAAACACGGTTCTACTACTCGAATCCATTTCTATCCTTTTTAAGAAGCGTAAAAGATATGAATGCAAGATGATATATTTACCTAAGACATTGAAGTCTATTTCAAAAAAAGAGTGAAATATTAGAAATGATATTCATTTATGCCGGTACGTAAATGAGCAATTTACATAATGGTTCACAGATGTACCAATACGCAGTCAACATGTTAGGGATGAGAACGGTGCGTTAGGGATGAGAGCGGTGCACCACAAAGTGCTCCGTAGTGCCTAGTCATGCCGGCCCCGAGAATGAGATCCGCGGTAGAGGCGCTCATTTCTGCAATGAGAGTAATTTAGACTGAACTGGCGGCGGGCATCATCTTATTATTTTCTCTTCTGTATATTCGGTGTTGGTATTTCTGAGTGCTGGTTAGACACGCGACCGGGCCGTGGTGCAGCGTTTTTCAATCGTAGTTGCAACTGTAATTAAAATGTGGTGGCAGCAAATATCCCGCTGAATTATTTCGCATTTTTGACTTTTAAACTGCATTGTAATATAGCGGAAATATCGGTAAATCTAAAATTGTGTAATTATATCAATCAATTATAACAATCTAAATATAGCGTATCTAAAATTGTTATAATTGATCTTAGAACTACAAGACATCTTGAGCAGAACTCAACTCGAGCGTGGTTTAAATGAGTACAATTGATTAAGTTACAATTACGCATCTTCTGCGAACCTCAGCTTAAAAGGCTAAAAATTCATCCCAATCGTTCATAACTTGAGTCAAGCATCGTTTTAGTTAAATAACTGGTTCGAATTTTATTTATTCAAATTGAGGTTTGAATAAAATGATGGCGTATAACTCGAAAATCGAAATAAAGTTCCCTTGAGGGAGTGTGATGGGTGACGTTGCCGTGCATTGTCTCGATGCTTCTGTTATTATCGTTGGCCGTTATTCTCAGAGCCAATGAATTGAATAAAAATATCTACTTAAAAGATTGTCGTGTACGAGTCCTACATTCAGATCATGCTTCTTTAAAAGTCAAACTGGAATGGCTCTGTGAGGAGTTGAGCATTTTATACTAAGAAAACATTAAATTTTGATCTAATACTTGTGTATTAATTTCTTGCTAAAAACTATATCTTTTCCAAGTACAACAACGTAATCAGTATTGAAAGTTAACTAGTTTTCCCATTCCTTTTAATATTTACAGAACATTTATATAGTGATAATGTTTCAACAAACGCAGAATCATCAACTAATTCGTAATAATGATTATTGCCGTGAACAACGATGTATTACGTCGGTGTTGGTGTATTATACTGAATGTGAAAAAGGGCCTCGTATTTAAATTAACTTTGTTCTCAAGTTTCATAGTCAATCTGTAGGTTCAGTTTTTACGAACTATTTTAGAATTAATACCAATGATTTTTCATTATTCGTATATTCTATTATTTCAACCGGTAAATTGAAGCTGTTCTTCCATGTGTCCTCACACATTTCACTTCTGTACAGTTCGGATCAAACTTCAGTGCAATCAGTTACTGGTGCGAAATTTTAGTTCAATGAACAATATAAATATTAGAGCCGTAATTATATTCAGTTGAAGTTAATGTCTTAGAAGTTTTCCTGTATGAGAAATGTGTCAGGAAAATTTCACCGATTCATACTCACTGTGCGCCAAAATATCTTCGCACTTCTTGGCATCTTCCGCAAGCCAAAATGATATACTTCACTTCGGTACGATTCTGATTGCCCTTTTTTAACATGGTTCGTCCTTGAAGTACTTTTATCCAGCGTTATTTTTAGGTCATGTTTAAAAATATAGAAAAATAACGTAGTGGACTCGCAGAGGTGTGGTGTACCAATGCAACGTATTTTGACCAGCAGATTTGTGTTTTCTGTCTGCTACAGAAGTACATGTTGGACTGCGCTGACCTGATCAACGGCTACTCGGACGAGTGCGAGGTGCAGTGCAAGGACAGCCTCGTTATCCTCACCTCGACTCCTGAGGGTCGCTCTCTTATGGAGGTGAGCGTCGCTACGAAAAGTCTCTAATGTTGTAAAGTTTGTTCTCTGGTCGGTCCGTCATGGAAGTGAGCGTAGCGATAACTGCGACGTAAAGTTGATGATGTTCTAAAGTTTGTTCTCTTGCAGCAACGACAACTCTCTAATGTTGTATAGTTTGTTCCCTCGCTGGAGAACTCTAATATTGTCGTAAAATTCGTTCTCTTGCTTGCCATTGATGGTTTGTGGAAGAGATCTCTAAGCTCTTTTGTAGAAGTACATAATTTACGTTATTGATCTTGACGAATTGATGTCGTAAATTTCTAAGTTGTGTTGATTTTATGAATTTTATGGACGTTATTGATCTTGACGATTTGATGTAAATTTCTGAATTGTGTTGATTTTTTTTTAATTTTATGGACGTTATTGATCTTGACGATTTGATGTAAATTTCTGAATTGTGTTGATTTTTTTTAATTTTATGGACGTGATTGATCTTGACGATTTGATGTAAATTTCTGAGTTGTTTTTGATTTTATGATTTTTTACAAGTCATTGACCGTATAAGAATGAAAAATGTATTTGGATAAGGCTCGTCCTCTCTTAAGGTAACAGCGTAACTGCAATTTATTCAAGGGTTTTTAATTATTTAATTGGACTATATTGACAATTTTTACAATTCTCATAAATATTTACAAACAACACTTTTAGTAAATGATTTTTATATAAATTGTCTTTTTACGTGTTTGGAGCGCATATCAATTTATAATTTTTTAATTATCTATTAAATTGACGTATTCCTCGAAATATCAGCCGACATGTCAGAAGCATTGAAGGCACAGAAAACCTTAATATGTATTTTAAATATATATCGTTGTACTTAAGTATCGCTGTACGTTGTGTGAGTCGTTTACAGCTTTGTTAGCATTTTTACATTAGGGTTAGAGTTCATAAAAAGGCGCTTTCTTCTAAATATCGTGTACGTGTGAAAAAAATTTATCTTAGGCTGCAAAAAAGTGCCTGAAAAGAAATTGTTTTTAACAGATTTTTTTAAAGGGACAAAATTTTGCGGTGAATTTAGGGTTTTCATAAGCTGGTTCAGTTGAGTTCTAAATAAAACAATTAATAATGAATTTAAACGAATATTTTTGAATTTGCGGCATCGCAAAACGATGTGAAATAATTTTTTGCATCGTGTTTAGTGAAGCACCGAAACACCTTTTTACGAGGGGACTTTTTCATTTAATTGCATCACGATTATAATTTTACATCCGGCGTTTCGATCGCTAATCAAACTCGGCGAAATTAGCACCCACGTTTGTGTACGGGACAAAACTGGCCGTGTCATCCAGTACTGTAGCATGGAACAGTACTGTAATATGGGACAGTACTGGCCGTGTCGTGCAGTACTGTAGCATGGGACAGTAATGTAATGCGGGACAGTACTGGCCGTGTCGTGCAGTACTGTAGCATGGAACAGTACTGTAATATGGGACAGTACTGGCCGTGTCGTGCAGTACTGTAGCATGGAACAGTACTGTAATACGGGACAGTACTGGCCGTGTCGTGCAGTACTGTAGCATGGAACAGTACTGTAATATGGGACAGTACTGGCCGTGTCGTGCAGTACTGTAGCATGGAACAGTACTGTAATACGGGACTGTACTGGATGTGTCGTGCAGTACTGTAGCATGGAACAGTACTGTAATACGGGACAGTACTGGCCGTGTCGTGCAGTACTGTAGCATGGAACAGTACTGTAATACGGGACAGTACTGGCCGTGTCTTGCAGTACTGTAGCATGGAACAGTACTGCAATACGGGACAGTACTGGCCGTGTCGTGCAGTACTGTAGCATGGAACAGCACTGCAATACAGGACAGTACTGTAGCATGAAACAGTACTGCAATACAGGACAGTACTGGCCGTGTTGTCCAGTACTGTAGTTGGGAACAGTAATGGCCCTCAAATACAGCGAAGTTAACACCGACGTTTATATACGGGACAGTACTGGTCGTGTAGTACTTACCACGTCCCGAACTACAAATATTTGCCTCCTGAGGTAACGGTACTGGTGGTGGGACAGCACTGTTCGTCCTTTCCCATCATTGATGTATTTCATTCAAATTTGACATTTGACTAGTTTTTTTCCACTCGTTTTCAGGTTGACAATGACCCTGGAGGTTGAAACGTTCCTAATATTTTATTCGTTGACTTTCCTGAATAAACTGATCTCACTAAAGACGTGTATCTTGGAACTTTTATTTATAATTAACACGCACGTATGTGTACTGTGGCAGTGCACGTGCAGCGACCAGTACTGTCGCGACACGAAGTCTCGCGTGGAGGTGTGCCGTGAGGAGGTGGTGCAGGCCCGGACCCACACGGGCACCTACTCGTGCCGCCTGGCGCACCTCGTGTGCACCGCAGACACGCGCTGCGCCACCGCCATCTCCTACTACGACAAGTTCTGTCGCCGCATGTTCTCCGGCCGCAGGTGGGGTGCTAAGTCAGGGGGCTGTTACAGAGGGTCGGGGTGCGGTGTCTAGTGTTGTTGCAGAGAAGGGGGCTGTTACAGAGGGTCGGGGTGCTGTGTCTAGAGTGTTGTTGCAGAGAAGGGGGCTGTGTCTAGAGTGTTGTTGCAGAGAAGGGGGCTGTTGCAGAGGGTCGGGGTGCTGTTTCTAGAGTGTTGTTGCAGAGAAGGGGGCTGTCACAGAGGGTAGGTGGGTCTAACGGATAAATTAGTTGGCTTGGAGAATTTTTCTAGTTGGAATGAAGTTCTCAGTTATGCCCTAGTTGCGTCTCTTTATAGTTTCTAATCTTTACTCATTTTTTGGCTTCGAAGAATTACTCGTAGTTACTATCTTTCCCTGCAGTGCACAAGTTTTTACTCTATTTTATTGGTTAATACTTGACTATTTTTAGGCTCATCTTACTATAAATAATTTGATATTCTTCGCTAGTGAGAACTTATGTTGACTTCTCTATTTAGAACTTCGTTCGTTATTTCTCTTCTACCTACGGAAAGCGCAAATGAAATGCGCTTTCCAGGCTGACTTTAGTAAACATCTAGATTGATCTACAGCGTACGCTTGCTACTGCTTCAAAATACGTACAAGATATGTATATTTCAGGTTCTGAATATCTACACAACTCGGAGCGTATTTTATGTTTAACCTTTATGGTTGTTGATTGTTTATAAAGTTTGTTGTTGACGTTTATTTATGTTTAATGTTTATCAAGTTTATTGTTAACGTTTATTATTATTGTTTAATGTTGACGCTCATTTTTTTTTGTTTATTGTTTATAAGTTAGTTGTTGACGCCCTTTGCGCAGCTGCTCGGCGCGCTGCAACAACAGCATCGCCATCCTGCAGCGACAGGAGAAGGCCGCTCGCCTCGAGACGTGCGACTGCGACGGCTCCGAGCCGTTCGACTGTGCCACCATCAAGAGAAACATGGCGCGGCTCTGCTTCCATCAAATGTCCGAGGAGGACAAGCAGCATCAAGAGGAAGAGACCAATGAGATAGACACGTCTCGTCTCGGAGACAAATCGGCCGCTAGCCAGTGCAGGGCTTCCGACCTTTTGCTAATGGTGAGAGTGACCTTCGTATTGGGGTTGCTCCTCAAAAAGCTGCTTTCATCATGTCTTTGATGAAGTTTCCGAGATAGCGCTCTTGAAATGTCGTCCTCGTGATCCCGTTTTAGAAGATGTGACCGCCAAGTTGATGATCTCGTTTTAGAAGATGTGACCGCTAAGTTGATGATCCCGTTGTATAAGATGTGGCCGCTAAGTTGATGATCCCGTTGTATAAGATGTTGTCGCTAAGTTGATGATCCCGTTGTATAAGATGTGGCCGCTAAGTTGATGATCCCGTTGTATAAGATGTGGTCGCTAAGTTGATGATCCCGTTGTATAAGATGTGGCCGCTAAGTTGATGATCCCGTTGTATAAGATGTGGTCGCTAAGTTGATGTTCCCGTTGTATAAGATGTGGCCGCTAGGTTGATGATCCCGTTGTATAAGATGTGGCCGCTAAGTTGATGATCCCGTTGTATAAGATGTGGCCGCTAAGTTGATGATCCCGTTGTATAAGATGTGGCCGCTAAGTTGATGATCCCGTTGTATAAGATGTGGCCGCTAAGTTGATGATCCCGTTGTATAAGATGTGGCCGCTAAGTTGATGATCCCGTTGTATAAGATGTGGCCGCTAAGTTGATGATCCCGTTGTATAAGATGTGGCCGCTAAGTTGATGATCCCGTTGTATAAGATGTGGCCGCTAAGTTGATGATCCCGTTGTATAAGATGTGGTCGCTAAGTTGATGATCCCGTTGTATAAGATGTGGCCGCTAAGTTGATGATCCCGTTGTATAAGATGTGGTCGCTAAGTTGATGATCCGGTTGTATAAGATGTGGCCGCTAAGTTGATGATCCGGTTGTATAAGATGTGGCCGCTAAGTTGATGATCCCGTTGTATAAGATGTGGCCGCTAAGTTGATGATCCCGTTGTATAAGATGTGGCCGCTAAGTTGATGATCCCGTTGTATAAGATGTGACCGCTAAGTTGATGATCCCGTTGTATAAGATGTGGCCGCTAAGTTGATGATCCCGTTGTATAAGATGTGGCCGCTAAGTTGATGATCCCGTTGTATAAGATGTGGCCGCTAAGTTGAGCATAAGTTGGTTTCAATCATACGTTGGCTCGTAATTTCCCCATTGGAACCGAGAATTGTGAGACCGGATATATGCAGGTCTAGCTAGTCTTTTGTAATCCTACAGAATAACATAGAAAAGCAGAAAACGGATAATTCAGTGTAATAGTTCACTTGGAGGACAACTGTGAATGAATGTGAGTATCTTTTAAGCATAAAATAACTATGTATGTCTGTAGTGTTCTATACGAGTTTTTTTTTACTGGTACACTATAGACGGAACTAGTTTTTCTTGATTTGCTTCAGTCACACTATGAAATAAAGTAATTACTAAAATTTATTTCCGTAACGTTGTGATGCAGTGAGACAGACCTGCAAAACAAACGTTAGGGTATGACAAGAAATAAAGAAAGTAAAATTTTACCGATAAAGAGTAACCAGCTCTAGCCTATTCAGCCCACTACGCCATAAGATAAGAAAATTTTCACATTATCTCAAACTTATGAACGAAAGTGTAGTCGTAAAAACGGTGTATTAGGAATAAGTTAAGTGTATGTTTTTAAAGTAATTGCTTTACTTAGACTTCTGTAATGAAAGTTCAAGGGACAATTCCGAAGGTAGGTAACGGAATACCCACTCTCGGACTCTGATTTTCGTATCTATGTGTTTTTTTTTTCTCTTTTCAAAACTGATGAATGACGTGAATTGATGTTTTAGCTGAATTATCTTCATCAATATTGTATGAATTTTGTTATCTGGTCCGTATATTTTCAATTTTTGAAGTTGATGCGACATTTTCACTTTTATGAAGCGGGGATCAAAATTTTTTATTCACTTTTGCCGGCACCCTTTAGACGTGTGGCCATTTTATTTTTTGGTATTCTTAAAAACGTATTTTTTGAAGTCCTCGTCACGATAACATTTTTCCAGTCAGTATTTTTGATCAAGTCGAATGAAAAATTGCAGGCATTTGTGGAATGAGGTGCGCACGCGAACATAGGAGTTCACCAACTTTGAGTTCAGTCGAAAGAAGCGAAGTGTTGGTCAACCGTCTGTAAGTAATCTTCTTTTTACTTTTCTCGTGATTGTAAAAGCGTATTTCCATTTCGTTTTCCTAGATTTATTTTAATGTTATTTATATTTCCCTATGTAAATAAATAAATAAATTCCATAATATGATCTCTACGGCGTTTTATTCGTACTTCACCTGGTAACGTCACCCATGTCCACGAAAAGTCGTGTGAGGTAGATGAACTGCGCTCATTATAGTTTGTGGTCCACAAAAAGTCGTATGAGGTGGATAAACTGCTCTCATTACAGTGTGTCGCCATGTAAAGTCGTGGGAGGGCGGACGAACTGCGCTCGTTACAGTGTGTCACCACGAAAAGTTGTATGAGGTGGATGAACTGCGCTCATTACAGTGTGCCGCCTACGGAAAGTCGAGGGAGGGCGGACGAAAAGTGTGTCGGGCTCTAATCATCAGAACTGATGAAAAGTGAAGGGAACATACCACCTCACGAGACCGTGTCGAGGCACCAGACGTCAGACGTCTACCAAGTTCAGCAAAAATGCGTGTCCCGTCATTGGCACCGGGAACGCGGAACTAAATTTTGATGCAGCGTGGAATTAGAACTTTATGAACTTATATGGAATGACTGTCTTGTGCCGAGACCCGAACTTGGCTCCTTTATTCAACAAGGTCATGTTTTTGCCATGTAGTGTGTACAAATTCGTCATGGCACTTATTTGGTTTGATTAAAGAATTCATTCGCCTTGGTACTAATGCTAATTTTGATAGCTTTTCCTCGCGTAATTTCCCGCGAATTTTCAAGTTCCAGGCCAGATCGTAATTTTACGCCAATTCGTGACACTTGAAGAGACTTATTGAGAATTGATTGAAGAGAAAAGCAATTTTTATTTTTCCGATTACGAAGACAACATGCTCAACTCACGAGCCTTACTTTGCATAAAAAGTAAGTAATAACTTGGCGTACAACAGCCTAATGGCTGAAAGTAAATAAATTGTAAACAGCGCGCTCATATTGCTGCAAAGATTGTGAAGTATTTCTTCCAATGCTTCAAATATCTCCAGTCTTGCTGTACGCGTCCAAATGAGTTTCGAGCTGTTAGGTGTTAAAGTGATTGAATTTAAAGGATCAGTCGCAGCTCAGGCGTCCGACGTGAGGCCACAATTTCAAACCTAACACGTTCGTCGTCGTAGCGGCACAACCGGTAGCAAAAGTCCTGTCAACTTGGCTACGACGAGCACTGTTTTTGCTAGCGAAAATCCTCAAGTTTCTGATAATTTTAAAACGAAGAACTAAAATTTCGATCATACTGTAAAAAACAACGCGTCACGTAGCCAGATCGACATAAATTTCGTAGCTCTAAAACGACGTGGATGCTTAACAATCCGACCTATCAATCCTTTGTGAAAGCTCCAACGGCCGCTGAAGGGTCATTTGTTGGCCTGTGACCGGCGATGGGAGCAGTTTGGTTCCGTTCTCCGGGGGGAGGGGGGCTCTGTGCCACCCACCGAGTTGCTGCAGTGCTCCCTGAGTGTAGCTCTGCACTGTGTCCAGCTCTGCTGTGTGCAGATGTGTCCTGCTCTGCAGCGTGTAACTGTGTTGAACTCTGTTGCGTGTCCAACTCTGTTGCGTGTCCAACTCTGCTCTGTGCAATTAAATATCACGAAACCACAACGGCCGTAATTTTTGTGTTCTTTCAGTTTTCACGTCTGGGCGTCACGTTATTTTTTACCGATGGATTACGGAAAGTTTTGCTGCCATCCTTTGTGGCGTGTACCTGATGGCTGCAAATATTGTGCCTCCACGTACTTGTGAGGCGGCTGCGTTCCTTACCTCGCGCGTTCAGGTATGAGCTGGAACAGGCGGCAAGAATTTGAACATGTCACTCAGGGAAAACTTAGCACGTTGACTACGCAGGTGCTGTTGCTACGGCTGGTCGGGTTAGGTTTAACGTAGCTGAATTAAAAACACGGCTCTACTGCTCGAATACATTTCTGTTCTTTTTAAGAAGTGTGAAAGATATACCTGTAAAATTTTATTTTTCACCTGGGACTTTAAAGTTTATTTAAAAAAAAGAAGTGAAATTTGAGAAATGGTATTCATATATAGTGGTACGCAAATGAGCAATTTACCGAGTAATACTCATATGTACCAGTACGTAGTCTACGTGTTAAATTATGTCTGTGGTTATTTGGTGGCTGACGTGGGTAGGATTCGGCATGCATGCCCCAACTCGTAAGAAATACCCAACTGGAACGAGTGTTTTGCGAGCGTAGCAATATTTTCTTAAGAAACCTGACTTAGCAGGGATTTCTTGGTATGGATAGGCCTTATAGGCTGGCGTTGTTCCTCTCAAGACAAATGAAGACCACATTATTGATTCCATCGCCAGATCCACATCATTCCGAGCACATTACCAGGGTGCGGCAGTCAATCATCATTTTCAGGCTTTCACAGCCTTCTCAAAAATGCACGATTGACTGCCGCGTTATTTAGTTATTTCCTTAGTTATTCTTTAGTTATTTCTTTAGTTACTTATTTAGTTATTTCTATAGTTATTTCTGTAGTTATTTCTTTAGTTATTTTTAGTTATTTCTTTAGTTATTCTTTAGTTACTTATTTAGTTATTTCTATAGTTATTTCTGTAGTTATTTCTTTAGTTATTTCTTTAGTTACTTCTTTGTATATTTCTTTGGTTATTTCTTTAGTTATTTCTTTAGTTATTTCCTTAGTTATTTCTTTAGTTATTTCTTTCGTTATTTCTTTGTTATTCTTTAGTTATTCCTTAGTTATTTCTTTAGTTATTTCATTAGTTATTTCTTTAGTTATTTTTTAGTTATTTAGTTATTCAGTGCCCGCTTGGATGAACATGCTTTAATGGCCCGCTTGCATTAGTGGTTCACAAACCTTACTTTCTAATTCAGGTTTCAGGGTTGCACTTCGTTCAAGTTCTATTATCGCAGGTCTCGTGTTGATTATCCTCGGTTAATTTGGTAAATTTCTTGACGAAATCTTGACTGCAATCTCGTAGCAGCTGTCGCGCCGCGCACCGTCTCGTGCGTTGTGTGGGTGTGTGTACATGTGCATGTGCATGCACTCATGAGTGGTGGACGTGTGGTGCACATGTGTGGCATGCACTACACATGTGTGGCATGTACTACATATGTGTGACATGCACTACACATGTGTGGCATGCACTACACATGTGTGGTGCACACATACACACGCACGGAACTCCATTTCAACAGATTGGTGAGGGCGCAGTTCCAGGGCGTGTCTCAGACCACCCAACGCGCCGGCGCCCACCAACCTCCTCTTCTGGTGGGCCGCGCTGTGTGTTCTCTAATGTGTCACAGTCAAACGCTCTGACACACCCGCCAGTCTGCAAAACTTTTTAGATGTGTCAGCGCCCTGGCCCGGACACCAGTCTGCGAATATTTTTTTTTAAATGTGTCTGAGACACACGCTCTGACACACACACACAGTAGTCTGCAAATCTCCTTTCTGGAAGTGTCAAGAGTCAAGCGACCTGACACACACACACACACA
This sequence comes from Morinoia aosen, assembly GCA_030386875.1. Lineage (NCBI taxonomy): Eukaryota > Metazoa > Arthropoda > Malacostraca > Amphipoda > Talitridae > Morinoia > Morinoia aosen. The sequence goes on along the minus strand of CM059559.1, from coordinate 15,742,248 downwards.
CCAGTCTGCAAAACTTCCTATTAAATAGGTAAAAGTTAAGCACTTTAAAACTCATAGTCAATAAACCGAGGTGAAACATCTTTACACACATCCAGTGTACTCGTCGGTTTGTTCTGAAATGTGCCCAAGTGAAGCGTTCCGACACATGCATACGGTATCTGTCTGCATGTGTTCTTCTTAGAGAAGGTGCAGCAGACTTCGAAGTCTTGTGTGTACTCTCCAATTACCATTTTTCCACTTGAATACTATGTTACTGTCATCACTTTTGCACTCATATTACCGTAATCACACCCCCTCATTCCGCTGGTGCTGACGTCAGGTCATCACCAACATCCGAATGAGGAAGCAACTACCGCATGGCACCGAACTTCGAAGACGAAATTCAATTTTTTAATACGTTAAGTGCGGCGGATTAAACTGGAGTTCAATATTCAACTCAAATTAGAGTTAATTTTAGAGATCAATTATTAAATGGATCGCCCCTTCATTCAGTTTTCATTAAGCATTCATCGAAATTGAGTTGGTGACGACTGGTCGGTCAGCAACATTGTGAAAATCCTCTCCGTGACCACCGGTGGGTCACTTCGCGCTGAAAGCGTTTAGGCTATAATCAAAGGAAGACCGTCTGGCGTTGAACATTAATTTCCGCCTTCCCCACACCACCTGCAGGGATGTGTTGTATTCGAGACCCGTAATGCACCCACAGTTTTATTATTCATCAATCATTCATTTTCGGTGGGGCTCAACCTTAATGTCTTATTGTAAGGCCGTTCTCCAGGGACAAGATGCGGGAATAAGCCCGATAATTTTCTAGCTTCTACGATTAGTAGAGTTGCAAAATAAAATGTCTTTTTCACAAAATGGGGCCTGTAGGAACGTAGAATATTATTTCCGGGTAAGGATCCGCTTAGAATTCATTTCGTTAATCTCCGCTTCTAACGCACACCAAATCTAATACCAAGTGTTCCTACAAACCCACGTTACGATGAGAGAAAAATCAGCATGCAAGTATCGAATAAACACTCAAGGCCAATGATAGTTCAGCAAATTGAAGCCATCATCATCTGAAAGCTTATTTGATCGAGACTGTTTTCAGTTTTTGTATGGAGGCTGATATTCGTTAGAGACGGCGTTAATTTTTTTTATAAGTCTAGAAGTCAACAGTGAACAAAAACAGACTTGTGATATTCGTCAGCGACGGCGTTAAAATTGATATAAATCTCTAAAAGTACGTAAAAAACAGACGGTTTTTCATGGAGACAATACATGGATGGCTTTTTACTCTTATAAATCAACACGCATTATACCCGTACGCACGGCACGAATTAGTAGACACAATATGTGTACTCGACTGGCGTGTAAAATCGCCTTTTGGAAACGAGCGGTATCTCAAAAAATAAACTTACAAGCATTCATCCATAGCAACAACGAGAAAACGCGCTAAAATCATAAATTTTGTAGTCATTGAAGCAGAAGTAGAGTCTCTTTAAAATTGAAAACACGAGCGCACTTTTAATATAGAATCTGCGAAAGGCACAACCGTATAAAAAATTACCACAAAATTTTCTTGAAAAATATTAGCATGCGCCAATATATAAGCTGTCCTTTAAACAGACTGCATCCGAGTGTGCTACAGTGTAAAACTTGGGATCAAAAAAGAGATCCACTCAACTCCCTGACGCGTTTTAGCTTGGGATCAAAAAAGAGATCCGCGCTTTATCGTTGGTCTACCGATCGCAAACAAAGGTGATGATTGAAGGGTCAGTCAGTGGATGTGCGGCAGGAACTTCAAACGATCCTTTGGACTGCCTTCGTGGGCCTCTTCTCCTCATAAGTTACGCCGGCAATCTCTGTGCTGTCTTTTTCAGGAACATGATCAGATTCACCGACGTTTCAGAGCTCAATTTTTGAGCTAGACAATGCAGCCTCTCTGAAAATCTTCAACCGACGCGTACAATGGAGCAGATAATGAAGCAGGAACAGCTAATTGAATACTACAGCTCCCCGTTGTGTTCATTATTGCGCAGGGAAAATAGCTCGGAACTTGCAGCACAATGTATATGAAGCTCAACGAAGGCATTAGCTCCGTAAATATTCTAGATTTTACAACCAGCACCTGTAGAAAGTCAAGTATTATATGCATTAACGACTCTGGAATGCCAACAACCCTATATTTAGATTTTTAAAGAAAAAATCTAGACTTCAAATGGACCGAAGTTATTCTATCCTTTTTTTAAGCATGATTATACTCACACAGAACGCGGATTGCAATGCTGGTCATCACGCAGGAAAGAATGTTAAAAACGAAGAACGTAAGGTTTTGGGCTACCAATCGAAACATGATTTCTGAAATTTGTGACACAAGAAATATCACTATAGAAAAGTAAACTTTGTCTCACACTTGTTCAACCGTTTACTCGGCTCAAAAACAAAAACACCTCAGAGATGTTTAACCTGTGACACTGCTTTCAAGACTCAAAGATCTGTACTTTAAGAAATTTTGCGGACATGAAATATGAGCTCCCACTGCAAAAATCTCTCAAATAAAAGCCACGACAACAAAAAGTGAGCATCGGGGATCACGCCCTTAGAAACGCAAGATCTTTAAAAAAATAAAATCTTCATTCTCGCTTCAATATTACAATCGGGTTGTATGTATTGTTATCCAGCTTCTCAACCTAAGATTATTACAATCAGGTTGTACGTATGGTTCTCCAACTTCTCAACCTAAGATTATTACAATCAGGTTGTACGTATGGTTCTCCAGCTCCTCAACCTAAAAGTGTTACAATCAGGTTGTACGTGTGGTTCTCCAGCTTCTCAACCTAAGAGTATTACAATCAGGTTGTACGTATGGTTCTCCAGCTTCTCAACATAAGAGTATTACAATCAGGTTGTACGTATGGTTCTCCAGCTTCTCAACCTAAGAGTATTACAATCAGGTTGTACGTATGGTTCTCCAGCTTCTCAACCTAAGAGTATTACAATCAGGTTGTACGTATGGTTCTCCAGCTTCTCAACCTAAGAGTATTACAATCAGGTTGTACGTATGGTTCTCCAGCTTCTCAACCTAAGAGTATTACAATCAGGTTGTGCGTATGGTTCTCCAGCTTCTCAACCTAAGAGTAATACAATCAGGTTGTACGTATGGTTCTCCAGCTTCTCAACCTAAGAGTATTACAATCAGGTTGTACGTATGGTTCTCCAGCTTCTCAACCTAAGAGTATTACAATCAGGTTGTACGTATGGTTCTCCAGCTTCTCAACCTAAGAGTATTACAATCAGGTTGTACGTATGGTTCTCCAGCTTCTCAACCTAAGAGTATTACAATCAGGTTGTACGTATGGTTCTCCAGCTTCTCAACCTAAGAGTAATACAATCAGGTTGTACGTATGGTTCTCCAGCTTCTCAACCTAAGAGTATTACAATCAGGTTGTACGTATGGTTCTCCAGCTTCTCAACCTAAGATTATTACAATCAGGTTGTACGTATGGTTCTCCAGCTTCTCAACCTAAGATTTTTACAATCAGGTTGTACGTATGGTTCCCCAGCTTCTCAACCTAAGATTATTACAATCAGGTTGTACGTATGGTTCTCGGGCTTCTCAACCTAAGATTATTACAATCAGGTTGTACGTATGGTTCTCCAGCTTCTCAAACTAAGAGTATTACAATCAGGTTGTACGTATGGTTCTCCAGCTTCTCAACCTAAGAGTATTACAATCAGGTTGTACGTATGGTTCTCCAGCTTCTCAACCTAAGAGTTTTACAATCAGGTTGTACGTATGGTTCTCCAGCTTCTCAACCTAAGAGTATTACAATCAGGTTGTACGTATGGTTCTCCAGCTTCTCAACCTAAGAGTTTTACAATCAGGTTGTACGTATGGTTCTCCAGCTTCTCAACCTAAGAGTATTACAATCAGGTTGTACGTATGGTTCTCCAGCTTCTCAACCTAAGAGTATTACAATCAGGCTGTACGTATGGTTCTCCAGCTTCTCAACCTAAGAGTATTACAATCAGGTTGTACGTATGGTTCTCCAGCTTCTCAACCTAAGAGTATTACAATCAGGTTGTACGTATGGTTCTCCAGCTTCTCAACCTAAGAGTAATACAATCAGGTTGTACGTATGGTTCTCCAGCTTCTCAACCTAAGAGTATTACAATCAGGTTGTACGTATGGTTCTCCAGCTTCTCAACCTAAGAGTATTACAATCAGGTTGTACGTATGGTTCTCCAGCTTCTCAACCTAAGAGTATTACAATCAGGTTGTACGTATTGTTCTCCAGCTTCTCAACCTAAGATTATTACAATCAGGTTGTACGTATGGTTCTCCAGCTTCTCAACCTAAGAGTATTACAATCAGGTTGTACGTATGGTTCTCCAGCTTCTCAACCTAAGAGTATTACAATCAGGTTGTACGTATGGTTCTCCAGCTTCTAAACCTAAGAGTAATACAATCAGGTTGTACGTATGGTTCTCCAGCTTCTCAACCTAAGAGTAATACAATCAGGTTGTACGTATGGTTCTCCAGCTTCTCAACCTAAGAGTATTACAATCAGGTTGTACGTATGGTTCTCCAGCTTCTCAACCTAAGAGTATTACAATCAGGTTGTACGTATGGTTCTCCAGCTTCTCAACCTAAGAGTAATACAATCAGGTTGTACGTATGGTTCTCCAGCTTCTCAACCTAAGAGTGATACAATCAGGTTGTACGTACGGTTCTCCAGCTTCTCAACCTAAGAGTATTACAATCAGGTTGTACGTATGGTTCTCCAGCTTCTCAACCTAAGAGTATTACAATCAGGTTGTACGTATGGTTTTCCAGCTTCTCAACCTAAGAGTAATACAATCAGGTTGTACGTATGGTTCTCCAGCTTCTCAACCTAAGAGTAATACAATCAGGTTATACGTATGGTTCTCCAGCTTCTCAACCTAAGAGTAATACAATCAGGTTGTACGTACGGTTCTCCAGCTTCTCAACCTAAGAGTATTACAATCAGGTTGTACGTATGGTTCTCCAGCTTCTCAACCTAAGAGTATTACAATCAGGTTGTACGTATGGTTCTCCAGCTTCTCAACCTAAGAGTAATACAATCAGGTTGTACGTACGGTTCTCCAGCTTCTCAACCTAAGAGTATTACAATCAGGTTGTACGTATGGTTCTCCAGCTTCTCAACCTAAGAGTAATACAATCAGGTTGTACGTACGGTTCTCCAGCTTCTCAACCTAAGAGTATTACAATCAGGTTTTACGTATGGTTTTCCAGCTTCTCAACCTAAGAGTAATACAATCAGGTTGTACGTACGGTTCTCCAGCTTCTCAACCTAAGAGTATTACAATCAGGTTGTACGTACGGTTCTCCAGCTTCTCAACCTAAGAGTATTACAATCAGGTTGTACGTATGGTTCTCCAGCTTCTCAACCTAAGAGTAATACAATCAGGTTGTACGTATGGTTCTCCAGCTTCTCAACCTAAGAGTATTACAATCAGGTTGTACGTATGGTTCTCCAGCTTCTCAACCTAAGATTATTACAATCAGGTTGTACGTATGGTTCTCGGGCTTCTCAACCTAAGATTATTACAATCAGGTTGTACGTATGGTTCTCCAGCTTCTCAACCTAAGATTATTACAATCAGGTTGTACGTATGGTTCTCCAGCTTCTCAACCTAAGATTATTACAATCAGGTTGTACGTATGGTTCTCCAGCTTCTCAACCTAAGATTATTACAATCAGGTTGTACGTATGGTTCTCCAGCTTCTCAACCTAAGAGTAATACAATCAGGTTGTACGTAAGGTTCTCCAGCTTCTCAACCTAAGAGTAATACAATCAGGTTGTACGTATGGTTCTCCAGCTTCTCAACCTAAGATTATTACAATCAGGTTGTACGTATGGTTCTCCAGCTTCTCAACCTAAGAGTATTACAATCAGGTTGTACGTATGGTTCTCCAGCTTCTCAACCTAAGAGTAATACAATCAGGTTGTACGTATGGTTCTCCAGCTTCTCAACCTAAGAGTAATACAATCAGGTTGTACGTATGGTTCTCCAGCTTCTCAACCTAAGATTATTACAATCAGGTTGTACGTATGGTTCTCCAGCTTCTCAACCTAAGAGTATTACAATCAGGTTGTACGTATGGTTCTCCAGCTTCTCAACCTAAGATTATTACTATCAGGTTGTACGTATGGTTCTCGGGCTTCTCAACCTAAGATTATTACAATCAGGTTGTACGTATGGTTCTCCAGCTTCTCAACCTAAGATTATTACAATCAGGTTGTACGTATGGTTCTCCAGCTTCTCAACCTAAGATTATTACTATCAGGTTGTACGTATGGTTCTCGGGCTTCTCAACCTAAGATTATTACAATCAGGTTGTACGTATGGTTCTCCAGCTTCTCAACCTAAGATTATTACAATCAGGTTGTACGTATGGTTCTCCAGCTTCTCAACCTAAGATTATTACAATCAGGTTGTACGTATGGTTCTCCAGCTTCTCAACCTAAGATTATTACAATCAGGTTGTACGTATGGTTCTCGGGCTTCTCAGTCTAAAGCGAAGGAGAGGGTGAGAGGAGAGCGAGCCAAGCAACAAAGCTACAATAATATTGATGGCGTTACGAAGCTACTCGACCGCACCGCAACTGGGATGCTCAATCGCATGCCGCAACTGTCGCTCCGCTAGCGTGGCTTACATGCCGACCGCCTACGATTAATAAACACAAAGCGACGGTTATAAAATGCTGGCTCTCTTAGACCAGGCTTTCATGCAATTTAACCCTTTAACGTCCCAGAGGACTTAACAGTCCTCTTTCTAAAGGGGCCTTAATATATTGTATTTATTGCTAAATTTGTTCCCTAGTGTGTTCTTTGAAGTTAATGCCTTTCTTTCTCATGTTGGTATCTTAACCTGATGGCAGCGCCAGTCTAATGGCGGTGGTTGTGATGAGGGGAAAACGAGTGCAAAAATGCTGACGGTAAAGGGTTAAGTCGTCGTAGCGGTACAGCTAATAGCGTGAGTTAATATTTAATTTGGTTACGCTACGCGCTGCAGCACATAACGTAGCTCTGTCCTCTTGACTTACGTTGCCGGCTGTGCCGCCATGATAAAATACATTGCCCGAAACTCCTGACGGTCCGATGGCTTCACACTGATAGCGATTGCAATTGGTCTTTTTCATCAAAAAGTGCTGCAAGAGTTCCGTAGTTTTCGTCATCAGCATCTAAAAGCGAAAGTTTTAAAATTCTCCTAAGGGAAATTTTGTCAAAATCTACCCATTCATGTTGGGAAACCTTAAGTAAAATTGAACGTGCATTTTCTTTAGAGAATTGAGGGAGAACTTAGTTGTTTTGTGGAATATGTGTAGTTTTTAAGATCAATACGAAAAACACGTCTCCCCTACCACCTCTCAAGACGAATTGTTCGATCTGAGTTAAACTCGATACATCTTATCGCATCATTCACGAGCATCCACATCAGTGTGCACCGCTTAATGTCATCACATCCATGTATGAGGTGCTTATACAGGGTAGCCAATAAGTAAAGTACCTTTTTAAAACCATTATAGCTATGAAACTACGAATGGTCGAGAGATTGGGTTTATTCAGAATGAATGAGGAGATTTCAAAGTGTTCTACCAGCGTATCAAGTCTACCGACAATCACAATATATTGCCCCCAAAATTCATAAAATCCACCCCTGTACCGTGGCCGCCTTGATCTCCAGAACTAAGGGCTTCTGATTTTTTCTCAGAGGATACTTAAAGGAAAATGATCGCATTGAAATATCTAGTACTTTAAAGCCATTGAAACTAAACTTCATTCAAGAGATCAACACCATTTCACCAGAGACATTAAGGAAAGCAATAAACAGGACCGTAGAAAGAACACGCCATTGTTTGACTGATAATGGAGGTCATTTAAAAAAGATATTGTATTCAATAGTTAAACGTATTTCATTGTTTCATTTACAAATATATATTAAAGTTTGAAATTTCTTCTTTCATTCTGAATTAATCAAATCTCTTTACCATTTTTAGTTTTATAGCTATGTAGTTTTAGCACAGGAACTTACTTAAGGGCCACCCTGTACATTCATGTGGTCTGCACCCCTATCGATTGGAAGTAGGTTACAGAGGTAGGGGCTCATGTCACATGGCTGAGAATCCCTTCCCTGCCTTTGTGATCCCGCAACTGCTTTTGTGATCCCGCAACTGCTTTTGTGATCCCACAACTGCTTTTGTGATCCCGCAACTGCTTTTGTGATCCCGCAACTGCTTTTGTGATCCCGCAACTGCTTTTGTGATCCCGCAACTGCTTTTGTGATCCCGCAACTGCTTTTGTGATCCCGCAACTGCTTTTGTGATCCCGCAACTGCTTTTGTGATCCCGCAACTGCTTTTGGGATCCACGCACCTGCCTTTGTGATCCACGCCCCTGCCTTTGTAATCCACGCCCCTTCCTTTGTGATCCACGCCCCTGCCTTTGTGATCCCGCACCTGCCTTTGTGATCCACGCCCCTGCCTTTGTGATCCCGCACCTGCCTTTGTGATCCAAGCACCTGCTTTTGTGATCCAAGCACCTGCCTTTGTGATCCAAGCACCTGCCTTTGTGATCCACGCACCTGCCTTTGTGATCCACGCCCCTGCCTTTGTGATCCACGCCCCTGCCTTTGTGATCCACGCCCCTGCCTTTGTGATCCACGCCCCTGCCTTTGTGATCCAAGCACCTGCCTTTGTGATCCAAGCACCTGCCTTTGTGATCCAAGCACCTGCCTTTGTGATCCCGCACCTGCCTTTGTGATCCAAGCACCTGCCTTTGTGATCCAAGCACCTGCCTTTGTGATCCACGCACCTGCCTTTGTGATCCACGCCCCTGCCTTTGTGATCCACGCACCTGCCTTTGGGATCCAAGCACCTGCCTTTGTGATCCAAGCACCTGCCTTTGTGATCCAAGCACCTGCCTTTGTGATCCACGCACTTGCTTTTGTGATCCACGAACCTGCTTTTGTGATCCAAGCACCTGATTTTGTGATCCACGCACCTGCCTTTGTGATCCACGCACCTGCCTTTTTGATCCACGCACCTGCCTTTGTGATCCACGCACCTGCCTTTGTGATCCACGCACCTGCTTTTGTGATCCACGCACCTGCCTTTGTGATCCACGCACCTGCCTTTGTGATCCACGCACCTGCCTTTGTGATCCCCGCACCTGCTTTTGTGATCCACGCACCTGCTTTTGTGATCCACGCACCTGCCTTTGTGATCCCCGCACCTGCCTTTGTGATCCACGCCCCTGCCTTTGTGATCCCGCAACTGCCTTTGTGATCCACGCACCTGCCTTTGTGATCCACGCACCTGCCTTTGTGATCCACGCCCCTCCTTTGTGATCCACGCACCTGCTTTTGTGATCCACGCACCTGCCTTTGTGATCCCGCAACTGCCTTTGTGATCCTCGCACCTGCCTTTGTGATCCATGGCCTGCCTTTGTGATTCACGCACCTGCCTTTGTGATCCACGCACCTGGCTTTGTGATCCAAGCACCTGCCTTTGTGATCCACGCATCTGCCTCTGTAATCCACGCCCCTGCCCTTGTGATCCACGCACCTGGCTTTGTGATCCAAGCACCTGCCTTTGTGATCCACGCACCTGCCTTTGTGATCCACGCACCTGCCTTTTTGATCCACGCACCTGCCTTTGTGATCCACACACCTACTTTTGTGATCCCGCAACTGCTTTTGTGATTCACGCACCTGCCTTTGTGATCCACGCAACCTGGTCTTTGAGATCCACGCCCCAATCTCCGTGATCTACACTCTTGACAGAAGATCAAGACAATCCTGCCAGGGAAGCGATCTAAAGCAAGAGCAAGAGAGCGCTATTGAGGCGCATCAGAGCGTGTAACAACAGCGTTCTGGAAGTCTTCAAGTCATTAGTGCCCAACGCCATTAAAGTGGGATGCGCTGGAGGGCATAACCGTAAGGCGTCTCTAACCGTTGTAACTCAAGTAATTTTAACTGTAGGCCGTCGTACGAGCATGCAAATCTTTGCTCTGTAATTCCTCAACAAAAAAGTTAATGATGCCCTGTCCAGTTGAATGCGCTTGAGCAAAACCCAGCCATTGAGTTTACGTACACACAGTGCGTAGTTTCTCAATTTTGTTGCTGTTGTAAATGTCTCAGAGCAGGGCACGAGGGCTGTTGTGTTCGTTACTTTATGTTAATGTCTCTCAGTTCTCTTTAGAAATACCTTCATTTTGTGCGGGCAGTGCAATGTTTTTATAACTTACGCAGGCAAACCTATTAATCTTCAGTTTGTTGAAAAATCACTGCGTAAAATTGAGTGAAATTCATCCAAAGAATAGAAATTTGTACCTAGTGGTACAACAACATCCAATTTGCCTACGTATTACTAATTACATTTTCATGGCGCTGAGAGGTTCCTCTTGATACAGTATAATATATTGCACAGTACATGGTAGAGTTAAAATTGGACGGAACATGCAGCGCAACGTAAATGAAGCTCAACGGAGGAATCAACTCCGCAAATATCGGTGCAAGATTCTATATTATAAAGCATTGCTTATGTTGCGGCGGTTTCCAAACTGCAAACTCCACTTTACTGAAAGACTTTCACTGCCCTGCTTTTCAATGTCTGGTATTTACTGCTCAGCATAACTCAAGAGATGATTCCAAAAAAGTGATGAACTGTGTGGTGCAACTTATTAATGGTTCCATGCTAGGTATCGGCGCAGGAACTACAGGCTATCAAAGAAGGTAAAACAATATTAAAAAATCAATCAAATTAATTATACGCACTTCTGAATAATGTACGTCAGACACAATGTCTGCGACTCTGATATTATTCAGTAACTTGGGTTTGATAAATGCTTTAAAACTTTGACTGAGACTACTAAATATTAAGTTTAATGCCAAACTCAAATTTTTAGTCAATTGTAGTAAACTATTTGGAAAATACTGAACATGAACTTGACCGTGCTTTCATTTAGATTTGATTAGGTATTTCTGAAAAATGAGTTTGCGACTTCTGGTCGGTCAGCAGCATTGTGAAAATTATCTTCGTGTACCACCAGTGGCGCACGTCGCAGTCAAAGTGTTAAGTTAATTAAATGAAGACTTCACACATGTGGCAAGTGAATTCATCTCCAATAACGACCCGACTTGGGTCAGCGATACCATTTACTCAGCGATACGAACTAAGGGTAGTGAATTTATCAGTCTTATATAGGCGTTAAATTTGCAGGTTCAAATCCTGTCAGACATCGTGCTTAAGTTAAACTGAAGTATAATATTTAACTCAACTTTAAAATCAAAGATTGGTAAAAAATTTATAAGTAGCAAACATTAACTGAGTATATCAAATATAATTAACTATATTAACTGAGTATATCAAATATAATTAACTACATAAACTAAGTATATCAAATATAATTAACTATAATAACTGAGTATATCAAATATAATTAACTACATAAACTAAGTATATCAAATATAATTAACTATAATAACTGAGTATATCAAATATAATTAACTATATTAACTGAGTATATCAAATATAATTAACTATATTAACTGAGTATATCAAATATAATTAACTACATAAACTGAGTATATCAAATATAATTAACTATAATAACTGAGTATATCAAATTAAAAGATTGCTGACAAATTTTCAGACGACTCGTCAGTGGGTCGCTTAATTAGCTCTTGGGAAAACTTGAGCACAACTCACCGGTGGGTCACATCGCAGCCAATGTGTTAAGATTCCACGAACTTTCATTTATGTGATAACTAATAAGAAAAATTGAGGAGATTTTTGTGGACTGAAGGGGAAATTGAAACACTCCAATTTGCTGTTTTGACTTCCGTTTTTTAACAGGTAGAATGCAAAAAAATAGAACAAGGTTAAATCATCCCTGCTCTTTTCTTGACTTCCGTTTTTTAGTAGCTAGCGACCTTTATTGTATTTGTGAAAACGTTCGTGGAAATGAGTTCTCCGGAGATGATATATATGAAACTGTTATCCGTGTCAGTTGTTTGTTTTTTGAGTAATTTCAACCACGACTGAAACGAAAGAAATTATTTTTTATAACTATTTTGTATAGAATTCAGTTTCCTGACCTCTAAATAACGTCTCGTAATTTTTAAACAGACTTTAGACGAGCGCAGAAGCGTGAAATTGAGGCATGCGTAAAGCCAATACCTATTTTCTGAAGTTCTGGCAATCAATTGGACCACCCATCGAACCTTCAACTCTATGCATTACAATTGGCCACACTCTTCCATCGTCATCCACGAACAAAATTACGATCAATTTACCAAGTATTGTCATTGATTTCTGCTGCTACCCAACAGTTCCGAGAGTCAGGTTGGTTCACCTCAAGTCACATGGCGAATTGCCGTCCTTTATAGAAAATAGAATTATTTACCTTTAAGTCCGTGAGCGTTTATGAAGTTCTGGTTTTGAGCTGGCCTTCAATTTCACCTGACCCACATTCGATCATCATGGCGTAAGTTGGTGAAACACTCGCGAAATAAGGTATTCTCTAACCAAATATTTACCAATTAATTTCCTTAGCATTGTTTTAAATAATGCAATTTGGGTGTTTTTGGAAATAAATTTTGCGTTGTTCGCGTAAAATGTGTTTCAAGAATGAAGCTTAGAATCTCTTTTGTGTCTAAATGCGTCACTTGCTACATTTTTTCAGCGCTGTGAGTAGAAAGCTCACCCCCTCACAGGTATACCTCAAGTTCAAAAAGTCGCCCAAAGTAATGCACGCAACACCTATAGCCAAATCGCTGTCAATAGAGGCTCACCCTACTTAGAAAATTTCAAAAATTGTAGATATCACATTACAACACAACCAAAAATTTAAAAAGTTGAAAACATCACATTTTAACACAATCAAAGATTTAAAACTTCTGGTAAAACGGGATTAGAAAATCCCGTGCTGTTAGTCTCTGCCCTATAACTTGCGTAATCTTGAATGTACTTTACATTTGTTACGGCCAGGGCAGCAAAACAAGCCCTCAAAAATGGTGATCGGGCTGCGTGCAATGGTAGGCGTGATACAGACATGGAATATTGAGTTTATATTCAGCACGACTCACTCGTTTCTTATATACATTCGATTAAGTCATTTCTGGGAACTACCTTCGGAAATTACTTCACATTACCTTCAGCATAAATGGACAGTTAAGGGCGTTCGTTGAAGTGATGATAACAGAATCCCCTTGGACACATGGAGTTAAAACTTCGGCCTCAGGATACAAGACGATATTTTTTGCATAAGAGCAAGTACGGGAGTTAAAAAAAGTACGAAAAATTTAAGAGTACACTGAAATAACTATAAAATCTGTTTCGATTTAGCACCGTCACTACAAGCTGCAAATATTCGGTCCGCGAATCTTGAGGATAAACGCAATAAGTAATTCCAATACAACTTGAATTTTCTAGAATTTGTTGGACTAAAGTAGTGAAGTAAATACGATGCAGAACTTCACTACCACTATGAAAAGGTGTTGCAGAAATAATTACTGAATTAAGATATTTTGGAACTGGAAGATATTCAATACCATAGTCCGACTCTCAAGTCACTTAACTCCACTAATGAATTTATGAGAAAATAAATATTCCGTATTTATTATCTCAGACGAAATCATCAGGAATGTTTCAGCTTTTCATCCGTTCATTTCCATTACTTCAAAAGCTTTTCAATTGATTCATTCCGGATATTTCAAAGAGTTCGAGTGAGTTTTCCGCTTTGGTCTGCCTCTGCCCTTCCATTAATCATTTTAAGCATCAAGCAATTATGCGCTGGTGATGGAAAATTCCTTCAGTATGTAGGCATTTGCTCTGACAGGTGAGACTAATGGTTATTGCTGCTCGAAGATCTGATAAAAGATTACGACTTGTGCTAGCATGTTGGACAGAAGTCCAAGTATTTCAAATGTGTTTTTACTCTTTTTCCCTTTTGACATTCGTATAAAAAATGCGATGATGTCTGTGAGTCTTCATGAAACTTGATTTAAAGCTTTGTAAACGTAACAAAAAGACTTGGAAACTTTCTCCAGGCTTTTGCTATTCATTTCCAAGCCCCTGCATTTTAATCCTCTGTTGGTTCACTAACATTTTAAGGCGCAGCGAGAAGACAAAATAAAGTTGGTTTCGAGTGACCATCATATTGAGAAGAATTAAAGAAGTACCCACTCGTGATTGAATGTTAGTTCTACATGAGGTCTGTTGTTGATGAATTACAGTACTATATAATACGCTTCAGCTTATGGCAGCCATGAATAATATCCCTTAGGATTTTTTGAGACATACGACACAGCTTATGGCAGCCATGAATAATATCCCTTAGGATTTTTTGAGACATACGACACAGCTTATGGCAGCCATGAATAATATCCCTTAGGATATTTTGAGACATACGACACAGCTTATGGCAGCCATGAATAATATCCCTTAGGATATTTTGAGACATACGACACAGCTTATGGCAGCCATGAATAATATCCCTTAGGATATTTTGAGACATACGACACAGCTTATGGCAGCCATGAATAATAACCCTTAGGATATTTTGAGACATACGACACAGCTTATGGCAGCCATGAATAATATCCCTTAGGATATTTTGAGACATACGACACAGCTTATGGCAGCCATGAATAATATCCCTTAGGATATTTTGAGACACACGACAGGTTTTTACTTTCTCATGTGCGTTAACTTGTCTTTAACAACGATGCACTTGTCATGGAGCTCGTGAGACCGGGGTAAAATCAATTGTTTACGTTTTGATTTTATTAAGACAATGTTTGAAAATAGATAAAAACTGTTCTCGTATGGGAATAATTTTAGAAGTTGATACTATAATTAGTGAAAAAACTATTTTGTTTTCAGGGAAGCGGCTTATTAAATATGCAACATAAGTTTTCAAATTGTATTCAATTTTTGAAGCTTTATCAAATTGGTGTACAATATGATTTTACTTAATCTGGCCTCATACCTTTAGCAAAATTTCGAACTGTATTATCAATTCAAAGTCTGATATTTATTACATTTACCTGTTTTATTGACTATGCACTACTGAAAAATTTGTTTGATGTTGTTCAAAAAATGTTTGCCTGAGCACGAGAAGCACGTTTAGTTCCGCTTGCGGTCGCAATCATATTGTACCTTCAAGAGTGATTAATATTTTTCTCTGACATTAAAACTCTAAAGGTAAGTAGATTTATTTAAATTAAGTAAAATACCCCATGAGACTCTCAAACAGCCTATCGAAGAGTTAATTTTGATTAAAAAAACTGTTGAATTTAGTCATTGTGTGAATACCAGACTTGAAAGTGGCCCGATTCTCACCGTAGTAAATATGAATGATAGTCAACGATTTTCTTCACACAGCATTGCCAAAACCAGAGTCGCTTTTTGAGGAGAGTCACAACCCATGTGCCGTGGTAGGTGAATAATTTCTAAGGATTTTTGACAACCTTTCTTCCTGAATGAACGCAATCCGAATTTAGTACGCAAACCACTAATATCGTAGCAGGAATCCCACAAATGCTTGTTGATAAAACAATCTACAAGGGAGCCGCAAAATCGCAAAAAATTAATAAAATTGTAGTTTGGATGGCAAATACGCAGTTTCTTAACCCACAAATGAGAGGCCAAAACTGGAGAATGGATTAAGTGATAATTTCACCTCATAGCGGCGTAGATGTCCGTCAGGCAGAGTGGCCTAGTTCCTAGTTCGGTTCCTAGTTAGTAACTTGGCTAGCAAAAGCCAGTTTGGCAACCCTGCGATGAACACCACGCCTCTAACTTGAGTGTCCTAAAATTCTGTGTTTTAGGGGTTATGACCCTGCATAAATGCCCTACAATTCATCACAGAAATGCAGTTATAATTTGATTGAACTGTACATGACTTTCCCCTTCGGCTAGGCCAACGGCATCTGCGAAACTATTCTAATTCTAAATTAATCAATATAAACCATTTATTTACCACAAGAGATACAGCATTAGATTGTTTCTTAAGTCTAGTACAATGGACACATTCAAATATAGCTACTTTTGAGCCCAAATAAGTTCAGCAACATCTACGACATCCTATCATCAACGCTATTCTAAGGGGTAAAATTATGCTAAACCTAATTCACTCAAACCAGTTGCGCACAAGACAGGTCAATGAATTGGTGCACTCAGGATTCCATCCTTAAATTTTAAGGTAAATAACCACAGACAAAAATTGTCGTTCTGGACTTAGTTTAAAGTTTCCAAAATTTTTGTTTCTCATTTCAGAAATTATGTAAAACGCCTTTCACGATAACCACGTGTTAAAAAATACAAAATTCGCCAAAAACAGTGATCCGTTTTAGAAAACGTCCACAGGCTTCTGAGAACCGCCGGTCTTCCCGAGAACCAGCCAGGTTCTCAATTAGACAATATAACTTTTTCACCGGGGCATCTATGGTTTTAGCCGCCTGTGTATACCCTCTGCACTGGGCGGCGAAAATTGCAGATCCCAGATTCTCAATCAGCCTAACTTATTTGCCGGGGCATCTATGATTTTAGCCGCCCAAGTGTATCCTCAGCACCGAGCGGCTCAAATCATAGATGCCGCGGCGAAAAGTTCGACAGAGGCGCAAGACCACCCAGTCAGCTGCAGGGCCTCCTCGCTGGGGCTGCCGTTTTGGCCTGCGTTTTTGTCGCATATGGCTGCCGTTTTTTGGCCCATAAAGCATGCGGCTTGCGACCATATCTACGCACCGTTAGACAGCTTCGTGAGCTCACAAAAAGCTCATTGTGTTTGTTAAAGCTACGGCGGAACATCGCCACGTGGCCGCGCGATATAGCACCCTGATAATAGAGCCGAGTCCGCTCTAAAATAGATTTGTGTTTGGCGCCGTATGATTGTTATAGCTCTCGTGATGCTCGCTGTGCACAACTGTATTAGCGGTATCGTGCATACGACTCACTTAATATTAACACTTTGACTGCGACGTGAGCTATATTTGGTTACTGAGGAAATTTTCATTATGCTATTGATCAACCAGTAGTCACAAACTAGATTTAAAAAAATTCTTAATTAAAGGTTAACCAAAACATGGTTCAGTTCATGTTTGGTTTTTCGACATTGCTTACTACAATTGACTTTAATTTGAATTGAATATTAAACTTCAGTTTTACCTGCCTCAGTCAAAGTATTAAAGGGGACAAATTGAAATCGCCTTGCGTATTTCGCGTGGTATTACTAGGGACATATATGTACGTTGGGGAATTCTGGTATCCAAAATACGAAATAATTGGTGTTTCTATTGCCAAAACACTGGTATTTATGCTATAAAATTAATGGCATCTGTGTTAAAAAATTACTGAGATTTATGCTACAGAATACCAGGTACGTTTAAAAATTACTGCGTCTACGTCACGAGATACCTTGAATGGTATGTATATTACAAAATAACAGGTATCTATGTTAAAAAATTACAGGCATCTATGACAAAAAATAACTGGGATGTATGTTGCAAAATAACTGGTACCTATGTTAGAAAATTATTGGCATCTGTGTCATAGAATAACTGGTATGTATCAAAATAACTGGGTTCCTTGCTAAAAAATTACTGGCGTCTAAGATATGAAATAACTGGTTTGTGTGTTACAAATAACTGATATCTGTGTATGTTAAAAAATTGCTGGCATCTATGTTAAAAGATAACTGGTATCAATGTTAAAAAACGACCGGATGAATCCTAGAAGACGGTGTGTCCTGAGGTGATACGTTGTTTATTGCTCGTTCTCTGGATTCTTGTTTCCAATCATCATTATCACAATTTCAGAGATTGCTTCGTGTCTTTACAAATCCCTAGCGTGCGGACTGCGATGCGTTCTGCCACACGCAAGCAATATTCTCCTCACCATTTCATTTGCAGTGGATTGTGAAAACTTCATTTTTGGAGATTTTCAAAGATGTAGTCTTACTCCAGTCATAGTACTATGGCAACAAAGTTCTCATGTTTATTTGAAATTGAAGAGACGGTCGCTCTTCTGAACGTAACGTGGCATCTTTATTTGTACGTGTCTTATGTTAACTCAGGTAGGATTGAAATGCTGAACGTTGATTCAGGATTGATATGCGTGCATAGAGTAAAACTCTACTACAAAACGCAGAAAAGATGGTTGTGTCTTCTAGGTTAAACTAAATCTAATGGTTGCATGTGAGGCATCTAATGAAGCTTTGCGAGCACAGAGATAATGATATTTACAAACATGAACGCTAACACTGCTTGATTCATTCGTAAAATAATGCATTAGCTCATGCGACTTTCCACTTATCCCTCCGAAGGTAATCATTTCCTACAGTGATAACAAAGTTTTCCGAACAGAAATACAAGGAATTCAATTCCATGGGATTCAACCCGATAGAGATTCAACCCCACGTTATGAGGCAGTGGAAACAGTGCTCTCTCCTTGCAATAAAATTGTCACTAGCGGGACTGAAAGAAGGGTGGGCCTGGCACACTCACGCTCGTGTGTGGAGCTTAAGTTCGCTAGCATGACATGAGGCATGAGAGGTGTCTCTTATTATAATTATCATTGCTGACACGCGGCCGGCGGTGCGGCAGCGTGTGCGGTCGCCACGGTGCAGGAAACAAGGTAGAGTAAATCCTATGGGGGAGAGTACACCTCCTCTTGTGCGCTAGCCAATAGAACGACTATATTTCAAGCAAACTTCATGACGTCACCATTGCGACGTGTCGTTAGGCCAATAGCGTTGCCTGATTTGGGGCTAGCAGTGTTGCCAGATGCAATATGAGCGCTGCTATTGGTTCGTTGCCATGACGTCAGCATTGCCACACGGTCGACGAAAAAAGGCTTGTTTGACCATACCTTGTTTCTTCTACCGTGCCCTGTGTACCTCAGAACGATCCCTGATTGAAACTCTACGAGTCTACTGCACGTCACTCCGATTATATATTCTCCGCAGAAGTAGATAGAGGGTAAATCAGAGAATTGCACCTCGTCATATTAATCCCGGTTGCGCAATAACTGGCGTTAGTCTATCGAAATGTATGACATCTGTCTAACTGACACCCATGTTGCAAAAACCTGGCCTCAATGTTATAAAGCAACTGACATTTCTGCCACGAAATAACTAGCATTAATGTTACGAAACAGCTGGTACCCATGTTCCGAAACAATGGCGTTTCTTTTGCGAAATAACTAGTATCAATGTTACGAAACAACTGGTATCCATGTTAGATAATAAAAAAAAGGAATGCATGGCGTTAACTTCGGAAGATATACAAGTACCAGTTGTTTCATTAGAGAACGTGACACAAGAAGTAATTTTTGTGCAACGTACAACGCTATAGAACCTATGATTCAATTTACCTATTGAAAGGTCTACAAATGATAACTTAATTTATTTAGTATTGAAACTCTATTTCAACATGTAGAGAACAAGCCAGCGTGAACAGTTGATCAAAACGCACGTAAACATTTTGGAAGATATTCGACCAAAGCTACGCAGAAAACGATACAAGCGTTAAATTAGAAAAATGGAAATATCTTCTTGCTTGTGTGCAGTTTTCACTGAAAAAGAGCTACGAGTTTAATCAGCATTCGTAAATCAAAGCTGAGAGACGTGTATGTTGTGTACAATATATAATAGATTGTGCTCAGTTATTTCACTTGTAATTCCCAGATACCCCAAAACGACGAAATCAAAGGCAATGATTTTCAGCATCTCCGACGTTACAAGGATTAAAATATGCTTCGTGGAATGAAGTTTTACTTGAGACTCCGTAGGTCTCTTGGGTAAACATTGATTCAGAAGTTGGGAATGTACGAGAAAGAGCATTGCCAAGCTAAACTATTAATACTCAACTTGAAAAAGACAGTAACGTTTATCCGATTACATTTAAGGATATAGAATTTCTGGAGTTTGACTACCTCACGATTTTTTCGAAAAATATCAGGGAAACTTGAAAAATACCACGAATAAAATGTGTTTTAAATTTAATTTTATATAAATTGCGCACGTTTCATAAATATCGGGCGATATTTGAAAAAACTATACGCGTCTATTTCAACAACTTTGGCTTTTCCTCCGATTTTATTAGACGAAAAGGTAGCATAAACAGCGAAAACCTCCCTAATGAAATTAAGCCAATCAACATTCAACAACTGTATGATCATTTAGATTCAAATGTTCACAGAGCACAGTCATAGAAAGTTCCAAGCGCAAATAAAAGTTATTAAATTTCAAAATTTGTGCGATCGAAAGATGGCTTCCCTCAAGAAGCTCTTCCTCCTTGCGGATGCAAGAGTAAGACATTTTCGTCTATGAAAGTATTTGGAACACCCCTCAGCGAGATACAACTATTGTATCTATGGGAATTAGCGCTCCCAGGGGGGAAATGTGAGGGTCCGAGCTGAGAGTTACGAAGGCTTTCTTTTTGTTGAAATAAAATATTTTTTGATTTGTTAAGGATCACCTTTTTTTCGGTTCACTGCTGTACTGTTTTACATCACTTACTACTTTCTTCTTTAACTTTTATCTTGTTTCATGATCTTTCTCAACTTACTGTTGCTATGCCCTTTCTGCATAGATTCCGCATTCCCTTATCTCCATACTAAATGGTGCCTTACTCCTTCCTCCTTCCTCTCTTCGAAACGCTTTTTTTTGGTAACAGTTAAGGAAGCCTAAACTGACATACAATCTAATAATCTAATCAAATATTTGGAACACCTAAATTTTAAAGCCAAAGCATTAAATTGCACGGGGGAGCCACATTTTACACTATTACAGTAGTCAGAAATAAATTGTAACACTGCAAATATACAAACAGCGACACTTCAGTATTCAATGAATGTTCGCGGTCTTAAGTAAGAGTACTAACGAACATGTTTCTTTTTTACTGAAAATAAAGAAGAAAATTAGGAATTTATATATAATAAAATGTGTTCCAAATTCAAATTTAACATATACCTTCTGTGCTAGTTTCATAAAAATTGTACTATAATTAAAAAAATTATACGTGGTATAGTTAAACTCCAGAAACGTCAAAAATATCCTCGACAGCCCTAAATCCATCCTCCGTCTAAGTCGTGAATAGCTGATGCTAAAAAATGCAATGATTTTGATTCAATTCGTTTCTCATCAAAGATAAAGAAGTTCAACTAGGGACCTATAAACAATTTTTCCAAATCTATTACAGTTTTGATGAATAGTACCTCTGTCAGTGACTGTACAGGTAGGTATTAAGTGAAGTTTCGTCCTCAGTTTCGTTCCTCACTCAGCACGAGTAATGGATGTGTCAGAGTTTTTAATTGATGTTCCTAGTACATATTTCATATAAACTCTTCTAATCGAAGTATTAACGGTGAAAAAAATTAAAACTGTAATTAATAACGCAACATTCGATATATTTTCAGTCCTGAACTAATATGGTTAGTCCAGGACGTTTATTAGAGCATGAAATCAAATTAGAAAAGATGATTTCCAATTAAATAAACTCAGCGTGCACGTTTCAGGAGCAGATGGGTTTCAACATCTCGATTCGATGCGTCCAGAATCATTGTTGCGGCAGGCGTTCAGAGTTTAGTGGCGAGCCTTGAAAAGTTTCCATCTGCGCTCCATTTAAGCGATTTATTGCAGCTTTTCTTCAATGTGAGCGAGGATCTGAGAGTGCACGGAGTTCCGCTCGAGATCAATTTAATGAAATTCAGCTCTAGAGCTAAATTGTAGCCGAAGGCATGCGCCAGCAGCTGTCTATGCTGGTCCGTTCATCATCTGCTGCGCCTCATGTGATGTGCGCACTGACCGACTGGTCTTTTTTCCATGCAACAGAATATATCAATTTTTCAGTTCACCCACGGATAGTATCCAGAAATTGGAATAATTATTCAGGATCAAGTACCATTTTTCCTCTCTTTAAACGCTTAGGAGAAATAGAGAAAGATTCGCTGAAAGCGCAAATATTAGAATAGTTGTTAGTGGTCAAGTAATTTTTATCCTCTCTTTTAACCATGAAGAAATTGATCGGAGGTAAATATTCTGCGACAGTAGATTCTGTGAACCTGATGGGTAGAACTATGGAGAAACTTTCCAGAGTAATAACAATTTTACTTTTCCCTGCTTAAATAAAGTTCGCCACGTTAGTCTGGAGATAGCTCAGCGTGTAGAGACTTTCAAAAAACAGTCCCTACCTCATGCAGAGTGGTGCCGCAGACGTGAATGATTCGAACTTGGCAACTTATTCACGCCCTGCAATTAATAAAATCGAGATGATTTATTTCGACTTCAGTATTTGCTGAGCTCTGTGTGTTGAACAATTCGAAAAAAATTTCAATGTATGTATTCAACACATTTTATGTCCTGGGGCAGAGAATATCAAAGACTTGATGAAGTTTGTGTTAGAATCAGACACGTGATGTGCGTTCTGAACTCCTAAGTGTTCCACTACCAAATAATCTATCCTACGCCTAGCTACACTTTCCAATGCTGCGAATGATCGATCATATGCCTCCCGAAGTTACTCAATGACACGAGCTTACTGACTCTATCAAATACACCTTGGCAGCGAAATGATAGAGTAACCCACAACTTCGGGCCTGCAGTTCCCTCAATTTAACACTTTGACTGCAGCAGGTAAAACTGAAGTTTAATATTCAATATAAATTTAAAGTTGATTGTAATCAGTAATGTTGGAAATAGTATACATTAACTGGATCATGAAATCGTTTAGTTTTGATTTAGCATTTAAGAAATTCGAATTTGCGACTACTGGTCGTTCAGCAGCGTTATGAAAATTCCCTCCATATACCACTGGAGGCTCACGTCCCAGTTTAAGTATATAGATGTGGACCTTATAATGTAAAACAACGCAAGCTACAAAGGGGAGCCTTTGGGTCCACTTAAAAGGCTCATTTTCTGAAAATGTTTGTTGTCACGGCGGTTCAGTTTACAGTGGGCGTTCCAAGTCGACTTAGAAGAACTTACAACCGGTACTAAAATTCTTCTGATTTAATTTAGATGAACGCACAAATGGCCGAATGAGCATCTCTGGGTCGACTCGGATGAACTTACGGTGCTACTATAGCGTGAGGTCTACTGCCATATACCACATACCCAGGTGCAGTTTGAGATGTACAAATTAAATGTTTATCACTAAAATGAATGCATGGAATTAAGTAATATCATTTGGTAACCTAACCTATACTCACGCTATATTACTAGCAAGTGGTAGACCTCGCGCTATAGTACTACCTAGTGGTAGACCTTGCGCTATAGTACTAGCTAGTGGTAGACCTTGCGCCATAATACTAGCTAGTGGTAGACCTTGCGCCATAATACTAGCTAGTGGTAGACCTTGCGCTATAGTACTAGCTAGTGGTAGACCTCGCGCTATGGTTCTAGCTAGTGGTAGACCTTGCGCTATAGTACTAGCTAGGGGTAAACCTCGCGCTATGGTTCTAGCTAGAGGTAGACCTCGCGCTATAGTACTAGCTAGCGGTAGACCTTGCGCCATAATACTAGCTAGTGGTAGACCTTGCGCTATAGTACTAGCTAGAGGTAGACCTCGCGCTATAGTACTAGCTAGTGGTAGACCTTGCGCTATAGTACTAGCTAGAGGTAGACCTCGCGCTATAGTACTAGCTAGGGGTAAACCTCGCGCTATGGTTCTAGCTAGAGGTAGACCTCGCGCTATAGTACTAGCTAGCGGTAGACCTTGCGCCATAATACTAGCTAGTGGTAGACCTTGCGCTATAGTACTAGCTAGAGGTAGACCTCGCGCTATAGTACTAGCTAGTGGTAGACCTCGCGCTATGGTTCTGGCTAGAGGTAGACCTCGCGCTATAATACTAGCTAGGGGTAAACCTCGCGCTATAATACTAGCTAGAGGTAGACCTCGCGCTATAGTACTAGCTAGCGGTAGACCTTGCGCCATAATACTAGCTAGTGGTAGACCTTGCGCTATAGTACTAGCTAGAGGTAGACCTCGCGCTATAGTACTAGCTAGTGGTAGACCTCGCGCTATGGTTCTAGCTAGAGGTAGACCTCGCGCTATAGTACTAGCTAGTGGTAGACCTCGCGCTATAGTACTCGCTAGAGGTAGACCTCGCGCTATGGTTCTAACTAGAGGTAGACCTCGCGCTATAGTACTAGCTAGTGGTAGACCTCGCGCTATAGTACTTGCTAGTGGTAGACCTCGCGCTATGGTTCTAGCTAGTGGTAGACCTCGCGCTATAGTACTAGCTAGTGGTAGACCTCGCGCTATAGTACTAGCTAGTGGTAGACCTCGCGCTATAGTACTAGCTAGTGGTAGACCTTGCGCTATAGTACTAGCTAGTGGTAGACCTCGCGCTATGGTTCTAGCTAGAGGTAGACCTCGCGCTATAGTACTAGCTAGTGGTAGACCTCGCGCTATAGTACTAGCTAGTGGTAGACCTCGCGCTATAGTACTAGCTAATGGTAGACCTCGCGCTATGGTTCTAGCTAGAGGTAGACCTCGCGCTATAGTACTAGCTAGAGGTAGACCTCGCGCTATAGTACCAGCTAGTGGTAGACCTCGCGCTATGGTTCTAGCTAGAGGTAGACCTCGCGCTATAGTACTAGCTAGTGGTAGACCTCGCGCTATAGTACTAGCTAGTGGTAGACCTCGCGCTATAGTACTAGCTAGTGGTAGACCTCGCGCTATAGTACTAGCTAGTGGTAGACCTCGCGCTATAGTACTAGCTAGTGGTAGACCTCGCGCTATAGTACTAGCTAGTGGTAGACCTCGCGCTATAGTACTAGCTAGTGGTAGACCTCGCGCTATAGTACTAGCTAGTGGTAGACCTCGCGCTATAGTACTAGCTAGTGGTAGACCTTGCGCTATAGTACTAGCTAGTGGTAGACCTCGCGCTATAGTACTAGCTAATGGTAGACCTCGCGCTATGGTTCTAGCTAGTGGTAGACCTCGCGCTATAGTACTAGCTAGTGGTAGACCTCGCGCTATAGTACTAGCTAGTGGTAGACCTCGCGCTATGGTTCTAGCTAGAGGTAGACCTCGCGCTATAGTACTAGCTAGAGGTAGACCTCGCGCTATAGTACTAGCTAGAGGTAGACCTCGCGCTATAGTACTAGCTAGTGGTAGACCTCGCGCTATAGTACTAGCTAATGGTAGACCTCGCGCTATGATTTTAGCTAGAGGTAGACCTCGCGCTATAGTACTAGCTAGCGGTAGACCTTGCGCTATAGTACTAGCTAGGGGTAAACCTCGCGCTATGGTTCTAGCTAGAGGTAGACCTTGCGCTATAGTACTAGCTAGGGGTAAACCTCGCGCTATGGTTCTAGCTAGAGGTAGACCTTGCGCCATAATACTAGCTAGTGGTAGACCTTGCGCTATAGTGCTAGCTAGGGGTAAACCTGGCGCTATGGTTCTAGCTAGAGGTAGACCTCGCGCTATAGTACTAGCTAGCGGTAGACCTTGCGCCATAATACTAGCTAGTGGTAGACCTTGCGCTATAGTACTAGCTAGGGGTAGACCTTGCGCCATAATACTAGCTAGCGGTAGACCTTGCGCCATAATACTAGCTAGTGGTAGACCTCGCGCTATGATTCTAGCTAGAGGTAGACCTCGCGCTATAGTACTAGCTAGCGGTAGACCTTGCGCTATAGTACTAGCTAGGGGTAAACCTCGCGCTATGGTTCTAGCTAGAGGTAGACCTTGCGCTATAGTACTAGCTAGGGGTAAACCTCGCGCTATGGTTCTAGCTAGAGGTAGACCTTGCGCCATAATACTAGCTAGTGGTAGACCTTGCGCCATAATACTAGCTAGTGGTAGACCTTGCGCTATAGTACTAGTTAGAGGTAGACCTCGGGCTATAGTACTAGCTGGTGATAGACCTCGCGCTATAGTACTAGTTAGAGGTAGACCTCGGGCTATAGTACTAGCTGGTGATAGACCTCGCGCTATAGTACCAGCTAGTGGTAGACCTCGCGCTATAGTACCAGCTAGTGGTAGACCTCGCGCTATAGTACCAGCTAGTGGTAGACCTCACCCTATGGCAGCACAGAACTCACTGTGTCGGGAACAGCGAAGACGATGGAATTTTTAAATCTTGCCCTTGGCTGAAGTGCAGCTTGACAACACCGACCATGCCGAGCGCTATAAAGGTCACGGTCACGGGATCACGCTGAACTCGCTGGCCATTCCTTTCATGAAAAGTATGAAGATTAAAAACAAGTGTTCGTAAGTTTTATCAGGTAAACCGTTGTTCAAGTTTAAAATTTTGGTTTTCGGTTGCTCCATTTTGCCTTACATGTTGTAAGCGTAGGATTGAGTGATGTAAGACTGACTAGCGTTGTGTGACTCAGAAACTAAGACGTTGTTTTCAAGTACACTAGAAAAAACTACAAGTAGTTACTTGTACCCATAGAAACTCCCAAAACTCCTTACTCTCCCAACTCCCAAAACTCTTCCGTAATCCCAGGAGCAACCAATATTAATCCACACATTCTAAATTCATCACCATTTCACATCGAAGGATTTTAATAAAGTCCGGTAATACGTTTCCAAGTTCTAAAATTTATACTGCACGTAATATGTTCACCGCGTTTCCCCGGTGATTTGCGGTTGGTTTACTTAGGTTATTAGCAGCAGCATTGGGAAATTGACTTTACTAATCGAATACATTTTTTTCCTTCCTAATATATGTGAAAAATATATTTGCAAGACATTTCACCTCGTATGGCCACATCAATTCTTTAAAATGGTTGTGATGCAAATGAAACATCATTCTTTTATACCGGTGTGCGAATGAGCATTTACCGAATGGTACACATATATGGCCCAATACGCGGGGAACGTGTTAAGTCCTATAGAGGTCTCAGCTTAGGATCACTCTACGCGCGTTTCTCCGTCGACGTACCCGCTATTCTCTTACTGAGAGGTTATGATTGAGGCACAGAGCTACTGCCAGCTCAGCAGCTGCCGAATACGCGTAATTTTCATATCATAGAGTCGATTTTACCATAATTAGGTATGAAAAATTGGCGTTGTCTAAAACGGCCCTGCTCGCCACTGATGTGAACGTCTTGGCTTCTGAAGCCAAAATTTGGAATCCATCGGCCGTTTTTCGCAGTTTAGCGGAGAACTGGCGGTTGAGTTCACCAGGGACTGTCCCCTAAAATCTTTTAATAACAAATAAGAAGGCTACGGAAAGGTTTTCACAGTTTTTGGAATACTTTCTAATCTTGAAATAACTTTCCACAATTTTCGCTAAATTATGGTGTGACTGCCGTGTTTTTTCCTGAACGAGTGCCTGTTCATGCGAAGAGTTCTATATGTTTTCAATGATATTTCTGCGTCCTCAGGAGGGCACAAATATTGTATGTATGGGAATTAGTGCTTCCAGGGGGAGATGAGGGGTCCCAAACTGAGGATTTGGTTGGCTTTCCTTTTGTTGAAATAGAATAGGTTTTGTTGTGTTACAGACCTATGTTTCACGCTTCGCTGTAGTACTTTTCTCAGCCCCATTTCTTTCGTCTCCTACCTGCTTCTTGTGTTATCTACTTCTCGCAATTTTGCTGTTTTAATGCAAAGGGTGAGGGACACTTACTGTACGTAGATTCTCCGTTCCCTTAACTTCAAACGAAATGGTGCCTCCCTACTTCTTCTCTTGGGAATCCTGCGTTGTAGTTAGGGAGGCTTAAAGTAAATTATAATATAATCTATTAACACTTTTGTTAATACATACTCTAAACTCGCTAAGTAAATTTCATTTGGTTTCTTACCATGAATTTTTGCTTCAAATTTACCCTCGAAAATTAACAAACGTTTGTCAATTGACAAACATTGACGAAAATTGATAAATTGACAAACCTTTTAAGATTTAATCCCTTTTGATATGTGACTAAATGCTATTTTGGATTTCTCAATACGACAGCCCCTACCTCTCTTACCCGAGCACTGTCAGTTTACCACTCTCTACAGCGGTCAAATAATATTCTCTCTGCCGAATGCAAAGTTGAATTTGTCATGCAACTTAAAATTCGTGTATTATATTACACTCGTTCAACTCTATACTGTAATTGAATGATATACTCTACTCCGTAGCGAATTTGAATTTTTTGTGCAACTTAAAATTAGCGTATCATAATTACTCTTGTTTAACTCTCTACAGTAAATGACTAATACACTCTACTCTGTAGAGAATGTGAATTTTTTGTGCAACTTAAATTGGCGTATCATAATTACACTTGTTATCCCAACTTCACGCCTAAACTTCACGTTTTTCACCTAGCTGGAGAGCTTCCAGATGTGGTTAGTCCTCCCAGGCATACTCACCCTGATACAAAAATGTTAACTATGGAATGATTATGTGAAATCTAATTAATTTCTGGTTCAGGATGTATAAACAATCCCAGCTGAACAGTCTGAACAGCACAGTTGATTGATACTGTAGGAAGAAAATGGTCTAAATTATAGGGTGATAACAATAAAGAAAATTGTAATGTACTAATTACCCACGTAAAATTGGGACTACAAAACACCCCACATCAAAAATTTAAAACTTCCCCGAGATAAAGGCATCAAATATACGGAACGTACACAAGACCATGTAGAAGGAACGTACATAGGAACGTACGCTTGTTTCATAAGTCGAGTATTTGAGTATGTATGGTAATTAAACTTCCACCACATCTCTTCCCTTCGCAGAATGACACCGATGGTTTGAGCTGTTGTGCAGAAACAAATATTCAGTGAAAAAATGTCCGCATTCCAAACCCGAACTTTTACCTTACTTCCAGCTTAGAAGGGCCCGCAGCAGAGATGTTATCGCGGCCCAACCACCGCTTCTGCATTAAAAGATTCCGTCAAAATAACAAATCGCTTGGGTTTTGATTACTATCCGCAATAGAGTGTGAAGTTTAGAGAGGTACGTTGAACGATGACCTTATGATACGTAGGCCTAGATCACCACCACCCCATCACCACCACCACCACACGAAGAAGCTGATGTCTCTATCAACCAAACTTGTTTGGTGGCTCCATACACCGTCGCCGGACAGCTCTCCACTCCTCAAGCATGGACTGCACCTCTCATCATATTGAACCCGTCACCGCAGCTGTGCCTTGCCACCTTACGGCACCGAGTATCCGTGATACCGTTATGGCTTCCTTCCAGAAATATGAAGACGAGGAGCTTTCCGATTTTCGTAGCGGGATCTGGGCGCAAGCGGGGGAATTTCGAGCGACTGTACGAATGGCTTCATTGTGACTCGCCGATACAACATTTTTGCCGGCAAAAAACCCTCGTTAGCGACGCCTGGATAGCAAAACAAAACAAAAAGTTGGCAGGTTTTCGCAGTCCAGCCATCGTGGTCTCGTCGCCCTTCACTCCCGGGATCTTTTACCACACCTGTCCAGGTATCTGTGCACAGGTAAGCTTGCTAACTCCAATCTTGGCACTATCTCCCATGCTTCAAAATCATGCCATTGTTTCCCGTGCTTAATTTTAGTTACTGAATATACTGCACGATGATATAAATTCTCTTGAATTTTTCCACGCATGCTTTGGCACAAATTGTCTCGCATGCTGTAAACAACTTTTGTGACTGAATATAGTGCACAAAATATAATTATTCTTAACTTTATTTCAACGCATGACTAAACCTTTCAATTTCAATCCAGCTTTCAGACATTATAATGTGAGTTCCGATGAGATATGTATTACCTCGGGTGTACTTTCATTCAGCTATTTGTTCTGTAGGTTTTATATACCTTAAACTGTATTTCTGTTCTTCTTTCTGTACTCGTTTATTTATCCCATGTCTGCTTATCCATGTGCACTCACAATATTAATTCTTCCCATGTCTGTTTAACTAGCTCAAAACATTTACTCACACCTGTCTGTATAGCCATGTGTACTTGGGATCTTGATCCCTTCCTTTATCTCTGTAGTCAAATTTATTCCCAATATTTATTCATATTGCGTCTGCTTAGGCATATTTATTTATATAATTTATTAATTCATATCGGTTTAGTCATATGGAGCCATTATAGTCAATTCATCTCATGTCAGCTCAGTCATGTCCTTTCGTCACAGCAATGACAGCGGTGCCATGTCGACTCTGCCATGTTCCCACACGTCGACACAAAATGTCCATCTGACGTCCGTTCGATCGACCCTCGAAGAGCCTGCGTTCCTAGGACCATCGCATGCTTATCTCGCCTCACACTCTCAACGTAAGTCAGAACTTACGCTAAGATGCACGTAAATTTTTACTCATTTTACAGAGTGGAGCACAAAAACCCGAATGCTGTCATGAAATGCAGTTACTCAGAAGTTAGATACATTATTTCCGATGGTTTCCCTTGGACAGGGGTTTGTATCAGTGATACGCTGATTACCAGTTTAAAGAATAGAGTTCGGAGTAAAGAATAGGGTTTGTGTGCCACACCTTGTTTAGTACTATAGCACGCGAGGGAAGTGTGCACCACGACACACTGTGCAGTTCATTGTGGTGTGTTCGTATCCAGTGTGGTGTTTGTGCTTGATTCCCTTCCTGCTTGATTTCGTGCAATGGGTGCTTCGTGCCTTGTGTGCTTGATTCCCTTCGCCGTGGCTGCTGTGTAGCACGGTAGAGGAAACAAGGTAGTGTCATTTCTGTAGGGTAAAATACACCTTTTCTTGTTCGGCTTGCCAAAAGAACGACTTTATTTCAAACGAACTGGATGACGTCACCATTGCGACATCTAGTTAGGCCAATAGTGGTGCCAGACTTGGGGCTAGCAATGTTACCAGATTAAATATGAGCGCTGCTATTGATTCGTTGCCATGACGTCGGAATTGCCACACGGTCGACGAAATAAAGACTTGTTTGACCTTACCTCGTTTCTTCTACTGAGCTGTGTGATACATGGAGAGGTTCAGCAAGAGTATCCACACTTGGCATTGCCTGTCATACCTGGAATGTGACAAAAGTATTGTATTGGTTATAGGAACAATGCATGAAAATTCTCGGTTTAGTTCTTATAAAATTCTGGCACAGAAATTTTTTCTCGATTAGTGTTCTCGTGCCAAAAAATGATGACATAACTCTATCTCAAACAGTTCCGTTTACTAAAAAAATAAAAAAATGAAGTAAATATACTTGATGCAATAATTTATAATTAATTGAACGGCAGTTACCCTAAGTTTATGTAATAAGCGTTGGTACAGGCTTCTCTAGTTCTTAAATTTCAACTAAATTAATCCCTGAGATGCGGACCCGGAACATATTTAACTGCGAATAAATTGCAAATAAAAAACAGTAAGTTACAGTTTCATGCAGTGTCTGGTCATCTACTTACCAGGGTGAGACGCTGAATTAAGGCTATCCAGATACTCTTTATTATGAGTGCATCGAGTTTTTACCACTAGCTGTACTCTCCTCGTGAAAAGCACTCGTTTCAATTTCGAATGTACCTTGAAAGCTCACATCATGGTTGTATATTCAAGAATTTAGTGGCATGGAACGAAAATGCAGGCAGGATATTTTAGCGACCAGGTAGTTTATTTTTTTTTTCTTCGAGAAATACAGAGAGGGAGTGGAAACAGAAACTCGACTTAATCATCTATATTATGAAAACTCAAATTGTATGGTTTGCTCGTTTGAGTTTTTTCCAGTTCAAGAGAACACAAGCAGGGAACATAAGTGAACAAAAATACGTATTTTCGTCTCTAAACTGCCAAGTCTTTTGTTCCAGTTTTATCCAAAAGAAAATGGATCAAGTCAACTCATTTTAATGCTGGGCGAAAGACGGTATTTATCGTGCGCTTTCTTTCCTTCACAACTGCATGATTAATAATACATCATTAGAAGTTCTCCTTCGGACTTTATTCAAACTCAATTAAAATATTCCTCTCGATTTCGGAGGAAATTGAAAAAAATAATTAACTACATATGTTGCAAATGGGCTTCGGATAACTTTCTCTGATTCACAAGAATAGTAATTGAATTGAAAAATCGTGCGCTACAGAAAATAAGAAAGTTGAAGCGCTGCAGAAACGCTCGCTCTTGAAGGAACCATATTGCTCTTGAAAAAAGTTGAGTGTGTGGGCAACCATAAGACCCGCAGGATCGGCGAATGCAGCACAGAACTGCACTGTCACCAATCCAACATGTTCGCTACTGAATCGTTACATCCTTGAAGGTGTAGGGCTTTGCAGTGCACTTATGTCCAGCTCTACAGTGTATCCTATAAAACTGACCGCAGTTGTCTGGCTTTTTTTGTATTTAGCGGGTAGGAAGATAGAGAATTATAATGTACCTCACCTTGAAAGTGTTTTTGCAGGGCACATATGCCCAGCTCTACACTGTTTCCTTTATAACTGGCCAAAGTTGTCTAGCTTTTGTGTTTTGGAAAGATAAAGAATTATAATATACCTTATCTCATGCACGGGACCTCGGTCATCACAATCTTTCCCCTTGGGCACTTGGTGGTAACAGCGTCTCCGGAGCTGGAAGAACTCCCGTTATCGATGGGTGACGCAATTTCTTTTGATTGAACCGTAATCAAGTCGATTTTTTTAAGATTAGGTTTTACGTCAGGAGAATTGGATAACCTCTAACGAAACTCGGATCATTTTAAACAATTTAAATTATTCATTTACCACAAGCGATACAGTAGCAGATTGTTTCTTAAGTCTTGTACAATGGTCACATTAACTAAACTCTGAGGATGGTCGTCAATTTTAACAATTTAAAAAATTTATTTACCACAAGCGATACAGTAGCAGATAGTTTCTCAAGTCAAGTACACTGTTCACATTAACTAAACTCTGAGGATGGTCGTGTTTCGAAGCAGACGCACTGATGCGTTTGACGTTTAATGGAATTCGTCATGCGTGAGTGTTTTTTGGAGATCAAGATACGGCCTGCTTGTGCGGGATCACGGCGCGTTGCGCAAAAACTGCTGTTTCCTCGTTGTTTCTTATTGGCTTCCATTGCTTGGATGTCTCCAAAGCGCGAAAATAGCGGTGGGTCTCCTCTGGTTTTGTCGTGAGCTAATTTTTTTCAGTCATTTCGAATGTCATTCCCTCTTCGAAATTGTCGGAACGCATTTCAAACAGTTCGATGGTACAACGAATTTAAAGCTAGTCTCATGCAGTCACACGTGCATTCATGCACATTTTTGACATGAGATAGACAAGAAAAAATTGTTCCTAAAATTTCTTGAAGGTAATTTTTCTATGGTGAATCTGTAGCTTATAAAGTTCCTCAATTATTTGATACCTGAACCAAAATATCCTTTTGAAAGGGTCCAGCAATAGGTATTCGAATTCTTATGACAGGAGGATAACGCTTTTGAAAGAGGGATGGCTGCTTAGTTCTCTCGATACCAATGATTTGTTGAACAAGATCGTGTATGATCTGAGCAACCATGATGTGTACCGTGTAGGAACACGGCTGAAAACAATTCTAATATCTCAAAGTAACTAGAATTCGATTTTGAATTTTTAATGAATATCCAACGAAATTAAACAAATATATCAATGAAATACAGATATGAATTTTTCGGCGCTGCTGAACAGCTGGGACGCACTAATGTATCAAAATCAAAAATAAAATAACGAAAAGGACCCCACGATAAATATTTATAGTATAGTGATAGAATACAGAAAGATGGGGAAGTGACTCCTGATAATACCTCGCTTACCAAAGCCATTAGAACGACAAAAGAGGAATCAGGGTTGCCTTGAGGTTACGTGCGAGTACTCATACCCAAACCTAGAAGGAAACGAAATGCGATGAGGTTAAAAATTTTCCAGCAAAATCTACTTAACTTGAAAAACTCCTCCCAAGGACGAGGAGCGAGGATTTATAATTTAATGAACAATCTGCTTATATTTCCCTCCCTTCTCCTCTCATTTTTATGGAAACTAGACACATTTCCACTGAGAAAAACTGCCTTCGTCCTAAAATCGTAGCCTCTCCTCGGCCCACACTCCATGAATATCACTAACTCCATCGGAGCTCGGCTGTTTGTACACGGGACTGGATCTGAGAACTCATGTACAAGTACACGGGCTCCATCGTTAACAATGGTCCGTTGAAATATTGCAATCTAGGCCTGCCTGAGGGGAGATTCTGGGCGCTTAAGCAACCGTAATGAATGGCCAAGAGTGACTTACGAGAGCAGTTGCAAATGGCTTACATGTTCATGTGGAGTGCCTCCTCCCTGTACGATCTCTCGAAGGGAGCTGCGCTGGACAGTATGGCACATTTTTCACCTTTACCTATAAGTAACGGGCTGAATAAATAATACTTACTGATTCTCAAACGACTGAACAATTAAGTTTTATGTTCAGGGCACATCCTTAAAACAACAGTGCTCATTGCGATGGCAGGCCGTCTTAAGTAGAGCAAGCGTGGTCTGCATGCTGATGAAGCTCCATCCAGAACGGACAGTTGCTGCACCTTGTCTTGCTTCTGTGAATGTTTTGAAGGCTCCATTGTTATTGTTGTCTGCCCCTGCTGCTGCGTTCGTGGTTTTGGCAACTCATGCTAAAGTTGCTGCGTGATTGTTATTGCGACTGTTGCTCTCATATATCTGCTCCTGCTCGTAACCAGCTGCTACTTCTGTT
The DNA here is from genome assembly GCA_030386875.1 of Morinoia aosen. Taxonomy (NCBI): domain Eukaryota; kingdom Metazoa; phylum Arthropoda; class Malacostraca; order Amphipoda; family Talitridae; genus Morinoia; species Morinoia aosen. The sequence continues at coordinate 15,707,605 of CM059559.1, read as the reverse complement.
CCTATATATGAAGCTGTCGCTACTGCTTCTATATAGCTGCTGCGCCTGCTCTTATACAGCTGCTAATTCTGCTCCTATATACGTAGCTATTGCTACTGCTTATATCATGTAGCTGCTGCTCTTGGTCTTAAACAGCTGGTACTCCTGCTTCTGTATAACTGCTGTACAGTGCAGCTGTTAGCGTTGTAGAGAGATAAGTTTTCGGATGATTCCCAGTCTTTGTTTGGAAAAAAGTTGGAATTGCTCAACTTACAACTTTTTCGGATAAAATTATTGTTTAAAGAAAGATCACTATAGCGTTACGTGTTCTAAATTGAACAGGAGTTCATTTCGGAATGTACAAATAAGGTTAGAAAGCTAATTTTTTTAGAGATTTTAGTGCGAAATGCAAAGTCCTATATTAAGATAGTAACTCAAATTTTCAATGTGTAGCTCCAAAATGAAAGAAACTCCAGATATACATAGATACTAATCATTAGTTATCAAACATGTACAGAATCTGGCCCTTGTCTCGCGCTGTAGCTTTGAGAGTGGTATACTGGATACTTGTATTCGAGTCATTTTTATTTTGTTTCATATCTTCGGGGAAGAACGAGCAGTAAAGCAGTCAGGTGGTTGGAACAAGCAAGAAGATGTTAGTTAAACCTCAAAATAGCTTACCTAGGTTTATTATGCAGCACTCAGTGACAATTGATGAGCTCATTTATACACAGTATCTTCGAATTATTTTACCTCAAATGTCACTTACCGGAACTGGAAATTAGATTGATATTTTTGATATTAATATATATTATTAATCGCTGATGGAAAGGTTGTTGTACCGTCGGCTCACACAAATTTCGCCCGAACTAAACTAATTCCAAATTTTGACTAAAATATTGCACTATTTTTATTCATTCCTCCCATAATTTTCAGTTACGTACTAAGAGTGAAAAAACTTTGACAGCAAAGGCAATATGTTCGCTCTCCATTTCTTTATTAGAGACGGCACTTTTTAACTCACAATATCGTATTATAGGGTTGGGAGAAATCTAAGGATCACGCCTCGAACGGGTGATGAAGACTACTAATTTTGGTCGTGAATGACCAATGCTAGTTCTGACCTGCAGCCCGACTTGCTGTATAGCATTCTCTCTCTCCTCAGCAGCCACAACAGCCCCTACTTTCCAAACAGCGTCGAGCGAAAGCGAAAGCTACGAAATTTCTCACAATTAATGGGGTGCAGAGATGGCGACTTGCACACGCTGAGCCAATCACTGAGCAGGTGACGCGTTGTGGTGACCTGCTCTTCCGCTCGATGTAATGACTCCACTGCGAGGGATACTGATTTCTAATTTCTGATGACAATTGTTCTTAATGTTGAAATGCATGCGCTTAGCTCATCAATGAGCATTGTGGTGACCTGCTTTTCCACTCGATGTGGGCCGAGTAACTCCATTGCTTGGGATACTGACACAAAGCTTAATTTCTAATGGCAATTGTTCTTAATGTTGAAATGCACGCGCTGACCCAATCATTTAGTATTGAGGTGACCTGCTCTTGCTTTTGATGTGGGCCGAGTGACGGCACTGCTTGAGATACTGACACAAAGTTTAATTTTTAATGGCAATTATACTTACTGTTGAAATTTTCTCAGGGATTAAGAAACCTCTCTTAAGAATAACCTTTCGCTGAATGAATTACGTAGAACACCTGTAACTGGGCTACATGGTAATTCTTAATGGGTTACAGGAGATACCTCTTTCTGAATTAGTGAACATGGAAGGGAAAAGTGTAAGAATATTTAGTTTCCTTTAGTTTGGGAGCTATATTGAACTTAGTCTACGAGTGTAATATTCAAAGCTCGTGATGAGAAATTGTGATAGATGTACCATTAAAACTTCAGGGGCTTTCCCCATACGTCACAGCTTCAAAATTATTTAGAATGTGTTATATCGTGTTTGTCTTTTGTGGATATTTCGAACAAACATGAGAAAATTCTAGTCAACTTAGGTTAATTTAAGCTCAATTAATAACGTCGAATAGATGGAAACATTGATTACAATATTGGCAGATATGACATGTTCAAACACGAGTATCTTTCCATTTCTATCCATAATTTTCCTTACTGAAAAAACTAATCCATTGCAGGGAGCGAATTATTAGATCATTTTTTCTGGATATCTATGACAGTCTTTATTTACCTTCCCCACAACTTCCGTACTCAGTCAAACAATATGTTCTTTACTTCATGTCGACCTCTCAGCAAACTTTGAGACATCGCTGTAGTCAGTCAATCTTGGTGTCAAACCGTGCAACTTCCCCAGGCTGCTCCTATAAAATATCACGTTCACATTCTCTACTATTATCACTTCTGTACTATTCCTCACATTCTCTGATGTTATCACATCTCTACTATTCCTCCCACTCTTTACTATTATCACTTCTCTACTATTCCTCACATTTTCTACTATTATCACTTTTGTTATTTACAATTACTCGAACACTTAAATGCACCGCTGCATCTCTTGTCGACATTTTAGAGAGACCAATTCAATGATTTGCTTATTCGATGTTTCTTTCACTGATGCGGAAAAAAAATATAATGCGTTTCAACTTATTTATCGGAACAATAATGAACGAGTGCGTGTGAAAGCATAGACAGGAATTCTTTTTTTTTCATCCTTCAGCGCGATAAATTTACCATTTGTAATAAAACACGCTGCCCACAGTAGAGGTTTCAAAACTTGTCACAAGAATGGACGAGTTTCTTCTGTTGGAAATAATGAGTACGCTCTATTTGAACGAGCAAAAATTATAAATATGAGAATAAGTATGAACAAAAAACGTTTTGAAATTGTACGGAGAAGATTACGAGAATTTTTGTCCTACAGCATAAATTATAGGGAAATGATGGACTCAATGTCAAAATATTCTTCATGGTTGATAGTCTACGGGACAGTTTCACCATCTTTAGCAAATTTGCACCTGAGTTCACGCTGTTGATCGTTACTCAAAACCCGATGGGTGATTCTACTATTGTATTTAGGGGAAATAGTATTCTAGGAGGAAGACGTGAGGTCCTGAGATGATATTTAAGTATGTATGACGTCATACTTGGGAAATAAAACACATTTTTTTTGGTTTTTTTGCGGAACTATTCCTTTTCGGTTGTCTGCTGTTTTTTCTTCGTGCATTCTTATCTAACTTTCACCGTCTTTTATGAATTTTCTTCAATCTTGTCGTTGCTATACACAGTGTGTGGGGACACGTCTAATACTAAGTTCCCTTAATTCCGTTCAGATGGTACCTTTCTCCTCCCTTTATTTGGAACACTTTGTTGTGATTAGGAAGGATTGAATTAACTTTCAGAATAATCTATTGCTCATAACTGAGAAAACTATGTCGTTTACCACGAAAATTGGTGCGAGAAAATCCATTTGAGTACAAATTGACAGAGAAAATTATTTAAAATTGGAAATGCTATAACTCATTCACCCACTCCTGAATTACCACGTGATTTGCTTTACACAGCAACGATGTAAGTTTTAATGCGATGAAATAACTATGAAATTTTTTTTACCCCGTTCAGGGGGATACAGCGATTTTATCTATGGGAATAAGCGCTCCCAAGGGAAAATGTGAGGGCCCGAGCTAAAGGTTAGGTAGGCTTCCTTTGTGTTAAAATAGTTTGTTTTTTGTTTGTTATGGACCATCTTTTTCGGTTCACTGCGGTCCTGTTTTTTCAGCACCTACTACTTTCTTCTACAAGTTTGATCTTGTTTCATGAACTTCTTTCTCATCTTACTGTTTCTACGCCCTTTCTGCATGGATTCCGTATTCCCTTTACTCTATACTAGGTGGTGCCTTCTTCCTTCCTCTCTTTGGATCGCATTTGTTGCTGCGAGTAGGGAGGTTAAAACTAACGACTAATCTAATCTAATCTATTTTTTTACCATTATTATTTACCATTGATACCATGAAATATTTTTTGTAATCCGAAACGTTTATTTTTTCTTATGATATTCTTAGCCATGTTGGTTTTCCTTTTCATCATATAAGTGAAATTTTTCAGAAATCAATCCATATCATTTACCATGAAATAATAGTGCTCATTTAGATACAGTTGCGTGCTAAATGTGAAGAAATATATACTAATAGTTTTCATACTTATACTTACATACTTCATAATCGTACATACTTCTGAAGTACCGGGAATTCCTGTTCTTAAATTAATGAGAATACCTGTCCCTAAATTACAGGGAATGCCTCTCACTAAATTTCTGGGAATTATTGCCTTTATATTAGTGGGAATACCTGCCACAGAATTACTGAAACTTTACAGCATAAGGCCTCCTGAAAAGCATTTACTAAATTATTGAGATTGAACTCGAGAGGAGGAACGATTTCCATGATGCTTAATACCTCAGTGTTTTTCAGCTCAAATTTTCCGATGAGATCTTAAGTCCAGTAGAACTGACGTGTAGCGTGCATAACCTTCAGAATAAAAGTAATGCCGCTACGCTCGCTGCTGGTTCTTCAACTTGAAGAAGTTTCTGACGATTCATTATTAATTTTCTGTCGTCGTGCTTGTCAATAGCTTGAATTAAATAATCTATGGCCCTCTTGTAAACCGATAGAGTGACGAGTTGGCTACCAATAATCTCATGGGCAGTTTCATATAGTTATTTTTATTATTAATACTATTATGCTCATCACATCGATAATGACAGTACTCAATACTAATTAGTTTCCAAAATGCCTCGGTTTAGGTTCCTGCCCAAAATGTTTTTACAACTTGATTACGCAAAGTATAACAAAACAATAAAAATAAAGTTTTGACGTTATAAACTACAACATCAAGTTAAACGTCTAAAACGATTGTTCATATTGAAGACAGCTATTTCGGGAAGCAAAAAAGAGACAGTTTATTTGAGAAACTTAAATTCAACATTGATTTCCCTTGAATTTTCATTTTTCAGTAGGGAAACTTTTGAGAGACTTCAATTTAATTTTTATTCATAAGCTATTCCGTAAAGTCTCAAAACGAGCCAAAATGGGATTTTCGAGCGGATTGGTCTTTAAGAGGCCACAGGACACAAAAGTCCGAGGCCACGGCCTGCTAGTGTTCGCGTTTCCTTGTGCCCTCCCTCTATAAATCCACCCCTGACCCACTCGAAGGACCACCCTGAAGCACCTCTCATGTGCACCGGGTGCTTCGTGTCGGGATAAGAGCCCCTCTGTGGCCTTCGCTGACGCCTTTTAACTCTCCTGATGTCGACCAGAGATCTCGAGACACTTTTTCCTTGTCAAAATACACGGCGGTCGCGAGTTACTCCGCTGAACAAACAGGGGCGACCTCAGGGCAGCAGGGCACCCTGTACCCGTACTTAACTTCCTGGCTTCGAGGGGAGTGGAGTGAGGCATTGACTAAACGATACATGCGCAAAGCTCAATAATAAAACCTGAAAGTTATGCTCTCGACTCTACCGTGCGCGAGAATGTAGGTCTCAAGATTTCAGATTTGTTTATGTCAGGGTATGGTTGCAAGCATGAAAGTAACGTAGAGGAAACGTAGGTTTTCTTATGCAATGCCAGAGTTGTGGGGATAGAAGGGGCGCCAGCCAACCGTACAGAAGTTCCCCTTTTGACACGTGACACCTCCAAACATCGTTGCGGGTCCATTCCGAAGTTTAAAAGAGTGCATGAACTATGCACAAAAAACTCAATGCTCCAACCATCAACAGTTGAAACACAAATAAGGTGTCTAGAGAAAATTTCTACACGCTCATCAGCACAAAGAACAATTTGAATTTTCTCATTGAGAAAGTCAGTAGAGTTTCGATGTTGAGCTTGTGCTATACGAGGCCTGTCGAAAAAGTATCCGACCTTTGGCCAGAAAAAATACTTCAACAACCTGACGGGGTTGGGACCCTAATCCCCTTCAAAGTAGGCTCCTTGTGCTTCCACACACTTAGCCCACCGATCCTTCCACTGCCGGAAACACCTCTGGAAGTCTTCTTTTGGAATGGTGTTCAGCTCTGTCGTCGCGTTCCGCATTATCTCTTCTCTACTCTCAAAACGGGATCCTTTCAGTGGTGTCTTCAATTTTGGAAACAACCAGAAGTCGCAAGGAGCCAGGTCTGGAGAGTAGGGAGGTTGGCGAACGGTCGTAATTCCATGTTTGGCCAAGAAATTGCGGATCAAATGGGATGAATGTGCGGGCGCGTTGTCGTGATGCAAGTGCCAGTTGTTCGCAGTCCACATGTCTGGTCTTTTGCGCCGAACTGCATCACGAAGTCGCCGGAGAACATCCTGATAGTACTCCTTTGTCACTGTTTGTCCTTCCGGTGCGTATTCGTGATGCACAATTCCACGGACATCAAAGAAAACAGTCAGCATCACCTTGATTTTGCTTCGCACCTGCCGCGCTTTCTTCGGCCTTGGAGACTCGGGATGCTTCCATTGGGATGACTGTCTTTTTGTTTCTGGGTTTTGTGTTACACCCATAGCATCTTCCCCAAACACCTGCTGAATCTTACGAATTGTTTCAATTTGAGAATCACCAAGCTTTTGACAAAATTTGATGCAGTGTCTTTGCTCAATTCGTTCAGTCATCTTGCAAGAAAACTAAATCCGACAAACACTTAGAACAGCACCTTACTTGGCGACCACCAGCCAGTGACTGGCCCAAGTGAATGCGGTGAAAAAAGTCAAGCATGCGCATTAAGATTCCTCCTTCCACCGTGCACAGTGGCGCCGCCTTAGAATCACTACTTTGCGCGGGAAAAATTAAGGTCGGATACTTTTTCGACAGGCCTCGTATTTTGATTCCTTAGGGGCTCAAAATTCGTCAGCAAACGAGGAATTCTTCCAAAAATAAAAGATGCAGTATGACTTTAATGTCGAAGAGAGTACTGAGTGTCAATATGTCTGGCTAATTATCGCAATGTGAGCGATTTTATTTTTTTACGGGAGAATGACTCAGATTTTTTATGAGGAAGCCAGGCAGTGTAGTTTGATTATTAACTCGCAATTTTGGGTCCAGATTTTTGACTTAACGTCTTCACTCATAGATGATAGTTCTTTGAAGCTTTGAATAATTAAATATTGTTGGGCTGCTGATGAGAACGACTAACATTTTATTATTTGAAACGCTCTGAAGGAAGCTTGTTGTTGAAAAATTATTTAAATTTCTTACAAGAGTTTTCTTAGAATAGGATTCACTTCTGTTAATATTTCTTCGTAATTTTAATTGTAGAAGATTAAATATTTCACAAACGACTATTTTACATTTTTTTACATAAAGAGCATGAATCGCACCTTGTTTATCTAAATATCATAGCTTATTCAGAATGTGGTCAAAATATGCAACCCGTCTAAAATATCAGATGACAAGTATATATGTCGTGCTGAATGGTATCATAAATGTCATCGTTATTCTTTGGGAAACTGGCAGTCCTCTCTTCATGCTGACCTTAACTACCCATCACGAAATCTGCAACAAATGTCATAGAAGTCTGTTGAGATCTTATATTTGTATCTACGTACGCTGCATCTTTCATTGTTTAATACTTTTCCTTTCATGTGGCGAAGGCAGGCGTATTGTGCATCTGACCTTCTATATAGGTACCCTTGGTTCTATTTTGTAATTCTGCATTCTCACTTCAACTTTCCATCTCATCGAGATGCTCACGTTTTTTGACCGTGAAGCGATCTGCACTACCCTAGGCATGCATATAAATTTGACAAATTCGTTGCACCTCAACTTGTTCTTATATTTTTTTCTTAAACTTTAATGAGTATCTCTGTGATAGTCGCTTCAGTGAGCCGAACCGGAGGTCCAAGTGTCAAGAAACTAGAGAGTGGATGGATAAATGAATATAAAAGTGAATGAAAAAATGAATGAATAACAGAATAAATTAGTGAATAATAAATAAAAAATGAAAATATATGAAAGAAAAATACTTCGTACGTAAAATCAAAGATAAATAAATAGAAATGATGCATGAATAATAAATAAACAGTAACTGATAATTGGCTATAAATAAAATAAGTGGTCTACTAATAGACAAGCTATCCAAGGTGTACAAATAGATAAACCATGCGAGGTGTAGTAATAGACAAACTATCCGAGGTGTACAAAGAGCAAACCATACGAGGCTTACTAATAAACAAACCATACGTGGCGGGCAAATAGATTAACCCTATCAAGGGCTAGTTAAATCAAAAATATAATTTCTTGGAAATTTTATATCCCAAGAGATGGCTAACAACTTATAATTAAATACTCCTAGAGAATTTTTCGGAATTCCAAAATTATTCGTTGAATCGAAGTAAGAAAACACAAAAAACGCTATACCGAAGCAGCTTGAAACACCGTCATGAATGACTATCAAGTATTGAGAAAAGGTTAGAACACATCACATACATCTAGAAACGCGTAAGTATAAACTTACACGCTAAATTAAATTCGTGGCTTGTTCTGCATACGCACAGTGATTTTTTTCACGAGCTCTTTATTTCATTTGTCTGTTTAGGTTTTTCATGTTTTTTATTCACAGATGTACCCTATGGGGTAGCGATAGGTCTATTTTCGAATCATTAAGCAAGTGCAATAAATATATTTATTTCTGAAATTTGGTTCAGTATTAACTGGACGCAGAGCTTTAGGTAAAATGTAATCTGTCTTGAGGTTTTGTTTTGCACGCAAAAAATAGAATTAGAAACATATATACGCTTCTGTGTATATATATATATATATATATATGGACATGTATATGTACACACACACACACACACATAGACATACATGTATGCGTGCACACGCACACACATACACGTACCCACTTACACACATATACACACACAAATTCATGAATATACGTATTGAAAATGAATATAAGGAAAATAATAATAAACATAAAAACAATCTTGCACATGCTACATCCAAAGTGACAGTTAGGCTCAGTGTAATCGTAAGTAATAACCTGAAGAAGGAATTAGTAAAAAGAAAAAGACTTTGATAAACGTAAAGAGGAGATAGTTTTTAATTTCCTAACAGAAATTTTAAGAAAACGCAAGTTACAGTCGAGGAACAACTACAAACTTGAAACAGCAACAACAAAAATCTCGGGTTTCATATCTTCTGGGTATTCTCTGCAACATCATGCGGACATGGGTACGTGGGATAAAATGGAGATACAGTGTAAGCCAGATAGCACTTACGAGTAGCAAATATCAATAATATTTTGACAGAAACGCGTAAACAAACATATTCAAAATGAAAAGTCATAGCTTATTATACATACGGACAGAAAGATAATTTATTTATTTCATCCTTTATCCTATATCCTTCATTTCATTTGTCAAATTGTATTTTTCATTTTTCCTATTCACAGAAACGCTCTCTGGGGTAGTGATAGATCTATTTTAAATCATTTCGTTCGAATAAAACATTAATTAACCGGATTGTTTCCAAGTAAAAAACAAAGATATGTTTGTATATTCATGTAGATATGCATATACCTACAAACGCAACTATACATTGTCACTGGAATCGTGTTTTCTTTTTAATTGTAGTTACATATATCATCAAATCTAGATTAAGCAACACTAGGGATACATTGCCACCAATCATTTTTTTCGACTAGTGACATAGGTATAATGGCTGTGGCGTGCTTGCCATAGCCATGTGGCTAGAGGGTTATGCCGCCGTGCGGGAGACCCGGGATCGAATCTCGGCGCTGGCGGTGGCGATTTTCTCTGTTGGGTATAGGAGAAAAATTCCAAGCACAATACTCCTCTCTACCCAGGTGTCTGACATGGGTACCGGTCTTGAATCTGTGCTCGCGATAGCCATGTGCTAGAGGTTCTGCCGCCGTGCGGCAGAGACCAGGGTTCGAAACTCGGCGCTGGCGGTGGCGATTTCCTCTGTTGGGTATAGGAGAAAAATTCCAAGCACAATACCCCACTCTACCAAGGTGTCTGAAATGGGTACCGGTCTTGACCGGGGAAAGCGTCATGGCGTCTTGGCGTTAGGTATAAGGCATTTGAAAATCCAATGTACAAGGTGATATGTATCAGGCTTGATTGGAAATAAAGCATACGTAGATGCCTTCATTATTATTATTATTATTATTGACCGGGGGAAAGCGTCATGGCGTCCTGGCGTTAGTTAAAAGGCATTTGAAAATCCAATGTACAAGGTGATATGTATCAGGCTTGATTGGAAATAAAGCATCCGTAAATGCCTTCATTATTATTATTATTATTATTATTATTATTATTATTATTATTATTATTATTATTATTACAATACTCATGTGTGTGTGTGTGTGTGTGTGTGTGTGTGTGTGTGTATCATAGAAGTGTATTTTACTTACTTTAATGTATTTTACAAACCGATGATATTTTGTACCATCTCTATTGAAAATAAACTGTTTTTTTCTTTCTTTTTTGAGCTGGTGTCTAAACTTATTATCGAGACTGAAGAATGTGCCTGGTGGTGTTTTAGCTTATTATCGAGACTGGGGAATGTTCCTGGATATCCGCTGTGTTCCGGCTTCCAGTCTTCCAGATTGGACAGATTGACTTAAACTTGAACTTGAACTTGAGGGCCGACAGTGTCGGGGCCTTTGTAACGGCCTACAATTCCCTCCACAATTTTCACACAGAGTTCAGCGCCTGGTATCAGACTTGTCCACTAAACTACTCAGGATCTACGATCCTTGTCACAAGCCTCCATTGGAAGGCATCACCGGGACAACCAGTGTGTCAAAACACCATCCCCCGGCACATTGGGTCATTACAGCCCATTCTGCCAGACTGGCTCATTCCAGTCACTGTCTCTTACTCCAGGCACGCACAAGAAACACTTTCATAGCCTCAGTGATACTCGCATTACACTCCTGATCCAATCCAGCAAGACAGCTCATACCGCAATCATCTTCAGCACATCTGGCATTCCATTCATTCTCTCCATACTGCTCAGACACCACATTCATTAAACTCTCTCTCTCTTGCTCATACTTACTACATTCCAGCACAAAATGCTCAATTGTTTCCTCTACTCCACCATTACACTGCTGACATAATCTGTTATTATTCTCATTCCATCTTCATGTACGTCTGTTCACACTCAATGACTTACATCTCACAGCAAACAAGAGTTGACTTCCAAAACTACCATCATAGAACAGCTCAAACTTAGGTGCTTTCTTTTTCATATGCCAGTTAAGTGTAGGCTTCCGCATCATGCTAAGCTTCCACTTATTTAATCCATACTCTTTTGTTTGTCTCTCAATCTCTTTCTTCCACCTCTTGCAGTCCCACTCAGGCCCTACACCTCCAACATTTATTAAACTCCAGTCATCCACAGGTCTCCCAATTCTAACATGAATAATCTTTTGCATACTGAGTTTCCTTGCATGCCCCCAACATACTTTCTCCCAATAGCTTACACTCAGATTCCATTCAAAGATTCGCCTTACCCACCTGCTATTCTGCATTCTTTCAATTCTCACCTTATAATTCAGCATAGCTTTCATCATTCTTTCTGAAAATAGGCTCCACCCTAGGTCACCTCTAATGGCTTCTATAGCTGTCCATTTTGGAGCACCCAATGCTACACGTCCTACCTTATTTTGTATCACATCCAGCTTTTCAAGATCACTACCATTCCAAGCAAGAGCACTCATACCATACATGACACTAGGTACAGCAACATACTTCTACATTCCTCTCACACATTCGTACTTGTTTGCTCTGTATCTGGCCACACTACCTAACCGTCCACTCCACTGCATTGCTTTAGCCACTTTCTCACCTTTAGTTCTAGTACATCCATCTTCACTTATCATACAACCTAGATATTTGTATTCTTTTGTTCTACCTATTCTGATTTCTCCAATATTCCACAGTCTGTCTCTATCAGTCTCATCATTATTTATAACCATGACCTTACTTTTATCTGCACCAAAGTTCATCTTGAAATCTGTACTATATCCATTCACAATGTCAAGCATCCTTTGTAGTTCATGACCACATTCACTAACCACAACCACATCATCAGCATACAACAAACAGCTCAGTCTCTCATTACCAACTTTCAGTCCTAAACCACTCCCTCTTAGTCGAACTGCTAATTCTTCTGTGTACAATCCAAACAACAGGGGGGACAGAGTACAGCCCTGTCTCACTCCTCTAACACTCCTCACTTGCCCTGTTTCCAAATTTCCTAACCTGTAGATAGCACTTGTGTTCTCATACAGACTCTGTACAATGTTCACTATTTTTCTGCTAAAACCAACTTTTCTCAAAATTTAAAACAGCCTAACCCGATCCACTCTGTCATACGCCTTTTCAATATCCAGGAATGCTAAATATACCTTCTTATTATCCTTCTTCATTCGCTCAATTATTTCACTCACTACAAACAAATTATCCTCTCCACGTCTATCTTGCCTAAAACCATTCTGTTCTTCTCCCAGGACTCCTAATTCCTCAACTAAGTTTTTCATTCTCTCATTCAAAATACCACAAAAGATCTTACATACGGTGTCACCCAGTGCAATTGGTCTGTAATTTTTAAGTTCTTTCATACTCTTATGTCCACCCTTATGCAACAGAACTACATTACACTTGTTCCAGTCATCCGGTACTCTTTCACTCTTCCATATCTCATCAAATAAGCATTTCAACATACTGACTACACTCTCTCCTCCACATTTATAGAACTCATATGGTATCTTATCAGGGCCACATGCCTTTCCATTTTTCACTTTCTTCAAAAAACTTACAATCTCTTCACAAGTGATTTCGTCTCCCATTTGCAGTTCATGTTCATCTATCAGGAAATTTATTGGTTCATCATCTGTAACCTGCTCATTCATTCCACCAATGTCCTTCCAGTATTCTTCAACTGCTTTCACCATTTGCATCCTATCTTGCACACTGCAACCATTGACTACTAATTCATCAACTTGAACTTCACTACCTCTATCATTACCTTGTATAAACCTATACCAATCTTTTATTCCATCTGGACCTTTCTTTCTTAGATTTTCAACTTGGTGTCTCTCTTCTTTAACCCTAGCCTTATTGATCATTCTCTTTACTTTCTTCTGCTGGTCCTTGTACTCATTCCATACACTTCGCCATTCATCCTCAGTAATTCTGCGTCTTTCATACATTTTCCTCATACAGCGTTGTTTTTGACACTGTATGTAAGATATTTTGTGGTATTTTGAATGAGAGAATGAAAAATTTAGTTGAGGAATTAGGAGTCCTAGGTGAAGAACAGAATGGTTTCAGGCAGGATAGACGTGGGGAAGATAATCTGTTTGTAGTGAGTGAAATAATTGAGCGAATGAGGAAGGATGATAAGAAGGTGTATTTAGCATTCCTGGATATTGAAAAAGCCTATGACAGAGTGGATCGGGTTAGGCTCTTTGAAGTTCTGAGAAAAGTTGGGTTTAGCAGAAAAATAGTAAAAATTGTACAAAGTCTGTATGAGAACACAAGCGCTATATACAGGTTAGGAAATTTGGAAACGGGGCAAGTGAGGAGTGTTAGAGGAGTGAGACAGGGCTGTACTCTGTCTCCCCTGTTGTTTGGATTGTACACAGAAGAATTAGCAGTTCGACTGAGAAGGAGTGGCTTAGGACTGAAAGTTGGTAATGAGAGACTGAGCTGTTTGTTGTATGCTGATGATGTGGTTGTGGTTAGTGGATGTGGACATGAACTGCAAAGGATGCTTGACATTGTGAACGGATATAGTACAGATTTCAAAATGAACTTCGGTGCCGACAAAAGCAAGGTTATGGTTATAAATAGTGATGAGACTGATAGAGACAGACTGGAATATTGGAGAAATCAGAATAGGTAGAACAAAAGAATACAAATATCTAGGTTGTATGATAAGTGAAGATGGATGCACTAGAACTAAGGGTGAGAAAGTGGCAAAAGCTATGCAGTGGAGTGGACGATTAAGTAGCGTGGCCAGATACAGAGCAAACAAGTATGAATGTGTGAGAGGAATGTGGAAGTATGTTGCTGTACCTAGTGTCATGTATGGTATGAGTGCTCTTGCCTGGAATGGAAGTGATCTTGAAAAGCTGGATGTAATACAAAATAAGGTAGGACGGTTAGCATTGGGTGCTCCAAAATGGACAGCTACAGAAGCCATTAGAGGTGACCTTGGGTGGAGCCTATTTTCAGAAAGAATGATGAAGGCGGTGCTGAATTATAAGGTAAGAATTGAAAGAATGCAGAATAGCAGATGGGTAAAGCGAATTTTTGAATGGAATCTGAGTGTAAGCTATTGGGAGAAAGTGTGTTGGGGGCATGCAAGGAAGCTTAGTATGCAAAAGATTATTCATGTTAGAATTGGGAGACCTGTGGATGACTGGATTTTAATAAATCCTGGAGGTGTAGGGCCTGAGTGGGACTGCAAGAGGTGGAAGAAAGAGATTGAGAGAAAAACAAAAGAGTATGGATTGAATAAGTGGAGGCTTAGCATGGTGCGGAAGCCTACACTTGACTGGTATATGAAAAAAGAAGCACCTAAGTTTGAGATGTTCTATGATGGTAGTTTTGGAAGTCAACTCTTGTTTGCTGTGAGATGTAAGTCATTGAGTGTGAACAGACGTACATGGAGGTGGAATGAGAATAATAACAGATTATGTCGGCAGTGTATTAGTGGAGTGGAGGAAACAATTGAGCATTTTGTGCTGGAATGTAGTAAGTATGAGCAAGAGAGAGAAAGTTTTATGAATGTGGTGCTTGAGCAGTATGGAAAGAATGAGTGGTATGCCAGATGTGCTGAAGATGATTGCGCTATAAGCTGTCTTGCTGGATTGGATCAGGAGTGCAATTTGAGTATCATTGAAGCTATGAAATTGTTTCTTGTGCGTGCCTGGAGTAAGAGACAGTGACTGGAATGAGCCAGTCAGGTAGAATGGTCAGTAATGACCCAATATGCCTGGGGATGGTGTTTTGACGCACTGGCTATCCCAGTGACGCCATCCAATGGCAGCTTGTGACAAGGATTGGTAAATCCTGAGTAGTTTAGTGGACAAGTCTGGTACCAGGCGCTGAACTCTTTGTGTGATAACTGTGGAGGGAATTGTAGGCCGTTACAAAGGCCCCGACGCTGTCGGCCCTCAATTTCAAGTTCAAGTTCAAGTTGAACAGTCTTCCAGATTGGTGCACGTGTTTCCGAGCGGTGTGCACGTGTTTCTGGTCCTCCGACGAATATTGTGGTGAATTAAAGTGAAGTTGCTAAAAAATGGTATAGTTTGTATATTCACGTGAGTAAAGTGTGTGACTTTGTATGGAGTGCTCGTGAGAGTAGTTTTTTTGTTGCGTGAGAGTTGAGACTGAGCATTGGACTTTGGTGTGGTGACTTGCAATTTTTGACTGAGGTGTTTTGACTGGTAGTTAAGCTTTCTTTGCATATAAAGAGTATAGTGTGTGACATTGTAGAGAGTGACTGTGAGTAGTAGGAAACGTTTTTGTTTCTTTTTGTTTGATAACTTGATTTTCAGTAGATTTGGTGAGTGAAGACTTCTTCTGCCTGTGAAATTTGTACTGAGATAGAATTCTGTGTTTGAGGATGGCAAGAAATAGGACTGGTTGTAGGAAGGGAGGTGCAAGTGGAATGGATGAGGAGATTGAGTGCATGACTTGTAAAGAGTGGGTAGATATAGATGCATGCAAAGGTTTGAGAGAGATGAGTCGGAGGAAGTTGAGTGATCTTGTGTTTACGTGCTGGAAATGTTTGAATGACGAGAGAAAGAAGTTGGAAGAGGAGGTTGAGAGATTGACAATTCTGATGGTTGCTTTAGAGGCTGATTTGAAGGATGAAAGGAAGTTGAATGAAGGAAAGAATGAGAATGGTGCAAATGCAGTGAATGAAGAGGTAAATGGTGGTGGTGCAAGGAGTGCAAATGAAGTGGATGATGGTGCAAGGAGTGTGAATGCAATAAATAAAGTGAATGGTGGTGCAAATGTGTCAGATGAGCGTAGAAGGATGAATGAGCATGATGAAAGAAGTACGAATGGGAAGAGAGTGAAGGAGCAACCTGTTGATATGCCACATGAGGTGCAGGCACCTGTAGTGGAAGTGAATGAAAGGAAGATGGATGGAAAGAGTGATGTGAGTAGAAGAGTTAAACAAAAGAGTAGTATGAAAGGGAGAGTGCGACCTACGATTAGAATATGTGGTGACAGCATGATGAAGAATGTGGATAGGTTTGTGAGTATGACTGACCGTAGTGGATGTACGAGCATGAGAGGAAAGGGAGTGAATGAGATTTGTAGGCATGCTGAGGAAGTGATAGATGGAATGGATGAAGGGATGGTTGTACTGCAAGGAGGTGGCAATGGATTGCTTGAATGTGGGAGAGAGCGTACGGTGAATGCAATTATGAATGTTGTTGAAAGGGCGCGAAAGAAGAATGTAAGAGTGGCTGTGACCAGTCTGTTGAGAAGGCCTGCATGTGGTGAGGAGTATGAAAGGGTGCGAAAGGAGGTGAATAGGGAAGTGCATAAAAGGATTATGAGTATGAAAGCTGAGAGTATGAGAAAGCGTGAAATGGGTTCCAGCTTCCTTGATATGGATAACCTGATCCAGAGTGGATGTTTTTGTGGAGATGGAGTCCACCTTACCCAAGAAGGTGAGATGAAACTCTCCAGGAGATACATCCAGTGGATTGGGTGTACTCATATTGTAATGGAAGGTGGAACTGGATGAATGGAAAGCTGTCTGAGCAAAACTGAAAAATGTTTTGAATTGTCCAATAGTGTTGTAAGGTTTGGATGTATAAATGTGCGTGGATGGAATGCAGGAAAGTTAAATGACCTTGTAGCAGAATTTGAGAATGGAGATTTGGATTGTGTTGGTGTGGTAGAGACCCAAATGCGTGATAGAGTCAGTTTAAAATATAAGGAGAGTAAGTACTATATGATTGGAAAAGGGCGTGTAAGTTGGCAAAAAAGAGGTGGTGGAGTTGGTCTCATTGTAAAAAATGCTCTAAATTGGAAATTAGAAGAAATTCCTGTTGGAAATGAACCTGAGAGTGAAGATCTGTTAGTAATAAAGTGTGAAAGAATGCATGCCAGAGAATGTGTTATTGTGGTTGTATGCTATATGACAACTGATGGTATTTTAGCTCATCAAGAGAATGTAAAAAAGTATGAAATATTAACAAGAATTGTGCAAGAGCATTGCAGGTGCCCTCTGATTGTGATGGGTGATATGAATGGCCATGTTGGTATACTTGGTGAGCCTGTGAATGCCAATGGACAAAAATTGATTGATTTCTGTGATGAGAATGAACTTGAGAACCTGAATGTAACAATAGGAAATGGCTTGCATACATGGCAAAGCAGGGAATGTAAAACTGCAATTGATTATATGATAGTGAATAGTAGAGCAAGAATATGTGTCAGAGAAATGTTTGTAGATGACGATGATTTTGATATTGATAGTGACCATAAAATGCTTGTACTAGAATATGATTGGGGTGGAAAGGAGTCAATGCAGAAGGCCAGCAGAGTAAGAGAAAATTGGCGTATTGAAATGGCAAACTGGGAAGAATTTAGAAATGAATTGAGTAGATGTAACTGGAACAGGTGTGGAAATGTAAATGACCTAAATAAGGAGATTGCAAGAACCTTGTATGATGTGGCAGAGCAAAAGATTGGTAGAATGAAATGCAGGAAAAGTACAGGGAATGCTAGGTGGTTTACGAGTGAGATAAAGGAAGAACGAATGAGAAGGAAGACTTTAAATAAAAAACAACGCTGTATGAGGAAAATGTATGAAAGACGCAGAATTACTGAGGATGAATGGCAGAGTGTATGGAATGAGTACAAGGACCAGCAGAAGAAAGTAAAGAGAATGATCAATGAGGCTAGGGTTAAAGAAGAGAGACACCAAGTTGAAAATCTAAGAAAGAAAGGTCCAGATGGAATAAAAGATTGGTATAGGTTTATACAAGGTAATGATAGAGGTAGTGAAGTTCAAGTTGATGAATTAGTAGTCAATGGTTGCAGTGTGCAAGATAGGATGCAAATGGTGAAAGCAGTTGAAGAATACTGGGAGGACATTGGTGGAATGAATGAGCAGGTTACAGATGATGAACCGATAAATTTTCTGATAGATGAACATGAACTGCAAATGGAAGACGAAATCTCTTGTGAAGAGATTGTAAGTTTTTTGAAGAAAGTGAAAAATGGAAAGGCATGTGGCCCTGATAAGATACCATATGAGTTCTATAAATGTGGAGGAGAGAGTGTAGTCAGTATGTTGAAATGTTTATTTGATGAGATATGGAAGAGTGAAAGAGTACCGGATGACTGGAACAAGTGTAATGTAGTTCTGTTGCATAAGGGTGGACATAAGAGTATGAAAGAACTTAAAAATTACAGACCAATTGCACTGAGTGACACCGTATGTAAGATCTTTTGTGGTATTTTGAATGAGAGAATGAAAAATTTAGTTGAGGAATTAGGAGTCCTAGGTGAAGAACAGAATGGTTTTAGGCAAGATAGATGGTGGGGAGGATAATCTGTTTGTAGTGAGTGAAATAATTGAGCGAATGAAGAAGGATGATAAAAAGGTATATTTAGCATTCCTGGATATTGAAAAGGCGTATGACAGAGTGGATCGGGTTAGGCTGTTTGAAATTTTGAGAAAAGTTGGTTTTAGCAGAAAAATAGTGAACATTGTACAGAGTCTGTATGAGAACACAAGTGCTATCTACAGGTTAGGAAATTTGGAAACAGGGCAAGTGAGGAGTGTTAAAGGAGTGAGACAGGGCTGTACTCTGGCCCCCCTGTTGTTCGGATTGTACACAGAAGAATTAGCAGTTTGACTGAGAGGGAGTGGTTTAGGACTGAAAGTTGGTAATGAGAGACTGAGCTGTTTGTTGTATGCTGATGATGTGGTTGTGGTTAGTGAATGTGGTCATGAACTACAAAGGATGCTTGACATTGTGAATGGATATAGTACAGATTTCAAGATGAACTTTGGTGCTGATAAAAGTAAGGTCATGGTTATAAATAGTGATGAGACTGATAGAGACAGACTGGAATATTGGAGAAATCAGAATAGGTAGAACAAAAGAATACAAATATCTTGGTTGTATGATAAGTGAAGATGGATGTACTAGAACTAAAGGTGAGAAAGTGGCAAAAGCAATGCAGTGGAGTGGACGGTTAGGTAGTGTGGCCAGATACAGAGCAAACAAGTACGAATGTGTGAGAGGAATGTGGAAGTATGTTGCTGTACCTAGTGTCATGTATGGTATGAGTGCTCTTGCTTGGAATGGAAGGGATCTTGAAAAGCTGGATGTGATACAAAATATGGTAGGATGTGTAGCATTGGGTGCTCCAAAATGGACAGCTACAGAAGCCATTAGAGGTGACCTAGGGTGGAGCCTATTTTCAGAAAGAATGATGAAAGCTGTGCTGAATTATAAGGTGAGAATTGGAAGAATGCGGAATAGCAGGTGGGTAAAGCAAATTTTTTAATGGAATCTGAGTGTAAGCTATTGGGAGAAAGTATGTTGGGGGCATGCAAGGAAACTTAGTATGCAAAAAATTATTCATGTTAGAATTGGGAGACCTGTAGATGACTGGAGTTTAATAACTGTTGGAGGTGTAGGGCCTGAGTGGGACAGCAAGAGGTGGAAGAAAGAGATTGAGAGGCAAACAAAAAAGTATGGATTGAATAAGTGGAAGCTTAGCATGATGCGGAAGCCTACACTTGACTGGTATATGAAAAACGAAGCACCTAAGTTTGAGGTGTTCTATGATGGTAGTTTTGGAAGTCAACTCTTATCTGCTGTGAGATGTAAGTCATTGAGTGTGAACAGACGTACATGGAGGTGGAATAAGAAAAATAGCAGATTATGTTGGCAGTATAGTAGTGGAGTGGAGGACACAATTGAGCATTTTGTGCTGGAATGTAGTATGAGCAAGAGAGAGAAAGTTTCATGAATGTGATGTTTGAGCAGTATGGAGAGAATGAGTGGTATGCCAGATGTGCTGAAGATGATTGCGGTATGAGCTGTCTTGCTGGATTGGTTCAGAAGTGTAATTTGAGTATCATTGAAGCTATGAAAATGTTTCTTGTGCATGCCTGGAGTAAGAGACAGTGACTGGAATGAGCCAGTCAGGTAGAGTGGGCAGTAATGACCCACTATGCCTGGGGATGGTGTTTTGACACACTGGATATGCCAGTGATGCCATCCAATGGCAGCTTGTGACAAGGATTGGTAGATCCTGAGTATTTTAGTGGACAAGTCTGGTACCAGGCACTGAACTCTCTGTGTGAAAATTATGGAGGGAATTTTAGGCCGTTACAAAGGCCCCGAAGCTGTTGGCCCTCAATTTCAAGTTCACGTTCATTCATATAAAAGTTCAAGGTGTGAACTGTTGGATACTGAATATTCATATACAAGCTAAAACGCTGGTAAATGTTGAGGATTAACCGGGAATTTATTTTCTGCTTTTTGAATCCTATACATAGTTAATTAGATCAAAATAAACAAGTTTTCTTCTATGCACTTTCTGTCGTAAATGAGTATTTTACGAATTATAGCGTTTGGTTTAGTTTTGTCTCTGATGACGAATGCGCTTGAACAAACAGCTACTCATCAATTTTTGAATTTTTGTTGCTTGAATCATGGTAATAACATCGAAATAAACTACTTTTCTTTCATTCACTTTTTGAGTCAAATGAGTATTTTAGGAGTTATAGCGGTAGGTTTAGTTTCGTCTTTGAAAACGATCGCGCCGGAAGCAAGACTCCATTGCAGCGTTGCCATTCACAGGGCTCAATGAATTACTTCCCGCTTCAAACACTTGAGTTGCGGTAACTAATTCATCGCTATAACTTGTAAAATACTTATTTATGATGGAAAGTGCACAGAAGAAATCTTTTTATTTCATTTTAAATAACTATGTTTAGGCACCGAATAATCAATTATCGATTCCCGGTTAATCCTCAACATTTACCAAAACGTCTATCAAGCTGCTTCTATGTTCTTAAAATTTATCAAGAAATAACCCTAGAAAACATTTCATGTGCAAGATGTGTTGGTTTAATTTGAAAGTGAGGTACCAAGTCAGTTTAGTTATGCCCATTTATGAGAATTTTCAACTACGGCATTAGTCCAACTTGCGGAAAGCGTTAATTACTGTATAAGCTTGTAATAATATAACTTTTTGAAAATCCTTCTTCAAAAGGTAGTCAAACAGAGATATAAAGATATTATTCAAAGTGTCTCAGAAATATATATCTTGAAATAGCTTGAAAAGCATTTTTTTTAATACCAATTCAAAATGTGTCTTCTAAATTTTATTAATACTATTTGCAGTCACAGTGCAAATTTCCTAGGTCAATGTTACCTTTAATGCGATCACGGAAATTAATAATTTTATTCCAAAGAATCACTAAAGGAACCCATTTAAGAACGTTTTACAAGAATGACATTCTGCTCTCTGATGCATTATTTTCGAATTATTCAACTTTGAAGTTGGCTTTTGCGTGCCAAAGGACAGGATGTTCATAAAACGCAGCAAGCGTGCCAAGCGGAATTTAATTAATAACGGAAGATAACCCCCTATTACAAACGTAAACAGGTTAGTCGTGAGGGGGAACCACAGTCTTTCTAGTGAAAATTATAAATAAAGGTTCTAACCCACCCATTAGGATGACATCCTTAATTGTGTTTACATCAGCTCCAAGATGGCGGCAACCGTACCGAGTAGCCGCTATCTTGGAGCTGATGTAAACATTAAATGTAACATTGATAATTTCCTAATTTAATAATATAGCAGAGTTACTTGTAATTCTCTGTAAATTTAGTAGCTTTGCTGTAATGTATATTTTACTGAAATTTGTGAATTGTTGTATCACTTGGATGTAATATTTGCATTGTTTTTCACCATCTCTATTATTTGAGTGAATAAAGTGATTATTGTGTAACGACCACGAGCCTGAAAACGTTTAGTTACTGGGAACCGACCTGTCAGGATGCCGGCCAGACGGGGAATAGCTACTCAGGCTTAAATAGCTAAGGCCAGATACGAGGTCAAAGTACGGCACGGACAAGACAAGAGTATATATTAAAACAGGGGAATGATAATTTACAGACAGACTCAGGGCGTGTCTTGCGGTAGCCGCCTCTCTCACACGAGATCGTAATTCTACCGCTGACTTAACACCCCGGCAGAACACCCTAAGTTCCAACAGATAAAAGAGGCATAGGATTCGGGCAAGCACGACCAAGGTCACTTACGAACATCAGGCAACCAGCTTTATTGGCCTGCTCGTAGACAAGTGCACCCTATGACGGTCCTGACGCAACTGACTAGCTTCAATCGAGCAGCCGCCCACTTTAGCTGCAGCCAAGCAGCAACCGGACGGAGCTCTATGTACACGCCAGCGGTACAGTTGACGTACACAATACGTAGTGAAGTCTCTTCACTACACTACATCCCTCTTAATTTAGTAAGAACTCATCGCTCCAACTAAAGCCTCTAATATCCTCAATTTACCGCACAAGATTAAAAAGTTATACATTAAGGAAAACATGCATCTAGCACGTGACAACTGGACAACTACTAAAAGGTTTACTATGTACATCATTGTTCTAAAATTGATAATAGTATCCGGTTCTTCTGTCTTCCAAGTTCCCGCCAGTTTTGCAGGTGACGACGAACCGTCCGGCTGCAGACTTGCCGAGTGCATGCTGACACGACCGCAGATTGCACCCCGGCGACTGCTCCTCCATATTGCCAACCGGCGCTGAGCAGGCTTCCCTTAGCAGCCAAACCGGCGGCAGAAGTCCACCTCCCATGGCGTGCTCAGCTCGCAACAGAGACCACGATCTCTGAAGAGTATGCGCCTCCGCCCGTCACATCCGACCCGGACATCCAAAGGGCTTCACACCAGTCGGGTTGCGATGGAAGGCAACCATCAGCACCGGCCGCGCCTCAGAAGACATCTGCAGGGGCGGGACGCGAACAGGCCGCCCAGGTCAGACCCTCGCACCCCGTGCTACGTTGGCCCATCGCCTGCAGCAACAGATCCCCGGGCCTGCAACAAAAACAATTCAAGCAGTATCGAAGTAGACTCTCAGCATTTATAATCTAACCTCTTTTTAGGTCTCAATCGAGGCAATATTTCATCTTCTGGCTCCGAAGGTTCCGTTCTCCGCCAAGTATTATCACCGGCACTCACCTCTGTTACCTCCAAACACCCTGCGTCGTTACCCCTTTCGTCACCTTCCTCCACCGGGGTAGAAGTTCGTACATCTGGGCGCGCTCTCTCCAATGGCGACCACCCCCCGAAACCTGAAAAATCGGAGGTGCCTTCTGCTGCAGCTCCGCTTTCACTCGCCTCTCCCTCGCTCACGACGGGTCTGTGTTCCGCTTCCAGCGCCTCTGTTCTTCTCATTCGCAACAGGGGAGGATCCGGGTACTGGCCAATGAACCCCGAAAAGTCGAGGCTCCCCTCACACGGCGGAAGATCCGGGTACTGCCCGATAAATTTCGAGAAGTCCCCGCTGGTGTCGTCGCCCGTCACCTCCCCCTGCTGCGTTGCCGGAAATGGTGGCAGCGGATGAATTGGGCGACCCAACCACTCATCCTCCACGGGAGCCACTCGGTCCTCTTCCAATCCGCCCGCTGCGCCAGCCCCGTCTTCCTTCGGCCCCACTTCTCGCCGGGTCCTCTTGCGTGGCTGCCTCTGTGGCAGACCTTCTGCCTCGTTCTTCCTTTCGGGTTGCACTGGCTGGGCCTGACCCATGTCGTTTCCATGGTATTTCTTCAATTGCCTCACGTGCACCTTGAAGGGAGCTCTTCGCCGCTGCAGATCCCGTATCTTATAGGTGACCTGGTTCCTGTCAACCTCCAGCACCTCGTAGGGACCCTGGAACTGTGGGGCGAGTTTATGCCTCTCGTCCTCTCGTGCGTAAGGTACCCGCCGCAGGACCAGCTCTCCCACTGCGAACGGTCGGAACTTCGGTCCAGCGGGTCGCCACATCCGGGGTGGCCTTGGCAGATCTGGCACCGCAGCCTCCTTCACGAAGAATTCACTCGGGGCTCGACCGGTCTCACTGTGGGTAAGTCTATTGTACTGGGACATCACTCTTGCTATTTCCAGATCCCAGCTCCCAGGGTTACCAGCGCAGGCCGTGGCGAGTCTCTCCTTGATGGTCCGGTTGAGTCTCTCCACCGCTCCATTGGTATGCGGCGCATAGGCGATTGAGCGCTCATGCCGCACCCCGTACCTGTCCAACAATTGTCCGAACAACCTAGCTCGAAACTCGGGACCATTGTCGGACCGCAAAATTTTAGGGGTTCTAGGGCAACTAGCCAATATACCATACTCCAATGCACGCGCAACTCCCGGCGCAGCTTTTGAACGTATAGGTATTGCGTGTCCAAATTTGGACCATAAATCAATACCCACCAATAATCCTATATGTCCTCTGGGAGTACGCGGCAATTGCATCAAATCAACCGCATAAATATCATACGGCGCCGTGCACTTAGCACTCAACCCGTACAGCGGGTAATCTTTTGCACTTACTCCTTTATGCAACTGGCACGTCCGACATTCTCTTACCACTTCCCTGATAGTCTTGTATGGGCTGGGATGGAAGTAACACCGCCGGAATGCCTTGCTAACCTTAGCCTGCCCCGCATGTGCTACATGTTCATGAAACTGTGTAACTAAGCCCTTCAATTGACTGTCTGGAATGACTGGTAGGAACTTTTCCTCACCCCCTAGCTTATATTTGTAACATATGGCACCGCTATGTAACACTAAGCTATTAAAATGTCGTCGCAAATATCCTAATGCTGGGTCTTTTTCCTTCTTTTCCAGAGCCTCGCGCACCCTCACCAACCTCTGGTCCTGCAGTTGATGCGGCGCGAACATCTGTATTTCCTCTCCTAACCGAAGGTCAGCCAACTGGCAAGCACCCTCCTGGCTACCTTGCCCGTGAGGCGCTGCTACATTGACCCTTTCTGCTGGTATACCTGCTATGATAACATTAAAATGCACGCCTCCTTTGCATTCCAGTTTAACAGTTCCCTTCTCCCCCACAGGATTTGCAACAACCAACCCTCCCGGCTTGCAAACTACCTCCACTCTCAAGTCAAATAACTGTGCAAACGCCACGAGAGCCTCCCATGGAGGGAAAACATCCGGATTTTTCCAACTCGAAATCAACCTACGATCCGCGGCCTTATCAGTCCTACCGAATGCTTTGGGTTCCTGCAATAATTTGTCTATCGCCTGCTCTCGGAGCGTCAACGCGTCTCCCAGACCCGAGGCTCGGCTCAACGCCACAAACAAAGAATTTGGGCCCCCCTCCACTTCGGCTACCTGGTACTCCCCACCTTCTGGCTCGGGAGCATTCTCGTCTCCCTCTGGAACTGACCAAGGAAAATTCACACGGGACAGACAGTCAGCAACTACATTAGTTTTCCCGGGTACATACTCGATGCTATACTGGCCAATAGCCAAGTCAGCCAACGTCCTCATCAGCCTATCGTCGGTACGTTTCATATTGTGAAGATATATCAAAGGCTGATGGTCCGTTCGGATCACATATTTCCTACCACTCAAGTAAATTCTAAAGTGATTTACTGCAAACCTGATTGCCGCTAGCTCTTTGTCAGTTGCGCTGTATCTCATTTGGGCCTTATTAAAACTGACCCCGGCATAACCGATCACTCTTTCTTGACCGCTTTGCACCTGAGACAGCACCGCGCCAGCTCCCCATCCGCTAGCGTCAGTCGTCAACACGAATGGCTGTCCCGTCACAAAGTCTGGGTATGCTAGAATTGGGGCGGTCACCAATACGGTTTTCGCGTCCTCAAATGCTTGCTGGCACTCGGCAGTCCATTCCCATTTCCCCGTGGCTGTCGCCAGGTATAAGGGGTGCAGCAAATTAGCGGAGTCTTTTATAAAACTCTTATAATAATTCACCATACCCAGGAAGGATCTTAACTGCCGCACCGTTCGTGGCACTGGAAACTCTTGGATCGCCCCTATATTCTTTTCTAGCGGACTCACACCAAGTCTACCGACGGAGTGACCCAAGTAATCGACCTGCTCTTGAAACAAACAACATTTTTCCAAGTTCAGCTTGAGCCCGTGAACCCGAAGCCGGCCGAACACTCTCTCCAGCGCCTGGACATGTTCAGCAAACGTCCCACTGGCGACCAAGATATCGTCAAGGTAAGCCTGCACAGAGTCACTCGGTAGCCCCTTAATTACTAAACTTATTAGCCGTGAGAACGTAGCCGGCCCGTTGCATACTCCAAACGGAAGCCTAGTGAATTGATACAGTTCCGTACCAGTAGAGAAAGCAGTCAGTTCTCGCGAAGATTCAGTCAGAGGCACCTGATAATATCCCGACTTCAAATCAAGCGTAGAAAAATAATAATTTCCCGAAAGTTTGTTTATCGTATCTCCTATATGAGGCAGCGGAAAACAGTCTGGTTTTGTCAAGCTGTTTAACATTCTAAAGTCCACACAAAGTCTTAGTTTTCCGTTCTTCTTCCTAACTGGCACTAACGGAGACGACCATGGTGACTTAGATGGCTCAATAATACCTTTTTCCGCTAATAGTTTTACCTCTAGGTCGATTTCCTCTTTCATGGGCCCCGGGTAACGTCTATTTCTTTGTTTTACAGGCGCTGCACCCTGAACATCTATATGGTGCCGCACTGTCTCGGTACACCCCACGTCTGCCTCATCTGTCGCAAAAACGTCTTTATGCGCAGTCATCAGTTCAGCAACTATCGTCCTTTGTTCTGCAGTCAGATCCGTATCGTCCAAGCCAAGGTCACCCGGCACCTCGTCCATCTCTTCATCCTGCTCTACTTCTTCCCGACACAAAGCCACCAAAGTACCTAGTCTTGTGTGCTTGGCTAACCTCACATCACTGTCAAATGGGTTCATTACTTCTACTCGAATATGTTCATCGTCTACGACATTTACTGATGAAGCTACCATCAATGGACGAGTCCCATTATCGACTGGCTCTAAATACCCTTCAAATTTATTTGGTGCCCTCTTCACTTGAGCGGACAAACGCAACATCTGCCTAGAAGGTACAGTCACTTCCGCCGCACTGAAAACTGGAAATTCCGCTCTGCGCGAAGTCATCACCTTCAACCGGGCTATTCTTGTACGATCTTGACTACTTCCTTTCTCCAAAGTCCTATCTGATGCATTCAACGTAAGTTTGAAGCTATCAAGAAATTCCAAGCCCAAGACACAACTGAATGACTGTACCGGCTTAGTCATCACCAAAAACCTATGCCTTGGGAACTTAGTTCTGCCAATCGTTACTGCCAAGTATATCTCACCTTCTATTCGAATCTCGTTTCCTGAAATTCCTACAACATTATCAACGGCGGAAGCGCGAAGTTTTCCCTGAACACCCGGAATTCTATGGAGCAGCTCTTCTGTAATTAACGAGATCGATGCGCCTGTGTCTAACAGGCCATCGACCTGTAACTGCCCAACCTCAACAACCACCGAGTACGACACCGCTACCTCACGCTTCTGCCGTACCATCTCAATATTTTGGGGACTATCATGACACTGCTCCGGCTGTGCCCCTTCCAAACCGGAGTCACCTAGTTTCCCGACTGTCGACCTGGTTTATGCGCACACTGAAAACTGCGATGTGTGATTTCTCCACACCAAACACAAGCTGCGCATTTCTCCAAAAATCCCTGACAGTCCTTCATCAAATGCCCCTTCTTGCCACAATACGCACATTTCAACCCGCGTTCTGAACTAACAACTTCCCCGAATCTGTCTCTATGTGCTACCTGTTGTGTACAGTCCCGCACAAAATGTCCCTCCTGTCCACAACGAAAACAACGCATTGATCTCGCCGGCCCGCGTTCCCGGCGCTCAATGTTATCATTATTTGTTTCTGGCGCGTATGGCGTTGCTAAGTAAATTTGTTCCGCTCGAGTATTATTCCCCATTCTTTCCTCGGTAGCTGTCATATCGGCCTCCAAACTGGCTGCTAGTCGGGCCACTGCACTAAGTGCAATGGACTCCTGCTGGCCAACGAATAACTTAAGCCGACGTACCAGCTCCGGTGCTAGGGAACTAATAAATTTATTTCGAGCCAAGAGTTCTTTGCCCTCTTTTCCTACACTATCCACTTTTGCTACTAGCCTTTCAAGCCTAATACTATAGCAAGTCAGTGATTCACCCCTATTTCTTTCTGCCCGCAAGAATTCTGTGTACCCATCATCACTTAATTTTTCGTGAAGCTCTAGTTCCTGAATCAACCTATTTTTTACTTCCCCATAGCCAGCTCCCGTTCCGTATGCTTGAACTATATTCTTGGCTTCCCCCTCAAGAAATTCTGGCAATTCCTGAACCCAAGCCGACTTGTTTTCCTGGTACTTAGAACTTACATAATTCTCAAATTTAGTCAAGAAAACCGAAACCTGACCGTCGCTAGACTTGCCTGAAAACTTCCCCGGTGGGGGCAACTTGTCTGAACGTAAGCCCTTGATTGCTTCTGTGAGACTAAGCATTACGTTAGCTAACTCCGCTCCTGTTTCCATCCTAAATTAGGCCCAAAAATGTCTACTGTCAGCAACGATAATAAGTTCTATTAAAAATTCCAATTTATTGCACTACTCCTTATCCTACCGACTGTCCCCGTATCTGAAGCCAAATCCCACTCCTGACTCCAAATGTAACGACCACGAGCCTGAAAACGTTTAGTTACTGGGAACCGACCTGTCAGGATGCCGGCCAGACGGGGAATAGCTACTCAGGCTTAAATAGCTAAGGCCAGATACGAGGTCAAAGTACGGCACGGACAAGACAAGAGTATATATTAAAACAGGGGAATGATAATTTACAGACAGACTCAGGGCGTGTCTTGCGGTAGCCGCCTCTCTCACACGAGATCGTAATTCTACCGCTGACTTAACACCCCGGCAGAACACCCTAAGTTCCAACAGATAAAAGAGGCATAGGATTCGGGCAAGCACGACCAAGGTCACTTACGAACATCAGGCAACCAGCTTTATTGGCCTGCTCGTAGACAAGTGCACCCTATGACGGTCCTGACGCAACTGACTAGCTTCAATCGAGCAGCCGCCCACTTTAGCTGCAGCCAAGCAGCAACCGGACGGAGCTCTATGTACACGCCAGCGGTACAGTTGACGTACACAATACGTAGTGAAGTCTCTTCACTACAATTGTATTATTTACAACTGTTTTCTGTGATACTAGTACATTAAAGTATTACCTTGGCTATCTATCTAAGTGTTTACTGCTAACTAATGTTTAGAATTTGACGTTTAAACTATGGTAAGGAAGAAAATTTTTTTTACCAGAATGATAAAGAACTTGCTTTTTTTTATTAGATTTATGGAAGCAGTGTCACAGGCAAGCTGTAATTTCAGGATTAGAAGACAAATTAGAAAAAA
Organism: Morinoia aosen; assembly: GCA_030386875.1. Lineage (NCBI taxonomy): Eukaryota > Metazoa > Arthropoda > Malacostraca > Amphipoda > Talitridae > Morinoia > Morinoia aosen. The sequence goes on along the minus strand of CM059559.1, from coordinate 15,678,118 downwards.
ATCCATACATTTTCATAGTTCATCTGCTTGATAACATTTTAAATCACTGAAATGTGTAAATTTTATGTTATTTCAGTAAGGCCTGGTGTTGCTGCTTCTGGGGTCACCAATTGTAAGGCCAGATCGTGTTGTTTCGGCCTTTGGGGTTCATTTCTGGGGTCACCAATTATTGTAAGGCATGGTGTTGTTTGTCATGACGTCTCGTGGGTTGTTACATCATAATTATGTTTTCTCGTTGTTGGTGCTTGAATTCGTATTTCATGTCTTTTAATTACTGCCGATATTTCGTGATTTTAATTTCGTGACATTCACAAATACATTATTCGTCAAATTATTCTATTTTCTAGTCTTTATAAATCACGATAGCTTTTACGTGCGCTGCCACCAGCCTCTCAGGCAAAGAATATTTATAAGACATGATAACTTCAAGATAATGGGTAAGCGTTCAAGGTGTTGAAACCTTTCATGTAGCACCTTGAATGTATATGTGTATAATACTGATAATGTTACAGTGCTCTTGCGTAAGAATGTATTTAGACAGCACTATGCGTTGAGAACTGAGCTCATGGTTCTTGTGGATCTCTGCTCGTAGTTCTCGGGCTTGGCTGGAGCCCACTCCACCGCTACCCTTCGTAATGTAAACGTGTGTCCTGCTGTGTGTACTGATTATACAAACTCCAAGAGTCTCGTCTTCTTAACCTACGTCCATTAGGTTATGGGCCCAGTAAACCTTCCGATGAAGCAATATCAAGTGAGGTTATCTTAAGTCCCGAAGCGAAAAACAGCCCGGGACAGCGAGAACAGAAGTTGGTGATTTGTTAGTGCTGTGTGAGACAGAAACGGTGAAAGAGAAAGAAACATGGCAGGCTCCGTAAGTGAAAGTGCAAAGAACTGCCTCACGGCTCTTAATGATAAAAACTATCCTACGTGGAAGCTGCAAATGAAGATGATTCTGATGAAGGAAAAACTGTGGAACTTGGTTCGAGGAACGGAAACCATGCCACAGACTACGGACGAGACTGCTCGAAGAAAATTTGAAGAAAGACGTGACAGTGCACTTGCAACAATTGTGCTTGGTGTCGAAACAAGTCAACTTTATTTGTTGGGTGATCCTACTGACCCTGTGCAACTATGGCATAAGATTGAAGATACATTCCAGAAGAAAACTTGGTCTAACAAGTTCAGACTACGCAAAAGACTCTACAACATGAAACTAAAAGAAGACCAAGACTTACAAACTCATCTCAAAGCATTTGTCGAAATATTTGAGTCCTTGAGTGTGATTGATGACGCAGTTGATGAAGAAAGTCGTGTAATAATCTTGCTGTCGTCACTTCCCGACCATTTCTCCACACTGGTGACTGCACTGGAAGCTCATGAAAAACTACCGTCATGGGATATTGTGACAGAGCGTCTTCTGAATGAAGAAGCAAAACTGAAAAACCAAAGTGCTTCAGACTTCAGTGAAAAATCCCTTGTGACCTCCAAATTGAAAAACTCACGATGCTTCGAATGCGGAAAATTGGGACACCTACGTACCAAGTGCTGGATCTATCAAGAAAAATTGAAGAAAGAAGATGGGAACCACACAGAAAACCAAAACAATTTTGTAGCAGGTAAAACAAATTATATCGGTGCATTGTCTGTGATAAATATCAATAATTGTTGGGTAATTGATTCCGGTGCAACAGCACACATGTGTAATAATAGGAATGATTTTTCTTGTATGAATGAGCTATCTAGCCCAATTAACATTGAAGTTGGTGATGGTAGAAACTTGCAAGGTGTTGGTGTAGGTGATGTTGAAGTTATGGTGTTGTTGCCTAAAGGTCGAGTAGATACCTGTGTTGTTAAGAATGTCTTGTATGTACCTGGTTTAGCTTACAATTTACTTTCCGTGCCTCAGATTACAGAAAGTGGAAACTCAGTTTACTTTGACGAAAGCTCATGTAAGATTGTAAATAAAGACGATGAATTAATTGCCTTAGGCAGTAAAGTAGGAAAATTGTATAAACTTAATTGCACCCTTAATTCAGCCGCTAAATGCATGAACGTTTCCTCTGATGAAATTCTGTGGCATAAACGATTTTGTCATCTAGGATTCAATAATCTTGAGAAATTAGGCACTAAGAATCTTGTTAGAGGTTTTGATTGTTCTGTGAGTGGAGATAACATTTTTTGTGAAAACTGTTGTGATGGTAAAAATCATAGGCTTCCGTTCCCCAAAACAAATCACAAAAGGAAACGCCAACCCTTAGAACTTATCCACAGTGATGTGTGTGGCCAGCTTAATCCCATATCACTTGGGAGTGGAAGGTATTTTGTAACCTTCATAGATGACCACTCCAGATATACTTGGGTGTACATTATCAAACATAAGAGTGATGTTTTCAAAGTGTTTCAGGAGTTCAAATCCTTGGTAGAAAATCACTATGATCACAAAATTAAAATTCTGCGCTCCGATAACGGTGGGGAATACATCTCTAATGACTTTGAACAATTCCTAAAAGGGGAAGGAATTATCCATGAAAAAACTGTGCCTAAGACACCTGAACAAAATGGAGTTGCAGAAAGAATGAATAGAACTCTTCTTGACTCTGTCAGAGCTATGCTGTCTGGTTCCAAGTTACCAAAATCATTCTGGGGTGAAGCTATATCAACTGCCGTGTATGTCAAAAATAGGAGCCCTGCTAGTGCATTGAATGATATGACCCCTTATCAGGCCCTTAATGGACACAAGCCCAACGTACAGCACCTCAAAACCTTTGGCTGCAGTGCGTACGCTCATGTCCCCAAAGATGAGAGGGAAAAACTTGATCCAAAATCTAAACCGTGTGTTCTTGTAGGATATGGAAGTGGATCCAAGGGATATCGTCTGTATGACATAAACAGTAGAAGGATATTTTTGAGTAGAGACGTTATGTTCAATGAATCTCAGCAGATGCCAATTGAGAAGGAGCCTTCAGAAGTAAATGATGGTAATTTTTCTCTTCTTCCTCAGGATCCAGAACCAGAAGACTCTGAGGGAGGGGTGGAGCATAGACAGTCAGATGCTGGGATGGAGGGAGTGCAGCCTAGACAATCAGCCAGATATCGACGGGCTCCTGATAGGTTTGGTGAATGGGTGTATTTAATGAAAAATGAGCTTGATATACCATCTTGTGTTCAAGAAGCACTCAGTGGACCAGAAGCAAAACTATGGGAAACAGCTATGGAGAATGAGATGGAGTCTATAAATCAAAACAGAGTATGGTCCCTTGTAGAGTGTCCTAATGACAAAAAACCTATCAAATCAAAGTGGATCTTTAAAAGAAAAACCGGACCCGACGGAAGCATTTGCTCGTACAAAGCTCGCCTTGTGGCTCAGGGCTACTCACAAAAATATGGCATCGACTACGACGAGACCTTCAGTCCCGTGGTTCGATTTGAGTCTGTCAGGACAGTACTAGCTTTGGCTGCCAAATGCAACATGCAAGTCCATCACATGGACGTTGCAACAGCCTTCCTTAATGGAGAACTGATTGAAGAACTATATCTGGTTCAACCTGACGGTTTTATTGTCAAAGGCAAAGAAAATCTGGTGTGTAAACTACAAAAATCGCTCTACGGACTAAAACAAGCTCCTAAGTGTTGGAATACTACACTAGATAGCTATTTGAAGAAATTGGGTTTTGTACAATCTAAGAGTGATGCTTGTATATACACTCGTGTTCAAGATAAGAAACTGTGTATTGTGGCGGTGTATGTAGACGATCTAATAATTGCTTCTGAGTCTGGTGATGAAATAAATCAAATAAAGTTGAGCCTTTCTACCCAATACAAAATGAAGGACCTTGGTGTGCTGAGTTACTTCCTAGGTGTAAGTGTTGTACAATTTAAAAACAATGTCTTCTTGAATCAAACTGCCTACACTGAGGCTCTGTTGTCAAAATTTGGCTTTGATAATTGTAAACCTGTTGCAACTCCCGCCGATGTAAACGTAAATCCGATATGCTCCCCAAATGATGTCGAATTTGACCCTGCCACTTATCAAAGTGCTGTAGGTAGCCTTTTGTATTTGTCAACCAGAACTCGACCTGACATTGCATTCGCAGTGAATAATGTTGCTAAATACAGCTCCAAGCCTCTTGAACAGCATTGGATGTGTGTTAAGAGAATATTCAGGTACCTGAGAGGCACCTCTAAACTAGGTCTCTTGTATAGCAAATGTTCTGATACTTGCATTGGTTATTCAGATGCTGACTGGGCTGGTGATAAAAATGACCGAAAGTCTACCTCTGGTTACTGTTTCACCCTCAGTAATTCGGTAATTACGTGGAGATCTAACAAACAAACTTGTGTAGCCCTCTCAACTGCAGAAGCCGAATACGTTGCTCTTGCCGGTGCGGCTCAAGAGGCTGTCTGGTTAAAGCACTTACTCAGTGATCTAAATTTTGGGACTATGGAACCAATGGTTATAAACGAAGACAACCAGTCAGCCATCTGTCTTGCCAACAATCCCAAATATCATGGGAGGAGCAAGCACATCGATATTAAGTTTCACTATGTACGGGATCTTGTAAGTAACAAAGATATAGACGTAGTGTATTGCCCTACCGACGAAATGCTCGCCGACATATTCACCAAGAACCTGCCGATAGAAAAGTTCTCTAGACTAAGAACGAAGTTAGGAATGGTCTCATCTGACACACATTCAATGTGAGAAGGAGTGTTGAAACCTTTCATGTAGCACCTTGAATGTATATGTGTATAATACTGATAATGTTACAGTGCTCTTGCGTAAGAATGTATTTAGACAGCACTATGCGTTGAGAACTGAGCTCATGGTTCTTGTGGATCTCTGCTCGTAGTTCTCGGGCTTGGCTGGAGCCCACTCCACCGCTACCCTTCGTAATGTAAACGTGTGTCCTGCTGTGTGTACTGATTATACAAACTCCAAGAGTCTCGTCTTCTTAACCTACGTCCATTACAAGGCGCGTAAGGCATGTTGACTTTCATGTGCATAGCCGTATTTCATGGCTTCGAGTATTAATCATTCTTTCTCAACATCTCGACGTCATCGTCGTCATCTCTCGTCCTAATGGCAAAGGGAATTAAATAGACATTAGATTCAACATTCACTATTGACAGAAAGAAATCAAAGGATATGGATTACGCATCCTAATCGTTCGCATCCTATCCTACATACTTGGCGATTCTGAAAGAGGGGACGTTAAGTACATGGTGGACAAGGAGAGATACTTATCTGAAGTTCGGTGCTCTTTGTGGAGGGGCCGGGCTCTAGGAGTTGAGCCGCCATTTTTTGAGTTTCGGGACCGAAGCTTTAGCGGTCGGTAACTGGCTAAAGTTGGTCACCAGATCACTTTCAAATGAGCGAGGGTGCGTACATTTAATTTAATATCAAGTTGAAGTAGAAATTAATTGTTGACACATTGGCAAAGTATTTATATTGGAAGAGGCCCTCAGCCTAAGCTGGGCCGGGAGTTGATAATTACGCTGCTCACACCTCTGCCTTCAACGCCCTCCTCCGCTTGACTGCCTCTCGTTGAAAAGGCAACCCTCACGGTCACGCTACCGCTGCTTCTCTCTAGATGCCGACTAGCAATTATTATATCACGAGATTGATATAAAATTGGAAGATATTTCCGGATCAATTTAAATACGCTGCTACTTACTCTTGTAAACATACTTATACTAATAATCCCCATAAAACATTTTTAATATTAAGTAAACATTACAAAAGATTATACGTCGACGTTCCTGGCATTTTCTGTTGGCAATCGTTGTTTCATCGAAGTTCAAACGAAGATCCTCCTAGAAGGTATAGACGACATGATGCTCCTCGTTGATTCTCAGACTTATGGTTCTTTTAAGAATTTTTTTAATGATCGAGAACGTTGGCCATTCGTCCCGTCACCTTCTTTATGTCGTCTCTCTTACAGTTGTGTTTTTGAAACACATGTTGCTGCTTCCACCATCGAGTTCCATTTTTTTTTAGGAGTTGGAACTTATTATTGATTAAATTTACATTGATACATATTACAATTACTGAGCCTAGAAAGCTTAAAATTTGGATTTGAGGGGTAACTAAGATAGGGCACTACAAGTACCCTCCCTCTAGAGAGAAAGAAGTTCGAACGATACAATGTAGTAAATAAAAATGATGATGCTGCAGAGCGTTGGTGCCAAACAATGAGGCGGAGCTATGAAGCCAAGCTATGAAGCCGAGCTATGAAGCCAAGCGATGGAGCCGAGCGATGGGGGCCGTGGGATGAAGCCAAACGATAAGGCTATGCGTTGAGGTCGTGCAAGGAGGCGAAGCTATGAGGCAGTGGTGTAGGCGTTTTGGCGGCTTGGTGGTGCGTTTTCGTGCTTGGTAAAATGTCCTTGAAGTGATAGGAACACCTAGCCAAAATTGCGATGAAGGCTGGCTCGTTGATTGCAGTTAGAGAGCAGAGAAGGGTGCTGCTGAGATCACCAGGTGGAATGGGCAGGCAATGTAGAAGCATTGGCCTGACGGTGAAACCGCTGGAAAGCTGCTGGGTCACCAGTCGTCAGGGGCAGGCAATGTGGAAGCCTAGGCCCGATGTTCAACCCGCTGAATAGCTGCTGCGGCCACCAGTTGTAAGGGACTAGCGATGTTGAAGCCTCGGCCCGTTGGTGAACCTGCTGGCTGTGCTGGGTCTCCATTTTTCGTATCGGCTGGGGTCACCAATTGTAAGGCCTGGTGTTGCTGCTTCTGGGGTCACCAATTGTAAGGCCAGATCGTGTTGTTTCGGCCTTTGAGGGACATTTCTGGGGTCACCAATTATTGTAAGGCATGGTGTTGTTGCTGCTTCCACCATTGAGTTCCATTTTTTTTTTAGGAGTTGGAACTTATTGATTAAATTTACATTGATACATATTACAATTACTGAGCCTAGAAAGCCTAAAATTTGGATTTGAGAGGTAACTAAGATAGGGCACTACATTTTATTGTCATTGGATAAATACTAAGACTAATGAGCAACGAATAATTCAAGAATTTTTACCTTTTAAAAAATTGAATTTTGCTTGAAACTTTAGCTTTTTTAATTACAGTATTAGGTGGCATCCTAATGTTTAACATTTTTGTTTTATTATAATTAACTGTGAAAGTACCAAATTTGGGAAAAACAAATCTACCCATCAAATGTAGAGCATTTTACCCTTTGACTGCGACTACTAAATATTAAGTTCAGTGCCAAACTTGACTTTTGAGTCAATTGTAGTAAACTATTTGGAAAATACTGAACATGAACTTGATCGTGCCTTCATTTAGCTTTGATTAAGTATTTCTGAAAATTGAGTTTGCAACTTCTGGTTGGTCAGCAGCATTGTGAAAATTACCTTCATGTACCACCGGTGGCGCACGTTGCAGTTAAAGTGTTAAGTCTTATTGCACTGAATTCAATAATAGTGCACTTGATTTGTTTCACTGTTAAATTAAATGTCATTCATAAGATATGTATATAAATTTTTGGGTCAAAAAAATAGTTTTTTAAAATCTACAACCATCTTCAAGTATTGAAGGTGTCAAAAAGTTTCATAGTTTTTAGAAATTTTGAATGAAAACATAAAAGATCAATATTGATTTTAATGCGATCATGAAAATTAAAAATTTGTTTTCCAAGAATCGGTAGAAAAACACTATAGAAGACGTTTTACAAGAATGACATTTTGCTTGCTAATGGGTATTTTTCAGGATATACAAGATATAACAATAATTACCTTCAGGTAGGAATAACATTATATATTTGGTTACAAAATGCCGCATTGTTTGAACACACCTATTTTTTTGGTGGAAAACAGCATCGGTTTGGATAAGTTGAAGTAAGCTATTTAAGGTTTATTTAGGTGATTTTAGTTTATTTAACTAACCTAATGTTACCTAACCTAACCTCACCCATTGCTATGTCAGTACTGTATTACAGCATATTTGTGTGTCTGTTCCTTCACTTTTGCATACGACGTCCCCATAACCTAAAAGCTGAATAACTCAAAAATTATGCATCAGGGAGCAAAATGTCATTCATGTAAAACATTTTTAAATGTGCTCCTTTAGTGATTCGTGAGTACAAACTTTTTAATTCTCGTCAGCGCATTAAAATTAATATCGACCGTAAAATACATTGTTTTGAGTAAAAATTTGCATTTAAAAATATATTCTTTTAAAATATTCTCTGAATTCTTATTAGAAATGATCTGAGAATTGAAAAATGTGGTTTTAGAGTTGTTCTCAGATTGATTTGCTCTATGAAAACCCAAAATTTGACTTGCAGATTTGGGCTTTTTTGTGACTGAATTTTAGGGGTTCTTTAAATGAATTTCTTGTCAAGCAATTAGTTTTTCTTAACCTACAACCAAGCATAGAAGTTATGAAAAAGTTTCATAGTTTTTAGAAATGTTGACTGAAGAGATGGAAAAATATTATGGCTTACAAGTTTACCCCTACAATTTACCAAAAAATTTTGCTAAGAATATTCAAAATTCTTGATTTATCATTACGGATGACTTGAAAATTGGAAAATGTGGTTTCAATGTTATTTTCAGATTGATTCACAGTAGGAAAAACCCAAAATTAGTAAACTTTCTTCTAGTTTTTTGGTTTATACCAACTTTGAATAAGGGCGTTGTAATCATCATATAATAATTCTGCTAGTTCCTTCCTTAGTTAGTCAGTCCATTATGCTCTCAGTAATTGGAAATAAACAAATTAAGGGAACAAAAAATACACAGTCATCTATATATTAATTAATATGGTTGTAACTATGTGTGTCACACCCTTCATCAAAAAACACAAAGATCATTACAGCATTTATGATACCCCGTGATCATAAACTTTTATTCTTAAAGATTACATCCCTTAGGTTCATCATTCCGTACGTAACACTTTGAGCTTCAAGCAATGTCATAATTTTAATTGACTATCATTACCATCAGCCGTTGTAACAGGTAAGGTATATTAGATATTTCTTGTTATGTTAGGATGTGCATGTAATAGTTAGGTTAACATAGGTTGGGTGAGGATTAACTTGTAAGGTTATTGATGACTAAATTATGTATGAATACGTTAGGCTAGGTAATGGTGTCATAAATTAGGCAAGGATTTTAGAATGTAGGTTCAATAGATTAGGTTAAGATTGGTTAGGATAGTTAATGTTAGATTAGCATAGGTTAAGCTATGATAGGTTATGTTGAAATTTTTTCACAGGTTCTGCTAAGATACGTTAGGCTAGATGATGTAATAGATTGAGGTAGGATATGTAGCGATAGTATGGATAGGTTAGGCTGAGGGAGGTTACGTTGGGTTTGGATAGGTTATGTTGGGTTAGGATAGGTTATATTGGGTTAGGATAAGTTATGTTGGGTTAGGATAAGTTACTTTGGGTTAGGATAGATTATTTTTAAATTGTTTTATGGGCCCAACTAGTTTTACAATGAAATTGACCATAAAATTTCCATGGGTTCTGCTAGTAATTTCACGATTATGGTTGGAATTTATGATTAAAAGCATGAAAGGAGAAAAGAAAAAGCATATTTTCCAAGCATATATGGTTTTTGTTCATGATTTGTTCTGAAAACTGGATAATGTTTTCCATAGTTGCTATCATCTGCAAAAATAAATGAAACTCCATTATAAACCTAATGCTGATTTATCTTTCATAGATGGGTTTCTTAGGCTTATCAAATATTTGGTTATTGTTGATAAAAATCAAATTTATGTCATAGTATTATAACTTGCATGTTGTGTAACAATGATTAATCAATGTTTTTAGTCCTATAATTCAAATGTATTTACCACTTTATTTTATTTAACCTGCCGTTTTTCTTAGTTATGGCTGAATGCTCATAAAATATTGGAATTGGAGCCTATGTCAGACATGCCCATAGTTCAAAGTTTGACTTTAATCTTGTACATTCTAGCTCTATATTGTAATATTGGAACTTGATGCTCTTCAGTGGGTAGTATTAGCAACAAAAATTACAAATGCTTGTGATGGTAGTTTTTTAAGGGCTTAATTGTTGAGTTCTTATCCTTTAATTTACCCACTCCACCTAGGTACTGTTTTGAAGAGGTTTATGAAAAGTGTAATAGTGTTCTTGCATTAGTGTTATTATTTCTCTGTTCTTTTAATTTTTGTTTCTCTAAGATATGCTACTTGTTTTTATCAGCTCATGATGGTAATAACCAAACAGATTGATAATTTCTCCATACTTGTGATGCAGTTGAATTAAGTTTCAACTCTTTGGAAGAGGGAGATGATAAGAAAAGGCTTAGGTTTGTCTGTCATATGTTATGCGGCCTGCTGCTTGCAGAGGATTTTGTTTGATCTCCTCAGTTATGAGTCGACCTTGAAAACTTCTTTATTTTATGCTTTGGATTCTTCCAGTTTTTGTACCATCTGTCTTTTTTATGTTCTCTTACTCTTCCTTACTTACTGTTTCTCTGCCTGGTGTATCCTACACAAGAAACACTTTGTGCAAAGATTCTTTCTTTTCTGAAATCCATCTTGAATGGATCAAATTTGTGGATCAAATGGATCAAATTGGATCAAATTTAATGTGGCCAAGGAACATTGAACTAATAGTAATTCTGAAATGTTTCACTTGAAAATCTATGTGAGGGCCTGAGCTAAAGGTTAGGTAGGCTTCCTTTTTGTTGTAATAAAATAGGTTTTTGTTTTGTTACGGACCTTCTTTTTTCGGATCACTGCTGTCCTGTTTTTCAGCACCTACTACTTTCTTCTTCAACTTTTTTCTTGTTTCATGAACTTCTTTCCTAGCTTACTGTTTCTGTGCACCTTGTGCATAGATTCCGCGTTCCCTCAACTCCATACTAAATGGTGCCTTCCTCTTTCCTCTCTTGGAACATCTTTGTCGTGGTTAAGGGAGGCTAAAACTTTCTTATATAATAATAATAATTCACTTGAAAATTAGTTCTCTCTGAACAACTTGAGTGTGTTGTTAAGTCAAACTTTCTGTGCATACTCTCACAAAGAAGAGCTGGCCAAATAATTCTTTTCAATGATGATGCAGCGGGTTAACTCTTTTCCTAATCTTCTTGAATTGTTTTTTAAGTCTCTTATGATCGAAATTTTGCTATAATATCTTGCCTTTTTCCTATTTTTACAATATCACTTCTCAGTGGGGTGCACTTATTATAGTGCTTAGCACCCAGGAAAATGGGAGATCCCGAGCTGAAGGTTGGATAATTTTTGAACTCGACAAAAAACAATGTTTCTAATTCACTACTGATTTTATTTGTGTGTGTGTTTACAATTCAATATATAACATTTTTAAGACTTCAATAACTTTCATAATAATCATTTCATGAATATTCAAGTCTTGAAAGTGTTATATATTGAATTGTGAACACACACAAATAAACTCAGTATTAAGTTAAAAACATTGTTTCTTGTATTATTATTGTGTATTGTAAGTGGATCCAACATTTCTTCACAATGACTAACACGGAATTACAATGGATGGTAACATTCATATTGCTAATGCAAGAATGTATCTGGGTAGTAATGTACAAGTATAAATTGTAATCAAACGGAATTGCACATTAGTACTCAGTGAATCGCACTTGTATATTTCTTTGAAAAATTAAATCTACATGTCGTTCAATGATAACTTTTTGTATTTGCAAGTATATGATTTCATAGATGTGATATAGTGGAATTTCACGTATATAAATATCTATGAGTGAATAAATCCTCGAAACCAGTCTTGCTTATAACATCCAATAGATACATATTTAACATAAAAACTCAAATTAACAAATTATTGTCATTTTATAACTCTACTGAGAGTTGGATTAATTTGAACTTGACTTGGATTAAATTGAACTTGACTTGGATTAAATTGAACTTGACTTGGATTAAATTGAACTTGACTTGGATTAAATTGAACTTGACTTGGATTAAATTGAACTTGACTTAGATTAATTTGAAGTGAAAAAGGTGAAGAATAATTTTTATTATATTGCAGACCATCTCTTTTTGTTCACTGTTTTTAGTCCCATTACTTTCTTCAGCTTTTTCTTGTTCCATAAATTTCTTCCGATAGTACTGTTTCTAGGTGTAGGGTGTGGAGACACCGTATATATAGATTTTCTGTTCCGTTAAATTCCATACTGAATCATGCGATCCTCCATTTTTTTGGGAACACCTACATTGTGGTTAAGAAGATTTGAACTAACGTAAAATCTGTACTAAATAAGAGCCGCGTCCGTCGGTCGGTCTGTCCGAAGCCAGCCTGCAGTGTGTGATGAGCGTATCTGTAATACGAGCTCCAGTCCTATATATTTTGATGGGCCGTGTTCACGCGGCCTCATCAACTCTCGAGAGATTGTTTTTTATCTACGTCTTACGGCTTTTCTCTCATTTTGCCCTCTTTTTCATTTCAAATAAAGAGAGGTGGACTAGTAGTCTTAATATAATGTTTGCAATAATGTCAGTATATCAGCTAAAAATATTTTTCTTTTTTCAGGCATTTTCTTTTGTCATCAATCCTTAAAAAGATCCCTAAAGAACATGACTTGTTCTTTTCCAATATATCTCTTGCTAAGAAATGTCTGCATAGGTCAGGGTGAAGTTAAGTGTTTTAAGGAGACCATCTCACTCTTTCAACTTTTTCCGTCCGATTCGTTTGAAAGTTGGCCAGTATATGTATTTTGTAAAAGTAAACCTTTTTTACTCCTGTCATTTTTTCGATTTAGGCCTTACTTTTTTTTTTTTTGACGAAAAATGTGTTTTTGGTATATTTTTATTGAAATTTCAGATTATGACTCCTCCTTCAGTTTTGATGCTAGAACAAAAACAAAGACAGTTTTAGAACCCTTGGAACATTTCTAACAAACGCTCGTTCAGTTTTTTTTCAAATTCACATTTTTTCTATTTTTTCAAAAATTTTTAAAATTTCAAAAATCAGCAACAATTTTTTGGGTTTAGAGCTATATATTTTTTCAAAGAATTCGAATTTGAAAAAAAACGAACGAGCGTTTGTTAGAAATGCTTCAAGGATTCTAAAACTGTCTTTGGATTTGTTCTAGCATCAAAACTCGAGAACTAGTCCCAGGATGAATGTTGAAAATTCAAAGTGTTGGGTATAAGCAAAAAATAAAATTTTGTGTTGAAGTGTAATATAATGAACAATTGATGTAATTGAATGCAGTTTTAATTTTTATTTTGATAATTTCCATACATAACTTAATATTCGAAGTGTGAATTGTGATTTCAAAAAAAAAAAAAAAATAAAAAATTATCATTTTTTTTCAACAAAATGATTTTTTTTATTTTCAGTCTGATTCTTATGAAATTTGACTATGATATGTAACCTTTGAAAAGAAACACAATTGATTCTATTCATTTTTTTGATTCAGGCCTTAGATTTTGCAAAAATTTGACATATTGGTTTTTAGGTATTGATATTTCACTAATATTGATATTTCAAAATGGGACTCCTCCTTCAGTTTTGATGCTAGAACAAAAAAAAATGCAGTTTTAGAATCCCTGAAACATTTCTAACACACTCACGTTCGGCTTTTTTTCCATTTCCTATTTGTTCTCTTTATATATGGGGTCAAAATCATGAAAAAGTTAAAAAAATTTGGGTGCTTTTCATTGATATCGATACTTCAAAATGGGACTCCTCCTTCAGTTTTGATGCTAGAACAAAAACAAATGCAGTTTTAGAATCCTTGGAACATTTCTAACAAACGCTCGTTCGGCTTTTTTCCATTTCCCATTTGTTCTCTTTTTATATGGGGTCAAAATCGGGAAAATTGAAATATTTTGGTCCCTTCACCCCCCCCCGGGAGGGGGGGAATTATTGTCGTAGCGCCATAAAATTTTAGGAACGAATAGTCTACCACCTAAGGGTCCTTCTACAACAAAAACATGCAAAATGACCATGACATCGACAGGATCTGGCAAGGGCCTGAGATGGTATCCTTAAATTAAAAAAATGAAAATGGTTTCATTTAACTCAATGATGCTTAAGAAAATAGTGCAATCGGCAGTTATATTTCTCAATACGTGAGCCACAGCTTGCTCTCGTGCGGCTAAAATTCTGTGGACAGTCCCGAGCCTGTGCTCATTTCTTCAGGTGGCCAAGGGAATGGAAGACTACAAGATATTCACTCGCGCATTGCTGTACGCTGGCAAAGTGGTGAAATGGATATCTAACAAGAAAACTCAGCTGGATGTTATAACGAAATGTGAGTATTCTTTTCAATATTTCATATTCATGCTTTTTTATAGAGGTTATTAATGTACTTACAACATTTGTTTTTTCTTGTGTTGACCATTACATCATTACCAAAGTAGCTGAAGAGAGAGAGAGTTGCACTGATAAGTGTTTGTCTTCAACATAACATGAAAGGCTTATCTTTCCTTGTGAATTCTGGAAGATTTGTGCTGTTGGAAGATTTGTTATCACTCCTCAACCCCTCAGGGGGATACAACTATTGTATCTATGGGAACTAGCGCTCCCAGGGGGACAATGTGAGGGCCCGAGCTAAAGGTTAGGTAGGCTTTCTTTTGTTAAAATAGAATAGGTTTTGTTGTGTTACGGACCATCTTTTTTTCGGTTCACTGCTGTCCTGTTTTTCACCGCCTACTACTTTCTTCTTCAACTTTTTCTTGTTTCATGAACTTCTTTCTTAGCTTTCTGTTTCTGTGCCCTTTCTGCATAGATTCCACGTTCCCTTAACTCCATACTAAATGGTGCCTTCTTCCTTCCTCTCTTTACATCTCATTGTTGAGGATAGGGAGGCTTAAACTAACTAATATACTAATATACTATCACTCCTCAATTGTAATCTATGCAACTGTCTACGGATCACTTACGATAATTGCGAGTTTCGTGCACCTAGTTATATGGGAAGGTCTAAATTATCTCTTTTTACTGTCTTTCCATGTTAAAAAGTCACTCGGCATTCCTTAAGACATCTTTTTTCACTGAAATCTTAGATTTTCTATAATTATCTTCTGTATCATTGTTTTCAGTCTTTTGCTTCATCAAGATTGGTTCCATTTACTTTTAACGCATTATTTAGCTATTAAGTTAGCCAAACTGATTTTTTGGTAGACCATTACGTAGAATTTGCAAATTGAAAACTTGATATTATTGCCATATTAAATTATACCAGATGATACGGATTGATTATGATCCCCTTCTTAAACTCTCTCAAACCTTGTATAATCCCAGGACTGTCAACTTGTACACAGGTTTGAGTTCAAATGACCTCTTTTTTTTATGTTTCAGAAAGTGGATCAAATATTAAAAAAATTATAATATCCCAGAATTAGCTGTATTACATTTTGTTAGTGCATTTTGCAGATTCTTTATAACACATATATGAGAGTTGTATATAATATAAAATGCAGCTTGTATGGACTTCAAAAATTATTCTGTAATAGTGAACAATCGAAACTTGAATATTCTTAATATTTTGTTTTAAGTGTGCCAATCGTTCCTGTGCCGAGGAAAAATGGATTTTCTGTGAGATGTTATTTGCATGCCATTCTTGGGGATAGAAGATGTACGTCTTCTGTTTATCCATGAATATTTTTGTAAGGATTTGACTCATCTGCTCTTGAGCAGAAATGCGTAAGTTTGTTCATTTTATTCATTAACGTAGATTGGCTACCTTGAGGTTTCATTTCTTCCATCTTGTGAGACTGTGATATATTCCATCGTACAGTGCAACGGATCACTTAAATGTTTCGGTGGCTCGTATTTTCAAGTTACTCATTTTTCTTCCTGATGAAAATTTTTTACATTGAGTGATTCAGCAGTGATATTCGATAAACTTTGAATTTATCAACTTTTCAAATGCGTGTCAACGTTAGGCAAGTAATAATTACGATGTGTGGTGGAAATTCATTTTAACTTTAATTGCTCTTTTATTACGAAAAGTTCATTCCTATTCGATTGTTATTGGAAATGTCGAAAACAATGAAGATCAGTATCTTCCTCGACCTTTTCTTTTAGGGTAAAATTTCCTACTGCTTAATTCGTTCGACTCGTATGAATTCTTGGAAACCAATATGAATATTGCCACCGAATGTCATGTATAAAAAATAGGACTTTATACATGTCAACCGTAGAACACCACCAAAAATAATTCAACTTTGACAATTTATTAGAGTAAATGGATATCACAATATGGGTCAGAAAAACAACTGGTCACGACTTCGTAATGCGTTCCCAAGCAAGGGAATGCATAATTTATCATACAATATATTACACCGCAGCACCAGCCCATCAAGCTGATGAGGGGCAGTGAACACAAAATGGTGGTTAACACCAACACATAACAGGCACCACATCACATGAACAAAACACAAATAACAGGAAATGCATCATTTCGCCTAGGTCATCTCAGGACTGTCAACAAACTCAAAAATAAACAAACAAAGGCAAAATATTTCTGCCAGTCCAAAGAAAGCCAAAGGCGTTCAACACTAAATGCACCTACTGTTTCATGAAAGCACAAACACAAGTCGACTTCAACATCATACAAATTTAAGTCGAAACTTCATACACTTGAGTCGAACTCAATGGAAGGTAAAAATAACAAAATTGCACTTCCTAATTACATAAGTAAATCAATAAAATCCATTTTGTCACTATTCAATCATAATATAACGTATCATTAAACAATAAATTCAATTTTATGAGAGTTGCCAAAACTCTGAAACAAGTTTACAGCTCAGAACAAAACGTGAAATTAGAGCACTGCACAGAACAATCAACAACGGATTAATGGAGTCTAAAAAGCTGCTGTTCAACTGTTTAACGTAGGGAATTGGAAACGTCGAACGCGCTACAAAAACAACGTATGCGAAGGTACGACACAACTTCAGTTTTTTTATGCTTGAATATTTTATGGGTAAATGGGAATTGTATGGGAACTGTTCATAGAGTAAAAATAAGATACTTCTTATCCATTTAGCATTTGCGTATCCTCATAAATTCGACTCATAATTCTTGCACTATTTGATATTACTGTCATGACACACACCCCCTTTGATCTAGAAAATTGTCAATAGAGCTGTACTAATAAATGAATAAGCATTCCGTATGCTAGAACTAGTTCCCAAGTTTTCGTCTAGAGATGCAGGAAATTGATTTTATACACGTTTTATAAATATTTTCTACTGCAAAAACTTTTTTTTTTTTCAGGAGAGAAAACCATTTGAAACTGCAGCTTTAGAGTATCATAGTGGCTGGCTTCTCGAGGTAGCCTTTGAAAGCCTGCAGCCACTGGGCTCCTACTGCTCCATCCACAGTTCGGTGGTCGCAGGACAGCGTCACAGTCATGATCTGTGCCGTACGATACCTGCACATCCACATAGGAAATGTTACAACGTATAGGTGAGTATCAAGTAGTTTTAGTGTACAAAAAACAACTTATTCCTCTCTATTTTTCAGATATCAGCCTTAATCTACTGAATGCTGCAGCTGCAGTATCATTCACTTCACTATACTGGATAACTTAACTTGACCCACCTTCCTCATTTATTTTGACCTATTAATTCGTTTTAAAAATCTAGTAAATATTTCTTTCAGAAAATTCAATCGCGCCAATTGACCAAGATTAACAGTAATTTTATCAGAGTTCGTAACATTTTTTATACTTTCTTCATTACTATTATAATATTCACTCGACGTTAATTTACAATTGGAGTAGTTCCTAACAGGATGGTACTAGATAGTAAAAATGGAGAAACTATATACATTAGGTGAGTTTATTCTTATTTTCGATTTAACTCATTACTTTTATCTTTGTCAATAAACAATTATATCGAAACAAAATACTCCAGTAATGAGCGATCGAGGAATGAGGACTTCGTTTTGGGATATTAGTTTATCGCAACTAATTAATTGGCCTTAGAATCCCTCGCAACACGAGGTGCGATTTCAAGAAAGCTAAGATGAAGGACCGCTCTATACTATAAAACACTGAGAATCCAAGCAAAAAGTGTGTTCCCACCCATGATTTTCTGCGCATAGGAATGGTAAGTTTGGAAGGAGAATGAAGTGGCAAATTTGAAACGAAAATTAAAAGAAGCAATGGTAAGATATGTCCTGACTGCTTACCTTACGCTTGGGTAACCGAACTGTATCCTACCTTGGGTTAACTTTTCCCTATAGGAAGTGTGCTGGTACGGTGTTAGAAACACTTGTAATCGTGACCCTGAGAAATTGCCATTTCATCGGACTGTAATAATCAAATGAATTCCATTATTTTATCTTTTGCGGTGAGCTACCTCAGGTAAGCTGCCTAAAATTTACATGCAACAATAGTCAGCCATAAACAGTAGCAAATTATATTTTCTCATATTATTAGTCTTCCAATATCATAGATTATTAGTGTTCCACAATGAATAAGAACTCTTGAGCAAATTTATACACATTTCTAATTTATTACTAGTTTTAATTTGTTGAATTTTAAAACTAACCCGGTCTCTGATTGATCGCAGGGTACGAGGGTCGGAGTGGTGGAGCCCACAGCAAGGATGCATGACTGCGGAGGGTTGATTACGGCGCTGAAGCTCTTGACGCCTGTCATGCCCAGATTGGACACAGAGAAAGTACCGCCCTGCAAAACAAATACGACTGTAATAGTCAAAACCCTTGGTAACCATGTGACATTTCGCGTTCTTTTCAGGCTATGTGGTCGGTTGGGACTCATACTTTTGAATATTAAAAGGACCAACTCAGACTTGGTAATAAAACTGAAAACCTTACTATATGTTCATGTTATAACCTATCAATGAAAAGGACGTTTCATCACTTTACAAGTGATGGCTATTCATCAAGCTATTTTAAAAATTGTAAATAACTCTATGGCCATAACGCCTTTTCAACGTTTTTGACAAATTACATACATATACTGGGCTTATCCTCCCTATGGGAGGGTAGCCGACAGCAGACCACAATCACCACACTTAGTCACTAGGAGGCGAGAGAGGCAGCACTGGCCGCACCTGAACTGCCAGGATCAGCAGCAGCCCAGCACAACTACCTTCCACAGTCAGGCCCGACAGCCACAGTTGGTTTACCCCGACCGCTTCATTGAGTGCAGCCCCTCCCCCCGCACATGACAGGTCCAGCCCCTCCCCCCGCACATGACAGGTCAACCCCATCACACGCGGGCAGCTTCCAGTAACGCGTCAAAAATAGAATTACCTCCTTATACACTGCCCCCACTCACTTTTGTCTGCAGCCATCCCTCTCGCCACGTCCACAGTCAGACCCCTCTCATACAAAGCACGTCGCACCCCATCCATCCAACTCATCCGTGGTCTACCTCGCGCTCGAAAACCACTCACTTCCGACATATATATCTTTTTCACCAGCCGCTCAACATTCATTCTTTCAACATGCCCAAACCATCCAAGCACTCTTCCATCCACTCGCCTGCTCAACTTTTTGATAACACCCGTCTGCCCACTAACCAACTCATTCCTGATCCTATCTCTTCTAGTTACTCCATACATGCTCCTCAAACACATCCAACTTCCTCCTCTCAGCTGCTCTCAACCCCCATGACTCTGCTCCATACAACAAAACTGGCACAATCAAACTTTCATACAGTCCCCTCTTAACATTCATACTCAAACTCCTGCATTCAAAAACTTTCCTCATTGCACCCAATGTCTTACAACCTTCACTCACTCGATGCTTCACTTCTACTTCCATACTATCCTTAACAGTCACATCCGACCCGAGGTACCTAAAATGCTCTACCTCCTCTAAAACTTCCCCATTCAACCTCACATCCAAAGTTCCAAACACTCCACCTCTTGAACATCTCATCACCTTACTTTTATTCACATTTACCCTCAATTTCCGCCTTTCGCACACTCTACCAAACTCTGCAACCAGTCTCAGTTTTTTTTCTGAATCAGCCACAAGCGCTGTATCATCTGCAAACAACAGCTGACACACTTCCCAATACATACCATTTCGTCCCACCAACTGCGCACCTTTTCCCAACACTCTGGCATTCACTTCTCTCACCACACCATCCATAAACAAATTAAACAACCACGGCGACATCACACATCCCTGTCTCACACCTGTCACAACTGGGAACCATTCACTCACCTCATTCCCTACTCTCACACATGCTCTGCTATCAATGTAGAAACTCTTGATCGCATTCAACAGTCTCCCACCCACTCCATACAAACTTTCCACTTGCCATAGAGCCTCGCGATCCACTCTGTCATACGCCTTCTCTAGATCCATAAATGCCCAATATACATCCTTTCCCTTTAATAAGTATTTTTCATTCACCTGCCTCACAGCAAACATTTGATCCACACAACCTCTACCACACCTAAAACCACACTGTTCTTCAGCAAGCACACGATCCGTCAACACTCTCACTCTTCCAATTAACACTCTTCCATACAGCTTCCCAACGACACTCAGTAGACTTATACCCCTAGAATTACTGCACTCATACCTGTCACCTTTCCCCTTGTACAACGGAACTACGCACGCGCTACTCCAATCAACCGGCACTTTACTAGCCTCGAAACACATTTAATAAACGCACCAACCATTCTATAACCACATTTCCTTCTTTCTTTAGACATTCAACCGTGCAGCCATCCAAACCTGGAGCTTTCCCATTTTTCATTTCATCCAACGCACATCTCACCTCTGCACTTCTTATTCGACTTCTATTCACTTGACCAAACACAGGCATTCTAACATCACTTCCAACAGCTACTACTCTCGCAATCCTATCATCCCTCACGTTCAGCAGTTCCTCAAAATACTCCGCCCATCTCTTTCTCAAGTGTTTTAACAAGTTAGGAAATGAAAGATAAAACTATACAATTTAAATTTGATAGCAACATGCTTCAATAATTGGGAAATAATGGAAAAACAGCTTAAATATAGGCAGTTAGAAAGTATCTTGGGTGAATATCGAGTGAAACGACAGTTCAAACTTTTGCCGTAAACTAATAACAAGCATCAGGTGGAATAGACTTAACAAAAATGAAAGTTAAACTACTGAGATCTTGAACTGATAGACGAGAGAGAAACGCAATAAGAAAAATATTTGGGGAAGACATACTATATTGATGGAAAATGCTGATGGCCATGGTAAGATTTTACGAATGCCCTCAGAAGCTCGGAATTGCACTTAGCTCTTTTTCTTGAGTGGAACTGGTATACAAGACATGTAATTATACAGCGACCGGCATAAATCAATAACAGACCCTGGTATTTGAGCCGAGAAGATATCCATTTAGCCGCCAATATAATCGATATATATGAAAAGCGTGAGTTCAACTCGTTTTTAGCTATTACATTAAATACGAGTAGATGAGGCGAGTTTAACTAAGAACTATTACTCTTCTGTACTTGAACTACAGAAAAAATTTTCATCTCTCTGATGGGGTACCTGGAATTCTTGAGGCTGCAGTTTGCCGTCCCTGGCCTTGGCTGCTAATCTTTTGACGTCTTCGGAGATGGCGAGAAGCCCTTTCGTGTCCGCAGAGAAGACAATAGGGGTGATGAGACCGCGTTCAGTGCTTACCGCAACACTCACATCTACGCTGTTGTACCTGCTCACACAAGCATTAAGCTTAACGTACATAATTTCACCTCATTCCCACGCAAAATGTTGGCAGTACCAATTTGCTTTTTTTAGTGAGACAAACGCATGAAAAATAATGTAGGCAAATGAAGTATGGAAGACACTTGTGAAGGAAGTCAGTCAACGTCAACAGTATTAATAGCCTCTATGATTGGTTATAGGCGAAATGCACCGGTAGGAAAAATAATTCTTCAAGGAATACAACCAGCATACCTTCTTGACGAAGCTTAAGAACGCTCTTTACCATCACAAGATTTATGTCAGCAAGATGATGAAAATCAGCCGAGAGACAAGTCCTTTCACAACACACATGGAAAGCACCTAACATGCTATATTTCGTTCATGAGGACCAAAGAATCGCGTTATAATAACTTAATATATTGGTATATAATGCAAAAATTTACCAATTTTGTTTGGTAAAAGTTATAAGCACATGAATTGCGGAAACTGGAACGCACAGTTTCATCCTAGCAAAACATCACAATGAAATATCCAAAATCAGAGAAAAACTAGAACAAATATAACATTAATCAGTTATTTTTAATAAAATAGATGACTAATGAATAAAATGATTACTAATAAAAGAAGAATTGAATACCCTTCAAGAGAAGCAGTTATTCTAAATAGTTTAACTCACATCCTTATCACTGTATCCATCCATGACGAGTTTGCTTCGGGAACTTTCAAGCAAGATAGAGCGGAGGCTTTAATAATAAAATCATTAAAGGAAAGTTTGCCACCCTCGGATGTCAGAATAGAGTTCAGCTCCTTGCGCAGCTTGGCTACTTCATCCATGGCGACATCAACAGAAAGATAATAGTGAGGCACCGTCTGCTTGGACTGCAGCAGCCGCTTGGCGATCACAGCCCGCACGTTTGTGACTGGGATGTCGGTGTAGGCCGCGCCAGGAGCCCCAAAAGCAACTGCAGCCGCGGCTGGGGCAGCACCAGCGAACTGTTCCACGTCTGCTGCTTGGATTACCGAGTCCGGAGAGCCACCCTTGCCTGATGCGGCCGCGATGGACTGGTAAACACAAAACTTATGTTAGCTTCAATTTACACAATTTAGAAAAACCGACCCTCTCATTATTACATGAAAGTTGGAATTCATTGCTTTAACAACATAAATCGAGATAATTCGTAACACCAACTCAGCACAGAAATATTCAAGTGTTGCTTATTTGAAAAATTGAGCTTTTCTTCAAGTATTCTTTAGACAATAAATAAAGTTATAAAAACAAAGAAAATTTGCGCGCGAGAAATAAGAGGCAAGGTATGCCGGCTTCCCCATAAGAGAAAATAGGAAAAAATGTCAAACTCTAAATCCACATCATGTAAATGCTTGCAGTGATTATTAAATCAGCCCTCATTACTGTTGCTGAATTGGCTTACTCAGATGAATAACTTAACATTGACAGTTACCTAGTTAGTTAATTAAGAATTATTAGCTCAGTTACTCAAGTTATCAACAATAGTAAGTTGCTGCTAAAAGTAGCTATGCTGAATCAGCCATGAGCCTAAAATCAAAACACCTTGATGGCCAATTTTCGTTTTACAGACGATTCTCAGCCAGGAAGAATAAGTAAAAATTCATACCAATGAAGGAAAGGATTAACACCATTCAGTTGGAAAAAGCTGTGCACTCGTCAAGATAATCTGAAAAATGCAGAAACTATTGTTTTTACCCTTATGAATAATTTCCATTAGATTGGTTATAAACATAAATTCTGCCAGGAATCTTTAGACAAATAGTGCACTACAAGTGCTATACATCTCGAGTGCTCAGGTTCGTGAAATGAAATCAATAACGATTTCGACATTAAATTATTCCTAATTTTCATTGCCAAACCCACGCCAGAGGATATTATTACAATTATAATGAAGATAAAGATAATCGAAAATTCAACAATGCATTTGCAAATGAAAAGCTATTACACTCGAACCATGAGTCTTTCAAGACCATCAATGGAAAACAAATCAATCTTTGGCCAGAAAGCCTTATCGCAAATTAGAGTATCTGAACCAAAGATATCTCATGTCAAACTACCAGGTAAAGTTAATGACACCAGTGACCTGCCAGAGGCTAAATTGAAATCGAACAAAACCAGAAATTTTTTATACGTCCCAGGAATTGACATTTTATTTTTGAAAAGTATTAGTGAAAGAAGAAATGGAATATCCTTCAGTGAATCGAAAAATAGCTCAATAGTAGGTGCTGAAAGACAGGCTGCACTTAATGGAAAAAAGTTAGCCCTTAACATAGCAAAAAGCAGTCGAATAAAAAAAACTGAGTCAAGTGCTACGATGCCAAGCATTGAGCAAATATGAACTTTTGGGGTCATAACTTACGGCCAAATCTACTCCTTTTTCAGCAGCAATTTTTTTAGCAAAAGGTGAAGCAAATATCATTGCTCCTGGGGCAGGCGGAGCAGCGGCCGCCACAGGGGCTGCCGCAACTGGCGGAGGCGCTGCAGGAGTGGGGGCAGGTGCAGCGGGAGGAGGAGGTGGAGGAGCTGCAGCTGCTGAAGAAGCAGGAGCTGGAGCAGAGCTATCTTCGGCAGAAGGTTGGTAATCTTTGAAAGCAGCTATGTCAGCCTCGTTGTTCACTATGATGCACAGCAGCTGAAAATACAATGTTAAAGTGACACACAAGATCGATAATAAGGACACTACCTTAAAATTTTGCATGCAGCAGGAGAATGGTTACAAACAACGACTTCAGTTAGAGCAATAACTCAATCTTTCAAGACAGGATATTTTCAAGTATTCATCTAAACTTTAAAAAAATTTTACCGATTGGCTAATCACAGTTTCCATACATCTTTACATACTCATTTGGTAAGCTCAATACGCGATAATTTTATTCAGTAGACATCTGGTATCGTTATGCTCCTCTAGCCAACTACAGTCAACAACTAGAAATTAATGTGCGCAGGATGAAGACTAACATTTTTAGTGTCGTCTGAAGAAGGTCAATGCCTAACCCACTCGGTAAAAGGCATTTTTTGTGCACAGTAGAAGTTATGACCAACAATGGGGTTGAATGATTTTAAAGGCACAGCATTTTTCTTAAAGAATTTCAAAATTAACAATAAGTAACTAAGAAAAGTATAAACATCAAATTTGACACTATAAGAGTGAGCAGTGAAAAATTCATTATTCAAACATGGGCATTGCTGGAGACAGTTATGAAGATGAAAAAATCCTTCATTACTCAAATTTGACTGTCACCTCCAGTAATAAACATAGTTGGCTCCAATGGGCTGCAAATATTCCCAAAGAATACAAAAACCACATGACAAACTAACCTAGCAAAATGACATTAAAATTCTTAATTATTTCTACATCAACATCAAAGGATGTTTTCAAATAAATATAGGCGTTTTCAATGAAAGTACAACTGACGCTCTACCTCAATACTCTAGTATGAAGTCACCTTGCCCAGTGGGATGTCTTTGGTGCCTGCTGGTAGAATGATCTTGGCCAGATAGCCTTCCTCTGGAGTCTCAAAGCCCATTGTTGCTTTGTCAGTTTCTATTTCAGCCAGCAGGTCACCTTCAGCCAGCTGATCACCTGGTCAACAAAATAAATCAATTTACAAAAAGCAAGGTCACAAAACACAGCCACCTATTGCTCCATACTTGAAATATCAACATTCAAGATAACACTACCAAATTCCATGTATACATGGGTTACTCATCAGTACTGCACTCGGCAAATGGCTATGGTTATCCCAATTTTTCACGGTGAATAAAAAAACACAAATGAACAAGCCATACAAATGCTAACCTTCTTTCTTTTCCCATGACACAATAGTGCCCATTTCCATGGTGGGAGAGAGAGCAGGAAGAGCAACTTTGATGTGATCAGGCAGAGAAGCCATGCCTCGGTGCTGTTGCAGCAACCAGCCAGTCCTGCAGGCGCCATGGTTTGCTCCTGCCAACAGGTGCCTGGTGTTCTGGACTGTCACAGCCCTGCAACACAGCTGTACTTCAACAACTTGCCACATTTATAACACAGTCATGGGGTATTCAATTATTTTATTAAAAATTTAAACTTTGCACATTTGTAACAATCAATGGGTAATTTTACTCAAT
Source organism: Morinoia aosen (assembly GCA_030386875.1). Lineage (NCBI taxonomy): Eukaryota > Metazoa > Arthropoda > Malacostraca > Amphipoda > Talitridae > Morinoia > Morinoia aosen. The sequence goes on along the minus strand of CM059559.1, from coordinate 15,652,364 downwards.
ATTTATGTTATAAATTTAAATTTGCTCTAATGATAAGAAATTGAAATTTAGAATTGAAATTCCAAAATACATTTTGAAAATGTCATGAACTTTCTTCACAAACATTTACAGTGGATGCCAATGGCATCAATAAAACCACTGTAAAATGGCATCAATAAAACTTGAAATAAAAATGTTGGATATTATTTGGCTGAACAACTGATAGAAACATAAAAAATTTAGACAGCTCATAATTCATGATATTCTCAAGAAAGTTTGAAAGTTTATGCTATGAAGGCATGAAATTTTTTAGGAATGAAATTCTAATTTTAGTTCATTTTTTGAAATTTTTTAAAAACTGTAAATTGAAATGAAAGAATAAATAGCACTCATCATAAAAAATGGATGCCTAAACAAAGGTCTAATACTATCATGTAATATATAGTGTAATCTTTTACACACTTTTACATAATGAATAATTGTTTTGTGCGGATTGCTTTTCAAAAGCATACTCTAATGCACTGATTAATGAATATGTATACTCAAAAACAATAGAGTTTTTTCTTCATAAAAAAATTCCATACAACTAATCTAATGCCTGTAACCAAATCAATAACTAATTCTACAAAAGTTGCCAATACAAATGAGTGCTGATACCAATGATAAAGTGAAATCCACTATCAACAAATTAATATAAAAACCATTAAGGGAATCAACCACCCTTAGAGCTATCTTGAATACTGAGAGGTCTGAATAGAATAGTCTCATCATAGAGGTCTGAAATTTTGTATGTGTATAGTTGATGCCAAAGAAATTCAAAGTTCCTCCTTGTGAAATTTTTCTGACACATAAAAAATGACCCAACAAAGATAAAAACTTTAATTGTAGGGGGTAAATGCAAAACAATACTCATCTAAAATGTTTTGATGCACAGGGACAAAACTGCACTCATTTGAATGAGGAGAGCATACTTTAAAATTGTACAATAGTGTTTTAGTATAGATATTATAATATAGAAGTTTTAAACAAAATAAATTCCTTGAAAATGAGCATAGCCTCGTCTCTCTATGATGAAAAGTAACGAAGTATGCTTTCAAGACCCAACAACCAGAGGTGTTCAGGGGAGCTCATAAAAGCCCAAATTGATTGATATTTTGAAGGGTTTGGTTCAGTGTTGAGGAGTGGATGCATGTACAGCTTTACCATTAACAGTATATATTCTTCATATGTTACAGCCTTTTGGCAAAAAAATTGAAATTAACTCAGTTTCCAGCATCCAATGGCAGTCCCTTAAGACAGCTTTCACTTCAAGCAACAACCTTCTGAAGATTGCTCATCCATGCATCACTGTGACTGATATGCAGGATGACACAAATATAAAATGTTTCAACAATTCAATAAAACAAGAGTAATAGAAAAAATATTTCATTCACAGTAGATTAGATTAGATTAGTCGTTAGTTTTAGCCTCCCTACCCGCAGCAACAAATACTATCCAAAGAGAGAAAGGAAAGCACCATTTAGTATGGAGTAAAGGGAATGCAGAATCTATACAGAAAGTGCATAGAAACAATAAGATGAGAAAGAAGTTCATGAAATAAAATCAAAGTTGAAGAAGATAGTAGGTGCTGAAAAAAAAGGACAGCAGTGAACTGAAAAAAGATGGTCCGTAACAAAATGAAAACCTATTCTATTTAAATAAAAAGAAAGCCTGCCTAACCTTTAGCTTGGGCCCTCACATTGTCCCCCTGTGAGTGCTAATTCCCATAGATACATTATTCACAGTAATTGAAACCTTAAAACATGCCATTTAAGAAACACTGATGGAATTTTCATTTTTTATTACACCCCATAAATGTTTTTTTTGGTATGAATGCATTCTCAAAATCAGCGTTTGAGATTCCTTATTGACTGCTGCAATATCTCAGCTAAGATACTATGAATTTCATACTGAATTTTCTATTTTGACTCATCCACAGTTCTTGGTTGAGTCATGTACACTTTATTCATGAGATAGCCCCACAAGAAAAAATCAGAAACTGACAAATCTGGCGATCTATGGGACCAGGGAACATTACCAACTCTTGAGATCACACAGTTACCAAACAGTTCTTGCATAGCCTCAATTTGATAACCATGAGATCTCAAGATTCAGTAACATTTCCTGGTCCCATTGACCGCCGCCAGATTTGTCAGTTTCTCTTCATGATTTGTATTTTTGGCCAACATTGAGTTTAATGCGCTCACGGAATTTATAAATTTGGTTTCCAAGAATCGGGAGAACACATTAAGATGTTTCACATGAATGACCTTTTGCTCACTAATGCGTAATTTTTTTAGATATAACAATAATTACATTCAGGCAGGAATAACATTATTATGAGTCGGTGGCTTGGTCGCCGCATTGTTGGAACACGCCCACTTTTATAGCGGAATACGCCCACTTTTTTGGCGGGAAAATATCAGCATCTATTTGGGTAAGTTAAAATAAGCTATTTTAGGTTGATTTAAGTTATTTTACGTTCGTGCCTATTACTTCAAAGTTGAATAACTCAAAAATTATGCATCAGCAAGCAAAATGTCTTTTGTGAAGAACGTTTTTAGAAATTCTCTTGTAATGATTCTTTGGAACCGAATTTTTAATTTCTGTGAGCACGTTAAACTCGATATCAACCATATTTTTCTAGCAGGGTTCTCAAACGTAAAGTTTACATGACCTTACAAAGAACTCTGAATAAGTTAAAACAGAGAATTCCAATCGAAATTAAGGAGGTCGTCTCACTTGTTCAACTTTTTTCATCCGATGCGTTTGAAAAATTAGATTAGATTATAAGTTAGTTTAAGCCTCCCTAACCGCTGCAAAAATAGAGCGTATCAAAGAGAGGAAGGAGGAAGGCACCATTTAGTATGGAGATAAGAAAATGAGGAATCTATGCAGAAAGGGCATAGAAACAGTAAGATGGGAAAGAAGTTCATGAAATAAGATAAAAGTTGAAGAAGAAAGTCAGAGGTGCTGAAAAACAGGACTGTAGTGAACTGAAAAAAGGCGGTCCTTAACATAACAAAAAACATTTTATTTCAACCAAAAAGAAGGCCTACCTAACACTCAGCTTGGGCCCTCACATTTTTCCCCTGGGAGCGCTAATTCCCATAGATACAATAGTTGTATCCCCCTGAGGGGATGCGTTTGAAAATTGGCCAGTATATGTATTTTGTGAAAGTTGACCTTTTTTACTCCTGTCATTTTTTCGATTTAGGCCTTAGATTTTTTATACAAAAAATTAGTTTTTTGATACTTTTCATGTATATTTCAAGACGTGTCTCCTCATTAGGTTTTGATGCTAGAACAAATCAAAGACAGTTTTAGGATCCTTGGAACATTTCTAACAAACTAGAATTGTTTTTTTTTCATGACATGACTTAACGTTTCAATTACTATGAATAAATAATTTATCTTCCATCACTCTTGGTTATATTGTGATATTAAAAATTTTTATCTTTTGTTTCAACTTGTATCAATAGCGTTAAAATAGTTGAAACCTCAGTAAATGTCGAGGAGTTGACCATAATTGATTTTCCACTTTTGGATGGCTAAATATTGTTAATGAGATCGAAATAAACAAGTTTTCTTCAATGCACTTTCCGTCTGAAATGAGTATTTTTAAAGTTATAGCAGTAAATGAGATACTGGAACTTCAGTGTTTTAGGCGGTAAAAAATGAATACGGGAAGCAAACACCCTATTACAAAACGTAAAGAGGTTGGGTCATAAGGGGTAGCCACAGTTCTTTTAGTGAAAATTATAAATGAACGTTTCTAGTGACGTCCGTTACATCGACTCCAAGGCGGCTGCCGCCATGGCGCCACTCGGTACCAAAGATGGGGGCAGCCATCTTGGAGTCGATGTAAACATACGTCACACGAAACCTTTATTTATACTTTTCACTAAAAGAACTGTGGCTACCCCTCACAACCCAACCTCTTTACGTTTGTAATAGGGTGTTAGTGATCGCTGCGAAAGGCAATTTCAATCTTTAATACTTAATTACTTCCCGCTCGAAACACTAAAGTTGCGGTAAGTAATTCATTCCTATAACTTGTAAAATACTCATTTCAGACGGAAAGTGCATTGAAGAAAACTTGGTTATTTCAATCTCATTGGCAATATTTAGCCATCCAAAAGTGGAAAATCAAATATGGTCAACTCCTCAACATTTACCGAAACCTCTATTATGCGCAACAATGATTGATAAAATTGCACGATCAAAAACAAATAACAGCTTAAGTGGCACAATCTATCAAAAATAGAACAATATCAATAACCAATAACTTCATCAAAGAAATTTCAGTAAAATTGCAGTTTTCAAACAAATACTGAATAATCCATATCATCATCCCTCAAAAAGTGGAAAGTCGATTATGATCCTTTCCTTAACATTCACCTTATAAATTCCTAATTAAAATAAAAATAATTTCAAAAATGACATTTAGTAAGGACTGCAAAAATTTGAGAATCTGAACATAAAATTAGTTTCTAAACATGTCATCCCATACATAGAAATAGTGTAGAATGTGAAATGAGAAAGGAAAAACAAAGAAAACCAGAAACAAAGCTTATAAATAGCTAAAGAAATGTTAGGGTATTTCTAAGGAGTTGTAAGTTTTCAGCGCATAAGATAGACAAACTAAACTAGCCTAAGCCTTCAACCTATCATACTATGTCTCCTGAGGGAACTAGATCACAGAGGTTGATAGCACTCAAGACTTTGTTACAGCCTATAACTCTCTCTAATATAAATAAATACATCAGAGTTTAATGTATGTGTTCCAAATTCATCTATATTATTACTTAGAAGTCATTTCGACCCGTTTCATATTTTACTCCATCTTCAGAGGTGTTACTGGTGTACAATGTGCAACTATAAATAGATCTAGTCTATAATTGCTACTAACTGACAGAACATAATCAAGTTTCTAAATGGGCGTAATTAACATTACTTTCAGATTATACCAGCAACTAGCAGGAGGCAAACAGGTCAATGTGAAGTTTCAAAGAACTTCAAAGTTCGGTAAATGTGTAGCGTTGGTTAGTAATCGATTTTCCACTTTTCGGTGTCTAATCGTAGTTAAATAGATCGAAATAAACAAGTTTTCTTCTATGCACTTTCCGTCGTAAATGAATATTTTACAAGTTATAGCGGTAAATTACTGACCGCAACTCCAGTGTTTGAAGCGGAAACTAATTCGGTAAATCTGAAGGATATGTCAGTTGTCGATTTTCCACTTTTTGGTGCCTGAACCTAACTAATTAATTGAATCAAAATAAACAAGTTTTCTTCTATGCACTTTCCGTCTCAAATGAGTATTTTACGATTTATAGCATTAAATTTAGTTTCGTCTTTGATGACAAATGCGCTCGAATAAACAGCTACTCATCGATTTTCGAATTTTTAATGCTTGAATCATGGTAATAACATCGAAATAAACAACTTTCCTTCTATACTCTTTTTTCGTCAAATGAGTATTTAACAAGGTATAGCGGTAGGTTTGGTTTCGTCATTGATGACGATCGCGCTGGAAGCGAGTGCGCATTGCAGTGTTGCTGTCCGACGTGCTCCTTGAATAACTTGCCACTTCAAACACTGGAGTTTCGGGAAGTCATTTACCGCTATAACTAATAAAATACTCATTTGAGACGGAAAGGGCATGGAAGAAAACTTGTTTATTTCGATCTTATTAACTATGCTAAGGCATCAAAATTTACAAAATCGATAACTGACATATCCTTCAGATTTACCACTAATTCAAACAGCACGTCGGACGGCAACACTGCAATGCCTTCTCGCTTCTAGCCCGATTGTCATCAAAGACGAAACTAACCCTACCGCTATACCTCGTTAAATACTCATTTGACGAAAAAAGTGTATAGAAGAAAAGTTGTTTATTTTGATGTTATTACCATGATTCAAGCAACAAAAATTTGAAAATTGATGAGTAGCTGTTTATTCGAGCGCATTCGTCATCAAAGACAAAACTAAACTTACCGCCATAACTCGTTAAATACTCATTTACGACGGAAAGTGCATAGAAGAAAACTTGTTTATTTTGATCTAATTAATTACTTTTAGGCACTGAAAACTCAAAAATCGATTGCTGACCAACGCTACACATTTACCCAAAGTTCAATACTTCAAAAATAAAGCATCAGCAAGCAGAATGTCGTTCGTGTAAAACGTTCTTAAATGGGTTCCTTTAGTGATTGTTTGGAATATAATTATTAATTTTCGTGATTGCATTAAACTTCACATTGACCAGCAAACACTTTGTACAAAAAACAGCATAGAATGTAAAAAAATTACAACAGAAAACCAGTAAGAATTGTATCATAATACTTAATAAAAAACTATATTACTACTGCATAAGATAAATAGCTTTGAAATAACAAAAATTTCAACCATATCCTACACATTTTTTTCATCATCCAACCACCTTGCACCCACCCATCTTTCATTACTCAAGAACCATCATCTTCATACAACAGGCCTAACAAATTTAAAATATGATAATGAATGCCAGCCATTTCAATTTTTCAAGAATCACACACAGTAATAATAACCTAGTTCAATGGTAACCTAGCCAGACAGGCGACAGCTTCACGAAACTTGTCATACGAGATATTTATCAAGGTCACCTGAACTTTTCAACTCGTACCTTCCACGTGATACGAAACACCATGCTGCAGATTGGTAACTCCTAAAATTTTGCCTGGGTCGTCCAAAGTGTGTAATTAACCTGGGCACAACCCGCTCTGCAACCCCTTTCAACATGATGTCTCCCGTCACCGGCTGTATTGCACTTTTGGCACAAGACTTCTCAGTGCCAAACCACAGGAGTCATTGTGTTAAGTTACCGGCAAGGCTGCTCAGGAGGTCACTATAAAAGACCTTACCTAAAACTGAACGCGCAAATGCATTTAAGGATTAGTTTTTAGGAAATTTATTCGATAATTTGTTAAGCATGCTATATACTTACAACAATTGCAATTATCTACTCCTGGTTCCAAACACTGATAATACGATACACCCGTTGAATATGGTTTTAAAAGCTCAAGGTAAATAACAGTCGTAGAAGTGAGGTAAAATAGATTTAATCATTTTCAAATTGAGCAACATAGAATTAACGGAAAATATTATGCAAAACCTAACGAGCATGATATGTAATGAAAACAATTCATTAATGACGAAAGTTTCAGAAATTATAAAATACTACATGATCTCTTATATTTTCTTAACCGGTGGTTAACGTCATTGCATCCTGGCGTTAGTACTTATAACGCATTTGGAAAACCTTTGTATAAAATGACATGTCAGGTTTGATTAATGAAATAGGCTATCTCTTGTTTTTTTTTGATGATCCTTTATATGATTTTGAGCGTCTTATGCAATTTTAATGGTTTAGAAATAAAATAGCAAAAATATATGAATGATATTTTAATCAACCTGTAGTACTGTGGCCGCATCGGTCATCCTGACCTCTGGATTGGGTAACCCCCAATCACGCAGGGAAGCTTAATTAACAGAAAGGCTGGAGAGATAAACGCACACGTCTTGACAGCGTGTATTCTGGTCCAACAAAAAAGAGAATGTTTCAAGGGCCAACAGAAGCACATCAACTGCGTCGAACGTCACAGTCAAAGAAAACGGGAAACACGAGAGTCAAAATATAACTGGGGTAACTTAGGTATCTTAGTTTACTTTTATTTCACGACAAATGACTACTAGAAAACATTTACACAAAACACAAACAACGCAACAAGAAATAAATTATGTAAGCGGGAGAGTAGTGAACTCAACACCCCCCCTTAAACTAAGATACTCCCATTACTAGAGGGAACTTGCTAAGTTTCTGCTTGGAGAAAGGTTTCGTAAAAACATCGGCAACGTTATTCTCGGATGGAACATAGGTGAGGAACACCGTTCCTTTCTCAATTTCAGATCTTATGAAATGAAAGCGGATATCAATGTGTTTAGATCTTTGATGATGTACAGGATTTTTAGCTAAAGCGATCGCACCTTGATTGTCGACGAACAATTGAACAGGCTTCCTTTCATCACCATTCATGTCAGAAAATAGTTGACGTAAAAAAAGACCTTCCTGCACTGCAGTAGTTATAGCGACATACTCAGCTTCGCAAGAAGAAAGTGCTACAACATTCTGCTTCTTCGACTTCCAAGATATCAATGGTCCTTGCTCAGCTAATCGGAAACAATAACCAGTTATGCTACGTCTGTCTAGGGAATTTCCCCAGTCCGAATCACAGTGACCAATGAGAGTCAAAGGCATGTCCTGCTTAACAAATTTCAAGGTCAAATGCTGTGTGCCTTTTAAGTACTTTAACGTATGCTTAGCCAAGCCTAGAGCAGTCTTAGAAGGATTTGACATCAGTTGAGACAATTTCGTTACAACATAGGAAATATCAGGCCTGGTACCAGTCATGACGTAGATCAAACTACCAACTATTTCTCTGTATAGTTTCGCATCACACGGTAAATTATGGTCGATGGCCAAAATTTTGTCAATGCTAATGTCACATGGCAAAGATTTAGGGTTAGAGTCGTCTAATTGAAATTTTGAAATTAACTTTTTCAAGTACCAGTGTTGGTCCATAGTTATCTCTGAAGCATTTTCAACAAGTTTGAATTGAATACCTAGAAAATAAGATAACACACCAACATCCTCCATCTTAAATCTAGAACACAACGAATTCTTCACCCTATTCAACTCGTCGATACTACTAGCTGCTACAATCATGTCGTCAACCCAAACAATAAGAATTACTAGAGAGCTTTCACTATTCAGAGTATAGACACAATTGTCAGCATGAGATTGTGAGAAACCCTGATCAATTAAAAATGAATTCAACGTATTATTCCAGTTGCGCCCGCTTTGTTTCAAGCCATAAAGAGACTTCTTAGGGTAGACGCACACCAAAGAAAGAAAAGAAAAAAAAAAGAAAAAATGTTTATTTCCAAATTGTCACATGAGATACATGCCAACATATTGGCTTTTAAAAGTTTCTTAAATATAGGACATCCTAAAACAAATATTCCATACGAGGAGTACTAATTGACAAACCATCCGAGGTGTACAAGTAGATGAGCCATACGAGGCATAATAATAGACAAACTATACGAGGTGTACTATTAGACAAACTGTCAGAGGTGTACAAGTAGATAGACCATACGAGGCATATTAATTGACAAAATATACGAGGCGTACTAATAGACAAACCATTCGTGGTGTGCTAGTAGTCTAACAAAAGTTCTATACTAGGAATACTAATTGACAAACCATCCGAGGTGTACAAATAGATAAGCCATACGAGGCATAATAATAATAGGCAAAATATACGAGGTGTACTAATAGACAAGCTATCAAAGGTGTACAAAATAGATAGACCATACGAGGCATATTAATAGACAAAATATACGAGGCGTACTAATAGACAAACCACACGTGGCTTGCCAATAGTCTATCTCTGTCAAGGGTAGTTGAATGAGAAATGAAAATTATGCACTAAAAATACGCAAAGCCCTATCACCACCAAAAACATATTTCATGTCTTCTGGATATTCACCACATCATGCGGACATGGGTACATGGGATAAAATAGAGATACAGTGTGAGCCGGTTACCACTCATGATTGACAAATATCTACAAAATATTGGTAGAAATGGGTAAACAAACATATATTCAATATCAAAATTCATGGCTTGTACAACATACGGACAGAAAGATAATTTTACTACGATTCATATGCTCAAATTGCACTTTATTTCATTAATTATATATGACATTAATACGATTCACAGAAACGCCCTCTGGGGAAGTGATAGATCTATTTTTGAATCATTTCGCTGTTGCAATAAAATATATTAACCGAAAGGTTTTTGCGCAAAGAAATGAAATAGAAACATGTATATCTATTTATGTAGATACATGTATATACCTACACACGTACACACACATATTAATATATACTTATTGAAAATAAAATATTAGAAAAAAAAATACATATATAAGATAAAAGAAAGAAGCAACCTACCATCTACTACACAGAAAATGACAGCTGAGCTCACTGTAATCCTAAGAAATTTTCGCAAATATAACTAAAAGAAAGAGAAGACTTCGAAAAACATAAAAATGAGCTGTTTTTTAATTTCTTCACAGAAATTTTTAAGAAAAGTCAGGTTATAGTCAGGAATCAACACAACTCTTCAGCATTATACGGACATGTGTACGTGGGATAAAATGGAGTAACATTGTGGCCGGATATCCCATCTGATTGGAGAATATTCGCAAAATTGGCACATATAGGAAGATTAGGCCTTGATCCAAAAATAATAATTTTGATTACAGAAATTTAGAGTTTTTTCCGATTTGAAAGTTCAGTGCTAGTGTGCGCTGAACGCACGAAAAAAAAATAAATAAAAAGACTAAATGCAATGCTTAAATAACCCCTTTCCCCCCAGCTCAGCCGAAAATCGATTGAAAACATCTTCGAGAATGATTTTGAAATAGCGAGACAACGTTAGCCAAAGCTTACACACGATAATTTATTTCTTGTTGCGTTGTTTGTGTTTTGTGTAAATGTTTTCTAGTAGTCATTTGTCGTGAAATAAAAGTAAACTAAGATACCTAAGTTACCCCAGTTATATTTTGACTCTCGTGTTTCCCGTTTTCTTTGACTGTGACGTTCGACGCAGTTGATGTGCTTCTGTTGGCCCTTGAAACATTCTCTTTTTTGTTGGACCACGAGAGGAAGCTTACACACGAGAGGAACGTTACTAGAATCAGTCACAACAAAACCTTCAGGTTGTTCTACATAAATTTCATGATCAATATCTGCATTCAGGTAAGCGGTTTTTACATCAAGTTGGTGAACTACTAAACTATGCTGAACAGCTTGTTGCATGAGCATTCTCACAGAAGTTATTCGTGCTGTCGGAGAAAAAGTTTCTGCGTAATCAAGGTCTTTAGTCTGATTGTACCCTTTAGCTACAAACCTAGCTTTGTAAGTGGGATTATTATCAGGACCTTGTTTGACAGCAAATACCCACCTACCACCTAACACATTTTTATTAGGAGCAGGCTTCACTAACTCAAAAGTATCGTTATCGTTCAATGACGATAGTTCATTCGTCATCGCTTCTTGCCACCTGTCTGACTCGGGGGATTTGATAGCTTCAGCATAACTTCTAGGAATATCTGACACTCTATACAAATAGTCTACATTACTTACAGACTCTAAAGATAAACTATTCATTTGGTCAAGAACAGATTCTTCTGTTACATAGTCTTGCAAGTGGTGGGGTGGTTTTCGCTGTCGTTTTGGCCGTGATGTCACAGGTTGATCTTTCGGTGATGCTGCACCGGCTTCTGGTCTCGTCTCGCTTGCCACCTTTTCCTCGCTGTCCTTCTGCGGGGCCTCTGCCTCACGCGATTGTTGCTGCTCATGCGCTGGTGGTACAGCTGTTGTGGCGTCATCGTCTTCAGAGATATGTGGAGCTTCTGTACTCTCAGTGAACTTGTCGTTGAACTTCACTAGTCTGATTTTTCTGACGTCGTCTTGAGGTGGAAAATACACGAGGAAAGCTGGACTTTGACTATCGTAGCCTAGAAATATTCCTGGCTCAGCACGAGGATCCAGTTTCTTTTTAACCTGCACATAGGCATGACATTTTGTTCCAAAGGTATGCATGTGGCTAATGTTTGGCTTCTTGCCTGTGAATGCTTCAAATGGAGTCATTCCAATTCTTGCATTGAAACACCTGTTCCGAATGTATGCAGCTGCCTTCAGAGAATAGGCCCACATACATTTAGGTAACTTTGCATTCAGTAACATGCATCTGGCCATTTCAAAAGTTGTTCGCCATGATCTTTCTGCTGTGCCATTTTGGTGCGGTGAATGTGGCGAACTGAATTCCTGCTTGACATCCTTCTCGATGAGCAAATTTCTGAATTCTTTCGAACAAAATTCACCTCCATTATCACACCTGAATCGTTTCACTGTTCCAAATGGAGCACAATCAGCAAAGAATTTCTTGGTAGCATGCAAAGCGTCACTTTTAGATTTCAGTAAATAGGTCATATTCATTCCAGAAAAATCATCAATGAACACAGCTGAATATTTGAACCCATCTCTTGCTACAGGATCTACAGGGCCAGCTAGATCACAGTGAACCAGTTCTAAAACTTTGGTAGCACGTTCATCAGGAAATTTATTCCTGGTTTGGGTCATTTTTCCTTCAGTGCAAATGTCACAACTGATTTCATTTACATTTTTGTCACTGATTTTCATTCCTTCCACAACAGACTCAAGTTTAGCAACATCTCTGATATTACAGTGACCCAATATCTCATGCCACTTTTTGATTGAATATGTTGCTGTGGGCTTAACTTCAACTTTATTTAAATAATACAACTTGCCAACTTTGTTAATGTTGAACACAGTTTTTCCTGCTTTAAGTTCCGCTGAACAAGGATGAAAATTTACTGAAGCACCTGACTCAGTTGCAGCAGCAACAGAAAAAATGTTCTGATGATAAGAGGGTATGTGCAAACAATTCTTCAACAGAACTCTGTGCTGCTCACCTAATGCATCACAAATTACAACACTGGCATCGCCCTTACCCTTCACAACACCACTCTGATGACTACCATCTGCTAACTGAATCAAATGCGTGGAACTGTCAAAGTCTTTGTAAAATCTAACAAACTTAGAGCGATCAGGAACAATGTGAGCTGATGCACCACAATCTACAAGCAATGATTCTGCCACTGCATCTACAGTATTACCATCACTGTTCACACTACTTACATCATTGACAACAAATGTATAAGAATGGCTACTGCCAGGATCATCTGCTGTTTTAGCTGCACTTACTTTACGGCAATAACTGGTGTCATGGCTAGTGGATTTACAGTTGCTACACCATCTACTTGACTTCACTTTACTTTTGCACTCTGATTTATAGTGTCCAAATTTTGAGCATGCAAAACACCTCACATGTTGTTTATTCTTAAGTTTCATTACACTATCACTGTCAATGCCACTAATAAGAGATTTTTCTGTTTCTTCAAAACTTCTCAGTTGTACCTTGAAGTCACTGAACCTCAAGTCCGTATCCTTCTGCGTAATTACAGTGGCAAACGTTCTATACTCAGCTGGGAGTCCCTTAAGAACCATTGCAATAAGTAAGGTATCATCCACAGCTTTACCAGCTGTTTTCAACGCCGCTGCAGCTGTCTCCGACCTGATGATGTAATCGGTGATGCTCTCTTCAGTTGACTTCTTCAAAGTTGTCAGTTCATTATACAGTTGAATTATTCTTGGTTTACTGACACCCATGTAGTGATCACGAAGAATCTTCAAAGCTGCTCTTCCATCACCGTTGGCTTCTCTGATGATGAGAGCTAAACTCCTGTCGTCCAAATACTGGACTAATTCGGCAAAGACATCTGCCTTCCGATTGGCTGCCTCGTCGCTAGTTGCATCTGGACCGGTAATGACGTCATGCAATTTCTTGAGCCGTAGATGCCCGAGGAACTTGATCTCCCAGAGCTCATAATTCTCTCCATTAAATGCCAATCTATGTCTGGGCCCATAACCTGTGGCCGCATCGGTCATCCTGACCTCTGGATTGGGTAACCCCCAATCACGCAGGGAAGCTTAATTAACAGAAAGGCTGGAGAGATAAACGCACACGTCTTGACAGCGTGTATTCTGGTCCAACAAAAAAGAGAATGTTTCAAGGGCCAACAGAAGCACATCAACTGCGTCGAACGTCACAGTCAAAGAAAACGGGAAACACGAGAGTCAAAATATAACTGGGGTAACTTAGGTATCTTAGTTTACTTTTATTTCACGACAAATGACTACTAGAAAACATTTACACAAAACACAAACAACGCAACAAGAAATAAATTATGTAAGCGGGAGAGTAGTGAACTCAACAAGTACTTGCACCAAGTCAGGCTTTAGTGAGTAAGCACCAGATTCTGCCGCAACTAGAAAAAAACACAGCTTGCCACGACATGTATCAGCAGGATAAAACGTTTTGCATTGAATCAATTATTGAACCAACTAAGCAAATGCTCAGGTATCGTATACCTGGCACATTAAATTTGATACATCAAATTTAAAATCCCGTATGAGCAATAACTCAACTCCTACGCTTCAAAACTATGGAGACTTCCCCAGTCCTTAAACGCGCGTTTGAAGTAGTACACTAAAGCTGTGCAGGAACACTAGTTAGTATTCATAGTTCTTATTTTTAACTCTGTAATTATTTAGTTCTAGGAAATTAATACAGAGAATCATAAAAAAGCTTTAATTGAGAAAATATGCAAAGATAACTTGCATTACAACTAGAATGAACCGGAACCATGTAAGTAAAAATTTCCACTGAATACAAAACAGAAACACGCAATGAAGGAAACTCGTTCCTGTCACAAAATAATAGCAAACGAAGAAGAGAATCTTAGTAAATTCCAGTGATAAGAGGTTTTAAACTATGCATAAAAGCTTCTAACAGAACACAAGAAATTCTATCAAATGCAATAAATTTCCTACCTTAATTATGCAAGATGTTCAAACATCTCAACAGGAAATTTTTTAAATCGGCACTTCCGAACGCGAAAATTTGAAAAGCTGATCATCATAAGTGTTTTTTATTCCAATTAGCATGGAATGAAAATGATACTTTTCCCGAAGTGCAGAATTTTGATTAAAAGTAGTTATATATAATATTTTCCGAAAAACACTTAAAATTAAGCAGTGTAAATTAATACACAGGGCACATGAAAACTTCAAACCCATGAGTGCCCATAACATTAGCTTAAGTAATACTACCCTTAACAATATGAAAATAAACGCTTAGCGTTAAGAACTTTTATCTTGGTTTGCCATAAAATACTCTCGGGTCAGAGAAACTAGCCGAAAAAACCTGTGATTTAAAGCGCTACTTTAAAACACTAAGCCAAATGACACAGTAAAGATGCATAATAATCCCAGATGTCTCCACTTTAAAATGAAAAAAATTATTCAAAGAATAATGATTATAAAGTAATTAAACAAACAAATGACATAATTAATTCAACATCCGTTCATAAGCTAAATCTACAACCGCAAAATAGTGTGGAATGTTACTGAAGCTGCTATTGCTCAAATTTCTACATGCAGCCACATTTTCAACTTAATGCCCATGAATGACGAGGAATGCAGTACATTAAAGAGCATATTCGAGAGACTTCGGTAATATCAATTCAGGAAGTTATTATTCTACTATAGTTGTTATAGAAATTTGTATCTCACTAACTATAACAAAAGCGATCTCATGAGAGCGAAGAGACGGAGCCACGAGGTATGGCCTGCTGAGAACAAGGAATCTATATAAAAAGTGTGTTCCCACACATGATATCCTGCGCAAAGAAACATTAAGTCAAGAAAAAAGAGGAAGAAATGACAGAGAAGAAACTACGAAGAAGGTGTGACAATGGAAAGAAGCGACGTGAGCACCAGAGAAAGATGTTCCGAAAACCCATATATATGTAGCTGACATAACCTAACAGTATTTCCTCTGGGGTCACTTGTACCCATAACATATAAGCCTAATACCGTAAGCTTATTGCTTATCTTATGCTCATGAGGGGGGTCTCAGAAATATTCAAGTTTCTACCCACTGGATCGTCGACACTCCATCTTCAACACCGCCACATCACGGTATCTCGGCTATTTAGAGCTTTTACAAGCGTACACTGGGGGTTCACTCACCATGAATAGGAACCAAATATATGTTTACTCTCAAGTCAGAATTTTGTGTATTTAATTATCGGAGACAGTATAAGACTTAGACTGTCAAATTGTCTTATCTCATCTTGTTCAATCTAATAATTTTTGGAACTGATTCTACCGAAAAATTATAATATTGTTCGTAAAATGAATTGTTGAAATTATTGCTAAAGTTTGAGGCCGCACAAAACTTAAAATATGAGAAACCAGCGGCATTGGATATGAAATTATTTTAAAAAAATCGAACACATGATGGGATTGACGAAGCCCAAATATACGGTTAGAATACAGTATGAGAAACATTCCAAGCGGAGAAATCAAACTTAAAAGTAGCTGATTCTACTACAATGAAACGAAAACATCCACGTAGCAAAATAAGCCAAGATCCAACTTAACATACAAAACTTAGATTAACTTCACAACTCCTGTCTATTCTTTATAGTATGTGAACTTCACAAAGTTGCTGGAATGATTTACTTGGTAATGCCCATTGATCAGAGTTTTAAGCCAGGACATTTCATATTTTCTGCATGCGTTGATTAGATCCGACTGTAAATCAGTTAATTTAAGCCTCCCGAACCACAACATAAGTGTTTTCAAGAGAGCGAAGCAGGTACCCTTAAGTATCGAATTGAGGGTACGGAGAATCTGTGTAAAAAGTGCGTCTCCACACCCTTGGCATAGAAACAGCACGATTGAAAATAGTCCATAAAAAATTATCAATTAGAAAAGGTATTAATAATAATAGGTGCTGAATAAATGGATAGAAGTGAATCGAAAAAAAGGATCGTATTATAAACAGAAAACCTAGTACCTCGTGACCCCTCATTTTCCTTGGAATTATTAATTCCCACGGACACAATAGCTGCATCCCTCTGATGGAGCAAAACATAATTATGTATGGGAAAGTCAATCTTAAACATCACTCAATGGTCCTTACAATTATTAAGATAAAAAGGATTGAGTTGAATGAATTCTTTACCGTTAAGTCCATGCCACGCCTCATACTAGTGCTGAGCAGACAAGAGCCTGCGAGATATCAGCACAATGAGATGAAAATTTCGACAATAAGGCCTTCATTATTCACTCTCGTTTACAAGTTTTAGCATAGACTTGACTTTCTTTTCCATGAACCGCCAAACAAACCGAACTTCGCCAGTTTTTTCCATAGCAAGAATACTTTTGCAACAAACTCTCAGTAACAATTCGAATCCAAGTATTAGTAACACATTCTCACAGCCTCGTTTCATGCATTAAGACTAATTAGTACAAACCTTAGGCCCACAAATGAGCATCAAATTTATTATTAAAAAATTTTAAAACTCAAAAATAAGGCACAGGATTGATTTGACTAAAATATCAAGTTCGGGAGCTGATGCGTAAGTTTAAATATCGTGACTCTGGAATACTCGTTGAAACATGAAATGGTCACTAAGAAAGAAGAATTGTACGTCCGAAAGTGTAATTTTTCTACCAGGTTTTAGCTCTTCATAGGCGAGCTGCAGAAACCTAGAAAGAAAACAAATCATCAAGCGCACTAATCATTTCAGAACGGCTAACTCCACCTAACACAAGCACTCCTTATTTTCAGCAAGAAATTTCAACTTAAAAACACCTAATTCATGACTGTCGCACCCCATTCATTCTTCTAGACATGCCATCAGTAAAAGTTATTCAACCCAACTCCATGAACTAAAGTTTAGTTTACCTGCATTACGGCAGCCAAATTAACCACAGCGAATTTGAGGTAACGCGTTACGCGAGATTTTCACAGAGTTTCTCTAGAGACGCCCTCTTCAGGTCAAACTCGGAAGCCTCGCACTGCTCGTTGTCGTCCAGCCATGTAAGAGCAGAGTCCAAAGACTCCCGTACCTCACGCAGGTACGCTTGGTCAATGATTGAATACAAGGACGCAGCTTTGTCCTCAACAACAGCTTTCATTTGTAGACAGAATTTTTCTAGTGCGGCACGAGCAACAAGCCTCCGTTGTTTGTCTTCGTTGCCATACGAAGTTGCCTCCGCCATGAATCGCTGAATATCTTTATTCTCGAGACGGCCTTTCAGGCTAGTGATGTGGATGCCTCGACGAATGCCAGTACTCCTATCCTTGGCCGACACCTTCAAAATACCGTTCCTATCTATGGCGCACTGAACTTCAATCTTCGGTTGGCCTTGTTTGCCTTTTTGAATTCCAGTAAGCTGGAACTGACCAAGGAGATGGTTTTCGGTGCTCAACTTTCGATCCCCTTCATAAACAGCAAAAGTGAGAGCTTGCTGATCGTCGTACGCAGTTGAGAAGCAACTTGTTTTCTTTGTGGGGATCCTGGTATTCCTTTGAATGAGAGTACTCATGAAAATGCCAGACTCTGCCACACCTATGGTGAAGGGGCACACGTCCAGCAAGTTGATGGCTTGGGTTTTGGAAGAAGCTACTAAAGCTGCAGCATGCACAGCAGCTCCATATGCAACAGCTTCGTCAGCGTTGATAGATTCGTTCAGCTTCTTGCCAGGAAATAATTTTTGTAGGTTTTCTTTGATTTTAGGGATCCGCGTGGACCCTCCCACAAGGACTACTTCGTCAATAGCACTTGCGTCAAGGCCAGCGTCAGCGAGCACTTGTTTCACCGGAACCAGAGTCAGCTGGAACAAATCGGAGCACAGCAGTTCAAATCGAACCCGGCTGATGGATGAGATGAAATCTATCCCTTCATACAGAGAGGAAATATGGATCTTGCTCTTCGTGCAAACTGAGAGGTTAAGCTTGGCTTCTTCACAAGCAAGCCTCAGTTTGGAAACAGCGCGAGCATTCGACGTGATATCCGTTCGATATTTCTTATTAAACTCGCCAAAGAAGTGAGTAATGAGCCTATTATCAAAGTCTCTTCCCCCAAGATTAACATTCCCGTTGACAGCCAACACATCAAAATTTTTGTCTTCGATGGCTAAAACTGCGACGTCAAATGTTCCGCCTCCAAGGTCGAAAATGAGGACATGACGTTTGTCCCTGGATTTTTTGTCAACGCCGAACGCAATTGCAGCTGCCGTGGGCTCGTTGATGATGCTGATGTTTTTGAACCCAGCAATTTTCCCAGCATCCATCGTTGCTTGCCTCTGAGAATCGTTGAAGTACGCAGGCACAGTGATCACGGAATTCTTCACTGGGCTCCCAATAAATTTTTCCGCTACGGACTTCAAATCACGTAGCACCATGGACGAAATTTCCTCCGGAGTCAAACACTTAGTGACGCCCTCGTGAACGACTTCCACACAGGGGTTGCCTCTAACATCAACAACTCGGAAGGGCCACATTTTGATATCCTCAGATGCATCGACATCCGGAAACTTGCGGCCAATAAGACGTTTCCCGTCGAATATTGTGTTGCGCGGGTTACTCACGCACTGAGCTTTGGCTGCTTCACCTACGAATCTTTCTTCTTCGGTAAATGCAACGTACGAAGGAGTAACTCTATTACCAATGACGTTGGCGATCACGTCCACCTTTCCGTTGCGGGATACAGCGACGCATGAGTTTGTTGTCCCCAGATCGATGCCAACTGAAGGCTCGTCGCAAGTTTCCATGACCATCCTTCTGTTAACGAAAAGGAACGTGAGAATTAAACGGCATTTCATAAATTTTCCAGCACCGTGAGGTGAAAATACTAGTGAAAGTTTATGTATCGTTCACCAAGAGGGTGGGAAGGGATCAACTCAACTACCCTATTAACTGCCTAGTCAAGCATGAAACAAGATTCACTTTACATAGAACAATGAACACGAGCAATCTTGCGCTCAAAATACACTTGAAGCACATTTGTTTGCGAAGTACCATTTCAGGTATTTATAAGGTCATTGCTTTCCATAGTAAACCAATAAATTTTTCACTTAATCGTCTCGATGAACAGAGTACCTTCACAGCTATTTCCGCTATTTTCCTATTTAATTTGCACGGTTTACACATTTCAGTCAATATTAACTGGTGAACGAGTAACTTGTATTAACATCCTTCTTTAAATTTCATCCAAAAAGTTTTCCACGACGCTACGAGTACTTTCTTTCGAGTTTATTGACACAAACATAGGCTCTTGTTAAGTTGTTATTCAATAACATATAACACTGAAAATTCGATTGCCTCAATCAAAAATTAACGCAATAAATATCCACAGGTTCACATTTATATCACTGAAACTTACATAATACATACAACTTTTTTCTCATTTTTAACATCTTCTAAGAGAATGATTCCTCCCGAAGGAAAGCTATATTTATGCAATATCTTTTTATTTGATTTAGCTAAATTTTACCCATATGAAAGCGTTTCTTTTATCAGCACTAGTCCACCCCGCTTCATTTGAAATAAGAATGAAGGTGAAATGAAAGAAAGGCCGTAAAAAATATAAAAAATCAATCTCTCGAGAGTTGATGAGGCCGCGTGAACACGACCCGTCAAAATATTAGGACTGGAGCTTGTATCACAGATACGCTCATCACACACTGCAGGCTGGCTTCGGACAGACGGACGGACGCGGCTCTTATCATAGTATAGATTGTCGATTCAGCAGTTCTGAATTGCCATTTCCAAATTTAAAGTGAAGACTATATTGAGCCGATTGTATATAGAACAGATTAACGTGAAACCTTACCTGTTCGAGATTTTCACAGCGATCTCATGTTTTTGGTATAATTTCGCAAAATCCTGACAATTCTAACGATGCTATTAGCCTTATGCGCATCATTTGTTACTGCACTACGAAATCTAAATCTATACATAAAAATGAACGCAACTTGAGGCTTCAGATTTCTAAACCATTTAATCCATGAATTCTTATACTATTATAAGCAAGCATCAATATTTATTTCAGCATAAATATTCGTATCTTTTGGACGCGGGTGTTATATAAGGTTTTGGGAGTTCGGCAACTTTTTTTTTACTACTTAAAATTGTTTATGCCAGTATTATTTGGGCATGGCATTTACCAATTACCATGCGATGAGCTCGACGCTTAACCTACTTTGTTTAGTTCAGAATGGTACATTGAGCACAGTACCATTCTACGGTACCGTATCGATACAAATACATGTGATGACGCAGTACAAGTATAGGTGATACTGAGCCAGCACGGATGAGCCGGAGAAAACAGGTAGCAAGAGTCCAAAGAAGTTTTCGCCGATCACCTAAATCTCAACATACCTACAACACATCACTCACTACATAAGTGCTAGTAATTATGCTCGAAATGATGTCCAACAGACGTATACGTTACTGGCACAAAGCAAATCCCATGAAGGTAAGCTAATAATATTCGCGCATCAAGAAAGCTCTGAGTTGTGGACTTTCCACACCGATCAGTTTTCGTTAAAAAACATTCAGCACGCAAGTTCATTCCGAGGTAAG
This sequence comes from Morinoia aosen, assembly GCA_030386875.1. NCBI lineage: Eukaryota > Metazoa > Arthropoda > Malacostraca > Amphipoda > Talitridae > Morinoia > Morinoia aosen. The sequence continues at coordinate 15,631,141 of CM059559.1, read as the reverse complement.
AGTTTTGAATCTTCGTATCATGAAGACAAAGGTTTTTTACCCATTAAAAAAGGCCAATAGATTTCTTCGTTCACGACAACCTAGCCCTTAAAATAAGAATATATCTATCTTAAGAATTATCTGGTTTCTACATTGTATCACATTCATTTCTATTTTTACTGAAAGTTTAAAGTTAAAAAGTAGCTGCTACAAAATTTTTTTAAAAAGTGAGCAACACCTGATAAACTGGAAGAAGCCGAAAAAACTTCGTATATTTCATTAAAATAGAATTACAGTAATAAATTTAGACAGCGATTTGTAAATTGATATAAATAGGCATTAAACAGTCTGATAAGTTCTTCATGCCACAATGGAAGAAGATTCCAACATGACGTTGCACCCACTTTTTCCCGGCAGCCTTGGGTGCCAGAGTCCTGCGTTGGCGGGGCGGCTGCTCAGCGAGGAACCTGGCGAGCACCTCCTGCTTGATAGACAGCCTGGCGGGGGCGACGAAGCGGCTCTCCGTCACGGCGCGCAGGGCAGTGAGGTCCGCGTACTTGGCAGCGCCCAGAGCTCCCACCTCCGCCACGTCCACGTCCGTCCTGTGCGTAAAATTGGTTAAAATTAACTGTTCGGTTAATTAATTGATATCAACTTGATTCCGTGTGCAAGAAACGTTGGTCAGAAAATTGCACCTGAAAGTTTTTTGATTAATTAATTGAAATTAGCCTGATACCGAGTGCGGAAGATGTTGGTCAGAACATTGTACCTGAGAGTTTTTTATTTAATAATTCAAATTAACCTGATTCCGTGCGCGAGAGACGTTAAACAGAACATTGCACGTTGAGAGTTTTTTGATTAATTAATTAAAATTAACATGATTCCATTACTTTTGGGGTGCGCCGAAAATTAAGAAGAGTAGTAATGATGAAATTCGCCCGTCCTTATCGATACCTACTATGTTAGAGTCATGAGCAGCACATTTTGTCTCATTTGATCTGCTGCTCGCCAGTGGGTAGAATCGACTCGAATCTAAATTACCTCAAAACACATTTAAATCTTCTAGTAATGTAAGTATATAGTAAAAAGTAAATCTTCTAGTAATTCTGAACTTCTTGAATAGAGTAGTAAAAAGCAGATCTTCTAACAATTCTCAACTTCTAAAATAGAGTAAGATCTCATTTTGAAAACGCAAAAAAATGCAACGCAACGTTTGTAACCGCCGACGGGAACTATGAGTACTACAAAATGAAAAATAAAGGAAGGTAAATGCTTATTTTCACTCTGGCATACATGCTGTAGCACACGCCGTTACTTGTACTCCTAAACCAATACCTGCAGGTGACGCCTTTGAAGCACTCGCGCACAGTAGCGATGACCTTAGGTACTCGTGAAGACCCTCCACAGACGAAAACCTCGTTCATGTCTGCAGCGGCCGTGTCTGCAGACTTGAGAGCCCTTCCAACACACTCCGTGACCTTCGAATAAATGAACTTGTTCAGATCGTCCAGACGAGCGCGACTCAAGTCGGACATGAAGTCTATGTTTTGAAACAGTGAAGGGATTTGAAGTTTGGCGTTCTCACACGTAGACAAGTTGTGTTTGAGCTGATGACAGGCATGCCGCAACTTTGCCGTGGCGAGATCGTCGCCTGAAATGTCAACATTATGGCGACGGCGAATCTCAGAATGGAAATGATCCACTATTGCATCATCCATTGATGGCACTGTGACTGATTCCGAAGCACACACTTTCACGTCTCCGTCGGTGACTTTCAAGATTGAAGCCTCCATGTGGCTAGCCCCATACCGAAAGACGAAAACTGATGCTCGAGTTTTCTTCTGGAGGTCGTAACTGTAGCTGACACCTACAGCTCGATCGATGATGGTCAACAGATTGAAACCAACCAGACTGCAACACTGCGCAAGGATAGTTTTGTGTTCATTACGAGTCTGCGACGCGACAGCGAGAACCAACTTCTTCACTTCGACACCAGTAGAAGCTTCCATGTCCTTTTTGATCTTGCTTAAAACGAGCGACATGAGTTCCGTCCACTTGAAGGTTTTCTTGAGCGTCTCAGACTGAACATCAACGACCAGGCTACCTTCGCAATCAGTTCTTTTCATGTGTGCCATGTAGTCATCTTCATCAAGTAGACGCATCACATCAATCACAGAAGCTTGGAGACCAATAGACGACGAGTCAAATGTATCATAGCAGGCAATGACATCGTCTTCGATGCAGGCAACGTTGAGTTGGATACAGCGGGTTCCCTGCTCGGTGATCACGATCTGCGTAGCGCCCTTCAACACAACTGCTGCGCGGGCGGTGGTTGAACCGAGATCTATTCCTGCCACTGCGTCTCCCAGCATCTTCGAGGTAGCTTGAAAGGAAACACGAGAATTAGTCGGAAATGTGGAGTTCAGGGAACACGTTCAGGAGTTTAGGGAATACGTAAATAGCTAGTGCAAAATACACACTAGCAGCAAGTTCATACATTGAGAAGCGCCTGGCGTTGATGTTCATGTGAGAAAAAGAGCGCGACAGATGTATTCGTAAAGCTTCTCGCTGTGGCTACATAATATCGATTTTCAGATAACGTCTCCAATAGAATTTATTATGCCCGTAACTCTTACTTGCCTCGTCAAAAACGACGGCGTCTATTCTGTCTCCTCGAGTCTCACTCAATTCCGTGAGACAAGAATTTCAAGTTTTAAACTAATGATAAATATTGATGGCATTGCTCTGGTTGTTTGAACCGGAAGTGTGAGATGAGCGAATGTGAGATACAGGCATCACTGCCTAACGATTTTCCTCATATTAATCTTCGAAACGGCACGAAATAATATATTTCAACGTAAATTAATAGCTTTTAAAACTAAGGATACAAGCAGTTGAGTCAATGAAAAACACTTTGTCGTATTTGTCACTCATTTTTAAATATTTAAATATTTGTTACTCATTTTTCTCCGGTGCGGTCAATTCGCGGTTTTGTAATTCTATTAAAGGAGAAGAAAAGACTGAGTAAACAACAGAGAATCAGTAATGTATAAAAGACAAGCGTGGAAACATTTCCATTCATAATATAAAAAAATCATAAGCCAATTCATGACTTCACTGATGGCAACAAATGAGAAGCCAAAACGAAACAGCCCATAATACGAATTATCACGCTGTGAAAAAATTAGGACCTACCGTAGATTGTACTGAACACCTGCAAGAAGTTACTATTTCCAAAACATAAGAGCATTGTCGAAGTTTACACAACATTCGTAAACTACCGAACATAGCGCTCTTCACGCGATACCATTTATTGGAAACAATTCTTGACGTATCCAATGCAGAGATGTTCTCACGTTCCAATATCTGTACGTTGTTTTAAGGATCTCATTATTATGAATTTCTCAGGGTACTAAGCGTGAAGTTGGCAGTGCCGTATAATGTCTATATTAAAGAAAAAATTGTCAAATGAAGAATTTTGTTTAGAATATGACACATGACAAAACGCAAGAAAACGAAAAAAATCCGCTTCTCAAAGAGCAAATTAATAGCACGATTAATCTTGGCGATTTACTGATTTTTCATTGTTACTTATTTTTTGGCTCTTTCATATTTTATTCACTAGCCTACAATTAGACGATGTTGTATCAAGGCAATCATAAAATTAAATTTGACGTATACTTAATGTTATTCGCACTTTTATTCATGAATATTTAATTCAGTTTTCGCCCAATTCCACATAATGAAGTGCTATTTGAACCATGGCTAACATTTTCACCCCATCTCAATACACGCTGATAACAGATCCCCTCTCCGATTACCTAAAAAGATGCACAAAATAGAGATGACAGGAGCAAAGAGAAGGGTTCTCAACAAGCTTTTCTCTAAACTGGTTTTAAGATAAAAAAAACTATAATACTTTTCCACACTGAAAATACGTACAAATGACTAAACTAAAAATTCCCCTATTTGAGTACGGTTCATTCGCGTGAACAACTCGATGACGCACATCGCGTCACAACAGCGTACGAACACGTTCGTTCGTCTGTCTGTCTACCTGCAACACAGAGACGGAACGCCGGGAAAGTCAAGTTAAGCAGTCCGCCAACTACGTAGTTAATACATAATATCTTCATGATAAGTTCAATCTGATTCAAGATACCACCAAGCCTTGCCATGTAAAAACCTCGTATGCAAAACATGTATTCAATGTATCGATTTTCTCTTCGAATCTTTCATTCATACCTCTTCAATTCGACCGACAATTTTTACCGGATTGTAAACCCGAGGCATGTGTAAGAACATAATTTTTTTAACGAATATGAAACTACGAATTACTAAAGAGACTTGTTTGAGAATTAGCTATAGGATATTAAATGTACATTACATGTTTAAAAGAATTTCTGTTATTTTCTCCTACCTTTGAGCACGGTAAAAGCAGTCACACAGCAATGAATAAGAAATCCTAGGATTTCTAAAATCTTAAATACCTTACCTGTTAGCGTTGCATATTCACATAAGTTATAAAGAAAGTGAGACTGCAAATGATGATAAATTGATTTCCATTATAAATATAACATGCCTTTGATAAAACTGGCAATTAAGCGATTCTAACGAAATGAAGAGAAAAAGCATTAATAAAACTTACCTTAAGCTTCAACTTTCGTCAATTGAAGTTATCATTAACAGCCGAGTTAATTAATGGTAAAGATAAGCACAAAACGTTCACTTCACAACCTCACTACAACACGTCCGAGTTCCTAATGGATCAGAGAAACTGAGAAAAACCTGGGTTGCCACTTGCCACTTACCAAACCTAGAAAAAACCAAATCAACTAAGATTCTACTTGAAAAAAAATTGGCTTAAAAATTCAATCCTTGGAATATCTGTTTAAAACTTATTAATAAAAATAGATCAATTATGAAGGAATTTTTATATTCAAGTAAGTACTTCAGGGAAATTATGTCCACTTATAACGAATTGTGTACGCAGATTCATCATCTTCCTTCACTTCTTTCGACTTCATGGCTGATAAATGAAATATGAAAATGTGATAGGACGTCATTGTACGAGTATTTCGTCACTGACATTACATTTACAGTTTTAGTGGCTTATTTAGAGCGCAGAGGGATACTATGACACTATTTAATCTTTACATTTCTATTATTAAGTGAGTGGATCAAAAATAAGGGCTAAGGACTTTGCAAACAGAATGTAGAAAAACTTAGATTTCATTTATACTTTAGAAACAGAAGTAGTCAACTCAGCATCATCCTACAAATAAATCTATGTTGAAAAACCCAGCTGTGGCAACATTGTTGCAACTGTGAGATAGCAATGCGTCTGCCTGCATCTGTCTGGTGAAACATGAGAAGTATAGCTTTTAAAATGCCAGATTATCCAGAAAAAAACTGGAGATGAATAATTTGAGTTAAATTGTTGAAATAAAAACAAATTTGCTAATATGCTAATTGCTGATTATATAAGGAAAAATTCATCTTTTTACAATGCTATGTATTTTCCTGACTGAAGAAACTGATCAAACCTATTCTAATCCCAGCAAACGAACGTGTTCTGCAAACGAACGAGTCACAAACGACAGCTTGACGATCGGATGGTATGAAATGCACTTGGTCGAATACTCGATCGATCAATTCATTTCACCGTGGTATTTTTCTTGTAATTATACTGAGCTTTCAGCTGTTAAGTTAAGAAAGGAGGGAGTGAAATACAAGTTATTGAACAAAAGGCTTTTTTTTAGTCTGATTTGTACTATTTCTTCACTTTTAAGTACATGAAATGCAGCATCTCCATCTATTTATTCTTATTTTTTAGGCGTACTAGCTATTGAAACTTAATTACTTTGGTTAAGATGGCGCCTTTACATTTGATGGGCCATTGAATATCTTAAGAACTATACTCATTTTGTTTTTGGAACCCTGTAAAACAAATGAAACTAAATACTAAATTACTGAAACTTCATGTTTAAATACCTTTTTTGAAAAATAAAAAGCAAGAAAACGTTTTAATTTATTTTAGATGTCTATACTTAGTTAATGGATATTTATAGATAATATATGAATCTATTTAAAGTAGTTTTATTTTTTAGGGATCTATTACATATGTATTCTTTCCTCCTATATTCATTTTCAATAAGTATATATATTAATATGTGTGTGTACGTATATAGGTATACATATATATAAACATAAATAGATATACATGTTTATATTTCATTTCTTTACGCCAAAACCATCCGGTTAATAAATTTTATTGCACTAGCGAAATGATTCAAAAATAGATCTATCACTTCCCTAGAGGGCGTTTCTGTAAATAGGATTAATGACATATACAACTAATGAAATAAAGCGCAATTTGAGCGTATGAATCGCAGGAAAATTATCTTTCTGTCCGTATGTTGTACAAGCTATGAATTTTGATGTAGAGTATATGTTTGTTTACGCATTTCTGACAAAATTTTGTAGATATTTGACAATCATGAGTGGTAACCGGCTTACACTGTATCTCCATTTTATCCCATGTACCCATGTCCGCATGATGTTGCAGAGAATATCGAGAAGATATGAAATATGGTTTTTTGTTGTTGTTGTTGTTCCTCGACGGTAACTTGAGTTTTCTTGAAATTTCTTCTAGGAAATTAAAAAACCATTTCATTTATGCGATTTTCGAAGTCCTTTTTCTATTTCTTATTTTTCCTCAAGTTATTTCTTACGATTTATCAGAGCTTTGGCTGTCATTTTAAATGTATAAAGAGCAAGATTATTTTTTATGTTTATTAACATTTTTCTTATATTAATTTTCAATACGTTTATATATGAATATGTGTGTGTAAGTGTGTGCATGTGTGTGAATGTGTGCAAATGCAAATATGAATGTCTTTGTATCAGTGTACACATGCACACATTCGCACATATATATTCACATATGTACATATATACGTTTCTATTTCTATTTTTTGCGTAAAAAGCTAAACCTCAAGACACATTACATTTTACCTAAAGCTCTGCGATCAGTTAACACTGAACTAAATTCCAGAAATAAACATATTGATTGCGCTTGCTTAATGATTCATAAATCGATCTATCACGGCCCCGATGGGCATTTCTGTAAATCGATTTATGAATCATTATTTCTGTGAATCGGTATATGAATCATTAAGCAAGCGCAATCAATTTGTTTATTTCTGGAATTTAGTTCAGTGTTAACTGATTGCAGAGCTTTAGGTAAAAAATTAAAAGTATAAACAGCCAAATTAAATAAAGCGCTCGTGGAAAAATTATCTCTATATTTGTATGCCGAACAAGCCATGCGTTTCATTTTTGAGTGAAAGTTTGTTTACGCATTTCTAGATGTGCGTGCTGTGTTGTGCGATGTTCTTTATAAATTACTTCGTGACTAACCTTTTCTCAACACTTGATTGTCATTTACGATGGTGTTTCAATGTGCTCCGGTATAGCGTTTTTCGTCTTTTTCTTACTTCGATAATTTCAACTAATAACTTGGGAGTTATGAAGAATTCTTTAGTAGTATTCGAATTATTTATAAGTTTTTAGCCATCTCTTGGAATATAAAATATCCAAGAGATGATATTTTTCATTTCTTATTCAACTACCTCTTGACTGAGTTAGGCTATTAGCACGCCACGTATCGTTTGTATATTAGTGCGCCTCGTATATTTTGTCTATTAATATGCCTCTTATGGTCTATCTACTTGTACACCTCTGATAGTTTGTCTATTAGTACACCTCGTATAGTTTGTGTTATTATGCCTCGTATGACTTATCTATTTGTACACCTTGGATGGTTTGTCAATTAGTACTCCTCGTATGGAACTTTTGTTGTAGGACGTCTTATATTAAAAAATTTTTAAAAGCCAATATGTTGGCATGTATCTCACGTGGCTACTTGGAAATAAACGTTTTTTTTCGAATGAGATAAAATCGCGCGAAACTCGTATTAAACCTATGTACTTAATCATGGATGATTCTCTGTTCAGTGATCTTGAAACTGTAAATAATGATAATCAGTTCACCCGATTTCGTAATAACGACAGAAAAGTGATGTGGGAATAATTTGTGTCATGAACTGGTTTTGTGAACTTATATCATAGGTAAATATTTACTAACAATGCAGTAGTCCGTAAAAGGATATTTTTTTTCTTACTCCGTGTGGAGGGATCAAATTCCGCAGACAGAAATCGGTATTTCTTCTAATTTGGAAAAAAATGAAAGCCACAATTTTGAACCATAACCAGCAGATGTTAGAAATGGGTACTGGTTTGGCGTTTTCGAGTAACACTTTTCTAACTCGGAGTGATGGTAGACGTCATCATCAAGTCAGGATAGTGCTTGTATTGTTCAAATCGATGTGATAGTATCGGCATGTTTGAAATGGGTGGAATTTCGTCAGCAAATAAAGAGAGACTAGAATGAACTTATAAGATTCCAGAATTCGAAGAGACGAACTCCCATCGCAGAGAAGCGAGTAGTAACGTAGTAAGTAAAATGAAAAGTCTTGGTAACAAAAAAAAAAAAAGGAGGACCAAAATTTATGCGACATGGAGAACTCCCCTGAAGCGGTGGCAAACCCCCTTACAACTACCGACAATAATTATTATTTTGCGTATTTCGTTCGACACGTATTTTGTTTCCCTCAATGATCAAGTGTTGAAGCGTGCACTCATGCTATCAGGAGGGGAGACTTGAGAGAAAAAAAGAACAACTTCCCGACAAAGATATTGCTGAGGCCTTTAAACACATCTCTTTTACCTCAGGAATAATAGGGATGAGAACCTTCAATAAAACGCTTTGTACTTTATGAAATATACAGTATGTACTCTCAACCAAGCGTTGATTTTTAGCTAAGGTGGAACACGATGAGAAGCACTGAGCACGCTCTTTACCATTCTCGCTTTCTCATTCTTACAGCCTTTTCTCTTCAGAGATATTTAATGTGATAGGAAAATGCTAAGCAAGCTTTGCAATTTATGTTTGTTATTCTTGCATTCTAACCTCTTCAACTCCACAGCCAGGGCACTAGTGAAGATGCAATTATTATGTTCAAATTTAAATACTTGTTTTATTTTCCTACTTAGTCTTGCGCAGTTCTGCTGCATACGAGCCACTACTGCATACAACTGAGCAGTAGCAGCATGACGACATACTTGCACACTAACAATCCTACAGGAAATAAGGAGACAATCAGGAAGTAAGTTTTATTAGAAGACTCCAGACATGACAACCTTAGCGATGACATAGAGCTCTAGCTTCACTCACGCAATAGGAAAACTCCATATAAACGAGCCTTCACACTACATGTCATAGTTAAATATTCATTTTTCAAGATATTTAATATTGCACAAGTCATCAACGCATGGAAATATTTCTTTCCATTAGCAATCGTTACCTTCCAGCTGTGATCATAACTATGGAGAACGCAAATAAATCAACGCAACGTTGAAATTCACGTAGAAAATAAGTACTACTTAGGAACTACTGCAAGACTTCGCTTGGGCTGTTGATTTAAGACAATAGAAAGAACACTAACACGAGCTCTCAAGCGGCACATATTAGCCAAGATGGCGACTCACAGACCCGTTCAGAGATCAATGAGCGCCAGACTATCACATACGAAATGGTAACAAGCGAACTTCATCAGAGAGCAACGAACCAAAGAAAAAGAACTAAGCAAAAGCAGAAATGAAGACAAGAATAATAGTCGGGCCTAAGTCTCTCGAGTGCCGAACCTGGGTATCTGCACTACGGATCACGGCATTTGCCTTAATCAATATTATTGTAACTGTTTAACCACCGTTACCACTCCCAGCATTTGCGTTGAACGGCAGGCAATTTTTAACAGAGCTGGGATAGAATCTTCCCACCTCGCTGTGAAGCAACCAACACTGCAGCTGTTAATTGATGAAAGATTAACTTGGCACTCCAAGAGCATGAGAGGAAGGCAGAGACGTACACAAAAGATCAGCGCTGTATCACAAAGTTTCCTTCACGTAACCTTAGGAGAAAAAAGCAGCTAAAAGTAAAGCGAGAAGCGCTACTACCGCCTCCACTCTAAACAATACATAGTATTGTTAGCAAATAGAATTAGAAGGTACAACAGAGCTCAGATTAGCAGCATGACCTGACTTCGTACCTAGCACACACACACAGCGCCAACCTTCCAAGACGTTAGAAGGAGCAAACACGAATTGGCCTACAGAAGTAGCTGAAATTAAATATGGAGAACAGCATTTCACACGCCGATTTAACTGTTCTTCCGAAACTTGGGGATTTACAATCACGAGGAGTGGTGAATTTTACTCGCAGATGGGTTATACGAAGAACCGTCCTTCTAGCTATGAGGAAATTTAGTCTCTGTAACACCAGACGAGCTGATCAAAAAGGTAGAGACCTTGTATTCGAACGTCAGTAGCCAATTAAAATTCAAGTAACACAAGAATTCAGATTTCCATTGAATTTTGACACGCAAAAGTAGAATAGCGACGCATAATTCTCAATCAAGCATCGAAGAAGAACAAAGATGAGACAAAACATCCATCCAGTTAAGGCTACCCAGCCTAACGGTTGCGTCATAACGGAAAAGCCAGAGGGCCACAAATGTCCTTCATAGACATGAATATCAACTCTGAAATGTAACAGCAATGTATGTTTCTTACCGCAGCAGCGATAGTAACTGTAGACAGCTATGAATGTTACTTACCGCAGCAGCGATAGTAACTGTAGACAGCTAAGAATGTTGTTTACCGCAGCAGCGATAGTAAATGTAGACAGCTATGAATGTTGTTTACCGCAGCAGCGATAGTAACTGTAGACAGCTATGAATGTTGTTTACCGCAGCAGCGATAGTAACTGTAGACAGCTATGAATGTTGTTTACCGCAGCAGCGATAGTAACTGTAGACAGCTATGAATGTTGTTTACCGCAGCAGCGATAGTAACTGTAGACAGCTATGAATGTTGTTTACCGCAGCAGCGATAGTAACTGTAGACAGCTAAGAATGTTGTTTACCGCAGCAGCGATTGTAACTGTAGACAGCTAAGAATGTTGTTTACCGCAGCAGCGATAGTAACTGTAGACAGCTATGAATGTTGTTTACCGCAGCAGCGATAGTAACTGTAGACAGCTATGAATGTTGTTTACCGCAGCAGCGATAGTAACTGTAGACAGCTAAGAATGTCGTTTACCGCAGCAGCGATAGTAACTGTAGACAGCTATGAATGTTGTTTACCGCAGCAGCGATAGTAACTGTAGACAGCTATGAATGTTGTTTACCGCAGCAGCGATAGTAACTGTAGACAGCTAAGAATGTTGTTTACCGCAGCAGCGATAGTAACTGTAGACAGCTAAGAATGTTGTTTACCGCAGCAGCGATAGTATCTGTAGACAGCTCAGAATGTTGTTTACCGCAGCAGCGATAGTAACTGTAGACAGCTAAGAATGTTGTTTACCGCAGCAGCGATAGTATCTGTAGACAGCTAAGAGTGTTTATTTTTACCGCAGCAGCGATTGTAAATGTAGAAGCAGATCTCCTCTCTCACTGAGCACAAATACACAGACACACAAACACTCGGCGTACACCGATCGAGCAAAAAGATACAGGAAGAGAACACACAATGGCAGCTGATACAACTTACACCTCCTACAGAGATAATTTCAATAATGAAATCCAATGGAACACTACACAATCTCCATAAACCTAATTTGTGCAACGACTATACTTAAGTAGTTATTAATACATTGTATAATATAAGGAATTATGCGGCCATGAAGTTACGCCGGTCCGGTAATGATAGCCACTGTCACCTTTCTTCGTAAGCTTGTATGGTAATGGTCACCGACGCGTTGTGTGCTAGCACTACTATCTATGTGGAAAATGCTGAAAACGCAACATCCATTTGGAAAGCTGGCATGCACCATCCATTTGGAAAGCTGACACGCACCATCCATTTGGAAAGCTGACACGCACCATCCATTTGGAAAGCTGAAATGCACCATCCATTTGGAAAGCTGACAACGCACCATCCATTTGGAAAGCTGACACGCACCATCCATTTGGAAAGCTGACACGCACCATCCATTTGGAAAGCTGACACGCACCATCCATTTGGAAAGCTGACAACGCATCATCCATTTGGAAAGCTGACACGCACCATCCATTTGGAAAGTTGACACGCACCATCCATTTGGAAAGCTGACAACGCATCATCCATTTGGAAAGCTGACACGCACCATCCATTTGGAAAGCTGACACGCACCATCCATTTGGAAAGCTGACATGCACCATCCATTTGGAAAGCTGACACGCACCATCCATTTGGAAAGCTGACATGCACCATCCATTTGAAAGCTGACATGCACCATCCATTTGGAAAGCTGACAATGCACCATCCATTTGGAAGATGCCGATAGTATCCCATCCCTTCGGAAAATTTAGGCAATATGACTTTTATATAGGAAAAGTTGACAATATCACATTCATTTGAAGAATGTAGACAAAATGACATCTATTTAGAAAATCTTGACAATATCTATCCATTTGGAAAACACCGACACCGTTTCATCATTCTGAAATATACTGACAGTATCCCTCTCGATCTTCAAACAAGTTTGACACCCATAAAATATATGCAAAACGGATGAAGTAAACGTATGTGAACATCAGATTCTCCACTAATTATCCAATCAATTTGTCGGTTGAAAACTGCATAACTGCTCCATGACCCATTAAACTTATTTTGGATGCCTTCAGTTGTGAAACAGGAGAAAAATAACAGACATGGTTTAAAACATCCTGAAAATATGCACAATTAAAGTTGGGGTAATAATCGTCGAGAGAAAACATTGAGTACAAGCGGAAAAAGTTCAAAGGAAGAATTCAAGTATAATAAGATACAGGAAGTTTAAGTAGTATTTTATCATACTCTGAGTTTATGCAAAACGTAGTACAGAACAGTCCAAGTAAACGGAGAGAACAACGCTGCAAGTGAAACAAGAGGAAATTGATACCTGAATAGACGAGAAGACGTTAACAATGAGCTGTTGAGCTAGGTCGAATTACAACAGTCTATTTAGGAAACAATCCTACAGATCATGTGTCGGTGACAAACGCTCAAACACTTGGATCTTCAAATTTCCACGAGCATAGATATCGCAATAGCAAACATTAGAAGGGATTCTAAATCTATAAAATGAAACAACAGAAATAAAAAAAATGACCAGCAGACCTAGGTAATATCACCCCATGACAACAATATCACACGAGATGCAGTGCACTGCTCAAGAGGTATTTAGTTGAAGCGGAAAGGAGGAAATAATGGCAGCCAAGAAACAGAAAAAATGAGCTCTTGCCTACAGCTTTCGATGATAAAACCATCCTTACTCAATAACGTGATATAGTTCGTATTTTCGCAAAGTTTCGTAGAATCATTCAAGTCGACTTGGCAGAAAAAGTATTTCGAATAATATGAATTCGTTAAAATCTAGCTCTAACTTGTGTATTTTAAGGTTAAATTAAAAAACGCCGGCCAATTAAAATGTGGCGACTGCGGTTGGAATTTGGTGAGAATGAAAACTAACATGAAACATGATAAAATAACTAGAAATCAAGCCAGAGGAACGCAGTCTGTGACCTCGCAACGAGAATGAAAAACGGGGGATTGTAGGTCGTCTCAAAAGCTGACAGCGACTTGACAACTAACATACGCTCAGTAAGTACTCCATCACTCTCGAAGAAGCAGTACAGAGACAAATAAAATATATAAAATCTATTCCTCTTTGTAGAGTTATATCTACATACGTTAACTTTAACAAAAGGTGAGAGACTTTAACGTAATATTGTTTCCACGGTACCACACTTAATAAGAGATATCATAAAGCCTTTCTAGTCATAGGTGATTCTGGTAACAAGGATCACATGGTACGTCTCTTGGTCCGGTTACTAAAACAAGAAAGCGCAACAAAACAGGAAATATTCCTCGTACTGGGCCTCACAAGGAGCTCATCCATTCAGTCGAGCCTCACTCACAAGTAGCGATGGACCTGCAGCAGAAACGATAACTAGACCGAGCAGCTACAATACTATGTAGGTATCCCGTCAGCCGAACACGACTGAAGATCTGCGCGCCCACGTCTTTCTTGTCCGTCCCTCGTCATTGGCGACACCCTTCATTCATACCATTTAAATATAGCCAACGCTGTAGTTGAGTTCGATCGGTAGTTGGTAACTTATCGGAATCAGCGACCCCAGGCTCATTAAGTTATAAATACAAAATCGTTAAATTCAACAAAAATTACTCATAGGTCACACTCCGAAGATGATGCATGGAAGCAATCCCCTACGATGTGAAACACTAAGCTTTATATGCAAGCGTAAATATCCAAAAGCTCACAACACAAGTGTAAAATGTAAATTATAAAAGTAAAGCAAAACTAGGCTTCAATGAAGGCTAGGTAGCATCGTGCGACGAAGAAGTGAAATGCATTCCGTGCTGACCAGACGGAGGCTGTTGTTGCTGCTGCTGCTGCAATTGTTGCTGAGAAAGAGTCACTCCACCAGAAGCCAAGGAAGTCATGGGTGACACGAGACCTCTAAGGCTGCCATCCGCATCCATAAAGGACGCCTGAGGGTTCATGTACTCTCGGAGACGCGAATTTTCGTGAGGCATAGCCATGACCGAAGGAAACGGTATTGATGAAGTTTGGGAATCACTAGGGGAAGGCACACGGATGGGAAGAGGGACAGACTGACATGAAGTGAGATGTGGACGCCCTATGGCAGGAGACTGCTGTTGAGAAGACAACAGAGATGGAGGTAACTGCTGGGACACAGGTCCTAGCGGATGTTGTTGACCAGTAGACGTGCTTGGGTCAGTTCCTGAGAAACCCAGGATGGATGAGCAGATCTTACGAACATCAGTTTCATTAGGATGCTTGGCTAAAGCAGCCAGAACAATTTCCTCAGGAAACAAGTTAATTAGATGATAATACAGCCTAGTCCGTTCCTCCTGCTTGCCCGTGGATTTGGGAGGCGGGAAGGAAGTGTTGAGCACGGAGGCCACGGAAGACTGCATTGCTACATTCCTCGGCTGTTGCTGAAGAAGAGGTTGCTGAGGAGACAGAGGCCGAGAGCCCACCGGAGTTTGGGATGCAGGATTCGGGCCTCCAGTAATGCTATGATGCGAGGCAAAGTAAGGTGTCCTACACTGAGACACCTCTTCGTACGGCTCAGATAAGTAGTGCGGAGACTCTGCGCTCCCGTACAGGTTCAAGTGCGGGTCTGACGTGGAGTTGAGTCGCGTGATTCCCGCAGGTACGTGACCGTATTGCGAGCTCATGGAGCAGGCGCTGTTATTGCCTCCTATAGGGTCAGGGGCTGATGAAAAACGAGCAACGTGAGGATGGGTCGCTTGCTGGGGCTGATGATGGTGGTGCTGTTGTTGCTGCTGCTGCTGCTGCTGCTGCTGTTGTTGTTGTTGTTGTTGTTGTTGTTGATGATGATGTTGATACAAGTGAGAATGATGAGTAGATTGACTGGCAGTGCCAGAAGAACTTTGTTGACTCTGAGGATTTTGTTGCAGAAGTTTCTGATCTGAACTATACTGAGAGAAAGGAGGTATAGAAGAGCTCTGGTATTGTTGCTGCGACATGAAAGGCTGATTGCCAGGCATGTTGATGCTGTGCAGCTGCTGGTACTGCGGAGGCACCGCTTGCTGCATGGCACCAAAGTGTCCAATGGGTAAAGACTTTTGGTGAGTTGCGTCTTTGGTCATCTTAGCAAGTCTATGGTCGTTGGAAGGGTTCAAAGTGAGCTGACGACGCAGTTTTGGGTGAGCATTGTCGGACGTGACAGCGCTCTCTGGGTCCGAAGCTTGGCGCTCAGCTATGACGTGTTCACTGAAAACATTGCCGCCACCCTCACATCCCTCCTGAGAGCGCAAGTAACTCCAGCCACTTGGAGGGGCAGCCTGCTGATAAGATTGCACTCCGTGCTTGGAAGCCACAAGGGACTGTGGTTGCTGACCAGATCCTTGGTGTTGTAAATGCTGGGGCTGCTGCTGCTGCTGTTGTAGCTGGTGCGGCTGTGATGTGAACAGGGGATACAGACAGGACTCGCTTTTGAACATCTGGCTTTTGAAGGCATCATGGGAGCGTGGCTGTTGCTGTTGCTGCTGCTGCAACTTTATAGGGTCATAAGAAGCCTGAGCTGAAAGCATCATGTGCTGCTGCTGCTGCTGTGCGAGTAGAGGAGCGCTAGCAGGAGTAGAAGAGATTGTGGCAGAGGAGGTACAAGGGACCGGAGAGGAAGGGGACCCAGGCGTTTGAGTGCTGCGTGGGTCGTGAGACGGTGTCTCGTGCAGAAGAGCAGCTGGTAGACTCATGGCTGAGGCGGTGGCGTGTGTAGACAGGGTTCTGCTCAGGGGCTTTTTACCGTTGACGGGACCTCGATCTGCCGCACTTGACACGGCCGGTGAAGGGCCCACTGGCACAGCATAATTCCCTCGAAGGGTTTCACCTGAAATAAAAAATTCAAGCTTCAAATTTTAAAATCCTAACTTATCAAAATAATGGATAGCAATAGCTCCTCATGAGTAACATAAATTTTCAATGGCGAACGTAGTTCAAGAAGACACAGTAGCTAAGCTACCCACTCTATCAGAAAAAATCTTGAGAAAATTGATTTCTGTTGAAGTTTAATTCCCGTAGAAAAAAATTCTTTCAATCCTAGGGTACCGAGTTCACCGGCGACTTAGAATGCGGTACAAAAATGTCACGTTTTCTTAATGCTGTAAGGGCAGATCTTAAAAGTGCAGTTTCTGTCAGGTCTACCGGATACCAAATGCGATCCAACAACCTGTGTTGCTATACATATGTATATATGACTCCATACGCGTATCGAACTTACAGGTGAAACCCCATGTACACATATGTTCGCGTAAATGCACGGCCTAAATTTTTTACAACCACTGTAAAGCGTACATATGAAAACTAAACAGCAGCAACTCTCACCAGGGGACGAGTCTCTGCTCTTGGTAGCCTTGTCAAGGTAGTGCTTCTCTCGATGCTCCTGGAGGCGTTCCGTCACACTCTTTATGGGCTGCGTGCCCCTCTCAGGGTGCTGGTACTTGCACTTGTTACCGTAGGTGCATTTTTTACCATAGGGACACAGGCCCAAGTCCCGGGCTTGAGGTGTGTTTGGTACGGGGCGCCGCAGAAACGCATCGAGCGTGGGCCCGTTGCGCCCCAGCGGGTCGTCAGGAGGCACAAATCTACCGTTGACCCAGGAGTACATGAGGAGCGCCTCTTCTACGACGCGGCGAAACGCCGCAGATTCGCCTGCGAGGTCACGGAAGTTGTCGTTGCTCACCACAACACCGCCCGACAGCACGGCTTCGTTCAGTATGTACCTGCAAGGCGCACATTATGAGGGAGGTGTTTAAGGATCATCCGAGAAAATAAGATCAATGAAATTGATATCTAAGCTAAGAACAAACGAAGTTATTTATCCAGTGTATCCCTGACTTTTCTGTATATCACATCAAAATCAAAATATACTTTTGAATGGGCCGAGTGAACCGTGAATTACGATTGAACAAAACATCAGGGACTCCCTAGAACGCATTTCCAATGTGAACACATTAAATGCGGCGGGTTAAACTGAATTTCAATATTAAACTGATATTACAGTTAATTTTAGTGATCAATTTTGAAAATAACGAACATTAAATAGATCACGCCTTCATTTATAGTTTTCATTAAGCATTTATCGGAATTGAGTTAGTGACTGCTGGTTGGTCAGCAGCATTATGAAAATCCCCTCAGTGACCACCGGTGGGTCACGTCGCACCTAAAAGTGGTAAACATTGAGTAAAGAATTCAACATTTCTTGATGTGCACAAGGTGACGCACAGCTTATTAACAGAACATCCAAAGAGAAGACAAATACAGAAAGGAACCAGGGAGTGGTGAAGTTACCTGTCATCATACGGGATGATCCTCCTGCCCCCCGTGTGCCCAGTCCTGCTGGGCGTGAAGACCAGTACTTTCTGCTGCTCGAGCTCATCCAGCAGCTGCTGGTCCGTGATCTGAGCGTCCCAGCGGCTCGATTCCTTGCGCCACGCCGGTACGAACGCTATGATGTTCTTGTGGCCGCGCTCTCGGAACCACTCCACACACACCCGCAGGCCCCGGCACGAGAACACGTTCTTGTTCCCATGGCTGCACGCATATTGGTAACACGTGAGTTAAGTTCGAGCCTGTACTTTTGATAAAGAGCACGTGAAAAAATTAAGTATATATAAATTAGCATCAGTAGAATGAAATGTAAATCGGAGTCACGCAATCATGAGAAGTTAATGAGGATGGGTGGTTCATTACAAAATATTTTAATAAGATCAATTACTAGAAAGAAAAAGTGAGTTTTTGTTTCTCAAATATCGTCAAGTTAGGATAATTCGCATCGGTCACTCATGAACTACCCATGTTTTACCCATGTTTAAGGGGAATATCCCGGGCCCTTGCCAGATCCTGTCGATCTCATGGTCATTTTGCATGTTTTTGTTGGAGAAGGACCCTTAGTTGGTGGACTATTCGTTCCTAAAATTTTATGGCGCTACGACAATAATTCCCCCCCTCCCGGTGGGGGGGGGGGGGGGGGGGGGTCTGAGGGGACCAAAATTTTTCAATTTTTCCCGATTTTGACACCATATAAAAAGAGAACAAATGGGAAATGAAAAAAAAGCTCAATTTGAGTTTGTTAGAAATGTGTCAGGGATTCTAAAACTGCATTTGTTTTCTTCTAGCATCAAAACTGAAGGAGTTCTATTTTGAAATATCAAAATCAATGAAAAGCACCCAAAATTTTTAACTTTTTCCTGATTTTGACCCCATATATAAAGAGAAAAAATGGGAAATGGAAAAAAAATCGAATTTGAGTGTGTTAGAAATGTTCCAAGGATTCTAAAACTGTCTTTGCTTTTGTTCTAGCATCAAAACTGAAGGAGGAGTCCCATTTTGAAATATCAATATTAGTGAAATATCAAAACCTAAAAAACCTATGTCAAATATTTGCAAAATCTAAGGCCTCAATCAAAAAAATGAATGGAATCAATTGTGTTTCTTTTCAAAGGTTACATATCATAGTCAAATTTCATAAGAATCAGACTGAAAATGAAAAAAATTCATTTTTTTGAAAAAAAAAGAAAATTTTTTTATTATTATTATTTTCTTTTAAATCACAATTCACAGTTTGAATATGAAGTTATGTATGGAAAGTATCGAAATAAAAATTAAAACTGCATTCAATTACATCAATTGTTCTTTACATTACACTTCAACCAAAAAATTTTGTTATGGCTTATACCCAAAAAAAATAATTTTCAACATTCAAAACAAAACTCGTCCTCGAGTTTTGATGCTAGAACAAATCCAAAAACATTTCTAGAATCCTTGAAACATTTCTAACAAACTAAAGTTCGGCTTTTTTTCAAATTCGAATTCTTTGAAGAAATATATAGCTCTAAACGCAAAAAATTGTTGCTGATTTTTGAAATTTCAAAAAGTTTTGAAAAAATAGAAAAAATTTGAATTTGAAAAAAAGCCGAATTTTAGTTTGTTAGAAATGTTCCAAGGGTTCTAAAATTGTCTTTGTTTTTGTTCTAGCATTAAAACTGAAGGAGGAATTTTAATCTGAAATATCAATAAAAATATACCAAAAAACACATTTTTCGTCAAAAAAAAAAAAAAAATAATAAGGCCTAAATCGAAAAAATGACAGGAGTAAAGTAAAAAAGGTTTATTTTCACAAAAGACATATACTGGCCAATTTTCAAACGAATCGGACGAAAAAAGGCAAGATCTCTGGATATTCCCCTTAAATCTGCACTAACCATTCCATTGGGTGATTGGGTGAAGATAAAGTTAATCACGAATACAATAACACATTCTTACCTCATAGCAACATTACTGCCGTCAATAATAATGGGTCTCAGAGATAAAGAAGGATCCACTTCCTTGGCTTCCTCTCCTTCAGAAGAGGAAGGCAGAGGTCCATCCAGTTCGCATTCGCCTTTGGGCATAACAGCGCCCAGTCTGATGAGTTCATCGAGAAGTTCATTTTTAGCAGGTTTATCGCCGAGCTTCTTGAGAGCTAGCTGCACCAAACTCTCGCTGTAGCCAAGCTTGATGCCGAATTCGACCTGCTGACTGTAAACGCTCGTGTCGCTGCCACTCCACGACGGGCCACCACTGCCCGCGCTAGTCGTGGTCACTTCCGACGACGTGACAGCAGCGCTCGCAGAACGTACCAAGCTCTGAGTCACCGGCGCCGAGGAGGGGCGTGAACATAAAGAAGATGCAACGGAAACATGCGGCCGAATTGTCACGCCAGACGAACTCGAATTTTTTCTCGTTAACAATGAGTGACTCGGGAGAGAAGCTGTCGCTGTTAAAGGACATTTGACAGAAACTGGAGACTGTGTCGTAGTCTCTGCGTCCAATTTCGCAACCGAACTCGGCGCGACGTCTGAGACTTCTTTTTTACTAGATGCAGAAATGAGAGGTGATACTTTGATGGAAGTGCTCACTAGAGCCTCTTTGGATTCACCAGACCTGCCAGGCGTTTGCGAAATAGAACTGCTCGAGATGAGGGTGGTTGGAACCGACAACGCCACAGACGCTGAGGACGAACAAGACGTGGTTGTGGTAACCTCGTGAGTGGTAACGATGGTCTTACTGGTGGCAGTGGGGAGCACTGGAGTGGTGCTCGTATTTGGTTGCATGGTAACATATTCAGCGAACTCGGCCGCTAGCGTGTCTGATACAGTTCTGGTAACGTAGTCGTGCTGTTCGTCGCCTCCAGGAGTGTCCTCCGGTCCAGAGGCGGTAGATGTAGGTCCCAGCACCTCACTCGACTCAAAGTCGCTGTCGTAGCTGCTGTCCTCATTCTTGAGAGCACGCCGTGGCGGAACTGCCGTGACTGGAGTGGTTCCCTCTGGAGTCGGGGAGGTGGGACTCGAGGAGCATGGGGAGGGTTCGTCCCCAAGGCTTGGTTTGGTTGGAGCACCCGCCTCATCCTCCCTGGCACGCTGCAGTGGCTGAACATGGTCCGGTGCAGCGCCGGGCTGGTCGGACATCACGTCGCAATGGCGCCCCACTCGCGCCTCTAGCCCGCCGCCCGCCGACACATCCTGCACACAACCAATTTCGCCATCTTAATACTCACCATCGACATTTTAAAACGAAAATCTTACATCCTGCACACATCAAATGGTGCCCTCTGAAAACTCATGAATATTTAAAATGATGATCTTATTAGAACACATTAATATAATCTGAAAACTCACCAGAAGTATTTTAAATGAAGATTTCATGCCCCTCAACATCAAACGATGTAACTTTCAAAACACATCGCACACATTTAAAAGCCGATATTTTAAGAACGACTACATAAAAAAGTTTAGGAGTATGAAATTTGAAAAATCAACAAGATAACACTTAAAATTTTAATTTAGCAAATAAAATCAATAATTAAAAAAGAGGTATCAATTATAGAGCGCATTAAAATTTTGGAGGAATTTTAGATTACATAAGAAAGTTTGAGCCTTCCTAGCCACAACAAGGGTGTTCCCAAGAGTGGGAAAGGAAGGCACCAATTAGTATGGAGTTGAGGGAACGTACAATCTAGCCACAATTTGTGTCTCCATACTCTGCGTGTAGAAAGAACAAGTTACAAAGCAAATTTGCGACACAGAATAAAATTTGAAAAAGAAAGTAAGAGGTGCTGAAGTTTGGCACAACAGTAGACGGAAAAATTATGACTGACAAAAAAATATTTATTTCAAACAAAGCGTTTGCATAACCTTCAACTTAAGACCTCGCACCTTTCTCTAGGAGCGCTAAATTCAATAGAAATGATAGCTCCATCTTCCCGAGAAGAGTGCCACCCAAAGTACGGTAGCGTCGATGAAATAAAACTCTAAAGTCCTATAATTACCGAAGTCAAATCACGAGACAGTGTCCAATGAAGTAAACGAATACAGTAATACCGAAGTGAATTCACTAGCTCACGTCAACGAAGTACAGTAAATGAGAGTATCAATCAAAAAGCAAGCTGCAGACGGACAAAGAGCGGATATTTGCATATCCTGGAACAGTTATAACACTGGCTGCGCATAATAACACAGAGACACGTGGCTCGAGCGGGTCACCCCAGAGAGCGAGCCAGCGATGGAACAGCGCTCAAGGTCCTCCCTGTGACGTCATGAAGGACGTCAGACAGGCGGGCTCTGACGTGCGGCAGCCAGCACACGCTTCTCTCGGCCTCACAGCCTGGATTTTGTTTGGTGAACGCACCCCTCGATTGCAAACCAGTTTGCCTGATTTATTTATTTTTTTCGTGTGGGATTAATGGTATGATAAAATTGAAGTGGAATCAAAACGCCTCAATCGGCAACTAGTTTGGCGGAATTATTTTTTTTCGTGGGGATTAATGTTATGATGGAGCTAAAACCACGAGTTTTTTTTATTGATTAATTGCTTGATAATGTTGAAGTGAAATCAAAACGCCTCTCAGCAGCTGCACGTGAGGGTTCGGATAACAATGCTCGCTACCTGCAACGCTAATCCAGAACTGAACCAACAAGCCGGATGTGGCAGCAACGTGCGTGTTCTCCATGTATCCAAAATTTGACACACTTGAAATTTAAAACCTAAGGCACATGAGACAAGTGCTTATTAACATAAATAAAAAACCACAACTATAAGTTTTGCTCTGACTCTGAAATTACTTTCATTAACTTTTTCTATTATTTCTGGTAGGTTAGAAAGTGCATGGCTAGTATTTTTTGGGTTAATCAATATTTCATTAGGCTTCGTGGTGCATATGTTGCTCTTGATCATGGGATTTCTGTTATCACAATGCGTTCGATGGACTGTTCTCAAATGAAGCGAAACAGGAACTCAACCTTATATTCGAGAGTTTTTACAGAATCCATCAACAGTAGCAAAGGTTGCAGTTCTTCACGAATTAATATTAATCTCGCATGGAGTAGAAGACGCAGATTTGGTTGCATCTCCGCGAAGGTGACAAGGACATCTAAACAGGACACAGCATCGTCAAGGAGGCTATTATACACTTAGCATTCTGCTCAGCGACGCTCAATGACTAAGATAATCATTCAATTAAAGTTCAAAACAATTGACGCACGCAAGGACACACGCACTTAGGATGCCAGTAGAAAGACAAACCAGATAGAACTTCTGCTCATAAAACACAAAGATTTTGATATCAGATATTAAATTAGTTCCAGCCTCCCTAACCCCAAGAAAAGGTGATTCAAAGAGATGAGAAAGGGAACCATTATTTAGTTAAGTATTAAGGGAACAAGGAATCTATACGCAAGATGTGTACCCCACGAACTAAGTGTAAGTACACCAAGATTGTAAGAAGTTTATGAGACAAGATAAAAGTTGAAGAAAAAAGTAATAGTTGCGGAAGTAAAGGATAGCAGTGAACATAAAAAAAGATGGTCAGAATCAGAACAAAAGTATTATTTTATTTCAACGAACGAAGGCCTATCTAATCTTCACTTCAGGACCTCACATCTACTCTCTGGGAGTGCTAATTCCCATAGATACAATGATTGCATCTTCTTGTGGAATAACGAAACACAAAAAGACTCATAAAATATGGTCCCGCAAACTTCACCAAGCAATAAAGCTTCTACCGACAAGGCTCGTCGAAATCAGGCAGCACCGACATATATGAAAGGAATCAAGGTAACGAAATGGCTTTAGCCTTGTATGGTAAATCGCACAGATCAGTGTCACTTACAATAACATTTAATGCTCGAGGCCGTGAACTTTATTAACGAAAATACTTCAAATACATTAGGACAGCGCAAACCGATTTGGGAACATATACCGAACGTGGAAGTAAACGAGAGCAACAGGCGCCAAACACGGCAGCGTTGCTGCGGTTGTTTGCTTTCAGTTCAGAGAGCGTGCACAACGTGACCAGTTTACCAACGCGCATGAGTGGCAGATGGTTGGATGCACGGCGTACCGTGGATACTTAAACATAACCAATTTGAGGCTCAATACCAAAAAATTCACAGTAAAAGACGATGAATGCAGAGGTATTTGTGATATCGTAGGCTTGCAGTGAGAACGTCGATCACGCAGTTAAACGACACATTGTTGCCTGACATCCACTAAGCATAACGGAAACGACACATTATTCACAGCAACACACACTAAACATAACCGAAAATAACCCGTAACAGGAGAATATCGAGCGCACTTTCCTATATAATCAAAACACGATTGACCTTCATCACAGACACACAAAAGAGGAAGAAACAACAACGGCGGCGGCGGTGGCATGCGAGAGAGTCACCTGCGCGCCGCTAGCCTCCCCCATCCCACCACCACCACCACCACCACGAACCGGATGTCTCACGGCATCAGGGAAAGCCTCCCCTATCAGCCCCGGCCCAAGCAGACACCGGCCACCTCAGTAACCTCAATTGTCTCCACTCTAATGCGTTCGCTGCAGTACATGGATCCAACGTCTTGCGACAGATTTTAACCTTGTTGTAGCCGTACAGCCGGCAGTGTAAGCTCTCCTGTGAATTTGGCTACGCTACATGCTGTGTTTTCTGGCCAATGTCCTCTAACTCAAGCATTTTCTACGAGCACAATAAAATTAAAGCACTCACTGTACGACAAGTCTGAACGGATGGATATCAGATGCTCATTGCTCATATTTTACTTGAAAAAAGCTCGAATTTAAGGATTTTGACCCAAAAAAGCCAAGTCGCTATCGATTACGCTTCCGACGTACGCTATCTTGTACCGCTTACGCTACCGATTGTACCGCTACGACGGCATTAATTATTTAAAAACTCAATCTCAGAACGTGTCTACAGTACCTGTGATCGTTTCTATAACCTGTATTTCAAGCAGAAGTGTAAACTGGACAAACTGAACACAAGATCCACGAGATCCAACAGGAGTAAAGTGTATCTGCTGAGGACACGGGCTCGCGGTAGACCAAAAGACGTCGGCTATTGAGCTACTTATGACGGCCAGTCAGCTATGATACAGGAGGTATAGGTGGCTCCTCTAGGAGTAGGAATGTCAACAGTCCTACACCGTGTAGTATCAACAGTCACCGTAGTAAAATTCAGTCCGTGTGAAACAATATCGCACCAGTATTGATCACATTCACTGTATTATTGATTGTAAATGCTATTTCCGAATGTAATCGACCAAATAATTTTTCATTGTATGCGTAATTTTTGTCGTAACTGTATTTGGCAGAAATGTGATGAAATGACGCTAATGGCTGAAATGTTTATGTAAAAATTTCTCTTATAAAAAATATTGGAACAAAATTTAGTTCATTATTCATTCTTTGTTTTTTCCAATTAATTTATTAATAATCAATTCAAGGCAGCTTCATCAACATTCTGAGAGTGACAACCTCATGCCAGTACCAGTTTAACAACGGCGGTTAAAATAACGGCAATATGAGCCAAAAACAAGATAGAAGACTAATATCAAGCAAGATCATATTAAACCTCCCATGTACGTCACACGTCATCAAAGTGCTACAGTGAATCACCAGGGCGATACCCAAAATAACGAGCTGTCATTTACACATCGAGTCATGCTTGGTAATGACATCAATAGGATACTGAACATGCAGTAATTACTGCAGATCTTCCCAGGCATCACAACCGTCACTGACCTCTTCATGGATTAGAAACATTTGCTTCGTCATGCCATATGCCATCTGATGTAAGTTATGATCAGCGTGCGTGTGAATGAGCGGTTAGCCATTCCATTCTCCAAATTAAAATAGCAAGATATCAGCTTACGACTCCGTTTCTATTACATAGATGTTTTCGCAGAAGAAAGAGAAGACACCATTCAGTATGGACTGTGGAAAACAAATCTTCCACAAGGTGTGTTCCCACACAGGATGCTGCTGAGCATAAAAACAGCGCGTTACGAGCTCACGACCGAGACAGGAAGAAAACACGAAGAAAAAAGTATGAAAACTAAAAGAAATGAAGTGGACACGAAAGGTGATATTAAAATTTAAAATGACTATTCGCCCCTCTTTCCTAAACTTAACATGAAGAAAAACAAACGTGCAAACGCCGTATCCAGAGTAGAAAGGAGAAGCAAGAATTACACAGTTATCATGAAAAAAGAATGACTACCCGTTTCTGAATCACGAGATGGCTGAATACATGAACACTTCAACACCACTATTTCAGTTTCAACCTCTAACACCTTCCAAAAACTCTGAATTTTAATTCTGAGTTTTAAATTCTTCCCTCAACGAGAGGGAAATTTTCAAGAGTAAAGCGTATCCTCCAAGCAAAAGTAGTTCGATAAAAGTAATCCTCGTTAATAATGTGTTAGCAGATCGCGTAATAATTTTCGAGCAGATCATTAATAATTTGTGAGCATCTTTCATAATATAACGGGGCGGTACCGATATCATATAACGCTTACATCTATGTAGTATAATACCGTGATTTAAAATATCAAATCACAGTCAAAAGCGCATCTATTTTCATGCTTGCTGATTATACATTTGAAGCAATTGATATTTTTACTAACACTTATAGGGTTTGTAGATATCATTTGAATACGAGCATAAAAATTGGTACAAGTGATCCATCTGACTTTGAAAGAGGTGAAATTATCGGGGCGCCGATGGAAGGCACTGACATTACAAACCTGGAGTGTCAATAGGAACAGTTTCGAAAGTATTGACAGCGTACGAAAACGAATGAAAAACGTCCTCTTCAAAGCATACACACGTGGAAAAACATTTGCTTGAAATTCCGAGGTATTTCCATTATTTTGTCTACGTTTGATACATCAGCATCTGATTTAAATCCAGCGTCGTTGACGTCACTGAATTCAACATTAGGAGCACCATACAAAGCACCTCAAATTTGAGTTCAAGATATAACACGCAGTTGAGAGAGACCAATGCTTCGTTCCGCCCGAGCTCTAAAACAGTTCATCATAAACACAGTAACACCAGTAAAGACTGAATACAGGACTGAACAATGTTCCAAGTGAGCTAGCAGAGCATTTCGCAAGAGGAAAAGATGACAGCAATCACTAAATAAGTACATACAGGACACAATATGAATGCAATACACGACACTAAATATGTTCTAGTAGACTAACCGAGTATTTCGCAAGAGGAAAAAATGACGGCAATGTTACTAAGGATGTTCAAGACGGATATGAGCAGGAGACACCTCCGTTAGTCTAGTGTTTGATAACCGCGTCCGTGAACGTAGTGAGTCACGAGGGGCTTACCTACATGCTTATCACTCAAATTTCCTGGAGCAAAATCTGAATCTTTTGAATTTACTTCAACTAAGCCTCGCCTCTTGTAGAAATGGGGGGACATTTTACTCGTGTTTAGAGCGCATTTCGCGGTGCGGCACTCTCCTTCGGCGCGCCCAGACGTACAACTAAATCTTAAAAAGCTTCAAACAGATTTCCATATTTTTCTATTAAGGCAGACGAACTCCCACTGTTACGACCTTTTAGCACGCGGAATGTAAACATCCAAGTGCGAAGACGGGTTAAAACCAGCGTCAGCCATGCATGACACGCCTATTTCAGAATCTTAATGAGACCAAACATGCACAACGGTTTCTCCAGTGAGAATCGTCAATCGTTTTAATTAGTATGAAGCTGGCAATAAAGGTCATAACGAATAGCCCGTGCAGCTAAATCAGCCTATTGACCTTGAATTTAAAGTACTGCCTACAACTCCTGAAGAGCATTTGTGTTGGAGAATAACGCCAAGTCAAAAATAAAAATAAAATAAGCAACATTAAAGTAGTCAGTCTCTACGATACGAGAACAACGTTTTTGTCTGCTGTTTCATTTCTCAAGATACTTTAAAATGAAAACAGCTTTTTTGAGACAGAATAATTATTTAGGGGTCAAACCAACGATTTCACCCAACAATAACAGCATTTTGCGGTGGACACGACGATTGACATTTTAGTAACGTTTGAAATTTTAGTTATCACGCACCTTGCCAAATAAAAGGTAACGGCTCACGTCCTGAATGTGACACACTCGTAAATTGGAAAGCTGGTATCATTGACAAAGCCATATTCGGCTGTGGAAGAGACCGCACTGGAGCAGCTCAAAGCAACCAGCGCCTAACAGCCTGAGGGGCGCCGAATACTCGCTTCGGAGGAAATGCCGCATGGGATCAGCATGTCGTAGGGAGAGAAGTGGGCTGCATGTCCAGTATTATTCACACGTGCTGAACACCCGACTATAAGGACCTCTAACTTAAAACTGAAATAAATGGTATTAGCATTGTAGTTTGCTTCAAATTAACGAGACAATATGTTTACAGAAATACGTGATATCGCGTCCCATCGGAAAGCGAAATTTATCATTCTACAACCGGGAACTCTAGGGCCGAACAGATTTAAGCAAATTTCTCTTCACGGAATTCAGGCCCAAAAATGGATAAATAGTAGGCGTGAACAGGATTGGAGTCATTATCACGAACGTACTTGAAGCACAGCGTCATGCCTACTACAAGGCACACGTCTCGCTCGACAGGCAACACCTACAGCACCTTCACGCTGTCACCGCAATTATAGGGACAGTGGAGCAACAAGGTCGTCACATGATCTCTATAGATCAGGTGAAGTGTACTGTCAGCAAGGATGGCATGCAATTACAAGCAGATAACCTTAACATACAGTGAAAAAATATCTAATTCTTAGACCAGATAGAAGAACGGGTTATTGAATTCAATGAGCGAATCGAATATTTCCATTTACTACATCTGATTACAAATGCATCTACCATGAAATGCGTTCAGCCCTCCAATGCCACCAAGCCACGCATAGAGCTAAAAAAAACTAACTAGTTCTTCGACTTGGCACGTTTAGAGCGAATCATATAATTATTATCAGTAGTTTTGAGTAGTTAGTTTCTCCTTTCTGGTTGAAGACGCATTTCTATCTACTCAAAACGCATCTCTTTTCTTGGAGGACGTCATCATTACTGAACTCTTCAAGAGAAGTAATATTAATAGTTTCCACGAAGACCAGTACGCTAGTTTTGTATATGTCATTTCAAATCGTTCTTAAAATTTGTGTGTAGATTCCCACAGTCGTTCTTACCTGCGATAGCAAGTTCAAGATTGGTAGTAGCAAGGCCTCGTCGCAAAATTGCCAAAAACCAACAAGGCTTTATAGAGAAGACTGGGCGCACACTTTAGCAAGAGGAAAGACGCTGCCGATGAGCTTGGGCAAGTTTCAACTGCAAACGAAAACGAGTGCGCTAAGGAGACAGTGTCAAAGCGAAAGCACGAGGAAAACAAGCCCATTTGCCAGTGAAGGCACCGTGAGACGGATGTGAGTCGTGCACAGCTAGGAGAACGATGAGGCAACACATTCGCGTCGCTTTCAAGTGTTCCACTAAACATGCGCATCCTCTCACACGATTACGCAATGCAAAGAACTCGCACTATCATAGCTAAACATTATTCCATCAATTTACTACTTTCATTAATAAATTCAAGACGTATATTTTGTTCAACTATCGGTCCACCGAGGTAGAAAACTGGGTATCGGCTCTACAACAGCAATTATAAATTAAATGACAAGGTGTTAGCAACTTAATACGAGTATAAAGTATGTCATGTGCCAACTTGATTGAAATAAAATTAACATACTTTCTCTACGACTGAGGGTAATCGAAAGGTATTTCTTGCAATATTAATTTGATAAAACAGGAGAAGAACATTTTAAAACAATTTTAACTGTCACTGAAACATCTTATAAAGTAAGAGAGCCGTTTTATATCTTGAAAGATAACTGTATCTCAGCACTTAAGACGTAAAACATCGCGCAGCGCACAGGAAATCCGTCCCCGTCGTGAAAAAGACCAGACTTTTAACCATCAACTAACGCGGGCGTCGCACGAAGCTTATTATCAGCTCTGTATTGAACTTCAACTAAGAGTGCGCCACTGTATCCAACATGATTATGAGAGCACCACTGCCCAAGTTATAATGAGATTCATGATACGAGAACACTACAATAGCTTGCCACACACACACACACAACATGCAGCAGAACAACCTAGCTTGAATGATGGATGTGACGTGACATTCAACTCACCTAGAGATTAACCCAACATGATTATGAGAGCACCATTGTACAACAGGTATAATGAAATTCATGATATGAGAACACTGCAATAGCTCGCCACACACACATAACATACAGCAGAACAATCTAGCTTGAATGATGAGACGTGACACACAACTCACCAAGAGATAATCAGTAACGATGGTCATGCTTCAAGAGGAGCAACGGCAAATGCAGCAGAAGAGTTCCAGGATGTGCCGCATAGAAAGTCTCGAGGATGGAGGTGGAGAAAGGCAGGGACCGCCGCTCACTAGATGCAGTAATCGCTTCTTCTGCACACTGGCAATACTTTCCAGACACGTTTTTGAGACGGGCAATACCGTCCACACACTAAGTTATCCAGTCTCCGTTGAACAAATGATGGTTTTCTCACACTCACACCGACACGTTTATAAAAACTAATTGAAAACGCTTGAAAGCCTTTGATTTTGAGCGTTTCCGAACGGAATAAGAGGATATGAAGAATAATGATGAGATGTTACAGCTTATGTAAGAGCGCACAAGTTAGACGGCGCTGGAGCCCTGGACGGCTGGAAGTCGTCACGTCTCAGAATGCCGCTGCAGCGTATCCGGGTCTGCGTCTGGAGTCGACCTAGAATCTACGCACAGCGGTCACTGTCGCAAATGCTGTAATGCACTCTTCACGTGCTTTTACTCCGCATACAAATTGAGAATAGCGACGATTCCGAAACGTATCCTCTAAGTGACGAAGATCACGCGCTTGTAATGCTCACACAGATTGGGAATAGCGACGCTTCCACCAGGCAACCTCTAGGAGACGAGGGAACACTGTAGAACTGTGCAGCAATGAAGTGCAGTATTTCAATCAGGATTATTTCACCACACGACTGAACTACTGGGTGAACCCGCAATGCAACGCATGTAATGGCGCACAGTTTTGAAAGCAGATGTTGAAGGCTTCAAATAAGTTAATCTAAGTTTTAAAAGATGCTTCCAGCTCCTTAACGTAACTAAGGACGGAAAGCAAAAATTCGCGATATAATCGGTACAACTTCAATTCACGGGAATTGAGGGATGACTTCACTATAAACAGTGACTCAAGATATAATAATAATAATAATAATGGATACCATTCTTTGACGGAGAAAAGTCAAATTTCCCTGACGAAATTTTCAAGACGTACTTCAAACACGTGGTTTAGTAGGCCGACCAATAACTTTAAACTGCGTATAATACACTATGTACAGTAAGAGGGGATATTTCAAATGTTCTCAACGCATCACTGTGCAGATGCTGGGGGAAGGAGCTCCGACACATACACCCGTTACCCTGACGTGCGTGCAGGAGGTACTGAGGCAGCGCGTGCAGCCGCACCGCGAAGTATACCTTGAACGCTGCACCAACCAACCGCCACGCGCGTCACCCACACGGATGTGAGGTAGCTCGGTAAACAGCTGATTTGCTCAGCCACGCAGGTGCGAACCTTTGGCCCACCCCACACAACGCTCTTTTACGCTCACATGAGCTCGTTTCCAATGAGTCTTCGACATGGTAAATCACGAGATTGACCCATATTTGTTATCAGAAGCTTACGAGAAATCATACCTTTCCATGCGGAGTTCAGAGGGAAAAATCATCTTCACGTTGAGTGAAAATATTCATCCGTGAAAGATTTATGAAATTGTTTTTCTTTAGTATACGGTTGATTTAGTGTAGTGTGTAAGCGAAAATTATCATAGAATTTAACGGTGGCCCGATGGAAGAACGCGCTAGAGCAATAGGCACATACCAAACTCTGCAAGCGCCTGGCAGATCAGTGACACTTCAGGACCACTATGCAGACAGCATTATACAGAGGCCCGGCAGATCAGTGATACAACAGGAGCACTAGGCACACGACATTATGCAGGAGCCCGGGAAATAAGTCACAACAGGACCACTATGCAGACAGCATTATGCATGGGCCTGGCAGATCAGTGATTCAACAGGAGCACTAGGTACACGACATTCAGCAAGGGGTTGGCGGAACATTTAAACCACCGCGTCACTGGGCCCACGCAGAATTCTGCCATGAACAGGACCCAAACACCGCCAGGTCAGTGGGCCCACAGTAGGGAGGAGTTGCCCGTTGGGACAGCAACATAACTCGGTTAAACACTGAGTGTGATGTGAGCCATATTTGGTCACTGAGGGAGTTTTCATTAAGCTACTGACCAACCAGCAGCCACAAACTCAATTTTTAATAAAATACTTAATTAAAACTAAATTAAAACACGATCCAGTTAATGTTTGGTATTTTCAACACTACCCACTATAACTGACTTCAAATTTGAATTGAACAATAAACTTTAGTTTTACCTGCCGTAGTCTCCACAGCAGCAGGCTATGGCCGCTCTCCAAAGTAGTCCCAGTCTCAGATAAATACCGTCAAAAAGAAAGCATATCCGGATCAGTCGAAAGCGAACAAAAGGAGGCCCAAAAAAGCGGCTCGCCCCGCAAAAACTGGGATGACGTGTGAATGGATTCCGAGGAGCGAGTCGAGCTCTGCAGCGTCGGGTAGGGGCGCTCGTGCCAGACATGCTTGCTGGTGACGTGAATCTTACATCAGGTCTCGCCATAACAGCCGTGAACAATATTTACTTCTGCACAGCACAGCCAAAGGCATCCTAAATGTAAATCCGTTGGTTATAGCCTCCTAAATGTAACTCCGTTGGTGTATGGCCTCCAAAAAGTAACTCACTTGGTGCTGCATGCAGTTTCATTGTGATGCAATGGAGATCGGGGACTCTGAAATAGATTTCAAATTGTCCGACATTCAGTTTTAGCGTCCCGGATAACATCAGTCACATTTCCCTTAGCCACGGCATCAGACTCGGTTTCGAACTCTTAAATGATATGTAGACTTGAGCTTAATTGTCAATTTCCATGACGGCGTCTTCACGTTGATAAAAGTGATACATTCTTAATTTGCTCAAAAAAACATCACTCTGTAATGTTCGGTTTAATATCCAATGTAAGAAGGTAATCATCAGCTTTCAGTACCTAAGCGAAAAACCATTCGTTGCTTTGAATTGCCGAAAACGCAGCAATGAATAAAAAAGAAAGGCAGGTGCTCTCATCTTCAGTAAGAAGACTAGATTGATTTCCCATGCACGCGAGCGTGTCTTGAAAAGGCATTAAATCAAAGACATGTTACTTGTCTTCCAGTCTACCTGTCATTTTGTGCAAGACCAAGGAACAAAGAAATTTCTAGGGTTCGCCGCGCGGGGCAATAAGACAACAGTTTTTTCGTGCAACTGGCATACGTAAATTCAGCTACCACTGATACACTTATTTGTTATGCATAAGTATTGCTTTGAGAATAGTTTTCAACGGTAATTTTGAATCAGTGAATATGAAAGTTCCACAGCTTCAATACAATAAGTTATAGATTCACTTATAAACTCGCATTTAACAAGCAACGTACGCAGTACTGGAGAGTAGCGAGGGTAACTCCAAACACCCAAAACACAACTTCACTAAAAACATTCGATCCTCCGCTGTAAACAACTGCGACGACGCGTTTACGAATCATTGTCATCGTAACGTGACACTCGTTATCTGAAAATGCTATCACAGTGTTAACGTGGCTTATCAATCACACAAGACCAGAAAGATTGATAAAAAGCGAGTGAACAGCACATCGGCGGCGGAGGCTGAAGCGCCACAGGTACGCACATCCGGGTACTGGCTGGCTGGCAGACACGCAAGTGTTCTCTGCTCCACTATTTTCAAACAATTTAACTCGTATTAGCGGTAAGCTTAGCATTCGAAAGTTCGTCAGTCAACTTGGCTATGTTGCTTGAGCTTTTTTCATGAAGTATAGTCAGTGCAAAAATTTCAACTGAGAAAAGCCTAAATTGAACGATTTTGCAGAAACTCAGTAAGTCGACAAAAGAGCTTTCGCTGGCGACTGTAGCGCAAAAACAACGTAAACTATTTGAGAACGCGGTTCATTCATTTTGCATTTCAAATTACCCTTCATTTTCACTTCGGCTTTTGTACAAGGGTTAGAAATATTCAAGAACATGAATGCAAAAACTATTCAAAATAAAGTAGGCGAGTTATAAAGATTAGATTATTAGTTAGTTTGAGCTTCCCTATCCACAATAAACGCGATACAAAGAGAGGAAGAAGGAAGGCACCATTCAGCATGGAGTTAAGGGAACGCGGAATCTATGCAGAAAGGGCATAAAAAGAGTAAGTTGAGGAAGAAGTTCATGAAACAAGATCTAAGTTGAAGAAGAAAGTAGTAGGTGCTGATAAACAGGACAGCAGTGAACCGAAAAAAGATGGTCCTTAACATAACAAAAACAAATTGTTTCAACAAAAAAAGGCCTACCGAACTCTGAGCTCAGGCCCTCACATTTTCCCCCTGGGAGCGCGAATTCTCATAGATACAATAGTTGTATCACCCTGAAGGGGACGAGATACAAAGAAAACCGGTAATAAATTCAGTAAAATGTGATGCAAAACAGTTCAGTAAAAAGGGCTGCATTTAAACTCACAAACTGAGACAAATGTCGAGGAAATAAGCCGGTGGCAGTGTCATGGTGCGGTCATCGGATGAGGTAAATTTCACTTGCTTGCTCTCAGGTCATCTTGAAACGCATGCCTGTTCGAATAATTAGCAATACACAACGCTATTAAGGATACTTACAAGCTAAATCGCTTCATTGTTATATTGCACGGGAGAAATTAATTTTCAAATCAATATTAGTCGATAGCTGTGCAATTAAAACTACATTTCAAAAACGCACATTACATGAAAGGTACGAATTCGGTAAATTACCGAATTCGAACAAGATAACTTGCCTTGGAGTTTCATATAAGTGCAGTGAGTCGTACACTGCAGAACCACAAGGCCTTACACTGCAAAAGGTGAACTACGAGACTTGCATCACGATACGAGCCTTCAAAACTCTGGACGCGAGCGTTACCAAGAGACGGGCGTTTACTTCGCAGCTGGAGTGCCAATAGCCCCAAGGCAGCGGCGGCTGGCTGCTTCTTGCAAGTCGGTGTCACTCTTCCCACAATGTAGGCTTGTTAAGAAAGAAACCTTCAGGCAGCAGCGTTAACTAGTATTAGCTAGCGTCTGTGGAGGATCAAGTACGTTGCTTGTAATGCGACCCCAAAGTGGGTCGAGCTTAGGTTTGTCCTGCTGCGAAATGACCTATCGATGGGTCGTTTGAAAAATGTCAACAACCTTTTTTAAATTAATGGTATTTAATGGACCCAGTAAATGTTTCGTATTCATAAAATTGCGAATCACTTTCGACTTTATATTTAAGCTGAATATAAAACTTCAGTTTAACCCATCGTAGTCAACGTGTTAATTGAAATGAGATAGTGCGAGCGTATTTTACCAAGTCCAAACAGCAGCTAACAAGGTTGAAGTCAGGATACAGGTTTGCCGGAGTTTCATTGCTCAACAGAAAGCAACAACGTCGATCTGAGTGAAAGCAGGAGTTTACTCTACGTTGGGACACACACACAAGGCTGGGGCAGGGTATGGTCGAGGTCCGAGACACGGAGTTCAGACTTCAGGCTGGCATAATGCGGTATTCATAAGATGCATGAATTAACCAGGTAAAACACACCAATAGCAGTTTCCAAAACTTGAAGGATTCAATAAAACTACAACGCTACGATAACCGAGACGGCTCTTTTTCAAGTCTTTCGAGAATAGCGGCACAAATTTGAATCACCGCAAAACATTAGTTTGGCAATGATTTCTGTACACACCGTGTCCAAAGAGCACGACGTTTGGTAACGTTCTACTTAAAAATCGTGTGCGTGGAAGGGTCAATGCATTACTACTATATTCTTATATTGAGTTGAGTTAAGCAATCACACTTGCTCTGGGAACAGGTTTACAACTCCAAGTAGCCCCTCCAATACACGAACATCGAAGAAAGCAGTAAGCAGATACAAAATCGAATACAAACCTGGAGCTTGGGTGCACTGTACGCCAACCTCCCTTTCGAGAGGGGACGATAAGCAAAACAAAAATGTAACATGGCATCTCACCAAACCCCGAAACCCAATTGTTTGCGAGAGTTATTGCTTTCGGCGCTGAATGGCTAGAAATACCATCAATGAACGATATTTTTACTCAATACACTGACGAATTCGTTACTGCGTTCAGTGCTGAATGGCTAGAAATACCACCAACGAACGATATTTTTACTCAATGCACTGACGAATTCAGACCACTGCAACATATCCGTCCGAGTGGAGCTCAGGAATCTTGCATGGCCCGGCAGAGCACTTTCCCTCCGATACACTGAAGGATAATCCCTTCAACGCGCCTCTCCCCAGTCAGCGCCTTTCACATATTGGCAATGGAACTCATCGAACGGGACGTACTAGAGCGCACCGAGTAATTCTACACGAGGGTCACGCGTTATACTAGCGTAAAATCAGAAAGACAGTATAATGCAGTGCTCTTCCCACGGCTACACAGACCCTCATAAGGTCTGGAATTGTCTTTTGATGGCTGGCAATACTACCAATAAAAATAGTTGTTGAAATTCAGGAACCATAGGGAATCTGGAGTTTTTACGATGCTAGAGCAAATGTATAATGACGGAAATACGTAAGACTGGGATCGAGCATACAGACTTCTGTTTTCATCTTTACATGTACGGAAATTGACTCTTTATTTGTGTAGCATCGTCTTCGAAGTATATGCGTTCTGGTATGGTCTTACTGAGAAAAAAATGTCAAAAAGTAACTTCAAAATGTTTTCAAGATTTTTATTTTCATGAACGAAAGTGTGGAATAAAATGTTTGGTGCGGCAAGTTTTGGTCCTTCACAAGAGATCCAACACACATTCAGCAGTCAGTATTATTTTCAACGAGTCGGCATTTACACCAGAAGAAGCGGTTCCAATGGCGTATTTGTGAGGCCATTGCTTGTGTCTACCGATTCTGATGATACCATCAGTTGATCTCAACATCTGTAACGATGTACGTTACCGCACGACATGGGAGCAGGTAAAGAGCAATTAAAGTATTCCGTGTCCCAAACTTCATCGAGTTCCAAAAATAATGAGCACTTGGCATGCATAGACTCGTTAGTAAACACGTTCAACGCGTTTCCACGGTTGTTAACGTTTGGTTTGGTTAGGCTGAGTGTAGCAGAATACGGAAATCGACTTTAGATTAGATTATAAGTTAGTTTAAGCCTCCCTAACCGCTGCAAAAATAGAGCGTATCGAAGAGAGGAAGGAGGAAGGCACCATTTAGTATGGAGATAAGAAAATGAGGAATCTATGCAGAAAGGGCATAGAAACAGTAAGATGGGAAAGAAGTTCATGAAATAAGATAAAAGTGGAAGAAGAAAGTCAGAGGTGCTGAAAAAACAGGACAGCAGTGAACCGAAAAAAGGTGGTCCTTAACATAACAAAAAACATTATATTTCAACAAAAAGAAGGCCTACCTAACTCTCAGCTCGGGCCCTCACATGGTTCCCCTGGGAGCGCTAATTCCCATAGATACAATAGCTGTATCCCCCTGAGGGGGGAAATCGACTTTACTGCTCGAACAAATTTCTATTTTTCCTAAACAATTATTATTAGCATTATTATTGTATAGGTAAGTCTTAGCCTCCCTTAACCACGACAAAGATGTTCTAAGAGAGGAAAGAGGTAGGCACCACTTAGTATGGAGTTGAGGGAACGCGGAATTTGTGCACAAGGTGCACAGAAACAGTAAGCTAGGAAAGAAGTTCATGAAACAAGAAAAAAGTTGAAGAAGAAAGTAGTAGGTGCTGAAAAACAGGACAGCAGTGAACCGAAAAAAGATGGTCCGTAACAAAACAAAAACCTAGTTTATTACAACAAAAAGGAAGCTTACCTAACCTTTAGCTCGAGCCCTCACATGGTTCCCCTGGGAGCGCTAATTCCCATAGACACAATGGCTGCATCTCCCTGAGGGGTTTCCTAAACAATATGAGAAATACAATTGCACGTTATTTCACCTCGTATGATAATAATTATTGTTAAAAAGGTCGTGAAACAGATGAAATTATCATTCATTTATACCGGGATTCAAATGAGCAGTTTACCTATTGGGACACATATGGCCCAATATGCGGTGAACGTGTTGAACCTCAACAGCACAGTTGATTTTTTGTTTATATTTTACATGTTTATGAACGTTATATACCGACATCGAAAGGCACTAAAACGGTCCAACTAACTTACGCTTCCTACACCTGCATCAAAAGTGTACGGTACGGAGAGCGAACTCCAGGAATGAGAGCGAGATTCCAGGCGGAGCAACTGCGCCAAGAAGCGATGTGTGAACGGAGGTCCGGCCCAGGGTCCGGAGTAAAAGCGCACGTCCGGGAGCGTTGCTGAGAGTGAGCTACGCTCCTAATGCGGACCAACGCGAGAGAGCGGCTAGCCGTCCGTCCGGGAACTCGCGAGAAAGCAGACGATGAAAATGACCCAACACAGGTAGGGGCAAGTCAGTGAAACTAAACTCCTCAGTCACTTAGTAGCTTCAGCGATGATTTTTATAGATACCTTAAAACAAGCTTCAACTTTGAAAAATTCAGGGCTGAAGAAACGTGGGATTCATTGGGGAGTTTATTCTTCTTTAAATAACATCACTCCTGGAAAATTATGGTTCACGTAGTAATGCTTTGACAAGCAATGCAAGAGAAATCTCATCAATTTGGATGACACTAAGGGTTGAGAAGCAGGCGAAGATAATGAAAATTCTGAGCATAGGATCCCTTCAACGGAATACCTCAGAACGTAAGCTCAATTAGAAATGAATCAACCCTTCAAGCACGGTGGTACCGAATATGAACCACCGTAAAGCGTATGTTTGGTAAAGGTATCCTCACAAATCGTGTTGATAAAGCATGCGTTCGGTAGTGTTCCCTCCAAAGACGTGTCCCTAGGAGGACAGAGGGAGATCTTCATAGCAGACATGGAGCGATAACGCCCAAAAAAGTTCATGGATGAAATGTTTCGAATTCTGAAACAAATCTAAAAATTTAACACACTTTTCACACAATGTTGCGCATTCCATTATAAAATTGCCACATATAGAAATGACCTAGACATCTAAAGAGGGCTAACAAAATTTTGAAACGAAATTTTCAGTTCGATTTTCATAGAGAAAAGTATTAAATTGTACCTGGAGGAACCCGTTTCTTAGTTAGTTCCTTGGATTTACCGAATATGATTAATTCTCGAGGTCTGCTCACCCCAGTATAAAAATCCTCATAGTATTAGTACAAACAATAAAATCAACTGCTGGTACAGGATATATCAACAACGCCAATTGAACAGTTTTAATGGCTTTGAGCTCATAGTAGAACGATATAGTGGTTTTGAGTTCATATTAAAACGATATAATAGACTTCAGAAACGGAAAACGATCGTAATCCAACCACAAAAAGATCATTGTGGTGGCAAATCACTCCAGTGACTACCGCTGGGTAAAAGTTAATTTGAGAAGCCGCATTGTGTCTCACTTCCCCTCAACTCGGAGGCCTTAGATAGCCTGCACCTCCATAAGTCGAGTATCAGGTCTGTCACCACAGGGAGTAATGAACACCGTCCAGATAAGCGTTCAATATGATAAGCAATGATAAGAAATAAAGAAGCACTGATACAGTAGTAAGAAATCTACGCCCTAAGTGGGCTGACTAAGACAAGTTCGTCCGATGAGCTAAAACTAACGTCCTCCTCTATTTCAAAGTCGCATTCGTTATATTTTGACTATACCTATGAAAATGCGACACTCTACAAATTATTTAACGTTTTCATTCCTCGATATCTTCGGGCTGGACAAGGATAGGAACGGTTAGTGGTAGGAAAACAATACAAATTCACTATTTTCATTTGATGGCCGGATCTACAAGCGCATTCGCTCCTGCTCACGCGAAGCCCTTTATGGGACTTCAAACAACTGAGGTCGAGAACTGAATAATTACTGGGCTTAGCAACGGTTACTTCTTTTGACGACTGCAGTTCCGTGATTCTTCAATGATTGTACTTTCCCGATGAGGTATTTCCAACGTGGATGAACACAGATACGTCCCGAAGTTGTGATTTGTACGGATAAAAATTGATGGGCTTTAGCTTAGGGCATTTAAATTGAAATGAAATAGATAAAGTTTTAATTCATATTCTACTCGATAATTCAGACGTCCCCTAACTGAAAGTTAATTTGATTAAATTGTAAGTTGAACAATCTAGAGTTACGGACACACAAAATCAATAAACAAGGTGTGTTCCCACAGATTAGATTAGATTAGATTCAATGTTAGTTTAAGCTTCCCTAACCGCAACAACGGCTTTCCAAAGAGAAGGCAACATTTTGTATGGAGTTCAGGGAACGCGGAATCTATGCACAAAGTGTACAAAAATGGTGGGTTGAGAAGGAAGTGTATGAAACAAGACATAAATTAAAAAAAGTAGCAGATGCCAAAAAATAGGACAACAGTGAACCGAAAAAAGATAGCCCATAATAAAACAAAAAAAAAAACATTCTGTTTCAATAAAAGAAAGGCCTACCTAACTTCAGCTCGGGACCTCACATATTACCCCTGGGAACGCTAATTCCAATAGATACAATAGTTG
The DNA here is from genome assembly GCA_030386875.1 of Morinoia aosen. Lineage (NCBI taxonomy): Eukaryota > Metazoa > Arthropoda > Malacostraca > Amphipoda > Talitridae > Morinoia > Morinoia aosen. The sequence goes on along the minus strand of CM059559.1, from coordinate 15,590,289 downwards.
TATCCCCCTGAGGAGAGCAACAGCAATAACAATAACTGCAACAATAACAGCAGTAACGACAGTAATAAAAGTAGCAGCAGAAATAACAAAAATTGCAACAATAACGGCAGCAATGGCAGCAACTGCAATGGCAGTAAATAAAATAGCAGCAGCAATAACAAAAACAGCAATATGAATATTATAAGATTAGCAGGAGCACTAACACAGTGCCTACCAACACAGCACAATGGTCGCCACGACGACGGAGATGGCCACAGCCACACACCGGAGGACCGGGAGAAAGCTCGCCGGCCAGGGTTTCCCTGCTCATCTTCCAACCTTCCCCGGTGTTTCAAAAGCCCTCGAGTGTAACGCCGTCACCGCCGCCCCGCCCGCCTTAATGAGAAGTGCGCTTTCTCGGTGCGCAGTCCGGTCGGTGCTCCGGTGTTGACATCTGTGGCTCTGGCATTGGTTCCTCGACCGCAGCGTGCCACTGTACATCTCACGCATGTTGGGCCCTGCGTGTCGCACGTATATTAACCTAATACGAGCTCTTCTTCTTTGCCTTCTACGACATTAGTGGTTGCAAAATTGATTGAGGGATTTTTAACCACTCGTTACAGTGGCACACACGAGCGTGTTACTATACATCTCACGCATGTTGCACTAATTTGACCAAATACAAGTTGTTTTTCTTTGCCTTTTAAGGCCCCAATAGTCGATTGAGGGATTTTCAAAATTCCTTCTTACGCTATGGCTCTTTTTCTCTTCAGAGTTTCAGTAAAATAAAATCGATCGCATCGAGCGGAATCCTCGCAGATTCAACTTTTGTGTTTATAAGTTTATCCATCGTACCTCACAATACAAATTTTCACGCTTGACTGAACAAAATTATTTCCATGAATAGGTTTGCAACCGCTCAATACAGGTGAATTGCAACTGATAGCCCAAACGCCAACTTGTTCATAGTAACAAATACTATTCAAGAATATATGTAAAAGAGCAGTCAAAAACTTCGGTGGCTAAACACGAGTCAACGAGAAGTACAGCACACAAACAACACGTGTTCCGAAAGCAAGACCTAACTCAGCACGCGCACGGAGACAGGACGCAGGTTTTTGCGTCAAGCGTGCAGGGAGTGGAAGGCGTCGCAAGGAAGGAGCACAGACGAAGGGCAGAGGGGCGGCCACGATTGGTTTGCTGGCACTGCCTCCCCTATCACCTCTCGGTCGCAGAGAAAGTAAATCCGGGAGTCGAGCGCCTCATCTGCCGTGCAGGCAGGACTCTGGCGCGGGCCGTGATGCTGCTGGAGCTAACTGATCACGGTCCGCCGCACTCCTCCTCATCATCCGTCTGTCTGGTGCTGCTGCAGTGCTGGACTGGTGCTGGTATATGAGTAGTGCCTGCCTGAATGATGGCAGCATGACATGCTAGCAGAACTGATATTGACAAGGCAAATATTGGCTCGAGTGATGCTAGCATGGTAAATTTTGGCATGACTGATCCTAGCAGGGCAGGTGAAGGCATGGCTAAAGCCTGCCTGAATGGTGCCTGCAGAACTTACGCTAGCATTAGTTAACTGATGCTAGCATTAACTGACGGTAGCATGACATGCTAGCAGGACTGATATTGGCATGAAAAATACTGGGATGACTGCTAAATATTCGAATTACTGATCTTAACAGGATTGATGCTAGCACATCTGATCCTAGCTTGGGTTATGCTGGCATGTCTGCTGCCTACATGACAAATACATTAAGCAATTTTGACCAGCGTGCTTAAAAAGCGATGATAACTTCATACTTTTTACACACTACACAAACATTACATTTTCAACGAAAAAAGGCCCTAAATTTGTACAGAACAACTGGTAAGTGACTACATGTTTTGATAAAAACATTTTACCAGTTAGATCACTTGGAGACAAAGATTAGATAAAGAGTAGTTGAACCCTCCACACATCAAAGGTGTTTCCAAGAGAGAATGATCATTATATCAATAATTCTTTTTAAGACTCTTCAGCCAAAACCAAAGCGATTTCAAGAGAGCAAAGATATGGGACTATTTAGTTATGGACTGTAGAAAACGGGATATATATCCCAGAGGTGTATTTCCACACAAGATACCCAGCGTATCGAAATAGCAAGTTAGGACGGAAGAGGAAAGAAAGGTAATTGAGAGAGCAAAGAAGGCATGAAAACGGAGAGAAGCAAAGTGGGCACGAAAGACAGAAGGCCCCGAAAGCCTATTAATGGCTTCGGTAACCAATCAGTCTCCCTCTGGGGACACCAGTCTCCACATTACAGGAAAACAAACATAAATAGCCTAAACCTATTGCTTATCTTATGTCGTCAGAGGGGAGAAAAAATAGAACTCCGTAGTAAAACAGAAACTGAAAAAAATCTAAGAACCAGTTCAACGCACCAATCCAAAACAGAAGCAAAAATAATAATGTGAGATAAAATGCAAAAACAACGAAGGAACAACACCCGGTATTGATCTACAAAGCCTATAGGTAAATCCCCCGCACGAACTCTGTTCATATACTCGTCCTCGCATTACAGAGCAAGAAAACAATCAGAGATGGTTATAAAGATACCGTCTCAAACCTCTCGTTCAATGCATATTATTTTCGTCGATTTATCATTCGAATTTGGCTCAATCGAAGCAATGAATGTAAAGTTGATCATGGGAAGGTTTGGTTCACTATACGAGGGCTGAGATGACAGGGCACACGACGTTTTGTTCTTAGACCTTCCCACACCAGGATGTTTCGTTACCGGGAAACTTCAGGAGGCGGACGTTACGAAACTGGACTACAGTGTTGGACCTCTGGACTGAGTTACTGAAACACACTACGACCAAATCAACACCGAGCCAATTGCAGTGACAGTATCAAAATTACCTATTAAACAAGAATATGGTGTGGAAAGAGATTATTCCGAAGGTGTAACGAAAGCAGAGAGAAAGCTCAAAAGTTATTTCAGATTAGATTAGAGATCATAAGACGTTAGTTTAAGCCTCCCAAACAGCTAACAAAAGTGTTCCCAAGAGAGGAAGAAGGAAGGCACCATTTAGTATAGAGATAAGGGAACGCGGAATCTATGCAGAAGGAGCATAGAAACAGTTGAGGAAGAAGCTTATGAAACAAGATAAACTTTGAAGAAGAGAGTAGCTGGTGCTGAAAATACAGTAAAGAACAAGAAAAAGTAACGGGAGTTACTCAACAAACAAGCTCTATTAAGGGTACCGTCCGAAGCCCCTGCCAGGTCCCTGTCGGTCCGGTGAGCTTTTTTCATGTTATTGTTGGAAAAGAACCCTTAGGTGGTGGACTATTCGGTCCTAAAATTTTATGGCGCTACGGACAATAAATCCCAGGGGGGGAGGGGGTTATGGGACAAAAATTTTGAATTTTCGACCTGATTTCGACCCCATATAAACAGAAAATATGAATGGAAATGGATAGTTTCCCAATATACTTTGTTGCAAATGTTCCATAGATTCTAAAACTGTGTCTGGTTTTGTTCTAGCAGCAAAACTCAATGAGTTGATATGTTTTGAAATATCCATGAAAATGAACTCAAAAACCAGTATCTCAAATTTTTTTAAAAACTAAGGCCTGAATCAAAAAAACGAATAAAAGAAATTGTGTTTCTTTATAGAAGTTACATATTACAGTCAAATTTCATAAGAATCAGACTGAAAATGAAGAATTTCACAATTTTTATTTATATATACATTTTTTTTATTTATATTTTTTGGGGGAAATTACAATTCACACTGTGAATATGAAGTTATGCATGGAAATTTTTGAAATAAAAAATTAAAACTGCATTGAGTTACATAAATTGTCCATTATATTACACTTAAACAAAAATTTTGTTTTGGTTTATACCCAAAACATATATATATATACCTTTCAACATCCAAACTGTATCAACTCATTGAGTTTTGATGCTAGAACAAAACCAAAAACAGTTTTGGAATCCTTGGAACATTTCTAACAAAATTAAATAGGCTTTTTAATAGGCTTTTTCTCCCAAACTTTAGAAAACAAAAAAGTTATATGGCTCCAAACCCAAAAATAATTGTTTGTGATATTATAAAGTATCGCTCATCACAGAAATTTTTTTTCGAAATGTTAAAATTTTAAATTATAACTTGGTTAGAAATGCTTCAAGGATTCAAAAACTAACTGTCTTTGGTTTTGTTCTAGTATCAAAATTCAATGAGTTGATACGTCTTGAAATTTACATAAAAATGCATCAATAAGCTAATTTTTCGTAAAAAAATAAGGCCTAAATCGAAAAAATGACACGAACAAAAGAGGTTTACTTTAAAAAAATACATATACTGGCCAATTTTCAAGCGAATCGGACGAAAAAAGGTCAAAATCCCAGACAGTGCCCTTAATTCGCGTAGAATTTACAGGTAAGTTACCTGGAATAACAAATTTTTACACTAAGACTTGAATGTGACAAAATTCACTTCTCATGACTTTTTAAAATTCAAAAGAATTAAAAAAGGCTGAAATTTGTAGATTTACAGGAAAAATGAGAGATAGAGGTAGAAAGTCGCAACTTTCCGATCACATAAGAAACACTACCAAGTAAGATATAGTGTAAGAGGTATACGGAAGCTACAGATTAAATATTTCTCTTTTGTCAGCTTGCGCGTCTCAAAGTTTCTCAAGCTCATGTGTCTTAGGCTACTTTTGGTATTTATGAACCTAGAATATAATTTTTTTGCCCTGATTTATTTACAATATAAAACGAGTAAACATCGAGCAGGAAGTAATTAGGTAGTTATTTTCAGACGCTCAATGTTAAATTTCAGCAACAAAAACAGACCCTTCACATAATTTTGAACTATTTTCAAAGTAATTACAACTTTCAATTAAAAATTACAACCACATCTTGAAATGGAGCACCAGACCATTCATCGGGCTATATAGGACATCAGCGTGTTTTCCTCTCATTTAAAAGCATAGATAAGCATGAATTTCATTATTGATTCCCAGTCGTCCCACTCCTCACAAAACAGCGTAACGCGGAAACATGCCTTGAATTAGATTAGATGCTAGTTTAAGCTTCCCTAACCGCTAAAAAAAGCGTTCGGAAGAGAGGAAGGCACCATTTAGTCTGCATATAAGGGAACGCAAAATCTATGCAGAAGGGGCACAGAAACAGTAAGTTGAGAAAGAAGTTTATGAAACAAGGTAAAAGTTGAAGAAGAAAGTATATAGGTGCTGAAAAACAGGACAGCAGTGAACCGAGAAGAGGTGGTCCTTAACATAACAAAAATATTTTACTTCAACAAAAAGAAGGCCTACGTAACTCCCAGCTCGGGCCCCCACACATTTCCTCCTGGGAGCGTCAATTCCCGTAGATACAGTAGTTGCATCCCCCTGAGGGGATCAGTTTCATTATTCATTGCCGGTCAACCATACAGAAAATAGCGTAACGTGAAAGCATGCCTTGAAGGACGTACGCAGCTGACGAAAACATGCCTTGAAGGATATACGCAATGGAGCAGCTGACATAACTCAGCGTGTAGCCACAATACGGACAATCATGGCACACTAACCCTCAATTCAAGAGTCCCGCGAATGTCCCCCACGGTTAATGCGAAGAGAAAGCTGCTGGCGGACGCGGTGTGCAGGAAGACCGTCTGCAGACCTCCGCTTCCCTGAATGAGGAAAGTATTGAGGACTGCGATATCACGCTGGGAATATCGCGCACGCAAAACGCTCTCGCGATTACATGGATATCACGAACCTGGAGAGCAAAATTAATGAGAAAAATCCCGGAAGTGAATATAATTAAAGGAAAAAATTCATACGGGAGAAAATCAAATTCAAGGGAAGAAATTTCACCAAATTGTTGAAGCGACGTACAACGAAGCGTCTGGATTTAAAAATTTTATCGATAAATTATTTCGGAATACGAGTAATGTAATAAGAGTGGGATAATACAACAGAGACTCACGCACTAAGCTCACCACTCAAATTCGCAGATAACACCTGTTCGGAGATCCCAGAAAGTGATTTCCTTACTAAACTTAAATCAGACAATAACACAGCAACTCTTACATCCAGAACTATCCCCTGCAGTTTACTTTTAAGTAACAACACACAAACACCGAAGAAATTAGCAACTGCTCATGATTCTCATTCACGCTGTCAAGTCTCTGGCTCGGAACCTCCGAAACTTGGTCTTCCTGACATATTTCATTTGAAAAACGTCAACATTGAGAATTTTGCCCTAAAAAGTGTGGTGTCCCTTCGTAGCACTTGGTATCCTTGCCACTAGATCGACGGTCTTCATGGAACTCTCTCTGTGTCGGAGCTTCCGAAACTAGCGACTCAGCCACGTGTGACACCATTCAAATGCTCTTCGAGCCCCCGAGATAGTGAAAGGTAACGTGAGCGGTCGCCAAAGTTCATGGGTAGATGTAGAATTTCAGTAAATTGTGGTACAATTTAGTGAGATAGTGAAAGGTAACGTGAGCGGTCCCCAAAGTTCATGGGTAGATGTAGAATTTCAGTTAATTGTGGTACAAAATACTTGAAACAAAGCTTTGTTAACCCTTTAACGCCCCGGAAGACTTTTCGATCCACTTTAAAAAATAGCCTCAATACATTGTATTACTTGGTAAATTTGTTCCTCATAGTGTGTTCTTTAGAGTTCACTACCGAGTGGCAGCTCCTTCCTCATTCAAATGTCAGTCACTATCTGATGTCAGAGTAAGTCTAATGATGATGGTAATAATAAAGGTAATACGAGTAGAAAAATACTAACGCTAAAGGGTTAAAGAGCTGATATTAACCGACGGTAATTTAAAAATATACTCCGAGTAAAACTTCTAGCTTAATCTTCAAGCATGGAATAAAAAGCAGAACTTTTAAGCCTGAAAGTCAATCGATATCAAAGCCAGCATCACTACCGCAGATCTACTAGATACAACAACAAGATCAAACATGGGCTCTTTCTATCCTTTAAATTTCATTTGTTATCATTTGAGCAATTTTTCGATCGCAAAATAAAAATTATATTGGATTATAAGTTAGTTTCGGACTCCCTAACCATAACAAAGATGTTCAAAGAGAGTAAGAAGAAAGGTACCATTTACTATAGAGTCAAGGAAGCGTGGAAACTATACACAAGGTGTGTTCCCGCATGAGATCTCCAACGCACAGAAACAGTGTATAAGTAACTCGATTTGTCTCCTGGGATGACTGGATAAATAGAGATGGTGGATATATCGAGCTACCATATTTGGTTTAAAAGAAAAAGGGAACCTGTTCTTTTAACGGAAACTTCATGCTGCATACGAATAATTAACCTAGCATCTTACAGTAAAAGAGTAAATAAAATGAAAATATTCAAATAAATAAAGTGTTTAATGCTCTTGTTTTTGTTTGCTGGCATAACTATAAGCTTTACTATAAGCAAGATGTGGATAAATCGAGAGTTACCTGTATTGAGCAGGAAGTTTATAAAACAAGATAGATGTTGAAGGAGAAAGTAGAGGCGCTGAAAAACAGGACAGCAGTGAACCGAAAAAAGATAGCCCTTTGCACAGCAAAAAATATTTCACTTCAACAAAAAGACGGCCTACTTAACTCTCAGCTCGAGACCTCACATTTTCTGCCTGAGAATGCTAATGCCCATAGATACGATAGTTGCATGCCAGTGAAGGGATCGTAAAATGAAACGACAGAGTATTTTGTAGCAGATACTTGTAGAATATCATGGCGCACCACCCACACTCGCGTCCCTGTATTGAGAGTCCACAATTCCAAGACTTCAGCCATCCTACTCCAAGGTCGGCAGATTTTTCTCGCTAAAATTCACGGAGTTGATCTTCTTGAAGCGAAATTGGCCCATTAAGATCATTGATCATGGGACAAAAACTCCAAGTAGCACAAAATGTTCTTCAAATAAAATCTACCCTCAAAACCATCTTGCGGCAAGAATGTCAAGTGCTACAAAGGGATACCAGACTTTTCCGGGCAAAATTCTCCGTGTTGATATTTTTCAAATGAAACATCTACCACGAAGACCATCGATTTATCTGGTAAGAATGGCCACCCTGGTACGACCACCTTCACACCGCAACGGAGGTCCAGCAGGCGACCTCTAGCACGCGGGCAAGGCCGGCCGTTCATGTAACATTCAGTTACTTACTCCACGATGCTCACAATCCAAGCTCTGCGATCAAACTAGATGGTAAAAAAGCGCACGTATTCCAAGGGCTCTCAAAAATTGAGCTCTAACTGAACAATAAAATCAGACATAGCAGATGTAATTTATGGTATGACAGACAAAACCAGAGAGAAATTTGGGTCTGTACGAACCATCTATTTAACACAAAAATTGGCGACACAGCACTTTCATGACCAACATTCTCAGTTCCAACACAAACACTTCGAAGTTCGTTAAGGCGGCATTCGACGAGACATCGATCAGTACCGACAGCAAAACTAACACAAACAAGCACAGAGAACACGATGCACAAGCATGATGACTGCGGCGAACAATACAAACACACAAGATCATGCAGCACTGAGGATGCCCCTACGTGCGTACGCACAACCTCCTGCCACTCTGGCGGGCCTCATTCCTGCGCAAGAAGTTCTCTCAAGGCCATTCCCACCTCGCATCGAAATTCTTGGGACCTGGAATTAATTGTGACGGCATCGGCGCTGGAACTGGCCCCGCCAGCACGGAGCATGATGGAGGATCGGGGCAGCTAGTACCAACAATGCTATTCAACACTTTGGCTACGGCACGTAAAACTGAAGTTTAATATGCAACTTTAATTTAAAGTCAATTGTACATCGCAAGTAACGTTGAAAACAGCAAACATTAACTGGATCGTGCCATTATTTAGCCTTGAATTATAAAAATAAAGTTGGTGACTACTGGTCGGTCAGTAGCTTTGTGAAAATTCCCTCCGCGTACCACCGGTGGCTCACGTCGCAGTCAGAGTGTCAATGCAATGTAAAATTTAAGAATATACAGAACGCTTAACACGTTGTGTTACGCTTGAACTTGGTGTGACGCACGAACAAGAGGTGACGCTTAAATGTCCCGTAACGCGTGGCAGGACGCGCTATGGTACACTGAGAAATTAAATAGAAACACAAACGACGAAAGTTGACAAAGTCAAGACCGGGACCCACTACAAAGAATGTTTATCGGATTGGATTCCTTCAGTGTTGCGTTGCTTTAACTGTGATAGCATGCACGTTTTTAGACGCAAATATTTATGATGAAAAATGGCCCGCATTGGACACAATCGCACGGGAGTTCCCCTGCGAAGACTGGCTCAAAAGAGACGCACCTTCCACCATAAAGAGGAAAATTACTGGCGTAAACATGAATTCTATTTTATCGAATTAGACGTATGACTGAGTATTCACAGCAACGAGTAGTAGAGAATTTAGCAGCAACTCAGGACAGGGAACGTACAGCAGGACATAAGTTCACAAACATTCAGCAGCCAAAAATAGAGACCTAAAATTCATGACTTGTAACTTCTTACGAACCAGAAGAAATAAATACCATTATATTTTTCATTTAATTATTAATCCCATCAATTTTACACGCTTCTGTTAATAGTAAATAGAAAATGGTTTAATAGAATTTTACAGAAAAAGATGAATTTATAAACTTGATAGCAGAGGAGAAAAGAACTGTTTTATGATCGTCTCATTTATCGTTCTGTAAAATGCACAACGATTTCAGTAATGATCCATTAAAACTCATTCCTGCGTAAGCGAGGCACCTCGTGTATGACGAGAATACATTCCATTAATGATGAGAATTTTGGTCCTTGCTGGAAGCATGACAAATACCAGGGTGCTGAAATGAAGATTGTGCTAAGAGCACGGAATCCAGTTACTAGAGAATGAAGTGAAGGTCATGTAAAGCATTTACGCTCAGCGTCGCACTAAGTAAACACAAACTAATGAGGTAGGACGTCTCGAGATTCACTCATCACCTAATAAAGCAAGGATAGAAATTCGTCAGTAAACTGTGGTGGTCAGAGGAACGGTCAAAATTCAGATAGACAATCTTGTAACGGCTTTCCTGAAAATCGTGCTAGTCTAGCTTTAGGACCATGCTACTTGTAACCACTACATACTTGTAATCGAATTCATTCATTAGCGGTAGTCTTGAAAGCACATTACGCTATTCCTTATGCTATTACGCTATTCCTAGGGAGAAAAAATGTAAGTGTCCCTTTCTCCATAAGTGAAGCCATTTGAAAACATGTACTTAGCAGTTAAGAATTTAAGACCGAGTGAGGCGAGAGATGGAACATCTACTACAGCATGTAGCTATACTAGCAAAGCATCTACTGGCGCACGTCATCATATTTGCGGGTCATCTTCCACGAGGAGGCCATATTGGAAGAAAATCTGCAACTGCGTGTGGTCTCATGATTTGAACATCTGCTACTGCGTGTGGTCTTGTTCGTGGAACATCGATGTACTACTGCGTGTGGTCTAATTAGTAGAATATTTACTACAGGAAGATTAGATCAGATGTTAGTTTGAGCCTCTCTAATCGCTACAAAGGCATTCCAAAGAGAGGATTGAGGAAGGCACCATTTAGTACGGAGTTGAAAGAACGCGAAATCTAGGCACTATGTGCATAAAAACAGTAAGCCGAGAAAGAGGTTCATCAAATAAAATAAAAGTTGGAGAAAAAGGTACTAGGTGTTAAAAAAAATAGATCAGCAGTGAACCAAAAAAATGGTCTGTAATAAAACAAAAAATCTACTCTATTTCGACAAAAGGAAGGCCTATATAACCTTTAGCTCGGGACTTCACACTACTACAAAGTTCTATGGGCAAAACATCAAACTCGAGTGGCCCTGTTAGAACATCTACCTCAACGTGTGACCTCGGAGAAAAAATATTATCGAATACACGTGGTATTACAGAGAATACATACGCGACTCTTTCGGGAAAAAATTGCGCAGTTTTTGCAAACAGAAAATCTCGCAGAAAACGAGCCAGCAGAAAGAGAGAACGGCGCAAGGAGCAACTACCACGGTGTACCGTGGCGACTACACGAGAAGCGGAAAAGTTTGGTGAGAAACATCAAAAACTGGTCGATTCAGGCTTCTTCTATTGATTAATAGGGCTTACCCTAACGATTAAAAGCTATACCACTGATTTGTACAATATGAAGAGCAGAGTTAGTCCGTTTGTTACTCTTTGAAGACATAAGATAAGGTAAGTAGCACAGATACGAGATTCAACTACACGTACTTTGCACTGGTGCACGAGCATAACATGACACGATCTTGGATACGTCCTTTCTTTTCATTTGAAACTAGTTTTCACAAATGAGTGACAACTTTGACGGAATGAGCACACAAATTTCTAATGAAATGACGGATTGTGAATTACCTCAAATCTATGCGAGAGAAGGAACTGAAGATTACTACTACAGCAACGACGCCAAATAACAGATTAATAATAAAAAAAACGTGTCAGTAAACCATCCATTGCTGGGTGACGGCAAACACAGAAAAGGCACACACAGAAAACGATATTACGACGTTAAGATCTTACAGAAACGAGAGCCCCTTGATGAAAACAGCTGCAAGCGTGAAAATCATTAAAGTAGTCCTCCTTGTCTGAGAGCACAGCCTGATAACGTACACTGATAGCCCATCCTAATTAACACACGAAGAATTTACTACTCCCATTTGTTCTCACGCGACGACCACACCTAACTCTACTTCTTCATGTTCGTGTTAACGTAAGCTAAGTTTGTGTTAACAATTCACCACCACCTTCAAGCAACATACACGATGTCACATCCGCCTTTAGTATCATAAATTCAGGTACTCATCGCTCGATAAGGCGGACACTTCTTCGCTACTTCATCACTCATCAGAGCGATCACTTGGACAAACAGTGTCGTCGTATCAATGCTATAACAGACGCTCGACGTAACAGATGCTCAACTTCCGCGCTAGGTCAGTAAAATGACAAAGGCGTCAAGTTACGTGGTATAAATAACACAGAAATAACAGCGTCGTCGTATCAGTGCTGCAGACGCTCGACGTAACAGATGCTCAACTTCCGCGCTGCGTCAGTAAAGTGACAACGGCGTCAAGTTACGTGGTATAAATAACACAGAAATAACAGCGTCTTCGTATCAATGCTGCAGACGCTCGACGTAACAGATGCTCAACTTCCGCGCTAGGTCAGTAAAGTGACAAAGGCGTCAAGTTACGTGGTATAAATAACACAGAAATAACAGCGTCGTCGTATCAGTACTGCAGACGTTCGACGTAACAGATGCTCAACTTCCGCGCTTCGTCAGAAGTGACAATGGCGTCAGGTTTTATGGTATATTTCTGACACATAAATAAATTCGCTTCAATAGAGACATGCTAATAACATCGAAGGTACCGTCATCACGTAGACAAGGCAGAGACATTTCCACTACATCGAGAACAGCGCCGCCGTCTCACATGGGCAGACATTTCCGACACAGGCACTGTGCTCATCACAGGAAATGTTGCAAGTTTAAAGGGTCGCCAGCAGGTAAACAAAACGTAGCTGGCATATCAACACAGAGATGCTTCCACACTCATTACGCATCAGTGAACCAAACAACGCACAAAAAAAAACGAACCTAGGAAAAATGAAAAAAAAGTACAGCAGTTGAGTGCAGCAACAACACAACACATCAACACTGCGCCAACTAAACCATCTAATTCCAGTACTGCTGCAACACCACACAACACCAGAGCTGCAACACCACACAACACCAGAGCTGCAACACCACACGACACCAGTGCTACAACACCAGAGCTGCAACACCACACACCAGAGCTACAACACCACACCAGAGCCACAACACCACACCAGGGCCCGGGAAGGACACAAGGACAGAGCGGAGGTGCGGGGAGTCCCCTGCAAGGCACACAGTCACGACGCGGCGGACACCCGCACCGCACCAGCTACTGCCCCCTGCACGTCTTTATTGCTGGCATTGCATTGCTCACTGCACCCCCGCAACCGCACATTAGACCATACATACCATAAGACGACGAGCACGTCTTTATTATTATCATTGCATTGCTCATTTCACCCTTGTAACCGTACAAGACGACCAGCACGTCTATGATATTACATTGCTCATTTTCTCCCCCGTAACCATATAAGACGACCAACACATCTTTATTTACCTGCTATGCGCTATTTATGTCATAGCAAACGCACAGTTGTTGCTGAGACACTCCACGCTGGTGTTGAAATGAACTTGTTGCTCTCACTGCTCGACAAAACTCATCATTTGGTGAAGACGAGTATAAAAAAAATTCGACTCAAGTATGAAATTGAAAAAACGAGCCTAATGGAAAAAATAATAGGTAACTTGAAAGAAAGAACCATCACCACAAGAAGGGTAATCAAAAGCTTTTGTGAAGGTTGTCAAGAAATTTTGCAGGCAGTAGAAGTCGTTCATTAAAACAAAACTACACTCAATGCTGTGAATCTACTACACGATGTCACAAAGAAGCGCCGAGTCTTGCAGGGGACACGCTAATCTTCTCTCAGCAGTTCAAATTCAAGTATAAGTACCGTCAAGGTATAAGTAACGTTCAAGTATAAGTAACGCCAAATTCAAGTATAAGTACCGTCAAAGTAGGCACGAAGCTCCGAGTCCCTACAGCCCTAACACCGTCAGATAAGTGCAAGTTCAAACGTAGAGAACTCAAAAGTTACTTCACGAGAAGCACAACACAACACGCAGTGGAACCTCACAGCTCAAAAACCATTGAATAATTTCAAGTGTATTCGTGAACAATTCAAAAATTACTTCGTGAGAAGCACGACACAAGACGCAGTGGAACACAATCCGAGTGGTCGCTTGTGCGCCCATCGGATTCTTCATTCACGAGAACGAAGAGAAAGTACAGTATATCGCTAAAAATTAAACCTGGAACGGAAGCCCAATTACTACAACCAAGCAACACTAGGTCACGACGTACGCAACTGAAGCACTGTACGCATATACAGTACACGCAATAAAACATACTTCTATGATGAAAAAAGTGTAAAAAAAAGCTACTCACAAAAAAGTTAGGTATGCGTGCTCAATGGCAATTATGCCTTCAAGTTTTGCATGTTTTCAGCTGATGACAAAGAAGCTATTTTCAATGACGTAACGCAACATTTAAAAAAATGCGATCTGGAAACCATGACAGCTGAAGATGGAATACGCGTGACAGCAAGTGTAACCCAGTCAAACTTTTTTCGTTCGAGCATCAAAGCTTTTAGCCGCCCAGTGCAGAGGGTAAAATCATAGATGCCTCGGTGAAAAAGTTTGACTTGAAAATGGAGCAATTAACAAGAAGCTGAATAACTCCATAAAACACTTTCAATAGACTGCGGCGCTCATGAAAAAGGGGATGTCCAACTTTTGATTTACTTAAAAAAGATCGATAGACAGTAGATGAATAAAAACATAAGTAACGATGCAAAGGCAAAATGAAGATATACTCACTCACCTGAATGTGATCATCAGAAAGAGCTCATGCAACGAGTTAACTTTGTTCAACTACTTCCCTTTCCATTACCAAAGGCAATATTTAATAGACCCAATACATTCATTACCACTTACCCAAAGAACAAAGTCAGCTCATCAAAAAGCGCGAACATTTCAAAGGATAATCTTCAAACGAGAACACTTCAAAGGTTCATCCACAGAGGAGGAATATTTCCTAAGTTTGTATACACAGACGCGAACACTTCAAACCTCAAACAAAGTGAATACTTCAAAAGTTGATCCACAGAGGATAAACGTTTCCAAAGTTTGTAAACACAGACGCGAACACTTCAGAACTCAATGAACCGAAATGAATACTTCAAAAGTTGGTCCCCAGAACCGAACACTTGAGAGCTCACTTGACCTAAGTGAACACTTGAGAAAGCAAGATAAAGCTCGTTATTTGATAAGAGCAGAGAGATGCAGGTGAGGGATCGAGCCGTACACCAGAGCCACACGACGCCACGGCCTGGCAGTAGGCACACAATGCGCCAGGAGGGCCAGGCAGCGCGCCTTGCGTGTGCCCAAAGCGTCCGCGACCTTCCAGCGAGCTGAGCGAGGGTCAGTCGCGCTGAGGTACGAGACTACGAGTCTAGCGCTGCTTCTTAAACTGTTCATTGCATCTACATGATGCAGGAATTTTCCATGTTGTTCCTTCTTCTGTCCAGTACATCTACACGATGTAGGAGTCTTACCCCATCTGCCATCCATTGCATCTATATGATGTATTAGTCTTGCACGGTATACCAACAGCCGTCCTTTGCATCTACACGATGTAGGAGTCTAGCACGGTATCTCGTCAGCCTACCAATGCTTCAACAAAGAAGCGGCAATGACATCAATAAGCACGCAACTCCATGCATGCAAGCAGTCACAATCTCGTATTTGAGTTTCTTTACCTTTGTCGTAAAGATTTATCCTCAATTCTGGGACTTCAGAATGTCAGCTCCCGTGCTCTTATGAATTAATTACTGAAAACATCATTTAAAATGTAGAGACACGGATAACAATGCATTACATGCGATGTACTCGAAATTAACATAGGGATAAAGCAGTCCTGTAATTCGTAACTTTATCCAAGCTCTTGATAATTTTGACTCTGTCAAATGAGATAGGAAGTTGACCACTAACTTAAATGTAGACGAAGCAGCACTGACTGGGGATATTAAGTGATAAACATTCCCAGAAGAAAAACAATAAAATCAAGAACAAGTTAGCCATCCCTTGACAAGCAAAACTACGATTCAGAACTCACAGCGTGACGCAAGGTATAAAGCTGAAAGAAATGTTTCATCAAGCAGGCGTAATGAATGGCATGCGGAGTAAAACAAGAAACATGACTCATTATTAACACGTTGACTGCGATGGGTTAAACCGAAGTTCAGTATTCAACTCAAATTTAAATTTCAAAGTTGATACAAATTTTATAAATACCAGACATTAATTGGTTATATTAAAACACAATTTTAAAAAATTGTTAAAACTTTTTCAAACAATCCACCGATGGGTCGTATTGCAATCGAAGTGTTAAGAGACTGCCGCAGCACCCATCTGCATGAGCAGCAGCAGCACCACCACCCCACCACGATCAGTATGAGCCACAGCAGCAAGATCAGCATGAGCCACAGCACCAGCAGCAGCACGATCAGCATGAGCCACAGCAGCAGCCGCAGGAACAAGGCCGCGACCTTTGAAGGAGGCGGAGTGAGGTCGGGCGGTCCAGGAAGACGCGTTTCAGCTCTGCTCTCACCTCGCGCTGCTTGGTCAGGCATTCCGTGAAACGCGCGTCCACACACCGCACGAAAATGCTCCTCACACCGCAAGAATATGTTCCTCACATCGTACAGCACGATGTACCGTGACATACAGGCGCAACTCTTGGTAGCATCAAAAAT
Organism: Morinoia aosen; assembly: GCA_030386875.1. Lineage (NCBI taxonomy): Eukaryota > Metazoa > Arthropoda > Malacostraca > Amphipoda > Talitridae > Morinoia > Morinoia aosen. The sequence goes on along the minus strand of CM059559.1, from coordinate 15,573,830 downwards.
TACGCAAACAATCACAATAAAGAATGATAGAAAGTAAGAATCAAATTTGAATAAATGACCGCAAAACGCAGCAATATGTTCCTCACAACGTGAGTCTTGGTAGCATCAAGATTAACGCAAATAATCACAGTAAAAAATGATAGAAAGCGAGACTCAAATTTGAATAAACGAGAGGATTTCATGTTTAACACATCTTCGGTGTGGCACTCGTAGCAGCCGCGAAAAGTTCAAATATCTGTCAAAAAGAGACTGATACCAATACTTGCCACACAATACTACGCACAAGGTACAGCCGTACCACGTATTTGAATGAGTGTTTATTCAAATGACCTTACAGTTTCCTCCACCTCGTTTCAAAAGATGGTGCATCCTTGAGGTTTTATTCCTTAGGGAAAATAACTCCGAAAACAACTGGAATAGTACAACTTCTAAATTGAAGTTTCAAATCCCATTACAAATAAAGAAAAACTACAACACGACATTCCACGTGAATAGTATTATCGAATGGTCTTCAACCGATGAATTTATAATGCAAGAGAAGTACTCACAGAAAAAGTTTTCTTTATTTTTAAGGATTCGTCTAGGCACTGACACATCAAGAACACTCAGGACTCTGTACTGAATAAAATGCCCGAAAGTACAGATTAGATTAGATGTTAGTTTAAGCCTCCTTAACCGCAAAAAAAAGCGTTCCAAAGAAAGGAGAGAGGAAAGGACCATTTAGTAAGGACTGTACAAAGATTCAAGCCCAAGACGAACGACTATCTCGAATAGGCAAATCCGAGACTACACACGCACACCTGACAGACCTAACAGGGAGCGAAATTTTTCGGGACAAATAAGGCAGCGAAGCCTGGGCACACCTCAGGATAACGTCACCCAAGTGCAGTCGTAGGTATTTTAGTCTGCAGAGCAGCCCGCGCCTGAGCGCGTCCTGGGGAACTGGGAGCAAACTTTAATTTCTGAACGCGACTTTCAGTTGCTATTTATTGCGAACCGTTATCCATGAAGCAGTACTAGCAGCAGCAATAGCGCCATCAGCAGTACTGGCAGCAGCAATAGCGCCATCAGCAGTACTGGCAGCAGCAATAGCGCCATCAGCAGTACTGGGAGCAGCAATAGCGCCATCAGCAGTACTGGCAGCAGTAATAGCGCCATCAGCAGTACTGGCAGCAGCAATAGCGCCATCAGCAGTACTGGCAGCAGCAATAGCGCCATCAGCAGTACTGGCAGCAGCAATAGCGCCATCAGCAGTACTGGCAGCAGTAATAGCGCCATCAGCAGTACTGGCAGCAGCAATAGCGCCATCAGCAGTACTGGCAGCAGCAACAGCGCCATCAGCAGTACTGGCAGCAGCAATAGCGCCATCAGCAGTACTGGCAGCAGCAATAGCGCCACCAGCAGTACTGGCAGCAGCAATAGCGCCACCAGCAGTACTGGCAGCAGCAATAGCGCCATCAGCAGTACTGGCAGCAGCAATAGCGCCACCAGCAGTACTGGCAGCAGCAATAGCGCCATCAGCAGTACTGGCAGCAGCAATAGCGCCATCAGCAGTACTGGCAGCAGCAATAGCGCCACCAGCAGTACTGGCAGCAGCAATAGCGCCACCAGCAGTACTGGCAGCAGCAATAGCGCCATCAGCAGTACTGGCAGCAGCAATAGCGCCACCAGCAGTACTGGCAGCAGCAATAGCGCCATCAGCAGTACTGGCAGCAGCAATAGCGCCATCAGCAGTACTGGGAGCAGCAATAGCGCCATCAGCAGTACTGGCAGCAGCAATAGCGCCATCAGCAGTACTGGCAGCAGCAATAGCGCCATCAGCAGTACTGGCAGCAGTAATAGCGCCATCAGCAGTACTGGCAGCAGCAATTGCGCCATCAGCAGTACTGGCAGCAGCAACAGCGCCATCAGCAGTACTGGCAGCAGCAATAGCGCCATCAGCAGTACTGGCAGCAGCAATAGCGCCACCAGCAGTACTGGCAGCAGCAATAGCGCCATTACCAGCACTAGCAGCACCATGTAGGCCACACAGCAAAAGGAGTGCCCGACCTAAACGGGACGACGACGTAAAGCTTGTGGTCACAAGGACGTTCTCGTGCCCACTGCCGCATGATCAAACCCAAAAATTACCCCGCATACTTCCGCCTCTCTCACTAATACGTTCTAGCATAGTCAAATCTTTACTATAATAAGAGCCTTGTCCATCCCTCTGTCTGTCTGTCACACTTTTCGATCAATGGGTTTGATGGCAACTAGGATAAAATCTATTACTATAATAATACACAACTGTTGGCTGGTTGCTTGGTCCATCTCTCTGTCGCCCTCATAAGGATACTCGATGACCGTATCTCTGATACGAGTTTCAACGTGGCATATGCACAAGAATATTTAAATCGCGGGTACTATTAGGATGAATGTATCTGTTTATCATCTACATCTGGAAGATTTATTTAGGGAAAATATCGAATTCCGTCATTTTTGACGGGTCGTGTACACTAGCATGAGATGAATTTCCACTGTAACATGATCGGACAGAGATTCTCTTTGAAATCAGGGACTTGAATTTCGCACGTGCCAGGCAGAGTGACGAATGAATAACCTCAAAAGATGATCGGGACGCTGCGATACCCACAACCGTAGCTCTAAAAAACGCACAAAAACCAGACTTGCAGCAATGCAATGCAATGCGTTCATCTGCATCTCGAGGCAATTTTTATGAAAAAAATTCATAGCGGCAAATACTTCTTTGCTTCATTGAACACTTTGACCGCAACGTGCGCCACCGGTGGCCACGGACGGGATTTTCTTAATGCTGCTGACCGACCAGAAGTGACCAACTCTATTTCCACAAATACCTAATTAGAGCTAAACGAGGGCATGATATAATTAATTATTGCTATTTCCAACATTGCTAATCACAACTGATTTTAAATTTAAGTTGAATATTGAAATTCAACTTTACTAATTGCGATCGAAGTGTTAATACTCATTTTCCTCGGGCAGTTGCATTTTAGTGTCATTGCATGCTAAGAAAACAGCGCATTCTGAGCTTCAGCGTCAGCCACGGGCCGAAGAAGAGCGGACTTCAATCAGACTTGCTGCCTTGTAACTTGATTCAATACAAAAATGCGACCAGCCTCAAAAGTGTAAACGGAAGTTAGTTGAAATACCACAGACGGAATACATATCGACATGGAGCACTGGAATTGAAGTGGACTATTTCCTCCCCGACAGGCACCAGCGATCTCCTTGACAGGCGTTTACGTTCACCTGATCACAGGGATGCAGGTCTCACAAGCAGCGATTCCAATCATCTACCATACGACTTTGCTCAGAACAATTTGTATCATGCACTTATAACTGACGTCTTAGAGGTGATGCCAGAGTGACGTTGATGTTTGAGAAGAGGTTATGGCTTTTATAGTACGCCTCGTATGGTTGTTAAGTACGTACCACAGCACCACAGGACATACTGCAAATGGCGCTATAAATAGTAGCTGAGGTTGTCTATCACTTAAAGAATCTTTACATTCAGAAATTTTTAAAATCCATTCTGACATATATACCATGTTTTAACTTTTTTGGAAATAAACGGTTTTCATTTTCTTTGCGTTTTTATCAAAAGGCACGGTATAAAATGTATTAAGTTTTCAACACAGATCGTCAGACGAAGCCTACGGTCAGCAGTGGCATTGATGAACTCTCTTGAAACACTCAAGTAATTAGAAAGAAATTCTAGGAACATTCTTGACCACTGGCGTCCGAGATGCCGACCACTTTTGCCTTCCTGGAGTAGAAGGAAGTGCTCCTATGAAAACGCCGCAAAAAAATGACCATGGATCGAATCAAAAAATGAAACATACTTCAAAACATGACCCATCATCTGGCACGGCGAACACTCATTCAACGTGGCTTCACTGAACAAACCTGAAGACCAACAGATACGTCACTTAAGCATCATGTCATTGCCTCATTAAATATTTTCATGTGTCTAGGTCCTTACACGACCAAGAGCTACTGAATTGAAAAGTTATTAAACACAGAATTTTGAAAAAATTAGCCTTACCACACTTCTGTTTTCCAGTGAATTATCAGAGCAGAGTTGGTATAAAGATTGAATTTAGCTGAAATTTTTTAAGGCTATATGAAGTACTGTAAAGTTTCCACCGATATCGAGATAGAGACTTCAGCGGATACTAACAATTTCTTCAACTTAGTTATTTTACTCTTGTATTTAGACTAAAATCTCTTACGAAAGGAGGTTTAGAAACCGTCATAAATTTTCTTTAATGAAAAGATATGAGATACAGCGAAAAAGGGTAGGCAAAAGAAGTCTTGGGCTCGAATTTACCACACAGTTTTTAACACCTCATTTATCTTCATTTACTAGTACAAATAAAAACAACGTCTCAAAGCTACAATACTCCTTTTCTTCCAATGACGACAAATTGCATAGCGAGACGGAAGGACACACCAACTTTGAATCAACGAAGTAACTTCAGACTTTCTTTATCAGGAAAGGCAATGAACGAGTTCCCACACACAGGCATCCCAGCCTAACTTTTTTGCCGCAGCATGCATGTTTTTCGCTGCCTAAGCGATTTAATTACTTGGGCGGGGAAAAACATGCATGCAGGCGGCGAAAAAGTTAGACTGGGATGTGTCGCAAGTGTGCACGTAGTGCTACACACTCATGCGAAAAGTACACACCAGCACGTGCACAACCACACACGCCAGCACCTGCAGCACCACACACGCCAGCACCTGCACCACCACACACGCCAGCACCTGCAGCACCACACACGCCAGCACCTGCAGCACCACACACGCCAGCACCTGCGACACCACACGCCAGCACACGCGGCACCAGAGAGCACAAAGAACACAAGGTAAACAAGAACAGCAACTACGCAAGTAACACAGCTCTGCGCCTCACAACAAAACGCAGCAAACACAAGACGAGATCGTGCCACGGCAACAGATGCTCAAACGAAGCAATGGACTATTTGTTTTGTGAATACCGAACACCTTGCCGTAGATGGGTGAGAGATATTTGCACAGCACATATTTCTGAGATCGATCACGAAAATGAACTTTTTCACTAGTAGGGACTCACAAAAACCATGCGTAAAAACAATTACCATCAACACCATTTATCGCAAGTACAATATAATTTAGCAAGGGGAGGATTTTGCAAGTATTTAGCGCAGTCATCGCGCCTACTTTGGAATTAAATCTTTGATGGTCGAAGTATAACTAGAAAGACAGTCTTAAAATAGTTTTTTATTATAGACAACTGAGTTCCGGTCTTTCAGATATCGTCGTGCAGTGTGATGACTTTGGTCACTTGAAATTATGTTACAAACACATTCCGTAATTTGAAGAACCTGTTATCTAGCATTGTAAAAAAATAGAGAACGTAAATTTACCATGAAAATAAAATTAAAAATGGCCAGCATAAATTAAAAAATACCCTGCACATTCTACAGGACATTCAACATTGCTTGCATAGACGTTGCGCTGAAGCAACTTGCGAATGCACATTGCAGGAAATGCGCAATTGCGCTCCAGTTTGATGGCAAAAATCATTTTCTCTGAAGTTGGTCAGAAAGTTTTTAAGTGCATGACTCCCCACAGCAAAGACGGGCTCATAAATTTTAATTTACAGGTACGAGCAGACACTCAAAAATTTTAAAAGCGCATCATACCACTGCATCTCAAGTGTCAGGATCAGTAGAAGGAATAGCTTGGGTCAGACAGGATGTCATATCCTTAATTGGTTAACATAAAAGGGGATCATAATAGTCATGTCAATGGTTGAACAAAGGGTTGAGAGAAAAACATGAAAATGTATTCCTGCGATTAAGTTATTTTAAGTTTTATAACGTTCATTAATACAAATAAACAAACATTGACACACACAGATTGAAAAAAATTTCAAGTCTCCATTTACATTACACATATGAGCTATAACTTCTGCAATATCAGGGAGTAATGTTGAAAGTGTATTGGATAGAAGTAAATGAATTCTGCATCTTAAATTAAAATGTAGGCATCTTAGTAATTCTAAGTAGTTTTGTATATGCACATCAACTAGTACTTCATAAGTAATTTGGAAGACATTTTTACCCCACCACAAGTGTACAATATTTCCTGGATAATAATGCTGGCACAAAAGATTCCCAAGAGTCAGAAACCAGAAAAGGATTATTGCAAAAGTCTAACTAAACTAATTTATAGCATGACTAGAACAATGAAATAACATGGGATAGACATTTGTGCTGATAAGACAATATCTCAATGCTATCTACAATTCACAGATTGTATTGGTTTGCAATGTAAAACATGCCAATTTTGCACAGCAAGGTGGTTGCAGTCATCATCGAAATATGCCTAAGTAATATGCAGCAAACGAAAATCTCATTTGAGTTTAAAACTGGGTGATAGCTGGCATACTTGAGAGATGGGATTGTGAACAAATGATTGAAATGAACTCAAAAATTGAAAGAGTTTCACAGGCATGTAGGTTGTTCAAATGGAAGTCTCAGGTCATCATTCCTATGAAGTTCCCCTTTTTTCTTATTTCTGAAATTGTGACAGTAAATCACACGTGAGCTAGAGAGTAACAATATAACAAAATGTTCAAAGGAACAATTAGCTAGTTAATACAAGAAATACACAATTTAGATTGAAACTGTCAATTTTACATTTAGCAACTCAAGTTCATATACACATAACATATAATAGCATCAAGAAATAGCATATATCAGATGTACACACTTGTGAAAATTTGGATAAAAATTCAAGAAATGAAGAGTAATTTTATAATTACATTTTCATGCATAATACAGCATACCATTACTGTTAGGACACAAAATGAAATTTGATTTTGGCCTTAAATTCTTTCCTAAACCAATTATCAAAGCAAAATATAAGGTGCTACAATAGCGTGAGGTCTACTGCCATATATTGCCAACCCAGGTGCAGTTTGAGATGTACAAATTAAGTGTTTATTGATAAATTAAGTGTATGGAAATAAGTAATATTCATCAGTAACCTAACCTCACACTATAGTACTAGCTAGAGGTAGACCTCATGCTATAGTATGGTAGACCTCACACTATAGTACTAGCTAGAGGTAGACCTCATGCTATAGTATGGTAGACCTCACACTATAACACTAGCTAGAGGTAGATCTCATGCAGTAATGTGGTAGACCTCATACTACTGCAGCACTAAATATGGATCATATGCTTTAAAATGTAGCCCATCAGCTGGCATACAGAACACATTCAATGCTGCTTCACTGAACAAACCTGAAGATCAACAGTCAAATCACTTAAGTACTAAATAGGCTCATGTGTCTTGTCTATACACGATCAAGAGCTATTACACTGAGAAGTTACTAGACACAGAATTCAAACTTTTTTCACAGAATTTTCATTTTCTGTTAAAGTTTGATTTGCAGTAACATACCTAGCACTAAAAGAAAGCATTTTGCTTAATATTGGATGAATGACATATTGCTAAGAGTGCCTACTATCTATCAACTAAAGATTGATTGAGATGCCTCAGCTTGATATCTGACAAATTTTGCTCATCCAGCATAATTACTTTCAGGCACCAGAGCTCTGGCTCATTTGTCAGAAGGTTTCATTTCACTGAACATATGGTAACAATATTTTAGCAGCAGTAATAGAATCACTGGTACTGATCCTGCCAAATAATATCTCACACAATTAGATGACTGTAATTTCAGATAGTTTTGTTGCCTTCTGAGGTTGCTAATTCTGAGGGTCTAACTACTGCAAGATACTTTGAAATTCTTTAGAATCTTACGCAAGGTGATTTTTTTGACAACTATGACAATAGGAATTACAACTGTACATCAATAGATAATTTGTGAGCCCCTCCACAGCCAAAGAATATTAGCCTCCTACTATTGTTAAATTATTTTCAGGACTCAAAAATAGTTTAGATCATTCATAGACTAGTACTGTTATGTTATTTAGAAACACTTTCTATCATTGGCGCTGAATATCATCATCTCACCACACTATCATATTGAACCATCAACTTTTAGTACAAGACTTAGTTATAAAACATAAGTGTTTTCCCCACACTTGTTGCACTCATCTTAATTAGAAAGGTTTACTGCAATGCTTTTATTCCATTCTAAGGCTAAGTGGAGAAATAACCAAAATTCTGAATTGAAGAAACAACTGTAATAAAACAATTGCAGCATTGTTGGAGGAAACTCTTAATAAGGTTAAGTACATGGACAATGACAAATAAAGAAATTTCCCAATAAAATTATGAGATGTTAAGCAAAAATTTCAAAATTCAGTACGCTAAGGAAACCTTTCTGTTATGAATAGAGGCTCCTTAAAATCATTTTAATATCACAATGACTTTTCTAGTTTGAAATTTTCTTTGACATATTTTTCCAGGGCTTGTACATAAGAGGTCACATAATTAAACACAACTTTTTCTATCAAAAAAATGTTAGCTTACAATCATGACTTTGGTTGCACCTTACGGCTAAGATTTCAACTGAAAACACAGGATAGAGCTACATAGGAAACTTCTCACTTACCTCATTCATAGAAGAATCACTGCACAAAGCATCATGTTGCATCAACTTTATTTAAAGAGTTAAACGTACTGTTACTATTAGAGAGGCTTCTTGATGTTAGCTTGCAATCCCTTCAAGACATAGAAATACCTATGGAGCTTTGGGTAGTTGGATATGCAGTATAAAAAACAAGCTTTTATAAGATTTATTATTCATTTTATACACTTCTTAATTAAATTTCAGCCAATTGTTTGAAGTAATTCTTACTTTACTTAGCATGGTTGATCAATCTTAACCTTGTGTCTATGTGATTAGGAATAACTTTGAAATTGGTTAATGTTAAGGAGATGCAAATAATTGATTTTCAAAATTTTGTTGCCTGTATCATGGTAATTACATTAAAATAAACAACTTTTCATCTATGCAATTTTTGGGGCAAATGAGTATTTAACAAGTTATACTAGTAAATGACTGACCGCAACTCTAGTTTTTGAAGCGGCAAGTAATTCATCAAGCGCGTCGGATGGCCAGACTACAATGGACTCTTCCAACACGCTCGAATGATCGAGCGCATTCCCGCCATCCAAGACGAAAATGAACATACCACTATAATTCGTCATTTTTGGGTGATAATTTCTATTGTGTTATTAACTAAAAGATCCTAGAAATGGGTTCAGGCTCCGCAGGGGCTGGCAAATAATAAATTACAGAGTACCCAAACGTACTCTACCCAAACTAAACCTACCGCTACAACTCATTAAATACTCATTTTGGTAAATGTGCAGCGTTTGGGAAGAATGGATTTTTCAGTTTTTGGGGCCTAAACATAGGTTGAAATAAACAAGTTTTCTTCTATGCACTTACCGTCACAAATGAGTATTTAATGAGTTATAGCGGTAAATTACTGACCGCAACTCTAGTGTTTGAAGCGGAGAGAAATTCATCAAGGGCGTTGTACAACAACACTATATGGACTCTTCTTTTTGACGTGCCCGAATGATCGAGCGCATTTCCGCTTATGGAAAGACATTAAAGAGTAGGTGAAACAAACCGGGAATCAGAACCCAATTTTTAATTCAATATGTGTCTCACTATTTATTCATCACAGCCACCGTAAGGAAATTACTATTACATCATTTCTTCGTCGAAGCTGCAAAACTGTACCCGCCGCTATCCAAAAAGCAACGTTCCATCGCAGTAGAGCCCAAAGCTCAATCTTTAGACGAAGACTAATTCTTTCACTACAGCTGCAGGTTATTTACAATTACGACATAATATAAGATACTTTAACAACACAATTATTAGACCGTCAATGGAAGAGTCCATTGGAGTCTTACCCTAATGTCGTTGAGTTCATTTGTGGTCTTCCCCTTTTTTTCCCGCACTTGCAACAATACAATTGCGATAAGTACCACACCGCTATAACTCGTAAAATAGTCATTTGCAACGAAAAGTGCATAGAAGAAAACTTGTTTATTTTGATATAATAAACTATATAAAAGCACCAAAAATTCAGAAGTCGATTCTTACCTAACGCTACACATTTACCCTCATTTTCCTCACAAAGTGCATAGAAGAAAAGTTGCTTATTTTGATATAATTACCATAATACAGACAACTAAATTTCAAAAATTGATTAGCTGCATCTGCTTAACATTAACCTTGAATTACTATAACAAATTATTTAGGTAACACTGGAGATATATCTAAAAAATATTCAAGATATTTAGATCTTCATTAAGTAAAAATTAAGATCAAAACAATCAAATCAGCAACATTGCAATGATTGTCAATTAAATCTGTGGGTGTGGCCTTTTACAATTAAATTGCATTGGTGATATTCTGATGATATAACCAGCTTCAATTAACTCTAACTTAGGCTTTGATAACTATGAACTACATGCAGGCTGGAAAACTATTTAGAAGGTAATTTATATCAAAGACATGTTTCCTTTGTTTACATTGAAGTAGTAACTTGAGCATACATTCAAATATTGTTAATATGGAGACTTGGAAAAATAAGTCAAAATCATGGAATCTTGACTCGTTGATCAGCAGATACAGTGCTCTCTCTAAAACCTGTGTAGCCTGTTTTACATGCAGCACTAAACCGCAGCAAACTCACACAAAGTTAATATACTAGAAATATCACATCAACATATGCCAAAAATTTTTTAATATCCTTCAATTATCATGCACCAACTTGACCCTTAAAAATTTGAACACAAAACTTAAAAGAATTTGGTCACAGTGACATAAATTGCAACATAACATATCCGATGTTACTTTCACTTGAAATTTGAACGTTGGTTAATATTTTATCCTGAAAAATTAAACTTTTATGCGTAGGCCTACCATATAAGCTAAACAGAATAACAGTAAAGACTCACCCGAATTTAACTCAAATACGGTTGCAGTGCATCACGGTGTTCCAAGTTTTCACGTTCAGCACCTGGCACAACAACGACAGCAAGACTGACTTTGTTTACTAATCGGTGGTGCCATCTGTTCATAAGTGTCACAATAAACTCCTTGAGCGTAATGTGAGATTTATTTCCGCATTTCGTGCCGAAATTCAGATTTATGTTAATTGGTCACTTTTTGTCGCTAAATTTCGAAGTGCTATTTAAATATATCCCCTCTTATCAATTGTATAAATGTTATTTTTAACCGAAAATGAAAATCACGTATGTATGGGATGTATACATCTGCATCAATTTAAAGTTTTTACTCAACGAACTCTCAGTTCTATATTTCCATCTCTCACTTGTTAATGAAAAGATGATAGCCTCCAAAATTTATCGTCTCGGTTAGTTTGTTAAGCTGATTGGAAGAAATTTATTTTATGGTTTATCAACATATCCATTTGTAGGCTCATTCGCTTCAATGTGTCATAGCTAAAATGTGAAAAATTGAATTACATGAACAATTTGGCATAGCTAGTTTTTGTGAAATTCAATCACCCACTGCTATCAAATACATCGACTTTCAACCAATAGAGCTAAAAATAATGTAAGTAATATGCCCAACTTTTCCAGCGGGAGATCGTCATCTCATAATGATTAAATCTTTCACTTTCTAAGAGTTGCAAGTTTTTGACCTCATATTTCCTAAATTTCTGGATTTGCGCTAACAATCAGTGATCATAAATCAAACCAAAACTATCTACACGAAATCCACCTAGAGATCCGGAGGAATGACGAGAAACCATTTTCTTACGAAAATTTAAAACTTTTAATTTTTTGAGAATTTTCAAAAATACTCTAGAAATCCATTTCAAGTCACTGTTTTCTACCATAAACCATGAGTATTTTTTCGATTTTGTTAATATTTGGCATTCCCAAGAAATATATCAAGAATCTCACGAATCCCACACCTTGGAAAAAAAAGGACCTTTTGCGTAGCCGTATCAAAAATATTATGATAGATGAGACAGATCTCTGTAAAGTCTCGTGCACATAGAGATCTTCTCACACCTGACATTTTCTTACAAGAATTTAATGCTTGGTAAAACTAACAGCGATTAGGTGACTGGTTCGTTAAAATTCCTGGAACTGCTATTTCAATGGTTTGTAATTGCTTTTATTACCATTGATATCTTGATTGACTGATTTAAATTTGAAAATCTAAGTCAACTAATATACGAGTAGAGCGGATAGACAACACGTTCTTCGTTGATATTTCATTAAACATGAAAATCTCATGCAAGCAATGAGCAGTTCGTTTTGAAAACCCGCGTAACATGAAGCGCTATCAAATGCTATTCTTTATCTTGAGAATGCGACTGATTCGAGCATTTATACTTAACTAGTCTTCACTCGATAGGGTAATGTTCAACAACAATGCATCAATGATTGATACCAAGAATATTTTGATAGGTCTGAAATTCAATTTTTTAGATTAGATCTTTGCTTAAGGCTCCCTAACCGCAACAAAGGCGTTTTTAAGAGAGGAAGGAGGAAGGCACCATTAAGTGTAGACTTGAGTAAACGCTAAATCTATGCATATGGTGCATAGAAATATTAAGTTCACGAAAGAGTTCATGAAGCGAGATAAAAGTTGAAGAAGAAAGTAGTAGGTGCTGAAAAACAAGACCGCAGTGAACAGAAAAAAGATGGTTCTTAACGAAACAAAAATTTTCTTTCAACATAAAGAAGGCCAACCATACCCCAACTCGGGACTTCACATTTCCTCCTGAGAGTGCTAAGTTCAAATTGGTTTACATTCACCTCCTCGAATACTCCATGATAGTAAACACAATCTTAGTCTCTATTGCAGCATAATGAATTAAAATGCAAATAAAAGCACAGCGTTCTCCGAGGCATCGTTTTATTTGATCAGCATAACACGCGCGTGCGGCGGCAGGCACTAACATACAGTACAAATTCTCTTAGTTCACTTCTATTCCTCACTCAGACGACGGGAGACGCTATGAGCTAGAGTATTTACAGAGCTAAATAATTACACCAGCAGGAGTGATGAGTTTGATTAGGAGCGCTCAGTGCAAAGTAGGGCAACTAAATTTAACAAACAGTAAGTCGCGCTCAGCTACCGCCTGCCTCCGACTGCGCAAGGTAAGCAATAGAAACTATAAAGAAGGGATAAGCTCCTTCGTAACACTGGCGGAGTACAGAGTAAACAAAGAGAGAGGGTAGCACGCAGACAGGCTTTCCTTCAGCCGCTGGTCTCACAGTGCCACTCCTTCAACTAAAGGCAGTACAGGAGATCCTCAACATTAACAGACCATTCAACAACACAATAGATGTTTTCCCATGATAAAGGCAGCCACTGAAGGTCAAACTTTTCCACCGTGGTGTACTTCAATCGGGAGCAGGCTAGCTCATGCTCCATGTCTTTCTTTCTTTATAACTTAATGCCGTCAATTATCAATTTCGTCATTATGTTACGTCAAATTTTAAATGAGTTTAAAACTTAGAAAATATTAAGAAAATTTATCGGAACAGGAGAGATTCTCGAGCACTGCAAAATAGGAGTTACACAACCTGGTGACGAGTCGTCATTGGAGCCTCTGTCCCATATATTTAACTAACTGGGACTGAATTTTTCGACCATAAAACCTGAAGAACGGCTATCTAGCGCTAGCTGAATGAATGAGTTGAGCATGTTTTCCTTATACCGAATGTACAGTCAGATATTCATGCAAAGTACACAAAATGACAACGAAAAGCACGTAAATTATGAGAATTGCTTTCTACAGGGGAACTAGTTCACAAAGCAAAAATTTAAACAAGACGCTTAATGACTCCGCTGCTCTAACTTCAAATAAACATTTATGAAATAGTAAGATTACAAAGTTAAATAACGATAATAAATTCATAGTATTCAATTCAAGGTAATTACAAACAAAGCACAGATAATAATTACGAATCACATTACAAAGTCTAGTTTAGATCAGAAATTGAAACCATGGCATACTATGGCACCGGCGCCGGTAAGCACCTAAGCAACAGAAGCCATGACCAAGCAAGTCCCAACTCATCGTCTCTTAAATTAATTTCACTCAACTTGAAAATTTTAAGAAAAAAAATCCAATTAAGAGGCATAAAAGAGTACAAAAACGATGGTAACGAGAAATTTAATGAACAAAGTAAATGCAAAACATCGAGCGATCGATGCTTTACGAGTTGGGTTCGACTCAGGAGAGTTCATTTGAAGTGCGTCATATTTGCTGCGTCAGGAGAGAAAGGCTTAATTGCGACAACACGAGATGAACACTGCGCTCCTTGGAAGCTCAGACGACCAAAAAATCCGCGACCCCACACCAGATGAGAGAAGTGACACAAAAGTTCAGAAGAATACAACTAAACGAGGGCACCAGTTCATACGAAAGTGTCACTTCAGAACCACGAGGAATGTGAAGGAAGGGAATTTACTTACAGGAGTGAGATCAGGATCTCAGCCAGTGGCAGGCGCGGTTTAAGAGAACGCAGACCGTCACCTAATATGCCAAATGCTACTAAATATAAGCTCGATACTCAAGTAACGAATATCACGTATTAATAATAACACTTGCAACTACCAAAAACAAAAAAATACTTAGCCAAGATAACAGTGAGTAAGGAGGGTGTGTCCCGGTACAGGTGCTTATGGCAAACGACCGAGCGACGTGAGGCCTTCAGCAACGCAAACCAAAAACATCAACAAAGGGTGAACCTAAAGGCAGACGGTCCTCTGTGGCCTGCAATTGTCCCACCTAAGGCAGGATTTAGAAGCGGGTCAACCGCTGCCTACGAGGACACGCCACATAGGACAGCATGGGCCGTCAACCTGCGAATCACACCGAAGACAATAACAAAAGCGATAACAGCGGCGGCACGAGTCTTGTAAAGGCGATATTTACAGGCCAAAGCAATATTTTCGTAAGCTATAAATTGTACACCAATTATGACTAGGTTGACACAAAGAAACTTTAGATGCAAGGGAGCCGCGAATGTAAGAAGTTGAGGTCGGTGGCCGCACTGCGTGACCTTCATCCGACCTAGCGGCCTAAAATAACAGCGAAGACAAGCTATGCCAATGGAACAATAACGAGCCGGCTAAAGGAAATTAATCGGCATCCGACAGGAGCCGATCTAGCGCCCTAAAATAACAGCGAAGACAAGCTATGCCAATGGAAAAATAACGAGCCGGCTAAAGGAAATTAATCGGCATCCGACAGGAGCCGATCTAGCGCCCTAAAATAACAGCAAAGGCAAGCTATGCCAATGGAACAATAACGAGCTGGCTAAAGGAAATTAATCGGCATGGCTAATGAATAGTAGGAGCAGTGAGAATGAAATAGACCAGAGCAATACTTAGGTGAAAAAAGAGAAAAAAAACGGAACAACAATGATTTACAAGCAAGATCAATGATGGATGAGCACAAGAATAATAGAAGAATGATAGAGTAATGGATAGGCAAGAAGAAAGGATAGGCAAGAAGAAAGGATGGGCAAGAAGAAAGGATGGGCAAGAGAATGGATGGGCAAGAAGAATGGATGGGCAAGAGGAATGAATGGGCAAGAGGAATGGATGGGCAAGAGGAATGAATGGGCAAGAGGAATGGATGGGCAAGAGGAATGGATGGGCAAGAGGAATGGATGGGCAAGAGGAATGGATAGGCAAGAGGAATGGATGGGCAAGAGGAATGGATAGGCAAGAAGAAAGGATAGGCAAGAAGAAAGGATGGGCAAGAGAGTGGATGGGCAAGAAGAATGAATGGGCAAGAGGAATGGATGGGCAAGAGGAATGGATGGGCAAGAGGAATGAATGGGCAAGAGGAAAAGATGGAAAAGCAGAAAGGATAGGCAAGAACGATGAATACGCAAGAACATACCAAATAAGAGCGATGTAGCACACAAAGACAATGCAGAGTAGCAGAGGAGAGGAAGCAAATACGCGCAAGGTTGTTTACGATGCATGGAATGCGGTCATCAGTACAGTGGGGCGGGGTGTGAATGGCCGGCACCGTTACTGGAATGTCCGTCACAAAATCAGTAAGCGACGAAGTCGTTTCGACATAAAAATAAAGCAAAGAAGATCAAGAAGCCTAAAATCTCCATACAAACATACTTAAATTTTAAAGAATTTTAAAACCGAACTGACATGAGCTATTCTTGAACTCTAATGCGCGCTCAGAAGTAAAATATCGGAATGACGTCACATCCATACTCGGCAAGTTCCCATGCAATAAAACGGAACACTTTTCCAGATAACATGGATTTTTACATTCACACTTGCTTGCAAAATAAAATCTATCCTCAAAACGTATAAAATCAGCCTAAAATCAGCCATCACGTGTACAAACACTGGGCGCTGGAATTGTCTAGTAGATATCAATTAGCTAGTACACAAGCATAATTTGGACCATGCAGCCTGGCTGAAGAGAAAGAAAGACAAGCGGCAGCATCACAGTTCCAGAATAATTAGCGAGGGTCTTAGTGCTCTCGCGACGGAAGGGAGGTCAAGGCTACATCTTTTCTGGACATAAACAAGGAAAAGACACTTCAGGTGTTGGCATTAAAGTTTCCAAGCTAACGGCAGAGAAGTGGCTTTCGAAAAAAGGGGCAAAGAGTAAAGCGCCAAAGCACTGTAGTTTTTCACTAAATATTCTAGATATGCTGTACTTAAATCATGAACATTGCAGTATTCCAGCAGTGATTAGTACTGCGCCCGTGTCCATTCTGACCGCCTTGACTGACTTTGCTCTAGTTTTTGAAGCATAAAATGCCTAAGCAGCCCACAAACACTTGCCATCCAATGTTTTACACCCCATACATCTATACTTCAAGAACTGACAATAGCTGTTACATGGTGGAATCGGAAGCAACGGTAGAATATTCATTCAATCACACCGGAATAACACAACATCTTACGAGAATTGCAAATAATTCTATAGGAGATGAAATCGGAAAGTAAAGCTAAAGCTGTTGTACTCGGATGATATAAAGTCCGCAATGCGACGCGCCAGTAATGTTAGTCACCATTTATTCTCTTCACAGTAGAGTCCGTGACCTCGCTCGATTCCTTTTTAAATCTTTAAATCTTCATAAGCAAAATTAAAATTGGAACAGAAACGAGACAACAATAACAACCAAGTCACGATAATGAGTTTCCTCACAGTTATAGTTCGAGTCAAACAGCTTTCAGACCTTACCACACTAGGTACATATATTACGTACAGTATGTGCACATTCTATGAAAATAAAGACCTGTTTAAAAACACGACTCTATACAAAAATCACGAGTTCACGGAATATTCGACAAAGTGAAAGCAATCAAACCAGCGCACGCATCGCCCTGCGCTACTGAGTACAAAATATATTAACTCTAAATACGGTAAAACGGTATCCGTAGCAAGTAAAGTAGAATCAGAGAATGAGAACAGCTTTCTTCGTTTCAAAAATTTTACAACTGGTAGCAGCTCAGAAGCACGGACAGCGGTTGCAGGGGACACCATGGAATGCATTTTCCAGATTCAGTAATTTGCTGCATGTGCTAAAATGGTCAGAGCTTCCCTAAAATAATGCAACTACAGGCAAAAAACTACACGGGGTCGCATACCCACTCAACCTTCTTTAGACATCGTGGCTCAAGTGATATTTCAGCAAGATCACCGTGGCTCAAGTGATATTTCAGCAAGAACACCGTGGCTCAAATGATATTTCAGCAAGAACACCGTGGCTCAAATGATATTTCAGCAAGAACACCGTGGCTCAAATGATATTTCAGCAAGAACACCGTGGCTCAAGTGATATTCCATCAAGAACACCGTGGCTCAAATGATATTCCATCAAGAACACCATGGCTCAAATGATATTTCATCAAGAAGAGTTACAACCTTTTCTTTTCTTGCTATTGACCCCCGGGCTACGAGTGCTCACTATGATCTCGCCGCCCGAATGCGCTAAGCGCCAAGGACGAACATGCAGCAGGAGTTAGAGCCATTAAAAATATAAGTGCTCACGAGGCCTAAAGTTTGTCACGTGTCTCCATATTCAAATGAGAGATTTCAAAAGAAGAAAGCGTTATATTCCAAGGCATTTGGTTACAAAAATGTAGGACAAAGCAACTGAGCCTTACAACAATTGAGAGAGTTAATATTAGAAATCGTATTGGGATACCAAAAATTAGCTTGAGTTCAGAAAACAGTAAAAAGCTCAACCAGCACTGTCACTATGAAATAAAAATCAAACAGCTAAATTCGATACACTATCCAATGATATACGTATATTGCTGAACGAAACAACCTTTGTAGTTGATCGCTTCTTCCATTTTGTGTAAGACTATACAGACTAAGGTACACGTCACCGTGAACTTGCCTGATAATAGGAAACTAGACACAAATTACGAAACAGGCCCACCCGACAACGCACAACTAGACCTAATGTTGGCTACACGTCCGTGTTAGTTAAAGAAGATACACCGCTTTGTCTCAGTAGCTGCGGCACTTCCTTGTCGTCCACAAACTCAACGTAGTTCTCTGGCACCAGTCCCTTCCGCCCGTCCAGGCTGCCTTCCAGCCAGCCAGGCTCCCGAGACTGGTGAACTGCGTCGAAGAAAGCACAGCTCGAGATCATCATGAATCACAACATAAAAGCACAACAACAACAACACAAAAGTCAACTGTGCATCAAGGTGAGCACAACTTGAAATCATCATGAAACACAACATGAAAGCACGATAACACGAAAGTCAACTGTGCATCAAGGTGAGCACAACTTGAAATCATCATGAAACACAACATGAAAGCACGATAACACAAAAGTGAACTGTGCATCAAGGTAAGCACAACTTGAAATCATGAAACACAACATGAAAGCACAATAACAACACAAAAGTGAACTGTGCATCAAGGTAAGCACAACTTGAAATCATCATGAAACACAACATGAAAGCACAATAACAACACAAAAGTGAACTGTGCATCAAGGTGAGCACAACTTGAAATCATCATGAAACACAACATGAAAGCACAATAACAACACAAAAGTGAACTGTGCATCAAGGTAAGCACAACTTGAAATCATCATGAATCACAACATGAAAGCACAATAACAACACAAAAGTGAACTGTGGATCAAGGTAAGCACAACTTGAAATCATCATGAAACACAACATGAAAGCACAATAACAACACAAAAGTGAACTGTGCATCAAGGTAAGCACAACTTGAAATCATCATGAAACACAACATGAAAGCACAATGACAACACAAAAGTGAACTGTGCATCAAGGTGAGCACAACTTGAAATCATCATGAAACACAACATGAAAGCACAATAACAACACAAAAGTGAACTGTGCATCAAGGTAAGCACAACTTGAAATCATCATGAAACACAACATGAAAGCACAATAACAACACAAAAGTGAACTGTGCATCAAGGTGAGCACAACTTGAAATCATCATGAAACACAACATGAAAGCACAATAACAACACAAAAGTGAACTGTGCATCAAGGTGAGCACAACTTGAAATCATCATGAAACACAACATGAAAGCACAATAACAACACAAAAGTGAACTGTGCATCAAGGTGAGCACAACTTGAAATCATGAAACACAACATGAAAGCACAATAACAACACAAAAGTGAACTGTGCATCAAGGTGAGCACAACTTGAAATCATCATGAAACACAACATGAAAGCACAATAACAACACAAAAGTGAACTGTGCATCAAGGTGAGCACAACTTGAAATCATCATGAAACACAACATGAAAGCACAATAACACAAAAGTGAACTGTGCATCAAGGTGAGCACAACTTGAAATCATCATGAAACACAACATGAAAGCACAATAGCAACACAAAAGTGAACTGTGCATCAAGGTGAGCACAACTTGAAATCATCATGAAACACAACATGAAAGCACGATAACACAAAAGTGAACTGTGCATCAAGGTGAGCACAACTTGAAATCATCATGAAACACAACATGAAAGCACAATAACAACACAAAAGTGAACTGTGCATCAAGGTAAGCACAACTTGAAATCATCATGAAACACAACATGAAAGCACAATAACAACACAAAAGTGAACTGTGCATCAAGGTAAGCACAACTTGAAATCATCATGAAACACAACATGAAAGCACAATAACAACACAAAAGTGAACTGTGCATCAAGGTGAGCACAACTTGAAATCATCATGAAACACAACATGAAAGCACAATAACAACACAAAAGTGAACTGTGCATCAAGGTGAGCACAGCTCGAGATCATCATGAAACACAACATAAAAGCACAACAACAACACAAAAGTGAACTGTGCATCAAGGTGAGCACAACTTGAAATCATCATGAAACACAACATGAAAGCACGATAACACAAAAGTGAACTGTGCATCAAGGTGAGCACAACTTGAAATCATCATGAAACACAACATGAAAGCACAATAGCAACACAAAAGTGAACTGTGCATCAAGGTAAGCACAACTTGAAATCGAACATACAATATAAATACCAGCATAAAAGCATAACGTTTCAACCCTTTGCTTCCCAACACCCAAATAGTACAAGAAAAAGTTTTCTAAGATAACTGCAGTCATTACCCTGAAATATCAGTAAAATTGTCCAAGCATGTTTTTTTCTGTATAAGCAGGTGCTTACTTCCTTTATGAATTGAAAAAATTATGCTTTAAAAATGTATGCTGCCACACCAAAAAAAATGTTCGAAAAATCTGAGAAAAAACATCAATTTAGTTTTTGCTCAATTTTATCTGTGAATACATGTACGTATGAAAAACTTTCTCAAGTTTAATAAAAAAAAACGTATTAAATGTATTGCATAGACCATAAAGCTTATACTGAGTGAATATCAATAGCAAATTGCGCGAGTCAAACTTCTGAAATGTCTAAAAACATAGCTGCAGGAATACTATTAACTGCCCTAATTTTGTAATTTACTTAAATTATTACCCTACTAGTTGAATTACCATGAAATTTTGAAATTACCTTGAAATTTTGTAAAACTGGAAGCGCTAGCCATTTGGGGACTGGAGTTCCCGTCGGGAGGCAAAGGGTTAACCTCAGACCCACTCTAAATGACACCCGAAGTGCCTTTCCCCTTCTCGTCGCGAACACGTGATCATTAGTTTACATTTTCCATTTGTTTTTATTTTTGAGTTTTATATCTAAGACTACTTTCGTATGTTGTAGTTTTCACTTGTATGCTGTAGTTTAAGAATTTACTCATGAATTGGATCAATGAAGAAGCTAAATACAAAATTCATGAACAACATGCACAAGCTGATTTGATACAAATGCAGAATTGCAAAACTGTTCAAAGATATAGAGTGCGCATTGTACGATAATCACTGCTTACCATTAGTGAGGTAGACGTTGGGTTCAAAAGAAAGTTCGGAGTCGTTCTCGCCGACGCAGGCGTACAGAGTGCGTACAACTCTGCAGCAGAACACACAACAAAGTGAGTTGGTTGTCGCTTTTGCTGCCCCAATTCTCAAAATGGAATGCTAGTTCACATAGATAAATTTCCTAAAAATTAAAATCAAATTACTAGAGCCGTATAATAAAGTTATATAATGACAGATCACAGTTCTGGCATGGCTAAGAGTCACCACTTTGTGACGAAAAGCTGTTGAAAAAATTACGTGAAAACTTTAATGGCGTACTTTTCATTGCTTTTCACGACATGAAGTTACAAGAACTAAAAATAGTACAACAGCTAGGAAACAGAAGTGAAACGGAGCTTGAGCCAACCACCACGATTACAAAGCGACGCCTGTGCGCCACTTGTAAACGAGTCACTAGCCGGAACACGTGAGATTAAATTAGATCTTAGTTCAAGCCTCCCTAGCCGCTAAAACAAAGCGTTTCGAAGAGAAGAAGGCACCGTTTGGTATGGAGATAAGGGAATGCTGAATCTATGGAGAAGGGGCATAGAAACAGTAAGTCACGAAGGAAGTTTATGAAACAAGACAAAATTTGAAGAAGAAAGTAGTAGGTGCTGAAAAACAGGACAGCAGTGAACCGAAAAAATGTGGTTTTAACATAGCAAAAAACATTTAATTTCAACAAAAGAAGGCCTACCTAACTCTCAGCTCGAGCCCTCACACATTTTTCCCCGGGAGCGCTAATTCCCATAGATGCAATAGCTGTAACCCCCTGAGGGGTGAAAATAATACCAAAAGCTGGGGAACAGAGAAGCAAAACAGAGCGTGAGCCAACCACTACGATTACGCAGCGTCGCCTGAGTGCCACTAATAAATAAATAGTCACTAGCTCGAACACATAAGAGATCAGCACGGGTACCTGCCAACGGTGGGAGATGCTCCGTTTGTGGTCTTGTTGGCGGCGGAGAGGTGATTATTGTTGTTATTGTTGAGGGTTGCGGGCAATGAGGAGAGTAAACTCTGAGGGGGCAGGCCGCTAGACCCGCTCAGGGAGTTTCTGCAACAGACATTTGAAATAGCATCATAGCTCTCGATACGAAAAATCGAGACACGTTATTTATGTTACTTTTGCGCTTAGTCTCACACGGGTACCATGTGATCACTCAACAGTGTAGTGCAAGGAAGTTGTATATCTGAAACGTAGGGTGTGGACAGCAAGGAAATAAGAGTGAGGAAATGAGAGCAATATCCTTCTGAAATGAGGGTTGAAGATTTAGCTTGCCATAGCTTAAGAAGTAATGACAGTTTCGGGCGACAAAAAATAATTCACAGCTTCCAGTGCTCTAATTACTAGTCCTAAAGCATATCTGATGAGTATGAAGACATGAGTCGAGCAGTGATGATATTTGAAGAAGGGACAGCGAAATTAAAAAAAAAAAATAGATCATAGAATGCGCGTTGTACGATGGCTGCGTCTGAAAGAGAAGAGTCAAGAAAACAGAGGACAGCCCCACCGACATAATGCACATCTAAGATTAGATTATTAGTTAGTTTAAGCCTCCCTATCCACCACAAAGGCGATCCAAAGAGAAGGAGGCACCATTTAGTATGGAGTTGAGGGAACGCGGAATCTATGCAGAAAGGGCATAATAACAAGTTGAGAAAGAAGATTATGAAACTTGATCAAAGTCGAAAAAGGATGGCAATGAACAAAAAATAAATAGTCCTTAACATAACAAAAGCATTTTATTTCAGCAAAAAGAAGGCCTACCTAACTTTCAGATTGGGCCCTCGCACATTTCCCCTGGGAGCGCTAATTCCCATAGATCTAATAGTTATATCCCTCTGAGGGGAATGCACATAATCAGGTGCTATTTATTTGACACTTGAGAAAAGAAACTACCCAAAATGAGAGTATACCAAGCATACAATACTTACGAATAAAACCAACTTGGAGAAATGAAAATGAGATTCTACAGAACCACGAACTATGCCAGCATTCTTCTCACATCTAAGCTACAGACTTGACAATGGGCGCACTTCATACACTCACTCGAGAACCAGTTCCCTAGGCTGACGGAGTACGACACTATCACAGAATCAATCCTAGCAAGAGCCGGGATGAGGGTAAGGAAACCACAGCGACTCGTGGAGTTTGGGGAGATACAGACAAGGGCAATTTAGGGTATAGCAAAGCAGGAATATGAGCATCAATGTTAGCGACGTGAAATGTGATGGGCAAAACTTACGTAGAGTTCATGAGACAACGCCAAGATAGAGTACTTGAAATAAAAAGGAATTGAATCGAGATATAATAAATAAAATATAATACGTACTGCACATTCTTATTTGATAGGCAATTTTTCATTTGAGTTTTAAACATCGTAAATAAAGTCAGAATTTGTGCGAGCAACCGTTTAATGGAACGTCAGACAAAAGACTCATTATTTAAGAGGCATCAAAGCATGCAGCTTGAGCAACTTCACTCCTCGAGCATTTTCAAGTTTATAGTTTTAAACAGAGAAATTTACGAACAAATTTATTCTGATAAAGCAAACAGCAGCAAAAGTAAGTTAAAGAAACAAACAGGAGTGCTTCCCTAAAGAAAGGACACGTTTAAAGAAGCCACGCACTCGTGAGCTGCAGGAGATTTATTATGTTAATTTTGCGCTTCCTCTCACATGGGCTCATTTAGCAACGTTTTACATTTCATTTTAAAAGGGTCAAATGAAATAGAAACTTCCCCGTCGCGATTTCATATAAAATAAATGACCAGGCGATGTTAAGTCATTCTACCGGACAACTAGGAAAGACGCCGCAAACTAGACTACGGATTAGGTACAGTTCAGGTTCAGTTCCCATCTGATGGAAAGCAGGATGCACAGCAGGAAAGTGCATCACCCCAAGCAAGTGCACGCAAGCAGTGCTTCTCCCGCATCAGGCACACCCGTTACAGATGCGGACTAGGCCTGACGAGCATCGGTAACGCAGCAGGGTACAAAGCAGACGTCAATAACATTTCATCATGACTACGATATCGTTACACTTCGAATCTTTAACTGATAGACACCGTGCCATAATTCATCATCACTACGATATCGCTCTCTTATACTCCAAATCTTTATCTGATAGACAGCATGCCAGAAGCTCGTCAGCAGTGATTCTGGCCGTAATAAAGGATTGCAAGAGTAGGGTGGCATTCTCGACTAGCGGCAACGAGCTCTCGTCTCACTTGGGTTGCACGCGCCAACTTACATGGAAGAGTAAAGGTGCTCCAAAGATTGCCTTTTGCAGAGCCTTAAAAGCAGCAAGAAAAGAGAAAAGAAAAAAAGGTTAACGGGGTACAACAGGAGTTATGAAATGAAAACATGTGTCACAAAACACGCGGCTGTGATCTCTCATACGGTGGCTGGTCCCTCTCTGATGGCCATGTGATCAGATCAGGACAAGGCAATGATGCAAACCACAAAAGCAAAAAGCAAATACCAACATCAGGATTGTAGGAAGAGGAGCAGGAGAAGGATGGCAGATAAAACGCTAGCAAATATTCAATTTTAAAACCCTACGCTGAATTACTACTTCCCTAATTGAAACGAAGCTCTAGAATAACTTCAACGGCATGAACATTTAAAGTTTCGGTCGCTTTCATGGATGATCATGGAATAAAATTAAAATGTATAATTCACATAATTAACAATCTTACAATTGCTTAAGTCAAAAAACCAAAGCATTTATGTTTGATGAAATTATTGAATCAATTCAATCTTACGGAACATGAAGACAGCAACATAACTGAACCACGCGTCTCTCTGTAAAGAGCATACTTTCACGCAGGGGATACCCAAAATCGATACATCCCCAATGAGAGGGTGAGCAAGGCAAGGAAAAACTCCCAGAAGATTCCATGGAGGCAGCTCATAAGAGCTAAATAAGACTGAACAATATTCGCCTTCACTCTTAAAACTATTTTCCCAACAACTACACCTCCACAGCTGGTGACGATTACAAAGCACGGGGTTTTCTCTTTTTTGACATATATCGCTGTCGTCAACAGCAGGTGAGTTAAATATGAAAATAGATAAAGGTATTAATGGTCAGGTGAGCAAAGCCACTTGAGCTACTAAAATTTTAACTAATGGGAATTAGGACAGTCGTCGACTGTTGTTCAACACGTGGTACAGTCACGCATACACGTTTTAATCTCAACGGGAGAGACGTTAAGTTACATATCCCACCTCTTTATAGAAAACATTTACACTCGTGAAAATAGCCCAACTACAGAACAGAAAGGCAAAAGAAAGACCATAAGACTTTACAACAACAAGCCCTCAACAGTTGCCACTCTGACAGGCAGGAAAAGTTTACGAGATGCAGAAGGTAGAGAAAACATGTACCAACACAAGCAAAAATGTAAACTCAACAACGCAGCAATGCTGATACATAATATCCCAGATGACACTCCCACACTTCCTGCAAATGGTCGCTGCATCCGATACTGAGCCTCAGAAGCGACAACGGTAGCGACTTTGAAATCTTCAAAACTTTAAGGATACCTGACTCAGGCCCAGTTGATAAAATCTTCAAACTTTACGGACAACTAACTCAGGGCAAGTTGACAAAACCAACCAAACTTGGGGCCAATAAGAGGGCCCACAGAAGCCAGTAACAACTCACGTCTCCATGTGTTGGCGGAAAGTGGGAGGGTAGGCGGTGCCGAGGCGCGGTCCTGCACAACGAAAGATCGTTTTAGCGTAAAGACAATTTCTGAAAACAATAAATGGATAGCAATTTTTTCAATTTTCTTTTTCTTTTTACATACTTTGTTTTCATGATATCTGTCATTAACGGTTTTTGATCTTCCAATCAGACATTACGATTTTTACTTTTTTAACAGAAGGGGCATAGAAACAGTAAATCGAGAAAGAAGTTTATGAAACAAGAGAAAAGTTGAAAAAGAAAATACTAGGTGCTGAAAAACAGGACAGCAGCGAACCAAAGAAAGGTCAACCTTAACATAATAAAATCATTTTATTTCAACAGAATGAAAGCCTACCTAACTCTCAGCTCGGACCCTCACACATTTCCTCCTGGGAGCGCTAGTTCTCCTAGATGCAATAGTTGTATCCCACTGGGAGATGTTTTAAGCCGCGGAATGTTTACACAGGAAAAAAAACAAAAAAATATTGATCAGAGGAGGACACACCGGGAATTCTAACACAAACAAAACAACTAAAATAGGTCAGCAGGCGATTAAAAATATACAGGTACAAGAAGCAGGGTCACCAAAATAAAAATATTGATCCAATTACACACTCACTGAGAATTCGAACACTAACAAAACACAACTAAAATAGAACAGCATGCAATCAAAAATATACAGAGAACCCAGTCTAACTTTTTCGTTGCCTGCATGCATGTTTTTGGCCGCTAAGTAATTAAATTGCTTAGCAAATAAAACATGCATGCTCCTGCGAAAAAGCTAGACAGGAAAGCAGGGGTGAGTGCAGGAGATCCGTACGACGTGCAAGGAGCCAGACTACTCACTAGGCAAGGGAGGGGAAGATCCGCTACTGCTGCTGAGCTGCTGTGACGCCTTAGGCGGCTGCTGGTAAAGTGGGGGGGGCTGTTGCTGGGCGTGGTGGTGGTGCAGGGCAGCGGGGTGGTGGTGCAGGTGGGAGGAAGAGCTCTGCTCTCGGGAGGACCTCGAACACAGGGACTCACTCGAGCTGCTTGTGCTCACCACGCCGTCGTTGCGGTCGCTTCCTGCGCCCAGAGTAGCGTGGGGTGACTTATGTGCAGTGCATGCAGTCAGTCGCATCTTATTGGTCTATAGCATGGCACCCAGCCGCACTTTTTTGCAAGAACATCTATGGTTTTAGCAGCCCGATGCGGAGGGTTTTGGTTGGATATGCATATGCACCAACAAAAAAGTTAGACTGGGCGGGCAGTCGTGCATTGACGTTAACGTTGACAGTGCGTAAGACAGGTGCTCGTCTATCGCACAAAATTGATAAGAACCCCTAGCTGTGTTTGATGCTTTCAAATAAAAAGTATTCTGCGTAATAAAACGAGTTCAACATCAAACTTATCACTGAGGTAAGGAAAAAACGAGACTGAAAAACGAGACTGAAAACCGAAAACTGAACTACATAGCTGACCTACCGATAACACTGTACAGAAGCCTGGCTGTTCGCACGGAACTGCAAAAATGATTCCTCAACAACCTACTCGGGGAAGTGTAGATAACTCTGAGACGAGTAGCCAAGTTAAGACTCAAGAAATGATTTTGTACAACATGAACTTCAGGGAGCATATTTGATCAGTGGCATAAATGGCGAGTTTTTTTACCAAATAAATAAATAAATAAATAAATAAATAAATAAATAAATAAAATAAAAATGAGCTTACTACACCCTTGTAATGACCCTAAATTAATTAGAGTACATGAATGACGAACGTACCGTCAAGCCCTGCGGATCACGCGGAGGGCTACTTCCATGGATGACATAATCCATAAAACCAAAGATAATTGCAGCAAGCTCAGTGATTACAAATTTTTACCAATCACAATTTTTCGCCAGCCGCGATTTTTCGTCAACCCCAATTTTATGACAATAAATCAAAGCTTAACAGAGCAAAGTTAGGAATGAAATGTGCTAACCAAACTTCATGTGCCAATAAAATGCATTAGGTGAATATAGAATAAAAACATGTAATTGAGAAAAGTGTGTGCCTGGCTCAATATTGAGGCATCTCAATCAACTGAGTTGCTTATTTAGTGTTCAGGTTTCGTATACTGAAGTACTTGAAAAAGAGGCTCTAGCTATTTGCACCTATTACACAAATGATTTTATACGCGCTTTGAAAGAAAAAAAATTACTTGCATGAAATGAAAAAAATGAAAGCTAGAGCAATGCTACAATTTTGACTCACTAATTCTACGAAATACGATTGATGTACTACGAAAAAGACTAGAAATACATTTCTTGTTAATTATATACAAATGAAGCTTCTTACATGCATAATACCTCAACCATCTACTTAACCTTAATTTTAATTTGACTTCTTTCACGTTCTGTAGATAAAAATGGATTTCTTAAAACAATAATAAAAATTTCTTGAGCATTTGAAATTTTTTCTGCCTTCTAAAAGAAGTTGTGGATGATCATATTCCACTCCAAGTGAAATTGGAATGTGACCAACCGGCCCGTCCATTGACAATTGAGAATAATTACAATGACACAGATTTCATCTTTTTTTTATCAGATTTCTAATATTGAAGTCTCTGAACCATGAAGGGCCATTGGCCGGTCACTTCAATACAACACTCATTTCGCCATGTACAAGCACCACAAGATAAAAAGATTAGATTCGATGTTAGTTTAAGCCCCATAACCGCAACAAAGGTGTTCCAAAGAGAGGAAGGAGGAGGCACCATTTAGTATGGAGTTAAGGAAATGCGAAATCTATGCAAAAGGTCCATAGAATGAGTAATTTGAGAAAAAAAGTTTATGAAACAAGATAAAAGTTGAAGAAAAAAGTAATAGGTGCTGAAAAATAGGACAGCAGAGAACTGAAAAAGACGGTCCATAACAAAACAAAAACCTATTCTACATCAAAAAGATGAAGGCCTACCCAACCTTTAGCGCGGGTCTCCCATATCCCTCCTGGGAGTGCTAATTCTCATTGATACAATTTAAACAATTTATTCCTTTCCCACAAGTGATACAGCAATAGAGTTCATCGAAAGTCTAGTACAATGGACACATTTGAGTACAGCTACTTGTGGGCCCGAATGAGCTCAGCGACTTCTAGGGCAGTTCTACAATAGTTGCATCCCTCTGTGGGACCTCAAGATAAAAAACCATAGTAGTATGACCATTACGTAAATTAGACTGCTTAATTCATGAACTAAACAACACACCTCAAGCCCTTCTAGTGCAATATTAAACCATAACCTGAAATTCAAACAACACATTTTTCAATGCATTGTTCCTGAATGTCTGTAGCTAATTATATACATACATGTTTCAAGTAGAATCGTTTTCAACGCCGTAGCAGCAGGCATGACGTGAGGACTTGCTAACAGCACATCAACAATTTGCGCTCAAAAAGCTCAGGAAGAGTAGATGCGACGCTCGCGCACAAATATTGATGCGGCATAGACTAAGCTAAAACGAAGGAACTAGAGACAATTCTCCCTCAATCAAGGTTCTTTATTCTCCATTCATCATTATCTACGTGGATGATGCTGACGTACACCATGACAGAAAAGATGCCTGAAAAACGTTGCTGTTCTTAGCTTTAACAATCTTATGTAATACAATCAAACATCAGCGCCTTCTGTTCAACTGACGACATTAGGCAGGTAGCGAATTGAAATTATTCAATACGAGTATTTACTCAAGTTCAATGGAATTTAGAGCATTCCGTGCTGAACTGCATACCAAGAGAATCAGACTACATGTTGAATTCTTTTCAAGTAAGCATCGGTGGTGGTGGAACCCTAGTTGCTCAAAGGCCACCAGTGGCTTGAGAGAAGCAAAGAGCAAGAAGCAAAAGAGAGCCAGAGCGTAGCGGGGTCGTGAAGCGAACACGGGGAGGAGCAGGCAGCAACTACCCACCAATGAGGGGGTTGATAAAGGACAGAGGGGCACCCGCCATGGTAGCGATGGCGGCGGCCACGTTAGACCGGACCGACTGACTGGAGGTGGTGGCAGCACTGCTGGTTGCAGCGGAGGGGTTATGGTAGGTTGCTCGAGTACCACTAACGGTGGTGGTGGCAGCGGTCGTTTGGGGAGGTGGAGGAGGTGGAGGAGGAGGAGGGAAAGGAGAGTGTAGGGGAGGGTCTGCAGGAGCAGCATCATTACTTGTGTTGCTAGCAGCGCCGGCGGCGGCAGAAGATCGATAGGCGCGGTGGTGCCGCTGTGTAGGGCCGTCAAAGGTGCCCGCAGGATGGGAGGCCTGACTTGTTGCCGGCAGCGACATTTGCGACGCGGAGTGGCCCTGGTTGCCGGCTCCAATACCTGCTGCCAAAGCCATGAACTTCATAAACATTTGCACGTTCATACAGTGGTATGTTTTAGCTAAGCATGTAATGAACGTCACATACTTCTGTATTCTGAAAGAATGGTTTTTAATAACTACTAAGCGTGGAAAGTCATATACTTCTGCACGCTGATAGAATCGTCAGTTTTAACTAAGCATGAAACATTGGTTTATGTTTCTGAAGATTATTAGATTATAAGATTATAAGTTCGTTTAAGCCTCCCTAACCGCTACAAAAAAGAGCGTATCGAAGAGAGGAAGGAGGAAGGCACCATTTAGTATGGAGATAAGAGAATGAGGAATCTATGCAGAAGGGGCATAGAAACAGTAAAGTTGAGAAAGAAGTTCACGAAACAAGATAAAATTTGAAGAAGAAAGTCAGGGGTGCTGAAAAACAGGACAGTAGTGAACCGAAAAAAGGTGGTCCTTAACATAACAAAAAACATTTTATTTCAACAAAAAGAAGGCCTACCTAACTCTCAGCTCGGGCCCTCACATTTTTCCCCTGGGAGCGCTAATTCCCATAGATACAATATCTGTATCCCCCTGAGGGGTTTTTGTTTCTGAAATGAAAGCTTTTGCGTGAATGAAAAAATGATTTTACAACACGGTATACTTGTATCAATGAATAATACAGCACAAGTGGAAGATTAAAATAAATTCTACCAGTCTTGTACTTCAAAACCACTCTTTATTTGGGCAACTAAATAGACAAATTTAAATCACACACACCCAAATATCAGTTGGTGTCAAGTATCTCCGTTCAGTTTCCCAAGAGTTTCCCACTAACCACTATGATAAAATTCTTCCTGTTTCGAGTAAAAAAATTTCTTTCTCTTTCTTCAAATTATTGGTGTTCAAAGTCTGAAGGAAACACGTCACTACTATCAGAGTTTTAAGTCAAAAGAAAACACGTAAAAATTATTCGTGTTTCAAGTAAGAAGGCAACATAAGGGCTCCTAAAACAAGGTGTAGAAGTCAGAAGGAAACAAGGGCTCTTAATACAGGGTTTTGCTCCCGTTGTATCGAAATCAGAAGGAAACACAGGCTCCTAAAACAGGGCTTTGCTCCCGTTGTATAGAAGTCAGAAGGGTTGTATAGAAGTCAGAAGGGTTGTATAGAAGTCAGAAGGGTTGTATAGAAGTCAGAAGGGTTGTATAGAAGTCAGAAGGGTTGTATAGAAGTCAGAAGGGTTGTATAGAAGTCAGAAGGGTTGTATAGAAGTCAGAAGGGTTGTATAGAAGTCAGAAGGGTTGTATAGAAGTCAGAAGGGTTGTATAGAAGTCAGAAGGAATCAAGGGCTCCTAATACAGGGTTTTGCTCCCGTTGTATCGAAATCAGAAGGAAACATAGGTCAGAGAGAAACACGAGTCAGAAGGAAACAAGGCCTAAAACTAGGGCTTTGCACTTGTTGCACCGCGCCACAGCGCGGACAAGAAGAGGCGGTGCTCACCAGAGTTGAGGCTGGTGGTGGAGGAGCTGTGGCTCCACTGCGGTGTCGACAGGTTCCCATACACTTGCGAGTATTGCTGCGGCTGCTGGAGAAAGGAACGCTCGACGTTACTTACACATTCTCACGCCTCCAGCACAGTACTATATGATGCTACGCACGAGCGTTTTGGCGTTGGTTTATTTGCTATTCCTTTCAAGGGCTCGTGACTAATCTTGCCCTTAATTCTTGACTGTTAGACATTGAATTTATTCTCGTGTTTTATGCTTAAAATGTATTTGCTCAAATTGAATTAATTTATCAAAGTATTTTTAATTTTTCATATGTCTATAGCTTGCTGTTAACTTGAAAATCACTGATATGCAGCTAAAAAAGGAACGATTTTTTTTCTCCAAATTTGTGTCCTCAACTTTCTGATATTGATGTCTGTTTTACAGATTTTGATTCATGGATACAAATATTAGCTTAAAAAAATCTACACAAGAAATGGATCCAATTACGGAATACATTTCAGTTTTACTGCAAGATAAAATATAACGAAAAACATATTTCGAATTTCAAACCTTGAACATTTTTAAATTTCAGAGCAAGCATAACTGACTTACATTAGTTTACAGCTACATAACAATTCTCCACAAACGACTAAGATAAAATTCTTCCCGTTTCAAGTGAAAGAAAAGCATTTAAGAACATCAAATGCTGATGGCGTCACACGAGCGATGAACTGAGAAATACGGTATGATGACTTTCATTCGATGGCGTCTTCTTCACTAAGCTACAAGAAGCAAGAAAAGGTCGACATAGTGCACAACCGCAACTAAGAAGCAAATAAGCCCTAGGTTAATAGTCATGGATTGCTCCAACGGAGTTAAACACGAGGCCTTTCAACCCAAATCATCGCATTTAAAATGCACAAAAATTTCTCACACTTCCGAGTACACAAAAAGTAACGTTTGAAAACCAGTCAATAAGGGGAAATAAGAGACCTTGATATTGGAGGAGGCATCAGAGCGCAGGAGGGGCACAGACGAGGATGCTGACGAGGCACCGCCGCTGCCCGCACCGAAGTGAACGCTCTGAGGCTCGCTTGTGTTGAAGGACGTCACCACCGTCTGCGGGCAAGCGATACTTGCGTGACTTCTAGAGATTGCACAGGTTATTTTGAGCCTCTATAACCACAATAATGATGTCTTAAAGACAGGAAATTTTCGTCACATTCATAGATTAGATTAGTTAGTTTGGGCCTCTTTAACCACAGCAGAGGTGTTCTAAAGCGAGGAAATTTTTGTGGGTGACTTGGATATATTAAATTGTAGTTAGTTTGAGCTTTCCTTACCCCAACAAATGGGTTCTAAAGCGAGGAAATTTTTGTGGGTGACTTGGATATATTAAATTGTAGGTAGTTTGAGCTTCCCTTACCCCAACAAATGTGTTCTAAAGCGAGGAAATTTTTGTGGGTGACTTGGATATATTAAATTGTAGGTAGTTTGAGCTTCCCTTACCCCAACAAATGTAGTCAAAAGATAGGAAATTTTCGTGAGGGACATTATGACCACCCAATAAGAGAACGTAAGAGAACATGACCACACTACACGTGAGATGCGTTTAGTTGTTCATACATGTTTTTCTGAGCCTGTAGTTCACTAAACGTTGCCGAGAAATATAAAGTAAAACTGACAGAAATGGAAGGCTTTTACTCCATCAGTAACACATTGGGTTACGTCTGCAAGTCACAGTATGATCGCCTTATATCGGAAACTAAGACAACGAAATAACTGTGACAAGCAAAAAAATAGTGATTTAGGCAAATCTCGTGATTCTATGCTCGTGTCTGCATTGCACACAAACCTAAAACCATGCCTTGCAGCACCAGCACAAAGCTACTGAGCACGATACCTACAGTACAGGCTGGGAGAGCCTCGTCGTTCTATGCCCGTATCTGCACCACACACAGACCTAAGACTATGCCCACAGCACCAATGCGCCGCCACTGAGCACGGTACCTGCAGTACAGGCTGGGAGTGCTTGGAGGGTCGGGGAGGCGAGCCCTTAGGAGTGGACGTGTGACTCAACGAGTCCACGAGGCGAGGAGTGTCCCAAGACGCAGGCTCTGACGACGTTGGTGCTCCAAAAATCTGACGCACAACACAGCAGTGAGCGGCTACAAGCTTCGCATGCGATAGCCTATGATTAATTTGAATAATTTATTTTTTTTTCTTAACGCCGGCATTACGTACATAAACAAGGAAAGAAGAGAAACGAATGGCAAAAAATCTACACAATAGCAAAATGAAATCTTACAGCAGAAGAGAACAATAATCAAATCCCTTCCAATTTAACACCTTAGCAAAAATCACTGTCAGATATCTTTTATTCACAGCTCACTGCCTCTCACTCATTCCTGATTCACATTGCCACTAGTTTATTCTGCTGTTTTTGTGATCAGAACAATATGCATTTTTCTCTTTGTGCAAGCAAAAAAATGTAAAATTTCACAAGCGAGTAATAAAGAATAACATCAAACAATTATAATCCACAAAATATAAATGCTTCATAGTTCTTGAAAAGGGAACTAAATCTTCGTGCACTCCTCAAAGATAAATTTCCTTCCAACGTACGAGTACGAGCAGTGAACCCTTCCATGGAGCTCGATGGTGACTTAAGGGTCAAAAGCCAATGGTAAAATAAAAAATTCAACTCCCAGTCAATATCTAGTTTTTGGAACTGACCACTCAAAAATTATTTTGACCCTTGTTCTACGCTCGTCCATTTCCGCAAAACTCATCTATATGCCTGAACTGAAAAGAGCTGAACCCGATTTTCCCTTATAAATAACATCTGAGAAACCCAACTCGGAATGCTACAAAAGAATCTCAACGCGTCACTGCTAAACAAAAGCAACCGCTTAACCAAACAAGAATGCAACTACAGCGCACCTTATCGTAATGCTCGATGAGGATCTCGACCACGATGTTGCAAAACTTGATGTCCATGATGGCGGCGACGGTCTCCTCCTCAGGTCGCAGCAAGGTGGGCCCGAAGCACACACCCAAGTTGCTCACGGTCATGAGGTTCGTCTCACTGAGCCGCGCCACTCTGCCAGAGTAAAAATAACGTGTTGGCAGCGCTGTGGTGTCGTTTAATGCATGCAGTTAAGTGCTATTGTGTGAACAGTTCACCATGATGCTGCTCATGGATGTATTGAATGTATTGTGTTGAAGCTATGGGAGTTGTGGGATGGTGGCATTAATGAATGGATTTCATACGTTCCATCACCAGTGACAGTGCCACACGAGCAATCATCATCTGCCATGAAAAGCTCTATTTTACGTGAGAAAATCATTCAGAAATAAGTACACTCAAAGGCCAAATAGCGAGGGCCATAAAAATAAATTCCATGATTTAATAGAAAGTGAGAACTAGTAAGAATTTAATTAGAACGCAATACATATAGTAAAGACAAGCTCACAATTAAATAGAAATATACACGAATAAATAAGGCATTATTAGGTGGTGTATAAATCATACATGCATTTGGATAGGGAATTTCACACGATGATAGAATGCTAAAAAGCATAACATGCTCACGACCGCAGCGTGAAGGGAGGTCTCAGAACACAAACTATCGCATCAACATACCTAGACAATCCAGTCTACACTCATAGAAAAAGTTCTTCGATGCTCAGGCGTGTACTAACTTTCTCAAGTTACATAGAGCATCCCTGAACTTCCACAAGTAATCAGCTTGCATCGGCAAAAACAAAACTCTACCGTAAAGAGAAAGACAGCGGAGCAAAAGCCAGCCATGGTTGAGCGTAGGTTAAGACTCACTTGCAGAGGTGGTGGATGAGCTTTTCAAGGACAATCCTGTTGTCGTTGGGCAGCCTGTGCACCAGGTCCTGTATTGCTGCAACCCGCGGCGCCAGGCGGTCTTGTTCTGCGCAACACAACGCATTTCAATCGCACTTCATTGTTACGTATCCTCACATAGCAGCATTTTTTATGTCATAACTCATTCGATATCCCGTTTAGTTGTATAGGAATAACACAAAGGACAATTGGGCGCCGCACAGAATCATTTGAAATTACAAAGCATCATTTTATATCACAATTCATTATTTGACATCACTACATCATTTGAGATCACGAAAACACAACGCACCATTTGATATCACGATGCATCGTTTCACATTACAATGCATCATTTGCCACCACAATACACCATTTTATATCACAATTATATGACAACATCACGTATGGTTTGAATTTTACACTCCATCATTTGCGATCACAATTGATCTTTAGACAACACAAAATTTACACCAAAAAACACCATATGATTTGAAAACGATAGTATTTGATTTGAAAACAAGCTATAGAATTTTATATTATGTCAAAATAAAATCTGTTAAGCTACCATGTACGCTCACACAGCTATCATACAACACACCCATGACGGGTGCACAATTATCACACTACACACACATGCGCGCCAGGCGCGTCAGAACTCCGTGGATGCTGGCAGATTGCGTCGTAGGTACTTTGAGACATCGCATTTGGTCAATAGACAATAACTCCTCTTTGAAAATAGGTAATTATAAGGCAGAACAGACGTACTACACACAACACAAATAATTTTACTTCTGTGTTCTGTGTTACAAACATAATTATGCAAACCTCATAATTATGAGTTTTCACGCGTCACACAAATACTAGTACAGCTCTTAAAAATATCAATAATTAACACATGAAATAAAATAATACGTTCAAAATAACACAAGAAACGTAGCACTCACGTCGGGCAACGCGGCACTCACTAGCGGCAGTGATGAATTCAGCATGCAGCGCGTAGGTCATAAGCGGCTCAGGGAGGTTGCGGAAGTACTGCTTCACGGCCGAGGTGATGGTCTTAGTCTCCCACTCGGCGGGGTTCTTGAGGCAGAGCTTGGGGTAGCGCTGGGGGTCCAGGCCCTGCGCCAGCAGCTTGGATACCTTGCTGGACACGCCCACCAGCCGGTACAGCCCCTGGTCCTCCAGACCTGCAATTGATCGATTATGTTACTTTAAGCCTTCCTAACCGCTAAAAAAGCATTCCGAAGAGATGAAGGTGGCACCAACTGGTACAGCCCTTGGTCTTTCAGACCTGTATATTAGATTAGATATATTAGATGCTAATTTAAAAAGTTATACTACAAAAAAATTACAAAAGTTAATTTAAAAGTTACTAACTTAACGCCTTTGTTTGATACGCTACGTAAAAGGTCACACACCATACATCACACATCGCAAGTACATATACATCACGCAAAGTGTAAGCTTACAATTGAAGTTATCTTTTCAGGACGTGCTCAGTATTTGTTATTTTGCTTAAGAAAAGAATCAAGATTTAAAATAAGTAGATACTTGTCATTCCATTACCCAATTATGAAACTTTTATAAAAATTTTGAGACTATAATAACGCTATGAAAATATGAGGAACCACTTTCGTAATTTTTTAACAATAACCAGCAATCTCATGTCCCATGTGTCACAAAGAGACGGCTTGGACGAAAAGGGCTTCAATGATGTTGCAATCAAAACAAATACGTAAGACAAATTACGCAAAATAATGCTAAAAAACGCGCAAAAAGTCGTTTTCTCTAGATAATCCCTGAATCTCTCAGAAATCAATCACAACCAATACGAAAGATTTAATAAAATAATACAAAAAGTTGCATTCTCTAGATGATCCCTGAATCACTGGCAACCCGTACAAAATAAGAAACAAGACAGTGGTGTAGAAGTGGAAGGAGGGAGCTACGGACCTCTCTCTTCGAGGGCAGCGATGGCCCGCATGATGAAGGCGAGCCCGCACGCGTCCAGCTCGGTCTGGTCTTGTGCACCACCCACACGCGCTCCTGTGCCTCCGTACACTTGCACCAGGGACTGCACATGGCGTAGAACTATTTAGTGCAGCACACAACAATTGAGTGCAGCACACAACAGAGCAATATACTATACAGTTTAAAATAGAGCATTAACAGTGAAGAACGATACCGCGCAGTAAATTATAGTTCAATAACAGATGGTAAACTGGGAGCGAAATGTATTGACTACTGAACAAGCATGCTCAAAAAATCATCTGATAAAGTTTTCTATACAAGTAACGGTACTGTGAAGGCCTGCAGGAGAGAGATTGTTTCCATTAACTCTCTTTGGACTGATAGAAAATCTGTTCGTAATGTCAGAAAAAAATTAAGAACATGAGACTGTATTTTTTGGGGAAAAGGCATATCCTCAAGATAATTCTAATTGGGCACATGAGATTCAATTGTGGAGCAAAAGGAGTATCCTCATGCAAAACAAATTGGGCACATGAAATTAGAATTGAAGACAGGGCGCATCCTCAACGTAAAACAGAATGAGCACACAAAATTGAGGAAAACAAAAGGTATCCTCAATATAAAACATAACCAAGACATAGGACCGGAGTTACACTCACGGGCTCCTTGCCGTCCATGGCATCCATCCAGAGCTTGCGGTCCTCGTCACAGAGCGCCTGGAGCGTGTACACGACGCCCACCTTATCGCGGTCCTGCGCCGTGAGGTCAAAGCAGAAGCGCTTGTCAATGCTCTCAGACATGCGGCGCACGCACGTCTTCAGCATCAGGGTTTCCGTCGAAGTCTGGTGTTCAAGGATATTTCGTCAGTGCACACACTCAAGCGGATGGTTTCTTCAGCTCTCACAGCTGAAGAAACCAGCTCTTACATAAAGCAGATGGCTTGTTTTACTAGTTTATTGTTTTGCACAGGGAAATAGCTTATTAATATTTCAGCTGGAATACTACGTACTAGGGAATTTGTTCAGTTTTCACTGAAAGCAAATGACTTGTTTTACTGATTCGTTATGCAGATGAAGATAACGTAAGATACATTTTAACTGGTTTACTATGCGCGACGGAATTCGTTCAGAGCTTAACAGCTATATAATCAAGTAGGCAGATAGGATTTTTATACAATTTTAATACATAAGCGAGGGATTGTTTTTAATGCACAACTCGAAGCCAAGCTAACAAAGGCTTGAAGTGACCTCAGAGTTCACAGTTGGTCCATCAGTTAAAACAAGTACTGCCTAAAACTGATGTAGGTGAGACGAGCACTTCTAAAGCGTGGGTTGGCATAAAAAGTGCAGCAAATCAGAAATTTTGAAATACACTACGCACACATTTAAAGAGAGATCAGTACCATTGGAGATTGAATATGCATCAGGTAAGGTGAAGAGGACAAATATGAAATTCAACAAGGTGCCCCAAACAAAAAATAGGATACTGACATTTGCATTACAAATAGAAAAATTTCATACGAGAAACAAAACCTGTTTTATTATATATAAACAAGAGGCCGGCTATATTCTACAACTTTAAGAAGGTAATACAAAGTCGCAAAAGTCGTGTAACCATCAACCACCTACCATTTCTCACGTACGTGGGGTTTGCTTTGACGCTCACAATGAAGAAGCCAAACACTGAACAGTATGTACGTAACAAATTATCCTTTGGCCAAAATTTTAATTCAACATTTGTGGACAAAAATAATGATACTAGAAAGCAGTTAAAAAATACGCTGTCTTTTTCAGGGGAGATGTTTAACTGCAGCAAATTCACCCCTTCAACAAACCGAGAGGTGAAGATATACCAAAAAATTGGACTTTACCAATGAAAAATCGAAGGTATACGTATTGACATACTACACTGTCTCGTCAAACTATAAGTTGGTAGCCGGAGGTAGTAGCATATTCATCTCAAATAATAAATATGTACTCATTACGTAACAAAATTTTACCTCATTCGTATCCAGAGGCAAGAGCAAGAGCAAAAATTACACATAGGAGAACTGTGAAATAAATTTCGTGGCACTGAGTTCGAAGCAAGCAGAGATGGAACGTCATGCGAGGCGAGCCTCTTGGCAGAGGATGTGAAGGCACACCAAGGTCCTCTAGTGGAGCGCATAAGACTAAGTCAAATCGGAGGAATGCACTAACTAGAGTCACCAGATTCGCCATTGTTCCAGCCAAAGTTCTCAAATTTGATGAGGTATAATTCGAGAATAGTGTCCAAACAAATTCGCGAACAGTGCGGCGCCCTGACAAATTCGAGAATAGTGTCCGAACAAAGGCCAGTATGACAACCCTGGTGCCAGCACAAACGTGGAGCTACAGCAGTGCCACAGACACACTGTACTAAGTGCACTCACTCAAAGTAAGCAACTGTGCAGTGCAACGTTGGTGCTGACGCGCCAAGAATTTGTTGAAAGGAAGTAACTTGGCTACGTTGAGTCGACGGAGGCCAAAATGCCGGAGACAAACAACATAAGTGGGCAGTGCGTTGAGCCAGGCAGAGCAGAGACCACGTAACAAGCATAAACAGAAAGTAGAACAAACCTCGCGGCCGGCAGCAGCAGGAGGAGAAGGAGGAGTGGTAGGAGAAGAAGAGAGCCCTCACAGCCTACAGCCGAGGGGTGACAGGGAGGGAGAGGGATGAGGGACGCACGGCTCACTTAACACGGCACAAATAAATGCCACCGGCACCTGTAGTGGGGGTAGTATCGGTAGTACAACTCACGATTTTCTGTTGTACTTGGTTGTAGGGAATCATGGTGAAGATACGACTCTCCTTCTGGTACTGACAATAATGTTTCGTCCAAGTCGTGCCGAAAGCCTCTGCAAAACGCCGAGTTAAATGTAAGTGAGTGATCTTCGTTGAGGTGAGCGTCGCACTCTGCATGGAGTACCAACGTGTCCTCACACAGCGAAGCAAACAGCACAAATAGCGTCACGCAACGAAGCACACGAAAGCGTTGCTTGTTGGTTTTCTTTGAACGCACTATATTTATACCTTTAACTTTGTGTGAAGATCCTTATCAAAGTATAATTTCAAGTACACCGGAGATCTGGAGTCTACAGTTTACTACGTAAATGGAAAGAAGCAAAGGTCGCATTTACAATATACTGTACACTAGTTTATATTCATTGAAAGTTCAATCTTAAAAGACATCCGATTCCTATTTTGAGTATAGAATGTTCTTAGATCTAATGACAAGAATCATATTAATACAATTTGACTCAAAAACTCAACACTAAGACATTCACACAAACAAATATAATTGATATGATATTCAGAAATCTGTTTATTTAGGAACTTAAGAACACTTACTCTTTTCCATGAGAAATAAATAGCCTTGGCGGGTATACATCCTATCCATACTTCCAGGGTCGGAATTCTTCTGTAAAAAAAAGAGATGAGTTATATTATATGAACTATCACAACTGAGAACTGTGAGCAACACATAGATTAATCACTGAGCTTTCTTCCTATCCTCAAACTCAGCCCACAACCTCAACGCAAAATTATTTCATTCTTCACTAGGCTGTACTTCAATACAATGCATTGTACAAACAGAAACAACCAAAATAGACGGGACCTGAGAGGATCGTTAGTACCTAGTTTTAGGTGCTGCTGAGTTATACTTAATGCACCTCAGTATAGCGCTCACGTACATTGTTGTAAGGTTGAATTCCCTGCGCAGTTGAATAAAATTTCATAATTCATGCAATGAGGTCTCTACACTTAGGTCCCTCAAATTAAGAATGTTATCTCACCGTTCTGATTGATGTTCTTGGTATGCTCAGTTTTTTTTTGAGCCAAGTATACTAGGATTAATTAAGCATTCTTTTAATGAGGAAGCCTATTGGAATTGTTTCATGTATTCAACGCCAACTCAATTTAACTGGAATCAAAGTGAAGACATATGCTTCTTTCACACTCAAGCACAGAAATAGACAGAAAGAAAGAACGATCGTGTACGGTGGAGGAGGAAAAAACAAGAACAAAAGATGAGCAAAGAAGTTTAAAGCAGTGCAGAAGTATATATGAATAAAGGAGAAAACTAAAGGCACAGAACAGGGATTGGATATTGTAACAGGTGATACTAGAAGAAGGAGCGCAGGAGGAAGAGAAGGAGCGCAGGAGGAAGAGAAGGAGAGCAGGAGGAAGAGAAGGAGCGCAGGAGGAAGAGAAGGAGCGCAGGAGGAAGAGAAGGAGCGCAGGAGGAAGAGAAGGAGCGCAGGAGGAAGAGAAGGAGCGCAGGAGGAAGAGAAGGAGCGCAGGAGTAAGAGAAGGAGCGCAGGAGGAAGAGAAGGAGCGCAGGAGGAAGAGAAGGAGAGCAGGAGGAAGAGAAGGAGAGCAGGAGGAAGAGAAGGAGCGCAGGAGGAAGAGAAGGAGCGCAGGAGGAAGAGAAGGAGCGCAGGAGGAAGAGAAGGAGCGCAGGAGGAAGAGAAGGAGCGCAGGAGGAAGAGAAGGAGCGCAGGAGTAAGAGAAGGAGCGCAGGAGGAAGAGAAGGAGCGCAGGAGGAAGAGAAGGAGAGCAGGAGGAAGAGAAGGAGAGCAGGAGGAAGAGAAGGAGCGCAGGAGGAAGAGAAGGAGCGCAGGAGGAAGAGAAGGAGCGCAGGAGGAAGAGAAGGAGCGCAGGAGGAAGAGAAGGAGCGCAGGAGGAAGAGAAGGAGCGCAGGAGTAAGAGAAGGAGCGCAGGAGGAAGAGAAGGAGCGCAGGAGGAAGAGAAGGAGAGCAGGAGGAAGAGAAGGAGCGCAGGAGGAAGAGAAGGAGAGCAGGAGGAAGAGAAGGAGCGCAGGAGGAAGAGAAGGAGAGCAGGAGGAAGAGAAGGAGCGCAGGAGGAAGAGAAGGAGCGCAGGAGGAAGAGAAGGAGCGCAGGAGGAAGAGAAGGAGAGCAGGAGGAAGAGAAGGAGCGCAGGAGGAAGAGAAGGAGCGCAGGAGGAAGAGAAGGAGCGCAGGAGGAAGAGAAGGAGCGCAGGAGGAAGAGAAGGAGCGCAGGAGAAAGAGAAGGAGCGCAGGAGTAAGAGAAGGAGCGCAGGAGGAAGAGAAGGAGCGCAGGAGTAAGAGAAGGAGCGCAGGAGGAAGAGAAGGAGCGCAGGAGGAAGAGAAGGAGCGCAGGAGTAAGAGAAGGAGCGCAGGAGGAAGAGAAGGAGCGCAGGAGGAAGAGAAGGAGCGCAGGAGTAAGAGAAGGAGCGCAGGAGGAAGAGAAGGAGCGCAGGAGGAAGAGAAGGAGCGCAGGAGGAAGAGAAGGAGCGCAGGAGGAAGAGAAGGAGCGCAGGAGAAAGAGAAGGAGCGCAGGAGTAAGAGAAGGAGCGCAGGAGGAAGAGAAGGAGCGCAGGAGTAAGAGAAGGAGCGCAGGAGGAAGAGAAGGAGCGCAGGAGTAAGAGAAGGAGCGCAGGAGGAAGAGAAGGAGCGCAGGAGGAAGAGAAGGAGCGCAGGAGGAAGAGAAGGAGCGCAGGAGGAAGAGAAGGAGCGCAGGAGAAAGAGAAGGAGCGCAGGAGTAAGAGAAGGAGCGCAGGAGGAAGAGAAGGAGCGCAGGAGTAAGAGAAGGAGCGCAGGAGGAAGAGAAGGAGCGCAGGAGGAAGAGAAGGAGAGCAGGAGGAAGAGAAGGAGCGCAGGAGGAAGAGAAGGAGCGCAGGAGTAAGAGAAGGAGCGCAGGAGGAAGAGAAGGAGCGCAGGAGGAAGAGAAGGAGCGCAGGAGGAAGAGAAGGAGCGCAGGAGGAAGAGAAGGAGCGCAGGAGTAAGAGAAGGAGCGCAGGAGGAAGAGAAGGAGCGCAGGAGGAAGAGAAGGAGCGCAGGAGGAAGAGAAGGAGCGCAGGAGGAAGAGAAGGAGCGCAGGAGGAAGAGAAGGAGCGCAGGAGGAAGAGAAGGAGAGCAGGAGGAAGAGAAGGAGCGCAGGAGAAAGAGAAGGAGCGCAGGAGAAAGAGAAGGAGCGCAGGAGAAAGAGAAGGAGCGCAGGAGTAAGAGAAGGAGCGCAGGAGGAAGAGAAGGAGCGCAGGAGTAAGAGAAGGAGCGCAGGAGGAAGAGAAGGAGCGCAGGAGGAAGAGAAGGAGAGCAGGAGGAAGAGAAGGAGCGCAGGAGGAAGAGAAGGAGCGCAGGAGTAAGAGAAGGAGCGCAGGAGGAAGAGAAGGAGCGCAGGAGGAAGAGAAGGAGCGCAGGAGGAAGAGAAGGAGCGCAGGAGGAAGAGAAGGAGCGCAGGAGTAAGAGAAGGAGCGCAGGAGGAAGAGAAGGAGCGCAGGAGGAAGAGAAGGAGCGCAGGAGGAAGAGAAGGAGCGCAGGAGGAAGAGAAGGAGCGCAGGAGGAAGAGAAGGAGCGCAGGAGGAAGAGAAGGAGAGCAGGAGGAAGAGAAGGAGCGCAGGAGGAAGAGAAGGAGCGCAGGAGTAAGAGAAGGAGCGCAGGAGGAAGAGAAGGAGCGCAGGAGGAAGAGAAGGAGCGCAGGAGTAAGAGAAGGAGAGCAGGAGGAAGAGAAGGAGCGCAGGAGGAAGAGAAGGAGCGCAGGAGGAAGAGAAGGAGCGCAGGAGTAAGAGAAGGAGCGCAGGAGGAAGAGAAGGAGCGCAGGAGTAAGAGAAGGAGCGCAGGAGGAAGAGAAGGAGCGCAGGAGGAAGAGAAGGAGAGCAGGAGGAAGAGAAGGAGCGCAGGAGGAAGAGAAGGAGCGCAGGAGTAAGAGAAGGAGAGCAGGAGGAAGAGAAGGAGCGCAGGAGTAAGAGAAGGAGCGCAGGAGGAAGAGAAGGAGCGCAGGAGGAAGAGAAGGAGCGCAGGAGGAAGAGAAGGAGCGCAGGAGGAAGAGAAGGAGCACAGGAGGAAGAGAAGGAGCGCAGGAGGAAGAGAAGGAGAGCAGGAGGAAGAGAAGGAGAGCAGGAGGAAGAGAAGGAGAGCAGGAGGAAGAGAAGGAGAGCAGGAGGAAGAGAAGGAGCGCAGGAGGAAGAGAAGGAGAGCAGGAGGAAGAGAAGGAGCGCAGGAGGAAGAGAAGGAGCGCAGGAGGAAGAGAAGGAGCGC
This sequence comes from Morinoia aosen, assembly GCA_030386875.1. NCBI lineage: Eukaryota > Metazoa > Arthropoda > Malacostraca > Amphipoda > Talitridae > Morinoia > Morinoia aosen. The sequence goes on along the minus strand of CM059559.1, from coordinate 15,529,027 downwards.
AGGAGGAAGAGAAGGAGCGCAGGAGGAAGAGAAGGAGAGCAGGAGGAAGAGAAGGAGAGCAGGAGGAAGAGAAGGAGCGCAGGAGTAAGAGAAGGAGAGCAGGAGGAAGAGAAGGAGCGCAGGAGAAAGAGAAGGAGCGCAGGAGGAAGAGAAGGAGCGCAGGAGGAAGAGAAGGAGAGCAGGAGGAAGAGAAGGAGCGCAGGAGGAAGAGAAGGAGCGCAGGAGGAAGAGAAGGAGCGCAGGAGGAAGAGAAGGAGCGCAGGAGGAAGAGAAGGAGCGCAGGAGGAAGAGAAGGAGCGCAGGAGAAAGAGAAGGAGCGCAGGAGTAAGAGAAGGAGCGCAGGAGTAAGAGAAGGAGCGCAGGAGGAAGAGAAGGAGCGCAGGAGGAAGAGAAGGAGCACAGGAGGAAGAGAAGGAGCGCAGGAGGAAGAGAAGGAGAGCAGGAGGAAGAGAAGGAGAGCAGGAGGAAGAGAAGGAGCGCAGGAGGAAGAGAAGGAGCGCAGGACGAAGAGAAGGAGCGCAGGAGGAAGAGAAGGAGCGCAGGAGGAAGAGAAGGAGCGCAGGAGGAAGAGAAGGAGAGCAGGAGGAAGAGAAGGAGAGCAGGAGGAAGAGAAGGAGCGCAGGAGGAAGAGAAGGAGAGCAGGAGGAAGAGAAGGAGCGCAGGAGGAAGAGAAGGAGCGCAGGAGGAAGAGAAGGAGCGCAGGAGGAAGAGAAGGAGCGCAGGAGTAAGAGAAGGAGCGCAGGAGGAAGAGAAGGAGCGCAGGAGGAAGAGAAGGAGCGCAGGAGGAAGAGAAGGAGCGCAGGAGGAAGAGAAGGAGCGCAGGAGGAAGAGAAGGAGAGCAGGAGGAAGAGAAGGAGCGCAGGAGGAAGAGAAGGAGCGCAGGAGGAAGAGAAGGAGCGCAGGAGGAAGAGAAGGAGAGCAGGAGGAAGAGAAGGAGTGCAGGAGGAAGAGAAGGAGCGCAGGAGGAAGAGAAGGAGCGCAGGAGGAAGAGAAGGAGCGCAGGAGGAAGAGAAGGAGAGCAGGAGGAAGAGAAGGAGCGCAGGAGGAAGAGAAGGAGCGCAGGAGGAAGAGAAGGAGCGCAGGAGGAAGAGAAGGAGCGCAGGAGGAAGAGAAGGAGAGCAGGAGGAAGAGAAGGAGCGCAGGAGGAAGAGAAGGAGCGCAGGAGGAAGAGAAGGAGAGCAGGAGGAAGAGAAAGAACACGCTGGTCTCACCTCGAGCATCTTGTTCTTGAGTTGCACAGCCTCCTGGCGAGTAGACATGAAGTTCTCTCGAGTCTGCCCACAACACAACACTCGTTGAGTCTAGTCCAAAGGACCGCATTGGGTGTTATAACTTACATCTCATCTGTCAGGCACCTTTCCTCCAGTAAGCACTAGAATGAGAGCAAATTACAATGCAATGCAAAGATATCCGCATTCTTTGTAATAACACGACAGGTTTTCAGCACTTCATCTCAATTGGAAAAATCTCAACATGATTTATTGTGAGGTGCCAAAAGCAAGGGAGAATTCATACAGAACACCAAGTAATTCTAAATAAGGAAAAAAGATGTGCAAAGAGCTATTCGCAAAGCGCATTAGCGCTTTTCATGATGTGGGTCTTCCAAAAAGAATCAGCTACTTTATTCATCAGCTAGTATGAGTTCTGCAAGCGTTATACGACAGGACACATAATAACCATGCATGCATGAAGACTCTCTCGCAAGCTGAAGATAAAGGGAAATAAAATCTTCAAGGATAACTTCACGTTAACCATAACACCTTGACTGCGACGTGAGCCACCGGTAGACACAGAAGGGATTTTTATACCGCTACTGACCGACGAGTTCATTAGCTCAATTTTCATGAATACTCTTAACTAAATGAAGGCTCGAGCCCGTTAATGTTTGCTATTTTCAAATTGCTTTTCATAATTGACTTTAAATTTGAGTTCAATATTGAACTTCAGTTTTACTTGCAGCAGTCAAAGTGTTAAACGCGCGCCCATGACAGGACAGATAACAACCACGTCGTGGCAACAAAAACTCTCTCGCGAGTTGAAGTTGAAGGGAAATACAAATTCTAAAAACTTCACGTTAACTTCAAACGCGTGCCATGACAGTACAGAAGTTGAATCTCGCGAGTTTAAGATGAAGGGAAACTAAAACTTCATGGATAACTTCCACGAAGGCCACTCACCCGCTGGAGTCGCACTTGCAGGTCTCTGAGGTAGGGGCTGCAGTCATTGAACACTTCGTGCCCTTGGTGGTAAAACGTGAGCCAACTGTACATGTAGCTCAGCAACTGCACACCGGGTGTACATTTATGAATCGAGGCTTAATTCGACATGTTTACAGGTATCACATGAATGCTGGTTTTATAACAGTGAATGATATCTGGGTATTCCTGAACCGTGTAAAACAATGAATAAAATTTAATCTTAAAAAAATCATTCGATTAGATTAGATGTTAGTTTATGCCTCCCTAACTGCCAAAAAACGCGTTCCAAAGAGAGGGAGGAGGAAGGCACCATTAAGTATGAAGATAAAAGAACGTGGAATCTATGCAGAAAGGGCATAGAAACAGTAATTTAAGAGAAAAGTTCACGAAACGAGACTAAGGTCGAAAAAGAACGTAGTAGGTGCTGAAAAACGCGACAGCAGTGAACCGAAAAAGGTGGTCCTCAACACTAAAAAACCAAAAACATTTTATTTCAACAAAAAGAAGGCCTACCCAACTCTCAGCTCGGGCCTTCACACATTTTCCCCCTGGGAGCGCTAATTCCCTTAGATACAATAGTTGTACCCCCCTGAGGGGTCGTAGATATCAATAACTAAAATTTAAATTGGAAAAAAACATCTGATGCATCAACATAAAAACATCTGATGCATCAACATTTTAAATCCACATAACTTGACAAATTCCCAGTCTGAGAGGGCAACCTCACGTTAGAAATTAACGTTCGATGGCTCGTGAGATTAAAACTGTGCTAGGGTTAACACGTGGCTTGTGATACAATCCATCTAGGGGTTGTATCACAAAACTAAAGTTATCAGAAGAGAGGAAGGAGGAAGGCACCATTTCCAATGGAGTTAAGGGGAACGCAAATACGACTCATCAATGGGTCGTAATTAAAACATAGTATTAGCATGGATGCCGCCCTCGGCTTGTGGCGCAAGCCGCGAAAGTACTCACAGTCTCTACAAATTCGAACTTCTTGCGCTCCTGCACCTCCTGCAGCAGGAACGCGTACTCCAGGGACGCCTGAGCGAAAAAGCGTTGCTCCATCTCCACGCTGGCGTCCGCCTGCACAAACATGACAGGCATCAGGCGAGATGGCCAGACGACTTTCAAATCAAACTTGAAAATGTACGCCTTACAACTTTCAAACCAAACATTTCAAACATGTAAGCCTGATAACTATCAAATAAAATATTAAAAATGCACAACAGCGCAGGGTCGCCACATTGGCTTACCAACCAAAGTTCTCAAATTATCATTTTTAATTAAATTTTACCATAGAATCCATAAATTCAATAGCCTCGTCACAGCTGACGACGGTCAGTAATCACTGGACAACCCCTTCAGAGTCTAGACTCGTGTGGCAAAAGAAACAATAGAGCAACAATTATCCCGGGACACGACTGTGACATCACTCATATACACCGGTGACGCTCCAGCCACGAGACTGCGTGTTCACGACTGTCACTGGACAACCCCTTCTAAGACTCGAGCCTCTCACGTGGCAGAAAAAATAATGGAGCAACAATTGTTCCCGGGCATGACTGTGATGTCACTTATGCATTGTTTACGCGCCAGCTACGAGACTGTGCTTGTGTGAAGGTGTTGAGTGCGGGTGACGTTACTTCGCGAGGCGGCGGTAAAATGCCCCCATGTCGAGGAATGTTGGATTCTGTCGTGCGTGAGCACTGTTACTCCATAGTAGAGGATTGGTTGACTATAAATTAGTTTTAGCCTCTCTTTGCAAAACAAAGATGTTCATAGAGAGGAAAGATGAAAATGCCATCTAGTACGGATTAAAGGGAACGTGGAATCTACGCACAATGGTTGTCCCGCAAAGGATCCCATGGGCATAGAACCAGTAAAATAAGAAGCAAGGTTATGAAACAAGATTAAAAGTTGAAGAAGAAAGTCAGAGGTGCTGAAAAACAGAATAGCAGTAAACCGAAAAAAGATGGTCCTTAACAAAATAGTAAAAAATTAATTTCAATAAAAAAAGGCCTACCTAACTCTCAGCTAAGGACATCTAAGTGTCCCTCTGGGATCCATACTAGAGGTTGCGTCAACGTACAACACGAGTGCACCAACGTGTTTGCCATATTTGATGGCCATTATTCCCTTGAGCACCAACGCGTATTTGCCAGATTACAATTACAATTATGAGTGTAGGAGCGTGCAATGCGCGTTCCGCTAAGTGCAGTGCCTGTGCCAGATTCCAATGTATGCCAGAGCCAGTGTGCAGAGCGTGTGCCTGCCAGAGCGTGCAGAGAGTGTGCCAGCGTGCAGAGCGTGTGCCAGAGCGTGCAGAGCGTGTGCCAGAGCGTGCAGAGCGTGTGCCAGAGCGTGTGCCAGAGCGTGTGCAGAGCGTGTGCCAGAGCGTGTGCCAGAGCGTGTGCAGAGCGTGTGCAGAGCGTGTGCAGAGCGTGTGCAGAGCGTGTGCAGAGCGTGTGCAGAGCGTGTGCAGAGCGTGTGCCAGAGCGTGTGCCAGAGCGTGTGCCAGAGCGTGTGCAGAGCGTGTGCCAGAGCGTGTGCCAGAGCGTGTGCCAGAGCGTGTGCAGAGCGTGTGCAGAGCGTGTGCAGAGCGTGTGCAGAGCGTGTGCAGAGCGTGTGCAGAGCGTGTGCCAGAGCGTGTGCCAGAGCGTGTGCAGAGCGTGTGCCAGAGCGTGTGCCAGAGCGTGTGCCAGAGCGTGTGCAGAGCGTGTTCCAGAGCACGAGGCCGCAGCACCAGGACCACGTCCCACACGCGAGCTGCGGACTGTGATCAATAAAGCTGCGGAGGGCAAGGGAGGGAGGCTCGGCTTGCGATAGCTGCCATCACGATAGCAGGCACTGCTGTCAGCACTGGCACTGCTGTCAACACTGGCACTGCTGCCAGCACTGGCACTGCTGCCAGCACTGGCACTGCTGCCAGCACTGGCACTGCTGCCAGCACTGGCACTGCTGCCAGCTCGGGCACTGCTGTCAGCACTGGCACTGCTGTCAGCACTGACACTGCTGTCAGCACGGGCACTGCTGTCAGCACTGGCACTGCTGTCAGCACTGACACTGCTGTCAGCACGGGCACTGCTGTCAGCACTGGCACTGCTGTCAGCACTGGAACTGCTGTCAGCACTGGCACTGCTGTCAGCACTGGCACTGCTGTCAGCACTGGCACTGCTGTCAGCACTGACACTGCTGTCAGCACTGACACTGCTGTCAGCACTGACACTGCTGTCAGCACTGACACTGCTGTCAGCACTGACCCTGCTGTCAGCACTGGCACTTCTGTTAAACACTCACACTTCTGCTACGCACTGACACTTCTGCTAAGCACTGACACATCTGCTAAGCACTGACACACTGTTAAGCACTGACACTTCTGCTAAGCATTGACACTTCTGCAAAGCACTGACACTTCTGCTAAGCACTGACACTTCTGCTAAGCACTGACACTTCTGCTAAGCACTGACACTTCTGCTAAGCACTGACACATCTGCTAAGCACTGACACACTGTTAAGCACTGACACTTCTGCTAAGCATTGACACTTCTGTTAAGCTCCGACACTTCTGTTAAGCTCCGACACTTTAGCTAAGCACTGATACTTTAGCTAAGCACTGATATTTCTGTTAAGCACTGACACTTCTGTTAAGCTCCGACACTTCTGTTAAGCTCCGACACTTCTGTTAAGCTCCGACACTTCTGTTAAGCTCCGACACTTCTGTTAAGCTCCGACACTTCAGCTAAGCACTGACACTTCTGCCAGCCCCGACACTTGTCAGTATTAGCAAAATTGTCCTCACTGGCACTGCGGTCATCACAGGGACTGCTTTCTGCAAGTACTAGCGCTGTTGCCAGCATTGGCACAGCTACCAGCAGATTAGATTAGATGTTAGTTTAAGCCTCCCTACCACAACAAAGGCGTTCCAAAGAGAGGAAGGAGAAAAACACCATTGAGTATGAAGTTAAGAGAACGCGGTTTCTATGGAGAAAGTACATAGAAACATCGAGTTCAGAAAGGAGTTTTTGAAACAAACTGAAATTTGAAGAAGAAAGTACTAGGTGCTGAAAAACAGGGCAGTAGTGAATCGAAAAAGGTGGTCCTTAACATAAAAAAAGTTTATTTCACCAAAAAAAAGGCCTCCCTAACTCTGAGCTAGAGCCCTCACACATTTTCCCCATGGGAGCGCTAATTCCCATAGATACAATAGTTGTATCCTCCTGAGAGGTGCCTTTGGTAAAAATAAATAAGACAGGACAGCAGTGAACCGAAAAAGACGGTCCATAACATAAAAAAATATTCTATTTCAACAAAAGGTAGGCCTACCTAACATTTTTCTCAGGACCTCACATATTCCTCCCAGGAGAGCTAATTCCCACAAATACAGAAGTTGCATCCTCCTGAGGGGCACAGATACCAGCAATGACATAGCCGGCAGTTCAGTCATTTTTGGCACTGCTACCAGGACGAGAACCATGCCATCAGTACAGCAATGCCTTTTCAACATAGCAGCGCAACGTTACGAAAAAACAACACAACTGACAAATAATTAAAGAAATTATTCTGCTAGGATCCGGAACGCGTACTCAGTCAGATGATGTATAAGATTATAAGATTATAAGTTAGTTTACGCCTCCCTAACCGCTGCAAAAATAGAGCGTATCGAAGAGAGGAAGGAGGAAGGCACCATTTAGTATGGAGATAAGAAAATGAGGAATCTATGCAGAAAGGGCATAGAAACAGTAAGATGAGAAAGAAGTTCATGAATTAAGATAAAAGTTGAAGAAGAAAGTCAGAGGTGCTGAAAAACAGGACAGCAGTGAACCGAAAAAAGATGGTCCGTAACAAAACAAAACCCTATTCTATTTCAACAAAAAGAAAGTCTACCTAACCTTTAGCTCGGGCCCTCACATAGTTCCCCTGGGAGCGCTAATTCCCTTAGATACAATACCTGTATCCCCCTGAGGGGAGTCAGATGATGTTCAAACAACTAAGATAGCTCGACCCAAACTATATCTGATGGCACACGACAACACAAGTTCTAAGCTATCCAAATCACGAGCTTTCCTGAATGACGCCTCGATCGCCGTCTTTAAAAATTTAGTATGAATTAAAACATTTCCCAACTCTAAAACCAAAACGCTGAACAGTGACTCACTAGCATGGCCACTGAACCTGACGCGCAAAGCTGAGAAGCATCTCTAAGATTGGGACTATGACAGTAAAAGGCACTAGAATACTGATTCAAGAGGCGCTCATGACTCTCACGTAGCACATAAAACGCTGGGCAACCAAGATACCTGAAAGAAAAACTCTCCTCATCGCGACCACCGGAGAACAGCAGGGTTTGAGGCATCAATAACAGTATCGGATTTCTCATCGAACCTCGATCAGTCCAGCAGAGCTCATTTATGGCTACGAAAAATGCGTCGTCTAGACTGTTCAACAACAACAAAATTTCATGTGCAACTCGAAAAAACTCTCTAGAGCAAGTAGCACGAAATTAACTGGAGCCTTGCACCGAAGCTGGCTAAAATGTTACTGTGCAACTTGAAGAAAACTTTCTCTCATGAGCAAGTAGGAGGAAATTAACAGGAGGCTATAGGCAGTGGCCCGCGAGCAGAGGGACAAGAAAGGCAAGCCTCGGCTGCTATATAGCAAACGGCAGCAGCAGCAGAAGCGGCTGCGGTGGCAGCGGGAGTGAGAGGAGCCGGCGATCAATAGCCGCGCAGAGCAAACCTTTCAAGAGCCCCGCACCCGAGCCTTCCACGGCTCGCCCACTACCTTCTCGTGTTTCCACGTCCAAAATCCAATATCGACGAAAAATATAACATTCCCACGCTCCGCATGAACACGGAGTTGTTTCACAAATAATCTTTCGCGTTTCCACGTCCAAAATCGACAAAAACTGTTACATTACCGAACATTTCCACTCTCGACATGAATACGGAATTCTTTCCCGAGCTATCTTTTGCGTTTCGTCGAAAATCCAATATCGACGAAAAATACAACATTCCCCCTCTTCCCATGAATACGAAATTCTTTCACACGTTATGCGCAACGTAAACGAGTAGACCAGTTTTCACTAGGAAAAAGGGGTTAAGAGGTATTAGATTAGATAAATTTACTTAGAGACTTCAAGCCAAGGCTACGAAACGGTCTCGGTCGTGACATTTAGTGCAGATGTCGACATCTCAGACGAGTCAGGCCATGTCACACAGAGCACGACTCCGTATGTTGACAAATCTTGACCTGAGATCTTCACGAGAACTAATTCAGAAGTCACAACGATATTTTCAAAAAACATTTACTTTTTAACTTTTCGAAAAGTATGTTCTTTGAAACACATAACAAACGTACAGTACGTGAAGCTAACAAAATGGGGATGGAAGACTATAAAATGCTAAGACGTTACGAAATAGTCCAATTTCTTCACGTGTAAGTTTTTCAGGAATGCTCCTGGCATTTTTGTACTAAAACACAGCAATTCATTAAGATCTATATTTCTGTCTATGTCGTAAGACTGAAAAGTTAGAAAAGGAAAAAAATGCTACAACGTTACAAGATCGTAGCACTACACTTGGCAAATAAATGCTATTGATATTTCAGTGAAATCTCAGTAAAAAGTAACGAAAAAGCACGCGCTTGAAATTTTATTCACTTGTTTTACCAAGCGTAGGAAAGGGTGAATTTATCAGAATAAGCAAGTGGTCTGCATGAATCGTAAATTTACTAAAATTAAAAGTCTTAGGAAATGAATCCTTTAAGAGGAAAACGTTTCAGTGTCCAACTCCACTAAGTTCAGGGAAGATCAATACATTTCTGAAATAACAAATCAAACGACAAAATAAGTGATATTAAAAATAATATATCAAGAAAGCTAATGCTGACCAAGTGTAATAAACCGGTTATTATATATTGGCTACTTGCAAGCAAGATGAGCCGTCCTCATTCAGGCTGGGTTATCGCTTGAAAATATGTCAAGACTCTGAAATCGTCAGATAATTCGGGGTTGAAGCTGAATCTAGCACATTATAATCGGTAGCAGATATGACAAAGTTGCATGTTTTCATAACGATTGCTTTAGTATTGAATGAGATGAGAGAGATAGCTGAGCTGTTGTCCAGGGCGCTCCGCCACCGATATAAAAGTTTTGTGACGTCATGCCGACATCTGACGCTGGTTATTATTATTATTATTATTATTATTATTTTTATTATTATTATTATAATTATTATTATTATTATATAAGAAAGTTTTAGCCTCCCTTAATTACACGACAAAGATGTTCTAAGAGAGGAAGGAGGAAGGCACCATTTAGTATGAAGTTGAGGGAACGCGGAATCTATGCACAAGGTGCACAGAAACAGGAAGCTAAGAAAGAAGTTCATGAAACAAGAAAAAGTTGAAGAAGAAAGTGGTAGGTGCTGAAAAACAGGACAGCAGTGAACCGAAAAAAGATGTTCCGTAACAAAACAAAAACCTATTCTATTTCAACAAAAGGAAGCCTACCTAACCTTTAGCTCAGGCCCTCACTAAGTCCCCCTGGGAGCGCTAATTCCCATAGACGCAATACTTGTATCGCCCTGAGGGGCCATCTGACGCTGGGCACTGCACACAACTGTAATAGTAAAACAGAAAGGCTCACAACGTAATGGGACGCGTAAAGGATGCAACCTTGAAATTTTTCATAAGAATGAGCCGTAACTTAAAATTCTGATAACATTTTGCGCGCAGTAATTTTTGTTTACTCAACAATTTACCAGAAGGGGCTCCGAAATTCGGAAATAAGCAACAGAACTGGTCTTCATTGTATTCTGCAACAGCCTGCAACGTGCCTTCGATAGAAATATTTTAATTTGCGAATTAATGACGCCAAACGGAAACCCATTAGTCGTTAAAAATTCTGATAAAAAATTAATTTACCAGCACACATTTTTCAGAAAGCATAACACACTGCTGCCCAAATTTATTAGTCTTTGAATACAATTCGTTTTGAAACTTTCAGTTTAGTTTAGTCGTGCCATGATTTCAGAACTTGACATTATGGTAAAACCAAACTGGTCCCAAACTAAGGCTGAAATCTGACGGTTTCGCAGCGCTCAACAGACCGAGTGGTACCGCTGACTGTAAATTATTATGACAGAACGTTACCATTCAGTCTCCGTGTGACTGCGGCCTTAGGCTCAGCTAGGGAGCGCGTACACAGAGTACAAGTTTTCTGGTTATCACAGCCCGCAACACGCCGTCATACTCGGCACAAGCGGCGCGGAGAAGCACCAAGAGAACTCCTAGACGCTAGAAGGGCGGGAGGGAAGCGCACGGGCTATCAATACCTTCCACCGCAGCAGCTTGGGCCCCGTGACCTTTGCTTCTGCCCACCCCGCCAGTAAGCGGGAGTGTTGGCGCTCGCATGAACCTACGTGACACCCCACAAACGATTGAGGACGTCTACCCTATTAATGCCCGTAGTTTAAACACGTAAATGAACAGACTTGTTTTGCGTCAACGTTCGAAGCACTAACATAGGAAAAATTGGATGGTGATGATGCTCCTAGTTACGCTCACCACAAGTTTCTAGTTTTTCAAATAACTAGAGCTTCTCAGTGCTAATATGAATGCCAAAACTTGATTAAATTATTACTAGTAGTAAGAGTTTGTTTTGGCATTTGCTTCATTGGAAGCAGGTGGACCAGTGAAGAGGAGTTTATTTCTGCAATAGTAGAGGTTGTTCAGTTCTGGGGCTATTAATACGAGTCATTAAGCAGAGACGAGCGTTAAATTGAGCTGGAATTATTATTGTTATTATTATTTAATTGAGCTGGAATTATTATTGTTATTATTATTAAATTGAGCTGGAATTATTATTATTATTATTAAATTGAGCTGGAATTATTATTGTTATTATTATTAAATTGAGCTGAGAATCTCAGTAAAATGCGAAGACACACGAGTTGTGTAGAACTGAACCGCAAGCGCTACTTGAAATACGCTGTGACGAGTGTAGCGATTCCTTATTTAAACGAACATAAAATATGAAAGCCAAGACCGCGTCAATCGACAAACAGCTTCTCGAGCCCCGAGTTTTGTTAATATGAAGGAATAACCTACACACACATGGATACATTGCAAAACAATTTAGGAATGAAATAGAAATAAGGATACGCAGAGAAACAATTCGTGAATAAAAAATGCACAAATACGAATAGATAACGAAACAATTTCTGAATAATCGACGCGGGAATGAGGACATATCCAGTTAAAATTTTCTCAGCACATGATATCCATTGAAATGCACATGAATATCTGAGTACCAGTCATCTTGTAAACAAACCACGTCAACAAAAAGGAAGTTACGCCACTTCTCCAAAACTTGCACGCGCATCACGCCCGTCCAATATACTGGGCACGGATTCAGTTACTTCGAGCTGATGAAGCATCATCACTAGCGCAGCATACCTGCTGATCTTGTTCGTATATCGTGCAGTGCATTGCTAATGAAGCTTCTAATTAAAGCGTCATCAGGACGCAGCGTCGACCTGCATTGCTATATGTTGTCAGGAGGACTGTATTGTATCGTCAACAGTTCCATAACATTTTCAATTCGACGAAGAAAAATATCCATGTAGGCGTTCTTTTTTATGACTTAGTAAAATTGAACTCAAGAAGATAATTGAATAAATACAAAATAGGTTTTGAATACACACAAAAATTGATTCTGAATATCACACGATTGAATTAAAAATACATCAGCTAAATCGCTCACTACAACCTTTGTACATAAAGTGATAGAATTTCAAACGCAGTAGCTGATAGGTGTAAAATTCACGAGATAAGCTAACATTCACGCATTCACTATGCAATCACGCATGAAAAAGTTTCTAATGCTTGTCCGAATAGGTGTGTTCAAAACACAATAGAGCTAATATTTTTATAAGGCTATACTGGGTAATATTTACACGGTATTATAAGTAGGCATTTGAACGGTTCATTCATAATCGAAAGTATATTCAAACAAGGAATCGGACATATGTATCATATTATGTTAGACGTTATGTTTAAGTCTTCCTAACCGTCACAAAGAGAGGAAGGAGGAAGGCACCATTTAGTATGGAGTTAAAGAAAAGCAGAATCTATGCACAATGTTCATAGAAGCAGTAAATTGGGGAAGAAATTCATGAAACAAGATTTAAGGTGAAGAAGAAAATAGTAGGTGCTGAAAAACAAGACAGTGAACCGAAGAAATAGTCCGTTACAAGATAAAAAAGTTATTCTTTTTTAACAAACGGCCTACCAAACTTTCAGATAAGGACCTTACATATTCCCCCCCGGGAGCACTAATTCCCATAGATACAATAGTTGTATCCCGCTGAGGGGCTCGGAAGTACCTATATTCATTTTTTCAAAGCATAGGTGGTCGCATTTGTTTCACAGCATGACTAGCAAGAATTTTCCAAGTCACTTCACCATTTTAAACATTTATTACACAACTAATACAGCTATAAAAATGCGTTACATACAAAATGAAGAAGAAATCTTCAAGTTTCTTCCTGTATCAATGATACGGATTTGAAGCATATTTTGTTATCAAACTTGACACAATCATATTCCAAAAATTCCGAAACATAGCAAGGACTAACGAGCAAGACAAGTGGAAAGTTGTTTCTCTCCCAATAGATCGTTAGTTGCATCACACAGAGACTTTACTAGAATATTTAATCAACAAAGGCCTTTCAAACATCGCATTATTGCAGTGATTTCCAGATTTAGAGGTTTCGGCTCAAGAGCAGACAAAGAACGCTCTGGAAGACCGAGATCGGTACGAAATGCGTGTGTAATTTTAATGTATTCCATTGTGTCACAGCAGATTTAAAAACGTCAACTAGACAACGTTCCGGTCAACTAATAACTTCACGAAGATCAATGCAACGCATCCTGGTAAAAGATTTAAAACTGTTTCCATGTAAAATTCAAGTAACCATTGTTAAAGTTTACAGACCATCAACAAAGAAAAGACTTCGCACGTGCCTTCAACGAATGAGACTTCTACCTCACGCCTAATCATGTCTAATCAGGTCCATTTTCATATCAGTGGGCGAGTTAATAAACAAGTCTGCCATTTCTGGTGTGTTGAAAACACTAGGATGATCCAAGAGCAACCACTTCAGGCACAGAAGGTTACCGTCTGGATTGGCATAACCAGTGCAGAAATGATTGTTCCTTACTTCTTCGAAGGTATTGATGGTGCAACCAAGAAGGTGAAAGAAGACAACTACAGAAAAATGATACAGGGATATTCATTGCAACAACTGGAACATTTGGACATGCAGAATTCGTGGATCCAACAAGAAAGGGCGACATGGTAATGCTGAGAGTGGCTTTTCTGGTCGTCTAATTTCCCGTTTTGGTGACGTTCCATGGCCACCACGGTCTCCTGATTTCAGCCCTCCAGATTCATTCCCAAGGCGATACCCCAAATTAAAGATTTACATTAGTTTAGTTTATTAGTTAGTTTAAGCCTCCCTATCCTCAACAAATGAGATGTAAAGAGAGGAAGGAAGAAGGCACCATTTAGTATGGAGCTAAGGGAACGTGGAATCTATGCAGAAAGGGCACAGAAACAGAAAGCTAAGAAAGAAGTTCATGAAACAAGAAAAAGTTGAAGAAGAAAGTAGTAGGCGGTGAAAAACAGGACAGCAGTGAACCGAAAAAAGATGGTCCGTAACACAACAAAAACCTATTCTATTTTAACAAAAAGAAAGCCTACCTAACCTTTAGCTCGGGCCCTCACATTGTCCCCCTGGGAGCGCTAATTCCCATAGATACAATAGTTGTATCCCCCTGAGGGGAAAGATTTACATTAACATTTCTAATATTTTACATGAATTAAAAAACAACATCAAAGAAACCCACAGAATAACTCCACACATTTTGAAAAAAGATGGAAAATCCTGTACGTAGAATACGCTTATTTAAATAATAATGAAGTACATTTTAACGCTTTCATATTTAAACAATAAAACTTGAAGATTTTCTCATTCATTTCACATGTAACTAATTTTTATAGCCGTTTAAGTTGTGTAACAAATGGTAAAGTGACTTTTGCACCACCCTGAAAAGTCGGTCTTGTCTCTTTCTGACTTTGGAGATCACCTCTGGGGATGAACGCCACGGTAGAAGAAACAAGTTAGGATCAAACAGTTTTTTTTTCGTCGACCGCGTGGCAATAATGACGTCAAGGCAACAAACCAGATTAAGATTTTAAGATAGTTTAAGCCTCCCTAACCGCTACAAAAAAAAACGTATCAGAGAGAGGAAGGGGAAGGCACCATTTAGTATGGAGATAAGAGAATGAGGAATCTATGCAGAAGGGGCGTAGAAACAGTAAGTTAAGAAAGATGTTGATGAAATAAGATAAAAGTTGAAGAAGAAAGTCAGAGGTGCTGAAAAACAGGACAGCAGTGAACCGAAAAAAGGTGGTCCTTAACATAACAAAAAAAAAAAACATTTTATTTCAACAAGAAGAAGGCCAACCTAACTCCCAGCTCAGGCCCTCACATTTTCCCCCTGGGAGCGTTAATTCCCACAGATACAATAGTTGTATCCCCCTGAGGGGGGCAACGAACCAACAGTAGCGCACATATTGCATCTGGCAACACTGTTAGCCCCAAATCTTGCATCACTATTGGCTCAATATGTCACAATGGTGACGTCATAAATTTGTTTAAAATAAAGCCGTTTAATTGGCTGGCCGAACAAGAAGAGGTGTATTTTCACCCATAGAAATGACTCTACCTTGTTTCTTATACCGTAATGAACGTTCACATGCACTGTGTACGAACTTATCACTCAATTCGGACGCAGACCGCAATCAGGTGTCTGCTTCGTGAAAGAGAGAGGAACACAACGTAATCAGCTACCAACACTAGAGCGTACGGCAATAGTGAAGCACTTACGGCAGAGGTTTTCAACCAGGGGTAAATTTATGCCTGGTTGAAGTAAATTCCGGCCTTATGTGCTTAATAGAGAAAGCCGAGGAGGTAACTGATGTGATGAAAGGTTCAGAATGGCTGACTTACGGACGACACTCGCGAAGCACTTACGGCAGAGGTTCTCAACCATGGGTATATTTACCCCTGATTGAGGTCAATTTCGGCCTCATGTGCTCAATACATAAAGCCGAGGAGGTCAATGACGGATGCAAGGTGGCTGACTTACGGTGTCATGGCGTGGGGGCTAAGGACCACTCCTCACGTAAGAAGAAGATACAAATGTTCAGCGGCATGGACGGTGGGGGCGTCAGAGAGACCACATCTCAGGTTACATGACAACGCAGCAGCAGCAGCAGCAACTTTTAAGACCACACTCGAGAACAATGTTCATTTAACACAGCACTTGGTATTAACGCACGCACCACGCGTAACTTGCTTGAGCACTCACTTAAAAATTTTACTTCTAGTAACCACGCCGTAAGTTGAAAGTGAGACACGTGAAGAACTTTTTTTTAAATTGCTATGAAAACAACATAAAAATAAGAACCAGTTTTGGCACGAGTTTGTCGCAGATTTGGTCACACTTTACTTGATTTATTCAAGAAAGATTAATTATCACTAACACCGAGTCAATCGAATTTCATTGTAACACAGTTTATAATGAGAAGACAAGACGCAAACTGTCCGAAAATAAAAGCTTTAACTAATCCAATTTTATTTTACACTGAAAAACAAAAGGAAGTGGACAATGAAGAAACGAGGGCAAGGGAAAAATCAGAACCAATCGCCTTAAACTGGTGCAGTGCTCGGTGCGCTGCCGTTCAGTGCCTGCATTATTGTTATTATTATTATTATTATTATTATTATTATTATCATTATTATTATTATTATTATATAAGAAAGTTTTAGCCTCCCTTAACCACGACAAAGATGTTCTAAGAGAGGACAAAGGAAGGCACCATTTAGTATGGAGTTGAGGGAACGTGGAATCTATGCACAAGGTGCACAGAAACAGTAAGCTAGGAAAGAAGTTCATGAAACAAGAAAAAAGTTGAAGAAGAAAGTAGTAGGTGCTGAAAAACAGGACAGCAGAGAACCGAAAAAAGATGGTCCGTAACAAAACAAAAACCTATTTTATTACAACAAAAAGGAAGCCTACCTAACCTTTAGCTCGGGCCCACACATGGTTCCCCTGGGAGCGCTAATTCCCATAGATACAATAGTTGCATCCCCCTGAGGGGGTTCAGTGCCTGCAATGCTGGACCACACGCTCAAAATGTGAGAAATGAGAAGAATGGCTTATTGATGTTTGGGATACCACACGCTCAAAATGTGAGAAATGAAGAAAAATGGCTAATTAATCTTCGGTTTTGCTTTCTGAAGCTAAGCTTTTAGAATGGTATTTGATAAAGCAGAAAGCTTATTTTTTTTCAACCGAATGAAGGCCTATGTAACGTTTAGCTCGTGACCCCACATTTTCCCATAGAGAGGGCTAAATCCCTACTAGTTAGTCGTCAGTATGACTCCGTTTCCATTGTGACGTTATCACAGAGGAAAGAGGTTGGACTATACAGTATGCACTAAGACAGGGAATCTAGGCACAAGAAGTGTTCCCACAAAAGAAACTCAGCTCATAGAAACATCAAGTTACGAGAAAAGAGGGAAAAAATGCATAGAAACGATAGCGAAGAAGGTATGAAGACAGAATGAAAAAAAAAGCAAGGTGGGCACATAAGTAGTCGTCTCGAAAGCCTATCCATTGCTGAGGACACCTAACAAGATCTTTTAATGATCTTTCAAAAGATCTTCCAGTCCTCATACCATGGGATAGACAAACGTAACTAGCCCACACCTTTCCTATGTCTTTCTACCTTAATTTACACGGCCAACTCAAACAGGTTTTTATCGACTAATTCCTTGCTTACGAAGTGGAACGAGGGAGCACTCACACTCAGAACACTGTGAATCATTAAAGTTGAGCCTGGCTCAGCTTTATTAACGTAGTTATTTATTAATCATACATCAATTAATTAATTTATTGTTATTCATGTACTAATTGTCAGAAATCAATGATTTATGGTTGAAGGAAATTTAAATTTAATTCTTCTGATCAGTAAAGCTGAGCCTGGCGACACTGGGATCAATGTTACGTATTTGTGACTTCACTGACGATGTTCAC
Organism: Morinoia aosen; assembly: GCA_030386875.1. NCBI lineage: Eukaryota > Metazoa > Arthropoda > Malacostraca > Amphipoda > Talitridae > Morinoia > Morinoia aosen. The sequence continues at coordinate 15,511,658 of CM059559.1, read as the reverse complement.
AAGTGATGGTGAGCTTACGCCACTAACGGAACGCTTCAAGTAAACAGAGATATATTATTATTATATAAAAAAGTTTTAGCCTCCCTTAACCACAACAAAGACGTTCGAAGAGAGGAAGAAGGCACCATTAAGTATGGAGTTGAGGGAACGCGGAATCTATGTACAAGGTGCACAGAAACAGTAAGCTAAGAAAAAGCTCAATAAACCAGAAAAAGTTGAAGAACAAAGTAGTAGGTGATGAAAAACAGGACAGCAGTGAACCGGAAAAAGATGGTCGGTAACATAACAAAAACCTATTCTATTTCAACAAAAAGGAAGCCTTCTTAACCTTGAGCTCGGGCCCTCACATTGTCTCCCTGGGAGCGCTAATTCCCACATATACAACAGATCCCCCTAAGGAACAACAGTGATGTAAAAAATGTAATATCCTTGTTACTCGTTTGGGTAAATTTGTTTACCACAGGACACTGATCTATTTTCTAATTTTTGTTGCATGTGTAATGGTAATGAGATCGAAATAAAGAGATTTTCTTCTATGCACTTTCCGTCGTAAACGAGTATTTACCGGGTTATAGCGTTCAGTTAATTACTGCATTTCTAGTCTTTCAAGCGGGAAATTGAGGAGAGATTCCGAGAGAATCTGTTTTGACGGCTCTAATGCGCTCAAATGAACGTTAGGTTACGTTACTTTGCGTTAGGTTATGGTTACCTTAAGTTACGTTCGGTTGGGTTGGGTTAGGTTTGATTAGATTAGCCATGTTACGTGACGTCACCGCTATTACGCGTTAAATATTCATTTACGACATAAAGTGACTAGAAGAAAAGATGCTTACTTCGATCTCATTACCATTATACAAGCAACAAATATAAGAAAATCGATTAGTGTCCTGCCGTGAACATTTAACCTCGTTTGAGTTGCGGAATGTTGGTAGCACAGTCAGCGTGGTAAGCTTGCTCTTCTGAGAGAGATCGATATGAGGGGTTTAAGTGAGATCGAACTCAGATCGCTAAAGCATAAGTTGTTTCAATATGTTCACTCACAGGGCAACTATCTCACGCAAACGAAGACGTCTTAATCGTTATGCGATATTGTAAAACCATTAAAAGAACTTCATTTCTCTACTCATTGATCTTAAACAACGAATTTCAAGAACATCATTGGCTCATGAACTTTGCGTCAGAACGGGTATTCAAAGGCTCATGTTATCTAACTTGTACTTTTCAAGACGAAACCTTCCAAATTTCAAAAAATTTAGGATAGAACAAGAGGGAATGCGCGCGCTATTCAAGAGTGACCGCCGCACACAACACAGCGCCACAACAGCTGAGCAGCAACTGACCTGCAGCTACACACGTGCCATCTGCGAGACGTTGAGGGAACTACACGCCGGCAGTACGACTACGACTGATCAGGAACTTAACTTCATTGACAAGCAGTTTACTCATCAATATCAACTTTCAGCACGTGTATTCGTCACTCAGAGATAACTGAATGACAATAGCACACTTTCCAAGCGGGGTACATCCCTTTCGTAACCACCATGAAACGGATCCTCTACCAAGACCAAATTGAAGGGTCAGCTCAGCTAGGTGGGCCCAGCAGCAGTGGTTTACCCTTGCCTCATAAAAGAACGATGCTTTCTTTCACCCGATGTGCTGATGAGAGAAAACAGAGCATCGAAGGGTTTATTCGTCTCTACTCCTACATACTTTAATATACTATTACTACACCTTTTCCTTGCAAGCTTCGGAGCTATGTAAAGAATGCTTTATCAGATCAAATCGGTACATTATAAATTCAACAACGAACTTATAAATTATCCACAGTTAGAATAACAACACAACGACCTCTGCTCTGAGCAACACTCATTTATAAGCTCAGATTGAGCAGAAAATTTCAAGTTGGCTTCATTTTTCCATTGAAAAATTCAAGATCCCCGTTTACCCTTTCTCCCTTTACATACTTTAGCAGAACTCAAACATTTTTTGAACTAAATTGATGAATTCTGCAGGATAAAAAATTACACAAAAGGTGCTACCAAGAAACGTATAATAAATATAGGAGTAGATATCCCAACGATTCGAGTGCTAGCTAACGCAACATGTTAAGCCGAAGTGCATGGCTGCGGTCTGAACAAAAGGCAATATTGAGATGTTTGTTCAGCGATTTCTTGCGACACGTGATACGAGTGTGTAAAATTTGAGAGATCCCTCAAGAGGCGAAAGATCAGCAATAGGTATCGGTTGGTTAGGCTTGTCTATCCTGTGCTACGGGGACTGGCGGCCCCAGGGGAGATACTGCTAGGTTACCTCAGCTAGATGTAGATAGGCCTTCGAAACCTATGTCTTTTGTGCCCAGTTTACTTATTTCATAGTATACTTATTTGTTATTTTTCTTCGTCTTTTCTCGTTTCCCTTTCTAAATTGGTTGAGTGTGCAGGGTTTCATACGTGGAAACACACCTTGTGCGTATATTCCTTGTTTTCTAGTTTTCTTGACAAATGGTCTTTTCTGTTTACTCTGTGAAAACATTTTTGTATTGGAAATAGAGTCTAAAACTCACCACTATGTGGTGTGAGTACAACTCAACATGTTCAGTACAACGAAACAAATACAGAAAACTAGCACCAATGTAGAAGTCAGAAGTTAACGCTGACTATACAACAAACGAAGACACCACTAAAACATCGCATATGGGAATACAGTGCACGATCATTATAAAATTGATGATCAATCTCGGGTAACCCGAAATTTCGCGTTCCTAGAGCAGCAGGCAAGCACATTGCTTCTGCCTCTAGGAGATAAGCACTACTGTGAAGGTATTAGTGCAATCTCTTGCGCTACTCCACGCGAGTCTGTAACACCAGATCAGTGGTTCTTAACCTGGGTTTGGCATGGTACAGTTTGTGCACTAATACAGTATATAGTTATTTACACATGTTTTGAATTTAAAGAAAAAAGCACATTATATTCTTCTAGCTACTAAGGGTTCAATGTATGTTTAGAACTTATAGGGTTAAGTACCTCCAGCAAGGTTAAGAACCACTGCGCTAGATCTTAGCGTAAATGAAGGTTCAACGCCAAGAAAAGACTTGGGAAGTAACAGCAACAAGTGGAACACACTGATGGAACTTTGGCTCAACCTAAAGGCATTTGTGTAGAATCTGAACTCGGCGAACAATTTTACAGAATGCAATGGGCGGGAAACCGCCTTCCAATTAACACTCAAGAGTGCGACGTGACCACCGGTGGTCACTTAGGGGATTTTCCTAATACTGCTGACCGACCAGCAGTCATAAACTCAATTTGCAGTAATACTTAATAGAAACTCAATGAAGGCACGATCTATTTGACGTTCGTTATTTTCAAACTAATCGCCAAAATTAACTCTAATTTCAGCTGAACATAGAACTTTAGACTAGGCCGCCACCCTTAACGTGTTAACACATAGACCGCAATTAGTTCAACTGAAGTTCAACATTCAACCCGAATTTGAAATTGATTTTAACGAGCAATTTTGAAAATAGCAAACGTTAACTAGATCGGGCATCAATTGGCTTTATTTCTGAAAATTGAGTTTGTGAATACTGGTCGGTCAGCAGCATTATGAAAATGCCAACCGTGTACCACCGGTGGCCCACGTTGCGGTCAAAGTGTTGAGCTTGTCTACCCGAGGCCCACACCGCAGCTCATTTCATAGCACGGTTGCACTGCGGCTCAGCTCAGCTAAATGGATGAGAGAGAAAATGCGAGTCCAGTTAATATGTTCACTACTTATTGGCACACATGTGTACCACTTGATAAATTGCTCATTTATGTACCAGTAATGATGTCTGCCATTTCACTCATGTCACTACATTTATTTACAAGTTACACAACACGTCTTGAAATTCCACTAAAAATTGAAATGCTATCGTGCAATTATATTTTTCTCCGCTTATTAGAAAGGATCCGAATGTACTCGAGTAGTAAAGATAGTTTTTCAATTCTGTTCTTGCAACCTAACCATAACAAGCGTAGCAACCGCGGAAACGCAGTGAACGTTGATTTGAAGAATCAGCGCTGAACTTACGACTCGACTTTGGAAGAATGCCGGCACTGAATATACTTCGGTGAAATTGACGATTATGAATATGATTATAAGTTAGTTTATGCCTCCCTAACCGCTACAAAATGAGCGTTTCGAAGAGAGGAAGGAGGAAAGCACCATTTAGTATAGAGAGAAGTGAATGGGTAATCTATGCAGAAAGAACATAGACACAGTAAATTGAGAAAGAAGTTCATGAAACAAGATGAAAGTTGAAGAAGAAAGAAGTAGGTGCTGAAAAAACATGACAGCAGTGAACCGAAAAAAGGTGCCTTAACATGGCGAAAATATAATTTAATTTCAACAAAAAGGAGGCCTACCTAACTCTCAGCTCGGGCCCTCACAAATTTTCCCCTGGGAGCGCTAACCCCCATAGGTACAATAATTGTATCCCCCTGAGGGCGGTTAAATTGACGAGCAGAAAAGCCACTGATTTCATAAAGGGCGCCAACACCAGCCTGCGCGGATACAGGACTGATGCCTCTATCTACTACTAAAAATTAATGCCAATAAAATAGTTCAAGAAATGCCGAGACAATATTATAAGTTAATTTAGCTTAATTGCAAACAACAGTTTGAATTAATCTAAATTAATTGGCAAGCCAGCAGTAAAAGTTAATTCAAGTTTATTGCCAACACCAACAATCACATCATACCTACAGTACACATACATACGTACACATGTATCTACTGGCAAAGGTGGCCAGGATGTAGAATATTCGAAATCTAAAGAAGAGCAGCAAAATCACACGCGATATTAGCATTAGCAATAAAATTAGATATACAAAATGGGTTCCATGAAATGAAACTTTCATAAATAAAGTGAAAATTATGAATAACATGAATCCTAAGAATGAAACTAACATAGGGAATGAAATTAGTTTTAAGGAAAAGGACAAAAATTAATGTTAATAAGTACATGACGAAAATCACAAAATCTGGCCCACAGTGCCTTACTTCACAAAGAACTGTTCAAAACTATAACCTTAAATTGTAGTAATTTACTCAACTAAGTTAATTAAGTTCCCGATTGTGTTCTTATTTAATGAGAGTTTTAAATGTATATCCTTAAATTGTAGCCATTTCTTCAACAAAGTAATACTACCAAATGATTCATAGGACAGCCGTTCCTAAAGCATTCAACTAACAACACCCGATTGCTCATATGAGAGCCGAGCACTACAAAATCACAACAGAAATAAAGCTTCGCAGAAATCGAGAGTGATTCTAAATATTTTTCAATCCACTATGCAGTAGCAGTTACATACTTATTTGATAACCAATTCCTTATATTGCCCAACTTCACCATAATTCCACGCAGACATATTTAGATGCAGGAGAAAGTGAGATTTTAGAGATTCACAAGAATGGAACGTGAAACATCGGCATCTTTGGGATGCTTTATTTCCAATCAAGAAGATGTGAAGTTTGTAAAGATTCACACATACGAGACTCAAACGCTATCACAATTCTCTCACAAAAAACGTATTTTATCCCCTCAAAAATCGAAACACGTCTCAAAATAATCACCTCCATAAAACTATGAACAGCATCTCACGATGAGTATCCCAAATTTGCAGCTCGTCTTCTGCTTTGATGGCAATGATCACCTCAAAGAAATATTCCAAAATATTCCATTTCTATGTGGTGGGTACGGTTGTAGGTGCCCTAGCTACAGTACCTAAACAGAAATATGCAACACCAAACGGAGGATGTTGAAGGCCTAATTATGAATGATAGTATCTCCCAGTCCTGTTTACTTGAAGTTCTACTGAAAAACCGCGTAACACAAGCATTGATTTTATCCGTAGCGAGAAAATATTTAGAGCACCACACTAAGGATGAGTAAGACCCTTGCTGAAGTCCTGCTCCTGCAAGTGAGGCTCTTTTCATTAGAGTAACAACTCCTCGGATCATTACAGAAAACGGAAAAGAAAACTAGTAGCGTAAGTTGTTGGGGAAGCCTTTCTGCTCATTGAGATAGCGCTTCATGCCCTTCCCTTAGATCAAGACGCTAAAAAATAATCATACAACGCGATTCTATGTAGGAAGATATCAATTAACACTTTGACCGTAATTGGTTACACTAAAGTTCAATATTCAACTCAAATTTGAAGTTAATTGCAGTAATTTCAAAAATAGCTAACATCAACTGAATTGTGCGTTCATATAGCTTTAACTTAGTATCTATGAAAATTGAGTTTGTGACTACTGGTCGGTCAGCAGCATTATGAAAATCCCTTCTGTGGCCACCGGTGGCTCACAGTGCGGTTAAAGTGTTAAATATGAACATAGAAAAGAAAGATGCGAACACAGCTAGGGCATACAAAACGAGGACTCAACCTCAACTCGACCGTCTCCAGCAGGCCTGTGCTGGCCCGCACTGAGTTGCACCTAATGCCTTGTTATGTCAAATGCCTGGTGGAGACGTACGTTATACTCCAGTCAATAATTGGAATGAAAGACACTCCACCATCACCCCATTATAAGATCTGGGAAATACGTAGAGGAGTATAGCTTTCTATATCCCCTACTTCTCACATCTTGCCAGAGGTTACACACACTCGTGGCTGAAATGATTGCATGGTGATAGCGTAAATGACTAGCGTTTAAATCTAGGGTTCCCAACCTTTTTTTGACCCGCACTCCTACAAAAAATTCATTCGAACCTCGCAAGCCCCCAATAAAAATGCCAACATATAGCCAATATCCTGGTATTTACCTGGACTTTTCTCACTCCCCCTGGAATATCGTCTCGCACCCCCAGGCTGGGAACCCCTGGTTCAAATAATACCAAAATTAAGGTAAGATTTAGGTAAGATTCTACCGGGGTCAGGTAAGATTTCATTGCTTCTGACACCATGAAGTGCACAGTTTTGCAATACACGGGTTTATTTAAACTTTATATAGAATTAAATATGCCGTATCTCGACAGCCCCGCTAAGAACTGATGCGTGCTTATGTCCCACGAACGTCACTGACCTCCTGCAGAATTTGGCCGTCCTTCTTAGTAGAGAGGCCGAGGTACTTCTCCTGGTTCTGATAAAACTTGACTGTTTGCTTCTCAAACTTCTTGCGTCCTTCCTTGGCGCCTCCGATAGCCTCCTTTCTGAAGTTCTCGAGAGGGGCGATGATTTGATCATAGGACCGGTCCAGCTGCACAGCAACGCTAGGTTTCATTACAAGCGCAACATATTCACAAAAATAGTCATTGCCTTCAATAAAATATATTTTATTTTAGGGAAAACTAGTCGATTTGATCATAGGACCGGTCAAGCTGCATAGCATCACTAGGATTGACTACAAGCGCAACAAATTCACAAAATTACGATTGTCATTTTCAAAAAATGTATTTTATTCTTGAAAAAACGAGTCTGCATTTTGACACGACTGATCACATAAAACTATTAAAATTCTGTCAGGATAAGTTTTGAAAGCAGTTAGCAGATGAAAAGTTTTATTTTTTAGTAATTTGTAAGCCTCACCAACGAAAATACAGTTGTTTTTTTGTATCTGAGATCAAATTACCATTGAAAATAAGATGCAAACACCTTGTCTACATCCTCGTGCTTACGAGCTACACACCAAATACTAAAAAAAAAGACATTTACTACCTTCGTTATTAATGCTGCAAGTCTTTACAACATTACAAACGAAAAGTAACAGCAGAACTCGCAAATAAAGAGATTTTGCGCTTTTGGATTAGAATTATCAGAAAGCAGAGCAATCGAGGATGAGTACTTGGAATTCCTTGTTATCGAACTCTACCGAGAGCGCGACACACTCAGCTCAAGTGAAGGGGCTGTGACCTGCGCAATGTGAGCTCACATAGCGTACATGGACACACTCCTCGCACACGGCAAACATATATAGAACAATAAATTATAAAAATATCTGAATAAAAACACAAATAGCAAAACTAAACAGAATAATCGTTCACGCCTCACTTGCCCGTAATTATAGGAATTACGTAGTACATCCTCAATACAAAGGATGTAATTTGCCACGGACCCACGGTTCACAGAAAGACTTGCATTCGAAGTAGAGCACCAAGGTAACATTCTGTCCGTAATGCCGCTAATTTCAGTGAATATTTATCATCCTTTACATCAACATTATGCGCGTCCTCTTATGCAACTAAATTTTACAACCATTGGTCGTACTCAAGGATAAAATAACGCAATGACATGTTTTAATTTAAATTACTTATTTACAAGTAGTAAAATTATTCCCTCCTGCTATTCCAATTTCAGTTGTTCTAATACATTTGTTAAAAGAAAAATTTACATAAGACGCTGATATGATGAATGAGTGCGTTAGGGCTGTACTCGACCTGCTAGTGTTCCACAACGAAATCCAATGTTAATTATTTCTGATTGGTTTGTACAACAAATGTGGTATGGATATTTAAATAAGCTTTCTATTCAATATACGCATTTACACAGCGAAATCCTCAATGAATATATTTCGTGAATGGATAGCCAATTAAGCGTAATATAACCAGGGAGAAACATCCCAGTCCACGCCTACTTCGCACTTGCAATTGGTGTGCAAACCTGATTATCTCATGCTTTCAGTGTACAATAGGTAATGAAGTCATAGCTTTGCAAACTATACTATGTTCATGGCTTCACCTAACAAATTACATTCTTATGATGATTACTAAAGTTATTGAAAAACACAACCGATCGAGTTGTTTCATTTATCGATTCGAGTGAAGATAGAAACACGATTGATTGACCTCGCCAGAAAAATAAAAGTTAAATGACACTAACTTTAATGACCAAGTCCTCATGGGATGAGTGTTGCTCTCACCATTCTCTCGCGCTCGTCCTCGACCATGTCGACGATCTTGGCGAACTCCTTGAGAGAGGACCCAATGACGACCTCATCGTCGGTCTGGAAGCTGCCGATGCACTCGAACTGGAAGGCGCTCAGGCTGCTGCTCAGCTTCCGCTGGGCTCGCGACAATTCTGCACGCAATGCATCATGTTAGTACTGAATAACATTGTGGTATCACTGATGCATGCAACACGTCATGTTAGTAGTGCATCACATTGTGGTATCACTGATGCACGAAACACGTCGTGTTAGTAGTGCATCACATTGTGGTATCACTGATGCACGCAACACGTCGCGTTAGTACTGCATCACATCGTGGTATCCCTGATGCATGCAACACGTCGTGTTAGTAGTGCATCACATTGTGGTATCCCTGATGCATGCAACACGTCGTGTTAGTATTGCATCACATCGTGATATCACTGATGCATGGAACACGTCATGTTAGTAGTGCATCACATTGTGGTATCACTTATGCACGAAACACGTCGTGTTAGTAGTGCATCACAATGTGGTATCACTGATGCACGCAACACGTCGGTTTAGTAGTGTATCACTTTGTGGTATCACTGATGCACGAAAAACGTCGTGCTAGTAGTGCATCACATCGTGGTATCACTGATGCACGCAACACGTCGTGTTAGTATTGCAACACGTCGTGTTAGTATTGCATCACATTGTGGTATCACTGATGCACGCAACACGTCGTGTTAGTAGTGCATCACATCGTGGTATCACTGATGCACGCAACACGTCGTGTTAGTAGTGCATCACATTGTGGTACCACTGATGCACGCAACACGTCGTGTTAGTAGTGCATCACATCGGGGTATCACTGATGCAAGCAACCCGTCGTGTTAGTAGTGCATCACATCGTGGTATCACTGATGCACGCAACACGTGTTAGTTGCATCACATCGTGGTATCACTGATGCACGCAACAAGTCGCATTAGTAGTGCATCACATCGTGGTATCACTGATGCACGCAACACGTCGTATTAGTAGTGCATCACAACGTGGTATCACTGATGCATGCAACACGTCGTGTTAGTAGTGCATCACATCGTAGTATCACTGATGCACGCAACACGTCGTGTTAGTACTGCATCACATCGTGGTATCCCTGATGCATGCAACACGTCGTGTTAGTAGTGCATCACATTGTGGTATCCCTGATGCATGCAACACGTCGTGTTAGTATTGCATCATATCGTGGTATCACTGATGAATGCAACACGTCATGTTAGTAGTGCATCACATTGTGGTATCACTGATGCACGAAACACGTCGTGTTAGTAGTGCATCACATTGTGGTATCACTGATGCACGCAACACGTCGTGTTAGTAGTGCATCACATTGTGGTATCACTGATGCACGAAACACGTCGTGTTAGTAGTGCATCACATCGTGGTATCACTGATGCACGCAACACGTCGTGTTAGTATTGCAACACGTCGTGTTAGTATTGCATCACATTGTGGTATCACTGATGCACGCAACACGTCGTGTTAGTAGTGCATCACATCGTGGTATCACTGATGCACGCAACACGTCGTGTTAGTACTGCATCACATCGTGGTATCCCTGATGCATGCAACACGTCGTGTTAGTAGTGCATCACATTGTGGTATCCCTGATGCATGCAACACGTCGTGTTAGTATTGCATCACATCGTGGTATCACTGATGAATGCAACACGTCATGTTAGTAGTGCATCACATTGTGGTATCACTGATGCACGAAACACGTCGTGTTAGTAGTGCATCACATTGTGGTATCACTGATGCACGCAACACGTCGTGTTAGTAGTGCATCACATTGTGGTATCACTGATGCACGAAACACGTCGAGTTAGTAGTGCATCACATCGTGGTATCACTGATGCACGCAACACGTCGTGTTAGTATTGCAACACGTCGTGTTAGTATTGCATCACATTGTGGTATCACTGATGCACGCAACACGTCGTGTTAGTAGTGCATCACATCGTGGTATCACTGATGCACGCAACACGTCGTGTTAGTAGTGCATCACATTGTGGTATCACTGATGCACGCAACACGTCGTGTTAGTAGTGCATCACATCGTGGTATCACTGATGCACGCAACAGGTCGTGTTAGTATTGCATCACATTGTGGTATCACTGATGCACGCAACACGTCGTGTTAGTAGTGCATCACATTGTGGTATCACTGATGCACGCAACACGTCGTGTTAGTAGTGCATCACATTGTGGTATCACTGATGCACGCAACACGTCGTGTTAGTAGTGCGTCACATTGTGGTATCACTGATGCACGCAACACGTCGTGTTAGTAGTGCCTCACATTGTGGTATCACTGATGCCCGCAACACGTATTAGTAGTGCATCCCATCGTGGTATCACTGATGCACGCAACACGTCGTATTAGTAGTGCATCACAACGTGGTATCACTGATGCATGCAACACGTCGTGTTAGTAGTGCATCACATCGTGGTATCACTGATGCACGCAACAAGTCGCATTATTAGCGCATCACATCGTGGTATCACTGATGCATGCAACACGTCGTGTTAGTGGTGCATCACATCGTGGTATCACTGATGCATGCAACACGTCGTGTTAGGAGTGCATCACATCGTGGTATCACTGATGCACGCAACACGTGTTAGTAGTGCATCACATCGTGGCATCACTGATGCACGCAACACGTCGTGTTAGTAGTGCATCATATCGTGGTAGCACTGATGCATGCAACACGTCATGTTAGTAGTGCATCACATCGTGGTATCACTGATGCACGCCACACGTCGTGGTATCACTGATGCACGCAACACGTCGTGGTATCACTGATGCACGCAACACGTCGTGTTAGTAGTGCATCACATCGTGGCATCACTGATGCACGCAACACGTCGTGTTAGTATTGCATCATATCGTGGTATCACTGATGCACGCAACACGTCGTGTTAGTATAGCATCACATCGTGGTATCACTGATGCACGCAACACGTCGTGTTAGTATTGCATCACATCGTGGTATCACTAATGCACGCAACAGGTCGTGTTAGTAGTGCATCACATCGTGGTATCACTGATGCACGCAACACGTCGTGTTAGTAGTGCATCACATCGTATCACTGATGCATGCAACACGTCGTGTTAGTATAGCATCACATCGTGGTATCACTGATGCACGCAACAGGTCGTGTTAGTAGAGCATCACATCGTGGTATCACTGATGCACGCAAATCACAGCGTTCATCAGTCACACCAGCACCCGAAAACAAATAGGCAAAAACATTACCGAGTCTTATTTCAATATCGTGATGCAGTAATAAGGTTTTAAATTAGCACATTTAATCGTGCCTAAACACACAACGCGGAGTACCACACCAGCTCGTTCATACATCTTCAACTTAATTAATACTTTACCGTCAAAGTGGATTTCAAAATTCCCTTTCATAAACAGCTCTAATATATTTTATTGCTTGTGAAATTTGTGCCCTAATGTGTTCTTTGGAGTTCACTGCCTAGTGGCAGCTCCTTCCTCATTTTAATGTCGGTCACTATACCGCATGCCAGAGTAAGTCTAATGATGGTGGTTTTGTTAAAGGTAATATGAGTATAAAAATCCAGACGTTAAAGGGTTAAAAAGGGCCTCGTACCACAGGAGTGTCACCAATAATCTGTGCACTTCACAAAGAATACGCTAAAAAAACCGCAACGTTCTCAACGCATGTTGGGTTCATAGCAAGTGCTCTCAATAACGACAAAATTTTGGAAGGCAAGCCATCATTGGACGCATTTTCTTCTGTGGCAATATTTGTGATATCGTATAATTTTATCAACTATTCTTAAAGCATCAAGAACCGCAATTGCTTGTACAACAAGTAAATTCTATGAATTATTTTAGTTTAAGCAGCATACTAGCGATGTTATAAATATTCCAAAGAGTATGAGCACAGTCATTTGTTGGTGCGGAAATAGAAATTCTCTTCAAACTGCGAACACAAAGAAAATATCTCGCTTATCACCAGAACGTCCCGATCAAAGCCAGCAGTCAGATAAGGAGGGCTGTCACAACCTTAAAGTCGGGCACATAAGTAATCATTGATGTGATAATGCTGATGACAAACCCAAACAAGTTCACTATCGAATTCCTTTTTACGCATAACAATCACTTCTAGATTAGACAGCGCAGTTTCGCTCCTTAGTCACAGGGAAATGAACTAACAGGACTTCGACAGAATGGTAGGCGTGAATGGATGCCCTGAAATGAAATCGACAGAACACACCTTTGCGAGTCGCTTACGCTTTAACGACCATTTCTTCGAGAACGATTCTTTGAAGTATGGTCATTTCTACGAAAACGAAAAGGGCGAAATGCACACAAGAAGTGTTGTGATACTACAATTCTGGGCCCACAACAGTTCTTGTACTGAGAGCCGCTGTATCAGCGAAGAGCGTCGTACGTTACTTTATTTCACTGACACGCTGACGAGAGCCGCCATAAAAGCGTTGTTTCGAAACGTCCCATGCTTCTGAGTAAAATATAATCTATTACCAAAACAAAAAATGCAAGGTAGACCAAGGAAACTATTATTGAGATATCCCAATGACCCTCACAATAAGCCTCTGAAACTGTTGCGGCATTTACGCTTCACAACAGTCAATGTGCAGTAATTTAAAAAGGACATAAGCATGGGCATGGGTGCAAATAGTCGTGTACTTAGACATTAGCAGTCCTCGTAGAATTAGTAGTCCATGCGTATAAGATTGGAATGAGAGGCAGAGATACACAGAACAGCGGCAGCAACATGCCGAAATGAGAAAAGTTAAATAAATTGAATTAGAAAAGTTAGTTTAACCTCCATAACTACAACAAAAGTATTCTACATAGACGACAACAAAATTATTCTACATAGACGACGGCAGCAGTCACCATAAAACGAGAGAAGTACAACACAGCTACACTAATGAGCTCGCGCTGGTGAAGAGAAGAATAGATCGTGCAAGACGACCAGCTAAGCAGGCTACCTAAGCACTACAACTGCAAGCATGAGTGATGGCTCGGTAACAATAAAGGCAGCAAGAGCTGGGCGTGACAAAGCAAAGCAACAAGGCGTACAGAAGGTCGAGCAATGCAGCACAAAGAGCAAGAATATATACATGCGAGCACTATCAGGAAAATGACGCACCTACTGAGTCACATTCAGGACGCCTTTCCTCTTTTTCTTTTCGGTCAGAACAGCTGTGGATGCTTTAAAAACAAATCAATACTGTCTTAACTCGTACTTTGACACTGGCTTCAAATGGTCAAACTGAAGTTCAATATTCAACTCAAATTTAAAGATAATTGTAGTACGTAATTTTGAAAATAGCAAACGTTAACTTAATCATCACTTTATTTAGCTTTAATTAAGTATTCACAAAAATTGGACTTGTGACGACTGGTCGGTCAGCACTCAGTATTGTGAAAATCCGCTCCGTGGCCACCGGTGGTGCACGTTGCGGTCAAAGTGTTAAGAAACAAAGCGAATGTTGAGGCGCGGCGCAAGCCTTCAGAAGCTACGTGGTAAAGAATGCCTCTAGAGGTGGAATAAAAGATCAAGTAGTCATGAACGGACATCATGTGCTGGCAGTAGGACGAGGAAGTACGACTAGTAAGAAAGCACAGCACTACTGACAGCACAGAACATCATTAGTAATATCGTACGATACCGAGTGACAAGGTAGCGCTCAATCAACACGCTGGAACACGAGCGCTAAGAAGATAAGATATCATGTTCGTGTAAAAGTAATGTCCGATTTAAAGATCTCAGGTAAAAATAAACAAGCCAATGACTATAGAAATATTTATTCATTAACATGCTCTCCATTGCTTCCTATGACCACATTCCACCTTTCAATAGACCTATAAATGCCTCGCTTGTAAAACTTAGAAAGTTTACAATCGAAATTAAAATACTTTTTCAATCTCTTTTCTGGGTGTTAAACTAGGACCACTAACATGGTTCTGGAGTCCTAAGAATAAATGAAGCAGGTTGTACGTGCTGCGTCTAACAAACTGTCTTGCTGTTTCCCTGGGGGTAGTAGTAGGATTCTCGGACACAAGAACATCAAACTGATCGGAATCGAGCGTTCTTGGTTGACCTTTCTTTGACTTATCTTTTGAAGTGAAATCAACACTTCGAAAACGACAAAACATTTCCTGCAACTTCTTTCATTCAGTACATAATCCCCATAAGTGTTCTGAATAGATACGGCTGCCGCACTTGCATTAACCCTTTATGAAACTCCAACAGAATGATATTTCATACGTGATCTTCAGATACGACAAACAAGGATGTCAGTATTTATGAAAAACATGAGAGTTACAGATAATCTGAAAGAAAATCATTTGGTTCAGTCTAGAAATACAACACAATTATAACAAAATGGGAATAATTGACAAATCTAATTTTAAACATCCATTCCCAAAATCGGACATTACTTTTGCATCAACCTGATACTTGACTGGTAGGATAGGACACTAAAGTTGGTGCTACGAGAACATTTTACAATTCGCAAGTTATACACAACGGATTGCAAAATGCATCACAGTACAGCTGGCAGGACGTAGCAGTTCGGCTGTCAAGACGCAGCAGTTCGGCTGTCAAGACGCAGCAGTTCGGCTGTCAAGACGCAGCAGTTCGGCTGTCAAGACGCAGCAGTTCGGCTGTCAAGACGCAGCAGTTCGGCTGTCAAGACGCAGCAGTTCGGCTGTCAAGACGCAGCAGTTCGGCTGTCAAGACGCAGCAGTTCGGCTGTCAAGACGCAGCAGTTCGGCTGTCAAGACGCAGCAGCTCGGCTGTCAAGACGCAGCAGTTCGGCTGTCAAGACGCAGCAGTTCGGCTGTCAAGACGCAGCAGTTCGGCTAGCAAGACGCAGCAGTTCGGCTAGCAAGACGCAGCAGTTCGGCTAGCAAGACGCAGCAGTTCGGCTAGCAAGACGCAGCAGTTCGGCTAGCAAGACGCAGCAGTTCGGCTAGCAAGACGCAGCAGTTCGGCTAGCAAGACGCAGCAGTTCGGCTAGCAAGACGTAGCAGTTCGGCTAGCAAGACGTAGCAGTTCGGCTAGCAAGACGTAGCAGTTCGGCTAGCAAGACGTAGCAGTTCGGCTAGCAAGACGTAGCAGTTCAGCCAGCAAGACGTAGCAGTTCAGCCAGCAAGACGCAGCAGTTCAGCCAGCAAGACGCAGCAGTTCGGCCAGCAAAACGCAGCAGTTCGGCTAGCAAAACGCAGCAGTTCGGCTAGCAAAACGCAGCAGTTCGGCTGGCAAGACGCAGCAGTTCGGCTGGCAAGACGCAGCAG
Source organism: Morinoia aosen (assembly GCA_030386875.1). Taxonomy (NCBI): domain Eukaryota; kingdom Metazoa; phylum Arthropoda; class Malacostraca; order Amphipoda; family Talitridae; genus Morinoia; species Morinoia aosen. The sequence goes on along the minus strand of CM059559.1, from coordinate 15,495,391 downwards.
TTCGGCTGGCAAGACGCAGCAGTTTGGCTGGCAAGACGCAGCAGTTCGGCTGGCAAGACGCAGCAGTTCGGCTGGCAAGACGTAGCAGTTCAGCTGGCAAGACGTAGCAGTTCAGCTGGCAAGGCGTAGCAGTTCAGCTAGCAAGACGTAGCAGTTCAGCTGGCAAAACGTAGCAGTTCAGCTGGCAAGACGTAGCAGTTCGGCTGGCAAGACGTAGCAGTTCGGCTGGAAGACGTAGCAGTTCGGCTGGCAAGACGCAGCAGTTTGGCTGACAAGACGCAGCAGTTCGGCTGGCAAGACGCAGCAGTTCAGCTGGTAAGACGCAGCAGTTCAGCTGGCAAGACGTAGCAGTTCAGCTGGCAAGACGCAGCAGTTCGGCTGGCAAGACGCAGCAGTTCGGCTGGCAAGACGTAGCAGTTCAGCTGGAAAGACGTAGCAGTTCAGCTGGCAAGACGTAGCAGTTAGGCTAGCAAGACGCAGCAGTTCGGCTGGCAAGACGTAGCAGTTCGGCTGGCAAGACGCAGCAGTTCGGCTGGCAAGACGCAGCAGTTCGGCTGGCAAGACGCAGCAGTTCGGCTGGCAAGACGCAGCAGTTCGGCTGGCAAGACGCAGCAGTTCAGCTGGCAAGACGCAGCAGTTCAGCTGGCAAGACGTAGCAGTTCGGCTGGCAAGACGTAGCAGTTGGGCTGGCAAGACGTAGCAGTTCGGCTGGCAAGACGCAGCAGTTCGGCTGGCAAGACGCAGCAGTTCGGCTGGCAAGACGCAGCAGTTCAGCTGGCAAGACGTAGCAGTTCAGCTGGCAAGACGTAGCAGTTCAGCTGGCAAGACGTAGCAGTTCGGCTAGCAAGACGCAGCAGTTCAGCTGGAAAGACGTAGCAGTTCAGCTGGCAAGACGTAGCAGTTCAGCTGGCAAGACGTAGCAGTTCGGCTAGCAAGACGCAGCAGTTCGGCTAGCAAGACGCAGCAGTTCAGCTGGCACGCAACAGCCGCAGAGTTGCGAGGACAGTACAGCTGGAGCAGCACAACACGACAGAGGCAGACAGCAGCCACACAGCTCCACAGCAGACACGTCACATCCTCGCTCACTGATAAGGAACGGCGCGGCTCGCAGCGGCACACATGAATGAAAGAAACAGCCCCGGCGGGAGAAACGGTGACTGAAAAGCTCAGGGCACACAAGGAAGAATTGTGGCCAAGGCCTAAGAGACGCTCTTTATTGCCTCAACAAGCTCAATGAAAGGCGAAGTAAGAAGGCAGCGCAAGTGCAGCGGAGGCGGTCCCTACCCTCGAGATCTCAACTCCTTAGCTCCTGCGAGGGCTGTGCTCACCGTCACATGTCACGCCGCTCTACTTAGATGTTAGTTTAAGACTCCCTAACCGCAAAAAAAGCGTTCCGAAGCGAGGAAAAGGAAGGCACCATTCATTATGGGGATAAGATCATAAGAGAATGCAGAATCTATGCAGAATGGGGCATGAGAACAGTAAGTCGAGAAAGAAGTTTATGAAACAAGATGAAAGTTGAAGATGAAAGCATTAAGTGCTGAAAAACAGGACAGCAGTGAGCCGAAAAAAATATGTTCCTTAACAAAATAAAAAACCTTTTATTTCAACAAAAAGAAAGCCTATCTGACGCTCAGCTCAAGCCCTCACACGTTATCCCTCTGGGAGTGCTAATTCCGACAGATACAATGGTCGTATCCCCCTGAGGGGAGATAATATTGGATGTTAGTTGCAATGAAACAGACGGGAATGAAAGGCTTTCACTCCACCAGTAAGTAACACATTGAGTTACGTCTGCAACTCACAGTAGGGTCACCTGATATCGGAAACTAAGACAATGTTATGACTATGACAACAAGTAAAAAAAACAGTGATATCGACGAATCTCGTAGTTCTATGCCCGAGTCCGCATTGCACACAAGTTTTAGATTAATATAGAAGTTAGTTCCTGCCTAAGCTCTGAAAAAAGCATTCCGAAGGGAGGAAGGAGGAAAGCACTATTTAGTATGGAGATACGGGAATGCAGAATCAATGCAGAAAGGGCAAAGAAACGTCACGCTCTCGGAAAGTAAGAATCAATTCTCATTGATACGTTCCTTACATTCCATTTGCACGTGAGTTGAATTACCTCCAATGTATGCTACCAATTTTCCCTCGAGATATCCGACGTGAGCATTACTTCCTTTCAGAGATAACTGGGCAAACTTAGAAAGGGTGTTATGTTGCAAGAGCGGTAGCTCACACAAGAATCCAGCACATGCCGCTGAGCACTGGAGTTGCCAGCGTCCGTCCGTGCATAGCTCGCTTGAGCAACACCTCGCCGCAGAGAATGCTAAGTGTCAGGGTCAAGATCGAAACGGCACAGATAATGCACGCACTCGTGCCATTCTTGGCGCGCAGGAAGTGAGATGTACTGTAGAGCAGGCGCGTTTCTGCACATCGCCTTAACACATTGACTGCAGTTCGTTAAATTGAAGTTCAATATTCAACACAAATTCAAAGTCAATTGAAGTAAGCAATTTTGAAAATGGTCAACATTAACTGCATCGCGCCTCCATTTAGCTTTAATTAAGTGTATGAAAATTGAGTTTGTGACCGCTGGTTGGTCAGCAGCACTATAAAAATCCTTTCCGTGGCCACCGGCGGCGCACGTTGCGGTCAAAGTGTTAAACGGAGAAGGAACAGTGCTGAAGAGAAGGGCACAACATTACACAGGAAATTCCGACGCGCCGCGCTACTTGGTGCACGCGCTAGGCAGCAGGGCGCTGGCAACCCACAGCTGAAGAACTGGGGCTGTCCGCTATACCGCAGGGAGGTGCGAACCGGAGGATGCATTCAGTTCAACGTGCCCCACTGTGATGGAGGGTCTGAAGAAACAGCATTTCTAACACGAAATCTCTCTTTAACACGTTCAGTCTCATGTTGAGTTAGGTTGTAAGCAGCTGAGTTTAAAAAACGACTTTACGACTCGAAAAAAATTGTATTTTTCCTAAGAAGTGTGAAAATGTAATAGCATGATGATATTTTACCTCGTATGCTTAAATCTCTTCTAAAAGAGATGTTGAAATAATTGAAATGTTCAATCACACCGACACGTACATGAGCAATTTACCTAATGGTACTCTTTTGCCCCAGTAGGCAGCCAACGTGTAAAACTTAAGCCGTTTTTAAACAACACTTTTAATTCATTTCCTCTAGCCATAGTAAATAGATGACCGCAATTAACCTAATTTCATAACTTGTTTTTAAATTTGTCATTCTAAAAATGAGTTATTTTTACGTTGTACCTTTTCAGAATTATAATCACTGGTGATGGCCTGTGGCCGAAACGTTTGAAGTGTTTTATTGGAATATATACCTTAAATGATTAAAATAGCTTATCTCGCTCTTTCATTGTTATTACGGTTGCTAGTTATTAGTTGGTTCAAGACTCCCTGCCACCAAAAAAAAAACATCTAATGAGACCGAAGAAAAAGGATCATTTCATAAAGAGTCCAGAAAACGGAGAAACCATACACAAGGTGTGTTCCACGTTCCTCACGGGATATTCAGCGCATGCAAATAGCGAGTAAAAAACAAAGAGGAACAAACGCAAAGAAAGCAAAGCAAAGAAGGAATGAAACCTGGAAGAAGAAAATTGAGCACGCAAGATAGGGGCCTTCAGAGTCTATCTATAGCCGAGTTGACCCAACAGTATCCCCTCTGGGGAGCGACAGTCCTCACAGCATAGGATAGATTTAGGCCTAACTCACCTAAACCTATAGCCGATTCCACGGCACAGAGAGAATTCTGGCTCAACTATTCATTTGAGAATATAACGAAGTACTTCGAAGCGCTTTAGCAATGAGAATAAAGCCACATAAATAAGCCCCCTGATAAATAAAGATCACAAGATCTGGTGTGCTTCATTAGAAAGATGAAGCCAGAATAAATACATGATGAGCTGAAGTCCGTCATTACCATTCAGTCACGAACCCGATCCAACGCACGGGTGCAAGTTAGAGCTGCGAAGATATTGGTTGCAATCCCAATGAACGTCAGCGTACAAAGCGAATGCATCAAGTCGATACATAATCCTCTTAGTAGGGCTTCAACACGAACACCCTCACGAGCAACAAGTACACGCCACGGTAGAGGGAACAATGTAGAGGCATTTCTATGGTGGAAAATACACCTTCTCTTGTTTGGCTAGCCAATAGAACGGCTTTATTTCAAACCAACTCTATGACGTCACCATTGCGACACGTCGTTAGGCCAATGGTGGTGCCAGATTTGGAGCTGGCAGTGTTGTCAGAGGCAATATGAGCGCTGCTATTGTTTCGTTGCAATGTCAGCATTGCTACACGGTCGACGAAAAAGACAAGTTTGATCCTACCTTGTTTCTTCTACCGCGGTACACGCGATAAATGTGATACGAGCATTCGAACTGCAGCTGTGGCGCAAAACAGCGATAAGCACGCACGCACAACAAGATATTTCAGGCAATGACGCGATGATAAGTGCTGAACCAGCTCAAAATAAAGATGATTAACGGAAAGGTTCATTGAAAAATCACAAGCGTGAATGACGAATACACTGAACCAGCTCAAAATAAAGATGATTACCTGAAAGGTTCATTGAAAAATCACAAGCGTGAATGACGAATACAAAGTCGATACGAAAATGAGCTGTGAAACACAGAACAAGTGAGGGAATAAAATGAGGACTACCCAATTGGTGTTGATCGTCTGATCAAAAGAACGCTCAATGAATCAAAAATGGTATGTTAATGGGATACACTCCACAGCAAAGTTCAACCATTTCACGCGATACTACCAATACAATCCATATGGGAGAACGAGTCAGTACATGACATTTGCGGCGTTCAAAACACGACAGGGAAACTCGACTTAATTAGATAAAGTGAAAAACTTTTTGGTACGAATCGGTTAACCCTTGCCTACCCTAATTTTATACTCATATTCTCAACATACCACAACAACTGCCATTAGACAGACGCTGGTATCCAGGTCATCACCATCAGTATGTGGACGGAACTGCCGTACGGCAGAAAGCTTCAAAAATTACATTAAGGCACAAATTCGACAAGAAATAAAGTGTTTAACATTTTTCGTGAGTGTGTCATATATGGCACGTGGGGCAGTTAAGGGTTAAGAAGAAGCAAGGCAGAGGCAGAAGCAGGCAGGGAGGAGCAGCAGCAGCAGCAAGGGAGGGCACAGAGGCCAATGACGCAGAGAGATAACGGCGGCAGCCTCACATACGTGACGAGAGTGCGCCATTAGGTACTCGCGGCGGAGGTGCTCGTAGGAATGGCTGTAGTACTTCTCTAGTGTACGGCTAGAGAGACTCGCGCCTACGGCTAGCGAGACTCGCGCCTACGGCTAGCGAGACTCGCGCCTACGGCTAGCGAGACTCGCGCCTACGGCTAGCGAGACGAGATCGGCAACACTAGATGTCATCAGCAGATGTCGAAAACACTTAAAATACCAACCCCTCACAACCTGCGCTGTGCCTCACTATCTCGTGACTATGCCGTTTTGGGCGCCAATCGGCATTCTCAGCTAAATCTTAATCATAAATGCTACTTTTGATATTTTTGGATAGAAAAAGGCTAATCCAGTTACTTTGCCTCGAGATGGAACACTCCCTAACGACCCAAATAACCGTACAGCGCGCTCAGCCAGACATCCAGTTCGTCGAGATTCCTGTTCTGACTTGAATAGAGCTAGAACAACTACCTGGACAAACACACATCGGTAATTTACTTCTTTTCCAGAAACGAAAGAAATTACCATTATTAAACTTACTTTATTCTCACCATGAATTCGGCGTACGATACGGGAAAAATGTAAAATTTTACATTTTCTACAGAACAATTAACATTTTGCTGTGAATATACGGCATTCACTACGGATGCATACCAATTTCACACATACTAAACCTGGCTAAACAATAAATAGGCTGATGTAAAACAATTGAACACTCGAGATACTGAATACCTCGCTCTTCCTAAAAGTAATTAGACTCTATTCTTCTATGCTTTGAGCCATCAGCAACAGTTCATCAAGGCTTCATAACTGACGAGGCTGAACAAATTCCGACACACCACACCTAAAGAAACGCTCTTTTCTTCCATGCTTTGAGCCATCAGCAACAGTTCATCAAGGCTTCATAACTGACGAGGCTGAACAAATTCCGACACACCACACCTAAAGAAACACTCTTTTCTTCCATGCTTTGGGCCATCAGCAACAGTTCATCAAGGCTTCATAACTGACGAGGCTGAACAAATTCCGACACACCACACCTAAAGAAACACTCTTTTCTTCCATGCTTTGTGCCATCAGCAACAGTTCATCAAGGCTTCATAACTGACGAGGCTCACCAGGTGATGAGAGTCGCTCATGCAAGCAAGAAGCACACGTCAAGCGTCACCAATTCTATTCGCAACGCTACATAGCGTCGAGTCGCCAAACAACAAGCAGACAAGTGCGCAGCAGTTGCCTCCCAGGAATTTCACACCCCTTCATGGCAAAACTGCGTACTAAATGTAAAGTACACGTCCATGCTTCTGACGAAGATTACGTTCTGCATTCCGAGGAAAACAGATTTATTGAATACCTGACTAGTTAGCAGAGCCAAATATACGCAGAGGTGATATGCCTTACCTAAAAACGGGAATTACTATTGGGCTCAACTAAATAACTAATGGGCTCAAGAGCAAAGCCTTGGTTAAAGGGTTTTCTTGATCGTCGCAAACCACCGACGTAAAATGGACTCTCCATACATAAAACGCGCAAGACAAGTATCACGATAAATGAGTAATTGCACTGGAAATAAAAAATGCTAATGCTCCCAAGCAATCCAAGTGATGCGATAAGAATCGTGTAATGCTGTGATGCAAGAATCCCTCAACAGTGCACGCAGCACCATGAAACCCGCGTACATTCAACATCCTTATTTACCATAACATACCAGCTCTGTACACCTCGAAATGAGATAACGCATCCCAGAACCGGACGCTCGGGCCACACAATTAGAAGACTTGATGAAGTTGAAGAGCGTATCGATGAATGATCCCGTTGATTTTCTTCGGTGCGAACACTCTTGTAAAGAGAAGGTTCATGACTGAAGCCACTTACGTTCTGACGTCTTCGTGGACTCAGAATGCTCGCTATCAAGAGTCTTTCATTTACCTAAACTTATTACAGTACGAAATTAAATTACAATCTACAGAGGAAAAAAGAATTAAAGAAGTCGTGACATAGCAGAGGATTGAAAATCGATTGTGCATAACAAAACAAAAAAACTAAGTTTTTTTCGACAAAACGAAGACTTACTCAACCTTCAGTTTGAGACCTCACATTTTTCTCCTGGGAGCACTAATTCCCATTGATATTGAGTGCCAAACTCAGCCCTCCAACTTGGAGGCCGCACTGGAGTGTTTAAGAGCACCCACGTGGTCTAACATTTTGTCAGTACGACGATTCCCACGCAAAATGTGGTCAAGGGAATGTAATTACAGCACTCAAATTGCTCATCAAAAAGAATGGAGTGAGGGTTTTAGGGAACCATAGAGCAAAGTGCGGTGAAGTCCAGCTCTACTTTCCTCACGATGGCTTACGAACATACATGAGGTGGAAACAAGGGAATTACGCCCGTCGACTCAGATCTAGTTCGGAAAACAAATTCGACCTCTCTCATTTGATATTAGCTAGATTAGTTGGAGGAAATGTAATTTATTCAATATTTCCATTCAAATAAAGCAAATGCCCATTTTTGACCTCGCCATTGCGCACGTCAAAAAAAACGATTTAAAAAGCTTTTCGATAGAAATTAACACACTCATTGCGTACCTGAGGCTGTTAACGGTTGGTTTGGTGAGGTTGTAAGTAGCAGAACAGGGAAATCGACTTTAATGCTCGAATACACTTTTATCTTTCCCAAAAAACTATGAAAATACAATTGCACGACAACATTTCACCTCGTATGATAACAGCTCTTCTTTAATAAAGGTCGCGAAACAGATATGCCTTTCATTTATATCAGATCGTGACTTAGAAATTTACCTATTGGGACACATATGGCCTAATACGCGACGAAGGTGTAAAGTGTTAAACTATTAGAATCAGATCGTGGGAAAGCCGAGATGAGCAAGCAACAAGAGGTATATGTGTTTGGTGCAACAAGGTATCAAGATGTCTATTTTGGAGGTAAATGCGGGACCGGGGAGGGCAGGAGCGTGGGAGGCGCTGCAGAGCTGCAGAGGTCAGCTCCAGTGTGGGAGATGCGGCGGCCCACACTCCGTTCCGCCCTACATAACCGCCGCTCGCGGTCGCATCCACTAATTTTTCACACTTCTCTCCAAGCATAACACCAACGCTTGTGTGGCTTCGGCATGAGGACTCGATATGAAATCAACGCGTATCGTGGTTACTCTGACACTCTAATAACGCTTGTGTGGGTTCAACATTACTCGATATGAAATCAACGCGTATCGTGGTTACTCTGACACTCTAATAACGCTTGTGTGGGTTCAACATTACTCGATATGAAATCAACGCGTATCGTAGTTACTCTGACACTCTAATAACGCTTGTGTGGGTTCAACATTACTCGATATGAAATCAACGCGTATCGTAGTTACTCTGACACTCTAATAACGCTTGTGTGGGTTCAACATTACTCGATATGAAATCAACGCGTATCGTGGTTACTCTGACACTCTAATAACGCTTGTGTGGGTTCAACATTACTCGATATGAAATCAACGCGTATCGTGGTTACTCTGACACTCTAATAACGCTTGTGTGGGTTCAACATTACTCGATATGAAATCAACGCGTATCGTGGTTACTCTGACACTCTAATAACGCTTGTGTGGGTTCAACATTACTCGATATGAAATCAACGCGTATCGTAGTTACTCTGACACTCTAATAACGCTTGTGTGGATTCAACATTACTCGATATGAAATCAACGCGTATCGTAGTTACTCTGAGCTCTATTCCACAAAATTGTGATCGCGTGACTGGAAAGGAACAATTTTTCACGATTCCGCATTTATCTTTATTATTACTTTAACCAGAGGTTCTCAACAGGCGCAAATTCACCCCTAGGGTGCGAAAAATTATAAAGTCGGGGGTAAATAATTGTAGTAACTGATAATTTAAAAAAATAATTAACCTAAATTTTAATTTTGCAAAATGAAAGAGAGAGAGAATGCAAAGAAAGTATGTAGATGTTTTGTATGGGAGTAAATGAAGAAATACATAAAACAGAGGGGGTCAATGATCGAGGGTAGGTTGAGAATGGCTGCTCTAAGCGGTAATGTTACTCGGAGGGCTTTCACCTGAAAGGTACTCAGACCCTGAATCCCTATTTTCTGCTTGAGAAACTAAATTCTGTTCGCTAAATTCATGCGGTGTGACAACCTTCCCTGTACGACCATAGGTCACAGAAATAACACAGCTCTAACGGTAAAAGGTGTCGAGGTCTTGGAAAATAGGCAGCATACACCTCACGTTCCTAATATGCCTCGACACAACATGCATCTGTTGTTAGCAGTATGCTGCAACACGCACAATGTTCATGCATCTTCTTGATTGCTCTTGGCTTCTAGATTCTTTTCGTCTGAATAGTAGTCATATGTTCACTTGGTAAACAGGATCTCAACACATTCTCGGCTATCATTCAAATTCTCCGTGTATTTCCCTCGTTATCCCTAATCCGATTCATTTATTCAGTCATGAATGATCATGAGCTGCATAAGAAGACATTGAGAGCAAGAACATTCGTTCTAATTTTTACCGCATAACGGTCCTATACCAGCCATTTTATATCATGCAACCAACTGAACCTTTTGTAACATACAACCAACTGAATCTTTTGCAACACACAACCAACTGAACCTTTTGTAACATACAACCAACTGAATCTTTTGCAACACACAACCAACTGAACCTTTTGCAACACACAACCAACTGAACCTTTTGTATCATACAACCACCTGAACTTTTAGTATCATGCAACCAACTGAAATAACAAAAACAGAAAACGTTTGGGAGAACAGAAATTTTATTGAGAGTCTCGACGAGTATGGAAAAGACCATTAAATTCTTGTGAAGCAATGTGCAAGCACGCGACGTGAACACAAGCGCTGCTGCTGAATACTCAACTTGGACAGCCAGGAAGTTCTTTACTCTCAGCTCTGTCTGGGGCCGACACTGCCTAAACAAATAATAGAGAGCCAATTGTTGTATGTGCCTGAGTTTGTCGACCACAAACTTCAGCAGAGTAGCAGGGGGCTTCTGATGCCGCGTCAGATTTGTGCTAGGTAAAACGTGCCTGCTGTTCGTGAGTTGAAGTCCGCATTCTATTTTCGATCAGTCAGGGTACCACGCACGTAAGTTGAATAATTTATAATCGCGAGAAGGAATTTCTCGAGTCACACACCAACAATGAACGTTGCAGATATTAATGCAACAGGGTTTCAAGATGTCTGTTGTAGAGTTAAGTGTAAATTAGGAAAACAATACTTCACAAGTTTAGATGTCGATAAAACAAAAATGCATCAGCTTTCGGAGACCTGCAGCTCTGAGTGCGAAGACGGCAATGCTAAAACCTTGGTGACAAGAACATCAGCAAATGCCTCCTCAAGGGAGGGTTTTTGAATCCTTCACATTATCAATGAACTCGAGCATTTGTTGGTATAGGCACAGCTAGCCTTTTCGAAGTCACGCAACCAAGAATTAGTTCCTCCTTCCAAAGAAACACAGAGTTTAGAGCAACATAAATGAGTTCCACGTAGAAAAAAATAAAGAGTCATTGGCAAGCTGAACAACAACAGCGAGTGAACCATCACTTAGGAGAGCTTAAAACACGTATCCAAGGTGGACTGCAATGAGAAACTGATACAAGGTGCCAAGTTGACAGCAGTGAAGCAAGCACAACAGAAAATGGTGGAATTCTTTCCTCGCAGAAGCGAGTCTTCAGGATACCTGGCCATTGCATCAGAGAAATGAAAACGTCAGGACGAAAAGCGCATAGAGGCAGCCAAGGTTACACACCTGCCTCAGGCAACTACTGAGCCGTGCTCCATTCAAGCAGCTTTTGCCTGGCTTGACCAGCACCAACACTCACGACTGCAGGCTCAAATAGCACTCGTGCCTACACAACCGGAACTCTTGCACAAGTTAGCAGGAGTACTTATTTATACTCAAGGACGGCTGAAAAATTAAATACAAACGGCCATTGTAAACACGTCTTATTTCACATCATTGTAGCTCGGCCGGACAGAGGAGGCTGCAGGCATAATGCACTCATGCCTACACAACCGGAACTCTTGCACAAGTTAGCAGGGGTACTTACACTCAAGGACGGCTGAAAAATTAAATACAAACAGTCATTGTAAACACGTTGTCTTATTTCAGAAAATTACAGCTCGGCCAAACAGAGAAGGTATAATTGCATGTCGCTGTGAACAAAGTACACGAATAAAATAAGGAGCGAGTCCTACCATACAGCGCGTGGCATGCTTGCTGGCAAACTCAAGAATTTCAGAGGAGTACGTAAATTTCAATATAAGAGAGTGCCTGTACATAAGAGACGGGGCTCTAAAGGAACGAGCTAGGATCCTTAATTATAACTGCAAAGTGAATTAGATTTAAAAATTTTTATTTGAGTTATTCTGCACTGATCAATGAAGATGAAGTGCAACATAGCTACTTTTTGTGTAAGTTTTCCAAGACTAAGCTGAAATTGGACCCACTGGACTACTAAATTCAAGCTTCATCATCAGGAATAGTCATGGCGAGATAACGATATTTAGGCCCATGAACTGCCACTTCAGGTGACCAAAGAAATTGATATTACGATTTTTTGGAAACTTTATGCACAATATGAAAAGAAGAACCAAAATAATAGGGAACTTTCTTTTAAAAGCAAACGTTTCGGAATCTCCCTCCAATTCCATCCTCAGTGTTGTGAAACAAAGTTTGTTGTAAAACAAAGTTTGATGATTATCGCTTGTTCCTTGTTTTACAGCAAAGTAGTAGTAGTAGTAGTAGTAGTACCATGAATTTGCTAGCGCTTCAGTAGGTCCTACTATATCGCGCCGAAGGTCTCGCGTCACAATTATCGGCCTATCAGTCACATCACCGCTGTGGTACAAGGTAACCATCAATCACCATCACAGAGCACTATGCAACAAATTCAAGAATACGCAAACAGGTTAGACATTGCAGCCACAAACACAACAAAAAGTCAGTCATTACAAGCTCAAATTAAATTCAGTTGCTTCAAACACAACTGCTCCACTAGTTCAGTCATAAAAGCATGTATTAAGTCCCGGAATTATTCCGAAACACGTAAAAAAAAACAGAAAATCAGGTTACATATGCATTTATTGGGCAGCCGAGCCCCAGGGGGTTTCAGCTGCCCACCCATTTTACGGCCGAGCGCCGTACCCACGCTGAAACCCTCGTTGGGCAATGGGCATCACGTAGGCGCGCTCGGCCGTATTACAGTTTATCATTAAGATAGCAAAGCTTGAAATTTATTTTTCATCACAAAATTAAATTTTTGAAATTTTACAGCAATTTTTACAGCAAACGAAGATCAAATCGGAGGTTCCGAAACGTTTACTCATAAAAGAATGCTCCCTTTTATTTAGGTTCTTTTTTCATATTCAGATGACCATGAGCACGCGAGCAGGAGCGGCGGGGTAGAGAGGCGAAACAGGAGATAGCAGGCAACCGGATACAGCGAGCATGGGATGACCAAGCCACAGTAAACGTCGTTCTGTACCTACTTAACACTTTAACCGCGACTACTAAATATCAAGTTCAACACCAAACTCAAATTAAAAGTCAACTGCAGCGCGCGATGTTGAAAATAGCAAACATGAACTGGATCGTGCCTTCATTTAGCTTTGATTAAGTATTTATGGAAATTGTGTTTGTGACTACTGGTCGGTCTGCAGCGTTGTGAAAATTACCTCCGTGTACCACCGGTGGGTCACGCTGCGGTCAAAGTGTTAATAAACTAACACATTGACTGCGACGGGTAGAACTGAAATTCAATATTTAACTCAAATTTAAAGTCAAAAGGGATCGGAAAATCTATAATACCAAGCATTAACTGGGTCCATTAAATGCTATTCAATCAACACGTTCCTTGCGTTTCCGCGACTGTTAACGGTTGGTTTGGTTAGCTTGTAAATAACAGAATAGGGAAATCTATTTTCCTGCTTGAATATATTTTAATTTTTCCTAATGATCATGAAAATTACAATTGCACGATAACCTTTTCCCTCGTATGATTTCAGTTATTTTTCAACAAATGTCGGGAAACAGACGAAATGTCGTGCATTTAACCTGCACTTCAATGAGCAATTTACCTGTTGGTACACATTTGGCCCAATACGCAAGAAACGCATTAAAAAAGATTGTTAGAATTCTTCAAACGACCCATCGATGGGTCGTTTCGCAGCAGAAAAACCCTAAGCACGACCCATCGAAGAGTCATATCGCAAGCGACGTGTTAGCAAATAACTTCAGAACTGAACGAACATGGGCATTTGATGTATCGTGGTTTTAGAGACTGCGAATTACTAAATGAAAAAGTTTGGCAAGTGTTCAAAGACATTCAACAAGACACATGATCAGTAACATTTCGCGAAGTCAATGACAATTTAAAAAGGGCATCTATTATATTTTTACATCATTGCGACGCGGTGAGTCCCAAACAAGCATTATGCTCCAACTTGAAATAAATGGAGATGACAACAATAGCATTTCCTCTGTGGAAAACAGCAGCATGACAAAAGCCCAAACCTAACATGAAAATACAGAAAAATGTTCTCAAAACTGTAACTACGCTTTTGATAGATCGAAGTTTCACATTTGCACGAGTGTTTGAAACACAAATCATCACACCTAACTCATCCTCCCACCAAGCACCAGAGAGTTTTAAGATCACCCTACGTTAACCCGTTCCCAGCGCATTGGGCCATCTGTGTACCAGTCGGTAAATTATTGCTCATCCACGTACCGGTGTAAATTACATAACGATATTTCATCTACCTCGCAACCTTTTTAAAAAAATAACTATGATCATACGAGGTGAAACGCTATCGTGCAACTGTATTCTTCGTATTTATTAGAAAGAATGAAAACGTATTGGAGCAGCTGTCAACTTTTCAGCTCTGCTACTCACAATCTAACCAAACAACCGTTAACAACCGCGGAAACGTGTATTTAATTATATTCTTAACTATCTGGCGAGACCCAGTGGTCGACCGCCTTCGCTACGTCGCCTCGCAGCACAAGGCAAGCAGGCAACCGCTGCTCCTGTTTACGGACACCCCAGAACCTGGTCCTGTTTGCGGACACCCCAGAACCTGGTCCTGTTTACGGACACCCCAGAACCTGGTCATGTTTGCGGACACCCCAGAACCTGGTCCTGTTTACGGACACCCCAGAACCTGGTCATGTTTGCGGACACCCCAGAACCTGGTCCTGTTTACGGACACCCCAGAACCAGGTCCTGTTTGCGGACGCCCCAGAACCTGTTCCTGTTAGCGGACACCCCAGAAACTGGTCGTTTACGGACATCCCGGCCAGAACCTGGGAGCTAGCGCGTGCTGCGTGTGCGGCGGTGAGTCATGCGCTGCTCACGAGGAAGTGCCTGCGTCTGCGTTATGACGTCATGGAAGCTCCAACCGGAAAGTGGAGGATTTCTTCATGGTAGGTCGCTTCAGCTTCAGTGGAACGAAATTCCGAAGTGGGGTGATCAGACCTCCTGAACTTTGTTTTCTCACCTGCTCTGCAGATGATTCTTCTCATCTGCTTTGAAAATCATCTCAAAAAATTGCAAAAGCGTTTAAACTCTCCCAGAAGGATGCAACAACACGTACGTAGATGCTTTTTCAGAAAAGCGGATCGCCTGGAAACAAGGAACACGAAACATCCAAGGCTTCCTTGACTGGCAGGAGAAGTGCACGGCAGCTCGACACAACACCGAGCCCAGAAGTGGAGCAGGCGCGGCACTGCAGGTCACCGCAGCGCTCGCTGCTCAGCAGAGGTCGCGCACCACGGTAAAAGAACCAAGGTAGGGTCAAACCAGTCTTTTATCGTCGACCGTGTGGCAATGCTGACGTCGTGGCAACGGACCAATAGCAGCGCTCATATTGCATCTGGCAACAACACTAGTCTCTAATCTGGCACCACTATTGGCCTAACGACAGGTCGCAATGGTAATGTCATTTAAGTTCGTTTAAAATGAAGCCGTTCAATATGCTAGCCGAACATGAGGAGGTGCATTTTCCCCCATAAGTATGACTCAACCTTGTTTTCTCCACTGTGTCGCGCATGCCGGCACCTCTGACGCGCACGCAACTGTCCCTTACTAACTTCCCAGAATGTCTCCGTCAAGGAGCTTTAATGGAATGGAGGCGGCATCAGCGCTCTAAAGTGAAGCCAATTTTCGGTAGCTGTAGGGTATACGGGCAGTCGGGCACACACACGGAGATGGGGCTCAGTGCGTGTAAGACACTCAGCGTGACAGGGCGCCGCTTCTCCACGCTGCGGTCAAGGACGAGTTTTTTCAATATGAGTTTCTTTATCATTCAGCGAGGACGCAATTGAAATATATGCCTAAGAAAAAAATGTATAGCACAGAGTAGCGCAAGTCTGCCATTCAACAGCGCGGTCTTCAGTCGCTGATGATGGAGGTGGTGCTACCCCTCCACTGCAACACCACCTCCACACTGGGCCCCAATGCCGGGTGGGCGGGGCTTGGGTCGGCAAAATTGGCTTCAATCGCTTAACTGGCAAAAGATAACGATGCCGCCTCCGTTCCATTAAAGCTCCTTGGTCTCCGTGGAACTCGCAAAAACGAGCACAAGCAAACTCAGATCACATCTGGAAATAATCTGCGTGCGATTTGTACAGTTTACATCTGGAAATAACCTGCGTGCGATTTGTACAGTTTACATCTGAAAATAACCTGCGTGCGATTTGTACGGTTTACATCTGAAAATAACCTGCGTGCGATTTGTACGGTTTACATCTGAAAATAACCTGAGTACGATTTGTACAGTTTACATCTGGAAATAACCTGAGTCCGATTTGTACGTTTTGGGTGCCAGGAGCAAACGAGACTTTAGAAGCCGGAACAAGGACGAAGAGAAGGTTGATAAGGAGAGTAGATACGGGTGATAAGGCAGCAGAGGAGACAGATCAACGTTGCATTTTATCAGTTGAAAGATCTGCATCTCTTATCAAACGCACGCTCATAAAACACTTGCTATCATGCCTCACGCTAAGCAAACTGCAAAACGACTAGGATGATAGTTTTTATAACCGCTGACATAAACAAAAATTGATATTGATGCAAAATTCAAATTTACAACTCCGCAGT
Organism: Morinoia aosen; assembly: GCA_030386875.1. NCBI lineage: Eukaryota > Metazoa > Arthropoda > Malacostraca > Amphipoda > Talitridae > Morinoia > Morinoia aosen. Next base: position 15,478,968 of record CM059559.1, on the reverse strand, counting down.
GCAAACAGCGCAGAACAAGACTAGATGACTCCATACCTGCGCACACTCCCGCTGCAGAAGACGGATTCTACGCTAACTAGCTCGGTAGATGAAGAAAGCGAGACTCTTGTTTCTTCAACCGTGAATAAACTAACACTAATTTGCCGTCGACGAAAGTAACAAATCCACTCCTACTTCTCAGCATACAGTAAAGCTAAATATATACAGAGCGCTGAGTCACGCCATGCAAATGACCGCAAAGGTTAAAAAAATCTGTTGCTACTCTGCCTCAACAGGCAAAAGCCCTCGAAGGTAAATAGAAATTACCTAGACAACAAGAGCTCATAGTTATGTAGTAAAGGGTACTTTACTCACAGTAAAGGGTACGCAATTAAGAGTTATGTTATTAACCACCAGCACCTGTACAGGCTAAGCAAAGATAATTAACACGTTCCCCGCTGATTGGGCCATATGTGCCCAACTAGGTAAATTGCTCATCCACGTGCCGGTATAAATGAACGGCATTTCATGCTTCGCGACCTCTCTGAGAAATAACCTATCATCCGTTGTGAAATGTTATCGTGTAATTGTACATCCATATTTCTTAGGATATATAAAAATGTATTCGAGCAGTGAAGTCGATTTTCCAATCCTGCTACTGACAACTTCACCAAACCAACCGTTAACAACCGCGGAAACGCGGTGAACCGTGTTAATAGCAGCTCTCACCACACAGCGCCCAACGATCTCGCTGCGTGACAAAACCTAATTCAACCGTGGTAACTGATCAATTTATCGCGTACTTAATTAAATGCTTAACATGCGACCGATGAAACATTCAAATAGGCAGCAAAATTTGCCGCGTTGAGACTGAAATGTGGATTAGATGTTAGTTTTAGCCTCCCTAACCGCTAAAAAAAAGCGTTTCGAAGAGAGGAAGAAGGAAGACATCATTTAGTGTGGAGTTAAGGGAACGCGGAATCTATGCAGAAAGGGCATAGAAATAGTAAGTTGAGAAAGAAGATTTTGAAACAAGATCAAAGTTGAAGAAGTAAGTAGTAGGTGCTGAAAAACAGGACAGCAGTGAACCGAGAAAGAGATGGTCCTTAACATAAGAAAAACATTTTATTCCAACAAAAAAAAAGACCTACCTAACTCGCAGCTCGGGCCCTCACATTACCTCCCTGGGAGCGCTAATTCACAGATACAATAGTTGTATCCCCTTGAGGGGAGTATTTACCAGAAGCTGTGCAACTGCCGACGATAATAAAATATGCCGTTTTTTCATCAACACATTAACTGCTTAGTGACCCACTGGTGGTCACTCAGAGGATTTCTATACAGTAGGTATAGAAACCGGTGATCACAAACTGAACTAGTATTTATACTCAACCTAAGCCAGATGATTGCACTATCCTATTTATTTTTTCGCTATCAGAAGTAGTATATTAGAAACGAGTCACTGAAATTGAACTAAACAACTGAATTTAATCAGTCGTAGTTTATGCGCTAAATCAGTTATTGTGATATTTTTGGGTAAATACCTAGACGTCTCCCACAATTTAGGTAGCAGAATAAATTGGAGACGAAGCCAAAGATACGAGACGCGGCCGCAGCTACCAACTGAACCCATCGGTCTAATTTCCTAGAAGCGAAGCAGAAGATCGTGTGAACATCAATCAACAAACGTGCGTCACTTCCCTTAATTCCGAAATGGCTGCACGGAAATTAACATGTTCTCTACCACTGGACGCACATGTGCGTCTAACAGTCTCATGTGAATTAAGGTTGTGAGTAGCAGCGTTTAAAACACGACTTTATTGTTCAAAAAAATCGTATCTTTCGTAAGAAGTGTGAAAATGTAATGGCATGATGACATTATACCTTGCATGTTTAAATATCTTCTAAAAAGGCGTTGAAATAATTTAAATGCTGCTCAGTCACACCGATACGTAAATGAGCAATTTGCCTAGTGGTACTCTTATGCCCCAACATGCAGTCAACGTGGTTAAAAATTGACTGCGATGAATTTAACTGAAGTCAAAAGTAATTGATAATTGTATAAATACCAAACATTAACTGGGTCCATCGATTTTATCATTGATTTGAAAAAGATTGCTAGGATTTTTTAAGCGACCCATCGATGGGTCGTTTTGCAGCAGGAAAAACCTAAGCACCACCCACCGATGGGTCGTATCGCAAGCAACATGTTAAGTAAGCCAAGTGTGATTTGTTTATTTTCTATCTGCGGAGAATCCTCGATCGGCGGAAAGTTTAAGAGGCAAGCCGAGGCACTTGAAATACATGCCAGAAGGGACCGAGTTTTCCGACAGAAATGTTTAGGAAGACATATACGTAAAACCACGGTATTCAATAACTGTAGAAATCAAATCTAACTAATGTCGTCAAACGACATCAGTTAGGTGATCAGTTGTCGTCAAACGACGCTTTCTAATCAAAATAAACTGCGGAAACGAGCACAAATCGACAAGGAATCTTCATACTTTCATTCAAGTTTTATATATACGTGGTATCACCAACCCCCGTCTAAAAATTTACCTTCAACTCATAACTAAAAGAAAATTACGAGGCGTATTTAGAGGACCAGTCAAAGGCCCTCCCAATTCAGTATCTACGGGAACTGGCACTTTCATAAACGAAGTTTATCAAATTCTCATTTCATAAACTTTTTCAATTTACTGTTTCTATGCCCGTTCTGTATAGATTCCGCGTTCCCTTACCTCCATACTAAATGGTGCCTCCCACCTTCCTCTATTCGGAACGTTTTTTTTTACCGGTTAGGGAGGCTCAAACTAACACCTAATCTAATCCTACAATTCGAAGACTTACAGCTCAACTTTTCACGCACCTCTCCAAACAAGACCCTCCCTATTTTACTCGAGCTCATCCGGCGAGCAATACCGGTCGCCTAATTATCTCGGCAAAAAGACTTCACTAGAGCGCTGAGTGAATGGAGGGAGGGAGGCCCGTTCGTGTGCTCCACATCGCTGCGGAGTATTCGGTTACGCAGGATCATAACAATTACGGGGCTGTCAGGTGTGCCAGTAGGTCAGGCGCGCAGGTGACAAGGCGCTGGCATACTTAACACGTTCCCTGCGATTGGTTAAACTGAAGTTCAATATCCAACTCAATTTGTTAAAAATTTATAAATAGGAAACATTAACTGGGTATATTGAATACGATTAATTTAAAAAGATTGTTGAAAAATTTTTAAACGGCCCATCGATGGGTCGTTTTTGCTTTTGCTATAAAGGGTTCCTAGTTGATTGATTAGAAGTTTTCGCTTTCCTTTACCCCAACAAAGATGTTCAAAGAGAAAAATGATGAAGGCACCATTTAATAAGGAGTTAAAGGAACGCGGAATCTACGCACAAGGTGCAAAGAAACAATAATCTAAGAAAGAAGTTTTACCACCGGTATAAATGAACGGCATTTCATGTTTCGTGACCTTAAAAAAATTTACGATCATTTACAGCCTAACCAAACCAACCGTTAAAAACCGCTAAAACGCAGTGAACGTGTTAAGATCACAGCACCTCTTTCTCTCCCACTAACTATTTAAGAAATACGTTTCATTTTTCGACGAAATCTTTCACGCATTCTTTTCACGTGTAGAATGACTTTAAAAAGTTCAGAAAATATATCTGAAGGGTTTTGAATTTCAAGTTTAAATCGACAAGTATACTGGTCGTCGACTGAAGGAGGAACTTTGAATGAAAACGTGTATACTCATTTCTGTCGGAGAAGACTAATATGTGATGGACTAGCTATTTTACTTTCAATATGCGAGCGTTCAATTTCCTACACATTACCTAGACAATAGATTACACAAAAATTATCGCTCATGAGGCAAAATATTAGAAAAGAGCGCCATGAAAGTAGTAAGAAATACGCTACTCAAACTAGTTTCCGAGATAGAAAAAGGTCTCTTAAAAATTCTGCACAGAAACGAGGCAACAAATTCAGCTACAGAATCTCGTCCGTAGCATTAAATACCAATGTTATTCACTTCACTATTTTTATTTGCTTCTACCACACAGGTGAATGGTCGGCAATGCTTTAGCTATAAAGGGTCCTAGTTGATTGATTATAAGTTTTAGCCTTCCTTTACCACAACAAAGATGTTCAAAAAGTGGAAGGTTGAAGGCACATTTAGTAAGGAGTTAAGGGAACGCGGAATCTACGCACAATGTGCATAAAAACAATAAGCTAAGAAAGAAGCTCATGAAACAAGATAAAAGTTGAAGAAGAAAGTAGTAGGTGCTGAAAAACAAGACTGCACTAAACCGAAAAAAGATGGTCCGTAAGAAGCAAAAAACCTATTTTATTTCAACAAATCACAAAAAGAAAGCCTACCTAACCATTAACTCGAGACCTCATATAATCCCCCTGAGATTAGATTAGATTAGATTATTAGTTAGTTTAAGCATCCCTATCCGCAACAAAGGCGATCCAAAGAGAGGAAGGGAAAAGGCATCATTTAGTATGGAGTTAAGGGAACGCGGAATCTATGCAGAAAGGGCATAGATACAGTAAGATGAGAAAGAAGTTCATGAAACAAGATCAAAGTTGAAGAAGTAGTTGGTGCTGAAAATACAGGACAGCAGTGAACCGAAAAAAAGATGGTCCGTAACAAAACAAAAACCTATTCTATTTAAACAAAAAAAGCCAACCTAACCTTAAGCTCGGGCCCTCACATAGTCCCCCTGAGCGCGCTAATTCCCATAGATACAATAGTTGTAACCTCCCGAGGGGAACACGAACACTAACAAAACCCAAAACTGGGAGCGTTTGCGTAGCCAAGATACGACACTCGCACTCCGCCTGCCCAACATAAAGGCTGGCAACTCCCGAGTACACAGAGGGCGCACAACATCAACACTCGGACGCTGCGAACATCAGCACACGAAGCAAGTGCACGCTTGTTAGAGTGGCCTTTCTTGTGGTCAAAAGTTCGAGCTTCTATGAAGTAAATTGGATTACAAAAACCGTACAGAGTTGCTAGAAAATAAAGTGGTTTTCACGGTTAACCTATATTTGAATAAACCCCAACTTTGAAATTTTCGACAGAAAAGGGCTAATTTCGCAACCCTTGGCAAGTGCCACTCCCCAACTAACGTTCGCTACCAAAACACGACCCAATTTGTGTCTCGAGACCCTGCAATGCTGTTCCTTCGTAACGTTTTGTTCACACACACAAAAGCACGCTTCACAGCTCCCCTTCTTGTTTCTGTTGGTCTCATAACTACACAAGTGTAGCAGCGAGTTTATAATTTTTTCAATATCGTGAGCAGCAGCCATTAATCACAATTTAAATCAATCAGCAACACTAAACTCTTACCGCGCCTTTATGCATGTGTCTCAACACTAAACTCTTACCGCGCCTTTATGCATGTGTTTCAACACTAAACTCTTACCGCGCCTTTATGCATGTGTCTCAACACTAAACTCTTACCGTGCCTTTATGCATGTGTTTCAACACTAAACTCTTACCGTGCCTTTATGCATGTGTCTCAACACTAAACTCTTACCGTGCCTTTATGCATGTGTCTCAACACTAAACTCTTACCGTGCCTTTATGCATGTGTCTCAACACTAAACTCTTACCGTGCCTTTATGCATGTGTTTCAACACTAAACTCTTACCGTGCCTTTATGCATGTGTTTTTTTTTATAATTAGTAAAGCATATTAGCAGCACACGGGTTAGAAGAAAATGAAATCTCACCAACGCATGATGATACACGCAATCTAATTTTCCAAGTCAAACGGCAAAATAACTAACCGTATTCAAACTATTAAAAGCGACGTAGGACAATAGGCGAAGTACATTACAAAGTTTAGAAAACAAAAATGTAGAAGCAAACGACAATCTAGAAGCAAGCAAGAAGATGTAGAAAACGCTAATCCAGAACAAAAACAATTAGAAAACGGTAATCCAGAAATAAACAACAAGGTTCATAAAACGATAATCCAGAAGCAAAACAAAGTTTAGAAAATGATAACCCAGAAGCATCCAATAACATTTAGTTCCCATACTATTCCAATAACAAACACAATTTTACAAATATGAAGGAAGGGAGAGACGCAAAGGCAATATTCAGTGACCATTCCAACATGGAACACAATTTTACAAATGTAGTGAGAGACGCAAAGGAAGCAGAGAAGAGATCTCTCCGTTCAAGTGTAGGCGAGGAGGTGTGATATTTCGTGAGTATTCGGACAACAAACAATTTTACAAATATAAACGAAGAAAGAAACGCAAAGGAAGCAGAGGAGAGGTCTCCTCCATTCAAGCGAAGGGAGAGGAGGTGCGAGTGACACGCCGCAGAGCGAGAACTGTCACAGGTGCGCTCTCATGACACACGAGTAGAGAGCAGCGCCCTCCAGATGTCCAGGCCAGTACCGCAGGTGCAACCCCGGCAGCCTCACTCACATCTACAAACAAATGCGCGTCATACGAACACCGTCATACTAATGCAAATCAAACTCGTCTCATTCGGCTCATCATCTCACTCGCCTCGCTGACAGCCCAGCTCTCCTCACTCGCCTCGCTGACAGCCTAACTCTCCTCACTAGCCTCGTTAACAGCCCAACTCTTCTCACTCGCCTCGCTGACAGCCCAACTCTCCTCACTAGAAAGAACCGCAGCTCTTGTTTTCACGAAGCAGTCCCCCAATATCATCCCGAAACACACGCCACTCGTACCCTTCTGAACCAAACAAATACGTTAGTATTTTATTTACACTTAAAAATATCGGTGAAGGAATGAAGAAAATCAGTCCCAAGGACGATGCGATTAATTCTGGGCAGACGTCTAAGCTGAGAGAGGAGCTCAGAAGAGGCCAGATGATCAATCGATGCGTACGCCTGGCAGTAAGTGAGAGTACACCTTACAATTACATTAAACCATTACAATTACATACAGTGCATTACAATTACATACAGTGCATTACACTTAGAACCTCTCCCTCTCCTGAACACACTAGCACTAACGTGCAGAGTAACACACATCAAAATAGCACAAATGAAACGCGTGCTTAACAATGAGCGCAATGCAGGGACGCTTAAGTTTAACCGCAAGTGCTGGCAATTGTGTGGAGCACAGATGCTCTCCGTTGTAGAATAGCTAGGCGAATTCCATTATGAGTGAGCACACGACACATTTGTCCATCAATAGAAGCATTTTTTTGTCCGTCTCGATTGGGGTGCGGTGCCATATATTAGATTCTTAGTTTGAGCCTCCCTAACTGCAACAAATGCATTCCAAAGAGAGGAAGGTAACATTTAGCATGGGCCATAAAAAGAGGTTCCGCATTAAACAAAAAAAACTATTCTATTTGAACAAAAAGGAAACCTACCTAACCGTTAGCTTTGGACCTCAAAAATATTCCCCCAGTGAGCGTTAATTACCATAGATACAATTGATGTATTTCCCTGAGGGGCATAAAATCCCGATCTTCAGCAAAAGCACTAACAATTCAACCCAGACACAGCAAACGCCAAGAGAGTCCACAGTGCGCTGCAAGGGGGGGCAAGCAAAGCAGCAGGACGAGCAGCCGTAGCTGATGTGGAGGTCGGCACCGTCACAATAGTGAGACTTCCGGTGGGCCTTGTGGCACTGCAGTGTCGTATGTCTCACTGTAATGTCGCGTGTCCCAGTGCACCGTCCTATATCTCACTGCAATGTCGCACATCCCACTGTAATGTCGCACATCCCACTGCAATGTCGCACATCCCACTGCAATGTCGCACATCCCACTGTAATGTCGCATATCTCACCAGTGTCGCATATCTCACCAGTGTCGCATATCTCACCAGTGTCGCATATCTCACCAGTGTCGCATATCTCACCAGTGTCGCATATCTCACCAGTGTCGCATATCTCACCAGTGTCGCATATCTCACCAGTGTCGCATATCTCACCAGTGTCGCATATCTCACCAGTGTCGCATATCTCACCAGTGTCGCATATCTCACCAGTGTCGCATATCTCACTAGCGTCGCATATCCCACTGTAGTGTCGAATATCCACTACACTGTTGTCAGCTTCCCTGCAGTATTGCAAGTTGCACAGCACAGCCGCATGTGGCACTGCACAGCCCCAAGTTGCACAGTACAATCGCAAGTTGCACATTACAGCCCCAAGCTGCACATTACAGTCACAAGTTGTACAGTAGAGTCCCAAGTTGCACAGTACAGTCGGAAGTTGCACAATACAGGAGCAAGTGGCACTGCATAATCGCAAGTTGCACAGTACGTACAATCGCTTGGGGCCCTGCACATGCACACATACAGCAGGACGCTCGAGCACACCCTGTCAATCAAGCAACAGATACAAGCATCCCCACCTGTAATGCGATAAGTGCACCCTTAATGAGTGCATATCAAGAATAATTTCCATCCATCCTGCCCGATTGAAGTGTGTCAACAACGTACCTACCGAACTGCATTAACTTTACGGAGGAGAAAGTGAACACGTACGCGAAGACAAGCGTTTTACAAGCATTTGTGTCAGGTACAGTTGTATTAATATACGCCAAGTTTACACCAAATGCTAGGAACAATTGTCAGAACCAATAACAAAATAAGCTTACGAAGTGAGGTCCGGCCACGCTTTTGTTAAAATCTGATACCTGAAATTGACTCAAACATTGAACTGTATGTGATGCTAAATACCTTAAGCAAGTACGAGCAACATGACTATAATTAGAGCCACTGAATTTCCATTGAGAATATGGGGAAGTCTCAAGGAAGGGCACTGCAAAAGAGCAAATGTTAAGGCATGAGTGAGCTGGAACCATGAGAACGCACTCATTCTTTCACGCAGGTTATTAATGGGAAACAGGATAATTTCAGAGAAATCTCTTTTATGCATTTTCTATTTAATTATGCGTTTTTCACCTCTCTTTTACTTAATGCATTTTTCACCTTTGCCCGATATCACAGACGTCTATGTATAACGGTGGCGCGCTATTTCAGGCTATCAAAGGGTAGGTTTGCGACATCAAAGGCGAGGAGCTCTCGCAATATTGTGCATGTCAATACAGGCTCCGATCGAGCTCGCACGAACAATTAATGAATTATAAATTAGTTTCACCTTCCTTAATCACAACAAATATGGTCAAAAAGACTAAGGATGAATGCCCCATTTGGAAGGGAGTTAAAAATAAAGAGAAATAAAGACATTCCTAGGAATGTCTTTATTTCTCTTGATCACAAATGAATTTTGAATTGCATAGTTAGTTTTCGGAAAGCCCTTGTCATTCCGCATCCAATGATACCAAAATCATAACTGTAGCTCAAAAACTTTAGTAGGAGATACATTTTGAAACCGCTACATTCCGATCCTCCAAAATAAGGCAAAACAGGTAAACAAAGATTTATAAACAATCTCAATTTTTCTTTATTGGGTCATCTAGGACCCTTGAAATTATTATACAGTAATAAAGAGACATAGAAGATGACATGGCAACGTCAAGCCGTGAAGAAAGTGCCAAGGGGGACGTGTAAAATGATAAAATATCTCTTCCATCTCCCACCCACCCATTCTTCAAATCCCCATAGCGGGCGAACCAATGAACGTACGAACTTCATTTTTTCACAGGATGTACCTGAAATCTTACCTTTCCTATGGCAGCTAAAACCCAATATCTCAAGAAAATTCGGCATCTTGGGGGTACTCTTCCCTTAAGAGAACGTGAACTCTATGCCCAAGAGGTGTTCCCGCAAAGGATCCCGTGCGCATAGAAACAGTAAGATAAGAAGGAAAGTTATGAAACGAGATAAAAGTTGAAGGTGAAAGTCAAAGGTGCTGAAAAACAGGACAGCAGCGAATCGAAAAAAGATGGCCCATAACAAAACAAAAAACATTTTATTTCAACAACAAAAGACCGCTCGCACGAACATGACGTGAACCCGAGCGTCTGTAATGAAATCTTATGACTTGTCTATAAATTTTGAGATGCGTACTGTGACACAGCGAACAGTGCGTAAATAAGTAATACGTTACCAATTATACCTTAAAGAAGTAGAAAATGAATGAAAACCGAAATCACGCATGAGCAAGCCTACCAAAAATGAGCGTATTAGTCTTCATAACTTAATTCACAGTGATTAACGCTCAAACAACGAGCGTAATTCATAATGAGCATATTAGTCTTCATAAGTCAATCCACAGTGATTAGCGCTCAAACGAGTGCAATTCATTCTGGCAATAAAGGAACGCAGAGAGGAGCAGGAAACAAACGAAGAGAGAGAGGTTGGTAACCGGAAGGGTAGAAGCTCTCACTCGCCCTTTGCGGGCGCGGCACTGATTAAGGCAAAGAAGCTCAACAGCAGGAATGGGGCGAATAAGTCAAGTCTTGCTCCTAAATAACTCCTATTCAATGGAACAGGCGTGCAGTGGCAGTTTGTTGCTCCGTTAACGCTCCATTGAAGTGGTAGACATAAGAATCACGCCGCTGAGGTGATACGCCGTAGCGTAAACCGTGAATCCTGTATACCTAACGCAGAGTGTAGTCACTTAAAATCTGTACAAGTTACTTCTAGATGCTGTCTTAGTTCTCTTCGGTGTGACGTTTATGCTCCAGGATTATTGGTTCGTTCGATTGGCAACTATAAAACGTTGACTTCGTAATATAACCAAAATGAAATGATACAACCGAAGAACATCTATCATGCGGCATACTATGAGGGGATTGGAAACGATGCTTGTACTTTGATAATCAAGTAAAATCAAAGGCGCAACGGAAGAAGACCCGAACGCGAATGAAAATGGAAGAAATTTTCCGCAATCGGTCAGCCTTTACACGTGTCCCTCGTTCTCAGAAGCAGCGTGTCTAACATGAAGTAAGTGACGGTGCGGGAGTTTGCATGTATAGTCTGAAGTGTCTCTACTTCGCACCCTTCAAAAAGAAAAAACAAGCATGCCCAAAATTCGTCATCTTCGATGCCAATAACAAACCTATTTTAGCGGTTCGTGTCCAAACCATCAAGCAAAGACGTCAGTCACGCAAACGTAATATGCTTGTAGGTGAAAACACAACATTGGATAGCAGAGGTTTTTCAAACTGTTCCTGTTCGTTTACCAATAACGTTGATGATGATGATGATGAGTGTTCGTGATTTTTACTAGAAACTACAAGTGAGATAGACTTAACCAGACGCTGCAAAGGACGTACATTGGCCACAAGATCAAAATAATTAAACGCTGCACATCAGCAATAACTTCAAAATAACTAGAAGCTACACAGCAGCAACAAGATCAAAATAACTAGACGCTGCACAGCAGCAACAAGACCAAAACCCCCACATGGCAGTGATCGCTCGCGTCAACAGAGGAGCAACTGAAGAGCTGCTGCAGCGAGATCAGCTCCACTTCACCTGGGTGTGCCACCACTCGCAAAGGCTCTTTGAGCAGCTTTAATCTTCAACTCTGATTGCCTGTACTTCAGCACTAAAACATTTCCACGCCATGTTATATCAAAGTTTAACACGTTGCTTGCAATACGACCCACCGGTGGGTCGTGCTCAAGTTTCTCCAGCTGCGAAATGACCCGTCGATGGGTCGTTTGAAAAAATTTTGAACGATTTTTTCAAATTATATTCAATATATCCAGTTAATATTTGGTATTTATAATAATTTCAACAACTTTTGACATTGAGTTGAATATTGAACTTCAATTTAACCCCTCGCAGTCACTTGTTAACTTCCACACGTAATAAGTTAGTAGAGTGCACTCTACTAAAAATCTGTTTTTATGTTAACAATATTTTGGGCAACACTTTTGACAAAAAAAATGCTGTCAAAAGTAGAAGAAACATGAATTTAGATAGTGTAATTTAAATCAAAAATTGTCTTTCCCTCTCAAGAGACTAGATATTTATATCTATGGGAGCTATGTGCATCCCTAATGAGAGTCCAAATTCCAAGCAACAAGCCAAAACATTTTATCTCAGAACCCAAGTTGCATGTTTTCTCTACACACCTTCATGGAGATGGTAAAGATAGCTCAGTAATAGTGTAAATTACTTCCAGCTAACAAAATACTTTAAAAAGCAAGCAATCTCTTCCTACAATGTCTCCGGTATGCAGCATCATGTTATAGAGGTATAATTCCTTCATTTTTCATGTTTACTCTATTATTCAACTTACTATCTCAAAATTTGAACTTTTTAAAGGCTTTTGAATGGGAGTCCTTCACAAAAAATCTATTTGTAAAAGCTGGGACCTTATGACTTTGGGCACAGCACACATGATACAAATAATTAAATTTTTTCCAGGTTTTGCATCACCTAGCAATTTCTAGTTCAGATTAAATTAGATTTGTTAGTTTAAGCCTCCCTATCCACAACAAAGGCTATCCAAAGAGAGGAAGGAGGAAGGCACCATTTAGTATGGAGTTAAGGAAACGCGGAATCTATGCAGAAAGGGCACAGAAACAGAAAGCTAAGAAAGAAGTTCATGAAACAAGAAAAAGTTGACGAAGAAAGTAGTAGGTGCTGAAAAACAGGACAGCAGTGAACCGAAAAAAAGATGGTTGGTAACAAAACAAAAAACTATTCTATTTTAGCAAAAAGGAAGCCTAACTAACCTTTAGCTCAGGCCCTCACATTGTCCCCCTGGGAGAGCTAATTCCCATTGATACAACAGTTGTATCCCCCCTGAGGGGCACTTTCTAATTCAATTCTCATAAGTTTTTAGAAACAGATTCTTGTCCAAACTTATGCCAAAATGAATCAATTTTTTAACCTAACAAACTATGAAGCATCAGCTATATATAAAACTCATGATCTCACTAACTGGAGACACAACAAACAGGTGCCTTATTTTGCATTCAAATGTAAAAAGCTAAGCAATACAGGCACTTGAAACATCTGAGAGCATAAATGAGAGACTTTAAGCTATCCTTCTTCACACCAAAGTTGGAAGAAATTGCAATATATTCTCCAGCAGCAATTATAAAATATTGACCAAACTGCCTTTATAATAAACCTATTTTTTAAAGTAACTACACCTAACTTGAGTTACATTTAGTACCTAAATAGCCACAAACCACATCAATCTCACCAACCATGTGCACCCTTCATAAGTAGAATTAAGAGCACTCATGACTCGGTTTTACGGACCCTGTTTTAGCAGATTTTGGATTTCAAGTACAAATTATGGGCTACCAATTTTATTTGAAATTCGCACGCACTACGAACAAAGTTTGTTAGTTCTAAAACTGACTGCTAGGTGGCAGGCAGTCCCATTGACAATACTGTTTCAGCACCTGCATTGCATTGCTCCCAATTTTGGTCTCTTTTTTCTATGTTGTGCTGGATTTCTTGTACCAGTGATGTATATTCCTTCACCATATACTCTGGATAATCAGTGGAATAAAAGAAGAGGGTGAATTTAACACGTTAACTGCGATGGGTTAAACTGAAGTTCAATATTCAATTCAAATTTTAATTCAATTGTAGTAATCTACTTTGAAAATAGCAAACATAAACTGGATCGGGCTTTTGTTTACCTTTCATTAAGTATTTATAATCAATAAGTTAGTGACTGCAGGCTGAGGTGGGTCAGCAGCAATTTGAAAACCACCTAAGGGACCACCGGTGGGTCCTTTCGCAGGGAACGTGTTAACCATGGCACAGAAACTCGAGTTGATAAAAAAGTTGGAAAATGGTGCATCCATGATAGGAGCGTCCGTGATTAAAATTACAGTTCTTTCACTTTTGTAATGTTATTGATCATATTAGCCCCCCTTGTAGCATACTGTATACATATCTGTCAGATACTTCAGACAATCGGGACTATCGGACAGGGGTTCCCTCTTTTTAGTCTATAAAGCCGAGTTATGGATACTGTGGCTCCCCCTCACGACCCAACCTGTTTACGTTTGTAATAGGTGGTTAGCTTTTGTTATTAATTACATTACGCCTGGCGAGCTCGCTGCGTTGTTGAAAAATCCTGTCCTTGGGCGCGCAAAAGCCAACTTCAAAGTTGAATAATTTGAAAATAACGCATTTGCGAGCAGAATGCCATTCTTGTAAAACGTTTTAAAATGGGTTCCTTCAGTGATTCTTTGGAATAAAATTTTCAATTTCGGTGGATCCCCTAAACTGCATGTTGACCTAATTTTCTTCTAGTCTTGTACATGCTAAATTACAAGATTTTTATCACTTCAGGGAAGTGAACTTTTTGTGATTAGAGCCATCACTGCACAAACTAACATTTAACACTTTGACCGCAGCGTGACCCACCGGTGGTACACGGAGGTAATTTTCACAACGCTGCAGACCGACCAGTAGTCACAAACATAATCTCCATAAATACTTAATCAAAGCTAAATGAAGGCACGATCCAGTTCATGTTTGCTATTTTCAACATCGCGCGCTGCAGTTGACTTTTAATTTGAGTTTGGTGTTGAACTTAATATTTAGTAGTTGCGGTTAAAGTGTTAAGTATGGCAGGCACAGTAGCAGTACCAATTTTGAGATAGTAATGGCTACTTGGTACAAGGGAGGGGGGGGGGTGGAGAGAGGGGTTAGACCACAATGGAAGAGCAAAAATTGAACACATTATTGGTAAATGTTGCGGATCAACCAGTAATCGATTTTCCACTTTTCAGTGCCTAAACATAGTTAATTAGATATAAATAAAAAAGTTTTCATCTATGCCCTTTCCGTTGTAAGTGACTATTTTATGAGTTATAGCGATAGGTATAGTTTCGTCTTTGATGACGAATACGCTCCAATAAACAGCTACTCTTCGATTTTCAAACTTTTGTTGCTTGAATCATGGTAATAACATTGAAAAGAACAACTTTTCTTCTATACACTTCTAACTTATACACTTTCAACAAGAACTTCTATACACTCAAATGAGTATTTTACGAGTTAGAGCTGTGGGTTTAATTTTGTCTTTGATGAAGAGAGCGTCGCAAGCGAGACTCCATTGCAGTGTTGCCATCCGACTCCCTTAATGAATTACTTTCCGCTTCAAACACTCGAGTTGCAGTAACAAATTTACCGCTTTAACTTTAAAATTATTTTAACCTCAACAAATTTAACTTGTAAAATGAGTATTTTACGAGTTAGAGCAGTAGGTTTAGTTTCGTCGGTTAACCCTTTAACGTCCGAATTTTTGTACTCATATTACCGTTAACACAACCACCGTCACTAAACTGGCGCTGGCATCTGGCAGTCACCGATATCAGGATGGGATAAGAACTGCCACTCGGCAGAGAACTTCAAAAAACACATTAGGGAACTAATTGAATAAGAAATAAAATATATTGAAGGGGAATTTTGAAAGAGGACACTGGTGTCCTCTGGGGCGTTAAAGGGTTAACGTACGTAAAGAAGATGCAACTAATCGAATTTCGAAAAATTTTTGCCAGTATCATGGTAATTACACCAAAATAAACAACTTTCATCTATGCACTTTTGTGGGCAAATGAGTATTTAACTAGTTATAGCAGTAAATGGTCAATGTGAAGTTTAATCCAATCACGGAAAATAATAATTTTATTCCAAAGAATCACTAAAGGAACCCATTTAGGAACGTTCTACATCAACGACATTCTGCTCGCTGATGCGTCATTTTTGAATTATTAAACTTTGAAGTTTGCTTTCGCGCGCCAAGGAAGCAAGCGTGCCAAGCGGCATTTAATTAATAATGGAAGCTAACCCCCTATTACAAACGTAAAGAGGTTGGGTCGTGAGGGGGAGCCACAGTTCTTCTAGTGAAAATTATAAATAAAGGTTTCTAGTGATGTCCGTTTACATTATCTCCAATGGCGGCCACCCGGTCCCCAAGATGGCGGCCGCCATCTTAGAGCTGATGTCAACACAATTGTTGACGTCACTCTAATGAGTGGGTTTGAACCTTTATTTATAATTTTCACTAGAAGAACTGTGGCCCCCCTCACGACCCAACCTCTTTACGTTTGCAATAGGGTGTTTGCTTCTGTTATTAATTAAATTCTGCTTGGCACGTT
Organism: Morinoia aosen; assembly: GCA_030386875.1. Lineage (NCBI taxonomy): Eukaryota > Metazoa > Arthropoda > Malacostraca > Amphipoda > Talitridae > Morinoia > Morinoia aosen. Next base: position 15,462,975 of record CM059559.1, on the reverse strand, counting down.
TGCTTCCTTTTGCACGCAAACGCCAATTTCGAAGTTTAATAATTGGAAAATAATGCATCATTGAGCAGAATGTAATTCTGGTAAAATGTTCTGAAATGTGTTCCCTTAGTGATTCCTGGGATCGGAATTCTTATTTTCCGTGATTGCATTAAACTTCACATTGACCCAGTAAATTACTGACCGCAATTTCAGTGTTTGAAGTGGGAAGTAATTCAAGCAGCACGTCGGACGGCATCACTGCAATGCCGTCTCGCTTCCAGCGCGATCGTCATCTAAAAGACGAAACCAAACCTACCGCTATACCTTTGATAAAAAAAGTGTATAGAAGAAAAGTTGTTTATTTCAATGTTATTACCATGATTCAAGCAACAAAAATTTGAAAATCAATGAGTAGCTGTTTATTCAAGTGCATTTGTCATCAAAGATGAAAATTAACATACTGCTATAACTAGGTAAATACTCATTTGCCCCAAAAAGTCCATTGAAGAAAAGTTCTTTATTTCGATGTAATTGACATGCTTTACGCAAAAAAATTTTGAAATTCGATTAGTTGCACCTTCTTCATATCAACCGTTTCATCTTTGATGACGAGTGCGTCGCAAGCAAGACTGGTAAATCTGAAGAAGATGACAGTTGTCGATTTTCCATTTTTTGGTGCCTGAACCTAATTAATTGAATCAAAATAAACAAGTTTTCTTCTATTCTTTTTTCGTCTCAAATGAGTATTTTACGATTTATAGCAGTAAGTTTAGTTTCGTCATTGATGACGAATGCGCTTGAATAAACAGCTACTCATCGATTTTCGAATTTTTGTTGCTTGAAACATGGTAATAACATCGAAATAAACAACTTTTATTCTATATACTTTTTTCGACAAATCAGTATTTAACGAGGTATAGCGGTAGGTTTGGTTTCGTCTTTCAAGACAGAGCGCTGGAAGCGAGACGCCATTGCAGTATTGCCATACAACTCGATCAAAGAATTTCTTTCCGCTTCAAAGTCTGGAGTTGCGGTAAGTCATTTACCGCTATAACTAATAAAATACTCATTTGAGACAAAAAGTGCATAGAAGAAATCTTGTTTATTTCGATCTAATTAACTAAGCTAAGGCATCGAAATTTACAAAATCGACAACTGTCATCTCCTTCAGATTTACCGCGAGACTTCATTGCAGTGTTGCTATCCGACGCCCTCAATGAATTACTACCGCTTCAAACACTTGAGTTGCGGTAACAAATTTACCGCTTTAACTTGTAAAATACTAATTTATGACAGAAAGTGCATAGAAGAAAACTTGTTTACTTCGATCTAATTAACTATGTATAGGCACCAAAAAATGGAAAATCGATTACTGGTTAATCCTCAACATTAACCGAAATAAGTATTTTAAAAGTTATGGCATTAAATGAGTTACCGTAACTCCAGTGTTTGAGGCGGGGAAAAATACACAGCGCGGTCCGACGTGAAAGTAAACAGGCGTTACCACGCGCTAACCAAGCCGACGAAGAGCAAACCCCCTATTACAAACGTAAAGAGGTTGGGTCGTGAGGGGTAGCCACAGTTCTTTTAGTGAAAACTATAAAACTAAAAGAACTGTGGCCACCCCTAACGACCCAACCTCTTTACGTTTGTAATAGGGTGATGCACACTGGAGTTCCGGTAACTCATATAACGCCATAACTTTTAAAATACTCATTTCCGCCGGAAAGTGCATTGAAGAAAAATTGTTTATTTTGGTCTGATCAACAATCTTTGTTGATCAAAAAGTGGAAAATCGATTATGGTCAAGTCCTTTACATTTACCCTTATTTCCGCCGGAAAGTGCATTGAAGAAAACTTGTTTATTTTGGTCTTGTCAACAATCTTTATTGATCAAAGAGTGGAAAATCGATTATGGTCAAGTCCTTTACATTTACCACCCATTTTTTTAAGTCTATAACAGCATACAGAAAGACCGTAATCACTTCTCCTGTAATAAGGCATTAGAACCGATTACATGTACAATACTCTTCTTACGCTTTGCAGAATAGGCCACTGCAACTTCGTAGACTGGTTACGTAGTAACACTTGAAATTAGATTACGACAACACGGATAGAGGAATACAAACTAAATTTTCATAAATACCCATAACAACGCAATAAAAAATGCATTGATTACAGAAAAATTATTATATACTGATATGCCCACCTTTTGCAGCTGATACCAGCTCTCTAACTTCTTTCGTAAGGGTCTTTATAGCCTGACTAGTCTTGTCCAACTCTTTTTCATGGGCTTGAAGTTTCTGTCGGTAGTACGGGCTGTCTGTAAGACAGTCCTTATATTCAAGGGGCATAAGACCCATCTTGCAGCATCACTATTTGACTTTCTGCTCACTGATTCTTTCCACCATCACAGAAATTAGACTAAAAACTCCGCGACACACTCCACCATCAACTTCAATCGTGCACTGACCTACCAGAGAAAATTGTGTCAAGTGAAGTCGTCACATTTTCACGCCAAGAATTTCTACCCTACAAACTTAATTTAACCCTACATTGCGAAGCTTCTGAAAAAGGTAGTAATTTCGAACATTTTTTTCACAAGAAATTTGTGACTGAAACGTCCAAGTAAAATTACACAATTATTAAGTCAATCTTACTACATTGAAGATTTTCGCAAATACTTTCGCACACCTACAACGACAATGAGATTATCCAATATTTCATAATAATATCTTTTACACACAAATATGCAAGTCGGGTTTTGGGGTTTGCCGTTGAGTGGTTCAGTGGTTATTTTTGATTTGACGGCTAAGACAAAACTCGATTTTCTCGAAGCGCATGGGAGAATAGTGAGATGATAATGAAACACGTTTGGATAACTCAGCTTAGTTTCCGGTGGTGTCGTTTTATTCGGGAAAAGGAAGCCAGGACACTGGCTTGTCGAGAACAAAATCGGCTTGTCGTGATCTTGATCGCGGAGAGCTTGTTGAGTTGGCGATCCGTGCCGGAGGACCAGGCTGGAGTTGACGAAGGCCGGCACACGATGGAGTTAAGCGTGGTGAGTGAGTTGAATTTGGGGGAAGTGGAATTAAGTAACTTGAGATGATTGAGCGAGAGTCAATGACGTAGTTCAAGAATATCTAATGACTCCAAAAATAAGATGGGGGTGTGAATGAGCAAGCAAACTCAGGCTCATGTGAGCAGAATCAAGTGGCACATTAGCAGGGGCACACTCAAGTTGAATTACTTGTCCAGATTAGTAATAGCAAGTTAGTCACTGATAATGTGAGAATGGGATTAAGCAATCATCATGGCGCTCAGGAAAAACCAGAAACCCAGGGAGATTTGATTTTGAAGGTTTTGTGTAGGGCGAGGCTGTAGAGGTCCTGCACAGGATTCCAGGATGCTGGATTACGCGATTCAGGAGAGACATCAAGACATGGCACTACTGAATATCCACACAATAATGACAATTCTTCCCACACGGGGAAAATCCGAGAAACTCCTACAAGTTCAAACTCCAGCTAAACTCGAGAAGAGAGAGGAAGAATTTACTCAAGAAAGTCTGATACAACCGCTATTGCTTCAAATGCAAGGCATGAGATTTAAGAATTTTTAGTAGGCTATTTTGAATTTTTTTTCAAAAAGGAACCGGGGAAAATTCCCCTGGAATCATGGAAGGCACATGATTTAACAAGGCATGGCTTAGGGAGCAAAAAGGAGAATTACATCAATTAAGTAAAATATCGTTAGCAAGAATGGAGGAATAAAAGGAATAATTTTTCCTCTGATAAAATAAAAAGGAAAAATGCGTTTTGGATCTCACAGAAGGAAAATACGCAAAGAAAACGAAAGCATGAATATTTCGTGCAGCGGTGGAACCAGCGGCTTTTACGCGTCGGCATAGCCAAAGCCGCCGGCGTCTTGCACACACTCAATGATAGGCAGATAGTAATGGGTGTTTGTCACACGAATGCGAAAAGGCACGTTAATTTCATTGATGGTTGATATCGAATTAAGTGGGGGTTACGTGGAATTAAGAATGAAGTTCAAAACTATAGCAAGTAGACATGAATAACTTCGTAATTTATTAAAAACTATTTAAAGACATCTTTAATGATTATATCGCGTTTAAACAAATTTAAGAAGAACTGCTAGAAGTATTTTGTACAAAGAATAAGAGAAAATACTATTAGAACACATGCTTAAAATGCAAATAAAAATCACGTAGTAATGACAGAAGACGGCAGAGTGTTCCGCCATTATACCAGAAGCTATCGGGAACGAACGCCGGCAATTTCGCCGCGTCCGTCCACCAGTAGTTCCTGAAGATTCGTGATATGATACTGGCAAAGACCCGCAATATGCTTGCAGTAGAGAGAAAGAAAACCAGTACGTTAAACTGAATATCTAGTATGAATTTACACGAGAGTATTAACTTTTGACTGGGGTGATCAATATGAACTTTGTTGAACTCCCAAGTCGGAGAAACTGATTGAGTTTGATTTTAAAGGTTGAATATCAAGGGAATCTCTCAAGTAACTAGGAGGGTGTATTATTATTTTTAAAGGGCCACCAGTGCCCGGGGTAGGGCACACTTAATTGATAACAATTGAATGATTTAAGCGCCTCTGACTCTGAAGGAGTTTGGGTTATTCGAGTTGCCTTCCTGGCATCTATTTTTTTTCACTTGCACCACTGCCTATTGCAGGATAATGACGGAACTGAGTTAGCTCGCCTCGGTTTTATTTTGACGACTCGGAGTGCCGTGACTACGGCAGCAGTATGGGGGGGTCCACTTCTTGAGGAAGGAGATCCGCGTCCAGTGAGTAGCCGCACTTCAGCAGGTGCCGCGGCTCGAGGGAATCCGGTGTGGATCCCGGCGAGAGTGGATTTGTTAGTGTAATATTCCGCAGGTGCGGTAGCAGTTGATTAATGGTGTATACGAAGGAGGTAGTTTATTTACTGCTATTGCCTTGAGGCTTGGGTGGTTGCTAGGTAGCCGTGTGGCTTAATTGAAGTGATAGCCGTGTGGCTTTGTTGAATTGGGAGGGATGTTGATTGAATGTTGAGGTGATTGTTCGTGTGTCGGCCTCCCAGGATCTTCTGTACGGGAGATTGGTTTGGGTTACTTGTTCAAGCATGATAACACGAGGAGAGACAGTCGCTACGCAAGCCAGGCTGCGAGCTTTACTGCCGAATTACAGGGTTGCCTCAAATAGAGGATTATATATGCGTGTGCCCCGGCCCAATTCTGGCGCCTGAACAAGGGCGAGGCAGTCGCAACAATAAGTACTCGTATGGACAATCATGAATCTCCCTACATGCCCTTAATTTCCCAACCAGTATTCTCCGGGTTGGAGTGCAAGATTGATAAATGAGGTACGAATATTACTGGGTAGGCAATGTAAGTTAGTTTGTCTTCAATAACATTAAAGACTTCTGCCGCCCAATAATCTACGCTTTGACTGCTATTTACAATGATTATCTTAAGAGTTTGGCAGTGTTTAATTCGAACGTTTACGCTAAGCCGCCGCCGAGGGCTGACTGTATTGGTCATAACTAAGGCTAGAATTGTCATAAAGATTACTTGACTTAAGCTAGGAATTGTGCCAGAGAGGGCACGTGCAGTCTAATTATTGTTATTATTTATTATTATATGAGAAATGAAAGGTGTCCTATGAGAGGAGAGAGGAAGGCACCATTTGACAAAGGTTAGAGGGAACGCGGGATCTATGCACAAAGTGCACAGAATTGGTAGATGAGGAGGAGGATAAGAGCACAAGAGGGATTTGGAGAACATTGATCATGAGGATACCGATTAGAACAGTATAAGACTTTCTATGAGTTATAACGACAGCAACCACTGGAGGTAGCCGCCATTGTCAAGAGGTCAAAGGAACAAGTAGCTACAGTTGAGGGCGACCAATTTCTGGTTACACTAAATTTAGCCCCCCAAATCAGAGAGTTAAGTGATTTCTGGATTAGAATTTCCAGGAGTTGGGAAGTTAGAATATTCGGAGACTTTCCGAGGTAAGCATAATTACCCTAAGCAAGTAACGATTAATTATTAACATTATGATACACATATTGACCTAACCAAAATCAATAGTGAGAGTTGACACTAAGTGAGTATGATAGAATTCTTGAAAAATTGCTGAGGAATTCCAAAAAGTTATTTAAAATCTGATTTCATTAAAATACAAAACTTGAGAACAAAAATTAATTAAACTGGGACACACAAAAGATGAGCAACCACTAATGACACAATCACGATATGAAATTAAACATTGACTAAAAAATTGCAAGGAGGTCCCAAGAATTATTTAAATCGGACCTAGTTAAATACAAAAAATTGGGACACAATTAATTGAACTAGAGCACAAAAATTATTTAACCTGACTAAATTAGACATAAGGATTGAGAACACAATTAATTGCAAAAACTGGAACACTGAAATGATTTAAGCCTAATTTGATGGAATACAAATGGTTGAGAACACAATTAATTAAGAACTGGAACACTAAAATGATTTAAGCCTAACTTTATGAATTACAAATGGTTGAGAACACCATTAATTAAAATCTGGAACACTAAAATGATTTTTGAGCCTAGGTCTCACTTAATTAATCAATTATGGTAAAAATCCACAGCATTTTTCTAACTGCAATTGAACTAGGAAGCTCATGTTTCCAGTTTTTACCTAACTGAAATAACAATGTACACTGACTTATTTAATTAAATTTACTAACTATCTATTCTTAAAAGTCAAGAATTATTTGTGTGTTCTAATTGATTATCTACCTAATTTAATTTAGAAACCCAGTTGGCAATACTTGGTAATTGATGCAGGACTAGATGCATTCAGAAGAATACATCTGTGAGTAAAATAATTGGTGCTAGCCTTACTTGATAAAACATAAACACATTTTGAAATATTAGGCCAAAATATTTTTGACAAAAGGAAAATTCTAGCTTGATAACAAATAACCATGCTGGATTTTGGCATGATACATTCTTTTTGACTTACATCACATTGAAATGTTGACAAAAATCATTTTGAGAAAAGGAGAATTTCTAGCCTGAAAAAAATGCCATCCTATAGAAATGTTGAAATTGGAATGTTGACATAAAATTATTTTAAGAACAAAAGGTGGAAACTCCCTAAGAATGGCTTTACATTGAATAGGTAATTATTTGCTAAAGCTTTAAGCTAGGATATGCAACAATACACAAGGAAAAACATGGCCTGTGGGGAGACCCAAATTCTGGCAAGGAAAATCCTAAGCATTTATCACTCTGGAACATTCGGCGATTTTCTTAATACATCACACAAGAATATTATTGGTAGTTTACATAATACACAAATATAGTTACCCGTAAAAAAGCACAGTAACACACAATCTCTAATTCTCACCAGAGAAACACGCGGTGCACACTTTCAATGACTTGGTACGAGTGGCGCTAGTGCCTGTGGAAATGTTGCCGACAGAGCGTCATGGAGGGTTTCGTTACCACGCAAAAGTGATTTCTTAGAGAATGAATTTTTCAATGCACAATTTTAATGGAGTTGAGAATAGAAGTTAATTAATTCCGTAATGAAATTTTATTCTGATGGTTGGATTTATTTTACTGAATTTTTAAGGATCATTTTGAGAATTTCCTAAATTTATACTGAGTTGCGTGCCGAAGGTTCGCTACAGCTACCCTCCCCCCAAAGGAGACCGAAAGGTCTGGGAGCGGCGAAGCCGCTCTCCGACAATTACGCGAAAGACAACAGGCTGCGAAGGAGTATCCGAGGGCCGTGACAGCCAAAGAAAATTAGGAGAGAAGGACAGGACAGAGTTAACCACCCTACGACTGCGTGTAACGATCTGGCTGACGAAGGGGTCTGCCAGACCTGCTACACTGTTCGGGGGCTGTAGGAGGAATAAGCTTGGGGGCTGTGAAAGTTGACGTTCGGATCCCCAACTGGGACAATGACAGAGTATCTGGGGGATTCCCGTGATGGGGGGTTAAAGTAGTAGAAGCGCTATCTGAGGTGGAGGCACCTGAATTCCTAGTCTCCAACGGCGTTCTTTGAACGGTATACGGGGGAACTACGAACTCGTTGCACTCCATAGTGGGAGGAAGGGTCTTAGCCCAAGTGGACAGGTGCAACCCAGGAGGCTCGGCAGGTGTTGACCTGGGGCTGATTTGCAGCCTGGGTTGTTGTGGTTCACGGGAGTGTGCCGGGGTGTCGTCCGGAAGGGACAAAAACGCCGCCTTAAGACGATCTATGCTGACACTGTCGCTCTTGTTGCCCCTTTCGATAGTGAAATGTTTCGGGGACTTTTTTAGGACCCTGAAGGGGCCATCATATGGGCGTCGCAGAGGGGTCTTTACCCCGTCTACCCGGACGTAAACGTGGGTGCAACTTTGTAAGCAAGGGTCTAAACTTTCAGATGGTGAAGGGAGGCGAGGTGGTATGTAAACTACTTCGCTCATGACGCGCTTTAGTCGTGCTGCGTAATCGGCGATTTGGCTGGGGGATTCGTCGGTTTGGTACGTGGGATCGATAACATCACCAGGCAATCGTAATGATTGCCCGTAAAGTAGCTCAGAGGACGTGCACTTTTGATCCTGCCGGAATAGGTTTCTCGGAGTAAGTAACACGATCGGCAGCCTTTCGACCCAATCGTGGTGACATTTTAAGCACCGTAATGCCGCTTTTAGGTCGCGGTGAACCCTCTCGATGAGTCCGTTCGATTGGGGATGATATGCTGTTGTCGAGATGTTTGCGCAACCTAAGATTTTGGAGATCTCTGACCACAAGGCGGAAGTGAATTGAACCCCACGATCATGCGTTATGCTCAAAGGGACTCCGAACCGTGATATCCACGTTTCGACAAAAGTGCGTGCTACAGTTTCTGCAGTTATGTTAGCGATGGGGACAGCCTCGACCCACCTAGAGAAGCGGTCGATCATAGTGAGTAAATACGAGAACCCGCGAGAGTTTGGAAGCGGGCCTACCAGGTCGATATTGACTGCATCGAATTTACCTCCAGAGAAAACGCAAGGTTGAATTGCGGCCCAGATTGCCAAGCTAGCAAAGTAACTCGACACAACAAAGCCGATTTTAAAGGTTGAATATCAAGGGAATCTCTCAAGTAACTAGGAGGGTGTATTATTATTTTTAAAGGGCCACCAGTGCCCGGGGTAGGGCACACTTAATTGATAACAATTGAATGATTTAAGCGCCTCTGACTCTGAAGGAGTTTGGGTTATTCGAGTTGCCTTCCTGGCATCTATTTTTTTTCACTTGCACCACTGCCTATTGCAGGATAATGACGGAACTGAGTTAGCTCGCCTCGGTTTTATTTTGACGACTCGGAGTGCCGTGACTACGGCAGCAGTATGGGGGGGTCCACTTCTTGAGGAAGGAGATCCGCGTCCAGTGAGTAGCCGCACTTCAGCAGGTGCCGCGGCTCGAGGGAATCCGGTGTGGATCCCGGCGAGAGTGGATTTGTTAGTGTAATATTCCGCTGGTGCGGTAGCAGTTGATTAATGGTGTATACGAAGGAGGTAGTTTATTTACTGCTATTGCCTTGAGGCTTGGGTGGTTGCTAGGTAGCCGTGTGGCTTAATTGAAGTGATAGCCGTGTGGCTTTGTTGAATTGGGAGGGATGTTGATTGAATGTTGAGGTGATTGTTCGTGTGTCGGCCTCCCAGGATCTTCTGTACGGGAGATTGGTTTGGGTTACTTGTTCAAGCATGATAACACGAGGAGAGACAGTCGCTACGCAAGCCAGGCTGCGAGCTTTACTGCCGAATTACAGGGTTGCCTCAAATAGAGGATTATATATGCGTGTGCCCCGGCCCAATTCTGGCGCCTGAACAAGGGCGAGGCAGTCGCAACAATAAGTACTCGTATGGACAATCATGAATCTCCCTACATGCCCTTAATTTCCCAACCAGTATTCTCCGGGTTGGAGTGCAAGATTGATAAATGAGGTACGAATATTACTGGGTAGGCAATGTAAGTTAGTTTGTCTTCAATAACATTAAAGACTTCTGCCGCCCAATAATCTACGCTTTGACTGCTATTTACAATGATTATCTTAAGAGTTTGGCAGTGTTTAATTCGAACGTTTACGCTAAGCCGCCGCCGAGGGCTGACTGTATTGGTCATAACTAAGGCTAGAATTGTCATAAAGATTACTTGACTTAAGCTAGGAATTGTGCCAGAGAGGGCACGTGCAGTCTAATTATTGTTATTATTTATTATTATATGAGAAATGAAAGGTGTCCTATGAGAGGAGAGAGGAAGGCACCATTTGACAAAGGTTAGAGGGAACGCGGGATCTATGCACAAAGTGCACAGAATTGGTAGATGAGGAGGAGGATAAGAGCACAAGAGGGATTTGGAGAACATTGATCATGAGGATACCGATTAGAACAGTATAAGACTTTCTATGAGTTATAACGACAGCAACCACTGGAGGTAGCCGCCATTGTCAAGAGGTCAAAGGAACAAGTAGCTACAGTTGAGGGCGACCAATTTCTGGTTACACTAAATTTAGCCCCCCAAATCAGAGAGTTAAGTGATTTCTGGATTAGAATTTCCAGGAGTTGGGAAGTTAGAATATTCGGAGACTTTCCGAGGTAAGCATAATTACCCTAAGCAAGTAACGATTAATTATTAACATTATGATACACATATTGACCTAACCAAAATCAATAGTGAGAGTTGACACTAAGTGAGTATGATAGAATTCTTGAAAAATTGCTGAGGAATTCCAAAAAGTTATTTAAAATCTGATTTCATTAAAATACAAAACTTGAGAACAAAAATTAATTAAACTGGGACACACAAAAGATGAGCAACCACTAATGACACAATCACGATATGAAATTAAACATTGACTAAAAAATTGCAAGGAGGTCCCAAGAATTATTTAAATCGGACCTAGTTAAATACAAAAAATTGGGACACAATTAATTGAACTAGAGCACAAAAATTATTTAACCTGACTAAATTAGACATAAGGATTGAGAACACAATTAATTGCAAAAACTGGAACACTGAAATGATTTAAGCCTAATTTGATGGAATACAAATGGTTGAGAACACAATTAATTAAGAACTGGAACACTAAAATGATTTAAGCCTAACTTTATGAATTACAAATGGTTGAGAACACCATTAATTAAAATCTGGAACACTAAAATGATTTTTGAGCCTAGGTCTCACTTAATTAATCAATTATGGTAAAAATCCACAGCATTTTTCTAACTGCAATTGAACTAGGAAGCTCATGTTTCCAGTTTTTACCTAACTGAAATAACAATGTACACTGACTTATTTAATTAAATTTACTAACTATCTATTCTTAAAAGTCAAGAATTATTTGTGTGTTCTAATTGATTATCTACCTAATTTAATTTAGAAACCCAGTTGGCAATACTTGGTAATTGATGCAGGACTAGATGCATTCAGAAGAATACATCTGTGAGTAAAATAATTGGTGCTAGCCTTACTTGATAAAACATAAACACATTTTGAAATATTAGGCCAAAATATTTTTGACAAAAGGAAAATTCTAGCTTGATAACAAATAACCATGCTGGATTTTGGCATGATACATTCTTTTTGACTTACATCACATTGAAATGTTGACAAAAATCATTTTGAGAAAAGGAGAATTTCTAGCCTGAAAAAAATGCCATCCTATAGAAATGTTGAAATTGGAATGTTGACATAAAATTATTTTAAGAACAAAAGGTGGAAACTCCCTAAGAATGGCTTTACATTGAATAGGTAATTATTTGCTAAAGCTTTAAGCTAGGATATGCAACAATACACAAGGAAAAACATGGCCTGTGGGGAGACCCAAATTCTGGCAAGGAAAATCCTAAGCATTTATCACTCTGGAACATTCGGCGATTTTCTTAATACATCACACAAGAATATTATTGGTAGTTTACATAATACACAAATATAGTTACCCGTAAAAAAGCACAGTAACACACAATCTCTAATTCTCACCAGAGAAACACGCGGTGCACACTTTCAATGACTTGGTACGAGTGGCGCTAGTGCCTGTGGAAATGTTGCCGACAGAGCGTCATGGAGGGTTTCGTTACCACGCAAAAGTGATTTCTTAGAGAATGAATTTTTCAATGCACAATTTTAATGGAGTTGAGAATAGAAGTTAATTAATTCCGTAATGAAATTTTATTCTGATGGTTGGATTTATTTTACTGAATTTTTAAGGATCATTTTGAGAATTTCCTAAATTTATACTGAGTTGCGTGCCGAAGGTTCGCTACAAGAGTTTGGGAAATGACACGCAATTTTCACTCTATAAAAACACATGCCAATCTCAGAATCTTAACACTAATTTTTATCCCTAATTCATGACACTGAGCAGATCTTCAGATTGAAATACACAATACACCGAAACACATGGCACATATTCTTACCCGGTTTTACTCTTATTTTACCCTAAATATCACTGCACTTACGAGATGTTTGCGCAACCACGCCACAAGCAAGAGTAAGTGGACTAGGCGACGCGCTAGTGTGTTGCCAGACGGGCTTCTTAAGAACTCGAAATGTAAATTGATTATTTGATCTCTCATGTATTTACACAAAAATTTTAATAATTACGAATTAGAATTAGAAAATAATTAATAATAAATTAGAGTAATATTTTTGATGCTGCTAATTAATTTATTCAAGTATGAATAGCGAATTTCTAATTTTTACACTTATGTAGCGGTATGCTACAAACTTTTGTGTGTTGCAGAAGCCACTCTTCCTACAAAATAAGCAAACACAAACATAAGTCAAAATTAACATCAGTCGCAAGGTTTTAGATAACAAAAACTATTTTCTTTCACAAGTTAGAAGAGACTAAAAACATTTCTAGACGCTCGCTCACCAATGTTTTATACTGCTAATTTGTGGTGATGAAAAATTGGCCGCCGCAAAATCCCGAGAATTGGGGTCTGGCTGATGGCTGGCAACTGGCTGACTGGCTGGCGCAGCCTTTCCTGGCTGCCGCCACTGACTGGCGGCGGGTGAGTGACGTCAGTGTTCAAATGGATCTTGTCGAGTGCAGTCGCGCGTGTGGTTTCGCTCTTCGGTTTTTGCGTCGGTTGTGCCGGCGTGTTTTCTTGCGTTACGTCTGTGAGCAAGGCGGGTGCCTTGCTTTCGGAATTCCTCTGGTGCTACGAGGAAGGTCATCTAGCTGTGGCAGCTACGTGACGGGTCTGCTGGCGGTGAAGGCATCGAGCAGATTTTGACGGTAAGCCAACAAGCTATCTAGGCTTTTTGGCGGTGGTAGCCTTCTTGTGGGCATCAAGATGGCGGCGGCTGGAACGGCTGCGTCGGCTGAGGTGGCTGACGCAGCTGGAAAGGCTGCGGCAGCCGGAGCTGGCGATGCGGCATCGCCAGCGCCGCCGGCGGGGAGCATGTCGGGTGGTGTGCTTGTGGATGCTAGCCTGCTGGCGAACATCCTGACTCAGGCGCGCGGGCCGATCCTCGACCGTCTGTCTAGGCAGTTGCCTAAGCTGACGGGCGATGGGTCGGTCGACGCGCTTGAGTGGCTGGAGAGCTTGGAGAGGCTCTGCCAGCTGGAGCGGGTGGCTCCGACCGACATCATCGGGTTCATGCTCGACGGCAACGCCGCTCGAGTGTTTCGCTCGATGACTGTCGGTGATGCGGGTCAGTGGCAGGCAGTTAGGGCTGTGTTGGCCTCGCAATTTGCTTTGCCTATGCAGGAAGCATATAGGCGGTTCACCGACCGTCGGCTTGGGGCCGGGGAGTCGGTGGACGTGTACCTGGATGACCTGGCGCGTCTGGGTGGGAGGGTGGGGTCGACCAAGAAGGATTTGATTTTTAGGGTCAAATTCTATGAGGGTCTCCCCACTACTCTGTATACGTGGGCAGTTTCGCGGGGGGACGCGTATACTGCGCCGTTCGACGATGTAGTGTCGAGAGTGCGGGAGAGGATGGCCGCACAGAGGGCTGCTGCCGGGCGTGGCCAGGAGGTCAGGCGCGGAGCAGACCTTGCTGCTGCGGGGAAGCAGGGCAGTGGTGGCAAGGGTGCTTGTTACCGCTGCGGCGGTGCACACCGCGTGCGGGTTTGCCCGCAGAAGCCAGGCGCGGCGGCGCCTGCTGGCGGGGGGGCCAGGAAGGCTCCCGCCGCCAAACGGAAGTTTGCATGCTTTGCATGTGGGGAGGTCGGGCATTTTGCCGGTGACTGCCCGGCAGTAGGTAAGCCTGCGGTTGGTGGGTCGGGTTTCGCTGCGGAGGACGCCAGTCGGGGCGACGCGTCCTCCTCAATGGAATCCGCGTAAGCCAAGCTTACCGGAGGTCTCCTCCCCCCGAGGGAGGTGACGGCGCCCCCTCGGAGAGAGGGACCTTGAGCGGCACGGGTGTGTCGCTGGGTCGGGGCGATCTAGAATCGCTCGGAGCGACTGGCGTTACGACGGGGCGTCGGTTGCCAGTCGTTCGTGCCATCTTGAATGGGCATTGTTCTTGGTGTCTGGTAGACTCCGGGAGCGAGCGGACGGTGGTTTGTCCGCGGGTGGTGGTGGGCCAATGCCCCCGGCCGGGGCGGCCGTTGCTAACGGCGGACGGCAGGACTTCCCATGTGGGGAAGCACTGTCGTGTGGTAGTCGGGTTGCAGGGGCATTGTTTCGGTGTCACTGCGCTCGTCATGCCGGAGTTGGGGAACCTTGGCGTGGACTGTCTTCTCGGGAGTGATGTTATCGATCACATGGGGGGCGTCACCGTCAGAAGAGGTCCTGACTCGAAGTATGCGGTTGACTGGGGGAGATCCCGGTCAACTGGATGCTGTGGGAGGTCCAGCAATGGACTCGCCCGAGCCAAGCTGGGAGCCGGCCTGGTGGCAGGGACGGGGCCGGTGGGGTCGAAAGGCGCGCCAGCGCCGATCGAGATCGTCGACCCTGACTTTGTTGCTAGGTTCGCTGACGGTCGGTGGACCGTCAGTTGGCGGTGGTCCGAGAAGCCGCCCGAGGGGCTGCAGACTCGGGTCGCGGAGTACGGATGTACTCAGGCGCCTCACGTGCGGGAGCGCTATGAGGCGGAGATTCAGAGTTGGATCTCAAAGGGTTGGTTGAGGCGATGGCATGGCCCCATCCCGGGCGTCATTCCGTTGCTGGCCGTCGTGCAACCAACGAAGGACAAAGTCCGTCCAGTCATGGATTATCGTGAATTGAACGGCTTTGTCGAATGTCATACTGGTGATGACATGGTCGCTGTGTGTGGCGACAAGATTCGGAAGTGGCGGCAGCTGCGGGGCGAGCTTAAGGTCGTTGACCTTAAGTCCGCGTACCTGCAGATCCACGTTTCCGAGGATCTGTGGCGGTACCAGATCGTGAAGTTTAAGGGTGTGCCTTACGCTTTGACGCGATTAGGCTTTGGCCTCTCGTGTGCGCCTCGAATCATGACGGTGATTCTCGGCAAGGTTCTGTCGCTGACCGATCGCGTTCGTCGAGGGACGGACCACTATATCGATGATGTAGTGGTGTGTGAGTCCATTCTCAGCGCGCAGGAGCTCCGGGAGCATTTGGCACGGTACGGACTTGTGTCAAAGGAGCCTGAGTGCCTGGATGGAGGCCGGTTGTTGGGCATTTCCTTGCGGAAAGATGCCAACGGACATCTTCGAATGTCGCGGGGGACAGCTCTCTCCGAGTTTGGCTCGGTGAATGCCGGCCTGACGAAGAGGGGGCTGTTCTCCCTGTGCGGTCGGTTAGTTGGCCATTACCCCGTGGCGGGGTGGCTGCGCCCTTGTTGCAGTTTGTTGAAACGGCTGGGGTGCAGCGGCTCTTGGGACGACCCGGTTGACGGTTCTGTCAGCTCGTTGGCGGCGGAGCTGTTGGCGCGGGTTCGTCGGGACGACCCTGTTGGGGGCGTGTGGGGTGTCGACTCGCACGGCACGGTTACCGTGTGGGCCGACGCCAGCTCTATCGGAGTGGGTGTGGCCCTTGAGGTCGATGGCCGCATTGTGGAGGATGCGTCCTGGCTCCGAAAAAAGTCGGATCACCTTCACATTAATGTGGCCGAGTTGGAAGCGGTGGCGCGGGGTATCAATTTGGCGATTGCGTGGGGTTTTAAGACCTTCACGGTCGCCAGTGATTCCCGGACAGTCGTCACATGGATGGACAACACTGTCGATGGCCGCAATCGTGTTCGCACGAAGGGCGCGGCGGAGATGCTCGTGAAGCGACGTCTTGGGGTGATCCGTGAGACGATCGCTGAGCATGGTCTGGTCGTGTCTGTTCGCTTCGTCTCGACGATCGAGAACAAGGCCGACCAGCTGACCAGGGTACCTAAGAGGTGGCTTAGTTACCGCGATGGTGGGGAAGCCGGCGCAGAGGTGGCGGCCGTGCTTGCCACTGGAGAGAGTGTCGAGGATGCCATCTGGGCGGCTCATTTGCCGCATCATTTGGGCATTGATCGGACGCTCTACTTGGCGCGTCAGATCCGCAGTGATCTGTCGCGCGAACAGGTGAAGCGGGAGCTGGCTGGATGCGAGGCCTGCCAGCGGATCGACCCTGCGCTGCGGGGGGAAAATCTCGTGGAGCGGGGGGATCTGTCTGTGGAGGAGAGTTGGCGCCGGGTTGCAATTGATGTGACCCACTATGGCACTAAGCTCTACCTGTCATTGGTTGACTGTGGTCCCTCGCGGTTCGCCATCTGGCGACGGCTGCTGAATGAGTCAGCAGCGAGTATTGTCGCTCACTTGCGGGAAATCGTAATTGAGCGAGGGCCGTGTGACGAGTTGCTCCTGGACAATTCGACGGCGTTTCGATCAGCGACTGTGGCACAGTTCGCTGATGCATGGGGGATTTCGCTGCGATTCCGTGCCGCCTACGCCCCGAGCGGCAACGGGATCGTGGAGAGAAATCATCGGACGATCAAGAGGATCGCCGCCAGGGGAGGTATTACTCCTGAGGAGGCTACATTTTGGTATAATGTGACGCCCCGGAAGGACACTGAGGCGGGCTCAGTCCCTTCGAGCGGTATTTTTCGGTATCGCTGGCGAGTGCCGTTTGACGTCAATCTTCGGGTGATTGATGGCGGCGCGAGCAACAGTTTTGCTGTCGGCGATGAGGTGTGGGTGAAGCCCCCGCTGCCTTCATGCACGAAGCAGTGGACGTCAGGTGAGGTCACCAGCGTCGTGTCAAAGTACGTGGTCTGCGTAGACGGCATGCCCAGGCATGTGCGCGACGTCAGGAGACGACGCATTGGGGGTGATCGGGGCCGTGTCCCCGAGAATCACCGGGGCGCCGAGGGCGCTGCGGCGCCCGACGTAGTTATCTTCGGCGGAGGTGGCGGCGGTGGCGCAGCTCCTCTTGCGTTGCCTGAGAGGGTGGTGGTGGACGCATTAAACGCGGCGCCAGTGGCGCCGGCGGCAGAGAATGAGTTTAGTGAAGACTCACTTGAGGAAGAGGGCGAGGAGCCTGCCGCTACTGATGGAGAGGCAGAGCAGCCCCAGGGGGAGCCGGCGCAATTAAGGCGGTCACACCGTGAACGACGGCGTCCCTCGTACCTAAACGAGTACGAGTGCTAAGCACTGGACACCGGGAGTTTCGTGAGAAACTGGAGGAGATGTGGTGATGAAAAATTGGCCGCCGCAAAATCCCGAGAATTGGGGTCTGGCTGATGGCTGGCAACTGGCTGACTGGCTGGCGCAGCCTTTCCTGGCTGCCGCCACTGACTGGCGGCGGGTGAGTGACGTCAGTGTTCAAATGGATCTTGTCGAGTGCAGTCGCGCGTGTGGTTTCGCTCTTCGGTTTTTGCGTCGGTTGTGCCGGCGTGTTTTCTTGCGTTACGTCTGTGAGCAAGGCGGGTGCCTTGCTTTCGGAATTCCTCTGGTGCTACGGGGAAGGTCATCTAGCTGTGGCAGCTACGTGACGGGTCTGCTGGCGGTGAAGGCATCGAGCAGATTTTGACGGTAAGCCAACATAATTAATTAAATATTACCATGCTCAATTGCGATATCAAAATAATCATTGATATGTTCTAAATTTACACCTTATTAATTTCAGTTACGCTCGACTAAACTTTTCAATTCAGGAGATCTAACAAAATTAGATGTTTTTCATACCCGTGATCACCTTCTACCAAGCAGGTACGGAACTCATACTTTACCATGCAGGTACGGCAGTGTGATAAGGGAGTAGAATAAACAATTGAAGATTTTGTGATGGAATATAGCAAGTGTGAGCATGAGAGAGAGTTTCATGTGCGTGGTGTTTGAGCAGTATGGAGAGAATGAGTGGTATACCAGATGTGCTGAAGATGATTGTGGTATGAGCTATCTTGTTGGATTGGATCAGAAGTGTAATTTGAGTATCATTGAAGCTATGAAAGTTTTTCTTGTACGTGCCTGGAGTAAAAGACAGTGAGTGGAGTGAGCCAGTCATGTAGAGTAGACTGTAATGACCCACCATGCCTGGGGATGGTGTTTTGACGTACTCGTTATTCCAGTGATGCCACCCAAAGGCAACTTGTGACAAGGATTGGTGGATTCTGAGTATTTTATTGGACAATTCTGGTACACAGGCGTAGAACTCTTAGTGTAAAAATATTGTGAGTATTGAGGAGGGAATTGTAGGCCGTTACAAAGGCTCCGACGGTGTCGGCTCTCAACTTCAAGTTCCAATTCAAGTACCGGGACAATGGCTCGATCTTGGCAACACCAGGATCGAAGAGCAGCTAGGAGTAGCAAACCGTGAAGATCATCTTGATTGGGCTCTGCTCCTGTTTAATTAGAGTTAAGCCAGACTCGGAGACACAAAATAACACAGCACTAAGACAAAGAGAAGAATGACCTGTGAACAGTGAAACAGCTCTCCCTATTGAGGAACCTGCGGTGGTATGAACACACACCGCCACACAAGTTTAGAAGCGCCACCTCATAGCCTCAAAGCGCCAATACTAAACGACCAATAATCAGAGCTAAAGTTTGGCGCTGGGGTGCCGGACCGAGCTTTATAAGCAGTCTGCTTCGAACAGTCAGGCAACGTCGATAGTAACCTCCGTAAGTATAGCACAAGCCTAGACGGCGAAAAGTGGGCACCCCAGTCTCAGCCAATCGGAGACCTGGACGGGTAGAGTCAGCCTCCAGCGAGGCCTATATAAACAGCCGCAAACCCCACTTACCTCCTAGCCGACATGAATGCCATACACCCCACTTTCGGATACACATACGCAAACAGGAAGGGGAGACAAGTCCACTCACTAATAGACAGGAACAAATGTCTCCACATAGGCCCTAATTTCCCCACGATAATCACTCACCGCGCTTGTACTAGCCCAGATATCGTACTAACAAACACGCAAACATTTCACAACATCATACTCGAACCAGGTCCACTAACACCTTCCGACCACATCCCCATCATAGCCACAATATCAGCCAACCCAATACAAATTCCCATCCGCCCACGACCCTCCTTCCACAATGCAAACTGGGAACTATACCACAACCTTCTCGCCTCACAAACAATACCGCAAGACCCAAGCCCTACACTAGAGGACATAGACAACCACCTAATCACATGGGAATCCCACATCAACGAAGCCTCCAACCAATCAATTCCAACTATCACACACAGAACCACACCAGGCATCAAACCCACTCATGCCATACTCGTCCTTCAAACGAGACACAAACACATTTACGACCATCTCCAACGACACGGCCACTCACCCCCACTATACAGAGAACTCCTCAGCCTCAGACAACAGATAAACACTGCATATCAACGTATCTACTCGGCAACATGGAACAACACCATCTCTAACATCAAAAAGATGGACAATCCCAAACAATTCTGGTCCGCCATCAAACGTATGTCAGGCAACAACAAAAAACAAAGCACCCCTACATAAAAGAAGGCGGCATCTTTTACCACTCACCACAATCCAAGGAACCCTTGTTCCGACAACACTGGTCAAACATATACTCAGGTATTGATGAGCCCAACAACGATTTCGACGTTGAACATATACACACCATAGAAACACAAATGAACGACATTGCTCCCCAAAACGAACCACACGAGACAGAAGACACTTCCCGCCTTCACAATTTCCACTACCCAGCTATCACAATCGAAGAACTCAAAAACGCACTTCGTACGTTCTCCCAAAAATCACCAGGACCGACTAAAATAACCACACACCCCCTAAAACACTTACCACAAAACATGCTCCAGTACCTTCTGTAAATATATAACAACGCCCTCTCAGCGGGCTATTTCCCAAACGAACTGAAACACGCAATAATGATCTTTTACCGAAGCCCTCCACCTCCCAACACGAGAAGCAAAATTATCGCCCCATCTCCCTACTAGACACCCACGCTAAGCTCCTAGACAAAATATTTGTCGTGACCCTCTTTATTTTATCTCGCTGAGGTCACGGTCTTCATTTTTCTCTGCCGTCATTCTTTGTTGCGATGCATGATATTTTTTCATGTGATATTATTAGTCGTGACATTAAGATCATTCGTCACAATTCATATATTTTCTACTTAGTAATATCAAGGTAGCTGCCACCAATACAGGGTTTCTGTATAAATATTTAATTCAATCTTCGGTAAGCGTTACGAGCGGCTTAAGGCCATAAATTAATCGTGCATTTTAGCCGTGTTTCCTGGCTTCAAACATTATCTTTTCTTCTGAATCATCATGTCCTCTCCTCCTATTTATCTGAGGGTTATTAAAGACACAGGAAATATCAAAGAAATTCACTATTGAACACAGGAAAATATTGAGACATTAATCATCGAAAATACGCATTAATTGAATGAATGTGACTTACGCACTCGCAATCCCAACATACTTAGAAGCTTGAGCGGGGACTCGGATTGACATAATATCAGAGGAAAACTTATCTGAGATTTGGAGATCAGGGCTCGCAGTTTGAACGTCGCCTGGCTGGCGCGCTGTAGCAAGGTCGCCATGTTTGGTTGAGGGCAGAGAGACCAGGTTGATGGCTGGGGCTATGCCGACAGTTAGCAGTCTAGGTTGACAATCTCTAATTTACGTTATTGGCACTGCAGTTGCGTATTCTTGAAGTTAATCACTTTCGAGCGAATGAGGGCACAGATATTCTAGGATGGCTTTGAGTAGTGAATTTAAGAGGCAAGCCTCGGCCCAACTGGACCGGGGTTGATAATTTGAGCTCGTACGTGACCGTTCTCGTTCGTCTTCCTCGCCCGACTGCCGCCGCTCTCTCAAGCAACCGCGTCCAGCGTCACCTTGAGGTGCCAACTCTGAATAACGACCTAACAAGGTTACCAATAAGAACGTGATATATCCCTACTATCAAATAGAAAACATACATCATTAACCTTACCCTCATTACTATATAAAAATCCCCACAAAACAATGTTAAACATATGAATTAAAGCAAATGAAGACATCCGTTGAGGTTCTTAGCATCTTCCGTTAGCGTCTTCGTTCGTAACGCGTATCGACGACATCTGGGCGTTGTTCCTGACGAGTCGACTGTTCTTGAATTTAATGTTGCAATGCTTCCTCGCAGAAATCAGGCTTAATATTTGGTCTTTTAGAATTATTGAGGATTACGTTGTAGGCCAAGCAACGCTCCTCGAGATTCTTAGCGATGTTCCGTACTCAGTTATGCGGAGAAGCATAACATCCCCCGTGGCCGAACAAATCACAAGCTCCTGCTTGTGCTCGAAAGGCTTATCTTCGACGTTGCTCATCACGTGCAGCCGACGCCTTAATGCGTGGATCATGGGAAGAGTCAAGATGCTTACAACTGGAGTTTGCTCCTCTGGCCAGCGCTGATTCAGAGTCGTCAAATAAAGGAGTCATTATAGTCGTCCTATGGGCAGAACCGTGTCCTATATATGACACCGACTTCTCCCTCCGTTGCGTGGATCACTGCAGTAATCCTTGAGAGTGAAAACCCTCGGAAGTGTAGCGAACACTTCCAAATACACCCAAGTCGTATAATCCTGGGCTGCATGACTTGCTCCACCACTTGCAGAAGTCTTATAGAGATCTCCGAAAAATATTCCGTGTGTCGTCGGTCGAAGTGGACTACTATCTCGTGGAGTTCATCATCTTTTTTTGGGGTTGCGTAGGACTCGCTGCCTTTATGCTGAGATCTTTGAGTTGATACGTTGATTTTCATCCGGGCCTCCGTATTATTTTCATCGTCGTTGATTACATCTGAAGCCGTCGTCGTCGAATCCATCCGAAGTCCGAAGTCGTGATTGAAATCCCAATGTTGAGCTGTCCTTTTAAATTTTTAAATGCCTGTCGTTTTCTATTCACCGTGCCTCAGTAGAAAATTAGCCGCGGTCGTCGACCCAGTCCGCTGATAAGAAATTTTCTTCGCGTACTCGTTTTCTACGAGTCGGTGCGCAAGCTCAGGTCTGCCGCTGCGTGTCGTGCTTCAAGCGTCGAGGCAGATGGTGGAGCAGGGAGCGGTGGTGCAGCGTGCGTTCGTGTGTGCGCGGCCAACCCGTAGTAGTGATGCCGTCAGAACAGGGCGACTGTGATGCGTCTGTGGTGAAGTCGCTCACCACTCTTGGTGACTGGCGAGTGATGGTGCGCCGGCGCAAGCGTTCAGCCGCGCTCAGCTGATGTCATCCACCATTCCTGAAAGGTCAATCCCATTAAGTGTTTGTTCTGATGTCCTTCTTTGATTGTTCCCAAGTCTCCCTCTACATCACATCAATCAAGCCTTCCCTCTCAAACTCCCAAGTATTTACAAAAGAACTTAAGCATCCTACGTTTGAATTTTACGTTATTATAAGCAAATTACGAATAGAACATAAGGTTCAAAAAAATTTATTCAAGTATAGATCGCAAAGTTTAAATTTAATTACATCCTACGAGTACACACACATTTATGGAATTATCGAAGTACATGAAAGTGAAACAAATTGAACTATTTTCCCCACACAGAAATATTAATTACAAAAATTATACATAGTATTTAAATTTGACCAACTCGACGCAATGAAATTCATAGTCACGTTCAGGGCCAGTAGAACAAGTATGCGCAAACATATTAATATGAGATCGTCGTGATTGAACTCTTTCGTTAGAAATAAATCCTGGCTGTATCAAATTTTTTCTTTGAAATCACGAACTAAATTTTATCGCAACCTACACTATAGCACAGTATAGGTTTCACATAGACATAGACACCACATAGTAATAGACATCAAGTTAGGTAAAATAGTTTACTCACCTCTTGGATACCTTACAACATAACTAGATACTCAGATACCAGAATGTGGTTAGCGAGAGCAGAGCGGAGATAGAAAGGAATATATAGAATAGGGTAGCATAGAATTAGTACATTAGTTTAGAAATTAAGGAGTTAGATACCAACCACAGTAGGTAATATTATTTACACACTCGGTCAACATTTACTTGTTGTCGAGCCCGAGTTCACTTGTAGACTGACTGCGAGTGTTGCTGTCTCGAGCGTTGCCAACTATTGGTCTCTCTAACTAGAACTTACACTACTCGCTATATTACACCCCTCCCTCCTTAATTAGAAACCCCCCCTGTATCCCCAGTCCCCTTATTCAGTATAGTCAATCCTAAAGGTCCATTCTCACCACAGGCTTCCGAGCTCGGGTAGACCTGCGCGAGATGCTAGCGCTTGGAGGCTCGTGCATCCTAGCCTCCTGGGTGGGAATCGGGTAATCAGGTGTTTCGGAGTCAGGTTCATGGGTCGGAGGTGGTGGGTATGAATTTTGAGCAGGTTGTGGAAACACAACGGTTTCCTCCGTAGGTTGTTCCAAGGGTTCAGGGATGGTGTTCGAGCAGGTAATAACTTGGTCCTGGTGTCGACGAACGACCTCTCCCCCCTTCAGTTGGCACTTGTAGGATACCGGGCCTGTTTTCTCAATGGTGGTAGCAGGGGTCCATTTTGGGGAACCCGGCGTGTATTGACGGACCATCACAGGTGACTCCAGCGGAATGTCAACCGCGCGAGACCCTGGGTGGTATCTTTTCTGAGCGTCCTGGCGTTGAGCAACTTTGGACGCGATTGCTTCTGACGGCCAAAGCAGATCAAGACGAGAGCGAACTTTCCTGCCTAACATCAGTTCGGCAGGCGTAACACCTGTTGTCGTGTGAGGTGTTAGCCGATAGTTGAACAGGAACCTGTCTAGTGCTAGGCGTAGGGGTTCCGTTGACTTCCGTATATTCTTCTTGAAAGTTTGTACCATGCGCTCTGCCAGTCCATTAGTTGAAGGGTGGTATGGTGCGCTTGTAATATGTCGCATACCACATGCCTTCACAAATTCTTGGAATTCAGCCGATGTGAAACACGTTGCGTTGTCTGAAACAATTGTTACTGGGAATCCAAATGTCGCAAAAGTGTGTTTCAGGCACAAGATCGTTTCGCTAGAGGTTGTAGTAGATGTGGGAAAAATTTCAACCCACTTAGAGTGTGCATCCACGATCACTAGGTAGTATTTTCCATCCATTGGGCCCGCGTAGTCAATGTGTATGCGATGCCAAGGCTTCGCAGGCCATTCCCACGGATGGAGTTCAGCTTTCGTCGGTGCGGCTCGAGTGCTCAGGCACTCGCTGCATGACTTAGTTGTTTCTTCTAGATCTTTATCCAGAAGGGGCCACCACACGTAGCTGCGAGCTAACTCCTTCATCCTGGATGATCCAGCATGACCAGAGTGAAGTTCCTCCACAATGGCTTGTCTGAGAGCTTGGGGTACAATAATTCTTGCCCCCCAGAGCACACAGCCATTTTGTGTGGACAATTCGTCTCGCCTCCTAGTATACGGAGCGAGATCAGGGTCACCAATTACCATCGAAGGCCAGCCTACTTGGCAGTATTTGTATACCTTTGAAAGTACTGGGTCCCTTAGGGTGCTGTCGCGGATGTGGGTGCTGGTGACTGGAGCTGACTCGAGGAAGTTTACTAAGGACGTCCATTCCGCAGGAATAGGTGTGGCTTCCTCGGGAGTTGTCAAGGGTAGACGACTGAGAGCATCAGCCGTACCCAACAGCACGCCAGACCGGTGACGCAAGGTGAACTTGTAGGACTGCAGTAGTAAAGCCCACCTTTGGATGCGCCCGGATGCCATCGGAGGAATGCTTCTACCCGGATCAAATAGTCCTAACAAAGGTTTGTGGTCCGTAACCACAGTGAAATCCTGTCCCCACAGGTAGCAATGAAATTTTCGAAGTGCGAACACCATAGCTAGGGCTTCTTTCTCAGTTTGAGAGTAGTTGCGTTCTGTTGCTGTTAGAGTTCGGGAGGCAAAATAGGCGGGGCGTTCAATCCCATCAATAAGGTGACACAGCACCGCTCCCACACCATACGCACTACTGTCAGCCACTACCACTATGGGTTTCTGAGGGTCAAAGTGGACTAGAGTCTGAGAGTCCAGGAGGGCTTGTTTAGATTTCTGGAAGGCTCTCTCCTGACTTGCATCCCATTTCCAAGGGGTTTTATCCCTCAGTAAGGTATTTAGGGGCTCCAGCATGGTTGCAGATGATTTTAGAAATTTCCTATAGAAATTTAACAGCCCCAGGTAGGCTCTCAGTTGAGTCACATTAGTAGGAGCTGGTGCATTCTGGATTGCTGCTACCTTCTCGGCAGTGGGGTGCAATCCGTCCTTGTCGATTTGGTATCCAAGGTAGGATACCTGTGGCACTCCAATTTGACATTTATCCATTTTCAGTTTTAGCCCTGCCTCCTGTAGTTTAGATAAGACTTGATAGAGACGCTTGTTGTGCTCTTTCTCATTAGTGGCACTCACCAGGACGTCATCCAGGTAGCAGAACACTCCTGGGAGGCCCTGCAATAGTCCTTCCATGGCACGCTGAAAGATTCCAGGTGCGGACGCAATTCCAAAGCTGAGACGGTTGTAGGCAAATAAACCTCTGTGGGTGTTTATTACCGTGAGTTCCTTGGAGTCTTCATCCAAGGGTAGTTGAGCGTATGCCTGAGACATATCTAGCTTGGAGTATATAACTCCTCCTGCTAACCCGCTAAATAGATCCTCCACTCGGGGTATGGGGTAGGTATCAAGCCTAGTGGCTCTGTTGACTGTGAGTTTGTAATCCCCACATATGCGGATGCTTTGATCAGCCTTGAGCACAGGGACGATCGCCGCCGCCCATCTTGAATACTGTACAGGGGTGAGGATACCTTCCTGCACCAGTCTATCAAGTTCAGCCTCCACCTTAGGTCTAAGTGTGTAAGGCACGTTCCTGGCCTTACAGAACTTTGGTGGTATGGCTGGATCCACTTCTATTTTGAATTTTCTTCCCTTAAAGCAACCTAGACCTTGTTGAAAAAGGTCGGGGAATTTATTTGCTAACTCTTCAGGGCAAGTGATCACTTTGTTGACATTATTGGAAACTATAGTTAGCCCAAGGAAATCAATCAGGTCCCTACCCAGCAAGGCTGGCCCCTCCCTGTCTACAACCACAATAGTTGCTAGCTGAGGAACCATACCACTAGATTCACGCTGGATGTTAGCCCTAATCTCCCCACAAACTACCAGCTCTGCTCCCCCATAAGTCCTGAGCTTAACATCGGAAGGTCTCAGCTCGGGTCTTGACTTAGCTGGAATTTTAGAGTAGGTGGCCATTGAAAGGATAGACCTGGCAGCACCTGTATCTACCTCCATCTCTAATGGCACACCATTTAGTAACAATTTTATTTTGATTGGGGGTTTCATTTCCTCGGCTAAAGCAAAAATGTCCCCATAACATCCTGGATTGGGGGCTGGGTAGTCTGCACTGGTTCCATTGCTAGTTCCATTAGGGTTAGGGTGGTTTTCCCTCCCCCTTTTTTCATGCATAGCATGCACAAAATTATTTTTGTTGCCTTTATCAGATTTCTTAATTGTCAATTTAAAACAACATTTCTTAAGATGGCCTTTTTGGCCACAACCATGACAAACACTGTCTTTATAGGGGCAATCTCTACGCCAGTGCAGATTACCACAGCCGCTGCATGCTGATTTGGGGTTAGCTTGAGTCTGAGTTTTGCCCTGAGGCTTAATAGCAGTTTGCTTAACTCTGCTCTGGCCTACATTTAGAATTGAATTTGGTTGCCTCAACCCCACTGTTTCTCTCAGTGTGGTTTCTTTAGCAGTAGCTAGATCCATGGCCTTTTGCCATGTCAGGCCAGCCTCATTTAGCAAGCAATTTTGAATTTCATTACTGGACACACCCAAAATGAAACGATCCAGCAGGGTCTCTTCTAGCACTTCCTGTTTGAAATTACAGGTATTAGAAAGTGCTTTCAAGCTAGCCACAAAATCCGCAATGCTTTCCCCTTGTCTCTGGTTCCGCTTATGAAACCTAAACCTCTCAAAGATTTGATTTCTTGTTGGCTTAAAATGCCGTCTCAACGCTTCCACAATCTCGTCATAAGTAGCATCAAGTACTTTTTTAGGAGACACGAGGTCTCTAATGAGCCTAGCAATTTTAGGACCCACTAGTGAAATTAAGGTGGGGGCTTTTTTATTTTCCTCTATTTTGTTTATTAAAAAATAGCAGTGTAATCTAGTTTCATAGTCTCCAAATTCCTCCTCTACAGGATTAAATTCTCCTACTGAACCTATCAATGGCATATTGAATTTTTAGTAAGTCAAAAACACACTGTAAAAAAAAAATTTCACAGCACAAATAGTACAATCACTTGATCAATTTTAATTTTCTCCACTAGTCTAGCCAGTCTAGCAACACCAGTGAGCAGAAAAACAATAACAAGAAATTTCACTAGGCAAATTTTATGTTCCCTCACTAGTCAGTAGTCACTACCACTTGGTCACTTCCAGCAGTTCTACCAAATCCTCGTCGCCAGTATCGCAACCTACACTATAGCACAGTATAGGTTTCACATAGACATAGACACCACATAGTAATAGACATCAAGTTAGGTAAAATAGTTTACTCACCTCTTGGATACCTTACAACATAACTAGATACTCAGATACCAGAATGTGGTTAGCGAGAGCAGAGCGGAGATAGAAAGGAATATATAGAATAGGGTAGCATAGAATTAGTACATTAGTTTAGAAATTAAGGAGTTAGATACCAACCACAGTAGGTAATATTATTTACACACTCGGTCAACATTTACTTGTTGTCGAGCCCGAGTTCACTTGTAGACTGACTGCGAGTGTTGCTGTCTCGAGCGTTGCCAACTATTGGTCTCTCTAACTAGAACTTACACTACTCGCTATATTACAATTTACTTCACTATTCAGATACGTTGTTGTGTTTTCCTAGTAGTTCGCGCATCATTTATACTACGTTTCAGTGACAACAAGAGTCCCCATGTGAGGTATTCGCAGGTTATTAATTATTTTAAGAGTAATAGTAAATCTAATTCATTAGATTATTTGCCAAAATTAAATCGATCCGTGGAACCGTTATTAAATTTTGGAAACCTTAACTAACTAGTAACTCTAATAGCAGACAAACGCCTCTGGTTTACATTCATTCTAGCTGAAACTGTGCCATTTGGTATTTAAATTGAATCTATTGTATTTAAATATCAAATTTAAAATTGTTAAAGAATGCTATCTCCGGAAATTGGAATAAAATTATCTATAAGCTGGTTTTGATCATTAGTATTTAAATTTTGAATAAAAATTCGCATGATATTGACATAATTATGTCGTGGTATCCGCAGGAATTTGTTTGATGACCGTCGAATAAGAAATTTTACACGCAGTAATGATGAAATAATTAAATTTTTACGTTCTCACATGTAATTAAATTTATTTTTCATTAGAAAAACGTAAATATTACATGCCTAAACTAAGAAAATCGTGATTCACAACATTTCTCGTTCGCGTTATTGAAGTTTAGAATCATGGAAAGCTCTAGCGTGTGGCATTTGTGGCAGTTCGTACGCGGGTACGTGGGCTTTGTTTATGTATCACATGCCATTGGCGGGGGGAGCGAGCGGCTGCTGCGGTAAGCCAGCCCTACCCAAAGACTTAGGAATGTTCGATCTTAACATTCGTCTCCAACGTAGCATGTTGTTACATTTCAGTTTTTACATTACAGTTTTAACGTTGGGTAGTGCAGAAAATGCCACATACATGGTATATAAATTTAATTGATGAAGGGATACGTTGCACATCCGCACCTATTATGAGTCTATCGACAACATTGAAATATGAAACATTAATACAACATTACTTTATCGTTCCAAATGACATTCTGCAAATAAGTATTCATTAGGAAGAGAGAGACGAGATGATTCAGATAAAGAAATTATTTTTAGTCGGCCAAATATCAATTTTTAAATTTGAATGTTTGAATGCACGTATATATTTTTATTCGGAGGTGTGAGTTCGGTCGGCATGAGATTTTACAGTAACATTTACATTTAAAGCAAAACTCAAATCCCACCGCTCAGCCACCATATGTCGTGACCCTCTTTATTTTATCTCGCTGAGGTCACGGTCTTCATTTTTCTCTGCCGTCATTCTTTGTTGCGATGCATGATATTTTTCATGTGATATTATTAGTCGTGACATTAAGATTATTCGTCACAATTCATATATTTTCTACTTGGTAATATCAAGGTAGCTGCCACCAATACAGGGTTTCTGTATAAATATTTAATTCAATCTTCGGTAAGCGTTACGAGCGGCTCAAGGCCATAAATTAATCGTGCATTTTAGCCGTGTTTCCTGGCTTCAAACATTATCTTTTCTTCTGAATCATCATGTCCTCTCCTCCTATTTATCTGAGGATTATTAAAGACACAGGAAATATCAAAGAAATTCACTATTGAGCACAGGAAAATATTGAGACATTAATCATCGAAAATACGCATTAATTGAATGAATGTGACTTACGCACTCGCAATCCCAACATACTTAGAAGCTTGAGCGGGGACTCGGATCGACATAATATCAGAGGAAAACTTATCTGAGATTTGGAGATCAGGGCTCGCAGTTTGAACGTCGCCTGGCTGGCGCGCTGTAGCAAGGTCGCCATGTTTGGTTGAGGGCAGAGAGACCAGGTTGATGGCTGGGGCTATGCCGACAGTTAGCAGTCTAGGTTGACAATCTCTAATTTACGTTATTGGCTCTGCAGTTGAGTATTCTTGAAGTTAATCACTTTCGAGCGAATGAGGGCACAGATATTCTAGGATGGCTTTGAGTAGTGAATTTAAGAGGCAAGCCTCGGCCCAACTGGACCGGGGTTGATAATTTGAGCTCGTACGTGACCGTTCTCGTTCGTCTTCCTCGCCCGACTGCCGCCGCTCTCTCAAGCAACCGCGTCCAGCGTCACCTTGAGGTGCCAACTCTGAATAACGACCTAACAAGGTTACCAATAAGAACGTGATATATCCCTACTATCAAATAGAAAACATACATCATTAACCTTACCCTCATTACTATATAAAAATCCCCACAAAACAATGTTAAACATATGAATTAAAGCAAATGAAGACATCCGTTGAGGTTCTTAGCATCTTCCGTTAGCGTCTTCGTTCGTAACGCGTATCGACGACGTCTGGGCGTTGTTCCTGACGAGTCGACTGTTCTTGAATTTAATGTTGCAATGCTTCCTCGCAGAAATCAGGCTTAATATTTGGTCTTTTAGAATTATTGAGGATTACGTTGTAGGCCAAGCAACGCTCCTCGAGATTCTTAGCGATGTTCCGTACTCATTTATGCGGAGAAGCATAACATATTAACCTACAGGCTAACAGACCACCTAACCATCAACAACATCTACAACAGCCGCCAACACGGATTCCGCCACGGAAGAGGTACACACACCGCACTTGCCACGCTACACGAGACTCTCCACATCAAACAAACACAGAGAAACAAAACAGACATCATTCTACGAGATGTAACCAAGGCCTTCGACAAAGTCTGGCCCACAGGACTCAAATTCAAACTGTCACAGCTACAAATTCACCCCCTATTCACAAAAATCCTGTATAGCTTTATCACTAACCGCACGGCAGCCATACGAATCGCAAACTACACTGGCCCACCCTTCTCCATCAAGTCAGGCGTCCCCCAGGGAGCAGTCCTCTCCCCAACACTGTACAACTACTTCACGCACGACCTCCCCCCACCAATACCCAACACTGACTACATAGCTTTTGCAGACGACATCACAAAAATCATATCCGCAAAGCATTCATATAACATGGCAGCTCTTCTAACAACACGAGCCATTGCCCAAATCAACGATTACGAACGAAAATGGAAAATCCAAACCAACACAAACAAATTCAAAATAATTGCTATCAGCCGCCGCAAACACCCAACAGTGCACATCAACAACATCCCACACCCTTACACAAGCTCAGGCAAAGTTCTGGGTCTCACAATCAGCACAACCGGATATGCACTCCACACCAGACAACGAGCAGCAATAGCACATCAAAACCTCTCACGCCTTTACCGATTCAAACACCTGAACCCTGAAGTAAAACGCCAACTCTACATCGCCCTAGTAAGATCCACTCTCATCTACCCAGCCATTCCCCTACACACACTTCCACCAACATCCATCTCAACACTCCAACGCGTACAAAACCGAGCCACGAGATACATAACAAATTCAGAATGGCAAGATTTCTCCACCTCTGCACAACTACACCGCCGAGCAAACTTGAAACCAATCAACATTACACTCCACAAACACGCAAAAAGAATCTGGCAAAACATTCCCGACACGCACCCACAACTCTATTTACAACTCAAATTCCCGCAAGACACCCCGCAAACACCGCACAAACAATTCCAGAGCTCAAAAATGAAAACACTCGCACCTAAACCGAGACCAAAATACACTTAAAACGACTCTAACGACGGACGGACGGACAGACTCGACTGACCAGCACCGACTCAAGCGAATGTTTTGCGCTAGGAGAGACTTAACCCCTACGGCAAGCCTACCCACCCACGTCCGGTATTAAAGACGCCCACTAACTAAATACCCAACCATACAAAACCCTGACGGGTAATTGACTTTTTCCACCCTTAAACTACCTACAAAAAATTACCCACAAACACTAGCATCATATGCGCAAAGTGCATCTCTATCAGTTTCCTATCTATCCTTTTCCGTTTCACCCCTACTCTTCCCGACACACTCTGCGTCAAACCCTATTTCCGTCTTTTCTATAAGCATCGAACGAACGAACGGAGCCTCAGTACACTCGCAGCGTCCCTGGTGTTTACAACAAAGTCTCGACGCTTCGCAAGCACCACCTCTGCTACTGTCACCGCCGCCTCGACTGCCAGCCGCCACTCCTCGTCGCTCCCTCGACTCGAGCCACTTCCCTGCTAGTGCCTCTGATACTCCTCGTTCGGAGACTCTGTCAGTAGCCGCCTCACCGGTCTGCTCTCGTCATACGACCACGCTGCGCCTCCCCGACAACCGTCGGCCGGCCTAGACGTCCTCGGTTGCTGTACTACCCGGCTGTGATATTTCGTTGTGTGCCACTATTGTCGGCGATCTTCTCAATAATAAGGCATTAATTCCAGTTGTGTTTTCCTTACCCTGTCGGATTCGTTTGCACCTCAGGCACTCGCTCCGGGCATTGATGTACAAAGTCTAAAGGTTTACAAAGTCTAAAGGTTTACAAAGTCTGCCCGGAGTGTAAAGCAGCCTGAGGGAGAACACCACAAACCATATGTTACGATAGTATTGCCAGTATGGGCAAAACGTACTTGTCAGAGGAATAACTATTATAAGCTAATTATATGAATGTTATTAATCGTAAAGGTCAACTATTAAACTGAGAAATTCAGTTTTAATACATCACACTAAGACAGTGATTCTTAACCTTTTTTCTCCAGTTCCTCACATTTTAGTGAGCCAACTCTCCATTTCCCACCACAACATCGGTGGGGAATGGAGCATTACCGAACAATCATTTCACCATATATCTGTAATACGAAATGAAGCTTGGCCCGGAACTGATGAAAATGAAACGAATTTGCTTTTTGGACTACAAAAAAGAGCCTTTCGAGCGGAAATGAAATTAGAACTTGCCACTCACAGAAATGATTAATTCAGAAGCTTAAAAAACTTATGCTTTTTGATCTCCACAAGCTTCCCATGTGTAATTTCATGTACAAGACACTAACTGATGATTGTGAGAGAGAACTCAATCAATTATTAACTGCTCAAACTGGCCATCATGATTATTTAACTCGAAACAGAAGTAACTTCATACATCCTTAATATTCAAAATCTCGGTCACAACACAGTTTCCTCTTCATTGGTTCTAAGAATTGGAATGCAATCCCTGCTGAGATCTGCGGAAAAAGTTCTTACAAAGCTTTCAAAACAGATCTTGAATCCCTCTTCCTATCGAAATATTAATCACAAAAGGTATTTTCAATAATCGTTTGCTCATGTTATACGACTTATCCCGATACGGTAATCTGCCATGACTAATTATACAAAACTTATGCCCCAAATCGTTTTTCTTGAATATACTGTTCCAATATAGCTCATACTAACTATTTTTTTGTAAAATTAAGCTTCAAAACATGATCAGTCTTGCATGCCACTAGGTTAAGTAAATTAAGTTAAAGATGACTGTAAACTTTATAAATGGCTTTTGATGATAGGATGCTGCCCTAGAAGTCGCCGATCTTATTCGGGCCCACAAGTAGCTATACTCAAATATGTTCGTTGTAATAGACTTAGGAGACAATTTACTGCTGTATCACTTGTGGTAAATGTTTTTTGAATACTGTGTATTATAGTGGACTCTAATCAGGATTATGAGTTTGAATAATACACAGGAAATTTATTAGCAGCAGTAATTACAAACCTTCAATTAATATTCATTACCCTAGCAAGTAACATTTGAACTTTTGCACAGTTTTGAACTTGATTTATCAGACAGAATTATTAATAATAAAAAAAGGCGATAAGGAAAAAATAAAATGGGTGTAGAAACCCTGAAGTTTGAAAAATTTATTGGTACTTTTTTAACAAATTTAATCCAACACTTGAATTCTGTGCCCTGGCCAATCAATGCGATAAGTTAGATTATCCTGGTACGCACTAATGATTTAATAAATGGTTTAAGCTTTCTGCGCAAACTGTGAAACCTGCAGTTCATAGAACTTTTTCATATTTTTCTGCTAGTGCGGGAGTTGAATTATTTTCTGTAACAATTTTCGGCCACTGCACACAGCTTCACGCCCTGCTTTTCGATGTGAGTGGTTTTTATTGCTTCCAGGATTAAGTGAAAGGCTTTTCTCAACACTTAGCAAAAAGAAAAAAAAAGAAAAAACCTTTTATTTCCAAAAAGTTGATATACGAAATGCATTACAACACACTGGATTTTAAATATTTGTTAATATAAAGGAGAGGTGCGTACAAGCACTTTTATAAAAAATTGCTCAGTATTAAATACTCTTTAGATATTTTGGAGCTATACTTTTGAGCAGAAAATTATTTTTTTTAAATTAAAGATGGTGCGCATGTAGTTAGAAGGAGCAAGAATAAGACGAATGCACAAAACTTTGTGACGACACGAAAAACTCCTCTTCCGCGATTTGAGGGCCCATCTCCAAAGTTAATTGAAAAAGGCTCTTGTGTTATTTTTAATTAAAAAAGTTAGAGAGATGCTACTTCACTTGTTTTTCCGCACAAATCTATACATTAATACGCTAACCTGTGCGTCACACCCTTCAACATCATTGCGGTATCTATGATGCGGGTTGGCTCGCGATGGGTCGCGTTACATTAGAGGGAGAGAGAGTGAGGGTGAGAAGGAAGGGAGAAAAGAGAGGGGGAGGGGGAGATGAATATTGTTAAATTTAAAAAAAAATTAGTATTTTTAATTTTCTACGTTTTTTAATTTGTTAGGATAGGATAGTTTAGGGTAGGATAGATTAGTATGTTATGTTAGGATGAGTTAGGTTAAAATATGTTATGTTATAATTTCTTAGATAATGTTGACCGTATTTTTTCATGGGTCCTCCTAGCCTAACGATGACATTGGTTAAAGTTAGGTTAGAATATGTTAGATTAATAAAGGTTAGGTTAAAATATGATATGTTGGAATTTGTTCGGTAATGTTGAGTGAATTTTTTCACGGGTCCACCTCGCTTATTCATGACATTGTCCGTGGAATTTGCATGGGTCCTGCTAGTATCTATGATACGTCTTGAACCACTCTAACACACTCATGGTCAATATCATAAATTTTAGATTAATAAATCTTTTTAATTTCGAGTGCTGGCAAGCATACTTTTGATCTATTTCAGACAAAAAGACCGCTTAAAGGAAGTAGCATCAAATGTCATGACAAGTATGTTCAATTTTTCAGGAATTTGATAGCGTACCCAAAAAATTCCTGTCCCTCCATCAATATGATTTTCATCATTGCTGCATAATATATTTAGAACAGAAATACACTACCAGTAGAAACAACGGATACTTTATTATTTGAAATTTTTTTATCGGAATATGTGGGAATATATTTTATTGTGTGCATTAATAATTTATTACATTTGTAATACATGTAATGTCAAACTTTAGTCACACAATAGTTCATAAGTTCTATGCAGCAAATGTCAGCAGCGGGATAAATACAGACGGAGCCGTCTTTCCCAATTTAGTTTAACGTGATATTGGCAAACCTCTGCTATTTCTGCCTTTGTTTAAAGTCAGCTTTATAAGAATGTTTCCGTTTAGTTTTAAATATCTCTGATGTATTAACAGAGCAAGTTATTGTGTCCAAATAAGTATTTCTCGCTCGTGAACGAAACTTAAAAACGTGAAGGGCTGAATGTTTTTTGTTCAAAATAGCATAAGTTCTCAGTGATTATTTCAATCAAGTATTTTTTGTAAAATATATTGATCAAATTGTTTAAGTTGTTTAAGATACTGAAATTGCTGAATACTAGAATTTTCAAATCTACGACTAGTTTGAATTGTTTAAATTGCTCAAATTTCACAATTTTTAAAATCATATTGAAATATTTTTCCAAGTCCCCCGAGTAGATCTTTTTCTAATCAAGTATCTACGTTGAATAAATAATACTTCATATTCTTCTAATTTGTTTGTTAATTGATTTCACAAGGATTGAAAACTTCTCGAACTCAATAAAGACACAATGAAATATGGTCAACATTGATGGTGAGAAGGAACTACAGCCTCTTGGCACACCTACGTGATGTAGACACACGTGGGTGCTTAAATTATTATGATTAGTCCACCCCCCTTTATATGAAAGAAAAAAGAGGGTGAAATGAGAGAAAGGCCGTAAGCAATTAAAAAATTCAATCTCTCGAGAGTTGATAAGGCCGAGTGCACACGGCCCGTATCACAGATACGCTCATCACGCACTTTCGGCTGGCTTCGACAGAGAGACGGACGGACACGGCTCCTATCAAGGAGGTTTAATGTATCCAACTTCCTTGGCTCCTATTATAGTATAGATTGGCCCAACAATCAAGATTGTGTGCTGACGAACGCCGCTGGTTTGCAGTCAAATAAATCATCGAGTACTTAATGAATTTACCGGCTGCTCACATTGGTTCAATGAGCTGTCACAAATGTAGCTTTATTTCTTACGCAAGGGAAAATAAATGTTCACATTTATTATATCT
Organism: Morinoia aosen; assembly: GCA_030386875.1. Taxonomy (NCBI): domain Eukaryota; kingdom Metazoa; phylum Arthropoda; class Malacostraca; order Amphipoda; family Talitridae; genus Morinoia; species Morinoia aosen. Next base: position 15,426,354 of record CM059559.1, on the reverse strand, counting down.
TTTACGAGTATATTATATCGGTATTAAAATTTTTCATTTAAAAATTAATGTTCCTGAAACACTGCGATGAAAATTTTCTGTGGAAATGCATAAAGTGAAAGACATTTGAATAGTAAAAACATCCGTTCGTATTTTAACTCACACGTTCATTTCACCCTTACATATCACATCACAACTGACATATTTATTAAAGAGTATTGAACAGCTTCGGGTTGTTGGTTGATTTTCCAAAAGATTTGATTTTCAAGTCGATTTTCCAAATGAATAATGAAAATCAGTTGAATTCAAATATTTATGATGAACGAAAACAATAACATTTGTAAGTTCTCATAGTTTAGTTACGAGACAGCCCATAGTTTTAGCAACAGAAGTGATAATGAGATGAAGATTGTAATGAGATCTTGACTCAATAGCAGATGAAGCGAACAATGAGAACGACAGTAAAACAACAGTCACATGTTGTCTACGCCTAGTACCCATCAGAACCATTTCTCCAAAATCTAAATTTTCCTTCTCAAGAGAATTGGCACCCACGGATGCTTACAGCAGACGGAGCACATCTAAATAGTTGTCCCTACCGACACCAATGTTTAGTTCAGTTAAATAGATAATTTATCATTTACTGCCTGAACTGCTTTTAGCGTGAACCACAAAATAACAAATTCCCAAAAGATTATTGTACCAACATTAATCCCGCTCGCCCCTCCTCACATGGGGCACACTGTTGGTCTGAAATGACGCTTATTGAGCAAAAGTAAGCCCATCTGAGGGCTTCATCCAGGCCAGACTTGAGAACTGAGAGCTCAGGAAGTGTCTGAGGGCGAGCATGAAAATATTGAAGTGCTTCTGGCCATGTTCAATTACCCCGTCCAAGTAGTCCTCTAGGAATTCCTCCATGATGGCTAAGTCCTTGGAAGGAACAGAAACGACGGATCCAAGAGCCTTGCGTGCGTTACCCTTAGCAAAAGTGAAATTCTTGAGATGTTCCAAGTTGAGGTAGCGATGATCCTTGATATTCTGTGCAGCTTCGTACGGGAAGTTAGATACTAACTCTCCAACAGCGGCGTAGATGGGCCTCGCAATGTAGATGTTCAGGAGGTCAACCGAACTCTTAGGCTCGACGAACTTGGACTGGACATGCTTATTGAACTTGAAGAGGGCGGTAGATTGGCTCGCAGCCAACTCGGTAGACTCGCCTTCTGAAACGGGTTAGATTTGATAAATTAGTATTTATTTATCATCATGCTGGAGTAATGCAGAGAAGCTCATTTTAAAGTACCGAATTATATCACAGAAAGCTATGACTTAAAGGAGTAGAAGCGAAACTTTCAACATCTCTTATTGATCTCGAAAATAATGTTTGCTTTGGAAACGGAGCAACGGATGCACGGTTGGACTTATATATATATATATATATACCCTAAATTTAATACTGGCAATTTACTTACTGCTTTTAACTGACTCATAGTTAGGTACATTAGTGACTTGAATTATTTTTCAATCTTTTCATCAGAATTTGTGCTCTCCGTAGCACAGCGGTTAAGGGATCGGGCTCGTATGTTGGAGTCGCGGGTTCGTATCCCGGCGCTGGCGCGGAGATTTTCCCCGTTCGGTATAAAGGAAAGCTCAAGCACAATACCCCACTCAACCCAGGTGTCGGAAATGGGTACCGGCTTTACGGGGGAACCGTCATGGTGTTCTATATACAGGGTTAGTTATAAGACATTTGAAAAACCAATGCTAAGATCATATGTATCAGGCTTGATTGGAAATAAAGCATACCAAAGATGCCGATGTTAACCTTTAACCTCTCCTGATAGGTTGCCAAGAAGCCTTGAAGCTTATTTGACCCACAACGCCGATATTGATCAGAGCTAGCGTTTTAATTTTAATCTTGTCTCCCACTCGTATCATAGACCATGCTTTCTGTAAATAGATCTATCAGACCATAGAAAATGAAATAAGTCGTGAAAATAATTCCATCCGCCAACATTTTATAATCCCTGGAAGAGTTCTCAAAATGTGTCTCATACTTAAGCGTAATGTTAATAAGTGGCAGTGAATACAGCGAATGCAACGTATTATATTGATTATAAGACCCTAACACCTCATTTTCCCTCTTTCTGAGCCATCGCTCAAGTACATGATCAGTTGAAGCGACCAGCGGTGACAAAAAGAACACATCAAGTTATGAATGTAATACTAATTGTTAATTTAATTAACTAAGTGAAATAAGTTGTAATGATTTTAGATAATTCTCAATTTTCAACCTATTGAAGAACTCAATCCGATATCTCATAACTAATTTACCATTAAATTTCTCTCATTGAAATACTTATTTTAAAGAAACAGTTGACTCAAATGAGCATAAATAGCACTAAAAGATATCTACCGTTGTGAGGCTGTATAAATATAACGGATACATAACATGTAGTAAATCTTACCTTTAGGGGCAGGGAGAGCGGCCGCGTCGCAGACGACGGTAACTAGCCGGAGAAGAGTGATGGTGTAGAAGAAGGCCTTCATGGCGGCGGCGCTGATGTGACTGCGAGGAAATAAGGAGCTGAGTGAATTGTGTCAAATGAGGATTGGTTGGAGCTCAACTTATTCCGCAGTTTGCGAACCATGAGCACGAATGTTTGCGATTGCCTCCTTTAAGTATGGAGGTTAGCTTTCGAGGTGTTTTCTACAGGAGTGGAATCTCAGTAGAACTCACTTGAATAGCTTTCTCGATTGCAAAGTAAATAGAATACTTTCGTCCATTCTTTCCTTATATTTATCACGGCTCCATAGGCTATCTGACGACTCTTATTTTCTTTGAAACGTATTCGTACATTGCAAACTTTGTGAAAGGAATGGATTCCTTCTTTTTGGGCGATTAGGTAAAGTAGAAAAAGCTGGTCTTTTGAAGCATATCAAATTTTCAAGCAATAAATTTAGTATTTAAAAGTTCGATGGCGCTGTCAGGTATAAATAAAAAGTGTTGAAGATGTTAAAATGAGAACTTCAACTTTTGATGTACATGGAAAAACTAAAGTTTCTTGAGTGACTTAACCCTAGGCACAATAGAACAAGAAAAAATTTAGAACAAGAGACAAGTTCATGAGAAAAAGTTTTAATTATAGGTATACCTACTGAAGTGGTGATGTTGTTTCTATGTTGTTTCCTCGTCGACTCGCAGAAGGCACTGTGACTCCAAACTCCGGCGAGACCCGCCTTTATACCCTGTGGTTGGCTCCACACACTGATACAATCTCGGCAAAAACCAATCCAAGGTGACTGATATCCACGGTGTCATCTGTGTACTTGTGATTTGATAAATATTTGCTTTTCCTCAATTCTCCAGTGGACTCAGTGGACGAATCACAGCAAAAACCAATCGGAGGAGGCCGATTTCCACGGTGCCATCTGTGTACCTGCGATTTGATAAATACTTCTTCTTCGCGACTCTAATGAATTTTGGACACGATATACGCTTCAAAATTGATTTTCATATCACCTTCAAGGAACTGTTTGCTTCTCCAATCTGACTTTTGCTAACTCACAGACATATGTATCACAAAATCGATCTTTCGTAACGAAATTTTTTTGCTATTTGTGTTTGTACAGGATTCTTCACATCTGCTTATCACGGCAAGTTATCACATTTAGCTTCTAGGAGTACATATCTGAAAAGGTGTTAAGCGTTACGCTTTCAACGTATTTGATCTAAAACTGATATGTTCGTACTTTTTTGTCCAGTAAAGAAGGATCTCAGACCCAAAATCGATTTGATCTAAAACTGATATGTTCGTACTTTTTTGTAGAGTAGAGAAGGACCTCAGACCCAAAATCCATTTCATAACAGCTTGAACAATGAAATATTAAATTCCGTGATGTAAGTAAAATGATTTTCATTAGAATGATTTCTGGTTTTAAGAAGTGAATTTAGTAAAGTTGAGTGATTTTTTTAACTTGGATTCCTTATATTATCGAATTGGAGTCAAAGATTCATTGAATTCTACTAGTGTACTTACAGAGATTCAGAAGTTATTTGGAATGAATGATTGAACTTTTTCGTGAAGAAACTAGTAGTTCGTTAATTGGTAAATATAATAATGAATAATGAAGGCATCTACGGATGCTTTATTTCCAATTTCAAGCCTGATACATATCACCTTATACATTGGATTTTCAAATGCCTTATAACTAACGCCAGGACGCTTTCCCCCGGTTAAGACCGGTACCCATTTCAGACACCTGGGTAGAGTGGGGTATTGTGCTTGAAATTTTTCCCCCATACCCAACAGAGAAAATCGCCACCAGCGAATTGAAATTACAATATAGATTGTTAACTAATTGAGCTCACTGCAAAGGAGGATTCATTTTAGTTATTAAATCATCTCAGATGGCTGATAAAATTTCCCGACGGATAAAAAAAATTAACCAAACAAAATCTATAAGCCATATAGAAATAGAGGGATAGAAAAATATAAGGTAAGTTCACCATAAACGTGCTCCGAATCCCTTCAAGCGCCACTTCTAAGCTAGACTAAACAACAGCAACGGTGAGCTCCTCTACTTTAGTAAGAAATGTTTTATACAGTTTCGCTTTCAGTTGATTTAACCAGACAGAGATAACAAAATACTTATATTGGTGTTTCCTCCAACTAAATAAGACGACCTTTATATTGAGGAAGCTTAGAAAATCAATGTGCAAACATTCTATAGTAGTACCTCGACATATGATTATTTTTCAGATTTAATTCAATTGTTTACCGTGCTACGATTTCTGCTCACATCTTTTTTTCACTTGCTCACCTTACTTTTACGTCCTAGCTGCTCGGCCATATTGTGAGAACTTTTCGACTGTTTAACTACAGTTCCTAAACATTTCTTGAGGCTATATTTACCTCATCAATTCTGTTACTTCTACAACAATCATCACTGAATAACGTTTACAACTATATCGAACGCAAATTCATTCTTCAAAATCGTGTTATACTTCAACTCCTTCTTAAACGATCTTGTGTAGCATCTCATTTCTGCCAAGAGCTACAACTGATTTGTGCTCGAACAGTTCAAGCAAATTCATTTTAACCAAAATATAGAGCAGACTCACATCCATTCTCGGCACCAAGCAGATAGCTTTCATCACCAGAAAAACTGGAGCCGATCTATATCTATACGTTCATCAGTCACAAGCTCACTGCTCATCCTTATCTAGAAATAAATACGGACAACGAAACACGGAGGGAAAAGCAATCATTTATTAGGTTAATCTTTCTTATCCTCGTCAGATTCTTCCTCTTCTTCATCGTCCTCCTCGTCGCTGTCGTCGTCATCGTAGTCCTCGTCGTAGTCGTACGAGAAGCCTCCTGACGCGCCGGCGCCTTCGTCTGAGTCCGAGTCCTGACGATCCGCGAAGTTCAGCTGCTGGCGTCCGTACTTGTGCGACCGAGCTGCAAAAAAGCACAAAGTTGAAGAAGAAAGTAGTAGATACCGAAAAACTGGGCAGCAGTGAGCTAAAAAATATGATCCGTAACATAAAAAAAACATTTTATTTCAACAAGAAGAAGGCCTACCTAACTCTCAGCTCGGGCTCTCACACATTTCTCCCTGGGAATGCTAATTCTCATAGGTACAATAGTTGTAAAGCGGCCCATAGACGATCAATTTTATAGTCACTATAATTGTCAATAATGAATATTGAGAATTAAATTGATCGTCTGTGGGCGTCACTGACGACCGTCAATTAATTGATTTAGTGGGCAAAAAAAATCTCATCAATATATTGAGTCAATGATATTGATAATTTAATTGATCGTCTATGGGCCGCTAACTCCATGTGCAAAGTTCACCATGTAACAACAAAAGACACTGAAAAATAAACTTTAACACGGTGTACTCACTGGACATGCTGAGCTCCTTCGTTTCTTCCGTGGGGAAGCTGCACTTGGGGCAGGGAGGCTTCCCCTTCGAGTCGAACTTGACTCCTTTCCTCTTGACGTGATCCTCGCAGTAGCAGGTCTTGCAACGCAGGCACGAGTACTGTCCTAGCCGACTGCACGACAGGCCTGCCCTTGTAACCGTAATTTGCATTATTTTTGCAGTTTATTTTTTGTAGAGGGGCTTTCCCGCCGTTTTCGTCCAAAATTATCAATGTTGTATAATTGTTACTAAGGTAATTATTACGAAGATAAAATGTACAAGGCCCATTAAAAATGACGGGTTCAATAATTTTCATGAATAAATTTTCAAGATGTGGATGACAAACAAATAAATATATCTATCCTAATAGTAACCGCGATTAAAATATTCTTAAACTTGCAAACTGGTGAAACTCGCATCACAGATACGGTCATAAAGCATCCTTATGAGAGTCACAGAGAGACGTTAGAAGTGGATACCAAATAAAAAAACGCACCAAGGGTATTATTAGGCAAGACTATTGTGCACGGCCCGTAAAAAATGACGGTATTAAATACCTACCTTGAACAAACTTACAGACGTGGATGACAAACAAATATATTCATCCTAACAGTACCTGTGATAAAAAACATTATTGTACTTGCGCACTGGTGAAACTCGTATCACAGATACAGCCATTATACCTACGTATTTTTATGAGCATGACAGAGAAATGAAATAAGCAGACTCCAAACAAATAACCCATGGGTATTGTTAGGTAGGAGCAGGACCCGTGGAAATTCCTTGGACAATGTCATCGGCTAGGTGGACCCGAGAAAAAATTCTGTCAATATTACCTAACCTATCCTAACTTATCCTATCCTAATCTGACCAAACCTCTCCTAAACGAACATATCATGATAAAATGTCAAACATATCAACGCATGTAATGGCCATCTTTTAATGTTATACTGAGGAATTCAGTATCTATGATACCGCAAACTCAGACATCCTATGTTTCTTACGAAGCTGACACCAAACAAATATATAAATAAATATATAAATAAACACACAACGGGTATTATTAGGTTAGATTGTTGAACTCTTCACCTTTTCACTGTAGCCATGAACTCCTGTAATATCGGTTTCTTTAGTTAGAATAGTTAGCTATATTATGTCCAACTTTTCAACACCGTGAAATACATAGTTCGAGTTCAGAACAGAATAGGCAACAGCATTGTACAACGGCTTGTCATCTAGCCGTAGTGCAATGAATGCTGTTACCTAGCCTTGTGATTTTATATTCCTGTAATACAAATTCTGTCTTCTAGTCATTTTGTACGGTGAATTTCTACATTTTTATTCCGTCTGATGCAGCATAAGTATTAGATTTATATTTTGATTAATGTCACTAAAACTTCTCCGTATATTTTCAGGATGGGTGTGACGTTAGTTACATCAATACGTCGTTTTTTATAGAACAACAGATAGAGAATTTCAACAATTGAGCATTTCATTAAAAATGGTGGATATTTTTCTTCATATTTTATCAGGGTTAGCTATCCCAAAGACGTGTTGCTGTGGACAGCATTTTAAAAACAGCTCCAGGTGCAGCGTTGTTCTCCACTAATTCGTCAACACACTAATAGCTATGAATTTTCAAAACCAACTTGAAAGCATGTCTCTCAATTATAGAAGAATAAATATATTTTCAACATTTTCAAAATGAACTAACAGCAAAAAAGATGAGGTTTATTTTTGTGCTACCCGAGGCTTCAGTGCAACACAGCAGCAAGCACTGCAAGGATATCAGTACTTTACTATTTTTTTCAGCAAAGGAAATTTTATCCTCTAATTTTTTAAAGAGAAGAAACCCTCAAAGTACCAATATGAATCAACACTCGAACATTCACAAGTCAAGCTTTACATGTTAGGCAATGATTTCATGACATGGTGCTACTACACCAAAATAAGCAAGTTAAGTAATAATGTTTGGAACCAAAATTCTGCATTACACACATGAGGAACAAATTTAATGCATCTACATACTTTGTTGCAGCGGTACACCCAGCAGAGTAATTTCATCTATCAACTTGCCTCAACTACGTGTTTTTTATAGCCAAACACTCACGCTTGAAGTTTTTTCAACTATAATTTGAAAACTTTGATCTCAATCCTTGAATTTTATTTGAAAAAATGCAAGCAAAAATATTTTGACTAGAAAAAAAGAGGAAACATTTGTACTGCGTAGCCAAGTAGACATTCAGCTGTACATTACCACCAGCTGCACCATTAAAATCACTTGAATGAAAGATTTTGACCACAGAAAAGACTAAACATATGCATAGTCTAGCAAAGCAGACTTCCTAACTTACACTACACCAGTTGCACCATTAAAATAACTTGAATTGTTCACTTAACACGTTGACTGCGACTGTGCGGGTCGTAAAGTTGATTTGGTTAGGTTGTAAGAAAGTCGGGGAAAATCAACTTACCTGCTCGAATAAGTTTCCAACTTTTGTAAGAAGTGTAAAAAAGAAATATAAGTGCTAAATAATATTTTCCTAGGATGATAAAATTCCTTCAAAAAGAGTTAGCGAAAAGATTCGAAATGTTATTCGTTCACATTGGTGCCTATTTGAACACTTTACCTAGTGGGACACATTTGTCCCACTCCGTAGTCAACGTGGTAAGAGTTAAGCTGAAGGCCTGCAACACTCACACTTGTAGGACTCCTGCTCCAGCACCTGGCAGGACGCCTGGTGCTCGAACTGGTCATCTTCACACAGGAAGTTGTTGCAAAAGTTGCAGTTGAAAATCCGGCCTCCGTGACTCCAGACCTGACCACAGAACCAACAACAATGCTCATCACAATCAACAAAGCAATGTTTTCATTGTTGCTTGCAAGCAACATTGTGTTGCACTAATTTGCACTCCACCCATTTGTTACTTTCCTTACGCTTGGCAATCACATAAGAGTATTAATAAGAAGAGCAAACAGCCTTCATGAATTTAGGAAATGTTTCAAAGTATCTACCCATAACTGAGTTCAGATTATCTTCAACACGTAATGCTCTACCAGTATGTAGTAATAACTACAAACCATAATCTTTAATGAAATATCTTGATGACGGAGGGTTCAGTAAAATAGAATACAACAAAAAGCAAGGCCAATATAACCTTTACAGTTAAAACCAGAACCAGAATTTTAAGAAGCAATATGGGTACTAACTGCTAAAAGCAAATGATGTCCGTCATGCCCGAACTCACAAGATGTTGTACATCTTTGATCATTTCTACTTGATTAAAAAAATTCAGCTCACCGTTATGCCTTTAAAATATGTTAAAATGAAATTTCTTATTAGTATGCTTTTCATGAAAATGGAACGAGGCCAAGATAACTCTGGCATAACTTAATAAGAGTGCCAGATCTGTGGCTAGCAGTGTTGCCAGACGCAATATGAGCACTGCTATTGGTCCGGTGCCATGATGTCACCATTGCGGCATGTCGTTAGGCTAATAATGATGCCAGATGCAATATGAGCGCTGCTATTGGTTCATTGCCATGACGTCAGTATTGCAACACAGTCGATGAAAAAGTGACTGGTTTGACCCTACCTTTTTTCCCCTACGGTGATGTCAGCTTCAGAACTCACGTCTCTCTCGCACTCGATGCAGGCCGCGTCAGTGAGGGGGCAGGAGCAGGCGTGTGTCTGGAGACACTTGCGCGCGTGACACACCCACGTCTCACAGAAGTCACAGATGGCGCCCTACAATGGTCTAGAATAAGGCGACAGTCAACAGCCGTCCCAAGAACAGTCTCTTCAGGGGCGCTTTAGGAGGTTTGCTATGGTAAAGAAATGTTTATATTGCTCACGTAATCTTCCCAATACAGCAGAATATCAATGCATTTACCACCTGCCATGATAAAACAATAGATGACGTATACACACACTAAAGTTCATACAAAAAGGGTTTGAATTATCTACTTTAACTACTGCATATTTACTCAGTAACCAATTTGTCTATTACATGCACAGTATATTGAGGAAGCATTGGCAGAAACTATCCCCACCTTATTTCCTTTTGAAAACCAAGAACAAGCAAACAATTCATAAACTATTTTATTGAACACTCGTTTACCAATTTTAAAACCAAACCATTTTCATAAAAAAATTTGATCAGCCAAAGTTGTGGACAAAACCAACAACAAATAATTTAGATGAAAATGAATAATTTTAAATTCATTTCAGCTCACCAAAGACAAACCAAATCCCAAAAACTTCTTAAAACAGACAGAACTAGAAGGGACAATCAAATATAGCAACAAACGGTGCTACTACAATGTGAGGTCTATCGCCATATATTGCCTACCCAGGTGCAGTTTGAGATGGTACAAATTAAGTGTTTGTTGTTAAATTAAATGTATGGAAATAAGTAATTTTCATTAGTAACCTAACCTCACACAATAGTTCTAGCTAGAGGTAGATCTCATGCTATATTGTGGTAGATCTCACGCTACAGTACTAGCTAGAGGTAGACCTCATGCTTTAGTACTAGCTCAAAGTAGACCTCGTGCTTTAGTACTAGCTCAAAGTAGACCTCGTGCTTTAGTACTAGCTCAAAGTAGACCTCACGCTATAGCAGCACCCAGCTAACTGTCAACCTAATGACCATAAAGATACTGAAACACAAACAACAAGATTGTTTCCTAGGACTCACCACCATGGCCATGCCAGTGGTGAAGTGACCAGGATGTTTGACCACACAGTCCCCAGTCTTCATCATGCACTTGGTCTTGCCGCAGCTGCCACACTGAGGCAGGCGCTGCACGCTCTGGCAGAAGTAGCAAAAGGCACGATTCTTCTGGCGTCTGCAAAGATGCATGAATGCCACAGGCAGGTGGGAAGGTGTTATTTCAACATTACATCAGAAGATAGTTCAAAAAAATGGTTTTCAAAAGTGCCCACTAAAATTTCTTTCAGGATAAGTTTTTTTGAAAAAATTCAAAAAATGTGTATGAACATAAAGATTCCAAATTCCTGACTTACAGGTGTGGTGAAATGTTCAAATTAATCAGCCAAATAGGGAGAAAGTTCATTCGCAAGTGAAACGAGCCCCTTAAGCTTCCTCCTAACCACAACAAATGAGTTCCCATGAGAACATCATTTTATATGGAATAAAGAGAATATAATATCAAGATATAATATGTGTACCCACATTCTATGCATAGAAAAAACAAGATTGAAAGAAGCTTATGAAGCAGGATAAAAAGAAAAAAAGGAAGTGATTAGAGCTGGACAAAAAAAAAACAGTGAACCAAAAAATAATGGCTAACAACAGAAAAACAATTGCAATGAAAGATAGGCTCAAATAACCTTCAGCTCAGAACCTCACATCTTCCCTTTTAAAGTGTTAATTTTGGAAATGGAGGACCAAAAATAATGAAGGAGTTAGATAATTATATTAGGCTAAGTCATTAAAATTGATTGAATAGACCATAATTACTTAGACAGTTTAGATATTAGTCATGGATTCCTACATGCTCAAAATTTTCATGTTTGGTCATGATTAAGCAATTTCATGAGCTTTCCTGGCAGCAGTGATGGTTTCAGAGGCTGCTTTTCCCCAATGATGTTGTAATTAAGTAGTGTGTGGTAAAAAAAACGTCAAATGATGCATTTATGGAAAGGCATGGTTAAGGACACCATCGTAATGACATACACTACAGCTGTTTTATTTTGATCTTTAAAGCCTAATCAAAAATATCACATACTACATTTAAAGAACATTGGCTATGTATAAAAAATTCATGAAATTGTCCAGGAATCTTGTAGTAGGTAATGGGTTTAATTATTTGCTATTTGCAACTATTCCCACTTTTCCCACTTGATACCTATTTCAAACATGCAAAGTATTTGAATTAAGGCAACAAAATCTCAAACAATGGCTATTATAACTAGGAATATTTTTGTATGATTCAAGAATTCACAATGTCAACCAAAAATACCAATCAAGATCAACGTAAGAGTTGAGCAGTCAGCAGGTGCAGTCCTGATGTAGCTTACCTGCTACATTTCTCACACTCCTGAAATAAATATTACCATACTTTAGTTTCAAAAGTATTATACATAGTATTATTTTAGTTATACATAGTATTATTAGTAGTTATATTCTTGTAGAAAATAATACATACATACATATACCGGGATAAGCCCGGTATATGTATGTATGTATTATTTTCTACAAGAATATGTTTTATTTTCATCCTTAAGTTAGCATCGGTTACCAATAGGTGCTGACAGTCATAGAAAGATAGCAGCAAAATATTAAAATTTGATGATAGTTTTTGGTCAATAGTTACTTTAAGGCATTCACAGAAATAAAACAGTAACTGAGAGCATTTGACAGCATGCTATAAATTTCCCACTTATTACCAATTTACTGAGTACAAATTACACATTTATCACAAAATGTTCACAAATGTCATGCAAACTAACCATTGCAAAGTTACACGGCTGTTCTGCAAGAGACCGGTTGGCCAGACCCTTTCTCAATTCTTTCTGAATGAGCTTTTGGCGTTCAGCCTTCTTGCGTTGGCCGGTCTTTTTCTTCGGCATTTTGAAGACTGAAAATGTGATCTGAAAAATATGATAAATTAAGATATCTCTCAATTAGTCTAAGCTAAATAAAAGTAAAGTAACTAACTTGAGAAAACAGATTGTAAGGTAACACAGAGTAGGGTAATTCATCAAATATCGAACTGAACTGATTATCGAACAACTTTGGTAATATGCGCGTAATAAATTTAGTAAGCATCCAAACTTGCTCAGTGCCGGTGATCTTACATCTTAAACTCCTATTTTAGTGATAAAAACTCATTTCTGTGAGCTGCAAACTGCTACCAGCTGTTGCGAACGCATTTTCTGTACGACCCTTACAAATTGGTCGTATTTTTGCATTTGAAAAATCTTACGCACCTCGGGAAAATTGCGACGGTTTAATTGTTGCTGGGTCACCGTCAACCTCCAGTCATAACTAGAGAGTAGTGTTGTCATATGATGTTGTGTTGCTGTATTTTCTTCTTTCCCGCCAAAACCTTGATAATTATTCCATGTTCGACATTCAGTTCCTTTTTCATGTCAGTATTAATTAGTGAACAAAGGTGTTCGAATCAAAATTCCTTATAAATCATGGATATATGCCTCGAACAAGGCTTTTCGATTCATAATTCTTTTAAATAACTGAATCGATCTATTGAACGCCTGTTTCATTTCCTTAAAATATTGTATATACATAGCAATTGTGTGTTTTGCATTCATCTATATATTTTTCTATGTTTATTTCAGGCAATTGATAGTACAAACTAACCTTTAGATGAGAAAAACAAGTGTTTACAGAGATGGCTCCAACTCGCAAGAAATACAGCGAAGAGAACCTATTACGTGCTATTGCAGAGGTTAAAAATGGATCCTCAACATACCGAGCTGCGTCAGTAAAATATGGCATTCCAATTGCAACAATCACTATTTTACGTTCTCGTTACTTCTTGAGATTACTGGCCTCAGTAATCTAAACAATAAACCTATTTCTCCGACCGATTTGTTACTATCCCTTACCGGGCCTTAAACCCCATGATAGACTCGAGGGAGGTGCTACAGAAAATTAGCAACCTTCCACAAGCCTATGGCAATATATACGGACGGGCTTAACATTACAAAGTGTATTATACGGGTCAAAGGTCAATAAAAAGACAATTTAATTACTGAAGAATATATTTGTTACAAAAGTAAGTAAAATAAAATAATATCTCTGTCTTAACTGTATACAAGCTCGGTCTACTTCCCCAGACGATATAGGCTACGTTGCAGTACTTAGCCAAAATCGTAAATCTAAGATCTAGAAAATGTACTGTAGTATAAAGAAGAAGGCGCTCCTTAAATATATTGATATAGGGTACCTCACAGCCTTTTTTCCCTAATCCTAAATAGGCCTACATAGTTTTTAGTAAGTTGTGTTCGGATTCAAAATTCGAACAAAAAACCTGTCCGGATCAAAATTCTTGTTCGATTCATGTTCGATATTGATGAAATTATGTTATTAAAGAGTTCGATTTTTAGAACAATGAATAAATTCCAACAATCTACGTTGTCTTTAAAGCGACATCACAGAACAAGAAAGCAACTGTTCAAGAATAATCTTTAGGCCCGCAACAGTTATTCAGAGCAAAAGTTACCGATTTATGAAGGTTGTTTCTAGACACACGTGGTTTCTGTTCGATATTTGATGAATTACCCTATAAATGTAAAATTTAACATAAGTAGATGCTTTGAAGTAATAAATTTTGAAAATGACACATTGAATAAAAAGTAAATTCATTCTACTTTTTAGAATAAAGGTTAAGGAACATAGATGATAAAAAACAAAATATTTCACAGGAAATACAGCTTTTGCAAGCTCCAGAATATTTAATATAAAAATTTAAACTAATGTTAATTCAATATCCTGTGGAACAACAGATGATAAGTATCTCATTACATGCAGCTATTTAAGGGCACACAACAAAAAAGTAATAAAATTGTTTTAGAAAATGACATAGGTTTATTGTGGAATAGTTGGTTGGAGATGTAAAAATGAGTCACAAAGCTTGGAATCATTAAATCATCACTTCAATCAGGAAAAACATTCTATAAATAAAGCCCTGCAAACAAAGATAATGCAAAATGAAAATGTGAAAAACAGAAATAGGGCCTACTCCATAATACTCAATTTGAACTCCTCATAATTCAACTTGAATAAAATATGGTAATTAAAACATATATAATTATGTTCAGAATAATTTCAAGCACAATTTTGTAGATGTGTTTAAAACTCAAAAATAGAGGGTAAATCTGAAGGAGATGACAGTTGTCGATTTTGTAAATTGCGATGCCTTAGCATAGTTAATTAGATCGAAATAAACAAGTTTTCTTCTATGCACTTTGTGTCTCAAATGAGTATTTTATTAGTTATAGCGGTAAATGACTTACCGCAACTCCAGTCTTTGAAGCGGAAAGAAATTCTTTGATTGAGTTGTATGGCAATACTGCAATGGCGTCTCGCTTCCAGCGCTCTGTCTTGAAAGACAAAACCAAACCTACCGCTATACCTCGTTAAATACTCATTTGACGAAAAAAGTGTATAGAAGAAAAGTTGTTTATTTCGATGTTATTACCATGTTTCAAGCAACAAAAATTCGAAAATCGATGAGTAGCTGTTTATTCGAGCGCATTTGTCATCAATGACGAAACTAAACTTACCGCTATAAATCGTAAAATACTCATTTGAGACGAAAAGTGCATAGAAGAAAACAGGGTGTAATTTCAGAATTGCAGGGCATAAATTAGAAAAAAGTTCAAAAAATTTTTGATCTAACGTTATTTTAGTTCACATTTTCCAAGTATCTATTTGGTTTTGAAAAATTTCAAAATCTGTTCATGAAGAATAGTTCATTTCATTAAAAACCTTGGAAGTTATTCAAATATCAATATCATTGGATAATTTAAAAGGCTACCAGGTGCCTAGAAGTAAATGATTGGCAATTCCTGAAAGCTTTCAAGTATTGAATTCAGTTGAGTTTTGGAGTAATATAAGTGTAGTGAAACTAGCCTGCTAACTAATTGCCTCACCACTAGGACGCCGTTCTGTCAGGATGCCAACCAGGCAAGGGTTAGCTATTCAGGCTAATTAGCTAGGCCCAGACACTAGGGTAAGGTGCGGGATGGACAATTAACAATGTATTAAAACATGACAAGTATAATAGACATTACACGTATAATCTCAGGACGTGTCTTGCAAGAGCCGTCTCTCTATTACACGAGATCGTAGCTCTTCCGCCGACTAAACACCCCGCAAAAACACCTAAAGTACAATGGTAAAAGAGGGCGCAGGATTACCCAAGCACGGTATAGAGACCATGGTACCATGATAGAGACTAACACAAGCATCAGGCTGAATTCAGGCAAGAAGCTTAATTTAGCCTACTCGTAGTCAAGTGCATTGCATGAAGGTCCTAACGCAACAGCCGTGCAAACGTTAACTTTGGCTTCCGAATGGCTTAAGCAAGGCGGTCGCAGTATGGAGCGCTACGTACCGTACAGCACTACCCGCAAGGTACAAAACACGCAGTGAAATAGTTTCACTACATAAGCTAGCTGCCGAAACAATAAATAGCTATTTTGAATCCATGTTGTTGATATTCTTTCTCGTTATTACGATGTTTGGTTATACCATATTGTAAACCTCTGTAGAAGACATATTTTTTTAAAAATTGTTTAACCTCCGTGCACTTGGTTAAATTATTGTGCTTGTCTAAATTAGTCTCAAAATTAATTGACGTAATACTCAAAATTTCGAATTTTTCTCCAGCAATATCAATCATTTGAGTTCTATGAGCTTCACGACAATGTTCTGGAAAACAAAAACATCTTAGAACGAAGAGACCTGCAAAGCACTGATAATGATAGAAACTCTTCGATAATGATAGATAATGATAGAAACTCTAGAAACTCTTCGATTACTCGGGCTTTTCGTGCACTGTACAACTTTTTCTTTCTCGCGAATCTGGACGAATCCTTCAAAAGTTCTCAGCTTTCTCTCGTCGTTGTGTGAAGCACAACAAAATTTGAAAATATTTGCATTTATTTCAAAAAATTGATACTGTGTTATTGACATTTAAGCTTTTACTTACAAGAGCTTCTTGGGTACCAGACGTCAAAAATTACCTTTTTTAAAATTAAACTCTTATGCACAGTTAATCTTCTTGTGGCAAAATAAAACTATAGAGAAAGCATGGAAAATATGATATCTCTAAAATTCATGTTCTTCCGATGAAGCGCTGTTTCGATGTAACTCAAACTACTATGACTGACAATAATGAGTCAGTTGCGTGTTTTTCTAACAGGCCCTTTATGCGATAATATTTCATTCAAATCTTGTTAAATATTTTACAGGAATTGAAATAACTAGCAAGCAAAACCTCATTTGTATTGCGTGAGTAACCGGTAAAATACTAATAATAATTTTGTGGTCCTCAGAATGTTAGGCAATACACCGGCATGTGTATTTACTTATATAAAGACTACAAATCTTTAAACTAGTTACAAAACTGCTGCACATTCTGCCAAACATCTCTTTAAAACATTAGTTACTTACGAATAAACGAGGTAAAAAACTACAATTGGCGAAATCACCGAATCAGAATAAAAGTGAGTAGAAACGCTTCAACGCACCCACATGCACTTTTCAACCTTCAAAATTTTACTGACACGATTTATAAATAATTAGCGTCAGCGCAATGACTGCGGATGGGTTGGTCACTTAAATATCAAAGCACTGGTTGCAATTGTGAATGGAACACTCAATGTCTCTACAAATTGCGAAACATGTTTAGAGTAATTAATTGTATTTTTTCAAACAATTTTGCTCCTCTGGCATTGATCAAGAACAAAAAACTGTAATGTAGAAAATTTTTGCACAACATTCAAAATTGAAATATGTTATCGTAACTTACATGTATCAACTGGCATTACTGAACACAAGAGTGTCATGTTAATTATTTTGTTTTACGATGATTGTGATTCATAATTTTATTATATATGAAATTGTTATGATTTTAATTGAGGACGTTTTACATTAGGAAATTTTTAAACCCCAATATGTTGTAAGGCATCCCATGTATCACAATTTTTGGAAATGAATGGGTTTTCTTTCTTTCTTATGCCATCTAACTTCATCGAGAAATATCCAGTAAAAACTTTGGTAGAGTAATTTTATCGGATATCAAATAACTACTAAATTTACAATGAATCACATTTATCAATGTTGAAATTATCTGTGCGATGGATTTTATTAATTTACATAGATGTTCTCTTCGTGTATTTTATCCTTAAAAACCGTTAATTGCATTTTATCCGCAAACGTGAACAACGAAAGAAAATTATTAACTTTTGACTGGGGTGAGCAATATGAACTTTGTTGAACTCCCAAAGTGGGAACTAATTGAGTTTGAACTTTCAAAGGCGTAATAGCGAGGGAATTCCTCCAGTAACTAGGAGGGTGTATTATTGCTTTTAAAGGGCCACCAGTACCCGGGGTAGGGCACACTTAATTACTAATTGAATGGTTTAAGGGCATCCGACTCTGAAGGAGTTCGGGTGTTCGTGATGCCTTCCTGGCATCTATTTTTCCACTTGCACGATTGCCTATTGCAGGTTAATAACGGGACTGGAAAAGCTCGCCTCGGTTTTATTTGACGACTCTGGGTGCCGTGACTACGGCCGCGGTGAGGGGGTCCACTTCTTGAGGAAGGAGATCCGGGTCCAGCGAGTAGCCGCACTTCAGCAGGTGCCGAGGCTCGAGGGAATCCGGTGTGGATCCCGGCGAGAGTGGATTTGTTAGTGTAATGTTCCGCAGGTGCGGTAGCAGTTGATTAATGGTGTATACGAAGGAGGTAGTTTAATTTACTGCTATTGCCTTGAGACTTGGGTGGTTGCTAGGTAGCCGTGTGGCTTAGTTGAAAATGAAAGCCGTGTGGCTTTGTTGAATTTGGAGGGATGTTGATTGAATGTTGAGGTGATTGTTCGTGTGTCGGCCTCCCAGGATCTTCAGAGAAAATTTCGGTGCACACACTATCAATGACTTGGTACGAATGGCGCTAGTGCCTGTGGAAATGTTGCCGACAGAGCGTCATGGAGGGTTTCGTTACAACGCAAAAGTGATTTCTTAGAGAATGAATTTTTCAATGCACAATTTTAATGGAGTTGAGAATAGAAGTTAATTAATTCCGTAATGGAATTTTATTCTGATGGTTGGATTTATTTTACTGAATTTTTAAGGATCATTTTGAGAATTTCCGAAATTTATACTGAGTTGCGTGCCGAAGGTTCGCTACAGCTACCCTCCCCCCAAAGGAGACCGAAAGGTCTGGGAGCGGCGAAGCCGATCTGCGACAATTACGCGAAAGACAACAGGCTGCGAAGAAGTATCCGAGGGCCGTGACAGCCAAAGAAAATTAGGAGAGAAGGACAGGACAGAGTTAACCACCCTACGACTGCGCGTAACGATCTGGCTGACGAAGGGGTCTGCCAGACCTGCTACACTGCTCGGGGGCTGTAGGAGGAATAAGCTTGGGGGCTGTGAAAGTTGACGTTCGGATCCCCAACTGGGACAATGACAGAGTATCTGGGGGATTCCCGTGATGGGGGGTTAAAGTAGTAGAAGCGCTATCTGAGGTGGAGGCACCCGAATTCCCAGTCTCCAACGGCGTTCTTTGAACGGTATACGGGGGAACTACGAACTCGTTGCACTCCATAGTGGGAGGAAGGGTCTTAGCCCAAGTGGACAGGTGCAACCCAGGAGGCTCGACAGGTGTTGACCTGGGGCTGATTTGCAGCCTGGGTTGTTGAGGTTCACGAGAGTGTGTCGGGGTGTCGTCCGGAAGGGACAAAAACGCCGCCTTAAGGCGATCTATGCTGACACTGTCGCTCTTGTTGCCCCTTTCTATAATGAAATATTTGGGGGACCTTTTGAGGACCCTGAAGGGGCCATCATAGGGGCGTCGCAGGGGGGTTTTTACCCCGTCAACCCGGACGTAAACGTGGGTGCAACTCTGTAAGCAGGGGTCTAAACTTTCAGATGGTGAAGGGAGGCGAGGTGGTTTGTAAACTACTTCGCTCATGACGCGCTTTAGGCGTGCTGCGTAATCGGCGATTTGGCTGGGGGAATCGTCGGTTTGGTACGTGGGATCAATAACATCACCAGGCAATCGTAGTGATTGCCCGTAAAGCAGTTCAGAGGACGTGCACTGTTGATCCTGCCTAAACAGGTTTCTCAGAGTAAGTAATACGATCGGTAGCCTATCGACCCAATCGCCGTGACATTTTAAGCAGCGTAATGCCGCTTTGAGGTCGCGGTGAACCCTCTCGATGAGTCCGTTCGATTGGGGATGATATGCTGTTGTCGAGATGTTTGCGCAACCTAAGATTTTGGAGATCTCTGACCACAAGGCGGAAGTGAATTGAACCCCACGATCATGCGTTATGCTCAAAGGGACTCCGAACCGTGATATCCACGTTTCGACAAAAGTGCGTGCTACAGTTTCTGCAGTTATGTTAGCGATGGGGACAGCCTCGACCCAGCGGGAGAAGCGATCTATCATGGTGAGCAAGTAGCTATACCCACGAGAAATAGGGAGGGGGCCTACCAAGTCTAGGTTGACTGCGTCAAACTTTCTTCCGGTAAATGCACAAGGGTGAATTGCGGCTTTGTTGTGCCGAGTGACTTTGCTTGCTTGGCAATCTGGGCAATGACGAACGAACTCTCTTATGGCCCTACGCATCCCGGGCCAGACAAAACGATCTGCGATTAGGCGGAAAGTTCTATCCGTCCCAGGATGCGACAAGTCATGGTAATGCTTAATGGCGGGCAAACGCAAGTTGCTAGGCAGGTAATAACGGTTCGGCCGATCGGCGTCACAGTAAACGCCCTCTCTGAGTGAGAGTTTTAAGGAGGAGTCGGGGCACTCAATTAAGTTATGGATTTCCAAGTCGCACTGCTGCGCACGAATGACATCGGCTAGCGAAATCGCTTGTACTGAGGGTCGGAACTCGGGTGCTGACGGGTTTAGTACCGCGCTGTACACACGCGATAAGCAGTCAGCAACCGTATTTTCCTCGCCTTTGATGTGCCTGATGTCACTCGTGAACTGCGCGATAAAACTCAAGTGCCGGCTTTCCCTAGGAGAGTGGCGCTCGGGAGGCATTCGGATAGCGCTGAGGATTGGTTTGTGGTCGGTATAAATTATGAATTGACGAGCTTCAAGGGTGTAGCGAAAGTGTTTTACCGCCAAGTAAATGGCTAGGAGCTCTCTCCCGAACGTGCTGTAACGTTGTTCGGTTGAGGAGAGCTTGCGGCTGAAAAATGCCAACGGCGAAGTGATATTATTTACAGTTTGCTGCAACACAGCACCGACCGCCACATTCGATGCATCCACCAAGAGGCTGAATTCTGCCTCAGGGTGTGGGTAAGCTAATTCTGTAGCAGTAGCGAGTCTCTCTTTGATGAGCTCGAACGCTCTCTCTGCCTCCCCAGTCCACTCGACCGTAACGGGTTTGCCTCTTTTTTTTGGTTTAATCAAGGAGGTGAGCGGGGCAAGGGTCTCTGCACAGTTCCTCAGGAATCGGTGGTAAAAATTAACCGATCCCAAGAACCTGCGCAACTGTCTTTGGGTCGTTGGTCTCGGAAAGTTCCGCAAGGCTTCCACTCTTTCGGGAAGCGGCTTAATTCCCCTCTCGCTAATGTGGTGACCCAAGAAAGTCAATTCCTTCTTTCCCAACACACACTTCTCTGGATTGATCAGTAGTGAGTGC
Source organism: Morinoia aosen (assembly GCA_030386875.1). Taxonomy (NCBI): domain Eukaryota; kingdom Metazoa; phylum Arthropoda; class Malacostraca; order Amphipoda; family Talitridae; genus Morinoia; species Morinoia aosen. The sequence goes on along the minus strand of CM059559.1, from coordinate 15,405,058 downwards.
GACGCTAGTGGTTTGCAAAGCTCTCTCAGATGACGTACATGTTCCTCAGGCGTCCCCGAGGCCACTAGCACATCGTCAAGATAACAGTACAAAAAGGGTAGGTCGGAAAGGACTTCCGTCATGTGACGCTGAAAGGTCTGAGGAGCATTACGCAGGCCATATGGCATGCGAAGATACTCGAACAGACCAAACGGCGTGCACACAGCGGTCTTTTTGATAGAACTCTCGTGCATCGGAATTTGCTGGAAGGCGCGTTTGAGATCGATTTTAGAGAAGATTTTTGCCCCTGCGAGATTCGCAGTGAAATCCTGTAGTAAGGGAATGGGGAACCTATCGGGAGTGGTGACTGCGTTAAGCAACCTATAATCCCCACAGATCCGCGTCTCACCATTTGCTTTCGGCACTAAGATCAAAGGACTCGACCAGGGACTCTTTGAGATACGAACTGTCCCATCAGCTAACATCCGCTGGAATTCAGACTTTACCTCCTGCAATCGGTCTGGGGGAAGACGCCGTACTTTAGCGTGAACGGGGGGACCACTCGTCTCAATATAGTGTTCCGTCAGCGTGTTGTGATTAGAGTTTACGTTAGGTAAGGAAAGGGCAGGGAATTCTGCCAACACCCGTTCGTAGGGGCAAGTGATAGTGACGTTGCAAGTCACGTTTGCTGTGACGTTCACCATATTGACCGAGTGGAGAGGCCTTCTTTCACTGGATTCGCTATCAAACAAGCATCCGTTTCTCACGTCCACCACGAGTGCAAACCTCTGCAGAAAGTCTGCACCAATGATGGCCGTGTCCACATCCGCCACTATGAACACGAATTCCATTGAACGTTTGAGATTGAGGGAGCAGGTAAGTGATTTTGTGCCGTAGCATAGGATGGGTGAGCCGTTTGCGGCTTTAAGACTCGGGGTTCCCGTACCCTGTTTCTCTATTTGGGAGGCCGGGATAAGGCTAACAGCGCTACCCGTGTCTATCAGGAATCTAATGCTGGTTAAGGGGTCAAAAATCGTAAGGCATCGAGTCAATATCGGTTTAGTAAGCGACGGCGCCTGACTCGCTCTTACGCCGCGCTGTACCCGTTTTTTTGATGAAGAAGTGCAAACATGGGGCAGGATGGACCCTCACATTTTCGGGCCATATGTAAAAATTGCTGGTGATACCAGCACAAATCCTTAGCTTGAGGGTTTTGACTCTGCCTATTGTTAGGTCTAGGGTCGTTCCTCTGAAACTGATTGAATGACCTATTTGTACGGGCCTGGCGGTCAAACGGAGGAGGGTTTTGAGGGTGGGAATTTGCGTGCTGATGCGGTGGTATTTGGTGTTGAGTTACCGCATGCACATTACCACGAATGTTGGCACGCTCGGCTTGCTGGGTCGCGACTAACGCTCCAACTTGCTGAGCTAGTTCTCGTAGTAGCGCGTCAGTGGCGCTGCCGCTACTATTACTGCTACTACTAGTTTGATTTACTGCGGGGGTCGTGACAGGGCTATTCAGGCCCGATATTTCCGGATCGAGGAGTTTTTCGGCGAATTGGGCTATCTCATTTAGTGCCACGGGGGCGTTAGGGGAAATGAGGAAAGGTCGTACGTGCGCAGGCAACCTCTGGATGTACAATGCTTTGAGTGTTTCGTCGTCCATATAGCCCTTCGCTAAGCGTCTCATATTTTTGAGCAACGCTAAAGGGGATTGATTTTGATTTGATTGATTTTGCGAGAGGGCTAGGATCCGAGAAAAACGATCCTTACTGTAAATTTTTAACATTTCGTTCTTTAGGCGGGTATACGGGTTATCAAGGTTAGGGTCTAAGAAGCTGGAAACATCATCTATCACCTGCGTGGGTAAACTCCTAACTAGGGCAAAGTACATCCGCTTTTCGTCCGTTAAGTTCAGGCTTTCGAAGAACTGTTCTGATTGAAGGAACCAGGCATCGATGCCGTTTATTTCGAAGGGGGTCAATTTTAGTGCGGAGTTTGCGTGATCATTCGTGCCCTCTGGGGTCGTCATTTTGGTTAATTTTGACACAGGTGTTTCCAAATGGTGCAAATGGTGCTTCAGTAGCAATGGTGCTGCAGTAGCAATGGAAATTGCGAAGGTTGTTAGTAAGGAGCTTCAGTAGCACTGGAAATAATCCTAGAAGAACTCCTATGGTTTTTCTTTTTTGCTTCAGTAACAATGGAAATGCATGAAGAGTTTTGTAAAAAGGTGGCTTCAGTAGCACTGGAAATAATCCTAGAAGAACTCCTATGGTTTTTCTTTTTTGCTTCAGTAGCAATGGAAATGCATGAAGAGTTTTGTAAAAAGGTGGCTTCAGTAGCAATTGAAAAACATGAAGAATTTGTTAGAATAGGCTGCAGTAGCAATAACTTATTATTAGGGAAGAGTTTAGGGAGGAAATGCTATGTTTGACTACTGAATAATGAGGAGCAGAGTACTACCTCCTTCAAGACAACCATCGGTAGAAGTCGACAGCACTGGCATGCGCTCATCAACCCACAAAGGACAACTGTGCAAGTGAAAAACACTCTGGTATTAATGCAATTAAGAGTCACCAATATTAACTTTTGACTGGGGTGAGCAATATGAACTTTGTTGAACTCCCAAAGTGGGAACTAATTGAGTTTGAACTTTCAAAGGCGTAATAGCGAGGGAATTCCTCCAGTAACTAGGAGGGTGTATTATTGCTTTTAAAGGGCCACCAGTACCCGGGGTAGGGCACACTTAATTACTAATTGAATGGTTTAAGGGCATCCGACTCTGAAGGAGTTCGGGTGTTCGTGATGCCTTCCTGGCATCTATTTTTCCACTTGCACGATTGCCTATTGCAGGTTAATAACGGGACTGGAAAAGCTCGCCTCGGTTTTATTTGACGACTCTGGGTGCCGTGACTACGGCCGCGGTGAGGGGGTCCACTTCTTGAGGAAGGAGATCCGGGTCCAGCGAGTAGCCGCACTTCAGCAGGTGCCGAGGCTCGAGGGAATCCGGTGTGGATCCCGGCGAGAGTGGATTTGTTAGTGTAATGTTCCGCAGGTGCGGTAGCAGTTGATTAATGGTGTATACGAAGGAGGTAGTTTAATTTACTGCTATTGCCTTGAGACTTGGGTGGTTGCTAGGTAGCCGTGTGGCTTAGTTGAAAATGAAAGCCGTGTGGCTTTGTTGAATTTGGAGGGATGTTGATTGAATGTTGAGGTGATTGTTCGTGTGTCGGCCTCCCAGGATCTTCAGAGAAAATTTCGGTGCAAACACTATCAATGACTTGGTACGAATGGCGCTAGTGCCTGTGGAAATGTTGCCGACAGAGCGTCATGGAGGGTTTCGTTACAACGCAAAAGTGATTTCTTAGAGAATGAATTTTTCAATGCACAATTTTAATGGAGTTGAGAATAGAAGTTAATTAATTCCGTAATGGAATTTTATTCTGATGGTTGGATTTATTTTACTGAATTTTTAAGGATCATTTTGAGAATTTCCGAAATTTATACTGAGTTGCGTGCCGAAGGTTCGCTACAAAATCATACCAAAATACCTGTTCAAGACACCCACTGTCATTTCAAATGTCACGCTTCGCTCACATTACATTTTTTAGCCCTAATGCTTAATATTTGATTTCCAGCCACCAAATTGATTGGCAGAAATTGGTTTTCTTTAACTTCATGACGTGATTAATTATACACGAAATATGAAAAGTATCATACAACTTACTCTAAGACAAACCAAAATAATGTGTGAATATTTACGCACTCAAAAGGAAAAACGGAATGACCATATAATTTTTCAACAGCAAGTATACTCTACCATGCATACAACTGCTAGGTAGCTGCGGCGCGGAAGGAAGAGCTTTCCGGAGCAAATGAAACTCTCGGAAGTTCATTTCTCGTGAACGAGCTCAATTTGTGTCTCGTACAAGGCCGAATAGCGAATCATTCTCGTAAGAATAGCATTAAGGGATTCTTCTCCGTCTCGTTCACAGGGAACAATAATGAATAACTATTACTCTGAAGGGGTTTTTGAATAAAAAAATTACCTTTTCCTAAAGCTGAAAGTTTCCTTTTTCCAATGAAATAACTTGAAGGCCATTTGAAGCAAGATATATGGTATAAAAATGTCTTTTAATACGATGAATGACGTTTTCTTGGAAAGCATTCGTTCATCTGCGCGGTCTCGCTCATCAGTTCATTACGAAACATGGTCTGAGGAGGTGTGCGACGCTCCTATCACTCGATCCAGTCTACGTTGACTCTTTCACGTATAAAAAGAAAAATGTAAAAAATAACAATTTTTTTATGATAAAAACCTTTTAAAAACTAATTTTAAGTTGTATTTGTTTCAATTTATTGTGCCAATTTTGATTATAAGGTACTTCAAAATAGTTCACAGAAATTCCCTGGATTGCTACATCAAGTTCCAATTTGCCATTGTGTCCAGGCATAAAAAAGTTCCCTGAAATTCTTCCCTGGAAGAAAACTTGTTTATTTTGATTCAATTAATTAGGTTCAGGCACCAAAACGTGGAAAATCGACAACTGTCAAGTCCTTCAGATTTACCAAATAGAGTAAGGAATGAGCATGAATAACATTAAAAACTAAAATTAAATCATTTAGCAACAAATTTAAATGAGCAACTTCAGAAAACTGTATAGGCCTAGTCAAATGTTCCTGAAGTCCAGCAAAATAGAAAAAACTCAATCTTCTAGCAAACAAGAAGAAAAAACCATTATGCTTAGGACAAATAATGCCCAACTTGTTTAGTCAACAACTGTTTTTGCACTTGAAGGCATGATAATCGATAATAACCGTATTATAAACAATACAAAAATCTGAATACAAGATAGCACTCGTACATTGGGACACTCTTAACTTCAAGTGCTTATTCGACTACGCTAACGGATGTAAAAATAAAAGAACAGATTAGCAAACCCAATTTTAAATAAGCTTTTTTTACAAAAGCAAGAAAGTTCACTGAAAAAAAGGTTTTCGTTTTTTTTTTTTCAACTCCGCTAACCCTAAAACGTGCAAAAATGACCTGGGATAAACTCTAGTAAAACTTTGTCAGGAGAACCCTAAACTAATTACTTTACCCTATGGCCAATAAATTACTGACGGGACTTGAATTGGGAGAAAATTTTCTGAGCTTTGAAATTTTACTTGAGTGATAATAAAATTTTTAACTGCCTCTGAATGAGGACCTAACCATCCTGTAACTGTATAATTAGTTGAATATAAACTCATTACGGCTTAAAAATCGCCCATTTCACCCATCACGCATTACCTATAGGAATGTTATTCAAAATTTACAGCGCGGGTATTAATAGGATGTTTCACTTTGATTCAGAGAGCACACAAACGTGCATTAATTACTCAATAGCTATAAATGAATGGAGACTGTTAATTGATAGCTCAAAACAGTGCTTGAAGTGCGCCCTTCTACACAATGACAATCTGTTTGGCGCAGTCCCTACTGGGCATTTAATTGTGTCTTCAAGAAAAATATGAAGACGCAAAGAGAGTTATTGAATTATTTCAATAAAAAAAACGCAATTGAATCATATTTTTCAACCATCAGATGGTGTCCTTGTAGTGAACCCTGTCGCGTTTTCTTTCGCCGTTGGGTGGTTTGAATGTAAATATTAATTCTTGAACGGCTAAAAGAAACTCGAACGATTTCTCGATAGTGATCTGGGAAAATTATGAGAGGGATAATGAAAAACGGATTGGAACTCAGCTTTTTCCAGGTGGAGTTTATTGGAAGAGGAAACCAGGAAAACTGGCTTGGATCTTGATCTCGGCGAGCTTGTCTAGGTGGGCAATCCGTGCCGGAGGACCAGGCTGGCGTTGACGAAGGCCGTCACGCGATGGAGTAAGCAGGGTGAGTGAGTTGTATTTGGGAACTTGAATTAGGCAATTTGAGATAATTGAGCGAGGGTCAGTGACTTAGTTCAAGGTAGAACTAATGACTCAAAATAAGGTGAGGTGTAAGTGAGCAAGTTAAATCCGGCTCATGTGAGCAGAAGCAAGTCGGCACATTAGTACATTAGCACCTTAACGGGAGCAAGTTAAGTTACTGCTTATGTGAGAATAGCATTTAGCAATGGCACTCAGGAAACCCAGGGAGATTCAAAACTTGTGAGTTTGTGTGTATGGCGATGATGTAGAGGTCGAGAATTTGCTGTAACACCGCTAGTAGGACGCCAAAGTAAGAGTGGCTTTTCGAAAGAAGAGACGCGCAACTGCGCAGTGTTGCCACCAGAGGGCTCCTCTCTCGAAAAATGTCAAGTGTTATTTTTATTATTTCATGCATTTACACAAAAACTTCAATGATTACGAATTAGAAGTAGAAAATAATTAATAATAAATTAGAGTAAGATTTTTAATGCTACTAATTAATTTATTTAAGTATGAATGGCAAATTTCTAATTTTTACGCTTATGTAGCGGTATGCTACAACCCCTATCCCGCAACCCAGTCGAAATTTCGAAATTCTCAGAATGATCACCTAAAAATTCAGTAAAATAAATTCAACCATTAGCATAAAATCACATTACGAAATTCACTAATCTCTATCCTCAATTTTATTAAAATTGTGTAACGAAAAATTCAAAAACTAAGAATTCACTTTTGCGTCTTAACGGAACTTCCCAGGGACGCGCGACAGCAACATCGTATTCGAACTAGCGCCCATTGTCTAATATCATTCAGAGCGTGCATAGCTCGGGGTTTTCTGGCTGGTGAGATAAATAATACAGGTTTTTGTGTGTGATAATCTACGGGTAACTATATATATACATTATATGTCAATTGTCAACACTATTAGTGTGTAAATAGTAAGCTGAATTGCCTCAACTTACCAGTGTCTTAAATGTTAGGATTTCTTGCCCAGAACTTGTGGTTCCCACAGGGTATTTTTCCCTTGGGTATTGATGTTATTTTTTTATCAAGCTAAAAATTTCCTCTTTTTGTTTTAAAATAATTTTTATGCCAACATTTCAATATGATGTTATTTTTTTTATCAAGCTAAAATTTCCCCTTTTGTTTTAAAATAATTTTTATGTCAACATTTCAATATGATGTTATTTTTTATCAAGATTAAAATTTCCCCTTTTGTTTTAAAATAATTTTTATGTCAACATTTCAATGTGATGTTCTTTTTTATCAAGATTAGGATGTCCCCTTTTGTATCAAAAATAATTTTTATATGCCAATATTCAATATGGTGTTATTTTGTGACCAAGTTAGACTTGCATCAAATTATCATTTTTATTCTTTAATGCTGTTTTTCAAATCAAAGCAATCAAATTATCATTCTCATTCTTTACAGCTGTATTTTGTCACAGCTGTATTTTCAATTAAGTAGGGTTTTGATATAATTACATTGTTTTTAGTTTTTTTTACAGCCAACATTAAAAACCATTCTTAACCAATTTTGTAGTGAATCTTTGTTGTGATGGTAATCAGAACTACCCTTGTAAATACCAATAAATAAATACCTGTTTTTCCTAATAGAATCAGTATTTATACATTAAATATTAGTGATGTTTTTTAGGTTTAGTTAGATGGTAATTTTATAATTCTTAGTCATTGTACATTGACTCCTAGCGTGAATAACATTTAAGTTATGCACGTAAAAATCAAAATAGTTTATTACTTCAGTTATGAAACTGGGGAAACATTTTTCCTGGTGCTAAGCTGAGATAGTTGTAACCTTACTCCGGAACTTCTTATATAGAGGTTTCCCTCCTGCGCTTGTATTGATTTAGAAATTCCGTATTAATTTGCATTAACAGATGTTGTAGATATTTTTACCATTAGCTATTAATTAAGTGAGACAGTATACTCAGTTCACTGCTTATGCCATCTTAGTTTCGCCAGGCAAAGTTTTGCCTGTGTGAATTACTAGCGTAGAATTTTTAGCTTCATGCCGTTAGAAAAATTAAGCTTAATATCTGGCCCCGAGCAAATTGTCAGTGCTCCGAAGTTGATGCCCGCTTGCACTCCGGCGCCAGAGTGCTGGTGGGGGTCGTTTTCGAAGAGATTCCTCGCTTTGAGGCGGCAGGTTAATGCCAGATCGTTGCAGCTTAGCATGTGTTGATATGTGGTTTCCCAAGATACCGTGTGCATTTTCACCCAGTGTATTATTCCCGTACAGGAAGCTACGAGACACTTTACATTCCACTGCCACGTCACCTACCTTGCCTGATCATATCAAAAGGGTAAAATAACCCGGTAGCCAGACTTGGCAAAAAAACTGCCTCCTTCCTTGGTTTCTTTTTACGTTCTACTAAACACTCAATTACTGGACGGCAAGCGCAAGTACCGCATTCCTCCTCCACCTCACTCCGAATTGAGACCTTTTTGGTTACAGCTAACCCAACTGCTGCTTAACCTGCAAGTCTATATTCAACCAAAACTGGAGGAATAGCACCTTACCGTCCTCACTTATCAGTGACGCTATTTGCCGTCTCTAACCATTGGGTACCATTACACACGACTTTCTCCACAATTACACTCCCCACATACCAACGCAGCTGTGAGCCTGTTGCAGTTCCTACTCAAGATCGGACCTCAACATCGGCGCACCTTTAAGAGACCAATCTGCAGCCACCCAAATAAAAAGGCCAGAAATAAATAACCATATCTACTTTCTTATCCTTCTGATGGTCTAGTCCGAGGTAAAAACTATAGTGTTTTGATTCTGATTAAAGACGCCTGAAATATTGCGTCCGAACCCCCTACACTTAACTCCTTCTGAGTCTTACAAACCCAAAGAATCAATGCGCACACCCCGTGCGCTGGTGACCCGCCTTAGCATAGAATTCAAACCCGTCTAAAGTAAAACTTGAGTTAAGCCACCAAACTTGAAGTTTACATCCTTCCTCCTTGGTTAACAACGTGGATACACAAAGTATTGCTGCTCTCTGATAAGATTGGTGGGTATGGTTAGTTATTAACGTCCAACCTTAAGCGTTTTCTCTTAAGTGTTTTCGAAATTGCAAGAGAGGGATAATAAAGACACTTCATGGGATAACTCAGCTCGAATTTTTATTGGAGGAAGCCGTGATGACCGATGGCGTGCTTGACTTCTGACGATCTTCTCTTAGATGGGAAATTCCGTGCAGGCGATGTCCGGCGAGCGCTGACGTTGGCCAGGTGTAAGTGAGTGTGTTTGTGGAGGTTCACAGTCTGTTTAATTTAAGCGACTGACAGAATATCAATTCCACCCGTGACGTGTGGATGAGTCACTATTCATGGGTCAGACTTTAGAATAATTCCACGATGTTAAAAGCAAGTTGTCGTGGTTGAGCGGTAGATTAGGTAGCCATTTGTCGTAATATACTAGGCTCTACTGGCTCCGAACCAAGTGATTGCAAAGTGATATATGACCAAAGGCCAGACCGGCTCTCGTCACAGATAGGCAATTCATGTGATGTAACTCGATGGTTTAGTGAGCGATAATATGCCCGTGAATTTACAATTGGTAAAGCTCAGACCCAGGGAATGTGTGTTGTGGCGTTTGGTGCCGTCGAGGATAAGAACGCTGTAATGCACAAGCCAAAGACGAACGAGAGAGTGACGCTCAACAACAAAGCGTCCCGCGCGGTGTTGCCAATTTCAGAGGCTTCACCCTCGAAAATGTCGAGGGTTATTTTATATCTTATGCATTTACACAAAAAATTCAAAGATTACTAATTATAAGTAGAAAACTATTAATTATAATTTAGAGTAAGATTTTTAATGTCAATAATTATGCTATTTAAGTGCGAATGAGAAATTTTATAATTTTACACTTTTGTAGCTAATGCTACATTACCCCCCAAGGCGCAGACCGAAAGGTCCACCCGCTGCAATCATTTGTAGCGGGAAGGAGTTCGAACTACGCAACCATGCCGGGTTTGGCGGTCGGAAAATGTTACTGAGCGGGGAAGCTTCACCAAACGAGTCTGCAAATTTAGATCAGCAAGAGTTCTTGGTACAGGAGTTACTGCAGCGGTCTCGTCTGGTCTCTCCAGACTTGTCGCTGTTTCACTAAGAGAGCTAGAATTAGAGTCTACGATAGGATTTGGGATAGGGTTTGAAGGTACAGGCACAAACAAAGGATTACACTCAAGTTGACTAGGCAACAATGCAGCAAACTGAGGAAACTGAGGTGGACGATATGATCGAGTCTCAGTGGAAAGGAAGTTCTGTGGAGAGAATGAAAAGTTAGAAATCACACTATTATCGGAGGTGTACGCGACCTTTAATCGATCTATGCTCACAGGGTCGGGTGAACCAGATCTTTCAAGGACGAAATATTTTGGCGTCCGTTTTAATACTTTGAATGGGCCATCATACGGGCGTGTGAGAGTTGGTTTGATGCTATCATTACGGAGGTACACATGTGTGCACTGTTGCAAGGCAGGATCAAGTTTGTCTTTTGTCTGAGGCATTCGTGGAGCAACATACTTGATCTGACGCATGCAATCCTTGAGACAGGTTACATATGCGGAACGGTCAGCAGATGAAAATTCAGGCAACGGTTTTGGGTCAACAATGTCGCCCGGGAGACGAAGCGTCTTTCCATACAAAATTTCTGCTGCTGTGCACTGCTGATCCTGCCGATGCAAATTCCTAATGCTCAGTAATACTACTGGAAGTCTGTCGGTCCAATCGTGACTGCAATTAAGGCAACGCACTCTTTAAATCTCTGTGGACTCTCTCGATATGTCCATTTAACTGCGGATGATACGCGGTAGTACTGGTGTTTGCACAACCTAAAGCGGCGCTAAACTCACTCCAGAATTTGGAGGTAAATTGTGATCCTCGGTCATGCGTGACACTTAAGGGAACCCCAAATCTGGAAATCCAATTACTCATGAAAGCGCGAGCTACAGTCTCAGTTTGGGTATCAGGAAGAGGCACGGCCTCAACCCATCTAGAGAACCTATCAATTATGGTTAACAAATAAGAATGACCATGCGACAAAGGCAACGGACCCACCAAATCTAGGTGTACGGAGTCGAATTTGTGTCCAGCAAATGCACAACTCTGTAGTGCTGCACGATTATGTTTCACAACTTTGCTACTCTGACATGCATTGCAATTTTGCACAATTTGCTTGACCTCCTTACGCATCGCTGGCCAGACGAAACGATCGGAAATCAAACGCAATGTACGGTTGATACCAGGATGAGAAAGAGAATGTAGTGAAGAATAGCTACTCTGCGGAGAGTCGCAGGAAGATACAAACGAGAAAGTCGCTCAGCATCACGGTACACGCCGTCCACCAAGGTTAATTTTAAAGAGGTAGTGTTAGAAGGTTTGAGAAGGTCCTGAAGTTCAGGATCCTCCTTCTGAGCATTTCTAATATTACCGAAAGTGATTTCACCACTGTTTTGGACAGAATTAATTCTAGATAGACAGTCAGCAACAGTATTGTCGAGACCTTTAATGAATCTGATATCCGTAGTGAACTGACTGATGAAAGACAGATGTCGAGCTTCTCTTGGCGAGTGTAGCTCAGAAGGCATTTTGATCGCCGAGGTCAAGGGTTTGTGGTCTGTGTAGATCACGAACTCCCTTGCCTCTAGAGCATAGCGAAAGTGTCTCACAGACAGATAGATAGCAAGGAGTTCCCTACCGAACGCGCTGTAAGCACGCTCAGTGGGCGAAAGCTTTTTGGAAAAGAAGGCAAGAGGAGAGATATTATTACCTAATTTTTGTTGCAAAACGGCACCTACGGCAGTACTGGAGGCATCAACCACTAAACTGAAGTCAGCATTGGCAATAGGGTAGGATAATTCAGTCGCGGTAGCTAGCTTGTGCTTAATCTCGTCAAAAGCTTTGCGCGCTGCATTCGTCCACTTGACATCAATAGATTTACCTTTTTTCTTTGGTTCCAGCAAATCTGACAAGGGAGCTAAAGTTTGAGCGCAATTTCTGATGAATCTATGATAGAAATTAACAGAGCCTAGGAACCTTCTCAGTTCCTTCTGGGTCTGTGGAAGAGGAAAGTTTTTGATCACTTCTACTTTGGAAGGCAAAGGTTTTAGACCTAGGCTAGAGATTTCATGACCTAAGTAAATCAGTGATGGCTTTCCGAGCTCACATTTGGCAGGATTTACCAGGAGTCCATTGTCGGATAATCTTTCAAACACGACCCTAAGATGGTCTTTATGTAGCTCCGGGGTTGCGGATGCCACCAAAATGTCGTCCAGGTACACGTAGACAAAGGTGAGATCCGAGAAGATCTCAGCCATGTGTCGTTGGAATGTCTGAGGAGCATTCCTTAATCCGTAAGGCATTTTGAGGAATTCAAAGAGACCAAACGGAGTGATTACCGCGGTCTTAGGTATTGCGCTTTCCTCAAGTGGAATTTGATGGAAGGCGCTTTGTAGATCTATTTTTGAAAAAATTTGTGCTCCCTCTAAATTTGCACTAAAATCATGTAGATAAGGGATAGGGTAGCGGTCAGGTAGAGTAACGGCATTCAACCTGCGGAAATCCCCGCACGGTCTGAATTCACCGTTAGCCTTGGGTACTAGCAAGAGAGGGCTAGCCCAAGGGCTTTTGGAACTGCGGATGATGCCGCTGTCTAACATCCTAGCAAATTCTTTCTTGGCTAAAGCCAATCGATCGAGCGGTAAGCGTCTAGCTCTGGAGTAAACTGGCGGTCCAGTTGTTTCAATGAAGTGTTTTGTGCTCGTCTGCATATTTTTAGAAGCTAAGTTAGAGTTTGTTAATGCAGGGTATTCTGCGAGAACCTGCTCGAACATGCACTCTTCCTTGAAAGCAATAGAGAAGGAATGCAAGACATTAGCTCTAGTTATGCCACAAGCGGGAATTGAGATCTGTGTCTCCTCGTCCCTAATTTTACGGTTTTTAACATCTACAATGATCCCATACTTTGCTAGGAAATCAGCACCAATTATGGGCTCTTGGACTTCTGCGACTAAGAAATTGAAAATAAAGTTTCGCCTTAACCCCAGACTGCACTCGAGTACTCTCTCCCCATAACAAGCTATTGGCGTGCAATTTGCGGCACGTAGTGTCGCCAACAAACTATTGTTTTTGTCTTTCGCCGTGGCTGGGATAATTGACACACTTGAACCTGTGTCGATGAGAAATCGATACTTGGTAATGGGATCGAACACTGTCAGTAAGCGAGTAGTCCGGGAGTTAGGCAACGCAGTACTCGCTACTATGCGTCGCTGTTGGCGTTTCCCGAAGTCATTTCGGTATAACGAGGACAGAATCGGGACCCGCACTTTCGTGCTTGGTCACCAAACTTGTGATGATACCAACATAGGTTACTATTAGCATCGCGAGAGCGCGATCTGAAGTGGCGGTTTTGATTTGACCTATCATAAGATCTACCTCTATTGAAACGTTGAGGAGGAGGAGGAGGATAGTCATAGGGATAGTCGTAGGCATGGTAACGTGAGACATTCCTTGGGCCTGGCTGGATATGAGCTACAGTATGACCTAACTGGCAATTCTGGACAGCTTGTTTCAGTTCTGCGATTTCGCGTTGCATTGTATCCATTGCCGCTGAGGATTGATTATTAGCAGTATTTGACGGGCTAAAATTCGCAGCTTATGCGTTCAAGGAAGCTACCTGCGGTGCTTGTGACATATTTAGATTGCGCATCACCGTCTCAGTGGCCTGAGCTAGGGTCTCGAGACTTTCGTTCGGACCGACCATCGACAGGAAAGGCCGCACCGCAGTCGGTACTTTGCTCAAAAAGACTTCTTTGAGAAATCCCTCAGCTACGCCAACACCGGCTGCTAGATTTCTAAGTTCCTTAACTAACGAAGTAGGAGAGAAAATGACAGAGACAGGTGGAATTGCCGAGGCATCCACAAGAGACCTAAACTTGTTCGCGTCGGACAACTGAAATTTTTCGAGGATTTTACTTTTTAAGATCCCGAAAGGGTTTATAGCAGGCGGATTTACAATTAGGTCATTAGAGTCACTTAGCATTTGCGTGGGCACAGCAGCTATTAATGCATGAAACATATCTGATGAATTTGTTATTCTATTGTAACGAAATATGGCCTCAACTTGGTTGAACCAAGTTTGGCTTTCTACTGGTATGAAAGGAGGAAGAGTTATAGGCTTATTGCGCGCTGGATCTGGACCATTCTCTGTGTCGGACAAACTGGCGATTTTTCTTTTGAATGCCAAAATTAAGCTATAACGGCACGGAATTGACGTACTCGACGCCTAATAACTTTGGTATTAAAGTGTCAAAGGTTTTGAGTGTCTTCAGTGACTCCGTGGCGTGCAGACGGGTGTGGCGCTCGCTCCGAAACAAAGTGCCTATTGTTAGAAAGAATGTACCTCTAACCTAAATGGGTACCCACTCTCGTCCTGAGTATTCAAATGTGATTTAAATACCCCATATATAAAAATAATATAAACTAAGAGTATAATATTCCCTCAAAAGTTGAGAGTATTCAACCCTCGTTTACACAACGACCGAAAGACACCCTCAATCTTCAAGATGGCTAACAAACGACGCAGTACCAACAACAGCAGCAACAACAGCATCGAGTTTCAACCGAAGTTTGGTCAATACCCTGATGTGTCTAGCCTTACGAAAGACGGTAAAGAAGTGGTTTCTGTCCTTATAAAATACTTCGATTCAGTGATGACAAAATTTAATAGTGATATTGTTCAAATGCAAAATGAAATAAGCCACCTTAAAACGCTATTTGAAACAAAAGAAGCGGAACACAAAAAAATTCTCGAAGAACAGAATGAGAAAATAGTTAGCTTAACCTCCCGCCTCGACCAGTTGGAAAAAAATGATCAGCGCCGAGACATTGAAGACAAAAAATGTAACTATAAAAAGGAAGACTAAAGCCACGCTTCTGAAAACCATTTCTTATAAGAGAAAGACAATTCATAAAAGTGAACGTTTCGACCATTATCACTGGTCATTATCAACACTGAAAAGATAAAACAATAGTACAGTTAAATGATGATCTATTGCTACATTCTAAACAATATATGGTGATCGATAAAAAACTATAAATTAACAATTTGTAGAGGGTATGCTGACTGCATGTCGTTCAGACTAGGTTTTAATTTGGAGATGAACAAGGATTCTAGAATTTTGAGTTCAGTTGGATTAGAAGCTCTACCTAATATCTGGAAATCTGAAAGTCTGATAGGTAAATCACATTTTTCAGCGTGTGCACGTATGGCAGAATGAGATGGTGCGGATAACAGATTATTGGTTCGATGGCTTCGACCAGCATGCTCAGATACTCGAATACGTAGGTTACGCGAGGTAGAGCCCACATACTCTGATGCACCACATCGTGCACAACTATGACTGTAAACAACAGAGCTGAGCATGCCCTTCGGAATTTGGAATATTTATAAACTGAAGATTTATATAAACGTCTTTTTATCTCTGGATCAGCCCCCGGTATTCTCTATGGTTTGGCTAAAATTCATAAACCTAACTTTAACGTGTCTTACCCGTTTAGACCTATTTTTGCCGCGTATCAAACGCCAAGTTTTAAATTAGCTAAGTTTTTAGTTCCTATTCTCTCGCCATTCACCACTAATACATATACGGTCGAAAATTCTAAATCATTCGCTGAGCAAATTACTCGCATCCCCAATGCAAATTCACTTTATATGGCATCATTTGACATAGAAAATCTGCTTACAAACATTCCGTTACAGGAGACAATAACTATTTGCTTGAATTATTTATTTAGTGATTGTACTACCGTTTTGGGCCTAACCCGCGAATTATTCAAAAAATTTCTTGAGCTTTCTGTTCAAAATAGTTTTTTCATTTTCAATAGAAAATTATACAGACAACTGGATGGTTTGGGTATGGGCCTTCCACTAGGACCTACCTTTGCTAATATTTTTATAAGCCACCATGAGAAATCATGGATAGATGATTGTCCTAGCCATTTTAAGCCAACCTTTTACAAACGCTACATTGCCGACACTTTCATTTTATTTAGAGACCAGACTCATTGTACCTTATTTTTAGATTACCTGAACTCGAAACATCCAAATATTAAATTTACAATGGACGAAGAAAATGATAACTGTTTGCCATTTTAAGATGTGAGGGTGACTAGGAAGTGCAATAACTTTGATTGTTCTGTCTTTCGCAAGCCCACTTTTACTGGTTTAGGACTTAGCTATTTTAGTTTCTGCAGCTTCCAATTTAAAGTCAATAGTATTAAAACCCTTCTTCACAGGGCTTATAGCATATGCAGTTCATATCCTAATCTTCACAATGAATTTGTTTTCCTTAGGAATTTTTTTGTAAAGAACGGATTTCCGGTAGGACTATATGACAATTTTTTAAAAAAGTTCCTCTTCTCTGTTCGTACCAAAGTTGAACCAATCCCATATGTCAATAGAAAACTGTTATATGTTCCGTTACTGTACTTTGGAGCTCAGTCTGAAAAATTAAAATTAGAATTGTCTCAGCTACTGTCGAAATATTTCATGCAGTGTGAATTTAAGTTTATCCAGGTCAATCCGCTCTCTGTTGGGTCTTTTTTCAGATTTAAGGATGGTCTTCCGAAGGGCATGCTCAGCTCTGTTGTTTACAGTCATAGTTGTGCACGATGTGGTGCATCAGAGTATGTGGGCTCTACCTCGCGTAACCTACGTATTCGAGTATCTGAGCATGCTGGTCGGAGCCATCGAACCAATAATCTGTTATCCGCACCATCTCATTCTGCCATACGTGCACACGCTGAAAAATGTGATTTACCTATCAGACTTTCAGATTTCCAGATATTAGGTAGAGCTTCTAATCCAACTGAACTCAAAATTCTAGAATCCTTGTTCATCTCCAAATTAAAACCTAGTCTGAACGACATGCAGTCAGCATACCCTCTACAAATTGTTAATTTATAGTTTTTTATCGATCACCATATATTGTTTAGAATGTAGCAATAGATCATCATTTAACTGTACTATTGTTTTATCTTTTCAGTGTTGATAATGACCAGTGATAATAGTCGAAACGTTCACTTTTATGAATTGTCTTTCTCTTATAAGAAATGGTTTTAAGAAGCGTGGCTTTAGTCTTCCTTTTTATAGTTAAACTTTCCAAAGATTGGAACATTAACATTTTTAATTACAAAAAATGTACTCTCGTCATTTCTGGAAGGGAAATACCGCAATCTCACGCAGGCGAAATCTGTAAGGATACAGTCTGCCAGCTCCTGAAGGACAAGATCAACATTGACCTCTCCGACACTGACATTACGTCAGCTACAAGAATGGGGAAAAAAACAATAACTGGGAACGTAGATCAAAGAAACATTGCATTTGAACTAAAACATTATAGCAAAAAACGTGAAATTCTCAACGCCTGCCGAGAAAAGAAACCACAGTTCATAAATGAATACCTCATACCTTCACGAGCTAACGTCATGTACATTCTGAGGATGTCCAAAAGGAAATTCCCGGATAAAATTGGAATCACAAGAACACAGGATGGAAACATTTTCATATTCAACCCCGGAAACCAAGATTCAAGACGCCGCGAGATCAACACGCCAGATGACCTCGAGCAATACCTGATGCAACAACTTAATATGACATCTAAGCAGCTCATGGGTGACCAGACTAGGTGATCCCCTAAATTAGATATGTCAGTTTCGTGTTAATTTAACCTCAATTAGGTATCATGTCAGTTTAAACTCAACTTGATGTTAGTCTAACCTGAATCTATACAAATGTATAACAGATGTGTTTGTAAACATTTATGACAGCTAGGTGTGAACTTTTGAAACAACGCAATCAGCAATTTTTCACCTCCCAATGTTACTGTGAATTGTTTTCTTTTTTTTACCACTAAAGTTATTATTACGCGTAAACCATATTAGCTGATTATATCATTGTCGTTATAATCTTTAAAACTTATTACCTGTTGTATGTGAACTTGTAAAAACGCCTTCATGCGGCAATCTGTTTACACCAATGTTGTGATATTGAACTCCAATATTATTCGCTCATGGACTGAGTTTATGTGCACTCACGTAATCGCACTAGATTTTTTTTATACTCTATTTTCTCGTACTTCATAAGCTAGTTTTTTAGACAGGAATATCCCTTAAAGCTTGCCTCTGTATTTCGTTTTTAAGCTCTATAGTACCTACTTCTTACTGTTTACTAATTTTAGATGACTGATCACCCTGAGATATTCGAGGAAATCGACCCAGATCTCAATCATTTGAACAGAATATATCCAAACCTAAACGACTCTCAAGAGTGTAGGTATACTAATATATCAAAATTCAACGAAACTATACGAATAACTGACCGAGATTTCTCACTTCTGTGTTGGAACTGTAGGTCACTCTATCCAAAATTGGAAGAGGTACAATGTACTATTACTGAACTTAAATATAACCTAGACGTGATTAGCTTCACCGAAAGCTGGCTAGATGACTCGACTAAAAACATGATTCGATTTGAAAATTATCATAGTTACCATTCACTAAGAAAAAACCAGCGGGGCGGAGGCATCAGCACATATATATCTAACCACATAGACTCGATAACCATAGCAAGTGCAACAATGAATCAGGATCATATAGAATCACTCTTCGTGGAACTGTCTAGAGATGGTAAACGCATTGTGCTTGGAACGGTGTATAGGCCTCCTACAGCCTGTCCTATATCCTTCCTGAATGAGCTGAATCGTATTATTTCTCAGTTCAACAGGCCCTTATACAATGACATAATAATATGCGGTGACTTCAATTATGATCTACTGAAACATGAAAGCTATGAACCAACCTCTAATTTCCTAACAACCTTTCAGTCTCAATCCTTCCTTCCGATCATTACAAAGCCTACACGAATAACCTCAGAGTGTGCTACGCTGCTTGACAATATCTTTATGACAGACCCAAGTGATTTTCTTGCTGGAATAATTACTTCTGACTTATCAGATCACTTCCCAGTTTTTCTTATTAAGAAAAATGTCTATATTGCTTGCACCAAGGCACGGGCTGAAACTTACTCATATCGTAAAATAAACGAATCAAATCTTGAAGAAATGCGCACCGTTCTAGAAGAATCAATGCCTACATTGCAGATCTCTCAACAAAATTATAATGCTACGAGCATTGATGAAGCAGTAGTAAAGTTGACTGAAACTATAATGACCGCATACAATCAGTGTTGCCCAGTTGTAACTCGTACAGTTATCCCGAAAAATAAACAAAAGCCCTGGATTACTAGAGACATCGTAATAAATATAAAGAAACGTCAAGCGTACCTAGCCCTCCTTTGCGAAGGGCGAATATCTAGAGAAACATATAACCGATTCAAAAACTATGTAACAAACCAGATAAGAACATCAAAAAAGAACTACTTTACGCTCAAGTTTACTCAATTCAAAACTGACGTTAAAAAGACTTGGCATCTCCTTAACTCTTGCAGTAAACCGAATAATGCCGATAAAAAGAAAATTGAATGTGTCATTCAAGATAATGTGAAATACCATGAGAAGAAAGAAATTGCTAATCTTTTTAACAACTTCTTCGTAAACGTAGGGAAAACTATAGCTGATGGTATTCCAAGTGAACCTACTGATCACCTGGAATTTATGGATCATATTCGAGAACCCAACTCCTTTTTCTTTACGCCTACAAACTCCTCCGATGTAATTACGTGCATAAACAACATGAAAAATAAATCGAGTGGGCTACAAACGTTTCCGACTAAAGTACTTAAAGTTATTGCTGACATTGTAGCCCCGCTGATATCAAATATTATTAACCAGTCTCTCTCACTAGGCACTTTCCCGAACTCCCTCAAAGTTGCTAGAGTAACCCCTATCTTTAAAAGTGGTGAAAAAACCTGTGTAAACAATTATCGACCTATCTCCGTACTACCAATTATTAGCAAAGTATTCGAAAAGATTGTGTACAAAAAAGTTTACTCCTATTTTGAACAAAAATCATTTCTTTACGATAAACAATACGGCTTTCGCTCTAAAAAATCAACAACACAGGCTATATTAAATCATTTACAATTCCTCTATTCTAATATAGATGAATGAAAGCCTGTCTTCTCTGTATTTCTTGACTTTCGAAAAGCATTCGATTGTGTGGACCATAAAATACTACTCTCGAAACTACACTGTTATGGCATTCGAGGGATAGCTCATGATTGGTTCAGATCATACCTAACAAATCGGAAGCAATACGTTGTCATTGACGACGCAAAATCAGACCCACAGACAATTAGCCATGGAGTTCCACAAGGATCTGTTCTTGGGCCTCTCCTGTTTCTGATTTTTATCAATGATATTGTAAAATCTACATCATTCTTCAAATTCATACTTTTTGCCAATGACAGTACGCTTTCTGCGGTCCTTCCGAACCAAAATCCCGCTATGATTGTGGAGAGTATAAATAATGAACTTCATAAGGTTTCATCGTGGCTCAAAGCTAATAAAATAAGCCTTAATATTGATAAAACAAATTATATTACATTCTCATACAAGAAAGATGTATCTCTTCCATGCATTAAAATTGGCGAAGGTGAAATCAAAGAAGCCAACTCATGTAAGTTTCTGGGCATCATAGTAGATAAACATCTGACCTTCAAAGAGCACATCACTCATATTAGTTCTAAATTATCAAAATCCATCGGAATCCTGAATAAAGTTAAAAATTTCCTGCCTGAAACAGCTTTACAAATGCTCTACCGAACGCTTATTTCTCCATACTTGCAATACGGAATAGAAGCGTGGCACGGAACTGATAAAAATAAAACCAACAAAATTTTTACTCTGCAGAAAAGAGCTGTCAGAGCGGTAAAGAACCTAGAATATAATGCTCACACAAATGATTCTTTCAAAAATTTACAAATACTTAAACTTTCGGATCTCTACAAAATCTCCATCTGTAATTTCATTTACAAAACACTAAGAAATGATGGCAACAATAGCCTAAGACAATTATTGGCTGCGCAAACTGGTCATCACAACCATTTAACCCGAAATAGAAGTAAATTCATGCTTCCTTATTATTCGAAGGCCCGGTCGCAACACAGTATCCTCTTCGTTGGAACCAAAACTTGGAACTCTATACCTGCGGAAATCCGTAAATGTAATTCGTACAGAGTATTCAAAAGACATCTTGAGTCTCACTTCCTATCAGAATACTAGTCACCATGTCAAATCTTGCCTCCTACATGTAACTAATGATAATGTAATAATGTAACTTGCTTTGGGTAACATAACCGATCTTCAGTCTGCTCTTGAATCGTTTTATCAAACATACTGTTAAATATAGCCGATTTGACCTATATTGTAAAATACAGCATAAAATATCGAGTAAATTATCTCAATGATCAGTCTAATGTGAAACTAGGTTAACTAAACTAGGTTAAACATTATTGTACACCTTAGAATAACGTGATGATA
Source organism: Morinoia aosen (assembly GCA_030386875.1). Classification (NCBI taxonomy): domain Eukaryota; kingdom Metazoa; phylum Arthropoda; class Malacostraca; order Amphipoda; family Talitridae; genus Morinoia; species Morinoia aosen. Next base: position 15,383,639 of record CM059559.1, on the reverse strand, counting down.
GGATGCCCTAGAAGTCGCTGAACTTGTTCGGGCCCACAGGTAGCTATACTCAAATTTAACCATTGTACTAGTCTTAAGAAACATTCTACCTCTGTATCACTTGTGGTAAATAAATTGTTTAAATTGTTTAAATTGTTTAAATTGTTGTTTTTCGTTACTAGTGACCTATTCAATCATTCAAACAAAGTTGAAACGGAAAGAAAAAAATGGAAACGAAAGTTTTACGGTCGTCAGAAATAAGCGTAAAGCACGGAAATAAGGGGAAAACAAATTTTCTACCTACTGTGGCACAAAAAACATAAGACAGAATAGCACTGAGAAAAAAATTTTTTGAGCTGCTCAAAGAACGTTAGCACAGTACATCCATGGAAAATTCTCAAGGAATACTACGAATGGGAACTTATCATTACAATGAAATGCCAACATTATCCTCTCTCACGTTTTTCTCAAACACTTATCGAGTTGATTAGTTTTGTTTTAAGCTTGAAAGCTGGGGTCACTCTGGGTTGTCACCAGTGTTAAGATTGGTGGGTATGGTTAGTTATTAACGTCCAACCTTAAGCGTTTTCTCTTAAGTGTTTTTCGAAATTGCAAGAGAGGGATAATAAAGACACTTCATGGGATAACTCAGCTCGAATTTTTATTGGAGGAAGCCGTGATGACCGATGGCGTGCTTGACTTCTGACGATCTTCTCTTAGATGGGAAATTCCGTGCAGGCGAGGTCCGGCGAGCGCTGACGTTGGCCAGGTGTAAGTGAGTGTGTTTGTGGAGGTTCACAGTCTGTTTAATTTAAGCGACTGACAGAATATCAATTCCACCCGTGACGTGTGGATGAGTCACTATTTATGGGTCAGACTTTAGAATAATTCCACGATGTTAAAAGCAAGTTGTCGTGGTTGAGCGGTAGATTAGGTAGCCATTTGTCGTAATATACTAGGCTCTACTAGCTCCGAACCAAGTGATTGCAAAGTGATATATGACCAAAGGTCAGACCGGCTCTCGTCACAGATAGGCAATTCATGCGATGTAACTCGATGGTTTAGTGAGCGATAATACGAGTATGCCCGTGAATTTACAATTGGTAAAGCTCAGACCCAGGGAATGTGTGTTGTGGCGTTTGGTGCCGTCGAGGATAAGAACGCTGTAATGCACAAGCCAAAGACGAACGAGGGAGTGACTCTCAAAAACAAAGCGTCCCGCGCGGTGTTGCCAATTTCAGAGGCTTCACCCTCGAAAATGTCGAGCGTTATTTTATATCTTATGCATTTACACAATAACTTCAAGGATTACTAATTATATGTATAAAATTATTAATAATAATTTAGAGTAAGATTTTTAATGTCAATAATTATGCTATTTAAGTGCTAATGAGAAATTTTATAATTTTACACTTATGTAGCTAATGCTACATCTTTCTGCATGTGGGACAGCAGAGCTCGAGAAGTATTGAGTCGAGACGAATTGTCCTGTAGCATTTGCTACAAAGCGTAAAAACTATAAATTTTCCCATTCGTACATAAATAAAATAATTATTAGCATTAAAAATCTTACTCTAATTTATTATTAATTATTTTCTACTTCTAATTCGTAATCATTGAAGTTTTTGTGTAAATGCATGAGACAATAAAATAACACTCGACATTTTTCGAGAGAGGAGCCCCTGAATGGCAATACTGCGCAGTTGCGCGTCTCTTTTCAAAACGCACTTTCACATTGGCGTTTCTCTAGCTCGGTGTTACAGCACTTCTCGTGAGTAAATCTGTGTTAGAAAATAATCGTGTTCCTTTTTCGTGTTCAGTGAGTATAAATAGTGACAGTGCTGTGTATTTAGATACGTAGTTATGCGTAGGAGTTGTGATGTAGCATGTTTCATTCAGAGGATATCTCAACATGACTTAGCGTGAACTTTGCACGTCACGTGCATTTCGTGTGTCAATAATTTATATTAGATATTCAACTACGTCCTTTCCCTTACTGAAAGTTATACATTTTGCAGCGGTCATATTGGTATTGAAATTCGTTCACAAAAATACTCGTGAGAGAGCACGACAGAACTGCTGGCGTCTTTGTTCCCGGTGTCTTTGTTTTCCAAGATGGCGAAGCACAAACTGCCGTCTCGCGTCATGGCACAGTGATTTAAAATCGTACTTTACGCATTTGGAAAAAGATTCTTTTTCACAACGTAAAGTGCAGTAGTTTTCTGAAGTGTGTTTGACGTGAAATAATAATTGGAAATAACTTTTAATAATTTTGTACGGAAAAATAGATTACGAAAATTATTCATGCATATGCCTGCTAAAGTTTTTAGTTTTATTTTATATATATTTCATACTCCTTAAATCTTGCGTTTAATTGCACTTATGTCAATATAAATCACCATCAACAAATTAAATCGAATTTCTCTTATTCTTGCGGCAGAAATACATACTAGCATCTGCCATCGTAAACGAGTACTTCTCGCGCAAAATACTTCGTGAACGCTCAAGATGTGTGCCGGCGGTTTCTTGCAAATGGCGACGCGTAAAAACCGCCGGGTCATCGTCGCCTTGATTTGCATGTTTCGTTTTGCGCATATTTTCTTTCTGTGCAAGCAAAACACGTTTAGTGTTTCTTTTCGCAGTGTAGATATTATTCCTTATTTTTATCAATGATGCTTTTCAGTGTTTTTCAGTATTAGTGATCTTAATGAAAGTTAGGATTTTTTCTCTGTTATTTCTTGTACGGATATAGGGATGTTCTAGAGTACTGAAAAAGCATTAATTCTCATTCTATGCAATTTTAGTTGTGGTATGTCTTTTCTTGCTGCTTCATGAATCATGTGTTGTTAAGTCGTGTGTTTTTTCCATAACTCCATAAATTTAATCACCGATATTACTGCCTTAAAAATCACAGGATTTGCTGTCCTGCAGATTCTTGCAAAAGTTGCAGTTTTGTGGATATTTCATGGTATTCCGTAGATCTTGTGCCTAATTGCATGTGGTTTCGGTAATGAATAACGATTGTCATTACCGGAAGTTCTTAAACCTCATGCTCAGATATTAAAGCCAAAGGCATTAGTGAACAGGCTTGCCAGCTACAAAAATCTGTCCTATCTCCTTGAGCTTGACAAAAGAGAGATTTATTAAATTAGCTCGGGTCGGATCTGTGGGACTTCTCGGAGTCTACTTTGTGGGAGTTTATCATTTGCGATGTTGGGGACTGTCAGTGGTGGAATTTTCCTTGATGTCTCCTTGGACTGCTCATCCAGCGTTCGACTTTTTGCAGGACCTCAACGTCATCATCAACGCCACCACACACTCAGTTTTCCCCTGGGCCTTTCATGGGACTACCTCTTCTGGAACTAGTTTTGGGCCTTCTTCTCTTGTTGGGACTTTTGTTTTGGCCTTGTTTGGCCTTAACTGAAAAACTACAAGTTATTCCTTTGCAATTCAACTCCCTGCTTCCACTACGATAACTATCTTGTCCGGTTTGGAATTAAATAAGCCGATACCTTAAATGAGACTACCGACGTCACGGGTCTTTCAAAGTCTTATAAATTGGGCTCCTATAAATTCCAAACACACACCCCACACTGTCGACTTCGTCACTAGCCGGAGCCTTTTCGCCTGCACGGACTGCAAACCATCGTCAGCCAAGTTCTTCAGTAACTCAAGACTCGGCGGTCCTTTCCGGCTCCTTCAAATAAACCAGAGACAAAAAGCTGAGTTTCCACGCCAATCATTACCCTTTCTCATGGCTTACAAATACTTATCGAGTTAACGTTTAGCGTTTGGCTATACCCACGGCCAAATCCTAACAGTCCTCCGTGATCTGATCTCAAACCTGGAGATCCTAATATTTTACATGAGTCACTTGTTGACAGGAAGAATACAATTTTCCCACCTCTGTACATAAAACCAGATTTTATGAAACAATTTTTAAAGACATCAAAGATGAAGAGTTCATCGGCACTATGTTTGTCCTTGAGAAAAATGCTTGGCTCTCATTTAAAGACGTCGTCAAGAACTTTCTTAGAAATATATGCGTGTGCCAGTAATTACACAGACAGAAATTGTTAAGGAATTATTCGAGTAATATGAAGCTCTTGGATACAGGACGAGTATTAAATTAATTTTTTTCAATCTTGGCAGATTTTGGGAAAATTTTGGCGCTGCTGGCGACAAGCAACGTAAACGATTTCCCCATGAATCGAAGGTTATAGAAAAACATTATCAGTATAGATGGGATATTCACACGATGATTTCCTATTGTTGGAGCATCAGACGCGACAGTCCTCAAATTGAACACTCCACAAAAAGCTAAAAGGGTATATTTTTACCTTAACCTATAAAAAACATAGCCTTATCTCCTGCAAAAACATGATAATTATAAATAAACATTCAATTCATGCCTATTTATTTCATTTGTCTATGTATGTTATAATATGTAATTTTTTATAAAAACAATCATTGCGACTGTTGTGTGCAGTTTTTGGCATATTTTTGAGAATTTGAAATTATTGTTGAAAAAACTTGACGTGATAGAGAAAAACTACGATCAGTCAGAGTAACCGTTTTGGACTCAGTGCCCAAAAATTACTTAATGACAATTCTGCGACCTAACCTATGTAGCACTGGCTACAAAGCGTAAAATTCTAAAATTTCTCATTAGCACTTAAATAGCATAATTATTGGCATTAAAAATCTTACTCTGAATTATTATTATTAATTTTCTACTTATAATTAGTAATCCTTGAAGTTTTTGTGTAAATGCATGAGATATAAAATAACGGTCGACATTTTCGAGTTTGAAGCCTTTGTATTGGCAACACCGCGCGGGACGCCGCTGTCTGAGCGTCATTCTCACGCGCGTCTTTAGCTTGTGTGTTACAGCGTTCTCGTAAGTGAAAAATAAGTGTACAAATAGAACAAATCTGGTTTAGAAAATATCGTGTTTCTTTTCTTCGTGTTCATTGTGTTAAGTATAAGTGAACTTGACCGTGCCGTGTCATATAAATATGTGTCCGGCCGCACAGGGGTTGTCGAGCCTTTTTGTGTTAGAGACCCATAATCTTAAGTATTTTCTTTATATGTCCAGCTCCCTGAACGCCGACTTATCTGTTTCTCTGCGCTGATGTTGCGTCTGTGCATTTACTTTAGTTAGCCCTTAAATATCATTTGTATTACATGTCGATATTATAATGTTTCTTGTGTTATCTAGATAAATACGACTAATATTTTAAATGCAATTTTGAGTGTTGTACCCTGTTATGCAGTAGCTCACGTCTGTACGCACTATTTTTGCAATAGAAAATAAATCACTGTCTTTGTTAACTTATATCAGTGTATGTAATAGGGACTTCAAAGAGATCCAGCATTAAGCAAGTCACACCCTAAGGTAAAGAGAATTACCTGTCTCCTTATTGCCACAGGCTTTAGTCTCATACGACACCTCGCATAATAAGGGATTTAAGGAGCCACCTTGGAAGGACTAACTACTTCGCGACGTTGGTCGATTAGGAAGACGCTGGCGCAGTTCGGCACTAAGAGAATTCATTTCTGTTGCCCTAGCGATCTCATACGGCGCAGACAGTTGCTCGTCTTCCTAACGGTACCGCCGTAGTTCGGCACAAAACGGAATTTACTTCTGTTGCCCTAGCGGACTGAATACGGCGCAGGTGGTACCCACACTAACCTCACCCCCACACAACGGTACCGCCGTAGTTCGGCACTAACAGAATTTACTTCTGTTGCCCTAGTGGACTGATTACGACGTAGGCGGTACCCACACGAACCTCAGGTAGGGCAGCTGCGAAGAAAAGCTAGCGCCCCGGAAAAAGGTAGCTGCACAGAAGACAGCCCCCCTTTTCCACGAACCCTCACGTCGACCGCACGACGGTATCGACAATATGTAAATAGTTGTAGAAGTCGTGAAAATAGCATGGCTTATTCCGAGTGCTATCTCAACATGACATAGCGAGAATATTGCGTGTCATGTTCATTTCTTGTGTCAAGATTTTATTATAGATATTCAACTACGTCCTTCCTTACTGCAAAAATATATACTTGCAGTTGTCATTATGATATAGCAACTCGCTCATTGGATACTTCGTGAGAGCGCACGGCGGATTGCCGGTGTTTTCACGGAAAGATGGCGGAGCGTAAACTGCTGTGTCATGTCATTTTTATGTGCAAGATTGCACTGTATTATGTTTTGAATATTTCTCTTTTGCTGCAAGAGATACGTTTAGTGTTTCTTTTCTCAGTGTAGTTGACATGTTAATGATTTAGGACTGCTTTCTTTTTATTTTCGTACGAATATTATAGAGTACGAAATTTAGGCATGCATATTCCTGCAAAAGTTTTAGCTGTTTCATATTTCATTATATTCCATAAATCGTGTGCTTATTCGCATGCAGTTTTCAATATGAATAACAATTATGTCATTACCAAAAATTCTTGTAAATTTCATGCTCTTATATTTAGAGCAAGGGCAGTAGTGAAAGAGCTTGCCAGCTGTTGAAATCTATCCTCTTTCATGAGCTTGACAAAAGGAGAACAATTCAAATAGCTCGTGTTGAATCTGTAGGAAGACTCAGTGTTTCTCCGTGATGGGAATTTACCATTTGCAGTGTAGGGATTGTCAGTTGTGGAATTTTTCCTTGGTGCCTCTCCGGGAACCTTCTCATTCAGCGTCTTCGATTATTTCAGATCCTCGACGTCATTAAACGCCACAACACACATTCCCTGGGCCTGGAGCTTTACTCAAGTTGTATATTCACTTGGCAATCTTATCTCTAACTCAATCATCGAGTTACACCGCTTAAATTGCCCATTTTGACGTGAGACGGTTTCTGACCTTGGTTATATATCACCTTGCAATCACCTTGGTTTGGAGATAGTCGAGCCTAGTATATTACAACTACCGGCTAGATAATCTACCTGCTCCAACCACGACAACTTGCTTTTTCAGCGTGGAATGATCATAAATGTCTGAACCCATAAATAGTGACTCATCCACACGTCACGGCTAAAATTCATATTCCGCCAGTCGCTAAAAATTAAACAGACTGTGAGCTTATCTAGAACCTCCACAAAACACACTCACTTACACCCTGCCCACGTCATCGCTCGCCGGACCTCGCCTGCACGGATTTCCCATCTAAGAGAATCTCTTCAGAAGTCAAGCTCACCGTCAGTCCTCCCGGTTTCCTCAAATAAAAATTCAAGCTGAGTCAATCCAAAGATTGTTGTCATTCCCCTCTCGTTATCGTGATCTTAAACGTTTTCTCGAGATTATTTACGTTCGGTGGTTCGGTATCCTCGTACAGTCTACCCCGACCATTAAAAACGTAAAACCCATCAAAAATTATGTTCCCTGTGTAAGCGTCCATTTTTATTTATGCTGTACTATTCTAAATTCAATTCAATGTAGATCTATTCGTGATATTTATAAAGGCTTACTGTAGATTATAATTAATAAACCTTGTTTCTCACCACGTGATTTTATAAAATTCCTACTCTAAATATTAAATTATAAAAAAACATTAATGTGCATAACATCATGTTTCGTTTGGAAGTGTAAGGGAGGGTAAAAGTCGTAAACACTTCAGGCAATGGACAATTAAGAACAGTCGTGACTTGCTGGAAAACTAACAAAACCCCAATATGTACTCAGGTTATAAAATTTTGTTTTCTAAAGCCATGAAGTAGACTCAAAAATTATTCATAAACTAGTCCACCCCCCTTTATTTGAAATGAAAAAGAGGGCGAAATGAGAGAAAGTCCGTAAGAAATAAAAAAATACAATCTTTCGCGAGTTGATGAGGCCGCGTGAACACGGCCTGTAGTGAACCCTCATCCCGCAACTCAGTCGATATTTCGTAAATTCTCAGCATGAGCATCTAAAAATTCAGTAAAATAAATTCAACCATTAGCATAAAAATTCGTCACGTAATTCACTAACTTCTATCATTTTTTGTAAAAATGTGTATCGAAAATTCAGTCTGTAAGAAATCACTTTTCAATCGTAACGAAACCTTCCATGACGCCGTGTCGGCAACATTGCAACCCGCACAAGCGTTACTTGTTTTCAAATCATCCTCAGTGCCTAGAGCTCGGTTTTCGTCTCTGGTGAGAATTAAAGTTTTGTGTGTGTTGATCTACGGGTAACTATATTTAGGCATTATATGTAAGATTGTCAATAATATTATTGTGTATGTATTGAGTAGAATTGACTAAATTTTCCAGTGTGCTAAATGCTTAGGAGTTCTTGCCCAGAACTTTTGTTTCCCCACAGGGCATTTTCCCTTGTGTATTGTTGTATGCCCATTTAGAAAGTTTTTAGCAAACAATTATCGCTTGGCTTTACAGAGATTCTGAACCTAGTTCTTCCAAGAAGAAATTCTTAGAAGTATCCGCAGAATTTAACTAGAAGCAACTGGTTGGACTAACCAGGAGAATTATTCTCTTCAGCATGAGTAGTAGCTATCTAGTTGCTGTCAGTATTTTCAGATAATGAAATTGTCAATTCACTATTTAATGTAAAGCCATTTTAAGGGAAATTTCCCCTTTTTGTTTTAAAATATTTTTTATATGCCAATACTTCAATAGGGTGTTATTTTTATCAAGTTATAAATTTCCCCTTTTTGTTTTAAATATTTTTCATATGCCAATATTTCAATATGGTGTTATTGTTTATCAAGTTAGAATTTCCCCTTTTTGTTTAAAATATTTTTTATGCCAATATTTCAATATGTGTTTATTTTTTCATCAAGTTAGGCTGGCACCAATTATCATTTTTTAGTCACAGCTGTATCCTTCTTAATGCATCTAGTCCAGCATCAATTACCAATTATTGTCACAGCTGTATTTTTAAATTAAATTAGGTAGATAATCAATTAGAAAAACACAAATAATTTTCAGTTCTGAAGAATAGATAGTTAGTCAATTTAATTAAATAGTCATTGTACATTGATTATTTCAGTTAGGAAAAACTGGGAACATGTGTTTTCTAGTTCATTTGCATTTAGCAGATGCTGTAGATTTTTACCATAATTGATTAATTAAGTAAGACCTTAGGCTCAGTTGTCACTGCTTATGCCACCTTAGCTTGTCCAGGCAAAGTTTGCTGATGTGTTCAAGCCTCTAATCAATTGAATTGGAATAATCTATTGACCGCCATGGTCTCATTAGTGTTTTGCCATCTTTTGTGTGTTCCAGTTTTAATTAATTGTGTTCTCAATTTTTGTATTTTTATTAAGTCAGATTTAAATAATTTTTGGAATTCCCTTGAATTTTTAGTCAATGTTTAAATTTCATATCTTGGGAAATGAAGCTATGATAGGGTATTTACACCAATAGAGATTGTATCTTCGGTAGTTACTCACTTCAAATAATCATTCTTTCCTGATCAGCACTATCCCACTGTCTGATTGCGTGTAACAATGTGTAGTAACGGTAGCAAGAATTCCTATCATAATCACTTTAGTGACAATTCTTACTATTGATTTTTGGTTAGGTCAATTTGTGTATAAAATTGTTAATAATTAGTCGTTACCTGATTTAGCTAAATTAGGGTGATTATGCTTACCTCCGGAAGTCTCCGAATATTCTAAATTCCCAACTCCTGGAAATTCTAATCCAGAAATCATCCAATTATCTGATTTGGGGGTTAAATTTAGTTTAACCAGAAATTGGTCGCCCTCAACTGTAGCTATCTGTTCCTTTGACCTCGTGGCAATGTCAGCTACCTCCAGTGGTTGTTGTTCATTATAACTCAGAGGATGCCCTAATACTATTCTGATATGCATCCTCATGATCAATGTTTTCTAAATCCTTCTTGTGCTCTGAACCCCCTCCTCAACTACCAATTCAGTGCACTTTGTGCATAGATTCCGCGTTCCCTCTACCCTTTTCCAAATGGTACCTTCCTCTCTCCTCTCGTAGGACACCTTTCACGTTCAAACCAGGGAGACCAGGGATTTCTCATATAATAATAAATAATAACATTAATTAGACTGTACGTGCCCTCTCTGGCACAATTCCTAGCTTAAGTCAAGTAATCTTTATGACAATTCTAGCCTTAGTTAGGATCAGTACAGTCAGCCCTCGACTGCGGCTTAGCGTAAACGTTCGAATTAAACACTGCCAATTTTTAAGATACTCATTGTAAATAGCAGTCACACCCTAGATTATTCGGCGGCAACAGCCTTGAATATTAATTAAGACAAACTACCTTACATGGCCTACCCAGTAATATTCTTATCTCATGTATTAGTCTTGCACTCCAATTCGGAGATGGTCGTACACGACGCGTTACGGTTAATAGTACCCGGAGAATACTAGTTTGGTGGAGTAATGGCATGTAGGGAGATTCATGATTGTCCATACGAGTACTTATTGTTGCGACTGCCTCGCCCTTGTTCAGGCGCCAGAATTGGGCCGAGGCACCCGCATATAATCCTCCATTTGAGGCAATCCTGTAATTCAGCAGTAAAGCTCGCAGCCTGGCTTGCGTAGCGACTGTCTCTCCTCGTGTTATCATGCTTGAACAAGTAACCCAAGCTCTCCTCCCGTACAGAAGAACCTCCGAAGCCGACACACAGACAATCACCACCAACATTCAATTAACAATTCCCATACTCTATTAGCCATACGGCTATCAACCAAACCAAGCCACACGGCTATCAACCAAACCAAGCCACACGGCTATCAACCAAACCAAGCCACACGGCTATCAACCAAACCAAGCCACACGGCTATCAAACCACACCAAGCCACAAGGCACGGGTAGAACCCCTGCGGGAACTACCTCCTTCAAGATACTCATATAATCAAAACTGTTACCGCACCTGCGGAATATTACACTAACAAATCCACTCTCGCCGGGATCCACCCCGGATTCCCTCGAGCCACGGCACCTGCCGAAGTGCGGCTACTCCCTGGACCCGGACCTTCTTGTAGCATATCGCTACAAAGCGTAAGAATTATGAATTTTCCCTATCGCACTTAAATAAAATTAATCATTAGCATTAAATATCTTACTATAATTTATTATTAATTACTTTCTACTTCTAATTCGTAATCATTGAAGTTTTTGTGTAAATACATGAGAGATCAAATAATCAATCGACATTTCGAGTTTAAAGCAGCCCGATACGGCAACATCGGAGAGCGTCACTTGAGCTGGCTCACTTTTGCTTGTGGCTTTAGCGTGCGAACATCATCTTGTAAGTGCAAGTGAAATTTAGGCTTAGAATAGAAAGACACCGGGTAAAGTATATGTACCATGTATTTCTTTTTTTCGTGTGATGGTGTTAAACGTAAAGAACTGCTCAGTGTCGTGAAGTAGGCAAACTCTCAAATAGTGTTAAGATTCTTAGACTAGCATGTGTTATCTAGAGTGCTAACTCGGTGATATAGTGTGAATATTGCGTGTCATTTCCAAATTCACGTGTTAAAATTTCGTACTAGATATTCAGCTAACGTCATTGTTTTTTTCTTACGGCAAAAAACTTATATGGTGGTTGCCATTATCACATCGAGAATTACTCTTAAACTGACTCGTGAACGCACGCGGCTAAATCGCCGGCGTTCTTTGTCGATAGTGCGTCTTTGTTGTTTTCAATGGCGGAGCAGATCCTGCCGTCTTTCGTCACTACTCCGTGACCATAACTGCACTATAAGCATGTGTTATAATAGTATCTTCTTCCTTTTTTTTACAAGGCGTACTTGCAGTAGTTTCTCTTAAATAATGTTTCAACGCGAAATAATAATTAAAGACGTCTCCTAATAATCTCGCATGTGTACAAATTACGAAGGTTATTCATGTCTATGCTTGCTAAAGTTTTGAGTCGTCTTTTATAGCTCATACTCCTTGAACCTTGCGTTTAATCGCACTTATTTCAATTTAAATCATTTCAATAACAATTTAATTTCATTCTGTTCATTCTTGTGACGAAAATACCCACTACCATTTGCCTTTCGCGAGTGCGCACAAATTATGCCGGCGGCTTGTCGAGTGCCGACGTGTAGAGCCGCCGGGTTATTCGCCGCATTGATCTTCATGTTTCATCTCGCGCACATTTCCTTTCTGTGCAAGCAAAACGTTTAGTGTTTCTTTCTTTCACTGTGCAGATTATTCCTTAATTTTTTTAGCATTGCAAATGATATTTATCAGTGATTTTCAGTAGGATTTATATCGGTGAAACCTTAGAATTTTTCTGTTATTTCTTGTACATTTATAGAGAGGTTCTAGAGTACTTAAAGAAGCATTGATTTTCTTTCTACGAAATTCTTAATTGCTGTAATTCTTTGTTTCTGCTTCATGAACCATGTCTTGTTAAGTCCTGGTTTTTCCATGGTTCCAGGGATTTGATCCCCGATTTTGCTCGTAGATAATCACTAAAAGTATTACTAAAGATTCTTAAATCTTATGCCATGTAATTCAAGCAAGAGCAGCTGTATAAGAGTTTCTTAATTGCTTCTGTCCTATCTCTCCACTTTCGAGCTTGACGAGAAAGAGAACAAATGAAATTAACTAGAGTCAAATCTGTAGGAATTCTCGAATTCTGCCGTGTGGGAGTTTTATTATTTTACGATGTGTGGACTGTCAGTGGTGTTTCCTTGATGTCTCCTTGGACTGTTCATCCAGCTCTTGGACTCCTTGCAGGACCTCAACGTCATCACACACACCACTTACAACATTCTCCCTGGGCCGCTTTTGGGACTCTCTACCTGGATTAGATTTGGCTATGCTCTGGGCCTTTAGCCTTATATATTCTCTAATTACGGGCCTTAATTCTCAACTGCCTAAAATTACGGGCACAATTGAATTATCCTCTCATTTGCCGAATTCAGCGTGCCGGGATCTTAATTACTATTCAAACGAAGAGTCATCATCGCCATCAGGCTCGGCACCTTGTGATCAAACTCACCTGCTCCAAAATTAAGCAGGCATTGCCCACCTAAAGAGCCACGCACCGATTGTTGTGCTTATTTAAAAATTGCCCTCAGTAAATTGAATATTCTGAACACAGTACACTTAACACCTCGTCCACCGGCCGGAGCGACTGCCTCAGGACTGCGAAGTATCTTCAGTCAAGATCTGCAGGATCAAGTCTCGGCGATCCGCAGGATCAAGTCTCGGGATCTTCCCGGCTCCTTCAAATAAAACCATTCACTAAAGCTGAGTCCAAAGTGCCTTATTATCCCTCTCATAACTTTTCCCAGATGCTTGTCGAGGTCTTGTGAGGACTGGCTATACCCCTTCGGTCAGATCCAAACACTGGTGACCCCAGTTAAAATAACCCCAAAACTTTCTTTAAAACTTCAAAACTATTCAACTCGATAAGTGTTTGAGAGGTTGTGAGAGAGGTTAATTTTGGTATATCATTGTAGTAATAAATTTCCCATGTCGTAGTTTTTGGGAATTTCTTAGATTTACCGTGTTAATGGTGATTCTCTGAGCAGCTCTAACAAAAATTTTTTTTCAGCGCTTTACTGTCCTTTTGTTTTATGTGCCTCAGTAGGTAGGAGAAATAATTCTTTTCCTAATTCCGTGCTCTACGTTTTTTCTGGCGACCGTAAAAATTCGCGTTTCCATTCTCTCTTTCCCCCCGTTTTTCTTCAACGTTATTGACCGAGTGAGTAGGTAGAAAAATAATTTTTCTCACCTGCTTTATTTTTGTGCCTACGCAAATTGCCGCATACCGCATAATTTTTTTCTCGTTTCCAATTTCATATTTCCTTTCCTTCTGTTTCCACTTAATTTGAATGATTGAGTAGGTACAGAAAGAACGCAAACCCTTGCCACTTAATTCCAAGTCATAGGCGTTGATTACGCAAATTGAAAGAAAGCTGCTAGCATGACTGAATCAGTTGCTTCCCTGAATGCAGCTGCTGCAAATTTTAGCCCCGTAAATACACAGAATCAATCCGCAGCCACAATAGATAAGATGCAGCAAGACATCGCCGAGATAAAGCAAGCTTTACAGAATTGCAAATTAGGTCAGAGCGTAGCTCACATTCAGCAAGGCCCAGGGAGATTCCAAAGCCACCAAAATGCCTACGACTATCCTTATGACTATCCCTCCAACTATCATCCATTTCCTCCTCCTCAACGTTTTGATAGAGGTAGATCTTATGATAGGTCAAATCAAGACCGCCGCTTTCGGTCGCGCTCTCGTGATGCTAGTAGCAATTTATGCTGGTACCACATGAAATTTGGTGACCAAGCTCGCAAATGTGCCTCTAGATGCTGTCCGCGTTATACCGAAATGACTTCGGGAAACGCGAACAGCAACGCATAGTAGCGAGTACTGCGTTGCCGCATTCCCAGACTACTCGCCTCTTAACTATTCTAGATCCCACAACCAAATACCGATTTTTAATAGACACTGGCTCCAGTGTGTCAATTATCCCAGCCACGGTGAAAGACAAAAGCAATCCATTGTTGGCGACATTACGCGCCGCAAACGGCACGCCAATTCCTTGTTACGGTGAAAGAGTATTAGAGTGCAGTCTGGGATTGAGGCGAAATTTTCTCTTCACATTCCTGATCGCGGAAGTACAAGAGCCCATAATAGGTGCTGATTTTCTAGCCAAATTTGGCATACTTGTAGATGTTAAAAACCGTAGAATTAGGGACGAGGAGACACAGATCTCAATTCCCGCTTGTGGCATAACTAGAGCTAATGTCTTGCATTCCTTCTCAATCGCTTTCAAACAGGAGTGCATGTTTGAGCAATTACTAAAAGATTTTCCTGCTGTCGAGAATCTGTTCAGAATGACCAAATTCTTGCGAATTTAAAATGAAAATTCTTGTAATCACATTTTTGCGAATTTAAAATGAAAATTCTTGTAATTGCGTAAAAAGTTGTGTCTTGAAATATCTCAGAAAAACCCAGCAGCCAGAGGGGTCGCTTCAACATGAATGTTTTATGTCGCTTCAACATGTATGTTTTTTTACGCCTGTATGTTTTCTTTCAACTCAGCTGCGATAAGGTGCGAGAGCCGTGCGAGAGCCAAACGATGTATGTTTACAGTGTGTCTTGTTTCTGGAGGGGCTTATGTTGTGGATATGCGAGCGAGCCTTGGGAAACTCGATACGGTCGAAAAATGCCTAACCAAGCGCGAACAAAGTCTCCTTGTAGTCAAAGATAAATCGAGACTCTCAAACCGAGAGAGTCGGCAAACCAACGGTCGGTTCGAAGGAGCTGAGCGTGAGAAGAAAAATGATGCTAAGAAGGAAATAAAGGCAAGCGGCGGCACTACCAATTAGAAAAGAGGTAGGCGGGTACTCCGAGGCTCCTAAGATTCTCATAGGCCGAAGGTGAGAGTTCTCAACCCTCGAAGAGAATGCGCCAGGGCTCAAGGCGTCGGAGGAACAATGGACAGTTCGACCGGCGTAACCGTAACGTGAGGTGCAACCAAGAAACGCGGGGTGTGTTCACAATAACAAGCGTGCTTAATGCAATAATAAGAAAAGTGGCTATATTGAAAATTATACTAAGTTTCACGCTATAATGTAATCCAGAATTTAACACATTCTCGTTTCACTTGCAGAAATTTTACGTGTTCTCGTCACCACGTTCACAAAGGGGAAATTTATCAAAGCATAACCCACCGTGGGAGTTATTGATGGAACAAGGAGATGCTGCACTAGAAGGGAGGGTAAGAGTTGCATTTTTAAAAAAAAAAAGAAAGAGTAAAGATAGTGTTGAGATAAATATTGCGATAATTCATTGTCATTCACACACTGATGCGCTTAAAAAGTAACAAGTTAAATTTTTATCTTTGACAGGCGGGACGGTAATTCAGTCACACATCTGAGGATTGATCAGCTCGAATGAAGGGAATCAACGTGTGAACATGCTGAAACGAAATGAGCAAGATAACGTCCTCACTAGACATTTTCTGAACAGTACATAAAATAGGCCTTTGAACTGAAGCGAGTCGCGGATGAATTTAGTGGTTGAAGTGACCTTCGCCTACTGGGCTGCTGGGGCGCTGAGACATTGTAGGCATTATTTGTGTTGTGTTTGGATGCATAAGCAATCTGCGGTTAAAGGCTGGCCAGCCAAATTTCTGTGTAATTATGTGCAGTAGGTCATTTGACGTATGCTATTTGCTTTCATTACTTAATTGGAATTGTTCCTACCACCAATCATTGTGTGTGCGCTCATTGATGTTTGTATCACGTATAGCTGGGAGTTATAAATGTTGAGCATAATTCACCCTGTGTATCATGCCCCACAATATTAGAAGCAATCCATCGTAATGCAACGGAGGGCGCCCAGAAAATGTGCTGCGTAAGTGGGTCAGCGATACCCGGTGAGTACCTTTATTTTAGTATATGTGCTGTAATTGCCGATGATAATTCATTTAATTTGTGTTGTGTATATAACCTGGAGGTGTGCCATTCCTCTATTCCGAGAACCTGATCTTCTTGTTAATGAATTGTTAACAAGGAGGTGAAGGGGACACTTCTCGTGACACTGCATTGACAAATTCTAATTTAGTTTCTACAAAAATGCAAACCAGCACAAAGCACTTCATAGAGACGACGGGACCGCCGGTTTACTCCCGTGCTAGGCGATTGCCGCCTGACCGATTGGCGTTAGCCAAGAAAGAATTTGCGCGCATGCTCGAAAATGGCATTATCCGCAGTTCCAAAAGTCCTTGGGCTAGCCCTCTTTTGCTAGTACCCAAGGCTAACGGTGAATTCAGACCGTGCGGGGATTTCCGCAGGTTGAATGCCGTTACTCTACCTGATCGCTACCCTATTCCTTACCTTCATGATTTCAGTGCAAATTTAGAGGGAGCACAAATTTTCTCAAAAATTGACTTGCAGCACGCTTTCCATCAAATTCCACTTGAGGAAAGCGCAATTGAGAAGACCGCGGTAATCACTCCGTTTGGTCTCTTTGAGTTCCTCAAGATGCCATATGGCTTGAGGAACGCTCCTCAAACGTTCCAAAGGCACATGGCTGAAATTTTCTCTGATCTCACTTTCGCCTATGTCTATCTAGACGACATCCTAGTGGCATCCACAACCCCGGAGTTGCACAAAGACCATCTTAGGGTCGTTTTTCAAAGACTGTCCGACAATGGACTCCTCGTAAATCCTGCAAAATGTGAGCTCGGAAAGCCATCACTGATTTACTTAGGTCATGAAATCTCTAGCTTAGGTCTAAAACCTTTGCCTTCCAAAGTAGAGGTGATCAAAAACTTTCCTCTTCCACAGACCCAGAAGGCACTAAGAAGGTTCCTAGGTTCTGTTAACTTCTATCATCGTTTCATACGCAACTGTGCTCAAACTCTAGCCCCCTTGTCTGACTTGCTCGAACCGAAACGAAAAGGCAAATCTATTGAGGTAAAATGGACAGAAGAAGCGCGCAAAGCTTTTGAGACAATCAAGCACAAGTTAGCTTCCCCGACTGAATTATCCTATACTATTGCTAATGCTGATTTTAGCCTCGTTGTTGACGCATCCAGTACCGCCGTAGGTGCTGTGTTGCAACAACAAGTAGGGACTAACATCTCTCCTCTTGCTTTCTTTTCCAAAAAGCTGTCGCCCACTGAGCGTGCTTATAGCGCGTTCGGTAGGGA
This sequence comes from Morinoia aosen, assembly GCA_030386875.1. NCBI lineage: Eukaryota > Metazoa > Arthropoda > Malacostraca > Amphipoda > Talitridae > Morinoia > Morinoia aosen. The sequence goes on along the minus strand of CM059559.1, from coordinate 15,366,047 downwards.
ACTTCTTGCTATCTACTTGTCTGTGAGACACTTTCGCTATGCTCTAGAGGCGAGGGAGTTTGTGATCTACACAGATCACAAACCTCTGACCTCAGCGATCAAGATGCCTTCTGAAAGACATTCCCCGAGAGAAGCGCGACATTTGTCGTTTATAAGTCAGTTTACCACTGACATCCGTTTCATAAAAGGGTTGGACAATACTGTCGCTGATTGTCTATCGCGCATAAATACTGTCCAAACCAGTGGTGAAATCACTTTCGGCAACATTGAAAGCGCGCAGAAGGAGGATCCTGAACTTCAGGACCTTCTCAAACCTTCTAACACTTCCTCTCTTAAGTTAACCTTGGTTGACGGCGTGTACCGTGATGCCGAGCGACTTTCTCGTTTGTATCTTCCCGCGACTCTCCGCAGAGTAGCTGTCCTCCACTATCATTCCGTCTCTCACCCTGGTATTAACCGTACATTGCGTTTGATTTCTGATCGTTACGTCTGGCCAGCGATGCGTAAGGAGGTCAAGCAAATTGTGCAAAATTGCCATGCATGTCAGAGTAGTAAAGTGGTGAAACATAATCGTGCAGCGCTGCAGAGTTGTGCATTCACAGGTCACAAGTTCGACTCGGTACACCTAGATTTGGTGGGTCCTTTGCCTTTATCGCGCGGTTATTCTTATTTGTTGACCATCATCGATAGGTTCACACGTTGGGTTGAGGCTGTCCCTCTTCCTGATACCCAAACCGAGACTGTAGCGCGCGCTTTCATGTCCAACTGGATCTCCAGATTTGGTGTTCCCTTACGCGTCACACATGACCGGGGATCACAATTTACCTCCAAATTCTGGAGTGAGCTTAGCACTGCCTTAGGGTGTGGAAACGTAAACACTACCGCTTATCATCCACAGTCAAATGGACTTATTGAGAGAGTCCACAGAGATTTAAAGTCGGCATTACGTTGCCTAAACTGCAGCAATGATTGGACGGACAGACTTCCAGTTGTATTGTTGAGCATCCGCAATCTGTACAGACAAGATCAGCAGTGCACAGCAGCAGAGATGCTCTATGGTCAGACACTTCGTCTCCCCGGCGACATTGTTGACCCAAAACCTTTGCCTGAATTTTCATCCGCTGACCGTTCCGCATATGTAACCTGCCTAAAAGATTGCATGCGCCAGATCAAGTATGTGGCTCCGCGAATGCCTCAGACTGAGGACAAACTGGATCCTGCCTTGCGAGACTGCACACATGTGTATGTCCGAAACGACGCCATCAAACCTACACTCACGCGCCCCTATGATGGCCCATTCAAAATAATCAAACGCACGCCCAAGTATTTTTTCCTGGAAAGATCGGGTTCACACGACCCCGTGAGCATTGATCGATTAAAAGTCGCGTACACTTCCGATCATAGTGTAACTGCTAAACCATCATTCTCTCCACAGAATTCTCCTTCCACTGAGACTCGATCATATCTACCATCTCAGCTTCCTCAGTTGGCTGCATTATTGCCTAGTCAACTTGAGTGTAATCCTTTCTATGTGCCTGTACATTCAAACCCTACCTCTAACCCTGTCGTAGATTCTAATTCTAGCCCTCTTACTGAAACAGCGACAAGTCTGGATAGACCAGACGAGCCCGCTGCAGTAACTCGTGTTCCTAGAACTCTTGCCGATCTAAATTTGCAGACCCGTTTGGTGAAACTTCCCCGCTCAGTAACATTTTCCATCTGCCGAACCCGGCAGGGTCGCGTAGTTAGACCTCCTTCCCGCTACAAATGATTGCAGCGGGTGGACCTTTCGGTCTGCGCCTTGGGGGGTAATGTAGCATATCGCTACAAAGCGTAAGAATTATGAATTTTCCCTATCGCACTTAAATAAAATTAATCATTAGCATTAAAAATCTTACTATAATTTATTATTAATTACTTTCTACTTCTAATTCGTAATCATTGAAGTTTTTGTGTAAATACATGAGAGATCAAATAATCAATCGACATTTCGAGTTTAAAGCAGCCCGATACGGCAACATCGGAGAGCGTCACTTGAGCTGGCTCACTTTTGCTTGTGGCTTTAGCGTGCGAACATCATCTTGTAAGTGCAAGTGAAATTTAGGCTTAGAATAGAAAGACACCGGGTAAAGTATATGTACCATGTATTTCTTTTTTTCGTGTGATGGTGTTAAACGTAAAGAACTGCTCAGTGTCGTGAAGTAGGCAAACTCTCAAATAGTGTTAAGATTCTTAGACTAGCATGTGTTATCTAGAGTGCTAACTCGGTGATATAGTGTGAATATTGCGTGTCATTTCCAAATTCACGTGTTAAAATTTCGTACTAGATATTCAGCTAACGTCATTGTTTTTTTCTTACGGCAAAAAACTTATATGGTGGTTGCCGTTATCACATCGAGAATTACTCTTAAACTGACTCGTGAACGCACGCGGCTAAATCGCCGGCGTTCTTTGTCGATAGTGCGTCTTTGTTGTTTTCAATGGCGGAGCAGATCCTGCCGTCTTTCGTCACTACTCCGTGACCATAACTGCACTATAAGCATGTGTTATAATAGTATCTTCTTCCTTTTTTTTTTACAAGGCGTAATTGCAGTAGTTTCTCTTAAATAATGTTTCAACGCGAAATAATAATTAAAGACGTCTCCTAATAATCTCGCATGTGTACAAATTACGAAGGTTATTCATGTCTATGCTTGCTAAAGTTTTGAGTCGTCTTTTATAGCTCATACTCCTTGAACCTTGCGTTTAATCGCACTTATTTCAATTTAAATCATTTCAATAACAATTTAATTTCATTCTGTTCATTCTTGTGACGAAAATACCCACTACCATTTGCCTTTCGCGAGTGCGCACAAATTATGCCGGCGGCTTGTCGAGTGCCGACGTGTAGAGCCGCCGGGTTATTCGCCGCATTGATCTTCATGTTTCATCTCGCGCACATTTCCTTTCTGTGCAAGCAAAACGTTTAGTGTTTCTTTCTTTCATTGTGCAGATTATTCCTTAATTTTTTTAGCATTGCAAATGATATTTATCAGTGATTTTCAGTAGGATTTATATCGGTGAAACCTTAGAATTTTTCTCTGTTATTTCTTGTACATTTATAGAGAGGTTCTAGAGTACTTAAAGAAGCATTGATTTTCTTTCTACGAAATTCTTAATTGCTGTAATTCTTTGTTTCTGCTTCATGAACCATGTCTTGTTAAGTCCTGGTTTTTCCATGGTTCCAGGGATTTGATCCCCGATTTTGCTCGTAGATAATCACTAAAAGTATTACTAAAGATTCTTAAATCTTATGCCTTGTAATTCAAGCAAGAGCAGCTGTATAAGAGTTTCTTAATTGCTTCTGTCCTATCTCTCCACTTTCGAGCTTGACGAGAAAGAGAACAAATGAAATTAACTAGAGTCAAATCTGTAGGAATTCTCGAATTCTGCCGTGTGGGAGTTTTATTATTTTACGATGTGTGGACTGTCAGTGGTGTTTCCTTGATGTCTCCTTGGACTGTTCATCCAGCTCTTGGACTCCTTGCAGGACCTCAACGTCATCACACACACCACTTACAACATTCTCCCTGGGCCGCTTTTGGGACTCTCTACCTGGATTAGATTTGGCTATGCTCTGGGCCTTTAGCCTTATATATTCTCTAATTACGGGCCTTAATTCTCAACTGCCTAAAATTACGGGCACAATTGAATTATCCTCTCATTTGCCGAATTCAGCGTGCCGGGATCTTAATTACTATTCAAACGAAGAGTCATCATCGCCATCAGGCTCGGCACCTTGTGATCAAACTCACCTGCTCCAAAATTAAGCAGGCATTGCCCACCTAAAGAGCCACGCACCGATTGTTGTGCTTATTTAAAAATTGCCCTCAGTAAATTGAATATTCTGAACACAATACACTTAACACCTCGTCCACTGGCCGGAGCGACTGCCTCAGGACTGCGAAGTATCTTCAGTCAAGATCTGCAGGATCAAGTCTCGGCGATCCGCAGGATCAAGTCTCGGGATCTTCCCGGCTCCTTCAAATAAAACCATTCACTAAAGCTGAGTCCAAAGTGCCTTATTATCCCTCTCATAACTTTTCCCAGATGCTTGTCGAGGTCTTGTGAGGACTGGCTATACCCCTTCGGTCAGATCCAAACATTCTTCCTCAAGAAGTGGATCTCCACGGCACTCAGAGTCAACAAATAAAAGACCAGGCGAGAGTATAACAGTTCTTTTATTGTCCTGCAGAGGTCAATCGTGCAAGTGAGATTAGGTGCCAGTAAGGCAACTCGAATTACCCACACATAACTCCTTCTGAGTCAGATTAAGTCATTAGTTTGTTAAGTGTCGCCATTCGATGGCGACTGGTGACCTCCCCTTATAAAAGAACCTCCTCTTGTGAAATTGACAAATTCCTCGATATTCAACCCTTTAAAAATCAAATTCAATTAGTTCCCCATTTGGGAGAAGTTAACAAGTTCATAGGCCCTTCAAAATATACAGGACCGAAGCTTGTATCACAGATACGCTCATCATAGACTTTCGGCTGGCTTCGGACAGACGGACGGATGCGGCTCTTATTATAGTATAGATTATAGTAGTTTAAAGATGTTTTGAATACCCATCGTTTAAAAATAATGTAACTGTACATCAGTAAAGTCGTGTTGGAAATTTAATGAAATGCAGGTATCAATCAAAATTTAATCTATTGTGATAAATTAATCAAATATTTAGGATTTTAGATGAAGCATTTAATATTTACCGAGGTATTTCATAGCATTATAGAATTATGCAAAATATTACATGCGGCAATTGCGTTCAAAACTTGGGTAATTTAAGAATTAATTTAGGGCATTTTTATTCAGCCCTGCAACATATCTGCAATCAGCCTTGTGACCTTCAGGAAGCCGATTGGGGAATTAGCCGTCACTGATTGGAGAGGATCGACTGATTGCATTAGTACCGGCGGGTTTACTCACGAAATGGCTGTTTGCGGTGCTAAAACTCTTTCTCTTGTTAAGCCAAGCACTGCCCCGCTGACTAGTATTGTAGCTAGATTTGCGTAAGTATTCAAATGAAAATATGGTCATATCAGCACTTCATCTACTTCATCCGTAGCTCAAGGCCAAAAATCAGAGGTGATACGAAGGTATTGTTTTGGTTGAGATCATGCACTGACACCGTGATTAAGGCCATCGAAAGGTTTTTCTTATAAAACTTCAAAAATTAGTAAAAGATACTTTAAGAGCGAAATAAGCTTGGAGATATTCACAACATGTTTAGAACAATTGAATGGATGTTCAGAGCCCAAAATTTTTTGTAATTTCAAACATTTTTTGAACTTTTTTTTGAAGCATTTGAAAAAAACTGGATCTTAACTTTGTAGACCAGTTTATTGTGAATCAAACATAAAAAAACTAATCATCTCCATGTACTATATTGGCTGAGAAAGAATTTTTAGATGAGTTTCCCTTTGAGAGGGGGAAGGGGGATATAGGTAAATTTAAAAATTTTATGGGCTATGAGGGGTTATTCGATTGTTATAAACATGCTGTTAATACCTGAGAGCCTATTGCACTCCAGAAGTATTTTTATTCATTTTTTGGATATTTTGAGGAAAAAAAACGTTTGATGTCCTTAAGTGAAAGACTTGACATATCTTTCAAGTGTATATCAAACCATGATGAATGAAAAAATAGATTTTAACTTGTGCATTTCTCAAAATTTTGTAAGGTTATGATTCAACCTATATTTGATAGCTCATCTTTATAATATGTTGGGCTTAAGTAGATTATGTTCCAATAATAGACTAGGCTCTATTCTATTTTTGTGCTGGTATTTTTCTTTTTTTGCGGCTGTCTGCTAACATGACATGGACTTAGACACAGTAGAACATTGACAGGGTATAAGGCTCTAATATATTTGGACAATCTTTTCATATCAGAAAAAATTGGGATATAGGGCTAAGTTTAAAAGTTGCTATTGCTTCTATATCTATTAAATATATTAAAATATATTTTTTATTTTGTTCTTAAATTGGATAACATTTTGCAATTAACTCAGTTATATTTGATACTGTAGAAGTTCATAATTCATAATGGGTAAATATCTGATGGAGTGGCTGGATTACAGAAATTTGGGCAGGCTTACTGTAAATATTGGAAAAGCAAAAACTACGTATGGAATTCTTATACAAGAACAATTTTATTCAACTTCATTTTTAAAATTGATATAAATTTATAAAATTTAAAATGAACTGAAAAAACTTGAAAATTTATTAAGGAATTTGGAATAAAAAGCATAGAGTTAGTAATGTGAAGCCATATGTTCGGTCAATATTGAATATAATGTTGTCAACGAATTTCATAATTTCGTAGGTATAGATAGGTAATATAGTCGATTTTAAGACGTTTTACACGAATGACAATGTGCCCGGAAATGCTTATTTTTGGAGATATTTAACTTTGAAGTTATAGGAACGTCGTATATAAAATTGAACAAACGGAGAGGTAAATAAGCAGAAATCCGGTTCTGACGTAACGATAGGTAAGGTTAGGTTTGGTAAAGTTAATTTAGTTAAGCATCCTAACCTAAGTAAGCCTAAAATATCTTAATTTAACTCAACCATACCGAGGCCGATGACTCCCGCCAAAAAACTTGGCGTGGTCCGCGTCCGCAAAACGCCGGAAGAGCCATATCGAAACTGCCGTTAATGCTATTCTTACCTGGCGTTATTTATCCTACATCTCCTAAACTAAGCATTTCCGGGCACATTGTCATTCGTGTAAAACGTCTTAAAATCGACTATATTACCTATCTATACCAACGAAATTATGAAATTCGTTGACAACATTATATTCAATATTGACCATATGTTCTTGCTATTGTAATGAGAATGTTGAACAGAATTTAACCCTTTACTGCCCACATTTTTATACTAATATTACCGTTATGACAACCACTATCACTAAACCGACACTGGCATTAGGTAGTCACTGTTATCAAGATGGGGAAGGAACTGCCACTCGGCAGTGCAGTTCAAAGGACACATTAGTGAACAAATTGAATAAGAAATACAATATATTATTGTTATTTTTGAAAGAGGACAAAATAGTCCAGTTGGGCAGTATAGGGTTAAAAGATTTTGCCTAAAATTACCAGAAAAATAAACTATACAAATAAATTATCTGTTTATCTATAAATCTATTATTACTTCAGTTTTTAAAAAAATCGATGATCAGATTGCAAGTGTTTTCAATATTACGTACTGCACCTGCTAAATATATCTTTAAACAATTTCTATCGGTAATTTCTACTTCAGGTCAGTATGGAGCAATGTGGAGATGGGACCTCCAGATGCCATCCTTGGAGTTACAGAAGCCTTCAAAAAGGATTCTAATCCTAACAAAATAAACCTTGGTGTTGGAGCCTACAGAGATGATAACAACAAACCTTTTGTTCTTCCTTCTGTCAGGAAAGTATGTGAAATATTTTTGTTGAATTTAGTTTTTGCTTCCTAGAATTTTGTTGGAGCATGTAAATAATTTTAAATCTTGTAAATGAGGCAATAACATATATATGAATCATGTGCAGATCAATGTGTTCAGGAAAAAAAAAAAATGTTGTCTTCTATTTTCAACTATTAAACTGTTGGAATCAATTTCAGAACTGTAGTTTACTTGACCATATTGATTTGAAAATCATTTGCTAATGTGTAATGTATTTTCAAGGCATTTTTAACATTTAAAATAAACTTGTACAACCTCTCCACAGGCTGAAGCCATCATCAGCTCAAAGGCTCTGGACAAGGAATATGCACCCATCTCAGGCAGCGCAGAGTTTTGCAAGGCGGCGATCAGCCTGGCATTTGGTGACGGCAGCTCAGTCCTACAAGAAGGTCGTAATGTCACTGTTCAGGGTATCTCAGGCACCGGTTCTCTCAGGATTGGGTCAGCTTTTCTTGCAAAATTTTTCCCAATCAAGGTGAGACATTGTTTAATCAGTTTCTAATACATACAACTTAACTAATACAACTATATGTCTTAACACATTCCGTGTGAAGGGACCCACCGGTGGTCACTTAGGTGATTTTCATAGCGCTGCTGACCCACCTGCCGTCACTAACTCATTTTTTATTTATACCTAATGAAAGCTAAATAAAAGCCCAATCCAGTTAATGTTTGCCCAGTTTAGAGTAGATTACCACAACTGACTTTAAATTTGAATTGAATATTGTACTTCAGTTTAACCCATCGCAGTTAACGTGTAAACTAATACAACTTAACTAACATGTCCATGTATAATATTTTCTGTTATTTAGATTCAGTTCTATTCCCAAATTTTTACTTGAAAAGGATGTATTCAATCTTGAAAAAGAATTCATATTTCAGTGATTAAAAATTTTACATTAGAGTTACCATTTTGTTACTGATCTCCACCTTTTCTTTCAGACTGTGTGGCTGCCTACTCCTACCTGGGGGAATCATGTGCCCATTTTCAAGCACGTTGGAATGGAAGTAAAGCAATACAGATATTATGACCCCAAGACTTGTGGCCTTGACTTCAATGGAACCATAGAGGATTTCAAGGTGAAAAATTTTACTTTCCTTTGTGAAGAACAGTGGTCAATTTCTGCATTGGTAATTCAATCCAATGAAATAAGAACAAGTTGATCATAAAAAGTGTAACCTTGAGGCATGTTTTGGTGTTGATAAGAATTGCCACTCATAAGTATTTTTATTGTTTGTTTATATTAATTAAGGGAAAATGTATGTTTTCCAATTTGAAAAAAAAATTCATGAAGACAAGTCTGAAATATGTATGCTAAAAATAACTAAAGGGTTACTATATGGCACAATGTATCTGAATAATTGTCTGTCTGTGTCTTCTGCACTCAAAAAGCCAAGTTGTTCAAAGTTGAGTACTGAGGTTGTTGGATGTTGTACAGAAAGTGATATCCTTTCGTTTTATTATTGGTAGCTTATCTGAGAAAAAGCATGACTTCCAAGTATCTTTAAAGAGTTTGCTACTAGTTAATTCTTGTAATAATCTATTGAGAATGTGATGTTTCTTTATGTCGTGAACTGTGTGCACATTATTTGTCATTACTAGCATAGGTAGACTATGCTGATCTCTTTTTGCCTTTGTAAAGCAGCAGATTAGTTATGTCATGAGTGGGTAATTGTGTAGACAGTCGTAGCTGTTTTGGTATGATGCAATCTCTATTGGTCAAAGTACCTTTTTCAGTTTTATATCTTGGTTCTTGGTGTGACCGTACTCTGTGGTGATGGCTTTTGTGGAATATTTTTGAATTTTCTTATTGAATTATTCCTTTTGAAAAATATGAATGAGGGCACTGTGGAAATTCTCACAATTCACGCTTTCCCATTGGTAATTCCACCATTCATCATGGAATTGCAGTGTAAGCACATGGTATAAATAGAGAAAAACACAAACATCTGTTGATTTACCATAATGTTTAGACTCTACATTTGAACACCACACTACTAATGGACTGGAGATATTCTATGTCTGGATCCATCCAGAGAGGGTACTCCTATTGGGATCATGTGAATTAGCTCTCCCTGGAGGAAAATATGTAAGGTCCTAAGCTGAGAGTTAAGTGGGCCTTCTTTTTGTTGAAATAAAATGTTTTTAGTTATTTTAGGACCCCCTTTTTTGGTTTACTTCTTTTTTTTCAACACCTACTTTCTTCTTCAACTTTTATCTTGTCATAAACTTCTTTCTCATCTCACTATGCCCCTTCTACATGATACCACCACATTCCCATATCTCCATACTAAATTGTGCTTTTCTCTCTTTAGAACGCGTTTTTTTAACAGTTAGGGAGGCTTAAACGATCATCTAATATAATTCTATGTCTGCATTATATTTCAGAACCTCCCTGAGGGCAGCCTGGTGCTGCTGCACGCCTGTGCCCACAACCCAACGGGCGTGGATCCCAACCCTGAGCAGTGGCAGGCCATGAGTGAGGTGCTCAAGAGCAAGAAGGCTCTCCTCTTCTTTGACATGGCTTATCAGGTGAGCACATTTGTACTGGTTTCATTAGCAAGTCTGTTTCGGTTGTGCGTCTGTTTCGGTTGTGCGTCTGTTTAACCCCTGACAGCAGCGTTTAAACTTGTATAATAACCTCAGTGCCTCACTTTCATGCCTCATTGTACTAGGAATTTTTCTATTTCCTTGGGGGTTTGTGAGGGAATAAATGGTGCATTTCATCATTGTACATTTTTTTAGGGTAAGGGACCAAGTGTAACATGTTTCGGAATAATGCATTACTCATGAATTTTTGGACTTTTCATAAATTCATTTCATAGTTTTAGGCCATCGCTAGGATGGCATCTGTACTACGGAAGGAAAATAATTCTTCCCTCGAATAAACTGAGCTCGCGTATCACAAATGCTTGTGAAATGTACTTCTGTCACAATCTTCAAACAAACATTTGCTTCTAATTAGCTCAGAGCTTGTAGGTCAATCGCTTTTTTGCTTGACTTCTATTGCAAGTTCGCGACTTCGCCATGCAGCCATCTGAAATTCTGGAAATTGTTGAAAAGTTATTACAGCAACAGAAAAATGTTGACAAACCTCGCCTTTATAAAAATCAGTCAGCAAAATTGACTTCTCTTCTATTCCTGAAATACCAGGAAGATTACTAGGGAATAACCAGCTTAATTAAGAAAGTACGGCCTATTATCGATCAACTGATGACCCTCAGGAATCCCTAAGACAAGGACATTATAAAAAGGGGGCATCCAAACAAGAACCAACCTAAAATAACCAATTGGCGCCCGAACAGGAACTCACCAAAATAACTGTCACTTAGTGTCCTGAATTTATTTTAAACGAATAAAGAAGGGTTTTGAAAATTTCAAGGTATTAATTGAGTCAGATTTCTAAACCAATCGGGAGGAATGCAAGAAATGGGGGATCAATATTTCCAAACGTGTTACTTATTTGTAGTCTACCTACAGGGCTTTGCGTCCGGCAGTGTGGACAAGGATGCTTTTGCTGTCCGCAAATTCCTGGACGACGGTCACAACATCCTTCTTGCACAGTCCTTCGCCAAAAATATGGGACTTTATGGTGAGCTTTATGCTCTGGTTCGTGCGTTTTATGAATTACTTTTTACTATTAACACCTGGATATTCTCAACTTCAGGAAATGGTCAATGTCTTGGCTATTCAGATTAAATTTTTGGCAAATTTCAAGGCTTGACCGAGCTATTTTACAATTTACCTGGCATTACATTACGTCCATTCTTATGGGTTTGAACACTGTTTAATTTTTGTCAACTATTTAGTGATATCTTGGTAAGTTTTTAGGCTTTACCATACTATTTTTTAGTCCCCTCTTGGCTGTACCTGCATTCTTTCAAAGCTAAAATGTGTCAAACTTGAGCATGCATGTGTTGCAGGGTCAAACTTAAGCGTCGTATACATTGGGGGACATTTTGTTCGTGAGGCGCGATGCGTGTATACAAGGCTCATATTTGTGTGTGTACAAAGTTCCCTTTTCACTGTGATAGAATTTGTGAGGCGCCACACAGGAATGCTTTGCTACTCTGTATCTGGATTCTGGTGAGACCGGTTAGTGTGCAGTTAGCTGTCATCAGGTGAGGTATTGCTCCTTGCTCATCCATTTTGACTGACGTAACACTGCCGCAAGTCACTAGTTGAGACGCTCATGGCTCTTGTGAGGCACCACATGAGGCGTATACACATGAGCCTGCAACAAAAAGTATGCCAGTGTAAATAGGGCTTTGAGAGTGCTCGTATTGCAGGGTCAAACTTGAGCATGTGCGTGTTGCAGGCGAGCGCGCGGGGGCGTTCAGCGTGGTGTGCGCCGACAAGGACGAGGCAGCGCGAGTGTTGTCCCAAATCAAGATCATCATCCGCCCCATGTACTCCAACCCGCCCATCAACGGCGCCAGGATAGTCAGCACCATCTTGGACGATGCTGCTCTCAGGTTAGGCAACAGGAAAGAAAGAAGAGAAGAAAAACTTCATTTCTGATAGTTAATGCGTGAAATGTATTAATTGTTTTTTAAAATATCTTGCTATTCAGATCCTTGGTTGATGTTCTCACATGGGTATCGTAGCACTTCTGTCAATTGTCGGAACAAATGGTTGAGGGAAAGCACGAAAAAATGCTTTCAAATATCTTGACATTAAGATCCTTTGTTGGTATTCACATATGGGTATCGTAATACAGGGTGCAACAGTGAAACGGAACTTTTTAGGGTTCTAAGAACAATGAAAAATTTGGTTTAAAAAAATGTGTTTGGTGCATAAAAGATTAACATAAACAATTATTTGGTGTGTAATAACCGAAATGATTTTTTTTAAAATAATGTCCTGTGTAATATCTATGGCAATCGCCCGAAGTTCGGCCAAGGGTTGCGTTCAGAATGCAGAACACTAGCTTTGTCCTTCACTCAGCACCTTCAGTTGTGTCATAACAATGAAAACGTAAAGCCAAGTCACTTGATGCAGTAATGTAATGGTTAAATCAGGAAAGTCGGGCTCATTGAAAAGTAGTATAGCCAATGTTTTGAGGTGTTATCATTTTTTACAAATATCATATTATATTAGCATTATCTGAATTGCCGTGCTGGTATTGCTTGAAAATCACCTGTATGCATAGATTTTACTCTAAATGCTATTGAAAGTATTTTTTGTACAGTTGTGGGAGTGGATTACATAGTGATAAGAGATTCCTAATTTTTTCCCGTGATGCGTTTGAAATAAGATGCGGTTATCCTTCTCCCGTGTTATTGGGTAATCCCTAGTTTATTTGAATTTGCTATTTTATGTCGAGTTTAATAGAATGTCGAACAACTCATAATGGAGCTCAATCACAAAGTATTTTTTAGGGACATTCCTAGTTTTTTATGTAGTTATTTTTAGATCCTTCATTGACCGTGTGAACCTGAGACCAATTTGATTATATTTTTACAGTAACTCCTCGAGGCGATAAATCATTGCATGAATCAAATCGTTGCATCTATCAAATTGTGTGGCATCTATCAAATCGTTACATCCATCAAATTGTTGCATCTATCAAACCGTTGCATCCATCAAACCGTTGCATCCATCAAACCGTTGCATCCATCAAACCGTTGCATCCATCAAACCGTTGCATCCATCAAACTGTTGCATCCATCAAACCGTTGCATCCATCAAACCGTTGCATCCATCAAACCGTTGCATCCATCAAACCGTTGCATCCATCAAACCGTTGCATCCATCAAACCGTTGCATCCATCAAACCGTTGCATCCATCAAACCGTTGCATCCATCAAACCGTTGCATCCATCAAACCGTTGCATCCATCAAACCGTTGCATCCATCAAACCGTTGCATCCATCAAACCGTTGCATCCATCAAACCGTTGCATCCATCAAACCGTTGCATCCATCAAACCGTTGCATCCATCAAACCGTTGCATCCATCAAACCGTTGCAGCCATCAAACCGTTGCATCCATCAAACCGTTGCATCCATCAAACCGTTGCATCCATCAAACCGTTGCATCCATCAAACCGTTGCATCCATCAAACCGTTGCATCCATCAAACCGTTGCATCCATCAAACCGTTGCATCCATCAAACCGTTGCATCCATCAAACCGTTGCATCCATCAAACCGTTGCATCCATCAAACCGTTGCATCCATCAAACCGTTGCATCCATCAAACCGTTGCATCCATCAAACCGTTGCATCCATCAAACCGTTGCATCCATCAAACCGTTGCATCCATCAAACCGTTGCATCCATCAAACCGTTGCATCCATCAAACCGTTGCAGCCATCAAACCGTTGCAGCCATCAAACCGTTGCAGCCATCAAACCGTTGCAGCCATCAAACCGTTGCAGCCATCAAACCGTTGCAGCCATCAAACCGTTGCAGCCATCAAACCGTTGCAGCCATCAAACCGTTGCAGCTATCAAACCGTTGCAGCTATCAAACCGTTGCAGCTATCAAACCGTTGCAGCTATCAAACCGTTGCAGCTATCAAACCGTTGCATCCATCAAACCGTTGCATCCATCAAACCGTTGCATCCATCAAACCGTTGCATCCATCAAACCGTTGCATCCATCAAACCGTTGCATCCATCAAACCGTTGCATCCATCAAACTGTTGCATCCATCAAACTGTTGCATCCATCAAACTGTTGCATCCATCAAACTGTTGCGTCCATCAAACTGTTGCGTCCATCAAACTGTAGCATCCATCAAACTGTTGCATCCATCAAACTGTTGCATCCATCAAACTGTTGCATCCATCAAACTGTTGCATCCATCAAACTGTTGCATCCATCAAACTGTTGCATCCATCAAACTGTTGCAGCTATCAAACCGTTGCATCCATCAAACCGTTGCATCCATCAAACCGTTGCATCCATCAAACCGTTGCATCCATCAAACCGTTGCATCCATCAAACCGTTGCATCCATCAAACCGTTGCATCCATCAAACCGTTGCATCCATCAAACTGTTGCATCCATCAAACTGTTGCATCCATCAAACCGTTGCATCCATCAAACCGTTGCATCCATCAAACCGTTGCATCCATCAAACCGTTGCATCCATCAAACCGTTGCATCCATCAAACCGTTGCATCCATCAAACCGTTGCATCCATCAAACCGTTGCAGCTATCAAACCGTTGCATCCATCAAACCGTTGCATCCATCAAACCGTTGCATCCATCAAACCGTTGCATCCATCAAACCGTTGCATCCATCAAACCGTGGCATCCATCAAACCGTTGCATCCATCAAAACGTTGCATCCATCAAAACGTTGCATCCATCAAAACGTTGCATCCATCAAAACGTTGCATCCATCAAACCGTTGCATCCATCAAACCGTTGCATCCATCAAACTGTTGCATCCATCAAACCGTTGCATCCATCAAACCGTTGCAGCCATCAAACCGTTGCAGCCATCAAACCGTTGCAGCCATCAAACCGTTGCAGCCATCAAACCGTTGCATCCATCAAACCGTTGCATCCATCAAACCGTTGCATCCATCAAACCGTTGCATCCATCAAACCGTTGCATCCATCAAACCGTTGCATCCATCAAACCGTTGCATCCATCAAACCGTTGCATCCATCAAACCGTTGCATCCATCAAACCGTTGCATCCATCAAACCGTTGCATCCATCAAACCGTTGCATCCATCAAACCGTTGCATCCATCAAACCGTTGCATCCATCAAACCGTTGCATCCATCAAACCGTTGCATCCATCAAACCGTTGCATCCATCAAACCGTTGCATCCATCAAACCGTTGCATCCATCAAACCGTTGCATCCATCAAACCGTTGCATCCATCAAACCGTTGCATCCATCAAACCGTTGCATCCATCAAACCGTTGCATCCATCAAACCGTTGCATCCATCAAACCGTTGCATCCATCAAACCGTTGCATCCATCAAACCGTTGCATCCATCAAACCGTTGCATCCATCAAACCGTTGCATCCATCAAACCGTTGCATCCATCAAACCGTTGCATCCATCAAACCGTTGCATCCATCAAACCGTTGCATCCATCAAACCGTTGCATCCATCAAACCGTTGCATCCATCAAACCGTTGCATCCATCAAACCGTTGCATCCATCAAACCGTTGCATCCATCAAACCGTTGCATCCATCAAACCGTTGCATCCATCAAACCGTTGCATCCATCAAACCGTTGCATCCATCAAACCGTTGCATCCATCAAACCGTTGCATCCATCAAACCGTTGCATCCATCAAACCGTTGCATCCATCAAACCGTTGCATCCATCAAACCGTTGCATCCATCAAACCGTTGCATCCATCAAACCGTTGCATCCATCAAACCGTTGCATCCATCAAACCGTTGCATCCATCAAACCGTTGCATCCATCAAACCGTTGCATCCATCAAACCGTTGCATCCATCAAACCGTTGCATCCATCAAACCGTTGCATCCATCAAACCGTTGCATCCATCAAACCGTTGCATCCATCAAACCGTTGCATCCATCAAACCGTTGCATCCATCAAACCGTTGCATCCATCAAACCGTTGCATCCATCAAACCGTTGCATCCATCAAACCGTTGCATCCATCAAACCGTTGCATCCATCAAACCGTTGCATCCATCAAACCGTTGCATCCATCAAACCGTTGCATCCATCAAACCGTTGCATCCATCAAACCGTTGCATCCATCAAACCGTTGCATCCATCAAACTGTAGCATCCATCAAACTGTAGCATCCATCAAACTGTTGCATCCATCAAACTGTTGCATCCATCAAACTGTTGCATCCATCAAACCGTTGCATCCATCAAACCGTTGCATCCATCAAACCGTTGCATCCATCAAACGGTTGCAGCCATCAAACGGTTGCAGCTATCAAACGGTTGCAGCTATCAAACGGTTGCAGCTATCAAACGGTTGCAGCTATCAAACGGTTGCAGCTATCAAACGGTTGCAGCTATCAAACGGTTGCAGCTATCAAACGGTTGCAGCTATCAAACGGTTGCAGCTATCAAACGGTTGCAGCTATCAAACGGTTGCATCCATCAAACGGTTGCATCCATCAAACGGTTGCATCCATCAAACGGTTGCATCCATCAAACGGTTGCATCCATCAAACGGTTGCATCCATCAAACCGTTGCATCCATCAAACCGTTGCATCCATCAAACCGTTGCATCCATCAAACCGTTGCATCCATCAAACCGTTGCATCCATCAAACCGTTGCAGCTATCAAACCGTTGTATGAATCATAAATCGAAACATTGCATCCCGTGCCCCAGATCGGAGTGGCTGAAGGACGTGAAGGGCATGGCTGACAGGATCATCTCTATGCGCACGCAGCTGCGCTCCAACCTCGAGAAGGAAGGGTCCACCCGCAACTGGAACCACATCACCGACCAGATCGGCATGTTCTGCTTCACGGGCATGACGCCCCCACAGGTAGTGCTCAGCTCAAACCAAATGAGACTTGAAGACTTGACTGTCACGAAAGTAACTACAGGATGTCTAAAAGATATGTACTCACCCTTTGAATGACGAGAATAAGATTATTTATAAACATAGTGAAATAGAATGGTTTTGCATACAGAAAATAAATGAAATTGAAGATTCATGTTCTCAATTGTTCAAATTGATGACTATATTTGTCCACAACGCTAATAACGCGCACCGAGGGATTCACAAACGTCACGAAACAGGTCATTAGAAATATAACGACATTGTCTTTCAATTTCCAATTTCAATGCATCAGTTCATGGGTTGGTGCGAAAAACTTTGTCTTTGAGGTAACCCCACAAAAAAGTCTATGGGCGTGAAATTCCATCTGCTTCAAATGTGTCTCTGATGCGAGCAATCGTCCGGCGCGTTGGTGGCGGTCGAATTCAGTTTTGAATCGACTTTGCACTTCAATTGTGTTTACAGTCTTCCAATAACATTTCAGGACAACCTTCCTTTCTTCCACGCTTGATTAAGTTGATTTCCTGCCATGCTGTGATGAATTAAATACAATTGCAATTCAAAATAGGCAGCATGCTAGCGACAGTTGAAGTGTGAGTACATTTTTTTTTCTGTGCTACTCTGTAGTTAGCTGCACAGAATTGTTATTGAAGATTGTTACTCGTTTGAATATTTCTTTTAAAACAATAGTATTTTCTTTCTTTTTTAATTGTAAAGTTAGATGGTGTTTTGATGTGCACAATGGCTACTGAAAAAAATCTGTATGTTGAGGACTTTATTAACTAGAAAACTCGAGTAGAATTTTTTCTTGATGTGCTGTGTTTAGCGTTGATGGCTAAATTTAAGAATTTGGATTTTACTCTACGTTCATTTTCATCGAATTGAATTTTGAACACCTTATGAAAGGAACTAGCGTGCTGCACGGAAGTGTAACTTAAGATTGACCGCTCGCTTTCCAAATATTTTATTTAATACAACAGTGATTCTATTTTAAACTGCAAAGTAAGATGGTATTTCTTTCTGTTATATGGCCATTAAAAAAATAGTTAGTGTTATTGGGTTCTTGAATTATATACAAGACTAAAAAAATAATTTTTCTGAATGTTCCAGGTTGAGAAGCTGACGAAGGAGTATTCGGTGTATCTGACAAAGGACGGCCGTATTTCAATGGCTGGTGTGACCTCGGCTAATGTCGCATACTTGGCCAAGGGCATGCACGCTGTCACCAAATAAGCTCAAGCTCTTGCTCGTATAGTGTGGCACTGCTTTACTACTGTTGCTTCGATTATTTTAAAATTATTACAAATGCGATTGGAAATAATCACCAAAGACGAAAATAAAATGAATCTATTCGTTCAATAATTTATTGCTTTATGTTAATTCATGACAAAAAAAGATATGTTCTAGTGTTGTTCATTGCTAGTGATTTAGCCTGGAGATCCCAAGTCTTTTTGCAACTAGGGAGCAGATATTTTGTTGCTTTATACTGTTGCGTGACGGGCCTCATTTGTTCTCTTACCAAATTATATTGTTTAGTGTGGTTCTGAGTGACTTAGCTTCTGCCTGCATCTTTGGCAAAGTTTTGATGCGTGGCAGCTACTTAGCTTTTCTTGGACTTGTTCCTTATTTGGGCATGTTTGTAAATACAAATTGAACCTATCGCATTTTGTCTTTCATAACTGATGAGCAAAAAAAATGCATTAAGAAAGTTGTCACTTCAAACGTTTTGGTTCTTGGTCATTGAAGAATCTCGGAAGTACTCGTCAAAAAGTATTTTTCGAAATTCGTTCTTTTTTATTCCCGATTTATTAGCCTTTCCATATTTATTTATCGAGAATTCTGGTAATACAGGACACGATACATAACATTTCAACTACTGCACATACCTGCGTACCAGTGCCTAATTTTTAAGGAAAGAGAGCTCCTTTAGGAAGTTTTTCTTTAATATTGAACCTAGAGAAATGAAATTTGGTATGCTGATGGAAAATGCAATTGGGAAACATTTGTAATTCGTGAAAAAATGCGATATTCCCCATAGAGATTGAGATTTTCGAGGGTGGGGGGGGGGGGTTCAAAATGCATCTACTCCGGCAGTTTTTGAGTGAAAGTGATGATTTTGATGTCATTGGATGCGGAAATACTTGTACTGTCCAAAAACTTGAATGGAATTTTCCAAACTCTTTGTTTGAAATGAAAACAAAAATCCAAGGCATGTCTTTTTCCGTAAAATTTCGTACTCTAAGACGTCACAACTTTTGATCGAAAATGAATTCCAAAAAACTTAAGTTTTTGGAATGCTAACGTTTTTTCGCATCCTATGTTACCAAAATCATCACTGTAGCTTAAAAATTGTAGGAGAAGTAGCATTTTGAAACCCCACATTCCGATCCTCCAAAAAAGGCAAACAAACATAATCTCAATTTTTCTTTATTATTATCGGTTGGGTCAGCTAGGACCCTTGAAATCATACAGTAATAAAGAGACATAGAAAATGACAGCGACGTCGCGCCGTGAAGAAAGTGCCGAGGGGGAGGTGTAACATGATAAAATACCTCTTCCCCCTCCCCTCCCCCCCATACTTTAAACCCCCGTAGCGGGCGGACGAGTGCACGTACGAAGCCAATTTTTTCACAGAAGCTTCCTAACATGTTCGTCTTGCTTTTGAAAATAAAATAAAAAATGCAGCCATTTTTCGAATTTTGGGAGCTCTCTCCCCTTAAGTTGAGGTTAAATCTCTCAAAAAAGTGCTGACCATTCACCATCACTTGAAGCTCACTCGAGTAAAAGAGTAGAATTACATAGTGCGCCGCTAATATTCTCGTTTTGAAGTAATGCCTTCCTTGAACTGAGCCAGCGTGCGAAACTAATAGTTTTGATGAATTAGTTCAGATTAGTTAATAGGTTACCTTGCGCTTCTCTAACGTCAACGGTGTTCCCGAATGATGAGGGAGGAAGGCACCTTTGATTCCTGAATGAAGGATTTTGAAATTTATGGTGTTCCCCACATTCTACTCAAAGAAATTGAAAGATTGAAATAACTTTTTCGAACAACTTAGAAGTTGAAGAAAGTTGTAGTCCCTGGAAAAAGCAGCAGTGATTGATCCGTGACCTGTTATGAGCCTGATTAATTTAAAAAGTGGATCACTTTAATTCAGGACCTTGCTTCTTATCCTGGCATCGCAAATAGTTGTATCCCCCTGTGGATATGGAATTGTTAATGAAATATCTGCAAGGGGACCTATTGGTATGAAACCATGCATGATGCAAAAAGTAAAAGTTTATTTGAATTTAATATGCGCTTGAGTTTAATGTGTGCTGAATCTATTTGTATTTATAATTTTACGTATAAAATCAAAGACACTTATAAAACTTATACTACAAATATAACCGCTTCACAAATTTGGCAATAAGATCGTTTAGATAAACGACTGCTTCAACCAATAGAATAAGCCGAAGGCAACGAGAAACAATAAGTCATAATCGAGAGCAGAAAGAAAACTCATCAAGATAAATGTTTTAATCTTAGATTGGAAACTTAGCCCATGAATGTGCGTCCTCACCTAAATGAAAACAGCACTTTAGTGACGTAAGTTTTAATGGCGCCACACGGAGACAGCGTCGTTTCGGTAGAGGTAGAAGAACCGCCCTTTCATTAAGTCGAGGATTCCGCGAGTTTTCTCTCCTGCTGGAAATTGTCGCGCACGTTCGCCCTCCAGGTCAAGATATTTCAAAACCCAGTGGTGCTTTTGTATCATTTTTTTATTAGAAATAAACTGCTTTTCTTTCTTTCGCGCTCCTGGAGATGAGGGCAAATATGCCGGTCACGCCCTGCGTCAGGCAGCGGTCGACACGAGCTTCTCCAAGTCGCGTCTGCACCAGAAATGCGACGGAGAAACACTGAATGCGCGATCAAAGTGGGATGGGCAAAGGCAATTTGTTATTTGCTATCGCATTATTTACGTAACGTAAAAAAAAGAAAGAAATAAAAACCGTTCATTTCCCCAAAAAAGTTGACACATCAACATATTGGCTTTTGAAAATTTCTTAATATAAGACGTCCTTAGACAAACGTCCCATGCGATGAGTACTAATAGACAAACTATACGTGGTCTAGCCTACTAATAGACAAACCATACGAGGTGTACTAATAGACAAATTATACGAGGTGTACTAATAGACACACCATACGAGGCGTACTAATAAACAAATTATCCGAGGCGTGTTAATAGACAAACCATACGTGGCGTGCAGATAGATAAACCATACGAGGCGTACTAATAGACAAACCATAGATGGCGTGCAAACAGATTAATCCTGCCAAGGGCTAGTTAAATCAAAAATTTCATTTGTTGGATATTTTATATCCTAAGAGATGGCTGACAACTTATAAATAATTTAAATACTACTAGAAAATTCTTCGGAATCCCTACATTATTTGTTGAATCGAAGTAAGCAAAGACAAAAAACGCTATATCGCAGCAGCTTGAAACACCGTCATGAATGACTTTCAAGTATTGAGAAAAGATCAGTCACAAAGTAATTCATAATGAACATCACGCAACACAACACGCACATCTAGAAACGCGTTTAACAAACTTAAACCGGCAAAAGGAAATTCATGGCTTGTTCAGCATGCACACAGAGTGATAATTTTTCACGAGCGCTGTATTTCATTTGTCTGTTTATATTTTTCATGTTTTCAATCCACAGATGCGCACTCTGGGGTAGTGATAGATCTATTTGTGAATCATTAAGCAAGTGCAATAAATATATTTATTTCTGAAATATGGTTCAGTGTTAACTGGTCGCAGAGCTTTAGGTAACGTGCAATGTGTCATGAGGTTTTGTTTTTATGCAAAAAATAGAAATAAAAACAAATATATACATATATATATAGATTTATGTGAACATGTATATGTACACACACATTTATATATTGAAAATGGATAAAAGAAAAATAATAATAAACATAAAAACAATCTCACTCTTGCTACATTTAAAATGACAGTCAAGCTCAGTGCAATCGTAGGAGATAATCTAAAGAAAAAATAAGTAAAAGGAAAAGGACTCCGAAAAACGTAAAAATGAAATGGTTTTTAGTTTCCAAACAGAAGTTTTAAGAAAACTCTAGTTACAGTCGAGGAACAACAACAACAAAAAATCTCGGGTTTCACATCCTGTCGGTTTTCTCCGCAACATCATGCGGACATAGGTACATATGGGATAAAATGGATAAAAGCCAGATATCACTTATGAGGAGCAAATATCTACAAAATTTCAGCAGAAACGTGTAAATAAATATATACTCAAAATGAAAATTCATAGCTTGTTCAACATACGGACATAAAGATATTTTTTCCGCGATTCATATGCTCAAATTGGGTTTTATTTCATTTGTCTAATTGTGTTTTTCATTTTTTCATTTTTAAAGCCAAAATAATTTGTCATCTTGCGTCTCAACGATAATTCTTAGTTACAGAACATGCTGAACACGTATTGACGAATCTCATTTGCCTGGTATCTCCATTGCTGAATACTCTCCCTTGAACATTTTCATTATAATTCAAGACATCACACAACAGTCTTGAAGTATGCGTAGGTATTATGATTTGATCGCCTATACGCTGGGATTTGCAAACATGCTTACTTGTATATGTGTGTACGTATATGGGTGTATGTGCGCAAATGGGTGTACATATGTGCACATACACCTGTGTGCACTGGACTAGCAACTGATGTATAAACAATAAATACCAGCTTTTTTTCTCACTCCCAACTCCTAACACTACCCAACACAGTATTTCATTTTATTATTGTAAAGCAATCCAAAGCTTAAATGTCTTGTACATGTAAAATGTGGTATCTGTGTATGTTTATCAATTGCAGACATTTTACGCCATATTTCAAAGATAATGTGATTTTGTTCCTAATATGAAACCCTTATATAAGACATTCATGTTTTCTTTCTTCCTCACGTCCAAAAATGCTCTTGGTAGGCTAGTGTAGTGAAAATTATCATATAATCTCTTACGCTTTAGAGTATATTATAACAACCGCACCTAAGCCTCACGTATTTCTGGAAATATTCTGTACTTGGGAACCGTTGTAGAACAATCGTTTTCATGTTTCTGACTCAGGTAGACTGTTTTGTGCCACTATTTTTAGTACGGAAATTTACAAAATTCATGCCAAAATAAAAGATATTTTCTCCGTTTCCCTCGGTTGGAATGCTAGTTTATACTGACTAGTTTACGCTGATATTTGCGCACATGCTTACTTGTGCATATGTGTACTTGTGCACGCTATGCGTACGTAGATTGGTGAATGTGTCACTACGTAATACTTCATTTCACTTGATTATTCTACAGCATTTATAAAATATATATATATACAAATATATTTGTTGCGCGACCACCCACATATGATAAATAAGACGCTTCTCAACCAATGATCTTTTCGATACAATACTTAATAAAACATCGTTACAATATTTCATTAGAAATTGTAAGCAGCAACACATACTGAAAGAGCTGTCACGAATTTCCTTTGCTCATTATCTTATACTAGTCCACCCCCCTTTATTTGAAATAAAAAAGAGGGTGAAATGAGAGCAAGACCGTAAGAAGTAAAAAAATACAATCTCTCGAGAGTTGATGAGGCCGCGTGAACACGGCCCGTCAAAATATATAGGGCTGGAGCTTGTATCACAGATACGCTCATCGCACACTTTCGGCTGGCTTCGGACAGACCGACCGACGGACGGACGGACGCGGCTCTTATTATAGTATTGATTTCAGAACATCGCACAGCACTTTTATAGAACGCGTTTGTATTGTGATTGCCTAGATGCATAGAAATGTATTTGTGTATGCTTACGTGTTAGGTGTATGTATGTGCGTAGGTATGTATGTGTTTGTATATGTGTATATATTTACAGGTATATATGCACATATGCGTGTGCTGAATTGACAACTAGCATTTAACTAGAGATAATGGTCTTTTTTCTGCTCACTCTCAGCTTGTAACATTACCTAACTCTTCATCTCTTTATTATTGTAAAGCATTCACGTAAAAAAACTATACATTTGTTGCGTGATCATCCATTTATATTTAAATAAAATGCTTATGAACTGATGACCGTTGTGTTAAAGTTGTTTAATTAGAAATACAAAACTTGTAATTTTCGTGGTCCTCATGCTCATATATATGTATATTTATTTATTTTCGTGCTCCCTTGAAATGACATTTTTGAACATCTGCCGAAACAAGCGATTCATATATTATTTCCTGGCGTGAAGAATTGCGAAGTTTTATGCAATGTATATGTAAACTGTCAAAAGTATTCTCAACCCACAATGGAAATGCATCGTTCATGGAATTGTGTTATCTCTTAGAATTATCATTACATGTATCATCAAATGTAGATGCCTTCATTATTATTCATTATTAGATTTAGCAACATTAGGAGTACATTGCTCTCAATCATTTCTTTTCGACTAGTGACATGGGTATTACAATACCCGTGTGAGTGTATCATCTAAGTGTATTAACTTTAAGATATTTTAAAAACCAATGATGGTACTTTTGTAACATCTCCATTGGAAATAAAATGTTTTTCTTTTTTTCTTTATTTTTTTTCCTATTCACAGAAATGCTCTCTGGGGAAGTGATAGATCTATTTTCGAATCATTTCGCAAGAGCAATAAAATTAATTAACCGGTTGTTTTCAGGTATAAAATAGAGATAGAAACATGTTTATATATTTATGTAGATACATATACCTACATACGTATGCACAGATACATCCATGCATGTGCGTGCATACATATGTATGCACACGCACACACGCACACATATTAAGATATATACGTATTGAAAATGAACATAAGGGGGAAAAAATATTAAAGATAAAAAGCAACTTCTTTCCCACTATATCGAAAACGACAGTAAAACAATTTAAAAACAATTCATTTACCATAGGTGATACAGAGATAGAATGTTTCTTAAGTCTAGTACAATGGTCAAATTTGAGTATAGCTACCTGTGGGCCCGAATAAGTTCAGTGACTTCTAGGGCATCCTACCATCAAGGTTAGTCTTAGGAGTACAGTAATGTTTAACCTAATTCACTTAAACTAGAGACGCATTAGAATGATCAATGAGATAATTAACCCGAAATTAGATACTTCATTTCACAATATAGTTCATATGGACTAGATTTAACAGTATATTCGACAAACGATTCAAGAACAGACTGAAGATCGGCGAAATTAACCAAGGCAAATTACATTATTAGGACCAGTAATGTAGGGGACAAGGTTTGACTCTGTGATCTTACACGACTAGTAATCTGATAGGAAGTGAGACTCAAGATTTTTTTGAATACCTTATAAGAATTACTTTCACGGATCTCCGCAGGTATTGAGTTCCAAGTTTTAGTTCCAACGAAGAGGATACTGTGTTGTGACCAAGCCTTTGAGTAATAATGAAGCATGAATTTACTTCTATTTCGGGTTAAATGGTCGTGATGACCAGTTTGCGCAGTTATTAATTGTTTTAGGCTATTGTCGCCATCATTTGTTAATGTTTTGTAAATGAAATTGCAGATGGAGATTTTGTAGAGATCCGAAAGCTTAAATATTCGTAAATTTTTGAATGAGTCATTTGTGTGAGCATTATATTCTAGATTCTTTACCGCTCTTATGGCTCTTTTTTGCAGGGTAAAAATTTTGTTGGTTTGATTTTTATCAGTTCCGTGCCATGCTTCTATTCAGTATTGCAAGTATGGTGAAATGAGCGTTCGGTAGAGCATTTGTAAGGCTGTTTCAGGCAGGAAATTTTTAACTTTATTTAGGATTCCGGTAAATTTTGATAATTTAGAACTAATATGAGCGATGTGCTCTTTAAAGGTTAGATGTTTGTCTATTATGATGCCCAGGAATGCCCAGGAATTTACTTGAGTTGGTTTCTTCGATTTCACCTTCGGCCATTTGAATGCGTGGGAGAGATATATTTTTCTTGTATGAGAATGTAATATATTTTGTTTTATCGATATTTAAGCTTATTTTATTACCTTTAAGCCACAATGAAACCTTATGAAGTTCATTATTTATACGCTCCGCCATCCTAGCGGGATTTTAGTTTGGAAGGACCGCAGAAAGGGTACTGTCATCGGCAAAAAGTATGAATTTGAATAATGATATCATTGATAAAAATTAGAAATAGGAGAGGCCCAAGGACAGATCCTTGTGGAACTCCATGGCTAATTGTCTGTGGGTCTGATTTTGCGTCGTCAATGACAACGTATTGTTTCCGATTTGCTAAGTATGATCTGAACCTTGATCTGAACCAATCATGGGCAGCCCCTCGAATGCCATAACAATGTAGTTTCGAGAGTAATACGTTATGGTCCACACAATCGAATGCTTTTCGAAAGTCAAGAAATACGGAGAAAACAAGCTTTCCTTCATCTATGCATACAAGCTTTCCTTTAATACAGCTTGTGTCGTAGATTTCTTAGAACGAAAACCGTATTGTTTGTCGTAGAGGAAAGATTTTTGTTCAAAATACGAATACACTTTTTTATACACAATTTTCTCGAATATTTTGCTAATAATTGGTAGTACAGAGATAGGTCTATAATGGTTAATGCAGTTTTTATCACCATTTTTAAAAATTGGGGTGACTCTCGCAATTTTGAAAAAGTTGGGGAAGATACCTTGAGAAAGGGATTGGTTGATAATATAAGATATGCACGGTGCTATTATATCAGCTATAGCCTTAAGAACTTTAGCCGAAATTTTTTTTCAGTCCACTTGATTTATTTTTCAAGTTGTTTATGCACGTAATTACATCGGAGGGATTAGTTGGCGTGAAAAAGAAAGAGTTAGGTTCACGGACATGGTCCATGTATTGCAAGTGGTCTGTGGGTTCACTGAAGACACCATCGGCTATATTTTTTCCTATGTTTACAAAAAAGTTGTTAAACACAGTTGCAATATTTTTTTTCTCGTGGTATTTTACATTTTCGTGAACGACGGACCCAATTGTTTTCGTAGTATTATTATTCGGTTTATAGCATGAATTAAGCAGGCGCCAAGTTTTTTAATATCAGTTTTGTATTCAGTAAATTTGCGCGTGAAGTAGTCTCGTTTTCAGGTTCGTATTTGATTTGTCACATGATTCCTGAATCTGTTATACGTTACTTTAGATATTCGCCCTTCGTATAGTAAGGCTAGGTACGCTTGACGTTTCTTTATATTGATCACGATATCTTCAGTAATCCAGGGCTTTTGTCTATTTTTCGGCGTAATTGTGCGGGTGTTAGGATTGGCGGGTATGCTAGTTATCAACTTCCAATCCCAATCTTTCTTTTGGCTCGATAGTGTTTTCAAAACGTGAGAGAAGGTTAATAAGGCATGGGAAAACTCAGCTCTTTCTTTATTGGAGGAACGCCAGGCGGACTGGCGGTGAGCTTGATTGGAAGACTTGACTAGGTGGAGGCACTCCGTGCCGGCGGGGTCCGGTGAGTGATGGTGAGTTCCGGAGGTACGTGAGAGTGTTTGGGGAAGGTAAGGCCAGGCAAGGTAAGGCCAGTTAAGGTAAGGCCTGGTAAGGTAAGGCCAGTTAAGGTAAGGCCTGGTAAGGTAAGGCCAGTTAAGATAAGGCCTGGTAAGGTAAGGCCAGTTAAGATAAGGCCTGGTAAGGTAAGGCCTGGTAAGGTAAGGCCAGTTAAGGTAAGGTAAGGCCAGGCAAGGTAAAGCCAGGTAAGTTAAGGTCTGGTAAGGTAAGCCCAGTTAAGGTAAGGTAGGGCCAGGCAAGGTAAAGCCAGGTAAGTTAAGGCCTGGTAAGGTAAGGCCTGTTAAGTTAAGGCCAGTTAAGGTAAGGCCTGTTAAGGTAAGGCCAGTTAAGGTAGCACATGTCTTGTTCGGCCGAGGGTATAGCCAAACATGAACATGTTCCTCGATAAGTATCTGATTAATCAGGAGAGAGGGTAATAATGCACTCGGAACTCAGCTTTTCTTTGTGGTTTATTTGAAGGAGCCGGAAAGGACCGCCGAGTCTTGAGCAACTGAAGAACTTGGCTGAAGAGGGTTTGCAGTCCGGGCAGGCGGAAGGCTCCTGGAGAAGTGCTGGAGTCGACAGTGTGTTTGTTGTTTAAAAATGATTTAAGAGCCCAGTTTATAAGACTTTGAGAAACCCGTGACGTGGGAGTGTCAATTTAATTGAGTTGATGCCAGGCAGGGCGGCTCAAGTTGGGGCAAATTGAGATGAGTTAAGTAGCGTTAAGGCCCAAACAAGCGAGACAAAATGAGGCCCAAGGCCAGGTAAATCCTGGTAAGTTACGGCCAGTTAAGATCGGGCCAGTTCAGATGAGGCCAGTTAAGGTCGGGCCAGTTTAGATGAGGCCAGTTAAGGTCGGGCCAGTTTAGATGAGGCCGGTTGAGGTAAGGCCCAAAACTAATCCAACAAAGGCAATCCCACTAAAGGCCCAGGGGAGCTGGTGTGTTGGCGTTGGTGATGACGATGAGGTCTGCAAAAAGACGAACGCTGGATGAACAGTCCAAGGAGACATCAAGGAAAATTCTAGTGCTGACAGTCCCCAACATCGTACATGATAAACGCCCACACGCAACTCCGAGAAATCCTATAGATTCGACACGAGCTAACCTTAAGGATCCTCAACTTTTGGACAAGCTCAAGGAGGTAGGACAGGTTCTTTTTGTAACTGGCAAGCTTTTTCGCTAATGCCTTTGGCTTTAATATCAGAGCATGAGGTGTAAGACTTTCCGGTGATGACAATCGTTATTCATTACCGAAACTACATGCAAGTAGACACGAGATCTACGGAATATCATGAAAACATCAAGAGACTGCGACTTTTGCAAGAATCTGCAGGACAGCACTATAGGAGGTTAAATTGGTGGAGTTTTGGAGAAACACGTGATTTCATAACACAAGATTCATGAAACAGCGAAAAGACATAACACGGCTAAAATTGCGTAAAAATGAGAATTGACGCTTGTTCAGTGCTCTAGAAACATCCCTATCTCCGTACAAGAATTAACAGAGAAAAGGAATCCTACTTTCATTGCTCAATAATACTAAAAACATTGACAAGTATTATTGATAAAAATTAAGAAATAATATCTACATTGAGAAAAGAAATACTACGTTTTGCTTGCACAGAAAGGCAATCTTTGCAAGACGAAACATGAAAATTAGTGCGACGATTACCCGGCGGTTTACGCGTCGCTAGTCGCAACGAACCACCGGCATACATCGTACGCATTCACGAAGGCAGATGCTAGTAAGTGCTTTAAATTTTGTTGATAATATTTATATTGAAATAAGTGCGATTAGACGCAAGATTTAAGGAGTATGCAATCTATGATATAACTAGAAACTTTAGCAGGCATATGCATGAATAATCTGCGTACTCTATTACTTCGTACGAATTATTAAAAAAGGCATTTCCACTTATTACACGTCACACATTTAAGAAAAACTACTACTAGTATGTTTGTAAAAATCTTAAACCAAAATGCGTAAGGTACGATTCTTGAATCGCAGAATCACTACACGCGACGGCAGTCTGTGCGTCGCCATCTTGACAACAAGGGACCGGCACAAAGACGCCAGCAGCTCTGTCGTGCTCTCTCACTAGTATTTTATGATCGAATTTCAATCTCATATAATCGCTGCAAAAGGTATGACTTTCCGTAAGGGAAAGAACGTAGTTGAGTATTTAATATAAATTACTGACACACGAAATGCACATGACGTAAAAATTCACGCTAAGTCATGTTGAGGAATCCTTTGAATGAAAACATGCTACATCACAATTCCTACGCATAATTACGCATCCAAATACCAACACTGTCACTCTTTATACTCACTGAACACGAAGAAAGGAACACGATAATTTTCTAACACAGATTTACTCACGAGAATTTGCTGTAACACCGCTAGAGTAAGACGCCAATGTGAGAATGCGCTTTTGAAAAGAGACGCGCCTTGCGCAGTATTGCCACCAGGGGGCTCCTCTCTCCAAAAATGTCGAGTGTTATTTTATTGTCTCATGCATTTACACAAAAACTTCAATGATTACGAATTAGAAGTAGAAAATAATGAATAATAAATTAGAGTAAGAATTTTAATGCTAATAATTATTTTATTTAAGTACGAATGGGAAAATTTATAATTCCTACGCTCTGTAGCGAATGCTACATTACCCCCCAAGGCGCAGACCGAAAGGTCCACCCGCTGCAATCATTTGTAGCGGGAAGGAGTTTTGACAACGCGACCGTGCCGGGTTTGGCGGTCAGAAAATCTTACTGCGCGGGGAAGTTTCACCAAACGGGTCTGCAAATTTAGGTCGGCAAGAGTTCTAGGAACACGAGTTACTGCAGCGGGCTCGTCTGGTCTATCCAGACTTGTCGCTGTTTCAGTAAGAGGGCTAGAATTAGAATCTACGATAGGCTTAGGGATAGGGTTTGAATGTACAGGCACATAGAAAGGATTACACTCAAGTTGACTAGGCAACAATGCAGCCAACTGAGGAAGCTGAGATGGTAGATATGATCGAGTCTCAGTGGGAAGGGAAATCTGCGGAGAGAATGATGAGTTATAAGTTACACTATGATCGGAAGTGTACGCGACTTTTAATCGATCAATGCTCACAGGGTCGTGTGAACCAGATCTTTCAAGGATAAAATATTTGGGCGTCCGTTTTAGTACCTTGAAAGGGCCATCATAAGGACGTGTGAGAGTCGGTTTAATACTATCATTACGGACGTACACATGTGTGCAGTCTTGCAAAGCAGGATCCAGTTTGTCCTTAGTCTGAGGCATTCGTGGAGCCACATACTTGATCTGACGCATGCAATCTTTTAGACAGGTTACATAGGCGGAACGGTCAGCAGCTGAAAATTCTGGTAAAGGTTTTGGGTCAACAATGTCGCCGGGGAGACGAAGCGTCTTCCCGTAAAGCATCTCTGCTGCTGTGCATTGCTGATCTTGCCGGAAGAGATTCCTAACACTGAGCAATTCTACTGGAAGTCTGTCAACCCAATCGTGACTGCAATTAAGGCAGCGCAGTGCAGTCTTAAGGTCTCTGTGGACTCTCTCAATAGGTCCATTCGACTGCGGATGATAAGCGGTAGTGCTGGTGTTAGAACAACCTAAGACGGTGCTAAGCTCACTCCAAAATTTGGAGGTAAATTGTGATCCTCGGTCATGTGTGACACTTAAGGGAACACCAAATCTGGAGATCCAGTTGGACATGAAAGCGCGCGCTACAGTCTCAGTTTGGGTATCAGGAAGAGGGACAGCCTCAACCCAACGTGTAAACCTATCTATGATGGTCAACAAATAAGAATGACCGCGCGACAAAGGCGAAGGACCCAGCAAATCTAGGTGGACCGCGTCGAACTTGTGACCTGTGAATGCACAACTCTGCAGCGCTGCACGATTGTGTTTCACCACTTTACTACTCTGACATGCATGGCAATTTTGCACAATTTGCTTGACCTCCTTACGCATCGCTGGCCAGACGAAACGATCGGAAATCAAACGCAATGTACGGTTAATACCAGGATGAGAGAGGGAATGATAGTGGAGAATAGCTACTCTGCGGAGAGTCGCAGGAAGATACAAACGAGAAAGTCGCTCAGCATCACGGTACACGCCGTCAACCAAGGTTAATTTCAGAGAGGAAGTGTTAGAAGGTTTGAGAAAGTCCTGAAGTTCAGGATCCTCCTTCTGAGTCTTGGAAATATTACCGAAAGTGATTTCACCACTGGTTTGGACAGTATTGATGCGGGATAAGCAATCAGCGACAGTATTGTCGAGACCTTTGATGAAACGGATGTCAGTGGTAAACTGACTTATGAAGGATAGATGTCGAGCTTCTCTAGGGGAATGTCTTTCAGAAGGCATCTTAATCGCTGAGGTCAAAGGTTTGTGGTCTGTGTAGATCACGAACTCCCTTGCCTCTAGAGCATAGCGAAAATGTCTCACGGACAAGTAGATAGCAAGAAGTTCCCTACCGAACGCGCTATAAGTACGCTCAGTGGGCGACAGCTTTTTGGAAAAGAAGGCAAGAGGAGAGATATTAGTACCTACTTGTTGTTGCAGAACAGCACCTACAGCAGTACTGGAGGCGTCCACTACTAGACTAAAATCAGCATTTGCAATAGGGTAGGATAGCTCAGTCGCAGTAGCTAACTTATGCTTTATTTCATCAAAAGCTTTACGCGCTTCTTCCGTCCATTTTACCTCAATAGATTTGCCTTTTCGTTTCGGTTCGAACAAGTCAGACAAGGGGGCTAAAGTTTGAGCACAGTTGCGTATGAAGCGATGATAGAAGTTAACAGAACCTAGGAACCTTCTTAGTTCCTTCTGGGTCTGTGGAAGAGGAAAGTTTTTGATCACTTCTACTTTGGAAGGCAAAGGTTTTAGACCTAGGCTAGAAATTTCGTGACCTAGATAAATCAGTGATGGCTTTCCGAGCTCACATTTTTCAGGATTTACGAGGAGTCCATTGTCGGACAGTCTTTGAAAAACGACCCTAAGGTGGTCTTTGTGCAACTCCGGGGTTGTGGATGCCACTAGGATGTCGTCTAGATAGACATAGGCGAAAGTGAGATCAGAGAAAATTTCGGCCATGTGGCGTTGGAACGTTTGAGGAGCGTTCCTTAAGCCATATGGCATCTTGAGGAATTCAAAGAGACCAAACGGAGTGATTACCGCGGTCTTAGCGATAGCACTCTCATCAAGTGGAATTTGATGGAAGGCGCTCTTGAGGTCAATTTTTGAGAAAATTTGTGCTCCTTCTAAATTTGCACTGAAATCGTGCAGATAAGGAATAGGGTAGCGATCAGGTAAAGTAACGGCATTCAACCTGCGGAAATCCCCGCACGGTCTGAATTCACCGTTAGCCTTGGGTACTAGCAAAAGAGGGTTAGCCCAAGGACTTTTGGAACTGCGGATGATGCCACATTCTTGCATGCGCGCAAATTCTTTCTTGGCTAACGCCAATCGATCAGGCGGTAGTCGCCTTGCACTGGAGTAGACCGGCGGACCTTGCGTCTCTATGAAGTGCTTTGTGCATGTCTGCATGTTATTAGAAGCTAAGTTAGGGTTTGTAAATGCAGGATAATTTTTAAGTACCTGCTCGAACATGCACTCCTCCTTGAAGGCTATGGAGAATGAATGCAAGACATTAGCTCTAGTTATGCTACAAGCGGGAATTGAGATCTGTGTCTCCTCGTCCCTAATTCTACGGTTTTTAACATCTTCAAGTATGCCAAACTTGGCTAGAAAATCGGCACCTATTATGGGCTCTTGTACGTCAGCTATCAATAATAATAATAATAATAATAATAATAATAATGAAGCTATGAAGGTAAGAAGGTAAATGTGAATTTTCTCCTCAATCCCAGACTGCACTCTAATACTCTTTCACCGTAACAAGGAATTGGCGTGCCGTTTGCGGCGCGTAATGTCGCCAACAATGGGTTGTTTTTGTCTTTCACCGTGGCTGGGATAATTGACACACTGGAGCCAGTGTCTATTAAAAATCGGTATTTGGTGACGGGATCGAGAATCTGTAGTAGGCGAGTAGTCTGGGAATGAGGCAACGCAGTACTCGCTACTATGCGTCGCTGTTGGCGTTTCCCGAGGTCATTTCGGTATAACGAGGGCAAAAGCGGGACCCGCACTTTCGTGCTTGGTCACCATACTTTGTGTAGTACCAGCATAAATTACTACTGGCATCACGAGAGCGCGACCGAAAGCGGCGGTCTTGATTTGACCTATCATAGGATCTACCTCTATCAAAACGTTGAGGAGAAGGAAAAGGATGATCGTTGGAGGGATAGTCATAAGGATAGTCGTAGGCATTTTGGTGGCTTTGGAATCTCCCTGGGCCTTGCTGAATGTGAGCTACACTCTGACCTAACTGGCAATTCTGGAGAGCTTGCTTTATCTCAGCGATGTCTTGCTGCATCCTATCTATTGTTGCTGAGGACTGGTTTTGAGCAGTATTTGAGGGACTAAAATTTGCAGTTTCTGGGTTTAAAGCAGCTACCTGCGGCGCTTGTGACACGTTTAGATTTCGCATCACTGTCTCAGTGGACTCTGCAAGCTTCTCTAAAGATTGATCAGTGCCTGCTAGCGATAGGAATGGACGCACATTGTGAGGAAGCTTAGTCATATATACTTCTTTCAGAAATCCCTCAGCTACGGCAACACCCGCAGCGAGTTTTCGCAACTCTTTAACCAACGAAGTGGGAGAGAAAGAGACAGAGACAGATGGAATTGCTGAGGCGTCTACAAGGCTTCTAAATTTGTCCGCATCGGACATCTGCAACTTCTGCAATATCTTTCTTTTCAAGGTGCCGTACGGATCAATATCGGGAGGGTTTTCTAGCAATTGATTCGAGTCGTTTAACAATTTTGTGGGAGCTGCGGACACGAGGGCATAAAACTTGTCAGTTTCATCCCTTATTTTATGATACCTAAACATAGCCTCCACCTGGTTGAACCAGGTGTGAGCGTCCCCTGGATGAAAGGAGGAAGACTAAGGGGTTTTGTGGGGGCTCGATCTTCATTATCTGATTCAGTCATGCTAGCAACTTCCCTTCTACGAAAGCAAAATTAACTATGCTTGCTCGGAGTTCGTATTCAACGCCTAATAAATTTTTGATATTAAAGGTGTCAAGTTTTGCGTTATTACCTTACCTAATCAATCATTCAAATAAAGTTGAAACTGAAGGAAGAGAATAGAAAATTGGAAACGAAAATTTATGCGGTATGCGGCAATTAGCGTAGGCACAAAAACAGGTGAGAAAAGTTATTTTCCTACCTACTCACTCAATCAATAACGTTGAAAAACGGAGAGAAAGAGAGAATGGAAACGAGAATTTTTACGGCAATCAGAATAAGCGTAAAGCGCGGAAATAGGAGAAAAATATTTTTCCTACCTAC
Source organism: Morinoia aosen (assembly GCA_030386875.1). NCBI lineage: Eukaryota > Metazoa > Arthropoda > Malacostraca > Amphipoda > Talitridae > Morinoia > Morinoia aosen. Next base: position 15,331,080 of record CM059559.1, on the reverse strand, counting down.
TGAGGCACATGAAACAAACAAGGACAGGATAGCGCTGAAAAAAAACTTTGTTAGAGCTGCTCAGAGAACATTAACACGGTTAAACCTATAGAAATTCTCAAAGACTACGACATGGGAATTTTATCACTACAATGATATGCCAAAATTAACCCCTCTCACAATCTCTCAAACACTTATCGAGCTGAATAGTTTTTAAGTTTTTTAAGAAAGGTTTGGAGTTTTAAAACTCTGTTTTTTTTACCAGTGTTATTTATCTTTGGGGTTGCCAGTGTTATTTTTACTGGGGGTCACCAGTGTCTTGTTCGGCCGTGGGTATAGCCAAACATGAACATGTTCCTCGATAAGTATCTGATTAATCAGGAGAGAGGGTAATAATGCACTCGGAACTCAGCTTTTCTTTGTGGTTTATTTGAAGGAGCCGGAAAGGACCGCCGAGTCTTGAGCAACTGAAGAACTTGGCTGAAGAGGGTTTGCAGTCCGGGCAGGCGGAAGGCTCCTGGAGAAGTGCTGGAGTCGACAGTGTGTTTGTTGTTTAAAAATGATTTAAGAGCCCAGTTTATAAGACTTTGAGAAACCCGTGACGCGGGAGTGTCAATTTAATTGAGTTGATGCCAGGCAGGGCGGCTCAAGTTGGGGCAAATTGAGATGAGTTAAGTAGCGTTAAGGCCCAAACAAGCGAGACAAAATGAGGCCCAAGGCCAGGTAAATCCTGTTAAGTTACGGCCAGTTAAGATCGGGCCAGTTCAGATGAGGCCAGTTAAGGTCGGGCCAGTTTAGATGAGGCCAGTTAAGGTCGGGCCAGTTTAGATGAGGCCGGTTGAGGTAAAGCCCAAAACTAATCCAACAAAGGCAATCCCACTAAAGGCCCAGGGGAGCTGGTGTGTTGGCGTTGTTGATGACGATGAGGTCTGCAAAAAGACGAACGCTGAATGAACAGTCCAAGGAGACATCAAGGAAAATTCTAGTGCTGACAGTCCCCAACATCGTACATGATAAACGCCCACACGCAACTCCGAGAAATCCTATAGATTCGACACGAGCTAACCTTAAGGATCCTCAACTTTTGGACAAGCTCAAGGAGGTAGGACAGGTTCTTTTTGTAACTGGCAAGCTTGTTCGCTAATGCCTTTGGCTTTAATATCAGAGCATGAGGTGTAAGACTTTCCGGTAATGACAATCGTTATTCATTACCGAAACTACATGCAAGTAGACACGAGATCTACGGAATATCATGAAAACATCAAGAGACTGCGACTTTTGCAAGAATCTGCAGGACAGCACTATAGGAGGTTAAATTGGTGGAGTTTTGGAGAAACACGTGATTTCATAACACAAGATTCATGAAACAGCGAAAAGACATAACACGGCTAAAATTGCGTAAAAATGAGAATTAACGCTTGTTCAGTGCTCTAGAAACATCCCTATCTCCGTACAAGAATTAACAGAGAAAAGGAATCCTACTTTCATTGCTCAATAATACTAAAAACATTGACAAGTATTATTGATAAAAATTAAGAAATAATATCTACATTGAGAAAAGAAATACTACGTTTTGCTTGCACAGAAAGGCAATCTTTGCAAGACGAAACATGAAAATTAGTGCGACGATTACCCGGCGGTTTACGCGTCGCTAGTCGCAACGAACCACCGGCATACATCGTACGCATTCACGAAGGCAGATGCTAGTAAGTGCTTTAAATTTTGTTGATAATATTTATATTGAAATAAGTGCGATTAGACGCAAGATTTAAGGAGTATGCAATCTATGATATAACTAGAAACTTTAGCAGGCATATGCATGAATAATCTGCGTACTCTATTACTTCGTACGAATTATTAAAAAAAGGCATTTCCACTTATTACACGTCACACATTTAAGAAAAACTACTACTAGTATGTTTGTAAAAAATCTTAAACCAAAATGCGTAAGGTACGATTCTTGAATCGCAGAATCACTACACGCGACGGCAGTCTGTGCGTCGCCATCTTGACAACAAGGGACCGGCACAAAGACGCCAGCAGCTCTGTCGTGCTCTCTCACTAGTATTTTATGATCGAATTTCAATCTCATATAATCGCTGCAAAAGGTATGACTTTCCGTAAGGGAAAGAACGTAGTTGAGTATTTAATATAAATTACTGACACACGAAATGCACATGACGTAAAAATTCACGCTAAGTCATGTTGAGGAATCCTCTGAATGAAAACATGCTACATCACAATTCCTACGCATAATTACGCATCCAAATACCAACACTGTCACTCTTTATACTCACTGAACACGAAGAAAGGAACACGATAATTTTCTAACACAGATTTACTCACGAGAATTTGCTGTAACACCGCTAGAGTAAGACGCCAATGTGAGAATGCGCTTTTGAAAAGAGACGCGCCTTGCGCAGTATTGCCACCAGGGGGTTCCTCTCTCGAAAAATGTCGAGTGTTATTTTATTGTCTCATGCATTTACACAAAAACTTCAATGATTACGAATTAGAAGTAGAAAATAATGAATAATAAATTAGAGTAAGAATTTTAATGCTAATAATTATTTTATTTAAGTACGAATGGGAAAATTTATAATTCCTACGCTCTGTAGCGAATGCTACACACAACATAAAAAAGAAGAAAGGAAGGTCCAGGGAATAATGTTTGTGTGGCGTTGGCGACGTCGTTGAGGTCCTGCAAGAATCGAAGCGCTGGATGAGAAGTTCCAGGAGATACATCAAGGAAAATACCACCACTGAATTCCCTACACCGTAAATGATAATATTTCCATATCGAAAACAAAGAGACGTCCTACAGACTCAACAACGAGCTAATTTAAGTTCTCTCTTTGTCAAACTCAAGAATAATGAAGGCATCTACGGATGTTTTATTTCCAATCAAGCCTGATACATATCACCTTGTACATTGGATTTTCAAATGCCTTATAACTAACGCGAGGACGCCATTACGCTTTCCCCCGGTCAAGACCGGTACCCATTTCAGACACCTGGGTAGAGTGGGGTATTGTGCTTGGAATTTTTCTCCTATACCCAACAGAGAAAATCGCCACTGCCAGCGCCGAGATTCGATCCCCGGTCTCCCGAACGGCGGCAGAACCCTCGATCTAGCACATGGCTAAGAAATGGGAATAGATATTTTTAGAGGCTCGTAAAAGAAAAAGAAAAAAGAACTCTTTTACAATTGCATAAAATTCTAAGAATTTTTCTTGGTTAATGAAACTAATTTGATTCATGTTAAAAAGAACTAGATTGATTTAATATGCAGTTAATGAAATATGCTGAAAGGTGAAGGCTAAAAAATCTGTATGAAAATATGGCTTATTTTCCGAAAGAAAAAATAATAAAAGGGATTTCTTCACTTCTTTACACGTAAAACACACTGAAGAAAAAAACACTGCCAGTATGTGATAATAATTGAAGAGTTAATCCACCTAAATATAGTGCAATTTAAATCACAGAATAATAACATGAGAGCAGTTTATGCGGCGCCATTTTGGAAACCCCCAAAGGCGCGGGACGCTACCATGCGCGTTCACGATGTAAACCGTGCGCGTTCACGATATATACCGTGCGCGTTCACGATGTATGTTATGCACGAATTTTCGATATCATGAATAGCAACTGCAAGAAGAGAACATGATTTGAAAGTTGATAATGAATTCTTGATACACACAAATGCACATGACATGCAATATTCCCGCTATGTCATGTTGAGATAACACTCGAAATCAGGCATGCTATTTTTAAGTACTCTACCTCTATTCTATGTTTATCTATAACTCATGACACTGACAAAAATCCTTAACTTACACACAATGCACATTATACAATGACACCATACTTTACCAGATCTTTTCTCTATTTAACCTTATTTCTTCCACTTACATGGACGGAGACAACCACAAGCTACGAAAGCTGAGCGAGAGTGACGCCTAGGAAACCAAGCGTCCTGCGCGGTTGTTGCCAAATTCAGAGGCTCAAACACGAAAATGTCAATCCTGACTTTTAATTTTATGCTTTTTGCACAAAAACTTTAAGGATTACTTATTATAAGTAGAAAATAATTAATAGTAATTTAGAGTAAGATTTTTAATGCTAATAATTATTTTATTTAAGTGCGAATAAGAAAGTTTATAATTTTACGCTTTTGTAGCTGATGCTACACGGGTGACAGTAGAGCTCACTGTAACCGTAAGAAATTATTTGGGGAAAAATCAGCTTATAAGTTTTTGCCTTCAAAACGTTCTGCCCAATCAAAAACCGAACAGAAACAATAATGTCTTAGTCAACTATCGTTCATCTCACTTAGGGCAGAAGGCTCTGTCCATATCAGGCGCCTTACTGTGGAACAAACTTCCCCTGAGTATTAAAGTCCCTCAAAGACCGAGAGAATTTAAAGCCTAAATAACTCGTCATCTTGTGTCTCAATAATAATCCTTAATTACAGAACATACTGAATGAGTACTGACGAATCTCATTTACCTGGTATCTCCATTGCTGAACAATCTCCCTCGCTCATTATTTTATAATTCAAGACATCACACAACAGTTTTGAAGTATGCGTAGGTATTATGATTTGACCGCCTATACGTTGTCATTTGCAAACATGCTTACTTGTATATGTGTGTACGTATATAGGTGTATGTGCGCATATGGGTGTGTATATGTGCACGTACAACTGTGTGCACTAGAGTAGATCAACCAGTCGAAGGTGCATTTTATGTCATTCCTCTCCGTTTCTGTGCAAGCATCAAACTAGACCGACATGGTACCTATGTGTGTGTGTTGATCAATTGCAGACATTCTGCACCATATTAAAAAAAATAATGTGTTTTTTTCTAATATGAAATTGTAAAGCATCCATGTAAAAAAAATAAATTCGTTGTGTGATCATCCATTTATACTGCAGTAATATACTTATTCGGCTTATAGTTATATGCTTATAATAATGTGATACCTATGTTTGTTTATCAACTGCCGACAATTTGCGCCATATTTCAAAGATAATGTGATTTTTTTTTCTAATATGAAACCTTTAAAGGACATTAATGTTTTCTTTCTTATTCACGTCCCACAATCGTTTTCATGTTTCCGACTCAAGTGGACTGTTTTGTGCCACTATTTTTAGTACGAAATTTTATAAAATTCATGCTATAATAAAAGATAGTTTCTCCGTTTCCCTCGATTGGAATTCTGGTTTATACGAACTAGTTTACGCTGATATTTGCGCACATGCTTACTTGTGTATATGTGTACGTGTCCACGCTATGCGTATGACACTCTGTAGAATGCGTATGTATTGCCTCGATGCATAGAAATGCATTTGTGTTTGCTTACGAGTTTGGTGTATGTGCGTGGGTATATGTGTGCATGTGTATGTGTATATATTTACATGTATACGTGCACATATGTGTATACTAGACTGACAACTAGCATTTTACCAGAGATAATGGTCTTTTTTCTGTGCACTCTCAACTTGTAACATTACCTAACTCGTCATCTCTTTAGTATTGTGAAGCATTCATGTAAAAACTATACTTTTGTTGTGCGATCATCCATTTATATTTAAATAAAATGCTTGTTAACTAATGACCGTTATGTTAAAATTGTTGAATCAGTAATACAAAACTTATAATCTTCTTGGTCCTCATGCTTATATGTATATATGTATTTGTGTGTGTGTGTATGTGTGTGTGTGTGAGTGTGTGTATGGATATGCACACACATGCATACGTATATGTACATATGTGTGCATATGGATATATATTTATATATATTTTTTTTTCATGCTTCCTTAAAACGACACTTGTGAATATTGACCGAAACAAGCGATTTCATATATTATTTCCTGGCGTCAAGAATTGCGAAGTTTTATGTCATGTACATGTAAACTGTCAAAAGTGTTTTCACCCCACAATGAAAATGCATCGTCCATGAAATTGTGTTATCTCTTATAATTATCATTACATGTATTATCAAATGTAGATTAAGCTAGATTAGGAGTTCATTGCCCTCAATCATTTCTTTTCGACTAGTGACACGAGTTTTTCAATACTCGTGTGTGTGTATCATCTAAGTATATTAATTTTAAGATATTTAAAAACCAATGGTTTTAATATTGTACAATCTCTATTGGAAATAAACTGTTTTTCTTTTTCTTTCTTTTCTTAACATTTATTTTTCAATGATGGGACATGTGGTAAAATTTCTAAATGAAAAAATCATCGTATTTGTTCATTATATACTCTGAATTTTACGCTAGAGTAGAAAACATGGTTTAAAAAATGGGTAAAAAAATTCGTTAAAATAGAGAGCCTTAGCTAGGTGGTCATGAATTAACGAATAATTTTGAGAAAAATCTAACCTAATAATACACGTTGTGTGTTTATTTATATATTTGTTTGGTGTCCGCTTCTTAAGAAACATAGAATGTGTGAGTTTGAGGTATCATGGATACCGAATTCCTCAGTGTAACATTGGAAGATCGTGTCTACATTCATCGATATGTTAGAAATTTTATCAGGATAGGTTAGTATAGGATAGGTTAGGATAGCATAGGTTAAATAACGTTGACGGAATTTTTCACGAGTCCATCTAGCTTAACGGTGACATTGTCCTTGGAATTTCCACGGGTCATGCTGCTACCTAATAAAACCATTGCCCTTGGTTTATTTGTTTAGTGTCTGTTACTTCCATTTCTCTGTCACGTTCATAAGGATAGTTATAATGACCGTATCTGTGATACGAGTTTCACCAGTGCACAAGTATAAGAACATTTTTTATCACGGAGACTGTTAGGATGGATGGTATTTGTTTGTCATCTACGTCTTGAAAATTTGTTCATGAAAGGTATTGAATCCCGTCATTTTTGGCGGGCCGTGCACACTAGTTTCTTATAATCATCAATTTATTTAATCAACCTGATACTCCTCAAAATGAATGCAGCAAAATAAGCGAGTATTTATGATTTTTGGCAAAATTATTGAACAACGTACTGTCTTCCCTAGGAAGTTTCGCCATCAACTCGCAGTCTCGCCATCAACTAGCGAGTTGATGGAGAGAAGGTTGAGGGAGTGAGGAGCTTGAAGAGGGAGTGAGGGAGACAGGTTCCTATGCGTGCGTACACACATCCCTTCCATGAGATGAGGTAAATTTTATGCCCCACCGCAAATTTACAAGATTTCTTACATAAATTAAGCAGGCGCAAAAGAGTTCACCGGAGTCGAAAACTAGAGAAGCAGTGTTGCCGAGTGCTAACAGAAATATTGCACAATACGAATGAAGAAATTTGTTAAAATAACTGCCTAAAGCATGCTATCATTATATACAACGGCCGTCAGAAACAAGAAATTGATATTTAATGCTGACGAAACGTTATACGTCCCAAATAAGAAGACAATAGTTTTTTTCTGAGAAAGTTGAAACGTAAAATATATTACAGTGGTAAGACGATTGAATCCAATTGTTATCTCGAAATGGCACTCCTGTAGCATATCGCTACAAAGCGTAAGAATTATGAATTTTCCCATTCGCACTTAAATAAAATTAATCATTAGCATTAAAAATCTTACTATAATTTATTATTAATTATTTTCTACTTCTAATTCGTAATCATTGAAGTTTTTGTGTAAATACATGAGAGATCAAATAATCAATCGACATTTCGAGTTTAAAGCAGCCCGATACGGCAACATCGAAGAGCGTCACTTGAACTGACTCACTCTTGCTTGTGGCTTTAGCGTGCGAACATCATCTCGACCTCAACGTCATCACACACACCACTTACAACATTCTTCCTGGGCTGCTGTTGGGACTCGCTACTTGGGTTGGACTTGGCTATGTTCTGGGCCTTTAGCCTTATATATTCTCTAATTACGAGCCTTAATTCAACTGTCTAAAAATTACGGGCACAATTGAATTCGCCTCTCATTTGCTGAATTCCGCGTGCCTGGATCTTAATTACGATTCAAACGAAGAATCATCATAGCCATCAGGCTCGGCATCTGTGATCAAACTCACCTGCTCCAAAATTAAGCAGGCTTTGCCCACATAAAGAGCAACGCACCGATTGTTGTGCTTATTTAAAAATTGCCCTCAGTAAATTGAATATTCTGAACACTATACACTTAAAACCTCGTCCACCGGCCGGAGCGACTGCCTCAGGACTGCGAAGTATCTTTCAGTCAAGATCTGCAGGATCAAGTCTCGGCGATCCGCAGGATCAAGTCTCGGCGATCCTCCCGGCTCCTTCAAATAAAACCATACACAAAAGCTGAGTCCAAAGTGCCTTATTATCCCTCTCATAATTTTTCCCAGATGCTTGTCGAGGTTTTGTAAGGACTGGCTATACCCCCTCGGCCAGATCCTAACACTGGTGACCCCAAAGATAAAAATCACTGGTGAAGCCCCCAGTTAAAATAACCCCAAAACTTTCTTTAAAACTTGAAAACTATTCAACTCGATAAGTGTTTGAGAAGTTGTGAGAGAGGTTAATTTTGGTATATCATTGTAGTAATAAATTTCCCATGTCGTAGTTTTTGGGAATTTCTTGGATTTACTGTGTTAATGGTGATTCTCTGAGCAGCTCTAACAAAAAATTTTTTTTCAGCGCTATACTGTCCTTTTGTCTTACGTGCCTCAGTAGGTAGGGAAAATATTTTTTTTCCTATTTCCGTGCTTACGTTTATTCTGACGACCGTAAAAATTCGCGTTTCCATCCTCTCTTTCCCTCCGTTTCTTCAACGTTATTGATCGATTGAGTAGGTAGAAAAATAATTTTTATCACCTGCATTATTTTTGTGCCTACGCTAATTGCCGCATACCGCATAAAAATTTTTTTCTCGTTTCCAATTTCATATTTCCTTCCTTCTGTTTCAACTTTATCTGAATGATTGAGTAGGTAAAGAATTAACGCAAACTCTTGCCACTTAATTCCAAGTCATAGGCATTGATATCTTAATTGTGCATCCCAAAAGAGATCGCTAGCATGACTGAATCAGATAATGAACTAAATGCAGCTGCTGAAAATTTTAGCCCCGCAAATACTCAGAATCAATCCTCAGCCACAATAGATAAGATGCAGCAAGACATCGCCGAGATAAAGCAAGCTTTACAGAATTGCAATTTAGGTCAGAGTGTGGCTCACATTCAGCAAGGCCCAGGGAGATTCCAAAGCCACCAAAATGCCTACGACTATCCTTATGACTATCCTTCAAACTATCATCCTTTTCCTCCCTCTCAACGTTTTGATAGAGGTAGATCTTATGATAGGTCAAATCAAGACCGTCGCTTTCGGTCGCGCTCTCGTGATGCTAGTAGCAATTTATGCTGGTACCACATGAAATTTGGTGACCAAGCTCGCAAATGTGCCTCTAGATACTGTCCGCGTTATACCGAAATGACTTCGGGAAACGCGAACAGCGACGCATAGTAGCGAGTACTGCGTTGCCTCATTCCCAGACCACTCGCCTTTTGAACATTATCGATCCCACTACCAAGTATCGATTTTCAATAGACACTGGCTCCAGTGTGTCAATTATCCCAGCCACGGTGAAGGACAAAAACAACCCATTGTTGGCGACATTACGCGCCGCAAACGGCACGCCAATTCCTTGTTACGGTGAAAGAGTATTAGAGTGCAGTCTGGGATTGAGGCGAAACTTTCTCTTCACCTTCCTCATAGCGGAAGTCCAAGAGCCTATCATTGGCGCGGATTTCTTAGCGAAGTTCGGCATACTTGTAGATGTTAAAAACCGTAGAATTAGGGACGAGGAGACACAGATCTCAATTCCCGCTTGTGGCATAACTAGAGCTAATGTCTTGCATTCCTTCTCAATCGCTTTCAAACAGGAGTGCATGTTTGAGCAATTACTAAAAGATTTTCCTGCATTGACAAATTCTAACTTAGTTTCTACAAAAATGCAGACCAGCATAAAGCACTTCATAGAGACGACGGGACCGCCGGTTTACTCCCGTGCTAGGCGATTGCCGCCTGACCGATTGGCGTTAGCCAAGAAAGAATTTGCGCGCATGCTCGAAAATGGCATTATCCGCAGTTCCAAAAGTCCTTGGGCCAGCCCTTTTTTGCTAGTACCCAAGGCTAACGGTGAATTCAGACCGTGCGGGGATTTCCGCAGGTTGAATGCCGTTACTCTACCTGATCGCTACCCTATTCCTTACCTTCATGATTTCAGTGCAAATTTAGAGGGAGCACAAATTTTCTCAAAAATTGACTTGCAGCACGCTTTCCATCAAATTCCACTTGAGGAAAGCGCAATTGAGAAGACCGCGGTAATCACTCCGTTTGGTCTCTTTGAGTTCCTCAAGATGCCATATGGCTTGAGGAACGCTCCTCAAACGTTCCAAAGGCACATGGCTGAAATTTTCTCTGATCTCACTTTCGCCTATGTCTATCTAGACGACATCCTAGTGGCATCCACAACCCCGGAGTTGCACAAAGACCACCTTAGGGTCGTTTTTCAAAGATTGTCCGACAATGGACTCCTCGTGAACCCTGCAAAATGTGAGCTCGGAAAGCCATCACTGATTTACTTAGGTCATGAAATCTCTAGCCAAGGTCTAAAACCGTTGCCTTCCAAAGTAGAAGTGATCAAAAACTTTCCTCTTCCACAGACCCAGAAGGAACTAAGAAGGTTCCTAGGTTCTGTTAACTTCTATCATCGTTTCATACGCAACTGTGCTCAAACTTTAGCGCCCTTGTCTGACCTCCTCGAACCGAAACGAAAAGGAAAATCTATTGAGGTAAAATGGAAAGAAGAAGCGCGCAAAGCTTTAGAGGAAATAAAACACAAGTTAGCTTCCGCGACGGAATTATCCTACCCTATTGCTAATGCTGATTTTAGTCTAGTAGTGGACGCTTCCAGTACTGCTGTAGGTGCTGTTTTGCAACAACAAGTAGGGACTAACATCTCTCCTCTTGCTTTCTTTTCCAAAAAGCTGTCGCCCACTGAGCGTGCTTATAGCGCGTTCGGTAGGGAACTTCTTGCTATCTACTTGTCTGTGAGACACTTTCGCTATGCTCTAGAGGCAAGGGAGTTTGTGATCTACACAGATCACAAACCTCTGACCTCAGCGATCAGGATGCCCTCTGAAAGACATTCCCCAAGAGAAGCTCGACATTTGTCGTTCATAAGCCAGTTTACCACTGACATCCGTTTCATAAAAGGGTTGGACAATACTGTCGCTGATTGTCTATCACGCATAAATACTGTCCAAACCAGTGGTGAAATCACTTTCGGCAACATTGAAAGCGCGCAGAAGGAGGATCCTGAACTTCAGGACCTTCTCAAACCTTCTAACACTTCCTCTCTGAAATTAAGCTTGGTTGACGGCGTGTACCGTGATGCCGAGCGACTTTCTCGTTTGTATCTTCCCGCGACTCTCCGCAGAGTAGCTATTCTCCACTATCATTCCTTCTCTCACCCTGGTATTAACCGTACATTGCGTTTGATTTCTGATCGTTACGTCTGGCCAGCGATGCGTAAGGAGGTCAAGCAAAGTGTGCAAAATTGCCATGCGTGTCAGAGTAGTAAAGTGGTGAAACACAATCGTGCGGCGCTGCAGAGTGTTGCATTCACAGGTCACAAGTTCGACTCTGTACACCTAGATTTGGTGGGCCCTTTGCCTTTATCGCGCGGTTATTCTTATTTGGTGACCATCATCGATAGGTTCACACGTTGGGTTGAGGCTGTCTCTCTTCCTGATACCCAAACCGAGACTGTAGCGCGCGCTTTCATGTCCAACTGGATCTCCAGATTTGGTGTTCCCTTACGCGTCACACATGACCGGGGATCACAATTTACCTCCAAATTCTGGAGTGAGCTTAGCACTGCCTTAGGGTGTGGAAACGTAAACACTACCGCTTATCATCCACAGTCAAATGGACTTATTGAGAGAGTCCACAGAGATTTAAAGTCGGCATTACGTTGCCTGAACTGCAGCAATGATTGGACTGACAGACTTCCAGTAGTATTGTTGAGCATCCGCAATTTGTACAGACAAGATCAGCAGTGCACAGCAGCAGAGATGCTCTATGGTCAGACACTTCGTCTCCCCGGCGACATTGTTGACCCAAAACCTTTGCCTGAATTTTCACCCGCTGACCGTTCCGCATATGTAACCTGCCTAAAAGATTGCATGCGCCAGATCAAGTATGTGGCTCCGCGAATGCCTCAGACTGAGGACAAACTGGATCCTGCCTTGCGAGACTGCACACATGTGTATGTCCAAAACGAGGCCATCAAACCTACACTCACGCGCCCTTATGATGGCCCATTCAAAATAATCAAACGCACGCCCAAGTATTTTGTCCTGGAAAGATCGGGTTCACACGACCCCGTGAGCATTGATCGATTAAAGGTCGCGTACACTTCCGATCATAGTGTAACTGCTAAACCATCATTCTCTCCACAGAATTCTCCTTCCACTGAGACTCGATCATATCTACCATCTCAGCTTCCTCAGTTGGCTGCATTATTGCCTAGTCAACTTGAGTGTAATCCTTTCTATGTGCCTGTACATTCAAACCCTACCTCTAACCCTGTCGTAGATTCTAATTCTAGCCCTCTTACTGAAACAGCGACAAGTCTGGATAGACCAGACGAGCCCGCTGCAGTAACTCGTGTTCCTAGAACTCTTGCCGATCTAAATTTGCAGACCCGTTTGGTGAAACTTCCCCGCTCAGTAACATTTTCCACCTGCCGAACCCGGCAGGGTCGCGTAGTTAGACCTCCTTCCCGCTACAAATGATTGCAGCGGGTGGACCTTTCGGTCTGCGCCTTGGGGGGTAATGTAGCATATCGCTACAAAGCGTAAGAATTATGAATTTTCCCATTCGCACTTAAATAAAATTAATCATTAGCATTAAAAATCTTATTATAATTTATTATTAATTATTTTCTACTTCTAATTCGTAATCATTGAAGTTTTTGTGTAAATACATGAGAGATCAAATAATCAATCGACATTTCGAGTTTAAAGCAGCCCGATACGGCTACATCGAAGAGCGTCACTTGAACTGACTCACTCTTGCTTGTGGCTTTAGCGTGCGAACATCATCTCGACCTCAACGTCATCACACACACCACTTACAACATTCTTCCTGGGCCGCTGTTGGGACTCGCTACTTGGGTTGGACTTGGCTATGTTCTGGGCCTTTAGCCTTATATATTCTCTAATTACGAGCCTTAATTCAACTGTCTAAAAATTACGGGCACAATTGAATTCGCCTCTCATTTGCTGAATTCCGCGTGCCTGGATCTTAATTACGATTCAAACGAAGAATCATCATAGCCATCAGGCTCGGCATCTGTGATCAAACTCACCTGCTCCAAAATTTAGCAGGCTTTGCCCACATAAAGAGCAACGCACCGATTGTTGTGCTTATTTAAAAATTGCCCTCAGTAAATTGAATATTCTGAACACTATACACTTAAAACCTCGTCCACCGGCCGGAGCGACTGCCTCAGGACTGCGAAGTATCTTTCAGTCAAGATCTGCAGGATCAAGTCTCGGCGATCCGCAGGATCAAGTCTCGGCGATCCTCCCGGCTCCTTCAAATAAAACCATACACAAAAGCTGAGTCCAAAGTGCCTTATTATCCCTCTCATAATTTTTCCCAGATGCTTGTCGAGGTTTTGTAAGGACTGGCTATACCCCCTCGGCCAGATCCAAACACTCCGGTCCTGCCTTGGTAAAAAATATCTGCCAAAAGTCCTACGCAAAAGAATTGCCATGTGATACATCGTTCTATGTAAGAAATTATTAAATATTTTACCATTTGGAATATTTATGATGCAAACCTAGTTGGGCCTAAACCTTCGATATTTGAAGACTAAAGACCAGATGTAGACCCAAATATCATTTTGGGGCGCAGACTATAGTGCTCGAAACACAAGTGGAAACACTTCTCAATACCCAGCTTCTATTCCTTAATATTGCAATTCTAAAACTCAAATTAGTGTTGATTTAAAGCCCAGAAAATTTCCTGTGCGTCTTTTCAAACACAACTAAACCTAGTATTTTTTGAAAACGACCTGGAGATGATGGGCTAAGTAAATTTTTTTGAAAAATTCGAAGTTAGGGTAGGGTATATTAAATTAGATTGAACCCACAACTAGTTTTTTGAACGTAAAATTTCAGCCAATTTTAAACTTTTAAGAACAATAGTATTGAGTATCATAGATAGGGTAACAATGTCTATTCTTCGAAGAATGGACTCAATACGAGAAAGTATGAGGAGAGCTTCGCTTACTGTCCCCTAGGAACAACGAAATACATGTATGCTATATGAACTCACAGTAAAAATATTTGTTTTTCTAATGCAACCTTACTTGAGTTGCTAGGCACAATAGTTCAGAAACTTGCTGGGTTGCGATGAATAATTCTATAAGTTTTTTTAGATGCCGACTCAAAACGGCACTCAAATCCCAGGAGCTGGACTGAATATACAAAAAATATTTAGAATAAATTATCTTTTTTAGATTGAAAAGGGGATATAATAACAATTTTGATACATATTAACTACTTTTAGGCTACCTTTTACAATTTTTTTATTACAATTTCCCAATGATCAAACCTTTTAAAAGAACTTAATGTTTGGTATTATTAAAACTTTCTAACATTGTTTAAACTTAATTTTTATGCAATTTATAATTTATTAAGCCTAATAAAAATGTTCATGTATTTATTCAAGGTAAAATAGTTTATTTAATGATCAAGTGTGGGAATGAACTCATTTTTCATTTCCCAGATAAATTTGCCGCTTTTGCCGTTCTCACTCCCAGAGTCCCAGAGACCCAGACACATGACAACCATTACACAAGTTACAGTGTGCCGCATTGCACGTGTCGGTATTTCAAAATGGCTAAAAAGAATAGATTAAAACCTATGGAAAGTGATTCTTATAATGAAGAAGACGATTTAGATTTTAGTGATCCAGAAGGATTTAAAGATGATATAGCAGATGAAGGTAAAGTAATATCCATGTTTAAATTGTTCGATGACGTGATTCTTAGTCGAATTTGTCGCTGAATTACTGAGAAATGTTTATTTGTTTGAAATGTTTTGGGCATTTACATCAATTGATTTGATTTGTTTTAATGTAAAAGTTTAGATAATTTTTTAGAAAGCTGGAAGTGTTAATGAAATGCTTTGCTTATCACTCTTGACTGAAAGTTGGAGAGGATATCGCCAAGCCCTTCATTTTGTAAATGTCTCACGTGGTGAAAGTAGTAAAAAATAGTACTAATTTCAAAATAGCTAAACAGCATTAAAATGGTGATGATCTTAGCTAGCTTTTAATTTCAGAATTTATTACTTTTTAAATTTTTTATACTGTCTTGTTTAATTATAGTGCTTTATTATAGGGATATTTTTATTATTCTGTGTTTGGGAATCATCTCAAGCCCTATTGTCATTTAAATTATTCATTTTCATTATATGCCGTTTATTCGTAATATGCCGATGGTTTATAAAATTTGATATACTTATGTTTACAAAAGTTGGTAGGAAATGTATTTGCATTGTTTGTACATGACACTATGGAAAGACAATAATGTAGTGAAGCTCAACATTTTCTGCTGCTTATTTTTGGTAAATGTGAAGAACACAGTCATCGATTTTCCAATTTTTACTGCATAAACATAGTTAATTAGATTGAAATAAACCATTTTTCTTCTATGCAGTTTCAGGGGCAAATGAGGGTCAATGTTACTTTTAATCTGATCACAGAAAATAATAAGGTAAATCAGAAGGATATGTCAGTTATTGATTTTCCACTTTTTGGTGTCTCAACCTAATTAACACGTTGACGCTCGACGACGTCCATAGCCGTCATGCCAGTTTTGTCCAAATGCACACCCCCACCATTCTTAATTTATAGTCGGAAAAGATACCCGATATTTTGTTAGTTTATATATTTAATTAACTAGTCTATTGACAGTAAAAAATGGATTGATGTCTATAGATGTCTTGGTGCTTTTGGTACCCGCCGTGGCACAAACTACTCACGACGTATTTTCCCGTCAAGCAAAAATGAAGTGCATTATATCATATAAACTTTCTTTATTCAGTTTAAAATTATAGCACAACATTAAATCAAGAATGCAAGGGCAATTACAAGAAAATGATACATTTTTTACTGTTTGGATTTAATTTGAAACAGAAATAAAAAATATTTTGATAATTCCTTTGTCTAGTTCCTTGACAATGTTGATGCAAATCAAAAATAATTGACTACAAAAGTGATGAAAAATAAATTCATCTACTGAATGAAAAACTACTGTATCACCTAAAACAAGAAAAACTACAGGTGCATAACTTGAGGTCTAGCCGTATGCATGCTTGCTTAGGTACTCTAATGCCCATGGTAAAGAGCAAACATGGTACTGGACATAAAGGTGGTGTACCTTCACAATCTTTACATCTGTATCGTGTCTCTCTCCTCTTCTTTTCTTGTGTGCACACTCTGCAACGTAGATATTGAGGAACATTTCCTTTCAATGAAGGAATGTTTTCCAAACAGTGAAATTTATCAATTCTTTTATATTCCGAGGGTGTCTTCAATGAAGGAATGTTTTCCAAACAGTGAAATTTATCAATTCTTTTATATTCCGAGGGTGTGTTTGAAGGAACAGATGTTTTTGTTGGCTGTTCCACTTCGAGATCCACAGATGCCAGTGCTCCTATGAGAGCATCTGGTAAATCTGAAGGATATGTCAGTTATCAATTTTCCATTTTTTGGTGCCTGAACTAAATTATTTGAATCAAAATAAACAAGTTTTCTTTTATGCACTTTCCGTCTCAAATGAGTATTTTACAATTTATGGCGGTAAGTTTGGTTTCGTCTTTGATGACGAATGCGCTCGAATAAGCAGCTACTCATCAATTTTCGAATTTTTGTTGCTTGAATCATGGTAATAACATCGAAATAAACAACTTTTCTTCTATACACTTTTTTGTCAAATGAGTATTTAACAAGGTATAGCGGTAGGTTTGGTTTCGTCTTTGATGACGATCGCGCTGGAAGCGAGTGTGCATTGCAGTGTTGCTGTCCGACGGGCTCCTTAAATTACTTGCCGCTTCAAACACTGGAGTTGCGGTAAGTCATTTACCGCTATAACTAATAAAATACTCATTTGAGATGGAAAGTTAATAGAAGAAAACTTGTTTATTTTGATCTAAATAACTATGCTAAGGCATCGAAATTTACAAAATCAATAACTGACATATCCTTCAGATTTACCGAGCATCTCTGAACTTTAGAATTCGCAGATTTTTTGTTTAGACACCTTCTTGAAGAGCACGTAAGAATTCATTACAGCAATATCAAGGAGATGGAAGAAAACCTTTTTGTACCATTTTATGGTTTTCCTTGGAGTACTGCAGTAAGAGAGTAGTTGGTCTGAACGATTGACTCCACCTATGTTTGCGTTGTAATCTTGAACACAAATGGGCTGCAGTTTACTACGTCTAAGATTTGAGGTGCAATTCACCATTCTGTGATGGTGCTTGGTGCAAAGCATAAGAATTTCTCCCTTGTCTTTCCATTTTGACACATAAACGGGTTCTCTTCTCATCCCGCAGGACCGGGTTTCTTTAGTTTCCTTTGAGTGATGCTCTTGGGATTGTCTCTTCTATTTGTCCTGAGAGTTCCAATAGTATGAGTTTTCCTGTTATGCAGTAACTCAGAAATAGAGGAAGTCCAGAACAGAGAGTTATGGAAACAGGGGAAATCCAAAACACTCATACACCCCCTCAAAATCGGTACAAATGGTGCATCTTTCTGGCAACCCTATGTAGAAACATACATTCGCATTGACGTCTCCTCACCCCTCAGGGGGATACAACTATTGTATCTATGGGAATTGGCGCTCCCAGGGGGACTATGTGAGGGCCTGAGCTAAAGGTTAGGTAGGCTTCCTTTTTGTTGTAATAAAATAGGTTTTTGTTTTGTTACGGACCATCTTTTTTCGGTTCACTGCTGTCCTGTTTTTCAGCACCTACTACTTTCTTCTTCAACTTTTTCTTGTTTCATGAACTTCTTTCCTAGCTTACTGTTTCTGTGCACCTTGTGAATAGATTCCGCGTTTGCTTAGCTCCATACTAAATGGTGCCTTCCTCTTTCCTCTCTTGGCACATTTTTGTCATGGTTAAGGGAAGCTAAAACTTTCTTATATAATAATAATGACGTCTCCTCAAGTCCTGGGGTTATTGTGCCAGGTCTAGTTTTGACGTCTATAGACGTCTGTGCTAATTGGACTAAACTGGAAAACTGAGAGGCAAGCGTCAAAGTGTTAATTGAATCAAAATAAACAGGTTTTCTTCTATGCACTTTCCATCTGAAATGAGTATTTATGAGTTATAGCGGAAGGTTTAGTTTTGTCTCTGATAATGAATGCACTCGAATAAACAGCTACTCATTGATTTTCAAATTTTTGTTGCTTGAATCATGGTAATATCAAAATAAACAACTTTTCCTTTATTCACTTTTTTCGTCAAATGAGTATTTAACTAGGTATAGCGGTAGGTTTGGTTTCGTCTTTGATGACGATCGCACTGGAAGCGAGTGTGCATTGCAGTGTTGCTGTCCGACATGTTCCCTGAATTACTTGTCGCTTCAAACACTGGAGTTGCGGTAAGTCATTTATCGCTATAACTAATAAAATACTCATTTCAGCCGGAAAGTGCATAGAAGAACACTTGTTCATTTCGATTAATTAACTATGCTTAGGCATCGAAATTTACAAAATCGATAACTGTCATATCCTTCAGATTTACCTCATTAAACTTTGAAGCTGGCTTTCGCGCGCTAAAGGAAGCACGTGCGCCAAGCAGAGTTTAAATTAATAACGGAAGCTAACACCCTATTACAAAAGTAAACAGGTTAGGTTGAGAGGGGGATCCACAGTTCTTCTAGTAAAAATTATAAATAAAGGTTCAAATCCACCCATTAGGGTGACGTTAACATTGTGTTGACATCAGCTCCAAGTTGGCGGTTACCCGGTACGGTTGCAGCCATCTTGGAGCTGTTGTAGACACAACTGCGGACGTAATCCTAATGGATGTGTTTGAACCTTTATTTATAATTTTCTCTAGAAGAACTGTGGCTACCCCTCACGACCCAACCTGTTTACGTTTGTAAAAGGGTGTTAGCTTCTGTTATCAACTGAATTATGCTTGGCGCGCTTGCTTCCGTTGGTACGCAGAAGCCAACTTAAAATTTTATTAATTTGAAAATTATGCATCAGCTAGCGCAGTGTCATTCATATAAAACGTTCATGAATGCGTTCCTTTAGTGATTCTTTGAAATAGAATTATTATTATCCCTTTTTCAACTTTTTTCAACTGAAACTTTTTTGTATTGTGAAAATTGAAAATTTTGATAGAAGAAAATGTGTTCAGCATTCAAATTTACATATTTGTATGCATTCTCATTAACCTAGTTGCAATAGAAATGTTGAAAGGGAAATTTGAAAAATTAGGTAAATGATGGGAGATTTAGGATAGTAGAACCCCTTAACCTAACTATACCAACACTGATGGTTTCCCCCCATAGTACTGCGTGTGTTCCAGCAATGCAGGTATGACGCAGCCGACTATCCTATGTTTTTCTTACCTGAACATAATTCATGTTATGTCTCAAAAATTATGCATCAGCGAGCAAAATGTCATTTGTTAAACTTTCTTAAATGTGCTCCTTTTGTGATTCTTGGGAACTAAATTGCTAAATTCTGTGAGTGCATTAAAGTAAAATTTGACCAAAAAGTTTATAGAAACAGTAAATGGTTATTGTTACCTGCACAGTGTTTAGGACAGAATATACTGTAGTCTTTTCATTGGAAAATAAAAGCATTATGGGCAATTTCAGGCCAGAAAAACAAGTCAGAGATAAGCTTTAAAGAAGTTCCTTTAACACCATATTACTGCTTTTACCTTGCCACCACTATCTGGCTGCTTCCATGCATAGTAAAGCAGGCTATGAGATAGTTAATCCTGATTTTTGTTGGATTGCAAAAGTATTTAAAGGATATTTTGTGTTGTATTGAAATATGATACATTGCATGGACTGTTTTTTTCTAATAAGAATTTGACGGTAAAATCAAGTTAAAGAATACAAATACTTTGCCACCCTTTCTAGTGACCTATAATTAGGCATTAGGAATCAATCGTAATGCTTCAATTTTGATGCATGGCTTATCCAATTGAATTGGCAGAAGGAGTCTTGGAAGAGCTAATGGAGGATGATTTTCTTTTTATGCCTATGTTTAAGGAGATACTCTCGTTCAATTTTTGAGGATCAAGTGCGCAAAGAGAACAATTATGTAACCTATGCTATGGTTATTATTTATGGTATGCTATAGTTATTTGGTGACACATTTGACTTATTCAATCCAGGAGTTTTTGCTGCTCAGGGAAGTTTGAGAGGAAAGGCCACAATATCTTTTTAAAAAAAATTACCTCATGCTGTACCAGAAATTTTTTTCACCAAAGCCAGTTGATGCATAACTTCTCAAGATATTCGAATGTTAAATAAATTTAAAAATTTAGTATGCCAATTAAAAGCTCATGTAGAATATTTTCCTTTTATAGATTTTTGGTAGTTTAATATCAGGAGAGTACTATTGTTTGAAATGACATTTTTCAATTTCATTTAGTATAAATCTAATCAGATAAGAAGTTACATTGAAAGCAAAATGCTTATTTAGCCAAAGTTTGACATTTATCCAAAGAGTTTATGCTCAAAGACTTCTCTGAGAATCAAGAACTCACGGACAAGTGAATGCGGTCTCCCAGAAATGATGGCAGTAGACATTTAAATAGCTTGACATGGCAGGTAAAAGTTTTAATTGGTGTGAAAATATCAAATACAGTAGACCCACAGGTTATGGTATCCCAATGTGTTTTTACATTACAAAGTGAAATACGAAATATTTTTGTCCCCTTGTTACGGCTTTTCCCCGCCTCATGACATCATCGACAATTTCTCTGGTGTGGCCAACAAATTCCAAAATTCAAATTTCACCATGCGCATACGTCACTAAGATGCTGGTCTGCTATTGGTCGGTGTCACCAAGATACTGAGTTGTCATTGGCCCGCCATATGACAATTTTGCCTTGCGATCCCAATTCTGTAATGGATTAATGTTGTATGGTAGGGGTCCAATGTATAGCTTTTTGAAAAATCATGCTCAAATTAAGAATATGTAATGACTGATTACTCCATAGCTAAACCTTGTACATACCTCATTAAAATATATTCTTGAGAAGTTGAGACTGTAAATGACTCGTAAAAAATGGACGCTTCAAGCCTTCACTCATCAGCAGCAATACGAATTTGAACAAAAAGTCATCTGTAAAATAAAAAAGAAAACTCAAAAAAAAGTACGACATTACTTATTAACTAGGGTTAAAGGAAATGAGCTAAGATGATTATTTAAAACAGGGTTTGTTTTAAAAATGAACAGAGACTCTAAAATCCGCAATTCTGAACACAACTTAGCCCTGGCTATGACTTTGAAACTATTTTTCTTGACTGCAGTGTTGCATTCAAAAGCATGATTTCGGATGGCTGAGTTTGATGGGCTTGCTAAAATGTTTCCCGTTCGGTGGCTCCTACCTTGATGCTTGGCAATCCTACATCCCAGAGTATGGGTAGTCATGCCCACATACTCATATGCACAAAGTGCGCTTCTATATTTGTATATTAGGGATGCCTGCATCTCAGTAGGAAGTCTATCCTTAAATGTAAAAAAATTATTCAATTTTGTGATTATTGACCCCTCAGGGGGATACAACTATTGTATCTATGGGAATTAGCACTCCCAAGGGGACAATTTGAGGGCCTGAGTTAAAGGTTAGGTAGGCTTTCTTTTTGTTAAAATGACATAGATTTTTGTTTGTTCTGTTATTGACCATCTTTTTTCGGTTCACTTCTGTCCTGTTTTTTTAGCACCAACTACTATCTTCTTCAACTTTGATCTTGTTTCATGAACGTCTTTCTCATCTTACTGTTTTTATGCCCTTTATGCATATGTTCCTTTTACTTCATACTAAATGGGGCCTCCTTCCTTCCTCTCTTTGGATCTCATTTGTTGAGGATAGGGAGGCTTAAACTAATTAATAATCTAATCTAATCTTGTGATAATTGATTAATCAAAATTTTACATTACTGAAATATTTTTGGAGTGGCTCCAGTATTTGTTTTTTCATTAATTGTGACTGAGGTCCAAAGTAAGGGAAACAGAGTTTGTACAGGGTCTGCTGCTTGTTGAAAGTCCGGAATAGTTGCACATTTCTTATTTACATATTACAAATTAATTACACCCTGTATGGACTGGCTGGTTTCTTGAGTCATGGAATTGTACAACATCTTCATATTGAGTTATGGCAATTCACTGAATTAAAAAATTACCTAATTTAAATTTTGTCATGTGGGAGACAATCTGTATTGAACACACAAATTGTAAGGATTATGCATGGTGATGTAGATAGTAAGTTATGTTTACTGACACTGTAATTTCAGGAATGGATGAAACAAGTTTGAAAAAGTTCAAAATTTAAAAAAAAGTGAATAACTAAACATAATCTGAATGTAAATTACTATTCTCTTACCATGAAATACTTCTTGATTGTCAAAGCTATTTCAATGCATTGCTTCTTTTTTAAAAATCAGATTTAATTACTTTTTTAGCAAAAGTTACGAAATAAAGAAATTGCGTTAATTTCTCAAGTGAAGTAGAAAACTAACTCAAGCCAAAATATAATGCAGCTTGGTTGGATTTAAAAAATGTAATTCCTGGCCAATTTGGCTTAGTATGATGTTTTGCAGATTTCATTAAAGTATTCTCTATTTTAAAGTAAAACATGGATTCTGGCAAAGATTACATTGGTGCATCATTATTTATTGCTGGTTAATTAACTCTTGCTCATTTATAGCTTGAAATTTGTGAGAATGTATAATGCTGTATCAACTATCCAATCAACCCATTAGTATTACTGCTTCTTTATGCTTTCTTCATAATTTTTTTATTTTAATGTTAGGATTGATTTTTTTAACTTGTGCACTGCCTGTTACTTGAGGAACGGATAGTTAGGAGATGAATTTAATCTTTTCTTTTTTTACAAATTTTGTAATATTTTCTTTTGAGGGCTCAAGATTTACCTTTTTATGAGATGGATATTTTATCTAGTCCGTGTTCACCATTCTATCCAAAGTAGGGCGTTAAATAATTTTCTTATTATTGACTGCTGAAAGAAAGATGTAGTTTCAGATCAAACAATGCTGGTATAGCTAAATTGTTAATTTATAGAAAACTTTCTTTGTTGAATTAGCGATTATAACAGATAGTACTCGCAAGATAGCATACAAGAATCTAAGCTTCTGCATAACATTACCACCAGTTGGGTGTTGCATTGTACTTGTTATTGATATATAGTAGACTTTTTGAACAAATTGACAAAATTGTAAGTTACATATGCATTTTGATTAAGATTGGTACAAAGTAGATGATTCTTGATCTGTTATGTTCTATGTATAAAGTATTGCTGATTGTACTGTTCTATTTAGCATTGTTAGGAATAAACTATTAATCTGAATAGGTAGGTTCAAAATTTGTCTTTGCATTTGTGAGGCCCCAAGCTAAAGGTTAAGTAGGCCTTCTACATACCATCTTTTTCTGGTGTGCTGCTGTTGTGCTTTTCACCACATAATACTTTCTTCTTCAACTTTATCTTGTTTCATGAACTTCTTTTTCACCATACTGTTTTATGCACCTTGTGCCTAGATTCTGCATTCTCTTAACTTCATACTAACTGGTGCCTTCATCCTTCCTCTCTTTCAATATCTTTGTTGTGGTAAGGGTGGCTAAAACTTTTAATTATCAATAAATTTTTCTTTGCAGATCTGCTTGGTGACCTTTTGCGTCAACGTCCCAAGGAGAGTGACGCGACCGAAAATGTGATCATCATTGACGGTGTGCCACAAGTTGGCCCTGACAGACTCGAGAAACTGAAGAGCCTCATGAGGAAACTCTTCAAGGACTTTGGTGCTGGCATTGTTAATGAATGCTTCCCTGTCAACAATGAGGGCATCACCAAAGGGTGAGATTTGGAATATAATTTTCAAATGTGACAAATTAATTTTATATTGAAGTATCACAATTTTAATGTTTCAGGAAGTATTTATTGCAGATGTAAGTTTTTTATTCCAATTTTGCGAATGTTTCATGTATGTTTCAAAATTTGAATGATAAGTTTTTATTTTCCTTTTTAATGCGTAGGTTTTAATGCGTAGAAATTTAGTCCAGATTTTTGATTTTGCAAGGGGCATGATAATCTTACTTTGAAAAGAACTTCAGTTATAATGAAATGTTTAAAATTAATAATTGTAAATTATGCTACTTGAAGAAGAATTTCAGGACCACTTTCAGCAATCAAATCTCTGATGGTTAATATATTGAACCTCTTGTCAAAATTCTTTAAATTTGAGTAATGATTGACAAAATATTGATTTTATTAGGGTGGTAATAATATATAATACCAATCCTTGGATATTTTAAACAATGGAAAGTGTGTAATAGGCACATTTTTGACACAGGTATTAATATTTCTTCATTGATTATTCCATGCATTGATCATTCTTGAATGGAAACAATGAAAATTGCATCTATTGTAACTGTATTTGTGATTTAACTATATTTTTGCCTATGACAGTGACAGCTGTATGACAGTATCATACAGCTTTGCTCATCATGGACTTTTATTTGTACCCATGATAATTTTGAATAGTTACAGATAGTAAAAATCATATTTGTCTTTAAATACCTAAGTTATTATTGTTCTAGATGTATTCTTTCAATGTTGGTATGCATTTCTGTGACAAGTTCTAATTACAAAAATTTTCTTGGGTTTTGAAAATTTTCATGGTTTTTTCATAGCAATGCTTCATGGTTTACTCCTCTGAACTTGCTCATAGCTGGGATTGCTGTAGTGTTTATGTGGTTGTGCCGACACATAAGGGGGATACAACTATTGCATCAATGGGAATAAGCACTCTCTTGGGGGAAAAAGTGAGGTTCTGAGTGTTAGGTAAGCCTTCTTTTTGTTGAGAAAAAATGTTTTATATTAAGGATCATCTTTTTTTAGTTCATTGATGTCCTGTTTTTCAGCACCTACTAGTTCTTCTATTTTTGTCTTGTTCCATGAACTTCTTGCCTAATTTACTGTTACTATGCACCTTTTGCATAGCTTTTGCATTCCTTTAAGTCTCTACTAAATTGTGCCTTCCTCCCTTCGGAATGCGTTTGTTGCAGTTAGGGGTGCTCAACTAACATAATATAATATAATCTAATCTGTGGTTGTACTAATTACAACTTATTTATTCACCTCAATGTGAAAACTGACAGTAATTTGGGAGCAAGTTTTTAGCTTCAGATTTCATTTGTTTATTGAAATGTAAAATAAAGGGAAAATTGAGCTATTCTCGAAATTCTTAATCCAGTACTCAAATTGATAGGCCCTTGTGTAATGTAACAAGAGTATATAATTTTGGTAGTTTTTGGTTTTATTTACTGGGAAGGATGCATAAGAGTGCATTTCTTTGCTTGAGTTAGTGAGAGGAATTGGCAGTCTCCAGCTGCATAATTATAATTAAATTGTACTGTACATTTTCAGCTTTGTGTTCCTGGAGATGAAAGATCGTGCAAGTGCAGAAGAAGCTGTGAGGCAGCGTAACAACTACAAACTGGACAAGTCTCACACCCTCAGCTGTAACTTGCTGACTGACGTTGACAAGTACACAAATGTTCCAGAGAACTTCGAGACCCCAGCTGCTCAGCCCTACCAGGTTTGTGGTACCTCATTCGTTTTTTTTCTGCAGAAATGGCATTCCTACTCATTTTCTCAGATTTGTTCCCAGCCAGAGAGTTCACTGGTGAGATCTGTGGTGGCAGCCTTACTTAATCAGCACTCATAATAGTTCAACAATAATGTTTTACTTGCGATAATTGCAGGATTTTAAAATATTTGTTTTAGAATTACAAAATTTTAATATTGAGGAAAGCTTTAATAGTAACTATTGGAAATGGCAATGCATTAATATTTCTGTTTTAAAAGTGCAAAGGTATTGGTATAAAATATTAATGTTGGTGGTAATTTTGTCCCTTGTTTAATATAGTGAATGAAAATCGTAAAGTTACCAGTGAAGGTATTATTTCATTAGATTTTTATTTGAATAATCTTTTGCTGTGTATATTGCTAGGTAGAGATGAGCCCTAATTTATGTGTTGTGTGCAGGACATGGGCAACGTGCACTACTATTTGCTCGATGAGAACTGCTTTGACCAGTTCGCTGTTATTTACGAGGCTGGTGCCAAAACTGCCATCTACCTCAACTCAGTGCCTGAGCCCAGTCTCATCGAGGAAAGAAAGGTGAGTTTCGTCTCTCCAGGTATACAGGAAGTTTCACTGTGAAAGGTATACTTGTTTTTTAGCATCGTCCTATCAAGAAAGCTTTGATATCCTCAGTATGACCCCTCAGGGGGATACAATTATTGTATCTATGGGAACTAGCGCTCCCAGGGGGACAATGTGAGGGCCCGAGCTACAGGTTAGGTAGGCTTTCTTTTTGTTAAAATAGAATAGGTTTTGTTGTGTTACGGACCATCTTTTTTCGGTTCACTGCTGTCCTGTTTTTCACCGCCTACTACTTTCTTCTTCAACTTTTTCTTGTTTCATGAACTTCTTTCTTAGCTTTCTGTTTCTGTGCCCTTTCTGCATAGATTCCACGTTCCCTTAGCTCCATACTAAATGGTGCCTTCTTCCTTCCTCTCTTTACATCTCATTTGTTGAGGATAGGGAGGCTTAAACTAACTAATAAACTACAATAAACTATCCTCAGTATGTTTGTAAATATTTGTATTGCCTAGCATTTTTCGAGTTATGTTGCTTGGGATTTGAGCTGTAAGAAAGAAGTTGTTCTCTGAAGTACAGTGCGAGTCGGATGTAATATGGATGTAGCAGGCCATAGGCGTTCTCATTGATTGAAATGTTTGTACTTGATATGCTTTCATTCTTCACGTAAAGTTCCCTCTCTTCAGACACAAAATTAATTTTTCAATTTTTATAATGCAAAATGTTTAATCCCGAAGGTGTAGAGCTTTACTCAAGTTCACATCCTAATTTGAAAACCTACTTTGGAAGCGAGTCCAGTGTATAGACGTTGCTGCGATTAAATTACTCATTTTTCTAGTTTAATTTTCTCTCTTTTTCTGATTTCTTTGGGTATACTTTTCAGGAAATAAATGTAAATTTACTAGGAAAAGTGTTTTAACTTGTGTGTACAGGTATTGCGCAGAACTTCTTGTAGTGTTTAATTAAATTTTTACTGTAGGATAACGCAGTGTTTATTGTAAAGATTTTTGTTTAAAAGAAATAATTGATATTTTTGGTTCAGTATATTTATTTATAGCATTGACTCGAGTTTCGCTCTCTTATTTTTGCTATATTTTATGATAACGTTATGGTTGCTTCAATTAGTTGTGTGCCAAGATATGTTACTTTCACTTAGTGGTAAGACGTTTCTTCCTTTTAGGTTGTCCCTTCTTACAACTCGGTATTTCACCAACTATCTTGCTTGCGCAATTATCTATAGAGACATTACTGTACTTTTAGTTTGTGGAGTTGGCAGTCCCTTCATAGAGAATGTGTTCCTTCAGTGCTGGACGGAGACGATGGTGAGGTGGTCACCCAGGGGTACTTGCTTAGCTACCTTCCATCAAAAGGGCATTGCCTTGTGGGGCCGGCAGGACTTCAAACAAATCCAAAAGTTCCATCATCCTGGTGTACAGTTCATCGACTTCTCGCCTATGGAAAAGTAAGTTAGTTTCATGAGCATGTAGGTGATTTGTTGCTGAATGTGATCTAATTTTGTTCCGTGCTACTTGTGCTAAAATCAATAAGCTGTGCTGGAAATGCCTACTCTTTTCTATTGTGTGAATTATTATTTTGTGAATCTGAGAGAAGCCTAATTTGTGAGTTTAGCTGTTAATCTTATTCGCCATTGTATTATTTTTAATCTTTTAGGAAAGTACAGTTTTATTAGTCTGCTTATTTTCAATCTCATTTGCTTCAATAGAGCTTTCTGTTTACTGAGCAATTGGTTCAAGAAATACAAGACTTCTATGAAGCATTGAGGGCCATTCATATATTGGAACCTCTTCGCAGGGTTTTGTGAAGCACTGTGATTCAATTTTCATTTCATATTGGTGTTTTCTAAACTTCTAAAGATGCTTTATTATTGTGATATCAATTTCTGTGTGCAGGTACATCGTGACATTCTCTCCAACTGTGGAGCAGCGAGGGGAAGAGCCCAAGTCGATTTTCATCTGGGATTTCCGCACGGGCCAGAAGAAGCGATCGTTCAATGCAGAGCGCATGCTGGTTTGGCCAGTGTTCAAATGGTCGCCTGACGACAAGTACTTCGCACGTCTTGGCGAGAACCTCATCAGTGTCTACGAGACACCGGTACTTACACTGTAGACAACTTCAGATTGGTCAACTGAGTGCTCTTTGACATTGCTGATTGTTTAGGGGTTGTGATGTGTCCCTAGTTTTCTATAGTGCTGTTTATAATTCTGTTGTTGAATGCAGACTTTTTTGTTATAGTCAAAATTAAAATTTAGAAATTTACTCAGAAGGTGGTGAATACTAATCATTGACAAAAATGTTTGCTTTAAATTTTCTTAGTGTGGGGTTTACGTCAACCTTTTCAAAACAATTCTAAGACAATCTATAATGAGCAGAAATTTATTTTTCATCTGAAGTATCTTTTAGTTAGAGAGTATAGCTTGCTTCAGTGTTTACTTTTTCAGTAATAGTTTGTAAGTGGAAAATTACAAAATTTTGTATGCAAGTTTGAATAATCTTGTGACGAAATTACAGTTCAATTGTTTTCAGTTACATTCCAGGTAAAGCTTTCATACGATGCTTATGTGTGATGTGTATTACAGTCGTTTGGCTTGCTCGACAAGAAGAGTATCAAGATCAATGGCGTGAAGGACTTCAGCTGGTCTCCTACGAATAACTTCATCGTTTACTGGATTGCTGAGAACAAAGACGTGCCTGCCAAAGTCTCCCTTATGGCGCTTCCTAGCAGAGAAGAGGTACGCGCGCTTGTTTCTGTTTCTTTATTTAACTCAACACTAGGAGTTGTTTTAAACAAAAATGATCCTGGCTGCCTATCATTTAATGTTTTCATGCAGCACGTGTTCTGTTTATATAATTAGTGTTGTCAGTGAGTTTTCAACACATTAAGGTGTCATATTTTGTGTGTCACAAATGCATTATTTGTTATGTAAAATTATTACTGAACAATTATGGCCAGATGTAAAATAAATTGTATTAATGCTGATTTCTTACAATTTTCACTGATGTGCATAATCATGACTGGGACTTATGAATTACCTTTATGTAAAACTGTCCAACAACTCTTTGTTGGCATTAATCATTCAGCGATGAATAAGAGTGACTGTTGTACTTGATTGTATAATATATTTGCAGGTGCGGTCTAAAAACTTGTTCAACGTGGCATCGTGCAAGATGTACTGGCAGAAGAGTGGAGACTTCTTGTGTGTCAAGGTCGAACGCTACACCAAGGCCAAGCGGGAGAAGAACGAAGTCAAGTATACTGGAATTTACAACAGCTTCGAGATTTTCCACATGAGAGAAAAAGGCATCCCCGTTGATAGCATAGAAATAAAAGAAAACATTCTTGTAAGTATCCCTTGTAAATATTCATGTATTTCCCCTCAGGGGGATACATTGTATGTATGGGAATTAGCATTCCCATGGGAAAAATGTGCGAGGGCCCGAGCTGAGAGTTAGGTAGGCCTTCTTTTTGTTGAAATAAAATGCTTTATCTTAAGGACCACTTTTTTTCAGTTAAATGCTGTCCTGCTTTTCAGCACATATTACTTTCTTCTTCACCGTGTATCTTGTTTCATGAACGTCTTTCTCAACTTCTGTTTCTATGTCCTTTGTGCATAGATTTCCCATTCTCTTATCTCCACACTAAATGGTGCCTTCCTCCTAGATAGGGCCTTCCTTCTCGATACACTTTCTTGTAGCGGTTAGGGATAGTTAAACTAACTTATCTAATATTCATGTATTAGTATTGTATGGAAAAATCATCAATATATCAATCTGTTCTTTTTTCATTAAAGCAAGCTTACTGTCAAATGTCGGAGCTGCTTCGTGCGGAACGACGAACTGTAATTTTTTGGAGTTATTGCTTAATGATACTTGCACCTCAATCATTTAGCGTGTTTTTAGCAAAATAAAATTACTAGAGATCAACTGCTTGCAAAACGAACTAAAGCTATTAGTTGAAATTGCTAGTAATAGGAAAACACCGCCAATATGTTAACTTGACGGTTCGATTTGTAGACTATTAGGTAATGAGAATTATTTTTGTGTTATAGAGAAGTTGTACAATAAAATACTCCTTTTTCATGGACTTGTGCTTCTTTTTAAAATGTTTTTTTTTCATGTCTTTCAGTGCTTCGAGTGGGAGCCTGTGGACAACAAGTTTGCCATCATCAGCGGCGAGTCCCCTGCGATCAGCGTAACTTTCTATCAAGTGAACAAGGGCCAGGCTCCTACTGAGCTCAAGAGGCTTGAGAAGCGCGCGTGCAATTCCATCTTCTGGTCACCGCGTGGCCAGTTCCTCGTGCTGGCCGGCCTCGGTCAGATGAGCGGTGCCCTCGAGTTCGTCGACACCAAGGACTTCCAAGTACGTGTGTAACAAGTACCTGTTCGTCTGAGCAAGCTTTGTTTAGTGTTTTTGAGTATACATATAGCTGTACTAGCCGAAGTTTGGTGAGGAATTTTTCCGTGTATGTTCTGACGCAGACAGCTATTGACAAATCGTACGAAATGAATGTATTCGTTTTCGAGTGTTTTCTTGGGAATAGATGGAGTCTGCAGTATACTACGTGCGTGTCTGAAAGAGCACTGCGATATAGTTAAAGGGAATTTTCTTCGACAAGAGTCATAGAAAGATGAGAAATTTCAATAACCATTTTGCCTAACATGGTTACTATTGTACCGTTGACGTTTCATCGTGTTACTCGTGAATAAAAATTTTCTGTCGTAACCACTAGCATTTCTTCCAGGTGATGCAGGTCACTGAGCACTTCATGGTGACAGACATCGAATGGGACCCCACTGGCCGCTATGTTGCCACTGTCGTGTCCTGGTGGGGACACAAGGTCAGTCATGTTATCTAGTACTTGGACCATATTACGCTTGCCGTGTTCTGTTGAAAAACGAGTGCTCTCGAAGTCTCATCGTCTTGCGTTCATATATCGTTTCGATTTGACTCAATTCATCGCCATTCAGTGATGATTTTTAAGTCTTGTTACGTTTAAAATATAAGTCTAGTTATCGGTGTTTAATTATGAATTGATCTTTTAGTTTCTATAAATGCCCATGTTTAACCCTTTAACACCCAAGTAGACTGTACGGTCCTCTTTCAAAAATAACAATAATATTTTGTATTTCTTATTCAATTTGTTCACTAATATGCCTTTTGAACTTCACTGCCGAGTGGCAGTTCCTTCCATATCTTGATAACAGTGACTACCTAATGCCAGTGTCGGTTTAGTGATAGTGGTTGTGATAACGGTAATATGAGTATAAAAATGTGGGCGTTAAAGGGTTAATGGAAGATTGTTGCTTTGATCCATTGAAGATAATACCTGAAGGAATCTTACCTAGGTGGAATCCTTCAATGAAGAGGTTCACCGTGTTCTATCAACTGAGTTGAACATCGTTCAAATGAGAGCCTACTGTGTGCACATTTATGACCTATATATGACAATTCTTCTAAATGATGTCTTGAGAATTGAAAGCTTGCGCCTTATCTGAATTGTAACTGTGCAAGAGTCTAGGGATGAAAAATAAATATCGCAATGTCGTTAATTTTCCTGTAAAAGTTTTCATGTTTTGTCTCCTCGTACTAACCGTCTCTACAATCTGCTCAGGTGGACAACGCCTACTGGCTGTGGTCTTTCCAAGGAAAGTGTTTGCGCAAGCAATCCCTTGATCAACTGTGTCAGTTCATCTTCAGACCGCGACCACCTTCGCCTCTCACTCCTCAGGACTTCAAGGTTAATATTTCTCCTTAACATTTTTCTGTTGGCGCTAGATGCATTCGTTTTGATTAGTGTTCATTTTCTAAGTTCAGAAAGTGTCTTGCACAGTAGCACTTGGAATGTGATAGTATTTTGTCTGAAAAATGAATTGTGGTGAGCTTCATCTTCAATGGGAATCAACAAGGTTTGGCGAGATAGTGAAGATTGTGAGCGTAGTTTCAGTTGGGGGTGATTCGTTAGCGACTTAGTAAAACTAGTATTAGATACATATTTTAAGTCAATACGCTCACGTTTATGCTTAATATCCTTGCGTAAAAAATTAAGCAAAGGAGCAGAATTAAATGAGGGGAATATATGTATGGGGGTAATGTAGTTACTGTATGGATTGAGAAAGGCTAACAAATTGAAAAAAGGCCCGTCTCCAAATTCTTCATGATGCCGCAATTATTTGTTGCCGCATTACTTTCGAGCGGTTCGATGCACTTTACTTTTGAGTCGGGATGGACAGTCAAGTGTCCCAGGTAGAAGGAGTTTAATTGATTAATATTCGTACGATTTTTAACCCTGATCTGAACTCATAGCCAACGATAAACCTAAACCCTACGGCCTGCCATGTAGGTCGTAATACTTCAAAGCGGTATGACTTTAATATCGATATAACTATATCTCCAACAGGACATCAAGAGGAACATGAAGAAGTATACTGCCACCTTCGAGATCCAGGATAAAATG
Organism: Morinoia aosen; assembly: GCA_030386875.1. Lineage (NCBI taxonomy): Eukaryota > Metazoa > Arthropoda > Malacostraca > Amphipoda > Talitridae > Morinoia > Morinoia aosen. The sequence goes on along the minus strand of CM059559.1, from coordinate 15,298,171 downwards.
CGCAGTAGCAAGGCCAACAAGGAGATCATCGAGAAACGTCAAAAGCTGATCAAGATGTTCAACGAATACAGGCAGCAGACGAAAGAGCGTCTCAACTCAGAGAAGCAGGAACGCATCAAGCTACGGGGTGAGTACACTCCTCTCGTTTGCCGACTCTGTAACTTATTCAATAAATATATATTTCAGTGCAGGCTTTATCAGGTTCATGGTGATAAACTTGTATTCATTGACAGTATGTTGATAATGGTGGTTTGTTAATGGTATGTTAATATCGCTCTGAATGATGTCGTCCAAACTGGCAAAATAAACCCCTTTTCAGGTAAAGACACTGATCCTGGGGCAAACACCGACGAAATGATGGAGGAAGTCATCGAGTTTTTGGTGAAGAAAGAAACCGTTTCTGCGTAAGCCGCCTAGCTATCAAGTCATCACATTGTGCAGTTGGCTGCTTTCAGTGTGAGCGTGGCCTGAGAGATCATCAGTGGTAGAGTTTTGACCGTTGCCTCTAATAGTTTTTTTCAAGGGGAGTTTGATTGACATCAGCGCAGAAAACTTCGCTGTGAATTACGCTCCTCGAGGTCACGTTAAATATTTGTGTAACGCGGCCGATTTGACAAGTAGGTATATTTTTTTCGATCATGGCGTTATGGAGCGATTGGACAATTTTATTTTTTCGTGCTACTCATTACACAGGTACGCACCATGTGCCTTTTAGAGAAATTTCAGTCATGTAATAAGCACACAATTCGAAGCCTTATTTTGGGGCAAGCAATATACCTTCTACCACTGATTAATTCAATTATTATTATCCTTTCGTAACGTGTGTAATTTGATTTCGGTACAGGTACATAAAGCGTATCTATCGCCATGGCAATGAAAGTCAGGAGAAATAAATATGAAAACTATATTAAAAATTTTTCTTGTACACAGCAATATTATCAATCATATTAATCGATTTCGATTCACTTTGAATAGAACCAATAGTATGGCATTAATTAAAATGGTACATAACAAGGAAGTTGAGAAACAAATTTGGCAAGAGGTCCTAGCTGCGGGAGCCCAGCACAGAATGCGGCCACCCCACGCTGCCCCAAACAAGCACACTGCGTTGAGGCATGTTGCTGGGATGGGGGGAGTGCCTCTGGCGCAAGGCAAGGGGAAGGAAGAGGCAGCCCTGTCGCAGGAACGCTTAATTGCGCTAGACTTGGTAAATGGAGAGTCCATGCAGTTGTTTACCGGTAAAAATTTTCACCTTACAATTACTACTTACAATAAGTCTAAGGATAGTGAAGGAACAGGTCTTTTTAACGAAGGACTGCAAGAAGGTAAGCTGGTAAATTATCGAATAGAGCTTTTTCAATCAGTGTTACTCAGGAACACTATGATACACTTAACATTCAACTGACGCACGTTTTATTAGATGTAGGAATTGTACAGTATACACTAGCTTTCTCCTAAATTTGAAAGATAGCCTTAGGTTCATTCGCCTGTAGGTGGAACGCTTCCCAATTCTTCCACAGATATACATTCAACGTTTCTCACGCCTCAGCATTGCGTAAAGTCAGCCTTGATTCAGCGCACAAAGCTCCACCGTTCATAATAAAGTAATTTGCCTGCAAAAGGTCATGTAGGATTTGCACCTACATATAAACTTAAAAGTATGCACACTTCACGTGGGTTATATAGATCAACCAAATTAATGCTTACATTGGCAACACTTCAGTAAGCGTGCAACTGGTATCCGTATATCAATCTTAAATAAATGCAAAACATGTAAAAATCATTTTTCTCAATCAAGTTTGACATCCTTAAAAAGTTACTCAGAAAAATTTCAACTTTCGCTATCATAAACGCATTCAGTAATATAAGGTCAGAATAATTAGACTGCCTATGAGTGTCATAAGTCCTCACTTTTGACGTGTGTGATCACAGCTTGAAAGTTCGTGCTAAAAATTGCATAAAATACGAATAAACAAAAAAGGGAGGAAGCCAAGTGAACACGCAACAATGAGCTGTATGTAGCAGCATACAAATGAGCTGCTGTGCACCCGGCATCACTTAACTAACTTCCTTGCGAACTAGATAGCAACGTACCTATTTCAAGTAAAGAGATAAATTGTCGAAATGTGGAAGAGCTTTCTTCTAGGTTTACACAATGTACAAAAAGGGATGACAGTTGACTCGTAAGCCTAATCAGAAAACCATTATTTAAAAGTTGAAACTGGATGCGAAGTGAATGAGATGATGAAGAACTTCAGGATAGATATTGACTATTATATGCAACGTACTTGACAATGGAAAAGGAAGCCTTTCGTTTAACCTAATGTACATGGCTGTTTGGAACGAATTTGTTAAATTTCCCTGGCAAATTCTCGTGACCTTTTATGACCATAATTACGAGGTCTACAACTCTCGTGAATATGGTTCTGAAAGCGCAGAAGAGTGCAAAAGTTTATCTACAGTGCAGTGGCAGGCTTTAGGCGTCCGCTAGCAGCCAGCGACCACCCACAAAAACAACGGCACACCCGCCGATCTGGCGCGCGTAGCAGTGACACGCAGGCCAGGCCAGTGATTCTCTAGCTGCTTCAGTGCGCCCTGGTCCTTATACAAGGCTCCATGAAACATTTAAAAACTACGACTATAAAAAAGATGTCAAGTGAAAACATCATGCAATCGTCTCGAGAATTCGCGCAATAGGCACACAATGCTTCAATAATTCGTCATCCTCTCCTCACACACGTATGTTTTTAACTAAGAATAAACACGAATGACCATAGAAAGATGGTACTCATTTTTGCACAACTTGACTAACTGAACAATTCACAATGATGGAAAATGCTTACGGAATCAAGGATTAGGCATAATTCCCCTAATTCCATCCTAATATTCACGAGTAAACACAACCAAATCGAAGTGCACTTTTAAAATTCCACACAAATTACAGGATGGGGGCCCACTACAATAGCACGACGAGTAGCAAATAGCTTTAACCCTACCCTTAATTTTTCAAAGTACCCACATGAAAGCTAAGCCCGCGAGTTCGATTCACGCCTCATAGTACAGCTAGAGAAACACTGGCCCACACCCCCACCTGTCGGGACCCTCACTCGCAGCGCTGGAGACGCGGCAGCAATTCCTAGAGCATGACGCAGCGTCTCCGTCTCTGCGGCTCAGGTGGTTCCAGTGCCGCAAGGATGGCCTCGTCGAACACGTTCTTCAGGCCCTTCTGGGTCAGTGCCGAACACTCTACGTATTTCACAGCTTTGAGCTCTCGGCAGAGCTTGTCGCCCTGCTCAAGTAATCGCATATTAATATTTGGGTATTTTCGAGGTAGGTAATTTCACGAGTGAAAAATATGAAACTACTTCAACATTTCAAAGAAACATTGAAAAAAGTTGTATGGCTGAAGAAAACGGACTTACAGCATAAATAGACGTTAGCATGGTAAACATCACCAACTAACTAAATGGAGAAAATAAAGACAAATTACAACTCCAACAAACGTGTGAGATAAAAAGTCGACCTATTGCATCTAAGAATATCCCCACTATGAATTTAGGGAAAGCAGCTAGAAAATAGGAATTAAAAATAGTTCACCTACTCTTATTATTATGCCTATAAGATTCCCTAACCCACATCAAATACGGTATCAAGAGAAGTGCCCGTTTAGTTATGACTGCCAAAAATAGGAAACGATGCACAAAGCATGTTATTGTTATTATTATTATTATTATTATTATTATTATTATTATTACATAAAAAAGTTTTAGCCTCCCTTAACCCCAACAAAGATGTTCTAAGAAAGGAAGGCACCATTTAGTATGGAGTTGAGGGAACGCGGAATCTATGCACAAGGTGCAGAGAAACAGGAGGCCAAGAAAGAAGTTCATGTAACACGAAAAAGTTGAAGAAAGTAGTAGGTGCTGAAAAAAAACAGGACAGCAGTGAACCGAAAAAGATGGTCCATAACAAAACAAAACCTATTCTATTTCAACAAAAAGAAAGCCTACCTAACCTTTAGCTCGGGCCTTCACATAGTCCCCCTGGGAGCGCTAATTCCCATAGATACAAGATCTGTATCCTCCTGAGGGGCACAAAGCGTGTTCCCACTCAAGATACCCTGAGCGTGGAAATAGGAAGCATGGTGACTACTGATATTTCATTTCCAAATTTTACTACTTTTTACTACCTTCAACGGCAAAAAATTACTACCTTTTTTCACACAATGAATGTTGTCCAAATGTCCAGAGGTAAGTAATTTGCCTATTATGAGTAATTTGAGTCAATAATATACGCAATACCAAAGTTTCAAAAAAAGCTCCAAGTTTCTTAATACTTAAATTCCTTAATACTAAATGGAGCAGCCGCAGCTTTACGGCGAAAAAGTTGCCTAAATTCCTAAGGCCCCCATCCTAAATAGACTCCAACGAAAGTTTGGCGAAGACCTTGTCTTAACATCTTTCAACTATGAGGAAAACAGTTCATCATATGGAAAAAATAAACTGACTGGAACTAGTAGACACCAGAGGATTGTCAGATCCCTTTGCAGCAGGGCAGAATACCTAGGAATTTCATTATGACCAAACACTATGGCACTTCAGAAATATGAGTTTGTAAACTATTTCTATCATACCTCAAAATCTAAACCGGCATCCTAATTGCAATCAATAATAACAAATAGGTTATGAACATGTTATATTACGGAACCAATCACGAAACTGCAAATTTCATGTAGCTTTCCTACATACTTTTAGTAGAAGAATGAACTTTGATTACAAGGAGCAACTCCATGCTTTGACGACATCCTGGAGGAAACTGAATCGCCATGACTGCCAAAAAGAACTTCAAAGGAACTAAACTCCCGTTCAAATGTTGACACATTGTATTTAAAAATCATTTTATAGCATAATTCTTTCTGTATATGGACATAAATTAACGTCACTGGAAAAAAACTTTCAGCTTTACAAAGAGGTAATTTAGAAAAAAAACATCTATAGTTTCAGTAAATCGTTGTTTCCCCAAATCGAAGTGGACAGTATAAACTCGTCTTTTTAAAGGAAGATAATACTGCTCACAATCAAGCACAGGTCCAAAGAAACACTTTTTGGATATAAATGAACTGCGGAGAAGTTCCTTTGACGTCATTGCAATGTTTCCTATTCTGCCGCAACAACTTGGAGTGCAAGAATATTTGTCTTGGAATAAGAATTGGAAGGCTACATCAAGTTTATGATAATCAAGACCTTACCAGCCATATATATGACTTTGAATTAAACATTATTCATTAGGAGGAATTGAAATGTAATAAGTTTGATTCACGACTTTCTCATCTGAAATTGCAGCAGGACTCTCTAAAAGCTAATTGAGAATAATTTTATTTCTGTGCTTACATTTGTGAATAAAATACTTTAATTTCTGAGTATCATGAGCACAAAAATAACAATTATGCCAACTAAGCTATATATCTTACGGGCAACTGCATCCACTAAAGATGAAATCCAATACAATGTAATAGTTATTTAGTGATAAGTACAACTCTTTAAAAATTTTGGCTAGTTGTTAATGTTTATTCATAAAATTTAAAAGAAAAAGTTCACAAGACGTTTTACGTTTAAAAAAAATCGTAATAAGAAAACATGTAGCTATGCTATTTCAGTTTTCCTTGAGATCGTATAATGCATATTTGATACGTAAGAATAAAAGATGGTAAATGTCAACCTCATAATCATAAATAAACAATTTTTAAATCCTTATTTTATTTTCGACACTAATCTCTGATATCACAAGTTCCTAAGCTTGTATCTCAATGTAAGTGCGCACTAATAGAGGTGTTTTCAACAATGCATCGCCACTGGTATTACACTTTTAAAATTTATATTTATACGATTTATGAAACCTCGATTACCGCATCAAAGCAAAAGCCATTTTATTGTTTTCTCTTAATAATTTGTTAATAATAAAATGGCTCAAATGAACCTTCCATCATAAAACGACTAGATAACTTTCACATCAAACGGAATGAGAAGAAAAAGTGAACTGTTTTTACTATTGTTTGAAAAATTTTGAAACTTTTTTCTATTTTGTGTGCTCCAATCCTAAAATTACAACCCACTCTACAGGAATATTTCCCATAAGTCGAGGCAAATTTCTGATTATGGGAAAAATAAATTTAAAAAAATCTTCATACTCTACATAAATATGTAACATTACCTTAAATTTTCAGAGAATCATTCCACTCAACAATTTTTTTACCACCCTGAGGCAAATTTTACTACTTTCCAAATTTTACTACTTTTTACTACTTGACTACTTAGTAGACACCCTGGGAAGTTATGAAGGAAAACAAAGAAGAGACAACAAAGAAGGCTTGAAAACCAAAAAAATATGCTGCAAGTGAACTCGAAGGACAAAAATCTGGAAGGCCTATAGGCGAGGTAACCTATAGGTACGTTTCTCACTTGCCTACTCACGTACAAAAACTGCTTAGCGAAAGGCACAAAAATATGTATCAATTTTAAAAGCCTTTTAGTTGCTCTCAGTCAACCTTACATTAAGGTAGAGGTAAATCTATCCAGCTACATTTTTATTATGACCACCCACTGCTTTTCTTTAAACCAAAGCCTATAGCACACATACCTCAACGATCAAAAAATTATAACTGTGCCCGATGATGGAGGGCTTAAATTTTGGGGAAAATTGTCCTCATGAAAAGAGACCAATTCTTTCAAGCATGAACTTCATGAATTAGCCAAAATATTATGGTGGGGTCGAGTACTCGTCTCTAAAACGAATGTATTTGTGTTCCTCCGTCATGTTGAACCACAATTTACTAAAATTTCTTAAAATTGGATCAAATTTGTTAATAACTTAGCCGGGTAATTCAGGGTAACGGAGGCAGATTTTGAGCTTTTGGCTTATATTTATGGCTCAACACAGGTACACGACATCATCTATGGAACATGTTCATCAGGATTTAACAAAAAGGAAAAATTCTACACTGTCTGAGGAATATCTAGTTTTTAGCTTTCAACTAAGAACTTGGGCCTTCGTTCTTGCATCGAGGACAAACTGGTTCCGATTGCTCTAACTACTTCAAGAAACTAACGGACAACTAAGATTTGCCCCACTGTTCTTGAATGAGAGAAAAAAGTGCCAATGACTGGACCTGAAGAGTTTAACTATGATTGGTGAAAATATGAAATAAAGAGGGCTGCATTATTTCTGTCTCTGACACATATATATAAAACGAAGACGTTTAATGAACTAAAAGACTGTAATCACCCTCTTTCAACATAAGAAAAACTCTTAGCTCCCATACTGACCTGCTCGTAAGTTATGGGTTTTTGTTTATTCTTAGCCAGCTTCTCTATCGTCGCAGCATCGTCACGCAGATCTATCTGGGTGCCGACCAGCAAGAAAGGCGTTTTCTGACAATGGTGGCTTATTTCCGGCACCCACTGAAAAATAAAATTATATACATTTCATGCCCTTTAAATCAGTTCAAGTAGTAAATATTTGGATACCGTACCTGTAAATGGATCAGTTTATAATTCAAATTATGCATAATTATGTCAGCTGAAAAGCGAAATTTTACACACCAATCGCATACACACAGTACAAAGTGAAACAACTTTTAAACTTTCAAGATCCCACTGAGACAAAGAGTGCTAAGATTAGACAACCGAGCTGAGAGTGACTTTAGCTTCTCAGTTTTCTAGATCCATGGGCGAGTTGAACAAATAAAAATTTATTGAATTTATCAAGTTACAAAAATATTTCAAAACAAGCAAGGGTTAGCACCAAAAATATCGATTTCACTGAGATTTTATGCAAACAGAGCGTTATATAATAAATTGCTGGAGAAAAACAGGATCAAGAAATGTAATAACATACATTCAGCGTGTTAGTTCTCTCAACAATACCACAGCCTGTAATACTGATGCAAGTCTCACAAAGATCAACATAAGTAGCTACTTTCTATCCCATACATCAGTCTATCAATTCTCTTAACCACAAGACTACCTATCATTAGCACATGAAAGAGTTGCAATCGCAACAGCATATTCAAATTGATAAATTGTTTGCACACTAAAATGATGGCTCTTTCACAGGAATTGGCACTTTCAGGTGCCTTTCAAGCACGGTTCTTCACTTGCAATATATCTGCACCCCCCTCCTGCAAACAAACATAATAAACTTTTCCACGCTCAATATTTGGAATCTTTCCCACTGATATACTCCACATTCATTGCTTTTATAGATTTATGGCAACAAGTTTTTTCCACACTCCAAAGAGGTGAAACTAAGTTTACCTTTTCTTTGACATTCTCAAACGATGAGGGCGACACCACCGAGAAGCAGACTAAGAACACGTCTGTCTGTGGGTAGCTGAGTGGTCTGAGTCGATCATAATCCTCTTGTCCTGCACAATTATGAAATAAATGTTATGCTGGATAAAGTAGCCACCAATATGATAAGAAACTTCAATAATATTCTTTTCAAAAATAAATTGCTATACCTATAGATCAGTCATTCTCAAATAAAAAAAATAAATAAACATTTAATTGACTGGAATTAACACCCTGCTTGACACAATAGTCTATATAATAAGGTACCTTAATACTGATCTTTCAGTAAAGTAATTTCTTTGTCTATGTTACACTCACTCTACTTAAAAAAGTAAATGAATGGAATTAATGTGTTGTATATTAGAATAAAATCCAATGAAATCACATATGTAATAAGAAACATCAATACTCTCTTTTGTATAAGTAATCTCTTTAAAACTCTACATCAAAGTCATTCCCAATTATTTAAAACTTGAGCAAATATGAAAAATCAAAAGAATAATTGCAATATGATCACACCTTCCAGTATGAAGTCATTCATTGGCTAAGTCAAAAAGTGACTATAAAAAAAACAGCACAATTGAAGTATCTAACCTGCTGTATCAAAGAGACCGAGAGTGTAGGGTTCACCGCCTATCATAACGGTGACTGCATAATTGTCGAAAACCTGAAATGTAGAAGTAAAATTTCATGAACAGCATTCATAAAAATGCTTATTTCTTAAACTGTTACATCAGCAAAATATCACAGATCTAGGTACCACTAAGTCTCATGCTACTAAAAAGTTGAGTAGTTAACAATCAATTTATGAGATTATTCCATAAATTAAACTCAAATTATGTCAAAGAACACAAATTAGACTAGAAAAATGTTATCCAATCATTATTAATTTCACTATTATATTAGCCCAACACTCAACCACAACACAGGCAACCTCAAGAGCAAGGGGAAGGGACCATTTAGAAAAGACGGTAGAAAACTGACGATCTACACATAAGGTGTATTACCCTATGGGTAGTGATGTACCGATGTATCGGTATCGGTATCGGCAGTATCGGCCATTTTTAGTGGTATCGGTATCGGCAAAATCCGGCCGATACTTTACCGATACTTTCCAAAAATACGTATTTTATAATTCAAATGAAGGTCATAAATCCTGAAAGTAAAAGTATTTAACCTAATAATACCCACTGTGTGTTTATTTATATATTTATTTGGTGTCCGCGTTGTGTGAGTTTGCGGTATCATGGATACCGAATTCCTCAGTGTAACATTAAAAGATGGCGTTTCCATGCATTTAAATATTTGACATTTTATCAGGATAGGTTTTGTTAGGATAGGATAGGTTAGCTTAGATTAGGATAGGCTAGGTTAACACAGGTTAGGTAATACTGTCAGAATTTTTTCTCTGGTCCGCATAGCTTAACGATGACATTCTCCATGGAATCTCCGCGGGTCCTGCTACTACCTAATAATACCCTTGGTTTAGTTGGAGTCCGCTTCTTCCATTTTCTTTGTCACGCTCATGAGGAGAGTTATAGTGACCGTATCTGTGATACGAGTTTCACCAGTGCGTAAGAACAAGAATATTTTTCATCATGAGCGCTGTTAGGATGAAATACATTCGTTGGGCATCACATTTGGAAAATTTGTTCAAGAAAGTTAGTGAGTCCCGTTATTTTCGACGGGCTGTGCGTACTTGTAATCAAATAAAGAGCCTATTCATACCTAGTAAATTAGATAGCTAACTGTTGAGTTATAGTGTTCAATCAGGCCCGCTAACTGAATTCACTACTTTGAATTCCCGATGAGTCACGGTCATAACTGAAAGCTATGTAAAATGAATAGTTAAACCCTGTAGCTACATAAAATTTTTATACTTTTACGACTAAACCTTTATAGTTTGACCTAATGTCCATATCTTTAAAGTATGTGACAGGCTAACAAAAACCAAACCAATTTAATAAAGTTGAAGGTGCATTTGAAAGTTTTTGTGAATTTAATATAGAAATTGCCGAAAATTCTATTTTAATTCAGTTTGTAAATCGCCAAATATTACGAAGCTAATAATTTATTTTAACTTAGCATGCATATCACCGTTCATTACGAATCTTTCATTTTTCTTCTATGTTAAGATGTTTGAACAATTCACGAACAATCTTATAGTTCAATACATCTGAACGGGTCAGTTGATTGCTTTCACCGCAACTTGATGAATTTAAAAACGAGGAAAATTCCAATGAACTTAATCATATTTACTAGGAATACGTTTCGGAGTCCAGCTCCATCATCAGTTCGTAAAATTAAAATTCATTACGACTACAATAAAATAAAAAATAAAATGTTGGATACAGTCATTAAAGAAAATCACGAAAACAAAAAAAAATCAAAACATGTCCCAGAGAAAGTAAAATCGACATGATCTACTTCCAATTTACGATGGGTAGAAACTCAGAATTGTTGAGGGCCAGTTTTCGTTTAAAAATATGTAGCGACTCTGAAATTCTGAGGTCACATGTAGTTGAAGCCGAACCTAAGATTTTGAAGTTCGCAGAGGATATCGGTTCGTTGCATTTTACTGCGTGATTACGTACGAATTGTGCGAATTCATTCCCCGTGCGGAAGCTTCAACCCCGATGTTCGGCCATTCTGATATAAGAATTTTGTGCCGTAATGCCGACGTACGATGATGTGCACTGCACACAACTGTAAGAATAAATCAGAAAGGCTCTTTCTCTATCAAAAGCGTATCCTTGTACCGGAATTGTATAATTTTATGGTTGCTTCATTTTTCCGGTACAAGGATACGCTTCCGATGGAGATGCGAACCTCGATCTCTGATTTATTTTCAACAGTTATACAGTTGTGTGCAGTGCACATCATCTTACGTCGGCATGACGTCACGAAATTTTTATAACAGAATTGTCGAACATTGGGGTCGAAGCTTCCGCGCGGGGAACTAATTAGCTTACTCCTCACACTCCGCAGTACGTAATCACGCAGTAAAATGCAACTAAATCTTAGTTTCGGCTTTAACTGCATGTGACCTCAGAATTTTAGAGTCGCTACATATTTTTAAACTAAAACCAGCCCTCAACAATTCTGATAGTTCCTACCCATAACAAATTGTAACTAAATAGTAATCTTGTCGATTTTAGTTTTTCTAGGACATGTTTTAATTTTATTTTTATTTTCTTGATTTCCTTTAATGACTGTATCCAACATTTTGCTTTATCTTTTATTGCAGACATAATGATTTGTAAATTTACGAACTGATGATGGATCTGGACTCCGAAACGTATTCCTAATAAATATGATCAAGTTCCTTGAAATTGTTGTTTTTAAATTCTTCATCTTATAGATGGTTGCGTGTTTGCGGATATTTTCGGTTTTGGGGCTTACCGAATTTTAATATTTTCTTTCGCTAAAGTATGTACTCGTATTTGGTGTGAATAACACGAAAATGACAATCCTTTTTCGGAGAAACTATTGTTTTGGTCCACTTTTGGAGCCAGTTGCTATTATAGGTAGTCTAGTTTACGTTGCAATACGATTAGAAACACATATCTATTGAATGGATTTCATTTTGTTGTTTTTCTCAACAATATAGTTAACATAGCAAGAGCATTTCATTTTTCACAATCGGAAACCAAACAAATAAACCAAGGGCAAGGGTATTATTAGGTAGCAGCATGACCCATGGAAATGCCGAGGACAATGCCATCGTTAAGCTAGATGGACCCATTGAAAAATTCCGTCAACATTATCTAACTTATGCTATCCTAATTCTATGTCGTGACTCGCACCGCCGCAAAGCACGTTCACCACGCAAAGGCCTAGCGATCGTCATTACATGGTAGCAACTGCGGTTCTTGTAGACCCTACACCACTAATGCGTTTTCCACTGTTGCCAATACGTAGAACGGAAAGTCGGGTAGGTTTAAAATGTTTATGCCGAACACGTATACACAAGAACACACAAAGCTCTCTTGACTCGGAGTTCCCCTCTGGTGACAAATCACCATTACTCAAAAATGATTACTTCGGGCACAGCTATTCACCAAATTACTATACTTAATTTAATGTCTTTTAATTATTCAATATGGCCTGAAAGCTGCACAAAAGCGACATGGTTAGGAAAATGCGCAAATTACGGCGATCACAACAACCTATCCAATACTACTAACCTATCCTGATAAGATTTCAAACATATCATTGCATGTACAGACGATCTTTCAATGTTACACTGAGGAATTCGGTATCCATGATACCGCAAACTCAGACATCTTATGTTTCTTAAGAAGCGGACACCGAACAAATACATAAACAAACATACAACGAAATACGTATTATTAGGTTAGTTGATTGTAAAAGTATCGGTATCGGTAGTAGTATCGGTCAAAGTATCGGTATTTTCAAGTATCGGAGTATCGGTATCGGCCAAAAAATGGTATCGGTACATCACTACCTATGGGGTTCCCTGTGCATAAAAATGACAAGTTAGGAAAGAAGAGGATGAAAAAACAAAGAAGGCATGAAAGATAGAAGTCTTTGAGGCTTACTCATAACAGAAGTAACTTAATAATATCCCACTGTGAATGTAAGTCTCATAGCATAGAATAGACGAACCTTACAAGCAAACAATTATTCTTTAACCTTAGCCCCTAGAGGGGTAATGACTAATAGAGGTATATTTCTACACACCAAACTACTAACCTCATAAATACAATAATTAGGTAGCAAACATTGTCATTAGTTTTCAACAATTTTGGCAAAGATATTATCAACTTGAACTCTACCATTACATTACGTTCAGCCACCAAAGCTTTACAGAACAAATGAAAATAATGCAGAGCATCAGAAAACTTGTAGGGCTCATAGCTAAGAAATTGTACATCTTGAAAGGCAATGCAATTTCAGGGCCAAAAGATTCTTTCTAAAACATACATTAAAAATTTCCATTGAGATTTTTTTGAGAACAAGTATCTTATAATTAATCCATACTTAAAAAATAATGTATAGCAAAATACAAATGAACAGCCAGGATTCTGTAAAATGAAAAATTCTCCTCAAAGTAGCATAAAATGCAAAGAAATACAATTTAATAAACTGTATGCATTAATATGAAATACTGCTCATTCAAACCAAGGGACAGGCATTATCATAAGCAGCAACATCGCTTCCATGATGCTCATTTCTCAGAGTTATCTATGAGCTGTAAGCAAGAAAAATAAATGCTTCTAAAAAATTCACTAACAATTTTAGTCATCAGAAATTTATCGAATTAGATTTTTTGACACTCAATTTTTACTTCCAACTCAGAGTAACATTTTTCAGTAATATTCAATTGAAACAGGAGCCTACAGGCAGATTTTTTACTCACAAATTGATTTTCTGACAATCAACCAGGGAATACAAAGTAGCTCAACCTATAAAATATTTCAAGATGTAAGATTGTCACAATGCTACAATATGGAAAACGGTCAGCTGCTTAATGCATTACCTAGGAAGAAAATGAAAACTAAACTTGGAACAGTCTATAATTGAGAAATTTCCTTTGGCTGATAAGAGGGATACTCACGGTAGGCACATATTCTGAAGGGAATTTGTTTGTTGTGTAGGAGATGAGGAGGCAAGTTTTGCCAACTGCTCCATCACCCACAACAACACACTTTATAGTTTGCATCTTGAATCTGTTGAAGGTTTAAACTATAGCAGCAGCACTCTTGCAACACTCTCAAGCTGGTAGTACCTGCACACATGAGAAATTACAATGGTAAGCCTATAGGTATGTGTTGCATAGGCATAAATATTCTAGAAATTTCTCTGATATACTAGGTGTCTCACAAAAAAGGCAATTCAAATATGTTTATTTAAAGCGGAGATATAATCAATTAAAAAGTGTGGGCATTTTTGTAGGACACCCGGCACATTCATTCAATACTTTCTGATGAAAGAATTTTTTTAAAATAACAGAAGGTAAAACTATTTTGATTTAGGCAATATATCTGAATGTTATTTCATCTTCATAATATTTCTTCAACATATTGCATGAAACACAAACTGTCCCAGTTCATTGTTCAAAGAAGACAATACAGATTGATATAAACAATAATGAGAATATGTATCAAAAAATAATAATGATTATTTAAAAAAAATTAAAAATATCCACAACATGCTCCAGACTTGAAGCTCAATATGTAAAGGAGTTTAAAGAATAGTTACTGACCGAGCTTCAAGACTGATGAGAGAGGACCATGGAGTATTTTGATTTTATATCAGACTCCTCTGATGCTGGACTCTGTTGACCAAGCTAAGAAACTAAAACCCAAATGGGCAGAATAATGGAGCCTTCAAAATGACTATAGCACAAATTTAAAATTTTTATCACCAATAAAATTGAAGTCATTCATGTCAAAATGGTTACAGATCAAATAACCTGTAGCGAGTAATTTGGAACTCTCAATGCTCAGTACGTCAAGCTTAGCTTTTTCTAGCACTTAAGCTCTAGTAAACCTTGCATGTAGATTAGTGGCTGATGCAAAAAAGGCCTTACCTAGCATACAATTCAACAGTGAGGATGAACTGGCAAATGAAAATGAACCAGCCAAGTGAAAACTTCAGTAAAACCTACAGTATTAGATATACAATGCAATGGGTATATATCCAAGAATGACAATACTTTAGTTGATTTGACAATTCAATGCATTTATCTCATTCATGGTAATCAAAAATTGCTACCTTTTTTTTTTAATTCAGTATGCTCTTCCAGATTAAAGAAAATAAATAGGTTGAGCAATATACATATAAACCAAAAGATTTTTTTTGCACTTAAATATTAATTAGTACACTTAGCTCAAATACCATTTGAAATAGCTGAACAATATGCAAACATAACCATGATGAATTTTTTTATTAGAGTACTTCATCAGTTGTGTTAGGAGATTTACACATATATGTATAAATATGCGTAGAGAACCGCCGCTCTAGAGCACCGGCGCTCCAGACTCAGCACCGACGCTGCGCGGACCGTGAGGGGATATAGGGATGTGCCTTACATCAGGGCAAGGGAGGAGTAGGTAGGGGGCAGCAGCTGTATTGAGAGCTAGTGTATAATACAGTTCATATAAGGGAGCTATGGTAAATAAATAACATAGCACAGAAAATAGTGGATTAAAAATTTGATTATCTACGAGCAAAGGGACTAAGGGGTTTTAACATTTGAGAGGGATGCGCGGATTAATTTCAAACTGGAGCAAGGGACACATCAGAGTAGAGAGGTGACACTCGAGAACAAACCAATTAGAAGTCGAGAATTTTCACGGGCCTCCCGCACAGCTACTGTGCGCACCCCTTGATCGAGGGGAGATATGTAAGTGCCGAGAGTAGGCTAGCCGGTCTATTTGGCATTTGCCTGGTGCTAGACAAGATGTAGGCTTCCAAGATCTACGTGGGAGGTGAGCATACTGTTATGTGTTAGGAAGTAAAGGGAAACCTAATCTCATACAGCTCATTGAGCTTTTTTTAGAAAGATTAGAGCGATCAAGTTGATATGGGTGACAATTTTCATACACGGTGTGTGCTAAAGGTGGTTAGAGTTAGGAAGTGTTATTGAGTACCATCAGTCGTTGTATTTGAAATGGGATTTCAGAAAATTTGTGTTCTCATTAAAAAGCAGTCCTTGTGTTTTGGTCAAATTGTTGTCTCAAGTAGGGTGCAGTGATTTTCATTTTTAATATTAGAATGCCAATTAGTTCTTTGTATTTTTTATTCAAGCTTAGTCTCGAACAGGGCACTTTGTGATTGTTTTTCTTTTTAATCTGGGGTAAAATGATTATTTAAATTATCTTACAGAGGGGAATTAATGTTGAATGGGATGCTTCGGTTAACACAGTGAAATAAAAATTTGGGGAGAGTAAGTTACAATTCTTTGTGTGGGGAAAGGCAATTATGTCTGTCAAGTAAACTCAATCATGAAAACTAAACTTCCACTTGATGCATCTTTGTGGGTTTCATGATGTAGTCGGATAAAAATAATCATGTTCGGTAGGAATCTAGATTACTCAATATGCTCCTTGTTCTCAGGAGGGCTGGGTAGTCTCTGCAACTGAGGATTCTCTGCAGCTGGGGAGTCTCTGTGACTTGGGGGCTACATCGCAGTGATGCAAGAATGACAATGATGGATACATTCTCACCCGATCGTTGGGTGGCACATCGAGTTGTCATGAAACTCCTGGGCGCAAAATGGGAGATCAGCCGGCATCTACGTCATGGGAAGTTGCTAGCATGGCAGTCTTTTGCACAGGTGCCAGTAGATAAGGAAGAACTTGGCACTATTCCATCATTTTTCTTCATGCAGCTTGATTGATAGGAGCCATATGTTACTTGACATCATGTGAATTGTGCTTATTCATGTGCGCTGTGATCACCTAGGGTTGTGCAGGATGTATTACTTTCTAGGTTGCAGTGGTTGCATTACGAAGTGCACGCCCAAGTAATTTACTAGAATTGTGTTTCGTAAATTTCTATGTGCCGAGGATGCCTCAATCACGTGTTCAACATTAGCACTTGAATAAAGTAAGAATAAATGTCAGTTTGTTGCTTTTATTTTCCGGGGTTAAACTGAGGTACTGGTGAGGAAGAGTGGATCAGTAGCTACTTTTCTCTATTTTCCCCCTGTCCTATCATTTCTTCTTTCTTTGTTTTTTTGCTCTGTATTTCTTTTTCCCACTTCTACTATGAGGTTTGAATCCCTCACTACAAATACAGATATGCAACAGCCATATCTGTTTCATGACAGTTGGATACATTTGGGAACCACAACAAGCAGCAGTCCTCTATCAGAAACTATAGCAACGAGTTTGTGGTAATACATATCCTATCAACATAAATTATCTGACCTAACACTCACTAAATTACTTGTCTCCCCACTGAGATTTCTATATATAATGCTCAGACAATTTAGATCCCAATTGTTTGAATGAAGGAAAAATTACCTCAACAGAAAAAATAGAACACAATCCTACCTATTAAAATGTTTCTATCAAAAATTTAATTTATTTGCTTTTCCTTCTAATTCCCTTCATTTCCTAATGGAAAAAGATGCATACCTCCTCAACACAAAATTTTAAAAGATTTCAGTGATGTGTTTGCTTTTATCTTTCTTAAAATGCAATATTATACAACATTTACATTGACATCTTGATGCTACATTTATTCGTTGAAAGCCTCCAACCTCTATTATAAATTTTGTCAAAGATAAGGTTCCATATTAAATTATGACTTGCTAACTACAATAAAGTTGCTCTCAAAAAAAATAAATAAATAAAGAAGGTATTTTAGATTTTAGGATGGAACCGAGCGAATGAGGAATCTTTACATAGAATGAGTCCCCTACATCCTGAACATAGAAACAGCAAGATATAAATATGTTTATGAAATGAAACATTTTAGGGAGAAAATTAGTAGATGTTTAAAAACAGAACAGCACTAAAATAAGTTCATAAAGACCAAAAAGATATTCTATTTCAACCAAAGGCCTACCAAATCAAGAGCATGGAATCTCACACATACACAAGTTGTATTACACAGAGGAATAGCTGAAAATGGATAATTTTAACTATCCTTATACTCTAGCTAGTGCACTGCAAATGGTTTAGATTTTTATCTAAAGCTATCAACACAACTGTAAGAACTTGAAAGAATCTGGCATTTAGTTATATATAACTTGCTCATTTAATAAGTATTTTTTTAAATATAGTAACTTTTGTCCCTACACAACCTAACACATCCTATCATTTGAATGATTCTTAATATACTCTAATAGGATAATTAGATTCATGGAAACAGTCTGATCAATCTCATAAAAATCCAATTCAACATATTTTGGCAAACTGAAAATAAGGTCACACCTATTAAATATACATAAAGTAATAAAATTTAATAGAACTAATCCAAAGGTATAATAATAGGACATCCTAACAGCAGTGATGATAAATATATTTCCATCGGAAGGAAGTTGTTCAAGTGTTAGCTATGCACAGATGCTTGATTGATCTTCAAGACTTTTTAGAATTGCAGTAATGTTCAAGTCCATCTAACAGATGGATAATTATGTAAATAAAGGAGCTAAGAGGTTACTAAAGACTAGACAACTTGTCAAGCACTGAATAGTCAGGTCAGGTTCAGTTGTTTTTGCATAATTCAATAAGTGCAAATCCATCACATGCCAGCATTTATTGATGACTGTAAATAGAATTAAAAATTTCCATTAATTTTTTCCTCACAGAAAATAAATTGAAAAAGCTCGTTACTGTACTTTAAAAAATTTCAAATTCTATTTTGCCTATTTTCATGATGTTCAAAATAGACTTACATACTAATTCCTTATGTGCTAAAAAAAGGTTGTTTAGGTAAAGCAATGTTAATAAATATAAATAGTTATTCATAAAATAATTCCAGTAAAATGGTCATAAAATGTCTTTGTGAGATTGAGCATTAATTAAAAAAAAAGCATTCACAAAAAAGATATGACAAAAGTCAAGAAAAGAGAAGTTAAATGGAAGTATTGAATAAAAGGCCACAAAGGTTGAAAAATCTTGCTTTGAATTATGTGTATGTTCAACTTTAGTTTCAAGTCTTGAGATAATTAACAGGATTTCCACCAGTACTCAAAAGCACAATTGCTTTTTCTCAATGAACAATGCATAAATAGACGAAATATTCTCATCACCTGTTGACATGATATAGAACAATTGATGCATCCCATCCACAGCACAGAATTCATGTAAATGCAACCATGAATATTGAGTTTACTACTAGATCAAGGCTGTCAAGAATTTAACTATCCTAATTATTACTCGCAAACTTCAAGGATGAAAAAAATTAAGCAAATATACTTTCATCAAGTTACAAACCAATAAAATAAACCTTTTATTACTTCAATAAATTAAACAAATTATATACAATAATATTACAATATAATATACAAATTATACAATATTTTAGTTCATTGATATGCTTGCCCAAATACAAAATGGTAAAAAAATTTATCTTAGTGGTCTATGAAGATTCTTTCAGTGAATCATATCTCAAACAACCATACAGATAAATTACCAATTTTGACAAGAAATGAGACAAAATATTACTCATAACTGAGTCTTATCAGTATTCTGCAATGATAAAAACATCTAAATTTGGTAAATCTGAAGGATATGTCAGTTATCAATTTTCCACTTTTTGGTGCCTGAACCTAATTAATTGAATCAAAATAAACAAGTTTTCTTCTATGCACTTTCTGTCTCAAATGAGTCTCTTACGATTTATATCGGTAAGTTTAGTTTTGTCTTTGATGACAAATGCGCTCGAATAAACAGCTAGGCCTACTCATCGATTTTCGAATTTTCGTTGCTTGAATCATGGTAATAACATCGAAATAAATAACTTTTCTTCTATACACTTTTTTTGTCAAATGAGTATTTAACGAGGTATAGCAGTAGTTTTGGTTTCGTCTTTGATGACGATCGCGCTGGAAGCAAGTGCGCATTGCAGTGTTGCTGTCCGACGTGCTCCTCGAATTACTTGCCACTTCAAACACTGGAGTTGCGGTAAGTCATTTACCGCTATAACTAATAAAATACTCAATTGAGACGGAAAGTACATAGAAGAAAAATTGTTCATTTCGATCTAATAAACTACGCTAAGGCATCAAAATTTACAAAATCGATAACTGACATATCCTTCAGATTTACCCTAAATTTAAGCACCAATGTCCAGTTATTGCTTAAATGTCCATTTATTATAATCACAAGTAAATTAAATTGCACAAAATAAGGCATCAAAGAACTCCTCTTAGTTCTAATCTACAATTCAACATAGGGTAATTCATCAAACATCGAACTGAACTGATTATCGAACAACTTTGGAAATATGCGCGTAATAAATTTAGTAAGCATCCAAACTTGCTCAGTGCCAGTGATCTTACATCTAAAACTCCTATTTTAGTGATAAAAACTCATTTCTGTGAGCTGCAAACTGCTACCAGCTGTTGCGAACGCATTTTCTGTACGACCCTTACAAATTGGTCGAATTTTTTCACTTGAAAAATCTTACGCACCTCGGGAAAATTGCGACGGTTTAATTGTTGTTGGGTCACCGTCAACCTCCCGTCATAACTAGAGAGTAGTGTTGTTATATGATGTTCTGTTACTGTATTTTTTTCTTTTCCGCCAAAAACTTGATAATTATTCCATGTTCGACATTCAGTTCCTTTTTCATGTCAGTATTAAATACTGAACAAAGGTGTTCGAATCAAAATTCCTTAATAATCATGAATTTATGCCTCGAACAAAGCTTTTTGATTCTTAATTCTTTTAAATAACTGAATCGATCTATTGAACGCCTGTTTTATTTCATTAAAATATTGTATTAACGCTTGATAATAACATTGAATAGTTGAAGATGGGAATTCTGGTGAGGGGCTATCAATCATCTGCTGGTGTTCCAAAGCCCTCAAGATCATCAATGATTCGTCTGGCTACATTTACTGATGATCAATCCCTTGCCAAGAAAATTGATGCAAGCATCAATAATAATTCATTGACGAGTGCTTTACACTCTACTCCAAAAAAGGTCACACAGGTTGATGATCACAATGATGGTTCAACAAACACTGCAAATGAAACATCGACATCATATTCAAATTTTGATAACTCTCCATTCAAATGCATCTTGAAAATAAGTAATGAGACAGTTATTTCAAACAAACAAACAAAACAAACATCGGCATCTTTGGGATGCTTTATTTCCAATCAAGCCTGATACAAATGATCTTAAGCATTGGTTTTTCAAATGTCTTATAACTAACACTATATATAGGACACTATGACGGTTCCCCCGTAAAGCCGGTACCCATTTCCGACACCTGGGTCGAGTGGGATATTGTGCTTGAGCTTTCCCTTATACCCAACGGGGAAAATCGCAGCGCCAGCGCCGGGATACGAACCCGCGACTCCAACATACAAGTCCGATCCCTTAACCGATGTGCCACCGCGAGCACTTCCAAGAAAATCCAGTGCACCAAAGAAAAAAAGAATGAAAGAAAAACGTTTATTTTCCAAGTGGCCACATGAGGCGTACAAATAGATAGACCATACGAGGCATATTAATGGACAAAATATACGAGGCGTACTAATAGACAAACCATACGTGGCGTGCTAATAGTCTAACAAAAGTTCCATACGAAGAGAACTAATTGACAAACCACCCTGTTCGAATCAAAATTCTTGTTCGATTCCTGTTCGATATTGATGAAATTATGTTACTAAGGAATTCGATTTTTAGAACAATAAATACATTTCAATAATCTACGTTGTCCTTCAAGCGACATCACAGAACAAGAAAGCAACTGTTCAAGAATAACCTTGAGGCCCGCAAGAGTTATTCAGAGCAAAAGTTACCGATTTATGAAGGTTGTTTCTAGACACACGTGATTTCTGTTCGATATTTGATGAATTACCCTAACCTGGATCACAAAATTTTAGGAATGAAAATACTAAAATAATAAACACATGGAATAAAAACATGGTACACACAGGACAAATTTAGTCATGGTAAATCAAAAAATAACAATGACACTCTTAATTACACAAATATTTTGATCAGCCTGATATGGTAATTTATTTTTCATTTCAGTAAATTCAAGTCCTTGCAAGTACAGATCTTAGGTTCTGAAAAACAATTAAATAAGTTAAATTCAATATTCTTACTGAAAAATTACTTCACACGCGATGCACAACACTTGACAGTGAAATGACAACACATTACAGGAGTCATCTAGTTACACTTGAAACACCAGCAAGTGATTCTTACTAAATACAGTCTCTCAATTTCCTTTGATATGTTTGATTACAACTATCAGGCAAGAATAAAATAAAGGCATCCACTAATCAGCAAAAATTGGATGCAACACAGATATCACCGCACTAATGATAATAAGCAAGTTTCATCTGAAATGAACAATTCATCTATGAGCAAGAGGCTTTGCTTACACGATGTCTCATCCCTTCTCAGACCGGATATGAACGTAATCAAGTCAAGTATAAAATAAACGCTAGAAAAAGTGAATTTAAAATGTTTCCTTGTACGTTTATTGCTGGACAGTTAAGCTTCAAATACTTACTTCGTGAAGATAATATTATGGAGAGCGTCATAACCAGCTGGGCGTAGCTCATCCGTCACCCGCTGCTGCCCTCTGTACATTGAGCAACAGTATTTCTCCCAGGCATGCCAACCTCTCGATTATGGCACTTTATGTAGCACCATATTTATGTACGTAAATATTAAATTGCATTTCAGCACATACACAAGTAACGTTCTCCGTAATAATCACGTTGAAATGAACTTGTATATTTAATGGTTTTTTATCATTTCAGTCAGTAAAAACTCCTCTAACGTGATGGATAATTTTTGAAACTGACATTTTTTTTACGTCAAACTATTATATATTTATATCATTACAAATCCACTTAGAATTTTCCTCATGTCCAAAAAAAATTTATTGTGTCAAAAAAGTTGAAGAGTAAATGTTTTTTACAGAAATATAGCTCTAACCGACGTTATAGCTCATACCATCTATGTTTGTTGTAATATTACTGATACTAATAACAAAATTCACGGAATAAAGAATATTGCAAAATTTTTAAAAATATTTTAACGGTTTTCCCTTTTTCTTATATTACTGTAAGAAAGGAATAATATATATGCATTTTAAGTTCAAAAAGTTATTTGAAGTTCGAGAATAGAATTGTGACATAAGATTCATTAGAAAGAACTGTTATGTCTTCATTTAAGGTTTTTCTTTCGTATTGAGAACTTTAAGGTCTATTTTTCACAATCTATTGCAATTAAATATTAATATCCATTGCAGTCTAAGACTTTACATAAAATAACTGAATTTATTAATTTGATGGCTGAATGACGTTCAGACTTTCTAATTAGAACAATAATTCCTCTACCTGGAATTATGCGTTTTTTTCGTAATAAGTAAAAGGCATCAGAAAATGGAAAATTTAAAAAGTATACCTTGTCAAAAGCCCTAAAAACCGAGCAAAAAATCGATACTCTTATCTAAAGCTGAAATTTCTTTGGAGCTGTGTCATGAAGATATTTCAGAGGAAATCCGAAGTGTTTATTTATCACGAAATTAAAATTAAAATGGGGTTTAATATACGATAAATAGTATATTCAAAATTGACTCAAACATTGGAGTGAATGATGTTTCCATCTATGGATAACTGAAAAAAATTCGACAAGTAAAACGACTTGATTACGTGGCCAAGAATTGGTGACGACACCTGGGTATAAGGGAAAGCTCAAGCACAATACCCCACTCAACCCAGGTGTCGGAAATGGGTACCGGCATTACGGGGGAACCGTCATGGTGTCCTATATATAGGCTTAGTTATAAGACATTTGAAAAACCAATGCTAAGATCATTTGTATTAGGCTTGATTGGAAATAAAGCATCCCAAAGATGCCGATGTTAACCTTTAACCTTTAACCAAGAGTACTGTATAACAACCTGTCTATCAGGTACCTAATGTAGGTTTCTACCAAAAAAACTTTCAGAACTAAAAGGATCAACTAATTTTTAAGCTTGTACTTTATAATTACAGTTTTAGAATAGAATACTTTCTAAATCGTTAATTTTAGTGATTTAAAGAGATTTTCATAACCTTAGGAAAAAACTGTCGTAATACGAATGAAAACAGGTCGCTTGGGTATCTTTTTTATGGTATTATTAACGCTTATTGACACGAAGATTGCCTTCTTCCATCAAGACTCAGAAAACCGACCTGGCACGTGTACAGTAAAGTGCGCAGTAACCTTAATCAAGTCGGTTTGTGAAACCTTAATAGGCAAGGTCGGTATTTTAAATGCACCGTGATATTTTTCCACAGAGCTATGTAACATGTTACTCTGAAAGCTTCCTTATTGTTTTGAAGGGAAATAATAATATTTTCCCCTTGCTTTGAAAAATGTGTTGTTGTCTGTAACATCAATCCAATTAATTCAGCTCGTACGATTTCCGCTTTTCAGTAAATTGCAATAAGATTCAATGCTTCTACGAATGCGTATAAAATATTGCACAAACGGTGGAAGTATCAGGAGAGATATTCATTTGAAAGTTTCTTCAAAACAGATAGCTCTCATCGCTCACCAGATATGCATTTGCCCACCAACATGCTCCAGGAAAAATCTCTTCCGTTCGCATCGCTGCGTCCTGTTTCATCATGTTCGACCCTGCTGAGGATACGGAATCGTGTGACCATCTCGCAGCAATCTCTCTACGCTTGGTAAGTTTACTAACGTTTAGACTTCCTAAAAATAGGTTCTGGTTCACGCTCTATGAATCTTAGTTAAACTGTTGCTCTTGTTAAAGGGTTTTGAAGTTTGGCGTCGCTCAAGTCTAAAATAATCCAATTTTGCTCATTTGAAAATAAATAAAAAAGCCACTTATCAGATATATTTTTCATTGATGAGGTAAGGGTAAAAAAAGTAAACAAAAAACAGAGCCTAAGAAACAAGAGAGTCATGTATTTTACAAAATTATTTCAATATAACAAAATTCCTTATTTTTAGCACGTTGACAATGACACCAGTGTAAACCTTACAATCTAACTTAACGTACACTAATTGCACTACTTTATTCTCCGTTGCCATATGCAAAGAAGAGAGAAAGACATAAAAATTACAATGTTTAGTTAACGATGGTCACTTCTTCTTTTGTTGGTAACGAAGTGCCATGCTTGGACTATTGAAGTAAAAGCGTCCAACCGCAACACCAGACTGCCGCGACGAAGAACTTCTTCTTCCTCAGCTAGTACTTCTGTCGTGCTGACTTTTATGGTTTTTATATTAATACTAAGCCCTCTTTGGGTGGCAGTGAGATACACTGGAGCAACCAGTACTCATTACAGTTCGTTTTCTGCAAGAAAATAAGCACACTATTAATATCACGAAAGCTGATAATGAGAAAAGACAATCAGGTTGACTATTGGAAAGAGACTAACAAACTACCCAGCTATATTTTCGTGCGAAGAACACGCTTGCTTCAAATTGAATGAATCTATCCAAATTTATGGAAAATAATGTGGAAAAATGCAGCCATATATACTTTACGTGAACTAAGCCTCAAAACTTTGCAGCTCATAGTACCATTGAAAACATTTACCGTACCGTATGAGAGCTGATATTAAAACGCCTTTTGCACACACGTAACTTTCTATGGAATTACATTTTGCATCTCATTTTGCTCATACTTCTTGTTCAATAAATCTATTAGGTTTGGGGACCTGCTGGCATTGAGGTTGAAGTTGATTGAGAGATGAATGGCTCATAGCCGTGCATTACGTCTCGCGAAAGAATAAGCCCACATATTTCTCGGTTTAATGAATCATCACTGAAATAAATGAAACTGAAAAAAGGATTATCTAGAAATAAAATAACCCCCTCTTTTGCATTGCCTCATGTGAAATGAAAATTTACCCGACGCGTGAAATAATTCAAACATTATCCAATAAAAAACAATTCTAAATTTTTCATGAAAGGGAGGAAGTGATAAAGTATATTTCGTTGGTAATCTTTATAGCAGCTAAAAAATTAGAATTTGGATGCAAACCTAATATGTAAATATGCTGATGTCGTCGGTGTCTGAGATGCTCAACTAGTAAGGCAAGCGCTGATTCTTGTATTGAATCAAGGTAAATGTCCCCTTATGGGAAGACTTGGTAGTGACTAACAAAATTGGTTGAAAGGTTACGACAGCCGCCAGAATTTGCTTGGACCTGGCAGAAAGGGAGCCTATGATTGGTATTATGAAGCATACAGTTCTCATTGAAGACAGCTTAGTGAAAAAATAATTAAGTTAAGCCTATTTGAAAGCATAGCGAGTAGATTCAGCAGGTCGTCATCGAAAAGTGAGAAGAAGAGAAAAAAATTAATTCTATTATAACATTTTGTTCGTGTTTTGTGTGACTACACCACACATGCCTAAAGTTGGTGTCAATTAAAACCAGTTTTACCAGCAACTGTGCAAATGTTTCACGTCTAACTGTCGCATGGCCTCTCTGCTTCTGACAGACGACTGCTCACACCAAAGGTGGTTCGAGCAGCGACCCCTCACCTTACTTTCTGTATTGGACTTCCCTAACCTCTGCCAACATAAGTGATGGTCGCCGTAGCTTTGGTGGCGCCCTCCGAGTTCTCGGCGTTGCAGACGTAGGTGCCGACGTTGTCAGGCGTCACCTTCATGATCTGCACCCACCCAGTCACCATGTGCTGCTCGGGACCGCCGCGGATCTGTACTGCGATGCTCGAGTCGTCGTCTGCAAGTGAAATGTCAGCAGTAGAGATAGATATCTGTTTAAATTGTTTAAAAATCTGTAGTAATGGAGTAAGAATTATAAGTTTCACACCAGCTTATTCATGAGTGCTCGTTATTATTAGAGCTAGAACTAGTTCTTCTAGAGATTGATCTGGAATTAGAAATTGAAGAAGTATTAGAAATTGAACTAGTTTTCAATAGGTTGAGGAGATGTGTTTCTAATATAACGTCAACCTTGTGTACAGAATTCATTGTGTAAACCAAATCATTTTTTGACTAAACCGACCAATCATTCTTTGAATAAATCAGACATCGTTCTTATTCCTTAGTATTAGATTTTGAAAAAACTAAAGACCAATCTGATAGGAAGTCAAGGTCACATATAAATTTTGAAGTACAAATCAACGCACTCTGTCGCCCGGCGTACCAAAGAGCAGGATGGTAATCTCCAACTGACGAATTTGATATGACGAATATCCTGAAGATGCAAAAAAATAAACATACCAAAGATAATCATTGAACCACTAACACTCATGAAGTCACCAATTAATGATAATAATTATTATTATAATCTATCTTCTAACCTAATAATACCCGTTGTGTGTTTATTTATACATTTATTTATTTATTTGTTTGGTGTCCGCTTCTTCCGTCTCTGTCACGCTCATAAGGATGCCTAATGGACGTATCTGTGATACGAGTTGCACAAGCATACAAGTTTCACAGGTACTATTAGGATATAAGAGTGCACACGGCCCGTCAAAAAATGACAGGATTAGATATAGGACAAACTGAGCTTCAACATGGCTTTCCCTTGATTTCCCATGCTATTATATGACTTTCAAAAACTTTCCAAGTCTCATCCGCTGATATTCTGTACAACCCAATCTAACCTACCAATACACGTGATATTCATTCCGACTCCCAATCTGCTGGGCTAAGGCACCGAAAATTGTGGAATGAAGCTTGTATCACAGATACGCTCATCTCATACTTTCGGCTGGTGGGTGTATCACACAAATGGACGGACGGACGCGGCTCCTTTCTTAATATAGATATTCGTTTGCCATCCACATCGGAAAAATTTATTCACGGAAAACAAATATTGAATCCCATTATTTTTGACGGGCCGTGTAAACTAGTTAGCAGTAAAGACACAAGAGCGCCTGGAGTGTCCAATCAATACTGATAACGAAAACCCCTGAGCACAACATGAGCCAACGATGCAAGCACTAACTGGGAAGTTTGATGGAGAGGCCGTTGGGTTTGTAGAGCTCCCACGTGATGCTAGGCACGGGGTAACCGACGGCTTCGCAGTCCAGCACCAGAATACCGCCCAGCTGTCGCTTCGAGCTCTGAGGGGGCGTCTTGATCACGGGCTCTGTGGAGCACAAATATCACTTTGTTTGACTTCATCGCTGCGATGTTGGGTAGAGGAAGTAAGATAGAGTCATTCCTATGAGGGAAAATTCACGTCCTTTCGTTCGGCTAGCCAATAGAACGGCTTTATTTCAAACAAACTTGATGACGTCACCATTGCGTCATGTCGTTAGGCTAATAGCGGTGTCAGATTTGGGGCTAGGTTGTGGCGCATGTTCTTCAGATTTGGAAATTGCACTCGTGTTCACCGTTTGGTGATCATCACAAAATTGATGGCGCATGTAATCAACTGCGCTCTGTGTATAGAAATTGAGTATTTTTTGTGAATTTTTTCGAATTTATTCTTCTTTCATATTGAATTGTAATTTTAAGGTTAGGATTGAATGCTATTGTACAGACAGTGATGCATGTAAACTTTTGAGGTTATTGACTCATTGAAGAATTTTTTCAAGTGCATCAAATGATATTTCGCGAAAAGTTCTGAAGTGACGTGAAGCAAAAATTACTGTTGCTCAAAGTGTCAAAAATCTCACTTAAATTTGTGAAGAAGCGACTTTGCTGTTAGGGGTCGTGAAACGAACAGAGGTAAGCTGTTCAATATTTCATTCAGAGACTTGGATTTAAGGCTCAGCACTCCCAGTTGCAAGCATTCTCCTAGCTGAATGGTATTTTTCTCTCGGGCTGGGCATCTGTTTAACACGTTAACCACCATGTGAGCCACCGGTGGACACGGAGGGAATTTTCATAATGCCACTGACCGACCAGTAGCCATAAACTAAATTTTCATAAATACTTAATTGAAGCTAAATAAAGGCACGATCCAGGTAATGCTTCCTATTTTCAAATTTCTTACTACAATACTAAAATTGACTTTAAATTTTAGTTGAATATTGAACTTTAGTTTAACCCATCGTGGTTAACGTGTCAAGATAAGTGAGATAGGTGAGAAAATTTTTGCACTAAACAAAAATCGTTCACAGCTCCAGAATTACACGAACTTCACATGATAGACAGACTAATTTCCAAAGATCGTGCTGTCTCTCCTATTCCATTTCTCAAGTTTTACGTACGTAGCAAATCAAGACAGCGAAGCATAACCTCTAATGTAACTGAAGAGAAAAGGTTGCCGTGCATCAAAAGTATCAATATATGTACATTGTATTAAGTATATCATGAGCAGCGTTTCGCTCGAGCAAACCAGCTGTTTGCACACTTGATCCAAATGCGAGTAACGTCTCTCTAAGTCGACCAGAACCTCGTATTTCAATTCAAAAAAGAGAGAGAGACGAATTGATTACAAAAGGTGAAGCATTCCAGAGTGTTTGCGCATTTGATCCACGTGCAAGTGGCGTCTCTCTGAGACAATCAAGACCTCGTATTTCAGTTCAAAAGAGAGAGATTAATTAATTAAATAAAGCCCTCAGGGCTGTGAAATAGCAGCTACGCCTTGCCCTACGGTGCTCGGTGCACTCACTTGTGAGGCAGGGCGACTGCTTCTGCACCGTCAGGTTGGGGAGGATCCTGGCCTCCTGGAGCAGGTGGCACATGGTGCTGTAGGTGACGTTGTCGCTGCCGCACACCTGATTCTGATGCATGCACTGGCACGTCGCTTCGACACCGAACTGCCGCGAGCGGAGGAATATCAATACATTAGGCAATACATTTAAGTCACGGTACAATAAGTAACACGCTTTTGTCACGGTATATGAGGCAACACATTTATAAAACACAATAAATTATTACGCTAGTTATTATTACATGTACTGGTAGGAAGCCTCGTCGCCGGACTGTCACCACGCAAGCAGCACATTAGTACATTTATATAGCAATATCAATTATTACATTAGTTATTATAACATGCACTGTCACGTTATAATAGCACATCAATACAACAGGCAACACATTCATTTAACAGTACAAATCATTACATTAGTTAGTTCAGGGCTCTTTAACTCATCTGCTTAAGGCAGATGGTATCGGGAACGTTTTTCTTTGTGACACACCTATTTTGTCACTCGTTCCATTCTGCAGAGAAATAATATCGCTACAATACCACTCGCCTCATTCTACAGGGAAATGATATCGCTATTGTGCCACTCGTCTCATTCAACAGAGAAAAAATGTCGCTATTGTGCCACTCGTCTCATTCAATAGGGAAATAATATCTTTATTGTGCCACTCGTCTTATTCTACAGGGAAATAATATCGCTTTTGTGCTGCTCGTCTTATTCTACAGGGAAATAATATCGCTTTTGTGCTGCTCGTCTTATTCTACACGGAAATAGTATCGCTATTGTGCCACTCGTCTCATTCTACAGGGAAATAATATCGCTATTGTGCCACTCGTCTTATTCTACAGGGAAATAATATCGCTTTTGTGCTGCTCGTCTTATTCTACAGGGAAATAATATCGCTATTGTGCCACTCGTCTTATTCTACACGGAAATAGTATCGCTATTGTGCCACTCGTCTCATTCTACAGGGAAATAATATCGCTATTGTGCCACTCGTCTTATTCTACAGGGAAATAATATCGCTTTTGTGCTGCTCGTCTTATTCTACAGGGAAATAATATCGCTTTTGTGCTGCTCGTCTTATTCTACACGGAAATAGTATCGCTATTGTGCCACTCGTCTCATTCTACAGGGAAATAATATCGCTATTGTGCCACTCGTCTTATTCTACAGGGAAATAATATCGCTATTGTGCCACTCGTCTCATTCTACAGGGAAATAATATCGCTATTGTGCTACTCGTCTTATTCTACAGGGAAATAATATCGCTTTTGTGCTGCTCGTCTTATTCTACACGGAAATAGTATCGCTATTGTGCCACTCGTCTCATTCAATAGGGAAATAATATCGCTACAGCACCACTCGTCTCAT
Organism: Morinoia aosen; assembly: GCA_030386875.1. NCBI lineage: Eukaryota > Metazoa > Arthropoda > Malacostraca > Amphipoda > Talitridae > Morinoia > Morinoia aosen. The sequence goes on along the minus strand of CM059559.1, from coordinate 15,267,173 downwards.
TCTACAGGGAAATAATATCGCTACAGCACCACTCGTCTCATTCTACAGGGAAATAATATCGCTATTGTGCCACTCGTCTCATTCTACAGGGAAATAATATCGCTATTGTGCCACTCGTCTTATTCTACAGGGAAATAATATCGCTTCTGTGCTGCTCGTCTTATTCTACACGGAAATAATATCGCTACAGCACCACTCGTCTCATTCTACAGGGAAATAATATCGCTACAGCACCACTCGTCTCATTCTACAGGGAAATAATATCGCTATTGTGCCACTCGTCTCATTCTACAGGGAAATAATATCGCTATTGTGCCACTCGTCTTATTCTACAGGGAAATAATATCGCTTCTGTGCTGCTCGTCTTATTCTACACGGAAATAATATCGCTATTGTGGCACTCGTCTCATTCAATAGGGAAATAATATCGCTACAGCACCACTCGTCTCATTCTACAGGGAAATAATTTCGCTATTGTGCTGCTCGTCTCATTCTACAGGGAAATAATATCGCTATTGTGCTGCTCGTCTTATTCTACACGGAAATAATATCGCTATTGTGCCACTCGTCTCATTCAACAGAGAAATAATATCGCTACAGTACAACTCGTCTCATTCTACAGGGAAATAATATCGCTTTTGTGCTGCTCGTCTTATTCTACACAGAAATAGTATCGTTATTGTGCCACTCGTCTCATTCAACAGAGAAATAATATCGCTACCGTACCACTCGTCTCATTCTACAGGGAAATAATATCGCTATTGTGCCACTCGTCTCATTCTACAGGGAAATAATATCGCTTTTGTGCTGCTCGTCTTATTCTACAGGGAAATAATATCGCTTTTGTGCTGCTCGTCTTATTCTACACGGAAATAGTATCGCTATTGTGCCACTCGTCTCATTCTACAGGGAAATAATATCGCTATTGTGCCACTCGTCTTATTCTACAGGGAAATAATATCGCTTTTGTGCTGCTCGTCTTATTCTACACGGAAATAGTATCGCTATTGTGCCACTCGTCTCATTCTAAAGGGAAATAATGTCGCTATTGTGCCACTCGTCTCATTCTACAGGGAAATAATATCGCTTTTGTGCTGCTCGTCTTATTCTACACGGAAATAGTATCGCTATTGTGCCACTCGTCTCATTCTACAGGGAAATAATATCGCTTTTGTGCTGCTCGTCTTATTCTACACGGAAATAGTATCGCTATTGTGCCACTCGTCTCATTCAATAGGGAAATATATCGTTATTGTGCCACTCGTCTCATTCAACAGGGAAATAATATCGTTATTGTGCCACTCGTCTCATTCAATAGGGAAATAATATCGTTATTGTGCCACTCGTCTCGTTTTAAAGGTATGTAATGCATGGCCGCGAGCTCTCTCGTTACAGCAGCATTTCATCGCTGCACTACGGGTCTCATATTCAAGTGGGTGCATGAGAGTTGGGTCAAGTGCTCCTAGCTTAACTTGTTACTGAATTATAACGCAGGCTATTGACGTTACAGCTTCAGTGAAGTCTTCGCACAAGCTCTAGCAATTATAGAAAAATCAAATTAAGAGCGTGACTCTGTTAGTGCCTTCTAATAACTTTCAAATTCCAAGACAAACAAAATTGCAGCTCATGAAACAACAGCAGGAAGGAACAGAATCCCTAGTATTGCAGCGTCACGGTCGCATATTTGTATGCTAAACACAGTCTCCGTCACACACTACACACCTCACTCCCTCTCCCCCAACACACACACAGACATCGCTTCTCCTCTCGGTCTGCAGAACTCATCAGATCGGAGTGGCTGGCTCTGAGCAGACTTTTTGTTTGACTGCATGTCCTCGAGTGCAGTAGGTATATGCTTCATGTAGCATCGACTCGTGAAGATATGGTGCAGGCCATTTCTAGCATAACACGTTAAGGGTACTAAAAGATGCTTTTAATAACTTTTTTAATAAAATATCATTTCATAATTCAATCTCAGTGAGGTTGCTGCACATATCCATTCTGCTCCTTTAAATCATCTTAAAACGAAATATTTTGAAGGTACAGAATATGCGTGATGGTCATAACAGCAATGGTCTATTTCGATTACAATCTTAAATATTTGTACCTTATCTGGTATTGAAGGTTATCACTCAGTGTGTATGCTAGTAAAGAAATTACCAAAAATATTTTAAAAATGTTTGTTTTTCTCATTTTCTAAGCAAGTATTGCGTACATGAGTAATAAGCTTGCTTAATGTGTAGGCACGCGCGTGTGAAGAGTATAGGCGTGAGAGTGAAAAGAGCATTCATGTATCCGTGTAAAGTAGATACTTGTGTGTGAAGTGAAGACACGCGTGTGTGTGTATGTGTGTGCGTGCGTGCGTGTGAACAAATGCGTTTGAGTGGGAAAAACAGGTAATTGTAAGTAAAGAGTAAACACATAGGTTTTCTCCAGGAAATCATACACAAAACGTTCTGTTAATCCATATACACTCATGGCCAGATAAATAGGCGTTTACTAATGCCTACATTTGCGTTAGTACTCTTCACTAAAGCGACCACATGTATTAACAAACACAAAAATATCATAGAACTGAACACGACAGGGATTTAGCCTTGCATTTTACGGCGATCGGGTGCATTTCGCAGTTCCAGACCCGCGTGAGCAGAGGGTTACTCTCAATTGTTTTCTGCTAGTGACATTGATTTTATAAAACCGAAAATGGTATTACCATCAAATACGTATATGGACCGTTATTTTAAGATACCTTCGAAAGTCCCAGTATTGACTTACATTTCATATATCAACTTTTTGAACTAATACTGCAATTCTTCCTTTCTCTTTCTTTTCATATCGAGGGCATCTCACGGATAAAAAGTATGCTGATTTCCTTTTGTTCTCTTTTTTTTCTTTTCGAGGGTTTCCTAGAAATTGAAGGATACCTGCTTGTTTTCTTTTTGTTTGCATCTCAAAGGCTTCCTACAAATATATGTGCACATACTTGTTTTCTTTGTGTTCTTTTCTTTTCATCTCGAGGGCTTCTTATAGATAGATGTACACATACTAGTTTTCTTCTAATTCTTTATCTTTTCATTTTGAGGGCTTTATAAAGGTAGGAGAACACACACTACTTTTCTTTTTATTCATTAGGTCTGCATCTCGAGGGCTTCCTAGAGGTAGAAGGACACACACTGCTTTCATTATTATCTTTTTTTCTGTATCTCGAGGTCTTCCTAGAGATAGAAGCACACATACTGGTTTTCTTTTTATTATTAGGTTTTTTGTTGCATTTTGAGGGCTTTCTATAGATAAAAGGACTCATACTGCTATCCTTATTAACATTTTTTGCATCTCGAATGCTTTCTAGAGATAAAAGAACCCAAACTGGTTTCCTTCTTATTCTTTTACTACAAACGATGTTTTCCTTTCGAGCGTTTGCTACACACAGACCAGGCAGCTCACGTCACTGGCCTGGTCGAGGCGGAAACAAAGGGTGCGGCGGTTTGCTGTTTCCCACGGATATTGTAGCGGGCACCCACACGTGTTGGAGAGCATATTGCACGCTGCGCTCTACTTGATTTCTTGGCGCGGCGGCTTGTTCAAAGTTCAAGTGATACTGAGATAGTAAATTTGATAGGACAATCTTGTCATCGTTTCCGGAAGTGTGAATGTGATCTCAGAAGTGGAGGAAATGCTGCTTTGTTGTTTATTAAGTGTTTTTAAGAACGGTAAGCCCGCAATCATTCTGTAGTTTAAATAAATATGTACCTGTTAGACGCAGCTTTGTCTTCCAAATGGCAATTAAGGGGAGTGAATATAATTTCAAAAGGCGGAGAGAGTGCTCTACCTACGTTCTGCAAGAATAGTAAGCACACTTAATTACGACTCTCTATATTCCATTGCCAAAACAAAAATTCATCTTTCAGACGCGGCTCCATGCATCTGCTCAAAGGTAATTAAAAGCAAGACCTGACGAATACCAGGGCGCGTCCAGGTTGTGGAACATTTCTCTTTTCAAACAACTGAAAAGAATGCAAAAAACACGTAGGAATATTGCTGAAAATAAAGAAATATTGGATGGTGAGAATGAAAAATTAAAAGCGAATGATATATCAGAAATCTATGAAGTATTGGATGTGAATGAAGTATTGGATGTGAATAAAGAACCAGTAGAGAATGAAGGATCAAAAATGAAAAGAGAATCAGGAATGAATATTGAATCGTATTTTATTGAAAATTGAATGGAGACTTGAAAATAAATAAGTATCGTATATGAATAAAGAAAGAAAAGTGAATAAAGAAATGGAAATGGATGGATCATCAGAAGTGAATGAAGAATCGAAATTAAATGAAAAATGGGAAGTGAATGAAGAATGGGAAGTGAATGAAGAAAGGAAAGTGAATGAAAACCGGGAAGTGAATGAAGCACTAGAAATGAACTAAGAACAAGAAGTGAATGAAGAATGAGAAGCGAGTGAAGCATGGGAAGAGAAGGATGCACTCACGAGTATGTCCTGACGCGGCACGCACTGGAGATACTCGTCGCACGGTCCGTACTTGACGCCCTCAGCGGGGTTGAGGTCGCAGCGCTGCCCCAAACTGCGCTTGCACACCACGCAGCAGCCGCAGCTGTCCAGGGCTTCGGCCTCGGGGCATTCCTCCTTTGGTGGACATTTGGACCTGTCGAGGACAGGAAACTCTCTTAGCAAGTTTGGACGGTCCTCCCGCTGATTTCAATCCAATAATTACTTTTTTGTTCGTGGCGCAAAAGTAGATCGATATGCTGAGGGGAGATGGTCCCGGGTTCGATCCCGTACCTATGCGGAACTTTTACCAGAGAGAGCAGCTACTCAGGCGATGTGGATGATGTAAAATTTATGAAGCTAGAATTAAGTAGAAGAAGAAAGTAATAGGTACTGAAAAACAGGACAGTAGTGAACCGAATCAAAGATGGTCGTTCGCAAAACAAAAACCTATCCTATGTCAACAAAAAGATGGCATACTGAGTTCTCAGCTCGGAACTTCCCTGAATAGACGAAGCCTTATTAAGTTGAAAGGCGGTCGCGCTTTGCAGTAGAAGCTGAAGTATACTGGCGGCGCTTTTGCTGGCGCAAGCCTTTCAGACAGGAGTGAGACGCTTAACTCACCATCACACTTTAAATGAGCGATTTAGGCCGGCCGCCCACTGATGCGATTCTATTGGTGCGACGCCTTGCGAAATCGCATGGTTCATTTGTAGCACCGTAGGAATAGCATTGTGTTACCTAACTCATTGCCGAGTGAGGCGAATCGCATCGCATGGAATCGCATCAATTGGCGGGCGGCCTAAGAAACGATTGGCGGAAAAATTCTGGTTCAGATTAAATAATCTTTGAGCTTTTGTTCAAGTCAAGTAAAAGAAGATATCTTCTCGTAAACAATTGGGGATGAATGTTTTGTGCCAATTAAATAATTTTTGAGCGTTTGTTCGTACCAAGAAATTGATGATATCTCAAAAACAATTGGTAATGGATATCATTATCATATTAAAGAATTTTTAAATTTTTATTCGTTTCAATAAAGTGAAAATGTTTTGAAAAGTTATTTGAAAGCATATTTGAGAATCTCAAAGCCTGCCTAACCGTAGACCATAACAACCAATAGCGGATCAAAGAATATACGTCTCTGAAAAGCTTTCCACTAAGTCAACGAATATGCAAAATGCGTATGTACTCACTTGTAGGCATTCTAAGTGGGTGACTAGCCAATGACCGATATTAAATCTGAGGTAAAATTTTCGCCGGGTGATAAAAGCTCTTTGATTTGATGAAATTTTAAGATTTACATGAAAACGCGAGATACGTGCTAGCGACAATGAAATTACGGTTTTTCAAGGTTTACTACAAATAGCACGTATCGAACACGAGCGTAGAATACATAACTAACCGGTTGATTGCTAGGAAATCTCGGTTTAATGGCAAAAGGGAGAAATAAATGAGCATTTTTAAAGGAAACGTTTCCGAATTTAAAAATTCTATTTTCAGCGCTGTAACATTTGGTGAAGAGAAAAGTGATAGAAAAAGGGGAATGTTGAGTACCATGGTTTAAATGCCAAAAAAGAGAACCAAATGAACTTTTCAAAAACAAACGTTTCTGAATTTCTAAATTTTATCTTCAGTACAGTATAATGTGGTAAAGAGAACTGAGAAAGTAATAACGAAAATAGTGAGTATACCACGAATAAAATAAAAGTCGGAGAAAGTGATCTCAGTAGCTGCGAAGAACGAATGAGCAGAGGCGGGAGGCAAGGGAGTGGGTGAGAGGTGGTGCCGTCCGACCATCAAGCTGAAGTCGGTGAGAGCGCCTCTATCTGCAGGACAGAGCCCCCTTGTGTGCTGGTCCCGCACACCAGCCTTGTGCCACTGCCCTGTCTGGGCTGCGCATGCGCCAAGTCAGGTCTGCTTATACGTACATCTTCGATCAAGAATCCATAGCCTTGATCACCATGGCTCGAAAATCATGACTCAGTCCGTGCATTTCACAGAGCGAAAATGAAACGGAAAAAAGAAAGAAAGAAAAAATAGTGGATTTCATTTTTTTAATCTAAATCCAAGGGTGTATTTGAATTCGAGTTAAGAATCTTAAGAATACTGTGATATAAACACTATTACAGGTGAAAAATGGCAGAAGAATTTCATTCTCTCTCATCAAAACCTGTTACAACTGATACGAAAAAATTAAGGCGCGGGCAATGAATTATCTATGTTTTTATTTTGAAGATACGTAAGCGCAATAAATGATGAGCCGAAGAAAAATTACTCTTACTGAAGATCATCAATAAAAAGTTTTTTGAGATAGACATTAGAATTAAATTAGGCAATATAGTGAATACTCAAAAAGATTCTTAGTTTGAAGAACTTTTATTTACTGTTCACAGTGACAGGAAAAAATCAGCACACTGATGATTTTTGGGCGAGAAAATTCAAATAAATTTAATTCTCACTCGCTAACTTTATTTTCACTTAATGAGGAAATAAATTTATTTCTCCTTGTTTTACAACTAAAGGTACACCTCACCATCACGCTGTCCGGATGTTTCTCTGTTTTCAGCGTGTGCTGCTGGTCGTATCTATACACACATTACATATATCAGGGGCGATGAACGATTTTGGGGCCGTCCATATCTAATCTGAGCGCGAGCTCGTCGTTGAACGTGACCTGCTACCACCACTTCAGTAATATCTAATCCTTCTATTTCTTGAAAAAATTGAGCCGTTTCATCTCCATGGTTTAGATCCTTTCAGATCTTTTTGTAGGAAAAACAGATCTTCACTTTGCTTAAATCGCAAAATTTTTTCAACTTCATGTTCATTTTTGAATAAAAATGACTAATTTTATAAGCATTTTCTTCGCTTTTAAACTTTTTGTAGTCGATATTGGATAATTCTTAAAGCGAAGTTTTCAAAGAATCGGGATGTTTTTTTTTCGTTGGGTCAAAAGGAGTTATGGGTGAATTCAATCGCACGTCTATGCTTAGGATCTTGACATTTCAAACGCAATTTTCCTAGTGCTCCCAGAGCCTGGCTTTCTGAGTGGTGCTGTACGAAATTATCATCCTTGTTACTTACAAATTTACAGTCGCACACTTTCACTGCCTAAACAGGGTGAAGAATCGTACTTTTGACGGTTACGTATAAACTATTTTAATTATTATCAGGTGGTGTATGACATGAGAGTTGATGAGGAAATGTAAAACATGGAGCTGAAGAACAACATGTAAACACTTTCCACAGAGCCAAGGCAGCTCATTGACGCGTAATGCGTTGGAGAAAAGTGGAACGGGACAGACTGCAGAACACGGTGCAGTACAAGCTTTTGGAGGAATATACACATGATCGACCTGCGACAGAATTCTTCACGTAAAATCATACATATAGATTGCTTGATAAAAAAGGCCTCTTTTTGAAGTAATTTTTATGGTAAATGTCTATGATGTTAATACTAACTAATTTGCAAATTTGTGTAGGTATTAAAACAGAATGACAGTACTATGTTAGTCCGCATGCTTCATGTAGTGAATTGAGTGGATATTCGTAAATCTTGTGAGCGGTAATTGTTACATCAATCTCCATCATGGCAAATTGTTAATTCTTTGCGTCATATTTTTAATACGTGAGAATTTTCAAGTTAATAACCTAAATTTGGAAGAAAATAACAGAACTTACATAAACGTACGACGGAGTTTTCACTTGAATTTTATTCAAGCTTAATTGTTAGAGTCTTCTTTATCTATAATTTAAAACGATCGTCAAGTAGTCAAATCTATATTAATGTGGCAACTAAACACGATAAAAGGCAATTCTTTATCCGTAATTTAGAAAGACCGTCTGCAAGTGAAATGTATATTATCATGGTTACTAGACGCAATAAAAAGAAATTCTTTATCCTTAATTTAAGACGACTATTAGGTTTTAAAATGAATTTTCACATGGTAACTAGGCACGATAAATAAGAGTTGCCCTTCTATTTGCCTCCTTGACTACGTCAAAGAGTTGGTGTCCAAGCCTATTGACTCGGTGCAGAGCGTGGGTGGTGAGAGAGCCCGTGTGCACCACCGCACACACCCAGCCCCGAGTGCTGCTGTTCCAACTCTTCCCTTGCGCTTCGTAAACCTCAACTGTTGTGGTTTCTGGTCTACATACATGTGTTCTGAGCATTTTGAAGTGACCAGGTTCTCTCGTTACTCGCGTATTATTTAAAATAAAAACGAGCTGTTAAGGTAACCTACGTCATCCTCAGCTTACAAGATCATTCGTTTCTAACCTACCCATTTATATTCAACGATGTCCAAAAATAGTTGGTATTTAAGATGCGGGCTAAATCAAGTCGCTCTTTGTGTTACACATCATCTTGTGCAAACATTGATTGAATCAAAATTAATCCCAGTTGTTCAACTGATATGGCGCTTGATATGATTTATAAGGGTTGAGTTTTTTTCGGTGGAAAGTCGTGAAAAACCTACAAAATAACGCTGTAAAAGCCAGCAACCGCTGATAAATCACGACTGAAATCTGCTTCTTCAGAAGTTCTGCTAAAGATTTGAATTTTTGTGTACATACATGAATAGTTTGAAGTTTAGTTTTGAGAACACATACAAAACTGTGTTTTAATAACGGTTTCAAATTGTAGACTTTGGTATTGAAAATTTCAGTTAACTTTGCACTTAAGTACTTGATCGCTTTGTCAAAAATTAAAATCCTCAAAGAATGTTATTTATACATCTTAAACGTAAAGTGCATACTTTCCGTTTTTTTCTCTACAACAGAGACTTTTTACACGATTGTTACGATTCTAATGTAAAGGGTGTATGTTTGTTATGAAATTTTACAACGAATAAAATACGATCTAGTAGTCACATTTTGAACAAAAATATTTTCCGCTGAGTATTTTTCTTTTGATACTATCTGCCATTTTTACTTTATTGACAAGAATTGCGCAAAATGCATTCAAAGCTGAATCAAACACATCAAAGAATAAGAATACTAAATATATATACCATAACCTTATTAAAATGAATAATTTGTACCATTGTCGAGAAAAATAAATATGGTGTATATGAACGATAACATAATCACGGAGAGTCAACCTAGAGCAACAGAGGAGTAAATGATTACATGGATAGGATACAAGGAGAAACAAGCACACAAGAGGGTAACCACGTCTCCAGACACTAAAGCCTAGCGCTCCCACTCCTCAAGAGGACGCTCCCACAATTTCAATATTTGCTCAAGATCCTGCAATATATTAATATGACGAAAGCAGTTCTCCCATACATAAAATGAGCTAAACTTAATCTATTGAACTCACTTGTCACATTCAGCACAGAGTATATCGGGTTGCTGGGCGGACACGCCCTGTAGCAGCGTCACTGCCACGACCGCCACAACCCACACTGCCTCCCTCGCCATGGTTTGCGAGCTACTGAGTGAGGCACCCACTAATCACTATTCACTAACCCAAAGCCAATGGGCAGGGCAGCAGAACATAGAGGAGTGCACGGTCGGCATTCAATAATGACCTCCTTACTCCTGGCACTGACTAACTGAGTCTTATACGTATAGAGACGGCGTCGTCTTATATTAAGAGATTTTTAAAAGCCAATATGTTGGCATGTATCTCATGTGGCAACTTGGAAATAAACGGCTTTTCTATCTTTTTCTTTCTGTCTATCGCTGTGTATGTAATCTGGGCAGCAGTAGTGAAGTTCATTAGCTGAAACACTATTTAAGAATACATAAAGGACACAATTTGCACGTTAGCAAGAGTACGAAAAATTATGAATACGATATTTGTATTGGAACTACCAGTAATATGTATCGGAGAATGCGAATGGAATTTTAGCCACTCTTCGAAGTTTGGTAGCACCTTAGAAGAAAAATTTGTAAGAAACAACGATGACTAGATACTCGTCTTGATATTGAGTTTTTGATATTCTATCGCATCGATTCGAAAACTCAATCGTTTCTGCTTTTAAATAATGTACTTTCTGCAATTCAAAACAGCTAAAGGCAGAAGTGTCATCAAGGATTACCAAAAACGCACGAATAAAAACCAGAAAACATCAATGCACTACACATTACCGATTGAAATATTCAAACACACGCAAAAAATCTGTAACAGTTATTGAATATTTTAACAGCTCTCAGAACATAAAAAATTTGAAATGCTATGATCCCTACTTGCGAACAGCAGAATATCAATCCAAGTCCTTAATAAATTTAGGTTTCATCAAAAAATATTTGTTACGATGACATATTTTTGATTAATTTCGCTCATAACCTGCAATACGAGAACAAAAACTCTAAGGGACAATTTATTTATTCATGCATTTAAACTCGTCTCATAACTCATGTCACCCACCTACGGTACTTATCTATGGTACCGGCCATATTAGCTTTGTGACTGCCTCAACAATTTCTATCGACGAGGGGAAGGTTCAGAAAAGTCCACGGATGATGCAAAACTTGTCTTAAGCAGCCATTTATTTGTACATAAATTTTCATTTCCTTCTCTGGAGTCTACACACTACTTCAACACAACTGGCCGCCTCTACTCAGCTCGCAGAGTTTAAATACCTAATGTACCGGAAGAGAGCGTTTCCGGAAAACGAGTGAACGTGCGGACTGGTTCCCTCGATATTCGAAGGCACAAATTTTCTACCGCTGTTTGAAAATATAAATTTCCTAAATTGCTGCGAAGGCAGCACACTCCTCTCTCTCAACAGTGCTAGGTAAGATTACTACAATATCTTTAATCGATCGCTCACAACTTTTGGTACCTCCGGAATTGTCCGTCCGCCGCAGCGTCGCCCCACGCACGCGTCCGTCCGATTCCGAGCGATGCACCGACTCTACCCGAGCCAGGGGCCACTGACATCTTGGAGATTGCGAGTCTCGTACCAGTACGATGTCCCCCTGGGACAAGGGACGCCTTGGTGTCGTCCATTTTCTGCGACGACTGATTTCTTGAAGGTAGAATTGTCTCCATAGTTGCCAGAATTGGTCCGCCAACAGCTGCACTCGTCGCCATCTTCGTGGACCATAAGCGAGGAGGTCGCGATCTGTGAACGAGTCTGACGACTGTGTGCGAGAGGCGTCCCTCATGGTTAGCAAAGTGGAGGGACTGATAGGGAACACATCATTGGGGTCTTCGGAAGGGGCGTACAGGGGCGTAGAATTTACAATGGCCGCGGCTTCTATCAGGAGGGTGTGCATATCATCACGGTTGAGTGTCACCTTTCCTGACCTCCCCAAGGTCAGGTCGAGTACCTTTCTGATCGCTCCAATTTTTCTCTCCCACACACCTCCATGATGACTCGCTCCAGGGAGATTAAATTTCCACTCGCATCCCCTAGTCTCCATGTCCTTTGATACTTTGTTCAAATCGCAAGATTGAGACACCGCACCTGTAAAGTTGGTGCCTCGATCGCTTCTTATCAGCTGGGGGGTGCCTCGTACAGAGATGAATCTACGCAATGCGTTCATAAAGGAAGGAGTATCCATCCCACAGAGAGGTTCAACGTGAACTGCCCTGGACACAAGGCAGGTCACCAGTAGGCCATACATTTTCTTCGTGGCCTTTGTGATTCGGGTGCTCTGTCCGTCATGTACAGTGAACGGCCCGAAGACATCTAAGCCCACCCGGGTGAAAGGTGGGGTGGGGATGAGACGATCTTCCGGGAGGTCGGCCATCATCTGTTGCTCAAAGGGAGCTCTCAGCCTCCTACAAATCACACAGCTCCTCAGGAGTCGTTCTATTTGCTTTCTACCTTGCGGGATGAAGAAGCCCAGAGATCGCACCTTACCAAGGGTGAGGAGACGGCCCTGGTGAGCCACCAGCTGGTGTGCCCGTCTTATAATTATCTGAGTGAAGGGATGGTTCCTGGGTAGGATCAAAGGGTGTTTTTGATCCACTGGTAAGTCACTGTGCTTTAGGCGGCCTCCTACACGGATCAGACCCTCTTCATCCACAAAGGGGGCCAGTGGTGTCAGTTGATGTCCTTCCGGTAGCTGCATTGGACCTGGTTTCCCCGTCTTGGGTAGTTTTTCGCTGTAAGATTCTTGTTGGACGGCCTTAACGAGGTACATTTCAGCTTCCTGGTCGTTCTGAAGTATACGTAGTGTCGGTTCCGAAGAAGTGTTGAGGTTAGATCTCGCTCGCATCAGCCACTTATGTGCCAGGTTGTGCACGGTGCGGGTAACCCCGAGAAGCCTGGTCCACCTACTCAGTCGGTCCATCACCGTACGAAATGGAGGTGGCGAACCGGTCAAGGTCGTGAAGGCTTTGGTCTCCGGCAACGATTCTGGTAGTTGCGCTTCCTCAAAAGGGGGCTGAGCGTCGACGACGCAATCTTCTAATATCCAGGCAGGGCCGGTGAACCAATGGCTGTGTACGAGCTGCTCTACATCCGTGGGACGAGTAGCCATGTCTGCGGGGTTCTCTTTCGTGTCTACGAAGTACCACTGAGTCGGAGAGCAATGCTTATTAATCAACTCTATTCTCCGGGTCACATATCTGGTGAAGCGTTTATCCTCATTTTTCAGGTATCCAAGAACAATTTGACTGTCCGTGTAGTATCTGACTTCTTGCATATTCACCTTGAGGTCGTTGAGGGTCTCTCTTGCTGCCAGTACTGCTTCGACTGCGGCGCACAGTTCCAACCGTGGTATGGTGGTAGCTGCCCTAGGTGCCACCCTCGAACTGGCGTTGATCAAGGTGGAATGTTTCTGCTCTCGGGTACTGGTCAGCCGCAAATAAATCGCATAGCCAATGGCCTCCTGAGAGGCGTCACAAAAAACGTGAAGCGAGTGCCGTGAAACCTCCCCAAAGTCGCGCGGCTTCACGCACCGACTGAGGCGTATTTCCTTTGATCTTCTCAGTCCGTCTTTCCACGATTCCCAATGCTCTTCCAGTTTCTTAGGTAGAGGTTCGTCCCACAGAGTGGAGCTTTGGTTAGTTTCGGCAGTGCTATCAGACAGCGCCTTTCTTTGTAGAAGTCTGCCACCCAAAATAAGAGGCGCAGCTAGTCCGAGGGGGTCAAAGAAGGAGTTCACAGTAGACAGCACACCCCTCCTAGTGAAGGGTCGGTCCGGGATATTGACCTTGAATATTAACAGATCTTCGGAGACGTTCCAATGGATCCCCAATGTTCGTTGGATAACGGATCCGTCCCAAGTGACAGTCTTTGGTGCGGCTAGTTCCTCGTCTGGCAGACCCACCGTTACCCGAGTGTCAGACGTGGCAACTTTGTGGATGTTCAACCCATACTTGTGCAACAGAGACCGCACCTCGCCAAGCAGCTCCCTGGCCTCGTCTGGGGAGTCCAAACTAGCAGACCCATCATCAACGTACGTCGCATGACGGAGAAAGTCAGTGGCCCGGCTCGGGCGTCCGGATGCATCGCCCAGGTCGGCGATATGGCGAAGGGCGAACGCAGCGACGGCCGGAGAGCTCCGCAACCCGAAGACATGGACCTTAGCTCTGTAGGGGACAATCTCGTTAGTAACCCGATTATCTTTGAACCAAAAGAAACGCAGATAGTCCCTGTCTTCAATCTTGACTCGAAAATTGTGGAACATATTTTTTATATCAATTGTAAAGGCTACCTGGTGGAGTCGGAATCTCTGCAATATTCCCCGAAGGCTGTTGTTCAAATCGGGGCCCGTCAACAACTCATCATTGAGGCAGTGTCCCTTGTGCTTTGCTGAACCATCGAACACCAACCTAACTTTCCCTTCTTGGGCTTGCCTTACCGGGAAGATAGGCAAGTACCATCCCACGCCTTTCTCAGGAAGTTCCCCTGCGACTACTTCCTCAACGTGATCATTGTCAATGTACGATTGCATTTTCTCGAGACTTAGTGTAGCACTTGAGGGATCTCGACGCAGTTTTCCCAACGTCGTGTTCGTTCTTCCCAATACAGACACATAATTATTACACAAATTTGGTGGATCTCTAGTAAAGGGTAAGGGCGCAACAATCCTATCGTCTTTCACTTCGATACCAGCTCTCAAAATACTTACAAATTTATTGTCTAACACACTCAAACCCTGGAGCTCGTCGTCGACTCGCTCCTCAAAGACGTCGAGCGTCTGCCTCCCAGGGTTGGGCCCACGTATCTTGATCGAGAAGTGATGATCCTCGTGGTTCACGAATGACGTCCGCAGGGCAGTGGTCTGCTAGGTTCTCGCTCCTCCGTTCAATAGTCCCAACAGTGCCCAGCCCAGGGCGGTCTTGCAGGCAAGAGGACCTCGTACTCCATAGTGTCTAGATGCCATGAGCGACACGGCATCTCTTCCGATGAGTATCAGTGACCGAGCCAAAGGATCATGCTCATTGAAGTGCTTGACCAGGTGCGCAACGTGGCTGAGCTTCTTCACAACGTCGGGAGTGGCTACTTCGTCAGTCGTGTCCGGGATATTTTCGTTGGTCCATGTAGTGGGTAGCTGATGCCATCGGTTCTCACCCACACCCCTTATCTTGAGCCCGGTGATGGCGTGTCCTTCCACCTCAGACGACAGACCACTCAGTGTTCTGAGGGCGTACTTCCAGGGAGTGGCCTTAAGATCGAGCTGTTCTATCAGAGAAGGGTCCGCAAAGCATCTTGAGCTTTGCTCGTCAATGATGGCGTAACAACGCACTTTTCTCTGGGTGGACGTCGAGGTGACATCTACTAACAGCGTCTTGGAAAATTCCCTGGACTCGAGACCGAGGCATCCCGTTCTGGTGCAGGTGGCGACCTCACCAGGGGTCACCGGTTTAGTGCTTGCCCGGTGCATGACCGTCAAGTGTGAGCCTTGACAGTGAGAACACTTCACTTGTTTGTCGCAGTTCCTGATGTAATGGGGACCAAGGCATCGGAAGCATACCTTCGCCTCGGTGATGAGCTTCTTCTTCTGGTCGATGGGTAGTCTTCCAAAGGACCGGCACTCCCAGGTTCCATGGGTGTCGACCTTGTGGAAAATACATTTGTTGATTCTATGGTCCGTTTCCGGAGGTTTTTTGTTGTGAGGTCCTTGCGCCTCATATCTTGACTCAGGTTTGTTGTAGGCCACCATGGACTGATCACCTTCACTAGACTCTTTCTTGGTATTCTGGTCAGCGCTTGTGTGCAGGACCCGAACGGGCTTGGGTCTTCCGCCTGACAGTGCTGGGTTGAAAAATGGATCCCTCATCGCTCTTTCTTCGTCTCTTAGGAACTGGTTGAAGAAGGAGAACGTTGGGCGCTGCCCACTCTTGGCTCGTAGGTCAGATGCTTTCCTATGCCATCTGCGTTGCAGATCTGGCGGGAGTTTGAGTGCCAAGAGCCTCATGCCTCTGGTAGTGCAAAACTCCTCCAGCTCGTCCGATCTTGCTGCGTTGGTAAGTGCGGTACTCGTAGAATCTAAGAAATCCTGGAGAGCGGTAAGATCCCCAGGAGGGATGTTTGGGAAGTTCCGAAGTTGGTCTGCCGTGTGTTCTGCTAGCAACCAGTCCGAACCATAACGCTCACGAAGGGTGTTCCATACCACCTGCAACACTGCCTCTGCATTGTTTCCGATGACTGACCTCATAGTTCTCTGAACGTACTCCTTGGGTTTACCCGCGGTATTGGCTGCCAAAACTTGTAGCTCGTCGATGGGGCCCAAAGCTAGTCCCTGCAGTCGATTCTTCAGATCAGATTCCCAGCAATGGTACAATCCGATGTCTCCTTTGAAGGGGTTGGCAGGGGTCTTCAACAGCTCGGCCCGGATAAGGTGAACAGAAGCTGCATCTAGAGTGCTTCCCTGCCTAGGAGCTCTCAGTCGATGGTTTGCCTCTACTCTAGGCTCTAGAATCGACCTGCGAGAGCTCACGGAAGCGTGTTCCATCAGCCCTGCCAGATCATCTAGGTTGCTTTCCTGCTCTTGATATTCTTCATCCTCTCCTTCTGAGATAGTAGAAACCTCAGAGGCTACCGACAGTGGTGTGGAAAAAGGTCCAACTTTTTCTCTTCTTACGGAGGTAAGTTTACTCATTCTCTCACTACGCAGAGAAGACAGGTCTTTGGGATCAAGGTTGGAAACCATGTCCCCTCCAAGCCTCTCCATCTGTTTGTTGAGCGTCGCGATGCGACCAAAGCAGTCTTCCAGCATCACACGTCTCTTCAAAAATTGCTCATGGTACCGCTGCTTATGTCCTGCTCGTTCCAAGGAACCTTCAAAGGCTCTGCTTGAAGAGATGAACTGATCGCGCTTGACCTTAAGTTCAGCTATGAAGGATAAGATGGCCGACGTCTCATCCTCTCCTGGACTCTCCCTGGACAGGGCTTCATAAAGATCGTCATAGGTCTTTACGGCTTCAACTTCAGCTAGTTTAAGGGTTTTCTTTGAGCTTCTTTTGGCCATTTGAGACATTGCAGAGATGTTGTTGAAAATTTATTGTGACTGCCTCAACAATTTCTATCGACGAGGGGAAGGTTCAGAAAAGTCCACGGATGATGCAAAACTTGTCTTAAGCAGCCATTTATTTGTACATAAATTTTCATTTCCTTCTCTGGAGTCTACACACTACTTCAACACAACTGGCCGCCTCTACTCAGCTCGCAGAGTTTAAATACCTAATGTACCGGAAGAGAGCGTTTCCGGAAAACGAGTGAACGTGCGGACTGGTTCCCTCGATATTCGAAGGCACAAATTTTCTACCGCTGTTTGAAAATATAAATTTCCTAAATTGCTGCGAAGGCAGCACAAGCTTAATTTTTAAATGCTACGAGTAGTGATGGTATCATTTGAAATTGCCTACCGCAAAAAAAAAAAACATCGGCATCTTTGGGATGCTTTATTTCCAATCAAGCCTGATACAAATGATCTTAAGCATTGGTTTTTCAAATGTCTTATAACTAACACTATATATAGAACACCATGACGGTTCCCCCGTAAAGCCGGTACCCATTTCCGACACTTGGGTCGAGTGGGGTATTGTGCTTGAGCTTTCCCTTATACCCAACGGAGAAAATCGCAGCGCCAGCGCCGGGATACGAACCCGCGACTCCAACATACAAGTCCGATCCCTTAACCGCTGTGCCACCGCGAGCACTTTGACTTTGCAAACTTTGACTTTGATTATATGTGACTACAAGGCATACATAAAAATGATTTACTTTCTGTACACCAGCTAGCCGATATCAGCGAACACATTAGATGTAAAATCTACGCTGTGTTTTGGGCAATTTGAAACCTAAACCAATCCTAATTGCCTAACTGATCAAAGAACATCAGAGACATTATACACGTTTAAACAACATAATGATAAAACAAGAAGTCTTATAATAGCGATCTTACCCTTAGATTTCCTTCAATCACTTTCAGACTCGAAGATTTTTCCTGAGAAAAACTGAAAATTAAACACTGCCAGGAGTGACTGTCTTAGGAGGTGAGGAAACGAGCAGGAATCCGGGAAAAATGGATACAACTACATTTTCAATGAGATATATCAACTAACATAGTGGGTGATCAGTGAGCGTTGCCAAGAGTATCTATCACCTTGAGTACGCTTTCAGTCCGGTTCAGACCTAGCATACTCGTAGGCTAAAGCCAGGAGTCAAATGAGGCTGGTTGAAATTCCAGGAGTTTTCTGGCGAGTGAGGACCGTTGCGCTCTGTCTCAGCCTAAGTTAAGATTTTAGTGCTGAGCTTCTGGTGTTCACCAACAACAAAAATTTCTTAGAGATGAGGTGGCTGTTTGCACACCGTAGCTTAAGCACCGTTTCCGGAATAGGTTCGGCCAAAAACCGTTCGCTCAAATGCAAGCACGCCATTGGTCCATTCGTGAGTACGATCTCTGGCAATCGTGATGCTGCTCAAGAAAGCTTCCACAGAACTGGTGCAACATTTACAGCAACAGAGAAATTTTGGAACCTGTGCTGCACCAGACACAAGTTTACCAAGGATGTTTCATTCCATTCTTGTTTGATAAATATCATATGGTACATTTGTGTGTCAAATGCCTCGCAGCCAATACCAGGACGTAATGACGGCTACCAGGTTGACACATTCGCGTGTATTGGGCCACATGTGTACCAACATGTAAATTGCTTACTCACGTACCGGTGTAAATGAATGACATTTCATCTATTTCACGACCTTATTTAAATGATAATTATAATACAACGAGGTCAAATGTTACCCTACAAACTCATTTTCACATTTCTTATAAAGGATAAAATACATTCGAGCAGTAAACCCGATTTCCGAATTCTGCTATTTGCAACCTAACGAAACCAATCGTTAACAACCGCATAAACGCGGTGAAAGTAAGCTGGTGCACATTTCCGTCACTTCGCGGAATTATGGTCAAGTTCTCCCTATCCGAACGGGGAGATTCATCAGGCTGGCGTTGCCGAGAATTAAACCAGCGACCCTCCTTCTGGAGGGCACGCGCTCTAAGCCACATGACCATGACGACCACCCTTACAGACAGTTCGTGAATATTTTGTGCAGCGTCTGTGTAATACTGCATGAAGCGACGTTCTTGCTAGCATTTCAAGACCGTCTCAGGTGGGCACTTACTATGCAGTGAATTTTTAACACCCCAATGATTAAGGATACCCGTTTCAACATCGCCTTGAATTTGTATGAAATCGTACCTACTTTGGAAGGGTTTCAATTCCTTTATCACACAATAATAGTTCTACTTTAATTACTAGGAATTTTTAAAGCTAAAAAATTACCAACAATGAAACACAGCATCTCAACTTCGAAAACCAATATTGGATACACTTCACATCTCTGCGTCGTACTTCACATCAATTTATTCTCCCAAATTAATGCGTAATCTACGAGTTTATTCCAGTGGCACAATAAAATCTCTCGTTGGCTGACTCAATTAGCAAAATATTATGCTAGTTAAAAAGTCAAAAAGATAATAGATGTTCAGTATCTACGATACGCGGACATTTTGGCTAATCCCAACCACGGTGGAGGAAACTAGGTAGAGTCATTTCTATGGGAGAAAATACACATCCTCTTGTTCGGCTAGCCAATAAAAAGGCTTTATTTCAAACAAACTTTATGACGTCACCAAAACGCCATGTCGTTAGGCCAATAGTGGAGCCAGATTTGGGGATAGCAGTGCTACTAGATGCAAAATGATCGCTGCTATTGGTTCGTTACCGTGACGTCAGCAAAACCCTTTCATCAACGAAAAAAATACTGGTTTGAACCTACCTTGTTTCCTCTACCGTGATCCCAACCTAAAATATGAACGATATTTTTTACAACCGCCGAGTGCTTCTGGTCAACGTCTGGGCTGGAGTAAAAACATATTTCACCATACCATTATTATTGTAATTGTTCAACCAAAGGTTTTTGCTATACCATTTCACCACACGCGCATCTTAGACCAAGTCTAAGCATCTTATCACAGAAAGACAAAGCTTACCTTTAGCTTGGGACCTCGTACTTCCTCTCTGGGCGCTCATACACACAGATACAATACTATCTCCCTGCAGGGAAATGAAATATAGTACCGAAGAAGTGATGTGCAAGATAAAGTGCATCAAATATCTGCGGCATTCAATTATTATGAAGCTATCAAGATTTCTCGCTCGTATTTAGATCTATCTTTTCATTGAATTCATTTAGAACATTCATTTCAAAAGACGGCTTTTCTCGGTACTGGAGCTTTTGCATTGATGAAAGTATTTACAGCGCTAAGTTCTACACAGAAGAACAAACTGAAGTGTATTTCCAACGAATACGAACATTCCGCTCAAATGCCACAGAAGCAGAAACCTGGAAACCACCGAGGAAAATGAAACCAAGCGAAAAGAATAAAATTCTGATTTATTTGTGGATAACATGGAACTTGGTGCCTCGCTAAAAGCAACGCGCATGACTGTTTTTTTTTAATCCAGATTAGATTATATTAGTCGTTAGTTTCAGCCTCCCTACCCGCAGCAACAAATGCGATCCAAAGAGAGGAGGGAGGAAGGCACCATTTAGTATGGAGTTGAGGAAACTCGGAATCTACGCAGAAAGGGGATAGAAACAGTAAGTTGGGAAAGAAAATTATGAAACAAGATCAAAATTGAAGAAGGAAGTAGTAGGTGCTGAAAAAGAGGACAGCAGTGAACCGAGAAAAGGTGGTCCTTAACCCTTTCGGTACGATAATTCAAATGGTTCGCGTAAACACTTCCAGGGGAAAAAGTTGTCATCACCCTGAATTGTCGGTGAAATTGTCCTAGTGTGGGTGCTTTTAGCTGAAACAAGTGCCTACTTCTTTATTTTAATTTAAAAATTTTTTCAATCTTTAAAGCTCTATGCTTGGCGACAGGTATCTTTTCGATGTTGATAGAAAAGTTTTTGTTCTTACGAAGAAATTATTCACACGTTTTTGCCCGAATTTATCAAAAACAAACGAAGTTCAGGAAAACTTAGTCAAGTTAAATAGAGAGGTTATTGAATGTGTTGCACAGACCCTGTGGCATGAACTTAGAGGTAACCTATGGTAATTTACGCGTGCAGGCTTTTGGAATTGTTTAAAAACTAGTTTCATGAATGCTTGTAATTTCCCTAATTTTGTTATTTACTCTAAAATTTTCCCTCACTAGTTAAATTACTTTAAAACTAGGTTAGATGCCCTAAACTGGAAGCACTAGCCAACTTGGCACTGGAGTAGCCGTCAGTACCGAAAGGGTTAACATAACAAAAACATTTTATTTCAACAAAAAGAAGGCCTATCTAACTCCCAGCTCGGGCCCTCACACATTTCCCCCTGGGAGTACTAATTTCCATAGATACAATAGTTGTATCCCCCCGAGGGGCTTTTTTTAACCCAATGTATTATACATCTATTGCATCATCTTTTTCTAAATGAACGGGTTTTCTTTCTTTCTTCACAATTTTTGGTTTGGTCGAGAGTATCCTTCATTTACAAGGGAACATAAAGAAGTTTTTCGCACAACGCCACTACTGTTTTATGGAACAGAAGAACAGATGGTCTGTTTCGTTCTTTCAAATCGTGCAAGAAAAACGTATTTCTGAACGCTCACAGCTATGTGATACAAATCCAACAAAAACCAAAAATTAGCAGGTAAAAAAATTACGACAAAGGTAAGAAAAACGCAAAATACATTCAGCTTTGTAGCCATGAAGGTCGAGTTAAATTGATACCAACAAAAAAAGTTTTGAAACCACCACTGGTTACAAGAACTCTAGGCTTTAGCAACAAGCTCATCACACGCCGCCCTCCCCAAAGCATGGCCTGGTGTAAGAACTGTAACGAGAATCCTTCAGAGCTGCAAGAGGCTCGCCACACCCCCACGCCGCCCTCCCCAAAGCATGGCCTGGTGCAGAACTGTAAAGAGGACCCTTCACAGCTGCAAGAGGCTCACCACACCCCCACTCCGCCCTCCCCAAAGCATGGCCTGGTGCAGAACTGTAAAGAGGACCTTTTACAGCTGCAAGAGGCTCACCACACCCCCACGCCGCCCTCCCCAAAGCATGGCCTGGTGCAGAACTGTAAAGAGGACCCTTCACAGCTGCAAGAGGCTCACCACACCCCCAATCCGCCCTCCCCAAAGCATGGCCTGGTGCAGAACTGTAAAGAGGACCCTTCACAGCTGCAAGAGGCTCACCACACCCCCACTCCGCCCTACAAAAAGCATGGCCTGGTGCAAGAACTGTAACGAGAACCCTTTACAGCTGCAAGAGGCTCGCCACACCCCTCACACAGCCCTCCCCAAAGCATGGTCTGCTGTAAGAACTGTAACAAAAATCCTTCAGAGCTGCAAGAGGCTCGCCACACCCTCCACTCCGCCCTCCCCAAAGAGCGCCTGTCGCACGGCGGCCGCCAGAAGGTGCTCCCTCTCAGCGACCTGCAGGCGGTAGTCGCTGACGAAGGAGTACACCTCGTCACTGGGCTGCCTCTCCTCCAACCACGGCAGTATGTGCACGTGCACGCTCTGCATGAATGTCGTATTTGAAGTTTTAAACCTACATTTGGTCTCAAAAAGAAGGTGAACGTTCTTCGCGAATGTAGTATTCGAACCTGCATTAGGTCACTCAAAAATAACGATTCTGCATGGATGTGGTTTTTGAGCCTACATTCGGTGTCAAAAAATAAAGGCTCAGCACGAATGTGGTATTTGAACCTACATTAGATAACTCAAAAAAATAGCATGTATGTTCAGCAGGAATGTATAATTGCAACAAAAGGTCATTCACAAAATAATATACACATTAAAAAAAGCATACGCTATACACGAAAGTATTATTGAAACATAAAACAGGTCACTCAAAAACCAAGGTTTCCATTTGAGATTTTTAGAAACCTGAATCAACCTTTGTTTTGAAATTAAATTGATTGCTAAAATATAAGAAATAAATCGTGAGATGAGCAGAGCAACACGGGGCCGACAGTAAATGGTGAGACAGCTTTCCTTTTACTTCAATGGAGATGCTTAAAAAGAAAAGGTTAACACTAAAGCATCTCTTCTGCGTTTAATATGTTGGAATCCGGGAACTCAATAAAATTACTCTCTCTTAAGCTAACCATTAAATGTTCTGACGTGAATCATCTGATGCTCAAACCTGTTTTTGTCTCCCACAGTTCTACGAAAAACCACCTAATCGGACGTTCCACAAGAAGACTGGTACTATACTTCTCCACAAACTTCTATTAAAATGCTTTACGCATACGAATTGATCAGAGCACCGCAGAACTAAGAACTAACGCAAAACACAGAAGCGTACAACTAAGGCCACACTGACAAAACTATCACTCCACATTGTAATTTCAAGAGAACACCGGAGCGTATAACAAAGGCCACATTGTAATTTAAAGAGAACACCGGAGCGTATAACAAAGGCCACATTGTAATTTCAAGAGAACACCGGAGCGTATAACAAAGGCCACATTGTAATTTCAAGAGAACACCGGAGCGTATAACAAAGGCCACATTGTAATTTCAAGAGAACACCGGAGCGTATAACAAAGGCCACATTGTAATTTCAAGAGAACACCGGAGCGTATAACAAAGGCCACATTGTAATTTCAAGAGAACACCGGAGCGTATAACAAAGGCCACATTGTAATTTCAAGAGAACACCGGAGCGTATAACAAAGGCCACATTGTAATTTCAAGAGAACACCGGAGCGTATAACAAAGGCCACACAGAGGAGAATTTCACCTCGATATCAGCGGTGGGCGGCTTGACAACGAAAGTAGAGGAGCCGTGCGGCGTGAGGTGCTGCAGCAGGCGACGCTGTAGGAGGTGACACACGGCCAGCAGTTCGCTCACCTCACACGGCCTCACTTCGTTGAGTGATGCCACGCTTCTGCGCAGTCGCGCCACAATATCTGACGCTCAATGTAAGGTGCGGTCAATACCAGTTGATGTCACTACATCTGATGCTCAATGTAAGGTGCGATAAATACTGGATGGCGTCACCATATTTGTTCCTAGTAACCAAGCGCATCGCAGTGGCCGCACTTCGTTGAGTGATGCCACGCTTCTGCGTAGCTGCACCACAATATCTGATGCTCAATGCAAGGTGCGGTAAATATACCTGAGGAGATCGCTATATCTGCCAACCAAGTGCATCTCTGTGGCACATGGCAACTTTTCCTCGTCATGGGACTTGTATTTAGTTTAATATTAACAGCTGTATTTTTTAATTAAAGCATTACTTTTCATAATTCTGGAAGCAATATTAAACGATCCACTGGGCCACGAGGCACAATTGTTTTAATGGTGATCAAATATAACAATGAGATATTCCTGCAAGGCAAGGTTTACAACTACCATACGACACTTTGGCTTCTGAGCTCCTCTACACACAAGGAATCCTACGTTAACCCTGCGTAATAATTTTTTTTCAACATGGTTCATGCAGCTATTTTTTAGGATTCATGTGCTCGGCTCATAAGACCCATTGTAGAACTCATTGGTTTACAAATGCTACATCACAGGGCAGATCTCTCCTTCGAATATCAGTACACAAAACTTGACGAGACCTCAAAGTCTAACTCAGCTTCATGAATGTATGTACCATTGCTTATCACCCACTCGCATTCTCTATTTATTGAGGAATGATGCACATCATGTGATTCTCTAGATACTTCACCGTTACTGTAACGGACGGTTCATTTCTAAGAAACACTTTATTTACTTCGCAAGAGTAGAAATAAAAATAAACATCAAAAGAAATTGGCTTAGACTACACTCACTTTTAAGCAATATGCAAGTTGTGTGAAGAGCCAAAAAATTTACGTCCATTAAAAAGGAGTTCAGCCGATGATAAAAAAGTCCTATCGGAGTAAAGAGTTGAGAGTTAACTGTAGCACTTCAAGCAAGAAGCCTAGCAATGACTCAGGACATCAAAATTACTAGTATCACACTGCGAGCATCTAAAAATCGCATTGGCAGCAACAGCATCGATTCTGAACTTCTAGCAACCCAAAGGCAACTATAAGTCGAGCAACTCAGTGGGGGATCGATTCTGTACTTCCAGCAACCCAAAGGCACACTCTCAAGTCTAAAAGACAATGAAGCGGCGAGCACCAAAGGATACGAAGTTTCTGCCAACGGCCGGCCACACAAAATGCCTCCACAAGGAGTGTGCTCACACAGGCGCTCGTTGAGGCACAGTCGCTCTTCTCGACCTGGTAGTCATCTGGAAACTTCAGCTCTCTAAGTGATAGAAATGGCCACACATTTACCCATTAACGTCCGCATTTTGTACTCACATTAGCGTTATCACAACCACCTTCATTAAACTGGGACTGGCATTAGGCAGTCACCGATATCAGGATGGAGAAGGAACTGCCACTAAGCAGTGAACTTTAAATTACACATTAGTGCACAAATTTAATAGGAAATACAACATATTAAGGTTATTTTTGAAAGAGGATCAAATAGTTCTGTGGCGCGTTAAAGGATTAGCAAATAGCAAGTACGACGTACCGAGGAGCGTAGTCAGCGGTATCCTCCACGTCGTGCAGCAGAGCAGGAGTGGCGAAGGCTCGCAATGCGGTGGTTGCCTGCACCATGGCCTCGCGCCGCTCATTGGTCGAGAGACGCAGCGCTTCCTCTGATTGGCTGATGCTCGGCACGTCAGGGCTCAGTAGGCTCGGCGAGTCCGACGCGACCGGCAGCAGGTGTACATGTACGTGCTGAGATTCAAATGTAATTAGTCAATAACCATTTTAACTTTGATAACTCTCCCATAAAATGAATTAATGAGGCCTTATATTATTGAATGTTGACATATATATGTAACTACTATGTGGAATCCATCGGGTAAATTTATAGTATAGTTATTAGTTTAAGAATCTCGTTCCATTCATTGCAAAGATGTTTTGACGAAGAGAAGGGACAATTAAGTATGGACTAAAGAAAAACGTAAAACTTGAGCACAAGGTGTGTTCCTAAACTGGATACCAACAGCAAGTAAAGAAGAAAAAAAAACAAAGACAAGATAACGATGAAGACATGAATAAAGAAATCTCGAAGGCTCATCTATAACTGATGTACCCTAACGGTATCTCCCCTGAGACTGCTAGTCCCCATAACTTAGGATGGATAAACCTGATTAAACTAACCATATGCCTCCTGAAGTGGTAAACATGAAGATTCATTTAGTCCCAAGCATGACGTTTTAAACAAGACCTCGGATCCGAGATACCTGAAAAGATCTGATCAAAGAAAAAGAAGTTCTAATTTAATACGCCATTGATACTGGTAATTTCTTAACATGGATACTTGTTACTTAATGATTTAAACACCACTCATTGAATAATACAGTTCCCAGTTCTTGGGCAACAGACACCATTTCTGGACTAGATACCGGTTATTGAGTGATATAGATGCCAGTTATAAAGTTACAGTTTCCAGTTATTAAACCAAAAAAGTTATTGAGAGACAGATACCAGTTATTGAGTGTGACATAGATTATGTTGTGGGTAGGGAGTAGTCTAATCTAGCTTATAATTTAATAGAGTAACCTAGATACCAGCTATTGAGCAACGTATACTCGGAACATCACCTGTAGTTCCACATATTACACTTTATGGTCACAAAAACGCACTACTCATCACGGTAGAGGAAACAAGGTCGAGTCATTTCGATGGGGGAAAATACACCTCCTCTTGGTTAGGCTAGCCAATAGAACGGCCTTATTTCAAACAAACTTTATGACGTCACAATTGCGATATGTCGTTAGGCCAATAATGGGGCTAGCACTGTTGTCAGATGCAATATGAGCGCTGCTATTGGTTCGTTGCCATGACGTCAGCATTGCCACACGGTCGACAAAAAAAAACACTGGTTTGACCGTACCTTGTTTCTTCTACCATGATGGAGGCTGGATCCAGTCAATGCAATCTATTTTCAACATTGCTTACGATAATTGACTTCAAATTTGAGTTGAATATTAAACTTCAGTTTTGCCTGCTGCAGTCAAAGTGATAAGTTCACAAGTATACACTACTCGTCCAGACCGCAGCACTACAGTCATGGTTGAAAAAAAAGGTAGGGTCAAACCAGCCTTTTTTCGTCAACCGTGTGGCAATGTTGGTGTTCTGGCAACAAACCAATAACAGCAATCATATTGCATCTGGCAACACTGCTAGCTCCAAACCTGGCACTGCTATTGGCCTAACAACATGTCGCAATGGCGACGTTAACAAGTTCAATTGAAATGAAGCCGTTCTATTGGCTAACCAAACATAAGAGGTGTATTTTCCCCCATAAGAATGACTCTCTCTTGTCTTCTCGACCGTGCTCCAGTGCTTACAACCCACCTCGATGGTCTGACCGGAGAGAGGCCCGTCCTGAAGAGCGACCTCGCAGTGACGCACACCGTGCCTGGCGCACAGCAGGCGGTGCGTCATCACCGTCAGCTGCGCCATGTCGCTCACCTCGCCCTCTGTCATGTCTGCCACACGTCCTGTTGCGCGCACCGGGCTCACCAGCGTGTCTAACAGCGTTAAGGGATAACTATGTGCAATAACTGTTTGTAAATCGCCCGTGAGGGCTGGATTTTACTCAACAATACAGATTATCTTTGACAGCATGGACTATACTTGAAAAACAATATGGATTATCTATAACAATAGTACAGATTGTTTATATGAACATTAGCCATAGTGGATGAAATATAATTTTTGTCCAAACATGGATTATTTCTCTGGACGTGCTTGATAAGTGTATCAGTGATACAAGTGCCACCATTGTACGGGTACAAAAACATTAAATTAAATCAGCATTATTATCGGAATGGATATATTTTTTTGCATTTACATCAAAAGTAACAACATAGGGGACACTTGAGAGGTATTGAAGCCTGTGTTACGGCTACATTCATCACAAACTTCAAGTTGTTTTAATGAAGCTGTTCAAGCACATATAAGTTGATGTTAACGTGGGATGTGAGGATCGAGTTTGACAAGAGGCCCAGAGAGCACGGAAGGATACGGCCAGGCACGCGAGGGTAGAGGTTTGTGAATGCAAAGCTGAGGCCGCTCCTTAGCACGACCCCTTCTGCGGGGACGTTCACGCTACCGAATGCCTGGCTGTACGATGGTGGCAGGAGGCGTTCCACATGACACAGCCTGTAATGTGAGGCACTCGTTAGCGTTAAATGTATCACGCTTAAGGTCACCTGATCAGGATGGGGAAGAAACTACCTCTTGGCAATGAAATATAAAATTACACATTGGTGAACGTATTTAATGAGAAATGCAATATATTGCGGCTATTTTGGAAAAGGACCAAATAGTCCTCCCACGCAAAGTATCACGCAAAAGCATCACCCCAAACATTACACAAAACATTACGCAAAGACCCATACGCATAAAAAAGAACACGTTAGGCAAGAATCTTAAGAAATAAGATAAGAAGGAAAGTAATAGGAATTGAAAAACCGGACAGCAGTAAACCGATACACGATGGTCCGGAACAAATAAAAAACTTGTTCTGTTCCAACAAAAAGAAGGCCTACCAAACTCCCAATTCAATTCAGGGCTTCTCATTTTCCTCCTAGGAGATCTAATTCTCACAGACACAAGAGATTAATTTCCCTGAGGAGTGTGCAAATGAAGCAATGACATCAAAAATCGTCAGCCTGGGAGTGCAGGTCAACTTTTGGGGTCTTACAACAATAACACAAGTTTCCATCGCAGCTTAGATATTTTCAGTTCAGTAAGTACAGCTCCTCTGGTGATAATCTCTATGGATAAGACAGGTAGAAAAGGTTAGTGGGAGGAACTTTTCTACTCATTCAGCTCGCGCTCCACTCCCTCATTCAACCCTTTTCTTAATTAGGAAGCTGAAAAAATATTTCTACAACCCAACTGTAATAAGAAGAACGATCATGGAACATGTTGAGAGGTTTCATGATTATTTATGCTCACACACACAACAATAGATGGGTTTAAAACTCAATATGTGCCGCATACATCTACTCATGAAAAGCGCAGCAAATTTTGCAACTTTTGACAAGCAGAAGACTTTTTTAATATCATTTTCAAATCAGCATGGTTTTTAAGTTTTCATTTGTAAGATGATGTACAAGTAAAAGGATCAAAAGAGAGAGAAGGCATTACTCTCAGCAAAGGTCTTGCTAAGTCAGTACATATTTGTCCCCCAACACCCACATGTATATTCCCCATTAGCCTTTTACAGTCAAATTGGACTTGAAAATCCACTTTCATAAACAGCTCTGAAGTATTTTATTCCTTGTACAATTGATGCCCCAGTGCATTCTTGGAAGTAAATTATCGAGTGGCAGTCACTTCCTCGTAGTGATGTCAGTGACTAAATGATGCCAGAGCCAGTTTAATGATAGTGTTTGTGATAACGGTAAGAGTACAAAATGTGGATGATCACGGTTTAAGCTTAAGATGACCCCCAGATCTTGGTTAACGGCACACTAGTCATTTCCAGGAGATTATTTAAATCCTGCGTTAACCTGACAGCAAATTCAAACTTAGGCGTGCAGCTGACTGTTGCAGATCCTGACAAATATTCAGACTGAGAAGAAGGAAAGAAAAGAAAGAATCACAGCTAACAGTCGCACGGAAGAGTGAGGCACCAGCGGCTTGACAAATATTCAGACTCATTGGAAGGAAAAAAGAAATGCACCAGCAACCTGACAACAATCCAGATTTAGGACAAGGAAGAAAGAGATGCGCCAGTAACCTGACAGAAATTCAGACTTATGAGAAGAGAAAGACGAGATACTTCAGCGACCTGACATTAATTTAAACAGAAGGAGAGAGAAAGAAGCTGACCGTGGGCCAGAGGAGTGTGGAGCCAGAGAGAGGCCTGCCACGTCCTGCCTGGAGTGCAGCACGCAGGGCATCTCGCGCCTCACTCTGCGCAGCACGGCGAGGTCCACCTCAGCTGTTGCGACCCCTACGCCCTCTGCCACCTCGCACAGCACCTCTCCCCACGGGCTCACCACCTGGCCAACCATTAACTCTATCATCACTGTACTTATCATTTTATAGTTCATTAAAGTCGCCACAATACAAAGGTGTTCAAACAGATAAACAAGAAGGCACCATTTAGTATGGAGCCTAAGGAATCGAGCTCATTACCTGGCCAACCATTAACTCCATCATCATTATCATTAACGTTGTTTTGTAAGTTGCAAAACGATTACATTTATCATCATTATCCCTCACAGTATTTCATAGTGCATTAAAGCTTCCCAAACCTCAAAAAAGGTGTTTAAAAAGATGAAGGAAATGGCACCATTAAGAACAGAGTTTAAGGGACGGAGAGTTAAGAAAGACATTCATGAAACCAGATAGAAGGTGAAAAAAGTGGTGTGAAAGATTGAGTCATTCACTACAGCCCCAATGCGGAAATTAACGTTTCGAGGAATATTAGTGACGCAGGCCTCTGTGTAACTTGAAGGTTAGCACTGTACTGTTGAGCCAGTGCTGGTGGTTTGGATTAGATTAGATGTTAGTTTAAGCCTCCCTACCCGCTAAAAATAAGCATTCCGAAGAGAGGAAGGCACCATATAGTATGGAGATGAGGGAATGTGGAATTTATGCAGAAGAGGCAGAGAAACAGTAAGTTGAGAAAGAAGTTCATGAAACAAGATAAAAATTGAATAAGAAAGTAGTAGGTGCTGAAAAACAGGACAGCAGTGAACTGAAAAACGGTGGTCTTTAACACACCAAAAAAATATTTTATTTCAACAGAAAGATGGCCTACTTAACTCTCAGATTGTGACCTCACATATTACCATCTGGGTAACGATTAACTTAACCATCATTATCATTAACATTATTTTATAGTTCACTAAAGCCTACCCGTCTATTGGGAAATATGTTCCGAACTAGGTAAATTGCTCATTCCCGCACTGGGATGAAGGAATGGCATTTCATAAATTTTTTGACCTCTTTAAGAAATAACTGTTAGACCTTGGGGTTAGATGTTATCGTTCAATTGTATTTCACTATTTCTCAGTAAGGATAAAAATGTATTTGAGCAATAAAGTTGATATCCCAATTTTGCTAGTTACTTCCTACCCAAACCAACCGTTAACAACCCCGGTGAACGTGTTAAAACCCCAAAAAAGGTGTTCAAAGTGATCGAGGAAGACGGCATCATTTAGTGTGGAGGTTAAGAAATGCAGAATTCCCAAACAAGTGTGTTGACTGCGCATAGAAACAGTGAGGTGAGGAAGAAATTTAGGAAACAAGATAAGAGGTGAAGAAAGTAGCGTGAAAGATGTAGTCATTCAGTTAACACTTTGACGGCAATGACCGCAATTGGTTAAACTAAAGTTCAATATTCAACTCGAATTGAATGTCAGTTGTGGTAAGCAATTTTGAAGTTCTCGTATACCTTACAATAGCATTTTGATAAGTTGCCTAAAGGCCTGTTTACACGATCATTTACTGCTCAATGGCAATGCGGACCATGCTCGTTTTCAAGGCGGTGGCCAGAGCTTGTCAGTATCATTACAGCCACACTGTCTTTGAGCAAGTAAGTGCGCCTGAAGTGAAAACAAGTGGGCGGGCGTGCGCCTCTCTTCACTGCTCACGCCTACACTCGATGATCGTGTAAACAGGCCTTTAGAGCAGTTTACATATTTGGACCCACAAGCACCCATGTTTAAAGATGCCTATTGTAACCGCTCGAAGTGATTACCTTTCAGATGCATTACTTGTGTGAAAATCATCCATTTACAAAGGTAAAAAAGTAATAATCTTTCAAACGCATTATTTGTGTAAAAATCATCAATTTACAGAGGTAAAAAAGTATTAATCTTTCAAATGCTTCACTTGCGTAAATGAATCGTTCACAAAGGAAAAGAAGGCGCCACTTGCCAGGGAGTGTCCGTACGACGAGCGTTTGGAGTTGTGCTCACCGCACTGCGCCGCCGCCACCACGTAGCTCTGGCACTCTGAAACACGCGCAACTTTATGTCCAGTTCACAGCAACACTCTGGCACTCTGCAACACGCGCATCTTTGTGTCTAGTTCACAGCAACACTCTGGCACTCTGCAACACGCGCAACTTTGTGTCCAGTTCACAGCAACACTCTGGCACTCTGCAACACGCGCAACTTTGTGTCCAATTCACAGCAACACTCTGGCACTCTGCAACACGCGCAACTTTGTGTCCAGTTCACAGCAACACTCTGGCACTCTGCAACACGCGCATCTTTGTGTCTAGTTCACAGCAACACTCTGGCACTCTGCAACACGCGCAACTTTGTGTCCAGTTCACAGCAACACTCTGGCACTCTGCAACACGCGCAACTTTGTGTCCAATTCACAGCAACACTCTGGCACTCTGCAACACGCGCAACTTTGTGTCCAGTTCACAGCAACACTCTGGCACTCTGCAACACGCGCCACTTTGTGTCCAATTCACAGCAACACTCTGGCACTCTGCAACATGCGCAAATTTGTGTCCAATTCACAGCAACACATGGCACCCTGCAATACGCGCAACTTTGTGTCCAATTCACAGCAACACATGGCATCCTGCAACATGCGCAACTTTGTGTCCAATTCACAGCAACACATGGCACTCTGCAACACGCGCAACTTTGTGTCCAATTCACAGCAACACATGGCATTCTGCAACACGCGCAACTTTGTGTCCAATTCACAGCAACACATGGCACTCTGCAACAAGCGCAATTTTGTGTCCAATTCACAGCAACACATGGCACTCGGCAAC
Source organism: Morinoia aosen (assembly GCA_030386875.1). NCBI lineage: Eukaryota > Metazoa > Arthropoda > Malacostraca > Amphipoda > Talitridae > Morinoia > Morinoia aosen. The sequence continues at coordinate 15,234,478 of CM059559.1, read as the reverse complement.
ACGCGCAACTTTGTGTCCAATTCACAGCAACACAGTTTGAGTTTTTGATTATGTCCAATTCACAACAAAGCTCACAGGTAGAGTTTTGATTGTGTTCAATTCACAACAAAGCTCACAGTTTGAGTTTTTGGTTGTGTCCAATTCACAACAAAGCTCACAGTTTGAGTTTTTAATTGTGTCCAATTCACAATGACGTTCAGAGTTTTTAACTCAAGCATCAACGTAAACGAAGAATACAAAATAGAAACAAGATAAAATAATAAAAAATTTTCTCAAACCATTTTATTTTATTTCAGACTGTCAGAGAGAAGAAGTACTAACCTTCAGGCAGTGCGTCCATGGTAGTTACTTACCCTTAAAATGAAGGTAACAGCAAAGACAATCAACCAAAGCCCTTGGTGAACTGACCAATAGCCCGCGCCCTGAGCAGCACATGCCAGTGCGCTCTGCCAGTGGCCACCGTAAACGCTGAAGGAAAGGTCAGGACGTGCGCTCCCAGCCGCCTCAGGCCCTGGCTCAGCTCGGGGAACCTCAGATCGTAGCACTACTGGAGGACGCATTCAAAGCTAAGGAAAATATAAGGGTAACAGAAGTATTCAGTTCTAAGGAAAATATGAGGGCAAAAGAAGCATTCAATGTTAAGGAAAACATGAGCCAAAAAAATTATTCAATGATTAGAAAATATAAGAGCAAAGGAATGTCTTATGAGTAAAGAAAACGGCGATGGCTTCAGTAGAATATGACTATGATCTATCAATGAGAGTAATAAAGGCATGACAGAAGAAAACAGAACAAAGAATTATTAATTTTAAAATTTTGAACATTTAAAATTAATATCATTTAACACTGGAGAACTAGTAACACCCCAACAAGAGCTCGATTTCACAACTTTTGAAGGCCATCATGAATTTTTCTTTGATTTCCTTTTCACTTATTCTCTTCTTCTACATTACTTCGTATATTACAACGCAGCCATAAATTGAAACAAAAATATAACAAATGAATGCAAAGAAGCAAGGTATTCTGTACATTGAACACATGACCAAGACCATAAAAAAGACGTGTGTTTTAGAGTGGAAAAGGCTATTGATTTGAACAAAAACTTACACAATCTTCACACATGATCAGCGACATAATGTCTTTCTGTTTTCCATCACCCACTGAGCTCTCCTTTTGCAATAACTTTCCAGAAAACTCTCCAGGTTACAATCTTAAGAAACGATCTACTTTTGTATTGCGTGTGGTAAATAAATTGTTTAAATTTTTTAAAATGGAGCACATGCAACAACTCAATTACTAGGAAATTAAGCAGACAAGGATACGATGGCAAGGCCAACATTGCCCACAGGTGTGGGGATGGGCGCAACAAGGGCATCCCCAGGCATCACGTAGTCTCCCTCATTGATGGCCAGGCCGGGGATGTTGTTGGAGAAGAGGTGAGTTTTGGCATACGTTGCCTTCACCTCTCCATCAGGGCTCACCAGAATGTGCGTGTTGCTCAGGCGCTGGTCTGACTCGCACTGCGCCTGCGCCACAGATAGGAAGGTTAGGGCGGGGAAGGAGGTGAGGTATTACGGTGGTTATTGGGAGACACTGGGGTGCCGGTATTAGGAGAAACTGGGGTACAGGTATTAGGAGAAACTGGGGTACAGGTATTAGGAGACACTGGGGTGCCGGTATTAGGAGACACTGGGGTGCAGGTATTAGGAGACACTGGGGTGCAGGTATTAGGAGACACTGGGGTGCAGGTATTAGGAGACACTGGGGTGCAGGTATTAGGAGACACTGGGGTGCAGGTATTAGGAGACACTGGGGTGCAGGTATTAGGAGACACTGGGGTGCAGGTATTAGGAGACACTGGGGTGCAGGTATTAGGAGAAACTGGGGTACAGGTATTAGGAGACACTGGGGTGCCGCTATTAGGAGACACTGGGGTGCAGGTATTAGGAGACACTGGGGTGCAGGTATTAGGAGACACTGGGGTGCAGGTATTAGGAGACACTGGGGTGCAGGTATTAGGAGACACTGGGGTGCAGGTATTTGGAGACACTGGGGTACAGGTATTTGGAGACACTGGGGTACAGGTATTTGGAGACACTGGGGTACAGGTATTTGGAGACACTGGGGTGCAGGTATTAGGAGACACTGGGGTGCAGGTATTAGGAGACACTGGGGTGCCGGTATTAGGAGACACTGGGGTACAGGTATTTGGAGACACTGGGGTACAGGTATTTGGAGACACTGGGGTACAGGTATTTGGAGACACTGGGGTGCCGGTATTAGAAGACACTGGGGTACAGGTATTAGGAGACACTGGGGTGCAGGTATTAGGAGACACTGGAGTGCAGGTATTAGGAGATCACTGGGGTACAGGTATTTGGAGACACTGGGGTACAGGTATTTGGAGACACTGGGGTACAGGTATTTGGAGACACTGGGGTGCAGGTATTAGGAGACACTGGGGTACAGGTTTTTGGAGACACAGAGGTACAGGTATTTGGAGACACAGAGGTACAGGTATTTGGAGACACAGAGGTACAGGTATTAGGAGACACTGGGGTACAGGTATTAGAAGACACTGGGGTACAGGTATTAGGAGACACTGGGGTACAGGTATTAGGAGACACTGGGGTACAGGTATTAGGAGACACTGGGGTACAGGTATTAGGAGACACTGGGGTGCAGGTATTTGGAGACACTGGGGTACAGGTATTTGGAGACACTGGGGTACAGGTATTTGGAGACACTGGGATGCAGGTATTAGGAGACACTGGGGTGCAGGTATTAGGAGACACTGGGGTGCCGGTATTAGGAGACACTGGGGTACAGGTATTTGGAGACACTGGGGTACAGGTATTTGGAGACACTGGGGTACAGGTATTAGGAGACACTGGGGTGCCGGTATTAGAAGACACTGGGGTACAGGTATTAGGAGACACTGGGGTGCAGGTATTAGGAGACACTGGGGTGCAGGTATTAGGAGACACTGGGGTACAGGTATTTGGAGACACTGGGGTACAGGTATTTGGAGACACTGGGGTACAGGTATTTGGAGACACTGGGGTGCAGGTATTAGGAGACACTGGGGTACAGGTTTTTGGAGACACAGAGGTACAGGTATTTGGAGACACAGAGGTACAGGTATTTGGAGACACAGAGGTACAGGTATTAGGAGACACTGGGGTACAGGTATTAGAAGACACTGGGGTACAGGTATTAGGAGACACTGGGGTACAGGTATTAGGAGACACTGGGGTACAGGTATTAGGAGACACTGGGGTACAGGTATTAGGAGACACTGGGGTACAGGTATTAGGAGACACTGGGGTACAGGTATTAGGAGACACTGGGGTACATGTATTAGGAGAAACTGGGGTACAGGTATTAGGAGACACTGGGGTACAGGTATTAGGAGACACTGGGGTACAGGTATTAGGAGACACTGGGGTACAGGTATTAGGAGAAACTGGGGTACAGGTATTTGGAGACACTGGGGTACAGGTATTTGGAGACACTGGGGTACAGGTATTTGGAGACACTGGGGTACAGGTATTTGGAGACACTGGGGTACAGGTATTTGGAGACACTGGGGTGCAGGTATTAGGAGACACTGGGGTACAGGTATTAGGAGACACTGGGGTACAGGTATTAGAAGACACTGGGGTACAGGTATTAGAAGACACTCGGGTACAGGTATTAGAAGACACTCGGGTACAGGTATTAGAAGACACTGGGGTACAGGTATTAGGAGACACTGGGGTACAGGTATTAGGAGACACTGGGGTACAGGTATTAGGAGACACTGGGGTACAGGTATTAGGAGACACTGGGGTACAGGTATTAGAAGACACTGGGGTACAGGTATTAGAAGACACTGGGGTACAGGTATTTGGAGACACTGGGGTACAGGTATTTGGAGACACTGGGGTACAGGTATTAGGAGACACTGGGGTACAGGTATTAGGAGACACTGGGGTACAGGTATTAGGAGACAATGAGGTACAGGTATTAGAAGACACTGGGGTACAGGTATTAGGAGACAATGAGGTACAGGTATTAGGAGACAATGAGGTACAAGTATTAGAAGACACTGGGGTACAGGTATTAGGAGACACTGGGGTACAGGTGTTAGGAGACACTGGGGTACAGGTATTAGGAGACACGGGGGTACAGGTATTAGGAGATACTGGGGTACAGGTATTAGGAGATACTGGGGTACAGGTATTAGGAGACAATGAGGTACAGGTATTAGGAGACAATGAGGTACAGGTATTAGAAGACACTGGGGTACAGGTATTAGGAGACACTGGGGTACAGGTATTTGGAGACACTGGGGTACAGGTATTTGGAGACACTGGGGTACAGGTATTAGGAGACACTGGGGTACAGGTATTAGGAGACACTGGGGTACAGGTATTAGGAGACAATGAGGTACAAGTATTTGAAGACACTGGGGTACAGGTATTAGGAGACAATGAGGTACAGGTATTAGGAGACAATGAGGTACAGGTATTAGAAGACACTGGGGTACAGGTATTAGGAGACACTGGGGTACAGGTATTAGGAGACACTGGGGTACAGGTGTTAGGAGACACTGGGGTACAGGTATTAGGAGACACTGGGGTACAGGTATTAGGAGACACTGGGGTACAGGTATTAGAAGACACTGGGGTACAGGTATTAGGAGACACTGGGGTACAGGTATTAGGAGACAGTGGGGTACAGGTATTAGGAGACACTGGGGTACAGGTATTAGAAGACACTGAGGTACAGGTATTTGGAGACACTGAGGTATTAGGAGACACCAAGGTTCAAGTATTAGGAAGTATTGAGGTAGTTTTTAAAAGGTAGTTATCAGAAGGTCAGAAGGTACGAGGTAGTTATCAGAAGGTCAGAAGGTACGAGGCAGTTATCAGAAGGTCAGAAGGTACGAGGCAGTTATCAGAAGGTCAGAAGGTACGAGGTAGTTATCAGAAGGTCAGAAGGTACGAGGTAGTTATCAGAAGGTCAGAAGGTACGAGGTAGTTATCAGAAGGCATTGAGAGGAGACACGAGATGCAACTGTACAGCAAGAGGAATACCTCTTTAAAGGTAGGATCAAACAAATTTTGCAATCATGAGCATGCAGGGGAGTAGGAAGCACTCTATACTGTAGCAGAGGCAGCATTTCTGGGAAAATTGTTCAATAGGGTAGAATCCCTTTAGAATGCCAATAAATTAATTCAAGATCTTCAGAATAGTGAACATATTGTGAAGCTTTGCTCTGTGTAGCAAATAAAAAATTCAGCTGATGATTTCATAAAACAATGAGTAAATGTGAGAGATAGCAATCAGTGTGAAGTCATACTATTAAAAATTAATTACAAAAACTGGCTGACTTTGTCAATTTCTCTGACAACAGGAACTCAACAATACTTCCATATGCACAATATTTGGAATTATAAGTTTACTATTACACTGATAACAGATTTGAAATTTGCTTGCATATCAGTAAGGGTACAAGAGATATTAAGGGGATTGAATTACTTGAAAGAAAAGGATTAAAGGTTGTTTAGGTTTAGGTAATAAAATGACCAACTTCTCTAATTTGCAAATACCAAGGAAAAATATTTAAACTCAGCCAGTTTCATCTTACTTTGATGTGAACACCTCCAAGAGAAAGCCAAACTTTCTTCAGTCTTGCCAGTTCTCCTACTCGAGACATGAAAGGTCCTGTCAAGTCTTCCGCCAGCTCCAGAGACTCTTTTCGACTGATGGCAATGTAGTCACAGCCTTCTGGCAAAAATACTATCTGAAATAAGCCGGAAGGTAATCAAAAATTACACACAAAATAAATAATCAAAAAAATATACATTTCAATAATGTGCAACAGAGGTAATCAATTTCTTTCAACAATAAAAAATATTTGCTTATTCTAAAAAAGAAAATTTCAAAGTGTATACATTTTATGAACATTAATTTCATAGCAATCTTAATAAATAAATACAAGAGTGCAGTCAGTTTTCAACTATAAAATGGGCTCCCCAAGGCTATGCTCTCTCCCATTGTTTATAAGTACCATAGCACACAATGTGCGTCTGAATACATTGGGCAATCTACTAGATCCCTTTGCGTTTAGCAGAGCATGCTGACCGGAGCTATGGAGCAAACTTGTCTTTAAAAGCTCTTCCTCACTCGGCAGTTTGCTCTCAGGCAGAGAAGTGTGACCTCCCCATTTGCTTAGATGATTTTAATATTATTGCTACTGCATCTAGTCAAACAGATCCTCGTATCCTAGAATCTCTTTTTATCATAAAAGACAAGCCAATTTTAAATGACACACAAGCCAATTTTAAATGACACACAATCCTCCTGTTACAGGAGATTAAGATTATAAGTTAGTTTAAGATCCCCTAACCGCTGCAAAAATAGAGCGTATCGAAGAGAGGAAGGAGGAAGGCACTATTTAGTATGGAGACAAGAAAATGAGGAATCTATGCAGAAAGGGCATAGAAACAGTAAGATGGGAAAGAAGTTCATGAAATAAGATAAAAGTTGAAGAAGAAAGTCAGAGGTGATGAAAAACAGGACAGTAGTGAACCAAAAAATGTTGGTCCTTAAAATAACAAAAAACATTTTATTTCAACAAAAAGAAGGCCTACCTAACTCTCAGCTTGGGCCCTCACATTTTTCCCCTGGGAGTGCTAATTCCCATAGATACAATAGTTGTATCCCCCTGAGGGGATCCTCCTGTTACAAATAGCTTGTTAATTTTTAAATGCTTTGCAAATGGACTTTATGTTATTAAACATTTTCAGATGCTGAAGAACTTAGTGGTTACAATTTTATTATTCTCATATTTAATTAAAGTATAATGATTAATATGAGTTACTCTCCTTGCTTTTGTAAATGTTATATATAATGTATACAAATGTTACAATTAAATGTACCTCAGCCTTCTTTTCAAGTGCCTGGCCAACCAATTGCTCCAGTTGCTGCCAGTTTTTTTGCTTGTCTGCTGTGCAAGTCATCTGTGCAACAGCTATCACATGCCTGCAAACATAGACAAATGTTAAATAAGGTTCATAGAAGTAGAGCTGACAAAATAGATGAGAAAAACCAAGCTATTCTTGCTGTTTAAATTAATCAATAATCATTGGTATAATCCCACTTGCACATTCTACATTATGAAGAACCATTTAAAAATAAAAACAATAATTACATAAGAATGAAGAATTCACTGAATTAATTTTAGGTTAATGGTAACATATAATGCTGCCAATGATTTGAACAAAACACAATTGAGCACTGTCTGTTTTTTAATATGTACACAGTTTGTTATACTTTTTAAAGTTTCCAAAATATAAGTAATTTTGAAAGTTAGATATCCTTATGGTGATAAAAAGATTTACTTCAATGTACTCTCTACATGCATTCAACATATTTGTGTGCCATATTTTGAAGCAAACCCTAACATTTAGAAGCTCATGATTATAAATTTATTACCTTTGTGTTATCTAATTTGTTGATCAAATCTGGAAGGGGGTTTGCTTTATTTTGGGATGCAGTACTCCCAAAATCACCTTAACCAACAGGCCAGAACAATTTGCATGAGTTCAAGGATTTTATCTTCAATAATTTTGGTATATGTAAAGGAGAGGACAATAATTTATTTTTCCAATTTTTTTTGCTTGTATAATGGTAATGACATTGAAATAAATCACTTTTCTTCCTTGCACTTTCCATTGCAAAAGAGTATTTAACAAGTTATAGCAGTGATATGACGTAACTGAACTAATCTAACCTAATCCAACCTGACCTAACATAACCTAACGCAACCTTAGGTAACCTAACATAACTTACTATAACCTAACCACCATTCGAGCGCGTTACTGCCATCGGAACAGAGATTCTATCTGAATCACCCTCCAAAACGATTTTTCCATGCTTGAAAGAATAGAATTGCGGCAAGTAACCTACGGCTATAACTTGCTAAGTACTCATTTGCGACAGAACGTTCATAAAAGAAAATTGATTTATTGCAATCTAATTACCAATATACAAGCACCAAAAACTGGAAAATCAATTATTGTTCTCTTCTTCACAAATACCATATTTTTTAGAAGTCAACACATAAATGCAATTTTTAAGAGTATTACATTTGAGGGTAGTTTCTCACCTGGTTTCTGAGAAGTCTGCCATCTTTGGAGCATATGTTGACAACCTGCTTGGTGTTAGTACTCCTGGAAATAATACTTTATTTCTAATAGCATTTACTTGATATCTCAAAAAATGTGGTTTACATAAGAACATGGTTATACATATTTTAATCAATTTTGTATACAAATTTAATTTTCAAGCACAATGCATATGTCTCTAGGGAGTTACTGAAATGTATAATTGGCATATATTCCTGAAACAAATATTTAAAAATATTAAATAGTTATACTACAATTTTCAGAAAATAGGTACTATGGTTGTTGATGCTTTGATGGATAACCTGTTTGGCTCAATTCATGGAGGTAGTTCACACTTCTTTTTACTGCTGCAATTGTTTAAAATTTCTAAAATAGCCTTGATTTTCTAGATATATGAGAAATACTGAGGAAATGTATGAAAAAATTCTTCCTGAGTGTGTTTTGAAGATGAGGCACTTTAACATGGTGATTTTTCAAGCAGACCGGCACCTCATGTTAAGACTATAGCTAGCGTTTTTACTATAGTTGGTGAAGGACACAGTCTGGGTAAGAGAAAAGTCTGTTATTTATGGATGGATTTCTCTGAAATTTTCACAGTAGGTGTGAAATGATGCAAAGATCATTTGTTGTTTCGACAAAATTTTTGTATCTGCACTGGATTTTTTTTTCGATGAATATGATACAATAGGGTTTTTTAAAATCTATCTTCTTCTACAATTTCAAAGTTACAGAACCAGAACTTTGTTTTTAGATTGCTTATATGTCTATATAACCATAAGGGGCAACGAATTTTTAAAACTTTTTTTGTGGATTATGGGAATATTTTTTTTAAAAAATGTGACCTTTATTCATTTTTTTTTCATGTCGTGTAATTTTCAAAATAATTGATGTACCAAAAAATGTATCCCCTTATGGATACACCTTGCTAAGCCCTATCAAATGGTATATAAACCATTCTTGTATCTCTAAAATTGTGGAAGAAGATACATTTGAGAAACCAATTATCAAGTTTCCAGAAAAACATGTTTTTTCACAAAAAAAATTGTTTTTCTTTTTATCTTTTGAATTACAGGATTTTCTACAATGAACTCTTGAGCGTTTGTAGCTCTTTTCAAGCCCTTTTGATTGATATAACTTACATTACTGTAGCTCTGTAACTCTGGGAAAAAATATACAACAAAAGACAATAAATGTAATTCTTCAAAATAACTACTTTTTTTATTTTTTCATTTTTTTTTTGACCAAAATAGTTTTTTTTTCAAGTCAACTCCTGTGTTTTGTAGCTCTTTTAAAGCCCTTTGGATTGGTGTGCTTGCCATAGCTGTAGCTATGATACTGCAGCTGTCATCAAGCTATGAATGAAAGCTGTGGTATCATAGATATGGCAGAACAGCTAAATTCTGAAATTATCAAAATCTTCTAAAAAATATTTATTCAGCGTTAGAATGTTTGGTCAATATTGAGTTTAGGTGATGTAGGTAAATTAAGCATTCCATTTCACATACTCACTTAAGAAGCCCATTCAAGAACGTTTCACAGGAATGACATTTTTCCACTGATGCGTTATTTTCGAATTATTAAACTTTGAAGTTGGCTTTCGAGTGCCGAAGAAGCAAGTGCGCCATGCGGAATTTAATTAATAACGGAAGCTAACCCCCTAATACAAACGTTAAGATGTTGGGTCGTGAGAGGGAGGCACAGTTCTTTTAGTGAAAATTATATATAAAGCTTCTAACCGACCCATTAGGGTGACGACCGCAATCTTGTTTACATCGGCCAGCTCCAAGTTGGCGGCGCCGCGGCGCCCATGGGTGCCGCCATCTTGGAGCGGGCCGATGTAAACAAGATTGCGGTCGTCACCCTAATGGGTCGGTTAGAAGCTTTATTTATAATTTTCACTATAAGAACTGTGCCTCTCCCTCACGACCCAACCTCTATACGTTTGTAAAAGGGGGTTAGGCCGGTTAGCTTCCGTTATTAATTAAATTCTGCTTGGTGCGCCCGCTTCTTTTGGCGCACTAATTTACCGCTCTAACTCAAAAACTAAGCATCAGCGGAAAAAATGTCATTCATGTAGAATGTTTTTAAATGGGCTTCTTAAGTGATTGTGAGAAACGGAATGCTTAGTTTCCCCACATCACCTAAACTCAATATTAACCGAATGTTTCGTTTAAATAATGAAAGCACTTTGAGTAGCCCATGAACGAACTCTATTGCCATTGCCTCAGAGAAACACGCTCAATTGACCCCCAATAATGAGGGGGGGGAGGGGTCAGGGTCACGCCACCCTCATCGCTTTCCCTCCCCCTCTGGTGGGCGCACTATTCGGAGTAGACGTAAACGGAAAGTACCAATGGAAGCTCAAGAAAATCCTCTATAAGATGCATATAAAAACAGAAAAACAACACTTATCCCGATTTCTACCCAGACGGTGTCCTAAAGCAGGGCTACGGTATCCCATTAGTGTGGCACCGCGGCCATAGCCAAAAACGTGGTCAATCGTTTCATTATCTTGAACACAAAATCGAGGGCAGACAGTATCAGGGGCCTGTGTATGTTGTAACGGCCTACAATTCCCTCGGAAATACTCACAATATTCATGCATGAATTTAGCGCCACTAAGCTTGGTAAAGGGAATACCGTCACTACTCAGTACTCACTACAAGAGCGAATCAAGTTACCGCAAGAATCGAGACGGAAAGATGTGTATCACGTAACTTGAACTTGAAATTGAGGGCCGACAGCGTCGGGGCCTTTGTAACGGCCTACAATTCCCTCCACAGTTATCACACAAAGAGTTCAGCGCCTGGTACCAGACTTGTCCACTAAACTACTCAGGATTTACCAATCCTTGTCACAAGCTGCCACTGGATGGCGTCACTGGGATAGCCTGTGCGTCAAAACACCATCTCCAGGCATATTGGGTCATTACTGACCATTCTACCTGACTGGCTCATTCCAGTCACTGTCTCTTACTCCAGGCACGCACAAGAAACAATTTCATAGCTTCAATGATACTCAAATTGCACTCCTGATCCAATCCAGCAAGACAGCTCATACCGCAATCATCTTCAGCACATCTGGCATACCACTCATTCTCTCCATACTGCTCAAGCACCACATTCATAAAACTTTCTCTCTCTTGCTCATACTTACTACATTCCAGCACAAAATGCTCAATTGTTTCCTCCACTCCACTAATACACTGCCGACATAATCTGTTATTATTCTCATTCCACCTCCATGTACGTCTGTTCACACTCAATGACTTACATCTCACAGCAAACAAGAGTTGACTTCCAAAACTACCATCATAGAACATCTCAAACTTAGGTGCTTCTTTTTTCATATACCAGTCAAGTGTAGGCTTCCGCACCATGCTAAGCCTCCACTTATTCAATCCATACTCTTTTGTTTTCCTCTCAATCTCTTTCTTCCACCTCTTGCAGTCCCACTCAGGCCCTACACCTCCAGGATTTATTAAACTCCAGTCATCCACAGGTCTCCCAATTCTAACATGAATAATCTTTTGCATACTAAGCTTCCTTGCATGCCCCCAACACACTTTCTCCCAATAGCTTACACTCAGATTCCATTCAAAAATTCGCTTTACCCATCTGCTATTCTGCATTCTTTCAATTCTCACCTTATAATTCAGCACTGCCTTCATCATTCTTTCTGAAAATAGGCTCCACCCAAGGTCACGTATATCGTGATGTGTATTCAACAATTTGAACAGATTACTTACTTCGGGTTACTTCGGGTTGGATGAGGCGCGTCGCCGACGAAGGCCTTGGCGCCCTTTCTCTGCATTGCTTGTTTCAGGATCAAATTCTTGAGAGGAAGTCTGTTGTTCTCAGGAAGTCTATGATTGCTTCAGGACACAGAAGAGGGCTGATGATGGCATTTACTGTGAATGGCACATTGTTGGCAGTGCAGAGCTGATGCAGCGGTAGGCGGAAATTATCATACTTTGGGCAAGTAATGAAGATGTGCTCGAGTGAGAGAGGACAGCAGCAGCAGCTGCACCTCAGGGGCAGAGATCTTGTCAGGTAGTGGCTGTGCGTTAGGCGCGTTATGCCAAGTCGAATGCGGGTGAAGGCAATTTGGCTGGTACGGGGAAGTTGGCAAGGAACTGATTCTGTGTTTATTTGTCTCTTGAAGTCAGTTAGGTTTGCAGAGCGAGCAGCCCAGTCAGACTGCCATTCCCACAAGTAGAAGGAATTAAGTTTGGAGTGGAGCTCTCTGTAAGAGAGTGGGAGTGCCACAGTATTTGGTAGAACCAGTGCTTCCTTGGCTAATGTATCTGCACTTTCGTTGCCTTTAATGCCTTTATGGCTTGGAATCCAGTGCAACGTTACTTTCCCAGGGGGCATTGCAAGGAGCAAGTTGCTAATCCACACAATAAGGAAATGGGTGGGACGGTTAGGTGAGCTGATTGCAAGAATGGAGGATAGAGAGTCTGATAGAATGATAAAGTTTCCACACAATTTTGATAGAAAAAGCAGAGCAGTGTATATGGCATAGAGCTCTGCAGAATATATTGTGCAACCTTGTGGGAGTTTGGCCTTTATTTGAAAGTCATCACTGTAGACACCACAGCCCGCCACACCATCCTTCACTGAACCATCAGTATAGACTGCCGAGCGGGTCGGATGTGCTGCCAGTAGGTCTGATACCACGGCTTGCCAGTTAGCATCAGGAGTACTATCTCTTGGCATAATGGAGAGAGAGGAAGAGACAGGGAGATCAGGAGTAGTGTATCTACAAGACATTGGGATGGTTTGAATGTCTGTAAACTTCAGTCCTGCCTTCTGGAATTCTCTGTATGCACATCCCAGGAAAGATAGTGGGATATTTAAGTGATCAAAAAGGGCAAATGGGTGGTAGTTGAGCAAGAGCAGACGCACTGGGTGATGTGGGATGGCCAATACTCTGCAGCAGTAGGACATTAGGAGGGACTGTCTGTGATACTTTAAAGGAAGTAAGTTTGCTTCTGCCTCCAGCATGTAGGTTGGGGTGCACCGGAGTGCTCCTAGCATAGTTCGGGCAGCTGCATATTGTATTCTGTCCAGCTTTGCAAGATGTGTCTCAGCAGCTGAGCCATAAAGGAAACTGCCGTAACTTAGCTTTGATCGAACAAGCGACATGTATAGCTGCCTGAGGGTTGTAAAATCAGCTCCCCAGCCCCGGGCAGATACTACTGACAGCAAACGCAGGTCAGATTGGCAACGCGATGCTAGCGTCCCAATGTGGTGCTTCCAAGTGAGAGATCTGTCAAAGTGCAGCCCCAGAAACTTTACCATTTTAACAAAGGTCAAGTTCCTATTGCAGAAATGGAGATTTGGAATTGCATAATTAAGTTTGCGAGTGAAAATGATGGCTTCAGTTTTGCTAGCGGAGAACTCCAGGCCCCATTTGTAAGACCACTGTTCTATTTGGTGCAGTGCTTGTTGGAGTTGGTCTGTTGCTGTGTCCAGACTGGCGTGTGTGCACCAGATGGCACAATCATCAGCATATAGTGAATGCTGGACAGAGTTTGGAATATTGGAAAACAGATCATTTATAAAGATTGTAAAAAGAGTTGGGCTGATGACTGAGCCCTGGGGAACACCACTTGTAGCTGGGAAGGAAGTAGAATATGTGCCGCAGGTGCGTACTCTGAGAGAGCGAGAGGTGAGGAAGTTTTGTACAAATTTGGGTAGGTTGCCTCTCAGTCCAATTTGTTTTAACTTTTGCAGGAGTCCTAGGTGCCACACAGAATCAAAAGCATGTGAGATGTCAAGTAGTACTGCTACACAATAGTTTCCCAATGCCAGAGCTTCCTGAATGGTGGTCTCCAGTCTGCACAGAGCATCAGTTGTGCTATGTGATGCTCGAAATCCACTCTGTGAGGTGTCAAAAAAGGAGCACTTTTCCAGGTGGCTTTGCAGTCGCCAGTTGACCATCTTCTCTAAGACTTTGCATAAACAGTTTGTCAGTGAGATAGGTCTGTATGAAGAGGTGAGGAAAGATGGCTTGCCTGGTTTAATAATAGGGACAACTATGGCTTCATGCCATTGATGTGGAAAACCATTGCTGTATAGAAAGTTGTAGAAGGCCAAGAGGCTGTGTTGATGGTGGCTGGAAAGTTGCTGGAGAAACATAAACGGTATCTGATCTGCTCCAGGAGACGTTGATGTTGAGGTTCTGATGGCCTTTCTCAGTTCACTGAGTGAAAAAGGTTTATTATACCAAGGAGATGAGGAGTATTGAAAGTTAGGAGGATTTCTCTCTATAAGTTGCTTGTGGGTTTGGAATACTGCATTGGCTGAGGTGACACAGTTTCTTTGAGAGAAGAAATGAGCAAATTCATTTGATACGTTAGTAGGATTGGTGGTAGGATGGTTATTGATTCGTAGGGCAATGAGTTTTGTAACTGGTTTTCCTTTGAAGGCTCTCACCTTGTTCCACACTTGACTGCTTGTTGATTTGCTGCTTATTGAGGACACAAATGCTTGCCAGCTTTGCATTCTGGCTTCCTTAGTGGTTTTAATGAAAATCGCCCGGGCTCTCTTGTATTCAATCCAAAGTGATGTATTGCCTCTGTTTTTCTTATATTTGTTAAGTGCTTTCTTTTTATTTCTCATTGTGACAGAGCAAGCTTTGTTCCACCAACAGACAGACATTTTTTTTGTATTTGGGCGTGATTTTTGGAGGTGCTGCTCAGCCGCAGACATGAAAGCAGATGTTACAGTGCCACATGCTTGAGTAGGGGAAAGGAAATAGGAGGGTAGGGTAAGTGAGTTCCGGAATGAAGTCCTGTCTGCTGTTTTGAGAAGCCATCTGGATATATGCATGTCTGGAGAAGTTAGGTTAGATGATACTAGAATTGGAAAGTGGTCACTTGTGCAAGGGTCTGGGTGTACCATCCATGTGAACAATGGTGCTATATCTGGAGAGCAGAGAGTGAGGTCTATGTGGCTAAAGTTTCCCAGTGATGTAAGAAAGGTGGGTTCTGAGGTATTCATTAGAAATATGTTATTGTCTTCCAGTAATTGGGCAATAATAGAGCCTCTGTGGTCATTTGATGGAGAGCCCCATGAGATGTGGTGTGCATTTGAGTCAAGAGATAGAATGAAAGGTCTGGGTAGTTCAGCTATCAGGAGTGGAAGTTCGGTTTGTAGTAATGAGTTAGGTAAGTTAGGTGGAAGGTATAGAGAACATAGAGTTATGCTTATTTGCGGTAGAAATATTTTTGTAGCACATGCTTCCAGACTCAGCTCCAGAGGAAGAAGAACCTGATTGATTGATTCACCAACATATATTGCAACACCCCCTCCCCTGCTAGCCACTCGATCATACCGGGCTATCACCTGTTGGAAGCCTTTAATATTTCTTGTTTGCTCTTCTGTTTGCTGCGTTTCCTGGAGGCATAAGACCTGAGGGGACAGATCGGCAATAAGTTTTTGTAGGTAGGGATATCGAGCATTGAGAGATCGGAGGTTCCATTGTAGTAGGCAGAAGTCCTTCATAGTTAAGTTCTTGAAGTGTGTCCCAGCTTAGTGAGAGAGTCTGTAACTATGTCACTTGCATTAAGAAGGCTGCCAAGCTCAATGAAGCATTCCACTTTGTCAGTTATTTGAGAACTGAGGAATAGCTTGATGAGGATAGGAATCAGTTTAACAAGGATGTGAGCAAAATCAAGATTAGTTGGCAGAGGTAATGAAGGCTGTGTGAGTGGTTGAAAGGGGTGCTGAGAGTTAGTGAATGGCATGTGTTGTGTATTAGGCTGTGGAGTGTGTTGTGGGGCTTGTGGCATGAGTTGTGAGTGGTGCTGAGAGTTAATGGATGGCATGTGTTGGGATGCTTGTGGGTTAGGTTGTGGGACATAGGACTGATTGGTGTCTGAGGGTGTCAAATGTTGAGAGCTGTAGGGTAAGGGAGGTTGCGAGGCTGGTAATAAGTGGCCACTGCAAGATTGGCTGGCACTTTCTAAGGAGGGTAACTCTGATTGAGAACATTGTTGAAGAGTAGGTAGAAAGTTGCATGTCTGTGCTGGAAGACTGGGAAATACCTTTGAAGAATTGATGTCAGGTACTGTATTGCGTTGTGTCTGAGGAAGACTTAGGTTAGTACTGATAGTTGTGTGTGTAGGAGCTAATTGTGCACTGATATTGGAGTTGTGTGAGCTGTAGTTAGTGCTATTCTGTTGACGTACTCTTGCACGAGCCTCTGCAAATGTTATTCCTTCATCAGTTGTAAGGTGACAGGCATCCACTTCTCGGAGGTATGCTATACAAAGTCTCGAGGTAGCTGGGTGCTCCCTAGAACAGTGGTAACATTTTGGTTGCTTATCAGAGTGAGGGCAGGTATCTGCGCTGTGACCAGTTGTGGCACAGTGACTACAGATGGGCTGTGTGGTTGAGCATCTGATCCTTGAATGACCATATTGGAGGCATTTACCACATCGCATAGGACTAGGGTAATACTTGTCGACTTTATATTGGACATATCCAAGGCGGATTTCACTTGGTAGTGATGGGCACAAGAATGTCAATACATATAGAGGCACATGGCTTTTCTTTGGATCTAGGAGAAGTTTTCGCACAGCAACCACATTGTGATTCTCTAGCATGGTTAATATATAGTTTAGAGGTTCATCAGCTAATTCGGGTGCCAGTATTTTGCCATATGAAAGATGTGTGGTCCAAGCCACGAAAGTAGTAATTGAGATATTTTTTCCATTCATGCACAGATCTTTTAGCTGTAGTAATTTTTTACTTTGTTCTAAAGATTTAGTAGTAATCAAGAGCGAACCACTACGCAGATATTCCACATTACTTACAGCTCCAACAGCACCGTTGATTGCTTCGGCGATCCTGAGAGGGTTGGTGCGAGTTAGGTTGATGGTTGCATCCGTGCTGGTTAGGTATATCTTTCTTGTGTCTGTAGGAAGGTTTGCTAATTGTTCTTCTGAGTTGAGATCTATACGAGCAGAGATGGGATTTGGTATATTTTGCACTGTTTTCTTCAGTCCTAGTTGGTTATTTGGAATATCAGAGTTGGCCAAGCTTGTGCAAGAGTCTGATAGTATGCCACTCATGATGGAGGAACATTCATCAATGTCGTTCGAATTTTCACAGTTGGACCTTTTCTGTGGTGCTCCTGTAGTTACTTGGGCGTCAGGTGAACTTGAACTTGAACTTGAAATTGAGGGCCGACAGCGTCGGGGCCTTTGTAACGGCCTACAATTCCCTCCACAGTTATCACACAAAGAGTTCAGCGCCTGGTACCAGACTTGTCCACTAAACTACTCAGGATTTACCAATCCTTGTCACAAGCTGCCATTGGATGGCGTCACTGGGATAGCCAGTGCGTCAAAACACCATCCCCAGGCATATTGGGTCATTACTGACCATTCTACCTGACTGGCTCATTCCAGTCACTGTCTCTTACTCCAGGCACGCACAAGAAATAATTTCATAGCTTCAATGATACTCAAATTGCACTCCTGATCCAATCCAGCAAGACAGCTCATACCGCAATCATCTTCAGCACATCTGGCATACCACTCATTCTCTCCATACTGCTCAAGCACCACATTCATAAAACTTTCTCTCTCTTGCTCATACTTACTACATTCCAGCACAAAATGCTCAATTGTTTCCTCCACTCCACTAATACACTGCCGACATAATCTGTTATTATTCTCATTCCACCTCCATGTACGTCTGTTCACACTCAATGACTTACATCTCACAGCAAACAAGAGTTGACTTCCAAAACTACCATCATAGAACATCTCAAACTTAGGTGCTTCTTTTTTCATATACCAGTCAAGTGTAGGCTTCCGCACCATGCTAAGCCTCCACTTATTCAATCCATACTCTTTTGTTTTCCTCTCAATCTCTTTCTTCCACCTCTTGCAGTCCCACTCAGGCCCTACACCTCCAGGATTTATTAAACTCCAGTCATCCACAGGTCTCCCAATTCTAACATGAATAATCTTTTGCATACTGAGTTTCCTTGCATGCCCCCAACATACTTTCTCCCAATAGCTTACACTCAGATTCCATTCAAAGATTCGCCTTACCCACCTGCTATTCTGCATTCTTTCAATTCTCACCTTATAATTCAGCACAGCTTTCATCATTCTTTCTGAAAATAGGCTCCACCCTAGGTCACCTCTAATGGCTTCTATAGCTGTCCATTTCGGAGCACCCAATGCTACACGTCCTACCTTATTTTGTATCACATCCAGCTTTTCAAGATCACTTCCATTCCAAGCAAGAGCACTCATACCATACATGACACTAGGTACAGCAACATACTTCCACATTCCTCTCACACATTCGTACTTGTTTGCTCTGTATCTGGCCACACTGCCTAACCGTCCACTCCACTGCATTGCTTTAGCCACTTTCTCACCTTTAGTTCTAGTACATCCATCTTCACTCATCATACAACCTAGATATTTGTATTCTTTTGTTCTACCTATTCTGATTTCTCCAATATTCCACAGTCTGTCTCTATCAGTCTCATCACTATTTATAACCATGACCTTACTTTTATCGGCACCAAAGTTCATCTTGAAATCTGTACTATATCCATTCACAATGTCAAGCATCCTTTGTAGTTCATGACCACATTCACTAACCACAACCACATCATCAGCATACAACAAACAGCTCAGTCTCTCATTACCAACTTTCAGTCCTAAACCACTCCCTCTCAGTCGAACTGCTAATTCTTCTGTGTACAATCCAAACAACAGGGGGGACAGAGTACAGCCCTGTCTCACTCCTCTAACACTCCTCACTTGCCCTGTTTCCAAATTTCCTAACCTGTAGATAGCACTTGTGTTCTCATACAGACTCTGTACAATGTTCACTGTTTTTCTGCTAAAACCAACTTTTCTCAAAATTTCAAACAGCCTAACCCGATCCACTCTGTCATACGCCTTTTCAATATCCAGGAATGCTAAATATACCTTCTTGTTATCCTTCTTCATTCGCTCAATTATTTCACTCACTACAAACAGATTATCCTCCCCCCGTCTATCTTGCCTAAAACCATTCTGTTCTTCTCCCAGGACTCCTAATTCCTCAACTAAATTTTTCATTCTCTCATTCAAAATACCACAAAAGATCTTACATACGGTGTCACCCAGTGCAATTGGTCTGTAATTTTTAAGTTCTTTCATACTCTTATGTCCACCCTTATGCAACAGAACTACATTACACTTGTTCCAGTCATCCGGTACTCTTTCACTCTTCCATATCTCATCAAATAAACATTTCAACATACTGACTACACTCTCTCCTCCACATTTATAGAACTCATATGGTATCTTATCAGGGCCACATGCCTTTCCATTTTTCACTTTCTTCAAAAAACTTACAATCTCTTCACAAGTGATTTCGTCTTCCATTTGCAGTTCATGTTCATCTATCAGAAAATTTATTGGTTCATCATCTGTAACCTGCTCATTCATTCCACCAATGTCCTCCCAGTATTCTTCAACTGCTTTCACCATTTGCATCCTATCTTGCACACTGCAACCATTGACTACTAATTCATCAACTTGAACTTCACTACCTCTATCATTACCTTGTATAAACCTATACCAATCTTTTATTCCATCTGGACCTTTCTTTCTTAGATTTTCAACTTGGTGTCTCTCTTCTTTAACCCTAGCCTCATTGATCATTCTCTTTACTTTCTTCTGCTGGTCCTTGTACTCATTCCATACACTCTGCCATTCATCCTCAGTAATTCTGCGTCTTTCATACATTTTCCTCATACTGCGTTGTTTTTTATTTAAAGTCTTCCTTTTCGTTCGTTCTTCCTTTATCTCACTCGTAAACCACCTAGCATTCCCTGTACTTTTCCTGCATTTCATTCTACCGATCTTTTGCTCTGCCACATCATACAAGGTTCTTGCAATCTCCTTATTTAGGTCATTTACATTTCCACACCTGTTCCAGTTACATCTACTCAATTCATTTCTAAATTCTTCCCAGTTTGCCATTTTAATACGCCAATTTTCTCTTACTCTGCTGGCCTTCTGCATCGGCTCCTTTCCACCCCAATTATATTCTAGTACAAGCATTTTATGGTCACTATCAATATCAAAATCATCTTCATCTACAAACATTTCTTTGACACATTCTCTTGCTCTACTATTCACTATCATATAGTCAATTGCAGTTTTACATTCCCTGCTTTGCCATGTATGCAAGCCATTTCCTATTGTTACATTTAGGTTCTCAAGTTCATTCTCATCACAGAAATCAATCAATTTTTGTCCATTTGCATTCACAGGCTCACCAAGTATACCAACATGGCCATTCATATCACCCATCAAAATCAGAGGGCATCTGCAATGCTCTTGCACAATTCTTGTTAATATTTCATATTTTTTTACATTCTCTTGATGAGCTAAAATACCATCAGTTGTCATATAGCATACAACCACAATAACACATTCTCTGGCATGCATTCTTTCACACTTTATTACTAACAGATCTTCACTCTCAGGTTCATTTCCAACAGGAATTTCTTCTAATTTCCAATTTAGAGCATTTTTTACAATGAGACCAACTCCACCACCTCTTTTTTGCCAACTTACACGCCCTTTTCCAATCATGTAGTACTTACTCTCCTTACACTTTAAACTGACTCTATCACGCATATGGGTCTCTACTACACCAACACAATCCAAATCTCCATTCTCAAATTCTGCTACAAGGTCATTTAACTTTCCTGCATTCCATCCACGCACATTTATACATCCGAACCTTACAACACTATTGGACAATTCACAACATTTTTCATTTTTGCTCTGACAGCTTTCCATTCATCCAGTTCCACCTTCCATTACAATATGAGTACACCCAATCCACTGGATGTATCTCCTGGAGAGTTTCATCTCACCTTCTTGAGTAAGGTGGACTCCATCTCCACGAAAACACCCACTCTGGATCAGGTTATCCATATCAAGGAAGCTGGAACCCATTTCACGCTTTCTCATACTCTCAGCTTTCATACTCATGATCCTTTTATGCACTTCCCTATTCACCTCCTTTCGCACCCTTTCATACTCCTCACCACATGCAGGCCTTCTCAGCAGACTGGTCACAGCCACTCTTACATTCTTCTTTCGCGCCCTTTCAACAACATTCATAATTGCATTCACCGTACGCTCTCTCCCACATTCAAGCAATCCATTGCCACCTCCTTGCAGTACAACCATCCCTTCATCCATTCCATCTATCACTTCCTCAGCATGCCTACAAATCTCATTCACTCCCTTTCCTCTCATGCTCGTACATCCACTACGGTCAGTCATACTCACAAACCTATCCACATTCTTCACCATGCTGTCACCACATATTCTAATCGTAGGTCTCACTCTCCCTTTCATACTACTCTTTCGTTCAACTCTTCCACTCACATCACTCTTTCCATCCATCTTCCTTACATTCACTTCCACTACAGGCGCCTGCACCTCATGTGGCATATCAACAGGTTGCTCCTTCACTCTCTTCCCATTCGTACTTCTTTCATCATGCTCATTCATCCTTCTACTCTCAGCTGGCACATTTGCACCACCATTCACTTCATTTATTGCATTCACACTCCTTGCACCATCATCCACTTCATTTGCACTCCTTGCACCATCATCCACTTCATTTGCACTCCTTGCACCATCATCCACTTCATTTATACTCCTTGCACCACCACCATTTACCTCTTCATTCACTGCATTTGCACCATTCTCATTCTTTCCTTCATTCAACTTCCTTTCATCCTTCAAATCAGCCTCTAAAGCAACCATCAGAATTGTCAATCTCTCAACCTCCTCTTCCAACTTCTTTCTCTCGTCATTCAAACATTTCCAGCACGTAAACACAAGATCATTCAACTGATTGGGGGCGTTTGTGACTTATGGCACTTTCGATTTTCACTGCACTTTGAGATTTTGACTTAAATTTAACTTTATTGCCGGGTTGACCAGCCTTAATTGGCTGACTTTTGGTGCGCCGCGTTGGGGCACCGGGCCCCATCCTCTCCATACACTTTGCACAAAACTCGCCTACCAATTTAATTCACAAAACAAATTAAACAAAAATATCACTTTTTAATGTTTTAACAAAGGTAGATGAGTATCACCGGTTAAGTTACAGCCAGCGAATCGAACCGTAATGCACACGGATTGATAGATAACGAGGAACTGTATTAGTTACCGCATGTTACGCCAGTAAAACGTGGTAAAGGAAACAGTGAAAATTCCCATAATGTGAACAGATTGAACTTCCGGTCCGACTCCGCGGACCGTTGTCGGAACTTTTCATTTGGCTTGACATGCTGGAACATGATGTACTCATGTCGATGTTCCAGCTCATGTCATGATGTCGATCAACCCTTTTCATGGTACGTTTCGTTCCGAGCGGTGTGCACGTGTTTCTGGTCCTCCGACGAATATTGTGGTGAATTAAAGTGAAGTTGCTAAAAAATGGTATAGTTTGTATATTCACGTGAGTACAGTGTGTGACCTTGTATGGAGTGCTCGTGAGAGTAGTTTTGTTGTTGCGTGAGAGTTGAGACTGAGCATTGGACTTTGGTGTGGTGACTTGCAATTTTTGACTGAGGTGTTTTGACTGGTAGTTAAGCTTTCTTTGCATATAAAGAGTATAGTGTGTGACATTGTAGAGAGTGACTGTGAGTAGTAGGAAACGTTTTTGTTTCTTTTTTTGATAACTTGATTTTCAGTAGATTTGGTGAGTGAAGACTTCTTCTGCCTGTGAAATTTGTACTGAGATAGAAGTCTGTGTTTGAGGATGGCAAGAAATAGGACTGGTCGTAGGAAGGGAGGTGTAAGTGGAATGGATGAGGAGATTGAGTGCATGACTTGTAAAGAGTGGGTAGATATAGATGCATGCAAAGGTTTGAGAGAGATGAGTCGGAGGAAGTTGAATGATCTTGTGTTTACGTGCTGGAAATGTTTGAATGACGAGAGAAAGAAGTTGGAAGAGGAGGTTGAGAGATTGACAATTCTGATGGTTGCTTTAGAGGCTGATTTGAAGGATGAAAGGAAGTTGAATGAAGGAAAGAATGAGAATGGTGCAAATGCAGTGAATGAAGAGGTAAATGGTGGTGGTGAAAGGAGTGCAAATGAAGTGGATGATGGTGCAAGGAGTGCAAATGAAGTGGATGATGGTGCAAGGAGTGTGAATGCAATAAATGAAGTGAATGGTGGTGCAAATGTGCCAGCTGAGAGTAGAAGGATGAATGAGCATGATGAAAGAAGTACGAATGGGAAGAGAGTGAAGGAGCAACCTGTTGATATGCCACATGAGGTGCAGGCGCCTGTAGTGGAAGTGAATGAAAGGAAGATGGATGGAAAGAGTGATGTGAGTGGAAGAGTTGAACGAAAGAGTAGTATGAAAGGGAGAGTGAGACCTACAATTAGAATATGTGGTGACAGCATGGTGAAGAATGTTGATAGGTTTGTGAGTATGACTGACCGTAGTGGATGTACGAGCATGAGAGGAAAGGGAGTGAATGAGATTTGTAGGCATGCTGAGGAAGTGATAGATGGAATGGATGAAGGGATGGTTGTACTGCAAGGAGGTGGCAATGGATTGCTTGAATGTGGGAGAGAGCGTACGGTGAATGCAATTATGAATGTTGTTGAAAGGGCGCGAAAGAAGAATGTAAGAGTGGCTGTGACCAGTCTGCTGAGAAGGCCTGCATGTGGTGAGGAGTATGAAAGGGTGCGAAAGGAGGTGAATAGGGAAGTGCATAAAAGGATTATGAGTATGAAAGCTGAGAGTATGAGAAAGCGTGAAATGGGTTCCAGCTTCCTTGATATGGATAACCTGATCCAGAGTGGGTGTTTTCGTGGAGATGGAGTCCACCTTACTCAAGAAGGTGAGATGAAACTCTCCAGGAGATACATTCAGTGGATTGGGTGTACTCATATTGTAATGGAAGGTGGAACTGGATGAATGGAAAGCTGTCAGAGCAAAAATGAAAAATGTCGTGAATTGTCCAATAGTGTTGTAAGGTTTGGATGTATAAATGTGCGTGGATGGAATGCAGGAAAGTTAAATGACCTTGTAGCAGAATTTGAGAATGGAGATTTGGATTGTGTTGGTGTAGTAGAGACCCAAATGCGTGATAGAGTCAGTTTAAAATGTAAGGAGAGTAAGTACTACATGATTGGAAAAGGGCGTGTAAGTTGGCAAAAAAGAGGTGGTGGAGTTGGTCTCATTGTAAAAAATGCTCTAAATTGGAAATTAGAAGAAATTCCTGTTGGAAATGAACCTGAGAGTGAAGATCTGTTAGTAATAAAGTGTGAAAGAATGCATGCCAGAGAATGTGTTATTGTGGTTGTATGCTATATGACAACTGATGGTATTTTAGCTCATCAAGAGAATGTAAAAAAATATGAAATATTAACAAGAATTGTGCAAGAGCATTGCAGATGCCCTCTGATTTTGATGGGTGATATGAATGGCCATGTTGGTATACTTGGTGAGCCTGTGAATGCAAATGGACAAAAATTGATTGATTTCTGTGATGAGAATGAACTTGAAAACCTAAATGTAACAATAGGAAATGGCTTGCATACATGGCAAAGCAGGGAATGTAAAACTGCAATTGACTATATGATAGTGAATAGTAGAGCAAGAGAGTGTGTCAAAGAAATGTTTGTAGATGAAGATGATTTTGATATTGATAGTGACCATAAAATGCTTGTACTAGAATATAATTGGGGTGGAAAGGAGCCGATGCAGAAGGCCAGCAGAGTAAGAGAAAATTGGCGTATTAAAATGGCAAACTGGGAAGAATTTAGAAATGAATTGAGTAGATGTAACTGGAACAGGTGTGGAAATGTAAATGACCTAAATAAGGAAATTGCAAGAACCTTGTATGATGTGGCAGAGCAAAAGATCGGTAGAATGAAATGCAGGAAAAGTACAGGGAATGCTAGGTGGTTTACGAGTGAGATAAAGGAAGAACGAACGAGAAGGAAGACTTTAAATAAAAAACAACGCAGTATGAGGAAAATGTATGAAAGACACAGAATTACTGAGGATGAATGGCAGAGTGTATGGAATGAGTACAAGGACCAGCAGAAGAAAGTAAAGAGAATGATCAATGAGGCTAGGGTTAAAGAAGAGAGACACCAAGTTGAAAATCTAAGAAAGAAAGGTCCAGATGGAATAAAAGATTGGTATAGGTTTATACAAGGTAATGATAGAGGTAGTGAAGTTCAAGTTGATGAATTAGTAGTCAATGGTTGCAGTGTGCAAGATAGGATGCAAATGGTGAAAGCAGTTGAAGAATACTGGGAGGACATTGGTGGAATGAATGAGCAGGTTACAGATGATGAACCAATAAATTTTCTGATAGATGAACATGAACTGCAAATGGAAGACGAAATCACTTGTGAAGAGATTGTAAGTTTTTTGAAGAAAGTGAAAAATGGAAAGGCATGTGGCCCTGATAAGATACCATATGAGTTCTATAAATGTGGAGGAGAGAGTGTAGTCAGTATGTTGAAATGTTTATTTGATGAGATATGGAAGAGTGAAAGAGTACCGGATGACTGGAACAAGTGTAATGTAGTTCTGTTGCATAAGGGTGGACATAAGAGTATGAAAGAACTTAAAAATTACAGACCAATTGCACTGGGTGACACCGTATGTAAGATCTTTTGTGGTATTTTGAATGAGAGAATGAAAAATTTAGTTGAGGAATTAGGAGTCCTGGGAGAAGAACAGAATGGTTTTAGGCAAGATAGACGGGGGGAGGATAATCTGTTTGTAGTGAGTGAAATAATTGAGCGAATGAAGAAGGATAACAAGAAGGTATATTTAGCATTCCTGGATATTGAAAAGGCGTATGACAGAGTGGATCGGGTTAGGCTGTTTGAAATTTTGAGAAAAGTTGGTTTTAGCAGAAAAATAGTGAACATTGTACAGAGTCTGTATGAGAACACAAGTGCTATCTACAGGTTAGGAAATTTGGAAACAGGGCAAGTGAGGAGTGTTAGAGGAGTGAGACAGGGCTGTACTCTGTCCCCCCTGTTGTTTGGATTGTACACAGAAGAATTAGCAGTTCGACTGAGAGGGAGTGGTTTAGGACTGAAAGTTGGTAATGAGAGACTGAGCTGTTTGTTGTATGCTGATGATGTGGTTGTGGTTAGTGAATGTGGTCATGAACTACAAAGGATGCTTGACATTGTGAATGGATATAGTACAGATTTCAAGATGAACTTTGGTGCCGATAAAAGTAAGGTCATGGTTATAAATAGTGATGAGACTGATAGAGACAGACTGTGGAATATTGGAGAAATCAGAATAGGTAGAACAAAAGAATACAAATATCTAGGTTGTATGATGAGTGAAGATGGATGTACTAGAACTAAAGGTGAGAAAGTGGCTAAAGCAATGCAGTGGAGTGGACGGTTAGGCAGTGTGGCCAGATACAGAGCAAACAAGTACGAATGTGTGAGAGGAATGTGGAAGTATGTTGCTGTACCTAGTGTCATGTATGGTATGAGTGCTCTTGCTTGGAATGGAAGTGATCTTGAAAAGCTGGATGTGATACAAAATAAGGTAGGACGTGTAGCATTGGGTGCTCCGAAATGGACAGCTATAGAAGCCATTAGAGGTGACCTAGGGTGGAGCCTATTTTCAGAAAGAATGATGAAAGCTGTGCTGAATTATAAGGTGAGAATTGAAAGAATGCAGAATAGCAGGTGGGTAAGGCGAATCTTTGAATGGAATCTGAGTGTAAGCTATTGGGAGAAAGTATGTTGGGGGCATGCAAGGAAACTCAGTATGCAAAAAATTATTCATGTTAGAATTGGGAGACCTGTGGATGACTGGAGTTTAATAAATGTAGGAGGTGTAGGGCCTGAGTGGGACTGCAAGAGGTGGAAGAAAGAGATTGAGAGACAAACAAAAGAGTATGGATTGAATAAGTGGAAGCTTAGCATGATGCGGAAGCCTACACTTAACTGGTATATGAAAAAGAAAGCACCTAAGTTTGAGCTGTTCTATGATGGTAGTTTTGGAAGTCAACTCTTGTTTGCTGTGAGATGTAAGTCATTGAGTGTGAACAGACGTACATGGAGATGGAATGAGAATAATAACAGATTATGTCAGCAGTGTAATAGTGGAGTAGAGGAAACAATTGAGCATTTTGTGCTGGAATGTAGTAAGTATGAGCAAGAGAGAGAGAGTTTTATGAATGTGGTGTCTGAGCAGTATGGAGAGAATGAGTGGAATGCCAGATGTGCTGAAGATGATTGCGGTATGAGCTGTCTTGCTGGATTGGATCAGGAGTGTAATGCGAGTATCACTGAGGCTATGAAAGTGTTTCTTGTGCGTGCCTGGAGTAAGAGACAGTGACTGGAATGAGCCAGTCTGGTAGAATGGGCTGTAATGACCCAATGTGCCGGGGGATGGTGTTTTGACACACTGGCTGTCCCGGTGATGCCTTCCAATGGAGGCTTGTGACAAGGATCGTAAATCCTGAGTAGTTTAGTGGACAAGTCTGGTACCAGGCGCTGAACTCTTTGTGTGAAAATTGTGGAGGGAATTGTAGGCCGTTACAAAGGCCCCGACACAGTCGGCCCTCAAGTTCAAGTTCAAGTTCAAGTTCAAGTACTTTGTCTCCCCTGTTTTTTGGATTGTACCTACACAGAAGAATTAGCAGTTCGACTGAGAAGGAGTGGCTTAGGACTGAAAGCCCGTTACAAAGGCTCCGACACTGTCGGCCCTCAAGTTCAAGTTCAAAGTTGGTAATGAGAGACTGAGCTGTTTGTTGTATGCTGATGATGTGGTCGTGGTTAGTGAATGTGGACATGAACTGCAAAGGATGCTTAACATTGTGAATGGATATAGTACAGTTTGCAAGGTGAACTTTGGTGCCGACAAAAGTAAGGTTATGGTTATAAATAGTGATGAGACTGATAGAGACAGACTGTGGAATATTGGAGAAATCAGAATAGTTAGAACAATAGAATACAAATATCTAGGTTGTATGATGAGTGAAGATGGATGCACTAGAACTAAGGATGAAAAAGTGGCAAAAGCTATGCAGTGGAGTGGACGGTTAACTAGTATGGCCAGATACAGAGCAAACAAGTATGGATGTGTGAGAGGAATGTGGAAGTATGTTGCTGTACCTAGTGTCATGTATGGGATGAGTGCTCTTGCCTGGAATGGAAGTGGGTCAATATTGAATATAATGTTGTCAACGAATTTCATAATTTCGTTGGTATAGGTGGGTAATATAGTTGATTTTAAGATGTTTTACAAGAATGATAACGTACCCGGAAATGCTTAGTTTTCGAGTTATTTAAGTTTGAAGTTATACAAACGACGCTCCTGAATGGCCTTGTTTGCGCAAAAACAGTCATTGTTTTTGCAATGAAAACGGAAGCTAACCTCTATTACAAACGTAAAGAGGTTGGGTCGTGAGGGGTAGTCACAGTTCTTTTAGTAAAAATTATAAATAAAGGTTTCTAGTGACGTTTGTTGACATTGACAGGAAAATGACTGCCGCCATGGGCGCCGCCATCTTTTTGCCGATGTAAACAAGATTACGATCGTCATCCTAACGGGTGGGCTAGAAGCTTTATTTATACTTTTCACTAAAAGAACTGTGGCTACCCCTCACAACCCAACCTCTTTACGTTTGTAATAGGGGGTTAGCTTCCATTATTGATTAAAATATGCTAGCCGCTCGCGCTTCCATGGCGCACACAAGCCAGCTTTCAAGTTGAATAATTCGAAAATAACGCATCGCCAGGCAGAATGTCATTCATGTAAAACGTCTTATAATCGACTATATTACCCATCTATACCAACGAAATTATGAAATTCGTTGACAACATTATATTCAAAATTGACCTGGAAATGATCTTGAAAAGCTGGATGTAATACAAAATAAGGTAGGACGGTTAGCATTGGGTGCTCCGAAATGGACAGCTACAGAAGCCATTTGGCATTAGAGGTGACCTTGGGTGGAGCCTATTTTCAGAAAGAATGATGAAACCAGTGCTGAATTATAAGGTGAGAATTGGAAGAATGCAGAATAGCAGATGGGTCAAGCAAATTTTTGAATGGATTCTGAGTGTAAGCTATTGGGAGAAAGTGTGTTGGGGGCATGCAAGGAAACTTGGTATGCAAAAGATTATTCATGTTAGAATTGGGAGACCTGTAGATGACTGGAGTTTAATAAATGCTGGAGGTGTAGGGCCTGAGTGGGACTGCAAGAGGTGGAGGGAAGAGATTGGGAGGCAAACAAAAGAGTATGGATTGAATAAGTGGAAGCTAACATGATACGGAAGCGTACACTTGACTGGTATATGAAAAAAGAAGCACCTAAGTTTGAGATGTTCTATGATGGTAGCTTTGGAAGTCAACTCTTGTTTGCTGTGAGATGTTAGTCATTGAGTATGAACATGGAGATGGAATGAGAATAATAACTGATTATGTCAGCAGTGTATTAGTGGAGTGGAGGAAACAATTGAGCATTTTGTGCTGGAATGTAGTAGGTATGAGCAGGAGAGAGAAAGTTTCATGAATGTGGTGCTTGAGCAGTATGGAGAGAATGAGTAGTATGCTAGATATGCTGAAGATGATTGCAATATGAGCTGTTTTGCTGGATTGGATCAGGAGTGTAATTTGAGTGTCATTGAAGCTATAAAAATGTTTCTTGTGTGTGCCTGGAGTAAGAGACAGTGACTGGAATGAGCCAGTCAGATAGAGTGGTCAGTAATGACCCAATATGCCTGGGGATGGTGTTTTGACATGCTGGTTATCCCAGTGATGCCATCCAATGGCAGCTTGTGACAAGGATTGGTAGGTTCTGAGTAGTTTAGTGAACAAGTCTGGTACCAGGCGCTGAACTCTCTGTGAGAAAATTGTTGAAGGGAATTATAGGCCGTTACAAAGGCCCCAACGCTGTTGGCCCTCAATTTCAAGTTCACATTCATGTTCAAATGCTGCTCCTACATGACAAATCTTCCTTTTGTGCATCCCATAACGACGTACCAACTCTATGTTGCCCCTTTCCTTGTGTATAGAACTTCATGCGCAATGCCTTTCAGAATTTTACTTGTATAAAAAGGTGTGATATTTTAGTCTCCTAGTTTTTCATTCATGGTAAGCATGAGTTAAAAAGAATTTTGTTAAAATTGACCATGAATGGATATAAAATTTCCTTATCAAACGTTATTGGCTTAGTCTCAATTATACCGTGGTGTCGAACACGGTACTGAACCTTACTATTTTATCAGTGATCGGCTTCAAATGCAATAGAATTGCGGTAAGACCCGACTGAACATCAATGCTGTTTACGACAGGCAAAATGTTTTCATGCTAATAAATTATACCTATGGGTATAAATATTCAAGTACTTCACCACAAAGTGAAATAATCCTTATTGGGAAAATAACTTACTAAATGACCTGCTGCCTTTGTGTAAAATTGCATTCATTGTTTTCAGTGCAGTCTTGGCCTATTAATTCTTTTTAGTTACTGTTGGGTGGGTAGAGTTTGTATATAAGTTATTTAGCTTTAAATTGATTTCACAGGTTTTTGATCTTTTGAGTTTTACTAATTGGTTAAATTTTCGCTCAAATACCTAGAAAAACCTAATAAATGTGGCTAATATCTAGGTATAGGAACAGGAGACAGGGGTAAGGTGAGAAAATGCCATGAGCTATACAATGGTATGAAAAGTTGTACTGTAAGGCTGTAGTGAAGAGACTTCACTACGTATTGTGTACGGCAACTGTACCGCTGGCGTGCACATGGAGCTCCGTCCTACTGCTGCTTGGCTGCAGCTAAAGTGGGCGGCTGCTCGACTGAAGTAGGCAGTTGCGTCGGAACCTTCATGGTGTGCACTTGTCTACGAGCAGGCTAATAAAGCGGGTTGCCTGATGTTTGTAAGTGCCCCATGTAGTGCGTGCTCTAATCCTATGCCTATTTTACTGGGTAACGCCTAAGGTGTTTTGCCAGGGTGGTTAGTCAGCGGTCGAGCCACGGTTTCGTGTACGAAAGACGGCTACCGCGAGACCCGCCCTGAGTCTGTCTGTAAATTATCATTCCCCTGTTTTAATATATACTCTTGTCTTGTCCGTGCCGTACTTTGACCTCGTATCTGGCCTTAGCTATTTAAGCCTGAGTAGCTATTCCCTGTCTGGCCGGCATCCTGACAGGTCGGTTTCCAGTAACTAAACGTTATCAGGCTCGTGGTCGTTACATTTGGTGTCAGGAGTGGGATTTGGCTTCAGATACGGGGACAGTCGGTAGGATAAGGAGTAGTGCAATAAATTGGGATTTTTAATAAAACTTATTATCTTGCTGGCAGTAGACATTTTTTTCGTGGCTTAATTTGGGCTAAGAGTGAAGATGGAAACGAAATCTGAGTTAGCTGACGTAATGCTTAGTCTCACAGAGGCAATCAAGGGCTTACGTTCAGACAAATTGCCTCCACCGGGGAAGTTTTCAGGCAAGTCTAGCGACGGTCAGGTCTCGGTTTTCTTGACTAAATTTGAGAATTATGCAAGTTCTAAGTACCAGGAAAACAAGTCGGCTTGGGTTCAGGAATTGCCAGAATTTCTTGAGGGGGAAGCCAAGAAGATAGTTCAAGCATACGGAACGGGAGCTGACTATGGGGAAGTAAAAAATAGGTTGATTCAGGAACTAGAGCTTCACGGAAAATTAAGTGATGATGGGTACACAGAATTCTTGCGGGCAGAAAGAAATAGGGGTGAATCACTGACTTGCTATAGTATTAGGCTTGAAAGGCTAGTAGCAAAAGTGGATAGTGTAGGAAAAGAGGGCAAAGAACTCTTGGCTCGAAATAAATTTATTAGTTCCCTAGCACCGGAGCTGGTACGTCGGCTTAAGTTATTCGTTGGCCAGCAGGAGTCCATTGCACTCAGTGCAGTGGCCCGACTAGCAGCCAGTTTGGAGGCCGATATGACAGCTACCGAGGAAAGAATGGGGAATAATACTCGAGCGGAACAAATTTACTTAGCGACGCCATACGCGCCAGAAACAAATAATGATAACATTGAACACCAGGAACGCGGGCCGGCCAGATCAATGCGTTGTTTTCGTTGTGGACAGGAGGGACATTTTGTGCGGGACTGTACACAGCAGGTAGCACATAGAGACAGATTCGGGGAAGTTGTTAGTTCAGAACGCGGGTTGAAATGTGCGTATTGTGGCAAGAAGGGGCATTTGATGAAGGACTGTCAGGGATTTTTGGAGAAATGCGCAGCTTGTGTTTGGTGTGGAGAAATCACACATCGCAGTTTTCAGTGTGCGCATAAACCAGGTCGACAGTCGGGAAACTAGGTGACTCCGGTTTGGAAGGGGCACAGCCGGAGCAGTGTCATGATAGTCCCCAAAATATTGAGATGGTACGGCAGAAGCGTGAGGTAGCGGTGTCGTACTCGGTGGTTATTGAGGTTGGGCAGTTACAGGTCGATGGCCTGTTAGACACAGGCGCATCGGTCTCTTTAATTACAGAAGAGCTGCTCCATAGAATTCCGGGTGTTCAGGGAAAACTTCGCGCTTCCGCCGTTGATAATGTTGTAGGAATTTCAGGAAACGAGATTCGAATAGAAGGTGAGATATACTTGGCAGTAACGATTGGCAGAACTAAGTTCCCAAGGCATAGGTTTTTGGTGATGACTAAGCCGGTACAGTCATTCGGTTGTGTGTTGGGCTTGGAATTTCTTGATAGCTTCAAACTTACGTTGAATGCATCAGATAGGACTTTGGAGAAAGGAAGTAGTCAAGATCATACAAGAATAGCCCGGTTGAAGGTGATGACTTCGCGCAGAGCGGAATTTCCAGTTTTCAGTGCGGCGGAAGTGACTGTACCTTCTAGGCAGATGTTGCGTTTGTCCGCTCAAGTGAAGAGGGCACCAAATAAATTCGAAGGGTATTTAGAGCCAGTCGATAATGGGACTCGTCCATTGATGGTAGCTTCATCAGTAAATGTCGTAGACGATGAACATATTCGAGTAGAAGTAATGAACCCATTTGACAGTGATGTGAGGTTAGCCAAGCACACAAGACTAGGTACTTTGGTGGCTTTGTGTCGGGAAGAAGTAGAGCAGGATGAAGAGATGGACGAGGTGCCGGGTGACCTTAGCTTGGACGGTACGGATCTGACTGCAGAACAAAGGACGATAGTTGCTGAACTGATGACTGCGCATAAAGACGTTTTTGCGACAGATGAGGCAGACGTGGGGTGTACCGAGACAGTGCGGCACCATATAGATGTTCAGGGTGCAGCGCCTGTAAAACAAAGAAATAGACGTTACCCGGGGCCCATGAAAGAGGAAATCGACCTAGAGGTAAAACTATTAGCGGAAAAAGGTATTATTGAGCCATCTAAGTCACCATGGTCGTCTCCGTTAGTGCCAGTTAGGAAGAAGAACGGAAAACTAAGACTTTGTGTGGACTTTAGAATGTTAAACAGCTTGACAAAACCAGACTGTTTTCCGCTGCCCCATATAGGAGATACGATAAACAAACTTTCGGGAAATTATTATTTTTCTACGCTTGACTTGAAGTCGGGATATTATCAGGTGCCTCTGACTGAATCTTCGCGAGAACTGACTGCTTTCTCTACTGGTACGGAACTGTATCAATTCACTAGGCTTCCGTTTGGAGTATGCAACGGGCCGGCTACGTTCTCACGGCTAATAAGTTTAGTAATTAAAGGGCTACCGAGTGACTCTGTGCAGGCTTACCTTGACGATATTTTGGTCGCTAGTGGGACGTTTGCTGAACATGTCCAGGCGTTGGAGAGGGTGTTCGGCCGGCTTCGAGTTCACGGGCTCAAGCTGAACTTGGAAAAATGTTGTTTGTTTCAAGAGCAGGTCGATTACTTGGGTCACTCCGTCGGTAGACTTGGTGTGAGTCCGCTAGAAAAGAATATAGGGGCGATCCAAGAGTTTCCAGTGCCACGAACGGTACGGCAGTTAAGATCTTTCCTGGGTATGGTGAACTATTATAAGAGTTTTATAAAAGACTCTACCAATTTACTGCACCCCTTATACCTGGCGACAGCCATGGAGAAGGGAACTGTTAAACTGGAATGCAAAGGAGGCGTGCATTTTAATGTTATCATAGCAGGTATACCAGCAGAAAGGGTCAATGTAGCAGCGCCTCACGGGCAAGGTAGCCAGGAGGGTGCTTGCCAGTTGGCTGACCTTCGGTTAGGAGAGGAAATACAGATGTTCGCGCCGCATCAACTGCAGGACCAGAGGTTGGTGAGGGTGCGCGAGGCTCTGGAAAGGAAGGAAAAAGACCCAGCATTAGGATATTTGCAACGACATTTTAATAGCTTAGTGATACATAGCGGTGCCATATGTTACAAATACAAGCTAGGGGGCGAGGAAAAGTTCCTACCAGTCATTCCAGACAGTCAATTGAAGGGCTTAGTTAGACAGTTTCATGAACATGTAGCACATGCGGGACAGACTAAGGTTAGCAAGGCATTCCGGCGGTGTTACTTTCATCCCAGCCCATACAAGACTATCAAGGAAGTGATAAGAGAATGTCGGACGTGCCAGTTGCATAAAGGAGTAAGTGCAAAAGATTACCCGCTGTATGGGTTGAGTGCTAAGTGCACGGCGCCGTATGATATTTATGCGGTTGATTTGATGCAATTGCCGCGTACTCCCAGAGGACATATAGGATTACTGGTGGGTATTGATTTATGGTCCAAATTTGGACACGCAATACCTATACGTTCAAAAGCTGCGCCGGGAGTTGCGCGTGCATTGGAGTATGGTATATTGGCTAGTTGCCC
The DNA here is from genome assembly GCA_030386875.1 of Morinoia aosen. Classification (NCBI taxonomy): domain Eukaryota; kingdom Metazoa; phylum Arthropoda; class Malacostraca; order Amphipoda; family Talitridae; genus Morinoia; species Morinoia aosen. The sequence goes on along the minus strand of CM059559.1, from coordinate 15,199,448 downwards.
TAGAACCCCTAAAATTTTGCGGTCCGACAATGGTCCCGAGTTTCGAGCTAGGTTGTTCGGACAATTGTTGGACAGGTACGGGGTGCGGCATGAGCGCTCGATCGCCTATGCGCCGCATACCAATGGAGCGGTGGAGAGACTCAACCGGACCATCAAGGAGAGACTCGCCACGGCCTGCGCTGGTAACCCTGGGAGCTGGGATCTGGAAATAGCAAGAGTGATGTCCCAGTACAATAGACTTACCCACAGTGAGACCGGTCGAGCCCCGTGTGAATTCTTCGTGAAGGAGGCTGCGGTGCCAGATCTGCCAAGGCCACCCCGGATGTGGCGACCCGCTGGACCGAAGTTCCGACCGTTCGCAGTGGGAGAACGGGTCCTGCGACGGGTACCTTACGCACGGGAGGACGACAGACAGAAACTCGCCCCGCAGTTCCAGGGTCCCTACGAGGTGCTGGAGGTTGACAGGAACCAGGTCACCTATAAGATACGGGACCTGCAGCGGCGAAGGGCTCCCTTCAAGGTGCACGTGAGGCAATTGAAGAAATATTATGGAGACGACTTGGGTCAGGACCAGCCAGCGCAACTCGAGAGGAGGAACGAAGCAGAAGGTCTGCCGCAAAGACAGCCACGCAAGAGAACCCGTCGAGAAGTGGGGCCAAAGGAAGACGGGGTTGGGGCAGCAGGAGAGATGCAAGAGGACCAAGTGGCTCCCGTGGAGGATGAGTGGTTGGGTCGCCCAATTCATCCGCTGCCACCATTTCCGGCAACGCAGCAGGGGGAGGTGACGGGCGACGACACCAGCGGGGACTTCTCGAAATTTCTCAGACAATACCCGGATCTTCCGCCGTGCGAGGAGAGCCTTGACTTTTCGGGGTTCATCGGCCAGTACCCGGATCCCCCTCTGTTGCGAATGGGGAGAACGGAGGTGCCGGAAGCAGAACGCGGACCTCCCGTCTTGAGTGGGGGAGAGGCGAGTGAAAGCGGAGCTGCAGCAGAAGACACCTCCGATTTTTCAGGTTTCGGGGGTTGTCGCCATTGGAGAGAGCGCGCCCAGATGTACGAACTTCTACCCCGGCGGAGGAAGGTGACGAAAGGGGTAGCGACGCAGGGTGTTTGGAGGTAACAGAGGTGAGTGCCGGTGATAATACTTGGCGGAGAACGGAACCTTCGGAGCCAGAAGATGAAATATTGCCTCGATTAAGACCAAAAAAGAGGTTAGATTATAGATGCTGAGTGTATACTTCGATACTGCTCGGATTGTTTTTGTTTCAGGCCCGGGGATCTGTTGCTGCAGGCGATGGGCCAACGTAGCACGGGGTGCGATGGTCCGACCTGGGCTGCCCGTTCGTGTCCCGACCCTGCAGATGTCTTCTGAGGCGCGGCCGGTGCTGATGGTTGCCTGCGATCGCAACCCGACTGGTGTGAAGCCCTTTGGATGTCCGGGTCGGATGTGACGGGCGGAGGCGCATACTCTTCAGAGATCGTGGTCTCTGTTGCGAGCTGGGAACGCCATGGGAGGTGGACTTCTACTGCTGTTTGGCTGCTAAAGTGAAGCCTGCCCAGCGCCGGTTGCAGTATGGAGGAGCAGTCGCCGGTGTGCAATCTGCAGTCGTGTCGGCAGGCACGCGGCAAATCTGCAGCCGGACGTTTCGTCGTCACCTGCGAGACTGGCGGGAACTTGGAAGACAGAAGAACCGTTCGGATAGTGTTATCAATTTTAGAACAATGATGTACATAGTAAAACCTTTTAGTAGTTGTCCAGTTGTCACGTGCTAGATGCATGTTTTCCTTAATGTATAACTTTTTAATCTTGTGCGGTAATTTGAGGATATTAGAGGCGTTAGTTGGAGCGATGAGTTCTTACTAAATTAAGAAGGATGTAGTGTAGTGAAGAGACTTCACTACGTATTGTGTACGGCAACTGTACCGCTGGCGTACACATGGAGCTCCGTCCTACTGCTGCTTGGCTGCAGCTAAAGTGGGCGGCTGCTCGACTGAAGTAGGCAGTTGCGTCGGAACCTTCATGGTGTGCACTTGTCTACGAGCAGGCTAATAAAGCGGGTTGCCTGATGTTTGTAAGTGCCCCATGTAGTGCTTGCTCTAATCCTATGCCTATTTTACTGGGTAACGCCTAAGGTGTTTTGCCAGGGTGGTTAGTCAGCGGTCGAGCCACGGTTTCGTGTACGAAAGACGGCTACCGCAAGACCCGCCCTGAGTCTGTCTGTAAATTATCATTCCCCTGTTTTAATATATACTCTTGTCTTGTCCGTGCCGTACTTTGACCTCGTATCTGGCCTTAGCTATTTAAGCCTGAGTAGCTATTCCCTGTCTGGCCGGCATCCTGACAGGTCGGTTTCCAGTAACTAAACGTTATCAGGCTCGTGGTCGTTACAAGGCAAAAAAGTTGAACAAACAAGTGTGAATGTCTTGAAGGAATTTGAAAGCAAATTGCAGTGCAACATAATTCCAAATTCCCCCTAAATCATTAGGCTTCATGGTGGCTACCTAAAGGTTTTCTAATTTTAAAGTATCAACTTGAACAGTTGATATTTTTAGAGTTGTGGGAAACCTTGATGAGGATGTTGCAGATACTTATTAGTAGATTTGCTTCTATCTATATAATTTTCTGCTTATTCATTCCTCAGTTACTTAGTTTCTTATTTAGTCCGTCCATTATGTTTTCTTCAGAGTGTGCAGTATCTTAGATACCAAATTCCTCCTTGTAACATTGAAATATGGCCCCAACATGCATTTGTATGTTTACTGTATTATCATGATAGGTTAAGAAAGGTAAGGATAGGTTAGGAAAGGATATGTTAGGTTAGTATAGGTTAGGTTGGTAGTTGTGAAAAAGAGAAAAATAATCAATTTTCCAGTTTTTAGTACTTGTATAATGGTAATTAGATCAAACTAAATAATTTTTCTTCTATTCACTTCACTTTCTGTTGCAAATGAGTATTGATCGAGTGAAAGCGGTAGGTTACTTACTGCGATTCTATTTTTTTTTTCAAGCACTGGAAAAATCATTTTGAGGGGTAACTCGGATAAAATCTCTGTTCTAACGGCTGTAATGCGCTAATTGATGATTAGGTAACGTTAAGTAAGGTTACGTTAGGTTAGATTAGTTCAGTTACGTTACTGCTATAACTCATTAAATACTCATTTGAGACAGAAAGGCCAGAGAAGAAAAGTTGTTTATTTTGATGTCATTAGCATTATACAAGTGACGAAAATTGGAAAATTGATTATTGTTCACCTGCACATTTACCGTTGGGTTAGCATAGGTTAGGTAATGCTGGCGGAATTTTTTGTGGGTCCATGCCCAACAATGACAGTGCACAGACACTGTCATTGTTATGCATGGTGGATGCAAGAAAAAATTCTGTCAACATTGCCTAACCTATGCTAACCTAATGGTAAATGTGAAGGAGAGGACCCGTAAAATTTTCTCAGGCCCTGCTAGTAAACAATGAATAAGGCATGAAAACTTGTTTTGAGGATATTAGATATTTAAATAAGTGCCATGTTAACAGCTGTAGGCCTAATACTTGTTCCTCACAATGATATTCAGATTTTTTACACATAACAAATTTGATGTGCTAAGCTGTTGTTTAACCATTGATTTAGAAGATATTACCTAGTTGAAGAGGGGCTAGATTGCCTTACTTTAGATTAGAGGTTAGTTTTGCATAATCTGTTTCCTATGAAGTTTTACGTGGTTTCAAAACATTGGCTCTACATTGGCAAAAATAATTTCATGCCAATTACTCATCAAATTGACAAACATTTGTAAAAATTTGTTCTTTTCAAGTTCCAACAGTTCTTATTACCAAATTTGTTTACATTTCTACTCTTTTTAGATTTTTATAACCTGTATTTTAGCTTTGCATATTTAGCACCTATGTCTCAGGCAGACCTAAATCTTGGAGGGCCTGCCAATCTTTTGGCCCTTGTTGTTGATATACCTCCACACTTGATGTTACTTGATAGTGGCCCTCATCATTACCTCAATGCTATTATTGCCTTTGCCAACCTTCACTTGGGTGCATCAGTGAACAGAAAGCTTTGCATTGTGGCTGCTACTCACTCAACTACAGAATTTCTCTACCCTCCTCTTGATTCTGATGAACAGGTAAAGTTGCAGCATAGGGATTTGTTAGATGTCTCAATTAATTGCCATGTTTTGGCCTGTAGTAAAATATATACCTGTATGAACATTTATTTATATCATGAGGATGCATTATATATATGTAATTGATAATTTTTTTCTCATCATGGGTAGGTGCAGTTTGTGAAATATATTTCACTGTAACTTATTTCTTTTACCTAATATCTATTCAATTATTTTATAGCTGATGTTTGTACAGATTTTGCATAAAATTTATGTTCTATTTTTTTTGTGACTGCAAGTATCATTTCTACAAATGATTATATCAACTCACATATTCAACAATTCAATGTTCTGTTTCTTTTTCAGCGAGTTCGTCAGAAAGATGGGCGGCTAGAGCAGTTGCAATGTCTTGATGAATGCATTGAACAGCGCCTCAAAGATCTAATGACTCGTGAACAAAGCCAAACTAATGGACAGATTAATGGCTCCTGTTCTTCATCTTCATCTCCAGGTGTGCATTAAAATTTCCTTCTAGCATATGGTTTGGATAATAATGATTTTTCTCTTGTTCAAAACTTTTGTATTAAGTTCATGATCAGTTATGAGCTATTGAGCCAAGAATCTGATTTGGTTTTCCGTATTTGCAAAAAAAAAAACCTCAAGAGATAGTACACTTATTTCCTTTTAAATCTTTAAAATTACAAATCAATATGTACTTGAATGTTAAATTTATGGAGGGAAAAAGAAGCACTCTAATTAAATGCCAGAATTACACTGAAGTGAGAGTATAATTTGAAATTATTTTCCTCTTGAAATGAAAAGGCAAGATTTTAGGAATGTAGAATGATTTGAGAACTTGGTTCTTGGCCTCTTGAACTTGAAGGCCAACAGTGTCAAGGCCTTTGTAACGGCTTACGATTCCCTTTGCAATACTCACAATACTTCCACAAAAGAGTTCAGCGCCTCTGTACCAGACTTGTCCAAGAAACTACTCAAGATCCACCAATCTTTGTAACAAACTGCCATTGGACAGTCTCACTGCAATAACCAGCACGTCAGAAAAACACCTGCAGGCATAGTGGGTCATTACAGCCCACCCTACATAACTAGCTCATTCCAGGCACGTACAAGAAAAACTTTCATAGCTTCAATTATACTCAAATTACACTCTTGATCCAATCCAACAAAACAGCTCATATCACAATCATCTTCAGTACATCTGGTATACCACTCATTCTCTCCACACTGCTTTAACACCATTTTCTTGAAACTCTCTCTTTCTCTCTTTTGCTCATACTTACTATATTCCAGCACAAAATGTTCAATTGTTTCCTCCACTCCATTATCACACTGCCAACATAATCCATTATTATTCTCATTCCACCTCCATGTACGTCTATTCACGCTCAATGCCTTACACCTAACAGCATAAAAGAGTTAGCTTCCATAACTACCATCATAGAACATCTCACACTTAGGTACTTCCTTTTGCACCTACCAGATTAGTGTAGGCTTTTGTGTCATGCTAAGCATCCACTTATTCAATCCATACTTCTTTGACAGAATTCTAACTAAATAGTTTCTGAGTTACTCAGGGAATGGTATTTAGTGTTTCCTAAATTAAAATGCTATATAATAGCTAGTGTTGGAATGAGCATTATAAATACATTTCTGCATCAATAAATTATAAAAACCAAAAAGTAAGACTAAATAATTTGGCATATCATTGTAAAATGTTAATAAGTCAATAATTTTTGATGATTTTATTCATGTTGAATATGAACGAGATTAAAAATATATGTGAAGGATTTTCAAGAGAGGCATGAGATATAAAATGACATAAGAATGATGAGAGCAGGATTTAAGAGGTAAAATTACTCATTCGTACATTAATAGTTCTTTGTCAGTATAAATCAAACCACATGTTGTGCATTATCGGATTCTGTTGTTGCATGTGAAAGTGTGATTATAGTTCCTGTTTGTTTGTGTGAGAGTTAAATTACTTTTTAGTGCAAATAATAATACTTACTAGAATCTACAATGAAATGCGTCAGGTAAGATTAGCTTATTAGTACAGAAACGTATGTAACATTGTGGTTTCAGATTCATTGTTGTCGGGTGCAATGGGTCGAGCTCTGCTGTTCCTGAGGCGCTTCATCGGTTCTTCCAAAGCAGCGTCCAATGCTGCTAGGATGCTGGTCTTGAAAGTTGCAGGTATAAGATCTGCAAGGCTAAAATTCTTTCACGATACAGGTGTCATTTTTCATACAGCTCATTCATAATGAAGAACTTATGTCTGTATGAAACATTTCTGAAATGAGAGTTTGAGATAAAAATCAATATTTACTACTGTAGATTTTGGTTATGCTTTAATGGTTAATATTAAAAGATAGAAATTAGAATTTCTCTTGATATTATTTTTCGTTATTGCTTTTGATTTCAAGTTCAAGTATGCCAAAAAGCCTATTTTGTTTACATTAACAATTTTTATCAATAGATTAAACAAAGCTGTGTAGTAAATATTGGGGGTTGCCTGGACATATTTTTTTTTGTGAAGCTTCGAATAGTGATGAAAGGAAAGAAAACGTTTGTGTCAATTGCATTACTATTACAACCGTGTGTTAGAAATGAGTTTTCACCTTCCCAACTCAAAAAGAGGCAGTAGTTGAGTGCTTAGTTGGACGAGTTTCTCTTCTACAGGTTTTCTCTGTTTGCTACTATCCCTAAGAGGTGCGTTCTGTTGGAAATATCACGATTGCCGAGCTGGGATCCAACCAGTTTTTTTTAGATTGTTCATTATCGCCTTGTGTCCGACGTCTGATGATCAACCTCAATGTCAAATGACTTACAGTTTATGAAAGTTTTACAAAGGAAGAGTTTGCCAAGCGTGCAGAAGTAATGGTTCAGTCTATGTTATTGTGTTGATTGCTCGCACATCAGAAAGAGAGGTGCGACTCTGATTGAACTCTTCCCAACCAGTAGTTAAATGTCAATACTGCAAATTAGGTTGGGTTATTGATTATAGATTTATAGATAATAGATTATATTGCTTATTCCATGCTAGAAGCTGTGCTTCTGCACTCCATGTAAAGTTTGGTAGGAATAACTGTTGAACATCTAAACAACCTGTGGGTCTGAAGGAGACTAATTTTATGATGCACAAGAGATTTTTTAAAAAAAATATTTCAGAATTTCTCACTGAATCACCCACATGCAAAAATCATATTACCATAACTGATGGGTCTTTTTGACACTGCCTTGCAAAGTACTTCTTACCATGTAATAGCTTGTAGATGTGTTGGAAGCTATTCATGTTTCAATAACCCATATTAACATGTTGAACGTGTATTTAGCCATATGTTTACCAATGGGTAAATTGCTTATTCACATACCGGTGTAAATGAAGGACATTTCATCTGTTTTGCGATCTTCTGATAAAACAACTAATACCATAGGAGGTGAGATGTTATCATATAATTCTATTTTTCACATTAATTAGCAAGGATGAAAGTGTATTTGAGCAGTAAAGTCGACTTCCCAGTTTTGCTACTTACAGCCTAGCCAAACTAACCGTTGCCAACCCAGAAAACGCAGGGAATGTGTTGAATTGTTCACAATGAAATAATACTCTGTGCAGGTGAGAGCGTCGGCCAGTACCTGAACTACATCAACGTGTACCTGACTGCCCAGAAAATGGGTGTGCCCATCGACGTGTGTTGCCTCACCACAGACTGTGGGCTGCTGCAGCAGGGCGCTGATATCACCGGAGGCTACTACCATAAAGTGACTGAGGTGAGCCGAGTACACCCTTGCGCCTTTGGAGGATTTGTGAATGTGGCAGAGTCTGCAAGGTCTTTTGCTGCACCTAGACTAGGATTTTTCTGATCTGAGTTGTAAAGTTGTAAGATTAACGTATGTGGTCAAGGAAGGAAAGAGTGTGGCCAAGTCAGCAAGATCTTTTGTTGCTTGGTCACTAGGATTTTTCCCCTCTAAGTTGTAATGTTGATGTATGTGGTCAAGGGAGAAAAGAGTAGTTCAATTTTCCCATGCTTGAGAATTTGCTGCTGATGAGAGCAAATAGTAACCAAGACTGATGTTTAAATTATAGAAAAATGCCTTCATTGTAGTTTTTGCTGAAATTATTTAAACATCCATTGAGAATGTTTAAAGTGTTCATAGATTCATTTTCACTTTGTATCGCGGCTCTGAAATATCTTGTTCTCTGCAGCTCTTTTCAATTCTGCTTAACAAGCTTTACTTGAGAGAGAAAACTGCTCCAGTTCATGTAGTGCTCAGAACCATGTCTTTTTTTGTTTTTCATTTATTCATACCACTATGTTGGTGGCATTGGTAGTTCTTTTACAAAGTCAATGAGCATGAAGCTTAGACTTGTATTTAGAGCTGGAACGTTGCGTCATTAGGTGATACTCATCTCATCATCTCAGGAAGCATGGAAAGGCTAAAGTTTGTGTTAGTTATTTATCATACGCTTGGAAACTGGCGCTCTCAGAAGGTGACTGTAATGCTACCTAGGCTGTAGATAGGCCTTCACAACTTCTCTTCTGTGCTCAAAATGCTTCTTAGAGTTTTTCGTATCTTCTTCACTTCCTTCCTTTTTAACTTGTTTTATGCACACGCCATCCTGTGGGGGGAATGGACTTCGTGCTCAAGTATTCTGTATTTTACAGTCCATTCTGAACAGCTCCTTCTCTCAGCTCTTGAAATGACCTTCGTTAGGGTGTCTTAACTAATATAATTACAGTGCAAGTGATATTTGGCCAAACTAATCTGCTACATGGCATTACTTATATGCTTCATAACATACTCGTGTGTTTCATGACATCAATGCACCTCGAAACTCAGCTTGTCTCCTCATATTTGTACTCGTGCGTAGATTTTATCTCAACTCGTGAGCCTTATGACATTGTTTGCCTCTCACCATCACCGTTGTGCCTCACAATGCTCATACAGTTTCTATCTTAGCTTGTTAGTCTCATGACGCTACTTCTTTCATTGTGACCGTTGCCTCGTGAGCCTTATGATGCTACTTCTCTCATTGTGACCGTTGCCTCGTGAGCCTTATGATGCTACTTCTCTCACTGTGACTGTTGCCTCGTGAGCCTTATGATGCTACTTCTCTCACTGTGACCGTTGCCTCGTGAGCCATATGATGCTACTTCTGTCATTGTGACCGTTGCCTCGTGAGCCTTATGATGCTACTTCTGTCACTGTGACCGTTGCCTCGTGAGCCTTATGATGCTACTTCTCTCACTGTGACCGTTGCCTCGTGAGCCTTATGATGCTACTTCTGTCACTGTGACCGTTGCCTCGTGAGCCTTATGATGCTACTTCTGTCACTGTGACCGTTGCCTCGTGAGCCTTATGATGCTACTTCTGTCACTGTGACCGTTGCCTCGTGAGCCTTATGATGCTACTTCTCTCACTGTGACCGTTGCCTCGTGAGCCTTATGATGCTACTTCTCTCACTGTGACCGTTGCCTCGTGAGCCTTATGATGCTACTTCTCTCACTGTGACCGTTGCCTCGTGAGCCTTATGATGCTACTTCTCTCACTGTGACCGTTGCCTCGTGAGCCTTATGATGCTACTTCTCTCACTGTGACCGTTGCCTCGTGAGCCTTATGATGCTACTTCTCTCACTGTGACCGTTGCCTCGTGAGCCTTATGACGCTACTTCTCTCACTGTGATCGTTGCCTCGTGAGCCTTATGATGCTACTTCTCTCACTGTGACTGTTGCCTCGTGAGCCTTATGATGCTACTTCTCTCACTGTGACCGTTGCCTCGTGAGCCTTATGATGCTACTTCTCTCACTGTGACTGTTGCCTCGTGAGCCTTATGATGCTACTTCTCTTACTGTGACCGTTGCCTCGTGAGCCTTATGATGCTACTTCTCTCACTGTGACCGTTGCCTCGTGAGCCTTATGATGCTACTTCTCTCACTGTGACTGTTGCCTCGTGAGCCTTATGATGCTACTTCTCTCACTGTGACTGTTGCCTCGTGAGCCTTATGATGCTACTTCTGTCACTGTGACTGTTGCTTCGTGAGCCTTATGATGCTACTTCTCTCACTGTGACCGTTGCCTCGTGAGCCTTATGATGCTACTTCTCTCACTGTGACCGTTGCCTCGTGAGCCTTATGATGCTACTTCTGTCACTGTGACTGTTGCCTCGTGAGCCTTATGATGCTACTTCTCTCACTGTGACTGTTGCCTCGTGAGCCTTATGATGCTACTTCTGTCACTGTGACTGTTGCCGCGTGAGCCTTATGATGCTACTTCTCTCACTGTGACTGTTGCCTCGTGAGCCTTATGATGCTACTTCTGTCACTGTGACTGTTGCCTCGTGAGCCTTATGATGCTACTTCTCTTACTGTGACCGTTGCCTCGTGAGCCTTATGATGCTACTTCTCTCACTGTGACCGTTGCCTCGTGAGCCTTATGATGCTACTTCTCTTACTGTGACTGTTGCCTCGTGAGCCTTATGATGCTACTTCTCTCACTGTGACTGTTGCCTCGTGAGCCTTATGATGCTACTTCTGTCACTGTGACTGTTGCCTCGTGAGCCTTATGATGCTACTTCTCTCACTGTGACTGTTGCCTCGTGAGCCTTATGATGCTACTTCTCTCACTGTGACTGTTGCCTCGTGAGCCTTATGATGCTACTTCTCTCACTGTGACTGTTGCCTCGTGAGCCTTATGATGCTACTTCTGTCACTGTGACTGTTGCCTCGTGAGCCTTATGATGCTACTTCTGTCACTGACCGTTGCCTCGTGAGCCTTATGATGCTACTTCTGTCACTGTGACTGTTGCCTCGTGAGCCTTATGATGCTACTTCTGTCACTGTGACTGTTGCCTCGTGAGCCTTATGATGCTACTTCTCTCACTGTGACTGTTGCCTCGTGAGCCTTATGATGCTACTTCTGTCACTGTGACTGTTGCCTCGTGAGCCTTATGATGCTACTTCTGTCACTGTGACCGTTGCCTCGTGAGCCTTATGATGCTACTTCTGTCACTGTGACTGTTGCCTCGTGAGCCTTATGATGCTACTTCTGTCACTGTGACTGTTGCCTCGTGAGCCTTATGATGCTACTTCTCTCACTGTGACCGTTGCCTCGTGAGCCTTATGACGCTACTTCTCTCACTGTGACCGTTGCCTTGTGAGCCTTATGACGCTACTTCTCTCACTGTGACCGTTGCCTCGTGAGCCTTATGATGCTACTTCTCTCACTGTGACTGTTGCCTCGTGAGCCTTATGATGCTACTTCTGTCACTGTGACTGTTGCCTCGTGAGCCTTATGATGCTACTTCTGTCACTGTGACTGTTGCCCCGTGAGCCGTATGATGCTACTTCTGTCACTGTGACTGTTGCCTCGTGAGCCTTATGATGCTACTTCTCTCACTGTGACTGTTGCCTCGTGAGCCTTATGATGCTACTTCTCTCACTGTGACTGTTGCCTCGTGAGCCTTATGATGCTACTTCTCTCACTGTGACTGTTGCCTCGTGAGCCTTATGATGCTACTTCTCTCTCTGTGACTGTTGCCTCGTGAGCCTTATGATGCTACTTCTGTCACTGTGACTGTTGCCTCGTGAGCCTTATGATGCTACTTCTGTCACTGTGACTGTTGCCTCGTGAGCCTTATGATGCTACTTCTGTCACTGTGACCGTTGCCTCGTGAGCCTTATGATGCTACTTCTCTCACTGTGACTGTTGCCTCGTGAGCCTTATGATGCTACTTCTCTTACTGTGACTGTTGCCTCGTGAGCCTTATGATGCTACTTCTGTCACTGTGACTGTTGCCTCGTGAGCCTTATGATGCTACTTCTGTCACTGTGACTGTTGCCTCGTGAGCCTTATGATGCTACTTCTCTCACTGTGACTGTTGCCTCGTGAGCCTTATGATGCTACTTCTGTCACTGTGACTGTTGCCTCGTGAGCCTTATGATGCTACTTCTGTCACTGTGACCGTTGCCTCGTGAGTCTTATGATGCTACTTCTCTCACTGTGACCGTTGCCTCGTGAGCCTTATGACGCTACTTCTGTCACTGTGACTGTTGCCTCGTGAGCCTTATGATGCCACTTCTCTCACTGTGACTGTTGCCTCGTGAGCCTTATGATGCTACTTCTCTCACTGTGACCGTTGCCTCGTGAGCCTTATGATGCTACTTCTCTCACTGTGACTGTTGCCTCGTGAGCCTTATGATGCTACTTCTGTCACTGTGACTGTTGCCTCGTGAGCCTTATGATGCTACTTCTCTCACTGTGACCGCTGCCTCGTGAGCCTTATGATGCTACTTCTCTCACTGTGACTGTTGCCTCGTGAGCCTTATGATGCTACTTCTCTCACTGTGACTGTTGCCTCGTGAGCCTTATGATGCTACTTCTCTTACTGTGACCGTTGCCTCGTGAGCCTTATGATGCTACTTCTCTCACTGTGGCCATTGCCTTGTGCGCCTCATGGCGTTACCTTTTGCGCCTCATGGCGTTACCTTTTGCCTCCCTCTCACGGTGACAGTTGTGCCTCACTATGTTACTGATGCTCCAGCCGCAGTCGCTGCTGCAAACGCTGGTGGTGCTGTTCAGCTGGGGGGGCAAGGGCTCCAGCTGTCACGTAGCGCTGCCGCCTCCGGACACCGTGGACTACAGGGCCGCCTGCTTCTGCCACCGCGCCCTCGTCAACATGGCCAACGTGTGCTCCAACTGCCTCTCTGTCTACTGCAAGACTGTCCCTCTCTGTTCCACCTGCAATGTTTTCTTCCCTACAGAGATGCCTATCAAAAGGCCTGCTAAAAAGCGAAGATAGAACCTTTGTTGTAGGTAGTTGCAGACTAAGTGCGTGTACAAACTATTTTAGGGACTGTTATATACAATTTTTGTATCGGAGGTGGTGGATTAAAATGTAACGTAATGCTGTTGTATTTTTTTACGCTTGAAAGAAATCATTGATCTCGTATAATTTTATTGTTCTAGAATGAGTAAATAAAGATAGTGCTGGAAAAATACCTTTCAGGAGTGCGTTTAAATAGTTACTGAATCATTGCACACGCTTGAACATTACATGTACTAAGTGTTAATTGGTGATGTAAGGTTTGACAGTGCCAATCTTAAATAGTTAACGAACAACTAAGAGCAGTGCTGATCAGAAATATTGCCGATGATGCGCTTCATGTGAAAAGATCCCTAAATTTAGTTTCTCCGTTCTGGGGAGCTGTTGGACTCGGGCTTTGAAAACTGAAGTAGTAGAAAGCTAAGTTCAAAACCACTTATTGGCCAGCAAACGTACAATAGCTGGTGAATTCGGGTGTAGAAGGTACTCTTAATAAAACGTACTATTGAATTGAAGTTTATTTAAAAAAAATTCTCTTTTGTCCCATCGTTGGTAATTTTCATGGAGAAATGGGATGTGATAGCAAAGCAGGCTGGCAGCAGTCCTCATTGTTAATTGTTCAGCGAGGAATGGCACCAAGTGGATTAACAATGAAAAATAATCCCTCGAGATTCACCGTCTCTTTTGGGCGTGGAGTCACATGACAAATAATAATAATAATAAGTTTAGGGTTACGTTTCCATCAGGGTCACCAGCAACTTGCAACTATGGACCCCCCTAGCTTTAGCTAGGTAATCACACGTTGGCTAAGCGATCACATTATTAGTGACGAGACTTGCTACAGGCAACTGGATTCATTAATGTTAGTGTTCTCGGTCGGTGTGGTGTTGAGCACTCGTCTCAGCGCACATCGGAAATGGGGCAAGTAGTACGATAGTTGACTCTGAAAGGTCCACGGGTGTGCAGTTCCATATGCTTGGAACTCGATGGCAATAGCCGATTTGCAGTATACTCATCTAGCAGGAGCACGTATGATTCATATGAGGTCGTACGTGTTGATTTTGCGAACGTATTCCATAAGTTCGGCGATAGGAGCATCATGACCCAGCAGGTCTCTGAGAGAGGCGGGTGTTGGTCAGCAGCAAATAGACTTATATGACGACGTCTTGCGCTGTGTAACGCTGGGCAGTCAATGACGACGTCTTGCGCTGTGTAACGCTGGGCAGTCAATGACGATGTCATGTACGGTGAGGCGAGCCCCCAAATAAAGAGGGCAACTGGGCGGGGGTTCTTGGACTGTGCTGTTCATTAAGTATCCGTGTGTGAGATGTGTATGTCCACATCGCAAGCGGCACATGACAAATACTTCAGCCACAGAAGGAGCTTTTTAGTCCGCAAGATTCAGACTTGCCGTTGTAGGTGAAATGCCATATTCCAAGGGGCTGTATTACCTCAATCAGTATTCACTTGAAATTTGTATTTGGCCAAGCGAAGCTTAGCTCTTACGACACAAGTCTGTCGGTCACATCAATGGCAGGATTTTCAAATGTCCTGTCATCGATTTAGTATGATTGTTACCATTCGTTTTGTCTTTCAAGTAAACGTAAAACAGCAAACTGTAAAACTAAGACGACAATAAATAGTTCAAAAAACCAACTCAAGTGTTTGGAACTTCCTTGTCTGAAAAAAATGTTGCAATTACAAATCAATTCTAGAACTAAAACGATCAATAACAATGTTCCTTTTAGGCCACATCCGTATGTTTGACCAACTCGTCCAATAGGAATTATTCACGGCCTAGACGTCCCCTAATAACTTTTCACATTTAGACAAACCCTCATGATTAAGATTATAAGTTAGTTTAAGCCTCCCTAACCGCTGCAAAAATAGAGCGTATCGAAGAGAGGAAGGAGGAAGGCACCATTCAGTATGGAGGTAAGAAAATGAGGAATCTATGCTGAAGGGGCATTTAAGCAGTAAGACGAGAAAGAAGTTCATAAACAAAGATAAAAGTTGAAGAAGAAAGTCAGAGGTGCTGAAAAACAGGACAGTAGTAAACCAAAAAAAAAGTGGTCCTTACCATGACAAAAAAAACTTTTATTTGAACAAAAAGAAGGCTTACCTAACTCTCAGCTTGGGCCCTCACATTTTTCCCCCTGGGAGCGCTAATTCCCATAGATACAATAGTTTTATACCTCTGAGGGGAGACAAACCCTCAAACCATCTTCCGAGGAGGGTAAATATTTAATGCAGTCCTCTTCACACTTCAACTTCATTAAGTCCTCTTTACACTTCAACTTCATTACTTTTTATGCGACGCGTTCGTATAACTATTTTTTTGAAATTACTCTGCAGTTCAGATGAAAATTGCTGCCAAGGACACCATCCAATGCTTCTTAGTGACAACTTCATAAGTAAAGAAAATTCGAAGAAAGATACTTGGCCAGCAATCGGGCTTGTAACTCGGTGTTAAATACTAAAAATTATTCAGTGTTTTTTTCATCATGACTTTAGTGTTAGCCCTTGAATGCGTTAACACCCAAGTTTAACACTTTGACCGCAATCGGTTCAACTCAATTTATAACCAATTGTAGTAAACAATTTTGGAAATAGCAAGCATTAACTAGATCGTGCATTTAATTAGCTTCAATAAAGTATTTATAAATATTTTGTTTATGACAACTGATTCATCAGCAGCATTTTGAAAATCCCCTCCGTGGCCACCGGTGGCGCACGTTGCGGTCAAAGCGTTAAACTTTGAAGCACACCTAGGATGACGGAATCCTAGACTACATGCCTCAGACACGTCGGATAGGTACAATACCAATAGCAAAGACCGGCATTTACAGGCAGCAAGTCCAACTGAATTTCACACAGTTACTGAACAAAAACGTCCAATTTCGATGGCAAAGATTTACAGGCAACAAGTTCAAAAGAATTTCATGGGCTACGAAAGGCGTTGTGCAGCAGCGCACAGAAGGCAAGGCTGCTATAGACCGTGGGGGCCAGGGTGAGATGGTCGTTCTCGCTGCGCCCCATGCATTGAGGGTATGTCTCTTGAGACATCACCAGACGCGGTATCTCAACTGAGGAACCTGCGGTCTGCTGCTGCTGCTCCCCTCGTAGCAAGCTGTGCAGCAGCGATAAGCTTGACGTCACCGCGTTCCCAATGACCTAATGATCAAGGATCATAAATTTATAATTACAATTATGCCAAGTATTGTATTTGAGACTCCCTGGCCGATGATCAAGGATCTTGAATTATATTGTTGCAATTATACGTCGTATTGTATTTGAGACTCCCTAGCCGATGATCAACGAGCCGCTCTTAAGTTATATTATTACCATTTTGATCATTGAATTACTTTATGCATTCCAGCAATGATGCATTCATGCGTTCCTGCAATCCAAAAATCATGCATTCACGAGTTTCAGCAATCATGCATTCACGAGTTTCAGCAATCATGCATTCACGAGTTTCAGCAATCATGCATTCACGAGTTTCAGCAATCATGCATTCACGAGTTTCAGCAATCATGCATTCACGAGTTTCAGCAATCATGCATTCACGAGTTTCAGCAATCATGCATTCACGAGTTTCAGCAATCATGCATTCACGAGTTTCAGCAATCATGCATTCACGAGTTTCAGCAATCATGCATTCACGAGTTTCAGCAATCATGCATTCACGAGTTTCAGCAATCATGCATTCACGAGTTTCAGCAATCATGCATTCACCAGTTCCAGCAATCATGCATTCACGAGTTCCAGCAATCATGCATTCACGAGTTCCAGCAATCATGCATTCATGAGTTCCAGCAATCATGCATTCACGAGTTCCAGCAATCATGCATTCACGAGTTCCAGCAATCATGCATTCACGAGTTTCAGCAATCATGCATTCACGAGTTTCAGCAATCATGCATTCACGAGTTTCAGCAATCATGCATTCACGAGTTTCAGCAATCATGCATTCACGAGTTTCAGCAATCATGCATTCACGAGTTTCAGCAATCATGCATTCACCAGTTCCAGCAATCATGCATTCACGAGTTCCAGCAATCATGCATTCACGAGTTCCAGCAATCATGCATTCATGAGTTCCAGCAATCATGCATTCACGAGTTCCAGCAATCATGCATTCACGAGTTCCAGCAATCATGCATTCACGAGTTCCAGCAATCATGCATTCACGAGTTCCAGCAATCATGCAGTCATGAGTTCTTGCAATCATGCATTCATGAGTTCCAACAATCACATATTCATGTGTGCCAGCAATCATGCATTCATGCAATCATGCATTCATGCATCCTAGTGATTATGTATTCATACATTCTAGCAATCATGTTTTCATACATTCCACCATTCCTGCAATCATGTTTTCATACATTCTATCATTCCTGCAATCATGTTTTCATACATTCCATCATTCCTGCAATCATGTTTTCATACATTCCATCATTCCTGCAATCATGTTTTCATACATTCCATCATTCCTGCAATCATATTTTCATACATTCCATCATTCCTGCAATCATGTTTTCATACATTCCATCATTCCTGCAATCATGTTTTCATACATTCCATCATTCCTGCAATCATGTTTTCATACATTCCATCATTCCTGCAATCATGTTTTCATACATTCTATCATTCCTGCAATCATGTTTTCATACATTTCATCATTCCTGCAATCATGTTTTCATACATTCCATCATTCCTGCAATCATGTTTTCATACATTCTATCATTCCTGCAATCATGTTTTCATACATTTCATCATTCCTGCAATCATGTTTTCATACATTCCATCATTCCTGCAATCATGTTTTCATACATTCTATCATTCCAGTAATTATGTATTCTTCCATTCTACCATTCCAGCAATCATGTATTCATACATTCCAGCACTCACACACTACCACTCGAGCACTGCAGCACCAGGCTGCGAGGCGTCACCTTGAGCTGGAAGAGGCTGTGCACAAAGCTGTCTCGCAGGAGGTACAGCGGCGGTGAGCAGGCCGATGGTGCCATTGCTAACTGCCCCTGGACCATCCCGGTTATCTGTCAGAGAAATATATAATGACTAAATATTAAGGTGTGATAGTATTCCTCTGTAACAATGGTGTGTCCAACAGAGGCAAGTCTAAATATACTGACAGTTATAAAATGAGAACCATAACTAGCGAGTATAGGAATACCAGATTAGAGTGAAAGAACAAAATGGCAACTCTTGAATTTTTGATGTGGCTGTCTCTCGGGATAAGTTTTAAAAATGGATGATAAACTCACTGATAATTTATATGGATGAAAAAATTTGTCTTGTAGAGCCCTGATTAAGATGATAAGGCAATCAATGAAGACTATAGGAATGTGCTAAACTTTATGTATGACTGTGTAGAAACACTCAGATTGACCTACATGACTGTGTGGGGACACATGCAGCAACCTACATGACTGTGTGGGGACACATGCAGCAACCTACATGACTGTGTGGTGACACATGCAGCAACCTACATGATTGTGTGGTGACACATGTAGCAACCTACATGACTGTGTGGGGACACATGCAGCAACCTACATGACTGTGTGGTGACACATGCAGCAACCTACATGATTGTGTGGTGACACATGTAGCAACCTGCATGACTGTGTGGTGACACATGCAGCAACCTACATGACTGTGTGGTGACACATGCAGCAACCTACATGACTGTGTGGTGACGCATGCAGCAACCTACATGACTGTGTGGTGACACATGCAGCAACATACATGACTGTGTGGTGACACATGCAGCAACCTACATGACTGTGTGGTGACACATGCAGCAACCTACATGACTGTGTGGTGACACATGCAGCAACCTACATGACTGTGTGGTGACACATGCAGCAACCTACATGATTGTGTGGTGACACATGCAGCAACCTACATGACTGTGTGGTGACGCATGCAGCAACCTACATGACTGTGTGGTGACACATGCAGCAACATACATGACTGTGCTGTGACACATGCAGCAACCTACATGACTGTGTGGTGACACATGCAGCAACCTACATGACTGTGTGGTGACACATGCAGCAACCTACATGACTGTGTGGTAACACATGCAGCAACCTACATGATTGTGTGGTGACACATGCAGCAACCTACATGACTGTGTGGTGACACATGCAGCAACCTACATGACTGTGTGGTGACACATGCAGCAACCTACATGACTGTGCGGTGAAACATGCAGTAATCAACATAACAGGCTATCACCTCCATAACTGAACTAAATAGGAGAAACTAGTAACTCATGTGCCAAGCTTGTGGCGGCACTTTTGCTGTTGCATAAGAATTGACACAGTGGTGGCCTGCACAACACAAATCTGTCGATCAGACAAAAAAAGCGCAAAGTCCCATTTACAAGATTTTCCTGGAGAGCTCTTTTTATGGAGTTTACTATGGAGTTGGAGTTTTTTACTACATGAATAGCATCTCCTACCACAACAGAACAGCAACGGAAAGTTTAGAGGGTGACGTGCACCCAAGAAAACCCAAATCTGGTAAAAAATTAAAATTGAAATTTCGCGAGTTGGCCCTTTTTTGTCTGACTGACAAATGCATGGAAGAGTTTCTAGTAACCTAGCTGTTGGAGTAAAAACACACCATCCTTTAAGAACGCAGTTAATTAATTTTTCCTATAGCTTTTGTTCAGTTTTATTCCCGCCTGTACCTGTTACCAGTGTTCTTTCAATTACCTGATTAGTTGCACATGTTCCAGTGTGCTTCTCTTAACTGGTTCATGGTACTTGTCTCACTACAGCACTTTTCCTATCGATGCTCACACACCAACCTGGGCAAACTGCTTCTTCATGTTGATCTCCCCTGGAGAAGCATTTTGAAGGAAGGTGTTATAGTGCGTATTAGGCATCACATAGATGTCTGCTGAAGGTACCATGCACAACGTGGTCTCAATCTGAAAATCAAAACAGAAGATGGATGAAAAAAGTTACGCATAATGACATTCTTGCCATACCACTGATATTCGATTACATCATAAATTAGTTTGAGCATTTTTAACAACAAAAACGTATTCCTAAAAGAGAAAGAGGAAAGCATCATTTAATACAGAATTAAGGGAACAGGGAATCTATGCACAAGATGTTTTGTCACACCCTACTCATAGAAACAGCAAAATTGCTAGAAGTTTATGAAAGAAAATACAGTTGTACCTCGGTACTCTACCGCCTCTAAGCTCGACCAAAAAATTAGAGCAGAAAATGCATCGGACATCGAACAGATTTTCGGTACTCGACTAGCCGAGTCGACCAGAACGCGCTCCTCGGCCAGCAGGTAAGCGTCAGTTCGACTAAGACTGCCAGCGGAGTAAGACGTACGCAGTTTGTTCAAGTATTTCTTCCCAGATTTAAACTTTTTTGTGTTGCTCTATCCCTTAAAAATGGGTCCAAAGAAAGACAGTGATATGGGGAAAGAAAAAGGAAAACAGTGAGGACCCCTATTGAACTGAAGAAGGAAATTATAGCAAAATATGAAAGTGGTGTACGAGTGTCCGACCTCCCGTTGCATTTATCTTTATCATGTACTGCTTGCGCACATTTACGTCTTCATTGTTGTTTAGATACACGTTCTTATAATATTTTAGGTTTTTTCTTAATGGTAAGAATGGATTAAAATACTTTCCATTATTTCTTATGGAAAAATTGGTTTCGGTGTTCGAACAAATCGGTGCTCGACCACCACCTCAGAACGGATTGTGGTCGAGTACCGAGGTACGACTGTATAAGTCAAAGAAGAAAGAAATGCACTGAAAACATGACAGTAAATAAAAAATAAGGTCAATAACAAAAAACTGTTCAATGTCAACAAAAGAAAAGCCTACCAAGCCTTCAGCTCAAAATTTCATACGCTCTATCTGGAAAACTTACAGAAATAATAGCTGTATCCTGAAGCAATGCAAATAGCATTAGTGAATTCTAACTGATTCAAGTAGAAATGTGAGTACAGTATTCAGAACTTGGAGACTTTAATATGTACCTACCTATCTGTTATATTTATCCAACTTAGTAATCCAGATCTTGGTTTTCAGATCTGGTTGATTTGAAAGGTTATTTATAGAAGATTGAAATACTTGGAACACCTAAAGTAACAGGCTTCAATTCACCAGTAATAATTCAATAATAAATTAATTCAAGTCTCTATATTCACAAAAAAGGGGTTTCAAAAAGCAGAAGGAGGAAGGCACCACTAAGTACAAAGGTTGAGAAAGAAAGGATATGGTTATTTACACAAGGAGAATTCTCACACAAAATCAGTGCACAGAAAGAGGACGTTACTAAAATTGGATGAAGAAAGTAGAAGGTGGTGAAAAATAAGATAGTAGTGAAGTGTAACACATGCTCTAGAAGAAACCAAAAAAAACTACTCTATGTCAACAAAAGTAAGGTCTGGATAACCTTCAGCTTGCAACCTTACATCTCCTCTCTGAGAGTGCCAATTCCCTTAGACGCAAATGTTGTGCTGATTGAAATTCCAAAACATATTTCACAAATTAAAATAAAGATAGATATTTCAATTTGAAGTAGAATAGTGGAACTTGGTAGACATATACACATACTTCAAAAAATGCAATCTAATAAATGCTCATACCTTCATCTCCACCAAAGCACAGGAAATGTAGACAGCATCAGGTCAACTATTAAACCCAAAAGTTTAAAATAAAAGTCTTAAGGAGATAGTCCCAATTTTTCAACTTTTTTGTCCGATTCATTTGAAAATTGGCCAGTATATGTATTTTATGAAAGTAAACCTTTTTTACTCCCGTCACTTTTTTGATTTAGGCCTTAGTATTTTTTTACAAAAATTAGTTTTTTGGTACATTTTTATGTATATTTCAAGATTTCAAGACGTATCTCCTCATTGAGTTTTGATGCTAGAACAAAACCAAAGACAGTTTTAGAATCCTTGGAACATTTCTAACAAAATCAAATAGTAAAATTTTAACATTTTGAAAATTTTTTTTTGTGATAAGTGATATTTTATGATTACATCACAAAAAATTATTTTTGGGTTTAGAGTTGTATAACTTTTTTTCTTCGCAAATTTGAAAAAAAGCCTATTTAATTTTGTCAGAAATGTTCCAAGGATTCTAAAACTGTCTTTGGTTTTGTTCTAGCCTCAAAACTCAATGAGGAGATATGGTTTGAATGTTGAAAGTTATTTGTTTTGGGTGTAAGCCGTAACAAAATTTTATGTTGAAGAGTAATATAATGGACAATTTATGTAATTGAATGCAGTTTTAAGTTTTATTTTGATAATTTCTATACATAAATTTATATTAACACTATGAATTGTGATTTCCAAAGAAAAAAAAAAAACAAAAAAAAAAAATTTTTTCATATTATGAAATTTTTTATTTTCAGTCTGATTATTATGAAAGTTGACAATACTATGTAACTTTTGAAAAGAAACACAATTTCTTCTATTCATTTTTTTGATTCAGGCCTTAGGTTTTTAAAAAAATTTGACATATTGGTTTTTTAGTTCATTTTTATGGATATTTCAAACCGTATCTTCTCATTGAGTTTTTATGCTAGAACAAAAATAAATCCAGTGTTAGAATTCTTGAAACATTTCTAACAAGAGTAAATTTTTAATTATCAATTTCTCATTTTTTTTTTTTTATATGGGGTTGAAATGGAGTCAAAAATTCAAGATTTTTGTCCCCTTTCCTCCCCCCCTGGGAGGAGAGGATGTATTGTCCGTTGCGCCATAAAATTTTAGGACCGATAGTCCACCACCTAAGGGTCTTTTTCGAACAACAAAGCAAAAAAAGCTCACCGGACTGACAGTGGCCTGGCAGGGGCACGGGACGATCTCCTTAAATCAAAGCCAACCTATTCCCTCTAGTATTTTACATGGATAATTATGCTTGCAAACCCAACCAACTAAATGAACCTAAACTGTGCACTGGAATTATCTGTGCTCAAAGCTGAACTGGAGCCTCATGCAAGGTAAACTCTTTGCCAGTGCAGTCACATAGGGATATAACTACTGATTTCAAAGAAATATCTGAAGGAAAGTACATAATCACTGAAAGCATCAGCACAAAAATTATAGAAAAAAGACAACGAGAATTAGACTGAAGTACCTATTGCTAGTTTCAAAGGATTGAACATATCCATTATCATAATGGAAAAATAATTCCATCAAATCTGCACTGAAGCGTTGCTGCATTCAAACAAGAAATGAACCATTAAATCAATAAATGCACCACTCTCCCTAAAGCTGCATGCTGCAGCCAGAAATCCATCAAGTTCAAAGTAAGACAAACCTTTGTGAGGAGCTTGTGGGGATGAAGTCTGCTGTCACTTGTTACAATGGACAAGAGGTCAACATCAAGCAATTTCACAGCTGGAGGTGTGCCATCAGACAAACTTTGCACCAGATCGCTCAAAGACAGGTGACAGTAGCAGATGCAGCCGCTGTTAATTGTCACTGCGACTATACTCTCAGGCTGCAAACACAAAACAGGCAGCTCAACCTTACCTGCACATCAAGACACCACCAGTACATTTCAGAGCCATCAACCACAACCCTCACTTAACTAAGACAAATTAATATGCATTATCTCAAAATACAGCGGCTTTCAGCAAAAAATGCTCCTCCTGAGACCAACTTGGATCTGCCATCAGTTCCTACACAGCTATGCAGCAAATCTCATAATGGAACTACATACTGTAAATAGTTGATATTTTTATTTCAATTCTGTCAGTACTACAATGGAGTATTGAAGGATACAATCTACAGTCTGAGACAGAAAAAGGGTAGAAAATATTTGTGAAGTAGGACTCAAAATGAAATTATGAATCAATTGCTCTCCAAAAAACAGTAGCCAAATTAACTTTGAGACCAATTTAGAAATTCTATCAGAGTTTTTGCCTAGTAAAGCAAAAAATTGAAATATGTTCTTAACTATAGTTATACAAATAACACTTTCTATGCAGCACTTACTGTAATGCTATAGCATATGTCCAGCACATAATTAAAGCAAAATTTATTCCTTACTCATAAATATAAATTTTTGCACATTGTATAGACAATACTATGTGCATTTGGGAATATCAAATGCTAATGAAAGCTATTGAAGAATCAATAAAAACAAATTAAACCTTCACTCATAAAATATAATAATTTGAAAACAAATTTAAGGTATTTATTTAATGAGCACCCATATTTAATGAGAAATTAAGACTTACAGGTTCAGGCATTGAGAGACGAGGCCACAGTGGCTGCAAGCGGAGCTGTGATGCTTGGCTGTATTTTTTGTGAACTTGCAGCAGCATTTCTTTTCCAATCCCAGCAACACTCTCCAACTGCATTGAATAATACATTTTTTTTTCTTTGAGGTATCAATGTATTCAAAACAGCAGTGGATCATGGTTTTTCATTAACTTCTTTAGCTAGAGGATAAAAGTGATATCAAGTATTTGATATCATAAAAAATTTAATTCCTTGAATACTGTTGGATCAACAAGCATATGTTCACACAAAACTAACACCAGCATGTGGGACATGAAAAATTCAAGTGTTGGATAATATCTCTTAAAAATCTAGAACCATTAGCAAGTTTGCAATCCACTATATAGTACAGTTGTTGCAAGCTTAGTCCATCTCTCTGTCATGCTCTCAAGGATGCTCAATGGCCATGTCAGTATTATGAATTTTAGAAATACACAAGTACAAGAATACTATAATCACAGCTACTATTAGGACTGAAATATTTGTTTGTCTACATTTAGATGATTAGCTTAAAGAAAATATTCAATCTTGTTGTTTATGATGGGCCATGTACACAAGTAATAAATTGAAAGTAATTTCATAAAAAGTATTTAAAGAAATATGTATCAGGCTGATTCATTTTCTACAACAATGAATGATTACTAGTATGAATGGCCACAAATCAAAACTATACAAACTGTTATAACGTAGCCTTTGAGGTATTAGCATTTCCCACATGACTTGCTTATCTGAAGAATTATCTCTCTAGGCTTGTATTATCTATGAAATATGCAGTACTAAAAACATTTAACACATTCACCAAATTACTGGGGTCGTAAATGGTTGGTTTGGTTATAAGTAGCAAAATTGGGAAAATAGACTTTACTGCTGGAGTACATTTTAATCCTTCCCAAGAAATTGAAAAATACAATTGCACAATACATTTCACCTAGTATGATAACAGTTATTTCTTAAAGAGGTTGCAAAACAGATGAAATGTCATTTATTTGTACCAGTACGGGTATGAGCAATTTACCAACTGGTAAACATATGGCCCAATATGTAGGGAAAGTGTTAAGCAGAAACTTACTTGACTGATGTTTGTAAATGGCCTGCACTCTTCCAGAGCAGTTGCTGTTGAAAGGTCAAGTCCATACTCTTGCAGGGTTTTCAAAGATGCTTGATTTAGCTCAGATAACATATTAATTTGTTGAGAAAGAGTTAGAGTTACATCCATTTCAAATGCTTGGTAAGAAAAATTATATTTTAAATTTTGTCTCACAAAAGGTTTAAGAAACAATTTCTTGGGTGAAGTGCAAACAGTGCTAATAGAAGAGTAATAAGCTGAAGTAATTTTGGATGAAGATGCTGTGCAATGCACTATTCTAGTGGAAGCTATGCTTTTCAAAGACTGCATTCTTGAGTTTCAAATTAAACCCTGTATATATCAAAAAGAAAATTCTGTTATTTCATTTTTAAATGTAAATAATATTCAAGTATCCAATACACCTACTGAAATAGAAAAATAAGGTAAATTTCATTTCAAGATGTCAAAAAATATACATATTTGCAAAATCTTAAGCTAAAAGTTTAGTACTTGGCCTTGAACTTGAGGGCTGACAGCATCAAGGCCTTTGTAACGGCCTACAATTCCCTTTGCAATACTCTCAATATTCACACAACCTTTATAGGATCATATTTTTTAAATACTTTCTTGAGTGTGCAGAAACTTAGTACTTTGTACAGGCTATTTTTCAAAACCCAAAACTTGTTTGCTAGTTAAGCAGTAATTCTACCCATATAATAGAAAAAGAATTGTACATAAATTTCAAAGTGGTGTTTGTTGCATCATAAATTTTAAAATTTGCTTCACGTTTCAAAAACCTATGCTACATATAATACCATCAGAGCTTTCGGTCAACATGTATAGAAATTAAAAATTCCGTTCCCAAGAATCACTAAAGGAACACATTTAAAAACGTACATGAATGACATTCTGCTCGCTGATGCATTATTTTTGAGATATACCAATAATTACGTTCAGATAGGAAAAACATTATATAGTCGGTTGCTTAGTTGCCGCATTGTTGGGACACGCCCACTTTTTGGCGGGAACGTGTCCGTTCCTTCACTTTTATATACAACGTTCCTAGAACTTCAAAATTGAATAGTTCAAAAATTACGCATGGGCGAGCAGAATGTCATTCATGTAAAATGTTTTTAAATGTGTTGCTTTAGTGGTACTTTGGAACAGAATTTTTAATTTCCGTGAGCACATTAAAATACATATTGACCGAGCTTTCTGATGAATTAACAATATTGTACACAGACCAAGCATAAAAAGGGCACCAAAAATCCATATTAACATTCACCCCTAACACAAGAATTAGAATTTTCACTGCCCTCAACAAATATTTTTTATTTTGAAGTGACTATTCTTGTTTTATTTTCAGACAGATTTAAGGAGATTATCAACCTAAGGTTTAAAATGGTTTCTTTTTGGTTTTTGCAAAAGATCTATGTTTTGAATAATTTCATATCATTAAAGCTTCCTGTTCTAATACCTACATTTGTAGTACAGAATTAATAATGAGAACAAAAAACCCCTTACCTTTGTACCAGACTTGTCAAATAAACAACTTAGGATCTACTAATCCTTGTCACAAATTACCATAGAACAGCATTACTGAGATAACCAGCACGTTAAAACTACCCTCAGGCATGGTGGGTCACTACAACCCACTCTACGTGACTATCTCATCCCAGTCATGGTCTCTTACAGGGAAAATGCTCCTAGCATCAAAAGTATTCAAATTACACTCCTGATCCAATCCAGTATGACAGCTCATACCACAATCATCTTCTGCTCATCTAGTTTAGACTACCACTCATTCTCTCCATACTAATCAAATACCAGATTCACGAAAATCTCCCTCACTCATATTTACTACATTCAAGCACAAAAGGTTTATTTTTTTAGTTTAACGCACTGCCAACATAATCCATTATTATTATTCTCAATTCTTATTCCACCTCCATGTGCGCCTATTCACACTCAATGCCTAACACCTCACAGTAAAGAAAAGCATATTCTTTCACATATAACCAGATTAGTGTAGATTTTTACACCATGCTAAGCATCCACTTGTTCAATTTAAACTCTTTTGTTTGCCCCTCATTCTCTTTTTTCCCTTTTTGCAGTCTCACTCTGGTCCTTCATCTCTAACATTCCTTAAAAGCCAGTCATCCACATGTCTCTCAATTCTAACACAGATAATCTTCTGCATACTTCAAATGTCTCCCTACATGCCCCAAATTATTTTCTCCCATTGACTTACACTCAGATTTCATTCAATAATTTGCTTTACCCATTCAATTGCGCCGCGCGGTGATTTCTCTCCGTTGGGGAGAGAACTCGAGCACAATTTCCCACTTTACTCTTGTGTCAGAAATGGGAGCAGGCTTGAATAGAAGTAACTGTCAAAGCATCCTGATGTTAGTTATAAGGCATTTTAACAACCAATGTATAAGATTATTTGTACTAGGCTTGATTGATTGGAATGAAGCATCCTCCTCTAATAGCTTCTACAACTGTCCATTTTGGAGCACCGAATGCTACACGTCCTACCCTATTAATTTCTGAATCACATCCAGCTGTATAGGTTGAGCCAACATCACGGTGTTCTTGAAACTTGAAATTGAGGGCCAACAGCGTCAGGGCCTTTGTAACGGCCTACAATTCCCTCCACAATTTTCACACAAAGAGTTCAGCGCCTGGTCCCAGACTTGTCCACTAAACTACTCAGGATCTACCAATCCTTGTCACAAGCCACCATTGGATGGCATCACCGGGACAACCAGTGTGTCAAAACACCATCCCCAGGAACATTGGGTCATTACAGCCCACTCTACCTGACTGGCCCATTCCAGTCACTGTCTCTTACTCCAGGCACGCACAAGAAATACTTTCATAGCCTCAATGATACTCACATTACACTCCTGATCCAACCCAGCAAGACAGCTCATACCGCAATCATCTTCAGCACATCTGGCATTCCACTCATTCTCTCCATACTGCTCAAACACCACATTCATAAAACTCTCTCTCTCTTGCTCTTACTTACTACATTCCAGCACAAAATGCTCAATTGTTTCCTCCACTCCACTGTTACACTGCCAACATAATCTGTTATTATTCTCATTCCATCTCCATGTACGTCTGTTCACACTCAATGACTTACATCTCACAGCAAACAAGAGTTGACTTCCAAAACTACCATCATAGAACATCTCAAACTTAGATGCTTCCTTTTTCGTATACCAGTTAAGTGTAGGCTTCTGCATCATGCTAAGCTTCCACTTATTCAATCCATAATCTTTTGTTTGCCTCTCAATCTCTTTCTTCCACCTCTTGCAGTCCCACTCAGGCCCTACACCTCCAACAGTTATTAAACTCCAGTCATCCACAGGTCTCCCAATTCTAACATGAATAATTTTTTGCATACTAAGTTTCCTTGCATGCCCCCAACATACTTTCTCCCTATAGCTTACACTCGGATTCCATTCAAAAATTTGCTTTACCCACCTGCTATTCTGCATTCTTTCAATCTCACCTAATAATTCAGCACAGCTTTCATCATTCTTTCTGAAAATAGGCTCCACCCTAGGTCACCTCTAATGGCTTCTGTAGCTGTCCATTTTGGAGCACCCAATGCTACACGTCCTACCTTATTTTGTATTGCATCCAGCTTTTCAAGATCACTTCCATTCCAAGCAAGAGCACTCATACCATACATGACACTAGGTACAGCAACATACTTCCACATTCCTCTCACACATTTGTATTTGTTTGCTCTGTATCTGGCCACACTACCTAACCGTCCACTCCACTGCATTGCTTTTGCCACTTTCTCACCTTTAGTTCTAGTACATCCATCTTCACTTATCATACAACCTAGATATTTGTATTCTTTTGTTCTACCTATTCTGATTTCTCCAATATTTCACAGTCTGTCTCTATCAGTCTCATCACTATTTATAACCATGACCTTACTTTTATCGGCACCAAAGTTCATCTTGAAATCTTTACTATATCCGTTCACAATGTCAAGCATCCTTTGTAGTTCATGACCACATTCACTAACCACAACCACATCATCAGCATACAACGAACAGCTCAGTCTCTCATTACCAACTTTCAGTCCTAAGCCACTCCCTCTCAGTCGAACTGCTAATTCTTCTGTGTACAATCCAAACAACAGGGGGGACAGAGTACAGCCCTGTCTTACTCCTCTAAAACTCCTCACTTGCCCTGTTTCCAAATTTCCTAACCTGTAGATAGCACTGTGTTCTCATCAGGGATGTAAAAAACCCAGGGTTTTTTAAAAAAAACCCAACCCACCTGGGTTTTTTTGGGTTAAATTGGGTTTTATTGTTTTTTTTGGGGCTTTATTGGGTTTTTTGTAATACCTGTTTTTGTAAAAGAGTTATTCACACAACTCCCGTTGCCCCTATTTCAGATTTATATACATACACTTATTGAGTAAATATTGTTATTTGATTACTTTATTTCCAACATTATATTACATTATTATATGAATTATTACATTGTAATGGGGTGATTCACCAGTCTCCTAAACCGTGTTTGCTAATGAGATGGTGCAATCTGCCTATTCCCCTAACCCCTACTTTTTCTGTTTCAGAACAGTTGTATCAATGTGAAATAGTTAAAGGAGAGTATTTCTAAGTGCAGCATTACAGTAGAGAGGCAAACTATTAAGAGCGGCATCATCCAGCAAGGGTAAGAATAATAGGCAGCAATAGGATAGAAATGAATGAATGCATAAGTTTATTTATTTACTGAAATATTTATTTGTAAATGATATTGATTATTTGTTATGCAAGAGGGGGAAACTATGTACCTTATTGCTGATGTTATCATTAGAAGTTATTATTTATTATGCGTGGCGGATTGGCAGGAAGACCTCCAAATCGACCTCCAGACCTCCAACCCTCCGGTCCAAACCTCCGGATCAACCTCCAATTGGAGAGCAGTAGCAGAGGCCAACCAGGGTACTCCAGAGCCATCACCCAGAGCTCTGTGGTACCAGCCTCCACTACGTGAGATCGAAGAGCGGCCCACAACGGCTGAGTCTTCCGGCATCTTTTGCCGCTGCGGTACTCCGCCTGCTGCCGCTGTACTTCAGCACCCACTGCCGCATTCTGGCATTCTCTGCCGCTGCCACGCCCCGGCCTACTCAGCCGCTGCCGTTGCCTTACTAGTGCTCTTGCGCTCCTACCGCTCTTGCGTTCCTGCAGGCTAAGCCTTGGGGTCGGCCATTGTTGCTAGGTAGGAAATCATCCTGGGGTTGCTGCTGTGCTAAATTGTTCATGGTATAGTTGCCCACTGTGTTGTAATTGAAGGTATTCATTTGTAGGGTTCATTGTAGGTAGGGAATTTATTACTGTCCACTCCCGGTTATTTTCCTATGTATATTTCTGTAATCATTGTTAATAGTGTATCAATAAATCAAAAAAAAGAAAGAATCGCAAACCCATCACCTGGGAGTGTCGGCTCAATCATTCACCTTGAGACAGGATAGGAGATGTAGGTAGGTCGGTTACAACTGATGTATATAAGTGCTATCGATTCAGGCTACACTTGTTGATGGTAGGAAGCCTACCTGTCCCACAACATTGTGTTTTTGGTCTTCCCCCCCACCAAGTGCAACCATAGGGTGCACTTAACACAAACTGCTATTTTCTAAACAATGTACACAGTTATATACATACACTAATATCACATCTTAAATCTATAATTACAATAAATGAACTCTGGTGTCTATAATTTCCAAGTCATAGGAATTTTATTACAAGATGACGCTTTGATAATGAACTTTACAACTACAACATATCTTACAGACGCATAGACACATTGATATCAACATACCGTTCGACAGAACACGGCAAGTTGCTGGTATTGTCATTCGACATATCATGACAATCCATACACTAAGCGCAGACATTACACCAATTACCAATAGTTATTTACAAACAGTCTATGTACATTTTAATCGCATCACATTTATTTGCAATAAAAGACACCGCATTAACACATATTACTTAACCTGCTATTTTACCCAATACTTAACTTACTACTTAATCTACATGATTTTTTTGTATTTTTATCTTTTGTTCATTTTTTTTTTTTTTACAAGCTACTTATTTTTGACCTTATATTCTAATGTTCTTGACTGTACATTGGGCATGTTTTCCACATTCCCTCTAGCTCTAGTAATTCTACCAGAAGAAATGTAATCCAACCTTACCGGTGAAACACGAGGACTCTTGGTTTGTTCTCCATCACTAGCTGTAACACCAACTCTTGTACCACTAGACATGTATCTCCTTTGCCACATTTCCCTCAAAACTTCGTTGTTGGATTTTCTATACTTTGATGTACCTTCTTGCATCTGTTTGGAATGGTCCCTAATTCTCTTTAAAATGTTCAACTTCTCTCCTTCTCTCTTGTCAATAGTTCTGAATCCTGTGAACTCATCAGTAAAGCCTGAGAAGTTACGGCTTTCCTCTGAAGAGTTGCTTGCAAATAGTTGTAGAATATCCCCAGTTTGTCTCTCTTCATCTGTTTCTCCTACTTTGTTTCTATCTTGAGCTTCCTGCTCAGAGCAGTTAATCACTTTTTGTAGGTAATTCTCTTGAAAGCTCCAAGCTCTCTCGGACCAGATTAAAAAATTCTCTATCAAAGAGCTATTCTGTGTTGCACTATTAGTGCTTATCTGAAGGGAACTTGACTGTGGTGTTTTACTTTTTATGCTGGAGATTGGTTCATCCAACCCTAAGTCAAAATCATCTGACAAACCCCTAAACATAGGAGATGACATCCTATAATCAATGTTTGCTATTACTGGTGAATCCATACTTATTTGTTGTAATACTTGGTCTTTGGTGGCCTCACTGCAAGGAAGTTCACTCAGATTTTTAGGAATTAAATTGAGTTTTACCCTCCTAGTCTTTTCCCTTCTTTTCTTTATTACTACCTTTTCTTTTGACTTGGAAATTTTGTTTCCTAACTTATTCATCTCTTTATTTCTACTCTCAGAGCTAGGGAAAGGAAGCACAGTTTCCTCCCATGAATCACTAGGATTACTGCTAAAGATAATATTTGTAATCCCTTGGGCTGATTCTGATTCGCAATCACTGTCAGTGGTTGCTCTGTGAACTCTATTTTCTTCATTGAAGATAACATGCTCCTTCAGATAGTCGGGAACTTCTCTCCAAAGCTTTAATTGCTTATAATGTGCTTTGATATTAACTTCAGTTGAATTCATTCTCTGTAGTTCATAAGTTACACTATTAGGTTGAACTTTGGTAACTCTATAAGGACCATCATATTGTCTGGATAATTTATTTGCTACCCTATTTCCTTTCTTTATTGTTTTCCTTAACACAAGCTGGCCTACTCTAAATGGTGAGAACTTTGGATGCCCTGCTTTCCAGGTGGATGTTATATCCCTGTCTACAGGAATGTTGCGATCTGTTGGATGGGGTGTCTGCAAGATGCACTGAGATGGACTCATTCCTAATTGTGAATGTACAGTGTTGTTGTGGACTATTAATGCCTGTGAGAGATGATTGTCCCATGTATGGGGATTTTCCTGTACTAACCCTTTCAAGAGTTGAATGATGGTACGATTGCACCTTTCTACACATCCATTGGATGATGCCTTGTACGGAGTGGAATAGATGTGAGAAATATTGTGGAATTCAAGTAGAGCATTGAACTCCTGTGACTTAAATTCAGGGCCATTGTCCGTTAGTACTCTGTTAGGAAGTCTCGTTATTGATGGAAGTACATGAGCTGAAAATGCTGCAGCAACAGTTTTTGCCTTTTTATTGCTCAACGGCACTGCTGTTAGCCATTTAGAAAAATGGTCGACAGCCACAAGAACCACAGAATTATTTTTGTTAGTCTTGGGCAGCAACATCAGATCTACAGCTATTAGTTCGAAAGGTGTTGTTGTTTCTATTTTGAGAGTTGGAGGAATAATGTGTTGATTACTAACCTTGAAGAACTGACAGTGGGGACATGATGCACAAATATCCCTAGCAATTTTGTCTAAAGCAGGGTGCCAAAAGCTCCTGAGAATGATGTCAACTAACTTATGTCTACCTATGTGAGAAAGCTGAGTATGAACCTTTGAAACAATTTCAGTCATCAAAGCAAATGACACTACTACGGAGGAATATCTATCTGTGTCTCGCATGAGTAAGTCAAGGTGCACTCTGAGATTCTTCTTATACTTTTTGAACTGATCTAATGTTTTATTTCTCCAAAACTTAATATCCAGGTTTGTTGTAATATGGTCTTTCAAAGTACTTATGGCTAAATCATTATTCTGTATATCAGTCAACTGTTCATTTGTCAAAGTAAATTTGACTTTGGGAGATAAGTCATCTATTCTATGGTGATCAGTCTCTGATGAGGAAGACTGTTCATCAACAACTGCCTCATTCTCCTGCTCACAAGTGATGTTTAGACTGAGATGTGAAGCTTTGTCCGGAACTGAAGTTGGGCTTCTACGACCGAGTGAATCTGTTACTCCTCGGAGATGAGCGTTCTGTGCTAGCTGTAGAGGATGAATTTGATGCTCTGATTCGTTCTTTATGTGCATGTGTTTGGATTGTAAATCTAGTACAATCTTGTTTTTGGATAGAAAATTGGCTCCTAAGATACAGCAACACGGCATAGTTTTTGTTGGGACCACTGCAAACGGTGTACTGTCTGTAACTTCTACATCCATTAATTTAGGTCTTAATTGAACTATTTTTAATACTTCCGTTTGGTTCTTACCTATTCCTCCTAACAGCTTATTCTTTTGATTCACTACTGAATCATCAGTGATTACAGGATAAATTAAGTCAAAGACAGATTCACTAATAACACTAACTTGGGCTCCTGTGTCGATTATGCAACAGAAGCTAAGATCTTGAATTGTTGCAATGTACTTTCCATCAGTGCTGTGGTTACACAGACACTGTTTGGCAGTAGAAGCAGCTAGTAGATTATCGTTTTCCTCTAGGGGTTCCTGGAAATTGACATGAATGTCAACCGGCAAAGCCTCGGGTGAATGTGTAGTGTTGATGTTTTTCTCTTGAATGTTTTGTTGAATCCTATCATTACATGCTGCTGTTAGAGCAATGACTGGATTAAAATGAATTCCAGCCAAACACTGCAGGTGTATGATTCTTGGTGGTTGGTAAACTTTGTCTGATTTATAAATGACTGGAGTATGCATCCCATGGTGTACCCATATCTCTATATTGAAAATGTCACTTGCTGCTAGAAGAACTTCTTCACAAGGTAATTCTCCTGAATTTTTCATCAAGTGTAATTGTTTTCTTCTGGCCTTGTCAAGCTTAATTTGAAATTTATCAGGATTGTTTAACAAATGTTGCACCAGCTGCTCACGCAAGGTCTCATGATCTTCAGGTAAGTTTCCATCAGATTCATTCATTTCCAGATTAGACAGCAATAAAAACAAAGATATGAAGAGTGAATTTCCTCCTCCTTCTACCTTTTCCAGTACCTTTAAGCCTTTGGGTAATTCTGGGGTAGTGGTCCATTGGGAACCTTCTGGAACTGTAGGTGTGTTGTAAATGACTCTGGATAAAGCATCAGCTGCTTCATTCTGCAGTCCTGGTTGATATCGAATGGTGAAATCATATTCTGCAAGTTCATTTATAGTGCGCATTAACCTGGAGTTTTCTCTTGACATATTGTGTAAATATAATAATGGTTTGTGGTCAGTGTACAGTGTGAATTTTACTCCAAATAAAAATGCCCTAAAGGTTTTGATACCCCAACGTAATGCTACCAATTCTCTTTCTATAGTAGAATAGCGGCGTTGGGCCTCTGAGAAGGTAGTGGATGAATAAGCAATTGTTCTATATTGCCCCTGTTGTTTTTGCATTAAGCATGCTCCTGCTCCTACACCTGAAGCATCTACAAAGAGTTCTAGGTCTTCTGATTCTCCAGAATAATCCGGAAATGAGAGGGTAACTTCTTCAGCTAACTTGCTTTTCAGAGATTCAAATGCAGTATTCATTTCTGGTGTCCAGTTTAAAGTCTTTCGTTTTGGTCCGCCTGTTAATTCGGTGAGTGGTTTGGCAATGACAGAACATTGACTCACGAATTTTCGTTGAAAGTTGACTAATCCTAAAAATTGCCTCAACTGGGTGACGTTTGTTGGTTTTGGGAAGTTTACAATTTTCTCTACATACTCGGGTGACTTTTGGATACCTTTCTTACTGATTAAATGACCTAGAAATGAAACCTTTTCCTTGAAAAATTCACATTTGTTAACCTTGATTTTGATTCCATTGTTCATTAATGTGGTAAGAACTTTCTCTACCATTGAGAGATGTTCATCAAAAGATTTGCTCATTATTAAGATATCGTCAATATAAACAATTATGTTTTGGAAGCACAAATCTGAGAGAATTTCCTGCATGTTTCTTTGGAATTGGATACTACTATTTTTAAGACCAAAACTTAACCTCTTAAACTGATACTGATTGTGGGTTGTACTGAATGATGTATATGGCCTACTTTCTTCATCAATAGGGACTTGGTAGTAACCCTTAATCAAGTCTAACTTGGTGAAATACTTAACCTGGTGTGCACTATAGATTGAATCAGTTAAGTTTGGCATTGGGAATTTTTCAGGTTTGGTTACGCTGTTGAGTTTTCGGTAATCCACACACAGTCTTAATTGCCCATCTGGTTTTCTAATTGGTACTACAGGTGAAGACCACGGTGATCGGCTATCCTCAATTATATCTAGAGCTTTCAATTCCTGACATTGTCTTTCTATTTCCTTATTAACCGGTTCTGCAAATCGCCTTGGCTTTTGCCATATTGGTGT
Source organism: Morinoia aosen (assembly GCA_030386875.1). NCBI lineage: Eukaryota > Metazoa > Arthropoda > Malacostraca > Amphipoda > Talitridae > Morinoia > Morinoia aosen. The sequence continues at coordinate 15,163,257 of CM059559.1, read as the reverse complement.
GTGGTTTGTAAGTTCTATTTTATGAGGTGTTACAAGTGCCTTCCCAATATCATTTTCATCCTTACTTAGGGCTTCTTCAACATTCTTCAACATACTAACAACCTTTTTCTTCTCAGTTGGTTCTAATGTTTCTCCAATGTCTAATTCAGCTTCCATCTTCTCCATGGTCCATTTTGAGGATCCTGTTTCTTCTTCCTCAAGTTCTACAATGGTGCTCACATAACCGAGTACGTCACCTTTCTTGATTTTACCATCTTTAACTGGGAATTTTTGGCGAACAATCACCCGGTTCTTTTGGTTATTTATGGACAAAATGCTGTCTATGCCTGTACACTTCTTATTTTTCATTTTCCCATTAAAGTAATAGGTGTCCCTTTTACAAGCTTCACTTTGGCAAATGAGATTAACCTGAACTTCTATTTCAGTAGATTTTCCTGAATAATTGACAGTTTCTGAGGCATGAACCGGAATAGATTCATGAATTATTCTTATGGGCTTTGCAGTTTCACCTAAATAGATATCAACTCTTGCATTATTTTTAGCAACCTTTGAAATCATTCTTTTACCTATGTTAACAATGAGCTGATTTTAAACCATGAATGGAGTCCCTAATATTATTGGATGATTTATAGCCTCATCAGGTACTACACTAAAAGTGGTTGTACAAGCCTTTATATCATAAAAGGAGAAGTTAAAGTGTGCTACACCAAGTGTTTTTACATTTACTATACCCAATCCTTGAAGGACAATGGAGTGGTCTGGGTTGCTTGGTAGGTTTAACTGATCAACAAGAGATTTCCGTATGAGATTAGTGGCTGCACCTGTGTCAAGTAGAGCTTCTATCCTGTTTTCTTGGATGCGGGTTTCTACGATTAGTAACTGACCCGGTTCCAGAGCTGCCAAATTTACCCAGGCACTGTTTTTGTCATCTGGCTGTGAAGTTCCAAGAACAGCATTATCGGTCTCGAGGCATATTTTTGTTGTTTGGCTTGCTTCTTCAACACAAACTGAAGAGAGTCTGGAAGGTTCCTTCCTTTCTACTTCTTCTTTTGGCTTTACTTGGGTGCTTCTTGTTATGCCGTGGTCACCTAAATAGTTAGTGGTTTCCGGATCATCACCATCTTCATCTTCTACTTCAAGACAATCAAAGCGATTATGGGTCTCAAAGGGTGAAAACAAAGTGTAGGGGTGCTTCTTGGCTACTGGCGCACCCCTGTCTTTACCAGAGCCTGTCAGTTTAACGCCCTGCCATACAGATTTTCGTCACTGTGCGCACTGTTTCCTTGAGGTGTTATGGGTGCAAAGGTAACAGTACTACCTGGGGTTCCTGGATTTTGAGACATCCCCCTGGGAGCATGCTGTGATTGTGACCTTGGACGAAACCTTGTAGGCCTTCGGTTGCAATCTCTATAATAATGTCCTCTTCTCCCACATGCATAGCAGGAATTTGTTTTGGTTCTGCATTCAGCAGCACCATGACCATATCGGTTACAGAAGGTACAAGTTATGTTGTGAGAAGTAAGTCTTGCTGGAGGTCTCATGTTGAAGTTCCTTGGGGGTCCGGGGTTGGCTCTTGAGTGACTGTAATGCTGGTAGTTTGGCCTTTGATGTTGGAAGGAAGATGTACTGTTTAGAGAGACTGAATTTATTTGTTGAGCCTGATGGTTTCTGCTGTCCCGAGGAGAGTGCCTGCCAAAGCTGACACTGTTGAGGAATGGAGCCCCGTTTGTACTACTTGTTCTTTGGTCGTTCTGAGTGGCTGCATCCCGGTACAGCTTTTTCTGACCTACACTAATAGTGATTTCTTTTTGGTTGTCCCCCTCTACACTCTCATTACTTTCTGATTCTTTTTCATTTTCCCTTTCTACATCCTTGAACCTGGCACACTTCTGAATGGAGGACCATTTTACCTTTTTGTTGTTGATCTTATCACTAGTCATTTGAGTTGAGATGATCCTTTTGAAGTCCTTAGGAATAGTTTGTAGGAACTTGTCCCGTAGAATAGAGCTTGATTGAACCTTATGTTTAGGGTAAGCTATTTTAAACAACCTCTCAACGCGGCTGCTGTAAAGGTAGAGAGGTTCTCCTTTATTGCATCTTATTTTACTGAAATCCTCCCGGTTCCTCTTTTTCCGTAATTCGGCCATGTCTTTATACCATTGAACCAGTTTGTACTTAATGGTGGAGTAGGTGTCCCCTACATCTCTCAGAGATTTCATTGCCATGAGGGTTTGGCCACTGAGCTGCTTCTCCAGCTCCCCTATCCAGAAGCGACTATCTCCTTTGAAATTTTCCTCACAATACTTTTCAAATCTCCTCAAGTAGTCTCTTAAATCCTGCCCTGACTTTTCATCAAACTTTTCTTGTTGCGGAATTCTCCGATTGTCAAATCTTTCCATTAGTTTTTGCAGTGTATTGAGTTCCCCTTGCTGGGCGGTCAAAAAAGGTTTCCGTTTCGGAGTCCTAGCCTGAACTGACGAGTCAGAACTCAAAGTTCGAGAGTCAGGGGAACGAGTAGCATCATCGGAGCTAACACTATCCTCAGAGGTGGAAGAATCCTTGTGGGGCTGAGCTGGCCTATTTGTTTTAGGCATAGCTCCCTGTTTTGCAGATCTTACCTTTGTAGATTTTGGTTCCTCACCGGTATCAATTTGAATCCGTTGGAAATTTTTCTGGAGTTCAATCAACATTTTCTTGGACGAATTGGACATTTGTGAGGTATTCATTTGTTCCAGATTGGCTAGAAATTTATTCATATACTCACAATTTTGCTGGATCAGATCCTCTTCCTGTTCTGAAATGTTGGGCGTTTCTTTACAGAGCACATCTGCAGCAGGAGGAGATCCTACTTTCTCACCTGAACCCTCTTGCTCAGCCATCTTGGCGCTCTACTACCAGAAGAGAAGACCTCCAAGTTATTACTACTATCCTATGCCAAAAAATAATAATTCCCAACGTGGTTTGACTTACCCTTGGCTCACAAGAACAACAACTGCTAGCAAGTCAACAGAAAATTCTGAGCCTTAGCTGCAAAACCAGAACAGAACCTAAAAGTAATGAATAACTAGGGCACACAGTAAACATATGAAATAAATAACATCCTAACCTAAGTCCACATCCTGGTTATCCAATCAAAACACCTTGAGACAATATTATCAGGTATACAATAATGCTGAATAACAAGTTGGTGGTCAGCTCAAACTAAATAACAGGTTGAGGTATCTAATCTAATCTGCAATTCAAAATCCTGGTTTATCCCGGCCCATCCTGGTCTATCCTGGCCAATCCTGGTCACGGCACCAAAAACACAATGTTGTTGGACAGGTAGGCTTCCTACCATCAACAAGTGTAGCCTGAATCGATAGCACTTGTATACATCAGTTGTGACCGACCTACCTACATCTCCTATCCTGTCTCAAGGTGAATGATTGAGCCGACACTCCCAGGTGATGGGTTTGCGATTCTTTCTTTTTTTTTATTTATTGATACACTATTAACAATGATTACAGAAATATACATAGGAAAATAACCGGGAGTGGACAGTAATAAATTCCCTACCTACAATGAACCCTACAAATGAATACCTTCAATTACAACACAGTGGGCGACTATACCATGAACAATTTAGCACAGCAGCAACCCCAGGATGATTTCCTACCTAGCAACAATGGCCGATCCCAAGGCTTAGCCTGCAGGAACGCAAGAGCGGTAGGAGCGCAAGAGCACTAGTAAGGCAACGGCAGCGGCTGAGTAGGCCGGGGCGTGGCAGCGGCAGAGAATGCCAGAATGCGGCAGTGGGTGCTGAAGTACAGCGGCAGCAGGCGGAGTACCGCAGCGGCAAAAGATGCCGGAAGACTCAGCCGTTGTGGGCCGCTCTTCGATCTCACGTAGTGGAGGCTGGAACCACAGAGCTCTGGGTGATGGCTCTGGAGTACCCTGGTTGGCCTCTGCTACTGCTCTCCAATTGGAGGTTGATCCGGAGGTTTGGACCAGAGGTCTGGACCGGAGGGTTGGAGGTCTGGAGGTTGATTTGGAGGTCTTCCTGCCAATCCGCCACGCATAATAAATAATAACTTCTAATGATAACATCAGCAATAATTATGGTACATAGTTTCCCCCTCTTGCATAACAAATAATCAATATCATTTACAAATGAATATTTCAGTAAATAAATAAACTTATGCATTCATTCATTTCTATCCTATTGCTGCCTATTATTCTTACCCTTGCTGGATGATGCCGCTCTTAATAGTTTGCCTCTCTACTGTAATGCTGCACTTAGAAATACTCTCCTTTAACTATTTCACATTGATACATCTGTTCTGAAACAGAAAAAGTAGGGGTTAGGGGAATAGGCAGATTGCACCATCTCATTAGCAAACACGGTTTAGGAGACTGGTGAATCACCCCATTACAACATTATATGAACAATATATGAATTAAGTTTGTCCATCACAATTACCATTTACCAATTACCATATGCATAGAGACATAGCTCTGCAGTCTGTAAAGATATAAGATGTGCCGCTTGGTCACACCTAGGAGAATTGCTATGCTTGTCAATTCATAGTAAGTTGTTTTAGCAGCAGAAAGACGCAAGTCATGTGAGAGGGAAGCACCATGCAGATCATAAATAACCACCACAAGCAACTTGAAGCAAGACAGCTGCACATCACTTAACAGTCATGCTGTTAACAACTTAACATGTGTATTGTGTGAGCTGGAGTGCTTAGCTGCGCAAGTCAAGTCAGTCAACCACACTGTTACATGTTACAACATGTAGTGACATGCCAAATTTTTTTTTTAAATTTGCCAAAAAATTCACTTTTCGCAGTACAGGATAGCAACCAACACTAAAATGATTGGAAGTAAATGCTCTAACAGATTCCATTGTCAAATTTGTTCCAGTGCAGCTTGAATGCTCCCCATAGGCCAGTAGTTTCTTTACTTTCTCACCCCATGATGGCTGTGGTTGTCTTGCCCCAACTGACTATAATTGTTAGACTTAATTCAATTTAAACAATTTAAACAATTTATTTACAACAGGTGATACAGAGGTACAATGTTTCTTAAGTCTAATACAATGGTCAAATTTGAGTATAGCTACCTGTGGACCCGAATAAGTTCAGCGACTTCTAGGGCATCCTACCATTACATTATTCTAGGGTGTACAATAATGTTTAACCTAATTCACTTAGCCTAGTTTCACATTAGACTGATCAACAAAATAATGAACTCGATATTGATGTTTCATTTTACAACATTTAAGGCAAAGCTCTCACAGGAGACTGATATTGAAGAGTGGTTGGCTGAGTACAATCCGGAGTTTATCGGTGCGCTTTATTCCTATAAATTGAAGGACTTCAACATCTTCCAAAAACACATGTTCAATGAGAATTTCACCAAGACAATGACTCCTTGTTGATGGTGGAATATTCAAGACATGAAACAGCAGAAAAAGCAGATTCATGAAAAAAACACTGGCAGAGGGTTGCTGCAAGTTTATAAGCAATCTTCATTCTTGCCCCGCAAGTTCAGGATCCATTGAGAGAATTTTCTCAATGTTTGGAATTGTGAAATAAATTGAGAAATAGATTAGGATGAGAACGCGCACAGAAATTGTCTAAGTATATCGCCACCTCACAAATGATCATGATGTGCATGACAACGATGAAATGGCAGTGGATGTAGAAAGAGTAACACAGTAGTATTGTAGTAGCAGTCTAGTCTAGAAGATTGGAAAAATTCAGAAGTCTCTATATTAAGTAGTCAAACTGCATTTGTTTCTAAATTTTTGTTTTTTTACTTTGGAAATGGAATTCATTAAAATATATTAGTCCTTCGAGTTTTTTGTGATTAAGGTTTTTCTAATTTGATTTGTATAGGGTTGGTGTTTTGTTTTTCAATGTTTTCTTGTCATAGTCGTGCACATGACTTAGATACTTATTTTGAAAAGATAAATATTTAGCTCATTTTGATTCTATAAGCTTGAGAGCAAATAAAATTTACATAATAATAAAACCCAAAAAACCCCACTAGTGTGGGTTTTTTTGGGTGGGTTTTTTATGTGCCAACCCTGGTTCTCATACAGACTCTGTACAATGTTCACCATTTTTCTGCTAAAACCAACTTTTCTCAAAATTTCAAACAGCCTAACCCGATCCACTGTCATACGCCTTTTCAATATCCAGGAATGCTAAATATACCTTCTTATCATCCTTCTTCATTCGCTCAATTATTTCACTCACTACAAACAGGTTATACTCCCCACGTCTATCTTGCCTAAACCATTCTGTTCTTCTCCCAGGACTCCTAAGTCCTCACCTAAATTTTTCATTCTCTCATTCAAAATACCACAAAAGATCTCACATACAGTGTCGTCCAGTGCAATTGGCCTGTAATTTTTAAGTTCTTTCATACTCTTATGGCCACCCTTGTGCAACAGAACTACATTACACTTGTTTCAGTCATCTGGTACTCTTTCACTCTTCCATATCTCATCAAATAAACATTCCAACATACTGACTACACTCTCTCCTCCACATTTATAGAACTCATATGGGATCTTATCAGGGCCACATGCCTTTCAATTTTTCACTTTCCTCAGAAAACTTACAATCTCTTCACAGGTGATTTTGTCTTCTATTTGCAGTTCACGTTCATCTATCAGAAAATTTACGGGTTCATCATTTGTAACCTGCTCATTCATTCCACCAATGTCCTCCCAGTATTCTTCAACTGCTTTCACCATTTGCATCCTGTCTTGCACACTGCAACCATTGACTACTAATTCATCAACTTGAACTTCACTACCTCTATCATTACCTTGTATAAACCTATACCAATCTTTTATTCTATCTGGACCTTTCTTTCTTAGATTTTCTACTTGGTGTCTCTCCTCTTTAACTCTAGCCTCATTGATCATTCTCTTTACTTTCTTCTGCTGGTCCTTATACTCATTCCATGCACTCTGCCATTCATCCTCAGTAATTTTGTTTCTTTCATACATTTACCTCATACTGCATTGTTTCTTATTTAAAGTCTTTCTTCTCATTCGTTCTTCCTTTATCTCGCTCGTAAACCACCTGGCATTCCCTGTCCCTTTCCTACATTTTATTCTACCAATCTTTTGCTCTGCCACATCATACAAGGTTCTTGCAATCTCACCATTTACGTCATTTACATTTCCACACCTGTCCCAGTTATACCTACTCAATTCATTCTTAAATTCTTCCCAGTTTGCCTTTTTTATCTGCCAACTTTCTTTCACACTACTGACCTTTTGCATTGACTCCTTTCAACCCCAGTTATATTCAAGCACAAGCATTTTAGGTAAATCTGAAGGAGATGACAGTTGTTGATTTTCCACTTTTTGGTGCCTGAACCTAATTAATTGAATCAAAATAAACAAGTTTTCTTCTATTCTTTTTTCGTCTCAAATGAGTATTTTACGATTTATAGCGGTATGTTTAGTTTTGTCATTGATGACGAATGCGCTCGAATAAACAGCTACTTGTCGATTTTCGAATTTTTGTTGCTTGAAACATGTTAATAACATCGAAATAAACAACTTTTATTCAATACACTTTTTTCGTCAAATGAGTATTTAACGAGGTATAGCGATAGGTTTGGTTTCGTCTTTCAAGACAGAGCGCTGGAAGCGAGACGCCATTGCAGTATTGCCATACAACTCGATCAAAGAATTACTTTCTGCTTCAAAGACTGGAGTTGCGGTAAGTCATTTACCGCTATAACTAATAAAATACTCATTTGAGACGGAAAGTGCATAGAAGAAAACTTGTTTATTTCGATCTAATTAACTATGCTAAGGCATCGAAATTTACAAAATCGACAACTGTCATCTCCTTCAGATTTACTGCATTTTATGGTCACTATCAATATCAAAATCATCTTCATCTACAAACATTTCATTGACACACTCTCTTGCTCTAACTACTATTCACAATCATATAGTCAATTGCAGTTTTCCATTCCCTGCTTTGCCATGTGTGCAAGCCATTTCCTATTGTTACATTCAGGTTTTCAAGTTCATTCTCATCACAAAAATCTATCAATTTTTTTCCATTTGCATTCACCGGCTCACCAAGTATACCAACATGGCTATTCATGTCACCCATCACAATCAGAGGGCACCTGCAGTGTTCTCGTACAATCTTGTTAATATTTCATACTGGCCAATTTTACTGGCCAATTTTCGGTCAATATTGAATATAATGTTGTCAACGAATTTCATAATTTCGTAGGTATAGATGGGTAATATAGTCGATTTTAAGACGTTTTACACGAATGACAATATGCCCGGAAATGCTTAGTTTTCTGGTTATTAAAGTTTGAAGTTATATGAACGGCGCTCCTGAATGGCCCTTTTAACGCAAAAACAGTCATTGTTTTAGCAATGAAAATGGAAGCTAACCCCTATTACAAACGTAAAGAGGTTGGGTTGTGAGGGGTAGCACCAGTTCTTTTAGTGAATATTATAAATAAAGCTTTCTAGTGACTTTTGTTTACATCGACTCGAAGATGGCTGCCGCCATCTTCAGCCGGTTGGCGCCATGGCGGCAGCCACCTTGGCGTCGATGTAAACAAACGTAACTCGATACCTTTATTTATAATTTTCACTAAAAGAACTGTGCCTACCCCTCACGACCCAACCTCTTTACGTTTGTAATAGGGGGGTTAGCTTCCGTTATTAATTAAATTACGCTAGCCCCGCGTGCTTCCATGGCGCGCACAAGCCAGCTTCAAAGTTGAATAATTCGAAAATAACGCATCGCCGGGCAGAATGTCATTCATGTAAAACGTCTTATAATCGACTATATTACCGATCTATACCTACGAAATTATGAAATTCGTTGACAACATTATATTCAATATTGACCCAATTTTCAAACGAATCGGACGAAAAAAGGTCTCAAACCCGGATGATCCCCTTAACACAGAACCCTGGGGAAGGCCACACGAGATATTTACTGGGCAAGAGAGCTTGTGCAGATTGCGCACTCGGATGATTCTTCCCTTCAGAAAGTCCTCCACAAATGCCGCAAGGTTACCTGTGAGGCCCAACTTTTTCAGCTTACGTAAAGCGGCCCATAGACGATCAATTTTATTGTCAATATAATTGTCAATTTCATTGACTCAATATATTGATGAAATTATTTTTGCCCACTAAGTCAATTAATTGACGGTCGTCAATCAAGCCCACAGACGATCAATTAAATTGTCAATATTCCATCATTGTCAATATAATTGACAATGATGAATATTGACAATTAAATTGATCGTCTATGGGCCGCTTTACAGTCCGTATGATCACCACCAGCCGATCTGTACCGCACTTCCCTTCGTTTCGATGATTGGTCACCGTCATCTAGTCATGAAACTTTCTCGAGGACCTTTGTTACGGTTTCCGGCTTTTAATTCCTGCTAAAAGTCTAAAACAGTAAGATACGGCACGTCCCGGGCAGGAATAATCAGGATGATATCCTGGATTGGTAGATCCTGAGTAGTTTAGTGGACAAGTCTGGTACCAGGCGCTGAACTCTTTGTGTGATAACTGTGGAGGGAATTGTAGGCCGTTACAAAGGCCCCGACGCTGTCGGCCCTCAATTTCAAGTTCAAGTTCATCCATGATTTTCGAGCGTTGTTAGCTGCATCAAAATTTACTTCTAAGTGATGTTTTTTATGAACATGCCACCGAATTATTACGAAGCTGAGCCTCACTCCAATTCGTGTTGTGTTGCAGTGCGAAATAGGAAACGATGGTTACAAACATTCTGTTCCCAGGAGAGGACATGAGGACCTACAGTAAATGAGGGTTCATTTGTTTAATGTTGATCTTTTAGTGATGCCCTCATAGTTGCTGTTGCATGCTATGACCGAGGATGATCTCTGAGTAATTTCCTCCCACTGGTTCATATTCAAGAATCTCAGGGATCTATTTTACTAGTGCGCATTTGTATCAGGAAGTCCATTATAAAGCGTCCGATTGCTGTTAGCCTTCAGTTTGAAGTTCAAGTTGATATTAGGGTAATTCATCAAATATCGAACAAAAATCACGTGTGTCTAGAAACAACCTTCATAAATCGGTAACTTTTGCTCTGAATAACTCTTGCGGGCCTCAAGGTTATTCTTGAACAGTTGCTTTCTTGTTCTGTGATGTCGCTTGAAAGACAACGTAGATTATTGAAATGTATTTATTGTTCTAAAAATCGAATTCTTTAGTAACATAATTTCATCAATATTGAACAGGAATCGAACAAGAATTTTGATTCGAACAGGATGGTTTGTCAATTAGTTCTCTTCGTATGGAACTTTTGTTAGACTATTAGCACGCCACGTATGGTTTGTCTATTAGTACGCCTCATATATTTTGTCCATTAATATGCCTCGTATGGTCTATCTATTTGTACACCTCATATGGCCACTTGGAAAATAAACGTTTTTCTTTCATTCTTTTTTTCTTTGGTGCACTGGATTTTCTTGGAAGTGCTCGCGGTGGCACATCGGTTAAGGAATCGGACTTGTATGTTGGAGTCGCGGGTTCGTATCCCGGTGCTGGCGCTGCAATTTTCCCCGTTGGGTATAAGGGAAAGCTCAAGCACAATACCCTACTCGACCCAGGTGTCGGAAATGGGTACCGGCTTTACGGGGGAACCGTCATGGTGTCCTATATATAGTGTTAGTTATAAGACATTTGAAAAACCAATGCTTAAGATCATTTGTATCAGGCTTGATTGGAAATAAAGCATCCCAAAGATGCCGATGTTTGTTTTGTTTGTTTGTTTGAAATAACTGTCTCATTACTTATTTTCAAGATGCATTTGAAGGGAGAGTTATCAAAATTTGAATATGATGTCGATGTTTCATTTGCAGTGTTTGTTGAACCATCATTGTGATCATCAACCTGTGTGACCTTTTTTGGAGTAGAGTGTAAAGCACTCGTCAATGAATTATTATTGATGCTTGCATCAATTTTCTTGGCAAGGGATTGATCATCAGTAAATGTAGCCAGACGAATCATTGATGATCTTGAGGGCTTTGGAACACCAGCAGATGATTGATAGCCCCTCACCAGAATTCCCATCTTCAACTATTCAATGTTATTATCAAGCGTTAATACAATATTCTAATGAAATGAAACAGGCGTTCAATAGATCGATTCAGTTATTTACAAGAATTAAGAATCGAAAAGCTTTGTTCGAGGCATAAATTCATGATTTTTAAGGAATTTTGATTCGAACACCTTTGTTCAGTATTTAATACTGACTTGAAAAAGGAACTGAATGTCAAACATGGAATAATTATCAAGTTTTTGGCGGAAAAGAAAAAAATACAGTAACAGAACATCATATGACAACACTACTCTCTAGTTATGACGGGAGGTTGACGGTGACCCAACAACAATTAAACCTTAGCAATTTTCCCGAGGTGCGTAAGATTTTTCGAGTGAAAAAATTTGACCAATTTGTAAGGGTCCTACAGAAAATGCGTTCGCAACAGCTGGTAGCAGTTTGCAGCTCACAGAAATGAGTTTTTATCACTAAAATAGGAGTTTTAGATGTAAGATCACTGGCACTGAGCAAGTTTGGATGCTTACTAAATTTATTACGCGCATATTTCCAAAGTTGTTCGATAATCAGTTCAGTTCGATATTTGATGAATTACCCTAGTTACTTTGAATGTATTACATATGTATTTGATTCTAGTTGTACAATCAAATATGAAAACAAATTAAAACTTCAGTCTTTGATGAATTTCTTTTCAAACCTTGATAGAAGGTAGTTTAAAATGATTATGAGACCCATTTTTTTATAATTTGTTACCAGTTACTGTTACGTTAAACAATAAGCCAACTTTGTGCAAATTTGTCATTTTATTCTGAAAAATTTGTTATGAGGCTAACGCCATTTGAAATCAACTATTGTATCAACTCATTGGGTTACTTCTATGTTGCAAATAAGTGTTATTTATATTATCATAAAATATTTGTATCACATTTTTAAATATTGTCTGAGAGATCTTGCAAGTGTTCAGACTTTATAGGTATTTACCTTGTCTAACTAGACATTTTAAAGCAAACTTTGACTGTTTATTGGAACAGTTTAAAAGCTTTTAATTCAAATTTGCCTAAGGTTACACATCTAACACTATAATACTTGTGATATGCCTACTCTAACTTTAAGAACATACATTTTAGAACGTGTGGTTTATGTATCAAAAATAAAAAGTCTATTTTTTGAAATATATATTAATTTCATTTGTTGATTTTCTGTTTATCTTGGTGTTGTTGCAGTTGAAGGTTGTGTCAAAAATTTTTTTCTTTTTTATATAGTGCCTTATAGTATATTTTTCAATGTAGAATCCAAATTTGAAATTTATATGGTCAATACGCAGTTTAGGGGATCCACCAAAATTAAAAATTTTATTCCAAAGAATCACTAAAAGAACTTATTTTTAAACGTTTGAGAAGAATGACATTCTGCTCGCAAATGTGTTATTTCTAAATTATTTAACTTTGAAGTTGGCTTGTGCGCGTCAAAAAACAGGATGTTTTAACATCGCAGCGCGCGCCAAGCGTAATTTAATTAATAACGGAAGCTAACATCCTATTTCAAATGTAAAAAGGTTGGGTTGGGAGGGGGAGCCACAGTTCTTCTAGCGAAAATTATAAATAAAGGTTAAAATGGCAAGCACCCGGACCCGGTACGCTGTTTGGCGCGCTGGCTCCGGAAGTGAGCGTCCATAACAGTGTTGCTATACAGGCGCTCCCGCTTCAAAGATTTGAGTTTTGGTAACTAATTTACCGCGGACGTTACCATAATGAATGGGTTAAAACCTTTATTTATAATTTCCACTAGAAGAACTGTGGCTCCCTCTCACAACCCAACCTGTTTACGTTTGTAATAGGGGGTTAGCTTCCGCTATTAATTGAATTCCGGTAGGCGCACTTGCTGCTTTGTTGGAACATCCTGTCCTTTGGCGCACAAAAGCCATTTCACAAGCAACGCTCCCGTAACTTATTAAGTACAATAACTTGGAAATAACGCATTTGCGAGCAGAATGTCATTTCTGTAAAACTTTTTAAAATGGGTTCCTTTAGTAATTCTTTGCTATAAAATTTTCAATTCTGGTGGATCCCCTAAACTGCATATTGACCATTTATTTTGGTAGGTGGCCCCTAATTTTCAAGTTATAAAAAAAAACAGATAGGATAAAAATTCCTGTAACTTTCAGCAATGGGGACCCGTAGGAAAGCTGGTTTGTTTGGTGGGGGAGAATCAAGAGGAAAAATAAGGTTAGGTTAGGTCGCGTGGGGTTATGTTAGCTAGCTGCGTTTCCATACCACCCAGGAGGTAATAGGGTCAATATTGAATTTAATGTTCTCAGAAATTTCAATTTTTTTGTTGCCACATATGGGTAATATGGTACAATTGAAGGTTAATGTGTAGGAAAGATCAGTAATCGATTTTCCACTTGTCGGTGCCTATGCATAGTTAATTAGATCGAAATAAACCAGTTTTCTTCTATGCACTTTCCGTCTTAAATTAGTATTTTATGAGTTATGGCATTATATTAGTTACCCCAACTCAAGTGTTAGAAGCGGGAAGTAATTTATCAAGCTTGCCGTTTGGCAACACTGAATGGAGTCTTGCTTCCAACGCGCTTGTCATCAAAGACGAAACTAAACCTACCGCTATAACTTGTAAAATACTCATTTGATGCAAAAAGTGTATGGAAGAAAAGTAGTTTATTTCAATGTTATTACCATGATATCAGCAACAAAAATTTGAAAATCGATGAGTAGCTGTTTATTCGAGCGCATTTGTTGTCAAAGACAAAACTAAATCTACCGCTATAACTCATCAAATACTCATTTAAGATGGAAAGTGCATAGAAAAAACTTGTTTATTTTGATCTAATTAACTATGTTTAGACAACAAAAAGTGGAAAATTGATTACTGACCAAGCTACACATTTACCCAATTGAAGAAGTTTTACAGGAATGACATTGTGCTTGCAAGTGCTTAGTTTTTGAGATATTTAACTCTGAAGTTATAGGATCGTCGTTTATAAAATTGAACAAACTGAGATGTAAATAACCAGAAATACGGTTTCGACGTAACATTAGATAAGGTAAAGTTAGTTTTGTTAAATAAACTAACCTAAGTAATTCTAAAATAACTTAATTTCACTTAACCATACCAATGACTCCCGCCAAATAACTGGTCCGCATCCGCAAAACGCCGGAAGAGCCGTATCGAAACTCATTAATGCTATTCTTACCTGAATTTTATTAATGCGTATCTCAAATACTAAGCATTTGCAAGCACAATGTCATTCATGTAAAACATCTTATAATGTCTCCAATTACCTAGATTTCACAACGAAATTATGAAAATTGTTGACATCAAATTCAATATTGACCGGTAGCAGTTTGTGTGCGTTAAGGCTGTGATTTATATATCGCATGCCTTTCCCCAGGAGGCCTATGCTCCAAAGTTTGTCAAGCTTAGGTCAGGTCATCACACTGTCATCATCGTCTTCATGAGGTGCAATTGCTCATTCTTTGTCACTTTTTGGTGGATAGAATGCTGCAACTTCCTTCATGAACTTGTGCAGTAATTTTACTTGATCATTTTCACTTGCACAGAAGAGATATTGTCTTATGTAATGATGCAAGTGTGCTGTCTTCAAACCATCTTTATTCAGCAATTCTTTTATGTTGCACCACACAGTCATGTCAACCAAAATGGATTTCAATTTCGAATTGTACATCAAAAAATATATTATATATAAAAAGAAGAAAAAATTTTATTAACACAACCTTAAACTGCAACTTTATCCAATTGATTGAGGAAACTAATTTAAAATATATATGAAAATAAATAATAAAACTCAATTAAAGCATATCAACATAGGTACTAAGGTTTTTCAAAAGATACAAGCCCATGAGGCTTGGATTATATGGAGTGTCTAAAGTAAATGTTCAGCTTCACAAATTTTAGGAAAGAATGTTTGTCATGCAATCAATGTTGATCATAAAATTTAAAAATGAAAATGTGTTACACCCACTTCTAGTGTTGTCAAGTTATGATACAATATCACGTTGTATAAAATAAGTAAAATTTATTACCAGCTCTGAGTAACTGCAAAGGGTCAATAAAAAATATCAGATCTGTACCAAACAAATTGATACCAATTTTACTAAATTTCTTTTCAATTTTTTTGTTCATCTGTTGAGATATTGCAGTTTTAGCACAATATTGCCAAAGTTTTCTTAATTTAAAAATATCTTGCATAAACCATGTGGAATTTATAACTACAGGTTTCTAATAAATATTAAATAATTCAAATACTTGCTCTATTATGTAGTGCTGTCTCTATTGAGTACTTGTAATTTGTGTTTTTATAGAACTAACTTTGAAAGTGCAGTAAATGGCTGGGTCCGATTCTAAATCTTTGTCTTATGACGAGGAACGAATCCATGATGCTCAAGAATGGGTAGAGGAGGCTCGAGCCATCATCAAAGTGAGTTAGTGACTTAGCTAAATATCTCTTCTAAAGGAGATGTTGCTAATTTACTTCATATTATTATTGTTGAATTAATCCCCCTCTCTCTTTCTCTCTTTGTTTTCATTACTTGCTATTCTAGTACTGCTTGTTGAACCTGTTGACTGAATTACCACCACCCATTTGTATTCCAAATTGACTCTTTAGCAATGGTTTGCTAAAGTTATTGTTGTAAAAGCCTTTAATATAAAGAATATAATAATTTTCCTTTCATTCTTTCTATTCATTTACTAACATATTTCATGCATGGCGTTTTAAATAATTAATTAAATATATGAAAATATTTTTACCCATAAGGTAAATCAAATTTATGATTAACATTCTTGGGCAATTTCATGTACAATTAATGTAAAAAGTACTCTGTACTACATTCTTTGAAAAATAGTTTAGATGCTTTTTTTTTGTTGGTCATATCTTCAATTCTCAGAGCATCAACTGTGCTTTTGGGTAATAAGCATTGGTAGCAGTTTGTGTGGGACTTAGTATAGCCTAAGCTGTAGATTAAGTTGAACAAATTTAGTACAAATTAGTGTCAAAGTGATTATTTTGGCATCAAAAACCTGCAAAGTCAATCAAAATGTTGCTTTAGAAATCAGAGCACCAGAACAAAACCTAACAATATGTCATGGTAGTTTTATCAAATATAGGATAGGATAAACTTGAATATGTTGATAAACAAACACCGTGGAGATCAGAATTATTAATATGTCATACAGATTAGTATGACACATGTTGCCCTCTCTCTGACCTTTAGTTTACATTATGTAACTAAAATTTACATCCTTCTTACAAAAAATTTTGATTGTTTTGCAGAATGGCTACAAGTTTGTAAAAGTTGCTGTCTTATAACATGGTTGTACCCAATTGATTGTAAAACTAATTCAGTAGTTTTTTCTTGGGTAGCTACATTTTAAAAGGTTTTATAGTATAGTTTTGTGTCAACTGTGTCAAAATGTCTAAATTCAACAAAGAAGTGGGTAATTTGCCTCATAGTATTAGTCTTTCTTAACTAAAGTTAGTTAAAACTTGTGTGTTTTTGTGCAAATTGCTTTGAGTAAAATTTCTCTGTTTTCTTTAGGAATGATGAAATTTTTCTATTAACACGTTGACTGCAATGGGTTAAACTGAATTTCAATATCCAACTCAAATTTACTGTCAAAATTCGATGAAAAATTCATAAAAGCAAACATTAATTTGGTGAAACAAATACCACAAATTTAAAAAGAATGTTGAAAAATTCTAAATGACGCATTGATGGGTCGTATTGCAGCTAGAAAAACTTGAAGCACAACTCCCGTTGGGTCATACTGCAATGAATGTGTTGAACTGTGAACTGACATTTACCCTGTGCACGTTTGTGGTAAATTTGGGGTTTGATTGTAAAAACTTTGTTAGTATGTCCATCATTTACAGGTTTTATATTTAGTTGAATTGATGATTCTTATCAGCTGTTTTAATATATGGTGCTTCTGGAAAAATTGATGAGTTCCCAAATAGTAAGTACATCCTGATTGAGAAATCACATTTTTTTGTCATTATAAGAAAGTTTTACACAAATGTTGATATTTTGATATAAATTACAGTGTGAATTATTTGTGTGCTTATATACACCTATAGGCACACTTTAATTTTCTGTGTAAAGGTGATCTTTTTAATTTAGAATTAAAGCTAATATAAAGAAAATTATTTAGATACACTGTGCAATATTTTCTAGTGAACAGTGCCAACATAATTTGTTTGATAGATTTAGAGATGAATTTTGAAAGCAAAATAAATTGATTTTCAAATCACTACAATTAAGTTTACTGATAAAATTTTAATTTTGGAAAATGTTAAAATTAACCATTTACGTGCTACGTTCGAGTAATTGATAGAGCAAGAATTTGATAAAACTTGATTTTTATGTTAAGATTGCTGCTTATGCTGTGGCCTTGTGCAACGCAATTTTTGTTCATAACTGAACATGCTCTTAGTCTGCAGGATATTTGATAAATATCTGTAGAGAATTTCATTAAACACATGTCAGCTAGAAAATTTTATAGTTAGCTCAGCAACCAAACTTCATCTTAAACTCCAATGTTACAGGATGTTGAAGACTGTGTGAAGGTGTTGAGCATCAGCAAAGTTCCTGTGAGTGACACCGTCATCCACCTCAACTTGACTATTTTGGAAGATAAGAAATACACCGTTGAACTCTCAGCTGCAGGGTTTAGGTATGGTTGTGTGGTCTCAGCTGCAAGTTGAAAAATGTAACTCCATTTCTGGAAATACAGTTCTTTGTGAGTCCACCTATATTTGTGTTATTTAATTAATCATTATTGTATAAGCTAAGGCAAACATTACGATGTAGACCTTGAACCTGAAGCACTAGTAACCTTCTTGCCAGCTACTACTACCACTACTCACTATTTATTTACTTCCAAAGGGAAATTTGATATCAAAGTTATTCCTTTTTTTTAGTTGAAATTGTGCAGCGTATTCATTCAAGTAAATTCTGGTTATGAACTTCCCATGTCCGTGCAGCTTTCTTACTGGTTTTAGTTAAACTTTACTAGTTGTAAATACTATCTTAGGAGATGAAAATTAAAGTATGTCTTCATTTATGGAAACGTATTGCTGAATACATTAAGAAGGTGAAAATTGAATAGATAGAAGTTAATTTTTGCCTTTGAAATATGCTCTTGATTATTCAAGAGAATTGAACTATTTTAAAATGAGTAAAATTTACTGTTCTTCATATTACAAAGTAAAAGAATTTACTGCTTTTACCCTACCCTGTAATTATTGTTTGAGTACAGACCATGTCACCTTCATACTACTGGTATTCCACATAGGTTCAAGGTGTAATGAATTCACTAAAAAATTTTTTTTCTTCTGCAGTATCCATATTTTCCAGCTTAACCTGTTCAGAATTGAGTGCAATAGTTGCTGATGAGAAAGGCAATGTTATTATAGTACTTGCTTCTCTGAGTGTTTGGTAGGAGTTCATGAAGCTTTTTTGTGCCGAGTTATTAGTATAGTCACTTCATTTGTATTTATTTGAGCATTTTCTTTGCAGAGTTGTTGGAGAAGATCACGACTCAACAACCTCCCCCAGTAACCTTTACTTCGAGACTCCCTATTCCCTGCTGGACAATCTCAGCCCGCTGTACAGAGAGCAATTCTGCAGTGCTGTCAGTGCCAAGCTGGAAGCTCTTGCTGCACAGCAGCTGTCTTAGTTCCATCTGGCTCTTTATTATCACATTTCAATATTGAATAATAGTGGGGTAGAATTGGAGCAACTTCTAATCCCATGACGATCTTAGACTTTTTTGGTCAAACCATGTCATGCTAAACTGCTCCTGTAGTTGTCTTTATTACTGCTTGAATTGAATATCTGACACCATGGGCCAGACTCCTAGCACTACTCCTCATTCAAACCATTCCCGCAATTTGGGAAGGCCATCTGTTCCATCTCCAATTCCTAACGGAGCTCAAGCTCTGGCATCCTCAAATCAGCGGGAGTCTGAAGGCACTTCAGGTGCAATTCCCACTGGCCTTTCATCATCTGACAAAGCATCAACTGCACCAAACCTCCAGTCCTCTGTGCCTGCTGTAGATGAAGCTTTAAGAGCAACTGATGCACCTACTGCTTTGAATGGTAATACATCTCCGGCAGACAGACAAATAAAAAACCCGGTCACCTCCAAATCTGTACCTGCATCAGGTGAAGCCAGCATTGCTGCTGATGTAAGACCTGGCTGCCTGCCTGCTGTTGATGGAGGTGCATCTTCTCCCTCTAGAGCGTCCTGCTCACACAGTTATGTTGCTGCAAGCACAGCCATTAGACCGTCATCAGCTGCTGATCTAGCTGACTCAGCCACCCACCAGCTACGTGGTCACCTGCGCTGCTTGCACGATCAACTCATGCAGCAAGCTGGAGCTGACTACGACATTGCCACTGCCACTACGCTCTCCTATTCTCAGTTCTTGTCCTACATCACGAGACTAAACGAAATGTGAGCTGGAGATTATTCTTTGTTGTGGTAAACTTGGGTCATTGATTTTAGAATTTACTTTTTGGCGTACGGGCAATTATTTGAATAATGGTTAATATTTGAAGTTATCTCTCTGTGTCCTGCTATTCATGTTGATATTTTTACTGGGCAATTGTAAGTGGATCCAGGTATGAATTTTTACCCGTTTGTTTAAGAATCATATGTTTTTGAACACAGGTTTGAAGTGTTGAAGTAGGTATTCTAAGTTCATAGTTGCCATTCGACTTGCTTCTAATTTATATTCTGATGGTTGTATTAACGGTCTCAAAATACTGTTTCTCCTCAAGTCTTTCAAGGCTGCACTGGCAAGATCTGTCCTCCATCAGCCCATATAGTGGACTTATTTTGTTTTTGCCCTTGAACTTCATTACTTCGCTGCCTGAATTGTTATGCATTTAGACTCTAAACTTATACTTACCTCAGTGATAGTGCTGTACTCAAATTTTATTGCTTGGAAGTAAACCTTGCTGTTTGAACTTTTCAGAGCTACATATTTGTTGTTGAAAATAACCACTTTATATGCTGTATTCACATTCTTTTCTCTCAAAAAGTGGATATCCTCCCACACTGTTAAAACCAATGAACTAGACATGTTGTAAAAAATTTTTAGGAGATGAAAGATGAAAACCTTGAGAAGGTTTTAGGAAATATACCAATCTGTATGTCTTTCTACATCAAATTGAGCTTTTTTATTTGCATTGCAGATGTCGTCGGTACCCTGATGCTGATGGCTGCGTGCTCGTGTTTGCTGTCAAGAAAGGCTCAGACTCGAGTTTTCTTTGGAAAGCCATTGTGCGCATCGCATGCGTCAAGTACGACCCCACTACGCGCCGGACCGAAAGCTCCAGACTGCTGACCATTCGACAGTTCCTGCAGGTCACTTCATGCTTAGGCTGGGCCTTGGGGCGTGCCCGCGTCTGTTCGTTCTCCTTCGTGTGACTCCTGTCTTTTATTGTTATCTAGCCATCCTCGTTGAGTGGGACTCCCGTCCATTATGGTTACCTAGCCATTCTCTTTGAGTGTGACTCCCGTTCTTCATGGTTATCTAGCCAATGTGTTTGGTCAAAGGAGAGTGTGGTTTGTCAATAATTTGTGACTACAATTCCCATTGTAAGATTTTTGGGCATTTTCATTGAAAATTTCAGAATGATTTGCAACTACATTTGAAATGTATCTTATTGAGTTTATGGTTCAATTCTGTAAAGTTTATATCAACTTGCATTTCAAAATGCAAGAGTCAATAGCATAATAGTGCCATTTTCTTCAATTTCATGAAAATGGTCAGAACATTTGTAATTTTTATTGAAATTGTAGCACCTCTGTTTTGTGGGGAAAAAAGTACGATTGCAGTGTTTTGTCTTACAAAGAACATCATGCTTGTGTCTTATTGCCACGCAGTAAACATTTTCTTAAAAAGAAACACAAGTATGCCTTACCAATACTTTAGAAGTTTTCTGTCCAATTTAACAAATTAGAAATTTGAGAAACAGACTCATTAGTACATTCGTAGACAAATCTAGCCGATTCTATGTGCGCCAAAATAATTTAGAAGACCTTAGTCTAATCTTAGCTAAAACATTTGCTTGTGTATTTTTATTTTTTGTTTTATTTTTTGTTTCAATTTTGTCAGCTTTGAACTGTTTTTCATTATGGTTAGTAATGCAGCATGCCCTTCTATGAGTGACACAAGAAGCTGCGCATAGCGATCTATGTTTTTGGTACACGTTGTGTTGCCAGTGCAACACTTTTTCTTCCTCCTAATTCAATCTTTACTGGTCCACAAATTTTTTTTATTGTTACACAGGTTAGGGGAACAGGTGGATAGCTCCATCCCATTGCCAAATACAGGTTAGAACAGGTGGATAGCTCCATCCCGTTGCCAAACACAGGTTAGAACAGGTGGATAGCTCCTTCCCATTGCCAAACACAGATTAGAACAGGTAGATAGCTCCATCCCATTGCCAAACACAGGTTAGAACAGGTGGATTGCTCCATCCCATTGCCAAACACAGGTTAGGGGAACAGGTGGATAGCTCCATCCCATTGCCAAACACAGGTTAGGGGAACAGGTGGATAGCTCCATCCCATTGCCAAACACAGGTTAGGAGAACAGATGGATAGCTCCATCCCATTGCCAAACACAGGTTAGGAGAACAGGTGGATAGCTCCATCCCATTGCCAAACACAGGTTAGGAGAACAGGTGGATAGCTCCATCCCATTGCCAAATACAGGTTAGGGGAACAGGTGGATAGCTCCATCCCATTGCCAAACACAGGTTAGGGGAACAGGTGGATAGCTCCATCCCATTGCCAAACACAGGTTAGGAGAACAGGTGGATAGCTCCATCCCATTGCCAAACACAGGTTAGAACAGGTGGATAGCTCCATCCCATTGCCAAACACAGGTTAGGAGAACAGATGGATAGCTCCATCCCATTGCCAAACACAGGTTAGGAGAACAGGTGGATAGCTCCATCCCATTGCCAAACACAGGTTAGAACAGGTGGATAGCTCCATCCCATTGCCAAACACAGGTTAGGAGAACAGATGGATAGTTCCATCCCATTGCCAAACACAGGTTAGGGGAACAGGTGGATAGCTCCATCCCATTGCCAAACACAGGTTAGGAGAACAGATGGATAACTCCATCCCATTGCCAAACACAGGTTAGGAAAACAGGTGGATAGTTCCATCCCAATGCCAAACACAGGTTAGGAGAGCAAGTGGATAGCTCCATCCCATTCCTAAACACGGGTTAGGAGACTAGTGGATGACCCCATTACCATGCTAAATTGTGAGCACTGTTTTGGTCCAGGTGTTCCGGCGGATCAGCTACGAGTGCAGCGATGTGGGCAGCCCTACATCTCCTCGAAGTAAGTGGTCCACTTGCAGAACTGTGGGGTTAGCAGTGCTTGGAGCTAAGGCTGGAATTAAAAACTTACTTAGATATTCACCAAAATACATTACAAAAGTTCGTCGTTTTAGGTTTTTACCCGTCTTTGCTTGTTTATTTTACAATTTATGTTTATGGTCGATTTTATTTATTTTTTCTCTTTTTGGCGTGCTAATTTTAGAGGGAGGCTTTAACATATTTTTTTTTGGATCTTCGTTGCATTTTTAAACAAGAAATTTACAGTTTTTTGCATGATTCATTTGGAGGAATTCTTCTTTATGTGTTCATCTCGAAATGGGGCAATTTTACATATTTTTTGTGTAGTTGGTTTAATAAGAACTCACGTGATGCCTCACAAATGCTCTTGCAGTATCGCTCGCGGCCGATGATGCTAGTGAGTTTAATTAGGCGTTTCAGTGAACTTCTCGTCTTATTTTAACAGTGTTTAATTGAGTTCTGCTCCAGTTTACAAGCCTATTCTTTTTTAACTCGTGTGTAAGTGGCTTTACTTATATGTTTCAGGCCATGATTGAGAACAAATGATTACTGTATTTGTGAAAGTTTCTATTTAGGATAGTGTAGCTTGAGGTTAGAACAGCATTGTTGAGTTGTATTGATTGTCCTAGCATCTTATCTCTCTCTGTAATATAATCAGTTGGTTGGTTTTGTTGGTCTCAGTCATGCTTCTTGGCACTAAATTTGCAGTAATTGTTAAAATTAATGCATGAAAGGCGTTAACACGAGCCATTAATGCATTAAATCGATGTGTAGCTACCATAAAATAGAAATCGCGTCTGATATGATGTCTACATTGTCTGCATGCACTGTGAACTTCAGCCCAACTCCACTCGTGTCCCTATAAGTAACTCGAGTGTAATTACTCTTTCTCTCATGCGTGGCGCGGCCTTCTACTAGTATTGGCACTCACCTATGATCTTTGTTTACACTTTTACTTTAGATTTAACAGCCTTCATTGCGATTTTCACCTATTGAACGCTTTTCACCTATTGAACGCTTTTCACCTATTGAACGCTTTTCACCTATTGAACGCTTTTCACCTATTGAACGCTTTTCACCTATTGAACGCTTTTCACCTATTGAACGCTTTTCACCTATTGAACGCTTTTCACCTATTGAACGCTTTTCACCTATTGAACGCTTTTCACCTATTGAACGCTTTTCACCTATTGAACGCTTTTCACCTATTGAACGCTTTTCACCTATTGAACGCTTTTCACCTATTGAACGCTTTTCACCTATTGAACGCTTTTCACCTATTGAACGCTTTTCACCTATTGAACGCTTTTCACCTATTGAACGCTTTTCACCTATTGAACGCTTTTCACCTATTGAACGCTTTTCACCCATTGAACGCTTTTCACCCATTGAACGCTTTTCACCTATTGAATGGTTATCACCTATTGAACGCTTTTCATAGTTACTTCAAATGATCTTTATTGTAAATTTTACCTTTCAATAAAGTGTTAAACACTCTGACTGCAACGGTGGTACACTAGGAATTTTCATAATGATGCTGGTTAACAAGTAGACAAAATCTCAATTTTTGTAAACACTTAATGAAAACTAAATAATGGTATGATCCAGTTAATGTTTGTTATATTCAACGTTATTTACAACAATTGTCTTTAATTTTGGCTGAATTTTAAACTTGAGTTTTACCTGCCGCTGTCACAGTGTTAATGCAAATCTAACTGATGCGATCAGGTAGCAGCGCGGCACGGCAGGCCTCTCCTGCTTCTGTCGCTTTCAGTGATGCCACCTCCGCTCCTAACGAAGGTGGGGGCTCTCTCTCTTGGTTCTGGCTGAGTCGCCTCATCTTGCTGGGCGTGTGTCCCTCCTGTCTTCACTTATTTTATTCTTCATTAACGTATTCATGTATTTTTAGGTACTCTTTATTGCCATTTTCACCCATTGTTACGCTTCTTCATTACAATTTTCATCTGTTATTAAATATCCTTTGTAGCCATTTTTACCCATTATAATACTTCTTTATTATAATTTTCATCTGTTGTTAGATGGCCTTTGTCGCAATTTTTACCCATTATAACACTTCTTCGTTAAAATTTTCATCTGTTATTAGATGACCTTTATCACCATTTTCACTCATTATTACACTTCTTCGTTGCAATTTTCATCTGATATTAGATGGTCTTTATCATCATTTTGCCAATTATTGCACTTCTTCATCATCATTTTTGTTCATTGATTGGTGGCCATGAAATTTATTGTAAAATCATACATTAACAATGAAAAAGATGAAACCTTGGTGAACGATTGGTCTTGGAGTAAACTTCCGAAGTGCGGGGCATTTTTATCTTCCAGGTGACCTTAAAAACTGATTTTTTAGATGACGTTAAGAAGGTGTTTCAAGTGCTGCCAAGAAACGCCTCAGAGATTGAAGTCAGAGATCCATTCAAAGACAGATGTCACGTGAGAGGCTGGCATTTCTGATACCAACATCGCGTCTGAATGTCTGCCATCTCATTTAAAGCCAAAACAATGAAAGTTTTAAACTAAACAACGGTAAATCGAGACCAACTGAGCTAATCCGTTTCAATTTAAAAATTTGCATTCTTGTTGAATGTACTGCTAATCCAAGCCACTTGATGAAAATAAGGTGTTCAAAAACCCTATTATCTCTCCCCAAAGGCTGAACTCGTCAAATTAAAGCACATCAAATGGCCACTCTTCCGTTCTGTTCATTGCCTGAATAATGCAGCGTCTTGTCACTATCTTTCTCCATTGGCTTAGTAGCATGCCTCTTTGTTCTGTTTGAACAACATGGATACTTGTGTTTATCAATCTTTTTTATTTGTTTTGGTATATTTTATATTTTTTCTCGACTTACGATGTTCCAGACTTATGGTTACGTGTTATAACGAGTTGCTTTATTCCTTGTGCACATATTCTTGACAGTACTGTCTTCCACAGTGCAAGAAGCCTCTGGCTCAAGTGTCACCGAGTGCAGCAGCGGCAGTGGTACTGAAGGCGCGGCGGCGGAGCTTGAAGAGTGCATCATATGCCTGGAGAGGAAGCCTGACGTCATCCTGCCCTGCGCTCACGCCTATTGCCTGCCCTGCATCCAGCAGTGGTGGGAGTACTGCGCTGAGGGGCTCACCGCGCCGTGGTTTTGCAGCTCTCTCTTGACCTCGCATGCTCTGTGGGTATTGCACGCTGCACCCTAGAGCAGTGGTTCTTAACCTTGTTGGAGGTACTAGGCCCCACAGGTTCCGTACATGCATTCATTGAACCCGTCGTAGCTGGAAAAATGAAGTGGGATTTTTTTCTTCAAATTCTGAACAAATGTATATAATAATATACTGTATTAGTGCACAAACTGTTTTATGCCGAACCCAGGGTAAGAACCACTACCCTTAGAGTCAGTTGTTGGAGTTTTTAAGCTCAAAACTTGAAACAGTCTTTGATGTGAAAGTATATGGTTGTGCAGAGCAACGCAATTTTTCTTTCAACGCCCAGCACAATGATGTACCAATCTGTTCGTCTTTCTACATCAAATTGAGCTTTCTTCTTTGCATTGCAGATTTCGTCGGTATCCTGATGCTGATTTAGGTTTTATAGATGAGATGCCACAAGATTCTTGGCTTGGGCAAAGTAAGCAAATTGCGTTAGAGCATTTTAATGACTGAGACTTGCAAGAACTTCAATCTAGGAGTCTTACCGCCATTGTGATTGATTTTGAATTTTGCACTAACGAGCCTAGGTTGTGGTTAGGACGACTTTAACTAATATATCTAAGGTAATCTAATTTACGCAAATAAAATTGCCTAGTGAAACTTACAGACCAGTCATAAAATTCTGCATTAAGCTCCAGCAGCTCTTTTAGTGTTTTTTCAGTCGTTTATGTCATGGATACATTTATGAATCTGAATGCTGCGAACTGAATTTTGTACAAACAAAACTTATTTGAAACTAATGTTGCATTCAAAAAATTGTTCACCTGTATAAAGTCAGGGTAGAAAGTCAGATTCATCCCATCTTTGTCGTTGGCGTTGCCGAGCGAAAATATATAATTGATGTTAAGACGAGATCTCTGAATACACGGGTCATAAAAATTAATGCCCGCGGTCATGCTTGGGTTTGGGAAATGCACGATCTGGACGTTCTCATACGGAACACTGGTCATATTAAATTCGATAAAGTTGGTGCGCTTGGGCTGCCGCGGTTACACAGCGCTGAGAAGCGCTGGTGCTGATTAGCGTCGGTCAGAGATAGTAAAATATCCAGACCTTAATATAAAAACAATGTGCCTGTCCCGATCGTGTAGCTGGGGAGCCGAGCGTGGGATCAGTCGTTGAATTAGCCATGGCTAAAGGGAGGGCTGGGGCCATGAGACCCGACCCCTCCCCCCCCAGCCGTACCCCCGGTTGTGTAGGGGAGGAGCGGCTCAGAACCCTAGCCACCCCTCGTTACCCAGCTCGTGTGGCGACCACCCCCCCCCCCCTTCGGGCAGGGGGGAGCGCTGTCCAAGCGAGAGTTATGTCGGACGAGCAGAGGGACTTCGCGGGTAGCCGTCGTTGAGAGCGGTGTAGAGAGCCGTGGTCGTGAACGGACGTTCTAGAGTGCAGTTGAGGATTACGACGAACAGCCGGTTTTGATACTCAGGAATTTGAGTTGATAGTAAAAGCCCATATCTTCAATAGTTGAATTTCGAGACTGTGTTCGAGTAGAGCGTGGCACGATCAACGAAAATCCATTGACTTGTTTTGAGGGCGCATGATTTCAAGCGTTTGCTATACGCTTACCTTGGCTCATACTTTCGGTGGTTACCCATTCCTTGGCTCGTGTGTTGGCTGTTTGTACACAGTCTGTTGTCGTGAGCAATCGATCGAAGGAAGATCATGAGGTGATGGTCGTATTGTCCCCCGATATTTTATATGTTGTTTTTACCTCGTGTGCTCTTGCCATCCGTACTTGCCTTCCCATCAATAAATAAAAAAAAAACCTGGGCCTCATCTGTATCCTCTCTCTCATCTCTCTCAAAAGGGCATAAGAAACACGTGCCGGCCATAAGCCATCGCTACCAAATTGACAATCTGAGTTAACGTAACCAATCCTTTAATTTTAGTCAAGGCTATCTACACGCCTCGTGGTGGCAGCTATCAGCGCTACCTTTCTCTTACCTGTAACGTAAAGTCATACCGGAGGAATCTGTCAGAAAGAAACAGAACTAACGAACTCTTGAACATAGAGAGTGCGGAAGAAAAACCCGACTCATACAGTGGAGCCAGCGGTGTAAGCATCCCAATCTGAGAGAGAGAGAGAGAGAATATTGTGTTAGCAAGACAGAAGAAACAACCCATCCAGAGCAAGCGGGCAGCGGCGTCCAAGATCAACAAAAAAACTGTAAGTAAACACCATTTCATTTCATTTCTGTGTATGTCTTCAAATGCAAATTCTTACTTATTTATTGTTCTCTGTTCGGTGTGTGTCGTGTGAGTGTAGCCCCTAACAGATATTGCGCATATCGCGGTGCAGCCAGGAAGTGTCATTTTCTGTGAGATTAGAAGCGGACCCAGCCATAAAACCTTACAGCCAGTCCTTGAGCGCGAGAAAGCCAAAAGAAAGTGCATTTCAATTTGGTAGGGATTGCTGCACCTGAGAAGTAGAAGCATCGAAGATTCTTTAGGAATAGTTTTTTTTTTATGTCTTCGGAAGAGACATTTGATTCTCGGGCTCTTTGTGTTGTAAATTAGGTACATATTGGGTGAATATTGTGTTGTGAGCAGGATTGCAAATTTAGGGATTGTTCGTGCAAATCTAGTTTGCAAATAGATATTATTGTGTCATTCTACTCCGTTATTGGGGGTAAATCAACGATTCGTCTGTAGAAACATCCATTTAAATGTTCGTGTGTCCCCTAGGAAAGAAATAATACGTAGCAAGTCCGCATTTTGTCGGTCGCTCTTTATCTGTGTTTGGGGAAGAGATCAACACTCCACATAAAGGTTTATTCTGTTGTCCCAAGAAAAGATATATACTTTTTTGTGTCGTGGGCTGAAGTAGGATCAGTGAGATGATTATGCAAGAATAACATTGCAAATTGAGGGAACGATTAACGTAAATATTTACGCAAAGTTGTGCTGGTATAGGACTCGTTTAATTAACGGTATTTGGTAAGGAGATTCCCTCCTGACTGATGATTTGATGCCCTACGCACGAGAGTCCGCATTTCGGTAATTTTTGCCAGTGGGGCCCTCATATTTCCTCTCTTGGATACACCCGAAATTTTTTTTTTGTGTGTTTATGCTTGGATACCAGTATTTATCGTAAAAATTAGAGGTTCAGTGTAGTGCGTGTGCGTTGCAACTGCAATAGATAGATTGAAAAGAAAAAATGGAGTGATCATCGCTGAGTTTGAGCTGCAAAATGTCTAAGGACGAAGAAAACTATGCTTTGGAGGAGGATTTTCCTCACGCCGCCTTTGCCAGATTGCAAATTGCGTTCGAAAACGCGATGTCAGCAAGCCGACATGCACATGACAAAGATGTGAGATATCAGCGCGTGAGAGATCAAGAACTTAGAGTCGGCGATTGCGTATTCCTACGGAATACAGCAGGAAGGAATAAGGCGATGGGGAAATTCCGACCCAATTGGTTAGGCCCGTACAGAATTCAGGCCCTTCCAACACCGATGAACGTCGTAATACGACAAGTCCACGGCCGCCAGCATGAGATAACGGTCCACAGAAATAGACTTAAGCCCGCGTCATTTAAACCAGAGGAGGCTCTCGTAATACGAGACGAGCGTCCCAGCGGCAAGGGGAGGAGCGTCGAGCACGTCACCGAAGTACGTCACGAAGATAGCGATGCGGAGAGCAGCGATGACGAAATCTACGTAACAAGGCCTGAAGCACCCTCACCCCTACCCACCCCGGCAGCGAGGCGTCCTTACGCCCTTCGATCTGCAGGTCCGGTAGAAGGGTAGAGGAGTAGAGGAGAAGATAACATGAGCAAAACTACTATGTAACAAGTAGAGAGGAGATAAGCCTACTAATTTCATTTTCTCTTTCAGATTAACCTAGTAAATAAGTAGGTAGATAAGCTGACTGATCTAATTTTCTTTTCAGATTAAACCTAGCAAAATAAGTAGTAGATAAGCACTAATCTAATTCCTTTACAGAATAGCTTAGCAACAACTAGGTTGGCAGGAAAATTTCTGAGTAGTCGACTGCTAGGCAAATAACTTTTAGGAATGCTAGCAGCCAGCACGAACGACTGAGCGCAGAGCTTTAGAGCCGGCACAGGACGAGTCATAAAATCGAGAGGCATAAAGGAACTCAGTCCGGGCCTGGGAAATACGAGTAGAGACGTGGCGTACAAATTATGATAACGCACTAGGAAAAGTGTATCGTGCTGGCTGCGCAATTTTTGAATGACGAGAATAAAACTTAGATATAATGACTTCACATCGAAATAGGAATTTGATTGCTGGTCAGTTGTTTGAGATGTATAAGGAATGAAGAGGGATTTCGAAGGAAACTAGCCGTCTAGGCAGAGATATAATTAGACAGTATTAAAATATAAGTATAGCACAGCCGCAGCAGAGGTTCCTTCACATAATACGGCCAGTAGTGGGTACGGCTCTTTAGTCCTCTCATAACTAGTAGGTTACAACTGAGAGGACGAAGTTTTTTTTTGAGTAGCCTGAGAAATGACTAGTTATAAGCACTAATAAACCATTGCCTTTCAGGTGTAGGTTTGAAGAGTCATCAACTTGGATGGGAAAGGGATATATCCTTCCCGTAATTATTTGTTAGCGTGAAAAATTCCCCGTGAAGGAATTTTTCTTGGATCGTCGGAGGGGAAGAAAATTTAAGAAATTAAATTTTTTGTTATTGCGTCTAAATGACGTTGTAAAAAGAGAAACCTGAGCCTGTCATGAGCCGAGTGGAGCCGATAATAAGATCGCGTATAGCAGAACCCTGAGAGTTGGGTAGAATGCTTAGCGAGACAACAGATTAAATTAAAGATGTCCATTACGGACCTAGCATAAGTTTTAACATTACGGTCTTTAAGAATAACGTAGCTTAGTGTGGAAAGGCAAGTTGGACACGCACTCGCGTGGGGGAGACTCGAGGCATGTGCCCACGGGACAATGAGAGCCACAATGGGTCATAAAATCTAAAGGCGCTGCAGTGCGGAGACGCATGTAACCTGAGAGAGAGCCGGCTTCAAGATTAGAGAAGGCAGTCTGAGCAGAGAGAAGCGCACAGCGATTCGTGTGCGATGCTAATTACGAGATAGATGGGAGAACAAAATAAATAGAGATGAGCAAAAAGAATATAGATAACAGAGATGGACGGCTCCTGTGCTGAGAAATCAGAGCGTGAACAGCACCGAACCGACGCTAGAGCTGAAATATTTAATGATAAATGTACTAAGGTTATTTTGAAGATTTTCAGGAAGGCGACAGCGAGCGAGGTGCGGGCGTGTGCGCGGTGCTAAACCAGCACCACAGCGGCCTCCAACGGAGACGGACCGGAACTGCGGTCGACGTAAGAAAGACGGAGAGGCATTCGGCAATGGTAAGATCGGGAATACCCCTGCGCGTAGGAAACACGTGCGTGAACTGTGGAGGGTGTTATGAATATCTGGTCTGCTGACGAGCGGATAAGGGAGATTACGGGAAGCATGACCGAGGGATTTTTAAGCATGTCCAGAGATATGTGCGCAATGCTTGAGGCATCGCAGCGGTTACCGATACCATGAGATTTGAAGATTAAAAAGATAAGTCGTGTGCGACGGGTACATAAAATATATCTGCAAACGAGGGACGCCTCCGTATTGCACCCATACGAAATTGATGCTTGCTTCTCACGAGAGATTAGCAAATGCCATTCAGTAACAAAAAAAAAACAGTCAGCTGACACGGAAAGAATAGGAAGTAGGAACAGTTCTCATCATTTAATCATAAGGACCTGCACCACGAGTGAAAGACAAATGAACAGGAGGTGTGTGTGTTGTCAGAGTATGTGCGGTAACGTGGGCAGGAGTATGTGCTGTATAGTGTGCAGGAGTGTGGGGACTTAGTCATTCAAGTCTGCTAGGACTTGTTAGGTCATGAATCCCAAAATCATATACCATTCATCATGTAACATACGCGCTCATTATGAGGCGAAGAAAGGAAAATTTTTGAAAATAGGCTCTATATTGATATCTAACCCATGTAACAAAATTAATGCCCGACCGTGTGCCGTAGGAAACGGCGACGTACATGCATCGAGGGCGGAGACGGAGGCCGAGCGAAGTGGTGCGCCAGCTCGGGACATACGTCGCAGCGCGCAACTACGAGACGTCGCTGTGGCTACCAGACGGGAGTCTGGCGACCGTCTCGGCCGAGACGGACTGGGGGCGGGCGGCCGCGACCCTGGAGGGTCGAGCGCTCATTGTCCACTTCGTCCCGAAGCCGGACGAACGCCTGACCGAGGCGACTCTCAGCAACTTGCTGCAGCATTTAGTTGTGCCCCGAAACGACGGAGAGATCGAGGCCAGGACCGCGAACAAGCGAATCTCCTCGGTTTCGGTTTTCCCCTACTATCTCTGGAAAGAGACACTGCGGGGGAAGGAATTCCTCATTATCATACAAGCCTAGGAGGGATTTCCCCTGGAACAGAAGCCGAAGATCTCGGGACGGAAGAGCTCGCCTCTCCAGTCCCGAAGGGGGCCAATATTATGTGAAAATGGCCGAAGCATAGGCGAGCGAGTTGTGGTCGCCGTCCTAGTTTTTTTGTGATATTGTAATTGATGTCATGTTGTATTGTGTTGCATTGTGAATTGATGTCAGGTTGTATCAGTGTTCGCCAGTCGGGTAAGAAATGCACTGAGGTCAAGACATTACATTATTATTACATAATTTCTTTTTGCGCAAGTGGGGGAAGGGTGTATAAAGTCAGGGTAGAAAGTCAGATTCATCCCATCTTTGTCGTTGGCGTTGCCGAGCGAAAATATATAATTGATGTTAAGACGAGATCTCTGAATACACGGGTCATAAAAATTAATGCCCGCGGTCATGCTTGGGTTTGGGAAATGCACGATCTGGACGTTCTCATACGGAACACTGGTCATATTAAATTCGATAAAGTTGGTGCGCTTGGGCTGCCGCGGTTACACAGCGCTGAGAAGCGCTGGTGCTGATTAGCGTCGGTCAGAGATAGTAAAATATCCAGACCTTAATATAAAAACAATGTGCCTGTCCCGATCGTGTAGCTGGGGAGCCGAGCGTGGGATCAGTCGTTGAATTAGCCATGGCTAAAGGGAGGGCTGGGGCCATGAGACCCGACCCCTCCCCCCCCAGCCGTACCCCCGGTTGTGTAGGGGAGGAGCGGCTCAGAACCCTAGCCACCCCTTGTTACCCAGCTCGTGTGGCGACCACCCCCCCCCCCCTTCGGGCAGGGGGGAGCGCTGTCCAAGCGAGAGTTATGTCGGACGAGCAGAGGGACTTCGCGGGTAGCCGTCGTTGAGAGCGGTGTAGAGAGCCGTGGTCGTGAACGGACGTTCTAGAGTGCAGTTGAGGATTACGACGAACAGCCGGTTTTGATACTTAGGAATTTGAGTTGATAGTAAAAGCCCATATCTTCAATAGTTGAATTTCGAGACTGTGTTCGAGTCGAGCGTGGCACGATCAACGAAAATCCATTGACTTGTTTTGAGGGCGCATGATTTCAAGCGTTTGCTATACGCTTACCTTGGCTCATACTTTCGGTGGTTACCCATTCCTTGGCTCGTGTGTTGGCTGTTTGTACACAGTCTGTTGTCGTGAGCAATCGATCGAAGGAAGATCATGAGGTGATGGTCGTATTGTCCCCCGATATTTTATATGTTGTTTTTACCTCGTGTGCTCTTGCCATCCGTACTTGCCTTCCCATCAATAAATAAAAAAAAAACCTGGGCCTCATCTGTATCCTCTCTCTCATCTCTCTCAAAAGGGCATAAGAAACACGTGCCGGCCATAAGCCATCGCTACCAAATTGACAATCTGAGTTAACGTAACCAATCCTTTAATTTTAGTCGAGGCTATCTACACGCCTTGTGGTGGCAGCTATCAGCGCTACCTTTCTCTTACCTGTAACGTAAAGTCATACCGGAGGAATCTGTCAGAAAGAAACAGAACTAACGAACTCTTGAACATAGAGAGTGCGGAAGAAAAACCCGACTCATACACACCCTTAGTTATCCTAATAAAGTTCGTTTAGTCTTTGATGTTCAAATGGAATTAATTCATCATCTTAGTCCAAATTGGCTTCAGTCGTTTGTTATACTTTGTGAGCAGTGAAGGTCAGTTTATTTTGCTGAGATATTGTGTAGGTTTTTCTCATAATCAATTTTTTTTTGCCACGGCCGAATGGTTGTGGTCACCTTGGCCGAGAGTTATGAACGCGCTCTTCACAACTCCCCACTCTACATAGGTGTCAGAAATGGGTACCTACTTGCGGGAGTAACCGTCACTCATTGCGTCCTGATGTTAGTTATAAGGCATTTGAAAAACCAATGTACAAGATGATATGCATCAGGCTTGATTGATTGAGGTAAAGCATCCTTTACCGATGTGCTGATGCATCTGGAGAAAGCATCCTGACGCCAGTGCCGTGTGCAGGGAGGGCGAGCGGACCTGTCCGGTGTGCCGGGAGTCGGTCGCTGATGCTGACGAGGCGTGGGTCATCTCAGAGGCTCCTGATGAAGCTCAGGTGTGTGCACTGCACGGCTCAATGTACGGTATTACAGTAATTTGGGTTGTGTTTACAGCTCTAAGTGCGAGTGTGGTGTGAATATGATGTGTCATGATTAGGCAGAGTATGTAGTGCTGTATGTATTATGCTATGCTAATGGAATCTGTTATAGCAAGTTTACGTATAATTCTAACGTCATCTGTGTACTAGCCGTGAGCTGTCGTAGGGTGTTGTATGCAGCTCAAAGTGTGGAGATGATGTGTCGTGATGAGGCAGACAATTGCTGCCTATTTTATATACATAATGCTTGTATAATCTGTTCTGAAGCAACTTTATGTGTAATTCTATTATCATGTTCACTATCCTTGCGTTGCCCTTGACGGTTATTTTATTTTCAGAATTATTAGATGCACACCTGTGAGTCAGAGATATAATAAAGCTTGTAAACATGTAATGGAATACAATATTACACATATTCCATTGCAGTTGGAAAAAGATGTACATAACAAAATATATTGGCCTGCACGTGTCAAAAACTTGCAACAAAAAATTGGCCTGCACGTGTCAAAAACTTGCAACAAAAAATTGACCTGCACGTATCAAAAATGTGTAACAAAATAGTTGGCTGCGTGTATCGTAAACCTCGAATAACTCCGTGTGCAGATGACACGGGAGATCAGCGCGACGCTGATGGGTCTGGCTGGCGGCAGTGGAGGTGGTAACTTCAGCAGCGGCAGTGGTACTTACCGGAGCGGAGGCAAGTGAGACTCAGACTCCGCTGTGGCCGGGACGTGGGCGCCGCAGGTGACGGAGTGCGCTGCAGCTGCTGCGGGCAGCGTGCGCCGTGGCCTGGAGTGGACGCTGTGCAACGTGTGGCGCTCTGCAGACGGCGCAGCTCTGCGCCACCAGACAGAGTGGACGTTGTGCCGCGTGTGGCGCTGCGCCTCCAGTGCTGCCACGCTGCGCCACAGGGCTGAGTGGACCTTGTGTCGCGTGTGGCAGTGCACGAGTGCCACAGCCGGAGTGCTGAGACTTACTGTGCAGCAACAAGAGTCCGCTGGTGAACCGGAGAAACCTCGCAATGATACTCTCGCTTGAGATTTTGGTATTTG
This sequence comes from Morinoia aosen, assembly GCA_030386875.1. Taxonomy (NCBI): domain Eukaryota; kingdom Metazoa; phylum Arthropoda; class Malacostraca; order Amphipoda; family Talitridae; genus Morinoia; species Morinoia aosen. Next base: position 15,127,917 of record CM059559.1, on the reverse strand, counting down.
TTTTAACTCTATTGGTTCTATTCAGCTCTCTCCTTGCTGACTGCTTAGAGAAATTATTTGTGCTATGGTGAGCAAGGCGCATGTCCATTGTTCTCATTTCAGTTGGGCGATTCATATTTTACCTTCCAATTGGTTTTTTATCTATAATTTTTTCTTCTCAGTTTCAACAGAATTAGGTTGGTTTGATGGGCATTTTTTGTATAATTCATCAATTCATTTTAATATAATAAAAAAATTTCCAACCTTAAGCGCGTTGGCAGACGTTGGTTGATCTATGTATAGAAATTGTTGATAATGTTATTGGATTTTTAAAACATTGTTGGCTGCTTTAGAATGTAACTTTCAATTGGTTAAAGACAGGAGAAAAAATTGAGAAAGAACGTAGGACTTTTCCTCTGAGTAATTTTCGTGCATTGAGGACTACAATTTTTTTTTGTGGCACAAATTCAACTTTATTTTATAAAATGAAATAGGAGTGACATTATTCAACGAAGTATTTTCAGTATGTGAATGATATTGGTCATTTCTATAGTCCTTCATTCTATCGTAGTTTTTAGGGTTCAACGTAGCACGGTTTAAGACTTCAGTTTGTTTGTGCTACTTATAGTGTGTTTAGAATGTTTAAGCCTTACGGAAATGAATATAATTGAAATGTTGAAACATTTTGTATGTTACATTTTACGGCCTGCTTCATGGAGTCTAGTCTCAAAAACTACTTGTTTTTTTTTCAATAAAAACGCGTTTCACCGACGTAAATTCATAGATTAATTTGAAGGGAGCAATTTTGATTGCATTTATGCCTTTGGATTATCCTGTAATTTCAGTTGCCATACGTCAAAATATTCCAAATGCATTCTAGTATTATGTTATTAGCAGCCCAGCTTTTATATAGCGACCAAGTGGAAGGACTGAAGTAACAAGGAGGTTAATATCAGACCCCTCAGTGAAGTTGCATCTGGTGAAGTGCTACGAATCGTTTAGCTGTGATTTGTTCTGTCAGGAAATTAGAAAAAGTTCCCAGCGACGAGAATATAATGAAATTCGTGTATTTTTGACATTATTCTGTGCAAGTTCTACACTCTGTTTGTATTAGGTTTGAAAACTTCTGAAGTGATAGAAACGCTTCAGGGTTTCTTGGTTGGAAGCGACGTGGCAAACGATGAACATCTCTTCCTCATTAATAGGCCGTGAATGAAGCGTTTCAGGGCAGATCGAGCGTTGTAAAATAGCTAATATAATCTGATGTCTCCAACTCATTTGTAACCTCATGTTTGTACGGTGTAACTATCCAGCAATCTTCAAAGGTTGAATTTGGTGCATGTCATTGTAATATTCATTTTGAGTTAAATTCTCAATGCCATACAGCGTGGTAGAAATCTTCTTGAAAGCATGTTGTCTTTGGTGTAAACTCCTTTGTGCCATGTAGCTGGCTACCTCTAGTATACCTCAACACGTGTCAATTTCTTTTCACTCTTGCTAATCTGTTTGAAAATATTAGCATGAATATATTGGCCTTTCATTCATTTAATTCGGAGTTTCACTATTGAATCGCCTTCGAGGCATCTATGGTGATTGAATTTTATTAAAAATAACAATAATAATTGATAACGTGTAGCTGTGTTGACGAGCTCTGTTATACTTGAGCCCAATTTTCTTATTGCGACCGTGACGAGCTCTTCCATTAAGTTGACCTTTTCGATCAAGGTTGAGTAAAGTCGCTCATGCTACTTGGTGTCAGTAAAGCCTTAAACGTCCCGGAGTTCTTTTCTGTTCACTTCTGTAAATAGCCTCGGTATATTGTATTTCTTGTTAAATTTGTTCCCTAGTGTGTTCTTTGGAGTTCCTTCCTCATTCTAATTTGAGTCACTACCTGATGCCAGAGTGAGTCTGATGATGGTGGTTATAATAACGGTAATATGAGTAGAAAAAAATGATGACGTTGAAGGGTTAACTGGTGCTGCAGTAGCAGGAATACCGCATGTTTTTTTCAAGTATCGGGAGTTTGTAGACAATGTTCTCAAAATGCTTATGAGCAGCTTATAGACGATAGTTTTGAAACATTGAGGTTTGCAGCGCGTGTTCAATAGTATTACTAACGTCCACCGATACGTATGAATTTATTAATAGTAGTGATTTTCATAAGCTTTTCCGTACCTTGCTGCTTTACCCCTGAGTGCTGTGTAAGAAATAGTCAGTAGCTTTAAGAAATGTACGACGTGTTCTCCTTACTTTTTCTCTGTCTAGTTCGGTTTAGTCGTTTGTTTTATTTTGCGAGCGGTGAAAACCATGTTTCACTTGGCAAATAAAGCTTGCTCCTGGAATGTTGTGCGTTTTCTCTGTATCCTTCACCCAATATATGAGAGGAGTTGGATTTTCTAACAATATGCGTCATCCTAATGGTACTGCCGGTACTAAGAGTTCTTCTGTTGACTTGGCTAAACCTACGTGCTGTTTTTCCCATTCAAATCTTTAAGTTCGAGGTAATTTCAAATAAAATTTGAGCATTCAGCCAGAATCTGAGTTACTCAAATCTTGAATCAACTATCGTGTTGTTTGAATAACTATTTTATTCCCTGTGAGTTGAGACGCGTAGAAGACAATTTCGCACGATTTGAGCATCCACTGTACACTTTAGGATTAATACAAACTTCATCCAACTACCGTAGCAATGGGCAAAAACTTTGGAACTCTAGTTATTTGCTGAACGTTGTTGAACGAGCGTATGCCCAGAGCATGTAGTGAGGAAGGTCATTAGTGATACGCAACAGAAAAGCCTGCTTGTTTCACACAACTGCTCAGGCTGACGCACGCTGATAATAGACGCGTATGTTTATGTTCCATCAGATCATCTAGCGTTCTTTCTTTAATGGATAATACTTCTGCTTGCTTTGTTAGGACGGTGTAGGGAAGCTGATAATGTTATATCGCTTGGAAAAAATTATGCTCTGACGCGTGATGAATAAACTAGACTAAACCCATCCATCGTGTCACATGTTATGGTAAAGTTAAAAATTGATGCATGGTTACGGTCTATTCAGCATTTTACTAAGACCTGTTACGATACCAGAACAGTAACAAATATGACATTTTGTCTCATTAATTCTTACTCAGTTAAGATGGTAGATATTCACATATCGCGCTTGCTTCTGATGGATTTCGTCCCGTTTTATAAGCAGCGTTCACAAATTAATACATTGTCTTGATTATATTTTATGAGTAGACATTTCTCTAGTGCCGTCAATATCACAAGATCTCGTACACCTGGGATTCCAGAGGCGCCAGTAACACAGCTGGTGCGTTACACAGAATTTTTTCAGCAACATTGGCACAGCTGGAACATTTTCAGTTCTATCTACATTGGTAGTGTGGGTGGTACATCATCTATTATTCTGTCCTCAATGTTAGCACAGGTGACATGGTATTTCAGTCGCATTAGCATCTCTTGTGGGTCTCGGAGTATTTCTCCAACGGACAACTTTAGAGTGGGGTCACACGCGCCAAAAGGTTACCTATGAGTCGGGTCAGTGTCACCAGCAGAACATCCAAGAGTGGGGTCACACTTACCAGCGGAATACCTTTCAATGGGGTCACACTCACCAACAGAACGCCTGAGAGTAGTCAGTCACCAGGAGAACACCTGGGAGAGGGGTCACACTCGTCAGCAGTGCACCTGAGAGTGGGGTCACACTCGTCAGCAGTACACCAGAGAGAGGGGTCACACGCACCAGCAGAACACCCGAGAGTGGGGTCACAGTCACCTGGAGAACACCTGAGAGTGGGGTCACAATCTTCAGCAGTACACCTGAGAGAGGGGTCACACTCGTCATCAGTACACCAGAGAGAGGGGTCACACGCACCAGCCGAACACCCGAGAGTGGGGTCACAGTCACCTGGAGAACACCTGAGAATGGGGTCACACTCGTCAGCAGTACACCAGAGAGTGGGGTCACACGCAGCAGGAGAACACCTGAGAGTAGGGTCACACTCGTCAGCAGTACACCAAAGAGTGGGGTCACACTCGTCAGTAGAACACCTGAGAGGGGGTTCACACGCACCAGCAGAACACCTGAGTGGGGGTTCACACGCACCAGCAGAACACCTGAGAGGGGGTTCACACGCACCAGCAGAACACCTGAGAGTGGGGCCACACTCGTCAGCAGTTCACCAAAAAATGGGGTCACACTCTTCAGTAGAACACCTGAGAGTGGGTTCACACGCACCAGCAGAACATCTGAGAGGGGGTTCACACGCACCAGCAGAACACCTGAGAGGGGGTTCACACGCACCAGCAGAACACCTGAGAGTGGGTTCGCACGCACCAGCAGAACACCTGAGAGAGGGGTCGCACGCACCAGCAGAACACCTGAGAGTGGGGTCGCACGCACCAGTAGAACACCCGAGAGTGGGGTCGCACGCACCAGCAGAACACCTGAGAGAGGGGTCGCACGCACCAGCAGAACACCTGAGAGAGGGGTCGCACGCACCAGCAGAACACCTGAGAGTGGGGTCGCACGCAGCAGCAGAACACCTGAGAGGGGGTTCACACGCACCAGCAGAACACCTGAGAGAGGGGTCGCACGCACCAGCAGAACACCTGAGAGAGGGGTCACACGCACCAGCAGAACACCTGAGAGAGGGGTCGCACGCACCAGCAGAACACCTGAGAGGGGGTTCATACGCACCAGCAGAACACCTGAGAGGGGGTTCACACGCTCCAGCAGACCACCTGAGAGTGGGGTCGCACGCACCAGCAGAACACCTGAGAGAGGGGTCGCACGCACCAGCAGAACACCTGAGAGTGGGGTCGCACGCACCAGTAGAACACCCGAGAGTGGGGTCGCACGCACCAGCAGAACACCTGAGAGTGGGGTCGCACGCACCAGCAGAACACCTGAGAGTGGGGTCGCACGCACCAGCAGAACACCTGAGAGAGGGGTCGCACGCACCAGCAGAACACCTGAGAGTGGGGTCGCACGCACCAGTAGAACACCCGAGAGTGGGGTCGCACGCACCAGCAGAACACCTGAGAGAGGGGTCGCACGCACCAGCAGAACACCTGAGAGGGGGTTCACACGCACCAGCAGAACACCTGAGAGAGGGGTCGCACGCACCAGCAGAACACCTGAGAGAGGGGTCACACGCACCAGCAGAACACCTGAGAGAGGGGTCGCACGCACCAGCAGAACACCTGAGAGAGGGGTCACACACGCCCCAGCAGAACACCTGAGAGGGGGTTCACACGCACAAGCAGAACACCTGAGAGGGAGTTCACACGCACCAGCAGAACACCTGAGAGAAAGGGTCACACGCACCAGCAGAACACTTGAGAGAGAGGTCACACGCACCAACAGAACACCTGAGAGGGGGTTCACACGCACCAGCAGAACACCTGAGAGGGGGTTCACACGCACCAGCAGAACACCTGAGAGGGGGTTCACACGCACCAGCAGAACACCTGAGAGAGGGGCCACACGCACCAGCAGAACACCTGAGAGAGGGGTCACACGCACTAGCAGAACACCTGAGAGGGGGTTCACACGCACCAGCAGGACACCTGAGAGAGGGGTCACACGCACCAGCAGAACACTTGAGAGAGGGGTCACACCCACCAGCAGGACACCTGAGAGGGGGTTCACACGCACCAGCAGAACACCTGAGAGAGGGGTCACACTCGTCAGTAGAACACCTGAGAGAGGGGTCACACGCACAAGCAAAACACCTGAGAGGTGGTTCACACGCACAAGCAGAACACCTGAGAGAGGGGTCACACGCACCAGCAGAACACCTGAGAGAGGGGTCACACGCACCAGCAGAACACCTGAGAGAGGGGTCACACGCACCAGCAGAACACCTGAGAGGGGTCACACGCACCAGCAGAACACCTGAGAGAGGGGTCACACCTGGGCCACACAGCGAGCGGTCACCATGCAGCACAGGGTGCCCTATCTGATAAGGAGCCATGAGAGTTTGCACGAGGCACCGCTGCCGCTGTCTGCTGCTGAGCTCCTGTACGTGAGGTACCTGGCCTGTGAGTGATGCTGTTGTGCCGACTGCTCGGAACTCTGTCAACACCAAGGCTTTGACAACCTCTTAAGTGTTTGAGATTCTAGCAGCCCAAGTATTGCTGTGAGTGGCTGAGTTTCTGTCTGCCTCGGTTTCTCTATTAGTGAATGCTAGACTCTGGAGCGTTGTCAGAACCTGATTCTTTGCCAGCAATGATTTCGTTTGCGCATTTGCCTCTGTCAGTGCATGAGTCCCTTCAAATACAGTCTGTTTTGTTTGTGTTTTGTAATGCCTAATTTTTTATAACATCGACTGCAGTAAAACTGCCGATTAAAGATTTTCTTTATACGAATCGAGTCTCTCAGTTTGCCAGACTGACAAAAGCGAAAACCGAATTTGTCAGTCCGAATTTGTCACCAAGTCTCTGAGTGCTAAGGTCCTTACCGGCACTTAATTGTTCAGCAAGTGTGAAATGATTGATGAGGAGTGAAGGTCACAGGATACAAAAAGCCACAAAGACCAGATTGTATGGGGTTTATTTTACAAGCTTGTAAATAAATGCTCCACTTGAAAAAAAAACAGAAAAAAGTTTAATTTTAAAAGTTGGTAATTTGGTTTCAAGCTTTTCAATATAAACGTCCATATGTCTAATTGATGGAAATGTCACAATGAATATTCCAAAACCTATGCCAGCGGTTGAATTAACTAAAAGCGAAACAGTAAAAATTCCCTTTTTATAGTGCTATTAGAGAAAGAAAAAAGTACATGAAAAAACCTAAAACACTCTACTGGCAGACAAAAAAGGAAACGTTGAGACGTTGATACAGAAACACTCTGAATGACTGCCTTCACATTGCTACCTCAACCTATACGATCGTACAATCTAGACCAATGATGTTGAGAATATGATGAATGAAAATAAATAATCGTACTTTTGAAACAAAAGGTTTACTGTTTAGTAACTTGATTCGAGAAACATAGTGAGCACTAATTGGAATGAATGACTGATTGATCGCACGAATCGCATGACTGATTGGAAAATATCGCACTCAAATTATATTAGTGTCGATGCTTTCTTTTACGGCGATGAAAAAGGGTCGGGATATACAATCTACAAAAACCATTGTGCAAGAAGCGCTTCTAAAACTAAACTTTCACTTAGAAAATAAACATTCACCCAGAAATGAAGTTTATAGCTTACACGTCAGACAATGTATGAGAATATATTCATGAGGTAAATGGCTTACCATTCCTAAATCGTAGTTTACGTTCATTTCTATTGGCTTATTAATATTTTCTGAGAATATAATCCTTTATTGAACATAATCTCTTATTTTGAAGCTGAGAGTCAACGTACTAACTTTATTTAAATTAGCTGCTCAGGATACGAAAAATTCGACTAAATTTTTTTAGGGGTAACACTTTAAAGACCAATAATGACAGAAATTCATGCATATATTCATAACTTTCTGTAAATTTTGGTGTAGTATAATATTTTACATTTAATCTCGGATATTTCTTACTTCTATACGCGAGTATCATTTCGTATCTGTATATATATTTTGCCTTCAGAGCTCTACAATATAGACGTGGAACACACAGCAGGTAATCGTGCTGCAGTTCCTTCCAGACCAAGATACAATCTGAATTTTTCTTATAGATAGGAAAGAAAGACAACTACTTTCCAACTACTATTGGGTAAGAAACACTAGTGTTTTAAACTTAATTAAAGTACTATGGATCTGTGTTAGGTAGGAATATCGAAATTGGGTTACGCGTATCCGCATGAAAAACAAACAAAAAATTATGCTAGTTTGCTAACGATCCCTCTCCAGTCCTGCGATAATTTTCTTTAAATTTAGAAGTACAAGTGTTTAAGTTTTTTAGAACCCAGATGCTCTAGCGATGCGGCTCTAAAGCTCTAAATTCTAGTATAAACCACATAGACGTCAGAAGAGCCTGAAAAATCACTCCCATAAAAAGTAACGCTTGCTGTAAATTGTGTGTTACAGAGAATTAACCATTTTTTAACATTTTACTGATCAATCCACTTCGTAGTTACTTTTAAATTTCAATGTCTTGGTCAATTTTTAACCTATTAGGGGATGACTTGAATATAAGCACATAAAGTCGATGAGCGTTTCCCATCACCACTCATGCCGTTTTCTCCATTTTCTGTTATCCTTAAATACGTTGCTCGTTCCAGCGAATGTCCTGTCCAAGGGCTCGAATTGCATCCCATCTAAAGGGTAGTGCTAAATCCTAGCGTCATGAAGACAAAATACCATTATAGTACTGATATACTCTATCATTACAAATGTCTTTAATATAATTATTCTCAACATCAAGAATTTTAATGGGGTGAAAGTTCTTACGTAAATATGTTATTTATGAATTAATTTGATCGTACTTACATTTACAGACTTGAGACGAGACGAGGATGACGTGGAGCATGGCGGCGTGGGCCACCTTGGGGGAATGGAGCAGCTGTGATCGGTGGGATGAAGCAAGTTTTGCTGAGCTTGAGTCTGCTTACAAAGCGGAAACCATCAAGATGTGGACCAAAACGATATCATTGGTCCTCGTCTTATTTTCTTGCTTCATTTTCTGGTGCCTTGTCAAGAGAAAGTTCAAGTATTGGAGCGCCCAGAAAGTTCCCTCCACAACTCCAGTATTTCTGTTCGGCAACACCCTTCAGAGACTTGGACTCACAATGCCATTTTATGAGGTGGGTGAAGAAATCATTTTTATTTCAAAATGTCAAAATTACCATACATGTGAGTTCCCAAATGCTTATTTCTATTTACCAATGAATAAAAAGTAACTTTTCGTCATCAACATAACCTACCTAATACTGTTTCCCAGCAAGGTACATTCCCACTGTTATCATTTCAGTAAACTGAACAATATGATAAGCATTCATTAATAAGAAATGTAACAAAATATATTTCCATATTTAAAATGCTCCCAACTTTCTGGGGCGAATGGTCAAAATTTTCTCTGGAAATCACTCACGAGTTCACGAAACCTTATAAACAAAATGTGTATTTGCTAACAGTTCTTGGAGCGCGCCTACTACGAGAACAACGGAAAGGACTTCTGCGGCTTTTACGAATTCATGAAGCCCGGACTGATCATCAGCAACCCGCAGCTGCTGCAGAGCATCCTGGTCCGGGACTTCGACCACTTCAATGAGAGGAGAGTTATGAGACTGGGCAAGGTGGGTGCTCCAGTTTTATATAGTGCTCCAATTTTTGCTTTTATGTTTCATCACTTTGTGAATTAGGGGGAAGTGCCGTCAGCCCTTCATATCTCTTTAGTAAGCTCAAGGTTTCTTTCATGTTTCCTGTACTTTCGCTTTTAATTAGTTAGATTTTTAAGCTATACACCTGAATTTGAATAGCTTAAGTTGCTTAAAATCTGTATCACAGAAATGTATCAATGTGCTACAGTGCTGGATGAGGGCTAGTTGCTGTATGCTATGAACGACCTAACTCAATACCATCGGTGCAAAATAATGAAAACTAGTTTTGCCCACTTTCGAATTGATTTTGCTTAGGTAAGATATGAATAGTGGATTGGGAAACGTGCTTCTGCATTTCGCTCATTAGCAAGAACTACGCCATAACTCAAAATTTTCGAAAATTGACTTATCCATACTGTTAAATTTACCATTTCAATTTACGTATTTCGGTAAAACCGTCATAACTGCACCTTCAAAATTGACCGAGAGGAAGGATTCCTTTTTTCGATCATAACTAATTCCGTAAAGTAGTTAGCAAAGTTAAAATCACTTCTCCTGAAAATCAAGAATTTCGACTTATGAAGTTGTTCTTCCCAATGAGCGATATGAAAGTTTATGGATGAGCGAATTTCTTGGAGCAGTAGATTTACTAATTTAATAAGCAAGCTGAATAGTCCCTGACCGAAACGAAATCGAAGTTCCGTCAAAAGAGTATTTTGAAAACAAATTTCGATATGTCATCAAAACCCCAATTTAAAATAATTCAATATTAATGTGTAGGCATAGAATGCAAAGGAACGTAGAATTGTTTCCACGCGTGTGCACAGACAACAACGGGGACTGACGCTTGTGGCAATCTGCGCAGGTGCGTCTTATCTCAGCGCCCCACAATGCCGGCGCTCAACGTCAGATTTTGTTATCTAGGCATTCTTTTTGCTCTCTTTGGCGTCACAAGGACTCTCAAGTGCACCATTTAATAAGCACGGATCACGGCAACACACAAATTTCGATGTTTGAATCATAATCGATAAGCTTCCAAAGACCTTTCTCTCCAAGGGAAATTAAAAGATTAAATTACTTTCATTGCGGCTCGAAATTACAATTAACCAATAGATGTTGTGATTTACGTTCCTTTACATATATGTTGAATTTATCTAGCAGAAGACACACGTGGGAATTATCTTCTTATGCCACGCAACAAGTCTGGTGGTATGCGGTGTGATGCCACTCGAAACACAAGTTCCTTCTTTTCAGCTATGCACTCATGGCAACTGTGACTGTACACTCTGCTCTGTTGGGGCACTTATTAATCTACCCATTATACTGAATGTACTTGAATACGAAAAAAATCACGCCTTATACCTGTTAAAGGATTGAGATAGGTTAGGGTAATCACGAAACACAGCAGCGCGAACACAATATATTTCAGTGAATGCACAGTGAGACATAGGCAAGGCTTAATTGCAAGTACAGTGTAAGTTGTTTACATGGCTACGGCGGGAGAAGGAATGAGCACAATGACAGGGTCAGAACCGTGAATACGATTCTAAGAGCAGAGAGCTCTCTAAACACATTCTGACATAAGAGCACTGCAATATTATTAGCATAACACACAAACACATTCAAGGTGCTACAATCAAGATTTTAACACTAAGCGATTCATAAATGGTTGCGTCTACATCGAGGTATCGGCATGCCTCCCGGTCGATGAACGCTGAATAAATTAAATTGTACACGCAACACAAGTTTCACTTACGTAAAACATAGACTGAAGCCAAAATCAAACATCGACGCAGGCTGACCGCTACGTGCACTGACTATCATCAGCTGCTGGGAGGGCGGAAGGTCAAGAAAGGCTGGTATTATTGAGTGCAGTGAAACGACACGATCATTTACTTTGAGTATACTACATTTTTTATTTTTCGTAAGAAACGCCAAAAAAAGCTAGTATTATGAAATGCAGTGATTCAATGCGATCATTTACTGTAAGTATACTATCTTCGTTTTTTGTAACAAAACAGCTGCCGTGAATGCAATGATTTTTTGCATGTTTACACTTTATTGGGAATAAACTGTTTTTCTTTCTTTCTTTCTTTCTTTCTTTCTTTCTTTTTTTTTTCTTTCAGAACAGCTTTTCACTCATTTAGTTGAACGTAAAACAAACAACTGCGCAGATTTTCCACATTTCTGTCTGAAGCTTTGCACCTGTGCATCCACCGCACTGTATCATGCGTAAAATGGGAAACGCTTATTATTTTTCTTTACGCTATCATTCATCTAACGATTATGGTTCGGAAAAACTTCAGGTATTGCGTAGATACTTGGTCAGTATCTAATCTGACAAAGATATCATATTATTCAGTGAATCAAATGCGAAAAACGGAGCATTGTCGCATGTTAATTTATTCGTATCAGGGTGCCTGAAGTAGAATTATTTGTCAAGGTGCGATTTGAGGGAGCACCTGAAGCCAAAATGCCAGTTAAATAAAATGATGATAAAATGAAGGTTTCTGCTAAGCGGAGTCGAAGCAGAAAGTGTTCCTCTATTTTTATCAAGTTGATGTGCGTCATATTTAAGTTGTTTTTTCAAGTTTATTATAATTATTGCTAGAATGTGGCAGATGCATCTGTTTAGCAGATACCCATTTATACACCGAATGAAGTGGGTTTAACCAGGTTAAATTTTAATGCAAGATAAGAACACCATAAAAGTCGTAGATGCTGGCCGTATGTACCCAAAAAAATTTACCAGTGAGTCTCCAAGTGAAAATAAAAAATAAAAATAAAATATTAAAACAGACTATTTCCAATAAAGATGATACAAAAATCTTTATTGGTTTTCAAAATGTCTTAACAAAACAAAACAACAAACAACGGCATCTACGGATGCTTTATTTCCAATTTCAAGCCTGATACATATCACCTTGTACATTGGATTTTCAAATGCCTTATAACTAACACCAGGACGCCATGACGCTTTCCCCCGGTCAAGACCGGTACCCATTTCAGACACCTGGGTAGAGTGGGGTATTGTGCTTAGAATTTTTCCCCTATACCCAACAGAGAAAATCGCCATCCAGCGTCGGGACTCGAACTCTCGTTTGCCCGCACGGAGGCAGGTCCTAAAGACACATGGCTATGACGAGCACTTAAACATGAAGATCCTTAGTTAATTAGCGCGCATGGATGTCAGAGAAATCATGTTGATTGTCGAAACAAATGATTGGGAGAAAAATATGAAAAAGAACATTTTTTCAGAAGATCCAGAGGATTTCAGAGGATTTTTCGCTCACCGACACTCCTCTTTTGTTCCAGGTGAACCCCGTGGCAAACAAAATGCTAACCAACGCTCGAGGTGAGGAGTGGAAGATGATCAGAAGTGTCGTGTCGCCGACCTTCACCGCCTACCGCTCCCGCGGTATTTACCCGCTGCTGCAGCAGCAGTCCGAGCTCCTCTCGCAGGGCGTCACCGCCGGCACGGAGTCGTCGTCTTGCTGTCTTCAGGTAGTCCGTTCTTTGCGCCTCCAAATTTTTCCATTAGGAAAATCCCTCCTTTTATACGCCGTACGTAGTATTTTTGTGATGTTGAAGAAAAACTACTAGAATTTTGGTCTTTGCGTCTCCAAATTTCCTCTGAATTGAAAAATCCTACCTTTTATTCGCCGTCCACAGTGTTTTTGTAATGTTGAAGAAAATCTGCTGAAATTCGGGTTTTTGGGTCTCTAAGTTTACTCCATTGTGAAAAATCCCTCGTTTTATCCGCAATACAATTCAATGCATAATATATCTGAAGGACTAGAGAATGTCTGCAGGAATTCCGATGCTTTGCGAGTTTTTTCTCTCATGGAAAAATTAATTTTCCCATATGGAATACAGGGATACTTTGTGGGCCTGAAGAGTGCCTCCAGGTATCGGATGTTTTGTAGCTCCAAGTTTTCTCTGCAATTAAAAATAACATCGTTCATTTAAAATATACAGCTGCTTTTTTTGGTCTAAGGGGATTAGTCAAATATGACGCGTCAAAATTACTTGATATTCATTAAAAGATGCTAATACGTAGTTCGGCCAGTCAATATGAAATTAATGTTTGCCCTCCCAATGGCCAAAGTTTATGCTTGAAATGTGTTACTTACATTCATCACATCGAACTGGGAATAAAAGACGCAAACTGATTTTCTTAACGAAGTTAATATCAGTACCAGATCAAATTTTTTTTTCTAACATACATCTCAAGTCGATCATGTCTGACATCACGAGATGCGCGAGATATGATATTTAACACTTTGACCACTACGTGCGCCACCGGGGGTCACGGAGGGGATTTTCATATTGCTGCAAACCGACCAGTAGTCACAACAATTTCCAAAAATACTTGATCGAAACTGAATGAAGACACGATACAGTTAATTTTTGCTATTTTCAACACAGCTTCCAACAATTGACTTTAAATTAGAGTTGAATATTAAACTTCACCTTTACCTGCCGCAGTGAAAGTGTTAAATGTGCTCCCCATTTACCTGTACATCCAGACCAAAAGCCTGTGCGACAAGTACATGATGGGAGCGATCGCATCTTGCGCATTCGGCATCCAGGAGACTTGCAGCGACGACGCCCTGCTCTTCCCTGAGATGGCAGCCGGTCTGCTCAGCCTCACGTGGCTCAGAGCCATCAAGGTGCGCTGAATGCAAAAAAAAACATTTTTTATTCCAATCACGCATGACACATAGGTATGAGGTCCCTAGAATTGTAAGGTACTAAGCGCTGCTTTTAAAAAACGTCACAAAACTTCTTTAAAAATCAATGTTGTAAACATTTCATGTTTAAACCTAATTGGAAAAAAACGTTTTTCAAATTTCAAAGCTTAGCGATTTTGATATCCGTGTATCCCAGCAAGCAATAGAGGCATTCGACCATTTTGTGATTATTTTTCTGTACGTACGACACACTAGGCTGACACTGGAAGGTTTGAGGAAGACAGTGGTCTAAATAAATTAATTTCTCTACGCATGTCGCTTGGTACCGTATGATTCTATGGGCTTCATATCATCTTGTACATTTGTTTTTCAAATGCCTTATTACTAACACTAGGATGAAATGACGGTTACCCCCGAGACTTCTTTTTTAGGGCTGGGGAAATTATTTCTAGCAATTATTAAGTTTGAGACTTGCAATTCTAGCGGTGTTTTTGTCATGACTCATAACGAAAGTACGGTTTTGATCATAACTCTTGAAAATAGTTTGAAATCTGAATTTACTTAGGTATGTTTTGAAATAGTTTCACTTCAGGTCCTGAACATGGAGGCATTGTATTGTTTCCTCTCAGCATGGCGTTTTAAATAACTTATTAACAATAATTTGCTAATCTAGTCTATTGTGACAATCAATAGTAATAATGTAGGTAGTTACAGCTAGCTATTAAATACATATACTTAGTTAGATACACATAGTAACAATAAGCGAGTCTCCTCTTGTTACATGAGATATCCCATTTTATCATGAACTTAGTCTTGGCTAGACAAATGAGGAGAATGGGAAACTGGAATAAAGAATAACACATCTTATATAGCACTGAATAAACAGACACAGACCAGTCGTGGAATAGGTTAGGGTAGTCTTAGCCTGGTTCTTGATAGTCGATGTACACACTGCTGAGCGTGAAACTTCATCATCCCTCAGGTTTGCAGATAAACTGAGGAGGCTTTCTGAAAATCGGATATGGATCTTCCACTCATAAATATCGTCAGCCGATGTTGCTCCAAGTCGAAAACTATATAGACTTAGAGTTCAAAATAAATAACGCTATTGTTCTGCGCTAACTTGCTTTTGTTCATAATTAGTAGCTAATAATTAACAATGAGTCTACTTCTGTGTTGAATGTTAAATTAAAAAACTCAAAAGTTACTCAAACTACTGATACTGCAATTTCAATTCCCACAGGACACATTTAAAAACACTCCTCATACTGATCCACTTCTAAGTAGGTATGCATATCGCAGTGAATTTCTTTTCCACGAATTTTTTTGTGAAGTAACCCTGAATTCTTCCTGACTTTTGTAAGGTGATGGTGCTGCTGGTGACGCCCCGCATAGCCGACCTCCTGGGCTGCTTTGGAATCGAGTTCACCAGCAAGGAGTTCGTGTTCTTCGAACGCGTCGTGCGCTACACCGTCGAGGTGCGGCGCAAAGCCGGCACCTGGCGAGGAGACTTTCTGGATCTTATGAGGGACACCAAAAGTGAGCAACGAGTCAATTTTTTGCGCTAGATTTGCGTTAAAACATAGCCCAATTACGGTATTTAAATCTTCCTCTGAAAGACGCAGGTCAAGAGTAGTTGACGAGGTCGCTCACTGGAACTTTTGAGGCCTCCCAGAAGTGACTCGTGAGCAAAATTTATAGTTTTGCAATAAAACACTACACACTAAAAAAAATGTCCTCATAAATTAGGCACAAAACGCACTGGTGTCATGTCTAGGCAGGTTTTTGAACTTCATGAGGGACTTCAAGGACCAGTTTTTAGTCATTTTTTTTTGTTATTTTGAGGACAGAACATTGAATTCGAAGGGAATTTCTCTCTCCTACATGGTCTTGAATCGAAAAAGTACTTGCTTGGGGGACTTATTATCGTGAAACACTGAAAGTGAGCTGAAGTAAATGTTGCGTCAGTTCCAGTGTCGAACATGCTCGTAACTCACGCAGAGATTTTTTTAAGATAAGTATTATTTCAAGAAGAACGCCCGGCTGGGCAATTTCCTTGACCTCATCACGGAATCCAGCACATTCGAATGTTTTTTGTTTTTTGGTCTTGGAGTTTTTGCGCGCGTGGTAGAATTTTTCATGCGGCATTATAAATGTGCAACTCACTTCTTGTAAACTTTTGACGAATTATTAGAATTAGCTGCTTCGTTTATTTAAAGATACTTCATGTAATAACGTTAGTGGCAAAAATCAAATGAAAACACTCTCTGATTTTGTTGTATATTTCCCAAATGTCTAAAAAAGCATAGGGAAATCTCACGATGTCGTAGCAATTCCTTATACGATTCATTCTAATTGCATAACTTTCGGAGGCTCAGAAAAAGCGTAGGAAAATTTCACTATGTAGTAGTAATTCCTTGTACTATTAACTCTAACTGCAAAACTTTCGGAGGCTCAGAAAAAGCATAGAAAAATCTCACTATGTCGTAGCAATTCCTTATACTATTGACTCTAACTGCAGAACTTTCGGAGGACTACATGACAGCGCAGTCGGTGCTGTTCCTTCTGGCTGGCTACGCCAACACCTCCGTCACCCTCGCGCTGGCACTCCACCACCTCGCCCAATACCCTCACCTCCAGGCCGCCCTCAGGAGGGAACTAGCGGTCGCCTTCCACAAGTGAGGGCTTCAGATTTACTGTAACGGCGTTTATAAAACAAAATTACAAGCAGATATTCACTTTGCTTAAATCGCAAATTCACTTACAATTTAAAAACGAAGAAAATGCTGATAAAGTAAGTCATTTTATTTAAAATAAAAAAACGAAAACGTTTCGAAAACCAGCTTTATCAACAGTTCTGTTGAATAAAGAGTTTGATCAATCCATCGTAAGCATAAAAACACGATCGATAATGAGTTCCAGAATATGCTAAAAAAATACTAAAAAAATTATTGAATTACTGAATTACTTCAAAATTACTGAAATTGTATTTATGATCGCAGAAGACGTCATTTTTTGGTGTGCAATTGATGCACAGTCGTTTACACACTCATGGAAAGCCTTTGATCTTTCATGTTTTAGGACTAGCCTGGCAAACTATGAGGTCGTCTAGCAAATGTACAAATATTGTGTTACTCAGTGAGAAAAAAATTGAGAATCACAATTTTGAGTAATTTTTCAAAAAGTATAAATGAGAAACATTGGGCATGCGCAAACTTAATTGGAGTTTTTGAGAGTGCAAATTGAAAATTTTAGTCCTACTTTCTCACTCACATAAGTTTGCAACATTGATTGGAGTATTACATTTGCACAAAATGAGACAACAATCTAAAAAATTCTTAACTCGAATATCCTTCAAATGGATTTTCAAAACAATAGCTTCCGATCAAACTAAGTTTAAGCAACTCTAACTCCCCGACACATATAATATGATCCTAAATCTACTCATGCATTCCCTCAGCCCAGAAACTATCTAGACTGATAAATTTGCAGGTCTCGCAGTCGCCAGCTGGATTACGACTCTCTTCAGTCGTTAACCTGGTTAGACGCGATCGTCAACGAAACCTTGCGTCTGTATCCTGGTGGGCCGGTGGTAGAGAGAGTCTGCACGAAGGACTACACGTGAGTTGTACAAAATTTACTGTTTTTGGTGAGAGTGTTGAATGTGATGCTTTGCGTTGGTCATTCATCGCCAGAGCAGTGGAGTTAACTTTTGATGGAACGTTGATTATGCTTGTGTCGTTAGCTCTCTCTTTCTCTGGCTCTCAATCAAAGAAAGATGGTAAACTTCACATTAACGCGCCTGAGTCGCGCCAAAATATTTTACGACTATATCATCAAATAAATTTTAAATTGCCTTTTTTGTGCGTACTACTTCTTTCCTCATAATTCATACATTCATACAAAAGTGTACACGTTTCATTGAATAAATTTATGAGAGAAAAGATTTACTGGACCAATTTTTCTCCAGCCTGGGCAGTACCAAAGTGTCAGTGAAGAAAGGACAGCCCGTCATTGTGCCTGTGTGGAGCATCCACCGAGACCCCGCCAACTGGCCGGACCCCCTCACTTTCAACCCAGAGCGCTTCTTGCCCCACAACAAGAAAGATGTGAAACCTTTCACCTTCATTCCCTTTGGAGTGGGACCACGCAGCTGTGTCGGTGAGCTTTGTGTAGAGTTTGTCGGTTGCTTCGGAGAAACTTGCAAATTTGAGAATGCAGTATACTTTTTGGGTGCGGTCAATCGTATCAGAAACTTATAAATTTGAAAATACAGTGTACTCTTCGGGTGCGGTCAATTGCGTCAGAGAAACTTACAAATATGAGAATGCATTATACTTTCCGGGTGCGAGAAACAGTGTTCTCTCAGCACCCATTTTATATTTCACGATGATGCCAAATTTCGCATCGTGTGTGATTTCGTTCTCGGGACTGCGGTTTCACTCTTGGTTCAATGAATAATTTAGGAATTCCAAAGAATTCTTTAATAGTATTTAAATTATTTATAAGCTATCGGCCATCTCACGGGGTATAAAATATCCAAGAAATGATATTTTTAATTTAACTAGCCCTTGACAGGGTTAAACTATTTGCACGCCACGCATGGTTGGTCTATTAGTACGCCTCGTTTAGTTTTTCTATTTGTACACCTCGGATAGTTTGTATATTAGTACTCCTCGTATAGTTTTTCTATTTGTACACCTTGGATAGTTTGTCTATTAGTACTCCTCGTATGGTTTGTCTATTAGTACACCTCGTATAATTTGTCTATTAGTACACCTTGTATGATTTGTCTATTATGTAGACCTCGTATAGTTTGTCTACTAGTACTCCTCGTATGGTACGTTTGTCTAAAGACGTCTTATACTAATAAATTTTTAAAAGCCAATATGTTGTCATGTATCTCATGAGTCAACTTTTTCGGAAATGAACGGTTTTTCTTTCTTTTTCTTTCGAGTGATTTCGATTCGGAACAGCTAGCCTCACGAATTTCATTTTTATCATTTTCATTTTCATTTTCATTTGTGTCGATGACGATGAACATTTAGAAACATTTAAGTATTTACTAGGTCCGATGATCTGGATCCGTAAACTTGTTCTGACAGTCAAACCACTCGTTTCAGAAGACGCTGAATATGTTGATTGAAGTTTCTTAAATAAATGGGTAGTCACCGTGGCCGAATGGTTAAGAACGCGCCCATCCGAGAAGGTGTCGGCAGTTCGAATCCCGGCGCCGCACGGTGATTTCTCCCCGTTGGGAAAAGAGCGAACTCAGGCACAATTCCCTACTCTACCCAGGTGTCGGATATGGGTACCGCCTTGACCGGGGTAACCGTTATTGCGTCCTCATGTTAGTTATATGAGGGATTTGAAAAACTAATGTACAAGATGATATGTATCAGGCTTGATTGATTGGAATAAAGCTTCCTTTTAAAATATTATTAATTCTGGTGTGCGATGTGACCAGGACTGCGTTTTGCGGACATGGCGGTGAAAGAAGGGCTGGTGGCCCTGGTATCGCAGTTCCAGGTTCAGCCCTGCAGCAGCCATAGCGTACATCCTCCACCTGTCCACGCCAAGATTTTCACTCTCAAGACGGACAATCTTTTGCCTCTTCACTTCACCCCTATTGATGACATCAACGGCAATACTTTCGAGGAAAGCATCAAGTACCCTCTCTTTTCTTGGGAAAGCGATATGTACGGAGACGTCTTCTCGGAGGTCTTGAATAACAATGCTGCTGCCTAAGAAATCTATAAGATATTGTTCTGGATTAGGATTAATTTTGATGTTATTTGTGTGACTATTTTTAAAAAATTCTAATTCTTCTTCGGAGGGGTATGAGAGAACCAAATTGTTTTCAAAATAAAATTTCTAACAGTTTTGTTTTTCTAGGAAATAGAAAAGACTTTGAACTCATTTCCAGTGTAAGTTGGTCCGTTTCAACGCTGGAAAAGGAAAACTCTAGGAGTAAAAGCACATAGTATTAGTTATATTTTGAGCCTTCTGGCATGAATAATTTTGTACGTATTAGAAATTTTTCACATAATCAAGAATCAGAACATCAATTAGAATCAGTTTTTCCAGCACTTCATTTGGATTGATTCGCTCTGTTGAGTGATAACAGTGCTAAATTCAGTCCAACAGTTACGAGAACTTAACGTTTCACACTTAAGTCTTGGTAAAATAAATCTCCTATTGAGACGCTAAAGTTAATACACATATATTTGTTTGCCGTAATTTCTAAAGCTAAATAGATTTTACTTTGCTTATGTCACAGGTTTACTAAAAATTTAAAAAGCGAAGAAAATGCTAATAAGAAAGTTATTTTATTCATTTTATTCAAAGGAAGAAAAAATCGAAAACGTTTCGGAAGTAATAGGCTTGAATTAATTTGCAAATGAATAAATTCTTACAGGAAAATAGGACTTCAGGGTTTTTTTCTTCGGAACTAGATTTTGTTAGAACGACTTCAAACATGTAATTTCACGATGAAAACTATTTCCTCACAGAACAATTTTTCATTTCACGTGAGCGAAAAATACAAATTTAAAAATGCATTATTTGTATCCTAGAAACAATACAGCGTTTTAGAAAATGATGGTTACGTTGTTTAATTGTATCATACGTAGAAAGCAATTATGAATGGACTCCATGGCTTCTGGTAAAAAAGTGACAAAATTTTCATAATTACGAAGTCATTCCGTATAAGATGGCTTGTATATGTGAAAATAATAAAGAGAAGTTTGTACGAGTGACGTAACATTCCTTTGAGCTACGTACTGTAAGTTGCTTGTGTGCGACGTAACTTGCATGCGTGTTGTGTATATAACTTGCGTTTGAGCTGTAATCTGTATGTATGCTACGTACCTTGCATTTCGCTATGTAACTTGTATGTATGCTACGTAACTTGCGTTTGAGCTACGTAACTTGTATGTATGCTACGTAACTTGCGTTTGAGCTACGTAACTTGTATGTATGCTACGTAACTTGCGTTGGAGCTGCGTAACTTGTATGTATGCTACGTAACTTACATTTCGCTATGTAACTTGTATGTATGCTACGTACCTTGCATTTCGCTATGTAACTTGTATGTATGCTACGTAACTTGCGTTTGAGCTACGTAACTTGTATGTATGCTACGTAACTTGCGTTGGAGCTGCGTAACTTGTATGTATGCTACGTAACTTACATTTTGCTATGTAACTTGCATTTCGCTACGTAAGCGCAGGCGCAATTCATCTTTATTAGAAGATTCTCTTTATATATAACAACACACTTAAGAACTTTATGCTATATGACACTTGTAAACACACTCATGACTTTGTGAACTTAAATTTCATGTCATGTTTCTGAGACATAAAAACTTCTCTGACGTAGAATAATTTTTTGGGATTCTTGCACGTGTAAAAAATACTAAATTTTCTACCTTCGATGCGTCTACAAAGAATATATAAGCTGCAGAACAGTATAAGTTTAAGCGTGCAAACCTATTCGCTCGCAAAGTAAATGATAACTAAGTAGTTACCTGTAAATAAGAATTGATGCTTTCGAGTTGATGTTGTTTTCCACTCCCCGTCGCTGAACTTGAGTGCTCCCATATACAGTATAGCCTAGTAGCCCTTTTTCGGGACTATTTAGGGTGCTCAATCTGTTGAAACCTTTCATGTAGCACCTTGAATGTATATGTGTATAATACTGATAATGTTACAGTGCTCTTGCGTAAGAATGTATTTAGACAGCACTATGCGTTGAGAACTGAGCTCATGGTTCTTGTGGATCTCTGCTCGTAGTTCTCGGGCTTGGCTGGAGTCCACTCCACCGCTACCCTTCGTAATGTAAACGTGTGTCCTGCTGTGTGTACTGATTATACAAACTCCAAGAGTCTCGTCTTCTTAACCTACGTCCATTAGGTTATGGGCCCAGTAAACCTTCCGATGAAGCAATATCAAGTGAGGTTATCTTAAGTCCCGAAGCGAAAAACAGCCCGGGACAGCGAGAACAGAAGTTGGTGATTTGTTAGTGCTGTGTGAGACAGAAACGGTGAAAGAGAAAGAAACATGGCAGGCTCCGTAAGTGAAAGTGCAAAGAACTGCCTCACGGCTCTTAATGATAAAAACTATCCTACGTGGAAGCTGCAAATGAAGATGATTCTGATGAAGGAAAAACTGTGGAACTTGGTTCGAGGAACGGAAACCATGCCACAGACTACGGACGAGACTGCTCGAAGAAAATTTGAAGAAAGACGTGACAGTGCACTTGCAACAATTGTGCTTGGTGTCGAAACAAGTCAACTTTATTTGTTGGGTGATCCTACTGACCCTGTGCAACTATGGCATAAGATTGAAGATACATTCCAGAAGAAAACTTGGTCTAACAAGTTCAGACTACGCAAAAGACTCTACAACATGAAACTAAAAGAAGACCAAGACTTACAAACTCATCTCAAAGCATTTGTCGAAATATTTGAGTCCTTGAGTGTGATTGATGACGCAGTTGATGAAGAAAGTCGTGTAATAATCTTGCTGTCGTCACTTCCCGACCATTTCTCCACACTGGTGACTGCACTGGAAGCTCATGAAAAACTACCGTCATGGGATATTGTGACAGAGCGTCTTCTGAATGAAGAAGCAAAACTGAAAAACCAAAGTGCTTCAGACTTCAGTGAAAAATCCCTTGTGACCTCCAAATTGAAAAACTCACGATGCTTCGAATGCGGAAAATTGGGACACCTACGTACCAAGTGCTGGATCTATCAAGAAAAATTGAAGAAAGAAGATGGGAACCACACAGAAAACCAAAACAATTTTGTAGCAGGTAAAACAAATTATATCGGTGCATTGTCTGTGATAAATATCAATAATTGTTGGGTAATTGATTCCGGTGCAACAGCACACATGTGTAATAATAGGAATGATTTTTCTTGTATGAATGAGCTATCTAGCCCAATTAACATTGAAGTTGGTGATGGTAGAAACTTGCAAGGTGTTGGTGTAGGTGATGTTGAAGTTATGGTGTTGTTGCCTAAAGGTCGAGTAGATACCTGTGTTGTTAAGAATGTCTTGTATGTACCTGGTTTAGCTTACAATTTACTTTCCGTGCCTCAGATTACAGAAAGTGGAAACTCAGTTTACTTTGACGAAAGCTCATGTAAGATTGTAAATAAAGACGATGAATTAATTGCCTTAGGCAGTAAAGTAGGAAAATTGTATAAACTTAATTGCACCCTTAATTCAGCCGCTAAATGCATGAACGTTTCCTCTGATGAAATTCTGTGGCATAAACGATTTTGTCATCTAGGATTCAATAATCTTAAGAAATTAGGCACTAAGAATCTTGTTAGAGGTTTTGATTGTTCTGTGAGTGGAGATAACATTTTTTGTGAAAACTGTTGTGATGGTAAAAATCATAGGCTTCCGTTCCCCAAAACAAATCACAAAAGGAAACGCCAACCCTTAGAACTTATCCACAGTGATGTGTGTGGCCAGCTTAATCCCATATCACTTGGGAGTGGAAGGTATTTTGTAACCTTCATAGATGACCACTCCAGATATACTTGGGTGTACATTATCAAACATAAGAGTGATGTTTTCAAAGTGTTTCAGGAGTTCAAATCCTTGGTAGAAAATCACTATGATCACAAAATTAAAATTCTGCGCTCCGATAACGGTGGGGAATACATCTCTAATGACTTTGAACAATTCCTAAAAGGGGAAGGAATTATCCATGAAAAAACTGTGCCTAAGACACCTGAACAAAATGGAGTTGCAGAAAGAATGAATAGAACTCTTCTTGACTCTGTCAGAGCTATGCTGTCTGGTTCCAAGTTACCAAAATCATTCTGGGGTGAAGCTATATCAACTGCCGTGTATGTCAAAAATAGGAGCCCTGCTAGTGCATTGAATGATATGACCCCTTATCAGGCCCTTAATGGACACAAGCCCAACGTACAGCACCTCAAAACCTTTGGCTGCAGTGCGTACGCTCATGTCCCCAAAGATGAGAGGGAAAAACTTGATCCAAAATCTAAACCGTGTGTTCTTGTAGGATATGGAAGTGGATCCAAGGGATATCGTCTGTATGACATAAACAGTAGAAGGATATTTTTGAGTAGAGACGTTATGTTCAATGAATCTCAGCAGATGCCAATTGAGAAGGAGCCTTCAGAAGTAAATGATGGTAATTTTTCTCTTCTTCCTCAGGATCCAGAACCAGAAGACTCTGAGGGAGGGGTGGAGCATAGACAGTCAGATGCTGGGATGGAGGGAGTGCAGCCTAGACAATCAGCCAGATATCGACGGGCTCCTGATAGGTTTGGTGAATGGGTGTATTTAATGAAAAATGAGCTTGATATACCATCTTGTGTTCAAGAAGCACTCAGTGGACCAGAAGCAAAACTATGGGAAACAGCTATGGAGAATGAGATGGAGTCTATAAATCAAAACAGAGTATGGTCCCTTGTAGAGTGTCCTAATGACAAAAAACCTATCAAATCAAAGTGGATCTTTAAAAGAAAAACCGGACCCGACGGAAGCATTTGCTCGTACAAAGCTCGCCTTGTGGCTCAGGGCTACTCACAAAAATATGGCATCGACTACGACGAGACCTTCAGTCCCGTGGTTCGATTTGAGTCTGTCAGGACAGTACTAGCTTTGGCTGCCAAATGCAACATGCAAGTCCATCACATGGACGTTGCAACAGCCTTCCTTAATGGAGAACTGATTGAAGAACTATATCTGGTTCAACCTGACGGTTTTATTGTCAAAGGCAAAGAAAATCTGGTGTGTAAACTACAAAAATCGCTCTACGGACTAAAACAAGCTCCTAAGTGTTGGAATACTACACTAGATAGCTATTTGAAGAAATTGGGTTTTGTACAATCTAAGAGTGATGCTTGTATATACACTCGTGTTCAAGATAAGAAACTGTGTATTGTGGCGGTGTATGTAGACGATCTAATAATTGCTTCTGAGTCTGGTGATGAAATAAATCAAATAAAGTTGAGCCTTTCTACCCAATACAAAATGAAGGACCTTGGTGTGCTGAGTTACTTCCTAGGTGTAAGTGTTGTACAATTTAAAAACAATGTCTTCTTGAATCAAACTGCCTACACTGAGGCTCTGTTGTCAAAATTTGGCTTTGATAATTGTAAACCTGTTGCAACTCCCGCCGATGTAAACGTAAATCCGATATGCTCCCCAAATGATGTCGAATTTGACCCTGCCACTTATCAAAGTGCTGTAGGTAGCCTTTTGTATTTGTCAACCAGAACTCGACCTGACATTGCATTCGCAGTGAATAATGTTGCTAAATACAGCTCCAAGCCTCTTGAACAGCATTGGATGTGTGTTAAGAGAATATTCAGGTACCTGAGAGGCACCTCTAAACTAGGTCTCTTGTATAGCAAATGTTCTGATACTTGCATTGGTTATTCAGATGCTGACTGGGCTGGTGATAAAAATGACCGAAAGTCTACCTCTGGTTACTGTTTCACCCTCAGTAATTCGGTAATTACGTGGAGATCTAACAAACAAACTTGTGTAGCCCTCTCAACTGCAGAAGCCGAATACGTTGCTCTTGCCGGTGCGGCTCAAGAGGCTGTCTGGTTAAAGCACTTACTCAGTGATCTAAATTTTGGGACTATGGAACCAATGGTTATAAACGAAGACAACCAGTCAGCCATCTGTCTTGCCAACAATCCCAAATATCATGGGAGGAGCAAGCACATCGATATTAAGTTTCACTATGTACGGGATCTTGTAAGTAACAAAGATATAGACGTAGTGTATTGCCCTACCGACGAAATGCTCGCCGACATATTCACCAAGAACCTGCCGATAGAAAAGTTCTCTAGACTAAGAACGAAGTTAGGAATGGTCTCATCTGACACACATTCAATGTGAGAAGGAGTGTTGAAACCTTTCATGTAGCACCTTGAATGTATATGTGTATAATACTGATAATGTTACAGTGCTCTTGCGTAAGAATGTATTTAGACAGCACTATGCGTTGAGAACTGAGCTCATGGTTCTTGTGGATCTCTGCTCGTAGTTCTCGGGCTTGGCTGGAGTCCACTCCACCGCTACCCTTCGTAATGTAAACGTGTGTCCTGCTGTGTGTACTGATTATACAAACTCCAAGAGTCTCGTCTTCTTAACCTACGTCCATTACAATCAACTTTCGGAATGAATGCGACTTACCAAAAGCCATGCTCAAAAATAATGCAAGCTGAACTGAATATTGGTTATATTCAACGTTACTCCCAACGTGATTTTGACTTTGTGGTTTTGGTGCGTTTCATATTCGTTGACGCATCGTAAATGCCTGTCCAAAAAGCATTCACTTGGTGAATATGAATGCAATGATTTCTATGTGGGGAAAATGAGTTCCACATTTATGTAACGGGTGATATGGACGCTAAAATATTAAAATTGAACTCTTTATAATGCTCTCCAGTTATAACAGCCCCTCCTACATCCTGAGATATAGGCAGCATCGATATTAAGTATCTAACGCGGACCAAAAAGCACGGAGCTCAAATTTTTGCTTCATTTTGCATTTATGTTGCTTCACTATGCAAATTTAAACTTAAGATGGTATCATGATTGAAAGACTGAATGCAAGTGTCTTGTAAGAATTGTGTTGAAGTAAACAATTCATCATTCTTTCGTGCTTAATTTCACCATTTTAAAAGTGTGTAGAGAGCGACTCTGCGATGACTCTCGTACAACGATGAAACTTGGTGTAGAACGTCAATGGCTGCATTGCTTCCTCACATGAAAAAAAATGTTTTCAAAGTTGACAAATGAAAGGCATAATATTGGGTTTTGAATATTTTTCAATGCAGTGGCCCTTTAGAGGTGGGTATACCATTTTACGTATCACAAAAATAAATATTTCTTTCAACCAAGCCTAGTGTATATATTCTTATTAATTTGTTTTTCAGAAGCCTCATTACAAATATCAGGACTGAATGACGGTTACCCCCGATCAATCCGGTACCCATTTCTAACACTTGGGTAGAATGCGGAATTAATTATGTCTGAGTTCTCCCTTTTCCCAACGGGAAAAATCACTGGGCGGCACTGCCGGGATTCGAACTGCCGACCTTTCTCGTAAAGGGTGCTCGCTCTAAACCACTCGACCACGGTGATCATACTGTGATTAGCCATAACAATGATGTTAGAGAATTTTGAGATTAAGCATAAATGATGCTCCCAATTGGTTAGCTTATTTTCGATTTGTAAAAACTTATGTTAAACTCACAAATAATTTTTATCTCACAATTTTTTATTTTATAATTTCGGTAGACTCAAATATTTCGTTGCCATTTTTATGACCACTTTTGAACTCTGAATATATCTTTACACTTACATTTAAAAAAAATGTTGGCCAGTAATTTTTATTTATTTATGTTCGTTAATGACGAACTTATGAAAAAGTTGTGTTTTTCGAGCAAAACAACAGAAATAAGAAACTAAGTGGAAATGTTTTTCATTCGTTTTTAATTTTAGCAAAAAGTTATTTTGCCGTGTTAGATACTAAATGCATCTCTCGGGTCTTATTTTCACATATTACCTATGTTTCGGCCCAAGCCCCCAGAAAAATGAGGCAGTTGACACACTAGCAGATAGAAAGAAAAGAAAGAAAAACCGTTCATTTCCAAAAACATTGCCACATTAGACACATGCCAACATGTTGGCTTTTAAACATTTCTTAATATTGGACGTCCTAAGACAAACGTTTCATATGAGGAGTACTAATAGACAAACTATCCGAGGTGTACAAATAGGTAGAACATACGAGGCGTATGGTTTACCATCTGAAGAGCTAGCAAGCTCCCTACTACTACTACTACTACTACTACTACGAGGCGTACTAATAGACAAAATATACGAGGTATACTACTAGACAAACCAGCAGTATCACTAGTGCACATAATTACTGATACATTAGCTATCACACTAAGACAGAGTCACTGACATATTGAATAGTTGAAAATTGGTTTATCTACTCTCTCTGTTTTTTCAAGGAAATTGTTAAAGGTTTTAAAAAAAAGATATTCTTATCCGTGGCATCAACGATTGAAAAATAGCTATAAATGAATATTAAAAATATCATTTGTTGTTGAAATCAAGATAAAAATGTCACCAAAACTTTCAACACACAATTCATGATATATTTCCAATTGAACAAATCTACTATCGCCTTTGCTCTTCACGTATTTGTTGGTCTTACAGGGTTTCTTTACAATGTACATAGAGTTTTGGTGTCTAAGAACGTTCAGGTAGTTCCGTTGACAGCCTTGATGATAAGTATAGCAGTCTCTATCTGTTCACGCAAGACGTAATAACTAATGGTGACTCATTTCATTCCTCATTTTTTTTTGTAATTCATAATGCATCGTACGCACGAAGTATACTTTTTCAAAATGAGTATTTTTTTGTGCATTTTTACCAACATCAATTGTTTTGTTTTTTATTGAGAGTTGAAAATGATCAATTCAAAGTTTAGTTTCATTTTGGGTGTTTCTAACACTAATAAACTGTTCGAATAATTGAGAAATTTTATAATTTTTATAAGTCCAAGTATAAAAAGGATATAGAGCATTGTTTAAGAAGCAAAATCTACAAATTTAGTGGTAGAAAAGACATTGTGAATTGGGGAAGTCAAATTTTATAAATGTCCTAGCAGTAAATTGGTCAAGTTCTAGCACTTAGCCCAAAAATTTTAATCTTATGATATATTATTATTATTATTATTATTATTATTATTTGTGTATAAAATTGCCAGAGTTTGATCTTGTGCAAATTTCGGTCAATGTGAAGTTTCATGCAATCACGGAAAATAATAATGCCGATCCCAGGAATCACTAAAGGAACACATTTCAGAACGTTTTACACGAATGACATTCTGCTTGCTGATGCGTTATTTTCGAATAATTGAACTTTGAAGTTGGCCTTGGCGCCAAAGGAAGCGAGCGCGTGAAACGGAATTTAATTAATAACGGAAGCTATTACAAACGTAAAGAGGTTGGGTCGTGAGGGGGAGGCACAGTTCTTCTAAAGAAAATTATAAATGAGGCTTCTAACCCACCCATTAGGGTGACGACCGCAATCTTGTTGACATCGGGTCCAAAATGGCGGCGCCCATGGTGGTCGCCATGTTAAACCCGATGTAAACAAGATTGCGGTCGTCACCCTAATGGGTGGTTTAGAAGCTTTATTTATACTTTTCACTAAAAGAACTGTGGCTACCCCTCACGACCCAACCTCTTTACGTTTGTAATAGGGGGTTAGCTTCCGTTTTTAATTAAATTACGCTCGCTTCCTTGGGCGCGCGACGGCCAACTTCAAAGTTCAATAATTCGAAAATAACGCATCAGCGAGCAGAATGTCGTTCATGAAAAACATTCTTAAATGGGTTCCTTTAGTGATTGCTTGGAATATAATTATCAATTTCCGTGATTGCATGAAACTTCACATTGACCCAAATTTCTTTTACTCGACTTCAGAACTATTTTCTAAACTTGTTAGGTATAATATTTTGTTTTGATGGCGCATGCTCATACATGTGAGTAAGCAGACAGACTTAAATTACATGCAAATATAAGCTGCGTTAGGAGTCATGGGTTTAATATAGAATGAATTGCCAAGTAATACATTGAATACCAACATACTGGTTCTTAGAGAAACTTTTTTGTCTTTAGTTGTAAATTTTAGTTCTAGTTGCAACTTCTACTAGGGTTTTGAAAGCATTTTTGATATTGTTTAAGGACTTCACACTAATGGTAATGGATGTTTGAATTTTAGATGCTTGTGTAATGACGGTGGAAAATTAGAATAATCAGAGGTCAATGTTGAGTGTAATGCAATCATGGAAAATGACAATTTTATTCTAAAGAATCACTAAAGGAACCCATTTAAGAACGTTTGGTCAATATGTATTTTAGGTGCTGCACGGAAATTCAAAAATTTGTTAGGGTAAAGTCCGAATGTTTGTCCGATTTAAACGGTTCAAACTTCAAACCCTCTCAAACGGTTCTCAAGATCGCTATTGCTGCAGCAAATACCGTCAAAAAAGCGCAAATGCATTGGGTTCATCGTGCTTTGCTCTAAAAAGGATCTTTCAAATCTTGGCTTTGCAAACACTTTGTCCAACTGAAATTTTCGAAAGTTCGTACCAAATTCAAAATTAATTTAAAATTTCGACCGCGTTTTGAATCTCATCACAAAAGTTCGTACACCCTCTAAATTGAAATTTATATTTTTGTTTAGCGCTAAAGTTACCTGTGAGCGTTCAAATTTTTTGTAATATAATAGCGTGTTCATTTTTAATGGATTTGATACGTACGTTTTGATACCGGCAGGCCGCAGCCGAGACGGTTCAAGAAACGGTTTGTGAAAAGTACAGAAATTTTTCGAGAATTTCTTGAGTCCTACTTCAAACTTTAGTCCACCACTCGTAACTTTTGAAAGAATGCACCTATCAACTTCAAATTACTTTCAAACAAAAGAACAAAACATTTTCTACAAAGGTATTATAAACACATCCAAAAAATTTTCCTGAGAAGTACAGAAATTCTTCGATAAAAATGTTTGATTCGCGTGCCATCGCGAGCGCGAATGGGTCAACTAAAGTCTTTCGACGGCGCATGAGTCGTACAGGTTCATTTTGAGGAATTTCTGTACTTTTCAGAAAACTTTTTTGGATGTGTTTATAACACCTTTGTAGAAAAGGTTTTGTTCTTTTGCTTGAGAGTAATTTCAAGTCGATAGGTGCATTCTTTCAAAAGTTACAACTGGTGGACTGAAGTTTAAAGTAGGACTCAAGAAATTTCTGTACTTTTCAGAAACCGTTTCTTGAACCGTCTCGGCTGCGGCCTGCCGGTATGAATTGGGACGAATGTTGACCTTAAATTATGGCTCCTCATAAAACACACCACTACTGCAATGATGATCTCGTTCACGCATTAGCAGAGATAAAAAATGGAAGTTTGAGTATACGCAACGCAAGTGATAAATATGGTGTTTCAAAAACAACGCTTCAAGAGCGTGTGCAAAGCACCGGCAGGCCGCAACCGAGACGGTTCAAGAAACGGTTTGTGAAAAGTACAGAAATTTCTTGAGTCCTACTTTAAACTTCAGTCCACCAATCGTAACTTTTGAAAGAATGCACCTATCGGCTTTAAATTACTCTCAAACAAAAGAACAAAACATTGTTTACAAAGGTGTTATAAATACATTCAAAATTGTTCCTGAAAAGTACATAAATTCTGCGATGAACCTGTACGACTCACGCGCCAACGAAAGACTTTAGTTGACCCTTTCGCGCTCGCGATGGCACGCGAATCAAACATTTTTATCGAAGAATTTCTGTACTTCTCAGGAAAATTTTTTGAATGTGATTATAACACCTTTGTAGAAAATGTTTTGTTCTTTCGTTTTGGAGTAATTTGAAGTCGATAGGTGCATTCTTTCAAAAGTTACAAGTGGTGGACTAAAGTTTGAAGTAGGACTCAAAAAATTCTCAAGAAATTTCTGTACTTTTCAAAAACCGTTTCTTGAACCGTCTCGGCTGCGGCCTGCCAGTCCAATTCATAAACTATAAAATCTATACCTGAAAAGATATTAAGGATCATAAACAATGAGGAGAAACTTAAAGAAAAAATGTTGTACGAACAAACAAATTCATATAAATGATTTCTTCAAAACTCCGTACATGTGGACGAAGTAATAACACAAGCCGTTAAAAGATTCAAAATTTAGTACACCTCAGAAACAAACAAAGGGAGAAATAAAACTCTGTAAAATGGCAGCACTACAGCTGTCAACACTCATACCGATACGACATCGCCTAACACAACAACTTCGTTAACGGAAAAATTTTTTGTCGGCGATGCAAAATGGTAGTCAATTAAGGTGTGACGACTTCATAAGCAACTGAAACGCAGGTCATTCACTTGGGCTGCCATTTTTGTTCCAACAGTGATATTTATTTGCGGTGTGTGGCAATTATACAATATTATAAACCAACAGTTACCACGTGAACCACGTTTCGATGAACTTCAACTCCATACTAGCTTGTTATAGTAAAATATACCTGGTGTGTACGGAATTTCAAATGGACGAATTTTCGGAACTTACCCTACAAGTAATCACCAAAGGAACACATTTAAAAATGTTTTACAAGAATATTATGCTCACTGATGCATTATTTTCAAATTCTTCAACTTTGAAATTGGCTTTCGCGCGCTAAAGGAAGCGCGCGTGTCAAGCAGAATTTAATTAATAACGGAAGCTAACCCCCTATTACAAACGTAAAGAGGTTGGATTGTGAGGGATAGCCACAGTTCTTCTAGTGAAAATTATCGATTAAGGTCCTAACCCACCCATTAGGGTGACGTCCGCAACATCAGCTTTATGATGGTGGCGGCCGTACCGGATGGCTGCCGCCATTTTGGAGCTGATGTTGCGGAATGTCATTGAATGTCAGAATGTCATTGTTGTAAAATATTTTTAATTGTGTTCCTCTAGTTAGTGATTCTTTGGAACAGAATTGTTAATTTCTGTGAAAAGCCTGAACTCAATATTGAATGATTATTGTAGTTAAGTATTGAGGAGGGAATTTTAAGCCGTTAAAATTTTACAAAGGCACCGACACTGTCGGCTCTCAAATTTAAGTTGAAATTTAAAGGTAATGACATCAAAATAAACAACTTTTCTTTTATATACTCTCTGTCACAAATGAGTATATAACGAGTTACAGCGGTAGGTTAATTATCCTCTTTCATATAGCAGTTCCGTTGTTTGTAATGTCAAAAATTATTTTTTTTTGTTAGACGGCTCAGATGGACGTTATGTCAAGTTTTGGTTGGGTTAGGTTAGTTTAATCTGGGTTAGGTTAGTTACATTAGGACAAGTTAGTTGAAGTTGGGTCAGGTTCTATTAGACATGACCGAAGCTATGACATAACTGGCTTATGCTTGTGCCATTTCAGTTAGTAGTCTTTCCAACTGTTTTCAATACAGACGACAAACGTTATAACTTGTTAAAAACTCATTTGAGCCGAAAAGTGCATAAAAGGAAAGTTGGTTATTTTGATGTCATTACTGCTGTTTAAGCAACAAAAATTTTAAAATGAATTAGTGTGAAGTCCTCAACATTTACTGCATTTTTGGGATTAAAAATCAATATAATGTAAAAAGCAAAAGCTGAGCCATTCTATTGATGGTCACATCTGATTACATTGTATGTAAAGACTTTTATCCTATGTACTTATGAATCTACGTAAGGAGCAAAAGCCGAGCCATTTTATTCATTGTCACATCTGACTATATTGTATGTATAGGCTTGTATCCTGTTTTTGAATCTACAATTTTAACCTAAAGCTATTGACATGGTGCTGAAAAAAAATTTGGAACCTTTATATTCAAAAAATTTCTAGCTGCTGTCTGTTGGGAATATGATTCAGTTTTATTTTAAGCTGTTTCTTTTTGTAATTAATATATTTGTGATGTAAACTTGCTAATTTAGTTGCAATTTTATCATGGTGTTATGTTGTGCTTTGCTGACATTGTAGCTAATGTACCACATAGGTCTCATGAAATCTAAATAGTGGTACAGGACAAATTTCAGTGTCGATAATGAGATAACCTTGATATCTTCCTCTAAGAGGACGGTCCGAGTGGGAAAAAAAGTGTGTAATTTACGGATGGATTTCTCTGAAATTTTCACTGAATGTGTGAAATGCTCTAAAGATCATTTTATTTTAGATATGTTTTTCTTGTAATTGCATTATTTGTCTTCATTTTTTTTCAAAATACGAAAAATAGGGTTGTTTTAAAATTCTATCTTCTTCTACAATTTTGAAGTTACAGAAGCAGGAATTCGTTTTTATATGGCTTACATACCTGTATAACCGTAAGGAATGGGAAATTTTGATAACTTTATTTTTGGAATTTTGGGAATTTTTTTAAAAATAAATGCCTTTCTTTCATTTTTTGTTTTTCATGTCGTGTAATTTTCAAAGTAATAGATTCATCAAACATTTGTATTTCTTATGGATACACCATGCTAAGCCCTATCAAATGGTTTATAAACCATTCTTGTACCCCTAAAATTGTGGAAGATACATTTGAAAACCAATTGTCAAGTTTCCCCAAAAAACATGTTTTTCACAAAAAAAATTGTTTTTCTTCTTATTTTTTGAACAAAGGATTTTCTACAATGAACTCTTGAAATTTTGTAGCTCTTTTTAAGCCCTTTTGATTGATATAATTTACATTGCGGTAGCTCTAGAACTCAATGAAAAAATCTACATCAAAAGAAAATATGTAATTCTACAAAACACCCACTTTTTTGAACATTTTTTCTTTTTTCAAACAAAATACGTTTTTTTTCAAATCAACTTCTCTGCTTTGTAGCTCTTTTTAAGTCCTTTGGATTGGTGTGCTCACCATAGCCGTAGCTATGATACCGCGGCTGTCATCGAACTATGAATGAAAGCGTGAGTGCACAGAACAGCTAAATTCTTAAATTGTCAAAAGTTATCAAAAATTTTTATTCAGCTTTAGAATGTTTTGTTTGAATATGAAAGCACTTTGAGTAGCCCATGAACAAACTCTATTGCCATTGCCGCAAAGAAACACGCTCAATTGACCCCCAATAATGAGGGGTGGGAGGGGTCAAGGTCACGCCACCCCCATTGCTTTCCCCCCTCTGGGGGGCGTACCATTAGGAGTAGATGCAAGCGAAAAGTACCAATGGAAGCGCAAGAAAATCCTCTATAAGATGCATATAAAAACAGAAAATAGACACTTCGCCCAATTTCCACCCAGACTGTCCCTTAATTATTAGCTTAATTAAAAGAAATTAATTCCAAGCCTAATTTGATTTGAGAAACCACTCTAACACAAGCAGCTACTGATATTTTAAGTGTAACCTCAAGAACATGTTAAACGGTATTAATTTCTTGAGGCATAAATAATTAGAGGCAAAAAGTATTGCTAAGCCTCAAGTGTGCCAAGGCTGTGGACAAAGGAGGAAGAAGTTTTAAGATTGGTGAACAAAAATAAGGAAAGTATGTTATCTAATTTAGTAATTGGTCATTCAAAATATCTTATTTCAAAAACAAGACATGAGTAGCAATCCTATTTGTGAATTTACCGGCCCCTCAGGGGGATATAACTATTGTATCTATGGGAATTAGCGCTCCCAGGGGAAAAATGTGAGGGCCCGAGCTGAGAGTTAGGTAGGCCTTCTTTTTGTTGAAATAAAAGTTTTTTTTTTGTTCTTTTAAGGACCACCTTTTTTCGGTTCACTACTGTCCTGCTTTTCATCACCTCTCACTTTCTTCTTCAACTTTTATCTTATTTCATGAACTTATTTCTCATCTTGCTGTTTCTATGCCCCTTCAGCATAGATTCCTCATTTTCTTATCTCCATACTAAATGGTGCCTTCCTCCTTCCTCTCTTCGATACGCTCTATTTTTGAAGCGGTTAGGGAGGCTTAAACTAACTTATAATCTAATCTAATCTAATCTGTGAATTTACCGGATGACAAATACCGTACAAGGAGGACTTGTACTGTTCACCTATTAGAAATTTTTTAATGACCCTAATCAGCATTGAAGGGCAATATTTTGTGCATTTTCTCATGTTTTATTATGTTAATTTCTTTATTTAGATTGTACATTTTCAAAAGTTTTGAGGGTTTCCATTTGTTCTGTGCTTAGATACTAAATTTTTTTTTTCAGGAGATCCTCATCCCAGATGCTACTGCATAGCTATTTCTTCAAGTAATTTTATCTGTAAATTCATAAGTTATCATGCATGATTTTTGCAAGTGAAATGCAACATGATTGCCTCTGCCAATGAGGAGTATGTTAAAGTAATAAAAGATTATTCATACTCGCATCAGGGACAGCAACACAGGATATACCGCAATGATACCTACCTGGTGCTAGAAAAGCGCCCAGATTGGTGGAGGGTGAGTTTTGAATAAAGTCTGTTTTTTGATATTGGTTTTAGTGTATTGCCAAATTCTACTTTATGATATTAATTTTTCCATTTATCTTAGCATCTAGTTAATCTGGATTGCATGATTTTATTGCATGTACACTGGTTTTAAGTTGAAGTAACAGGAATAGCATATTTAAGAGCAGTGGGGGTCTGAAAAAAAGTACATATACTTCTCAATTTCTGTACTGCTAGGCTGAAACTAGGGATGCGCCAATTAATCGGTAGATAACTGGAACTTAGGTACTTATGTGATTAATCAGTAATTGGCTTTTTGGCCAATTAGTTACTTTACCCTTTACTATTGTGACCAGGAGGCCTTGTGTGATTCTCAGACGTAAATTTCAGTTTTGGTTTTGTGTATTCTATGAGAATATTGATTTGCATGTTTAATTTGTGTATTTTGTTTTTCTTTGTTTCAGCCAAAATTCTTGCTTATGGTGCTTATCTCCCTGTGAATCATTATGTGCATAAATTAGTCTTGAGCCTAAAACAATTATCTTGGGAGATGAGTTGAGGGTTTCATTTTGTCAATAAACTTGTACAGTCACAAATTTTTCTGTTCATCAGTTGTTTTATTGTTTTGATTTATTTTTTTTTATTTCTTCCCATTGTGTCTTGAGATGTTCATTTTAATTGATTCCCTTTTATTTTAAGTTGAATTTCGGTTTGTTCTCTATGTTCATTTCACTGATATAATTTGCATTCATTTATTTTGCCTTATTTTGTTTCTCAAAATTGAGCTGCTGCTGCTGCATTTGAGTTGATTTTCTATTTGCTATGGAAGAGCAATTATATATTATTATACTATATTTTTGTTAGTTGTAATAATTGTCTTCACAGCCCATTGGAAAAATAAATTATTTATTAAGTATTACAATGTTTGTATGAAACAGAATTGTAATTCTTAACCACATTCTCTGACACCAGCAACTATTTTTATGCCAGAATTGCCATACTAGGATAACTGTGTTGGAGATTTTTTTTTCATTCCGAACATTATGGTATTCTTCACTTAATTCTTTCACCTATTATTGCATCAGGAAACAGAACAACTTCAATCACAGCTTTGCACTGTTCAAAGTCATTTGTAAGCAAATGACCTGTCACACAGAAATAGAGCATCATTTGTTGTAGCTTTCGCAATGTCTGTTAATTACATTGAGATGTTTGACTGTTTGCTTAAAGTCTAAGTAATAATAAAAGCTATAATGGTCCATAAGCTGCACTCTGAAACTATTTTTAGATTAGGTCTGTGGCACTGGTACACAAGTTTACTCCTGTTCATGCATTCTTGAGTTGTCAAAAAATGGGGTTTGAGGTTCATTTTTACTGCTCACTGGTCATTTAATAACAAATTGTTTCAATGGTTCGTCAATTATTTTCTTGCTGAATGCTACCACGATAGACAGGCCACACAGAGGCTAGCATTAACAGTCTTTATTATGTCATTATTAGCTGTCAAATTTTCACTTTTCAAAATCATGAAATTGAGACTATCACATGTGCCTGTCTTAAAGGTAGACATAAAATTAGTAAAGTATCACGGGTTCAAGATGCTTCTACTTTGTTTTGAACAAAGGAGGTATCAAATTAGTGGAGTATCACAGGTGCATGATTCTACTTTGTTTTAAGGAAAATGGGAATGGGTTTAAAAGTTGTGTTGTGTAGACACAATTTGGTATGCATTTCTTTCATTACTTCATTTTATTTTATTATTTCTATTGCCATTCAAGAACTGCATACATTGCATGAAGTGTTTTTCTCTTTGTTTTACAAATTACCCTAAAAGGAACAGTTCAACTTCAACTTTTCTATCTTTTAATATCATTAGGCATATACAAAATGGATTTTTTGGATGAACAGGTTTGGTAAACTCAATTAGGTCAGGGTTTAGTGGAATAGTATTGGTCATGATAAGTTAGGGTAAGTTGTGATAGAATAGGTTAGGTTATTTGAATTATTTAAATAACTATGAATTCATTACATGGTAAAAAAATGATCTTTTATGGTATGTGTATGCCATTATGCTATTACATAGGTAAAAACTTTTACATTAAGAAAGTTTTACCTGTGCCAAAGGGTTTTGGAACACAGTTGCATTGTGTGAGGGAATACTGTACTTGGTAATTGAATGCCTGAGCCTGGTTTTGAGCCATGGAGCCTTTCATATTGTTGTTGCTGTTGTATCCTAATGCATTTGGTAGCTTTAACTTCACAGGAAACCAAAAGCATCACATGGAACTAAAGGTATTAACATGTTCACTATGATGGGTTAAACTGAAGTTGAATATTCAACTTATATGTTAAGTAAGAAGTTCTTGACAATTTTTTAAATATCAAATATTAACTGGGTCCTCTAAATACCATTAATTTTAAAAGATTGTTAAAACCTTTTCTAATAACCTATCAATGGGTTGTTTTTTAGCAGGAAGAACTTGAGAACGACCCAACAATGGGTCGTATTACAAGCAACATGTTAAATGAGAAAAGAGGTTTATTTTATGGTAGCCTCTTGTTGGCAAAGTTTCCTCTTAATTCCTAAGATCGATGTCTTTTGGGAAAAAGTGCGCTGCATATGTCTTTCATTTTGTGGTGTCAATTTAAAATGATTTTCTAGGAGAATGGTTCAAAACTGTTTTCATTTCATAGGCTTTTCATTATCATGTTTTGTTTGAGAGACACTGTATGCAATTGCTGTTTGTGTGATTCTACTTCAGATTACATATGTCTTTCTTTGATTAATTCCATAAATCAGTTTCTATCACAGTTTCATTTCACCAGTGGGATATTTTTCCTGCAATGAATCCCAGTGTCTATCACAAATATTCTTGTCTTCCACCTTGTATAATTGTTTATACAAAATGTGTCATAAAAATTAGAAATTGCTACCCATGGAAGCAATTGATGCATTTAATAAATTACAGGTTGTATGCAAGCGTGGCAAGGTGATATGGGCTCCTGAGTCGTACTTGAGGCCAACGCATATCAGCGTACAGGAGAAAAAAAATGCCCTCAAGGCTGAGTACCAAGGCTCGCTGAAAGCACCCTCTGAAGGACGTGGTGCCATCTCCCTTGTTGATAAGACTGCTACCATGCCTGGTGCTGTAGCTCCTCGCAAGGATGACAATGGGAACGCACCTGCTAATGTTGCTTCACTGGGCCCTCAAGAAGCATCCAGAAGACACCTTGAACTTCGAAATCACTTGCCAACAAAGGAAGAGTTGTCGTTGAGTCATCAGAATCATGTGGAGCAACAACAGCTGGCATTGTCGAAGGAAGAACCATCATTACTTAGTCGTAAATTGAGCAGAAAAAAGGAACAAAAACTCTCTAAAAAGGATATTAGCCTACCTACCCTTAATAGCTACAACCAGCCTCACATAGATGTTAAAGACCCCCGAGCTGTTCCTAAAAGGCCTCCGAAGATAACAAAAAATGATATCAGTCGTCCAATATTCTGTTCTTATGATTTTAATGCATCGCAATCATTGCCATCCCCTCCTGTGGCCAGCACCTTCAAGCCACTGTTTGATGCCATGCTCAACTCTGACGTAAACAAGAACCCACTGAATGCATCAAAGCCTCTTCTTGGCACTGGATCATCCAACAGGTCTTCTCGCCTCAGCTTGTACGATGGTAGCTGCAGTTCCGACTCTTTGGGAGATATTTTGGAAGAAAATTGTTCAGACTCAGGCTTGAAGAATAGTCCTTACAACAATGCAGAGCAGAATGCAAAGCATCCCATTAATGGAAGAAAAGCCTCAAGTGATGAGCGTCTGGACAGTCCAAGCCGTGCCATTGACCACCGCAATGTTTTCAGTCAATTATCTCACAGAAATAGATCAAATTCTGTGGATTTGAAGACCTCAAAAGACCGTGTGTTTAGTGACCCTAATGATAATGTTACAAAAATTTCCAAAGCAAGTGAAAATGAGCGGAGCATTCGGCGCCGTTCGCTCGCTCTGGAAGATTGCTGTCAGTCAAACAGTCGTAGGACACCTCTGCAAGATGACTTTGATTCTTCTCATTGGCTTGATTGTCCCCCATCATTACCTCCTAAAAAGAATAGGACTAGAACAGACCTGAAAGACTCGCATCTAGATGAGGTAACCCAAAGTAATTCTAGAAATTCTCCTCCACTTACTACGCAGTCTGTGTCTGCCATGCACAACGTAGTTTCTCGTCAAGGTAGTCATTTTTTGTCATCTGAGCAGTTTCCTAATCCAAAGAAAGGACATCAGTCTTTGCAACCTAGGATACCATTTGAGCACAAGGGAAGTGATGAGTCAAAGAAAGCCTATGTTTGTGCTGATTGTGGAAATGCTGCTTGCTCTGGCCAGTACTGCCAATTCCTTGTTCAGCAGAGAACCCCCTCTGAAGCATGTATTAAGAGCCACAGTAAATACGAAGACACTTCTGGCTCCCAAGTCAACAATGCTGTCATGACCAGAAGCTATACTTGCATTGGCAGCTTTTCAAACTCTGGTCACAGTCTGGACATGGGTGCTAGGTCCAGTCAAAGGGGTGAGGCAAATCTGAACCCAAATGTTAGTGCTCTTAAGAGGAATGATGAAACCAAACGCTCCTTCAAGGAGAGCCAAACTGGAAATGTGAGAAAAGGCAGCATTCGAAGCTTACTACAGAAAGTCACTTCCAAAAATGAACCCAAGCGTCGAGAGTCTTTGAACCCTCATGGGTTGGAGGGGACTGGGAAAAAATTACCTCAGGTAATTGAATATAAACTATTATTATAGGCTTATATTCTATGCTGATATTAGTTCTTGTATCAGTACATGTATGGTTGTCCCCAACATGATTCTAATTGCTAAAGCGTACCAATGTTTCTATACTTCTGTTATTATAAATTTATGATGAAAGGGATGTTGAATTATTGGTTCTCTAGAATATTGTTAAAATTTATTTGCTCATTTTGGAGGCACCACTGACTGCCAAGGAAAAATGTGAGCATGATTTGGTGACTTTTATGCTTCATTTTGATAATAATTGAAACAAATCCAACAAGTTAGTTACCTGATTCATTTGTTGCAATTTTTTGAAATAGTTGAAAAAAATTTCCAGTGTTTTGCTCAGCATCTCAGTAGATCATTTGAGCTCACAATAAATATGAGCAATTCTGATTCTTTGTGATTCTGTTTTTTGGGTTTCTGATTTTCTGGGGATCTGATTTTTGATTTTGAATTCCTGCAGTGCCCGCCATCTCCTGATGCCAGTCATGTGGTGAATCGGAAGCTTGATGATAATTGGGTTGAGTATTGGTACCCTGAGTTCAAGTGCTTGTATTATTATAATGAAGTAACTAAAGAGAAGAAGTGGAAACCTCCTCGGAAGCACCTGAGGAAGCAAATGCCAGTAGAAGAAGTGAGTTAGAGGGACTTTCTCTGTTGTTTTTTGGGTTCATGGTTTGACTACTGTATGCTATGAGAATGTTGCCACAATTATTGTGCAATAGGATGTGTTGTAACTGCCATTTTTCCATAGGGATGTTGTGGCAGTAATTATTCCATAGGGATGTTGTGGCAGTAATTATTCCATAAGGGATATTATAGCAGTTTTTAATCCATAGGGATATTACAGCAGTTTTTATCCCATAGGGATATTACAGCAGTTTTTATAAAATAGGGATATTACAGCAGTTTTTATCCCATAGGGGATATTACAGCAGTTTTTATCCCATAGGGGATATTACAGCAGTTTTTATCCCATAGGGGATATTACAGCAGTTTTTATCCCATAGGGGATATTACAGCAGTTTTTATCCCATAGGGATATTACAGCAGTTTTTATAAAATAGGGATATTACAGCAGTTTTTATCCCATAGGGGATATTACAGCAGTTTTTATCCCATAGGGGATATTACAGCAGTTTTTATCCCATAGGGGATATTACAGCAGTTTTTATCCCATAGGGGATATTACAGCAGTTTTTATCCCATAGGGTTATTACAGCAGTTTTTATCCCATCGGGGATATTACAGCAGTTTTTATTCCATAGGGTTATTACAGCAGTTTTTATCCCATAGGGGATATTACAGCAGTTTTTATCCCATAGGGTTATTACAGCAGTTTTTATCCCATAGGGGATATTACAGCAGTTTTTATCCCATAGGGTTATTACATCAGTTTTTATCCCATAGGATATTACAGCAGTTTTTATCCCAAAGGGATATTACAGCAGTTTTATCCCATAGGGATATTACAGCAGTTTTTCTCCCAAAGGGATATTACAGCAGTTTTTATCCCAAAGGGATATTACAGCAGTTTTTATCCCATAGGGGGTATTACAGCAGTTTTTATCCCATAGGGTTACTACAGCAGTTTTTATCCCATAGGGTTACTACAGCAGTTTTTATCCCATAGGATTACTACAGCAGTTTTTATCCCATAGGGATATTACAGCAGTTTTTATCCCAAAGGGATATTACAGCAGTTTTTATCCCATAGGGATATTACAGCAGTTTTTTTCCCAAAGGGATATTACAGCAGTTTTTATCCCATAGTGGATATTACATCAGTTTTATGGCATAGGATATATTACAGCAGTTTTTATCCCATAAGGATATTACAGCAGTTTTTATCCTATAGGGATATTATAGTAGTTTTTATCCCATAGGGATATTACAGCAGTTTTATAAAATAGGGATATTACAGCAGTTTTTATCCCATAGGGGATATTACAGCAGTTTTTATCCCATAGGGGATATTACAGCAGTTTTTATCCCTTAGGGGATATTACAGCAGTTTTTATCCCATAAAAGATATTATAGCAGTTTTTTTCCCATAGAAGATATTATAGCAGTTTTTATCCCATTGAGGATATTATACCAGTTTTTATCCCATGGAAATATTACAGCCGTTTTTATCCTCTAGGGGATATCAGAGCAGCTTTTCATCCCATAGAGGATATTATAGCAGTTTTTATTCCATGGGGATATCACAGCAGTTTTTTATCCCATTAGGGATATTATAGCAGTTTTTATCCCATGGGGGATATTATAGCAGTTTTTATCCCATATGGGATAATATAGCAGTTTTTATCCCATGGAGGATATTATAGCAGTTTTTATCCCATGGGGGATATTTTAGTAATTTTTATCCCATAGGGGATAATATAGCAGTTTTTATCCCATGGGGATATTACAGTAGTTCTTGTCTCATATTGGATATGGCTTTAGTTTTTATCCCATAGGGGATGTTTGTTTACAAGTTTCTTCCCACTACTGAATATTGTAATAGTTACTGTCTACTATGGGAAATTGCAATAATTATCACCTATTATGGGATATTGTTGTTTCAAATCTACCATTGGAAGTTGAAGCTGTCCTTATCTACTGTGGAATATTACAAATCTAGATTGGGATAGTTGCTATGGTAATACTAAAAACTGATTTAGATATCAAATGATTGGTCACCATAGGGTATGGTTATCAAGTAAAGGTAAATTTCTTGCTTCAAACTTATGTTTCTGTTCAGTCTTGTGATTCTGAAATGAAAATTAACAGTCTCCTAAAATTTCTCATGCAGTGTGGTGCTTTTCACTGTTGGAGTTAAATGTCATTTAACAATATTTTTTTGATTAATGTGGTTGTTGTTCCAATACAGTTTCAAGTAAGAAATTATGTCTGTTGAACATGGACCTATCTGTCTAATTGTTTTCTGATGTTTTATAGAGAGATTATTTTTTTTTAAATTTGTTTATAGTTAATGAGCTTAGTATACATTTTGTTTGGTGGCATTGATAGGATTTCACTCTTTAGCATCTTGTTTTACTTTCATACCTTGCTCTTTGACCATAGTGAGGCTGCTATCTTTGTCTTCTTTACCATCATTATAACCAAAAAAGATATCTTAAGTCCAAGACAACCCAAGGACATGAAGTTCTTCCCTGTGTCAGTACTTAGTCCTGCTGGTGAACATTAGTCTGGAGTAGCTATTGCATAGCTGTTGCTAGCCAGCTATAACCATGACTACTCACAACGTTCTGTGTAATTAGTGTGTAGCTTTGCTATCATGGAGCACAAATGAAATAATGCTCCATACTTAAAGTGTACCAAAACACTTGAAACACTTGTATAAAAAATGGAGCATATCCTGTAACTCAGAAGTACGTCTAATAGAGTATAAATAAACATGAACAGGTTTAACCTGAGTTGAATTGCTAAATATTATGTAATTTTTCTTTATAGGGGTCTATGTTATTTAATCTTCAAGTACCATTTCAAGATGCTGCTTCACACTCATATAGAAAAAAGTAGATGACTCTGTTCATCTTCATTACTCTACTATCTTCTCTGTTTTTTCTTTTATTAGGAATGACCAGTTATTTTGCCTGTTAATACAA
Organism: Morinoia aosen; assembly: GCA_030386875.1. NCBI lineage: Eukaryota > Metazoa > Arthropoda > Malacostraca > Amphipoda > Talitridae > Morinoia > Morinoia aosen. The sequence continues at coordinate 15,083,595 of CM059559.1, read as the reverse complement.
GAGCATCACTCTTGAAAAAAATTTCTACAAATATTATACTAATTGATGAGCGTGACTGACCAGATTTTATTTTCGTTACTTTGTATAATTTCACTACAACTTGATCCACCTAGCGTGAGGGAAGCTAAGTCCTTAGAATTGTTTAAAAAATTGTTTGTATTATGACAGATGGAACTGCAAGGTGGATTTGGCCCATCTGACGGTGCTGGCTGGTCCGGAGCATCATCTACTGCTGATGCTGCACTTGGTCACCCAGAATATATCACTCAGAGGAGCATGACACCTTCATCAAGAACCAGCAGTGCTGGATCTCTTTTAGATAACTCTTTACAGTCAGCATTGCAGCCTCAGCCTCCTTCCATTGACAGCCACAGTTCCAGTGTAGCCAGTTCCAGTACTGCATACTTTGGCTTGTCAGGCTATGCTGCATCAACAGCCCCCGAGCTAGAAGGTAGCTATGGAAGCAGTCCTGACGTGTCCACTAGTACCAATGACAGTGTGCGTGGTGGCTGCTATTCAAACCAAGGTACTGGTGCAGCATTTTTGCAGTCTGACAAAAATGATGCTAGACAGCGTGATGCAGATGTGCCTACGGACCATTTGGACAGTCAATCCTCGTATGATGGGCCTGTTCTGCCTCCTCGTCCTCCTAATGGTGCCAAGCCCACTCAGTTCTCCTCCTTGAGTGATGGCCTCTCTGCATCTACTGAAGCTGTGTTGCATCTCTCGGGGTCTGGTGAGTCGTGTTCTTATTCTGCTGTATGCAGGCTTTTGGTAACACTCTTATGTTAAAACCTTGAAATATTACAACACAGTCGTGTTATTCTCCTGCATGCAGACTTTTGGTGGCAGTCTTACTATGCTAAAACCTTGAAATATTACAATACATTGGTGGTTTTGAAAGCTTATTTCATTTGTGTGTGTACAGTAGAGCAATGAAAAAGCATGGCTGTGTGTAGCAGGTTATTGTGTGCTTCTAGATTTTACCTGAAATTCTTTTTGCAGATGAGTGTACCCAAGTGAAAGGTTAGGTAGGCCTTCCTTTTGTTGAAATAGAATAGATTTTTCGTTTTGTTATGGACCATCCTTTTTTGGTTCACTGCTGTCTAGTTTTTCAGCACCTACTACTGTCTTCTTAAACTTACATCTTGTTTAATGATCTTCTTTCTCTACTTTGTTTCTATGTACCTTGTGCATAGATTCTGCACTTCCTTAACTTCATACCGAATGGTTCCTTTCTCACTTCGGAATGCAGTGGTTAAGGAGACTTAAAACTAACATCTCATCTAATCTCGGCAGATGAAAGCGATGCAGGCGTTGCCCTGAGGGAAGCTCTGCAGGCTTATGCGCCCCCTGAGGGCTGGAGGAAACGGACTTGCTCTTCACGCTACATCTTCATCAACATGGCCAATGGAGAGAAGGTCAGGCTCAGAGAGGGAGAGAGAGATTTTGTTGCCTTAATTTCGCCACTGCAGCGTAAGTATGTGTGTACTTCGTTGTAAAGTTGCAGTTTTTGAGAATATTCTATTTTAGGTCCATGGGATGTCCGTTTGTACCTCGTTTTAATGTAACGTTTTTGTTTTGGGTCAATGGGATGTCAGTTTGAAGAAAATTGCTGGCCAAGAAGTTCTTTGTATGAGAATACCGCAAAAGATACAAAACAACTCATCAGTCCAAGTTCTTTTTTGACAGTATTTATTCTGGTTCAGTGGAATGTGTTGCATGTTGAAGAAACGTGCAAGTCTGATGAAATTCTTTTTGTTTCGTTATTGGGTGCAACATTCCTTTGAAAAGTTAGTGTCTGATGGCAAAATGAACATTTTTATTTTTTGCTGAAAAATAATAAAAATGTTCATTTTTGCATGGTTCTTCATTACGCTTGAGATTCCCTAAGAATCGACCTATTGGAAATCTGAAATTTGCGTAGCAATGCAAGACTGGGTCATGCGACTGGTTCTTATTTCTATTTCTAATTAATTTTGCAGCGACATTTAAAAAAATATTATTGGTAATAACTGAAGTATGAGAGTAAAAAGAGTACATCAGCTAACCTTGCTGAATTTAATTTCAAAATTGTTGTCAATGTTAGAATGAAGCCACAATATTACAGTAGAATATTCTTTGCTTGCATGCTCAAAATGAATGCGAATCCCTTTTGCTACATGCGTCAAGGTTATGCACGAGTAGCACAAGCAAAAACTTGAAACTTGCCATTTTTAGAGTCCTTGAGGATGGGCACTACTTTAAGTCTGGTGCTGCTGTTGAGAAATTTGCTCAGCGCTGTTGTGTTGCAGTTGAAACAAAAGACGAATTATATGCAGCAAAACCTGCCATCAAAAGCTTCATCCCTCTAAGAAATCAGCCAGGATTTAAACACGAACAAATAGAAACTAATGTAACGTGACAATACAACACAGGGAGCATTGGGGCCAATATTACGGTAAAGAAAGCGCGTGTCAGCGTGGTCATCTTGAATGTGCATTCTTTCTTGCTCTGCTGAGCTGAAGCTTTTACCTGAAATTCTGCAATCTTGTGACGCGTAAGAGCCTGGTGCGTGTAGCCGCTACTACAGCCTCGGTAGCATGGGAGCTAGAAAGCCTAGCCTTTTGCATGGTGGTTATATTTCTTTTTGTTCTGGGAGCACGTGATGTTTCTCATGGCAGAAACAGCCTTAACACATTGACTGCAGTGGGTTAAACTTATGTGCAATATTCAATTCAAATTTAAAGTCAAACGGTTTGAGTAATTTTATAAGTATAATAAAAAGATTGTTGAAACTTTTTTATACAACTCTACGATGAGTCAGATTGCAGCAGGAAGAACTTGAGCACCACCCACCGACGTGTTGTATCGCAAGTAACAAGTGTGCTCACACATCTACTGCTTGCGAGACTATTCCCGGAATAAAAGTGTGTTGCACACTTGGGAACAACTTGTGCTAGTGCAGTTCTCACTTCCGCTGATGACTCGAACAAATGCAGGTTATTTGCATCATGCAAAGCTTCTCTTGATGTTACACTAAACCATCGTTAATCCCGATTAAGGGCGGACATCATGCACAAATTGGATTTTGAATTCTAAAAGTAACGTCTTGAAAAGAACGACATCAAAATAAAGCGATACGTGTTACTGCACTTGTCTTATTATTTCTGTATCACTGATACTGACCTGCGCAGATATCCACTGCTGCTGTGAATGTAGTTTTACTGCTTGCTGCTGCTGCTGTATGTCGTTACGCAAGTACTGCTATGCTGTACTTCTGTCACTGTACTACTGCACTGTACGTTGTCACTGTGCTACTACACCGTATGATCTCCCTGCACTACTACCACTACACTGTACATTATTCCCATACTTGTGCACTGTAAATTGTGACGATACTACCACATTACAAAACGGGTGCTGCTAGTGTAGGTATTGTAGACACAACACACACACACACACACTTGAGTGGCCCACCACACAGCTGCCACACACCAGCACACTGCTGTGTGCTCGCACCTGCTCCTGCTATCTTGGTAGGATGCCGCCGCTTCCTGTGTTGCGATGATGCAGCTGTGCTGTGGTGGCAGTGTCTCCAGTTGTGCTGTGGTGGCAGTGTCTCCAGTTGTGCTGTGGTAGCAGTGTCTCCAGTTGTGCTGTGGTAGCAGTGTCTCCAGTTGTGCTGTGGTAGCAGTGTCTCCAGTTGTGCTGTGGTAGCAGTGTCTCCAGTTGTGCTGTGGTAGCAGTGTCTCCAGTTATGCTGTGGTGGCAGTGTCTCCAGTTGTGCTGTGCTGTGGCAGTATCTCCAGTTTTGCTGTGCTGTGGCAGTATCTCCAGTTTTGCTGTGCTGTGGTGGCAGTGTCTCCAGTTGTGGTGACCGAGTAATGTGGAACTGCTAGTTAAGTAGAATTGTGATGTTGCTGGTGGAGGTACAGCTATGGTGCTTCTGATAGAAATAGAACTGTGATGCTGCTGATGGTGGCAGTGTCTCCAGTTGTGGTGCTGGTGGTGGCAGTTGTGGTGACGGTGATTGCGGTCGTTGAACTGGGAACATGATGTTTTTTATTGAGGCAATGTTTGGACGATAAGCACGTACTTGAGAGAAAATATATGTTGAAAACTCGGATATCTTGCTAACAAATATAGAATTTCTTATACCATCACTAAGCTCTTGTTCGCAATCGCTCGGCTCGCAATCACAATCGCTCGGCTCGCAACCACAATCGCTCGGCTCGCATCACAATCGCTCGGCTCGCAATCACAAGCGCTCGGCTCGCATCACAATCGCTCGGCTCGTATCACAATCGCTCGCCTCGCAATCACAGGCGCTCGGCTCGCAATCACAGGCGCTCGGCTCGCAATCACAGGCGCTCGGCTCGCAATCACAAGCGCTCGGATCACAATCACACTCGCTCGGATCACAATCACACTCGCTCGGATCACAATCACACTCGCTCGGATCACAATCACACTCGCTCGGATCACAATCACACTCGCTCGGATCACAATCACACTCGCTCGGATCACAATCACACTCGCTCGGATCACAATCACACTCGCTCGGATCACAATCACACTCGCTCGGATCACAATCACACTCGCTCGGATCACAATCACACTCGCTCGCATCACAATCACACACGCTCGGATCACAATCACACTCGCTCGGATCACAATCACACTCGCTCGGATCACAATCACACTCGCTCGGATCACAATCACACTCGCTCGGATCACGATCACACTCGCCCGGATCACGATCACACTCGCTCGGATCACGATCACACTCCCTCGCATCACAATCACACTCGCTCGGATCACAATCACACTCGCTCGGATCACAATCACACTCGCTCGGATCACAATCACACTCGCTCGCATCACAATCACACTCGCTCGGATCACAATCACACTCGCCCGGATCACAATCACACTCGCCCGGATCACAATCACACTCGCCCGGATCACAATCACACTCGCTCGGATCACAATCACAACCTCTCAGCTTGAGATCCCGATTATCGAAGGGAATTTCAAATATGAAATTCCCATTCCCTGCTCTAATTTTATCATCGGTCATTGAGTGCGGTTTATTTCTCTGTTTTACTGCCAATGCAACTATTATAAATGCATCAGTCAAAAATATGTGGAGGTTCAAGTTTTCACAATGCGTAGGATAATTATAGTACCTTATTTATTTGTTTATTCAACATGTAAAAGTTTCCCCAATTTTATTTATGAACATTTTCTTTTCCAGTTATTTGAACTGTGTGTGTAAATTATAGGTATTTAATTAAGTATTTACGTAAGACCCTTTTGTACTTATGGAGGAACCGAACAATTGTGTAGAAGTTAGGAGGAAACACAACCAACATCCTGCTGACGTGTCTCACCCATTTGAGGACGGGAACAGGTGTCACGTCTCGGCTGTTGCAGAAAATGTGCGCATATCGTGGAGCGTGGCGCACCCATGCAACAGGGCTACCCAAAATCGCATGTCTTCGTTTGGGTCTTCGAAAAATGCCCGTGCGTCAACCCTGCCTGGCTATCATTCTCATGTTCCTGCCCAATGTTCCATGGAAGACCTGCTTTCTCCTGGCGAATCTACTTCCTTAACTGCCACGCAGTCCCTGGGTAGAAATTCTTCCCTCCCTCAGCCAGGCCCCCATTCTTTGAGGGCAAAAAAGGCTGTGAACTCTGACAGAGCTGCTGGGCTTCAACAGACGAAATCTAGTTTTTTGTGTCATGATTGTGATCCAAAGCTTCACAAATCAAGTAGTCGTTTTTCATCTGTCAGGAAGCCTGCTAATCATGAAGCCAAGCTGCTGTTTGCAAAAAAAGTTTCCAATTTTCCAGTTAGTGATCCAGTTTTCTTGAAGAATAGAATGCTCAAGGAGTTGACTCAGACTCGCAGAACTTCTCGTGTAAATGAAAAAACTGCCATGAAAAATTATGAAACTTCAAATATTGAGACTAGTGCAGAAAAACTGCCTAAACAATCCTTCAACCGGGACAATTTTTCTTATTCTCCAAAGAATAAATCTCCAGCTTCTGCTGTTGATGCTAATTTGTTTACTCATACAGAAGAATGTGGTACTCCTAACCACAAATTCCAAGAGCTTGCTCATGATAGCCCATCAAATTTACCACCTTCTCTTGTGGAAAATTCCAATCGTATTCTAGCTTTGCAAAAGCACGATAGAACAAACACAAGCAATAAAGTAACTCGGAAGGAAGACAATGGAACAGTGAGCGTGAAATCGTCTTTTCCATTAAGTGATACTCAAACGAGATTCAGACATTCATCTTTTGCAACTACGGATGAAGTTCCCCACCTGTTAGAAGAGAAATCAATTTCTGATGACATCTCCAACAAAATTGAACAACAAGGAACCTGCCAGCCTTTAGTAAAGTCTAGTGACACTCTTCCATATTCTGCCAATAATGTGAAAGACATCAATCAAATAAACTTGCAATCACCTGTTGGCATCTTTGAGGAATCCAATTCTTTACCAACAGACGCTTCTGTGTTCCATGAAGCACAGCATGTTGAAGTAAGCACTGGCTCTAAAATGTTGTCTAAAGATAGCCACCTCTGTGGACAGGATTGTGCGCTCTCTCCTGGCCCGTTTTCATTGCCTAGTTCAGCAAATAGCTCATGTTGTGGCACACCTTCGTATGAAGCCCCTAGAACCCTACGGTACCAAGCGCCAAATACATCTAGCAAAAATGAGTTATGTACATTGCTGTCATCTCCAAATTTTCCTTTGTCTGAAGAGTTAGTTGTAGGTAGAGGAAGTTAGCTACAAAATGTTGAATGCCTCCATAAGTTGCCGAAAAGCGGTGCTTTCTAAGATGCCAAACTTTTATGGCGTTTTCTGGCGTGTTTAAAAAGCAGCGCTTGGTATTTGGTGCCGCATAATTCTGAGGGCCTCATATGATGCAGCTGTTAGGGCAACCTACATGGATGGGTCTACCCCTGGTGATGTTTCTTATTATAACTTGTCATGGTCTTTATGTTATATGAAGGGCAGGCTCATCTTTCTTGGTGGAAATCTATTAAAATATAGCATTGAATTTATAGAGGTTCTCATGAGATGTGGTTCAGGGTTACGTCCCTATGCCTGTTTCTTTCCCTAATACATTCTTGACGTACTGCTGTTTTGTTAGTATATGTTGAAGAGAGGAATAATTTTCTTGAGGTAACTGTACTTGCCTGCCGTGTTAAGAGGTTTTTGAAGCAGGTTTCTTAAAATAGTTTTTGTAGCTACAATATTTCATTGTTTTTACTTATCTTGTCTTCTCTGGGGATTCTGTTTAATAATACTGTTAAATATTTAATTAATTAATAAGTTCATCCTTCAATTCATAATCACTTAGGGAATCTTGTAGCTTCTGTTGAATCATTCAATAAGTTTGAATAAGTTTGAATGATTCTAGGTAAATCCCAAAAAGGTCTTGTTTCTCCTTTACAAATGCAGTACAATGTTATTACCATGCCCTATATTTGCTTACTCTGCTCTATCTTCCATTACCACCATTAACTGAATGCTAATCTTTGAGAGCCCATGGAATAATAAACAATAATGCTAGTGGCTGGCTGCATGTACTAACTCCGTGCTGCTTGTTTGGCTGGGCGCAGTGGGAAGCCACTAGCACTGACGATGGCAAGATCTACTTCTTCAATACTGAGAGTGGCGACTCCAATTGGGAGCTTCCAGAGGCTTCTGCTCGTCATCCCTCTTTGGTGAGAAGTCTTGGCTACTTGCTATGTGAGCTGGGAATATCTTTTCTCCTGTATTTCATGATTTCTGTTAAGAAAGCCATCTTTGGTGAGAAGTCTTGGCTACTGGTTATATGATTTCTGCTGTATTTTGTGTTATCTCTCAAGAAAGCTATCTTGCTGCTCAAGTCTACTTCTTTTTTACTTTCTTGAAAGTAAGCAGTGAGTGATAGAAAATAAAATCAAGGGATTTTGCTGAACAAGCATCACCAATCATCTCTAAAATGCTCTTCTCTCTGAACTACGTTGTGGAATGGGAAGGAGTATGTCTTTATTTCTTACATAGTGAAGAAATTTGAACTCCTTCATTTCTTACATAGCGAGGACTATAGAAAGGAATGAAGGAGACTCAAAGCATTGTGTGTCACCTCTTCTTGCAGTTCAACTTGCTTACTGTTGTTATTGCTGCTGAGGTGCATTTCTCAGTTAGCAATGTGGGTATGATGGTTCTTTATCAGTCAAGTGTGATCAATATTATTTCATAAGATATTAAAATCCACATATTCCAAGTTCTTTCTTAAATTCAGCTGATTAACCTTGATATATGTGGCTGTAGATTACCTCACCAGTGCATTTGTAAGCAATATTGATAGATAACTCCACTTGGCATCTCCTTGTCTTTGCTTCTGAACGTAACTCAGAGTTGTTTAACCTTGTCTGTGCAGTAATGTAACAATAACCTCGCCTCTGTTTGGCCTTACCAGTTGGATTTTCCTATTTGTTAGTGGTCCCCGGGAGGATTTCATCCATCAGCTCCTCATGAGAAATTTGTGTAGATTGGAAGTTTTAGAGGTATTTTTGGTTGGAAGAATGTCAACTTCTTTGTGACTAGACTGGGTATGTAGGTAGTGTCTTCTTAATTGAACTTACGAGTAGATATATGGATGCAGTCGTAAATGTGCCGAGTGATTCCATGGCTGCACCAAGAAATTAATGGCTAGCTGTATGAACAGTAATCATTGAACAAGCAGGGTTTGACTAGCACAAGTAAGGACCAGTGAAAAAGCATTATGAATTCTGCAGGTACAGTATCTGGCTTCAAATAAATGAACGTAAACTTTCTCATTTACTATTTTTGTTAGGATGTTATTTTTCTTTTGAAGTTCTGTGCTCTTACGAGTTTGACATTCAAAAACTGTTGATGGCTAGTCATGAACTCAAGCATCAAGCATGACCTCGGCTAATGAATGGTAAGTGGCGTAGAAATAATCTTGACTAACAGAGGAAATGAACCTGGATCGTTGATGCAATCTTGGTGATCATTCTAATTTTATTTCAGAAAAGTTTCCTCCCTTCCTGTGGGTCTAGCAGATTTCTGCTATAAATTGTTTTATAAAAATGTGGAATCAGAATTTAATTTGGTATCACAACATAATTGCAATTCTCAATGTTTTAACAAATACTACCCCTGTTTATTCCATCACTTTTGTAACATCTATGCAGTTAAGGTAATTGCAACACCTGATAATCAGCAAAACAACGCTGTGCATTCATCAGATTAGGACGTCAGTTTCCGATTTTGACATTAACTTGTTAATACTGTGTACATTAGGTAATTTTTATACTAACAACAAATATACTTATTAGTTTATTTTGTATGTCTAGTATATTCACGTTTAACACGTGACAAACGTTTAGTTTATCACGTGTCGAGCAAATGCAGTTATTGTGCACTTGTCTGTGGTATTGTGACTGTGGAATTGATGGGAGCTGACCGTCACTATGGTGTGCAGGGCGGGGGTAGCGGCAACACGAGTGACGCAGAAGAGACTTGGCCTCACTCCGGCCCTGGTACACCGACTGCATCTCCGGTGGGTGTTCCCTGTGTTGCCTGCTTGCTCCCTATTGTTCCCTGTGTTACCTCTGTTACCTCTTTTCCTTGTGTTGCCTGTGTACCTTTTGTTGCCTACATGCTCCTTATTCTTACCTGTGTTACTTCTGTTCCTTGTGTTGCCTGTGTACCTTTTGTTGCCTACATGCTCCCTATTCTTACCTGTGTTACCTCTGTTCCTTGTGTTGCCTGTGAACCTTTTGTTGCCTACATGCTCCCTATTCTTACCTGTGTTACCTCTGTTCCTTGTGTTGCCTGTGTACCTTTTGTTGCCTACATGCTCCCTATTCTTACCTGTGTTACCTCTGTTCCTTGTGTTGCCTGTGTTCCTTACATGCTCTCTATTGTTACCTCTGTTCCTTGTGTTACCTCTGTTCCTTGTGTTACCTCTGTTCCTTGTGTTACCTCTGTTCCTTGTGTTACCTCTGTTCCTTGTGTTACCTCTGTTCCTTGTGTTACCTCTGTTCCTTGTGTTACCTCTGTTCATTGTGTTACCTCTGTTCCTTGTGTTACCTCTGTTCCTTGTGTTACCTCTGTTCCTTGTGTTACCTCTGTTCCTTGTGTTACCTCTGTTCCTTGTGTTACCTCTGTTCCTTGTGTTACCTCTGTTCCTTGTGTTACCTCTGTTCCTTGTGTTACCTCTGTTCCTTGTGTTACCCTCTGCTCCACTGCTTCTTTTACTTATAATGCAACAAATGCAAAACTTTATTAGTAATGAATACACTGCAGTAAATGTATAATTTGTATATATATATTTTTTTTGTGTCCGGTTGTTTCGAACGCATGTGAATTACAGCAAACATTTCCTCTGCAGAATGACCGAGTACGTCTTTTGTGCCTTACATCGTTTGTGAAAATGCAATGTCATTTGTTTAGTTTTAGTTTCATAGTTTTTATTGCTTCAAGAGTTGTAGTTATTAGTCCTGACGCTTTATTTTAACTTCATGCCTTCTCTTGTTTCTTTTATGCAATGAATAAAGCATCATACAAGGACAGGTGCGTAGATAGCTTACAAATGGCCAATCTTTGGTCTTCATAATGGTGTGGTGGAATGCAATCCTTGGTCTTGGTAATGGTGCGGAATGCTTACAGTAGAGCTTAAGAATATTTTGTTGGTGAGTTTCTGATTGAGTTTCAAGAATGACAGCCTTGACTGGAAATATTATATAATGATATAAAACTATATAGAACTGTTCTTTAAACAGTCAGGTATTTATTTACTAGGAGTGTTTATGATACGTGTGTACTAGAGGGCTTAGACTCAACTTGCAGGCTCTGGAAGACCGCTGACTAGGCAGCTGCATGACGCTCTTGTATAGGTTTGACCTCCCAGCATAGCTGGTGGTGCTTTTGTTTCTTCATCTGGTAGTGATGGATATTTTAGATAGTGCTCTTGGCCTCTCTGCTGGTGTTGGTAACATCCTTTCTGCATGTTATGGTTTTATTCATTATTACGACTGGTGAGTTTAACGTATATCATTAAAGCTGGTTATGAGAATACTAGTCATCTCTTTGTGTTAATATTATTCATCATCACAACTGATAATAATGAAATCCACTGACGAGACAAGGGCTTGGGAAATCAATGTCACAACTGTCACTGATGTGAGTGCTTCAACAGGCGGGCTTCTGGATTGTGAAGCAGGGCATGCTCATGCGGACGCTGTACTCGCGGGAACACAAGAAGGTGCGCAAGAATTGGTCTTCCATGTGCGCGATGCTGGTGGCCCGGCCCACAGACGGACCACCTTCTTTTGGTGGTCCTCAAGTTGGGTCACCCTCTGGTCCGGACGCTTCTCTACGCGCCCCACGCTATTTCTTTGCCTTTACCAAGAGTGCTGACGATAAGAAGGTAGGTTTTTAACTGAGAGAAATACCATAACGGTGGGCTTAATTAAACCAGAGAATTTAGTGAAAAGAGTCGTGAATGTAGTCAAGTGCAAGGAAATCTGAGCCTACGCTTGAGAAATCAGTGCTTATAATGAATATTTATTTTGTGCATTAAATCCTGCAAAATTTTTAAATAGCCAAAATATTTTTGAGGAGTAATTTAATTTGGATTTTATACCATCAGGGTGTGCGAATATTTTGTACTTCCTTCCTACCCTTCTATAAACAGATGTGTGGTGGTATTGCTCTTGTTGTTTTTAACTTTGATTATGTATGCATTGCAATATTTTTTCAATGTGTTGAAACAAATAATCAAAATATAATAATGTGTAATGTTTAGCAGATGCAATACAAAAATAATTCAACACTCTACGACTAATTTAAGTAGACCAATTTTTCAAATTTGTGATGCAAAACAAAACTTTTGCGGGGACAGATTCGCGACGAGTTTGAGATGCTGGAGCCCATACGCATGGTTGTGGGTGCTGCCAAGAACAAGAGCAGCCGAAGCAACATCTTATCTCTGACCAATGCTGCGGGCACTGAACTGCTGCTGAGGCACGACGAGCTCTGTGTCATCGATGAGTGGCACGGTGTGCTGCAAGGCTTGGTGAGTGTTGCATTGTGGTATTCGAGAGTTCTGGTAGTGTTGCATCGTGGTATTTGAGAGTTCTTGCACTGTATTACTCAAGCACCCTTGCACTGCATGGTGGTGGCAGTCTAGCTGCACTGGTTGTGTGCAGCAAATGGCAATGCTACAAAGTGATGAGATTATGTCTTGTCATGGCTATGAAATTAGTCCTTTACAAATGTAATACCACTGCTAGTAACAAATGAAGAACTCGGAAGATTACATGTAGAGATACTTCTCAGGGGGAATTCAACTATTGTATCTATCGGAATTAACACTCCCAGGGGGAAAATATGAGGGCCCGTGCTGAGGTGTTAAGTAGGCCTTCTTTTTGTTGAAATAAAATGTTTTTATTACGTTAAGGACCACCTTTTTTTCGGTTCAATGCTGGCTTGTTTTTCAGTACCTATTACTTTGTTCTTCAACCTTGTTCTTGTTTCATGAACTTCTCTCTCAACTTACTGTTTCTATGCCCTTACTGCATTGATTCCGCATTCCCTTAACTCCATACTAAATGGTGCCTTCCTTCTTCCTCTCTTTGGGTTGCATTAATGCGGATAGAGAGGCTTAAACTGACTTATTATCTAATCGGTGAGTGCGTAGCACCTTTTGAACTTCAGTTCTCTGTTAAATAGTGTCATCATTCATATAAAGCAATCGCCATGCCTAAAATTGCAGTCGTTGGAACATTCAAACTGTTAGGGGTCCTCAATATAATTTTTAGTCTTTTTTTGAAGAAAATACTGTGGGATGACTGCCTTGAGAATAGGTTATAATTATCCAATTATAATTGGAATACTCGTAGAATGCGTAATTTTTTACTTTGTTTTATTCTTACATTTTATGTACGCTGTTGAAACGTGTTTGAAAATAATACTTTTTGAGTTGTGCAGCGAATTTCAGGTTTTGATACAGACTACTCTACCTTATCCAAATTTCTTAACCAGGAACTCAAATTAGTGCCCCCTTCACCACCTCCAAGCCCAAAGAAGCAGCGCAACAAAAGCGGGGACAAGGATAGAGGGAATTTAGCGGACACGGCACCCACAGCAGCAACCACTGAAAGCTTCAGCACTGACCAGCGCACCATCCGCACCAAGCTGCTCGGCTTCATCAAACGTCGCCCCACTGCTGATGCACTTGCTAAGAAGGGCATCATCAGAGTGAGTAGGAGGCGCAACTGGAGCTCATTGTTTCATGTGGTAGTGTACGCTCTCCTTGTGTGTTTGACTCCCAAAGGGGAATTCTGTGAGGGCCTGAGCTGATTGTTAGGTAGTCCTTCTTTTTTCTTTCAATAACTTTTTTTTGTTATGTTATGGACCATCTTTTTTTTAGTTCACTGCTGTCTTGTTTTTCAGCACCTACTGCTTTCTTCTTCAACTTTTATCTTGTTTCATAAACTTTTCTCTTGAATTACTGTTTCTATGCCTCTACTGCATAGATGCTGCATTCCCTTATCTCCATACTAATTGGTGCCCTTCTTCTCTTTGAGACGCTTTTTTTTTTTAGCAGTTAGGGAGGCTTAAACGAGCATCTAATATATCGTGTGTTCAAGGAACCAACCAACAAGGTCAGGAAAATCGCCTCTAGGTTGGGACAGCGAGTTTGCGCTGCCTAACCAGTATTGACTAAGGATGGTTTTAATTTAGGATACTCATGTTTGTTTCCTTCTCTATCATTGTAGATATAATCTAATTTAACCTATTGATGTTGAGGTTTTGTGGCTTCCATGCTTTTGATCTAAGCATTGCAACTTGAAAAGTTCAGAAACACTGATGTAGGTTAGTCATTTAGCAACTAACGCACAACTGTGGAGATTAACAGATCTGCGCAATTATTTTTTAAAATAACAAGCATGCTTGAGGACGAGTTCTCTCATTCTTTTTGTATTCTGCAAATTTTTAATTGGGTTTTGAAATGATCTACCATTAAAATAGTTCCATAGCGTTGGTTCTGACTTCTTTTATTTGAAGTTCCTGTAAAAGTTATCAAGTTAGTCTGATAATTGTTTAATTTTTTAATTTATCGTGGAAGTTATGATTTATGTCAAGCAATGTTTTATTTCTACACTCTTCTGGGAGTGAAGAGAGCTATGAGCGTAATTTAAATTTTATTTGAAAACTAATGATGCACTGCCAAGATTTTCGAAGATGTATCAGGATATATAGAGCAAATGTTAAGCAGAAGTTTATCGTATATCTGAGTAACTCGTGTTTATTTCTCGCAAAATTAGGTGTATTTTCAAATCATTTTATAGCTGATATAGACGTTTGCAGACCTGTCTTCAATTTTTACCACCATGACGAGTTTAGCTCCGGAGAATGAGAGACGTTGCAGTAAAGTTATTGATTTAGATCAAAATGGTGAAGACCGTGCTCTTAATCTTCACAAAAAACGATTCTATTTATGCCATTGATATTGCTGTAGGCTTACTACACCCAGACGTGTTTGCAATGAAATGTAGTGGCGAAACTCTGTCCAGGGCTGAGTGCTCTGACTTTGATAAAATTGTTCTCTTTTTTACAGGACTCCGTTTTTGGTAGCACGATATCGGAGCTGTGCATGAAAGAAAAGACCAAATCTCCTTTGTTCGTGCTCCAGTGCATCAATGCCATAGAAAAGAAAGAGTCCAACCTCAAAGCTGACGGCCTTTATCGGATATCAGGAAATGCTGCTATGATTCAAAAAATCAGATACGAGGTAAGCAACTTGAGTAGGTGAGGCAAAATGGGGAAGGTCTTTCTGCCAAATTTTATAGTTGTTGATCTATCAGGCAATGTCTGGCTGGCCAGGACCTCAAGATTATTGGTTATCATTTACTGTTTCCTTTGCCTTCAATAAATTTTTTTACAAAAGCTCTCGATTTGTGTTTTAGTGTAAAATTTTGACTGTAGTTCTGCATTGCATAATTACGATTCATAATTTTTTCCCCCTACCCTCACTGCCTACTTTATTTGGTAATCATGGGGTACTGCTGTAATTCTCTGAGCATATAAATTTTTTGTAAAGAAATAGTCCTGTTGATAGCTGACGCCTCAGGACCAGTGTGCAGATTCTTCAGTTTTCATGAAAGTAGGTAAGAATGAAGAATCCCAAGCTTTTCTTAACACTGACTGCGGCGTGAGCCACCGGGGGTACATGAAGGCAATTTTCATAATGCTGCACCGACCAGCAGTCACTAATTCAATTTTCTAAAATACGTCCTCAAAAGTATATGAAGATACGATCCAGTTAATGTTTGCTATTTTCAACATTGTTTACTACAATTGACTTCAAATTAAAGTTGAATATTGAACTTCAGTTTAACCAATTGCGGTCAAAGTCTTTAAGCATAAAAACTAACTGTTTGTGTGTTGTTCAGGTGGAGAAGAACAACTACGAGGTGCTCTTTGAAGAAAAAGACGTCAACAATCTGACTGGCGCCCTGAAGCTTTTCTTCAGGGAGCTGAAGGAGCCTCTGCTGCCGTACAACACTTACGATCGCTTCATTGAGTGGAGCCAGAGTGAGTGTTTTGTGTGTGGTGTGAACTGGAGCCTCTGGTGTTGCAAAATACTAATAAGCAGCCCTTTTAGTGCAAACAAAAAGGGGTGCGTGGTATGAAATGAATTAGGTGTTGTCGCCTTCTTACACGGACATGACAAAAGTTGATTTTAATGCTCCTTCAACAGTGTGGTGTATGTGGTGTGAATAGTGTTTTTTAATGAGTCAGTTGGGTAGAAAAGCCGTTTATTGAGCGTGTAATTTGCCTTGAGCTTGTAGAGGTGTACTATGTCGTGTGTTTCAAAATTTGCTGTCCAAAACAGTATTTACTTTCATTTGAACTTGTTGAATAATTGCAGAAATTACTTTTTTGGACTATCAATAGTGTTGGTCATATTAGTCTCTTGTAGTTGATTTTGAGCTGCTTTTCTGTCGCCAAATTATGTATGAGGTGAATAATGGCGTGTTAGCTTTATATGTAACTGCTGTGTCTGTCTGTGATCCTTCATATCACTTGTTCATCTCTGCAGCTTACATATTGATATTTCTTGGTTTGTGATAGTGTTCTTGTTTACTTCTGCTGTCTCTAATGGAGGAGCCTAAAAAAGGTGAGTCGTTTGACAACGCATGTCCTTTCCTGATAAGTTCCCAGCAGCCAAGTTGCTTATTTGGACTGCAATGTTGATATTCCTGTCAGTTAGATATTAGGTTTATGGTCGTATTTTAGAAAAATGTGGTTAGAATTAGAGATCAAATAGATCGTCGGGCTCCGAAAACCCTTCAAGCATTATAGCATTTTGCATCTCAAGTATTGTGAGATTATTTCTTGTGTGTTTTATTTTTAATAATATTTTTTTCCAAATTTCTATTCTTTTAAAAGGCAGTTGACCTGTCCTTTCGGTAATTTCCTTTTCCTTCATTTTTTATTTCAGTTTTCTAATCCAAATTATTTTCTGCAGGTTCGAAGGTTCTTTTTGTTCATAAATATCTTCACATCTTGGCTTGTTTCTTGCCACGCCCTCACTCTGCTCATAAGTTAAATGTGAATTGTTAAAATTGATTTTTAGACCCCATCGTGTGCGTTAGTTGACAGGATACTGAAACTTAGCGCTATTCTATTGGTTTTGTTTAGTTCCACTCCAGTGTCACATTCTATTTCTCATGTTATGGTATAGCATCCAAAAACTTTTTTTTGAAGTGGCAGTTCTCGATAATAAAATGGATTGAAATCAAGGTAGTACGTGATATATTTCTAGCATCACTTAATATATTCCTAGAAGGATGAAAACCGGTGTTTTTCCCCTCAGGGAAACAACTGTTGTATCTATGGGAATTAGCGCTCTCGTCTCGAGCTAAAGGTTACGCAAGCCTTTCTTTTGTTGAAATAATATAGGCTTTTTGGCTTGTCACGGACCATATGTCCGTGATAAACTCATAGATAGTCTACATACATAGATATTCTATGTATCTTGTGTATAGATTTCCCATTCCCTCAAATCCATACTAAATGGTACCTTCCTCCTTCCACTTTTTGAAACACCTTTGTTGCCATTAGGGAGACTGACTAACATCTAATCTAAGACCTGTGTTCTTCTATCTATTCTGTAGCTTTCGAACCGAGTCTTTATAGATATACTTAGCTGAAAATTTTATTCGAAAAGTATGCTTGAAATTTCAAGTAGTCGCTAACTTTGAAACTCTTAATTAATTTCAGGAGCTAACTAGACCTGAAACATAGCGTTGGTACGCAGAAAGTCTTCACTTTGTAGTTGTCAAAGCCACCGATTAATCTTATATTAGGGTTCTTTCTTGTTCTACATTCAAGTTTTCTATTCGTTTGAGTTGATATATTTCGTAGTACCTTATTTTTCGTGTACTATAAATTGTAAGTTTTGTTCATAATTTTGTTCATCAGTTATTCGTTTTGTTAACATCCTGTTTCGTAACCTAGTGCTAATTGTGGTATATTGTAATGTGCTCTCTTTATGGTAGTTTCAGGATCTGCTTGTGTAATAAGTATTCTCATATGAAAGTGTATTAGAGTACTGTTTTTTAGTGTGAGAAAATTGCTTCATTCATTCGTATCCTGAAATTAGGGAAGATACGTTATGAAACATAATTTTAAAACGGTTTCCTCTTCTCAGAGACGCGGCGAGGTGGCAAGCATGCTGAGGAACTATTCGAGATCGTCAAGCTCCTGCCAAAAGAAAATTTTGAGACCCTGAAGGTTCTGTTGAGGCACTTGAGACGGTGAGTCTTTCAAGATGAGAGCTCTAAAAGAAAAGTGACTTGGCTTTCCCTGTTGGTAATTTTTTTACGTGTTGAAAGAACGCTTTGATCTGCCAATCAGAAATGTTACGGATTGAGTTCATTTATGCTAAAATATTCTTTAATTTTGGAGCATTTGTCATCGTCTGTAATTATATTGCACAAACCCTTTCATGGTATGCAACTGTAGAAATCATTCTTGTTTTAGCTGCATTGTGGTTACTTACCTGCTCCTCTTTCCTGTTTCTTGACTGTGACAAGTGCTGCTTCATGATAATCAATGTGCGTCGAACATGATGTTGCTGATAGTGAAGACTTTTATTTCTGTTTCAGTTTTTCAATTAATGATGTACCAATGTAGTCAGTGTGACAAAGATAATGAAAAGGAGTTCGTAATGATTAGACAATTGAACTGCATTCTTTGTTTTTACTTAAGTTTGCCAGACATTTTTCCAATGTTGATTAATTTATGCACTGAAATATCTGCTAGTACATAAATCTCCACGTACTTTAAAATTTCCATTGTGCAAACGTTTCACTTTTGTGTAATAAAATATATATTTTTGTCAACATTAAATAAGCCCCTTCGTTTCGGCAGAGTGTGCGACTACGGGGCCGATAATCGCATGAATTTCATGAACATTGCGATAGTGTTCGGCCCGTGCTTGATCTGGCCTGAGACGACAACAGGCCGCGACCTGATGACTGAGGTCATGGTGCACAACATCGTGGTCGAAGGCCTCCTCTCACACTTCGAGTAGTGTGTGTGTGTGTGTGTGCGCCAACTCATCTCTCGTGCGCAAGCTAACTCCTCGTGCCTCTCATTCCTAGGTGCCTATTTAGTACACATTATTGTACAATTGATGTGCCTGTTTCAGTGTCGTACTGTGTCAAGTGTTTTACGCTCTCCTGTGTATCGGTGCAAATATTTGGACCTTCTAAATATTTGAGTGTTAATGCTTTGAAGAAATTTATATATTATAGAGTGTTTTTATTAGCTCATCACCAACGCTAGTGTAAAATATCACCACAGCCGTTCCTATTAAGATCCTTCTAAAGGTGAGCAAGCGTTGTATATTTCTGCATGCTAGCTCACTCTTAACTCTAGGGATTTTGTGGTTGTAGTTATTGCTTTAATGCCGGGTTATTTTTTCTTCTTTTGCAAATAAAAGGAGTTAGCCATCTATATGTGTGCGATGATTAAGCGGTATTTAGACATTCATGCCTAAATAATTTCTGTGATTGTCATATTTTGATTGCTCGAAGTGTTCTTTTGATTTTGTATTATTAATTTTATTATTTTCGTTAGCTTTTGGGAAAATATAAGCATGTCTTTACTCTTGGTTCTTAATTTCTTGGTCATCAAATTATTCTGGGTTATTTTTTTCCGTTTCTTAGATTTATGAACATATGAATTTTGCTTGTATTCTGCTTGGTTCTCTTGGTGTCCAAACTGCTGGTTTGTGCTTTAGCAATATTCAACTCGTGTGCTAGTGCGCACGCGAGTAATAAAAGTTTACGAGTTCATTCGGAAACAGCGGCGCTATTTGCTTATAAGTTTAGTGTATTTTGCGGCTGTTGTGAAGTGGAAATCGACTTAGTGTGTCAGTCATTTATTCCTTCGCTAAACTGTCAAGTGTTCCCACTGATTTGCTTTGCTAATTGATCCTCATTGGTTGAATGAGCCTCGTAATTTATTTTTAAATTTTCTTAAGGTATTCTTATTAAGTTTTTAAACTGAATTCCATTTCATCGCGTTCTTGAGGTAAACTTATTCAGTAGGGGTAATTTCAGATTGGCATGAATTATGTTTAATGATGCGTATTTAAAAAATTTGATGACTAATGAAATTAGAGAATATATATACTTTATTTTTATCAGTATGAAAAAATTTCACCTAAATGTAAAATAGAACTATTTTGGTAAAATTATTTTACCGGCTGATTTAAAATTTTCTTTTTGTCTCACTTTCCCTCTTGCTTTCTGTAAATTTGTTACCTTGAGGAGCGGTGCAATTGTCGATAGTGAGGAACAAAATGCGCGCTATATTTAAAGTCAAGCAGCGTTTATCAATGTTTTGTGGTACTTTCCTTTCTGCGATTATTGTCCCGAATTTCGTTGTAGAAACATCTTATTTCAATCTTTATTCCTAGGTCTTAAGAAAAGAAATTCAGTGAAAATAGTACGGAATCCGTTGTCTTGTGTTGCTGTCCTATTTTTTTATTTTTGCTGTCCTATTTTCAGCCTTTTATTAGGTTCACTGCTATCCTATGTTAAAGCCTCTACTAGTTTCTTCTTCAACTTTTCTCTTTCATGAACTTCTTTTTCAACTAACTGTTTCTGTGCGCCTTGTGCATAGATTCTGCGTTCCCTGAACTCCATATTAAATGGTGCCTCCTTCCTTCCTTCCTCTCTTTGGAACGTCTTTGTTGCAGTTAAAAAGGCATAAACCAACATCTAATCTTTAATTTCGCTGATGAATACTTTCGTGTTTCATGCATTTTTGTTAATAGTTACCGAAATATACTGGATCCAAGTCCAGCGTGTGCTAGTTTTTCAGTGGATGCAATTTGTTTGTGCCAAAAACTATTATATCTCGGAAGCTCGGCAAATTATGAGACGTTAGTGATTGTTTATACACGCATGGACGACTTTAATTCACAGTAATGGTCACCTTTATATTACGTCATGTCCGTTAATAATAATAGCTTATGCATCTTCAAAGGCTGATAAAATTCCACTTCGAATATGATGGTATAAATATTTGTTTTATATTGAATGTTTGGTGCTGGAATGAAGACAATATATTAAGGAGGAGGTTAAATCTGAACTTGAAAATTCGTCTTGTCAGTGTCAAACTACAATTTTGGAGACCATGTCACCGCTCTCGTTTTGTTGGATGTTAAACATGTGGACAAATTCGTGTTCAATTTAGTGAGGGCTCAATTTTTTTTAAATGAGAGTCCGTTGGATGGGGATAAAGTTAAAAAATTCCTCATAAAACCTTTTTCTAAGCTGACTAATAACGGCATTGAAAATATAATTCCGCTGTTGTGTGGTGCGCTTACACAACGAGTTTCATGTTTAGAGGAAGGGATTAGTCATATTTTTCCGTGCTTCGATTATTTATATTTCTTCTCTTGGGCCATTTGAGAAGAAATATAAATAATCGAAGCACGGTACTCGCATCTCATTTGGCTTCCTTAATTTCGGTGCCTCGGTTTACAATGTCTTCATTATGCCCGCATGTCTTCTTCATTGTCTGGATGGGGTCGCGACATTACGATCGTACCCTGTTGCTACAGAGGGTATCTGATAACATACAACTTCTCTCTTGTCATTATAGCTTTTGGCTACTTTCCTAAAAAAATTTAGAAGCACCCAATTAGACTACGGAACCGTTTGAGTAGTGAATCTTGTTCACGAGTAACGAACAGAAATATCAGGATATAAATACTTGGCTTAGCAGGTAACAAGCCATTTTATTAAGAAACTAGTAGCCGAAGAAAGTTAAACCTCCGTCCGTTCTTGTCTTCATGTACATTGCGAGTATGCTTCCAACTAGTGCAATGGCCGGTTAACGCGGCCATGGGATTAGTCTTCGCTTATTGTGCGTAAATATACGTTCTTGTAAGTTTATTATTACTTGACAAATAGCGTACTATATTTACTTGCCATGAAACTATTCCAACAATTACAGCGTAATGCAATTTGTCTTCTGCTTTCACGTCTGAAGTGTACTGCATACAATTTCGAATTATCTATCGTATGTATTTAGACATGCCGTAAGCGTAGTGTTCAGTTTCTTGATTTAACTTGAATTAGGCTTTATTTTTGTACAGATTACATTCCACATCGAATGATTTGAAGAATTAAGCAAATGTATAGTACGGGGATAACATAATATATTTTTATTCGTTGTTGGCCCAATTACGATGGGTATTTTGATTTGCCCACAACTTATGTTTTGCCACCAAAGTGTTATGACACACTTGACCGCGAAAATATATAGTTTTCTTGCGTGCTATCATTTGGGCTGTTCAATTAAACTTTGTCTTCAGCTTCATGTGTGTATAAATAAATGCAAATTACTTCGATGAACATGTTGCATGTATCCTTTTGTGTTTACCTAGCAATTTGTTGCTCCTACTAACTTGCCGTATGGATGCTGCAGTTCCAGTACTATAATATGCCACACTAAATTGCGTTCCCTCTATATTTTAACTCGAAAAATTCTTCTAACAATTCAGGCAGGTACTTACAATTTAATGCAATAGACGAGCGATCTAGCAGCCACATGTTTGAATTCAAATTACGCAGTAAACATGACTTACCGAGGGTTTTGGAACATATTTTGAAAGACGCTAAGTCCTAACATTTCATTTAGCTACTGAAAAGACGATTCGGTTTACGATTCTACAGACCTCCAAACTTTAAAACTAATTGCATTAAAATGAAGCGAGCTCCAGAAAATTTACCATTACAGAGAACATAGTTGGTGTGATAACAGGAATATACGTTATGAGCGCAGGACTGGAGGCGAATGAGAGGTCCTCACAGAAGCAGATACGTGGCAGTTGATTAGCAAAGGATACCTTGCCTTCAAACTCCTCAGTTAATGCAGTGGTTCTTAACCTGGTAGGAGGTAATGAACCCCAGAATTCCATACGTGCATTCATCGAATTCTTCGTAGTTGGAAAGATAAAATGTACTTTTTTTTTTCATCTAATTCAAAGCATACGTACGTAACTATAACTATCATTGAAGCACTGTGCTATGCCAAACCCAAGCGTTCGGCTCCCCCAACCCCTGGGATTCGATCGAACCACAGGGCAAGAACCACTGGTTTTATGCTTAGTCTCGAGTGCAAAGTCATGATAAAAACTCTCCAATATAAGACCAAGGCCTAACGAAATAATATGAATAAGTATGCGAATGTTATCTAGAAACAATATACTTCTCACACTTTAGCGGTAGTAGGGCAGAGGAGATCTTAGAGCTGTGCGTTGCGTGAATTGGTGAACCGCCGTAGCCAGGCACGCCTGAGCTCCAGGGATTGCTCGACATTCCAGGTCCAGCGCAGGAAGATCCCAGCATAGTAATTCGCTTCAAGATCCGTTTCCAGACTTTATATTAGAAAAGCTAGTTTAAGCTTCCCTAACTGCAACAAAGGAATTCCAGAGAGAGGAAGGAGGAAAGCACCATTTAGTATGGACATATCGGAACGCGGAGAAGTAGGAGTTGTGGAACTAGATAAAATTGCTTTGAAAAACCGAACCACCATTGAAGCATCCATAAATTGCGAATGAAGAATCGTGCTGGACACGATTTAGAGTCAAAATAATTTATTTTGAAAGGAATAAGCCCTGTTTTCATTGCTTAACAATATTCTAAACCAGCTATGTTAAGTAGACAATACACGAAATTTGAGAGTAATCTTACAACTTTATTCCGCATACTTAGTTGTGCGTACCTATGAAATTCGATGATTTAAACTTTAGTCGAAAAGTGACAGAGCAATGATATCATTGAAGTCGAACCGAGGCATTTTCATCGATAATTATTGACAAAAAATTAGTGTGATGTTGAACTCGAAACAAAAATCAGCAGCTTTTTTTTCTCTGGCAGAAACTGATGACTTCCACTTCTGTATGACAGTTCATTGTCTCAATTTGTAGGATTATATTGAATATTTTCACTTTGCTGTTTTCTTTCCGTGGGGTAGTGAACTTGACACAATCAAACGAATTTTGCGTGAACCATGCAGGTTGACCGCTTAAATGGAGAAAAAAATTATCACAATTGTCAAATCACAAAACCATTGGTAGGTGGTCAGTTACAGCATTGGGCCTCTTCTTTGTTATTTTCATCGTGGTCTTCGAAATGCACGATTGCACCTAGACACCAGGATTCAAAGGCTTTAACTTTTAGGAGATAGCCACGTCGCTGTAATAATAATAATCTCAGTTAACGACAACTTCGGTCAAGGACTATTTAGTTGTCGCTTTGGCAGTTTACCAAAGTAATCTTCGTCTTGATGCAATTATGATTTCATAGCAATATTATTAAGAGTAATCTTAGCCCGTAAGTTCAATTTTATCCACCGAGGACTTCACGGAACCAACCACGCCGAGGCAAACCTGATAGAGCGAGATACAAAAATTTGGTGTATATCAACATTCTTCCCGTACTTGATGATGCATGGGGGTTATCCAGAGTTTAATTTCATTGATAGTAGCTAAAACCCCCGGGTGGGGTTCCAGCTGCCCGCCCTCACTATGGCCGAGCGCTGACCCATGCTGGAACCCCCCCTGTAATTTTAGCACGGACAACTTTTTGAAAACTGACGAGATGATTAGAATGTTCTCCAATCCTTATAATGTACTTACGTTTCTCGTTCCTTGAGGCGAGTAAAAATTACGCTGTCATCCGTGCTGGTCAAAATCCTGAACTTGAGTTAATAAGTAGACAATTGGGCCTCTGATCTTGCCCTCCAACGCCAATACCCTTACAAGGAAGAATATTGATTCTATTCTACCACAATTTAGCAGACCAGACTTCAACTTCTAGTTTGGCTACGCAGTACCAACTTCATACAACTCACGTGTCACCAACCTGTACAAACGCTCAAAGTTCCATAGTTGAATCACACACATCCGATACAAAAATGGTCTTAACACAACTCAAGTTGTTTCAAAAAAGTGAAGAAAAAGCATAGATGCAATAAATTAAAAATAAAAGAAATTAACTAATCATAGAAGTATATAGGCTTCACTTTGTGCTTCTTAGTTGTCATTGGTTGATTTGCAAGCACATCTTGGTTTCTACAAGGTCCAGCAAGATGTTAGGAAAAATAAATTGATAATCTTCATCACGACTTCTGTCAATGTGATACTGGTCTAACACGGCCAACCCTCACTAAACAGAGAAGCGTACTATTTATTCTAAAAATAATTTGCTCATGAATCTGGATGTCGATACTTGCCATCTTATTAATTTTTTGAGCACCTAATATAGACAATGATATTTTAAAAAAATCGAAGCTTAATTCATCATAGATTACTGGTAAATTCTAGATACGTTCAAAGTTAAAATTTTTAGAGTATTTTTCATCTGAAAAAATGAGGGACTACATTAGTCAACCGTTCAGATACTATACGAGAATAGGTGAAAGGTCTTAGATGTAAGATAAATATCAAAATATTACACATAACGGAAATATTCACAAAAACCCCATTTGAGTTTCAGTAGCTACACTGAACACCACATCCAAAAATGTCAACAGTGTGCACAAGTGCACATCAGTGCACATTTCTTCTCACAAAGAGACGCTGAAGGGAAAATTAGGACGGTTCCGTAACAACGAACATTGTACATGAAAGACTCCCGTATCAGGCATCACGAACGGCTTCTGGGAGGAGTTACTCGGAGTGCCTAAATTGTACGCTAACATCAAGAAGCGTTATCAAGAAACAGCCTCAAGAAGTACAGTAGAGCCGAGTCAAGAGCTCAAGATCACACATACCTCAGCGAAGTGTTATATACAGAGTGCATTGACAGATCGTCAACTTTTAACCCTTTAACGCCCCCAGAGGACACCAGTGTCCTCTTTCAAAAATACCCTCAATATATTGTATTTCTTATTCCATTAGTTCCCTAATGTGTACTTTGAAGTTCTCTGCCGAGTGGCAGTTCCTATCCCATCCTGATATCGGTGACTGCCAGATGCCAGTGCCAGTTTAGTGACGGTGGTTGTGTTAACGGTTATATGAGTACAAAAATTCGGACGTTAAAGGGTTAACGGTTCATATTCAGAGAAAAATTTAAATTTCTAGCTCGATGAATTAATTACCTGATCCAGTGTGCTTAGGGAAATATATTAGAACTTGATGTAGTTTCTTTAATGATTGACCTTAGATGATTCCTGCATGATTGACCTTGGTCATGCAGGTATTTTCAGCTAATTTATTTACCCACCAGGCCGGAAAATGCGAGAAACAGAGTTTCTATCTTTAAGTGAAAGAACCATGGATGATACATAAATTTGGGAACGTGTCTTCACTTGAGTGAAAACCCCAGCGGCAATTTACACCATTACAGGAAAGTCTCATTATAATTATGGAAAAATCCCTCCGTTGGGGGAACCCAATTCTATTTGAAAATAAAAAGCAGTTACGAGAGTGAAACTATTAAATAACAGATAAGGTTACTAGATGTTCTATTCAGTATGGAAGTTAATCAGGTGATTCCAAGCAGTGGGCCGCGCAGAGTTTCTTTTTATTGTACGGACGTGGACTAGCTCGTTGAAAGCTATACCTACCAAATCGTGCCAAAAAATATTCGAAACTATGCCCACATTCAAGCAAATCGACGTACGAAGGTTATAACCGCAAAATTGATCAAAATTGATAGGAACAACCCTCCAAGTTAATGATGAAACACATAGATGAGGAAAATCGTTAACTAAATTGACATCAACACAGCTATAGCGCTGAACCCTCAAAAGCATAAGTCATTCATTTTGAAGTTACTTTACTGCTCGGTTCTACCTTGGTTGTCATTCTTTGGAAAGCTCAGGCGTTCATGGGACACAGTAAGGAGCGAGAGCTAAGCTTTGCAATAATGAAAGATCTCAATAGGTACATATCTTCTACTGGTAATATAATTCGACGCAAGTTTCGTTATCCAACTATGTACCAAATTAAATAAAAATTGTATTCTATATCCGTGTCTTATTGTTAATATTCTGAAAACTTATGAAAAAAAATCAATGTTTAATTTCTTAAAATGAAACTGCAAGAGCACGATTGTTAGAGAGAGCTTTAGCTAAATTTTTTAATTCGTTTTTTATTTCCAGTCCTTGCCGCGTAGTTTGATGATACTGTTGTCGGGAGGTTTAAAAAGAAAGCTTAATTTGAGTTTTAAAATGCGTAAGTTCAGTTCAATGAGAAGAATTTTTCTTCCCCGTCAAGAACTTCACGAGTCACATGCGTCAAAATTCTTCCTTAAGCGTCATTTGAATAATGAGTTGTTCGCTGTATGAAGTTGTTCTATACAACTGAATTTTTGTCGAAGAAAATTAAGCATTCACAAAAAATTAGAGATGAAAGACCCAATTGAGGTGAACTCCTCACCCAAAAGCATTAGTAGCTTCGTTCAACGGACTGTTGAGGGTGGGTCGTTCATCACAATAAATGAGGTCCTTATAATCACACAACACCAAACATCATACAAAGCGAAAACGAGTTATGTGTACCACTGTCATACCCAAACTTTTCTAACTCTGAAGAGTGTGCCGTATGTACAGAAAGATGGTCGCTAAAAAGTCCGATACCTCTATCAGTTGCTGAGATACAAGTTACACAGTTGAGAAACTTAGTAGCTATTTTCTGACGTTTAATAAAACGGGCGTTTAGTACTGTATTAGTCTAGAGGCCTCACATAGAAAGGTGGCGGGTCTGTAAACTAGGATATATTTACAAGAGTAGCAACTACAGCCTTAACTCTAACTTGCACGGTTTTCTCTAATTGGACCACCACTCAAATTAACTACCGATCCACTAACTACAGAAGCCGTTGTTATTGAGCTGCTAGCGAATACCTCCTTAACATGGCGCCGGGCCTTTGAAGGCATCTTGAATCTGTTCAAGCTTCTTGCTATCATGCTTGTCTTCTCAGAACTAATAGGAGGTATATTTTCTAAGCTAACAGATTTGCGATAGGTTGAAAATTTTCCCGAGTTATTACTAGACTTCCTCTTGCGCCACGTAATTTTGAATTTGGAGTCTTCTGAGCCTTGGCGTTCATAAAGTGATGAGCTCGACGATGAACTCTTGAGTGACGAGGGGGGAGAAGGGCTATATTTCGTAGGCCTAGAGGGCCGTGGTGATGTGCTTTCCAGTGTTGGCGACAGTCCGCCGAGCGGCGAGAAGTAAAAGGTCGAATTGCTGTCTTGGCCGTTTTCTGTAAGAACGACACTCGTTTACGAGATGTTAGGCCCAGTTTTTTCTGGAGTAGGGAAAGTAGTCTCAGGGCTTTGGCCAGCGATGAATAACATGCGAACAATATTTTCAGTATTGTACGTTAGAGAAGCAATGAACTTCGCATGCTCGCCTTATTTGAGTCCTTTATCAAGCATTATTTTGCTGAATTTCCATGCAGTCTTCTTGTAGGTTAAAAATTTCATTTATTTTATTCTTCTCTCAGAAGGAGAAGAACAAGAAAATTTTATCGTCGTGTAGCTATTGAAGAGCATTCAGTGAAATATTTTCTGGAAAAGTGAGTCAGTATCAGCAAAAATAAATGCAACTATGGTTAATGAGAAATTTGAAACTTCACGAAAAATTACTGGCGACCCGTTTGTCTGAGACTTGAGTAAGAGCAGATTGATAGTACAACAGAATAGCGACTAACCAAAAAATCGACTACTTATGTATGTACATAATGTAAAAATTTCACCAGTTCTCTGAAAATTTCCATGACAAACCAACACCATAAGTTCCCTAGCCATGACTTCAATCACGAGCTTCTGGATGGATTGCCATGACAACCATTTATGGGTAAGCACTATTTTACCTGAGAATTTAGGCACTGTGAAATTGGCTCGAGATGCCGTCTTTCCAATGCGAAATAGTTCCTTGGTGAGGCTCACGGCTGGCGGTGGCGCTTCCTTTGGCTTCCTGTTGATCACTTTGAGAGTTTCCATGGCCTTGCCTGCAGGACTCAGCACCTGCGAAGGGAGCAGTCATTTGGTAATTAATTTTACTCTCGTTGACCTCCCTCAGCGTAGCCAACATTTCATGTCTCTTCTCGCTCTTAACAAATGGAGTGAGATTTAGCTATGTTGGGATAAGTAAAACAATCTTTTTGAACTGACTATAACAAGAAAAATTATTTTTTACAGGAAAAATTACTACAATGGAATAGGTGTGTGTTATATGTATGTTAGTATATGTACTATCTACGTGTTCTCTATTAATTATAAAAGAAGTATTACCAACCAATTTTTAAAAATTAATCTCACTCAAATTTTTATTTGATTTTACTATGCGGTACTCGAGGTTATTTGAAGTAGATGTAAGTTTATTTACTGTCAAAAACATGGCAGAGTCTTTTGTGTTTTATATTTTCTTATTCAAGTGGTGAAGGAAGTCAGACATATCCTGAAAGGAGCTCATTTTACTGCATAATTCTGGCACTATGACACTGCACACAAAGTGGCATTCAAAGATAACCAATAAACTTAACATGAACGCGATTATGAAAAGAAACAGAACATCGAGCGCTCGAGCTCTCGTTTGTTGAAGCTAAAGTAGTCATTTCATGACTCATTCAAATAATGTAGATGAGCGCAACGTGAAAGATTATTATGCAAAATTTTATGAGCTTAAATCCAATGCACGCTAAACTGGTACGACGGTTACATTTTCAAGACGTTGACTGAGAAAGATTTGCACAAGAGTCCCAATATTCGACTTAGAATTAAGTCAATTTTAACATTCAATATTGAAGTGGGCAAAAAAACAAATAGGAAAGGGCCACTATTTACATATTTTCAAGAAAATGTGACCACCGGTGCGCTTTCGCTGAAAAGAGCACATACCAAACCCCGTTCATTGCAAAAGTTCTTCTTCTCATCTCACAGTCGAAGTGTGCATTAAGAAGATTAAATCTAAGGAATCCAAGGGAGAGATATAATTCGATTCAGTTACTGCACAAACTGCTAGGTTACCAAATCTCAGTGTTTCAAAATTTACAAAGTACTCTAAGAGCAGCAACATTAGATAACTTTTCCCCTTCATTTAGAAACTTCCCTGAACATTCATTTCTTGAACCGTATTTTAGTCCCCCAAAATAGAAAGGCGATTTTTGCAGTTTTTCTAAGGTTCACGTATGCAGCAACCGAAGGCGTTAACCACTTGTCTCATTTTGTTTCGAAAACGCCGAGAATAACCTAACACGTTGGCTGCCTATTGGGGCATAAGAGTACCACTAGGTAAATTGCTTATTTACGTATCGGTGCAAATGAACAGCATTTCAATTATTTCAACCCTTTTTTCAGAAGAGATGTAAGCATACGAGGTAAAACATCATCATGCTATTACATTTTCACACTTCTTAGAAAGATACAATTTTTTTTGAGCGGTAAGGTCGTTTTTTAAACTCTGCTACTTACAACCTTCCCTTTCAAGAAATGCCAGAGGCCGCCATTTGGTAGCCTCAGCAGTGAGCGTCTTAAGATGTTCACTATGCATCACAACACGCAAGCACCATCCACCAGACCTTGAGAGAGCACTCCATGCGGATATATGCATTGCGGTCCGTGCTGAGTGTGACGGGCCAAGTTTTGTTGCCTGTGGTGAGCTTTGGGCGGTCCAGCAGATTCTGCAGCCGCACTTCCATGTGACCCTTCACTGTGCTTCCTTGGTGGCTCCTCAGCTGCACACACAAAACATGCAAGTATTGTAGCTTACAACGCGCAGTCGTTTATGTTTGAGAGTTTGCAATGTTGAGTTCACTGGTAGACTCGTCAGTATGTTATGCAAAACTTATTTCAGCTCTGATGTTAATTTCATCAAACACTCTGAAGAAAGAATTGTGTTATACTTTTAAATGAAGAATATGAAGAATTTGCCTTTAAGCGTACGTCATGTTTATTGTATGCGCTAACAAAGTATGCGACTGTTTTTGTGAGCGACACAGGAAAGTTCCTGCGCGGATCATTAAAAAAGGAATTATAGATTACAGCTCACATGCAAAATGTGGCTTACTCATCGAATTTAATCGGAGAACACGTTTTTTTAAATTCCGCTCATAACCAAGGATTTATCATTATTTAGTTCGTGAAACCCTCATAAAACGCGATTTCAAGAGAACGAAGAGAAGGGACCATTAAGTATAGACTGTTGAAAATGGGGAGACAATGCTCAAGGTGCGTTTCCACACTGGGTATACGGCGCGTAGAAACAGTAATTTATTGAGGGAAAGAAAGAATAAACAAAGAAGAGATGGCAAAGAAGCCTAAAACTAAAACAAATAAAGGGGGGACAAGCGGTAAAAATCCCAAAGGCTTATCTACCACTGACGCACTGAACAATATCCCTTTGGAAAAACCTGTTCCCAGGGCATATAATAGACCATCCTATCCGACCTGAATCTATTGACCATCCTATGCTCCCTGGCGAGTCTCAACCAAGAATGGAGCCAGACGAAAGATGCACTCACACCACCCTTACCTTGAGGGTGAGAGTGTCGTGTGCGGTCTTTAGTTGGAATATGAAGGACTGCTTCCACGCCCACTTGCCGTTCGCCGTCTCCGATGCCGTCCACGAGTGCTGTTCGCTCTCGTTCGTACGCACCGTCACTCTCCAGTGCCCGCTGCTCTCCTGGTCAAGTGAAGCTCTGTTCAAAGACCTCTCAATACACCTCTGTTGTCCAGCCACTAAACGAATAAACTAAATTGTTTATTTTAAGTGACAGCTAAGCACGAATAGACTAAACAGTTCATGTAAAGTGACAGCTATGCACGAACAAACTGGAAGGTTCATTTTAAGTGACCGTTATGCACGAATAAACGAAACGTTTAATTTTAAGTGACAACTATGCACGAATAAACTAAACGTTTAATTTAAATGACAACTATGCACGAATAAACTGGAAGGCTCATTTTAAGTGACAGCTATGCACGAATAGACTAAACGGTTCATGTTAACAGCTATGCACGAATAGACTAAACGGTTCATGTTAACAGCTATGCGAGAATAAACTGAAAGGTTCATTTCAAGTGACAGCTATGCACGAATAGACTAAACGGTTCATGTTAACAGCTATGCAAGAATAAACTGAAAGGTTCATTTTAAGTGATCTTTATGCACGAATAAACTAAACGTTTAATTTTAAGTGACAACTACGCACGAATAAACTCATAAATGGTTCATTTTAAATGACAGCTCTGCACGAATAAAATAACGATTCATTTTAAGTGACAGCTACCCACAAATAAACTAAGTGGTTTATTTCAAATGACAGCTATGTTCGAAAATACTGAACAGATCATTTTTAATAACGAAGAGTTTGCTACGTGATAGAAAATGAGCAATAATCTTTGATAAAACTTCGTGAGTTTCAGCTATGATGCATCATAAGTCGTCACGGATAACATTTTAGCATGAGGTATACTCATTAACAACGTGTGATAGCTTCATGAAGTTTCAATTTCTAATTATTTGAAAAGAAGCAATTTTTTACTAACGACTGATAGCGTGTAGTTGTTGAAGAAGAGAATATAATTACGGTGGTTACTCGCTCGCTCACTCTCTCAGAAGCATAGGAATAGCAAGTCTCAGTTTGGATAGGTTATTTACCATACGAACAGATCTAAATCCTAGTAGTATGTCACGTAACAGCAATGATGAGATCCCCCTTCAACGTTAACCTAATGTTCTGATCATGTTACTTCTAACGTGAGTAGAGCTGTGATGTATTTATGTTGGTCTCCTCATTTCTGTCTCATAGGGTATACATAATTACGTTCTTAAATATACACGAAAATTAAATATATAGCTCTGATGCAAATGCATTTAAAAACTGATCAGAGAGCAACTCGCAAATTCCAGCTAACGGTGAAAGCAGTACACCAGTGGGAAAAAACACGATACAAGCATGAGAATAATCCGGAAACGTTTGTTTTTACTATCATATTTTAAGCTACGTTGGTTTTCTATTTATTTTAGAAGTGATATTTCCTAAAAAATTAGCCTATTTCATTTGGCAGAAGGACATACGGGCAGTTCCCATGCCGAAAAGTTGTCTTTATCACTATATTTTTAGCTACATTGGTTTCTATTTATCCTGGAAATGTGATTTCCCATAAATTGGCTTATTCCATCTGGCATGAGGACATGCGGGCAGCTTCCATGCCGAAGCGTTTTTTTTATCTGTTTTTTCTATTTATCCTACAAGCGAGATTTCCCATAAATTGGCCTATTTCATCTGGCAGGAGGACATACGGGCAGTTCCCATGCCGAGTCGAGCCAGACGAGCACCAGGCAGCTGAAGAGCGTGAAGCCGCCAGGGTTTACCACCACCACAGAGCCCGCCTGGCCTACATCGATGGGCACGGTGCTGAAGCCTTCCTTGGTGTCCTTGCGGCACAGCGAGCTGCTCTGCAGCGCCGCGATTTCTGCCACTTGCTGCAAACGGGGTATCCATCAGAACAAGCCTTCGAGGAACGCATGACCACTCCAGACGTTGTTATTTTCTCTGCCTGTAGCTTCCGACATGGTGTGATCGAAATATTCAAGTGGATGTATGACGGCACTCTGATTAGAGAGATTCGTCTATCTAAACAGTGTTTATTGATTAGAATAGAATAGATCAGTCGGTTTAAGTCTGAGCAGTAATAGCCTGAGGCTTAGCCTTATTTGAGCCTTCATAAGTGATTGCTTTTTTATTGAATCGAGTTTTTGATTAGGAAGTTACTTTCGAATTTTGGAAAGTACAGTATGTGTACAGTATATACTCGTATTTTTCTTAATAGACAAACTAGGATTCAAATTTTTGCAACAAAATGTTGATTAAAGCAGATGTTATTTTTTTTACGTATTAAGATACAAATGTGTAAACCTCTTACAATCAAGAAGTGAAATTACAGAATGCCTGAACTCTATAGATCTCTATTGAAGATTGGCTAAAAAGCCTTGATAAATGATAAATTACTAAGCAGACCCTCACAATATGGTCAACGCATCCCAGATCCATGTTTCAGATAAGGACTTGAATTTGAAATCGAGGGCCGACAGCGTCGGGGCTTTTGTAACGGCCTACAATTTCCTCCTCAATACTCACAATATTCACACAAAGGATCCAGCGCTTATGTACCAGACAGTAAAACGTGGTAAAGGGAACAGTGAAAACAGTGACAAAAGACAGTTCCAGGAGTTACACGCTGGTGTTAGTTTTCGGACGCTCCTTGCTGGATTTATATCGTGAAATTGAATGTAAACAACAAGAAAAAAACTCATTAATTACGTCCGGTGCACCACATAGGCCAGGGTTTCGATCAGTTTATTAGTTTATTAGTTAGTTTAAGCCTCCCTATCCTCAACAATGAGATGTAAAGAGAGGAAGGAAGAAGGCGCCATTTAGTATGGAGTTAAGGGAACGTGGAATCTATGCAGAAAGGGCACAGAAACAGAAAGCTAAGAAAGAAGTTCATGAAACAAGAAAAAGTTGAAGAAGAAAGTGGTAGGCGGTGAAAAACAGGACAGCAGTGAACCGAAAAAAAGATGGTCCGTAACACAACAAAACCTATTCTATTTCAACAAAAGAAAGCCTACCTAACCTTTAGCTCGGGCCCTCACACTGTCCCCCTGGGAGCGCCAGGGTTTCGATGACCCGGACGACTAAGTGGCAGCAAGAGCAGCTCGAAGTGACGAAGAAAATTGAAACAAAAAGTGAGGGATAGAAACTGCAACACTCGTATGAAAAGCCGATACATTATCGCAAACTGCAACACTCGTCTGAAAAGCCGATACATTATTGCAAACTGCAACACTCGTATGAAAAGCCGATACACTATCCCAAACTGCATCACTCGTATGAAAAGCCGATACATTATTGCAAACTGCAACACTCGTATGAAAAGCCGATACACTATTCCAAACTGCATCACTCGTATGAAAAGCCGATACATTATCGCAAACTGAACACTCTTATGAAAAGCCGATACATTATCGCAAACTGCAACACTCGTCTGAAAAGCCGATACATTTCGCAAACTGCAACAGTCATATAAAAAGCCGATACATTATCGCAAACTGCAACAGTCGTATAAAAAGCCGATACATCATCACAAACTGCAACAGTCGTATAAAAAGCTGATACATTATTGCAAACAGCAGCACGCGGATAAAAAGCCGATGCATTACCTTCCACTTTCGCAAAAAAGCCACAGCAGTAGAGAGAAAATTAATAAAATCACGTAACTCTGAAATTAAAGCCAAACATTTTATCTTGTAGAGGTGTTGAACGTATCACAATTTTGTACCCATGCTTGAAAGTCCTCAAGTCCTAAATTCCTTGCAGTGAAAGACACCTCTAAATTGTCTGTTTTTCTATGTCGAAAATACAAAACTATGAAATACATCTAAAATAACTTTAAGATCTCTTACATAAGAGTCTTTATAATTAAAAAATTATAAATATCTTTAAAATTTATCATATTACAATTGTTTTTTCAATTAAGCAAATTATCATTACCTTTTTAATTTAGCAAATTACAATTATCTTTTTAATTTAACAAATTACCATTATCTTTACAATTTAGCAAATTACAATTATCTTTACTATTAACCAAATTACAATTTTTACAATTTAGCAAATTACAATTATCTTTACAATTTGGCAAATCACGATTATCTTTACAATTCAGTAAATTATAATTTTCTGTACAATTCAGTAAATTATAATCGTCTCCACAATTAAGACTCACGACAGGCAACTGAGCCGGGTCGTCAGAGAAGGGCAGCCACAGCGCCTGCACCCGCAAACTGCCGCGTTGGATACCCTCCGGCTGCAGCCACTGCACATTACAAGTTTTCATCATTGCACACCCAGGGACAATTCTTATTTGAATACTACAGTACAACTCCTATTCCAGGAGTTACAAGTTTTCATTACTGCACCCAGGAATAATTCTTATTAATAATAATTCGTATTAATTATTCTTATTCCTTATATAATTTTATAAAACTTATAACTCCTATTCAGGGGTTATAAGTTTTCGTCATTGCACTCAGGAATAATTCTTTTTCGAATACTACAACCCCTATTCCAGGGGTTACAAGTTTTCAAAGCTGCACACAGGAATAATTCTTATTCTAATACTTTTAACACGTTCTCCGCGCATAGGGCCATATGTGTACCAGTCGTTAAATTTCTCATTTTCGTACCGGTATATCTGAGTGACATTTCATTTGTTTCGCAACGTCTTTAAGAAATAACTCTCATTATACCAGGTGAAATGTCTCGTGCAATTGTATTTTTCATATTTCATAGGAAAGCCAAAAATGTATCCAAGCAGTAAAGTCGATTTCTGTAATCCGCTATTTACAACCTAACCAAACCAACCGTTTACAACCGCGGAAACGCAGTAAACATATCAAAAAACAGAACTTATATTCCAGGGACTCGGAACCTTTTTGTCACCACCCCACACCCCTAAAGAAATTTCATTCGAACCTCGCGCCTCTGATATCAAAATGTCATCATATAGCCAACATCCTATTATTTACCTAGACTTTTCTCGCACCGGCTGGAATTTCGCCTCGCACCCCAGGTTGGGAACCACAGCCTTATTCAAATAGTGTGGATGCCTGATAGCGCTCTGGTTAGAGAGATTCGTCTATCCAAACAGTGTTTTATTGATTAGATTGGCTACGTCGGTTTAAGTCTCCCTAACCGCAAAAGTGCGTGGCAAAGAGAGGAAAAAGGAAGACACCATTTATTATGGACGTTGACGAATGTGGAGTCTACGCTTAAAGTGTGTTCCCACACAAGGCCGCTTGCGCATAGAAAAGAAAGAAATGAAAGAAAAACACTATTTCCAATAGAGATGGTACAAAAGCACCATCATTGGTTTTTAAAATGTTTAAAATAGAAACGATACGCTAAGAAAAAAGTTTATGAGACAGGATATATGTTGAAGAGCCTAAGTATGTACTGAAAAACAAAACAGCAGTAAATTGAAAAAATATAGCCCGTAACAAAAGAAACACCAATTCGACTTCCACAAAAACGGCCCACCTCTCAGGTTGGAAACACATGTCCCTCTAGGAGCGCTAATTCCAATAGATGTAATAGTTGTATCCCTCTGAGAAGAAAAGTATTTATCGAATCATTCAATAATAGTAATACGAAGAGATTATTACAATAGTTTTACCTAAAAACGCACAGAAATAAAACAATTAAGGGGAATATCCCGAGATCTTGCCTTTTTTCGTCCGATTCGTTTGAAAATTGGTCAGTATATGTCTTTTGTGAAAGTAAACCTTTTTACTCATGTTATTTTTTCGATTTAGGCCTTATTTTTTTTGACGAAAAATGTGTTTTTTGGTATATTTTTATTGATATTTCAGATTGAAACTCCTCCTTCAGTTTTGATGCTAGAACAAAAAACAAAGACAGTTTTAGAACCCTTGGAACATTTCTAACAAACTAAAATTCGTCTTTTTTTCAAATTCAAATTTTTTCTATTTTTTTCAAAATTTTTTGAAATTTCAAAAATCAGCAACAATTTTTTGGGTTTAGAGCTATATATTTCTTCAAAGAATTTTAATTTGGAAAAAAGCCGAATTTTAGTTTGTTAGACATGTTCCAAGGATTCTAAAACTGTCTTTGGATTTGTTCTAGTATCAAAACTCGAGGACGAGTTTCGTTTTGAATGTTGAAAATTATTTTTTTTGGGTATAAGCCATAACAAAATTTTTGGTTGAAGTGTAATATAACGAACAATTGATGTAATTGAATGCAGTTTTAATTTTTATCTCGATACTTTCCATACATAACTTCATATTCAAACTGTGAATTGTGTTTAAAAAAAAAATAAATAATAAAAATTTTTTCTTTTTTCAAAAAAATGAATATTTTTCATTTTCAGTCTGATTCTTATGAAATTTGACTATGATATGTAACCTTTGAAAATAAACACAATTGATTCCATTCATTTTTTTGATTCAGGCCTTAGATTTGCAAAAATTTGACATAGGTTTTTTAGGTATTGATATTTCACTAATATTGATATTTCAAAATGGGACTCCTCCTTCAGTTTTGATGCTAGAACAAAAGCAAAGACAGTTTCAGAATTCTTGAAACATTTCTAACACACTCAAGTTCGATTTTTTTTCATTTCCTATTTGTTCTCTTTATATATGGGGTCAAAATCGGGAAAAATTGAAAAATTTTGGGTGCTTTTCATTGATTTTGATATTTCAAAATGGAACTTCTCCTTCAGTTTTGATGCTAGAACAAAAACAAATGCAGTTTTAGAATTCCTGACACATTTCTAACAAACTCAAATTGAGCTTTTTTCCATTTCCCATTTGTTCTCTTTTTATATGGTGTCAAAATCGGGAAAAATTGAAAAATTTTGGTCCCCTCACCTCCCCCGGGAGGGGGGGAATTATTGTCGTAGCGCCATAAAATTTTAGGAACGAATAGTCCACCAACTAAGGGTCCTTCTCCAACAAAAACATGCAAAATGACCATGAGATCGACAGGATCTGGCAAGGGCCCGGGATATTCCCCTTAAATTAGGTCTTTGCACGGAATGCTTCCCCGTTGAAATACTTAAAGGAAAAGGCGTCATAACAGCGGCGAGGAATATTGCATATAAAAATTGTTCTCATCAAACTACCGCAGGAAAAAAAATCGAATTGCTGAGGTAAGATAGGCGCATTCAAAATAAACATCATCTTGCTTCCTTCAACCCGCGTTCAACTGATACCGAGAGACACTCACCTTGTCGACCAGCTTTTGCTGCTTTATCTCGCGGGTACCCAGGCGGAGGCTGCGAAGAAAAGGATTTTATTCACTGGCAGAAAGATTTCCCTCACTGGCAGAGAGATTTCCCTCACTGGCAGAGAGATTTCCCTCACTGGCAGAGAGATTTCCCTCACTGGCAGAGAGATTTCCCTCACTGGCAGAGAGATTTCCCTCACTGGCAGAGAGATTTCCCTCACTGGCAGAGAGATTTCCCTCACTGGCAGAGAGATTTCCCTCACTGGCAGAGAGATTTCCCTCACTGGCAGAGAGATTTCCCTCACTGGCAGAGATATTTCCCTCACTGGCAGAGATATTTCCCTCACTGGCAGAGATATTTCCCTCACTGGCAGATAGATTTCCCTCACTGGCAGATAGATTTCCCTCACTGGCAGATAGATTTCCCTCACTGGCAGATAGATTTCCCTCACTGGCAGAGAGATTTCCCTCACTGGCAGAGATATTTCCCTCACTGGCAGAGAGATTTCCCTCACTGGCAGAGAGATTTCCCTCACTGGCAGAGATATTTCCCTCACTGGCAGAGATATTTCCCTCACTGGCAGAGATATTTCCCTCACTGGCAGAGATATTTCCCTCACTGGCAGAGATATTTCCCTCACTGGCAGAGATATTTCCCTCACTGGCAGAGATATTTCCCTCACTGGCAGAGATATTTCCCTCACTGGCAGAGATATTTCCCTCACTGGCAGAGATATTTCCCTCACTGGCAGAGATATTTCCCTCACTGGCAGAGATATTTCCCTCACTGGCAGAGATATTT
The DNA here is from genome assembly GCA_030386875.1 of Morinoia aosen. Classification (NCBI taxonomy): domain Eukaryota; kingdom Metazoa; phylum Arthropoda; class Malacostraca; order Amphipoda; family Talitridae; genus Morinoia; species Morinoia aosen. The sequence continues at coordinate 15,044,410 of CM059559.1, read as the reverse complement.
CCCTCACTGGAAGAGATATTTCCCTCACTGGAAGAGATATTTCCCTCACTGGCAGAGATATTTCCCTCACTGGCAGAGATATTTCCCTCACTGGCAGAGATATTTCCCTCACTGGCAGAGATATTTCCCTCACTGGCAGAGAGATTTCCCTCACTGGCAGAGATATTTCCCTCACTGGCAGAGATATTTCCCTCACTGGCAGAGAGATTTCCCTCACTGGCAGAGATATTTCCCTCACTGGCAGAGATATTTCCCTCACTGGCAGAGAGATTTCCCTCACTGGCAGAGAGATTTCCCTCACTGGCAGAGAGATTTCCCTCACTGGCAGAGAGATTTCCCTCACTGGCAGAGAGATTTCCCTCACTGGCAGAGAGATTTCCCTCACTGGCAGAGAGATTTCCCTCACTGGCAGAGAGATTTCCCTCACTGGCAGAGAGATTTCCCTCACTGGCAGAGAGATTTCCCTCACTGGCAGAGAGATTTCCCTCACTGGCAGAGAGATTTCCCTCACTGGCAGAGAGATTTCCCTCACTGGCTGAGAGATTTCCCTCACTGGCAGAGAGATTTCCTTCACTAGTAGAGAGATTTTTTTCACTTTTTCAAAGTCCCTTTTTATATTTTGATAAAAAATGGATACAAAATTTTTTCTCCTCGGTGTCGTGGGCAGGTTGTAACTAAAACTGCATCTGCATCACACGAAAGATACTCCTTTGTGTGATAATACTCATTTCCTCAAAAAAGTTTGACTCCTTTGAAATATTTCACACCAAGGGAAACACTGCCCGCAAAATATTTTTTTTATTTTTAAATTTTACAAAAAAATAGTCTAAAACTTTAAGCATAATCAACAAATTCATGATCAGTATAAAAAAATGTGTTTTCTAGGTAAAAGAAGTCAATTGCAGCGTAATTAGTTTACTGTAATCTCACTAAACACGGGCAAGTGTTTTACAGGATAGAAAATCCAATTATGCGTATCCGTTGGTATTAGTAACGCAAATTCATTCCTGAAAACATACATTTTTTGACGATGAAATTAAAATCTCCCTTCTAAAATTTATTTACCTTTAATGTAGAGCGAGATTTGAAAGTGACCGTAGACGAGCGCTACATATAGCGAATGAATACTATTAGGCAAACATTTTGTGTAAATTTTTTCATCTTCAAGTTAGTCGATTATTAAAATTGCAACCTAAATCAAGATTGAAAACATGACTTTAAATTTACTGTATCGTAATAATCTCAATATTTGCAAGTATATGTGAGCACCAATATCTTGGTTCTTGATTTGGAAAAGGGAAAAATGAAAATTATTAGATGGGTTCCGTCACACTAACTTCTCGGACATCTCACGCGTATGCTTCGTAAATATGAATTTGTGTTAGCGATTTTAAGATAGAAATTACAACCTAATGCAACTCATAAATTGAAAGAATGTAGCAATGGGGAGAAAATTGATAATTAAGGCCAATGCAACCAGACAAAATTCGAATACTACTGCAAAGGGTATTGAGAATCCATATCGTTTCAATATTATCGAGTTAAATGACTGAAAGGACTACGTAAAGCAGCGAAACCTTTATTTGTTATTTTTATTAAAGTGAGTAACCCAAGTGCACAACGTATGTAAATTTCGGTTCAAATTTCGAAGAAATGATTCCAAACGCAATCATATTAAATTGCTTTACACCATTCATCGTTAGAGAAATGAATGCTGGAACACAAAAATATTTCTACAACCATGAAGAAAGAGAAAAATTTGTGTATACATCTAGGGCATCAAGTTAGACTTAAAATAAGATTAAAATGATTTATGCTTGATTTTTCTAGGAAGTTTAAAGTTCTCACATCTACGAAGCAAGTTTTAGGATCAATTCTTGACGTGAAACTAAAAAAAATTCTTTCTAGATTAAAATTTTCCTTTGATTTAAAAATTTTTGGGTCTTTATTAATTTTAAGAAATAAGCCGATTTTGAGTAGTTCTTTTCCGTTGTCCATAGTTAACAGATAGTTTCAAGATTAGTTATTCCGATTTATCATCTTTCAAATTAATGCAATATCTTTTCCGGAAAATTTCATTTGCTGAAGGTGAGCGAATGCTCAAAGCGTTAAATTTTACTGTTTTACTTGTAATTTTTAATTCGAGTAAATATTTTATGCAGTATTTTTAGTTCGCTTCTTTTTGCTTAGAAAAAAGTTTTGGAAGCCGCCATACCTGAGCAGCTCAGCGTCAGAACGCACCGGGTCTCGGTCCAGCACCTGGAAGAGAAGATCCTGGCCTCCCGCCCCTGGCTCCCCCGTGCAGACGAACTGAAACACAACAACAGAATTAGTCTACTTGCAAACTCTTAAATAAATTTGGTGTTTGAATGTTACTGATATCGCAGTCCTATAACAGAAATATTAAAAATATTATTTGGGTAATTCTGTTTTGTATCAATTATTTTGATAAAATCATGCGAAATATGAACAAATTGCCGCATCGAAAATAACGTTTTTTTATCAGCACTAATGAATAATGCTTCATGGGTTCTGTAAAATTTTCCTCATATTAGCAATCGACACGGAACTGCTGAAGAACGTATGATACTTACTAGCCAATCACTGCTGACGTAACTGGAGCTACGACGCACAATTCTTCTTTCCTACTGCACAAATGGTATTAACATTTGGTTGTTTTGAAATTTCTCAAAAACGTAATGTGACAAAACGTAAATGTTAATCAGGTTTGATTTTTAGGCAAGTTCGATTTTGTTTTGTCTTCCCGAAAATTCGAAGATTCAACACACCTACTCTAGAACGTTCCTCAGCATCAAGTGGAAATATGCAGTTGATATTAATATCGTTATCTGCATATTAATATTTTTTACATGCCAGCTTGTATCACGCACATAAAAAGGAAAAGATGCACTCAGTTTTGGTGTATCAGCAGAACCCATCACGAGTCGTGGAAGAATTTACTACACCTACTGAAGGATACCCATTTCCGAGCCTTACATTTCCAGTATAGGCCATAGATTTGCATACATATCAAGGAAAAGCTGTACTTCAATCGGATAAAAGTATTTTTACCGGAAAAATTACAATCAATCAAAGTTATACGAAATTATGTTACAAGAACTTTATATGACATATACGAAGAAAAATTAGTCCTACACATTCTCATAACTTCAATTGAGCATTGCATTAGTTAAAAAACGAACAAGTTTTTATCCGCATAAATTGAAATTCGTAGTAAATGATGATGCACAATTCGGGGAGCAACTGCGCTTGCAGAACCCCGATAAACGATTTCATCTTTACTTCTCAAAAAAGGAGGTAAATTTTGTTTGGTATGCAACTTCAATAAAAAATTAAGGGCAAAACCCTAAGAAGTCCTCATTGTTAAAATTTAATGTGGTCAATACTAAAACCAACATTTTCGGGCCTTGACCCCACACAATTTTAACAATGTGGACTTTATTGGTTTTTACCCTTAATATCGAAGATACTATCTGACCTGGGCCCAGTGTCCCCAGCGAGGATTCGTCGCATTTTTCAAGCAGGGGGTGACGGACTGCTCGGCACCCAGACGCACGACGCAGTACGGGTCGATCTTGCCGATGATGTCTTGGGAACGCAATTCTCGCGCCTCCACCACGCACACTCGGATGGCACCCTGCGACACACGAAGGATGCTGTTTCATTCCAATAAAACCTGATACATATTATTTTGTACATTGGTTTTTCAAATGCTTTTAAAACTAACACCAGGACGCAATGACGGTTACTCTCGGTAAAGCTGGTACCCATTTCCGGCACCTGGGTAGAGTGGGGAATTGTGGCCGAGTTCTCCCTTTTCCCAACGGGGAGAATTACCGGGCGGCACTGCCGGGATTCGAAGTGCTTCCCGTAAAGGGGACGTTCTTAACCACTCGGTCACGGTGACCACAAAAATAATTTCTACAACGACATGTCGTTTATTCCACGCTGCTCGTTGATTAGATTAGATTTTAAGTTAATCAAGAATAAGAAAGAAGTTATTTTGTATTGTAATTTGAACTTTTTTCAAGTAGCGAGTAAAATTAGAGTAAAATTGCACTCATAAATGCAAGATTTACCTTGTGCCAACTTGCTGTTCAATACTTCGGAAGAAATAGAACTCAAATCTAAGTAAAACACATAGAATAAAGGGCAGACTTTTAGATGGACTATCTATGGTCACTACGCCACAAGACCTTGTAAAAGCCTGTAGATGTAATACCATAAATCGTAATTTGCCATTCAGGTTTGTACCTTAGCGAAGGCACTAAACATTTATCTATACTAAAGTTAACATTATATAAAAGATACTTTAATACTCCAACAAAGAAATCTTAGGTTTCCTTGGAGAACAAAGATAAAAATTGAAGCCATATAATTATCTTACAGAACAATGACAAACGAGGTACACGTAACAACGATACTTGCAAGCAAAAATTTAAGAAATAGGCAACATTTTCAAAGCAACTCGGTGAGATGGGCAAAAATTTAAGGAAGGGGTAACATTTTCAAAGAAGTTACAGGACTTCAGTGAGAAGAGTAAATTTAAGGAAGGGGTACCATTTTCAAAGAAGTTACAGGACTTCAGTGAGAAGAGTAAATTTAAGGAAGGGGTAACATTTTCAAATAAGTTACGGCAACTCAGTGAAGGGGTCAATAATTTGATGCTCACAGGTGGAGTTGGACAGCGTATGGCGGACGCATCCATGAAAGGCACCGAGATGCTGTTGGGTGCGACCAGGAGGTCCGTGATGACTCTTCTTAGGAACGAATGCATCAACTTTCTGGGGACAAACAGCAGAGCGAACTTTCATTCGCGGATTGTTCAACATACTAAGCATAACTTCTGAAATGCAGTTAGGCTGTAAAATCAATGCATTTGGAGAAAATGCATCCTGGAGAGTGAAAACAAAATTCGTTGAGAGAACGCAACTAGATAACCCTCAAGTTTTACGCAGAAAAAGTGTTTTCGATCATCAGTGGAACACTGAATGAGCTTTGTAGCATTGAAATCTTGGCTTCTCATTCTACTGAACAAGCGAAATAAAAAATTTATCACGATCCTGTGGTTCGATTGCTACAGAAAGATTAGAACCTCACGTAAAGAGTTCGCCCGAGACCATATCGAGAGCACTTGCAGTGCTGGTGGAGTTGAAGTCAAAGACCGGCGGCTCCAGCAAGTAGAGACAAATTCCTGCCACCAGAGGCATCTTTGTGATGGTCGGTCCGAAGTCTATACGCAGTTTGCCGGCAACCTGGTGACAATTGGGCCTGATGTAGTTACTGTATACGTGTTCTCAGAAGCACCCTGAAATCTCATTTAAGGGAAATGGGATGCATGAAAAGAATGTAACACAGAAATTCAAGTTTGAAATGATTTATTCCCATATGGATGATCGCATTTATAGAAGTTCATTGAATATTCTTATTAACTAAGATAGTCCATGCATCCAACGGCTTCAGTTTAGTAATTCACTGATTTTGCGAAGTGACAATAGCAATAAGAAGTCTGATTTCACTATACAATTTAGCATTTGTAACAATGCCCTTATATTAGGGGATAAGGTCTAAGCTTCCTTTCAAGTTATTTCGTAACAGCCGAGATGTCCAATTTTCATACAGACATAATGACCGACCACAACCTTCCAGCAGCACAATAATGCTCCACACAACATAAAAGGCAGTGATTCCAAGCCGCAGCGTGTAGGAGATAAAAGTTTTACATAATGTGGATAATTTCGTCACATATACAAGGACCTAGATTCATTAGCTAAGCCAAACCCTTAAACTAAATTTGATTTAGATCTACACTTAAAAAAGTGGAAGAACACCACGGTAGCATCAGCACACCACAATACGTAGCATCAGCACACCACAATACGTAGCATCAGCACACCACAATACGTAGCATCAGCACACCACAATACGTAGCATCAGCACACCACAATACGTAGCATCAGCACACCACAATACGTAGCATCAGCACACCACAATACGTAGCATCAGCACACCACAATACGTAGCATCAGCACACCACAATACGTAGCATCAGCACACCACAATACGTAGCATCAGCACACCACAATACGTAGCATCAGCACACCACAATACGTAGCATCAGCACACCACAATACGTAGCATCAGCACACCACAATACGTAGCATCAGCACACCACAATACGTAGCATCAGCACACCACAATACGTAGCATCAGCACACCGTAATACGTAGCATCAGCACACCGTAATACGTAGCATCAGCACACCGTAATACGTAGCATCAGCACACCGTAATACGTAGCATCAGCACACCATAATACGTAGCATCAGCACACCATAATACGTAGCATCAGCACACCATAATACGTAGCATCAGCACACCATAATACGTAGCATCAGCACACCACAATACGTAGCATCAGCACACCACAATACGTAGCATCAGCACACCACAATACGTAGCATCAGCACACCACAATACGTAGCATCAGCACACCACAATACGGAGCATCAGCACACCACAATACGTAGCATCAGCACACCACAATACGTAGCATCAGCACACCATAATACGTAGCATCAGCACACCATAATACGTAGCATCAGCACACCACAATACGTAGCATCAACACACCACAATACGTAGCATCAACACACCACAATACGTAGCATCAACACACCGCAATACGTAGCATCAGCACACCATAATACGTAGCATCAGCACACCATAATACGTAGCATCAGCACACCATAATACGTAGCATCAGCACACCATAATACATAGCATCAGCACACCATAATACGTAGCATCAGCACACCATAATACGTAGCATCAGCACACCATAATACGTAGCATCAGCACACCATAATACGTAGCATCAGCACACCATAATACGTAGCATCAGCACACCATAATACGTAGCATCAGCACACCACAATACGTAGCATCAGCACACCATAATACGTAGCATCAGCACACCATAATACGTAGCATCAGCACACCACAATACGTAGCATCAGCACACCACAATACGTAGCATCACCATGATGCCTTCACACACCACACCAAGGTGAAATGTTGAACTTACGTGCAAGTCGCGGATTCCAGCTTTGAATTTACTGGAATACAGCACAAGTTCTGCGTCACCGACATACCTGCACAAATTTTGCTTCAGTTACTGTCCTGCCAGCGTTTGAGGTCAACCCGCTACTATTATCTCCCATTCATGCGAAATGCATCATGATAGCTTGTTTTAGCTCGTCGTCCTCTATTGCATGTAGTTTTGTGAAGTTTTTTAGTCACGTGTTGATTCATGCCTCATTTTTTACCATTCCGGAACGGAAAACTGTGACAGGAAAGAAAAACGCAGATATCCCTTCATACGTTGACTACGTGTGTGCGGTTGCAACGGTTAATTAGGTTAGGTTATAAGTAGCAACACTGATAACCGACTTAACCTGTCGTCTCTAAGAAGCATGAAAAATATAACTGTACAATAATATTACAACTTCTGCACTAAATTTTTTTTATTATAGGCAGGGAATTAATTGAAATTCTATTTATTCAAATCGGTACGTAAATGAGAAACTTTACCTACTGGTACACATACGTCCCAATACGTGGTTAATATGTTAACTTTCGTGTACGCATCGCCAGACTTGGCTGAGAATATTTGGTTCGATTAGAAATGGTATTTTCTCTCGTGAACTGATACCCGCCCTCGTGATAGCGTGATGCAGAAGCTGAGTCAGAAACAACGCTCTGCCCAAGTTCCGTCATCCAAAAAATCTGCCACATTCTGGTAGATTTACTTTCAAAGTTCATTGTTTAAAAAAATTTTAAGGTATCTTTTTACCAACAGTGTTCTCAATGGATTCTTGTTGAGGAGAAACGTTCTAAAACATGAAGTTCTATTTGTTCGTAAAGTGACTGAGTATCCGTTGAGATATTCTCGTCTATTATATTTCTTTACGTATTCATTAATTTCATTTTCTACTCTAATTCTTGTACTAGTTTAAAATGCCTAAATCGCTAGCAGGATTGCTGATTAAAACACTCAGCGAACCCTCACAGTATCGTGAATTGAAGTATTCAGGGCTCTTTTGCAGGCATCGCAAAAAAACGCCCCCACAACATAAGAACTGGTATCAACTGTAAAGAAAGTTGAAGTTAAAAAACAAACAACGTTACGCGGCAAAATTTTAGACGTTTGATTAGATAAGTTAGCTTAAGCCTCTTTAACCACAACATAGGTGTTACAAAGAGAGGAAGAATTTGGTCGTCAACAAGACAAAAAACTATTCTATTTCAACAAAAAGAAAGCCTACCGATCCTTCAGTCGGGAGTTCACACTTTTCCTTCAAGGCTAAGTTCTGCCAGGTCAGAAACGTTCAAAGGTCATGCAGTTTCTGGGCGAGCGGATAATATGCAACAACGCAGTTTTCCATTAAATTCAACTAAGAAAATCTCATCTTTCACATGGTCGGTATCCTTACAAATACTAGATACCTTTTCACGTATGAAGCACTAAGCACTCGTCATCGCACAAGTGCGAATGGTACGGGACATAGGCAACGACAACAAGAGAATAATCTACTCGTATTCTGCTCATTTACGTTGCTACACAACCGACCCGAGAGTTTAACGATATCATCTCACGAGAACCTCTACTTACACAAATAAAAAATATTTCTAGTTATTGATGACTAGAATCAAGCAAGGTATGAGTTGAATAACCAGGACTAATTTTCATCCGTAGAAGATAAGGTTAGCATTAGGTGGTGTCGCAGAACTCAGAGATAAACCGTATTTTATTTTATCCTTCTGTCAATTAAAGACCTTTATATTAAGAAATTTTTAAGAACCAAAGTATTGTTATACATACCATGCATCAATTTTTTGAAAATAAACGTTTTTTTCTTTTTTATTTATTTTTGAAACGCGTTGGCTACTAACGTAATGTGAGCCTCGAGTACGAAATGGTCGGGCCGGCCTCCAAACTCCGGGTGCTCGACGACACGCACCCACTCCACCAGCGGCGCTTTGGTGCCCAGACGCAGCGACTCCAGTCTGCGGGGATGTCAAGTATCGACATCGAAATAAATATTTCAAGAAAATTATATACTGCAAGGAATGGTGAGCAGTCAATGAAATATATTATCTATTCCAGGAAATTATGGCCAAAGAGGTAAGGTCAGCAGTCAAAGAAATAAATTATTTATTCCAGGAAATTAGGCTTCACTAGGTAAGGTGAGCAGACGACAAAATTAAGCATTTATTCAAGGGAATAAAGTCCTACGAGGTAAGGACAGCTTGCACTGAAATAAATTTTTGATGAAAATTAAGCCTCGCAAGGTAAAATCAGTTGTCAAGGAGAGTAATGTCACAGAAAAAAATGTCTGTATGTACTTAATTTGTCCTCGAAAAATTTTGCGGTAAGGTACAAAACAATGTCTTGAGGATGTACGGTGTTATAAAAGACCATAGTGTTAACTTGAAAAAGTAATTGTCTAGTAAGAAAATAAGTAAATACCAAAACATTCACAGTCTGTTTACTAGTTCTAGAGCTCAAACGAAGCGATCATGGTAGCCTGCCATCCATTCAACTTGTCAACTTTTGCATAGAAGTTAAAAAATAATTCAAATTTGTCCCTTTAGTCTAGAGGTTCTTAACCTTCTTTCCGCCCCGCACCCCTAAAGAAATTTCATTCGAACCTCGCTCCCCTTAAAATAAAAACACCAACATATAGTCAATACCACATTATCTACCTAAACTTCTCTCGTACCCCTGGAATATCTTCTCTCACCCCCATGGGATGCGACGCTGGAACCCTTATTTTATTCTAAAAGAACCTATTTTATTCTAAAAGAACCTCTATAATCCCACGATGGTTAAAAAATATACGAAAGCTTCGGTAGAACGACCAAAATTTGTTCAGAGGTGAAATCAAACCTGAGGCCCATGATCTGCTGCAAGGGCACGCCCATCAGGTGTCGCTCGTGGAGGTACTGGTTGGCCACCTCCAGCAGCGCCGCCAGCTTGTCACGGAAGAACGGCTCGGCGTGGGGCCAGCATTGGCGCACCAACTGTGCAAGGAACCGCGACATTTTTTTTTCGCAGATCAGTAAGTGATCATCGATTGATTGATTAAAAGTTAGTTTTACCCTTCCTCACCACAAAAGAAAGGACGTTCAAAGAGAGTACGGATGATGGCGCCATTTAGTGTGGAGCTAAGGGAACGTGGAATCTATGCACAAGGTGTGTTACCGCACAGGATCCCGTGCGTGTAGAAACAGTAAGTTAAGAAGGAAGGTTAGGAAAGGAGATTAAAGTTCACAAAGCAAGTAGTAGGTGCTGAAAAACAGAACAGCAGTGAACCGACAAGAAGACGGTCCTTAATGCAACAAAAAAAAAAAAGTTCAATTTGAACAAGAGGAAGGCCACCTAACTCTCAGGTCGGGACTTCACATTTTCCCTCTGAGAGCGCTAATTCCCATCTCTAAATATTGATAAAAGAAAAGCTTTCATTGCAATGAAAGGCGCTGCCTTCCTAATGATGGTTCGAGGTATTATTAGAATACTGGTTTTGCAGAATCGCTTGGCTTATTGTTGCAGATTTGCCTTGTTAAACATGGCACGCATACGCGAAATGAGGAAGTTTCAATTTTAAATGGAGAACTCAGTAAAATTCGTTGAGTTCCTCAGTGACTAACCCTCACTCGAATGATAAAAATGCTAAAAAACAGTTTCATAACAAAGACGAAATTGAGTTGAACAATTTAGAATTTTTTCAATCTTATATGAGTAAAACCTTAATTCGCCTATTCCGAACTCACCATGTTCACCCACTTCACTCGCTCTTCTTCGAAGTTCTTCTGCAAAAATACCTCAAATTAACAAATTGGAATTATTTTTATATTAATTATTTCAAGACTTGCTGGCAACAGCAAAGGGAAACTCAAGAGAGCGATTTGAAGGGACCATTTAGTATGGATTACAGAAAACGTAGAATCCATGCACCAAGTGCGTTCCCACACGGGATACTCAGCGCATATAACCAAGAAATTAGGCAAGAACACCTAGAAAAATACACAAAGAGAGAGCAGAGAAGGCATACAAATTGAAAGAAATAGAAAGATATAGAAGTCCCGGAGTCGTATCTAGAGTTGAGGTAACTTTGAAAGTATCTCCCCGAGCTGGGGCACCAGTTTCCATAGCAGAGGGTAGACGAACCTAACTTGAACGTATTGTCTATCCTTGGAGGGCTAATTGGGAAATACTGTAGGGTTAAAAGGAAGTAAGGTAAAATTTGCATTTTTGCAGTGAAACACGAAGTGTTTTACATTTATCATTTGACAAAAATGCTCATAAATGAACTCCCATTTCTTATTCCTAACGTATTCTGCGTTGCTTTTTGCCTTTGATCTGAAAAATGCAGTCAAAATAGCGTACAGTACGAAAAGAGGCCCAATATTCTCGTGATACCAAATGGACATCAAAAGGTGGGTATCATGGGTATCATCCGTTTGCGTGATACCCAATATTCTCAAGTAATTCAAGAATAATTACAAAATAAATTTTATCAACCAAAATTCCTTTCAAGCAAGTCTACAGTATTGCAGTTCTCCTAGAATCTTAGATTTGATCCAAACGCCGGATAATACCTATCCTCGTCTGGCAGTCAGTAAATCTCACATTGTAATAAAATTCGAATATCTCAAAGAATAAGGTAAAATTGTTAAGACTTGCAGCTTAATTGAGAGTTTTCGGAGAGGCATCAGGTTTTTGCCAGTTTTCTAAGCACGCGTCGTACCACAACACGCACTAAGAATTAGCCTTCCTGGTGAGATGAATAGATCCTCGGCCTCGTACCAATAAGAACCCTGAAACGAGCGTAAAATGCGACAGTTTAGCATTCGAAGAATTAGGCTGAAGCTTCAAAAACTAGCATGAAACTTAGGATGTACTGCGTATGTTTTTATCAAAGGGCGTTATTTCTTACATTTGGATCCGATTTTATAGCACTGAATAATGAAATTGAACAATTTATTTCTTCACTGATAAGATGCTTGTGAGGGAGTCCTGAACTGATAAGCATCCAAACTACCTATCCACTTCACACATTTTGTGTTGCTTTCGCACAAAATAATCCACTACCTTAAGTTCTAGATGAGTACCGCAGCCTAGTTATTGGTCATAACAGCTCGCGGTGCTTGCTTATGAAGAGTAGCCCGAATCATTCCAAGTCCAATCGCTACACAAGATATTATCTTTTCTGTCTGATTCCTGGATGTAGAGCTCAGCTTTAATAAAGTTTGGCGGATTTTTCTGCCGTTTACGCGAGTTTAAAGTCGTTTTGACATATTTGAGTGCAAACACATAATACAAAAGCCCCAATAACTTCAACGTAATTCAAAAATGACCAGCACTTTGCGCAAATAAAATGTTGGAAAATATTTGCCTAACATTTTCAACGAAACGTCAGTCAATTTATCGCAGAAGTAACCACCGAGCAATTTAGGTACTCATATCCATCTCTGCAAAATTACTTTTTGGAGCCGATGGCGAAGTCTAAGGTATAGTTAGAAATTACCAATAAATACATGGTAATTATTAGGCTTTAACAATTAAGAAAGAGGTAATATAATACAATTCGAACGTTTTAGTGAAGTCCAAATTATTGCCTATACCACAATTTTGGGTGTGTTATGCGCTAGCTTGACCATGAAAATCGTCAAAAATTTATCTTTTATGATAGATAAGCAAAATTTTTTCCCCTTATCACAAAATTTCTTTAAAATCATTAGTTGAGGCCCACTAGAGCACGAAAATGTAAAATTAGTGCCAAGCAGGGCTGAAATCATTAGTGATATAACTTAACCTTACGAACTATACCCTCACAGAACCTAGGACCACCAGATGGCAAGAAAGGAAACCGCTTTTATTATGTCAAAGTACCTAAAATTCAATTCTCATTTATTACTCATAACGGGCAGATAAGCGTTTTTGAGTAATATTGTAATGGTTTCCTTGTGGAGATCGCAATCTTTTCGGTTTTCACGTTATCGTCTTTTCACGTCTTTTAATTACTGCCGATATTTTCGTGATTTTGATTTCGTGACATTCGTGAGTATACTATTCGTCACAATTCTTTTATTTTCTATCTTTAATGAATCATGGTAACACTGCCACCAGCCTTAAGTTAGGCGAAGAATGTTTATATTTATAAGACATGTTAATTTCAAGACAACGGTTAGCGTTTTGGCAACATAGCGGAAGGCATATTAATTTAAGTACATAGCCGTATTTCTTGGCTTCGTGAATCAATCCTTTTTATCATCATCATCTCCTCCTCCTCTCTTCCTCCTAATTACGGGGGGAAATTAAGGACACGATAGATCTAAACATTTCACTATTGACAATAAAAAGTAATCAAAAGTTATGAATTACACATCCCAATTACTCGCATTCCATCCTACATACTTGAAGACCTGAAGGAGGGGACATTATTACATGGTGGACATGGAATTGACACTTAGCTGTGGTTCGACTGCTTTGTAGAGTGGCCCGGACTCCAGGCGACGGGCCGCCATTTTTGTACCGCCCGAATCGACCGTTGCGGCGATGCTTAACTGACATTAAAGTAAGGTTTGCGGGTCACTTAATAGAATTTGGAAACAAGGCACAATTACGTTCGCTATGAGGTGGTTATGTTTAAGTCCTCAATATATTTAGATAAAAGCACGCGCCTGGTCCGCGAGGACCGACGCAATTCGTTTCGTCGCAGCTCACACCTCTGTCAGTGGCATTCGGAGCCTCCCATCTAACTGATTCCCGTCCTCGGAGGCAACCCTCTCGCTGGCGCTATCGCCGCTTCTCCCTAGATGCCGACTAGCAATTACGATCTAATCAGATTGATATATGATAGGAAATTATTTCCTAAAACAATTTAAATACGCTGTTACTTACTCTCGTTGACATATTTATACTAACAATCCCCGCAAACATCATTAATAAGAACTAAACATTACATAAGAGAAATCATTGGAGTTCCTGGCATCTCCTGTTGGGCTGTCGTTGTCCTCGAAGTCCAAGCGGAGATTCTTCCCGAAGGTATAGACGATTTGAAAGAATAGGCGATTTGAAGTGCTCCCACTTTGATACTCAGACTTAATATTGTTTGGTCTCTTAGAACCATTTAAGAATACGTTATTGGCCAGATAACGATTCCAGATTCTCAGCGATATTCCGTACACAGTCATGCGGAGAAGCATGACAATATCCCCCATAGCCGACCAAATTACAAGCTCCCGCTTGTGTTCGAAAGGCTTATCCTCAATATTGAACCTCACTTGCAGCCGACGTGTCGAAACACGTGGATCGTGAAAGAGGCAGCATGCAGACGACCGAAGTTTGCTCATGTGGCGAGCGCTGAAACGAGGACGCCAAATATAGACACCATAATAGTTTTTTCTTGGGCAGAAACTTTTCCTATAGATGATGTCGACCTCCTCCTCCGACGTTGGGATTTTCGCGAAAACCCTGAGAGTAAAAACTCTCGGAAGTGTAATTACTACTTCCATAATACCGCAGGCTCATTCGTCCTGGGTGGCATTGAGCTGTTCCTTTTCACTTGCAGAAGTCTTATAGAGATCTCCGAGTAGATACTCAGTGGGCCATCAATCGAGGTGGACTACTATCTCGTGGATTTCGTCTTCTTTTCTAGAGGGTGTAATAGAAGACGCTGCCATTAATGCTGAGATCGCCGAAGTACAATTTACATACGTTGTTTTTACATCTGGGCCTCCGTAGTATTTCTTTCGTCGCGTAGATACTCTCCTAGGTCGCCGTCGTCCTCCGTTGTCGCTGAACTTGCAGAATCCCGAAGTCGTAGTCGAAGCCTCATGTTGAACTATGACCTTTAAATTTTAAAAGGGCGCCGTTTTCTGCGCGCTGGTCCCCCGTAGAAAACTTTCCGAGGCGGTCGTATCCTGTGCGCAGGACCCTCGTAGAAAACTTTCCGTGGCAGTTGTTTTCTGTGCGCCGGAGTTTCGTAGAAAATTTCGCCGCAGCAGTCGACTGAATCACCTTGTGAATATTTTCTACGTCTCGTTTTCTATGACAGTGCGCAGCGTTAACTCAGGTCGCTGTGGATGGTGAAAGCTCCGAGGTGGTGATCATCATCGATGGTGTGAGTACTACCTGTCTAGAGCGTGATGGAGCGCGCAGTTTAAATCCGTGGTGGTGAGTGTGGTCGATGGTGTAGACTTGGTTGAACCCGTGATGGTGAGTCCGAGCTGACCGATGGTGATTGGTCTTGTGAAGTCGCCTGCCACGCGCCCTCAGTCGCGCCTGACTGAGCTCGTCCACCACGCCTGGAAGGTCAGTGCAATTAAATACTTGATCTTATCTTGCCAAAATTTTCTTCAGCATCAAACCAAATCCACCCAGTCCCAGCTCACTCCTTCAAAATCTCCAAGTATTTACAAAAAGACTTAAACATCCTACGCATTTGAATTTTACGTTATTCGTTAATAAAAAAACAAAATGAACATAAGGTTCGAAATATTAAATGATCGCAAAATTTTATCCTAAATACGAAAATGCCTGACGAGTTACAAACACATTTATGAAACTATAAAATACACGGACATGAAATAATCGAATATGATTAGCTTTCCCCACACAAAATTAAATTATAAATTTACATGTTTTAAATTCAGTCGTATCCAACGTAGCGAAGTCTAAATTTTTACGTTTAGCATTATCAAAATACGTATGCGTGAACAGGTTAAGAGCAGATTTTCGAAATAGAATTCATTCGTTTGAAACAAATTATAACCCTAATGAAGTTTAAATTTCTGAATTAACAATTCACTCTCTCATTCCGATGGATCGTGGATTGTCGTATCTAACCAACTGTTTGCACGTCATTAATCTATATCATAGATGAAAATAATCATTATATGATGTGTCTCGCAGGTAACTAACTACTATATTAAAGGTAGATCCGTTGAAAATTTTACGCTAAAATACGAATGTGGTTCGACGAAGTTAAGTTATTGAATTTTGAAAAATCTTATCTAAGAATTAACACTAAAAGCTGACAAATGTCTCTAAATTACGCCTATATTAGTAGAAATAGTGCCGTTGGTATTTAGAATTGAATTTATTGTATTTAAACATCAAAATTAAATCGTTAAAGAATGCGTTCTGCGGAGATGGAAACAAAAAATTAAATCGTTAAAGAATGCGTTCTGCGGAGATGGAAACAAAATCATCTAAAAGTTGGTTTTGATCATTACTGTTGAAATTTTGAATATGCAATTTTATATAAGTCGTAGTGTCCGCAGTAATTTGCTTGATAAATGTAGAACAAAAAATTTTTCATGTGATAATGATGAAATAATTAAAATTTTTATATTCTCCCATGTAATCAAATTTATTTTCATCTGAAAACATAAAATATTAAAAGCCTAGATTAAGAAGTTCGTGGTTCACGATGTTTATCGATCGCGCTATTGAAGTCTAGGAAACACGCAAGGCTGTTGAGTGTGTGCATGGGAGCGGTCGTTCGGGTGAGGACACGAGGGCTTTGTTTATGTCTCGCTCGCATTCCATTGGCCTGCGACGTGAGCGTCTGCAGCTGGCGCCACAGCCCCCACTCCTAAAGACTTAGAATGATCGACTTCAACATTCGTCCACAACATGGCATGTTGCTACCTCATGGTTTTAACGTTGGATAGTGCAGAAAATGTTACATACGGTAATTGAAATTAATTGATGAAGGGATACATTGAACATCCGTACACATTACAAGTCTATCGTCAACATTGAAATATGAAACATTGATGCAACATTAATTGATCGCTTCTGAAGACATCCTGTAAATGAGTATTCCTTAGGAAGAGAGAGACGAGATGAGATGAGTCAGTTGGACTAGTTTTAATCGTTAGAAAGTTTATATTTAAATTTGAATGTACATATTAATTTTTTTTTCGGAGGTGTAGGTTCGATATGAGAGTCAACAGTAACATTTACATTGAAGCAAACTTGAAATCTCAAATCCCACCGACTCAGCCTCCATTTGTAATGGTTTCCTTGTGGAGATCGCAATCTTTTCGGTTTTCACGTTATCGTCTTTTCACGTCTTTTAATTACTGCCGATATTTTCGTGATTTTGATTTCGTGACATTCGTGAGTATACTATTCGTCACAATTCTTTTATTTTCTATCTTTAATGAATCATGGTAACACTGCCACCAGCCTTAAGTTAGGCGAAGAATGTTTATATTTATAAGACATGTTAATTTCAAGACAACGGTTAGCGTTTTGGCAACATAGCGGAAGGCATATTAATTTAAGTACATAGCCGTATTTCTTGGCTTCGTGAATCAATCCTTTTTATCATCATCATCTCCTCCTCCTCTCTTCCTCCTAATTACGGGGGGAAATTAAGGACACGATAGATCTAAACATTTCACTATTGACAATAAAAAGTAATCAAAAGTTATGAATTACACATCCCAATTACTCGCATTCCATCCTACATACTTGAAGACCTGAAGGAGGGGACATTATTACATGGTGGACATGGAATTGACACTTAGCTGTGGTTCGACTGCTTTGTAGAGTGGCCCGGACTCCAGGCGACGGGCCGCCATTTTTGTACCGCCCGAATCGACCGTTGCGGCGATGCTTAACTGACATTAAAGTAAGGTTTGCGGGTCACTTAATAGAATTTGGAAACAAGGCACAATTACGTTCGCTATGAGGTGGTTATGTTTAAGTCCTCAATATATTTAGATAAAAGCACGCGCCTGGTCCGCGAGGACCGACGCAATTCGTTTCGTCGCAGCTCACACCTCTGTCAGTGGCATTCGGAGCCTCCCATCTAACTGATTCCCGTCCTCGGAGGCAACCCTCTCGCTGGCGCTATCGCCGCTTCTCCCTAGATGCCGACTAGCAATTACGATCTAATCAGATTGATATATGATAGGAAATTATTTCCTAAAACAATTTAAATACGCTGTTACTTACTCTCGTTGACATATTTATACTAACAATCCCCGCAAACATCATTAATAAGAACTAAACATTACATAAGAGAAATCATTGGAGTTCCTGGCATCTCCTGTTGGGCTGTCGTTGTCCTCGAAGTCCAAGCGGAGATTCTTCCCGAAGGTATAGACGATTTGAAAGAATAGGCGATTTGAAGTGCTCCCACTTTGATACTCAGACTTAATATTGTTTGGTCTCTTAGAACCATTTAAGAATACGTTATTGGCCAGATAACGATTCCAGATTCTCAGCGATATTCCGTACACAGTCATGCGGAGAAGCATGACAATATCGGTCAACATTGAATTTTGCGCGTCAACGATTTTGAAAATTTTGTTTCCATATTTATATAATTGGAGACATTTTAAAAGGTTTTACATGAATGACATTATGTTCGCAAATGCTTACTTTCCGAGATATTTAGCTTTGAAGTTATAGGAACGTCGTATATAAAATTGAACGGACAGGTAAATTAGCTGAAATACGGTATTGAAGTTACGATAGGTGAGGTAGGTTAAGTTAGTTAAAAGAACTAATCTAAAATAAACTTAATAAACCTAAAATAACAACTTGGCTAACCGAGACCGTTTTTTTTTCGTCAAAAAAAAATAAAAAAACTGCGCATGTTCCGCACCCATCTATGGTAAATCTGAAGGAGATGACAGTTCTCGATTTTCCACTTTTCGGTGCCTAACCTAATGAATTAAATCAAAATAAACAAGTTTTCTTTTACGCACTTTCCGTCTGAAATGATTAAATTACGAGTTATAGGGGTAGGTTTAGTGTCGTCTTTCATGACGAATGCGCTCGAATAAACAGCTACTCATTGATTTTTGAATTTTTGTTGCTTGAATCATGGTAATAACATCGAAATAAACAACTTTTCTTCTATACACTTTTTTCGTCAAATGAGTATTTAACGAGGTATGGCGGTAGGTTTGGTTTCGTCTTTGATGACGATCGCGCTGGAAGCGGAGTGCATTGCAGTGTTACTGTCCGACGCGCTCGTTGAATTACTTGACGCTTCTAACACTGGAGTAGCGGTAAGTCATTTACCGCTATAACTAATAAGTTACTCATTTCAGACGGAAAGTGCATAGAAGAAAACTCGTTTATTTCGATCTAATTAACTATGTTTAGGCATCGAAATTTACAAAATCGATAACTGTCATATCCTTCAGATTAACCCCATCTTTCGCCGGAAGAGCCAGATCGAAACTGCCGTTATTCCTGAACGTTATTTAAGCTATATCTCGTAAACTAAGCATTTGCGAGCACAATATCATTCATGTAAAACGTCTTAAAATGTTTCCAATTACCTTAACATAGCAAAAATTTGTTCAAAATCATTGACTCGCTAAATTCAATATTGACCGTAATCTCCTGCATGCGACTGCATGTCGATTCAAAGCTGACGACAGAGTAATAATGAAAATGACTTTACAACTGTCAAAATCTGAAATTATAATGAGCCAAAGGCAAGTTGGGTCTTATTTACAGTCCACAGTAACATACGTACAATATTTGCGTCGTTTTGAGCGACATACTTGCAGGGGACCTTAAATAGCCCTAGCAGATGATGCTGGTATACCCGTCCAGTTCTGCTACCCGTCAGAACTGGACCGTCCAGTACTTTGGTTCTTCGTTGAAATCTGTCTTCGAAGCACGCTATTGCTGTCACTTTAACCCTTTCTAAAATGCCAGAGAGTCACACATTTACACTAAGATTGACACAATCTTACCTTGAAGGGATAAAGTCATTCGACACTAAGTCCTACACTTTGGTTCTTCGTTTCAGTCTTCAGAGCACCCGCTTGCAGTCGCTAAAAAAATCGTTAACACAAATCTTACCTTGAAGGGATATGGTTGCGGGTAGCCTCTTTTTTCGAGATATTGAGCCAACCACGCCAATGTGTTCTCATCTGCAACATGCACCGCCTCCCTCAAGTCTGATTTCTTCCTCCTTACGTTCACCTTTTTCTCACTCATGGCCAGCCAAACGATTGTCAAGAAAAGCAAAGTCATGCTGGTGTTGCTTAGTAAACACACGATACCAACACCAATGAGGTAAATGAACAGCGACTTGAGGTCGACGAGTTCATGGCGCTCGTTGTAGGCAATTAATGTAGCATAAGCATCAACTGCAAGAGTTGTTGTACGGTCCAAACATGCCACAAAAATACGGCTGGCTATCAACGTTAAGCGATCCCAGTTTTCATCAGGGGCCTTCGATGAATCTGGTTTCATTTCCATCTTCGACATTTCATTGGTCACAATAACCTCATGCTCCCGTCTTCCGGTAAGGATTAGCTAAAAGTTCTCGTGGAAACGTATTTCCTACGACACATTTCCCAAAACTGCACTCTTCACATGCGGATGTCAACAAACATATCGTCTTTCACCGGAGGTCGAGCATTCTATCTCACCAGGATGAGGCCTCACTGAGCGCTCCCACTCCGAGGCGGCAGAGGTACCTGACTGCGATCAGTTGTCGCGATAAGACCGATGACATAAACGTTGATAAGAGACAAGGCAATCTCTTTCCTACGTCAACCTACACTCTTCTATGTAAACTACGCACGTTTTCGGTTCAAAAACTAATGAATCAGAAGGAATTTTTATTTGTAACCGGAAATTACGTTGATCACTAATTTTTCCACTGATGAATGGTACATAAAGTGATGAAAAATATCTAACATAATGAAAAATTGGATTTTTTCTGGATAAGCCCCGCCACTAGTGCAACACATAAGTTCACCCACTTGTAACTTTGAAAAAAATGCACCTATCGACTTTAAATTACTCTCAAATGAAAAACTGAAACATTCTTTCTTTCTGTAGCGTAGACGGTACGGAAACGGTTTTCTGTATATTACATAAATTTCTGGATTTACCTATCCGACTCGCGCGCCGTTATAACACATAAGTTCATCCTCTTGTGACTTTTGAAATAATGCACCTATCGACTTCAAATTACTCTCAAACGAAAAAATATTTTAATCTCTCGTTTGAGAGTAATTTGAAGTCGATGGGTGGATTATTTGGAAAGTTACAAGTGGGTGAACTCATGTGTTGCACTAGTGGCGGGGCTTATCTGGAGAAGATCCGAAAAATTCATACAGTAAATCTAGTTAAGTGTGAATAATTAGACTTATTTTCCTAATAAAAACGAACTGTAGTGGGACCAACCAGTCTCTAGGATTTAATGTGATTAAGTTTTAGGGAAAGAAAATCAAGAATTTATTCTACACACCTTTAATGAGGCGAGGGCGGACTTGATGTAAATTTGAACGCAGAATTTTCGAAATGAGTTTTGAGAGGAATTCCCCCCTTGGCAACGGAGACTGTTCCTTTAATTAGCTATTCAGTCCCCAAAAGGTAACTTGGTAAATAACACTCGGTAAAACTAATAATTTGCTACGATGGTTCTTGGTTTATCATGCAACAAATACGAGTCACTTAAAACAATACTTCTCCTTCGCTCATTGCATTTGATAGCGCTGGAGCAGCACGTGCATTTGCTCAAGCACCGAACGTTGATAAAACTATTTGCTGGAGGAACACTCTCAAACATTTCTCTGATAGCACAATTACTCGATGACTAGCTCAGCCAGCTAATGATCTACAGAATTATGCTCCAATTTACATACAATGAATTTTGTTCATTGCGAGAAGCGAAAAACTACAGATGTGCGCTACATTTAGATTCTAGTGGGAGAATTTGCGCTAGATTTTTTTTTATGATATAAGGAGAACCAATGTATATTTATGAATTTATTTGAAAATGTTTTCAGGGTTTTAAAATTCCATCTTCAGCACAGTAAACCTTAGTAAAAGAAAGAGAAAAGATATTATTAGGTCCTGTTTTGTTGCGCTTGGAAAATCAATCTGAAAATATGGTCAATGCATGATCAAACACAAGTTTTGGCCTAAATGAATTTATTCTTTAGTTATCTCTGCTCTAACATCTAGTTCATTGGGACTCTTTTAAACATAACTCCACTGTTCATAGCGTAGGCCATCAAAAATTTCTTTCCCGGGGATTAATAGGACGAAAAAAAAGCTCAATTCTTTCTCGCTCTCATTTCTTTCAAACTAAGTAACGGAATTTCATCTGAAGAATCCTAAAAATAACTAAAAGCTTTTCATCGGCAATCCAAGTCTTTATTCAACTGAATCCTTGCAGATTCAAAGGGTTTTTAAAAGAGCAATAGACCACAGAACAATATCTTTTCCGTTATGAAGGTCACTCCCATTGACCTTACGTACAGTGGGATCGCTCTTGATAATAATAAATTTAGGGAGGAGTTTCCACCAGGGTCACCAGCAATTTGCAACTATGGACCCCCCTAGCTTACTCTAGGTAATCATGAATTGCACTAGCTAAGCCCCCCAAGTGGGGGATCCAGCAACCCTCTCTCTCTTTGGCCACGTGTGCTACTTTCTCTCTTGAGAGACAAGTGTGCCACTTTCTCTCTTGAGTTAAACACATGTCACTTTCTCTTTTGAGGAGCCTGGTGATCAAAGGCAAGAGTTAACAAGAAAGGACTGCGTTTTATCAGACGTACAACTGCCATGAGTAGGCACACAGGTTCGCTAAACCAAAATAATTACATATGCTTCTAGGAAATGAAGGATTACTTCAGACCTAATCCTAAGTGGAGTTTAGTTTATTAGTTAGTTTAAGCCTCCCTATCCTCAACAATGAGATGTAAAGAGAGGAAGGAAGAAGGCACCATTTAGTATGGAGTTAAGGGAACGTGGAATCTATGCAGAAAGGGCACAGAAACAGAAAGCTAAGAAAGAAGCAATCCTAAGTGGAACAAAACACACGGGAATATTAGACTTAACGCACATTACTAGGAAACGAACACTTGCTTCACGTTAGTTTTTTCCAGAGAGAAATGATGTCTGTAGGAATGAATGAAAATTTATAGGTACACCGGAAGAGGTGAAACTGGCAAATATCACTTGCGCTGAGTAGGATAATAAGAAGCATTTTCTCAGCAGAAGTCTTTATGTGTGTGCAATTAAATAACAATGTGGTCTTACGCTCAAAATCCTTTAGGACGCCAGTCACTCTCCTGCTCGAGCTGGTGGACAGTGTAGCAGACGATCCTGTCGCCCTTCTGGAAATGGATGCTGCGGTCCTCGAACTTCAGGCCGCACTCCTTGTCTGTGCCGACCGAGCCCACCTCGGACTTCACGTGGCGCATCGACAGCAGCGGGCCTGCATCACCCAGCCATTGTCTATAATATCATTATTACTACTTTTATTACTATAATTATTGATAGTTGATATATTCATGGTTCAACCTGCTTCCCTTCACGTGGCGCATCGACAGCAGCAGGCCTGCATCACCCAGCCATTATCAAGATATCATTATTACAACTTTTACTACTATAATTATTGATTGTTAATATATTCATGGTTCAACCTGCTTAATTTCACGTGGCACATCGACAGCAGCGGGGCTGCACCACCCCAGCTATTTACATTAATATCATTATTCCTACAATTATGCTTATAATGGTTGATTATTATATCGCTTTAACCTGTTACCACATCAAGCGGGCGAAAAGGAACCAATATTCTGAACTGCAGAAAAGTATGAATTAATGCACAAGATGTGTACGCGTCACAAGTCAACAAGTCTGGAAAGAAGTGGAATAAAAGGCAGAGAAGATTCAACAAAGAAGACATGAAAACTGGACGAAGTTCAGAGACTACGAAAGACAAGTCCCGAACACCTAGCCATGGCTGAAATAACAATATCCTCCTAAGGGTGTCAGTTCTCTTAGCATAGGGTAGACAAGTCTAGTTAACCTAAATCTATTACCTATCTTATGTCCCTAAAGAGCTCGATCATTTCGATCGAGAGTTCGATCATTTCGATCAAGAATTCGATCATTTCGATCGAGAGTTCGATTAGTTTGATTGAGAATTCGATCACTTCGATCGAGAATTCATCATTTCGCTACACTTGGAGCGAGTAGCACATATATTCCATTAATAGATAAAAGGGCAAAGAAAGATGCGTTTACAGTGATTGTATCTTGTTAAAGGAAGTCTATAAGTGAAGAACAACGTTTCTAAAAGTTCATTTCTACTCATTGATCTTCTTAAGCATGGTGTTAAATATTTCGTATGGCAGTCCCTGTTCGGGCGCCAAATTGTTAAATAGTTTGGTGAGGCGTATCCACATTGGGCGCCAATTATTTGTTATTTAGGGGGGCGAGTCCTGTTTCCGCCCGATTGATGATTAATTTAGGTTGGTCCTCCTGGGAGCCACCGTAGATAGTTATCCCTATTTTAGGGTTCTGAGGGCGGTAAGTTCCGAGGCTTTTATTCCGGAGAATCTTCCTGATTTTTCAGGGATATGAGAGAAGTCAGTTGCTGAGTAATTATTTTATTAAGGCGAGGGCTTTTCAACAGTTTCCAAGTTGCAAGTATTATTCGGTAATTTTTGGAGTCCGATCTGGTTACCAGGTTTGAAGATTTGAGCTGGTTTTTCAAGCTTTCAAAATTTGAGTCGAGACGAAATCAAGCTAAGTTTTTCGCGCTGGTAATACAGGCTTCGAAAGTTAAGAGCCGAATTGAGATTCAAGCTGCGAGCTAATCAAGCTTTGAAGTTTTAGAGCCGAACAAATTCTGGCTAAGTAATTTTTCATCTTTCAATTCTTCCTTTATTTTTGTTTATCGTATTTCCGTTCAATTTTTCTTCTTAGTTTTCTTCATTCAAGTTTACTTCTTAATTTTGCGATTGAAGTGTTTCTTTCAAGTATTTCTTCTTAATTTTGCCATTGAAGTTTTTCCCCTTCTTTTTTTAAAATTTTGAAATCTGAGACGGATATATCTTTCGCAAGTATCTGTGATACGCCAGTTCGATTATTTGCGAGAGAATTATTTTCCATCCCGCGAAATTACAAGGCACTAGTCGACATTCTTGCTTCTGGCCTAACACATGGGTTTTTAGTACTTTCATTTATTATTAGCACTTACAAAAAACAAAACATTAATATACATATATCCATGCATTCTGTTATAAGTTGATGATATTCGTTACAATTAAGCACTTGGCTAATAAATTAGAGTGGGGTGAGGTGTTCGAATTTATCATTAATTTCCAACGTAGTGATATGCTTCGCTAAAAAGAGCTCAACTTCTCTACAGTGAAGACTAGTCAACAGCTATCCGTTTCATTGCAGCTCATTTAGCGGATTATACGATGCTAGGATTACTGAGTGTGACACATGAGGCTCACCTTCATTGAAGTAGGTTAACAACACCGCAAAATCGACATTCGTGCATCAAAGTTACCAAGACTGCAATACTGACCTTCAAGCACGCAGGTCATCAAAACTGCAATGCTGGTCTGCATGTATCCAGGGTACCTAGGCTGCAAAACCGACCTGAACGTATGTAGGTTACCAAGACTGCCATACCAACCTTCATGTACGAGGTCATTATCACGGTATAGCCTAAACATGGCGTCCTTCTTAAGGGTGCCCTTGACACAGCGGCACCCCGCCACCGGAGTCTTCTTGCGCCCACCATCATCGCTGGCCATGAACTGCTCCAGCACTTCCGCCTCGCCTGCAAAACCCAATGCTCTAAAACGGCTCAAAGATTGCTCCAATCTCATTTCTTTCGCAGAAATAATTTGATCATTACAATATTTTTACCAAATAGTCATAATGCACTCATATTATGACTGGATAAATAATAATAAGCTATAATCATTTCTTAGAAATATTGGAGTTGCTACATCAAGGAGTTGACTTTTGAGTGTTCCTGCTGTTGTAGTTTGGTGCAGAAGGGAAAATATTTTATGAAGCAGCACACGCTAAAGATCAAAATCTTTGGCATGAAGAGATAATTTGAGAGTGAACCTATTGATTGAATATGAAAATTGTACACTAAGAGGTTAGCAGGTTTCAACTAATTAATAAAAATTCCTCAAATATCAACAATGAGAAATACATTTAATACGCACGCAGTCATGGGATAAAAGCATCACTGTCTATTGTAAAACAATAATGTAGAAGATATTGTAAATTATTTTTTACAGCATAATCAGTGATCAACATCAACAAAACGCATTATGTACCAGAAAGACGCGCAAAATTCAGTCGAAATTTAGGTCAAGCAAAGAACAA
Source organism: Morinoia aosen (assembly GCA_030386875.1). Lineage (NCBI taxonomy): Eukaryota > Metazoa > Arthropoda > Malacostraca > Amphipoda > Talitridae > Morinoia > Morinoia aosen. The sequence continues at coordinate 15,018,169 of CM059559.1, read as the reverse complement.
CCCTCACAGAGAAAGAATAAAAGACTAGGCCATCACAGGAACACACAACTGTCACTCTTGTTTCGTAAATAGCACATTGAAGGAAAGGAGCTTACAAGTGTTCCTCAGATGCGGGTCGATAACGTATTCTGGATTGCAGGGTTTGCTTTGAGCTCCACAATCGAACGTCTAAAAAAACTTGTGTTTAAATTAAGTTGATATCGGGGCTCAGTTTCATTGGTTCGACGTCAAGTAACATATGCTTGACTGAATGAAACCGGCTAGAAATGTAAAGATACTTGGGAAATTTTGAATGCAAAATTTGACAGCGAAAAGGATTTGTATTTACTGCGGAGCGAAAGGATTTACTGTCATTTGTAAAGGAAACCTTGGAGGAAATATGTGACTTACACCGAGTCATACTGGTTTGCATGAGTATTCATAATCCCTGGATGTATATAAATTGTAAATTTCCGCAAATCATGAGATCGTATGTCATACGTGTTCATATTTCACGGATATTCATGATTTTCGATGCGATAGAAACTCTTTGAATTAAACGAATGTATGACTTTGGAGCGCATCCGTACTCTAAATTAGCCAATAATAACTTTAATAAATAGTGAACAAAATGAGTCGATAAATAATACCGGAAGTTTACATAGTCTTCCATCACAAAGTACTATGCTAAACTGGCCGCGCCGACGCAGTGCGCTACCACACAACACGTGGGAAATACTTGGATCTCATCGACGGTGCGATAAATGCCGCATTTCGTGAAATTTAGTACTACAAGTGAAGGAAAATCTTTCAATATTAAAATATTTAGAACTATAAGTGAATAAAATATATGATATTTAAATATTTAGCATAAGTGAAGAAAAATAGTTAGTACTAAAGTGGAGTAAAATATTTAGTTTTCAAATATTTAGAAGTATAAGTGAAGTAAAATATTTAGGACTCAAATACTTAGAAGTAAAGTACAGTAAAATATTTTAATGATGCCCAGACAAGCTCAAAAGTCGCTGTTTGAACTATGCTTCTCTTATTCAGTTCAAGCAGAACTCGAATATATTTTATTTAGAGTATCAATTGCACATTTCAAATATCATTCGTTTATTACAAGAAGCATTCGCAAATCACAAGCAGCTGCTCACGTACTGTTACGGGCGGTGTTCGATGTGTACTTTGAGAGCCGCTCGTTTGCGTCGTTTAAACTGTTCAAATGACTACCCAGTTGTAGAGAGCAAGTAAAAGTTAGTAGAAACTGGCGGGTGGTGGGAGAGTTCTCTGTGAGCTGAAGGTGTTGTAAGCGCTCATTATGATATAGGGTCCATCACGAACAAGGCGGGAACTCATGAGCAAGAGATCTGAAGTCTCTCAAGTGAGGTATTGGAAAGTTTTTCCTTTTGATTACCCTTTTAACTCCTTTAAAATAAAACGACATTTCGTGAGCCTAATGGAAAGTAAGAGGGCCAGTGCATATGATGAAAAAGAAACCTTCGAAACAACGAACTATACATAATGACGTCACGTACACTAAATTAGGCATCAAGTTCAGAAAAGTTAATTTAAGAGATAAGGATTTGACTCATAATTTTAGAGTAGGTCTAACATTGAAAAACTCACTTGAAAAACTAAAAAAAAAGCCCTCTTACTATGTTTTTCTGATGATTTTTGATTTCTCATACATTTTTTATGTGTTTTTTGTACGTTTTTATATGAACTCTGCACAAGACAGGGCTGTTGTACCCCGACACTAACCCTGCCCATCACAGGGCTGTTGTGCGAGTCTCTCGACACCAACCCTGCACAAGACAGGGCTGTTGTGCGAGTCTCCCGACACCAACCCTGCGCATGACAGGACTGTTGTGCGAGTCTCCCGACACCAACCCTGCGCATGACAGGACTGTTGTGCGAGTCTCCCGACACCAACCCTGCGCATGACAGGGCTGTTGTGCGAGTCTCCCGACACCAACCCTGCGCATGACAGGGCTGTTGTGCGAGTCTCCCGACACCGACCCTGCGCATGGCAGGGCTGTTGTGCGAGTCTCCCGACACCAACCCTGCGCATGACAGGGCTGTTGTGCGAGTCTCCCGACACCAACCCTGCGCATGACAGGACTGTTGTGCGAGTCTCCCGACACCAACCCCGCGCATGACAGGACTGTTGTGCGAGTCTCCCGACACCGACCCTGCGCATGGCAGGGCTGTTGTGCGAGTCTCCCGACACCGACCCTGCGCATGACAGGGATGTTGTGCGAGTCTCCCGACATCAACCCTGCGCATTACAGGGCTATTGTGTGAGTCTCCCGACACCAACCCTGCGCATGACAGGACTGTTGTGGGAGTCTCCCGACACCAACCCTGCGCATGACAGGACTGTTGTGCGAGTCTCCCGACACCAACCCTGCGCATGACAGGACTGTTGTGCGAGTCTCCCGACACCAACCCTGCGCATGACAGGACTGTTGTGCGAGTCTCCCGACACCAACCCTGCGCATGACAGGACTGTTGTGCGAGTCTCCCGACACCAACCCTGCGCATGACAGGACTGTTGTGCGAGTCTCCCGACACCAACCCTGCGCATGACATGACTGTTGTGCGAGTCTCCCGACACCGACCCTGCGCATGACAGGGCTGTTGTGCGAGTCTCCCGACACCGACCCTGCGCATGACAGGACTGTTGCACTCACCAAGCACCTCCTCGTGCGGCAGCGTGGGCATTTGCTCGCTGAGCAGCCGCCTGAGCTCCTCCACGAGCCTGTAGATGATGTTCGTGTGCACCACCGACACCGACTCCGCCGCCTCCGCGCTCCGCTCCGTGCCCACGTTGAACGCAAAAATGGTCGCTGTGTCGGTGCACGAATGCAATTACAATAATTAGGCATTGAGGCGCGGGGAGTTAAATAGAGTGCAGTTCAGAACTGTAATTGAATGGGCTGAATGGTGTTGCGGGTGCTATTGTCTACGGAAATGAAACGGCAACGGAATTTTTTTAGGGAAAAATTCTGGGAGAATGAAATGTTATTTCAGAATGTAAATGTTCTTAGGAATGCTGTTAGTAAAATTTTTAATGAAAAATAAATCTATATAGGGTATAAAACATTCAAGGAGAGTAAAATTGTATAGAAAATATTGAAGTTCAAGGGGAATGAAACAAACATTTGATGGAAATCACTTACAGGTTCTAACATAGTTGGAAAGGATAAATATCTAATAATAATGGAGAATAAAATATAAGATGTAAAATTAAACAATAGATGTAGAAGTGGCTAGTTTCCGTTACGTTCAACACATGATGAAGTCTAACGTAACAAAACCTCAAAAAACTGACGTATTTCTCGAAGCAATTAAACTTCGCGCTTACCTAACAGCATTACTCTACGTCACCACTCACCCAACACGTCACCACTCACCCCCACACGTACCACTCACCACCACACGTCACCACTCACCACCACACGTCACCACTCACCACCAAACGTCTCGGCCAGCTGCACGTCGCCGAGCGTCACAGGCCCCACTCCTGACGTGACGATGTCCAGCCTCACAGACTCGGACTCGTACGTCTCCAGCACCTGGGGGCACGTCACAAACGTCTGCTGTCAACATCTGCTCAGGCGCTATCGCCGAGCATCTTCTCAAGCAGATGTTCAGTTCGGCTTCAAAAGAAAGGACGGACTGCAGACGTGGGTTTCAGAGTCATGTTCGTTTGCGTCGAAATGCTTGCGACTTGAACCGTTAAATTAAACGTAAAATGAGCGAATTTTAGCGTGATGTTGCGGGTAACTGCTGATACTTATAAAAATGGCTGCAACGTGAATTAAGATACCCACCGACGAAATCAAAGTACTGTTCTATACTCAGAGGCTCTAACATGATCGAGAACACTGTGACGACTCCAGTCCGAAAACACTTGCCTCGTTTATATTGTACGTTATATTCTATTCTTCCTGGCAAGCGGAACTTCACCTTCATCACCACCGCCCACGTCTCGTTTTGAACATATTTTTTTCGATGACCACACGGGCATGCTTGCTCAATAAAGTGGGATGCCGATTACACAAACGGATGTTAACCAAACAACGAACGTTTTGGTTGACAGTCCTCAACTACATGCCTTAGTTTCATTGCCGCTGTACCTATGAAAATGAAGGCCAAACTTCAGCTGAAGATTGTCAGCAGCAGCACAGGCACAGCCACGCGTTGCTGAAGGTAAACCTCGCTTCCAACTACCTCACTTTGCAATAGAAAAATTTTGTGCAGATAAAATGTCAAATGGAATGCTCCCTAAGCTGATGAAATGGTAAAAAAAAAGTTCCTTAAACTGAAAAAATATCAATAATTTGGGTATTGGATAAAATTGGGAATACAGTGAAGCAAACGAAATGATAAGTTGAAATAAACTTACGTATAATTAAAGTAGTTCAGAAATAACAGAATATAGAAAAAGTTTCACAGAAAGTTTTTACAGTGAAAAACAATACTTAAACAACATTGCATATGTTTTAGTACACCCACAAGAAAAAGTACTCCACATGAATTTAAAACGAAAGAAATTCAAGACGACGATGTTGACCACTCTCGCCCATAAGTACTCATCTTACAACAGCTTGGTCAATTACAGGTACTAAATACTCACACAGTTCCTAGTAAGTAGTGACAAAAAATGCAGCAAATTCAGTGTAAAGAAAAGAATAGAATAGAAAATGGCAACAGAAATCAGCCAAGCGGCTCTATAATAAGACCCCCATCACGCACAGGCATGAACGAAACACATTTATAATGAGAAATTTTCATGCACAAGTACCAGCATTAACATCACCAAGGGACCACAGTGGGGATAACGAATGCTGCGCTAGATAATGAACACCTCAACACATTACCAACATGGGAGAAGTCAACAACAACCAACATATCAAATGCTAGAACCCTATTAGTGATGAAAACGTTATCAATAGCAACCAGTGTACCTAAAGAAACTAGCACTTTAATATACCAGATAATTTTTTAATTATTTACTTAAAGTTTACCTTCCGTTTTTGCTCAGTTAAGCCAAGATCAAAGAAGTATTTGTAAAAAAGCGAGGAGCTCATCCGTACGAGGAGCTAGCAAGAGGAGGCGCAAGCCTCTCGATGAAACGAGAAAGAATAATTAAAAACGAAGGCACTCGTGCACGAGGTCAGTTGAACGACACTCAGCAGAAAAGAAACATAAGTAAAGAATGAAAGACAAGTCCTACCTAACTACAATTCTAAACCCACACCAGACTCACGCAGCAAGAGCTGGGTATCTCGTGTTTATATGAGATGAAAAGAGTATTCCAATACACAAGATGGGAGGGCATTCCGACTCACTAGACATACAGAACCCCACAAACAAGATACATTCTTGAACAATTCACATCAACACACATAATGTTCAGTCAGTAGCAAAAGTTCTCCCATCGACTTGCCTAGGGAATGTGCCAATTTGGGGCTCAAATTTTCAAGTTTGAGTTTTTCCGAAATAATGTAGGCTCAAATTTCCAAGTTTGAGTTTTTCCAAAGTAATGTGGGTTGAAATGTCCATGTTTGGGCTAAAAAACAAAACGGACCTGCAAGATGGCCTCCAGCGAGCCCTGCACGTCGCACTTGAGGAGGATGGAGACGCTGGGGCCCAGGTCCGTGTCGTCTGTCTCCTTGGGGCGCATCCCTGTCCTGTTCAGCCGCATCTTGTACCTGGAATTACATCATTAATTTAGTCAAATGCATACAGTAAACGAATACAACAAACGTCGAACGCGTGGTGTACACCGATGTGATTCAAATGTGGTCAAACGGATACGGTTAACATTGAACGCGTAGTGCTCATTAGTGTAATTGTAATTGAAACGTGGTCAAATCCAACACTTCATCTATGGAGCAGTGATTGAAATGTGGTCAAATGCAATACCCAATCCATGCAGCAAACGTTGGAAGAGTAGTGAAACACCGGTGTGATTCAGTCATGGTAAGTCTTTACAACGAGGCAAAAAGCTGCACTAGATGCCTCAAACAGTGATTCCTTGAAATGTAATGACAAGATAAAAATACATACAACAAAATCGACCGTCGGTCAACATGCAACCTATAAAAATAACTAAAATAAATTCGATCCGCTGTACTAGCCTTTTAGAATTACACGTGCTAGCAAAACTTTCGAAGCGATGCGTGGGAGCTTCGCCTCCCAGAACACACGCGGAAGTTGGGGCTTTGATAACGGCGCAATAGCAACTAACCTTGAAGAAAAACCGTGGGCGTGAATGAATATTTTTTTTTATAAAAATGAAGAGGAAGACGAGAACTCGCCATGAAATAATAAGCAATGTTATGAACGGAAGTGAATCATGAGTGGCGAGTGGTTCTTTAGTGTAGAGGCTTCATAATAGGCTTACTTATTACATAACCTCATTACTCTGCGTAATGACGGTCCTCAGATGAACACGTGTCGCAAATTAACAGAATGAGGAATGTTTACGTAACGTCGTAAATGATCACTTCCATGACAATTAGTGGATTCATAAAAATAGTTGTTTGTATTGAGCTTTTGTAAATGGCGGACGTACAATATTAAATGTTCGTAGATTAGATTATTAGTTATTTTAAGCCTCCCTATCCGCAACAAATGTGATCCAAAGAGAGGAAGGAGGAAGGCACCATTTAATATGGAGTCAAGGGAACGCGGAATCTATGCAGAAAGGGCATAGAAACATTAAGTAGAGAAAGAAGATTATGAAACAAGATCAAAGTTGAATAAGAAAGTAGTAGGTTCTGAAAAACAGGACAGTAGTGAACCGAGAATAGGTGGTCCTTAACAAAACAAAAATAATTTTATTTCAACAAAAAGAAGGCCTACCTAACTCTCAGCTCAGGCCCTCGCATTTTCCCCCTGGGAGCGCTAATTCCCATAGGTACAACAGTTGTATCCCCCTGAGGGGGCAAATGTTCGTATTTGTAAGTTAAATATAAGGCTGGAAATGCTAGACAGACATTCAGAACATAACTATTTACAATTTGAAGTAGTGTGAGCTGACTGATGAACTAAACACGTTCCTGCTGAAGTGAGAGGTTTAGCATTATATAGAATATATAGTAGTGCTATAAAGCATGATAAAACCTTGCTTTCGTCAAAAAGAATAAGTTGTTATTCCCCACTATTCAAGGTAAAGTTAAAGAAATACTCCAAAAACCTGGTGGAGACTACAAAGATAAGATTTTTGTTTCCAAATTTGAAAAGGTCATCATGTTCCTGTTTGAGTGTAGCCTTTTTCTAATTTAAATTTTTACCAACATCTTCGAACTTTATCTAAATAATTATCATTACACTACATTCTAAAATATTCTGTTGAGAGTCGCTCAAACTATCTGAATGTGATGACCTTGTAAAATGATTGTATCGTAACTCTCTCCTGAACCACATGAACATGTGCAAGAGAATATTTTAACGTACAAAAAGCCTATGTCAAAATCATTCCTGCAATATCTTCAAGTATTCATTAAAAGTTACATCTTGCATGATATCCAGCTTTTCATGAGTTAATTCATATGTGCTAAAAAAGAACATAAAACGGCATCTCCTGCAAGAAAAATTTCACCCGTTAATAAAATATACAAAACAAAATTACTTGAGCGAAACAAAGAGTCACAAGTCGTAACTTGGATCATATCATATACAACACTACAGCAAGAATAAAAAGTTTGAACAAATCAGCGCGCTCCAAAAACGTTTCAGGAAATAGCATTAGTGATATCACCAAAAAACGGGACAAGCAGAAAATCGTTCAAATCTCACAGAAAACAAAACAACGAGCGAAATGAAAGAAAGCTCATTATTGAGCTTGCACCCAACTCTCTTCCTGTAAAAATCACCTTGTCTTCCAATAAGTCGCACCCGCACACTTTGACGTTAAATGATTTTGCATTTAATTTACCCTCATAGAAAATAAATATTTCATGTACATCAAAACGCACACGATGGTTGGACTAGTGAAAATTGTAAGCTTCAACAAATGAGTAATAATGCACGTAAACAACAATGAAAAGCTTCGTCGATAATTTAAGATTTTTACGTCGTAGTTTACACAATTACATGTACACCAATGACTTGAATTTAATCGCATTATTGTTGTTTACGATTGGAATTTCTAAGATGCAGAGCCGCCAATCGGGAATATGCTCCATTAAATTCGGTAAGGAAATTAAAAAAGAAAATCCTTGAAAAGTTCCAAGGCCAAAACAAACCATAGTTGCGTACAATTCCAAACCAATTCTTGCTGTTTAGTGTTGCACAGAAGCGTTGATCTCAAATTAATTACCAAAACAAAGTAAGTTGAAGTCTCCCTGCTGCAACAAAGGTGATCTCAAGGAAGCTAAAAGAAGGGACCATTTAAGAGCGACTGTAGAAAACGAGGAATCTACGCACAAGGTGTGTTTCTATACAGGATACCCTGTGCACAGAAACAGTAAATTAAGAAAGAGGAGGATGGAAAGGCATAGAAGAGAGAGCGATGATTAAATTAGATAAATTAGTTAAGCCTTCCTAACCAAAATGCGGTTTCAAAGAGCGGAAAGCATCATTTGATTTGAAATTCAGGAAACTGAGAATTTATGTAAAAGGTGTGTTTCCATACAAATTAATCCCGTCCGCCAGTGTGATCAATCCGGTCCGCCATGCAGTGATCAATCCGGCCCGCCAGCGTGATCAATCAGGCCCACTAGTGTGATCAATCCGGCTCGCGACAACCAATGGCTTACCGTTTCTATATTAATATAGATGATGACAGGAAAATTAATATGGTTCTGGCCCTTGGAACTTACTGGAGAAATCAATACGGCCCTAAGGCAGTAAAGTCTGAAGTCCCTTGCATCCATAACAAAGAACAGACAAACTCAACAAAGCTAAACCTATAGCCTATGCCTTGCACCTGGGGAGGTCTGACCACGAAATGCATTTTTCAGCTGTTCCGACAGTTGGGCGCTGTAGATAACTGTAATATGCAGCTTGGGCTTACATCACTCACCAACGTTTCTGACGATGTGCGTGTGTGTATGTAGGAGACTCTTTGTCAACAGGTTTTTTCAATATCTCGTAGGCGTATGGTCATTTTTATGACTATGATTATCACATATACAATTGAAACTCTGCATTTTGGAACATTTCCACGGACAAGCGAATGGTAAAATCAAAAAGCTTTCAAGGTCAGATACAAAGAATATTCGAAACCGTAAAATATGGCAATCAATTTGCTCCGCCCCCTACAGCCGGTAAGTAAGAGCCCTAAGCAATTATGAAGCCAAACTCAAAAGATGAGAATAAGAAAAACTTCAAAAGTCCTCAGAACAAGAAAAATGTTCATAAAAATGCACTTGAGCTAGCTGACAAATTTTTCCCAATAGGCCAAAGCAAGCAACATAAACATATTCTCGTTGGATCCATGTAAAACGCATTCCTAACAGTTATCTCACGTTCACTTTTTACCTCACAGTTATCATGAATGACATTACCGTGAAGGCCAGCCCAGAAAGCACAGTTCCCGAACAAAGATGTACGACCGCAAATTGTATGGTCCAATGGATCAGTAAGAGAACGCCACACTACAGTTGAACTCGATGGGAATTCCAGCAAAAACGCTGCAGTGTAAAAATAAATAAAACGATGTTTTCTGCACTAACGAGCAAGACGGGCTGAAACATGCCATTTTTCACGCTTTAATAAGACTCATTTTTGATGACTCTTGATTTTACTTCACGTGCATGGGGACGTGATGAAAATCCTGCAAGACGTGCATGGGGACGTGATGAAAATCCTGCAAGACGTCCACGATGACATGATGAAAATCCTGCAAGACGTGCACGGGGACGTGATGAAAATCCCGCAAGACGTGCACGGGGACGTAATGAAAATCATGTAAGACGTGCACGGGGACGTGAATCTCAACGCATGTGAGCGCAAGTGTTTCAGTCTGCCGTTTGATCAGAGCTACAATCACGGGACGAGGTAACCAACAATAGAGAATGATAAGTTTGAATTGCATTATCTGGAATCCGAGTTAACGAGCTCTGTGCCGGGGTATGTAAAATCTGTATAAAAGGCACAGAGAAAAGAAAGTAAGCATCATACCGTGGTAGCTTCAGTCGCACAAACTCTTCTTCTTGATCACAGGTAAGTTTTTTGTTGTAGCAGAAACTGTTTGTCTCCGATTTCTAATGCACTAGTGAATTCCTGCCCTTAGGTATTAATTTCTTCTCGTGGTGTGACTTGAATTTTTGTAACTTTACGGTTTCAAGTAGCCAGCTGCTATACGGTACTTCAAAGGTGTGCCTAGAAATGTGGCAACGAGACTTAATGCAACTTATTTTTTGCTGACGTCTCCGGCGAAGTGCATCCAGATCGAGTTTCCTGCTCCCCGACTTTGCCTTCGTCGACGAGAGGAGTTCAGTTTCACTGAGTGACAACTTGGATTTGGAAAAAAGCTTCAATCATTGAGAGAAAAAAGGACGTCGCCACTACATATGTTTTGTGTCCCAGTAAAAGCAAGACTAGTTTCCTCTCTCAACGAAACAGAGATGATATAAGAGGAATTAACTTGGGTTAGGTGCTTGGAAATTCTAGCAACTTAATGGAAACCCGATTGTTTTCAGCGTACATAAATGCAAAATTGAAACAAATTTGTGACAGGCATGTTAAAACACGCGCACTGGCGGCTGTTTAAGTTCACATTACTTCAATATTACTTGAAGCAAAAAATTGTCATTTGACTCGCATGACCTAAATGTTATTAATTTTCCTCGAACAGCTAAGCTGTCATTTAGGAATACTCGCATAGCTCAGGGATAGTTTTCATTTCACTGCCATACCTCGTCTACTTATATACATTCATTTCATTATACAATATATATTTTGAACACGTCATCAACTCCCATCACTTCACCCACATAGCTCAGCCATGCAACAAGACTCGACTCGCAGAGCCCAAATTCTACGATCTTGTTTCCTCCGCCACAGACTCGAAGCCGAGAGAAGCACGATGAAGCTCCAAGTCTTGCTGGCGGTAACGACCGTGGTAGCGCTCAGTGCTCAGGGGGCCTTTGGTTTGGAAGGTCTTGGTTTTTCTAAAGCTCGAGGACGTCCTGGCAGATTTCCTCCGTGAGTGTATCCAATAGATGAATAGATGGAGACACCGCCAATCCAATATACAGGAATGTGTTTCATTGAAACTATATATCCAGAGAACCTGTCTTTTTTAATGCTAAAATGTACAAAATAATGTCTAAATAGGCTTCAGATCCACGATATGGTAAACACACACGAAAGAATTCACAACGTTAACTCAAATGTATCGAGTTTACCAAACTATGCGCGCGCTTCCCTGCAGCATCCCTCCCTCCGTTGTAATTGCGCGTTGTACGAAACTATAACGCAGATTCCAACAGCGTAGTTAAATGGTAACTCTCGTGAAACTCTCGCGATGGAGATGATAAGCTACTACGTTACTCGGTATTTGGGAAGATGTTTATTTAAGTACATGTATTGGAGATGATCCGGAATTCAACTATCTACTGCTCTGAAACTTTTTATTGCGGTCTATTATAACAAAACGTACTTTTCAAAATGCTTTTTTACCGATCATTTAAGAGGACGTTTGCAACTTAATCCGACAGAAATTACTCGGTGTTAAAATATTATGCAGGTAAATAATACCAAACCGTAGTTCTCTATATATTATTTTCGTGTTGCAGTAGCCCTGCTGAACGCGCCTGCTTAGACGTGCTGACGACGGTTGCGGACAGGAAGAAGCACATGGAGCAGATCCAGACCTGCATCACCGACAACGGGATCGACACGATCCTCGAAACCATCTTTCCGAACGGGAGTGATGAGTGTTCGCATAGCTTCATTTTGAATTAAAAACTTCAAGTTAACTTCTCGTAAATAATTTGATTTAGTTGCAGCTTGTCTTTGTAGGTAACATGATCGTCAGTACGTGAAAGTAGAGCGTAGTCGTTGAACGCTCAATATATCAGAGTAATCTAAGCTGCGCTCTGTGTTCAGTTCAATGTTATGACACTCAGTAGTAACTCAGGTCACAGTTAACAGCATTCAGTATTTAAAAGGCGAAGAGATGGTTACAGAAAAGTTAGACTAGAGTATTTATTACTTGGTGCGAGATGTATAGCTAGCTAGAAGAGGGGAAGAAAGGCAAAAAATGCACTGGAGCATAAAATGCAAAAGCGGGACTATTATCTTAGGTATAAATGTTTTGGGCGGGAAAAAAACAAAACCCGTAATGAATTAGAACCAGTGAGTAGAAATGAACATCAGAACTAATACAGCGTACAACCGCTGTCCTACGTAGTTTTAATACAGGCGCTAACAAAGCCGACAAATCGGATTGCTTTAGTCAAGTGGATTTTATGCCTTTTTTCACTAACCTGACACATCGTGTCACATCTTCATCCAATAAACGACTTACATCGTGTCATGTCTCTGACCAAAAATGACATTTATCGCGTTCTAACTCCGTTAAAAACTTACCGGCATTGCGTCATATCTCAGCCAAAAATGACATGGAACATGTCCCTACCACATTAAAAAATGGCACACCGCGCCCCATCTCAGTGATTAATAAAGCACTTCTTTCCCACAGGCCTCCCTCCCGGGACGAGCCCTGTCGACGCGCTGGAGCAGAACGGCTTCTCTGCGGAGGCCCTCACTCTCAAGACTGGCGTCGCTCAGGCCATGCAATTTGTGAGTGAACCGAGCTCATAATCCTCGAAGGTGTACGTCGAAACTTATGGTTTTTCTCATTTATTTTAACTTCTGGGCGTGTGGTTGTTGATTTGGTGTTCTTCATTTTTCTTTAAACTTCTGGGCGTGTGGTTGTGTGCACTCAACAGCTCCACGGTCCACACACTCCTAACACTCACAAGCTCAGGAATATACAAGAGTGGAATACGTTAATGTTGGAGAAATTAAATCTTTTCACAGCTTTTTAAAAAAAAGTTAGAGAAGTAAAATTATTGGGCCGTTAAATAAGGAAATATTAAAGAAGTAAAATGACTCTGATTTTTACGAAGTAAACTCTGAAGAATTAAAAATAGCAAGTGGTTACATAGCGACACTCGAAGACACGAAAATATTCGGCAGTAAAATTAACAATAATGAAAAAATTGAAATTTTCCGCCATTAATTTAAAAACTTTAAAGAAATACAATTTTTAGGCAGTTAAATCGAACATGCTAAGGAAACGTATATATTTAGCAGTTAAATAAGCAAATAAAAAAACAACTCAGCAAATTTAACAGAAATATAATACTAATCCGTTCAATACAGAAGGACAAAATCAACACATTCAGTCACCTAAGGAGCAGCGTTTGTGCAGGTTAAGCCGGACGGTTCGTTTGACGGAGACTCGTTCAGAGCCTCCATCCGGGCGGCCGCGGCTGGCACCCCTCAGCAGGCCAACATTGACCTGGGTCTCGACAACTGCTCCACCGCGGGATTCTCCAACTTCGAAGTAGGTTACGTGGGTTACTCTGACCCGACATTCTGTGCTTTCAGAGTATATGAATGCTTCTTTAATGCGTAAGAATAGATTTATGGTCAAAAATAAACAGATACCAGCTATTGCTATTTTTATTATGTAACACAGGCACCAACCATATTGCAACATAGAGACCAGTTTTTCGTAACATGTAGACCAGTTTTTCATTAAATAGAGACCAGTTTTTCGTAACATGTAGGCCAGTTTTTCGTAAAATAGAGACCAGTTTTTCGTAACATGTAGGCCAGTTTTTCGTAAAATAGAGACCAGTTTTTCGTAAAATAGAGACCAGTTTTTCGTAAAATAGAGACCAGTTTTTCGTAAAATAAATACAAGTTTTTTCTCAACCAGTATTTATGGAGAATGGATGCGTTACATGATCAGTTTTGCGCGCAACCTATCGCAAATATGATACAATTTTTCATAAATATGAAACAATGTTAAAATTTTGTTTGTCTTCAACAGGTCCAGGAATTCATTATGTGCGTCCTGCGCTACTGCGCTACCGGAGCCGCTCCATAAGCTACTCTCCCTCCTCGTCTGGTCTCTTCGTGAGGAATTCTGTTTCCCGAGGATGATGCTGATTGCTAAGAATATTTTCGCTAATGACTTGAAGGCTATTTGACGAATTATGCACGTAACTTTATAAATTTTACGCATACTGTCGTCGGAGTAAATTGTTATTGGACTTGGAAACTAAACGTTTGGCCTATTATTGAACTGAATTTTATGTTTCACTTCCCCTTGAGTTATCAGGAACGACAGCTCGATCTCAAGCCCCTTGACGGCCGTCCAGCTTCTGACGGCGTTACGAAACAGAGAGATTGAAAAAAGTTTTTGTATTGAGTATGGGTCTTGAATTATTGGAAATTGAGATAATACAAGTTGTCAAATAATCCAAAAAGTTATTGCCCGAAACAAAGAAAAGTTTACAGCTAGTGTCAATTTTAAATTGATCTTCTCAATATATTGGTAAATTTATTGAAAAAAATTATTAATAAAGTTGATTGTGAATGCAAACAGCCCAGAAAAGCTATGCAAGCTTTACATATATTAAATCAATCTTTTTTACAAACATATATCATATAAGTATATAACAACCATCAATACTTTCGAAGTAATTTATATATTTAGGTCGTATTTTGATCCCACTGCTGCGTCACCACATAACTATAGACCGACCGGGGTTGAAAATTCGGCCGGGGCCGGAGCCGGGGTCAACAAATTTGTCATGGCCGGGGCCGGGGTTATCAAATTTACCACGGCCGGGGCCGGGCCGGGGGCGGGTTTATCAAATTTACCACGGCCGGGGCCGGGGTTCAGACCGTGTCAGGACGTGTCACGACGACGTAATACATAACGCCGGTTAGTGGCTCAATGCATGTTGAATTACGGTTGCGGTTGGGTGTGTATTCATCTCAAGTCACTAAAGTTTTGTAGACTTGCAGTTGCAGTGCTTGTTGAATTAATTAATACAGAAACAATTATAGTAATTAAATATTCCGAGTGTCCCACAAAAATATCCCCGACGTTTTAATGGATTCTATCTCCGCTTTAAATTAACATATTTGAATTGTATTTTTTTAACAACGTAGTAAATCTTGTTTTCTTTTCGAATAATTTAAGTTTTGAAAATCGTTTAATAACCACTTTACAGTGACCGATTTACTGAAAGAGGCAGAAAAACTATTCAAACTGTTCAAAGGAAAAGTTAAAAAAAAACACTGGTGTTCTACTTCATTTCTCAATACCTACTGTGAAGGAACGCGTTTTCAAAACATCACCTCCATCATTAATAATTCTTCGACAATGAATTGAAGTGTTTCAAGAACTAAATGAAAACGGTGAAATGATCCGCAAAACTCTTCGTTCAATGGTGGCTAGAAGTAATGCTTGCCTTGAGAGAAATGGAGGGTATATCGAAGGATACTAAATTCCTTTTTTATTAGAACTTTTTTAAGGTTATGATTTGTTACTCCTTTGAACTTTTTTTGCTCGTTTTTTTTTGGAAAGTACAAAATAAGGAAAAATATCAATATTGTTTTAAAAATTTTTCCTTTGAAAAATTAGTTTTTCTATCCGTTTCAGTAAATCGATCAATGTAAAGTGGTTATTAAACGATCTTCAAAAACGTAAATTATTCGAAAATAAAATAAAATTTACTACATTGTGAAAACATGACAATTAAAAAATATTTATTTAAAGCTGAAATATAATCAATTAAAATTCAGTAACATTTCTGTGGGACACCCGGTATAATGACTAAAAGTAGTGCGTCAGCAATATGGGATTACTTTTACATATCGGTGAAGAGCGTAGAAATTGCAGAGTGCACCATTTGTGAAGCAAATATACGACGTGGAGCGTCTGGTGCATCTCAGAAAACTTTCTCAACTAAATATTTATGGGTCCACCTAAAATCGACACAAAATGATCAATTCCTGAAAGCTGAAGAAAAAGCAAACAATGAAAAAGAATTGAAAAATAGAAATAAAACGTACAAGAAGAAAAACTAAATGTCTATGTATTGAAAACAAACAAAGGCAGTGTAGGTTGCAGCAGTGGAAAACTGCCGATTGTAGCAAGTCGCCTTCGTCTGCTGGCAAACGGCTGACTTTAAAAGAAACCTTTACTCAATCTAAAAACTGGAAGCTAAATAATACTGACCAAATGCAAAGTGTTAATTTACTGGCTTTGTGACGCGCTCAATCCTTATGACCCTGTGGAAAAGGCAACTTTTCTTTAATTTTGTAGGGTTTTTGAATAAGAAGTTTCAAGTCCCATTAGAGAAAATCATTATAACAAGACTAATTCTGGACATCAGTATGCAAATTCAGTTTGCCGTTTCAGAGGAAATACAAAAGAAAGCTAATTAACGAAAATAGCGTCTTCTCAATAACTGCTGATATTTGGACCTCTCCAAGTTGAGATTCTTTTATGTCAATAATTCCGCACTGGATTATAATTACACTGGACGGTAGCATCGATGCTTTTTCCTCTCAGTGACTGCATGTTTTTCAGGATTGTAATGAAATTGCAAATGTCTTGAGAAATCGTTTTAAATTTGATTAAAAAACACGTTAATTTTTCATGAGCAGGTAGCCGTGCACACTACGCTTTATTCACTTCAAATTAATCCTAGTAAAGTTGAAATTAATTCAAATCAAGTTCAAATTAATTCAAGTCAAGTTCAAATTACTTCAAATCAAGTTCAATTTAATCCAAGACAAGTTCAAATGAATCCAAGTAAAGTTCAAATTAATCCAAGTAAATTTAAAATTAATCAAAGTAAAGTTCAAATTAATCCAAGTAGAGTTCAAATTAATCAAAGTCAAGTTCAAATGAATCAAGCCCCAAGTTGAGTTAAGAATCGACATAATCACTAGTTAATTTGAGCGTTTTTTGTGTTAAATATGTATCTATTGGATGTGATGAGCAAGAAAAACGTTTTTCCTTTTAGCAAGGAATACATAAAATTTTTGCAATATAAAAACAAGCTATCGTAAAATGTGGTAAGCATCCAGCATCAGGAGGCAGAGTGTGATTCAGATCTTTGAGCAAACAGTTGGAAGTCAATTATAAAAACTTCGTATTATACTACACATTAAAGTTGTTTTATAATTCTAAATTAATGGCAGTATGAATCCATTCAAATAATCATGTTCAAAGGTACTTTTATGTTACAAATACACATAGTATCGAGGATTTAATTACTCATATAGAGATTCAATTCCTTAATTGCCACGATGCAGGCCTCCCTAATTTACAAATTTTGTTGTGCACGATGTGCATCTGAGTACGTCGGTTTGACGTCGCGTACTCTAGGTTGTAGAGAGGCCGAGCATCGAGGTAGGAGTTACCGCACAGGAAATATTTTAGCTAGTCCTTCACATTTAGCTATTAGGGATCATTCAAAGCATTGCAATAGCCCGTTCGACATCAGTAATTTTAAAATTCTTACTAGATCTAAATTTGCCTCCGATTTAAGGATTTTAGAGTCTCTATTCATTTTAAGAAATAGGCCGATTTTAAACAACCAACTTAGTTCTTTTCCGTTGTCAATAGTTAACAGGTAGTTTTTAAGGTTAGTTTTTTTTCAATTTATCAACTTTCTAATTCATTTCATGTTTTTCAGGTTTTGCTGAAGATGAGCGAATGCTCGAAACGTTCAATTTTATTGTTTTATACTTGCAACTTTTTAATTCGAGTAAATGTTTTATACGGTATTATTAGTTCGCTCCTTTTTACTGAGATTTCAACAGGCAGCGTAGTTAAATGGTAACTCTCGTGATGGAGAGGATGAACCACTCCGTTACGCGGTATTTCAGAGGATGTCCATTTAAGTACATGCTAAGGAGATGGTCCAGCACTCAACTATCTATTGCGTTAGCACTTTCTATTACGGCAAGTTATAAAAAACAGACCTCTTCCATAAGCGTTTTTACCAAACATTTAAGAGGACGTTTGCTACTTAATCCGACGGAAATGAATTAGCCCTCGACTTTCAATCGTGCTCGTAAATTGCTACAAAACCTATCGCTTCACAGATGATTTTCGGGTTGCAGTAACCCTGAGGAACAGGTTTGCATGGACGTGCTGATGCCGGCTGAGGAAAGGGAGCAGCTCAGAGAGACGATCGAGACCTGCATCACCCAGAACGGCTACGATGAAATCCTCGACACCATGTAGCCGAACGGTGAGTGATGACTGTTAACATTGCTTCATTTTAAACTGGAAACTTCAAGTAAAGCTCTTGCGAATTCTTGTGAATAATTTAGTTACAAGTTTTCAATTGCGAATAACATGATCGGCAGTGCGTAAAAGGGCAGGGCAGTGCTTGAATGGTCAAGATATCCGAGTAATCTAGGCTGAGCTTTACATATACTCAGTTCAGTGTTAAGACATTCAATGGTCAATTCAGGTTCAAGTAAACGGCATTCAGCATTTAAAAGAAGAGATACTTACAGAAAACTCAGACCTAAGAATTTATCCCGAGGTGTGTTTAGAAAATTACAGGAATGGATGGCTGGCGAGAAGAAGGGAAGAAAAGCGAAAGATGCGCGTTGAGCATAAAATGCACAAGCGGGACTAATATCTTGGACGTATAGGGGGGGTGTGTCAAAGTTCAAAACCTATTTGAACAGATGCATACATGTGAACATTAAAGCTAATACAGCGTACAACCGCGGTCCTAGATAGTTCGCTACAGAAGACGATAACCTCCTCTCTCTAGTCCTCTCTCTTCACTTACCTGATGCTTCGTGTCATATCTTCGTTCAATAAACGACCAGCATAGCGTCAAGGCTATGCCAAAAATGGCATTTATCACGTCCTGCCTCTGTTAAAAACTGCTCTAAGTTGGGTCATGTTTCAAACAAAATGACATGCATCGGGTCATATCCTGCTAAAAATTACCACAACCCCACAGGCCGTCCCCCAAGACGGCCCCACAGGCCTTTAACAATTAAATAATTTAACAATTTTTACAATTTAAACAACCCCACAGGCCGTCCCAAGGACTAACCCTGCCACAGCGCTGGAGGAGAATGGCTTCACTGAATAGGCTCTCGGCCTCAGGATCTGCGTCGCTGAGGACATGGACTTGGCGAGTGAACTGAACTCATAATCCACGACTGTGTGCGGCATGACCTATGGTTTTTTTTTATTTATTTAGGAACTTTTTGCCCTGCGGTTGTGTGCACTTATGAGCTCCTTGGTCTACACTTTCATTAAATTCAATAATTTATGCATGCTTAGTAGTGAAGAAAGTTAATGATAAAGAAATAAATATTTTCATTTTTTAAATAAGGAAATACGTAAGAAATGAAACGCTCATGTTTTAAAAATGCAAACTTCAAAATGTAGGAAACATCCGTCGAATTGCAAACGTCAAGAAATAAAATTATTGTGACATTAAATTGCATAAGGAGGAGATGCTTCGCAAACTCCTGAAAGACGAAATCAACATCGATCTCACTAATACTAACATCACGTCAGCTCACAGAATGGGGAAAAATTCTGCAACTGGGAACTGGGGTCGAAGAAACATTACTTTCGAACTAAAGTATTATGACAAAGGGCGCGAAACTTTGACTGCTTGTCGCATGACTAAACCAAAATTCTACATAAACGAGTATCTCATACCTTCGCGAGCTGACATTATGTACACTATTTAAGCTCGATCAATATCTACTTCAACAATTGGGCATGTCCTCGAAACGAGTTTTGAGTGTTTAGTATTCTACTGACTGGTAGCCAGATTTTATATCACTTATACTGCTGCAGAAATGACCCTTCTCCTGTTTTTACCAGAATCGCCTTTCTGCATTTTTCAAGGCATTTGCGTCAGATATCCCTCTGATTTCCACCTTGTGCCCGCTTTATTTACATATGAATTTATCAATCAGGGTATTATTTGCTTGTAACCAATGTTACTAAACTCCCAAAATTAATTTCGACTTAAGAGATTCAATGTCTTGTCACTGTCGCCTCAATTTTATGATTTTATACTATAATTTTATGATTGATAGTTTTATACTATTTCATCACAGATGTTCACTCTGCATAAATCGCAGATTCACTAAAAATTCAAAAGTGAAAAAATGCTAATAAAATTTGTTATTTTATTCATCATCACGAATGATTGCGCTGCACACTTCTCGGCATGGCTGCGTATTGCTGAATGAGGAGGATGAGTTTAACACGTTCACTGCGTTTCTTCGGCTGCAAACGTTCGGTTTGGTTAGGTTGTAAGTTGCAGAATAGGAAAATCAATTTTAGCATTTGAAAATATCTGCATCCTACCTAAAAAGTATGAAAAATACAATTACACGATGCACTTACCAGGTATGGTAACAGCTATTTCTTAAAGGGGTCATGAAACAGACGAAATGTCAATCATTTATAATGGAACGTGAATGAGCCATTTACCAACTGGGACACATATGGCCCGATACGCAGTAACCGTGTTAAAATAATTGGCAGTTCTTCCCGTAGTTGTCCATTTTTCTCTCTCTTTTGTATATTCTGGTCTGAATTTACTATTAACTGTGTTTGCATGCCTGCGTTGGATTGATCATGCTTTTTATTTTGCAGGACTGATGTAGCTGGTCTCCGAAATGTTTTCGATTTTTTTTTAAATTACTAATTTTATTAGCATTTTTTGCTCTCAAATTTTATACTATTTCATCTTTGGTTACATTTTCTATTATGCAGATACTACCTGATGTATGCGAGCTTTGCAACAACGGTGTCAGCAATCTGTACTTTCCAATGTACTTGCTCTTCGACTAAGTTCGCGTAGTCTATAGGAAGTTATACTAGGCTGAAGACATATCATCTCTGCGTGATCTCTTTTTCTTTTCTTTTACTCTTAACTTAGTGTAGTTTAGTTTTATTCTTTATTTTTTATTTGTTTTCTCTTTTACACTTATAGGAGGATCATTTTTATCTTAACTTTAATATTTCTTTTACTTTTTAATTTTTTTATGAATTCTATATTACTTACTGGTCATCCACTTGGTGGCTGATCATACTGATATATTTGATGATATTGATCCAGATCTCTATCATTTAACACTATAAATCCAAACCTAAATGAAAGTAGAAATTGTGAGTACACAAATAACAAAAAGTTCAATGAATCGATGAGAGCAAGTCACCATGATTTTTCGCTGTTGTGTTGGAACTGCAGATCACTCTATGCAAAAGTTGACGAAATGTAATGTACTATCGCTGAGCTTAATTGTAACTTTGACGTTTTTAGCGTCACCGAAAGCTGGCCAGATGACGCAACTAAAGACATGATTCAAATGCAAAATTATTATAGCCACCATTCAGTACACAATAATAATAAGCGCGGCGGTGGCGTCAGTACGTACATATGTAAACGCATAGATTCAAGAATCAAAGCAAGTACAGCAATGAATCGTGATCATATAAAAACGCTTTTCATTGAACTGACGAAAAATGGTAAACGGGTTATACTTGTCATGGTGATATAGGCCTCCAACAGCCTGTTCAGTATCCTTCCTGAATGAGCTCCATCGTATAATGCCACAATTTAACAAGTCTTTATACAATGACATCATAATCTACGGTGATTTCAATTATGATCTTTTGAAATATGAAACCTGCGAACAAATCTCAAATTTTATAAATGCTTCTCAGTCTAAATCTTTCCAATTATATCCAAGCTTACATGTATCTCATCAGAATCTGATACGCTGCCTGAAAATATTTTCATGACAGATCCAACTGATTTTTGTACTGGAATAGTTAATTCCGAAGAATACGATCATTTTCCGATCTTTCTTATTAAAAATGTATGTCACTTAATTGCACCATATCACAGCTGCACACTGTTCTAGAAGAACAAATGCCAATATTAGACATATCTCATCAGAGTATTAATGCAACGTACATTGATGAATCAATTCTAAACTTGGTTGAAAGTTTAACGACTGCATATAATCAATGCTGTCCGATCATCGCTCGTACAATTACACCAAAAAGTAGACAAAAGCCCTGGATTAGTGAAGAAATCGTTTTTGAGATAAAAAACGTCAAGCGTACGCTCTTCGCTCTTCTCTACGAAGGGTGAATATCTAGGGAGATGTAAAACAGGTTCTTGAACTTTGTGACAAATCAAATAAAGACATCTAGAAAAAATTACTTTTCGCTCAAATTCACTCAAATTAAAACTGATATTTAAGGGCCTGGCGCCTGCTTCATTCTTGCTATAAACCGAATAATGCATTTAAGCTGCTATGAAAATGATTGAGCCTATTGTGCAAGATAATGTAAAATATCACGAGAAGAAAGATATTGCTAATCTTTTACCCGATTTCTTCGTAAACGTAGGAAAAAATACAGCTGATAGCATTCCTAGTTAACCTACTGATCACTTGGAATATATGGTTCCTATCCGTGAGTACAAGTTTTGTTTTCTTTACGCCTACCAGCTCTTCCGATGTGATTGTGTGCATAAACAACTTGAAAAATAAATCAGGTGGATTAAAAACGTATCAACTAAAGTACTTGAAGCCATATAGCTCTTATTTAAAAAAAAATGATGAAAATACTTGCGTAAACAGTTATAGACCTATCTCTAGGCTACCAATTATTTGCAAAATATCCGGGAAAATTGTGTGTAAAAAGTATATTCCTATTTTGAACAAAAATCATTCCTCTTTGATAAACAATTTGATTTTCGCTCTAAAAAATGAACAACACAGGCCGTATTGAATCATTTACTATACCTATATTTTAGTAAAGGCGAAAGAAAGCTGTTTTCTCAGTATTTCTTGATTTTCAAAAAGCATTCAATTGTATGGGCAATAACATATTACTCAAGAAAGTCCACTGTTATAGCATTAGGGGAGTTGCTCATGATTGGTTCAGATCATACCTTACAAATCGGCAGCAATACGTTGTCATTCACGATGCACATCAGAACTACCGACAATTTGCCATATAATTCCACAAGGGTCTGTCCTTCAAGAATAAAACCACAAACAGCGGAATAAAATTCATTTTTCTAAAAAGGGGCATTCGGACTAGCGCTAGTTTCGAATATTCATTATCAATGAATGCTCTGAAATTAAGATCAAAAATATATACAAATTGATATTTCAATAATTGCTAAATATATATACAACCTAAATAATATACAATTGGCAGGCACTTTGATCACAGTTAAGAACGGGTTTCTGCTTAAAAATGTACATTGATTCTAAAATCCGGAGATCGCCATTACACGTAGAATCTAAAATTGAAAAATCATCTACCGAGAAAATATGGTTGGTGCTTTCACAGTGAAGTCTAGGCGAAGACTGAGATGGAGTTGCTAGCGGTCTCTATTAGTTCTAAATGATTTGCCTAGATGTTGGTAAAATCTGATCTTTGACTGTTTCAGAGTGCTCCCTATGTAGGAACTCTGGCAGGTTCCACACTGATATTTATACACAATACTAGAGAGCAACTCTTTCGGCAGTCTGCCTTTATACTGGAAAAATGATTTTATTTGGAAACTGTTGCGAAAAACAAACTTGAAATCGATTTGGGGGTAAAATTTTCTCAAATTCCTAGTTAAACACTGTTTCAGTTCATCAGAAGTTGGTCCAATATACGGAAGCGATACATATAAAGCATATTTGGAAACTGTAGCTACCGTGATCTTTGGCTTATCGAACATTTTGTTTAAAAACTTTTTAAGAGTATAGTCAAAAATGTATTGAGGGTATCCATTGGTAGAAAAAAATGTTCTCAAATAATTTAGTTCATCGCAAAACTAATGATAGTTTGAAGACGGGTGAAAGGCTCTGTGAAGAAGTGTTCTCAAACTATTCAGTTTAAAAATGAAAGGAGTAAAGCTGAAGAAACTATTTCCTAGACCAGTGAAAGTCGGTTTCCGATAAATGCCTAGTTGAAGATGATTGTCAAAACGTTGAACCCTAACGTCTAAAAAAGGCAAAACTTTATCATTTTTTACATCCATGGTGAATTTGATATTTGGGTGTTGACTATTAATATGACCTAGAAACAGATTGGCATGAGTGACATCATTAAAAATAACAAAAGTATCGTCCAAATATCGGTTATAAAAAACAGGTTTGAAATAATCTGGACAAGAAGACAGGTACTAATTTTCCATATTGCACATAAATATGTTCGCCAAAGTAGGGGCTATATAGAGGGTTACCCATTGGCAGGCCATCTATCTGTTTGTACAAAATGTTATTGAAATAAAAACACGTTTCGGTAACCGCCAGCTTCAACAAATCCATAAAAGACTTTCTGCCCAAACCATGATGGTATTCATTAACAGAAAACAAGCTGTTACTCACCAGATATAAAGTTTCGAGGACAGGTATATTAGTATATAATGACGTGACATCATAACTGACCATAACATAGTAAGGTTTAATCGGCAATGCGGTCATTCTTTCATAAAAAATTACCAACAGATTTTACCAACAGATTTTTACCAACATCTAGGCAAATCATTTAGAACTAATAGAGACCGCTAGCAACTCCATCTCAGTCTTCGCCTAGACTTCACTGTGAAAGCACCAACCATATTTTCTCGGTAGATGATTTTTCAATTTTAGATTCTACGTGTAATGGCGATCTCCGGATTTTAGAATCAATGTACATTTTTAAGCAGAAACCCGTTCTTAACTGTGATCAAAGTGCCTGCCAATTGTATATTATTTAGGTTGTATATATATTTAGCAATTATTGAAATATCAATTTGTATATATTTTTGATCTTAATTTCAGAGCATTCATTGATAATGAATATTCGAAACTAGCGCTAGTCCGAATGCCCCTTTTTAGAAAAATGAATTTTATTCCGCTGTTTGTGGTTTTATTCTTGAAGGACAGACCCTTGTGGAATTATATGGCAAATTGTCGGTAGTTCTGATGTGCATCGTGAATGACAACGTATTGCTGCCGATTTGTAAGGTATGATCTGAACCAATCATGAGCAACTCCCCTAATGCTATAACAGTGGACTTTCTTGAGTAATATGTTATTGCCCATACAATTGAATGCTTTTTGAAAATCAAGAAATACTGAGAAAACAGCTTTCTTTCGCCTTTACTAAAATATAGGTATAGTAAATGATTCAATACGGCCTGTGTTGTTCATTTTTTAGAGCGAAAATCAAATTGTTTATCAAAGAGGAATGATTTTTGTTCAAAATAGGAATATACTTTTTACACACAATTTTCCCGGATATTTTGCAAATAATTGGTAGCCTAGAGATAGGTCTATAACTGTTTACGCAAGTATTTTCATCATTTTTTTTTAAATAAGAGCTATATGGCTTCAAGTACTTTAGTTGATACGTTTTTAATCCACCTGATTTATTTTTCAAGTTGTTTATGCACACAATCACATCGGAAGAGCTGGTAGGCGTAAAGAAAACAAAACTTGTACTCACGGATAGGAACCATATATTCCAAGTGATCAGTAGGTTAACTAGGAATGCTATCAGCTGTATTTTTTCCTACGTTTACGAAGAAATCGGGTAAAAGATTAGCAATATCTTTCTTCTCGTGATATTTTACATTATCTTGCACAATAGGCTCAATCATTTTCATAGCAGCTTAAATGCATTATTCGGTTTATAGCAAGAATGAAGCAGGCGCCAGGCCCTTAAATATCAGTTTTAATTTGAGTGAATTTGAGCGAAAAGTAATTTTTTCTAGATGTCTTTATTTGATTTGTCACAAAGTTCAAGAATCTGTTTTACATTTCCCTAGATATTCACCCTTCGTAGAGAAGAGCGAAGAGCGTACGCTTGACGTTTTTTATCTCAAAAACGATTTCTTCACTAATCCAGGGCTTTTGTCTACTTTTTGGTGTAATTGTACGAGCGATGATCGGACAGCATTGATTATATGCAGTCGTTAAACTTTCAACCAAGTTTAGAATTGATTCATCAATGTACGTTGCATTAATACTCTGATGAGATATGTCTAATATTGGCATTTGTTCTTCTAGAACAGTGTGCAGCTGTGATATGGTGCAATTAAGTGACATACATTTTTAATAAGAAAGATCGGAAAATGATCGTATTCTTCGGAATTAACTATTCCAGTACAAAAATCAGTTGGATCTGTCATGAAAATATTTTCAGGCAGCGTATCAGATTCTGATGAGATACATGTAAGCTTGGATATAATTGGAAAGATTTAGACTGAGAAGCATTTATAAAATTTGAGATTTGTTCGCAGGTTTCATATTTCAAAAGATCATAATTGAAATCACCGTAGATTATGATGTCATTGTATAAAGACTTGTTAAATTGTGGCATTATACGATGGAGCTCATTCAGGAAGGATACTGAACAGGCTGTTGGAGGCCTAAATCACCATGACAAGTATAACCCGTTTACCATTTTTCGTCAGCTCAATGAAAAGCGTTTTTATATGATCACGATTCATTGCTGTACTTGCTTTGATTCTTGAATCTATGCGTTTACATATGTACGTACTGACGCCACCGCCGCGCTTATTATTATTGTGTACTGAATGGTGGCTATAATAATTTTGCATTTGAATCATGTCTTTAGTTGCGTCATCTGGCCAGCTTTCGGTGACGCTAAGAACGTCAAAGTTACAATTAAGCTCAGCGATAGTACATTACATTTCGTCAACTTTTGCATAGAGTGATCTGCAGTTCCAACACAACAGCGAAAAATCATGGTGACTTGCTCTCATCGATTCATTGAACTTTTTGTTATTTGTGTACTCACAATTTCAACTTTCATTTAGGTTTGGATTTATAGTGTTAAATGATAGAGATCTGGATCAATATCATCAAATATATCAGTATGATCAGCCACCAAGTGGATGACCAGTAAGTAATATAGAATTCATAAAAAAATTAAAATGTAAAAGAAATGTTGAAGTTAAGATAAAAATAATCCTCCTAAAAGTCGAAAAGAGAAAACAAATAAAAAATAAAGAATAAAACTAAACTACACTAAGTTAAGAGTAAAAGAAAAGAAAAAGAGATCACGCAGAGATGATATGTCTTCAGCCTAGTATAACTTCCTATAGACTACGCGAACTCAGTCGAAGAGCAAGTACATTGGAAAGTACAGATTGCTGACACCGTTGTTGCAAAGCTCGCATACATCAGGTAGTATCTGCATAATACAAAATGTAACCAAAGATGAAATAGTATGAAAATTTGATGGCAAAAAATGCTAATAAAATTAGTAATTTTATTTTAAAAAATCGAAAACATTTTGGAGACCAGCTACATCAGTTCTGCAAAATAAAAAGCATGATCAATCCCACGCAAGCATGAAAACACGGTTGACAGTAAATTCAGACCAGAATGTACAAAAGAGAGAGAAAAAAGGACAACTAGGCATTAATAATCTGAAGAGGATACGAGCTAAGCATATTGTTCAAATTGGGTATTCCTTAAAAATATGCCAAGGTTCTAAAATCCTAAGGTCAGTATCACGGGAAGAACTGTCAATTATTTTAACACGGTTACTGCGTATCGGGCCATATGTGTCCCAGTTGGTAAATGGCTCATTCACGTTCCATTATAAATGATTGACATTTCGTCTGTTTCATGACCTCTTTAAGAAATAGCTGTTACCATACCTGGTAAGTGCATCGTGTAATTGTATTTTTCATACTTTTTAGGTAGGATGCAGATATTTTCAAATGATAAAATTAATTTTCCTATTCTGCAACTTACAACCTAACCAAACCGAACGTTTGCAGCCGAAGAAACGCAGTGAACGTGTTAAACTCATCCTCCTCATTCAGCAATACGCAGCCATGCCGAGAAGTGTGCAGCGCAATCATTCGTGATAATGAATAAAATAACAAATTTTATTAGCATTTTTACACTTTTGAATTTTTAGTGAATCTGCGATTTAAGCAGAGTGAACATCTGTTATGAAATAGTATAAAACTATCAATCATGAAATTATAGTATAAAATCATAAAATTGAGGCGACAGTAACTAGACATCGAATCTCTAAAGTCGAAATTAATTTTCGGAGTTTAGTAACATTGGTTACAAGCAAATAATAACCTGATTGATAAATTCATATGTAAATAAAGCGGGCACAAGGTGGAAATCAGAGGGATATCTGACGCAAATGCCTTGAAAAATGCAGAAAGGCGATTCTGGTAAAAACAGGAGAAGGGTCATTTCTGCAGCAGTATAAGTGATATAAAATCTGGCTAACAGTCAGTAGAATACTAATCACTCAAAACTTGTTTCGAGGACATGCCCAATTGTTGAAGTAGGTATTGATCGAGCTTAAATAGTGTACATAACGTTAGCTCGCGAAGGCATGAGATACTCATTTATGTAGAATTTTGGTTTAGTCATGCGACAAGCAGTCAAAGTTTCGCGCCCTTTGTCATAACACTTTAGTTCGAAATTAATGTTTCCTCGACCCCAGTTTCCAGTTCCAGGATTTTTCCCCATTCTGTGAGCTGACGTGATGTTAGTATTAGTGAGATCGATGTTGATTTCGTCTTTCAGGAGTTTGCGAAGCATCTCCTCACCGTCTTTGCATGCACGTGAAAACGGTAGTTGCCCAGAAATAACATGAGTGCACTTCCTGTTTTCTAACTCCTTACGTTGAACGTTTTTTCTAAGCTAACCAGACAGAAGACTAGGCTATTTATTTTTCATTTTGGTCGTCGACAATTTTCTTTTGCTCAGATTCTTTTTTAGTTTGAGTTTCAATCAACATTTTGTTACTTATTTCGTTATGAACTCCGCCATCACTGTGTTGAAATGTTCAATTATAACAGCTACCACTTGCTTACTCTGTTCTGGCAAATTTTCTACGCTAGGATAAGAGTCAAACTTTGAAGACTCACCATTGTTTTGTACTGTTTTTTGGCCGCCATCTTGAAGTTGAGCTAAAGTGGTTTCTTAGTGGAAACGAGGGTTGAGCACTCTATTTTCGAGGGACTATCACACGCTTTATTCCATAATTTTTTATTATGGTAGGTTGAATTTACACTTGGATGCTCATGATGTGAGCGGGCGCTCTTTTAGGTTAGAAATTCATGATTTCTAACCAATATCGGCTTTGCTTCGGAGCAAATAAACGAGCACAGCACGATGTGGACTTACTTCATCAAAGCATATTATTTAACTGAAGTCTCTCTCCAGCCACATCACGAGTGATCTCAAGAGAGTAAAGAGAAGAGACTATTTGGTATGGACTGTAGAAAAAGAGAAATCGACGCACTAGTTTTGCTCCACACAGGGTACTCTCCGCATAGAAACAGCACGTATAAGTTAAGAACGAGGAAGGAAAATATGTAAAAGATAGCAAAGATTAGATTAGATAAATTAGTTGGCGCCATGCCTACGTAAAGAGGGTTCCAAAGAAAAGAAGGAAAAGGTTATCAATAGGTCTGAATTTAACACGTTCACCGCGTTTCCGCAATTGTTAACGGTTAGATTAGACTAGGTCGTAAGTAGCAGAGTTGGGAAATGTACTTAACTGCTTGAATACATTTTTATCTCTCCTAAAAAATATGAGAGTGCAATCACACGGTAACATTTCACCTCGTATAATCCTAGATATCTTAAAAAAGATCACCAAACAGTGCATGTCGTTCATTTATATCGGTACGCGAATGAGCAATTTACCGAATGATACACATATGACCCAATAAGCGGGGAACATGTTGAAGAAAGAAAAAATTTATGCACAAGGAGTGTTTCCACACAAGATTCTATGCGCTTAGAAAAGCATTTCATAAAGGAAATTTATGAAACAAGATGAAACTTGAAT
The DNA here is from genome assembly GCA_030386875.1 of Morinoia aosen. NCBI lineage: Eukaryota > Metazoa > Arthropoda > Malacostraca > Amphipoda > Talitridae > Morinoia > Morinoia aosen. The sequence goes on along the minus strand of CM059559.1, from coordinate 14,988,318 downwards.
ACGAGAGAAATAGGGGGTGATAAACAGGAGAGCAGTGAACTAAGAAAAGATAGTCCGTGATAAAACAAAGAACATTTTGAATTTTAACAGAAGTAAGATTTACGTAACCCGATACCTTTCCAGAGATATGGGAAAAGGCAAGATATTGAAAGAAGTAAGCGGGAAGGATAGATATCCCAAAGGCCCACACATTCTGATATCGAACACAACTTTCAGCTGTTCCGACAGGTGCGGGCTGCAGATGACTTTGATATGCATCTTGAACTCCATCACTCATCCAAGATTCTGACGCACGTGCGTAGGTGGAGACACTTTCTTTGTCCACGGCTTGCTTCATCATCTGAGGCCCATAGTTATTTTTATAATTATGATTATCACATACAAAGTTCAGACTCTATATTTAGAATTTGTCCACGGTACAAGCGTATAGTTAAGACAAAACCTGTCATGAATAGATTCAAAAATGCTCGAAACCGTGAAATAAGGCATGCCGATTTGCACCGCCCCCTTCAGCCAGCAAATGAAAGGCTTTAGCAATTTCGAAGCAAAAATAAAAAAGGGACCGGGGAACATCTTCCAAGAACCACAGAACACAAAAAATGTTCACAAAAAGACTTAAAAGCTAGTTTAAAAGTTTTTCGCCGTATGCCACAACAGACGGTATAATCAAGGGATAGTGCAACCCACAATAAAGAATGACAGAGTGCAAGTTTGAATACCAAGCTCTCGGGCTCTGTGCCGGAGTAGGGGTGGGGGGAGCGTTACAGGATCTGTATAAAAGGTGCAGAAAAAGGAGAACCAGCATCATACACTGGTTGCTTCAGTAGTATCAACATTTCTTGCAGATCAAAGGTATGTTTTCTCTCGCAGCAGATTTTGCTTCTCGCTAATTTTCACGGCTTTGGTCATTTAGTATATAATAACTCAGCAAGTTCTTCTTGTATCTAGGTAATTCCTTCGCCTGAGGTGACGTGACACATCGTGATTACGGTTTCCCGAAGTTAGCTGCTACTCGATACTTTTAATGTGTATCTAGAAATGCGATATTGAAATTTACTGCGATTTGCTTTGCTCACATTTCTATTAAAGCACTTCTAGATCGAGTACATTGCTTCAAGACTCTGCCTTCGTCGTCGAGGGGAGTTTAGTTTTGTTGAGTAACGACTTGAATGTAGAAATGGTGACGTTCCTTGAACACTCGAGTCATTAGTAAAAGCTTGCTTTTTAACAAAAAAAATATCGAGAATTTTAATCGTTAAGAGAAAATAGAGCATGTTGACAGACTTCGTCTTGCAGTGCCCAAATTCTACGCTCTTATTTTCTGTACCATAGACTCGAGGCCCAAAAAAGCACGATGAGGCTTCAAGTCTTACTGGCGGTGGCAACCGTGGTAGCGCTCAGCGCTCAGGGTTCCGTTGGTTTCAAACTTCCAGAAGTACCTGAAGTTCCCGAACTACCTGAAATTCCCGAAGTACCTGAAGTTCCCAAAATACGCCAGGATTCCGAATCATCCGAAGAACCCGAATCATCTGAAGAACCTGAAGATCCCAAAGGACCTGGAGGTCCTAAAGTACCTGGGGTTCCCGAAATACGCCAGGACTCCGAATCATTCGAAGAATACGAATCATCCGAAGAATACGAATCATCCGAAGAATCCGAATCATCTGAAGAACCTGAAGGTCCCAAAGGGCCTGGAGTTCCCGAAGTACCTGGAGTTCCCGAAATACGCCAGGACTCCGAATCGTTCGAAGAATCCGAATCATCTGAAGAATCTGAAGGTCCCAAACGACCTGGAGGTCCCATAGTACCTGGAATTCCAAAAGTACCTGGAGTTCCCGAAATACGCCAGGACTCCGAAGAATTCGAATCATCCACGATGGCGACCGTGGTGTCGTTTAGCGGTCAGGGTTACGTTGGTTTCGGAGGTCGAGGTCGCCATCACCGCCCAGGACGTCCAGGCGGATTTCGCCCGTGAGTATCACACGATGGAGACGCAACCGCTCCAATACACAAGAATGTGTTCACATACTTAAAATTGAGTCCCCGGAGAACTCATTGTTATTATTGCTGAATATATTACAAGACTTTCAAAATAAGTATCAGATCTACGACATTGCAAACTTACATGCGAAAGAATTTACAACGTCAACGTATCGAGTTTACCAAACTGTGCGATCGCTTCTCTACAGCATTCCTATAGCTGTTGCAAATGCGCATTGTAGGAAACTCTAACGCAGATTCCAACAGCCAGCGTAGATAAATGGTAACTCTCGTGAAACTATCGTCATGGAGATGATGAACCACTCCGTAACGAGGTATTCAAGAGGATGTCCATTTAAGCACATATAAAGGAGATGGTCCAACACTTAGTTGCCTATTTCGCTAGTATTTTTTATTACGATAAATTATAACAAAACGGACTTATTCAAAAAGCGTATTTAACAGACATTTAGGAGGACGTTTACTACTTGATCCAACAGAAACGAACCTGCCCTCGACTATCTATCGCGTTCGTAAATAGCTACAACACCTAGTGCTTCACAGATGATTTTCGTGTTGCAGCAGCCGTGAGGAACGCGCTTGCATAGACCTGCTGATGCCGGCTGAGGAAAGGGAGCAGCTCAAAGAGACGATCGAGACCTGCATCACTGAGAACGGCTACGATGAAATCCTCGACACCATCTACCCGTACGGTGAGTGATGACCGTTTGCATAGCTTCCTATTGAACTGGAAACTTCAAGTAAACTTCTAGTCAATTAATTAGTTAGAAATTCTTATTTGCATCTAACATGACCGTCAATGCGAAAAAGTACAGGGTAGGGGTATTGTTTGAATGCTCAAGATTGGTGTTCGAACGCTTAAGATATCCGAGTAATCCTGGCTGAGCTCTATTCGTATACTCAGTTCGAGGGTTACGACATTCAGTAGTTAACTCAGGTCGTAGTTAACGCCATTCAGTACTTGTAAAAATGAAGAAATGAATGTACACAAGGAGTTCCGAGACTCGAACTCAGGACTTAGAAATTACCGCGCCGGCACGCTACCGAATGCGCTATCGATCACCCTAAAAGGTGACCGAAGCCCAACGATAGCAATGCTTGGCCCAGTGCAGGTACGTGCTGTCCCGACATATATTTTACTCCCTATTTTTATCGAGAGTTCACAGTCTAGTAAACTCCCAGAAACAGATAATGATTCTGGTACGAGAAGCTGCTGCTTCCACAAGTTGAAACGAAATAAATTTACACAAAAATAGGGAGTAAAATATATGTCGGGACAGCACGTACCTGCACTGGGCCAAGCATTGCTATCGTTGGGCTTCGGTCACCTTTTAGGGTGATCGATAGCGCATTCGGTAGCGTGCCGGCGCGGTAATTTCTAAGTCCTGAGTTCGAGTCTCGGAACTCCTTGTGTACATTTATTTCGTTTCAACTTGTGGAAGCAGCAGCTTCTCGTACCAGAATCATTATCTGTTTCTGGGAGTTTACTAGACTGTGAACTCTCGATAAAAATAGGGAGTAAAATGAAGAAATGCTTACAGAAAAGTTAGTCATAGGTATTTATCCCTGGGAGCGTCGATAAAAAGTCCGGAAATCGATGTCTGGTGAGAAAATAGAAGGGAAGTAAAGCGAAAGATGCACGTTGAGCATCCAACGTAAGACAGGAACGTATAATGGGAGGTGAAAAAGGTAAAAAAATCGTGAATTTAAAAAGGTGAATGCAAATGAACATCAGAGCTAATACATCGTACCACCGCTGTCCTAGGTAGTCTTAATCCGTTCGCTAATACAAACCTTCTCCCTCTAGTCAAGTGAATTTCATGCGTTTCCTTCACTTACTTGACGCATCGCGTCATATCTTCGCTTAATAAACGACCAGCAGCGTGTCATGTCTGACATTTATCGCGTCTTCCCTTCGTTAAAAATATACTTACATTGCGTCATATCTCAGTCAAAATGACTTGCATCGTGTCGTGCCCCGACACGATCAAAATTGGAACAAACCGCACCTCTCCCACAGGCCGTCCCCCAAGGACTAACCCTGTCGAAGCGCTGGTGAAAAACAACTACACTGAGGAGGCTCTGGTCGTCAGGACCTGCGTCGCTGAGGACATGGAATTTGTGAGTGAACTGAACTCATAATCCACGGCTGTGTGCGGCACCATCCATGGTTTGGTTTTTCATTTCTTTTGGGACTTTTTGAAGTGCGGTTGTGTGCACTTATGAGCTCCGTGGCCTATATTCAATTCTCGTGTTTGAGAATATTTAGTAGTGAAATAGGTTAATTTGAGCAAAACTTAAATTTTAAATCCTTGAATAAGAAAATATGTAGGAAATGAAATACACATGTTTTAAGAATGCAAACTTCAAAGTATTAACAATATTTATAAATGAAATTGCAAACGTACAGAAATCAAATTTTCTAGCCATTAAATTGTACAAGTTAATAAATATAAGGATTTAACTCATAAACAGGCAAATAATACAGAAATAGGCAAGAAAACTTCACATAAATAAAAAATCAAATGTTATAGAAGTATAACACTAATTCGTTCAATAACGAAGAACAAAAGGCAGAATACGGACAAAATCACCACATTCATGCACTGAAGGAGCTGCGTTTGTGCAGGCCACGGTAGAAGAAACAAGGTAGCGTCAAACCAATCTTTTTTTCGTCGATCGTGTCACAATGTTGACGTCATGGCATCGAACCAATAGCAGCGCTCAGACTACACCTGGCAACACTTCCAGCCGTAAATATGGTGCCACTATTGGTCCAACGACATATGTCACAACGGTGACGTCATCCAGTGCGTTTGAAATAAAGCTTTTCTAGTGACTAGAAAAATACAAGGAAGAATATTTTACCCCCATAGAAATGACTTTACCTTGTTTCCTTTACCATGGCGCAGGTGGACGAAAACGGTGTCTTTGACGAAGAAAAACTTATAGAAACCATCGAAGAGGTTGCAGCTGGCACCCCTCAGGAGGAGAACATTGAGCTGGGCCTCGAGAACTGCTCTACCGACGGATTCGCCAACTTCGAAGTAGGTTTCGAGAGTCACTTTGACCCCACATTTGAAAGGTTCAGAGTATACGAGTGCTTTTTCAATGCGCAAGAAGAATAGATTTATAGCTAAATACCAATAGATATAAGTTTTTCAACATATATGCTATAGTCACAATGGCAGGTGTCTATGTAGCATAGACACCAGTCAGCTTGCAATACAAATACAAAATATTCGTAATACCAGTCAGCTTGCAATACATATACAAATTATTCGTAATACCAGATATTTGTCAACATAGATTCCCCTAATTTTGGCGCATAGATCCATAACATGATAAATTTTGCGCGCCAACCTTTCGTATATGTGATACAATGTTCAAGTTTTGCTCACCTTCCCCAGACCTGCGAATTCATCAAGTGCGTCGTGACCTACTGCGCTACCGGAGAAGCTCCATAAGCAACTCTCTGCTTTCATCTGATTTCCTTCGTGAGGAATTCCGTCTCCTGAGGATGATGCCGATTGCTAACTAAGAATATTTTCGCTAATGACTTGAATTCTATTCCACGAACTGTACACGTAAATTTAAAATTTGTAAGCATACCTGTATTCGGACTAAACTGTAATTGGACTTTGGAAGTAAACCTTTGCCTAGAATTGGACTGAATTCTTTGTTTTACTCCCCCTTGAGTTACGGGGAACGTTAGCTCTCAAGTCCCCTCGACCGCCGTCCTGCTTCCGACGTTACAGAGAGTGAACTCGAAATAAGTTTCATTTTAAACTTGGGATCCAATATTAGAAAATTGAGCTATTACACACTGTCAAAAAACTCAAGAAGTTACAGCCCGAAGAGAAAAAATTTACAGACAAATATTAGCATTACTATTCCAATAGTCTTCAATGGGAAAATCTATACTATAATTCTGCTAGTCCCTCCGTCAGTTAGTTATTTAGTTTACACGACAGTAACGCTTGATAACTCAATGATAAGGGGCAAATTAATGCTACACTGTTAAATTAGCTGTACATATTTTTAGAAAAGCATGCTAGCTACAAAAGCAAGAATAATTCATTTACCCTTTGGGTCATATATAGACTGCGCGAGTGACTATAACACAGATACTCTTAGACTATAGCATAGATATTTCTGCTCGATTCTATCATTTCTTTATTCGGCGGTCAACTGTTTTGATACTAAGAGCTCTTCAACCACTGTGAATTCATATTTTCCTTAAAACTTTGATCGCAATTGCTTAAACTGAAGTTGAGCATTCAAATCAAATGTATAGTCAATGATACTGTAATAAGTAGATTTTAAAATAGCAAACATTAACTGGATCGCACTTTAGTTTAGGTTTAATTAATTATCAAAATTGAGTTAGGCGCTACTGGTCTGTCAGTAGCATCATGGAAATTCCCTTCGTGGCCACCGGTAGCTCGCGTTGCGGTTTAAGTGCTAAAGTGAGAACTGGAATATTTTCAATCCAGTATCTGAAAAACTTTCGAATTAAGTGCAAAATAATGTCATTCTCTCGCGAAATTTGAGCTCAAGGTTCACTTGGTGATAAAATTTTACCGTCGTTACACAAGAAAGTCGCAGTCAAGTGATAACTTTCTTAAAAAAAAACTGTGATTATTTGATGAGGAGGTATTAAATTTGATACTGTCAGATGACAGTACGAACTACAGCACTTGAGCTTGTCGCACACTGCTTCAGAACGGAACCGCCGCCGAAGCTTCCGAAGCCTCAGAACAGAACAGAAACGACGTTCAGCTCGCACACTGGCGCAGAAGCCATCAGAACGGAACCGAGTCCCAGGGCTGCCACTCTAGATATTTTATAGCTGGATCCAAATGTTTTTGCTTAAGCCTACATGTAAAATTTGGAATCTAGATATTGGCTACAAAATCTAGATGGTTTTTTCAGTGTGCTAGATATTTTCTAACGAGAATTACAATTAAGCTATGTATATGATATATTACTGTACATTCGCATTAGGAATTCACTATAATGGTTACTACTTCATTCTAATTATATTTGTTAATTTGCTTTACCAAATTGTCTGAATAGTGAACCAACCACATTTTGATCATGTTTTGTTCAGATTATGAACCACACCAAGACGGCGATTTCAACGTTTTTTTGTGCTGCCATAGTTTAATTTCTAATTGTGATCATTCTGTTCATAAGCTATATATAAAGCACACAATCTCCATATGCAAAACTAGTGATGATATCAAAAATCATGGAATAAAATGCACGTACATAATCGAAAATGTATTGTGTCCTCATTTCGACGAAAGACTGACCAATGATATTGGCAACAATGAGTTCAGTTGAAAGTATGAAAGTAATATATCAATCATTAAACTACTTGGGTTTAAGTTATATACTAGAGTCATGCATCTAATAAGTGGAATCAGCTTACTTAGTAATCGCAAAATTATTAAATGTGATACAGATTGCGTTGTGACGGCCTTAGAACAATTGTTGATAAGTAGGAATCTGAGCATTGATAATTGCAATGGAATAGAGACTGACAATAAAAGTGTCGTTGTTGGCATCAATAATGGAGTATATGCCAAGTTCAAAGAACAAAATTTATATTCAATATTGATGAGATGTGTATGCCACTCATTCCAACTTGCTATGTCCTATGCTTCTGGTAAATGTGTACCTAGGAATGTTGAATTTTTGATTGCAGAAACTTAAAATTGGTTTGCAAAATTATCTTAGATCCTGCCATTGCAATTAACTTTATGAATCAATTAACATCGGTTCACATCCATTGAAAATTCCTTCGGCTTACAATATTAGATGGTGGGCTTAAACGCCGACCACCTAATCCAATTGCGAGTGACACACTAACCTCCCACCTCCTCGGCAACCCTCTCAAATACCCCCCCAGCAGCCGTTCTGCGCATGCGCTGCCTGTCCGACGCTTCAGAACCTTCGGAAAAAATATCTTTCAAAGAATTCTGAGGCAGTTCGGTTCCGATCTGAAGCTTCGCTTCGGTTCTGATCTGAGGCAGTGAGCGTTACCAGGTACGAATGTTCATTTTCGATTTCTGTCAGACATTTCGTTTCTGATCTGACGCGTCGGTTCTGAGACAGTGTGCGGCATGCTTTACAGGGTGCTAACCGACGATCCAAGCGAAGTAGAGCGCTACCCACCTGAGTTCTTTCTTACACTCACTGAAGCCCTTTGGAATGCCTCCTCAAAACTAAAAAGTCCAAACTGGTGCACTTATTGTGCTCCTTGGAAACATACTTATACAGAATGGTTTATGTACCGGCGCCCGATTGAAGCTTAAAGCTATCTATGCACGAGTGAACAGAAACACCATAGAGCGCGGAATAATTTTGAATCATAAAGCGCAGGAAACAAAATCGGTTGTGAACAAAGGCAGAGGTAGGGAGTCTGAGACAGATAGGGGGTAGCAGAATGAGGATGAATTGGGGGAAACGTCTCCACAAGCGTTGGGGTGAAGTGGTAGATAATTCCTAGTACGAACTTTGCACAGGCTTTGAAGTGTTAATTGAAGTTGAAATATAATTAACAGGTATATTAAGTAAACTGAAGCGAACAAAACGTTGAAAAACATTGGAGATTGATGCGCTACGAAGACCTAGAGACAGGGGTTTGACAAAATAATTGGAACACAACACTGTTTGCGCTTTATGTTACAAATCCGGTTTTATCTAAAATATTGATTCGAGTTTCATTATGCGTGTATATATTCACTGTGATTAGGTTGTTCTTGCTAGTCAATTGTATATTTTCTATTGTATTCTAGATTTATTTAATATTTAGGTAAAATGCGTGACAGAAGTGATTTTGGAAAAGGGTAAATTGTTCCTGCTCGCATGGCAGGAGCTTCGATCACTTAAACCGCTGAGCTTTTGGGTTTTTATAGAGCTACCATACCGAGGACGATGACACAATTTGAAAAACGGGGAAATCCCTCCAACAATCGGAGAAGCTCTGGTCGGCCTGCCAAACGCTCTGATAGAGAGCGGCGATCATTAAACTACATTTTGAGGAAAAACCAGTGAGCTATGGCGACTAAGGTGTGTGCAGAGTTAAATCAGCATCTAAGCAATCCAGTTTCGGCCAAAACCATTCGTCGTCAGCTCATAAAACTGGATACCATGGCTGAGCCGTCATCAGGAAACCTCTGTTTTTTTCTCAAAACGATGAGAAGCGGATGATGTGGGGCCGAGACTACAAAACCTGGTCTCCAGATCAGTGGAATAGAGTAATGTTCTCTGATGAATCCAGTGTTTCTCTTTTTCCGATTTCGGGGCGAGCTTACTCGTGGAGGCACCTCAAAGAAGCTTTCAACCCGGACTGACGTCCTTTCACGGTGAACCACAGAGGAGGTTCAGTAATGCTTAAGGCAGTCATATCGTGTAGTTCTCTTAGTCCAATTGTTACCTCGCATGGTAGGATCAACAGCAAAAATTACTTGAACATTTTGGGGGACCAGGTGCATCCAACGCGCCAAACTCTGTTTCCTGAACGTGACTGCATCTTCCGAGACGATAATGTTTCGATCTACACAGCCCATATAATAAAAAATTGGTATGAAGAGCATGAAACAGCTAGAACACATGGAATGGCCCCCTGAATCTTCTGATCTCAATATCATTGAACATTTATGGTGTATACTTGAGCAACAAGTCAGGAATTGCTATCCTCCACCCTCCCGTCTGGAAAAGCTGGAGCAGGTTTTGATGAAAAAGTGGCAGAAAATTCCAATGGAAAAAGTCAAGAAGCTTTATGATTCCATTCCGAGACTTATTGAAGCTGTATTGAAGGTTAATGGGAGTCAAACTTCGTTTTAAATAAAGTTTTTTCAAATTTAACAAGTGTTCCTATCACTTTGTCCAAACCTTGTATGTACAAGGAGGAATTGTTGGCGCATACGAAGGTAGGAGACCCGCATCTTGACAACCAATAAGCACCGGAAAATTTGCCGTGAAGAGGGAGAGGTAACAGCATAGAAGGGGTAGACCGATCAGAGAGCGACGTGCAGGCCCAAGAGAGAAAACTCTCGAAGCTTCCAAGAATATAGCTTGGTGCTTCCAAATAGCTTCCAAATCGTTCCAGAAGAAGGCAACACAAGGGAATATAAGTGGAGCTCAACGACAGAACTCTTTTTTGGTTGAGAAAGTGGGTGAAATTTCTGCACGACGTTGTTGCGTGAGTGAGCCGACCGGCACGGTGCGCCGGTTGGCCGGGCATTTTGTACATCTTACTACTAGTGACCTACACGAATGGACTTCATCGCCCTAATGTACTGCGGAAACAGTGTAACACAGAACATAACTGTAACCAGCATTCGGTACGCCATGACACCAGACTCTGCACACCAACGACACCAGAACCCACGCACCAAACGTACCTGCAACGCTCCGGTGACAACTGAAGCAAGAAACCAGATAGCGAGGCGCCCATGCATTGAAACGAGTTGATTGTCACTCGTGAGTTTGATCTACATGGACCTCCTAGCACCCAACTCCCTTCAGCGTATCGATGTGAACCACGGAATCACGGAGCCTGCAGCGGCACGCAGACGATCCTGCACTGCGTTTCAGTCTCTTCGAGCAACAATTACCAACGCACCAAACGAGCCTGCGTAGCAATTCAATCCTTCCAAGCAACGATCACCAACTACGCATGAGTATGTTCCGGCAACGTACGTCAACGCAGTAGTAGGAGCGAAGTGAGAAATCAGAATGAGAGGCGCAACAGCATCAGTGCGTGTACCGGCATGCCTCAGAGCCTCCGTGCACCTTAGCGTGGCACAGAAAAACGCCGCAGCGAAGAACAAGAACCGGAACGGCATTTCACTCTTTATAACTGCATAAAAGATGCGAAGAGGAACAGTTGGATACAAGTGAAGTAGTGCTTTGAAGTGAACTCATTTTACGGACTTATCACAACTTTAATTAGGAATTGTGTTTTTTTAAAACAGTGTACGCAGAAAGGTGCAACGTAACATCGTAATGTAGTGTTTGAATTTATCATACGTTTTTTGTTGCTATAGATTTTCTCCCATGGTTGTGTCGTGTTTACTCCATCATTTGCAGTGTTTATTTTTGTGACCGTAACAAATTTTGTTGTTGATAACTCACGTGTTCGCTCTTAAATTTAAATAAAATCGGTGAATGCTCTCCTGGTAGCTGTTATTACACCCGTGTAATTACACCATCATAATGCATTGTGCAAAAAGATAGAACACTCACTGTTTCTGTTTTCATTCGTCTTTTATTTTCTTTTGCTGTGTACATTTGCATCTCTGATTTTCCGCTTACCTCTCTTACTGTCCATAGGGGGTTTAAACTCCTCCAGCGTGGAGATTTAAAGCGTAAGCTTTAAGCAACCTCTTCCAACACGAGCATTGTATCGATGCATCCCTGATAGTCGGTTCTCTAGCTGGCGGGCTCTCGTCCCTAAACTAAAACTGGCACCAAGCGACCCAATTTTCTTTTACCTTGGAGAAAAATCAATTTTATGTAAAATTGTCTTATGCTATAGCAATTAATAAGGCGCAGGGACTGATTTTCAACTAGGTAGAAAGTTTCCTACCAGAACCAGTGCTCAGCCCCGGTCAACTTAATGAGGCTTTTTCAAGGGTACCCAATTGAAAATTATCGCCATTTTCAGGTAGTAAATTACTCGTAAAAGGTCGAAAACGGCCCAAAAGGGCCAAAAATCACGACTTCAAACCGACTCCTACCTATACTTGGCCTATTAGGGCTTGAAAAGGGCTCTTCATTCAACTGGCCTTTTATAGGTCTAGTTAATGGCTGTTTGCGGGCTCATTCGGGTCGTTTAAAGTCGTTTTCAAGCCTTTTCGACGACCTCTATTTGGACGCGTAATAGATTGTAAAAAGACTCGTAATCGTAAATGTTGTACAAGTCGTATTACTTCAGTAAATGTAAAGAACTAAATGAATTTCAACTAACCCAACTTAGTTAAGTTAGATTAGGTAAGGGTGGCCAAAGTTAGTTTCGATTAGTTTCATCAATTAATTATTACTATAAATTTCGGTTTAGTAGTTAAAAAAATATTATGCTCATGTAGATATCCAGAGCAGGTCATAGATACTTCAAAATGTATCTAGATACTAGATACTTCTCCAAAAGTATCTAGATACTAGATAATTTTCTTTTAATTCTGTCTCACTACTTCATCGCTGAGCATTCAACTTGTAGTGCTTTACCCTAGTTACCCCTCAAACCTTGATTCTAGTCCTTCTATGTTCAGTAATCTTAATATATCCCAGTGTAAATTTATTTCAGAAAAAGTTCCCACTTCTCCGCCGCTTATCACCAATACCTACAGCCGGAGAAGTGTAAAAGTAAGGCCGCTGCTTCACTCGCCTCAAATCGGAACTCACTAGGCGAAGCAGCCACAAGACCCGGCCTTACAAACTCTTTATATCGTGTAGAAAATCTGATGTTGGAGCGATCTGATCTGCTCCATTATGCCACTGTTGTAAATCAATACTTAGTAATTTACATATTTATTTCGTAAATAAATAAATATTTTTATTTTTATTGGTATAATGTTTCAATTTGGGACTTTTGATTCCATATGTCTTTTTGTTTTTAAGGCCGGGCGTAAGGAAGCCCAAAAGGGCCGGTATTAGCCTTGATCAAGCAGTAAGGAAGCCCAAAAGGGCCGGTATTAGCCTTGATCAAGCAGTAAGGAAGCCCAAAAAGGCCAGGACGAGGCTCGTTCAAGCAATGGAAAAGCCAAAAATGGTCGTGAATAGCCTCGTTCAGGTAGTAGAGAAGCCCAAAATGGCCGTTGCATTAGCCGTTTCGATGCCCAGAAATAGCCGTTTAAAAGGGCTTAAAATACGGGACATTTGCTCCGAAAAAGGCTCATTTACTGCTTGAAAACGACTAAACTTTTGGCTTATGACGGCCTGAAAACGATCTGTAAAAGGCTCAGAATTTCAATTGGGTAAGGCGAGTCTTAGATGTGTGCGTTCAGGGGGATAATCCCCTTTTGGAAGGATTTTTCCCTATTAAACAGATTTATCTAAAAATTGCAAAACGTGTGTGAATTAGGATTCAGAAACGTTTTTGCTACACATTCTTTCAATTTTTGCATAGAAAACGAGGTATTAAAAAAAAAGAAAGCTATTCAAAGGGGGCACATTTTAAAGTGTTATTCAAGCCAAAGCAATTGATTTTCAAAGTTACTTTTACTGTCATCGCACTCTGAAAACTATATTCTATCTCTATAGAATCAAAATTCAAATTTTTTACTGACATTTCAGGAATTTTATAATATATAAATACATAAAAAGCAAAAGAAAATATTTTTTACGATAAAAAATTATGAATAAAATACAAACCTAGATTGAAAATCTAATCAATAGGGAATGTAGTACATCTAATCACAAATAAAATGAGCCCTAAACCAAGTCGCTATGTAAGCAAATACGATCCAAGTATGTACATCCAGAAAATATAAAAACTTACATTTTTTATTGGAGCCAATTGAAAAAATAACGACCTATAGCATAAACTTATGTTTTTCAAAGACATAAGTCGGAAATTTTGATGCAGCATTTGTCTTAACAGTCAATTACCAATAGAATGCGCTTTGAACCAAGTTACTACGTGAATAAACTTCGAAGATATGCTAAATTGAAACACAATTTATCACTTATTTGTACAACTATGCAAATAAAATATTGGGATAATTTTCCCTATTGGGTAGATTTTTTCCTTTTATTAGGTCCAATAGGTTATTTTCCTTATTATCTGAAAATTGCACCACATAAGTAAATTAAGATTCTGAAACCTTTGGCTCCCCAAAATTTTTCGAATTTTGCATGGAAAAAGAGTTTTTCTGAAAAGAAAGCTTTTGAGATACACTTTTCAAGGCGCTACTCAAATCAAAGCTATTAATTTGTTAAATTGCTTTTAGTGTCATCGCACTCAAAAAACGAAATTCTATGATTTCTATTTTTCTACATTGAAATTTGGTGTTACTGACATTTCAGGAATTTACTAAAAAAATAAAAAATCCCTTCTTTCCGACATAAAAAATTACTAAAAAACTAGATTGAAAACATAATAAAGGTTGTAGTACATCTAATTATATATAAAACACGCCCTAATTAAGTCAACAAACAAGGGCTGTACCTACAAAAATGAACAAGATTTCATAAGGAGCGCCAGGTGACGCGACATCCTTGATCGACAGCTGGAGTTTTACCGGGGGTGTCTTCTTGTGTCATGAACTCTGATTGGTTAATTGTTAAATAGTTTTAACCAGAAATGACTTCGCTTTGAACTGTGCCGTTTCAAAGCGAAGAAAGCACCGGCATGTTTCCATGCCAATAAGGCCTCCGACGCAGCGCGACCAGTAACTACGCAACTTCGACGATCGACATCTCCCGAACCATTCCGTCTAGAAGCATGAAATTTAAAATTATACACAATGAAGCCATTGCGCACGCATTCTAACAAAGAAATAATTTTTTTTCGCTAAAACGTGATTCACCCCCCTTACAGTTATACCGACTACCAAACAAGGAGTAAGGAGACTATAACCAAAAATATTGGGGATAAAGAAGTTTTAACAGTTCTTAATTAACTAAAGGGAAAACGTTTTATTCTATCAACATAGTTTCCATTAACGTTTAGTTTGTCCGTCGATTTTATGTACAGTTTTATGGGTAATAAAGCCAGAAATTCTTTTTTAGTTGAGATTTATTCCACTGAAATATTAAATTCATGCAAAGTCATGGCCCGTTTCATTATTATAATACACTAAGCCCTGGAAATTCTACGGGTTTAACAAGTAAATACAATATCTTAGTTAATGGTCGTTATGATCACTATTCAAGGTTTGATTTGTGCATGAACAATGTGATCATGAGAGCGAGACTCAGGGAATATTTACCTTTTGTCGCGAGACATGAACGTAGACGCCATGGTAGACGCTCAATGATTCAGTTGGCACAGCCCACTACAGCCAGCGTCAACTATAAATTGTTATTCTCAAGAAATCACTGCTTAATGGAAACTAACTCATAAAAGCTTTGATTGTGACAGTAAACTAATTTGTAGCAGATGTGAAAAGCTATACAAGCTTTGCTTGAAACGAAATACCGATATATTTTACACGCAAACATAAGGCAAATAATAATCACAAATATTTTTGTTCAAGTTACTATATTTAGGTCGTATTTCAATCCCGCTGGTGCGGCATCAGACGTCACGGTTGGTTTTTGGCTGGTTATACAGGTATACCGCATAGACCATAAAAAGTAAACCAAACTTTAAATGTTAACAACTTTGGAATAAAATATTTCAGTTTCATATCTTGCATTACACTCATAGATATGCATCCTGACCCCAAAGATTTGGGTCTGAGTATAACTAAGGTCCAAGACGTTTGAAAATTTACTTTCAAACTTAAATTTTCAAGTGACCAAACACATCGTTATGCAACTAAATCAACGCATTTTCATCAACGTCTACGCGGGAACAAAGAGTCTCAAAGAAAGTTCGAAATAAATTCGAACAGATATTTCCTGAAAGAAGCTCTTGGTAGACGCTTAGACGTTGTTAAAGAAAAGGCGTTGTTCCACAGATACAATAGTTGTATCCCCCTGAGCGGCTGTATCAAACTAATTTCTGACCAAGTGAGCCAAACCTAATCAACAAAAGATTCATATTGAAATGCATAGAAGATAATGTAAAAAATCCAGATTTATTAGGAACAAGAGCATATTCGCTTTTGTAGATATCCGGTGAAAAAAGTATTCGTACAACTCAAAAAAGCAGAATCATATTTCTATTCTTCATAGCATACCCTTTGTTAACTTTCACAGCAATCAATACACGTCAATATATTTAAATCAATTGTTTGCACGCTTCTTCAGGAATATTATCCCATACCTTGAAAAAATACTTCCTCAGATCCTCGATGCGTTTAGGAGATTGTGATAGAAATTCTACTTTCGAACAACTCAACAAATTTTCAGTAGGGTTCAAGTCTGAGGGGACTGGCTTGGCCCAATCGAATTATTGGACAATGTGATCACTAAGCCATTTCTTGGTAGATTTTACTCTATGCAAAACTCCTTATATTCCAAAATATCCAATCTACTGGAAGCTCAAGTTTTGCCACTGAAACATGTGATTAGATTATTATCTATCCACCGCAAAGGTGATCCAAAGAAAAGAAAGAGGAAGGCACCATTTAGTATGGAGTTGAAGGGAACGCAGAATCGATGCAGAAAGAGCATAGAAATAATACCTTGAGAAAGAAGGTCAAGAAAAAAGATCAAAGTTGAAGAAGGAAGTAGTAGGTGCTGAAAAAAGGTCAGCAGTGAACCGAAAAAAGATGGTCCTTGACAATAAAAAACATTTTCCCCTAACAAAAAGAACACCTACCAACTCTCAGCTGAGGCCCTCACACATTTTCCCCTGGGAGTGCCAATTCCCATAGATATAATAGTTGTATCCCCCTGAGAGGCTGAAACATGCGAGTTTGTGTTTAAAATACCTTAGCATAGTTCTTTACAAATGCTACCATATACTCGTATTTTTGGTATGTGCCAGACAGTTCCAACGAGGGAGAGCATCTCCAGACCCTGATACAGCCTCCGTTAAACTCGACAGCAAAAGTTGCTTGCTTCGGTACAAAGGCAGTATTGTCGTTCCTCCAAACATTATTCGGTGAATTGCAACCAGAATAATAATTTTTGTTCTCATATGTTCGTAGGACACTTTTCCATAATGCGTCAAATTTGATTTTTTAATTCATGAGCAAATTTTAAGCCAACATCTCTATGGCGTTTGAACAATAGTCGAGTTTTCCTTGAAGGGCGAGACTTAAGATGATCTCTGTGGAATTGATCGCTTATCGTGAGAAGCGAAATGCAGTATACATCCTGAACAGCGTAATCGTAAAGAAAGAAATGCTCTGAAATCGGGTATACCCAAAAACCGCTCCATGTTTCCTAAACAGCGAAGGTACACATATAGTGACGGCATCTATTGATTGCCAAGGAATTTACAGCCACTCGCTATGGCGGAGTGAATTTAACTAAATAAATTAGCTATAATATTGTTTTCTAAAGTGTGAAGATAAGCATTTTAAATGACAGTTATCTTATTACCTAGTTTGTTCACTTGACAATAAGGCTTTGTCCTATTACTGAAATATATTATACATTACCATCACTTATGAGTTCTTGTAATTTTTCTTGAAGTTAACCTAATGTAGCACGATTAAAAAATTTAAACGCTTGAACTTATACAATAAGTAAATTGCCAAACCAAGATTATTTATATCATGTATACGTAAATTGTCAAAGGTGTTCTCAACCCACAATGAAAATGCATCATCCATGAAATTGTGCGGCCTCTTATAATTACCATTATGTGTCTCGTCAAATGTAGATTAAGCAAGATTAGGATTACATAGCCCCAATCAATTATTTTCGACTAGTGACATGAGTATTAAAATACTCATGTGTGTGTATCACCTAAGTGTATTAACTTTAAGATATTTTAAAAACCAATGATGGTACTTCTGTACCATATTTATTGGAAATGAAATGTTTTGCTTTCCTTTTCTTTCTTTTCTATTTCCTTCAGCGATAGATTAATAAACCAACCATAAAAAATTGAAAGAAAATGTGTTATTTAAGGGAAAACATTACAATTAAATGCCTCTTCCTAAAGAGCGTATGCGTTTTAAACGCGAATAAAAACGGTTAGTTAGCTATTCAGGAGTAACACTATAATTGTGCCTAATGCTGACGAATCTTATCGCAACTTTGCGTGTGATGGTTAGATCCCTGTTAAACATTTGCGTTTGTTTTCATCAAAGATCTTACGGATATTTTATACGGTGCACCAGATGTAAGATTCTCCGCAGTTCCTTGACTTTTACCTAGATGTATATGGAGCAGAGGTTGTAACAATTTAGGGCATTTAAGATATTTAACTTAAGTCTCGCCCGCTTTTTATCCCTCAATTGTAACTTCTTGCTTAGTTCGAAAGTTCTTTGCTTTTGACCATGATTGTCTCGCACTCTATGAAGCTGCAATATATTGGCTGATGACAAAAGAATTCAGAGACTGTTTATATTAGCTACTAAACGTTCTGTATGAGCAAACTAGAACATTCTGAAGTAAACATCGATTAGATTAGATCTTAGGCTATGCTCCCCAAACCGCAACAAAACGTTCTAAATGAAGGAAGGCAACTTCAGGGAGCGCAGAATCTATGCACGAGGAGCATAAAAACAGTACGTTGACAAAGTAGTTTAGGAAACAAAACAAAAGATGAAGAAAAAAGTAGTAGGTATATTGAAAAACAGGACAATAGTGAACAGAAAAAAAGTTCACAAAAACCATTCTATTTAACACAAGGAAGGCCTACCTACCCTTTAGCTCGGGACCTCACATATTCCCCTAGGGAGCGCTAATTCCCACAGCGGAGAGATGGCGAAGACTAAATTAGAAAAATTAGTTTGCGCTTTCCTAACCACAACAGAGTGGTTTCAAGAACAGAAGATGAAAGATATAATTTAGTCTGGAATTTAGGAAACAGAGACTTTAAGCCCTAGGTGTGTTTGCACACAAGATTCCATGCGCTGAGAAACAGTGTTTCAGTAAGGAAGTTTATGAAACAAGATGAAACTTGAATGTGAAATGCGTGGTAAAAACATGACAGCAGTGAGCAAAGAAAGATTATCCGCAATAAAACAAAAACTTATTGAATTTTAACAGAAGGAAGATCTACATAGCATGACATCTTTCCAGAGATAGGGAAAAAGGCAAGAAATTGAAAGAAGTAAGCGGGACGGATAGATATCCCAAAGGCCCACACATTCTGATATCGAACACAACTTTCAGCTGTTCCGACAGGTGCGGGCTGCAGATGACTTTGATATGCATCTTGAACTCCATCACTCATCCAAGATTCTGACGCACGTGCGTAGGTGGAGACACTTTCTTTGTCAACGGCTTGCTTCATCACCTGTAGGCCCATAGTTATTTTTATAATTATGATTATCACATACAAAGTTCAGACTCTATATTTTAGAATTTGTCCACGGTACAAGCGTATTGTTAAGACAAAACCTGTCATGAATAGATTCAAAGAATGCTCGAAACCGTGAAATAAGGCATGCCGATTTGCACCGCCCCCTACAGCCGCAAATGAAAGGCCTCAGCAATTTTGAAGCAAAAATAATAAAGCGAGCGGGGAAACATCTTCAAATATCCGCAGAACACAAAAGATGTTCACAAAAAGGTTTCCAAGCTAGCTGAAAAGTTTTTCGCCGTATGCCACAACAGACGGTATAATCAAGGGATTGCGCAACCCTTATTAAAAATGACACAGTGCAAGTTTGAATACTAAGCTCTGAAGTTCTGTGCTGGAGGAGGGGTGGGGGGAGCGTTGCAGGATCTGTATAAAAGGTTCAGAAAAAGGAGAACCAGCATCATATACTGGTTGCTTCAGTTGTACCAACATTTCTTGCTGATCAAAGGTATGTTTTCACTCGCAGTTGATTTTGCTTCTTGCTAATTTTCACGGCATTGGTTATTTAGCATATAATAATCAAGCGAGTTCTTCCTGTCCCTAGGTAATTCCTTCGCATGAGGTGATGTGACGAGTCGTAACTACGGTTTCCCGAAGTCAGCTCATATACACGGTATTTTTAAGGTGTTCCTAGAAATGTGATAATGAAACTTACAGCGATTTGCTTTGCTCACGTTTCTATCAAAGAACTTCTAGATCGAGTACCTTGCTTCAAGACTCTGCCTTCGTCTACGAGGAAAGTTTAGTTTTATTGAGTAACGACTTGAATGTAAAAATGGTGACGTTCCTTCAACATTTGAGCCATCAGTAGAAGCTTGCTTTTTAACCAAAAAAGCATCTAGAATCTCAATCATTGAGAAAAAATAGCACATGTTCACAGAATTTTTTTTGCAGTCCCCATATTCTACGCTCTTATTTTCTCTGCCATAGACTAAAGGCCGAGAGAAGCACGATGAAGCTTCAAGTCTTGCTGGCGGTGGCAACCGTGGTAGCGCTCAGCGCTCAGGGGGCCTTTGGTTTCAAACTTCCTGAAGTTTCCGAAGTACCTGAAATTCCTGGCGGTCCCAAAGTACCTGGAGTTCCCGAAGTACGCCCGGATTCCGAATCGTCCGAAGAATCTGAATCCTCCGAAGTACCTGAAGGACCCAAAGGGCCTGGAGGACCCAAAGGGCCGGGAGTTCCCAAAATACGCCAGGACTCCGAATCATCCGAAGAATCCGAATCCTCCGAAGTACCTGAAGGTCCCAAAAGACCTGGAGGTCCCAAATGGCCTGAATTTCCCAAAGTACCTGGAGTTCCCGAAATCCGCCAGGACTCCGAATCAGCCGAAGAATCCGAAGGACCTGGTGGTCCCAGAGGACCTGAAGCTTCCATACTAGCTGGAGTTCCCAAAGTACCTGGAGTTCCCGAAATACGCCAGGACTCTGAATCATCCGAAGAATCCGAAGGTCGCCGTCGCCGCCCAGGTCCAGGCGGATTTCGCCAGTGAGTATCCCACAGATGGAGACGCAACCGCTCCAATACACAAAAATGTGTCCACATACTTAAAGTTGAGTATCCGGAGAACTCATCTTTATTATTGTTGATTATACTACAAGACTATCGAAATAAGTATCATATCCACGATATTGCAAACTTACACACGAAAAAATTCACAAAGTTAACTTAAATATATCGAGTTAACCAAACTGTGTGAGCGCTTCTCTACTGCAATCCTCCAGCTGTTGGAAATGCGCGTTGTAGGGAACTATAATGCAGATTCCACCAGGCAGCGTAGTTGAATCGTAAGTCTCGTGAAACTACCGTAATGGAGATGATGAACCACTCCGTAACGAGGTATTCAAGAGGATGTCTATTTAAGCACATGTAAAGGAGATAGTCCAGCACTCAATCGTCAATTGCGCTAGTATTATCTATTACGATAAATTACAACAAAACGGATTTCTTCAAAAAGCGTATTTAAAAAACATTTAGGAGGACGTTTACTACTTAATCCAACAGAAACGAACCTGCCCTCAAATATCTATCGTGCTCGATGATAGCTACAACACCTAGTGCTTCACAGATGATTTTCGTGTTGCAGTAGCCCTGAGGAGCGCGCTTGCATAGACCTGCTGATGCCGGCTGAGGAAAGGGAGCAGCTCAGAGAGACGATCGAGACCTGCATCACCGAGAACGGCTTCGATGAAATCCTCGACACCATTTACCCGTACGGTGAGTGATGACTGTTTGCATAACTTCATTTTAAACTGGAAACTTCAAGTAAACTTCTAGAGAATAATTAAGTTAGAAATTCTTATTTGCAGATAACATGACCGTCAAAGCGTAAAAGTATAGGGTAGTATTTGAATGCTAAAGATTAGTGTTCGAACGCTCAAGATATCAGAGTAATCCAGGCTGTGCTCTACGTATACTCAGTTCGAGGGTTACGACATTTAACAGTTTACTCAGGTCGCAGTTAAACGCCATTCAGTACTTACAAAAATGAGGAAATGCTTACAGAAAAGTTAGACATAAGTATTTATCCCTGGGGGTGGCGATAAAAAGTTCGGATATAGATGGCTGGTGAGAAAAAGAAAGGAAGAAAAGCGAAAGATGCACGTTGAACACACAACGCAAGACAGGGACGGATAATCGGGGATGAAAAAGTTTAAAAAAGTCATGAATTTGAATAGGTGAGATTAGATTAAATTATTAGTTAGTTTAAGCCTCCCTATCCTCAACAAATGCGATCCAAAGAGAGGAAGGTAGAAGGCACCATTAAGTATGGAGTTAATGGAACGCGAAATCTATGCAGAAAGGGCATAGAAACAGTAAGATGAGAAAGAAGTTCATGAAATAAGATCAAAGTTGAAGAATAAAGTAGTAGGTGCTGGAAAGACAGGACAACAGTGAACCGAAAAAAGATGGTCCGAAACAAAACAAAAACCTGTTATTTTAACAAATAGAAAGCCTACCTAACATTTAGCTCGGGCCCTCACATTGTCCTCATGGGAGGGCCAATTCCCATAGATACAATAGTTGTATCTCCCTGATTGGTTGAATAGGTGAGTGCAAATGAACATCAGAGCTAATACATCGTACAACCGCTGGCCTAGGTAGTCTTAATCCGTTCGCTAATACAAACCTCCTCCCTCTAGTCAAGAGAATTTCATGTGTTTCCTTCACTAACTTGACGCATCGTGCCATATCTTCGCTCAATAAACGACCAGCAGCGTGTCATGTCTCAGTCCAAAATGGTATTTATTGTGTTTTCCTTTCGTTAAAATGTACTTCCATTGAGTCTTTTCTCAGTCAAAATGACATGCATCGTGTCGTGTCCCGACACGATCAAAATTGGAACAAACCGCACCTCTCACATGCCGTCCCCCATGGACTAACCCTGTCGAAGCGCTGGTGAAGCACAACTACACTGAGGAGGCTCTCGTCGTCAGGACCTGCGTCGCTGAGGCCATGGACTTGGTGAGTGAACTGAACTCATAATCCACGACTGAGTGCGGCACGACCTATGGTTTGGTTTTTAATTTCTTTAGGAACTTTTTGATGAGCGGTTGTGTGCACTTATGAGCTCCGTGGCCTAAATTCAATTCTCCAGTTTGAGGATACTCAGTAGTGAAATAAGTTAATGTTAACAAATTTAAATTTCAAGTCCTTAACCCGTCGCCACGTCCTGGACTCTTAGAAGGTCGGCAAAGCTAGTACATGTTTCACATCAGCAAACCTAGGGTTGCCATATATGGTCTTAAGCGTTTCGTTGAGCGCTATTCATTGGTGTAAGGTAAAATTAGGTGGAGGGAACAGGGAAGGAGAGGTAACAAGCTCAAATCTGTATGAATTCTTCTGCTCAGTCTGGAGTGTAGCTACCGGCGCTGCACAACCTCTTAAAACGCCAGCAGTGTAGCTGAGGCATACCAGCACACACTCTGCCTCTTAGAAGGTAGCCATCATTTTTATTCTTTTATGTTTTTTGTTCCAAAAATGGGAGTCCAAATCCACAGATTTACTCCTAGGCAAAAAATAATACCACCATTGTATTCGGGAGGAAAAGCTCTATGCATATCAAACTCTTTACAAGCAATGAAACTGCTTGATAACAGCCTATACACAAAATGAACTAAAAAATAAAAAATGTGTTTTACATATAATGCACATAACTCCGGAACTATTAGACCTGAAATAAAAATTCATATACCACAAGATTCGGCAACTCAGAATCTATGGAAATGCATCATAAAAAAACATGAAAGTGCAATAAATAAAAAATGGCCAGTGATTTTCTGATTTCTGTTGTTTTGTATTTTACCGAAATAAAAACTCAAATTTCGTAGATTTTTGTTGGGGTAGCAGCATTTTTTTCCCCACTGACAGAAAGAGCAACTCTCTCTCTTTACAATGAACCCCCAATGAAACTTCTAACATGACTAATGAATGTACAGTAAGTTGCACAGTTGACCCATTTTCTTCAAACCTCCCGGTAGGTCGACCATGTGGAGACTGGTTAAATAAGAAAATATCTAAGAAATGAAATACTCATATTTTAGGAATGAAAACTTCTAAATATTAGCAATATTTATCAATTGAATTGCAAACGTTCAGAAATACAATTATTCAATCATTAAATTGTACCAGTTGATAAATATAAGGATTTAACTGATAAACAGGCAAATAATGCAGAAATAAGCAAGAAAACGTCACATAAATGAACAATCAAATGTTACAGAAATATAACACTAATTCTTTCAGTAAGGAAGAACAAAATAAAGGCAAAATACGGACAAAATCACCACATTGATCCACTGAAGGAGCTGCGTTTGTGCAGGTCACGGTAGAAGAAACAAGGTAGCGTCAAACCAAACTTTTTTCCGTCGATCGTGTCACAATGTTGACGTCATGGCATCGAACCAATAGCAGCGCTAGATTGCAGATTGCACCTGGCAACACTGTCAGCCGTAAATATGGTACCACTATTGGCCGAACGACATGTCACAATGGTGACGTCATCCAGTGCGTTTGAAATAAAGCCTTTATATTGGTTAGAAAAACAAGAGGAAGTGTATATTTCCCCCATAGAAATGCCTTTACCTTGTTTCCTTTACCATGGCGCAGGTGGACGAAAACGGTTTGTTTGACGGAGAAAAAGTTATAGACACCATCGAAGAGGTTGCAGCTGGCACCCCTCAGGAGGAGAACATTGAGCTGGGCCTCGAGAACTGCTCTACCGACGGATTCGCCAACTTCGAAGTAGGTTTCGAGCGTCACTTTGACCCCACGTTTGAAGGGTTCAGAGTATACGAGTGCTTTTTCAATGCGGAAGAAGAATACATCTATAGCTAAGCACTAATAGATATCAGGTTTTTAACATATATGTTATAGTCACAATGGCAGGTGTCTATGTAGCATAGACACCGGCCATATTGCAATACAGATACAAGTTTTTCGTAACACCGGTACCAGACATTTGTCAACATATATTCCAGTAATTTTGGCGCATAGATGCGTAACATGATCAATTTTGCGCGCCAATCTTTCGTATATGTGATACAATGTTTACGTTTTGCTCGTCTTCCACAGACCTGCGAATTCATCAAGTGCGTCGTGAGCTACTGCGCTACCGGAGAAGCTCCATAAGCTACTCTCCGTTTTCATCGGGTCTCTGTGAGAAATTCTGTTTCCCGAGGATGATGCCTATTGCTAACTAAGAATATTTTCGCCTAAGACTTGAATTCTATTTCACGAACTGTACACGTAAATTTAAAATTTGTTAGGCATACCTGTATTCGGACTAAACTGTAATTGGCCTTTGAAAGTAAACCTCTGCCTAGAATTGGACTGAATTCTATGTTTTACTTCCCTTGAGTTATGGGGAACAGTAGCTCGCAATCCCCTCGACGGCCCTCCAGCTTCCCACGTTACACAGAGTGAACTCGAAATAAGTTTTATGTTAAATTTGGGTCCAAATATTCGAAAACTGAGCTATTACACACTGTCAAAAAACCCCAAGAAGTTGCAGTGCGAAAAGAAAAAATTTACAGACATATATTAGCATTAGTATTACAATAGTCTTCAATGAAAAATCTATACTATAATTTTGCTAGTCCCTCCGTCAGTTAGTTATATAGTTTACACGACAATCACGCTTGATAACTCAATGATAAGGGTCAAATTAGCTGTACATATTTTTAGATAAGCATGCTAGCTACAAATGCAAGAATAATTAATTTACCCTTTTTTTCTTTGGGTCATATACAGACCACGCGAGTGACTATAACACAGATACTCTTAGACTATAGTATACATATTTCCGCTTGATTCAATAATTTCTTCATCCAGCGGTCAACTGTTTTGATACTAAGAGCTCTTCAACCACTGTGAATTTATATTTTCCTTAAACTTTGATCGTAATTGCTTAAACTGAAGTTGAGTATTCAACTCAAATGTATAGTGAATTATACTGTAATACGTAGACTTTAAAAAAGCAAACATTAACTGGATCGCACCTTAGTTTAGGTTTAATTAATTATCAAAATTGAGTATGGCGCTATTGATCGGTCAGTAGCATCGTGAAAATTCCCTTCGTGGCCACCGGTAGCTCACGATGCGGTCAAAGTGTTCATGTGAGAACTGGAAATTTTTCAATCAAGTATCTGAAAACTTTCGAATTAAGTGTAAAATAATGTCATTCCCTCGAGAAATTTGTGCTCAAGGTTCACTTGTTGACAAAAATTTCACCGTCGTCACACAAGAACGTCGAGATCAAGTGATACTTTCTCCAAACAACTGTGATTGTTTGATGACAAATGAGGAGGTATTAAATTTGATGCTGTCAGAAGACAGGACGAACTACAGCATTGGCAGGGTGCTAACCGACGACCCAAGCGAAGTCGAGCGCTACCCACTGGAGTTTTTGCACTCACTGAAGCCCTCTGGAATGCCTCCTCAAAACTTAGGAGTCCAAACTGGTGCACTTATTGTGTTACTAAGAAACATATTTATTCAGAATGGTGTATGTAACGGCACTCGAATGAAGCTTATAACTGTCTATGCACGAGTGTAAAGAAACAGCATAGAGCGCGGAATAATTTTGAAGCATAAAGCGCAGGAAACAAAATCGGTTGTGAACAAAGGCAGAGGTAGGGAGTCTGAGACAGAATGGGGAGTAGCAGAATGAAGATGAATTGGGGGAAACGTCTCCACAAGCGTTGGGGTGAAGTGGTAGATAATTCCTAGGACGAACTTTGCATAGGCTATGAAGTGTTAATTGAAGTTGCAATATAATAAACAGGTATATTAAGTAAACTGAAGTGAACAAAACGTTAAAAAACATTGGAGATTGATGCGCTACGAGGATCTAGATACAGGGGTTTGACAAAATAATTGGAACACAACACTGTTTGCGCTTTATATTACAAATTTGGTTTCATCCAAAGTATTGATTCGAGTTTATTATGCGTGTATATATTCACTGTGATTAGGTTGTTCTTGCTACTCAATTGTATATTTTCCATTGTATTCCATATTTATTTAATATTTAGGTAAAATGCGTGACAGAAGTGATTTTGGAAAAGGGTAAATTGTTTCTGCTCGCATGACAGGAGCTTCGATCACTAAAACCGCTGAGCTTTTGGGATTTTATAAAGCTACCATACCGAGGACGATGACACAATTTGAAAAAAGGGGAAATCCCTCCAACAATCGGAGAAGCTCTGGTCGGCCTGCCAAACGCTCTTATAGAGAGCGGCGATCATTAAACAACATTTTGAGGAAAAACCAGCGAGCTACGGCGACTAAGGTGTGTGCAGAGTTAAATCAGCATCTAAGCAATCCAGTTTCGGCCAAAACCGTTCGTCGTGAGCTCATAAAGCTGGATATTATGGCTGAGCCGCCCTCAGGAAACCTCTGTTTTTTTCTCAAAACGATGAGAAGCGGATGATGTGGGGCCGAGACTACAAAACCTGGTCTCCAGATCAGTGAAATAGAGTAATATTCTCTGATGAATCTTGTGTTTCTCTTTTTCCGATTTCGGGGCGAGCTTACTCGTGGAGGCACCTCAAACAAAGCTTTCAACCCGGACTGACGTCCTTTCACGGTGAACCACAGAGGAGGTTCAGTAATGCTTAAGGCAGTCATATCGTGTAGTTCTCTTAGTCCAATTGTTACCTCGCATGGTAGGATCAACAGCAAAGATTACTTGAACATTTTGGGGGACCAGGTGCATCCAACGCGCCAAACTCTGTTTCCTGAACGTGATTGCATCTTCCGTGACGATAATGTTTCGATCTACACATCCCATATGATAAAAAATTGGTATGAAGAGCATGAAACAGCTAGAACACATGGAATGGCCCCCTGAATATCCTGATCTCAATATCATTGAACATTTATGGTGTATACTTGAGCAACAAGTCAGGAATTGCTATCCTCCATCCTCCCGTCTGGAAAACCTGGAGCAGGTTTTGATGAAAAAGTGGCAGAAAATTCCAATGGAAAAAGTCAAGAAGCTTTATGATTCCTTTCCGAGACATATTGAAGCTCGATAGCGTGCCGGCTCGGTAATTTATAAGTCCTGAGTTCGAGTCTCGGAACTCCTTGTGTACATTTATTTCGTTTCAACTTGTGGAAGCAGCAGCTTCTCGTACCAGATTCAGTATCTGTTTCTGGGAGTTTACTAGACTGTGAACTCTCGATAAAAATAGGGAGTAAAATATATGTCGGGACAGCACGTACCTGCACTGGGCCAAGCATTGCTGTCGTTGGGCTTCGGTCACCTTTTTTAGGGTGATTGGTAGCGCAGTCGATAGCGTGCCGGCTCGGTAATTTGTAAGTCCTGAGTTCGAGTCTCGGAACTCCTTGTGTACATTTATTTCGTTTCAACTTGTGGAAGCAGCAGCTTCTCGTACCAGATTCAGTATCTGTTTCTGGGAGTTTACTAGACTGTGAACTCTCGATAAAAATAGGGAGTAAAATATATGTCGGGACAGCACGTACCTGCACTGGGCCAAGCATTGCTGTCGTTGGGCTTCGGTCACCTTTTTTAGGGTGATTGGTAGCGCAGTCGATAGCGTGCCGGCTCGGTAATTTATAAGTCCTGAGTTCGAGTCTCGGAACTCCTTGTGTATATTGAAGCTGTATTGGAGGTTAATGGGGGTCCAACTCCGTTTTAAATAAAGTTTTTTTCAAATTCAACAAGTGTTCCTATCACTTTGTCCAAACCTTGTATGTATAAGGAGGAATTGTTGGCGCATACGAAGGTAGGAGACCCGCATCTTGACAACCAATAAGCACCGGAAAATTTGCCGTGAAGAGGGAGAGGTAACAGCATAGAAGGGGTAGACCGATCAGAGAGCGACGTGCAGGCCCAAGAGAGAAAACTCTCGAAGCTTCCAAGAATATAGCTTGGTGCTTCCAAATAGCTTCCAAATCGTTCCAGAAGAAGGCAACACAAGGGAATATAAGTGGAGCTCAACGACAGAACTCTTTTTTGGTTGAGAAAGTGGGTGAAATTGCTGCACGACGTTTTGCGTGAGCGAGCCGACCGGCACGGTGCGCCGGTTGGCCGGACATTTTGTACATCTTACTACTAGTGACCTACACAAATGGACTTCAGCGCCCTAATGTACTGCGGAAACAGTGTAACAGAACATAACTGTAACCAGCATTCGGTACGCCATGACACCAGACTCTGCACACCAACGACACCAGAACCCACGCACCAAACGTACCTGCAACGCTCCGGTGACAACTGAAGCAAGAAACCAGATAGCGAGGCGCCCTTGCATTGAAACGAGTTGATTGTCACTCGTGAGTTTGATCTACATGGACCTCCTAGCACCCAACTCCATTCAGCGTATCGATGTGAACCACGCAATCACGGAGCCTGCAGCGGCACGCAGACGATCCTGCCCTGCGTTTCAGTCTTTTCGAGCAACAATTACCAACGCACCAAACGAGCCTGCATAACAATTCAATCCTTCCAAGCAGCGATCACCAACAACGCATGAGTATGTTCCGGCAACGTACGTCAACGCAGTAGTAAGAGCGAAGTGAGAAATCAGAATGAGAGGCGCAACAGCATCAGTGCGTGTACCGGCATGCCTCAGAGCCTCCGTGCACTTTAGCGTGGCACATAAAAACGCAGCAGCGAAGAACAAGAACCGGAACTGCACTTCACTTTTTATAACTGCATATAAGATGCGAAGAGGAACAGTTGGATGCAAGTGAAGTAGTGCTTTGACGTGAACTCATTATACGGACTTATCACAACTTTAATTAGGAATTGTGTTTTTTGAAACAGTGTACGCAGAAAGGTGCAACGTAACATCGTAATGTAGTGTTAGAATTTATCATGCGTTTTTTGTTGCTACAGATTTTCTCCCATGGTTGTGTCGTGTTTACTCTTATTATTTGCAGTGTTTAGTTTTGTGACCGTAACAATTTTTGATGTTGATAACTCACGTGTTCGCTCTTAAATTTAAATAAAATCAGTGAATGCTCTCCCTGGTAGCTGTTATTACACCCGTGTAATTACACCATCATAATGCATTGAGCAAAAAGATAGAACACTCACTGTTTCTGTTTTCATTCGTCTTTTATTTTCTTTTGCTGTGTACATTTGCATCTCTGATTTTCCGCTTACCTCTCTTACTGTCCATAGGGAGTTTAAACTCCTCCAACGTGGAGGTTCAAAGTGTAAGCTTCAAGCAACCTCTTCCAACACGAGCATTGTATCGATGCATCCCGGATAGTCGGTTCTCTAGCTGGCAGGCGGGCTCTCGCCCCTAGACTAAAACTGGCACCCAGCGACCCAATTTTCTTTTACCTTGGAGAAAAATCAATTTTATGTAAAATTTTCTTATGCTATAGCAATTAATAAGGCGCGGGGACTGATTTTCAACAAGGTAGGAAGTTTTCTATCAGAACCAGTGCTCAGCCACGGTCAACTTAATGAGGCTTTTTAAAGGGTAAGGCGAGTCTTAGATGTGTGCGTTCAGGGGGAAAATCACCTTTTGGAAGAATTTTTTCCCTATTAAACAGATTTATCTAAAAATTGCAATACGTGTGTGAATTAGGATTCAGAAACGTCTTTGCTCGTACACATTCTTTCAATTTTTGCATAGAAAACGAGGTACTTAAAAAAAGAAAGCTATTCAAAGGGGGCACTTTTTGAAGTGTTATTCAAGCCAAAGCAATTGATTTTCAAAGTTACTTTTACTGTCATCGCACTCAGAAAACTATATTCTATCACTATAGAATTAAAATTCAAATTTGTTACTGACATTTCAGGAATTTTCTAATATATAAATACATAAAAAGCAACAGAAAATATTTTTTACGATAAAAAAAATTATGAATAAAATACAAACCTAGATTGAAAATCTAATCAATAGGGAATGTAGTACATCTAATCACAAATAAAATGAGCCCTAAACCAAGTCGCTATGTAAGCAAATATGCCAAGTGTGTAGTTCCAGAAAATACAAAAACTGACATTTTTCATTGGAGCCAATTGAAAAAAATAACGACCTATAGCATAAACTTATACTTTTTAAAGACATAAGTCGGAAATTTTGATGCAGCATTTGTCTTAACAGTCAATTACCAATAGAATTCGCTTTGAACCAAGTTGCTACGTGAATAAACTTCAAAGGTATGCTAAATTGAAACACAATTTATCACTTATTTGTACAACTATGCAAGTAAAATATTGGGATAATTTTCCCTATTGGGTAGATTTTTTTCCTTTTATTAGGTCCAATAGGTTATTTTCCTTATTATCTGAAAATTGCACCACATAAGTAAATTAAGATTCTGAAACATTTGGCTTCCCAAAATTTTTCGAATTTTGCATAAAAAACGAGTTATTCTGAAGAGAAAGCTTTTAAGATACACTTTTCGAGGCGCTACTCAAATCAAAGCTATTAATTTATTAAATTGCTTTTAGTGTCATCGCACTCAAAAAACGAAATTCTATGATTTCTATTTTTCTAAATTTAAACTTGGTGTTACTGACATTTTAGGAATTTACTAAAAAAATAAAAAAATAACTTTTTTCTGACATAAAAAATTACTAAAAAACTAGATTGAAAACAAAATAAAGATTGTAGTACATCTAATTATATATAAAACAGTCCCTAATTAAGTCAACAAACAAGGGATGTACCTACAAAAATGAACAAGATTTCATAAGGAGCGCCAGGTGACGCGACATCCTTGATCGACAGCTGGAGTTGTACTGGGGTGTCTTCTTGTGTCATGAACTCTCGATTGGTTAATTGTTAAATAGTTTTAACCAGAAATGACTTCGCTTTCAACTGTGCCGTTTCAAAGCGAAGAAAGCACCGGCATGTTTCCATGCCAATAAGGCCTCCGACGCAGCGCGACCAGTAACTACGCAACTTCGACGATCGATATCTCCCGAACCATTCCGTCTAGAAGCATGAAACTCAAAATTATACACAATGAAGCCATTGCGTACGCATTCTAACGAAGAAATAATTTTTTTTCGCTAAAACGTGATTCATCCCCCTTACAGTTATACCGACTACCAAACAAGGAGTGAGAAGACTATAACCAAAAATATTGGGTATAAAGAAGTTTTAACAAGGAAAACTTAAGGAAAATGTTTAACTAAAGGGAAAACGTTTAATTCTATCAACATAGTTTCCATTAACGTTTAGTTTGCCCGTCGTTTTTATGTACAGTTTTATGGGTAATAAAGCCAGAAATTCTTTTTTAGTTGAGATTTATTCCACTGAAATATTAAATTCATGCAAAGTCATGGCCCGTTTCATTATTATAATACACTAAGCCCTGGAAATTCTACGGGTTTAACAAGTAAATACAATATCTTAGTTAATGGTCGTTATGATCACTATTCAAGGTTTGATTTGTGCATGAACAATGTGATAATGAGAGCGAGACTCAGGGAATATTTACCTTTTTTCGCGAGACATGAACGTAGACGCCATGGTAGACGCTCAGTGATTCAGTTGGCACAGCCCACTACAGCCAGCGTCAAATGTAAACTGTTCTTAAGAAATCACTGCTTAATGGAAACTGACTCATAAAAGCTTTGATTGTGACAGTTAAATAATTTGTAGCAGATGTGAAAAGCTATACAAGCTTTGCATGAAACGAAATACCGATATATTTTACACGCAAACATAAGGCAAACAATAATCACAAATATTTTTGCTCAAGTTACTATATTTAGGTCGTATTTCAATCCCGCTTCTGCGGCATCAGACGTCACGGTTGGTTTTTGGCTGGTTATACAGGTATACCGCATAGACCATAAAAAGTAAACCAAACTTAAAAACTTTTTAATAAAATATTTCAGTTTCATATCTTGCATTACACTCAGAGATATGCATCCTGACCCCAAAGATTTGGGTCTGAGTATAACTAAGGTCCAAGTCGTTTGAAAATTTACTTTCAAACTTAAATTTTCAAGTGACCAAACATATCGTTATGCAACTAAATCAACGCATTTTCATCAACGTCTACGCGGGAACAAAGAGTTTTAAGGAAAGTTCGAAATAAATTCGAATAGATATTTCCTGAAAGAAGCTTTTGGTAGACGCTTAGACGTTGCTAAAGAAAAGGCGTTGTTCCACAGATACAATAGTTGTATCCCCCTGAGCGGCTGTATCATCAAACTAATTTCTGACCAAGTGAGCCAAACCTAATCAACAAAAGATAAATATTGAAATGCATAGAAGATAATGTAAAAAATCCAGATTTATTAGGAACAAGAGAATATTCGCTTTTGTAGATATCTGGTGAAAAAAGCATTCGTACAACTCAAAAAAGCAGAATCATATTTCTATTCTTCATAGCATACCCTTTGTTAACTTTCACAGCAATCAATACAGGGGTCAATATATTTAAATCAATTGTTTGCACGCTTCTTCAGGAATATTATCCCATACCTTCAAAAAATACTTCCTCAGATCCTCGATGCGTTTAGGAGATTGTGATAGAAATTCAACTTTCGAAAACTCAACAAATTTTCAGTAGGGTTCAAGTCTGAGGGGACTGGCTTGGCCAATCGAATTATTGGACAATGTGATCACTAAGCCATTTCTTGGTAGATTTTACTCTATGCAAAACTCCTTATATTCCAAAATATCCAATCTACTGGAAGCTCAAGTTTTGCCACTGAAACATGTGATTAGATTATTATCTATCCACCGCAAAGGTGATCCAAAGAAAAGAAAGAGGAAGGCACCATTTAGTATGGAGTTAAAGGGAACGCAGAATCGATGCAGAAATGGCATAGAAACAATACCTTGAGAAAGAAGGTCAAGAAAAAAGATCAAAGTTGAAGAAGGAAGTAGTAGGTGCTGAAAAAAGGTCAGCAGTGAACCGAAAAAAGATGGGCCTTGACAATAAAAAACATTTTCCCCTAACAAAAAGAACACCTACCAACTCTCAGCTGAGACCCTCACACATTTTCCCCTGGGAGTGCCAATTCCCATAGATATAATAGTTGTATCCCCCTGAGAGGCTGAAACATGCGAGTTTGTGTTTAAAATACCTTAGCATAGTTCTTTACAAATGCTACCATATACTCGTATTTTTGGTATGTGCCAGACAGTTCCAACGAGGGAGAGCATCTCCAGACCCTGATACAGCCTCCGTTAAACTCGACAGCAAAAGTTGCTTGCTTCGGTACAAAGGCAGTATTGTCGTTCCTCCAAACATTATTCGGTGAATTGCAACCAGAATAATAATTTTTGTTCTCATATGTTCGTAGGACACTTTTCCATAATGCGTCAAATTTGATTTTTTAATTCATGAGCAAATTTTAAGCCAACATCTCTATGGCGTTTGAACAATAGTCGAGTTTTCCTTGAAGGGCGAGACTTAAGATGATCTCTGTGGAATTGATCGCTTATCGTGAGAAGCGAAATGCAGTATACATCCTGAACAGCGTAATCGTAAAGAAAGAAATGCTCTGAAATCGGGTATACCCAAAAACCGCTCCATGTTTCCTAAACAGCGAAGGTACACATATAGTGACGCCATCTATTGATTGCCAAGGAATTTACAGCCACTCGCTATGGCGGAGTGAATTTAACTAAATAAATTAGCTATAATATTGTTTTCTAAAGTGTGAAGATAAGCATTTTAAATGACAGTTATCTTATTACCTAGTTTGTTCACTTGACAATAAGGCTTTGTCCTATTACTGAAATATATTATACATTACCATCACTTATGAGTTCTTGTAATTTTTCTTGAAGTTAACCTAATGTAGCACGATTAAAAAATTTAAACGCTTGAACTTATACAATAAGTAAATTGCCAAACCAAGATTATTTATATCATGTATACGTAAATTGTCAAAGGTGTTCTCAACCCACAATGAAAATGCATCGTCCATGAAATTGTGCGGCCTCTTATAATTACCATTATGTGTCTCGTCAAATGTAGATTAAGCAAGATTAGGATTACATAGCCCCAATCAATTATTTTCGACTAGTGACATGAGTATTAAAATACTCATGTGTGTGTATCACCTAAGTGTATTAACTTTAAGATATTTTAAAAACCAATGATGGTACTTCTGTACCATATTTATTGGAAATGAAATGTTTTTCTTTCCTTTTCTTTCTTTTCTATTTCCTTCAGCGATAGAATAATAAACCAACCATAAAAAATTAAAAGAAAATGTGTTATTTAAGGGAAAACATTACAATTAAATGCCTCTTCCTAAAGAGCGTATGCGTTTTAAACGCGAATAAAAACGGTTAGTTAGCTATTCAGGAGTAACACTATAATTGTGCCTAATGCTGACGAATCTTATCGCAACTTTGCGTGTGATGGTTAGATCCCTGTTAAACATTTGCGTTTGTTTTCATCAAAGATCTTACGGATATT
The DNA here is from genome assembly GCA_030386875.1 of Morinoia aosen. Classification (NCBI taxonomy): domain Eukaryota; kingdom Metazoa; phylum Arthropoda; class Malacostraca; order Amphipoda; family Talitridae; genus Morinoia; species Morinoia aosen. The sequence goes on along the minus strand of CM059559.1, from coordinate 14,953,325 downwards.
TTATACGGTGCACCAGATGTAAGATTCTCCGCAGTTCCTTGACTTTTACCTAGATGTATATGGAGCAGAGGTTGTAACAATTTAGGGCATTTAAGATATTTAACTTAAGTCTCGCCCGCTTTTTATCCCTCAATTGTAACTTCTTGCTTAGTTCGAAAGTTCTTTGCTTTTGACCATGATTGTCTCGCACTCTATGAAGCTGCAATATATTGGCTGATGACAAAAGAATTCAGAGACTGTTTATATTAGCTACTAAACGTTCTGTATGAGCAAACTAGAACATTCTGAAGTAAACATCGATTAGATTAGATCTTAGGCTATGCTCCCCAAACCGCAACAAAACGTTCTAAATGAAGGAAGGCAACTTCAGGGAGCGCAGAATCTATGCACGAGGAGCATAAAAACAGTACGTTGACAAAGTAGTTTAGGAAACAAAACAAAAGATGAAGAAAAAAGTAGTAGGTATATTGAAAAACAGGACAATAGTGAACAGAAAAAAAGTTCACAAAAACCATTCTATTTAACAGAAGGAAGGCCTACCTACCCTTTAGCTCGGGACCTCACATATTCCCCTAGGGAGCGCTAATTCCCACAGCGGAGAGATGGCGAAGACTAAATTAGAAAAATTAGTTTGCGCTTTCCTAACCACAACAGAGTGGTTTCAAGAACAGAAGATGAAAGATATAATTTAGTCTGGAATTTAGGAAACAGAGACTTTAAGCCCTAGGTGTGTTTGCACACAAGATTCCATGCGCTGAGAAACAGTGTTTCAGTAAGGCAGTTTATGAAACAAGATGAAACTTGAATGTGAAATGCGTGGTAAAAACAGGACAGCAGTGAGCAAAGAAAGATTATCCGCAATAAAACAAAAACTTATTGAATTTTAACAGAAGGAAGATCTACATAGCATGACATCTTTCCAGAGATAGGGAAAAAGGCAAGAAATTGAAAGAAGTAAGCGGGACGGATAGATATCCCAAAGGCCCACACATTCTGATATCGAACACAACTTTCAGCTGTTCCGACAGGTGCGGGCTGCAGATGACTGTGATATGCATCTTGAACTCCATCACTCATCCAAGATTCTGACGCACGTGCGTAGGTGGAGACACTTTCTTTGTCAACGGCTTGCTTCATCACCTGTAGGCCCATAGTTATTTTTATAATTATGATTATCACATACAAAGTTCAGACTCTATATTTTAGAATTTGTCCACGGTACAAGCGTATTGTTAAGACAAAACCTGTCATGAATAGATTCAAAGAATGCTCGAAACCGTGAAATAAGGCATGCCGATTTGCACCGCCCCCTACAGCCGCAAATGAAAGGCCTCAGCAATTTTGAAGCAAAAATAATAAAGCGAGCGGGGAAACATCTTCAAATATCCGCAGAACACAAAAGATGTTCACAAAAAGGTTTCCAAGCTAGCTGAAAAGTTTTTCGCCGTATGCCACAACAGACGGTATAATCAAGGGATTGCGCAACCCTTATTAAAAATGACACAGTGCAAGTTTGAATACTAAGCTCTGAAGTTCTGTGCTGGAGGAGGGGTGGGGGGAGCGTTGCAGGATCTGTATTAAAGGTTCAGAAAAAGGAGAACCAGCATCATATACTGGTTGCTTCAGTTGTACCAACATTTCTTGCTGATCAAAGGTATGTTTTCACTCGCAGTTGATTTTGCTTCTTGCTAATTTTCACGGCATTGGTTATTTAGCATATAATAATCAAGCGAGTTCTTCCTGTCCCTAGGTAATTCCTTCGCATGAAGTGATGTGACGAGTCGTAACTACGGTTTCCCGAAGTCAGCTCATATACACGGTATTTTTAAGGTGTTCCTAGAAATGTGATAATGAAACTTACAGCGATTTGCTTTGCTCACGTTTCTATCAAAGAACTTCTAGATCGAGTACCTTGCTTCAAGACTCTGCCTTCGTCTACGAGGAAAGTTTAGTTTTATTGAGTAACGACTTGAATGTAGAAATGGTGACGTTCCTTCAACATTTGAGCCATCAGTAGAAGCTTGCTTTTTAACCAAAAAAGCATCTAGAATCTCAATCATTGAGAAAAAATAGCACATGTTCACAGAATTTTTTTTGCAGTCCCCATATTCTACGCTCTTATTTTCTCTGCCATAGACTAAAGGCCGAGAGAAGCACGATGAAGCTTCAAGTCTTGCTGGCGGTGGCAACCGTGGTAGCGCTCAGCGCTCAGGGGGCCTTTGGTTTCAAACTTCCTGAAGTTCCCGAAGTACCTGAAATTCCTGGCGGTCCCAAAGTACCTGGAGTTCCCGAAGTACGCCCGGATTCCGAATCGTCCGAAGAATCTGAATCCTCCGAAGTACCTGAAGGACCCAAAGGGCCTGGAGGACCCAAAGGGCCGGGAGTTCCCAAAATACGCCAGGACTCCGAATCATCCGAAGAATCCGAATCCTCCGAAGTACCTGAAGGTCCCAAAAGACCTGGAGGTCCCAAATGGCCTGAATTTCCCAAAGTACCTGGAGTTCCCGAAATCCGCCAGGACTCCGAATCAGCCGAAGAATCCGAAGGACCTGGTGGTCCCAGAGGACCTGAAGCTTCCATACTAGCTGGAGTTCCCAAAGTACCTGGAGTTCCCGAAATACGCCAGGACTCTGAATCATCCGAAGAATCCGAAGGTCGCCGTCGCCGCCCAGGTCCAGGCGGATTTCGCCAGTGAGTATCCCACAGATGGAGACGCAACCGCTCCAATACACAAAAATGTGTCCACATACTTAAAGTTGAGTATCCGGAGAACTCATCTTTATTATTGTTGATTATACTACAAGACTATCGAAATAAGTATCATATCCACGATATTGCAAACTTACACACGAAAAAATTCACAAAGTTAACTTAAATATATCGAGTTAACCAAACTGTGTGAGCGCTTCTCTACTGCAATCCTCCAGCTGTTGGAAATGCGCGTTGTAGGGAACTATAATGCAGATTCCACCAGGCAGCGTAGTTGAATCGTAAGTCTCGTGAAACTACCGTAATGGAGATGATGAACCACTCCGTAACGAGGTATTCAAGAGGATGTCTATTTAAGCACATGTAAAGGAGATAGTCCAGCACTCAATCGTCAATTGCGCTAGTATTATCTATTACGATAAATTACAACAAAACGGATTTCTTCAAAAAGCGTATTTAAAAAACATTTAGGAGGACGTTTACTACTTAATCCAACAGAAACGAACCTGTCCTCAAATATCTATCGTGCTCGTAGATAGCTACAACACCTAGTGCTTCACAGATGATTTTCGTGTTGCAGTAGCCCTGAGGAGCGCGCTTGCATAGACCTGCTGATGCCGGCTGAGGAAAGGGAGCAGCTCAGAGAGACGATCGAGACCTGCATCACCGAGAACGGCTTCGATGAAATCCTCGACACCATTTACCCGTACGGTGAGTGATGACTGTTTGCATAACTTCATTTTAAACTGGAAACTTCAAGTAAACTTCTAGAGAATAATTTAGTTAGAAATTCTTATTTGCAGATAACATGACCGTCAAAGCGTAAAAGTATAGGGTAGTATTTGAATGCTAAAGATTAGTGTTCGAACGCTCAAGATATCAGAGTAATCCAGGCTGTGCTCTACGTATACTCAGTTCGAGGGTTACGACATTTAACAGTTTACTCAGGTCGCAGTTAAACGCCATTCAGTACTTACAAAAATGAGGAAATGCTTACAGAAAAGTTAGACATAAGTATTTATCCCTGGGGGTGGCGATAAAAAGTTCGGATATAGATGGCTGGTGAGAAAAAGAAGGGAAGAAAAGCGAAAGATGCACGTTGAACACACAACGCAAGACAGGGACGGATAATCGGGGATGAAAAAGTTTAAAAAAGTCATGAATTTGAATAGGTGAGATTAGATTAAATTATTAGTTAGTTTAAGCCTCCCTATCCTCAACAAATGCGATCCAAAGAGAGGAAGGTAGAAGGCACCATTAAGTATGGAGTTAATGGAACGCGAAATCTATGCAGAAAGGGCATAGAAACAGTAAGATGAGAAAGAAGTTCATGAAATAAGATCAAAGTTGAAGAATAAAGTAGTAGGTGCTGAAAAGACAGGACAACAGTGAACCGAAAAAAGATGGTCCGTAACAAAACAAAAACCTGTTATTTTAACAAATAGAAAGCCTACCTAACATTTAGCTCGGGCCCTCACATTGTCCTCATGGGAGCGCCAATTCCCATAGATACAATAGTTGTATCTCCCTGATTGGTTGAATAGGTGAGTGCAAATGAACATCAGAGCTAATACATCGTACAACCGCTGTCCTAGGTAGTCTTAATCCGTTCGCTAATACAAACCTCCTCCCTCTAGTCAAGAGAATTTCATGTGTTTCCTTCACTAACTTGACGCATCGTGCCATATCTTCGCTCAATAAACGACCAGCAGCGTGTCATGTCTCAGTCCAAAAATGGTATTTATTGTGTTTTCCTTTCGTTAAAATGTACTTCCATTGAGTCTTTTCTCAGTCAAAATGACATGCATCGTGTCGTGTCCCGACACGATCAAAATTGAAACAAACCGCACCTCTCACAGGCCGTCCCCCATGGACTAACCCTGTCGAAGCGCTGGTGAAGCACAACTACACTGAGGAGGCTCTCGTCGTCAGGACCTGCGTCGCTGAGGCCATGGACTTGGTGAGTGAACTGAACTCATAATCCACGACTGAGTGCGGCACGACCTATGGTTTGGTTTTTAATTTCTTTAGGAACTTTTTGATGAGCGGTTGTGTGCACTTATGAGCTCCGTGGCCTAAATTCAATTCTCCAGTTTGAGGATACTCAGTAGTGAAATAAGTTAATGTTAACAAATTTAAATTTCAAGTCCTTAACCCGTCGCCACGTCCTGGACTCTTAGAAGGTCGGCAAAGCTAGTACATGTTTCACATCAGCAAACCTAGGGTTGCCATATATGGTCTTAAGCGTTTCGTTGAGCGCTATTCATTGGTGTAAGGTAAAATTAGGTGGAGGGAACAGGGAAGGAGAGGTAACAAGCTCAAATCTGTATGAATTCTTCTGCTCAGTCTGGAGTGTAGCTACCGGCGCTGCACAACCTCTTAAAACGCCAGCAGTGTAGCTGAGGCATACCAGCACACACTCTGCCTCTTAGAAGGTCGCCATCATTTTTATTCTTTTATGTTTTTTGTTCCAAAAATGGGAGTCCAAATCCACAGATTTACTCCTAGGCAAAAAATAATACCACCATTGTATTCGGGAGGAAAAGCTCTATGCATATCAAACTCTTTACAAGCAATGAAACTGCTTGATAACAGCCTATACACAAAATGAACTAAAAAATAAAAAATGTGTTTTACATATAATGCACATAACTCCGGAACTATTAGACCTGAAATAAAAATTCATATACCACAAGATTCGGCAACTCAGAATCTATGGAAATGCATCATAAAAAAACATGAAAGTGCAATAAATAAAAAATGGCCAGTGATTTTCTGATTTCTGTTGTTTTGTATTTTACCGAAATAAAAACTCAAATTTCGTAGATTTTTGTTGGGGTAGCAGCATTTTTTTCCCCACTGACAGAAAGAGCAACTCTCTCTCTTTACAATGAACCCCCAATGAAACTTCTAACATGACTAATGAATGTACAGTAAGTTGCACAGTTGACCCATTTTCTTCAAACCTCCCGGTAGGTCGACCATGTGGAGACTGGTTAAATAAGAAAATATCTAAGAAATGAAATACTCATATTTTAGGAATGAAAACTTCGAAATATTAGCAATATTTATCAATTGAATTTCAAACGTTCAGAAATACAATTATTCAATCATTAAATTGTACCAGTTGATAAATATAAGGATTTAACTGATAAACAGGCAAATAATGCAGAAATAAGCAAGAAAACGTCACATAAATGAACAATCAAATGTTACAGAAATATAACACTAATTCTTTCAGTAAGGAAGAACAAAATAAAGGCAAAATACGGACAAAATCACCACATTGATCCACTGAAGGAGCTGCGTTTGTGCAGGTCACGGTAGAAGAAACAAGGTAGCGTCAAACCAAACTTTTTTCCGTCGATCGTGTCACAATGTTGACGTCATGGCATCGAACCAATAGCAGCGCTAGATTGCAGATTGCACCTGGCAACACTGTCAGCCGTAAATATGGTACCACTATTGGCCGAACGACATGTCACAATGGTGACGTCATCCAGTGCGTTTGAAATAAAGCCTTTATATTGGTTAGAAAAACAAGAGGAAGTGTATATTTCCCCCATAGAAATGCCTTTACCTTGTTTCCTTTACCATGGCGCAGGTGGACGAAAACGGTTTGTTTGACGGAGAAAAAGTTATAGACACCATCGAAGAGGTTGCAGCTGGCACCCCTCAGGAGGAGAACATTGAGCTGGGCCTCGAGAACTGCTCTACCGACGGATTCGCCAACTTCGAAGTAGGTTTCGAGCGTCACTTTGACCCCACGTTTGAAGGGTTCAGAGTATACGAGTGCTTTTTCAATGCGGAAGAAGAATACATCTATAGCTAAGCACTAATAGATATCAGTTTTTTAACATATATGTTATAGTCACAATGGCAGGTGTCTATGTAGCATAGACACCGGCCATATTGCAATACAGATACAAGTTTTTCGTAACACTGGTACCAGACATTTGTCAACATATATTCCAGTAATTTTGGCGCATAGATGCGTAACATGATCAATTTTGCGCGCCAATCTTTCGTATATGTGATACAATGTTTACGTTTTGCTCGTCTTCCACAGACCTGCGAATTCATCAAGTGCGTCGTGAGCTACTGCGCTACCGGAGAAGCTCCATAAGCTACTCTCCGTTTTCATCGGGTCTCTGTGAGAAATTCTGTTTCCCGAGGATGATGCCTATTGCTAACTAAGAATATTTTCGCCTAAGACTTGAATTCTATTTCACGAACTGTACACGTAAATTTAAAATTTGTTAGGCATACCTGTATTCGGACTAAACTGTAATTGGACTTCGGAAGTAAACCTCTGCCTAGAATTGGACTGAATTCTATGTTTTACTCCCCTTGAGTTATGGGGAACGGTAGCTCCCAAGTCCCCTCGACGGCCGTCCAGCTTCCGACGTTACACAGAGTGAACTCGAAATAAGTTTTATGTTTAATTTAGATCGAAATATTAAAAAAATAAGCTATTAGACACTGTCAAAAAACACCAAGAAGTTGCAGTGCGAAAAGAAAAAATTTACAGACAAATATTAATATTACTATCACAATAGTCTTCAATGGAAAAATCTATCCTATAATTTTGCTAGTCCCTCTGTCGGTTAATTATTTTGTTTATACGACCGTGTAGCTATATGTACATATTTTTAGACATGAATGCAAGCTACAAAAGCAAGAAAAATTAATTTGCATTTTGTGTCATTTATATACTGCGCGAGTAGATATTTTTACTATAGTATACATATTTCCGCTCGATTCAATAATTTCTTCATTCAGCGGTCACCTGTTTTGATACTAAGAGCTCTTCAACCACTGTGAATTCATATTTTTCTTAAAACTTTGATCGCAATTGGTCAAACTGAAGTTCAGTATTCAACTCAAATGTATTATACTGCAGTAAGTAGATTTTAAAATAGCAAACATTAACTGGATCGCGGCTTAGTTTAGGTTCAATTAATTATCAAAATTGAGTTTGGTGCTACAGGTCGGTCAGCAGCATTATGAAAATTCCCTCCGTGGTCAGCGGTGGCTCACGTTACGGTCAAACTGTAACGTGAGAACAGGAATTTTTTCAATGAAGTATCGGAAAAACTTTCGAAGCAAGTGCAAAATAATGACATTCCCTCGCAAAATTTGTGCTCAAGGTTCACTTGTTGACAAAAATTTTAACGTCGTTACACAAGAACGTCGCGGTCAAGTGATACCACGGTAGAGAAAAAAAGGTAGGGTCATTTCTATGGGAGATAAACACTTCCTCTTGTTCAGCAAGCCAACAGAAAGGCTTATTTCAAACAAACTTAATGACGTCACCACAACGTCATGTCGTTAGGCCAATAGTGGAACCAGATTTGGGGGGTAGCAGTGCTACCAGATACAATATGAGCGCTGTTTTTGGTTCGTTGCCGTGACGTCAGCAAAACCACGCCGACAACGAAAAAAGACTGGTTTGAACCTACCTTGTTTCTTTTACCGTGAGTGATACTTTCTCCAAAAAACTGTGATTGCTCGATAACAAATGAGGAGGTATTAAATTTGATACTATCAGATGACAGGATGAACTACAGCACTGGCACCGACCACCCAAGAGAAGTAGAGCGCTACTCACCAAAGAAAGCTCTTGCACTCACTGAAGCCCTCTGGAATGCCTCCTCAAAACTTCAAAGTCAAAACTGGTGCAATTATTGTGTTACTTTGGAACATACTAATACAGAATGGATTATGTAACGGCACCCGACTGAAGCTTATAGCTATCCATGCACGAGTGCAAAGAAACAACATAGAGCGCGGAAAAATATCGAAACATAAAGCGCGGGAAACAACATCGGTTGTGAACAACGGCAGAGGTAGGGAGTCAGAGGCAGCAGAATGAGGATGAATTGGGGGGAAGCGCCTTCTCAAGCGTTGGGGTGAAGTGGGAGATTATTCCTAGTACTAGTATGAAGTGTTAATTGAAGTTGAAATATAATAAATACGTATAATAAGAAAGTGAAGCGAACAAAATGACAAGAAACATGGGGGATTAATATGCAACGAGTATCTAGATACAGGGGTTGGACAAAATAATTAAAACACTACACGTGTTGGTTCTTTCTCTTAAAAATCCGGTTTTACCCAAAATATTGATCAAGTTTCATTAAGCGTGTAACTTTCACTGTGATTAGGTTGTCCTTGCTACTCAATTGTACACTTTCCATTGTATTCCAGATTTATTTGCTATTTAGGTTGAAACTCTGGTCGGCCTCCCAAGCGTTCTGATAGGGAGTGGAAGATCATTAAACTGCATTTTGAGGAAAAACAAGCGAGCTACGGCGACTAAAGTGTGTGCAGAGTTAAATCAGCATCTAAGCAATCCTGTTTCTGCCAAAAACCGTTCGTCGTGAGCTCATAGAGCTGGATACCATGGATGAGCCGCCATCAGGAAACCTCTGCTTTCTTCCCAACAAGGTTGAGAAGCGGATGATGTGGTGCCGGGACTACAAAACCTGGTCTCCAGATCAGTGGAAGGGAGTAATATTCTCTGATGAATCCAGTGTTTCTCTTTTTTCTGATTTCGGGGCGAGCTTACTCGTGGAGGCAGCCCCCAAAGAAGCTTTCAACCCGGACGAACTTCCTATCACGGTGAAGCACGGAGGAGGCTCAGTAATGGTTTAGGCAGCCATATCGTGGAGTTGTCTTGGTCCAATTGTTGCCTTGCATGGTAGGATCAAAAGCAAAGATTACCTCAACATTTTGGGCGACCAGGTGCATCCAACGCGCCAAACTCTGTTTCCCGAAGGTGACTGCATCTTCTAAGACGATAATGTTCCGATCCACACTGCCCATATCGTTAAAAATTGGGATGAAAAGCACGAAACTGAGCTCGAACACATGGAATGGCCCCCGTAATCTCCGGATCTCAATATCATTGAGCAGTTATGGTGTATACTCGAGCAACAAGTCAGGAATTGCTACCCTCCCGTCTGGAGGAGCTGGAACAGATTAGATTATAAGTTAGTTTAAGCCTCTCTAACCGCAACAAAAAAAAAGCGTATCGAAGAGAGGAAGGAGGAAGGCACCATTCAGTACGGAGATAAAAGAATAAGGAATCTATGCAGAAGGGGCATAGAAACACCAAATTGAGAAAGAAGTTAATGAAATAAGATAGAAGTTGAAGAAGAAAGTCAGCGGTGCTGAAAAACAGGATAGTAGTGAACCGAAAAAAGGTAGTCCTTACCACATAACAAAAACCATTCTATTTCAACAAAAATAAGGGCTACCTAACTCTTAGCTCGGGCCCTCACATTTTCTCCCTTTGAGCGCTTATTTCCATAGATAAATAGTTGTATCCCCCTGAGGGAGAGGCGCTGGAGCATGTTTTGATGGAAAAGTGGTAGAAAATTCGAATGAGAGAAGTCAAGAAGCTTTATGATTCCTTTTCGAGAACTATTGATGCTGTATTGGAGGCTGAAGGGGGTCCAACTCCATATTAAAGTTACTCCAAATTTAACAAGTGTTTCAATTACACTTTATCCAACTCCTGTATGTACACGGATGAATTGTTGGCGCATACGAAGGTAGGAGACCTGCATAATGACAGCCAATGAGCAGCGGAAAATTTTTCGTGACGAGGGAGAGGTAATAGCGTGCAAGGGGTAGACCAATCAGAGAACGACGCGCCAACCCAAGAAAGAAAACTCTTCTTCTGGAAGAAAACTTCCAGGAGAAGGCAACACAAGGGAATATAAGCGGAGCTCAATGCGGAGAGCGGAGAGAAAGAGGGTGAAATTGCTGGTCGACGTCGCTGCGTGGGTGAGCCAAACGGCACGGTACGCCGGTTGGCGGGACACCATGCACATCTTAATACTAGTGACATACACGAATGGACTTCAGCCCCCCAATGTACTGCGGAAACAGTGTAATAGAACATAACTGTCACCAGCATTCGGCACGTCATGACACCAGAACCTGCACACCAACGACACCAAAACCCACGCACCAAACGTACCTGCAACGCACCGGTGACAACAGAAGTAAGAAGCCAGATAGCGAGGCGCACATCATTGAAACGAGTCGACTTGTCACTCTTGAGTTTGATCTACATGGACCTCCCAGCACCCAACTCCCTTCAACGTACAGATGTGAACCACGCAATCACGAAGCCTGCATCAGTACGCAGACGATCCTGCACAGCGTTTCAGTCTCTTCGAGCAACAATTACCAACGCACCAACCGAGCCTGCATAGCATTTCAATCCTTCCAAGCAGGCGATCACCAACGCATCAATACGTGCCGGCAACGTACGTCAACGCAATAGTGAGAGCAGAAATGAGAAATCAAAAGGCAAGGCGCAACAGCACCGGTACGTGTACCAGCATGCCTCAGGCTCAGAGCCTCCGTGCACCTTAGCGTGTACAGCAAAACGCCGCAGCGAAGAACAAGAACCGGAACGGCACTTCACTTTTCATAACTGCTTATAAGATGCGAATAGGAACAGTTGGATACAAGTGAAGTAGTACTTTAAAAGTGGACTCAAAATACGGTCCTATTACATCTTTAATTAGGAATTGTGTTCTTTTTAAAATGTTGCGATACGGAGACGAGGGTGGGTTTAGGACCCCCTTCCCATACGCTGAGGGAATTCCAACCCCCGTACACATTTTATAATATTGTCCTTCATGCTTGCGTACACCTGCATACCAGACATGGAGAATAAAAGGATTGAAGATTTATATGAATTTATTTGGAAACACGTGGATTTGAATATGACACACATAGTATTTCAATGCAATGATTAAAGCTCAGGGAAATGTTATAGCAACATGCGCATGAATTTAACGACATGGCAATCCCACACGACACAATGAGGCAACCACACCTTGGCTGTCTAGGCCGATGACTACCATAAATCGTGCTTTGCGCACGCTTCGTGGCGGCATGACTGGGCCAACATGAGCACAAGATGAACGCGTTAACATGAGCAACGTAATGAGCCACACAAAGAACGAGAAATCTACTCTCCTTGTTACTATGAACGCTAGCACAACAATTACAGGATTCCGGCAAAATAACTTTCCGCACTGTGCATAAAATCAGGAAACATGGTCGGTGAATGGGCTAGCATGAACACGAAACATTTGGAATAATGCAATCTAAAAAATCAAAGAACTTTGCTTACCACAAGTTGTTCAAAATTTAATAAACGCTTCGGGTCACGTACCCTCTAACTCTTGCTTTGTGACCGAAACACATCCTCCTTGCCAAGAGCACACCACCACAGTAGGAAACACAAATCCATATTTATACATTGCGCGCCGCTTTGAATGCCGCATTCCGTGAACTACTTTACACTCTAATTTAACTGTGGATCACTCTTTCCAAACTTCTCAATAATACACATTTAACTCTTCGGCGGTGATTTTCCGGCACCACCCTACATTTCTTTCCGTCACTTTTGAAGATTAACCGCCATCAGGCTCACTTGTCACGGCTGCTCCATCGTAGTCGTATACCGGCGCTCAAGATCTCAGATGCTCCGAGTACCAGGCGCTCGCCCGTGCAGGACTCGCGACTCGTGTTATCGTTGCAGACTCCGACGTTGTTGCGTATCAAGCGGAATTTGATGTCGGTGGTACTTCCGTGTCTCCGGGAATTATTAAGATTTTTGGGAAATTTTAAGAAATATTCTCGTAAAATATCTTTTTGGGAAACAGGCGCGTACAATTTTTGGAAAATACTTCACTTTAGGAAATGTCTAAAAACCGTTATCACTGTTATTCTCGAGCGTGAGAACGTGAACCAAAGTTTACCCGTGTGTGAAAGGACAATTCTTCACAGTTCGGTCGGAAAAACAAGCGGCGATTGTTTGGGGTAGAGGTAGGTGTGTTATATTTCACGGCCTCAAGTGCGGCGAGCGCAGGCATAGAGAACGACGCACACACGAACACACGCACGATACAAGCGCACCCAAGCCGAGGCTTGGCAGGGCAAGGAGGCGGACGTGACGTATGAACACAGGCCCGCACAACCGGAGCCAATCACCGCTCGCCAAAGCTATGACGCAAGAAGGTGTGTCTGAGCACACACCAATGGGAGACCCAGACGTGAGAACAAACAAGTATCCCGCCAATCAGGATGCAGATACGGCCTCTGTAGAATAGAAGCTTCGAGACTGATCTCGAAACAAGGAAGCGAAACGTATATAAGGAGGGTAGAGGAAGCCTTGAGAGGATTTTTTTGGGAACGCACGTGAGATACTGCGTACGACGTCTGAGAGTAGACCACACCGCAGGTCGGCCTCGCCGGCTGGCCTTCTTCTACCAAACTGCAATTTGAAAGTACAAGAAACTATAAACCAGCCTCGCATCGGTAATCGTCGTGAATAAACAACGTCGGAGTCTGCAACGATAACTCAAGTCGTGAGTACTGCACGGTCGAGCGCCTGGTACTCGGAGCATCTGAGATCTTAAGCGCCGGTCTACGACTGCGATGGAGCACGTAATCAGGAGACACGGAAGTACCACCGACATCAAATTCCGCTTGATACGCAACAACGTCGGAGTCTGCAACGATAACACGAGTCGCGAGTCCTGCACGGGCGAGCGCCTGGTACTCGGAGCATCTGAGATCTTGAGCGCCGGTATACGACTACGATGGAGCAGCCGTGACAAGTGAGCCTGATGGCGGTTAATCTTCAAAAGTGACGGAAAGAAATGTAGGGTGGTGCCGGAAAATCACCGCCGAAGAGTTAAATGTGTATTATTGAGAAGTTTGGAAAGAGTGATCCACAGTTAAATTAGAGTGTAAAGTAGTTCACGGAATGCGGCATTCAAAGCGGCGCGCAATGTATAAATATGGATTTGTGTTTCCTACTGTGGTGGTGTGCTCTTGGCAAGGAGGATGTGTTTCGGTCACAAAGCAAGAGTTAGAGGGTACGTGACCCGAAGCGTTTATTAAATTTTGAACAACTTGTGGTAAGCAAAGTTCTTTGATTTTTTAGATTGCATTATTCCAAATGTTTCGTGTTCATGCTAGCCCATTCACCGACCATGTTTCCTGATTTTATGCACAGTGCGGAAAGTTATTTTGCCGGAATCCTGTAATTGTTGTGCTAGCGTTCATAGTAACAAGGAGAGTAGATTTCTCGTTCTTTGTGTGGCTCATTACGTTGCTCATGTTAACGCGTTCATCTTGTGCTCATGTTGGCCCAGTCATGCCGCCACGAAGCGTGCGCAAAGCACGATTTATGGTAGTCATCGGCCTAGACAGCCAAGGTGTGGTTGCCTCATTGTGTCGTGTGGGATTGCCATGTCGTTAAATTCATGCGCATGTTGCTATAACATTTCCCTGAGCTTTAATCATTGCATTGAAATACTATGTGTGTCATATTCAAATCCACGTGTTTCCAAATAAATTCATGTAAATCTTCAATCCTTTTATTCTCCATGTCTGGTATGCAGGTGTACGCAAGCATGAAGGACAATATTATAAAATGTGTACGGGGGTTGGAATTCCCTCAGCGTATGGGAAGGGGGTCCTAAACCCACCCTCGTCTCCGTATCGCAACAGGATGTATTGTTAGCATTTGTCATGCGTTTTTTGTTGCTATGGATTTTCTCCCATGGTTGTGTAGTGTTTATTCCATCATTTGCTGTGTTTACTTTTGTGAGTAATAATTTTTGCTGCTGATAACTCACGTGTTCGCTCTTAAATTTAAATAAATAAGTGAATGCTCTCCTAGTAGTTATTACACCCGTGTTGATCATAATGCATGGTGCAAAGAGGTAGAACACTCACTGTTTTAATTTTCTTCGTCTTTTATTTCCTTTCGCTGTGTACATTTTATATCTCTGATTTTCCGCTTACCTCTCTTACTGTCCGAAGGGGGTTTAAACTCCAACCTGGAGATTTAAAGCGTAAGCTTTAAGCAACCTCTTCCAACACGAGCATTATATCGATGCATCCCTGATAGTCGGTCCCCTAGCTGGCAGGCGGGCTCTCATCCCAAGACTAAAACTGGCACCAAGCGACCAAAACTTTTTTACCTTGGAGAGAAATCAATTTCATGGAAAACTTGCTTACACTATGGCAATTAACAAGGCACAAGGACACTTTCAACCAGGTAGGAAGTTTCCTACCAGAACCAGTGCTCAGCGACGGTCAACTTAATTTGGCTTTTTCAAGGGTAAGGCGAGTTATTCGATGTATGCGTTAGGGGGGGATGATTCACTTTTGGAATAATTTTTTATCCATTGAGGAGATTTATTTGAAAATTGCTCTCACATATGTAAATTGAGATTTAGAAACGTTTTAGTTCGTACACATTTTCCAAATTTTTTCATAGAAACGAGTTATATTGAAAAGAAAGCTATTAGGGGGCACTTTTGTAAGTGACATTCAAGCCAAAGCAAAAGATTTAAAAGTTGCTTTTACTGTCATCGCACTCAGAATATTATATTCTACGATCTCTATTGAATCAAAATTATAATTTGTTGTTACTGACATTTCAGGAATTTTTTATAAATCTAAATACAAATCCTTAAAAACAATTTTTTACGATAGAAAATTATGAAAAAATACAAACCTATATTGAAAATGTAATCAATAGGGATTGTAGTACATCTAATCAGAAATAAAATGAGCCATAGACCAAGTCGCCACGTAAATAAACATGATCCAAATACGTAGTTCCAGAAAATATGAAGTTAGATCTTTTATGGGAGCCAATTGAATGAAAATATCAACTCATAGCATATATTTACGTTTTCTCAAAGACATAAGTCGGAAATTTTGATGCAGAATTTGTTATACAGTTAATTACCAATAGAATGCGCTTTGAACCAAGTCGCTACGTCAATAAACTTCGTAGATATGTAAATTGAAACACAATTTATTACTTATTTTTTTGCAACTGAGAGTAAAATATTGAGGTTATTTTACCTGTTGGTCTGATTTTTCCGTTATTAGGCCCAATGGGTAATTTTCCCAAATATCTGAAAATTGCACCACTTATGTAAATTAAGATTCTGAAACGTTTTGCTCCTCAACATTTTTCAAATTTTGCATAGAAAACGAGTTATTCTGAAAAGAAAGCTTTTAGGAGGCACTTTTCAAGGCGCTACTTAAGCTAAAGCTTTTGATTTTAAAAACTGCTTTTAGCGTCATCGCACTCAGAAAACGAAATTCTACGATTTTTAATTTTTTAAATCTAAATTTGGTGCTACCGACATTTTAGAAATTTACTGAAAAAAAATAAAAAAATTTGGTATCTCGCAATTTTGAATCTATTCTTCGTCCAGCTATGCAATAACCTTTTGCACATTCAATTAAACCTCAATCATTGCTCTACGATAATAACTTTTGGAGGAAATAGCTTTGGAAAATACCCTTTCTTTCACCCATTTTTCCCCATTATCTCAGTAATTAGTTCGAGAAATGAAAAACGTTTGGAATACCCAACTGTAACCCTATCAAAAATACATACGTATGCCAAATTTCGTAAATCTAGTTCCCACACAACAAACGCGACAGTCATTTTTCTGATTCTGGGTAGATGTTCCTCCTAAAAGAAAAAAATAGTACTTTCATTAGAGGGTATAAACTAATTTAAAAATCTTCTCATTCATTGTAGCGGTGAATTCATCAACGTACTCGTATAGAGCTGCCATTTTTTGAACACGTTTGTTTTCAACTACTTCACGTAAAATTGCCTTATTAGAAAGTAAGTAATTCACGTTTAAGATTGTGATGAATACAAACGTGATTAACAATTAAGCCCTGGTATTTCTACTCATTAAATATGAAAAACGTTTCAAAGTCTGAGTTCTATTCTGAGTAAAGTCTGAAATACATTTGTTTGTTAGAATCCGAATATTATAACGCGGTTTATTCGAAACATAGGCTATCCATAAATCAGCTATTTGCCCCATAAATAAGCATTTTAGTAGGAATATTTGTATTTTACATATTCATCATATGTATTTTACATAGTCATCATAATGGCCCTGCATTTTTAATTTCATCATATTACTTTCAAATGAAAGTATAAAAAGTTAAAATAAAAACGTTTGAAGTTAAATAAAAAATTTTTTAGTTAAATTAAAGAACGTAAACTTCATATCACAATAGCTAAAACTACAATTAAAATGTATAAATACCGCGTTATTATACGTGAAGAAGCAGTTGAAACAGTTGAACTTCCAATTAAAGTTGTTGACTTTAATAATAAAAAAATCGAAGCTCAAATTACATCATATGAAGGTTGTGTACAATAATTGTTGCCCTTTTATTTGACCGTCAAAAATCCATATCATAATCTGATCAGACTTACCATTGATTAGACTTTGACGGCTTTCAAGTGCTAACGTAAATTTAAACTTATGAAGCATGGCCTGAGAAAACGACAGTATATCCTACCGTCATTTTTCTACGGTCGGAAAACAACGGTAAATAACGGTCATCATCGTCAGCGGGCATTTCAGCGTCTGAAAATACTAGTGATCATAGGTCATATATTTACCGTCGAAATTCTTACGATAAATGACGAAAATTGATGATAATTATCGGTCAGCCGACGATTAAGTTCGGTCTGTGTCGGAGAACTAGAAATAATTGACGAAATCGACCCACTTCTTCAAAGTGCCACAGCTTCAGGACATGGACGGGATTTTGCATTCTAACAAGACAACGATCAAAACCTCAACGCTAAAATAACTTATAGTTGGCTACTTGAGAATGGCATTGATGACCTTGAAAGGCCAAGCAAATCAACAGATCTCAATTCGATACAAAATTTACGAAAACGCAAGAGATTCGAAAATCTCAAACAACTGGAAAAAGTTAGTACAGAACAATGGTAGAAACATTCTAAAAGTTCATGTAAGAAATTTGTAGAAAAATATGATGAACAATTGGAGGCTGTAAAACAGGACAGAAGCTACGCTAGTAAATATTAATAGTATGTGTTCAACACTTTCGACGTAATTTTTTACAATAATTTTTTTCTGGCCAGCGTTTTGTAGCACAAACTTTTTTCTGGATAAATGATGTTCATTTATACGAGTATATTCAGTGTTGGCTCCAATAAATCTAAGAATATTTCCCGAAATATAGACAAAAATCATTGCATTCAATATTGTCACAACTCACGTTGTATTCCACCGTTATAGCAACGGTTATCAATGTTCCACATTTACCAGACCCAAATAATATTTTTTAGGATTATTTCAATGAGGTATTAGGTTTTTACCGCCAACATTCTCCAATGAGACAAATTGTACTGGTGGAATAATACAATTTATTTAGTACATGATGTGATCGAAAGATTCATTTTGGTGAAGATCATGCGAGTATCTTGATAAGCGAGCCGAGAATGTCAATGTAGCTTTAGATTAGATGTTAGTTTAAGCCTCTCTAACCGCAACAAAGACATTTCACAGAGAGGAACGATGAAAACGCTATTTAGGATGGCGTTGAAGGAACGGAAAATATATACACAAGATAAGGATGTGGGCAGACGTTTAATCGTCGATGACATGTGTTGGACGTGCGGAAACTGGGAAGCTTTCTTTGTTTTATAGATATGGAAGATCATCTGAAGGATCATAGATGATAGCACACAGATGTTATTGTTTTGACGTTAACATATCGCTCACGAATTGATGTTTTTCCATCGAGGTATAACAGGAAATACTTTCGCCAAACACATTTTTTACTGGTAGCGTTGCATTATTGTTCGCAGGTGCGATGTAGGCGCTTGGGTGAACTACAACAACTCTGCTATGCAAGCTCTCAATGCATTAATGTCCCGCTAGTAAATTCAGCGTATCTAACCGTACAATGAGCTAAATATATCCTTATTAGCACACTCAGGCTTGAAGCAAAACGTTAAGCGACTGCGTCGCTCACCACCGTGACTGCGGCCACTCTGTGGGAAGGTGGAGGCAGCTCAGGTGTGGCGGTGTTGTGTTCCAGTTACTTTGGTCCACTTATTCACGATTTATTTCATTTCCCAAATTTTCGATCTTGCGAAACTGTTCCAGTTCAACGCGTGTTAAAATACGAAGATAATCACTTATCATCTTTAAAAGAACACTTAATTGTTAATATTCTAAATCTGTCAATTTCTAAAGGCAACATTTCGTGGTTACGAACATCATCTTCAGGCTGTAAAATATAAAAGAAACACTTAGTCACATAGTTAAAACTATGTCAATGTCAGGGGTGGGGGTATGGTAAGAGGACTAAAAATCCTGAATTTTCGACCCCATATAAAAACAAAACAAATCGGGAAAATGGAAAATTTGAAACCGTAACTTTGTTTACAACGTTTCAAGGATTATAAAACTGTCTTTTGGTTTTGTTCTAGCATAAAAACTCAATGAGTTCTATTCATTTGAAATATCAATATAAATGAACTAAAAAACCAGTATGTCTATTTTTTTTAAAACTAGGGCCTGAATCGAAAAAAATGAATAGAATAAATTGCGTTTCTTTTCAAAAGTTACATATAATAGTCAAATTTCATAACAATCAGACTACAAATATAAAATTTCATAATTTATTCGGATGAAATAAAATATTTATACATATTTTTATGCACGACATTTCTTATACGTTACATTGAACTTCACAAGGAAAATTTTGCACATTATTGGTACATAAAAATAGATCATGGGAACTGCATTCATGAACAAAAATTGTCCATGATATTGCAAAAGAATAGTATATTCTTGTTTTTGTGCTCTCCTGAAAAATCATACATTTTACCATTCAAAACGCTACTCGTCATTGAGTTTTGATGCTAGAACAAAACCAAAGACAGTTTAGAATCTTTGAAGCATTGTAAACAAGGTGACATTGCAAAATTTTCAAGTTTGAGAAAAAAAAATTATAAAGCTCAAAACCCAATAACAATTTATTTATTTAATAATTTATTTGTTATGTAATGATAAAACATCGCTCTTCAGAAAAAAATTATTTTTTAAAATGTTCATATTTTGCAATGTCACGTTGTTTACAATGGTTCAAGGATTCTGAAACTGTCTTTGGTTTTGTTCTAGCATCAAAACTCAATGACGAGTAGCGTTTTGAAATATCGATATAAATGTACCAAAAAACTAATTTTTCGTAAAAAATAAGGCCTAAATCGAAAAAATGACATGAGTAAAACAAGTTTACTTTCAAAACATACAAATAATGGCCAATTTTAAAACGAACCGGACGGAAAAAGTTGAAAAATTGGGACGATCTCCTTAACGGCACAAGAGATAGGCAAAAATGGACGAACGGAAGTTACAGACGTCTAAGCCCAGTCTGACTGAAAAACTTTAAAGCAAAAAAAATCATTTGTATTTTTGTTGAGGCTAGATTTAAGCTTATGAATGTGCAGTGCTTCTATTATTTGAATATGCTCCTTTTTTCAACATTGTACAAAACTTTAGTATTAGAGTACAGATCTTCATTTGAGGGCTTACAACCATGAACGATACGGAAATGATTGAAAATGGAACTTGATACTTATGTGCAGTTAATCCCCCTCAGGGGGATACAACTATTGTGTCCATGGGAATTAGCGCTCCCAGGGGGACTATGTGAGGACCCGAGCTAAAGGTTAAGTAGCCTTTTTTTTGTTCGAATAGAATAGGTTTTAGTTTTGTTACGGACCTTTTTTTTGGGTTTACTGCTGTCCTGTTTTTCAGCACCTACTACTTTCTTCTTCAACTTTTTCTTGTTTCATGATCTTCTTTCTTAATTATCTTACTGTTTTTATGCACCATGTGCATAGATTCCGCGTTCACCCAACTCCATACTAAATGGTGCCTTCATCCTTCCTTTCTTGGAACATCATTGTCGTTGTAAAGGGAGGCTAAAACTTTCTGATATAATAATAATAACAATAATATTAATAATAATAATATTAATAATACCCATAATAATAATGTGCAGTTAATCTTTGTTTTAGGGTCATTCTAGTCATGCCAATGTAACGCTTATTAATAGCCAAGAGTAGCCGTAATAGAAGCACTGGGCCAAGAATGGTTTAACTCAACTTCAACGCCAGGCTCTCCGAAATTTGCGTTCGAACAAAGAGATTGTAATACGAAAAGCGGATAAATGCAAAAAAAATTGTACTATCAAAACTCGACGATTAAAAGCAGAAATAAGATTGTATCCTCGCTGATAACAGTAAATTCGAGCTTTTGAATCGTGATCCAAGTGAACAACTGAAGAAAAAAATTAACCAACTTTTTTTAGCGTTAATGTTGTTCCAAAAATTTCAATTTAAAAAAAACTAGAAGGGCACTATCAACCTGGCTATATTTACGCCAATGCAAAATTCACCAAGACCAGAAAGATCCGCCCTTGAGGCCAATAATGTTGCAGGTTTCTACCGTCACTTATTCTGTTGCTAAAACTTTGAACAAAATTATGACTCCGTATATCCCTCAAAAGTACACGTTGTAATCAACAGATGAATTTCTTGCTTTGCTAAGCGGAAAAACTACGAGCGGCTCAAAAGCTTTACTAGATGTAGAGTCCTTATTACTAATGTACCTGTTTCGGACACGATAGAGATAAGTTTAAACTGTGAAAATGAGAGTGAAGATCTTTCTCCTCCTAATTTGTTTCGTCGGCATATTCTGAAGCAACTCCTCATTATCTGTACTACCGAAGCTCCTTTTCGATGGTAGTTGGTAGTTCGAAGAAGTGGCCAAGAAGTGTCAGGTTGAAGAAGTGGCCATGGGTTCCCCTTTAGGGCCTACATTTGCTAACTTTTACATGTCCCACGTCGAAAACCTGGTGTTGAACTCTATACCGGTTAAGCCGATTTTTTACGGCAGATACGTGGACGACATTTTTGTTGAAATCGAGGCCGTTGAGCAGTTAGAGATGTTGAGGAATTTCATGACTAATAATTCGGTGTTGCGTTTCCTGTACGAGCTGAGTGTAAGTGGGAAGCGGCCATTTCTGGATGTTTTAGTTGAAGCTTCGCAGGGTGCGTTTCTGAGATCTGTGTATGTAAAGTCCTCGCATGCTAGTGAAACCATCAACTATGATTGTGATGCACCGCAAACAGCATTCGTTCACAGCAAGAACGATTTCACGGCATCACAAAATATCAGTGAAAAAACTTATATTCGTATACCAAATAAATGCTTCATTTAACTTATTTCCGACCAACTGAGCCAAAGCTAATAAACAATTAGCTTTTAATTAACAATTAACAAATAATTTACTGAATGAAAAACGTCCTCATCTTCCAGGAAGTCCGACCTACTGGGACTCAAGTTTTGTCATTATAACATGAGAGTTTAGGTAAAAAATATTTTAGTATAGTTCTTCAAAATTCCACCATACATTTTTGGCCCGCATGTTCTTTCGAGGAAGAACATTCCCAGACCACGACGCTACCTCCGCCAAACTTGACAACAAAAATTTATTCCTTCAGTACAAAGACGGTACTGTCGTTCCTTCAAGCATTATTTGATGAATTACGACCAAATAACAATTTTTTTCTTGTCTTTTTATAGAGCACTTTTTCATAATATTTCATACATAATTTCTATATTCATAAGCAAATGTTAACCAAACATCCCTAGGGCATTTTAACAACGATTGAATTTTCGTTGGAGTGAGAGATATCATTTGATCTCCATGGAATTGTTCGCTTATCGTAAAAAGCGGGAAAATTGTGCAAAATACTGACAAATCTTACTGTTACTCGGAGTGTGAAGGTTAGACCCTTTTTAAAAATTTTGGTCCATTTTCATCAATGATCATTTGATTCCCTTTCATCAATGTTTTCAGAGAAATTTTCTGCGGTGCGCCAGCAGGGTTCGTACGTATTTCCGAAATTAAATTCAAGGACGTGACGTATTTTTCAATGACAGACATAATGGATTATAGAAATTTTAGTATTGAAGTACCTGTTAGCAATACAGTCATGTTTACTAGACCAATACCTGACATGGATGTCCACTTGTACACTTTTTGTTGTACGATTGAAGGACTCGTAAAAGAAAACTACTTCGTGGTTTACATGTTTCAGTTGATCAACTACTTCACTCGAGAAGTATGAGGCTAATCCAAAAGTCACAAGATATGACAGCTTGTTGCTGTCACATGTAAAACTTCCGGGCAATGTTAGAGTCTGAGGACATTTATGCAAATAAAGCACTGACTGATCTACTGGAATTAAATGAATAGGGAGAAATAGTGTTGTGGAGGCTTCATAAAAATTCGGCTTTCAGCTTTCGGCTTCTGAAGCTACAAATTCGGAAACAGCTGCTGATTTAGTTGATGGTTCAGGTAAAGGTTCTTCTTCACTTGTTAACTTCTTGATTTCTTGTTGCTCTTGATTATCTAGCGGAGATTTTAACACTAGTGTGAACTCAGCAGCTGCAAAAATGTCCTGCGATTGAAATAGCTGCTCTTGTGATATTTGAAAAAATTCCTGATGAATGTCAATGACTGCTCGGAAGTTTCACGGGCAGCATGCTTTTTGCCATTCTTATGACTTTCGATCGCACCCAGCCTTTTACCTCCGAGGTGAATAGTTTAATAACACAATTTGCAGATTGCTTCCAACGTAGACGTTGGAAATGTTTCTTCAGCCCCTTGCGCTTCAATAGCCAGTTTTCATCAAAATAGTTTTAGTCATTTTGGGGTCAGGCATTCTATTAGTTCAATAATCAACTAATTCATAAATTTAAATGAGAATTGAAGCAACGCTCTGAAAAACAAAAAGTATCATTATTGAGTTGTCTCATCAGTGTTCTCCAGTGATTATGCCAAAAAACTAGTATATCTTTAACGGATAAAATACCCCGTCATTAAATTCCAAAGTTTTTCTTTGAAGGCCTCCAACCAAACTCATGCACTCCCTAGCAACTTGTCGGTCCCAAAAAAGTTGCTTGTACGAAATTTGTACCAGTGCTCAGGTTTGAGAATTGCACTGTTCCCCCAAGAAGGCTCAAACCTACTGCTTTTGTCTCAGATATGTAAATTAATAATTATTATTTATAAAACAATGTCTGTTTATGATAAACTTCAAAGAAAATTCAAGGAATTATTATTATTATTATTATATAAGAAAGTTTTAGCCTCCCTTAACCACGACAAAGATGTTCCAAGAGAGGAAAGAGGAAGGCACCATTTAGTATGGAGTTGAGGGAACGCGGAATCTATGCACAAGGTGCACAGAAACAGTAAGCTAGGAAAGAAGTTCATGAAACAAGAAAAAAGTTGAAGAAGAAAGTAGTAGGTGCTGAAAAACAGGACAGCAGTGAACCGAAAAAAGATGGTCCGTAACAAAACAAAAACCTATATTATTTTAACGAAAAGAAAGCCTACCTAACCTTTAGCTCGGGCCCTCACACAGTCCCCCTGGGAGCGCTAATTCCCATAGATACAACAGCTGTATCCCCCTGAGGGGAAAATTCAAGGAAATTGATGTAACATTGAATTGAAGGACACAATATAAAATTCGAGGACAATGCAAGGACGTCCGAACCCTTGCTATATCTTCAAGGATTGTATATGCAGTTCCTTGACTCTTTACCTAGAAATAACTGGAGCAATGGCGGTAACATTTTTTAAGATTTCTGAAGTCTTCATGTAAGTTTCACCTGCCTTTCATTGTTCAATTAAACCTTTTTGCTGAGTTTGATACTTCCTTGTTTTGTTTACGGTTGTCTCGTACTTTATAATGCTGCATTATTGACTGATGACAAGAGTATTCAGACTGCTCATATCAATAACCGGATACACTGAATTAATAATGCATAAGATTTTCTGGTAAACGTTGTCGATTTGATTAGATGTTAGTTTAAGTTTCCCTCACCGCAACAAAAGCGTTCTGAAGGGAGGAAAGCATAATTTATTATGGACTTGAGGGAATGCGGAATCTAAGCACAAGGTAGATCTGAAGAGTAAGTGGAGAAAGAAGTAAAAGAAACATAATAAAAGTTGAAGAAGAAAGTAATTGAGACTGAAAAATAGGACAGCAGTGAACCGATAATAAGATCCGTAAAAAATAAAAAAAATAAAAATAAATAAAAAAACGCATAATTTATTATGGACTTGAGGGAATGTGGAATCTAAGCACAAGGTGGATCTGAAGAGTAAGTGGAGAAAGAAGTAAAAGAAACATAATAAAAGTTGAAGAAGAAAGTAATAGAGACTGATAAATAGGACAGCAGTGAACCGATAAAAAGGTCCGTGACAAAATTAAAACAAAATTCATTTTAAAAAATAAACGCTTACCTAACCATTAGCTCGGTATCTCACATATTCCTCCAAGGAGAGATAATTCCAAAAGATGCAATAAATGTATCTCTCTGAGTGAAGAGATGGCAAAGAAGAGATAAATTAGTTGGAGC
Source organism: Morinoia aosen (assembly GCA_030386875.1). NCBI lineage: Eukaryota > Metazoa > Arthropoda > Malacostraca > Amphipoda > Talitridae > Morinoia > Morinoia aosen. Next base: position 14,928,252 of record CM059559.1, on the reverse strand, counting down.
ATTCCCAACCACATCTAGAAGTTCCAAGAAAGGGAGGAGAAATATGAATTGGTCCGGCACAAAAGAAACTGGGAATCTAAGCACAAGATTTGTTTCCACATAAGATTCCATGCATTTCGAAACAGCAAGTTTGTAAAAAGATTACGGAAAAACATCAAATTTAAATATGAGAAAAATAGGTGGTGAAAAGCAAGATATCAGTGAACCGGCGAAAAATGGTCAGTATTGAAACAAAAGCATTTTTATTTCAACAGAAGTAAGTCTTACGTAGCCTCATATCTTTCCAGAGATCGGGAAGAAGGCACAAAAATAGTAAGAAGTAAGCGGGAAGAATAGATTTCCTAAAGGCCTAAGCATCCTGACATCAAAATATAACTTCCAGCTGTTTCAACAGGTGCAGGCAGCAGATGACTGTGATATGCAGCTTGAACTCCATCACTCATCAGACATTCTGACGCACGTGTGTAGGTGGAGACACTTTCTTTATTAGCAGCATGCTTCATCATCTGGTAGGCCCATAGTTATTTTTGCAATTATGATTATCATCATACCCGCACTTGAGACATTATATTTTGGAAAATATTCACGGTACAAGCGTATAGTTAAGACAATGACTGTAGAGAATAGACACAAAGAATGTTCGAAACCGTGATGTAAGCCTGACGATTTGCACCGCCCCCAACAGCCGTCAAATGAAAGGCCTTGGCAATTTTGAGGAAAAAATTTAAAAGAGAGCGAGGAAACAACTTCAAAGGTCCTCAGAAAGGGAGAGATGTTCTTAAAAAGGCTCCAAAGCTGAGAAGTTCTTCAACGTAGGCCACACAAGACGGTAAAATCAAGGGATTGGGTAACCCATAATAAAGAATGACAGAGTGCAAGTGTTTGAACAACATTTTCTAGAGCTCAGTACCGGGCAAAGGGGGAATGGGGTTGCACAATCTATATTTGTGAAAAGAATAGAAATAGGAAAACCAGCATCATACATTGGTTGCTTCAGTTGTACCAACATTTAATTCTTTCTGATCAAAGATAAGTTTTCTCCCTCAGTAGATTTTGCTACTCGCTGATTTCCACGGCACTTGTAACAACAGAGCCAGTTCTTCCCGACTCTAGGTAATTTCTTCGCGTGTCAGTGACGTGTCATTCGTAACAGTGGTTTTCAGAAGCTAGCTGCTACACGGTACTTTCAAGGTGTATCTAGAAATGCTGTGAAACTTTCCACGTCTTGTTTTTTGTTCACGTTTCCACCGCAGTGCTTCTAGATCGAGTACCTTCCTTCAAGACACTGCCCTTATGGACGAGGGGTATTTAGATTATAGGAGGAACGACTTGGAATTGGAAATGACATTCTTTGAACACTCGAGTCATCAGCAGAGGCTGGTCTTTTTAACGAAGAAAAACACACAAATTTTACACAATTGGGGGAAAACAGGACATCAACACATCATTTATTTTATGCGCTTGTGATGAAAACGCAAAATAAACATGAAACTGCGAGGAAGAATAAACTTGAATCAGATGCTAGAAATTTCTGCACAAATAGAGTGCATAAATGCAAAGAAATTGGTCAACAATGAAATAATAAACATTTTGGCAAGCAGGTTGGAATACGCACATTGAGGGTATGTAGTTATAAGTTGATTTAATTTTACTTGTCATATTTGTCATTTGAATCGCATAGCTGGGGTGTCATTTAGTTTCATTTACACAACTAAGCCATTCGCTTTCATTTCAATGTCATATCTCAGCAATGTGCTGCATTTCATTCAACTTGTACGCGTCATCAACGCTTATCAATTTACTCACAGGTTCAGCCATGCAATTTGACTTGACTCGCAGAGCCCAAATTCTTCCATCTTATTGCTTCCACCCCAGACTGCAGGCGGAGAGCAGCACGATGAAGCAGCAAATCTTGCTGGCGGTTTCCGTTGTAGTGCTCAGCTCGCAGGGTTCCTTTGGTTTCAAACTTCCTGGCGTCCCCGAAGTGCCTGAAGTTCCTGAAGTACCTGGAGGTCCCGGGGTACGCCAGGGGACTGAACCATACAAAGTTTCAGAATTATCCGAAGAATCCGAATCATCTGAAGAATCCGAATCATCGGAAGAATTCAAGTCATCGGAAGAATCCGAATCATCGGAAGAATTCGAATCATCTGAAGAATCTGAATCATCCGAAGAATCCGAGGTTCCTGAAGTTCCCGAAATTCGCAAGGATTCAGAATCATCCAAAAAATCTGATTCACCTGTGGCGGCAGCCGTGGTAACGCTCAGCGCTTACGATTCCTTCGGCTTCGGAGCTCCCATTCGCCGTCGCAGTACAGGAGGCCCTGGCGGTCAGGGAGGCCCCGGCGGATTTTGCTCGTGAGTATTCAAGAGATGGAGGCGCAGCCGCTCCAATACCCACAAATGTGTTCACAAACCTAAAGTTAAATATCATATTCGAAGAACCTATCTTTATTAATGGTAAAAATAAAAGATTTTCAAAATAACTATCACTGCCACGATCTTGCAAGTTTCCGTACATATGAAAGAATTGACACAACTAAATAGTATAAAGTTCGCCAAACTGTGAGAGCGCTTCCTTGCAGATTCCCTCCCACCATTGCAACTATAAAACTATACGAAACTATAACGTAGATTTCAACAGGCAGTGTAGTTAAATGGCAACTTTCGTTAAACTATGGATATTAAACCACGGGTTTAACAAGGACGTCCATTTGAGTAAATGTAAAGGAGATGGTCCACCAGTCAATTATCTATCGCGCTCGTAAAGAGCTACAAAACGTAGTACTTCATAGATGATTTCCGTGTTGCAGTAGACCTGAGGAACGCGCTTGCATAGACCTGCTGATGCCGGCTGAGGGAAGAGAGCAGCTCAGGGAGACGATCAAGACATGCATCACCGACAACGGCTACGATACAATCCTCGACACCATCTACCCGGACGGTGAGTGATGACTTTGCATCGTTTCAATTTAAAACGAAAACTCAAGGTAAATATCTTGCGAACAACTGGTTACAAATTTTCATTTGCAGATGATATGATTGTCATTGCGTGAAAGTACAGGGCAGCGTTTGAATGCTCAAGATTGGTGTTCGACCGTTTTATATATAAATAGTGAGCTCTATGTATACTTAGTTCAGGGATTCCACATTCAATAGTCAACTCAGGTCCCAGTGAACGGCATTCAGTATTCAAAGAAAGAGATGCTCACAGAAAAGGGAGACGAGTATTTATCGCTTCACGTGTCGAGAAAGAGTTCAGAAATAGAAGGCTCGCAAGAAGAAGGGTAGAAAATCGGAAGAGGCACGCTGAGCATGAAATGCAATAGCGGGACTATAATCATCGTCTACCATGACTATTATCTTGGACGTATAGTTGGGGATGGAAAATTTCAAAACCCGTTTGAATAGGTGCGTACAAATGGACATCAGAGCTTATACAGCGTACAACCGCTGTCCTAAGTGTTCATAATACATTCGCTAATAAAGACGACTATCTCCCCTCCCTACGGTCAGGTGGATATTATGCGTTTCCTTCACTAACCTGACGATGTGTCATATTTTTATCCAATAAACGACCAACATCCTCTCAGTTCTCTGAAGAAAAATTACATTCATTTGGTCCTACCACCGTTAAAAACTGAGATACATTGTGCCATATCTCAATCAAAAATGGCATGCATAGTGTCCTATCACGTTAAAAAATTGCACACCGCGCCACATCTCAGCCGTCAACTAACAACACCTCTCCCACAGGCCGTTCCCCTAGGACAAACCCTGTCGCAGCGCTGGAGGAGAACGGCTACACTGAGCAGGCTCTTGGCCTCAGGATCTGCGTCGCTCAGGCCGTGAGATCAGTGAGTAAACCGAACCATATTCCATGACTTAGTGCGTAACGACCTATGGTTTGGTGTTCTTTATTTTTCATTGCACTTCTCCGTGCGAGCTCATTAGCTCCGCGATCTACATACTAATTGAACTCAATGATTTACGCCTATTTAGTAGTGGAAAAAAGTTAATGGGAGTGAAATTAAAAATTTCAATTTTTAAACAAGGAAATATGTAAGAAATTAAATACTTGTTTTAAAATGCCAACTTCAAAGTAATAGAAATACTCATCCGTTAAATTGTAAACGTCCAGAAATAAGATTATTCAACCACTTAAGCGCACATGTTTAGAAAATATAAGCGTTCAACCGAAAAATAAGCCAAATAATACAGAAATAAGAAAGTAAGAAAGAAAACGTTAAACGAATAAACAAGCAAATGTTGAAGATATATAATAATAATAATAATAATAATAATAATAATAATAATAATAATAATAATAATAATACATATCAGTTCATAAGGGAAGACCAAATCAACACATTGAGTGAGCCCCTTGTGGAGCTGTGTCCATGGCTGTGTCTGTGCAGGTGGACGGAAACGATTCGTTAGACGAAGCCAAGATTATAAACACCATCCAGGAGGCTGCGGCTGGCACCCCTCAGCAGGAGAACATTGAGCTGGGCCTCGGCAATTGCTCCACCGACGGATTCTTCAACTTCGAAGTAGGTTTTGTGAGTCACTGAGACCTCACGTATGAAGGGTTCAGAGAAGGCGAATGCATTTTCTATACGTAAGAAGAATACCTAGAGCTGAAAACTCAAAAATACCCGTTGTTTTTTTAAATATGTATGCTATAGCTACCATTTAGCATAGACACCAGCCATTTTGCTTCATAGATACCAGTTTTTAGTAACATGGACACAAGGTTTTCGTAACACTGATCCCAGTCATCATTATTTCAGGAGCATAGATGCATATCATGATAAATTTTCCGCACTATTCTTTCGTTTATTTGATTCAACCACTGGAAAATATGACCCAATGTTGACGTTTTACCTGTCCTCAACAGACCCACGAATTCTTCAAGTGCGTTCTGACCTACTGCGCTACAAGAGCCGTTTTTAAGCTACTCTCCGTTTTTATCAGGTCTCCTTCACGGATTTCTGTCTCCGGAGGATGATACCGATTGCTTAGTAAGAATGTTTTCGTATTTGAATAAAATAGGTTCCAACTCGTAAACTTAACAATTTACGCACACTGTACTCGGAATAAATATGATAGTAATTGGACGTAGGAATTAAATCTTTACCTAGTATTGGACTCAGTTCTAGGTTTTACTTCCCTTTAAGTTATGAGGAACGGGAGCGCTCTAGACACCTCAACGGCCGTCCAGCTTCTCACGTTACAGAAGAATGAACTCAAAATTAGCTTTATTTTAAATTTGGATCCACATATCAGAAAATTGAGCTATTTCAAACAGTCAGACAACTCAAAAAATAGCAGCTCGAAACGAAAAACCTGAACAGAATAATACTACCATAATTTTTGAGTGCACGATAATTATGGTATCATAGTTAAGGGTAGTTATGCTCGCCATATTCAGGGTCTGATTTGAGCATGAACAATGTGATCATGTGAGTGACACTCAGGAAATGTGTTACCTACTGTCACAAGACATGAACGCAGAAGTTTAGTGGTTCAGTTTGCACAGCCCACTACAACTGGCGTCAATTTTAAATAGTCCTTTTCAAGAAATCAGTTAATTTAGCCTAATCGAGAATAATTCTTAATAAATTTGAAAGGGAAAGTTCACTTATACAATTCATTCATAGAATCTATGCAAGCTTTGCATTAAACTTGATGGCCATATATTCTACAAACATACATTATTAATATATTATTAATATTTTTTGTTAAACTGTCAGTAATTAGCTCATATTTCAATCCCACTGCTGCGGCATTAGGCGGCACAGTTCATGTTCATGGCTATATGCAGTGGGTATCAGAACTATTTGACACACTGATTTTTCCTTAATGTCGAAAAACATTTAATTTTATTGAAACACACTATGTCAAAATGGCCATCAATGCAAACATAGGTGTAGAGTAGAAAGCAAGAAAACAGTCGGAGAGGAAAGTTAGAGGTGCTGAAAAACAGGACAGATGTAATCCAAAAAAAAAAGATCTTAAACAAGCAAAAAATTGTTACTTTTACGAAAAGAAGGCCTACGTAACTTTCAGCTGAGGGCCACATATTTTCCTCATGACAGCACTAATTCCCATGGATACAATAGTTGTATTCCCCTCAGAAGAAAGCATCGAGTCAAATAGAGCAAAAGTCTTCAACATACATGAAAAATGATAAAAATCCGCATGTTATTAAAATTTCATTTTCATATTGATTTGAGCTGCCGTTTAGGCCAGTCAGAACACTGCCCGCTATTTGTTATTCACTCGACTGGCCGGCTGGCAATAGCTTCAGACTTCAACTGCAGCTTGTACTTTGTGCATATGGCCAAAACAAAGGAGTTTTTGAATGAAACAAGAAAAACGACCCTAAAGCTTAACAAAGATGGTAAAGAGTACAATAAAATTTAAATTCAATTTTACCATTAAATATTGCCGGTGAGAACAGTTGTTGATGGACGAAAGTGGAAAAATGGATACAACTGAAAAGATTGGTAAGAGTGGTCGTCCTCGTAATCTGACTGAGGCGACTGAGACGTACGTTGTTCAATGTGTAGAAACTACACATCCTGACTCGCAAAGAATTTCAGAATGATCTAGAAATGCCGGAGTTGAAGTGAGTAAGGATACAGCCAAGAGATCAAAGAGACATGGGTGATTGAATTCAGAATCACTACAGAAAACACTTGATAGGCCGGTTGAAATTTCATCAACCAAAATCGAGTGACTTCTGGAAAAAACATAATTTGGTTCGATGAAACAAACTAAATTATGGGTTGGCTTTTTGGAAGAAACATGGACCTGCGTGTGGAGGGTAAAGGGGTCAGAATATAAGCCTTTGAACACCATTCCCACTGTCTAAAATATCTAAATTACTAATTCCAACTTGAAAGTCTTTTCTATAATGAATGAACATAAATAATAAGCACCACACATTCAAATATAAAAAGCTATTTCGTCATACGAATACACGGGGTTATGCTTATAAGGAACAAAATTAATTTTATAATATTACATTACCAGAAACGCAAATCAAAATACCTTGAATACGAGCATTAGTTGAATCAGACCTTGTTCCCCATGTTTTCACCTGAGCAACATTTTCGGTACATAGACCATAATATTTTGAAGCAACAATACTAAACAGCAAAAAGAATTAACGTTCAAAACTTGGAGCACCACAAACAACACAGCAGTGTGATAGTGCAAAATTAGGCACAATCTCAAACTAAAGCTCAAATGAAAGTTTAAGTACGTGAAGGTGCCAGTAATTTTTCTTTCATTTGTTCACTGCAGTGAGAGTAAAAAATCGTATTTGCATTAGAGGGTATTAAGGGGAAATACAAAATTATTGATTTTTTTTTGTCTAGAAATGATCCCCATAGTTTTCTTTCACCAAAATGTGCTGAAAATTTCTCTCACAAGGAAAACATGCGTAAATCAGTAAAATAACACGTTTTTTCTGCCCTATGGGTATATAGCCCTTGGGTTTCAAACCTAAGTGCAATGGAGTGAGGGGAAGGGAAGTCTCCGCTGTTCGAAAATCCCTTTCACTGCAAACTTATATAACTGATGATGCCACAGTGGGGATGCAATTTATTGCTGTCAAAACTCCTACACATGTCGTGAATTTTATTTTACGCTTTTATCTAAATAGCTACATCTTCAAAATTAATTGCCCCCGAAATGATTTTTTTTCAAAGTTTGAATATACGTTCAAAAATAAAACGAAGAAAAAGAATGGCTCAGCAGAATTGCCTGTATTTAGATTCTGAATGCAAGAACCGAGAATAAAAAAATCTAACCATAACTTTTGAAGAAATAGCAAACCAAAATTTCCCCCAAAACTCTTGAAACTTTTATGTAGTTTCCAAAATACTAATCGGAATAATCATCATCCGTTTCACATCCAGAGTCCAGGAACTACTTCCAGCATATTATGCAATTTACAAGCTTGCAAGCGATTCGCACAGTTGTTTTCGAATCAGCAGTTAGGTAAGATTACATGTTAGTTTAAGCCTTCCTAAGCGCAACAAAAAAAAAACGTATCGAAGATAGGAAGGAGGAAGGCACTATTTAGTATGGAGATTAGGGAATGCGGAATCTATACAGAAGAGGTATAGAAAAAGTAAGTTGAGAAAAAAGTTCAAGAAACAAGATAAAAGTTGAAGAAAGTAGTCAGTGCTAAAAAAACAGGACAGCAGTGAATTGAAAAAGGTGGTCCTTAGCATAACGAAAACATGTTACTTTAACAAAAAGAAGGCTGACTTAACTCTCAGCTCGGGCCCTCATACATTTTCCCCCTGGGAGTACTAATTCCCATAGATATCATAGTTGTATCCCCCTGAGGGGAAGAAGCCTTTGCGTACGCATTCGAAGAAAACCAAGTACGAGTAATTGTTTTTCGTAAAAATGTGAGTTAAATCCCTTTAAGTTATATCGACTACCAAACAAGTTGCATGAAGAAGGCAAAATATTGCCAAAAATATTGGATATAAAGAAGTTATAATAGTTCCTAACAAAAGGGAAAATGTTTTATTCTAATAGTATAGATTCCATAAACGTTTAGTTTTCCTTTTGTTTGCATATGCAGTTTTATTGGTAATAAAGCCAGAAATTCTTTTTTAGTTGAGATTACCAAGATACTAAGAGCTCAAGTTTTGCCAGTGGAACATGAGAGTTTGTGTTCAAAACATCTTGGCATAGCTCTTCATAAATTCTACCATCGATTTTTGGTACGTGCCGCCGTGCCGGTTCCTTCGAGAAAGACCATCGCAGACCATGATGCTGCCACCCGTCGAACTTGAGAGTAAAAATTAATTGCAAAGGCAGTATTGTAGTTCTCACGCATTATTTGATGAATTGCAACCAAATATTAATTTTTTTTCTTATCTGTTCGTACGACACTCTTCCGTAATGTTTCAAATTCCATTTTTATATTGATGAGAAAATATTAACCCAGCATCTCTAAGGAATTTCAACATCAGTTGAATTTTCTCGTGTAGAGCGAGATTTCAGTTGATCTCTGAGGAATTGATTGCTTATCGTGAGCAGCAAAATACAGCATACTTCCTAAACAGCGTATTCGTAAAAAAAGAAATGCTCTGAAGTCGGGTATACCCAAAAAGCGTTCCATATTTCAACATCTTAGGTACACATACAGTGGCGCCCTTTTTTGATTACCGAAGAATTTCTAGCCACTTGTAATGACGGAAGTACTTTAACAAAATAAAAAATTAGCTATCGTATAACATTCTTTTTTACAGTGAGGATATGTACGTTTTAAATGAAAATTTTCCTATTCCCTTGTTTGTCAGGTCTAAAGTAAGGCATATTTTTCCTTGAAGTTTACCCAGTGTTACATTATGATTTAAATATTTAGACCCTTGGACCTATAAAATGAGCTAATTGTCAAATCATTATTATTTCTTTCAGTGGTAGATTAATAAACCAACAGTAGAAAATTGAAAGGAAATTCATTATTTGAGGGCAAACATCATTATATGCCTCTTCCTGAAGAGCGTATGCGTTCTAAACTCTAATAAAAACGGTTTATTATTATTATTATTATCATTATTATTATATAAGAAAGTTTTAGCTTCCCTTAACCACGACAAAGTTGTTCCTAGAGAGGAAAGAGGAAGGCACCATTTAGTATGGAGTTGAGGGAACGCGGAATCTATGCACAAGGTGCACAGAAACAGTAAGCTAGGAAAGAAGTTCATGAAACAAGAAAAAAGTTGAAGAAGAAAGTAGTAGGTGCTGAAAAACAGGACAGCAGTGAACCAAAAAAAGATGGTCTGTAAAAAAACAAAAACCTATTTTATTACAACAAAAAGGAAGCCTACCTAAACTTTAGCTCAGGCCCTCACATAGTCCCCCTGGGAGCGCCAATTCCCATAGATACAATAGTTGTATCCCCCTGAGGGGAAATAAAAACGGTTAGATAACTGTTTGGGAGTTACATTGCGTTTACTTTTATCAATGATCAAGGCGATATTTTATGCGGCGCGCCAGATCTGCTAGGATTTTCCGCAGTTCCCTGACTTTTACCTAGAAGTAACTGGAGCAAAAGTTGTAACATTTTTAGGCATTCCTAATATCTTAATACAAGTCTCACGTACTCTTCATTTCTCAATTATAACTTATTGCTGAGTTTGAAAGTTCTTTGATTGTCTCGCACTTTATGAAGCCGCAGTATTGACTGATGACAAAAGTATTCAGAGACTGTTCATATCAGCTACTAAACGTACTGAATGAACAATCTACAAAATTCTGCACCAAACGTTATCGATTAGATTAGATTTTATGCTATGCTCCTCAAACCGCAAAAAAACGTCCGAAATGAAGGAAGGCAACTTTAGGGAGCGCAGAATCTATGCACAAGGTGCACAAAAACAGTACGTTGACAAAGGAGTTTATGAAACAACAAAAGATGAAGAAAAAAGTAGAAGGTGCTGAAAAACAGGACAATAGTGAACCGAAAAAAGTCCACAAGAAACATTCTATTCACTAGAAGGAAGGCCTACCCGGGACTTCACATATTCCCTTTGGGAGTGCCAATTCCCACAGCGAAGAGATAGCGAAGATTAGATTAGATGAATTAGTTTTCGCTTTCCTAACTACAACAATGTGGTTTCAAGAACAGAAGATGAAAGATAGCATTTAGTTTGGAATTAAACAAAAAAATTAAGCCCTAGATGTTGTTGTTTGCACACAAGATTCCATGCGCTTAAAAACAGTAGTCAGTAAGGAAGTTTATGAAACAAGATGAAATCTGAATACGAGAGAAATAGGCGGTGAAAAACAGGACAGCACTGAACCAAAGCAAGATAGTTTTATAAAACAAAAATCATACTGAATTTCAACAGAAGGAAGATCTACATAGCCTGACATCTTTATAGGAATAGGGAAAAAGGTATGAAAATTGAAAAAAATAAGCGGGGAGAATAAATATCATAAAAGCCCTCACATCTTGATCTCGAACACAACTTCCAGCCCTTCCGACAGGTGCGGGCAGCAGATGACTGTGATATGCATCTTGAACTCCATCACTCATCCAAGATTCTGACGCACGTGCGTAGGTGGAGACACTTTCTTTTGTCAACAGCATGTTCCATCATCTGGTAGTCCCATATTTTTTTATGATTATCATTATTATGATGTACACAGTTGAGACTTGACCTTTTGAAACACCTCCACATTACAATCGCATTGTTGAGTCGAAATTGTAAGGAAAATATTCAAAAAATATTCGAATCAGGGCTGCCACTGAGGTTTTTTCTTTTCCTCCAGATTTGCGGTAGAAATTCCCCCATTTTCGTCAAAAATCCCCCAAAATTAAAGAAAAAACGTATCATGGTATACATTAAATCCAAATGTAATTTCGTCCTTTTCATTGACAGCTCGTGAGCTATTTTGCTGTAGGGGTAAATTGTTTTACCCACAGGTAAAAATTATACACACTTGAGGAAAGGTCGTGTTGGTAAAAGTTTTCTACATGAGTAAGCTCACTTATGGTAATTCCACGGGATTTCTTGGATAGCTCTCCTACGATATCAGCGTTGGTACTTGCAACATTTATGTTTCTCTTATGTTGCACTGAACATTGTTTGGTTTTAATTTTTCAAAGAAATATTGCAGCACTTACATTACCTACAGTTGCATGTGATTACGATTTCATTTCAGACGAGTTTTAATTCGTTGGCACCGAGCCAATCATTTCTAAATGACTGCATACAGAACTTTCGTTTCGTAGAACATGATTCGGTTCGGTAAGCCATTGGAAAAAATAATCAGCATTCTAAAGCAAGAATGATAATTATAAAATAATGAAATCATTATATAAATAGCATTAATCCCTAAAATGAACCTATTTGTCATCTTTGTAAAGTTTTGCTCGTTAAAACGTTAATAGAAGTTGAAAAACTAAATGCTGAAAAGCATGTAACAGAGTTAGTCTCTGTAACGTATATAAGTTATGAAAAGACATAAAAATAAAACGTTAATATTGAAAGTTACTGATTGAAACCTAGGCGTGCCGCGCATTTTTAACATCTCTTATTTTTGAACCACACAAGTATTCAATCTACAAGAACTCCTGCTTACGCCTCTTTTGCCGAAGAAAATACAATAAAAATATCTGAATTCCCAAATTAACATATAGGAATAATTACGACATAATTTAAGTTAATGGAAAGAATGTCGATCAAAAAACATTCGCTCAGAGGAAGGAAGCTAGCAACCGTCACGGTCACTGTTTGCCTTTTTATTCCTTTTATAGAGCGAACTCTCGAGACTTAGCTCTGTGAGCTGTGAGAATGAGAGTAATGTTTCTGTTCATTGTTCCGATGTGAATCTCGTTGCTAGTCTAATGAGTTCGATCCTCGTTCAAACTTCGTATTATCGCCTTTTATTCATAGTTAAAAGGGGGTATTTCCTGTTCTGCATCATAATTTTTTCATCCGAATGAGCATACGTCCACTTGTAATTCAAAATTATCGATGGCATACATTTTTTACAAAGGAAATAATTGCTGGCCGAATTCCCCCAAATTTCATGGTTTTTGCGAATGTTTCCTCCATTCCCCTAGACTACGAGTGTTTACCCCAGATCTAGGGGAAATCCCCCATCAGTGGCAGCCCTGATTCGAACCCGTGAAAATATGAATTGCAATTCACACCGCCCCCAACAGCCGGCAAGTGAAAGGCCGCAGCAATTTTAAAGCAAAACTCAAAAGACGAGGGTGAAGAAACTACTTCAAAGGTCCTCAGAACAGGAAAGATTTTCACAAAGAGCTCCAAGCTAGCTGAGAAGTTTTTCGTCATAGGCCACAGCAGACGGTATAATCAAGGGATTGCGCAACCCATAATAAAGAATGACACAGTGCAAGTTTGAATACCATGCTCTGGAGTTCTGCGTCGAAGGAGGAGGAGAGGGGGATAGTGTGAGTGATGGTGGTGGTCGCAGGATCTGTATAAAAGGTACAGCAAAAAGGAGAACCAGCATCATACACTGGTTGCTTCAGCTGTACCAACATTTCTTCCTGATCAAAGGTAAGCTTTCTCTCGCAGCAGATTTTGCTTCTCCACGGCACTGGTAATTTAGTAATTAGTAACCAAGCAAATTCTTCCTCACTCAGGGTAATTTCTTCGCATGAAGTGACGTACACTTCATAACTTCATGGTTTTAAGAAACCAACTACTACACGCCACTTTCAATGTGTCTCTAGAAATGTGATAATGGAACTCACAGCATTTTGTATTTTGCTCACGTTTCTATCACAGCACATCTAGATCGGTTACTTCGCTTCACGACTCTGCCTTCGTCGACGAGGGGGGTTTAGTTCCACTGAGAAGTGTTTTAGATGTGGAAATGAAGACGTTCGTTGGACAATCGAGTTACCATTAGAAACTTGTTTTTTTAATGAAGAAAAACACGTATAATTTCGAATATTGAGAGAAACAAACGGGCATCATCACAGCATTTATTGTGTTTACTTGCGATAAAAAGACTAGAGAAAAAGAGAACTGATCAGATCAGAACTGATAAATTCCTTAGATCAGATGTTGAAAATTTATTCAAAGATAGAGTACGTAAATAAAATGAAGTTAGTCAAAATCGAAATAAATTTTTTACGAGCAACATGAAATACGCGTATTGGGAGAGCTGTGTGGTTATAAGATGCTTAAATTTTAATTGTCATATTTGTCATTTGACTCGCATAGCAGGGCTTTCATTTAATTTTATTCACATACCTGAATTGCTTTCATCTAACTGCCATATCTGCTCTATGAGTTACATCTCATTTACCTCGTACGATCTTGTTTCCTCCGCCCCAGACTCGAGGCCGAGAGAAGCACGATGAAGCTGCAAATCTTGCTGGCGGTGGTGACCGTGGTAGCGCTCAGCGCTCAGGGTGCCCTTGCTTTCAAACTTCCAGAAGTTCCCGAAGTACCTGAAGTTCCTGAAGTACCTGGAGGGCCCAAAGTACCTGGAGGGCCCAAAGTACCTGGAGTTCCCGAACTACGCCAGGATTCTGAATCATCGGAAGAATCTGAATCATCCGAAGAATCTGAATCATCTGAAGAATCAGTATCATCCGACGAATCAGAATCCTCTGAAGAATCAGAATCACCCGGAGTATCGGAAGTTTCCGAAGTACCTGAAGGTCGAAAAGGATCCGGAGGTCCAAAAGGATCCGGAGGTCCCAAAGGACCTGGACGTCCCCAAGTAAGCCAGGATTCCGAACCATCCGATGAATCCGAATTAGCCGAAGAATCCGAATTAGCCGAAGAATCCGAATTAGCCAAAGAATCCGAATTAGCCGAAGAATCCGAATTAGCCGAAGAATCCGAATTAGCCGAAGAATCCGAAGAATTCGAATCATCCGAAGAATTCGAATCATCCGAAGAATTCGAATCATCCGAAGAATCCGAATCATCCGAAGAATCCGAATCATCCGAAGAATCCGAATCAGCTGAAGAATCCGAATCAGCCGAATCATCCGAAGAATTCGAATCATCCGAAGAATCCGAATCAGCCGAAGAATTCGATGTACCTGAAGTTCCCGAAGTACGCCAGGATTCTGAATCATCCGAAGAATCTGAATCAGCCGAAGAATTCGAATCATCTGAAGAATCAGAATCATCCAAAATACCGGAAGTTCCCAAAGTACCGGAAGTTCCCAGAGTACCGGAAGTTCCCAGAGTACCTGAAGGTCGCAAAGGACCTGGACGTCCCCAAGTAAGCCAGGATTCCGAACCATCCGAAGAATCCGAATTGGCCGAAGAAGCCGAATCATCCGAAGAATCCGAGTCATCCGAAGAATCCGAGTCATCCGAAGAATCCGAATCAGCAGAAGAATTCGAATTATCCAAAGAATCTGAATCAGCCGAAGAATCAGAATCATCCGATGTACCTGAAGTTCCCGAAGTACGCCAGGATTCTGAATCATCCGAAGAATCCGAATCAGCCGAAGAATCCGAATCAGCCGAAGAATCAGAATCATCCGATGTACCTGAAGTTCCCGAAGTACGCCAGGATTCCGAATCATCCGAAGAATACGAATCATACGAAGAATACGAATCATACGAAGAATACGAATCATACGAAGAATACGAATCATTCGAAGAATACGAATCATCCGAAGAATCCGAATCAGCCGAAGAATCCGAATCAGCCGAAGAATCAGAATCATTTGATGTACCTGAAGTTCCCGAAGTACGCCAGGATTCCGAATCATCCGAAGAATACGAATCATACGAAGAATACGAATCATACGAAGAATACGAATCATACGAAGAATACGAATCATTCGAAGAATACGAATCATCCGAAGAATACGAATCATTTGAAGAATCTGAATCAGCCGAAGAATCGGAATCAGCCGAAGAATCGGAATCATTTGAAGAATCCGAAGAATCCAAATCATCTGAAGAATCCGAATCATCTGAAGATTCTGAATCATTTGAAGATCCCGAACCATCTGAAGCACCCAGCGGTCCCGGCGGATTTCCCTCGTGAGTATCAAATAGATGGAGACGCCGTCCCTCCAATACACATTGATGTGTTTACATAAAGATTACGATTATAAGTTAGTTTAAGCCTCCCTAAACGCTACAAAAGAGAGCGTATCGAAGAGAGGAAGGAGGAAGGCACCATTTAGTATGGAGATAAGAAAGTGAGGAATCAATGCAGAAGGGGCATAGAAACAGTAAGTTAAGAAAGAAAAGAAATTGAAGAAGAAAGTCAGAGATGCTGAAAAACAGGACAGCTGTGAACCTATAAAAAAAAGGTGGTCTTAACATAAAAAAAAAAAAATACATTTTATTTCAACAAAAAGAAGGCCTACCTAACTCTCAGCCTGGGCCCTCGCATTTTCCCCCTGGGAGCGCTAATTCCTGTAGATACAATAGTTGTATCCCCCTGGAGGGGTGTTTACATAAAGCTAAATATCCAAAGAGACCGCTAAATATAGAAAGGGCCTGTGTTTATGATAAAAATCCAAGGGAACTCCATCATACCAAATATATAAGTCTCTTAAAACATGTATAAGACCCACGATATTGCTAACACACGCATAGATGAATTTACAACGCTATCTTAACGGTATTAATTTCACCTAACTGTGAAAGCGCTTCCCTGCAACATCGCTCTTATTGCACTTGCGTGTTGTACGAAACTGTGAGGCAAATATCAATAGACTGAGTTGCTTAATGGCAACTCACGTGGAAGGATCGTAATAGAAATGAAAAACTAATTCGTTATTCGGTATTTGAGAGGATGTTCATTCAAAAACATGAAAAGACGTTCTAAATTATCTATTGCGCTGGTACTTTCTAATGTGATAAAATATAACAAAATGTACTTTTACACACGTTTAGGTATTCTATTTTGTAGGACGCTCACTACTTAATCCAACACTGGCAAAAATTGCCAAAAACTGACTCATTTCCGAGTGTCATTAATAAACATGATCATTCAATGCATTGTGACACACTTTAGTGCATCATGAGCTGATACGACACTCATAAGTATGCCGACCATGACAAATTCAGGGTATGTCTGCAGTGTTTCACACGTTTCACTTTCTCCGACTGGCTTGGGTTTACACTTATGAACAAACAGTATCTAAGAATTTGAAAAAAGAATAGCGAAGATTCCAAGGTTTCTACCGGAAAATTAAATTGAACTCATAATATTGAAACAGTTCGTTATTCTCTTGAATTTTTCCACTGTTTCATTAGCGAATATGTGATTTACCTTTCTCAACCGCTTGAACATGTGGTCAAATGTGATGCACCAAAATGTACCAAGATTTTCTGGATAACCGTTTGACTTACACAGGTGTGTCAAAATTTTTCTCAGTGAAGTGACAGAAATAACCCAGCACTCGACAATCATTCGTGCTCGTAAATAGTTACAAAATGCAGTTCTCTCAGTGTGCACTCAACGGCTGCACTGAGGAGGCTCTCGGCCTCAGGACCTGCGTCGCTGAGGCCATGCAACTTGTGAGTGAACCGAGCTCATTATCCACGACTTTGTGCGGTACGACCCTTGGTTCAATTTTTCTCATTTTTCTTAGAACTTCTCGGCCTGCGGTTGAGAGCTTTTATGAGCTCCGTGGCCTACATTCAATTCTCAGGTTTAATATTCGTTAGTGAAGTAAGTTAGCGAAATTAATTAAGTTAGAGAAGTAAGTTAGAAAAATTAAAATTTTCAGTATTTAAGGAACCATTTTCGTGTTGCAGTAGCCCTGAGGTGCGCGCTTGCTTGGACGTGCTGTCGCGGGTAGCAGAAAGTGAGCGGCGGCTTATGGAGATATTCGAGACCTGCATCAAAGAAGAAGGCCTCCGCACAATCCTCGAAACCATCTTTTCTGACAGTGAGTAATGAGTGTTCGCATTATTTCATGTTACATTGGAGACTTCAAGTAAACATCTAGTGAATAATTTATCTACAATTTTTCATACGCAGTCGAGGCTATTCAGTACTTATAAAAAACGAAGTGATGATCGTAGAAACATCACATAAACGTATTTATCACTGGGTGCGTCGAGAAAAAGTGGAGAAATGGATAGCTGGCGAGAAGAAAGAAAAGCGAATTATGCCCGTCGAGCATAAAATGTGAGACTATTATCTTGGATGTATATTAGGAGGAGCAAAGTTCAAAACCTGACATGGATTTGAACAGACGCGTATAAATGAACATGAGTGCTCTTTTTTCCTTCAGACTCTACTCCATTAACAAACCCTGTCGAAGCGCTGGAGGAGAACGGCTACACTGAGGAAGCTCTCGACCTCACGATCTGCGTCGCCGAGGCCTTGGAATTGGTGAGTGAACCGAGCTCATAATCCACGACTGAGTGCGTCATGACCCATGGTTTGGTGTTCTTTGATTTTTCTTCGAACTTCTCCGTGCGCACTCATGAACTCCGCAACCAACTCATTGAGCTCATTTCTTTACGCATATTTAGTTGTGAAGACAAGTAATGTAACGTGGCCTCCACACTCATTAAATTCATTAATTTATGCATACTTAGTATAGTGAAGAAAGTTGATGTTAGAGAAATTTAAAATTTCAGTATTTTGAAAACGAAATGTGTAAGAAATTGAAAACTCGTGTTTAAAAAAATGCAAATTTCAAAGTATTAGAAATACTCATCTGTCATATTGCAAACGTACAGAAATAAAATTATTCAGCCATTAAATTGCACATGTTCAGGAAATATAAGTATTCAACTGATAAATAAGCAAATAATTCAAAAAATCAGTAAGAAAACGCACATGAATTTAAACAAGTAAATGTTACATAAATATAAACAAGTAAATGCTACATAAATATAAACAAGTAAATGTTACATACGTAAAAACAAGTAAATATTACATAAATATAATACCAATCCGTTCAATAAGAAAATACAAAACAACGCCAAAATTAGCACATTCAGCAACCAAAGGAGCCTCGTTTGCACAGGTGGACGGAAACGGTGACTTTGACGGAGACGCGTTCATCAGCTCCATCCAGCAGGCGGCGGCTGGCACGCCTGAGCAGCAGAACATTGAGCTGGGTCTCGGCAACTGCTCTACCGCCGGATTCCCCGACTTCGAAGTAAGTTACGTGGGTCACTGCGACCCACCATTCTATGTTGTCAGAGTGTGTGAATATATTTTTAATGCGTGAGAAGAGTAGATCTATAGTTAAAAACATACATACATATACCGGGCTTATCCTCCCTATGGGAGGGTAGCCGACAGCAGGCCACAATCACCGCCACAAATTAAAAACAGATATAGTTAAAAACAAACACTGTGACCCCAGGTTTGAACGTTTCAGAGAATAACACAACTTTTTCGCTGCGTAAGAATCTGTTACATGTAGCAATGCTCACTGGAATTATGTGAAATGCATTAAAATTCACGTGGTCCACAAGCAATTCGCGGGAAGAGGGTTGTGGTCTCTAGTTCAGCGGCTTGTATTCTGGATACTCGAAATTCTCTTCAATAATACTCTCCACCACGGTAGAGGAAACGAGGTAGAGCCACTTCTGTGGAGGAAAATACACATACTCTTGTTTGGCTGGCCAATAGAACGGCTTCATTTTAAACAAACTTCATGACGTCACCATTGCTACATGTCGTTAGGTCAATAATGGTGTCAGATTTGGGGCTAGCAGTGTTGTCAGATGCAATATGAGCGCTACTCTTGGTTCGTTGCCATGACGTCAGCATTGCCACACGGTCGACCAAAAAAAGACTGGTTTGACCCTACCTAGTTTATTCTACAGCGCGCTCAGCCCGCGTAAGAAAATTTCGTATAATTCTAAAACCGAGCTGCACAGGTAAACCGGTCAAAACGGTTCAGAGACAGAGCGCTGTATGTTATGTGTACTCTACGAACAGCGAATTTAAAATATTGTTACTAGAACTCAACCCACAAGGAACATTGACGTGCCGTACATGTAGAAGGCAGAGTCGAAACATTTGTCGTTTCAGCACAGCCGCAAAGAAAGCGGCAGAATCCATGAGTTGGGACATGGTATTTTCAGAATGTTTCCGCGATTTTAAAAGCATATACAAGGTGTCAGATACTAAGGAGAGTTTCCGGAAACTTCAAACATATTGGCAAAAGTGTAAAACGTGTATTTTTTCGGTAGCCGAAAAAATGACCGGTTTGACACTTCTCTGGGTGTCACTGGTCAGCATTGGGGGAGGTGGTGAGGTGAAGGGTGGGTGAGCTACATCACGTCCAAACTTCAGGACTACTCTATTTCCACTTGAGCATCATTTTATTACATCATCAAAACTACTACCGTAATGATTCTAAACACTGAATTCAAATTACACCAGAATACCCAAGAGCCATTTAAACTTAAGAGTGGAAAAGATGAACACAATGACGACTGAGAAGGAATAGGGGAAACTACCATAATCAATACAAATTAAATAAATGATTAAGTACCGCATCTTACACATGACACAAGTACTGGCGAAAGGAATGGAATTATAATTAAAAATTCTAAGACATTAACCGTTTCATAACAAAGATGCAAGTTTTCCGTCACATAAATACCAGTTATTTCTTAACTTGGATTTCAGTTTTTCGTAACACGGTTATATCATGTTTTTTTTCAAGTTAAATACTAGTATTTCCGGAGCATAGATGCGTAACATGATTAGTTTTGTGCACCAACCTTTCGTATATTTGACTCAACCTCTCGTAAATTTGACACAACTCTTCGTATATTTGATACAACCTTTCGCATATTTGACACAACATTTCGTAAATTTGACACAACCTTTCGCAAATTTGACACAACCTTTCGTAATTTTGATACAACCTTTCGCAAATTTGACACAACCTTTCGTAATTTTGATACAACCTTTCGCAAATTTGACACAGCCTTTCGTAATTTTGATACAACCTTTCGCAAATTTGACACAACCTTTCGTAATTTTGACACAACCTTTCGTAAATTTGACACAACCTTTCGTATATTTAGCACAACCTTTCGTATATTTGGCACAACGTTGACGTGTTTGCTCCCGACAGACCCAGGAATTCGTGGAGTGCGTCCTGACCTACTGCGTAACCGGAGAAGCTCCATAAGCTACTCTCCCTCCTCATCTCGTCACCGCATTACCAGAATAAATTCTGCATCTCGAGGATGATACCGATTGCTAAGAATATTTTCACTAATGACTTGAATGCTATTTGACTAACTATGCACGTAACTTTTAAAATTTTACTACTGTCATTCAACGAATACTAAATTGTAATTAGACTTTAAAATTAAACATTTTGCTTTATATTGGAGTGCATTTCATGTTTCACTTTCCTTTGAACTATGAGGAACGACAGCTCTCAAGTCCCCACGACGGCCGTCCAGCTTCAGACGTTACAAAACGGCGAAATTAAAAAAGTTTTTGTATTGAATTAAAATTCAAATGTTCGTAAATAGAGCTATGGCAAACTGTCAAACAGCACAAAGAGTTACTCGAAACGAATAGAAGTAAAAATAAAAATTAATATTACTTTTACAATAGTCTTCGACGAAAAACTCATTGCTGTTTTATAGTTAAGGGTCGCTGTGCCCAACTTTCAAAGTTTGATTTGGGCCTAAACAATGGAATTCTGAAAGGAGCGAGACTCGGTGAAGATTTATCTTCCGTCACTAGACAAAAACGCAAAAGGTCAGCGCCCCGATTGGTACAGCCCGCTACTGGTCGGCGTCAATTTCAAAATGTTCTTCCAGCATATTAGTTTATCCATCGAAAACTAATTTTTTTAGATTAAATGGTGATGTTCAACTTATTTGAAACAAAATTGAAAAGCTGTGCAAACTTTACATGATACTTAGAGTTTGTTTATTTGATATACGCATACATTACACGTTGACCATATAATCATCATCGACGTTTGTGACATGCAAACATTGATGATAATTATATGCTTAAAGTTTAATTACCATCGACGTTTGTGACATGCAAACTCTGAACGCAGGCATCTCCAGTTCGCAAATTCAGGGAAACTAATTGTGCAATGAGCCAAATACATACATCCGCATTAGCACACTCGTGTTGGAAGCAAAACGGAGAATGAGTGCGTCGCTAATCCCCGTCACTGAGGCCACTTTTTGTGGTGGTGTTAAGTTCCACTTGCTTCCGTTCACTTGTTCAGGATTGGGTTCAGTATGAGAGAGGCAAATAGAAGAAAAAAGATAAAAAGATCAGAAAAGGGGATAATACAAGAATGATGAAAGAAATGAGAAAAAAATTGAAGGAAAAAGAAAAGAAAATGAATAGACGTACGTAAAATAAAAGAACGATGAAAGAAGAGGGAAAAAAATTTGAAGAAAAAGATATTTAAAAAATAAATAGGGAAAGTAAAAAATTGGTGAAAGAAAAGAAAGTAAAGAGAAAAGGAAAACGTAAAACAAAAACAAATAAAACGAAAGAATAACTTTATAAAGGAGTACTGAAGTATAAGCAGAAACAGCAGCCATATTTAATGTTGAGGTACAAGCGTACAATAGATAAGTTGAAACCAATTTTAATTTAAGAATTCAACAACCTTATTATTATTTAACTTCGTTTCAAGAGTGTAAGAAATTCAGCACATTCATGAGCAAAATTCATTTCTCATAATTTGAATAAAATTGAAATAACGAACATTGTACGAAGAAAAAATAACTTCTTTTAATTAATTCTACGTTTCCACACAGGACTTCTACAAACTGACAAAATCTCTCGTCCAAAATGATGTCCAGAACGAGAAAATTTTGCACTTATCACGAAATGTGCAACTTACTTTTTTCATGTATAACCTATTTCAAAAATTAACATCAATTAACAAAAATTAATTTCCCATACAAAGTCGACTTGGGAAGTACGTTTTTACATTCAGGTTTGAACGAAATTTTCACTACGAGACGGAATTGGAACGCACGTTATTATCCGCGTAAAATGTGCTAATTTCCAAGCAATCGTACATATAAAACGATTCGTGAGTTGGAAAGCACGTTATTAATCCACATACAATGTGATATACTTACACGCAATCGTATAAATAAAACGATTCGCAAATTGGAAAGCACGTTATTAAGTCACATAAAATGTGATATACTTACACGCAATCGTATAAATAAAACGATTCGCGAATTGGAAAGATCGTTATTAATCCGCATACCATGTGATATACTTACACGCAATCGTACAAATAAAACGATTCGCGAATTGGACAGTACGTCATATAATCTACATACAAATTGATATATTTCCACGCAATCGTACAAATAAAACGATTCGCGAATGGACGAAAAAAACACGTGCTCTGCCTTGCTGCATGAGATCCAAACACAACTAAAAAAAAAAGAAGAAGCAGGAAACAAAACCATTAACGCCTGAAAACGCTAAGCCAATTTTCAGCGCTCCTAACCTGTCGTAAAAGCGTCCAATGGATCATTTTTGGGCAGGAGGGAGAGAGGGTGGGGAGGGGGAGCGAAAGGCCTAATGGTCCTCAGGAGACTACCGAGTTTTCTCAATGGAAAGTTTCCATAATAAAATGCATAAGTAATGGAAAATTTCTAACCATAAAACATTTCAGTGGTGAAACTTTATAATAAAAACATCAAAATAAAAACAAAATTCAGTAATAAAACGTTTTAACTAGAAAAAGCTCTCATAATGCCGTTATAGAATTTCTAACTGAGGAAACAATTTAATAAAAAAATCATTCCAACATAACGTGTTTTAAAAATGAAGTCTAACAAATAATACGAAAAAATAACAATTCAACATAGTAATACGAATTTAAATCATATAAGGTATGTATGGATAATTTATTGGTAGTGTAATAACACTAATATGTGCAACAAAACACTTGAATAACAAACGCTTTCAAAATGAAACATTTCCATTATTAACGAAAATAATAAACTGATTTAATGATAAGTTTTCTTAATAAAGCGTCGTCACTATAAAACCCATGAATAGACCGCTTGAATAGCTACATCTCTTAGTATTAAAGTGTTAATAAAAAACATTTCAATAGAAAAAAGTTGAGTGATGAAACTTTCAATCATGATTTTCATCATTAATAACAAGTTCAAAACAATCCACACCACATCACCAGTTGCACCAACACGCCACATCACCAGCCGCATCAACAGAAAATGGACTCGCTCATAGAAATATATTTCTAACAATTAAATTCGACCACAAAAGCATCTCAGAAATTCAATTTCATAAGCAAGCGTTGCATCGTGGATAGCATTCGAACAAGTTTTAAGGTTACTTTTTGTCCTATTTTTGAGTGCATTAACTTCCCATGTATAGACTGGGTACAAAGTGTACCAAGTTAGCGCCATCAGATTTTCGTTGTATACACTGGGTACAAAGTGTACCGCCATCAGATTTTCGATGTATACATTGGGTACAAAGTGTACCGCCATCAGATTTTCGATGTATACATTGGGTACAAAGTGTACCGCCATCAGATTTTCGATGTATACATTGGGTACAAAGTGTACCGCCATCAGATTTTCGATGTATACATTGGGTACAAAGTTTACCGCCATCAGATTTTCGATGTATACACTGGATACAAAGTGTACCAAGTTAGCGCCATCAGATTTTATCAGGAAAGTACCGAGATAAGAGGACGCCACCGGAACGTAAAAACGTGGAGAACAATATTTGCCTTCGTTTTTTGGACGTGATCAGATCATGTTACTCACGCAGGCTGACGCTCTGACAACTTATCTGGAAACTCGATCTTCTATTGTACGCTATACTGTACGCTAGTCATAAAAACTCGAATAAAAAAATTCTTCTCACCACGCACGGATGTAGCATTTGTCCATAGTAAGAACGTATTTGCGGTATGTAGAGATCACTAAAGTATGAGGTGGTCGCATGCGGTATATGGAGGCAGCAGAGGTATATAATGGTAGCAAACAACGCTCCTATCACAGTATCAGGCTTCCATTTAAGCCCTACTTTAAGCCGCCTATCTTTTCCCTGATGCCAAAAAAATCCTCAACCAAGACAAAGAGGTTGATGTCCAGTATTTAGTTATAGGAGACGAAAAGAAGGAAAGTTACCATCCAACTATGAGTGCAATAGTTTTTGCCTCATAGTTATAGAAGAAATGGTCGTTACTCTGTCTCGCTGAATAGTTATTATCCAATACGTACTAGAAAAATAGTTGTCCCCTTATAACCATTAGATAGTTGTTACCCTCCGATCATAATGTATTTCATCCTAAAACAATCAAGCAAAAACAGAAATCCTACAATCTATACTATAATAAGAAGGCTGTTTGTCTGTCTGTCTGTCTTTCTGTCTGTCAGAAGCCTGCAGAAAGTGTGTGATGAGCGTATCTGTGATACGGGCCGTGTGCACTCGGCCTCATCAACTCTCGAGAGATTGAATTTTTTTATTTTTTACGGCGTTTCTTTCATTTAACCTTCTTTCTTTTTCAAATAAAGGAAGGTGGACTAGTAAGAATAAAAGCTGCCACTCCATCAATAGCTGGAATGATGGCCACAAAAAATTGTTCCAAAGACAGAAAGGAAGAAGGCACCAGTAGTGTGGAGGACAAGGGAATCAGTTCACAACGTGTGTTCCCACACAAGATCCTCCGCGCAAGATCCACGAGATCCTTCACAGACAGAAAGTTCGGAAAGAAGCTCATGAAGCAATATATAAGTTGAAGATAGTAATTAATACAGAAAAATAGAACAACAGTGAACCAAAAACAGTGGTCTGTAGTAAACCGAAAAATTTCGTATATTTTATCAAAAGAAAGATCTACCTTACCTTCAGTTCGTGATCTCACACCTCCCAACTCGCCATTCGCATCATTTATTAAACACTAAGTAGCTCCAGCTGTCACAGGGAACACCACAGAGCCGCGTCCGTCCGTCTGTCTGAGGCCAGCCTGCAGTGTGTGATGAGCGTATCTGTGATACAAGCTCCGGTCCTATATATTTTGACGGGCCGTGTTCACGCGGCCTCATCAACTCTTGAGAGATAGTATTTTTTATTTTTTACGGCCTTTCTCTCGTTTCGCCCTCTTTTTTATTTCAAATATAATGGGGTGGACTTATTCTAATAAATTAGAGAATGACGGTACAGGTAGCATATCTTGTCCAAGAGAATACAGACACACCTCGGGTTATTTCATTCTCTACCTGCGCTTGCTGGTCGCATGGTTTTTTAATGCAAATAATAAGGAACGCGAGTTTCGGATTTTTCGTTAAGCGTCACTCAAAAGAATCCATAGCACGCTCGTATAAATTTTTCTTGAAGACGAAAAATTAGGGATTTGAATAAGGAATTTTTTAAAAAGAAACGTAGCGTAACTAAACTACCTATCGTATTACATAAAATGAATTGTGTGTAACTGAGTTTAACATGAAGATATCTCGTATGTTACTCACTTTAAACCCAACATAAGGCGTTGGTAGCTGAATTTAACACTAACATAATGGGAATGTTGAAGTATTCAAAACAGACATAAAGCGTATTTTGCTGCATTGCACCTCTAACTTGTTTGTTAGGGCAACGCGCCTGGAGTTCCAGAAATTATGGCGAAACGCTTTGGAAATATACATAAAAAAACACGTGTCGCCAAAAAAAGCCAGTAACTCACTTCCCGGAGTCCATAAGCCCACCGCATTTATGAGGAACCTATGCTCCGCCCCAAATTTTGAATCGAACTTATCAATCATTTAACAGATGAGGCTTAAAACCGATCTTTCATTTCTGAATAATATTTTACTGCAGAAAGCGATACTAACAGAAATGCAGAGAAAAATACAACATCAGGCCATATTCATGAGAAGCATAAAGTTAGACCTGCTTAGACTCGCTGGCGACCGACACGGTATGATGCGAAGGTGTTCGTTAGATGTTTGCCAGCGGATCAGAATTGGAGACCGAAACAAATTGGCATTCCAGGCCATAGAGAATGAAGTCAAAATGTGAAGACTCTAAAGCGACCTAGGTTTCACAAAACAATTATGTAGCAGTTATTCTTCAAATTTTCCGTCAAGTGATTCTTCAACAAAATGTTGAAGAAATAAATATGTCCAAAAAAATGAAATAAAATACGTGGACTAAGTAGAATATGGAAAGACTAGTCTTCAAACAGAACAATTAATAAATCGACCAATGTAAACGTTAGGCAAATCCATGGTAGGCTAATACATTAACAATGTAAAGAAGGCAAAAATAGTCGATTTATACGAAACGATGATTTTCAACAGATTTTACCAGGAGGACCAATATATTATGTTAATGAAAATTGTAATGCTGTTACTAAAAACAGAAGACGAAGTGTCAATAATCAAAACCTGCTAGAATAAAAAATCTGAACATAACATCAGGAATTTAGTACATTTATTATACACAATGATGAACAATTCACGAGGCTGTTATGAATCCTACAGAAAAAGCCAAAACGTTTTACACGCGCGTGCTTCCAGCCGAAACGCGCCCATTATCCAGAAAAGGGGCGGAGCGAAGGCAGTACATAAGTTGAGACAGCGCACACCCGCATCAGTTGAGCATCAGTTCTCGTACTACTGAGAGTGTAAGATACGTGTGGACAAGATAAACACGAACAATGATTGAAATAACAAGAAATCCCAAGCGCTTGCTGGAAAAAAATCTCAAGAAGAATCGAATCATCAACAAACCAAAACCTAAAAATACATCGTTCAAAAAACTGAGTTTCAAAAACGCAATGAAGCTGAAAAACAGTTTAAATTTTGAAAAATCCAAGCTGAAAAATTATCCAAGCACCAATCGTCGACGTTCTATCTTCAGCGTCACAAAACCAATGAATTTATTACATGACAGTGATGAAAAAACAATTACAAGTAAAGCAAAATTGAGCGTAGCACTTAGCAAATTAAACGAGAATAACAATTTATGTGAAATTCAAAATATGAAAAAGAGAAAACGAAGTAAACAGAAAAGCAAGCGAAATTTGACCCCGTGCTCCACAGGAAACCTATCTCTGGATCGCGACGAAAAATTAAGGTGAGTTATAATTGAAGTGGTGATGTAAAAATAATTTGTTTGGTCTAGAAAAATGAGTTGCAATGATCATAAAAGGCGCTCTCGTTTTTGTTTTGAAAATGTTGGATTTTATTGATTTGCTAAGAAAAATTTAATTCACAGCTGGTTATTATCCATACTTTCATATTCTGATTTTCAAAAAAGTTGGAGTCGGTACAAAAACGTGCACATTAGGTTGGAAATGAAACGTACAATTTCCTTCAAACTTTAAGGAATGCAATGCGATTGAGAAAGATGTGTACGACTCTTCATTTATTTATGGCTCTGGCCTTGTTATTCTGCTCGGTTTCCCAGAAATTCATCTAATAAACTTCTTGCTCAATTTCAATTTTGGCCGGTGTTTATACTAGAAAATTGCCAACATTTCTTGCCCCCGTTCTTAAGTTTTTACTGTAAACGAGAGCGTTGTGATTAATTCTGAGCATTTCTATCAAAATCAGCAATTTGAGTCGTTCGAATTTATTTTACATCACTTTTTTTGATGTCCAAGAACATTTTTCCACACATTAGACTACAGACATTTGTATCTCATAGTTATTTACCGGTGCTACTACAATTGCTTTAGGATTTTCGATGTAGAACCTAAAATTCCTTAGAAGAATTTTGTATTCTTAATTGTTTTTTTTTTAAGTTTGATTGCCGTTTTTATGTCAGTAAGAGGACCAAAACTGTGTATGCCGGTGGGACAAACCTTTGCCAGTATTTTCATGTGCAGTAAAGGAACATTTTTTTTCGTTTTGAAGTTTCAGTGAATTAACTAATTCAGCAAACCAATGACATATAAAAAAAATAATTTGGTGAATGCATCAGAATCCAAGGATTTTAATTTTGCTTCTTAGAAAACGGGTACATACATGCGCCTCAATATTCCAATTAACCCACTACAATGCGTAGAATTACGTTCTAATAATAGGATCCAATGATAATTCTAAAGTATTTACGGCGGAGAAACATAATGTCCCTTGAAATTCTCGATAAAATATATAAATGATAAATTTCACAAATATTTAAAAGAAACCTCTTCAGGATCAAGTGAAGTCTCTTTATTTCTTCACTTTTCGATTCTAATCGAGAATCATCGAATGTATTAAACCGTGCCAACGGAATATCTTCTAATTTTAACTTGATGTATGCTGAGTTTTAGAGCTTTAATATTTTTCTTTGATAAGGGCTACCAACTTTAATTGTTTGTCAGTAAAAACAGCTTCTGACGAAGAAATATAATTTCCATACAACGATAGATTCTGAGCATAATTTTTTTTCTTATTTGTCAGTTAAAATGGCCTTTGGCGAAGAAACATAATTTCCATACGATAGATTCTGAGCATAATTTTTTTCTTATTTGTCAGTTAAAATGGCCTTTGGCAAACAAATATAATTTCCATACAACGATAGATTCTGAGCATAATTTTTTTCTTATTTGTCAGTTAAAATGGCCTTTGGCAAACAAATATAATTTCCATACAACGATAGATTCTGAGCACAATTTTTTTCTCTTATTTGTCAGCTAAAACAGCTTATGGCGAATAAATATAACTTCCATACAACGATGGGTTCTGAGTATAATTTTTTGTCTTATCTCCCCTTATTTGATGGGTCAGTAAGAAAAACTTAGAACAATGAGCATCTTTACTGTCTAAGAATGTATTTTCGTTATAATTTAGCAATACCAGATTAGATTAGATGTTAGTTTGAGTTTCCTTATCCGCAACAAAGGCGACCCAAAGAGAGGAAGGCATCATTTAGTATGGAGATAACGGAACGCGGAATCTATGCACAAGGTGGATAGAAACGGTCAGTTCAGAAAGAAATTCCTTAAATTAAATGAAAGTTGACGAAGAAAGTAGTTTGAGCTGGAAAACAGGATAGCAGTGAACTGAAAAAAATGGTCCTTAATATAACAGAAATCATTTTAATTCGAACAAAGAGAAGGCCTACCTAACTCTCAATTCAAGACCTCACATTTTCCCCTAACGGGTGCTACTTCAATATATATTTTACAACACCATTTTTGTTAAAAAATTCAGTATCTACTTTCAATTTTAAATAAAACTTTTCATAATGATGCGATCCCGTATTGCATTTGAATGAAGTTGAGCACAGTGTTCATCGAAGCAAGTCGAAACAACATAACAAATCCAACGTGAATGATCGCATATACAACCTAAAACATATCGTCCACAAAACATAGATTCCGTCTTGATAACATGTACGCCACTGTCTTCCTTTGTTTATCTAACAAAAAAACAGCTGCGTTATCACGAAACACTAAACATGAGAGGGCAAAAATGTAAGACAAATATGTCAAGTTGTAAGTTGTAAAAAGTAAGTCGTAAAAAGTATATTATTATTATATTATTACAACAGCAAATAATAAGTTGTCAAAAGTAAGTTGTAAAAAGTCAGACAAATATGTCGAGCTAAATAGTAAGACAAATATGTCAAGTTGTCAACCTAATTTTTTTTGCTGGATTTTTTCCAAGATAATTCCATGATAACACCGACCATTTTACTCGGGTGCGACATGATTTTAGATCGGTTTCTTTCAAGAATTTCTCACGTAAATACATGGATAATGTTACCACGAGCTAACAGCCCTTGGGAGATTGTAAAACATTTGCCTGTAGGTTAAATTTGAGATCTCGTTATGATTAAAGAACATTTACATCGCAATCACTTACATCATAATATTCCAGCTATATCCAATGATCGCTATACATAACATTGTATTGAATTATTCGGTTTTTATGTATGCTGTTAATAAATTCACCAACATAGATAGCATTAGTATAAAACGTGAACTAAAGATCAATATTACAGAGAATGGGTTCATAAATCTTGAGGAAACAATGATTTGAAATTCAAAATTGGTAAAGAAAATACCATAAAAAATGAATGCACATAGGCAGAGGAACTCTATCAATGGAGAAGAGACCGCTCATCCCAAAATATGAGAGACCAATTACTCGAATAGCAATGACTTTTAGCGCCAGAACAGCGTTTCTTAACACCTTGAAATTTTTTCCCGCAGATGCACGGAGCAGCGCTTGCAGTCGACGCAGTCGTGCCCGGAGCTGCGAGACTGCGATTTTGGAAGCAGGAAACTGCGGGAGATGCATGGAGTGGTCTACCTTCTGCAGGACCATCCCTCGCACCTCAACAGTCCTGAGTACACTGAGTGTCTTTCGATATCCAGGACAATGCATTTGAAAGCATTCGAAACGAATTTCAACAATAGAAGCTTTGAAACGTCTTTCCCACAACCCATCTACAAGACTAACTTGAAAAGCGGCCACTACGCTTGGTTCCGAGGTCTACCGAAGTCTGACTTCGATGTAAATAATCACGACTGGTTCGGAAATGTGCGCTGTGATATTTCACCATCCCATATGGTTAATAATTTTAATTTCTTTTTAGTAGATTACATTGAATTTAGAGAAACTTCAGCATCCCGAATAGTAATTACAAAAGATAAGACATTCGGTTCGTATGAAAAAATTGACCCGACGAATATGAACGCAAATGACTTCTCTCCATTGTACTACGCGAACAACACATTATTCATAGCCAGAAGCCACATGTCTAGAGGAGTGACATTGAGACACGCTGTTCACTTTTTGTTCCACGACACCCTGCCACTGTCCGACCTCTTCACAAGGAGCACCAAGAGAGCCGTGAACCACAGCCACGCCAACGACAAGGGAGATTTTGGCTACAAGCCCAGGACCTGCCTCATCTTCAACGGTGGTCTTAAAATAAAATGTCCAACACCTCTCACGAGGGAAGCAGTCACGACAATTATCAAGAAAATAATGACAAAAAAAGACGTACAATAAAAATGCGTTTTTTTTTCTACCTTCAATTTCGCATAAAGAATGTATCTGACACACTTCTTACGTTTTGATCGAGGAATTATCAACTGAACGAGTTTGAGATTTTATAATTAAATTATAATGTATTTTGCAATCTATGGTCATTTGCAGTGGCTTCATTTCAGGCCGTTCATTAGGAAGCCAACCGCATCTAATGTCATTACGGTCCACACAAACCTCACACGTTAGATTATTACGCCTAGTGCGGAAAATAAGGTAATACGCCTTGTGTGAAAAAAAGTAAAACCAAACGTTGAGCTATTCCTACCGGAAAGCGAAGCAATTTGCGTCAAATTCTTTGGAAAACAGTAATGTCAGCTGTCCTTCAAGTACCAAAATAATTTACATTTTTGACCAACATTTGTGATACAAATTTAGCAACAGTTTTTGATAAATAATAATTTCGTACGCGAACATGAGGTCCAGGTGTTCGGTAAAATTGCCTTTCCAAGATGTCAGTTACTTTATTTTCGGTCCACCAATTCGAAAGCTAGTTAACATATATTTGGCAGCACTGATATCATATTTCTTGGTCATACATAGCATGTTATGACGTGATACGATACGATAAAATTCATGGTGAGTGAAATGATAAAGGCAAACCGCAATGGAATGTGAGGTTAGCGAGGATACAAACATCGGCTACCTTTCGTAATTCGCGCTACCGATTCAGAGTAAACACCAATAGAGCACAGAGACTTGAGCTAACTTGGCGTATGGAAAGAAAGAAATGTTCGGTGCGCAAGCAAGGTCGATGTTCCGATGACTAAGTACTGTTCACAGAATGATCTCACCACGACAAAACAGTAACGAATAAAAACAAGGCCCATATTGCAACCAACCGAAGGCAAGAGTTCCGTAAATATGTCGTTTGCGGGTACGTTCAGGACTATTGCTAACGAAATCGTTTTTACTTTTCTACCGAAGAAAATTGCTGACAATAAAAAAACGGTGGCCACTCGTATCCGTGTAACCTGATCTCGCTGTGAAAAAAATAGATAATGATCGCTTTAAGAAGCTTACATATATATTGTACATATATTTTATGTAAAAAAACGTACAAGAGGCAGGATGACAATCATTTAGGATCAAATAATGAATAAACAAGAACGGAAAGTTTGCAGAACCGCGGCAGTGAGATCACAAGCCGATAAACAACTCCGTCAATTTTCGAAAGACAATACCAATAAAATGCGTAACCAAGAGAGGCACGCACCCATGGTTACACTACTTGGATGGTGATCAAACAAACCCGAATTTCAGACAGACCCACCTTTTTCCGTCCCTGTAAGGCTTTCCGACGTAAAACAATACACGTGCTGACCACGAATGAATGCGGTACTCCAGAAAGTCGACGGCGCTATTAAGAGATTATTTTCTTTTAGAATCCTCAGGTATGCTAGATTTCTTTTCCGAATACAGAAATCAGAGAAAAGACGGTAAAAAGAAAAAACTGCGAAAAAGAATGCAATTTTTTCTAAGACATCGCCATGAACACCTGTAACATTTTAATAATTTAAGAAGAACAGAAGACAGCATATAAAGCATTCAGCATGCAGTGTACTCACCGTCTGTGCTTCTCCTGCATGACGGCCCTGTGTTTCTAAGACATCGCAATGAACACCTGGAACATTTTAAGAAAAACAGAAGCCAGAACATAAAGCATGCAGTGTACTCACCGTATGCCCTGTCTGTGCTTCTCCTCCAAGAAGGCTCTGTGTTTCTGGCGCTGTTCCTGGGCCTTCGCCTCAACGATCACCTGAAAAAAGTGTTCGTAGTAGTACACAATACCACTATTTCGCTAAAAAGTTTTCAGTTTTTGTTAAAACTTCATATTAATTCCCAATACCATTTTTCGTAAAGTAGTTTCTATTTTTTGTTAAAACTTATATGGAATTTTTTAGGTATATTTTCACGCTGAAGACTGCTAAATTTAATTAATTCACTCGCGACCACTATTTAGTAAAGTACTACAATGATTTGACGCTACACTTGACATAAAAGATGAACTCAAAAATCAGACATGTATAATATAGAGCTCCTATGAAAAGTCAGGCGTCGGAGACTCCTAATTTGGTGACAGTTTGAAAACCATTTTTGCCCTCCCGAAAACGTTTCATGTTAGATCTACGATAGTCTTGTCAACCACCAAAACTCATTTTTTAACACGTTAGTTGCGATGGGTTAAACCGAAGTTCAATATTCAACTTGAATTTAAAGTCAAAAGTGATAAGCAAATTTGTAAATATCAAACATTAACTGGGCCTGTTAAATACCACTAATTTAGAAAGGTTGTTAGAATTTTTCAAAACGACCCATCGATGGGTCGTTTCGCAGCAGGAAAAACCTAACTACGACCCACCGGTGGGTCATACCGCAATGAATGTGTTAATAAACCGTAACTTAATTTACTAATGAGCTCAAGTCTTTTTGTCCACAAACGGACTCCATTTTCTAATCGACCGTTACATTTTCTAGTTACGAACTCGGGGGATTGCTTTGTGAACGCCTCAATTTTTTTTTCAACGGCCGTGACACATCTTACTACCGAAATTGGAGACCTGCCGATGAAAAGCCAACTCCCGTAAATTTCTCGCCTTACCTATTTCCATAAGCTGCAGATTGTGAAAGCATCTTCCCTGATATCCCACGTTGGTATTAAACCCTGCCTCATTCCTCGATAGCAACAACCTCATGTTCCATAGAAAGCTTCACAGAGATCCTCATTTTAAAATATGATTCTTCCCCCCACCCTAATGTCCAAAGGTGATTTCTGCACCTATCCATCAATTACAAAACGATTTTTTCACTAACTAAAAAAAATTGTAAATAAATATTTCTTCACCCACGCTGCTTCCCCAAGAAGATTTTAACACATTTAAGACCCGGTCTCACAAGTCAGCCTGCGCAGATCAGATACGGTAAGAAGGGTGTTTTATTCCAATCAAGCCTGATACAAATCAACTTGTAGGCTACATTAGTTTTTCAAATGCCTTACACCTAACATCAGGACGCCATGACGGTTACCCCCGTAAAACCGGAACCCATTTCAGATACCTGGGTAGAGGTAGAACCTAACGACTGCCTGAGCTCAGGGGCGGTTGGTAAGGCAC
Organism: Morinoia aosen; assembly: GCA_030386875.1. NCBI lineage: Eukaryota > Metazoa > Arthropoda > Malacostraca > Amphipoda > Talitridae > Morinoia > Morinoia aosen. The sequence continues at coordinate 14,893,658 of CM059559.1, read as the reverse complement.
GTTAGAGGCTAAGTTTAGTTACGACTTCACAGGCTAACAAGTTATCTATTGATTTTGTTGGGAAGGGGGGTGGTGTTGTTGGTGATAAAAAATTCTATTTAGTATAAGTAAGTACTAATTTAGTCCTAATTAACACGAACAAGGAGGCTGCATTACTCTACGAAATCATTCCAATGTTAATAAATGATACGTGAATAATACTCGTTTAAAAAACAACAGAGCTCGATAAATTCAAGATCACACATGAAATTCCCTTCTTAAATTCGAGACCACACCGCCTCATCGGCGTCTAAACTAATCTTTTACCAGCGTCCCAGCTCACATCACTCCTTGTTCCCAGCCACCTCCCAGCTCACCTGTTCTCTAGCCTCCCGGCCCAGCTGCCGTCCCTAGCCTCTCCACCCTAACTATTGGCTTCCCAGCCCCGCTCTCAGCTGATCTTAACATCAGCCTCCCAGCCCACCTTCTCCCTGAGGAGCCTCTCCTCCCAGCCCAGCTTGTCTCTGAGGAGCCTCTCCTCCCAGCCCACCTTGTCCCTGAGGAGCCTCTCCTCCCAGCCAACCTTGTCCCTGAGGAGCCTCTCCTCCCAGCCCACCTTGTCCCTGAGGAGCCTCTCCTCCCAGCCAACCTTGTCCCTGAGGAGCCTCTCCTCCCAGCCCACCTTCTCCCTGAGGAGCCTCTCCTCCCAGCCCAGCTTGTCCCTGAGGAGCCTCTCCTCCCAGCCCACCTTGTCCCTGAGGAGCCTCTCCTCCCAGCCCACCTTGTCCCTGAGGAGCCTCTCCTCCCAGCCAACCTTGTCCCTGAGGAGCCTCTCCTCCCAGCCCACCTTGTCCCTGAGGAGCCTCTCCTCCCAGCCAACCTTGTCCCAGAGGAGCCTCTCCCAGCCCACCTTGTCCCTGAGGAGCCTCTCCTCCCAGCCCACCTTGTCCCTGAGGAGCCTCTCCTCCCAGCCCACCTTGTCCCTGAGGAGCCTCTCCTCCCAGCCCACCTTGTCCCTAAGCAACTTCTCCTCTTTGAGCCGCTGCCGCCGCCACGCCACCACCTCCTTGAGACGCGGCCTGGACGCCACCTCGAGCACCTCGTCCCCTGCGCCCGGCAGCTCCTCCCACCCCACCACCTGCACACACACACACACACTGTAGCGTGGGGTACTTAACGTAACTCGCACTACAATCATGCAGTATACGAAGTAATTAATACAATACGAGATGTATTAATACACGCAGTAACAACACAATACACGCACACACACACACACACACACACACACACACACACTGTAGCGTGCGGGTACTTAACGTAACTTGCACGGCAATCACACAAAGTATGTATTAATAGTAAAATAAAATAGGTATAAAGTACAGTCATACCTCACCTTACGAAAGACCAAACTTATGAATGATCCAAGTTACGAAACGCCTCTACATGAAATTTTCGTCTCGAATACGAAAGAAAATTCAGGTTGTAAAACGCAAACTCTCAAAAATTCCAATACGCGCTCGGCTCTGCAGCCGCCCTAATCCTCCGAAACGTAAATACGCTTGCAGCATCCTGTATTTTGTTTTGAAATTGACGCGATAAAGGTGTTCTCCCATTGGCTATCTCCCTACAACCTGCTGGCCTCCTATTGGCTAGGAAGATGCTGCATCTCCGTGATACCAATGATGCTTTTAGTGTGCTTTCGATCCTCGAACGTCACGGAGTTCACACACAATTAAGTTAAGTGTTCACGTACGTTTTCTCTCAGCTACCATACGCTTGCCTCCTCTTCCCTCATCCACCACGAACTTCACTTCACTACGCACTCGCCCTAACGTCCCTTGGGAATAGTTGTCCAACCCCGACGGTAAATTATTTGCATGTCTTATTCGTTTTCATGGTTTAATAAATAATTTCCTTTTACTTTTAACACATATTTCATACAAAATTGGTATACTTTTATAATTTTTAAAGGGTTTTGGGGGTGGTATTGGGGGCCTTAGAACGAACCAGGCTTTTTACATGTAAAATGCAACTCTACTTACCAAAAATTCAGGTTACGAAACCACTTCTGGAACGAAATTATTTCGTGAGAAATTATTTCGTATGACTGTAGATGCACGCAACACACGCACACACACACACACACACACTGTAGCGTGCGGGTATATAATTTAACTAATGTTACAATCATACAACTCACGCAGTAACAACACAACACACGCAGTAACAACACAATACAACACACGCAGTAACAACACAACACAACACACGCAGTAACAACACAATACAACTCACGCAGTAACAACACAACACACGCAGTAACAACACAATACAACACACGCAGTAACAACACAACACAACACACGCAGTAACAACACAATACAACTCACGCAGTAACAACACAACACACGCAGTAACAACACAATACAACACACGCAGTAACAACACGATACAACACACGCAGTAACAACACAACACAACAGAACACACGCAATAACAACACAATACAACACACGCAGTAACAACACAGCTGCAGGTGTGAGCAGGAGCAGAACGGACTGACCTGGACAGGCGTGGCGGGAGGCGCCTCCTGCACCTCCTGCTCGTGCTCGTTGTACATAGCACGCACTTTGCAGGAGCAGGCGCCGGCCACAAGCAGCGCGCCCCGCCGTAGCGTGCCTCTCTGCACCAGGCACGTCGCCACCTGCAACGTGCATTTGTGTGTGTGTTGTGTGTTTTTTGCGTGTGTGTGTTTTGTGTATGTGTGATTTGTGTATGTGTGTTTTGTGTGTCCACTGTAGCCTTTGTGTCAGCGGCAGGCGGGTGTGTGGTATACGTCAGGGTGTGGTTTATTGACATTACTTTTGTTACACACATGTAACTGTTGTAACACGCATGTAACGTTGCTGTTGGTTGTTGTCACGCACATGAAATTGTTGTAACGGGCATGTAACGTTTGTTGTAATATACATTTAAGGGTGTATTGTAATTAATACCAAGCATACAACATAGAATTATCGTTGTATAATGTACAATTAACGTTTAACGTGTATAATCAATTCCTAACAGGGATTCGGAGTCAAATAGATTGCTGCCTGATCTTTTCAATATACAATTCAACATAATACAATTAATAAATATTTATCAATACCATTTATAAAAAAACATAACATATATCCCCTTAAAAAGAAATGCTGAGTGACATAAACCACATCAAACTCATAAGTATTGAACTAATTTCCTCCTCAGCTCGTTCAAACATCTACTGAGCCAACATTTCCCAGTAAAGAGTACAGCCCGCGTGTCTTCCACCACTTTAATTAAGACCGGCTGTCCCATTATCCAACGCAAAATTCTGAACATGAAGGCTACACACGCGCGTGCCAGATAGCTAAATCTTCAACTTCTTACGATTTGTCTCTGCACTGGGGAAATTTCCCCAGCGTCAGTGTTTTTGCAGTTACGATCAAAAAGGGAAAGCTCGTGGTGCAATGTTATGATTGAGACTGAGTGCTTCTCCAAAACTGGAGAAGAATGACTGCTTCCTACACACTCAATTGTCACCCATAGAATGAGGAGTACGGTTATATTGTTCAGATAGTGTCACTAAGCGTGCTTCTTATCAAAGCCAATTCTGTTTCAGACCAGGTTTAATCTTTGGATACACTTCTCCTTTGATAAAGACATATTCAATGAATGATTCCCATGATGGCTGAAAATAAACTAATCTTAATAGAAACCAAAGGCTAAAAGTTCATTCTTGGCTGTGAAGCAAATTTGGTCACAAATAATTATAGAAATATCAGTGACATTTACCTGTAATTAAAACGAAATAACGCTCTTAACTCAATACAGTCGATCTTCAAGTTCTCAAATGAACCTCAATTTACACGAATCGGATAAAATTTAGTCTTCGTTAGTCAATCAATACAAAGCTTGATTCAAATTATGAACAACTAGAACTAACGTTCATCGGTAAAAATTGTCGTTTGCATGAGATGTAGGTTAATTTGAAGATGGACTGTACAAACCGTGAACAAATGTGAGTCAGATCACACACCTAGCCCTTAACTATGACTAACGTTCATCCGTACAAATGAGCGTTTGCATGATATGTTGGTTAATTCAAGGATGGCCTGTACAAGCGTGTAGAAAAGTGAGTCAGGCCACGCACCTTGCCCTTGACAGGCAGCTGCTTGGCCTCAATCACAGAGGCCTCGACCAGCCCCTTGGGATCAGCGGACACCTCGAGGATCTCAGCAAGAGTGAGGACGGCCTCCACCAGCGCGGGGAGGTTGGTGCCCTTCTTGGCTGAGATCTCGACGCACTGTACATCGCCGCCCTGGTCCTCCAGCTGCACGCCCGCCTGTAGCAGCGATGCGCGGGCTCGGCTCTGCAAAGGAGAGGTTAGATCCACACAAATAAATAGTTGAGACGGTTCAATTCTGTTAATCAGATGAGTTCAATACGAGCAGGGACCCGATTTAGAATGAGGGCGGGCTCGGCTCGACAAAGGAGATGATTTATAAACACAAACATACAGTAGACAGGCCTCAATTTAGGAAATCAGATGAGTTCAATCCGACCAGGGACCTGATTTTAATATTTAAACAAGAGAGCAGGCTTGGCTCTGGGAAAGAAAGGTTTTATACCAACAAACATATACTAAACACGCCTCAATCCAGTAAATTAGATAAGTTCAACATGAGTAGGGACCTGATTTTAACGTGAGGGATGGTTTAGAAGCTGCAATGTTTAATGATGGAAAGTGTTCATCTGGTAAGCCCCCATCGCTCGTAGTAGCTACCACTGTGGCAGGCGAAATAAGGATTTCTTCAATTACTATACCTAGTAGATTCACAAACACAATATATCCCAAGTAGTTATGCCACGAGCATTTGGCTCCAAAAATATGTATTCATACACCTTTGAAAAAGTATTTTAAAAAACTTTCAAAAACTGAGAATCAGAGGGTTTACACTATAAGCCCGTGTAAACGTACTTTTGGCTCAATTAGAATAAAAACTAATGGTTTTGTAGAAAAATGGAAAAAATATTTTCAACCTCTTGGTAGGGAAAACAAGTACACACAACTTCCTCAGGAACAAAAGGTTGCAAGCCTCCCGCATCCGTGGCCAGTTCTATTCGATCCAACAGGAACAAATTTTTGTGAAGCAAATACACTTCGTGATACTGTAAGGAAATGTTCGTGGTACACTTTTAGCTTACGCACCACATCTGCGTCGGGCTTGTCTATCTTGTTGAGAGCGACCACCATCGGCACTGCAGGAGAAAATGGAGAGCATGAATGAAGTTGTCAAGCATGCCCAGATAACACAAGTGTAGTGAGCTCTTTTTCATTATTTCATCAAGAGATGCTTTACATTTGCTCAAGATTAAAATAAAAGTATATTTTCAGCACCCGGTAAACGAAAATAACGGCGAATATAGCACAACATACAATGGTATTAAAAACAAACCCATAGCAACTTTCTGTGGTTGGAGTACAGCAAATAGCATGCCAGGTTCAATTTGGAGCTAGATTTATATAATGACTGAGCACAAACTAAAGGGCAAACATGAAGCACATATATTTTCCACCCAGAACTGAAATTAACTCATAACAAATATCCTTAAATTAGAATTCCACATTTAGAAGTCAAGTTCTCAGAGCTTCATGGTCTGAGTTTTGGAATTTGCTAGTCAAACACGATATCAAATACCCTTAATTAAGAATTCCACATCTCTTAAAAAGTTAAATTCTCAGGGCTCCATGGTCTGAGTCCAGATTTGACCGAAGCTCACCCACCATTGGCGCGCTTGCAGTGCTCGATGCTCTCTTTGGTCTGAGGCATGACTCCGTCATCGGCGGCGACGACGAGCACGACGATGTCGGTGACGCTAGCGCCACGGCCACGCATTGACGAGAAGGCAGCGTGTCCGGGAGTGTCCAGTACCGTGATCGGAGACCCCGAAGGCAGCGAAACTGCAAATCAATTCCCAAGATCAGTAAAATTTCAGGAGTGCACCAACCCAAGATCAACAAAATTTCAGGAATACACCTACCCAAGATCAACAAATCTTTAGGAGTGCACCAACCCAAGATCAACAAAACTTCAGGAGTGCACCAACCCAAGATCAACAAAACTTCAACTTCAAGAGTGCACCTTCCCAAGACCAACAAAATTTCAGGAGTTGATGGGCAAAGTGGACATAGTAGAAGGACATGGCCATAGTGAAGACATACCTAGTTTTGCTTTTTCGTGGCGCATTTATGACTTTAGCCCTGTAGCTTTTGCTATACTTCTGCAAGCAGAAGTAGATACTGATTAAAGTTGTCTGGTTATGCATCGGTATCGGTACGAGAAAAATCCGGTGTTGGCCAAAGATACTTGGTTCTGTATTAGTACAAGAATAATCTAAGTTAAAGTAAAATTTGTGAGAGCAACATATCAATCACAACAGGTATGGTCACTAAATCTGATGAATATTAAGGGCTGCTTAAAAGTGCCCTCACAATGGTTGTAGTTGCATGCTCACGAAAATATAATCTCCTAAATGATCACACGTAATCCTATATTTAAATAATGTAATTTTCGTTAAGTTGAACTATTCAATCAACGCTGAGCACCCACAGTACAAGTTCAAAATAAAGGGGCCGTATTTGGCTCACCAGAAAACGGAAAAGGGCAATTTCTTCTCTGGTAATTAAAACCTTAACAACGAAAAGCAAACTTCAAAGCTGACATCCCAAGCTCGATAATAGAAATCGTATTAAAACAAAACTAAATAAACATCGTACGATCAAAGTGCAAAAATACCATAAACTACTAGCGATAGAAAAAAATTTAGGAGGATAACTGAAAACTTAAACGTAAGGATATAAGGCAAAAAAACATAAACTGTTTATCGTAGGAAACAATTAAGGGGGGAAACTGAACATTGTATCGTATGGATAGCATGCAAAAAAAACTCTTTACGATAGGAAGCAATTAAGGTAAAAAACTGTACATTCCTCATTTGGATATAATGCAAGATAAAAATTTAATATGTCAGGAAACAATTTAGGAGGTTAACAAATATAGAAAAAACCCAAACTTTTTATGATAGGAAACCATTTCGAACAAGTGACGCAGAAGATTAGAGAGAGGCGCCTCACATTGGAAGGCGCCGATGTGCTGCGTGATGCCCCCAAACTCCGAGTCGACGATGTTGGAGTGTCTGAGGGCGTCAAGTAGCGTAGTCTTGCCGTGGTCTACGTGGCCCATGATGGTGATCACGGGGGGTCTGGCGACCAGAGCTGACCGGTCTGCGGGAGGTCTGAATCGAGGGAAAACTATGAGACGAATGATTGATTGTGAGAGGTCTGAATCCAGGGAAAACTATGAGACGAATGATTTATTGTGAGAGGTCTAAATCGAGGGAAAACTATGAGACGAATGATTTATTGTGAGAGATCTGAATCCAGGGAAAACTATGAGACGAATGATTGATTGTGAGAGGTCTGAATCGAGGGAAAACTATGAGACGAATGATTGATTGTGAGAGGTCTGAATCGAGGGAAAACTATGAGACGAATGATTTATTGTGAGAGGTCTGAATCGAGGGAAAACTGTGAGACGAATGATTGATTGTGAGAGGTCAGAATCGAGGGAAAACTGTGAGACGAATGATTGATTGTGAGAGGTCTAAATCGAGGGAAAACTATGAGACGAATGATTTATTTTGATAGGTCTGAATCAAGGGAAAACTGTGAGACGAATGATTGATTGTGAGAGGTCTAAATCGAGGGAAAACTATGAGACGAATGATTGATTGTGAGAGGTCCAAATCGAGGGAAAACTATGAGACGAATGATTTACTGTGAGAGGTCTAAATCGAGGGAAAACTATGAGACGAATGATTGATTGTGAGAGGTCTGAATCGAGGGAAAACTGTGAGACGAATGATTGATTGTGAGAGGTCTAAATCGAGGGAAAACTGTGAGACGAATGATTGATTGTGAGAGGTCTGAATCGAGGGAAAACTGTGAGACGAATGATTGATTGTGAGAGGTCTAAATCGAGGGAAAACTATGAGACGAATGATTGATTGTGAGAGGTCTGAATCGAGGGAAAACTGTGAGACGAATGATTTATTGTGAGAGGTCTGAATCAAGGGAAAACTGTGAGACGAATGATTGATTGTGAGAGGTCTGAATCGAGGGAAAACTGTGAGACGAATGATTGATTGTGAGAGGTCTAAATCGAGGGAAAACTATGAGACGAATGATTGATTGTGAGAGGTCTAAATCGAGGGAAAGCTATGAGACGAATGATTTATTGTGAGAGGTCTAAATCGAGGGAAAACTATGAGACGAATGATTGATTGTGAGAGGTCTGAATCGAGGGAAAACTGTGAGACGAATGATTGATTGTGAGAGGTCTAAACCGAGGGAAAACTGTGAGACGAATGATTGATTGTGAGAGGTCTGAATCGAGGGAAAACTGTGAGACGAATGATTGATTGTGAGAGGTCTGAATCGAGGGAAAACTGTGAGACGAATGATTGATTGTGAGAGGTCTAAACCGAGGGAAAACTGTGAGACGAATGATTGATTGTGAGAGGTCTAAACCGAGGGAAAACTGTGAGACGAATGATTGATTGTGAGAGGTCTGAATCGAGGGAAAACTGTGAGACGAATGATTGATTGTGAGAGGTCTAAACCGAGGGAAAACTGTGAGACGAATGATTGATTGTGAGAGGTCTGAATCGAGGGAAAACTGTGAGACGAATGATTGATTGTGAGAGGTCTAAACCGAGGGAAAACTGTGAGACGAATGATTGATTGTGAGAGGTCTAAACCGAGGGAAAACTGTGAGACGAATGATTGATTGTGAGAGGTCTGAATCGAGGGAAAACTGTGAGACGAATGATTGATTGTGAGAGGTCTAAACCGAGGGAAAACTGTGAGACGAATGATTGATTGTGAGAGGTCTGAATCAAGGGAAAACTGTGAGACGAATGATTTATTGTGAGAGGTCTGAATCAAGGGAAAACTGTGAGACGAATGATTGATTGTGAGAGGTCTGAATCGAGGGAAAACTGTGAGACGAATGATTGATTGTGAGAGGTCTAAATCGAGGGAAAACTATGAGACGAATGATTGATTGTGAGAGGTCTGAATCGAGGGAAAACTGTGAGACGAATGATTGATTGTGAGAGGTCTAAATCGAGGGAAAACTGTGAGACGAATGATTGATTGTGAGAGGTCTGAATCGAGGGAAAACTGTGAGACGAATGATTGATTGTGAGAGGTCTGAATAATAAAAAGAGTCAAGGAAGTTTACACACCAGGCAAGGCCTGAATACCAGGCAAGGCCTGAATACCAGGCAAGGCCTGAATACCAGGCAAGGCCTGAATACCAGGCAAGGCCTGAATACCAGGCAAAACCTGAATACCAGGCAAGGCCTGAATACCAGGCAAGGCCTGAATACCAGGCAAGGCCTGAATACCAGGCAAGGCCTGAAAACCAGGCAAGGCATGAATACCAGGCAAGGCCTGAATACCAGGCAAGGCATGAATACCAGGCAAGGCCTGAATACCAGGCAAGGCCTGAATACCAGGCAAGGCCTGAATACCAGGCAAGGCCTGAATACCAGGCAAGGCCTGAATACCAGGCAAGGCCTGAATACCAGGCAAGGCCTGAATACCAGGCAAGGCCTGAATACCAGGCATGCTCTGGAAATGTCATGAAACAAATGGCTCAATTATCAACGTGAAACGAAAAATAACCAACATAACAATACCGAACGAACGTCCAAAAGTGTATTAGAAAATGTGATTGGGGCAAAATTAAGTTACTACACAGATTTCCACAAAAAAAATGTCCATAACTTCCCCACAAATCTACGACAACCGCACGCAAATGGTCACAAAATTATTTGATGAAGATAAAAGGATTGCTGTGTTTTTCTTAAGAATCCTACACTACATCAGTAAAAATTCTACAGTTAAACAGTCCGAATTACAACAAACGACAGGCTCTAAAATTTGAAATAGTTTTCACACAGAGGGATTAAATTATTCAAATGCAAAAAATTGTAAAACTTTGCGTAGAAACGCTTGCAAACATAATATTTTTCAACACGCTGCTGAAAGTCTGCATAAAAATATAGCTAATAAACCCACTTTTGGTCCGGTCAATATTCTCACAGTATTACGCCTAGTGATGTACCGATGTATCGGTATCGGTATCGGCCAATTTTAGTGGTATCGGTATCGGCAAAATCAGGCCGATACTTTCCAATAATACGTATTCTATCATTAAAATGAAGGTCATAAATCATCAAAGTAAAAGTATGTAACCTAATAATACCCGTCGTGTGTTTATTTCTATATTTATTTGGTGTCCGCTTCAACATAGGTTGTGTGAGTTTGCAGTATCATGGATACCGAATTCTTCAGTGTAACATTAAAAGATGGCGTTTTCATGCATTTAAATATTTGACATTTTATTAGGATAAGTTTTGTTAGAATAGGTTAGCTTAGATTAGGATAGGCTAGGTTAGCACAGGTTAGGTAATACTGACAGAATTTTTTCTCGGGTCCGCCTAGCTTAACGATGATATTGTCCATGGAATCTCCACGGGTCCTGCTACTATCTAATAATACCCTTGGTTTATTTGGAGTCCGCTTCTTCCATTTTCTTAGTCACGCTCATGAGAAGAGTTATAGTGACCGTATCTGTGATACGAGTTTCACCAGTGCGCAAGTACAAGAATATTTTTCATCACGGTTGCTGTTAGGATGAATACATTCGTTGGGCACCACATATGGAAAATTTGTTCAAGAAAGTTAGTGAATCCCGTCATTTTTGACGGGCTGTGCGTACTTTTAATCAAATAACCTATTCATACCTATTAAATTAGTTAGCTAACTGTTGAATTATAGCGTTTAATCAGGCCCGCTAACTGAATTCACTACTTTGAATTCCCGATGAGTCACGGTCATAACTGAAAGCTATGTAGCATGAATAGTTGAACCCTGTAGCGACATAAAATTATTATACTTTTACAACTAAAACCTATATAGTTTGACCTTATGTCCATATGTCTTAAAGTATGTGACAGGCTAAAAAAACCAACCTAATTTAATAAAGTTAAAGGTGCATTTGAAAGTTTTTGTGAATTTAAAATAGAAGTAGCTGCAAATTCTATTTTAATTTAGCTTGTAAATCGTCAAATATTCCGAAGCTAAGAATTGATTTTAATTTAGCAAGTATATCGCCGTTCATAAGGAATCTTGTATTTTTCTTCTATGTTAAGATGTTTGAAAAATTTACGAACAATCTTTTAGTTGAATACATCTGAACGGGTCTGTTGATTGCTTTAATCGCAACTTGATGAATTTAAAAACGAGGAAAAGTCCAAGGAACTTAATCATATTTACCAGGAATACGTTTCGGAGTCCAGCTCCATTATCAGTTCGTAAAAGTAAAATTCATTATTACTACAATAAAAGAAAAAATAAAATGTTGGATACAGTCATTAAAGGAAATTACGAAAACAAAAAAAATCAAAACATGTCCCAGAGAAAATAAAATCGACAAGATCTACTTACAATTTGCAATGGGTAGGAACTGTCAGAATTGTTGAGTGCCGGTTTTCGTTTAAAAATATGTAGCGACTCTAAAATTCCGAGGTCACATGTAGTTGAAGCCGAATCTAAGATTTTGAAGTCCGCAGAGGATATCGGTGCGTTGCATTTTACTGCGTGATTACGTACGAATATTGCGAATTGGTTCCCCGTGCGGAAGCTTCAACCCCGATGTTCAGCCATTCTGATATAAAAATTTTGTGCCGTCATGCCGCCGTACGATGATGTGCACTGCACACAACTGTACAACTGTAAGAATAAATCAGAAAGGCTCGCTTCTCCATCAAAAGCGTATCCTTGTACCGGAATTGTATAATTTTAAGGTTGCTTCTTTTTTCCGGTACAAGGATACGCTTCCGATGACAATCCTTTTTCGGGGACTTTATTGTTCTGGTCCACTTTTGGAGCCAGTTGCTATTATAGCTAGTCTACATTACGTTGCAATACGATTAGAAACACATATCTATTGAATGGATTTCATTTTGTTATTTTTCTCAATAATATAGTTAACATAGCAAGAGCATTTTATTTTTCATAATCGGAAACTTTATTGTCAATATTTTGATATTATTAGATATATTAGCAAAAAATTTTATTATAACTCTCATGTAGGGGTTATAATGGTTTTATTTTAATGCAAGTGTGCACGGCTCGCCAAAAATGGTATTCAATACCTTTCATGAACGATTTTCAAGATGTAGCTGACAAACAAATACAGTATATTCATCCTAACAGTACCCGTGATAAAAAATATTTTTGTACTTGCGCACTGGTGAAACTCGTATCACAGATACGGTCATTATAACTATCCTTATGAGCGTGAGTGACAGAGAAATGGAAGAAACGGACACCAAACAAATAAACCAAGAGCAAGGGTATTATTATGTAGCAGCATGACCCATGGAAATGCCAAGGACAATGTCATCGTTGAGCTAGATGGACCCATGGAAAAATTCCCTCAACATTATCTAACCTATGATATCCTAATTCTATGTCGTGACTCGCACCGCCGCAAAGCACGTTCACGCCGCGAAGGCCTAGCGATCGTCATTACATGGTAGCAACTGCGGTTCTTGTAGACCCTACACCACTAACGCGTTGTCCCCTGTAGCCAATACGTGGAACGGAAAGTCGGGTAGGTTTAAAATGTTTATGCCGAGCACATGAGCACAAGAACACACAAAGCTCTCTTGACTCGGAGTTCCCCTCCAGTGACAAATCACCATTACTCAAAAACGATTACTTCGGGCACAGCTGTTCTCAAAATTACTATATTAAATTTAATATCTTTTAATTATTCAATATGGCCTGAAAACTGCACAAAAGCGACATGGTTAGGAGTTAGGAAAAATGCGCAAATTACGGCAATCACAACAACCTATCCATACTACTAACCTATCCTGATAAAATTTCAAACATATCAATGCATGTACAGGCGATCTTTCAATGTTACACTGATGAATTCGGTATCCATGATTCCGCAAACTCAGACATCCTATGTTTAAGAAGCGGACACCGAACAAATACATAAACAAACATACATACATACATACATATACCGGGCTTATCCTCCCCATGGGAGGGTGGCCGACAGCAGGCCACAATCACCACACTTAGTCACTAGGACGCGAGAGAGGCAGCACTGGCCGCACCTGAACTGCCAGGATCAGCAGCAGCCCAGCACAACCACCTTCCACAGTCAGGCCCGACAGCCACAGCTGGTTTACCCCGACCGCTTCATTGAGTGCAGCCCCTCCCCCGCACATGACAGGTCAACCCCATCACACGCGGGCAGCTTCCAGTAACGCGTCAAAAATAAAATTACCTCCTTATACACTGCCCCACTCACTTTTGTCCGCAGCCATCCCTCTCGCCACGTCCACATACAACATCTCGCCACATACCACATAAAAAAACATACAACGGATATTATTAGGTTTGATGATTGTAAAAGTATCGGTATCGGTAGTAGTATCGGTCAAAGTATCGGTATTTTCAAGTATCGGAGTATCGGTATCGGCCAAAAAATGGGTAACGGTATCGGCCAAAAAAAATGGTATCGGTACATCACTAATTACGCCCATCAGATACCGGCACACTTGTACACCAACACTAGCCCACTCATTAACATCAACGCTTTTACACCAACACATTCTCTCAATCATCCATTGGAACTTTTCCATTCCACATAACGGCGAATACTCACCTTCTGAAGGCGTCTTTCGAGTTGGTCTTTTTGGACTTGTCAGTCTCCGGCTTGCCGGCGAACAAAGGCCGCTTGCCAGCGATGCGAGCTGCCTGCGAGAGGACGGCGACGTCGGTGACCACGGCATTGCGGTGGCGAAATGGCGCGGCCTGCTTGATGAACGACATGACCTCCAGCGTGGTGTCTGCAACGGGCAGACAGGCGTGTGGTTAGCGTCATGACGTATTACGGATGCGTCGAGATGTGTTGCGGTTGTGGCGAGATGTGTTGCGGTTATGTCGAGATGTGTTGCGGTTGTGGCAAGATGTGTTGCGGTTGTGGCAAGATGTGTTGCGGTTGTGTCGAGATGTGTTGCGGTTGTGGCGAGATGTGTTGCGGTTGTGGCGAGATGTGTTGCGGTTATGTCGAGGTGTGATGCGGTTGTGTCGAGATGTGTTGCGGTTATGTCGAGATGTGTTGCGGTTGTGTCGAGATGTGTTGCGGTTATGTCGAGGTGTGTTGCGGTTGTGTCGAGATGTGTTGCGGTTGTGTCAAGGTGTGTTGCGGTTGTGTCGAGATGTGTTGCGGTTATGTCGAGGTGTGTTGCGGTTGTGTCGAGATGGGTTGCGGTTATGTCGAGATGTGTTGCGGTTATGTCGAGGTGTGTTGCGGTTGTGTCGAGGTGTGTTGCGGTTATGTCGAGGTGTGTTGCGGTTGTGTCGAGATGTGTTGCGGTTGTGTCGAGGTGTGTTGCGGTTGTGTCGAGGTGTGTTGCGGTTATGTCGAGGTGTGTTGCGGTTGTGTCGAAATGTGTTGCGGTTATGTCGAGGTGTGTTGCGGTTGTGTCGAGATGTGTTGCGGTTATGTCGAGATGTGTTACGGTTATGTCGAGATGTGTTGCGGTTAAGTAGAGGTACGTTACGGACGCGTCAAAACGTGATCGGTTATGTCGAGATGTGTTATGGACGCGTCAAGATATGTTACGAACGAGTCAAAATGTGTTGTAGACGCATTAAGGTGTTACGGCCGTGCAAAGACGAATTATGACCTCGTACAGACCGCTATGGTCGTGCCAGGACGTGTTACGATCGCGTAAACATCCAGGAAAAAGGCAAAGGATGCCAAATGGGACTCATTTTTGACGAAACTATCATATTAGGCACTTGATTAATGGCAACTCTGTAGGGGTTGCCGTATCGGTATACACCTTGAAAACTAGATATCTGAACACTACATAGATGAAGTCTGTAAATTTTAGTTTCTGAATTGTAACTCATGTACATTTATTTAATTCATGTACTTTTTGCGGTGCAGACACATCACAGCACAACACCGTAACATTTTGCAGTGCAGACACACCACTGCTCAAAAAACAGCAACGTACCGAAATCTTTCCCGAGGGCTGCACCCAGCTCCGCTATGGTCATCCCTTTCCACAACTTGACCATCTCCATCTTTGCCTTCTGGCCCATGACGATAGGAGTCTGCAATGAAGAGAATGTGCAGCTTTAGATAATATTCCACCCATATTGTGAGAAATTTATATAGTTACGTTAGAATTATTACTCATCAGGAAAGAAATCCATCACGAGGATAATTAGCTTTGTAAGATAAGATAGGTTAGTTTTAGTGTCCTAAATCACAACAAATGTGTTCCAAACAGAGGAAGGAGCAAGGCACTGTTTAGTATGGTGGTTGAGGAAAGCGGAGTCGGAACAAAATTTAAAGTTAACTCCATGAAACCCAGCCAACAATTTTTAAAAATGCCCTTTGGGATTTAACCTATAAAATTTATGACTTAATTTCTACAGGATAATTATTATAGTCTTTTTCTTCATTGAGCATTGAGACGCAATACAAAGCGCTGATATAAGCGCATTCACCTGCGTACCGCTCACATGATCAAAACCAACAAACCAAAATTAAAAAAGTATGCAATGAAAGAAGTACACTGGAAAAAAAAAGTTAATATCCAATACAGATGGTACAAAAACCATCACTTGTTTTTAAATATTAAGCATGGAACTCAGCCATACTGAGTGCATTCATACGGTATTATATACATCATTGCAAAAATAAATAAAGCGAGCCCTAACTTTCTTTTTAACACTTTGACTGCGAGCCGAGCGACCGGTGGTCACCGAGGGGATTTTTATAATGCTGCTGACCAATCAGTAGTCACAAACTTGAGTTTCATAAATATTAAATCAAAACTAAACCAAGGCACGATCCAACTGATGTTTCCAACTTTCAACATTGCTTACTACAATTGGCATTAAATTTGAGTTGAATATTGAACTCCAGTTCTACCTACCGCAGTCAAAGTGTTAAGCATGAAACTCAGCCATACTGAGAGCCTTCATACTGCACTATATATGTAAATCATCCCAAAAATACGTTGCGTACTAACTCTCTTTTTCTTGTATTACGAACATCATCACGAAGATAAAAAACAGCCATACTGAATGCATGCATTTAGCACTATATAAATCAGCCCGAAAATATGTTGAATACTAACTCTCTTTTTCTCGTATTACGTACATCATCACGAAGATAAATAACAGCCATAATGAATGCATGCATTTAGCACTATATAAATCAGCCCGAAAATATGTTGAATACTAACTCTCTTTTTCTTGTATTACGAACATCATCACGAAGATAAAAAACAGCCATACTGAATGCATGCATTTAGCACTATATAAATCAGCCCGAAAATACGTTGAGTACTAACTCTCTTTTTCTTGGAGTAGCTAGAGAGACATCGGACGGACGACCAGCCTCGCCCAGCACCCAGTCTCCATCCCCCGGCAGGCAGACGGTCGGCCTCGGCCAGTGTCCAACGAGATTCTACGCTCGAGAAATACGATTTTTGCGTCACCGATCCATCCCGGTAGCACGGCAGCAATGTACGAGCATGAGGTGATAACTCGTGGGAATACGAGCTTAGAATTTGTGTGATGTGTCTTTTTGAAGGCGCGTGACAGCGCTGGACACACGCTGAAGTACACGTAAGAGATGTGTGGCTTCTGAGTAGAACGCCTCTGTAGGCTACCAAGATGCTGTGCAGGAAGTGGGCATTGGGGAGCATCACTGCTGATCTCATCATGAAGTACTTGATCACAAAGTGTAACTAACAACGAAAAATAAATAAAACGAACGTTACTCGTACAACGTAACACAACATATCTGCAAAAGCGACATTTTCGTGAATTGATTAGATTAGATTATTAGTTAGTTTAAGCCTCCCTATCCGCAACAAAGGCGATCCAAAGAGAGGAAGGAAGAAGGCACAATTTAGTATGGAGTTAAGGGAACGCGGAGTCTATGCAGAAAAACATAGAAACAGTAAGATGAGAAAGAAGTTCATGAAACAAGACCAAAGTTAAAGAAGAAAGTAGTAGGTGCTGAAAAAAACAGGACAGCAGTGAGCCGAAAAAGATGGTCCGTAACAAACAAAAACCTATTCTATTTTAACAAAAAGAAAGCCACCTAACCTTTAGCTCGGGCCCTCACATAGTCCCCCTGGGAGCGCTAATTCCCATAGATACAATACCTGTATCCCCCTGAGGGGTGTCGTGAATTGCTTTAGGAACTCGCGTACGTGACAATGTATTTTTCATTCAAGCAAGTAGCTCTGAAGAAAGGGCTTTGATAAATAAACCGAGCAAAAAAAAAAAGTCCTTCAAGCAGTCGCAAATTTACATGAACTGAGCAAAAAATGCATTTTAAGCAGGTATAAATTTTGTAATAAAATATACAAGTGCAATCTAAATTGTTTTGGGATGTTTCACCCGGTTTTGAGATGACCGTTTAGCAGTGGAATGACTCCACACAACCCTCACGCTCGCACACGCGATGTGAGTAGATGCGAGGCACGGTACAGGTGACAACCATAAAATAAAATGCACGTAGTGCGATCTAATATTTTTAAACATGTTCCATCATTTTTTGAGAAGGCCGTGTTGCACTGGAATGGCTCCACAAAGCGAGCACGGCACAGCTGACAACCTTAACACGTTGACTACCTATTGGGGCATAAGAGTACCACAAGGTAAACTGCTCATTTACGTATCGGTGTGAATGAACAGCATTTCAAATATTTCAATATCTTTTTTAGAAGAGGTTTAACCATATGAGTAGTAGTAGTAAAACCAGATTTCTAGCGCTTCAGTAACAAAGACTATAACGCGCCGAAGATCTCAATGTTCACAGTGTCCAATCAAGTGATTGGTTTCCAAAGAGTTCACGTAGGAGAGACAAAAACTGTTTAAACGGTCAATGAGTCAGGAAAGCCAATGTTGAGAAGTTCAGCTCAAAGAGCCACGAATTCATAAAGGATGTACAATATCATCAAGCATCCTATATCTCGTCTATAAGATGAGCATCAGAAAATAAAGCAATTAATGAATCGAAATCAAAAGCGCCACGGGGAGGGTTGCCCAGCATACCCTCTAAGAAGGCATCATGATTATCTCTAGGCAACGCAGGGTAATATTGCAAGCGGAAGTCGGCAAAGCTCGGGCATTCCGCCAGCAGGTGGCGCACCGTGAGCGGCACCAAGCAGTCGCCGCAGAGTGGCTGAGGATTCTGCTCAATGAGGCATTTATGCGTCAAGCGAATGTGCCCGATCCTCAGGCGACACAGCAAGACTTCAAGCCGTCGGTTACGATGGCTCGAGGAGGGCCAGGCTCGGACGGTATTCTTGTATTTTCGCAGCTTGTTCTCATCGATGTCGTCCCACTGCTGCTGCCAGACGTCACTAATCGCTGCTTTGATTAGAGGATAGAAATCTCGACATGGGACTGCAGTATTTTGTGGAGGCATGGTAGAGCTCGCGGCTTGTCGCGCGGCTTCGTCCGCTCTGTCGTTGCTGTGCATATCCACATGCCCAGGTACCCAACACAGACACACGTGCTTCTGAGTGCGGGAGAGTCGCGCGAGGCTGCAGGCAATTTCAGCAACAATCGGATGCTTCGAGTTATAATTTCGGATGGCTAGAAGGGCTGCCTTTGAGTCAAAGTATTACGTATGGTCCCTGGATCTGGCGCTCCTCTACGATACGTAAGGCAGCGAGGATAGCGAGGAGTTCCGCTGAGTAAATTGAGGTTTCGGGAAGCAACCTGTGCATCACCGTTTGCTCCTCAGTGACCGCGGCACACCCGACGGCACCGTCGGTCTTTGAGCCGTCCGTATATATCTTGACAGCATCGTGATGATTTTGTAGTAGGTGATCAATGAACAGGTGCCGCAGTAGCACACTTGTTTGGTCATTTTTCTTGGGATAGTCTAGAGCTGGGCAAAAAGTTTCAATTGGGATCCGCCAAGCCGGCTCTCCTCTCTTTGGCGCCGGAGAAATCTCAAATGGTGGGAGTTGTGAAAGGCCTAGTAAAATCCCGTAGTCGGTGGATGATGGGAGAAAGTAGGGGAAGGCATCATCAGCTTGAGCGTCTCCCACCACACTGTCCCAAGTAGGCGAGGCAGGGACCTGCTTAAGCCGCACGAGGTACTGCAGCGTTAATTGCGCTCGACGGGACTGCAGAGCTGGTTCGCCATTCTCCGCGAGCAAACTCAGAACCGGCGATGTCCTGAAGGCACCTGTGCATAGCCTCAAAGCACTGTTGTGCACTGGATCTAATAATGATAAGGAAGAGACATTTGCAGTTTGGTAAATAATGCATCCGTAGTCGAGCTTTGCTCTAATGGAAGCTCTGTAAATTCTCAGCAGGGTCACTCGATCTGCTCCCCAGGTCAGCTTAGAAGGTTTTGGGTTTAGCTTCAGAAGGTTTAGCTTTCGGGTACAGTTTCCTTTTAGAGCCTTTATATGAGGTTTCCAAGAGAGTTTGTCATCAAAGATCATGCCCAGAAACGTCACAGTAGGGGAAGATCTTATAGGCCTACCCTGGAGGAGTAGCTCGGGAGTAGGTTCGTGAGTCCGGCTGGGCTGTATGTGTAACATCACGGTTTTTTCACTTGAGAGGGTGAAACCATGGTCCCGAGCCCAATCATTTATTCTATTAACCATATGAGGTGAAATATCATCATGCAATTTCATTTTCACAGTTCTTAGAAAAGATACAATTTTTAGCAGAAAAGTCGTTTTTTACTGTTACTCACAACCTTACTTAACATGAAACCACTGGACGCACATCAGCGGCAGTGAACGTGTTAAAATAAAATGTTCGTAGTGCAATCTGATTTTCTTTCACCATTTTTCATCCAGTTTTGAGGCCGTGTTGCACTGGAATGGCTCCACAAAACGAGCACAGCACAGGTGACAATCATAAAATAAAACGTACACAGTGCAATCTAATTTTTTTTTGTATGTTCATCCAGTTTTAAGGCCGTTTAGCACAGGTGACAACCTCAGCTCGGGGTGCCCAGGGGTCGCCAAAGTTCCCTTTGATGCGTCAAGCATCTCCCTGAGGCAAGCTACTCCACAGAGCCTAGTTTTATCTAGTGTAATATTCGCTGTGTCGTGATGTTTTATGGAAAAAAATGTTTTCTGTATCGTGGTATTTTATCCAATCAAATAATTTCTCAGTCGTGATATTTTATCTAATGAAATACTTCCTCTAAGTGAAACTTTTGCTCATAAAATATGCTCTTTATCATGGTGTTCTATCACATTAAATATTTCCTGTAGCATGATATTTTATCGAATAAAATTTTTTCAACGGAATTTTCTACTGTACTACAATGTGAAATTTTGTCTAACGAAACATTTTCCATAGCAAGAAATTTAATCACATTGAAATCATGACAGCAAGTTTGCTTAATAACTTTTTGCGCGTGAAAGATAACACAGCTAAAGCTTTAGATAGATTAGTTTTGTTGATTGCAACACTTTCAAATAGCACGGCAATTTTTCATCTTTACGAGCATTATTTCATCAGTAACTTGCTCAGAATTATACAAACTTTGATCATTTGGCTGAACATAAAAAGATAAAAGAGAAATAATAACACCAAAGCAAGCTTACCGTTTAATATGTATACTCCGAAACACATGTTCCAAACTCAATCAGGTAATCAAAAGAATTTCCATTTTCGAATTTTGAAACACAGATATACTAAACACGATAAAAAAGATAAAATCCTAGATATTTCTCCAATAAAAGATTAAATCCTCTATAATTATTTCCATCAAAAAAGCCTTACGCCCATTATCTTCTTTAGTGATAAAACAATTGAATCTACCATTTCTGTAAGTAATAACCTTTACAGGAATTTCCGACCATGTCGCATATGCGTGTTAGGTAGTAATATTAATAATAATAGAGTCGAAGGGTGTTGACAAAATTAAAATTAAAACACGGAGGCGAATCCTTTATTGCTCCCTTCTACGCAAGAGTGTAAGGTTGATGTAGACAGTAAGCACCGCTGGAGCCACGGTAGAAGAAGCAAGGTAGGTTCAGTATTTTTTTCGTCGACCGTGTGGCAATGCTGACGTCACGACAACGAACCAATACCAGTACTCATATTATATCTGGCAACACTACTAGTTCCCAATCTGGCACCGCTATTAGCCTAACGACATGTCGCAATGGTGACGTCATGAAGTTTGTTTGCAATAAATCCGTTCTATTGGCTAGCCGAACAAGAGGAGGTCTATTTTCCCCCACAGAAATGACTTTACCTTGTTTCCTCTACCGTGGCTCGAGCCCACGCTGGGCATTCAACCATAATGCCAGGGGGCAGATTGCATTGTTGCAATTTCAAGTATAAGCATATTAAAAGTACCTACATTTTATAAAATAAAAACTATGCTCGCAGTACGTAAGCTTCCACAATAAAGACTCCTAAAAACGTCAGTAGATTAACAGACGGTGTGATTGCACATTAGTTATATACAGTACATAAATACGGAATGGGGAAAGCAACAGAATTTGGAAAACATCAGCATCTCGTTAAATTTTCGATGGAAAAGGAACGTCGCAGTAAAATGTTAAAATGACGATAGAAAATTTGCCCATCAAATGCCGTTGCAGCATCCAGATCTCCTGAATACCAAACACGGCACACGAGACAATATCAATACAAATCGTCCAAAAATTTACACAATTTTTGCGCACAAAGCCAAGCGAAATGTATAATAAATTGAGCCCCGCCCCGCGCAATAAGTCATCACGTAACAGTCAAAAGAAATATTTAATAAACTAAGCCCTGCCCACTTGAACTCAAAATATACGCTCTATTGTGTAAAGGAATCAAATCATTCATGCAAGCGGATTTACATCCAAACTTCAGTTGACTACAATACCAAGAGCGAAATGAAGAACTTGAATACATTTTCTATGAAAAATAAACAACACAAAGCAAATAAAGCTCTAGGGTTGGAATGATCACTTAATCTACCGTATCCTGGAGCAAAAAATTGTCAAATTTTCATAGATAAAATTTATTCTTTCAAAAACCGCCAGCCATTTCCACTAAAGATATCACAGTGTATAAAATAAGCAGAAGTCAATTAATGAAGCCATAATTCTACAAATTCAACACGTACAAAACTACATACAAGTAACCTAATTGGGCCAAATCTGAACGTAGGTAACTGACAGAGCGAGCGTCAGTTGCTTGCGTTCCCATCCATATCAGGAGTTGTTAATTTCAAAGCTTAACGCTAAGCAAATCCAATCCATTTCCAGTCATTAGATCTGGAAACTGGCAAGCAAACGAATGAATTCGGCCTCGAACGTTTTTCAAGTTCCACATATTTTATTAGTTCATGATAAGAGAAAAATTAAGCACCCACGAAGAGGCAGCAGCTCCACACCAGCTGCATTCGAAGCTCTTGAACTTGAATACAGTTTCTTATTAAACTCAGTTAACAACTTTAGTTATAGGTCTCGAATTAAAGAAACGACAGAGCTTCCAATTCTTAAACTGTATTTCGTTCCTTAAAAAAATATAATGGACATCTCTTTAGCAACCCTACAAAGAAATATAAAATCTAGAAATGAAAATGGTAGTAAATCCAGAAGTAATAGTAGTGAATAAAATTTCAAACAAGATAAATGATGGCAATTGTAAAGAAAATTATAAACTAGACAAATTACGCATCACTGAATGGGTTAGCTGTTGTTGATACTTCACTTAATCTGATACTTCATTTAATTAGGCAAGGATACGCTGCCTTTTTTCGTTTGTACGGGTACACGATCGCAAGAAATGTACATTAGCCCTCGCCAACACTGCATTTGCATAGCAGTACAGTGGTCAACTGGAGTTGTGGTCAACTGGAGTTGTGGTCAACTGGAGTTGTGGTCAACTGGAGTTGTGGTCAACTGGAGTTGTGGTCAACTGGAGTTGTGGTCAACTGGAGTTGTGGTCAACTGGAGTTGTGGTCAACTGGAGTTGTGGTCAACTGGAGTTGTGGTCAACTGGAGTTGTGGTCAACTGGAGTTGTGGTCAACTGGAGTTGTGGTCAACTGGAGTTGTGGTCAACTGGAGTTGTGGTCAACTGGAGTTGTGGTCAACTGGAGTTGTGGTCAACTGGAGTTGTGGTCAACTGGAGTTGTGGTCAACTGGAGTTGTGGTCAACTGGAGTTGTGGTCAACTGGAGTTGTGGTCAACTGGAGTTGTGGTCAACTGGAGTTGTGGTCAACTGGAGTTGTGGTCAACTGGAGTTGTGGTCAACTGGAGTTGTGGTCAACTGGAGTTGTGGTCAACTGGAGTTGTGGTCAACTGGAGTTGTGGTCAACTGGAGTTGTGGTCAACTGGAGTTGTGGTCAACTGGAGTTGTGGTCAACTGGAGTTGTGGTCAACTGGAGTTGTGGTCAACTGGAGTTGTGGTCAACTGGAGTTGTGGTCAACTGGAGTTGTGGTCAACTGGAGTTGTGGTCAACTGGAGTTGTGGTCAACTGGAGTTGTGGTCAACTGGAGTTGTGGTCAACTGGAGTTGTGGTCAACTGGAGTTGTGGTCAACTGGAGTTGTGGTCAACTGGAGTTGTGGTCAACTGGAGTTGTGGTCAACTGGAGTTGTGGTCAACTGGAGTTGTGGTCAACTGGAGTTGTGGTCAACTGGAGTTGTGGTCAACTGGAGTTGTGGTCAACTGGAGTTGTGGTCAACTGGAGTTGTGGTCAACTGGAGTTGTGGTCAACTGGAGTTGTGGTCAACTGGAGTTGTGGTCAACTGGAGTTGTGGTCAACTGGAGTTGTGGTCAACTGGAGTTGTGGTCAACTGGAGTTGTGGTCAACTGGAGTTGTGGTCAACTGGAGTTGTGGTCAACTGGAGTTGTGGTCAACTGGAGTTGTGGTCAACTGGAGTTGTGGTCAACTGGAGTTGTGGTCAACTGGAGTTGTGGTCAACTGGAGTTGTGGTCAACTGGAGTTGTGGTCAACTGGAGTTGTGGTCAACTGGAGTTGTGGTCAACTGGAGTTGTGGTCAACTGGAGTTGTGGTCAATTGTGTAGTAAAAAGTGCACAGCTGTGATCAATTGATTGTAAGGTAAGGCTAAAGTAAGGCATGGTCAGCCCGGCCGCATGCCACTAAATCCACGGAGGAGCAGCTACCAGGCCCGCAGCAGGAGTCCCAGGAGTAGAAAATCAAGAAAGTCGGAGGGAGGTAATGATGACACCCACAAGTGCGACTCTATAGATAAGAAGTTCTCAACCTGGGGTGTCCAGGAGTAAAGTCGAAGTAAATAATAGAAGAGTGGCTATATGTTGATATTTTTGTTTCAGGGGGTGCGAGGTTCGAATGAAATTTCTTCAGAGAATGTTGGGAACCCCTGCTCTAGAAAATGCACTAGGCCTTTCTGATGATTCATACCCTCGCATACCCTCAAGAGAAGGGCACATTTAGCGGCAGTAGTTCCCTTTCATAGCCCCGAAATGGACGAAGACAGCAGATTAGATTATATTTTAGATTATAAGTTAGTTAAAGCCTCCCTAACCGCTACAAAAAAGAGCGTTTCGAAGAGAGGAAGTAAGAAGGCACCATTTAGTATGGGGATAAGAGAATCTGAAATCTATGCAGAAGGGGCATAGAAACAGTAAGTTGAGAAATACGTTCATGAAACAAAGTCAAAGTTGAAGAAAGTAGTAGGTGCTGAAAAACAGGACAGCAGTGAACCGAAAAAAAGTGATTATTAATATGACAAAAAACATTTTATTTCAACAAAAAGAAAGCCCACCTAGCTCTCAGCTCGGGCCCTTACACATTTCCCACTGGGAGCGCTAATTTCCATACATACAATAATTGTATTCCCCTGAAGGGGGACGAAGACAGCAAGCTCTAGTAGCCCCTGAATCAGAATTTCATGCTTCCTTCTACTTTGAAGAAAGCCGCACATTGTAAACGAAGTGTGATCAACAACAAAACCATGAATGACTCAACAGTTAACTCACCACATAAGCAAAGGATTTACTTCACTAGGGTTCTTGATTTGAGCATTTGTGTCCTCTGTCCAGAGTGGCACACTCACTCGAAATAATGGATACCAGTGACTGCCAAAGAGACTGGTGAAAAAAAAACTGGTGAATGTGCACTAAGAATTTGCATCAACCCGTGCACCAAAGAAAATGCATTCACGGTTGAATTAATCAACCGTGAAGACAGAAGTAAAAGATGATGCGGTAACTAACTAATATAGAACTCCTATACGAAAGTAAAGGGTTTCAGTGATTACTCACAAGAGGATAGTTCACTAGGTACCAGTTAAGACGGGTTTCCAGAGACCTCTCAGCATGTAGGTTACCAGTGATAAATAATAGCTCCTGGTGACCAATTCGCACATAGTTACCAGTTACCATTGCTTAATAATAGCTCCAGGGGATCACTTAACACTCAAAAGTTAGCAGTCACCCCTGAAAAATAATGGTAACTCAGAGAACAATAAGCACATAGAGTTCACCAGTCCCCACTGTCAAATAAGGCTCCCGATAACCAATAAGCCCTTAAAGATCGTCAGTCACCAGTCACCATTGTCAAACAACGGTTATCAGTAGCCAATAAACACAAAAAGGTCACCAGTCACCACTGTCAAACAACAGTTCTCAGTGACCAGCACAAAGAGGTCACCAGTCACCACTGTCAAACAATAGTTCTCAGCGACCAGCACAAAGAGGTCACCTGTCACCAATGTCATATAAGAGCACTCGGTGACCGCTCCAGCAGGCAGCTACAAGAGGCCACCACACCCTATAGAGTCGGGGCAGATCAGTTGGTCCTGAGCTGGTAGTCTCCGTCCTGGGTGATGTAGCGCACCCACGGCAGGGCCTGGTAGCCAGACTTCTCGATGATTTTCAAGTACCGAACCTGCACAACAAATGCTGAGTTACGTTATGCAATGAGGGAACAATGGCGATGTGAAACTTGCCTTCAATTCAACTTGAGTCAGGCAAAAAAAGACAAAATCCTTAGTAACTGCAGGTTCATCAGTATTGTAATCTCTGAAATTTCTCTCCATTTAACGTTAACGCTTCAAATAAAATCTTGAGATAAAGAATCAATAGAACTCCGACCCTAATACTGAACTACCAAAACTTATCCGAACCCTAGGTAGCAGCACAACTTGCACAACTTGAGTTATGAATAACTGGAACTAATTTCAACGCTCATAAGGTTATTGAGATATTTATGTCAATTCATAAAAAATTTCTAACATTAATGTTAGACACGCGGAGCACAATTAACCACCAAGTGACAAAGAAAAAGAATATTGCTAGACACGTGCAGCACAATGAACTACCAAGTCCAAGTAACAAAAAAAAGAACATTGCTCGAGACGTGGAGCACAATTAACCACCAAGCAACAAAAAAAAAATTAGATTAGATTAGTCTTTAGTTTTAGCCTCCCTACCCGCAACAACAAATGCGATCCAAAGAGAGGAAGGAAGAAGGCACCAATTAGTATGGAGTAAGGGGAACGCGGAATCTATGCAGAAAGGGCATAGAAACAGTAAGATGAGAAAGAAGTTCATGAAACAAGATCAATGATGAAGAAGAAAGTAGTAGGGGCTGAAAAAACAGGACAACAGTGAACCGAAAAATGGTCCGTAACAAAACCAAAACCTATTCTATTTCAACAAAAAGAAAGCCTACCTAACCTTTAGCTCGGCCCTCACATTGTCCCCCTGGGAGCGCTAATTCCCATAGATACAATAGCAACAAAAAAAAAAGAACATTGCTAGAGACGTGGAGCACAATTAACCACCAAGCAACAAAAAAAAGAACATTGCTAGAGACGTGGAGCACAATTTCCCAACAAGTGACAAAAAAAAGAACATTGCTAGAGACGTGGAGCACAATTAACCACCAAGCAAAAAAAGAACATTGCTAGAGACGTGAAGCACAATTAACCACCAAGCAACAAAAATAAAGAACATTGCTAGAGACGTGGAGCACAATTAACCACCAAGCAACAAAAAAAGAACATTGCTAGAGACGTGGAGCACAATTAACCACCAAGCAACAAAAAAAAAAGAACATTGCTAGAGACGTGGAGCACAATTTACCACCAAGCAACAAAAAAAAAGAACATTGCTAGAGACGTGGAGCACAATTTACCACCAAGCAACAAAAAAAAGAACATTGCTAGAGACGTGGAGCACAATTAACCACCAAGCAAAAAAAAGAACATTGCTAGAGACGTGAAGCACAATTAACCACCAAGCAACAAAAAAAAAGAACATTGCTAGAGACGTGGAGCACAATTAACCACCAAGCAACAAAAAAAGAACATTGCTAGAGACGTGGAGCACAATTAACCACCAAGCAACAAAAAAAAAGAACATTGCTAGAGACGTGGAGCACAATTAACCACCAAGCAACAAAAAAAAAGAACATTGCTAGAGACGTGGAGCACAATTAACCACCAAGCAAAAAAAAAAAGAACATTGCTAGAGACGTGGAGCACAATTAACCACCAAGCAACAAAAAAAAAGAACATTGCTAGAGACGTGGAGCACAATTAACCACCAAGCAACAAAAAAAAAAGAACATTGCTAGAGACGTGGAGCACAATTTACCACCAAGCAACAAAAAAAAAGAACATTGCTAGAGACGTGGAGCACAATTTACCACCAAGCAACAAAAAAAAAGAACATTGCTCGAGACGTGGAGCACAATTACCCAACAAGTGACAAAAAAAAAACATTGCTAGAGACGTGGAGCACAATTTACCACCAAGCAACAAAAAAAAAACATTGCTCGAGACGTGGAGCACAATCACCCAACAAGTGACAAAAAAAAGAACATTGCTAGAGACGTGGAGCACAATTAACCAGCAAGCAACAAAAAAAATGAACATTGCTAGAGACGTGGAGCACAATTAACCAGCAAGTGCCACACAAGAAACAGCATCAGACCTGGATGCCGGAGGTGGTGAAGTAAGGGATCTCGAAGCGCACTTGTATGGGCGGCTTGCCCTCGACGTCGTCGCACACGACGCTGGGCAGGCCGAAGTGCGCCCGCATCAGGTACTCCTTGCCGCCCTGCACACACCGCACACACAGTGTGAGCGCTACTGCTGCCTATTGTACTAAACTTCGAGTCTCACAAAGGTAATATGTTATTTTAAACATGTAATATCACAGAGGTAAGATTTTTTTCAAACATAGTACCAATGAGACAATATATTATTTTAACTATATAGTACAAAAAAGTTAATACATTATATCAAAAATTTAATTATCACAAAGACAACACCATTTAAATATCATTATTTTAAAGATCTCAAACTTTATAGGTAAGATGTTATTTCAAACACTTAATATCCTAGAGGTAGTATATTTTTTTGAACATCTAGCACCACGGAGATATGATATTTTGAAGAAAATATTTGGTCAATGTCACAAGGCTACCACGGCATCAGTACAGCACTATGGCAAATAGTTATGTCACAAAAACATACCTGTAAAACGCGTACTAGTACATCATTTAACACAATAAGCTACAGGGGCGTTATTATTATGATGCTTATATGCATGTTATTGTGTGCAATAAATAACTATAGTAATTTCATAAAGACACATGATTTTGTATAATAACGCATCCAGCCAATATCTGATGGCTGATATGTTATTTTTTCTATAACATTCTTCATTTCCATGCCGCAATACCACTAAATATGGAACACATGAACTGCAAATATCTCTGAGTATTTCTACACCATGAGATGATCCGAAAAGATGAAGTACCGTTCACAAAACTGCCGAGATAATTTAGGCAAATTATTACTTTTCTCAAACGTTATAAAAATACACATAAAAAATTAGAAATAAGAACGAAATTATTATACTAGTTATAATATAATATATAGAGACCATTTTCGAAAGAGGACCGTAGATTTCTCTCGGGCATTAAAGGGTTAAGAACAACATATAGGGAACTCGCAGGGAAGCTCTTCATGGTCCAGACATGTCATCATTTTCTATTGGCAACTAATTCATTAATCTGCACTGACAACTATTATGAAACTTACAGGGAAGCTCTTGATGGTCCAGACGATGCAGTTCTTCTCAGGCGTATACTTGACGCTGCCAACGCTAGTCTTGAACTTGGGCGAGTCAGCGTCGTTGGGCACAGGGATGATGATCTCGACGTTGTTGGCGGTGGAGCGGCGCTTGAACTGCGACTTTGCCTTCACCATGTACTCGACGCGGCTGTGTGCGTGTCGCTCTATCACGCTCTCTATCCAGATCAGTGGTTTCACCTGCAACGGCAGGCATCTCATTACACTATGAGTTTAAAGCCAGACATTACTCGTATTATTATACTTTCCTTTAAGTTGCCAATTATAATGAATGGAGAAATACTGTAAAATTCCCAGGGAAAAAAATTAGGTTTGAGTGAGTGGAAACGAGTGGTCAAGGCTCTTCTATTTGAAAGATCAGTTACTGAATGTTTTTCCTCATCCACTCTCTTACATTGAGGTTCATGCGCCTATGAACATGAATATAATACACTACATGTACTACATACATTTCAATGCGTCAAAACTTTTGACATTGAAGTCACCAAACTGGACTTTGTGTTTTTTATGTGTAACGAGACAAACGCACTTGCTTTTGTCTCGTTTTCTAGAGTCAGATGGCCATGTCAAAACTTGAAAATTGCTGAATTTTTAAACTAGTTCAACATTTCGACGTATTTGTCGTACTTTTTTAGACTTAAAATGAAAATAGAAGATGAATATGCCTATGAATTGCTTAGCAAGACACAAAAAAAATAATCGCCACGGGTCATCATTGACCTAGCGTCATTTGGCGCTTGATAACGAGTCAGCATTTTCTGTAATCAGCCTTGTCTGGGTCTAGTTTGATTTGCGTAGTAGAAATAATTTTATGCGCTTTCCTAATGCAACAACCTCCCTTTTATCATCTGATAATGAACAACACAGTGCATAAATATTCTAGTTTCTCAAGGTTGATTCTTCTAAAAGCCTTCAGAGCAACTACAGAAGGAAAAACGTGCGCAACCCAATTTCTTGGCCTTTAAAAATGATTTAACATTAATAACTCAATAAACTTACAAGCACTGAAATGGTGCCAGTTATTCATAACTTAAACAAAGTATCGTAACGGTTGAGAGACCACAACTTTCAACAATATAAGTTTTGGTTAGGTTAAGCTGATGTACTAATGATCAAAAACAATTCGAGGATTAACCATCATATCAGCAATAAGTAACACAGAACTGGAGCGTCACAAACATCCTACATGTTTTCATGATTCCAACAATCTATGTACCATTGATGCATCAATCCTTCATCCAATAATAGAAACCGTAAGGAAACGATAAATTTATAAGCATTTGCCGTTTATTACAACAGTTAGTGCCTTTGGAGCTCTCCCATGGTGTCTACTGATATTTTTTATTTCCAAATTTTACTACTTTTTACTACTTTTTACTACCTTCAATGGCAAAAAATTACTACCTTTTTTATACTATGAATGTTGTTTAAATGTCCAGACGTGAGTAGTCGGCCTATAATGAGTAATTTGAGTCAATAATATATGCAATACCAAAAGTTCAAAAAAAGCTCCAAGTTTCTTAATACTTAAAATACTTAATACTAAATGGAGCAACCAAAGTTTAACTGCAAAAGAGTTACCTAAATTCCTAGGGTACCCAGTCGTAAATGGACTCCAACAAAAGTTTGGCAAAGACCTTGTCTTAACATCTTTCAACTATAAAGAAAACAGTTCATCATTTGGAAAAAATAAACTGACTGGAAACTAGTAGACACCAGGGGATTGTCAGACCCCTTTACAGCAGGGTAAAATATCAAGGAATTTCAATATGACCAAACACCATGGCACTTCGAAAATATGATTTTGTAAACTATTTCTATCCCACCTCAAAATCTAAATCGGCATCCTAATTGCGATCAATAATAACAAATAGGTTATGAACATGTTATATTATGGAACCAATCACGAAAATGCACATTTCATGTAGCGTTCCTGTAAACTTTTAGTAGAAGAATGAGCTTTGATTACAAGGAGCATCTCCATGCTATGACGACATCCTGGAGGTAACTGAATTGCCATGCCTGCCAAAAGAAACTTCAAAGGAACTAAACTCTCGTTCAAATGAAGACACATTGTATTAAAAGATAATTTATAGCGTCGCTGGAAAAAAACTTTTAGCTTTACAAAGAGGTAATTTCTTCAAAAAAAAAAAAAACATTTATAGTTTCAGTAAATCATTGTTTCCCCAAATCGAAGAGGACAGAATAAACTCGGCTTAAGGAAGATAATACTGCTCACAATCAAGCTCAGGTCCAAAGAATAATAATAATAATTTTACGGAAACGTTTCTACCGGGGTCGCCCGCGTAACGCCAATGTGGACCCCCCCGGCGATGGCCGGGAAAAACTCAGATATTCTGACAAAGGCAGATAACAGCAAGATACAAGAGACTCACGCATTATGACACGTCGCACTGGACATACAAGAAAAACAATTAGCGAGTAAATTTTGATGATGCACGGTTTGGGTTAGTGAAGGGTCGTACTTTTTAGGAGTTTGAGTAGTAGTAGTAACATGGGTTTGCTAGCGCTTCAGTTACTCAAACTATATTGCACCGAAGGTCACACAATTTAATTCGTATCTGACTCTTCCAGATAAGCACACAAGATAAACATTGCTATGATTTGAAACATCAAAATTATCTGAGCATCATGGTCATAATTACAACTCAAGATTACAAGTGTCTCCCCATCAAAGCCCGCACACAACACATTTCCTTCGAATGCACTGAGCAACCAAACCCCGTTGGGGGTTTCAGCTGCCCACCCATTTATGGCCGGACGCCTTACCCACGCTGAAACCCCCGAGGTATCAACGCAGCGCGCCCGGCCATATTACAGTTTCTTCATCTTTAAACTTCCAAAACAAAATCACGTCTGGCTATAAAGCCCTACAGCGCGGCTTCCCGTTAAATCTCTTCAAGTAGTACTACATGAAGAGATCCAAGTTAGGAGCCTGAACATTTCCCCGTATCAGATCATGTCGTAAGCATTTATTTTTTGAAGAAAGGTAATCAGCTGATCTACGGGCGCATTGTGGCCAAGTATATTGCTTATTGAATGTGGCCGGCTATCGTCGGAGAAGACTTCAAAACACTGTCGTCGTGTATTGCGCAGCGCGGCGCAGTCGATGAGAACGTGCTTCACGGTGAGGCGCGCTACCAGGCACAAAGGGCAACCAGGCGGAGGCTCTTGTACCTCACTGTTCATGAGGTAGCTGTGGGTGAGGTAGGTGTGGCCGCTTCTGAGTCGATTAAGTACGACCTCCACTCGGCGTGGCAGTCTTCTTTTGGGCCATGATCCCGGTTCCAACTGGGCCTCGTGCATGAGGCTCCTCCGCTGGTGCCAGCCTTCCTTCCATTTGCTGTGGATTTCTTTCTCGAGAACCGTGAACCAGTCCCTATAAAATGTTGGGAATCGCTCTGGCGGGCGAAGTGCGGCCGCTTTTGCTAGACTATCGACGGTCTCGTTACCTCGAATCCCCACATGGCTGGGGATCCAGCAAAACTTGATGGTTTTACGATTCTGGGCAAGGTCGTGAATCTGGTGTTGGAGAAGGCGGGCATGAGGATGGTCCGTGCGTTTGTCGAGGAGAACTCGCAAAACACTCAGGGAATCATTAAAGATAATAAATTGGTCCTTAGGATGATCCCGAATGATCTGTAGTGCTAGATCAATGGCATACAGTTCTGCAGTGAATATAGTGGATACTTGGGGAAGTGAAATCTGTTTCTGAATGCTGCTACAGAATGCCGCAGCGCCAACGCCGTCGTTGCTCTTGGAGCCATCTGTGAAGACGGCAGTGTGACCTGGGTAATTTTCGCTTGCTAGTCGGTGGTATTCCTGGATGTATGTAGTTGGATGGGTTGTTTCTTTTTTTAGGGCTGTTAGTTCCAAGTTTATGTCGATGGCGACCGTATTCCATGTTGGGACGTCAAGGTTCAGTAGCCGGTACGAGAAAGCGGGTTTGATATAAGGGGGTTCGAGATTTAGGGATCCAATGTTATTGAGTGTGCGAATGGCAAATGAAGGCACAACTTTCTTATTTACGTACAATCTCCTGTCAATAGGAGGGATAGCAGAGTTAAACGCTGGGTTACCTAAGTGGCTTTTCATTTTGAAATAATATTTTAAGGAAAGTAGTTGCCTTCGCAGGTTCAGCGGCATTTCACCCGTTAGAACTTGGAGGCTTGCGGCAGGTGTGGACTTGAAGGCTCCTGTAGCCAGACGCAAGCAGTCGTTGGCGACGGGATCCAAAAGCTTAAGGGTGGTGTTGGATGCTGATGCGTAGACAATGCATCCGTAGTCCATTATTGACCGAACAAAAAGTTTGTACATGTGGAGAAGAATGTGCTGATCCCCTCCCCAGTCATGGGAGGAGATAGATTTGAGCATAGCGCATCCTTTCTTGCATTTGGCTCTGATGTCGTTGATGTGTTTTTTCCATGTGAGTTTTGTGTCCCACGTGAGTCCAAGAAACTTGATTTCCTCTACAAACTCAATATCTTGATTTGCGATTTTTAGGGGTGGGGGCATCTGGATACCGGGCAACGTGGTGAAATGTACAGCTTTGGATTTTTCTGATGAGAAAGTGAAACCGTTCTTCAGAGTCCATCGTACGGCACGATCAATACATTCCTGGAGTTTAATTTTTATGACATTTAGATCACTGTGTCGATAGCCGAGCTGGAAGTCGTCCACAAACAGTGAGGCATGAAATCGTGGATCCTGAGGAATCAGAGAGGCAATACTATTGATCTTAATGGCAAAAAGAGTGACCGAGAGCACTGAACCTTGCGGGACGCCTTCTTCTTGCGGGAAGGGGTCGGACAAATAATTGTTGATTCTGACTCTAAAAGTTCGGTCGCGTAAGAATTCTTGGATGAACGAGGGGAGTCGTCCTCGTAGTTGCATTTGGTGGAGATCTCGCATTATTCCAAATTTCCACGTTGTATCGTAAGCTTTCGTTAGGTCGAAGAACACGCTTACGAAGTGTTCGTTGTGTACAAAAGCTCTCCTGATCGTAGTTTCGAGGCGCACTAGGTGGTCGGTTGTGGATCTACTTCGCCTACCGCCGCACTGGATGTTCGTGAGGCAGCCGTGCATGTCGCAGAAGTCCGAGAGTCTATTGCTGACCAGACGTTCCATTGTTTTACAGAGGCAACTGGTTAGTGCGATGGGTCTGTAGTTTTGGGGCGACTGTGGAGATTTATGCGGTTTCGGAAAGGGGATTATAATTGCCTCCCGCCAGCTGGGGGGGAAATATCGTTCAGCCAAAATTTATTCATCATGGATAGTAGGCATTGCTTGCCGGCTTCGGGTAAGTGCTTCAACATCTGATAGGAGATTTGATCCGCTCCAGGCGAGGTGTCTTTGGTGTTATGAAGAGCCGTTTCTAGTTCTGCTGCTGAGAACGATATGTTGTAAACTTCAGTGTTCGTAGATGAAAAATTTAAGCCTTCGTTTTGGACCTTTTCTCTTTCTCGTTGAAACTCGACGGGGTAGTTCGTCGCGCTGCTTGTATTGCTGAAGGCCATCGCTAGCTTGTTTGCTATTTGGGGCACGGTGGCATACGTAATATTATTTTCTTGCAAGATGGATATTTTTCGTTGGGGTTGGCCTTTTATTTTGCGAATATTTGCATATACGGCTGTTAGAGGTGTATTTCTGGTGAACGTATTAGCGAAACTTATCCACGCCTTCCGCTTTTCTTCACGTGAGAGGTTCCTGTGGATTGCTCGTGCTCTTTTCCAACGAAGAGCATTTTGCATCGATCTGGTCTGGCGGTACTTTTGGTATAGGCGTTCGCGGTTTCGTCGTGTTTCGGTCAATTTTGCGCTCCAATAGGGCTTTGGAAAGAAGGTTTTAATTTCAATGGTGGGTATGCAATCCACAGCTACAGCCAGTATGGCATTAATAAAGGCTTGGAGGTGTTCTTCACAGTTAGTTTCCGGCGAGATTTCCAGCTCTTTCCACTTTGGGTGGTTCTCGTATGAGTGCCAATCTGCTTTTTTTAGGCACCACACAGTTCTGCTAGGCTCGCTTTGTTGTGCGTTCATCAGCTGGATTAGGATCGGGCAGTGATCGCTGTCCTCAGGAGAGAGACAGGTAGACCATTCCAACTCCGCGTTCAGGCGGGGAGAGGCTAGTGTTAGGTCTATGGCGGATTCTGAGTTATACGAAATTCTGGTTGGGGATCCTGTATTTAATAGAACGAGGTTCGACTGTTCTAGATATTGCTCAAGAATGCGCCCCCGAGTATCCGTGGTTCTGCATCCCCAAATTGTGCTGTAACTGTTGAAATCACCCATAATAATGCTTGGAGTAGGAAGTTGATTTTCTAGATCACGTAGTGCTTCTAGGGTAAGGCTATGATTTCTAGACGTGTACATTGAGACGACTGTGATCGGCCGACTAAGTTGGATGGTGGCTGCGATGACTTGAAACTGGGACGTCAAAACGTGTTCTCTGAATGGGACCGAGTTATGGATAAGCAGACCCACTCCTCCATGGGGGGTGAAGTTAAAGTGACCGTGTTTGATAAGAAGGGAGTATTGGGGTTTAGAGAATGTGCAATTGTGCCATAGCTTGGTTTCCTGTAGCGCTACAACAGCTGGTCGGTGCTGGTGTATCAATTCCAGCAGTTCGTCTTTCTTGGCTCGAACTCCTTGACAGTTCCATTGGATAATTGAGGCTAGGTTGTTCATTGCTCGGATGTGGATGGATTTGTTTTATATTCGTTGAAAATTTCTTCGGTTTCTCTTCTGACTGCGGGATTGTTCTCGCTGGTTATTTCACAGTCGCTGAGAGCGGAATCGTAATTTGGGGTCATTTGTATCGTTGTAGTATAAAGTTCGCCAGTATCAGGATTCATACACACTGCCTCTGTTAGTTGTTTCTTTTCCGTTGGGCGCTCCTGATGTTCGGAGTTTTTCCGCTTTCTTCGCGTGCTACCGTCCACAGGTTTGACAGGGCTGTCAGCAGCGGCAGCGCTCGGAGGTTCCATTTCCCTCGGTGGGGTTTGGCTTGACGCTGTGTTGGCGGCGGTCGTCTGCACTGCACTGACGAAGGAGCGTCGATATTGAGGACATTCTGCATCCAATTTAGCTTTTGCTTGGGCTCTACTAAGTCTAAATTTGTGTTGTATGGTTACAACTTCTTGTTGGTATTTAAATTCGATGCATTTAAGGGTTCCGGTGAAATGATCTTGGCCGCAGTGGTGACATTCTATTTTTGAGCTGGTACATTCTGTGGCACTGTGATTGGCGTTATCACACCGAGCACAAATCGGGGTGTTGCTTGAGCACCACTTTTGGGTATGCCCGTATTCCAGGCATATTTTACAAAGCATCGGGCGTGGTACGTAGGCGTATACTTTGCTCTTTGATTGTTCGCCTGGCACTGTTAGATATTCTGGGAGGTCTCCACGGAAAGTTAGTAGCAATGGTTGGGCGAGTGGGTCCTTGGGTCGGATCCATGTTGCCTTGGTCACATCGTGGAGGTCGTGATCTTCTTTGAGTCCTTTGCGGAAGTTCTCAAAGTCTGTCAGGTCGTACTCGTATATGTAGACAAGTCCTTTGGCGGCATTGGGGTGGCAATATTCGGATATGGTGACAGGTATGTTATTGATTGACTTTATCTTGCGGACAGAGTCGCTCTGGCGTGAGTTGCAGATTTCGATTATAAAGGAATCGTTCCCCTTAGAAGAAATGCGTTTGGGTTTGGTCCCAAGTTCCCGTTGCAGGCTCTTCTCCAGTATCCACGGTGAGAGTTTGCGTTTTTCGGCAGCATCGATTTTGCAGAGAAAGTGCTCGGTGGAGGTTTTTGATGGTTTTTCAGAGTATTCGTCAGAGTTGTGGTAAAGTTGTCTTGCGCGACGGATGCCTACCTTGTGCTTGGCTTGAATTTCAACTATTTTCTGTTCTTCAATATGCTTAGGACACATTTTGCTTTTCACCGGGTGGGGACCGCGGCAATGGAGACATTTGGCTTGTACTTCCAGGCACTGATCGCTTGAGTGTCCCCCAGTGCCGCACTTTGCGCAGGTTGGTGGCCTGTTGCAGCGTTTTTTGGTGTGGCCATACAGCTGGCAGTTGGAGCAGTGCATCGGTTTGTCGATGTAT
Organism: Morinoia aosen; assembly: GCA_030386875.1. Lineage (NCBI taxonomy): Eukaryota > Metazoa > Arthropoda > Malacostraca > Amphipoda > Talitridae > Morinoia > Morinoia aosen. The sequence continues at coordinate 14,856,252 of CM059559.1, read as the reverse complement.
GGATGAACTGGCGTGTCCGCGCGCTCACCTGGAATATATATATAGCTGGGGGGTGTTTCGGAGTTGAATTCGAGGATAAGGGCGCTAGTTTGTTCGCGTCTGGTCTTTATGAATGTAGCGTCAATGACGTTGCTGATGTTGTAAGCTTCCTTCAGCCCGGCCGCAAACTCGTCGAAGTCGCTCATGTTGTACTCGTTGATGTAGATGAGTCCTTTGGATTTGTTCAGTCTTGGGTGGACTATGACTTCTCAGGGCACGCTATTCACGCTAGTGATGGTCAGCATGGCTTGTCCCTGTTTATTATCCCTTGCTTCGAGTGTGAAACTATCTTTACCGCTGGTGGTAATTGACTTGGGAGGAAGTCCAGTAGCGTTTATGATGCTGGCCTTAATTGCGTAGGGATTTAGGTTGCGTTTAGTTTCTGGTTTAAATTTCATGCAATAAAAGCGCATGAATGTCGGTGTGGTTGGAAGTTCCATGAGGTCCAGGGGCACATATTTTCGCTTCCTGGTTGATCCAGGGGAACAGGTAGGTTTTTGTTTTCCCTCTGAAGGGGGTGTTAATTTATCAATGATGTCCGCCAGTTTGCTCACAGCCAGTTCCACTTTTTTGATTCTCTCCTCCGTAGATGTTTCCATTGTTGCTGGGTCGCCACTCTGAACATCCCGGACGTCTCCGCCACATCCCATCTCACCCAGACTCCGCATCAGCCTGCTCACACTCCTCTCCACCTCGCTCACCCGCTCGGACGTGGTTAGCTCGACCGCTGCACCCACGGCCGTCCCCCCGGCCACAGCCTCACGACGTTCCGCCTGAATTCTTCCACCGTTATTGCTGGTAGGCTCGATTGTTTCCTTATTGATTGGAGTCCTGATTGACTTAATGGGGTTAGGCAAAGTCTCTCGTTTTTCTGTCGTTCCCTGGTCCGGCCTGCGCTCGCTCCCCGCGCGCTTACCTCCGGACCGCGAGCCTCTCGCTCCTCTGGGCATGATGCCCGACCCCAGAGGCCGTCGGCCTCCGGGATCAGGGTTGGCGTTTTTACTCTTAATTTTAGGCTTTAGAACAAGATCAAAACTACAAATTTAACACAAAATTGAAACAATACACGATTTAGTAGGTTATGCAACCTAGTTATTCACCTTACACTAACAAACGCGTAGCAAACCAAAAATGAAAAAGAAATTCAAAACCTAGAGCACCGAGGTGCCCTAGGCGCCCCCCGCGTTGGTTCCACCCACAATAATTCTGATTGGCGATAAACTATTACAATAATCAAGTCGCTATCCCAGTACAACAGGTTGTACAGATGACAGTAGTCGTAGTGGGTGTACTAACGGCACCACCACGAGAAGGTGCGGGTGGGCTGGATACCCGCACCTGAGCACGGGTAACCTCTATCAAATCCTTGTCTGTTTTTCTTTTTTGTTCCCTAAACCACAAAAAGAAAGTTACACATCAAATAACCGTAAGAAAATATTTCGAGTTCGATGCCAGTAAACGTGGTAAAGGGAACACGTAAAATTTCCTTTCCTGTAAACTTTTAGTAGAAGAATGAGCTTTGATTACAAGGAGCATCTCCATGCTATGACGACATCCTGGAGGTAACTGAATTGCCATGCCTGCCAAAAGAAACTTCAAAGGAACTAAACTCTCGTTCAAATGAAGACACATTGTATTAAAAGATAATTTATAGCGTCGCTGGAAAAAAACTTTTAGCTTTACAAAGAGGTAATTTCTTCAAAAAAAAAAAAAAAAAACATTTATAGTTTCAGTAAATCATTGTTTCCCCAAATCGAAGAGGACAGAATAAACTCGGCTTAAGGAAGATAATACTGCTCACAATCAAGCTCAGGTCCAAAGAAACACTTTCTGGATATAAATGAACTGCGGAGAAGTTCCTTTGACGTCATTGCAATGTTTCTATCCTGCCGCAACAACTTGGAGTGCAAGAATATTTGTCTTGGAATAAGAATTGGAAGGCTACACCAAGTTTATGACAATCAAGACCTTACCAGCCAAATATATGACTTTGAATTAAACATTATTCATTAGGAGGAATTGAAATGTAATAAGTTTGATTCACGACTTGCTCATCTGAAATTACAGCAGGACTCTCTAAAAGCTAATTGAGAATAATTTTATTTCTGTGCTTACGTTTGTGAATAAAATACTTTAATTTTTGAGTATCAAGTGCTCAAAAAGAACAATTATGCCAACTATGCTATACATCTGACAGGCAACTGCATCCACTAAAGATGAAATCCAATAAAATTTAATAGTTATTTAGTGATAAGTACAACTACCTATTTGAAAAATTTGGCTAGTTGTTAATGTTAATCCATAAAATTTAAAAGAAAAAGTTCACAAGATGTTTAACATTTAAAAGAATTGTAATTCTTAATAAAATATAAATTATTTTACTTGACAAACATATTTCAATCAAAGCCACTTGATATGCTTCCACAAGAAAATATGTAGCTATGCTATTATATTTTTCCTTGAGATCGTATAATGCGTATTTGATACGTAAGAATAAAAGATGTTAAATATCAACCTCAATCATAAATGCACAATTTTTAAATCCTTATTTCATTTTCAATACTAATCCCTGGTATCACAAGTTCCTAAGTTTGTATCTCAATGTACGTGCGCACTTATAGAAGTGTTTTCAACAATGCATTGCAACTGGTATTACATTTTTTAAATTCATATTTATACGATTTATGAAACCTCGATTACCGCATCAACAAGAAAGCCATATGGTTGTTTTCTCTCAATAATTTGTTAATAATAAAATGGCTCAAATGAAACTTCTTTCATAAAACAACTAGATAACTTTCAGATCAAACACAATGAGAAGAAAAAGTGAACTTTTTTTACTCTTTGCAAAAATTTTGAAACAATTTTCTATTTTGTGTGCTCCAATCCTAAAATTACACCCCAGTCTAGAGGAATATTTCCCATAAATTGAGACAAATTTCTGATTATGCAAAAAATTTATGTAAAAAATTCTCTATACTCAATATAAATATTTTAATGCCACAATTATTTCTAACAATTATCGGTAAGTTCTGCGTGCAACGTAATTTTAACAAAAACGAAAGGGCAAAAACCAGGCGACGTATCATTTTTAAAAAACTATGTCAAAAATTAGAACGTTTCGGGCCTAGACCCATCTTCAGCTAAACAATCTGAAATGACAATAGTGAAAACATTAATAAACTAGATCCATCATTGGCTAAAACAATCTGAAATGACAATATTGAAGTATTGAAAACCTAAACTAGAGAAACTGTGGTTATCTCGACAGTGGCACACATGAGAATGAAAGAAAGTGACAGGAGGATGGGTAAAGGTTCTAACTAACTATGTGAAGAGGGTGAGCGCTCTGCATGTCATTAAGCTGAGGCTTTAATTTGTGGATGTAGAGGGACTCTAAAATTCTAAGTTTAACTGAATTACAGGAATAGAACCTTTACCCATCCTCCTGTCACTTTCTTTCATTCTCATGTGTGCCACTGTCGAGATAACCACAGTTTCTCTAGTTTAGGTTTTCAATACTTCAATATTGTCATTTCAGATTGTTTCAGTCAATGATGGATCTAGTTTATTAATGTTTTCACTATTGTCATTTCAGATTGTTTAGCTGAAGATGGGTCTAGGCCCGAAACGTTCCAATTTTTGACATACAGTTTTTTAAAAATGATATGTCGCCTGGTTTTTGCCCTTTCGTTTTTGTCAATATAAATATGTAACATTACTTTAAATTTTCAGAGAATTATTCCACTTTACAACTTTTTTACTACCCTGAGGCAAATTTTACTACGAGGCCTGTCGAAAAAGTATCCGACCTTTGGCCAGAAAAAATACTTCAACAACCTGACGGGGTTGGGACCCTAATCCCCTTCAAAGTAGGCTCCTTGTGCTTCCACACACTTAGCCCACCGATCCTTCCACTGCCGGAAACACCTCTGGAAGTCTTCTTTTGGAATGGTGTTCAGCTCTGTCGTCGCGTTCCGCATTATCTCTTCTCTACTCTCAAAACGGGATCCTTTCAGTGGTGTCTTCAATTTTGGAAACAACCAGAAGTCGCAAGGAGCCAGGTCTGGAGAGTAGGGAGGTTGGCGAACGGTCGTAATTCCATGTTTGGCCAAGAAATTGCGGATCAAATGGGATGAATGTGCGGGCGCGTTGTCGTGATGCAAGTGCCAGTTGTTCGCAGTCCACATGTCTGGTCTTTTGCGCCGAACTGCATCACGAAGTCGCCGGAGAACATCCTGATAGTACTCCTTTGTCACTGTTTGTCCTTCCGGTGCGTATTCGTGATGCACAATTCCACGGACATCAAAGAAAACAGTCAGCATCACCTTGATTTTGCTTCGCACCTGCCGCGCTTTCTTCGGCCTTCGAGACTCGGGATGCTTCCATTGGGATGACTGTCTTTTTGTTTCTGGGTTTTGTGTTACACCCATAGCATCTTCCCCAAACACCTGCTGAATCTTACGAATTGTTTCAATTTGAGAATCACCAAGCTTTTGACAAAATTTGATGCAGTGTCTTTGCTCAATTCGTTCAGTCATCTTGCAAGAAAACTAAATCCGACAAACACTTAGAACAGCACCTTACTTGGCGACCACCAGCCAGTGACTGGCCCAAGTGAATGCGGTGAAAAAAGTCAAGCATGCGCATTAAGATTCCTCCTTCCACCGTGCACAGTGGCGCCGCCTTAGAATCACTACTTTGCGCGGGAAAAATTAAGGTCGGATACTTTTTCGACAGGCCTCGTAATTTTTACTACTTTCAAAATTTTACTACTTTTTACTACTTCACTACCTAGTAGACACCCTGTCTCCCTGTATACCATTTCAACGTCTGTAAGCAAATAACTGACAAAGGAGGGCAGACCAATGTAAATTTATCCTTCTAATTTTCCGCAGGGAAGAAACTACCCTCCCTGTGTATCACAGGACACCCCACAAACCAATAAATGACAGAAATACCCAGACCAATGAAAATTTCTTTGTCGTTTTCCGCAGGGAAAAAGCTGCTCCCCTGTACATATATCACCAAACACCACACAAACCAATAACTGACAGAAATGGCTAAACCAGTGTAAATTTCTGCCTTGTTATCCGCAGGGAAAAAGCTGCCCCCTGTATATCACCGAACACCCCGCAAGCCAATAACCGACAGAAATGGCAAGACCAATGTAAATTTTTCTGTCTTGTTTTCCACAAGGGAAGGGCTATGACAGCAGAAAACTACAACTCACGTGCGTGTTGAGGCGGTAAGACATGAGCTCGAACTCGCCATCAGGCGGGATGAAGGAGATGGTCCGGTCGTTGTCGAACCTGACAAGAGGAGCGGTAAATTGTTAGTGCACGGGAGTGGTTGTGACACATGGGGGGTAGATAGGTTAGTTTAAGCCTCTTTAACCACAACAAAGGTGTTCCAAAGAGAGGAAGGTACAATCTAGTATGGAGGTATCTATGCCCAAGGTGCATAAAAACGGGAAGTTGAGAAAGAAGTTTATGAACAAGATTAAAGTTGAAGAAGTTGAGTAGCAGGTGCTAGAAAACAGGACTGCAGTGAACCAAAGAAAGATGGTCCATATCAAAACAAAAACTTTTTCTATTTCAACAATAGGAAGACCTACCTCTCAGCCTGGGTCCTAGCAAACCAATAACCCCGGCAACCACCATTAGGATTATTTTCCCAATTCTTATTTTCTTTGTTTCCATTTGTCAGAGGTTAATAGTTGAGGTTTAAAATTTGTTGGCAACCACCATTGGTATTATTTTCCCAGTCATAATTTATTTTCCATGAGTCAGATATTGATGGTTCAAGTTTAACATTTACTAAAAACAAAGAATGGAGAATTTTAGTTGAAATAAATTTCTGCGCACAATCATTAAATCGAGTAAAGAGCAAGATAAGGCAACATTACACAGCTCCGCCCAGCAAACCTCAGGTACAGGTCAGCACCCAGAACCAACTAACTCAAAAACAGACTATAAAGGTGCAGTCACTCAGCGTGCCTGCTGTGATGCAGGCACTACCTGAGGAGTCACCCCGTTCTTTGTAGTACCAGCACAACACAGTGTTAACCTCTGAGTTAGACAGGTGGGCAGCACATAAACTCCGAGCTCCAATCGCTGAAATATTGGGCATACGAGAATATAAGGGTTTTGTCATTCCAGACAATTTTGTCTGGATGCACAATATTAATTTTGATGCACAATATTGTAGTTTCATTATAATGTTGCTATTTTCAGACACTGGTCATTTTGATGGAGAAAAATCTTCTATAGTTTGAAAGAGCATGTCACCTTCCCTATCATTTGGACAGAGAATTTACAGTTTGTGAATATCCACCTTTTAATAGCTTAGGCCAGCTTGGCAATAAGAAGTCGCAAGAAATAACTCGATGCTTACCTGGACAGCCTCACGCACTGATGGAACTTCACATCCTCCAGCTCTACGCTCTTGCTCTTGCCACGCCCTGTGCTCTCGAACAGCACCTGCAGACAAGCCCATAGCTGTAGTGTTCATTTATTTTCTAGCATTCAAATCCCATAGCTGTAGTGTTCATTTATCTTCCAGCATTCAAATCCCACAGCTCTAGTTTTGTTTATTTTTTAGCATTCAAATCCCATAGCTGTAGTGTTCATTTATCTTCCAGCATTCAAATCCCACAGCTCTAGTTTTCATTTATTTCCCAGCATTCAAATCGCACAGCTGCAGTACTCACTTTTTTCCAGCATTCAATTCCCATAGCTGTAGTGCTCATGGATCTCCCAGCGCTCACAACCGAATCCCCAAAAGGTTCATTTCGACTTGCACGTTCATTTTTAACAAACACAAACAGTGTAAATTATAATGAAATTAAAACATAATTCTGCAACTCATAAAATCCTCAACAGCAAGAATGCAACAGCTAAATAAAAGAAAGAGCTATAGCGTTGGTTGGAGGGCAATTCAAAGCAAATTACAAACAAGAATGAATTTTGTTCTGTTAAGTGGAATTGACAAGACGGTTTTTTGACCCAAATGGTGTGTTCTTTCAATATAACTTAGGCTTTCCCACCATCGTCATAACCGAGTCACACCACGTTTGTATTTTAAATCCCATTTAAATACAAAACAATGAATCTAACACACAACCTTATGTTTCTGTAATAACTAACAGAAACTGCACAGCCCATAACAAAAAATAAATAACAAAGAGCAAAAATAAAGCCAATTACTTAACACACAATAACCAGAGAGAAATCACATCCGTCAAAGATTTCACGTACGTCATACACAAAAAAACTCTGCACTCCTCAAATGCCCAGCTCACAGTAGCTCTAGTAGGAATGCAATCACCATAAGGGCCCTTGCTCATATATCGCACTGCAGTAACTGTGCATCTTAGTTCTAATGGCCACAGTGAACTGATGCTCTCATCACATTATTCTTTTTGTAATTAATTGGCTTGGGATTCCCCAGTCCCAAAAAAGGCGATCTCAAGAGAGTGAAGAGTAAGCAAAAATAAAGCCAATTACTTAACACACAATAACCAGAGAGAAATCACATCCGTCAAAGATTTCACGTACGTCATACACAAAAAAACTCTGCACTCCTCAAATGCCCAGCTCACAGTAGCTCTAGTAGGAATGCAATCACCATAAGGGCCCTTGCTCATATATCGCACTGCAGTAACTGTGCATCTTGGTTCTAATGACCACAGTGAACTGATGCTCTCACCACATTATTCTTTTTGTAATTAATTGGCTTGGGATTCCCCAGTCTCAAAAAAAGGCGATCTCAAGAGAGTGAAGACTGAAGAGTAAGGCTATTTAGAATGGACAATGGAAAACAGGGATTCAATGCACAAAGCGTGTTCTTAAAAGGAATACCCCGCGCACAAAAACAGCAGGTGAGGAAAGAAATGGGAGAAAGAACAAAGAAGGGATAGCAAAGGCATGAAAACAACTACGCAAATTGGGCATGAAAATAAATGAGTAAATTGGGCACAGAAGATGGAAGTCCTAAAGGCCAATTTTTAGCTGTGTTAACCTAACAGTATTTCTCTGGAGGGTGCCAATCCACATAGGATAAACAAATAACCTGAAGCTATGGCATAACCAGTGCCCTTGAGGGGGGGTGGGTCTTAAGTCACAATTTCATAGAGATAAATGGCGGAACATCAAAAAAGCCTGTTCACTTGATGGATCAAAAACAACATGGTTAACGGGTATTTGTGAGTGTTGAATTCTAAGTGAATAGTTGCAAGCGATTTTTGCTGGTGTGACCAGGTAATCACTTGCAGATAACTTTGGCCGATCGAAGTGCCACAATTCCCACCCGTTGGAGAACCAAGCACAGAATGTGAGGACGTTCACCTTGTCATTGAGGCCCAGTCTGAGCTCCGGCATGCCCGACAGATACACACGCATCTTGATGCTGCCAACTATCTCAGAGCGCAGCACGTTGCCGCTCGAGTTTGCCTGCATGAACACGGTTAGGATAAATTTCTATCTGTCAACATTCCTTTGAAAAAAAACTGAATACTTCTGATATTGGAGTTCGAGCAATTTTTTTTCAATCATATCAAGGTATGCATAGAAAGTCAAAAATGGATTATTTATGGAAAACAACTTGAATATATCTCAGTTGTTTCCAAATGAGACCATCATAAACTTATAAATAAATAACAATACAAGAAATTTGTCAGAGTTGTACAATTCATCAAAAGCAAAGTCTCTTGGCTAAAATTACATAAAGCTATTTCTGAATTTGAATACTTGGTGTACATCAACTGTATATCAAAACACAAGCATGTGCTCTTACTAATTGTGGGTATTATCCAAGTCTTAATCAGGAGTAATGTTTCCAAGTAAGATACCAATAAAGGGTTGTACCTTGAAGTGATTATTGATTCTTTGCCGGTAATATATGGAACATACCCCAATGAGCTTTATTTCATTCAAACAAAACCTAAGTTGAGTTTTAATGGGCTTTAATAAGGATCTAAATAGCAATAAACTGCTAGCACCTCAATAAACTATGGTCTAATAACAATAAACAACTAGAGATCAAATAACTTCTCTCTGCTTCAGTATAATCCAACAGCAATATAAAGCTTTGAAAAACTTTAGAAGTTGAAAATAAAGACTCACCACTGAAGTGAAACCCTCGATTGTTATCAAACAGCAATAAAAAGCTCTAATAATCTTTCAATGTTGAAAATAAAAACTCACAAGCAAATTGATACCCTCTATTATCAGCAATAAGAGGCTCCAATAAACTTTAAAAGTTTAAAATAAAAACTCACAAGCAAATTGATACCCTCTATTATCAGCAATAAGAGGCTCCAATAAACTTTAAAAGTTTAAAATAAAGACTCACAAGCAAATTGACACTTTTGATTATTATCAAACAGCAATAAAATGTTCCAATAAACTTTAGAAGTTGCAAATAAAGACTCACCAGCAAATTGACACTTTTGATTATTATCAAACAGCAATAAAATGTTCCAATAAACTTTAAAAGTTGCAAATAAAGACTCACCAGCAAATTGACACTTTTGATTATTATCAAACAGCAATAAAATGTTCCAATAAACTTTAAAAGTTTGAAATAAAGACTCACCAGCAAATTGACACTTTTGATTATTATCAAACAGCAATAAAATGTTCCAATAAACTTTAAAAGTTGCAAATAAAGACTCACCAGCAAATTGACACTTTTGATTATTATCAAACAGCAATAAAATGTTCCAATAAACTTTAAAAGTTGCAAATAAAGACTCACCAGCAAATTGACACTTTTGATTATTATCAAACAGCAATAAAATGTTCCAATAAACTTTAAAAGTTGCAAATAAAGACTCACCAGCAAATTGACGCCCTCGATGACATCAAGGAAGACTTCATTTTTGCGGTACTTGATGCCCTCGGAGCGCCACGACACGGCGTTGGTGACCGCCATGGGGGGGCGGGGGGCGACCTCGAGCTTGTGGCCCTCCTGAGTGATGTATCTGGGGAGGTGTGGCTGGTGTAAGGCCAGGACATGTGTGGCTGGGGTGAGGCCTGGACATGTGTGGCTGGTGTGAGGCCTGGACATGTGTGGCTGGTGTGAGGCCTGGACATGTGTGGCTGGTGTGAGGCCTGGACATGTGTGGCTGGTGTGAGGCCTGGACATGTGTGGCTGGTGTGAGGCCTGGACATGTGTGGCTGGGGTGAGGCCTGGACATGTGTGGCTGGGGTGAGGCCTGGACATGTGTGGCTGGTGTGAGGCCTGGACATGTGTGGCTGGTGTGAGGCCTGGACATGTGTGGCTGGTGTGAGGCCTGGACATGTGTGGCTGGTGTGAGGCCTGGACATGTGTGGCTGGTGTGAGGCCTGGACACATGGCTGGTGTGAGGCCTGGACATGTGTGGCTGGTGTGAGGCCTGGACATGTGTGGCTGGTGTGAGGCCTGGACATGTGTGGCTGGTGTGAGGCCTGGACATGTGTGGCTGGTGTGAGGCCTGGACATGTGTGGCTGGTGTGAGGCCTGGACATGTGTGGCTGGTGTGAGGCCTGGACATGTGTGGCTGGTGTGAGGCCTGGACACATGGCTGGTGTGAGGCCTGGACATGTGTGGCTGGTGTGAGGCCTGGACATGTGTGGCTGGTGTGAGGCCTGGACATGTGTGGCTGGTGTGAGGCCTGGACATGTGTGGCTGGTGTGAGGCCTGGACACATGGCTGGTGTGAGGCCTGGACGCGTGTGGCTGGTGTGAGGCCTGGACATGTGTGGCTGGGGTGAGACCTGGTATGTGTGGCTGGTGTGAGACCTGGCATGTGTGGCTGGTGTGAGACCTGGCATGTGTGGCTGGTGTGAGGCCTGGCATGTGTGGCTGGTGTGAGGCCTGGCATGTGTGGCTGGTGTGAGGCCTGGCATGTGTGGCTGGTGTGAGGCCTGGCATGTGTGGCTGGTGTGAGGCCTGGCATGTGTGGCTGGTGTGAGGCCTGGCATGTGTGGCTGGTGTGAAGCCTGGCATGTGTGGCTGGTGTGAGGCCTGGCATGTGTGGCTTGTTTGAGGCCTGGCATGTGTGGCTGGTGTGAGGCCTGGCATGTGTGGCTGGTGTGAGGCCTGGCATGTGTGGCTGGTGTGAGGCCTGGCATGTGTGGCTGGTGTGAGGCCTGGCATGTGTGGCTGGTGTGAGGCCTGGCATGTGTGGCTTGTTTGAGGCCTGGCATGTGTGGCTGGTGTGAGGCCTGGCATGTGTGGCTGGTGTGAGGCCTGGCATGTGTGGCTGGTGTGAGGCCTGGCATGTGTGGCTGGTGTGAGGCCTGGCATGTGTGGCTGGTGTGAGGCCTGGCATGTGTGGCTGGTGTGAGGCAGAGCACCAGCTTGGACATGTGTGGCTACCGTGAGGCTACTGACATGCTCTGACATGTTGGGTAATTTTACTTGCTATAATACTGTTCTTCATAGCACTATAGCTTTTTTGTCAGCATTGAAGTGAAGTAGATGACATTTTACCACATGATGGGAGGAGTTTTTCAACCCAATAAAAAATATTATGCATTTCACCATTGGGGTGCATAAGACTCAACCAAATTTGAGGAAATGTAAAAGTAGCAGGTAATAAGTAAATAGAACACTTATTGCTGATTATACCATATCACATGCAACCAAATAAACCAATACAGATAATACTACTTCATTTCTCACGCATTCTTGATCTCACTGAAGTTAATTACACTCAACTACAGAGAACTCACCTTGAATGTCACAACACGAACAATTGAATTGGTTGCATTTTCCTACTCATAATCTGAATAACCATAGAAATAAAAGTTTAATGTTGGGGATAGAATGAATAGTTGCATCAAAGCATCATATGTTAGACATAAATGCTGGTAACTCACTCTTGAAGGATTTTTGAGTCTGTAGTCTGAGGGTAACCAAAGTCGAGCAGTTCATCCAGTAGCTCGTACACGATGACAAAATTATCTCGAATGCTCTCCTCTTCCAATTCCTGAAATTAATGCTATATAAAATATCTGTGATAATATTTTCAAAGTACTTACAATACATTAGATGCCAAAAAAGTGACAAACTTTTCAACTGTATATGCATTCTACCTTGATATCATTTAACACAAATACCACCAAGTACAGTTCATTAAATATTTTAAATTACGCCATATAAGAGGTAATTACACATAAACTTTAGAAAACGCTAGTTGCAGTTCAAATCTATGTTAAAACAACCTCTGTAATTAATGATACCTCACTTTTGCAGGAATCTTTTAAACTACAATGAAACACTAATTTCCTAAAACTGGTTATTACGAACACTATAAACTATAAATAAGGCTGAAAACCTCACCTTGAAGTATTCTGAACAAACATTGACCAGCTTGTGCAAGAAGGAGAAGACCATTGTCACATTGGCATTGATCTGCGTAGATGACACCACGTACAAATTGCTCACTTTCACGAAGCAAAATGTGGCTTGGTCAGTCTGAAAACAATGGTTGTGCTCACATTACAAGACAAAAAAAATTAATCTGTCAAATGCTTTCAAGATATACAAAATAATCAATGAGAAATGAGAAATTAGCAGAGCTATTGAAATTTTTGTTTGTGTGTGTGTGTGTGTGTGTGTGCAATGTATCTAGTGATAGTAAGTACTTGTTCCACATAATGGTGATTCTGATAGTCAATGGCTATTTTTAAGTCGGCATATTTAAAAAAATGAATATGAAAAAGAAGGTGGTAGAAATTAATAATTTATTCTGCTTTCATTTTCATTCAAAGCATGGCAGTAGTGAATTCAGAGCACTAAACCCATCTGCTCTGTAGGTGGCACTCAATAAAAACTTGCTACTTCAAACAAAGCATTGAACTATTATCCAATAATGCCTATGTCACAGTATAGGGTTCTCTAAGTAATCATTTGTAAGCTGAGATATTCACAGATATATCTTAAAAAAAACTAATATTTATAATACAATTTCATGAGTCATTGCCAGAATGTTGTTGCTCATGCTATGCATTGGACCAAGATAAGACAACAATTGAACTATATAGCTTTATGAACACTGTTCCAAAATTCAACTTGGTAAATGTTTAGCGTTGGTCAGTAATCGATTTTCCAATTTTCGGTGTCTAATCGTAGTTAATTAGATCGAAATAAAAAAGGTTTCTTCTATGCACTTTCCGTCGGAAATGAAAACTTTAAGAGTTATAGCGGTAAATAAGTTATCGCAACTCCAGTGTTTAAAGCGGAAAGAAATTCATCGATCCCGTGGTGGGGCATCACTGCAATGAAGTCTCGCTTCTAGCCCGACTGTCATCAAAGACTAAACCAAACCTACCGCTATACCTCGTTAAATACTCATTTGACGAAAAAAGTGTATAGAAGAAAAGATGTTTATTTCGATGTTATTACCATGTTTCAAGCAACAAAAATTCAAAAATTGATGAGTAGCTGTTTATTCAAGCGCATTCATCATCAAAGACAAAACTAAACCTAGCGCCATAACTCGTTAAATACTCATTTCCGACGGAAAGTGCAGAGAAGAAAAAATTTTCATTTAGATCTAATTACCTACTTCTAGGCACCGAAAATTGGAAAATCGACTACTGACCAATGCTACACATTTACCTTCAACTTATGCAAAGATGGCGGCCGCCATCTTGGAGCTGATGTAAACAGACGTTACCAGAAACCTTTATTTATAATTTTCACTACAAGAACCGTGGCTCCCCCTCACGACCCAACCTCTTTACATTTGCGATCACCTAAACTGCATATTGACCCTACTAAACATCAAATTATAAAAAGCTACAATAAATGCCAGAGTGGATGCTTATATCTTACTTGTACAATAGGGGCAAGTTGGCCATCATCCTCTCGCTCCATGACAAGAGGCATAAACTTCTCTATGGCAGACATGTCAATATCTCCGCGGTAGTTGCGGGATATCAGCACCTGTAACATTATTAACATTACTGTTTGTCTTTTTTCTATAACATAATGTAAAATTTATGGTTCAAGTGCTAAATCTTACTAAATAAATTAATTCAGACTATAATTATTTATATTGGTAAAGTAAAAAAACTTAGTAATATAATGTAAGTAGTAGATTGTTAAACTTGCATATATGAAATGAAGGAGAAAGAAACATTTTTGCTTATATCATAAGTATATGGCTATATATCATTTATAGGGGCCAATCAATATACAAAATTTTTACTCTAACAATTTGATTTTACACGTAATCAGAATTATTATAAAACTAATAGAAATAGAAGTAAGTTATATCTAAATTAGGTCAATATTAAATTGAATGTTGTTGACAAATTCAATTATTTCGTTACCACATATGGGAAATAAGATACAATGGAAGACGTTTTACACAAATGACATTGTGCTTGAAAATGCTTAGTTTTTGAGATAACTTAATTTTGAAGTCATAGAAAAGTCATTTATATAATAGAACAAACGGACACGTAAATAAGCAAAAAAACACAATTTTAACATAACAATAGGTGAGGTTAGGTTAGATAAAGTTAGGTTAGTTCAATAAACTAACCTTTATAAACCTAAAATAACTTAATTTAACTCAACCATATCAAGGCCGAGGATTCCCGCCAAAAAAATTTGGCGTGGTCCGCGTCCACGAAACGCCAGAAGAGCCATATCGACACTCCCATTAATGCTATTCTATCCAGAACATTATTTATGCTACATCTCAAAAACTAGGCATTTGCAAGCACAATGTCATTTGTGTAAAATGTCTTAAAATGTTTCCAATTACCTAAATTTTATAATGAAATTACGAAAGTTGTTGACAACATTAAGTTCAATATTGATCCTAAGTTATCAAGAATTTTCAGGAAAAAATGATCACATTTTCAGATTAAAACAGGTCTTACATAAAAACAAAAATTTTAAATCGATTAGCATATGTACAATATTATTTTACCATTTTATAGTAAAACCTACAACTATTTAGACAATTATTTTCTTAAATTACAAACCTCGGTGCTTATGGAAGGAAAAATTTTCAGCCATGTAGTAATTTGCATATCCTATGACAGACAAAATTACTTATATCCAGTTGTAAAGAACAGTTTTTCATCTATTAGAAAGAAACTTGAATTTAATTTAAAATGTGTGATTGAGTTTAAAACAATTGTAAATTACTACTAATGATGTCAATCATTCAAGACTTTGATATTAAACAATTATAAATGATATAGGCCTAATTATACTTGAAAGCTTAATTATAACAAAGTTGATTTTTTAATAACTGAAACAGCACAAACATAATACTTGCAAAAAAATGTTCAACTGATGCAGGAGAGCATAAAAAACTTATTTAGGTTATGAATCTTACCTTGCCTTTAACATCAAGGATGTATATTGCAGAAATAGACATTTCTACATAAAAAATTTGGTTCACCAACAACTTTGAAACACAAGGCTCTTCCAGTAAAATTATCAAACTGTGAAAACAAAAATTGTCGGTTAATCACGGCAGCTTAATATACATTATAATTCAGCCCATAAAAAAATCACAGAAGCCAATAATCCTTTAAAATTTGTTACCAATGAGATTGAAAACATATATTTTTGCTCAAATTTATAATAATACAGGAATGTAATTGCTTGTAAGTTCATATCTTAGTACCAGTAGTAGTTAGTGATCATAAAATTAGACAGAGACAGAAAATAAATTTAATTTCTAGGGTAATTGAAAAATACAATAATTCAGTAAATAAAAACCTGAATACAATAGTTTCAAGCATTAGAGTGAGATATTGAAACATGTAATTTTAAATGCTTTACTTAGAATGGAAAACCATCAGGTGAGTTGATTAGTCAAGTCAGCCAACGATTTAATAACTCAGATCTCTCTTTCTCAAAAAAAAAGCACTTAGGCCCTACAAGTAGAAAGATTCTAACAAGCAATCAGCAACGTAACTTAGATTACATTTAAGGTAACTACTAATCAAATTAAAAACAGCGAGTTCTACAATCGTAATAAATAACCAACTTAAAATTTTCAAACTGTTGTTCGTATTTGTCATTTTTATAAAAAAATTAATAAATCATTACTAATGTTGGCCGACTGGTAATCTAACCACCAACGACCTTTACAAATTTCTCTTGAAGTTGAACGGAACATCAACAGTGAACAGTCCGGCAGCCCGGTGTTGGCAATAAAATAATTTCCTACCTAATAGACGGACGTCAAGAATGACTCGTGTACAATAAAGACCTTTTATTTTTGAACGTGAGGATAAGCAGCTTTAATTTATATTGACTTAATCGCTATTTCTCATAACAAAATTTGATAAATTTCAAAAATGTTTACTGAAGCTCACATCTCTCATAAGTTTATCTGTCTAGTCGACTTAGCCCATGAAACAGAAACATATTGAAGCACAATTAGTGGTTCTTCATGATAAAAAAAAATAGGGATAGAGTTAAGAGCACTTATATATTTCAAATAAGAATGTTTCTTCGTGTGATCACAAGAGTTGTGAAATATTTATTGTTTTTTATTTTAATTGTTTTATCGTTGTAAATCATCCATTGAATGGGTTTTCGGCTTTTAAACTAAGAAGATGGAATAAATTAGGAGCGTGTAAGCTCAATAAGTAGAATAATTCCCCCTCTAACTTTTTTACATGTTCTCTCTAAGCCTGAAAAAATCGTTCCAAATCTCTACCACGTAGACTTTTCAGTCTTAGACGCAAAATTATTCACATCCGTTAATTATCTTACATGTTCTCTCTAAGCCTGAAAAAATCGTTCCAAATCTCTACCACGTAGACTTTTCAGTCTTAGACGCAAAATTATTCACATCCGCCAATTATCTTTCCAAAGAGACTCCCTGGTATCGAAAAAGCCTAAGCTCATATTTCAATCTAAGTGGGCACTACCAAAAACGTTTTTTCACTCAAACTTTCATTCAACCATTGACAGGGTCTCAGGGCTATTATAATACTTACGTGTGTTTCCCAACTAAGGATTTTTATGTCGAAACATTTAAAAAACTATGTTATACATTCCATGCATCAAATATATATGAAAAAACTGTTTTTTTTCTGTACATGCACTGGGGATAATTCCTCTGGTGCCGAACTGAAACCGAACCATATTGTTCAAATTTCATTTCCGAAGCGTAAAGCGGCCCATAGACGATTAATTTAATTGTCAATATCATTGACTTAATATATTGATGATTTTTTTGCCCACTAAGTCAATTAATTGACGGTCGTCAATCAAACCCACAGACGATCAATTAAATTGTCGATATTCATCATTGTTAATTATATTGACAATAAAATTGATCGTCTATGGGCCGCTTCAGTTGGGGGAGTTTGAATCGAAGACCGCAAGCACTATCTAACCCAGTGGTTCTTAACCTAGTTGGAGGTACTGAACCCCACCAATTTTTATACATGCATTCATCAAACCCTTCATAGTAGAAAAAATTAAATATGTTTTTTTTTCTTCAAATTCAAAACATGTGTATATATAACTAGAGTATATACTGTATTAGTGTACAAACTGTATCATGCATCATTTGTCGAACCCCTGAAACTGATTCACCGAACCCCTGGAGTTCGACCGAACTCAGGGTAAAAACCACTGATCTAACCAAAATGAACAATTTAACCAACCTATTGTCATATTTATGATGAAATATCTCACAAAATTAAATCAGGTAAGCAATTATAACAAATCCTCTATAGACTAAATCAGGGGTCTCCAAACTTTCCAAAATAAGGGCCACATTATATATTTCCCACATTAATTCGGGCCTAAGGAATAAATAATGGAAAAAACAGCAATAATTCAGAGATATCATTCGTACGATAAGTATTTTTTCAAGGCCACCACACGGGATTTGTTTGGCGGGCCGGAGTGGCCCGCGGGCCACAGTTTGGAGACCCCTGGACTAAGTGATAATGAATGCTCAAATACATGTATGTTTGGCGCCCAGAAATAAAGCTTAATATTTTTCTGATAAATTGTTAAGCTTTATTTCCAGGACATTTTAAACAATTTAAAAAATTTATTTACCACAGGAGATACAGAGATAAAATGTTTCTTAAGTCTAGTACAATGGTCAAATTTGGGGACATGGGACACTCGTGTATATATATATATATATATATATATATATATATATCTGCGTATATAATATATATATATATATTATATATATATATATACAAATATATATATATATATATATACAAAACGAAAAGCTACACAACCTGAAATAGGGTGGTCAAAATATATTTAAAAAGTATAAGAAACGGTACATTTTCAAAAAATGCTCTTATTAGTCTTTTTTGAAAATGTGTCGTTTCTTTTACTTTTTGAATATATTTTGACCACCCTATTTCAGGTTGTGTACCTTTTCATTTTCTCAGCTATTCTGCAAATTTTATGGATAGTATTCTACAACAATCCTCATGTCTTTGACTCCGGTGAACTCTTTTATGCCAGTATTATCAGCGTAAGTAGTAAATGTTATAAATTTATTCTGAGTCTTTTTTTCTTCGATTAGTCTAAGGGATAACGTTTGATGGCCAGCAACAACGTACAAAACCTTGGCCACTCAAATATCTCGAAGCATGCCCTTCTTAGAGCAAATTGCCTTCCATGCTCTCAGAAAGGACGATAGAAAATCTGCCACAAAAAAATCTGAAGATCACATGAATATCAAAAACTTTGAAGAAAGAAAGAAAGAAAGAAAGAAAGAAAAGAAAAACAGTTTATTTCCAATAAAGATTGAACAAAAGTACCATCATTGGTTTTTAAAATCTTTTAAAGTTAATACACTTAGATGATACACACACATGAGTATTGTAATACTCATGTCACCAGTCGAAAAGAAATGATTGAGGGAAATTTACTTCTAATGTTGCTTAATCTACATTTGATGATACGAGTACATGTAATTCAAATTAAAAGAGAGAACACAATTTCATGGATGATACATTTTCATTGTGAGGTGAAAACAGTTTTGACAGTTTCCAGATAATTGCAACCTCTTCTAGCCAAATAGATCTTTGAAATTTATGGTATCTTTTTATCATGAAAGATAAACCAGTTTTACATGATTCTCAATCTTCTTCCCATTGCAAATTTCCTGTTAGCAGGCACAAATGTTTGCCATGCGTATGTATATTTTTTTAACTCTATGAAAATAACTGTGTTTCCTCAGATGCTGAAGGTGACCCTTGCAGATGAAACGTTCATCTTTCGTGTATATTTTTAGTTTTGACATGTACTCGCAAAGAAATAATCCCCTTTTTTAAAACTGACCATCCTTGCTATTTTATTTATAGAACATAATTACTTCGGTATCCGCGTAAGTGATCGTGATGGCCATTTAGAGTAGATAATCATGTTATGTATGATTATCAAGATCTTTATCTCCATCACCATTCCAAGTTTTAAATATTGAATTATAAGTGTAGTGGTTAGAAACATAGTTGATAAAAATAAAAAATCCTATGTTTGAGCGGAAATTGATTAAATAAACTATATTGTCTTCAATGTGGTTCTATTGCTCAAAAGGCATTCTTTTGTAGTGCAAGGAGCACCTTCATTTCATTTTTGTTAGTCCCATGCCAATCTTTCGTTCCGCACATTAGAAATGGATGTCCTAATTGTCCCAGACAATATTTTTAGAGGATCGTCGAATAAAAATTTACCGACTCTTTGTAGAATTCAAATGGATTTCCTTAGCTTGTATCAATTGTGTTGCATTTTGAAAGTTGAGTTTTTCAATTCTAATGCCAAGAAATTAGGATAAATTAGTGTCCTTAACTGGGAGATCCTTTTGTTCATTCCGGAAAAAAACCATTCCGCTTGTAGTGGAATATGTGTGACATATTTAGTTTTATAGGCACTGAAGCAAAGCTTCTTACTCTGAGTTGCATAGGGGGGTTTTCTAGATTGCGATACACTTTATTTGCTATCGTATTTATCATGATGGGTTGTTGAGAGATTACTACTTTCAGGAAAAGGTATAAATTTGAAAAATATGAAGATTCAACAGCGTAATTAATGAACATCAATAACATTTTAGGTCTCAAAACCGATCCTTGTGGAACTCCATGGGTAAAATCAAATACATTTAATTGAGAGTTATCAATTACAACGTGCAGTTTACCATTCGTCATTTGTAAAGCCATGTAAGTGCAACTCCTCTCAGGCAGCAGCATTGGAGTTTTAATAGCAATATGCTGTTCTCAACACATTCAAATTATCTGACTAGGTTGTGAAATAGGAAAAAATAAAATTGATAGCATAAGAACGGAGATTAGGGAATTGAATGTCGTGTGGTCACAGTGGTTGAGAGCGCGCGCCTGTCACGGGAAGGGCCGCTGGTTCGATACGCGGCAATGCCAACGCGATGAATCTTGCCATTAGGTAAAGGGAGAACTCATTCATGTTTTCCCAGTCGACGAAGGAATCGGATAATTGGTACGGGCTCGACGGGGGGTTGTCGGCATTGCGTTATGTTGTTAGTTCTGAAGTTTTTGTAAAACCAATCTAAAGATGATACGAATCATGCTTCAATGGAATAAAACATCAATTTTTGAAACGGGGCTAAATAGAGGAGTAAATATATTATTCCTGAAATTCAGTTAACGTCTTGTTCGCTGATTCCGTTTTGATTGTATCAAAGCTCATGAATTCCTTAACACTGTGCATTCCACAATGCCAAAGTAAAATAATTTCCACACACTACCCTTACCTAATTTAGAAGACAGACTTGACTTGGCGTACATAGATTAACTCGAAGCTTTTCCTAATAAACCCCGCGGTTTTCATAATTCTGTAGGTAATGATACAATCATTTTATGATAGGTCCGGGACTTGGCTGTGTCGACATATTGTTAAGCGTTAGCGGACACCAGATACCCCGGGATGTATGACTGCTGGTGCTGGTTCAGAAACCAGTATTAGCCAGATATCAGGTATACCATAGGTGTTATTCTAATACCCTCAGCTAACATGAAACGTATACTTTATTCGTGCCAATAGTGCACTGGCACTCTCTGGGGCGACTTGTTCGTGATTTTATAGTATTGATTTGTGATTGATTAGAGGAAGTGGATGAAAACAAGAGAACGAGTCTTGACCAAAAACAGTGAAATTGTGTGCATAGTGATATACTTCAGCATTTTCGCCAAAACTGAAGAAGAGGCAGATATATGAAATTAGAATTTTACTCATATGAGAAATGGATTTTCCCAAGATCATCAGCATGTTTACCAAAACTGAAGAAGAGGCAGGTATAAGAATATGAGAATTTTACTTGCATGAGAAATTGCTTTTCCCTAGACTTGCTCCCTGAATGCTCATGATAATTACACAAGAACATTCAAACGAAGCACTCCTGTAAGATTTAGCAGCAACTGTTTTTAAACAGCTTTACACGAGTAAGCCTTTACGAACCCCTTCTCGAGTCTGGCTCAGGCCAGCATACAATAGCTTTAGGTTGACTTTCAATGGTCCAGCATAAAAAAAGAAAAACCGTTCATTCCCAAAAAAGTTGATGCAGGAAATGTATTATAACATATTTGTTTTTGAAAATTTCTTAATATAATGGTCCTTAATTGATAGACAAACCATAAGAGGTGTACCATAGCCTTGTTAGGCTATTGTTAATTATGATATTGAGAAAAACAGCTGTGATCATCGAAAATTTTTGAGAGATACGACATGTTTTAGTTCCTACAGTGACCGTACAATGCCCTCGAGCTGTTCCGAAGCCCAAAAGTTCCAATGGATAAAAAATATGACAAATCGCACCCTACGTTTTCCAGTTTTGTACGGTTTTTGCTTTACCTGCCTTTGCACTAAAAACCTAGATATCATTCAAATTCGCATGGAATTTTTAATAAGAGATTAATAATAAGTAATAAAAAATTAAAGGTTAAACACAAACAGCAAGTACACATAAATGGCAACATACTCCTACCAAACATGACTACCAAATTTCCACACATGATAACCAAATTTCGTGGAAGCGAGCCAGAAACGCAAGAACGAACGGCAACTCTAAGACCATCAACACCAGGCACGGCAAATCAAACAAGCAACACACAAGAAGGGTATGGAGCCCTCAGCTTGCCGGTAACGAGAAGCGAAGTGCAAGGCAGAGGTGTCGACTACAACGGGTAGGTTGCTGTAACTCAACACCCGGCAGGGACCGCGGTCCTGCAGAGCTGCGTTGTTCCATTCCGGCACCGCAGGCTGCGTGGGGAGCTACGGGTGCTGAGGGACTGTGCTCAGGTGAGTGAGGGGGCCTACTATGTGTGGTGGTGCGCCTTGTGAGGTCTGAACTCGGTTTTCCTGGCGAATTCATCCCTCTCCGACTATATACCATCGTCGATTTAAATGAGTTACTGCGAGTAAAGGTGTCAACGTTGTGTGTTGGTGCGCCTAGTGTTGTCTGAACTGGGTGAAGAATTTATCCCTCTCCAATTGTATACCATCGTCGATTTAAATGAGTTACTGCGAGCAAAGGTGTCAACTTTGTGTGGTGGTCGAGAGTGCGCCTAGTGTTGCCTAAGCTCGGTGTTGAGGAATTAAACCCTCGCCGACTTCCATCATGTATAAGCCATCGTCGATTTAAGTGCGTTATTGCGAGTGAAGGTGCCAATTTTTGCTGGTGGTACACATCCTGACGTCTGAACTGGGGTTCCTGAGGAATTTTGCCCTCTCCGACTATATACCATCGTCGATTTAAATGAGTTATTGCGAGTTAGGGGGCCAACTTTGCGAAGTGGTGCGCCTTGTGTTGTCAGAGCTAAGCGTTTCTGAGGAATTTAACTCTCTCCGACTTAACCTTCTTGAGTGAAACCACAGTCGATTTAAAAGAGTTATTGCAAGGAATAATTGAGGTAAGTGCTGCAGAAGGTTGCCTTTTCCGACTTCAGTGAGCTATTACGAAATATGTTTGAGCTAATTAATGAATAGTTGTTTAGTATTTTGTGTCAAAGCACGTTGTTATCTGACTTAAGTAACTTATTGATACCTATAATTCAATTGCCTAATGTAGAGTTTTATGTTACTATTTTGGCAATCATTCAAAACAAAGTAGAATGAAGAATAGCTTCACTGCAAGAGCCAATTATAATATTCAAATCACCGTTGTTTGGAGAAGCTGCGTTTGCCATACTTGTTACCAAAGCAGGAGTGGTAATTGTTATTTTATATGTCTTTAGCTAGCCCGAATCTCATTACGCAAAAGATCACAACAGGAATTTCATACTACGTTTTTCCGCGGAACGCATCAGAGCTTCAGTTGTTTTTAGGGGAGGAATCATTTGCTTCGGACTTTGAAATGAACCAAATGGAGAAAAATCCATAAAGTGAATATTAAGCAAATGTGTGTGCGTGTATAAATTTGTATGTTTGAATGCTTGGGGAACATATCAGTGCTTCAAATCTGGAGAAAATCATTCTGAAACCCCTGTTTGACGTGTATTCGTAGGTAGGAAGACGAATTTTTTCTGGAAAATTTACGCCTGCTTTTTAACGCTTTTTAGGTTTGAACCTCACGAGTCAAAATTGGTTCGATATACAAATTTATGTTCACTATTTTACCCAGTAGAGTAAATTTGAAGGGAAATTTCCATATTATTGAAATGAGGGCCCACACCATAACCAAGGCGGGTTTTAGTCCGAGTCAACCGAGACGTTTAAAAACTGTTCTTTGCGAGTCTGGGATATGAGGAAACTTTACCCGAACTCTGTCATTTTGGTAGCTGAACCTCGCCCCAACAATGAAGGGTTTCTCATATGAAAATACGATGTTATTTGTGAGCGTATCTCCTTAATCAGATTAACTTTCACTCTAGCCAGTTGTTTTTCTCTTTTAAGTTTATGAGTTTGCTGTTGTACGTTGACAGATTCAAATTTTTTATTATTGTATACGTCATGCATTCTTCCCTCGAATTTATTTCTCTAGGTAACTTCTGCGTTAACTTTTTGCTCCTTGCTTTGAAATCTAAGATAATCATGAGAGTGCGAGAAGTTTCGAGGCACAATTCCGAGGATGATTTTCGGTAGCTCAAAGTTCGTTGAACC
The DNA here is from genome assembly GCA_030386875.1 of Morinoia aosen. Taxonomy (NCBI): domain Eukaryota; kingdom Metazoa; phylum Arthropoda; class Malacostraca; order Amphipoda; family Talitridae; genus Morinoia; species Morinoia aosen. The sequence continues at coordinate 14,832,127 of CM059559.1, read as the reverse complement.
GACGCAGGGCGTAAAACCCCGTAGACTTCAGCACCTCAGTACGTCGACAATCTGGGATTCTATCCTGCCTAATTAAGCGACTTGGCTCAACACTAGTCGCACGATTATCAATCTTTTTTATATATTAACTAGAAGCAAATTGCACAGAAAAATAGGTAATATTTTTATTACCAAAAAGCCTTTGCCTGAATAAAAAATACTCCTACCAATATCTCAATTTATACCAAAAATCAGCACAAAAACTCTGTCTTCTCTCCTCACCCCTATTGCGAATATATTACTCATTAGAAATGAACTATCGAACGTGTTTCTTTGCATTACCAAGCTTGATAATACGCCTTCTCACTGACAGATCGAATTTATAAAACCTATGAGTTTGGTAAAATTCATGGCTGAAAACATGAGCGAACTGCACTACAGTGCGAGGAACATACTCCAGGTCTTAAATTCCGCTCGTACACAGGACTCCGTGTCCCAGCATACTTTCGTCCTTTAAAATCAAGCACGGTTTAGAAACATGGACATTGAAGTAGAATTGAACTAAAATTTTACTTCTGGTGCGTATTGTTTTTGTGATCAAAATCAGCTTTGATGAAGTGGTTATCTAGGTCTATTAGTGTAGAGCTTCCGTAATTCAAAGCTTTACAATTTACTTGATTGTTAGGAGTTCCAATGATGAAGGAATTTGCACCTAAGGCATTCTGTACTCATAAAATTTATGTTGCAATTAATCCACTCCTGTGCCAAAATAACGGGAATTTTAGTCCTAAAATTTCAAATTTCATAGCAGTGGTTATTCATGAAGATGGAACTAAATAACATGTTAACAAAATATCTAAAAGCTGGTTTTTATGCTTTATTATTAGGTACAGCCAGATGCATCCTGCCCACAATGTCTAATATATTCATTAACGTTTTTAAAGATACTTTACCACGCGTCGAGTTACTTTGCTACAGATGTTACGCATACTGTGAAAGTGAGAGAATTGCTGATTGAAAGTTCATACTGTAATGGGCCAAAACAAAATGTTCAAAACAAAACAAAAGACACTTTACCACGTGGCGAGTTACTTTGTTATAGATGTTACGCATAATGTGAAAGTGAGAGAATTGTGATTGAAAGTTCATACTGGAATGGGCAAAAACAAAATTGGATTTGAGTCCACGCTTTCATAGAGATTAAAACACGTCCTATAAACTGGTTACATGAGCTAAAATTGCAATGATCTTTATTTCTTGGGAGTAATCTGGAGTTGAATTGTTGTGAATTCATTCCATTTTGAGCTTTTACGGTCGTTGATTTTCAGGTTTAATATTTTTTATAACGATTGACAGGGATATTTGTGAGCGCTGTAGATAAGTTAGGCTTTACTATAAGTTTTGAGACTGAATAAATAAATACTTAACGTCCTTTCACTATAACGTCCCTTCTTCTTTTCTCAAATGTATTTCGAGAAGCGTGAGAAAGGATCAAAATACTAATTATTCAAATATCACTTCTATATTCGAGTTAAACTAAGATACGACTTATTTTTATACAATCAATGTACACAAAAGTATGCTGCTACATCAGAAGAAACTAAGACAGAAGTGTTTAACCCCTTAATCATCAGAATTTTACACTCATTTTACCGATGTTACAACCACCGTCATTAGACTGGGAATCGCATCAGGTTGTCTCCATCACACAATAGACGGAACCGCCGATCGGCAAAGAACGTAAAAAGTGCATTCGAACACAAATTCCTCAGAAGTAAAGCAAATAGTAATATTTATTGAGTGTACCATTTATGACACTTGAGGCAGTTGAGGGTTAATAGAATTAAAAATTGCTTATAACTCTCGTGTGCCTAGAAAACAGAACAACTTTAAACAACTGTTCTTGTATGTATATGCTATTGAGAGAACCAATACTCTGAGAAGGGCATCAAATATCTGTGTTGCAGCCTCCAATCTCATTTTAGGATGGAAACGTGAACGAAATATGTGACATCACGTAAATTTATTTACCACCAGCGATACAGAAGTAGATTGTTTCTTAAGTATAGTACAATCGTCAAATTTGAGTAAAGCTGCCTGTGGGCTCGAATATGTTCACGATCGCTTTCCTCAAAAGTTCAATATAGAACTTACACTACTTTCAATTTTAGGTTATATGTGGAATAGAAAGCTATACTTTTACCCATCTGTTCATTATTCCTTTAACATTCCAGACGTGTAAGTGTACCTATGAGCTTCCTTTATTTGAATATGTTTGATAAGATGGATTTACGCTCTTCAGTGTTTGGTGTAAAGACATTTTGATTCGTGGTTTTTAATGATAGTTGTATAACTAAAAATTTCCCTCTTTTCACAGAGAGGCAAAATGTCGGACACGTACAAATCTCTGCCTGGAGCTATCAGGTCAACTATTCCTCGAAGAACGAGTTACCGAGAATCCTGGTGTTTGAATCAAAACGACTTCAGTAAATTTTCTGTAGAAAATGACCGTCAAGCTATGGAAGAAGATAGCACTCCGGTCGAAAACATTGTAAAACGAAGAAGCGCTTTCTTTCAGGCCATCAACTTTAAAGAACAAGAGGAGATGAAGCAGGAACGTTCCAAGGAGACTGGTCAGGTACGGAAAGTCGCCAAAATATTCGAGAACATCAGCCATCGAGAATCTTTTCCCGCTAGTAAAAAGAGACCTCTAAAGGTAAGTGACGATATTGAGGTGATTATTTACAAAGTTCGGCATCCGTATTGGCAAGATTATGGTTACTCTAAACCGAAAGTCCATCGCCATACTGTTAGTAATTTTCCAAGATGGGATGCGTTGTGTCAGGCTAAAGAACATCAGAGTAATGAAAAACCAGAGCCGTTCCCGAAAAAATGTGAAAACAAGGATAAAATCGAAGATAGAAGGCAACAATTCACTAACACTGAGCATTCTCTGGCCCATGAAAAGGAAAACAATTCTAATATGAGAGATTGTTCTGAACAAGGTCGATCTATGGCCATAAGCGAGATATCTGTGATCCCCATTCAGCGTTCACCAACGCCCATCCATCCAGCGTACCTAGACAAGAAACCGTGTGCGAGCCCTCGAAAAGTTTTCCAAAAGCAAGGGAAGATTTCGCAGAATAACAACGTACAAGCGGCACCTCTAAGTATCATAGCCAAAGAACTGAGCAAGGAAAGTGCACCTGGGAAGGCTGTTCATGCGGGTGGTCAACTTGTTCTTCCAGCGAACCGCCGGGACGTCAGTGTTGACGTTGACTTCGTGCTGCGTGGTGCGAGTGTGTGTGGTGACCGGCAAAATCCACCTGGAGAGCAATCTGTAGCGCTTTCTGACGAAGATCCAGACGTCAGCGATGAGAGCGTTTGTACCGAGATAGACACTAGAAATGAATTTCAACGTGAGGTATCTGCTAGTGATGATGTAACAATGGTGGTTTCTGATGGAGGCTATTCAGCTGATGCTGATATTACTGTAAATAGGAAAGATAATACGAACATGAAATTGGGAGTGCTAAATTCAACAAATCATGTAGAAGAGTCCGATAAATGCCCTACACAACCACGCATAGTCGCGGCAGCTCTAAAATCTTACCGTGACATCCCGGAAGAAATATTTAATAGTCTACCGGAGAGCTCTGTGGATCCTACACCTGTACCTGAAACAGCGTTACCCACTAATGAAAATATTAAGGCCTCAAATGTCGAAAATGATCTGCGAACGGCGGACGAAGAAACGTCGGCTCGACAAGTGCACGATTGGGTGGTCATGCAAGAGGGACGGAAGGCTCTTTTCGAGTCGTCCATCCTAAGCGCAAAGTGGACTCCAGACAACCAGGATAGTTTGGATGGGCGGTGCTCCTCGTTGTCAGTCTCCAGTGATCCCTTTTGTGAGTACATGTACTAATTTAACCCGTGGAATTTTGAACTCAAATAACTGTAGGCTTCATCCATATAAATGTGCTAATTTAACCCGTGGATGCGTGGAGAGGTCGAAATGACCCCAACTGAATTTTGAACTTAAATAACTGTAGGCTTTTTCCATATATATGAACATGGCTTTGTGACTTTTCCCAAGTGACTTTTCAAGTGACTTTGTGACTTTTCCCAAGACTCCGCAACCTACGCACCTTTTGTTATCATTTGAGTGATTTGTTACTTCAATAGAAATTTGGTTTCAAATTGACCCTGCGGCGCAAGTTTGTTTGAAATAATTTCGTGCATCCACGGGTTGATTGTGATAATAGAATTGTATTCTTCATGGATTTTGGCATGTACGTAACCTAGGTACAATTTCTTGGTTATTATGCGGTTGAGGACCAATATTGAGGCTGCGTCCAACAAAATTTCGCGCAGACTTCTCCTGGGATACTGTCTTGAAAAGTGAATTAATTATGAAGGTTCTACGTTAGAAGGATGCTGCAATTCTGCTTCCCGGCATTCCAATCAGGCTTGTTTGTTGAAGGGAACATTATTATCGTCCCTACTCACTTCCTGTCATTATATAATCGTATTTCACGCATTTAAATGCTTTCAAGTCTTGTGCTACGCTGAAGATAATGTAACTTTGTTACCTCGCGTGCTGTTGACGCGCTGCAAATTTTTAATGCCCGTCATATAGCAGCAATTATTGCGCAGGTAGCTTCAACATAACACATTGCGCAACCTACGCGCCTATGACACAGGCAGGCCAATTGATTCCCCCCAGTTGTAATTTACTGCATTCTTGTTCAGTGTATTACGTAAGCTTACATACAAGAGCTTTGCACCGAAAATTTTACTACGGTTAAATATTGAAATTGCACTTTAAATCTAAGTCGTAATTTTAAGTTTCAGAACTTCCAATGAGCGACAATTCTTTCAACAGGTATTCGTTTTAGTCTTCAAAATTGGTTCTCAATCTTTAATGCTTGGATGAGCTTTATCGTGCATTTCATTTTTCACAGAGCCAGAGTGCTGCTTAAAATGGACATGGTAGGCACTATACTCGTTTATGACGCATGAACGCATAACTTCAGTTTTGAATACAAAATGATCATGTTTTGCCACTCCGTGATCCCTTCTCTGATCCTGGAACGGAACTGTACTGAGTAGGGTAATTCATCAAATATCGAACTGAACTGATTATCGAACAACTTTGGAAATATGCGCGTAATAAATTTAGTAAGCATCCAAACTTGCTCAGTGCCAGTGATCTTACATCTAAAACTCCTATTCTAGTGATAAAAACTCATTTCTGTGAGCTGCAAACTGCTACCAGCGGTTGCGAACGCATTTTCTGTACGACCCTTACAAATTGGTCGAATTTTTTCACTCGAAAAATCTTACGCACCTCGGGAAAATTGCGACGGTTTAATTGTTGTTGGGTCACCGTCAACCTCCCGTCATAACTAGAGAGTAGTGTTGTCATATGATGTTCTGTTGCTGTATTTTTTTTCTTTTCCGCCAAAAACGTGATAATTATTCCATGTTCGACATTCAGTTCCTTTTTCATGTCAGTATTAAATACTGAACAAAGGTGTTCGAATCAAAATTCCTTAAAAATCATGAATTTATGCCTCGAACAAGGCTTTTCGATTCTTAATTCTTTTAAATAACTGAATCGATCTATTGAACGCCTGTTTTATTTCATTAAAATATTGTATTAACGCTTGATAATAACATTGAATAGTTGAAGATGGGAATTCTGGTGAGGGGCTACCAATCAGCTGCTGGTGTTCCAAGGCCCTCAAGATCATCAATGATTCGTCTGGCTACATTTACTGATGATCAATCCCTTGCCAAGAAAATTGATGCAAGCATCAATAATAATTCATTGACGAGTGTTTTACACTCTACTCCAAAAAAGGTCACACAGGTTGATGATCACAATGATGGTTCAACAAACACTGCAAATGAAACATCGACATCATATTCAAATTTTGATTACTCTCCATTCAAATGCATCTTGAAAATAAGTAATGAGACAGTTATTTCAAACAAACAAACAAAACAAACATCGGCATCTTTGGGATGTTTTATTCCCAATCAAGCCTGATACAAATGATCTTAAGCATTGGTTTTTCAAATGTCTTATAACTAACACTATATATAGGACACCATGACGGTTCCCCCGTAAAGCCGGTACCCATTTCCGACTCCTGGGTCGAGTGGGGTATTGTGCTTGAGCTTTCCCTTATACCCAACGGGGAAAATCGCAGCGCCAGCGCCGGGATACGAACCCGCGACTCCAACATACAAGTCCGATCCCTTAACCGCTGTGCCACCGCGAGCATTTCCAAGAAAAGCCAGTGCGCCAAAGAAAAAAAAGAATGAAAGAAAAACGTTTATTTTCCAAGTGGCCACATGAGATACATGTCAACATATTGGGTTTTAAAAAGTTTCTTAATATAGGACGTCCTAAAACAAAAGTTCCATACGAGGAGTACTAATTGACAAACCATCAGAGGTGTACAAATAGAAAAGCCATATGAGGCATAATAATTGACAAACTATTCGATGTGTACTAATAGACAAACTATCAGAGGTGTACAAATTGATAGACCATACGAGGCATATTAATGGACAAAATATACGAGGCGTACTAATAGACAAACCATACGTGGCGTGCTAATAGTCTAACAAATGTTCCATACGAGGAGAACTAATTGACAAACCATCCTGTTCGAATCAAAATTCTTGTTCGATTCATGTTCGATATTGATGAAATTATGTTATTAAAGAATTCGATTTTTAGAACAATAAATAAATTCCAACAATCTACGTTGTCTTTAAAGCGACATCACAGAACAAGAAAGCAACTGTTCAAGAATAATCTTGAGGCCCGCAACAGTTATTCAGAGCAACAGTTACCGATTTATGAAGGTTGTTTCTAGACACACGTGGTTTCTGTTCGATATTTGATGAATTACCCTAGGTATGAAAATATTTGAGCCTTATTGAGCGTGCACCATTGATCTTTTATTGGTAGGAAGATAATATGACATCGCGTATTTCCACCAATGGTGACCAACTGTGCAATTAACATACGTGGCGGCTTTTAGGTTAATGAGATAAGTGATCATCACTACTATTGAAACGTGTAAGCCATTTTGAGCTGTGACGAATTTCTTTGCCTGTGAATTCTTCAACGAGAAGTAAAATTAGAAATTAAGAAACTTGTACTCCCGAACACTTGGAGCACTGCATCTTCAATGAATTCGTTCCATATTTAAATGATGATGAAGTGCTTGGAGAATTTGCAGCTTCGTTACAAGTTATTAAATGCATATAATGAAATAATAATAATTTCTGAGTTTAAAGATGATAAAGAGTTTGCGACTTCGCTGCAATTATTGAATGGATAGTAGTACTTTCCGTCCCTAAATGTCGATGAAGTTTTGGGAAGAGTTTGCAACTTTGCTGCACGTTATTGGATAGATGAGTATCCTTTCTGCATTTCAATCACGATGACGAGTTTGCTGCAAGCTACTGAATAGATGTCGATGAGTTTGCAACCTGGTGCGGACAAAGCAGCCCAGGGTGTCGTGGACCACGGTAGAGGAAACAAGGTACGTTCAAACCAGTCTTTTTTCGTTGACGTCGTGGTTTTGCTGACGTCACAGCAACGAACCAATAGCATCGCTCATATTGCATCTGGTAGCACTGCTACCCCCAAATCTGGCTCCACTATTGGCTTAACGACATCGCGTTTTGGTAACGTCAAAGAGTTTGTTTGAAATAAAGCCTTTCTATTGGCTAGACGAACAAGAGGAGGTGCATCTCCCATAGAAATGACCCTACCTTGTTTCCTCTATCGTGGGGCGGACGGAGGGAGAAGTCGTGTCCAACGCGAGATTCCCACAGCGGCGCAGTGCTATTTTATGGACCATCCCGTCAGTGGAGTCATCGCCTTTGTAAAGCGCTCTATTTTATGCCAGGTGCTATACATTCTCGGAAATCTTGAGTACGCGTTAATTTTACAATTTATTTTTGTTCATTTCTAAATTTTTCGATGGTTTTCAGAATTTAAACCCCCTCAGGGGGATAAAACTATTGTATCTATGGGAATTAGCGCTCCCAGGGGGACCATGTGAGGACCTGAGCTAGAGGTTAGGTAGGCTTTCTTTTTGTTGAAATAGAATAGGTTTTTGTTTTGTTACGGACCATCTTTTTTCGGTTCATTGCTGTCCTGTTTTTCAGCACCTACTATGGTCTTCTTTATCTTTTTATTGTTTCATGAACTTCTTTCCTAGCTTACTGTTTCAATGCTTCTTTTGCATAGATTCCGCGTTCCCTCAACTCCATGCTAAATGGTGCATTCATCCTTCCTCTCTATGAACGTCGTTGTCGTGGTAGAGGGAGGCTAAAATTTCTTATATATTAATCAGAATTTTAACATTGGGCTGTGATGGAGTTTGAAATAACGTTAGTGAATTTATACAGAATAAATATGTAAATAAAATGCGATCATGCTGAGGATCTAAATTAATTATCTTAGAATTGTACTCAAATACCTCTAATTTATCTGAATTTCAAAAGCGGACCTAAATTACCTTGAAGGTACTAGAACAATTTTTGTGAAAATAGGAAAACGAAAACTTTTAATTGCGTCGATGATATGGACAAATTCATTGGGCTGCTCACGTTTTGTTTAGAATTACTCCGTCATCTGAAGTGTACCACATTTCATTAAATCTTAGTCATCTGAATCAAATGCACCAGTGTATACTGGTGCATTTGATTCAGAACACACTACTAGTCACGAAGGACAGGACAACAAAATACCAAAATTTACGTTTCTCGTCAGAATCAATGAAAACTTGATGTATTATGTCGCCAGTACTTCTTTCTATATCATGAATTTAAAACATCAAAAACCTCTCTCATGCATTGATGCATAACGGCATGGAAAAGAATTGCATTTCACAGCTCGTCCTTCTGTGCATAAATCAGAAACAGGCATCGAAAATATGCATCGAGAGACGAAAACAGTTTTCCGACGCTCCAAGCTATTTCTTTTTATTGGATTCCACGTAAAACTCTCACGCTCTAACAAAGGACTTCTTCTATTTCACAATAACGCGGAGCGCAGAAGCTGCGTTGACTCTTCTGTTTCAAATTGAGGATGCTTCTGAGGTGCACCGTCATTATTTCAGTCCATATAAGGCTCCAGAGTTGCAGTTCCCACAGCTTGGTTCGTTTATATTGCTTCTCCCTTCTAGCAAATAACAAGCGTTCGATCTTTGAAAAGAAGCCCTTCTGACGGCGATTTATTGAGCAGTTTTTGTGATCGATTGCTTGAGGGTAGGCGCTTCTGTGCCGAGGGTGAGGGAGCCCGTTGTGGCCCGTCCTGGGTGTCGTGGTGGCCCGTTCTGGGTGTTGTTGTGGCCCGTCCTGGGTGTCGTATAGCGGCCCGTCCTGGGTGAAATACTGGCCCGTCGTGGGTGAAATACTGGCCCATCGTGGGATGAAATACAGGCTTGTCGTGGGATGAAATTCTGGCCCGTCGTGGGATGAAATCCAGGCCTGTCGTGGGATGAAATACAGGCCCGTCGTGGAATGAAATACAGGCCCGTCGTGGAATGAAATACAGGCCTGTTGTGGGATGAAATACATGCCCGTCATGGAATGAAATACAGGCCCGTCGTGGAATGAAATACAGGCCCGTCGTGGAATGAAATACAGGCTTGTCGTGGAATGAAATACAGGCCCGTCGTGGAATGAAATACAGGCCCGTCGTGGAATGAAATACAGGCCCGTCGTGGAATGAAATACAGGCCCGTCGTGGAATGAAATACAGGCCCGTCGTGGAATGAAATAGAGGCCCGTCGTGGAATGAAATAGAGGCCCGTCGTGGAATGAAATAGAGGCCCGTCGTGGAATAAAATACAGGCCCGTCGTGGAATGAAATACAGGCCCGTCGTGGAATGAAATACAGGCCCATCGTGGAATGAAATACAGGCCCGTCGTGGAATGAAATACAGGCCCGTCGTGGAATGAAATACAGGCCCGTCGTGGAATGAAATTCAGGCCCGTCCTGGAATGAAATTCAGGCCCGTCGTGGAATGAAATTCAGGCCCGTCGTGGAATGAAATACAGGCCCGTCGTGGAATGAAATACAGGGCCGTCGTGGAATGAAATAGAGGCCCGTCGTGGAATAAAATAGAGGCCCGTCGTGGAATAAAATAGAGGCCCGTCGTGGAATGAAATACAGGCCCGTCGTGGAATGAAATACAGGCCCGTCGTGGAATGAAATACGAGCCCGTCGTGGAATGAAATACAGGCCCGTCGTGGAATGAAATACAGGCCCGTCGTGGAATGAAATACTGGCCCGTCGTGGATGAAATGCAGGCCAGTCGTGGATTAAATGCAGGCCAGTCGTGGGATGAAATGCAGGCCAGTCGTGGGATGAAATGCAGGCCAGTCGTGGGATGAAATGCAGGCCAGTCGTGGGATGAAATGCAGGCCAGTCATGGGATGAAATGCAGGCCAGTCGTGGGATGAAATGCAGGCCAGTCGTGGATGAAATGCAGGCCAGTCGTGGATTAAATGCAGGCCAGTCGTGGATTAAATGCAGGCCAGTCGTGGGATGAAATGCAGGCCAGTCGTGGGATGAAATGCAGGCCAGTCGTGGGATGAAATGCAGGCCAGTCGTGGGATGAAATGCAGGCCAGTCGTGGGATGAAATGCAGGCCAGTCGTGGGATGAAATGCAGGCCAGTCGTGGGATGAAATGCAGGCCAGTCGTGGGATGAAATGCAGGCCAGTCGTGGGATGAAATAGAGGCCCGTCGTGGAATAAAATAGAGGCCCGTCGTGGAATGAAATACAGGACCGTCGTGGAATGAAATACAGGCCCGTCGTGGAATGAAATACAGGCCCGTCGTGGAATGAAATACAGGCCCGTCGTGGAATGAAATACTGGCCCGTCGTGGATGAAATGCAGGCCAGTCGTGGATTAAATGCAGGCCAGTCGTGGGATGAAATGCAGGCCAGTCGTGGGATGAAATGCAGGCCAGTCGTGGGATGAAATGCAGGCCAGTCGTGGGATGAAATGCAGGCCAGTCGTGGGATGAAATGCAGGCCAGTCGTGGGATGAAATACAGGCCAGTCGTGGGATGAAATGCAGGCCAGTCGTGGGATGAAATGCAGGCCAGTCGTGGGATGAAATGCAGGCCAGTCGTGGGATGAAATGCAGGCCAGTCGTGGGATGAAATGCAGGCCAGTCGTGGGATGAAATACAGGCCCGTCGCGGGTGAATAAACGGCCCGAGTGGGTGAATAAGTGGCCCGTAGCGGATGAAATAGGGGCCAATAGTGAGTGACGCTGTGGTGAGCCTGGGGTGAGGCAGTAGCGTGCGGTGGGTGTGGCGCTGTGGGAACGACGACCACTCGAACCCTGGACACTCATGTATATTTAAACTCTCCGCGCACAGCTGAGTCGCACCTTTGCAGCCAGGTAATTGCTGCAGTTTTGTCGGGGAATGCAGCCTCTTATTGGTTGTCGCAGCAGCGGCAGTAACGCCGTCAAACTAAATAATCAAGATAATATTTTGATATCTCGTTACGTGTCAGTAACGCAGTCAAGCAAGATAATACATTGATATCTCGTTATGTGTCAGTAACGCAGTCAATCAAGATAATATTTTGATAATATCTCGTTACGTGTCAGTAACGCAGTCAAGCAAGATAATATTTTGATATCTCGTTACGTGTCAGTAACGCAGTCAAGCAAGATAATATTTTGATATCTCGTTACGTGTCAGTAACGCAGTCAAGCAAGATAATATTTTGATATCTCGTTACGTGTCAGTAACGCAGTCAAGCAAGATAATATTTTGATATCTCGTTACGTGTCAGTAACGCAGTCAAGCAAGATAATATTTTGATATCTCGTTACGTGTCAGTAACGCTGTCAATCAAGATAATATTTTGATATCTCGTTACGTGTCAGTAACGCAGTCAATCAAGATAATATTTTGATAATATCTCGTTACGTGTCAGTAACGCAGTCAATCAAGATAATATTTTGATATCTCGTTACGTGTCAGTAACGCAGTCAATCAAGATAATATTTTGATATCTCGTTACGTGTCAGTAACGCAGTCAATCAAGATAATATTTTGATATCTCGTTACGTGTCAGTAACGCTGCCAATCAAGATAATATTTTGATATCTCGTTACGTGTCAGTAACGCAGTCAATCAAGATAATATTTTGATATCTCGTTACGTGTCAGTAACGCTGTCAATCAAGATAATATTTTGATATCTCGTTACGTGTCAGTAACGCAGTCAATCAAGATAATATTTTGAAAATATCTCGTTACGTGTCAGTAACGCAGTCAATCAAGATAATATTTTGATAATATCTCGTTACGTAGTAGAAACGCAGTCAACCAAGATAATATTTTGATAATACCTCGTTACGTAGCAGTAACGCGGTCAATCAAAATAATATTTTGGGACTATCTCGTTAAGGAGCAGTAACGCAGTCAATCCAGACAATATTTTTCGAATATGTCGTTACGTAAATGTCGATTTGTGTAAGGGTTGTGTCGTCATTTTCTCTTTAAACGTTGGCGTGTTTAAAAATGGCCATATCTTCAATTCAGATAATATTTTGGGATTATCTCGTTAAGTAAATGTTGGTGTGTGTTTGTAAGTTAGTAAATAGTTGTGTTGTTATTTTCTCTTTAAATTTGGGCGTGTTTAAAATTGGCCTAATTATATTTGAAGCTGTGAATTTTCAGAGGTCATGCATATTGTAAAGTGACTTGAGTTCCATCAATAGAAATTCGATTTTTAGCCTTACTTTCTAGGTGAGAAGTGTTTTCCACTTAAAAAATAATTACAATCTCTGAAACAAGTAATCTTTCTTTTGGTACACACACTTTCTAATTTCATATCACAATTAGCATGTGAAAAAAATGATTTATCAATCTATTTAAAAAAATCTAATTCTCTTGTGCTAATTGAACTATAAGTTTTTTAGATTTATTTTCAGTCAAATATGGTGCTTCGACAACTGTCTACATATAACGCTTCATTTTTACTTCACTTTAGTTTGTTGGTTGCCGCCCTCAGAAATCTTACGTTCATGCCTTCTATGGGTGCACTTTAGTGGATACCCCTCAGAGGGATACAACTATTGTATCTATGGGAATTAGCGCTCCCAGGGGGACAATGTGAGGGCCCGAGCTGAAGGTTAGGTAGGTTTTCTTTTTTGTTAAAATAGAATAGGTTTTTGTTTTGTTACGGACCATCTTTTTTCGGTTCACTGCTGTCCTGTTTTTTCAGCACCTACTACTTTCTTCTTCAACTTTGATCTTGTTTCATGAACTTCTTTCTCATCTTACTGTTTCTATGACCTTTCTGCATAGATTCCCCCCATTCTCTCATCTCCATACTAAATGGTGCCTTCCTCCTTCCTCTCTTCGATACGCTCTTTTTTTTTTGTAGCGGTTAGGGAGGCTTAAACTAACGTATAATCTAATCTAATCTTTAGTGAATAATTTCTTGGCATCTCATTTAATTATATTTTTTGAATTAATGCGCGTCATTTCCGCTTATTGGAATTTCAGTGAACTTACAAACGCACACTGAACATTTTTCTATTTCAATGCATCTCAGCACTCTTGTTCACTAAGAACTTCATGCCTGTACTGGATAATCTATATTTATCTAGCTCGTATAATAAACAAAACATGTGACAAGTTATTGCAGGACATTACTTATAAAAGAATATCTGCGAGCACAACTCTGAAATATAATCAAAGTTAAATTTACAGGATTAAAGAATTTGAAATGAGCTGACACGAGAAAGTACGAGCCGCAGTACGAATTTATATTACTATTCTGCGTTCGTTATGCCTGGGTCCAAAAATTGAGCTCCTCAACAAATCAATTTTGTGTAAACTTCGGTCGAAATGGCTTATAATTTTCGGGGCGTTTTATACTCATTTCAAGAAGACAGCTGATAGTTCTCAGTTGAGATGCGTAGCTTTGGGGTGAAATCATAGTGAGAAGGTCAGTACTTCACATCAAACCAAATTTGCTCATTTTATTTTACATCAAATGAAATCTACTCTGTCCGCTTGTTCTCGTATAATCCTCACCGAGGTAAGCAATCAGTGGCTCACATGCATAGAAACGAACGGAATAAAAAACGTTTGGACTAGATTTAGAATCAGTTCTTACCGTACAACACCGGCCTACTTTCTATTCCGGTGGCTTGCAGTTTTCTGCTTTGACATTTAGGAGTGTAGCGCAACTGAAGTGCAATTTTCAATCAAGTTTCTACCGAGCACATGTAGGTTTGAAAAAATATCTTATCAGGTTTGTTCAGTAAATTTAACTTTTTAAATATAACTTATAATGTCACATAACTTCAGCCACCTATAATTTATGTAAGTTGCAGGAGTTTCCATAAACTTCACCAAGCCCACTTTTATGAGTCCGACATGTGCTTCATCTCCGCCTTGCCGCTTATTATGCAACGATGATCAGCAGCCTTGTTCGTTTTGCGGTTGCCTTGAGGCGGCAAAAACTGCGCGAAACTCTGGGAACTTGGGTAGCTTCGCATGCACTCGATTTCTGTACAGCTTCCCATTTCCAGACGGAGCTTCACCGCTCATCTTCGTATTGTGACGCTAGTTTCGTTCTTTCAGGCTATACATTTCTCCATCTGAACTGAAACGGAGATTTACCGCACATCTTCGCATTGTGACGCTAGTTTCCTTCTTTCAGGCTATAAATTTCTCCATCTGAACTCGAAACATAGATTTACCGCACATCTTCGCATTGTGACGCTAGTTTCCTTCTTTCAGGCTATACATTTCTCCATCTGAACTCGAAACGGAGATTTACCGCACGTCTTCGTATTGTGACGCAAGTTTCATTGCCTCAGACTACAGATTTCTCCATAAAAACTCGAAGTCAATGATGATCTTTCTCGAGAGCTCGTAAGATGCTTCAGTGAAAACCGATCATCGCGTATACTTCGTTGGACTGCTCGGCGATAAAACTATCAAGAGAGAGTAATGAAGAGTATCTTCCCTGATGACCGGGTGATAGCGTGACGTAATCACACCATTTAGATGTCACCCGACAAAATGCATGTAAGGGCATTTTGAATTTGTGCACATTGTTTTGAGTATCATGTGCAAGAATGATTCCTTTTCGTAAATAGGACTTTATAGCTCGACAGTGCAGGAATTTCCCACTCACACAAAGCCGTTCTGTTCTCTTCACCCAAGTTTGATGTTTTTAGTATAGATTATGCGTAGAAGATAATTGCCAGACAGTACCTGGATTACGGAGCATAATTAGAATAATGTCTTTGATATTTTCGTACGTGATGTCGCTTTATCACTTCGAGCTCTCGACGTGTTCGGTTCATGGGAACACGTCGACCACAGATGTCTTTTTTCTAATGAACTTTCTTGTCAGTTCACTCATAGTTCGTTGGATTCGGGCATTTTTTGTTCGTTTTGAACATTAAGAAACTAATTCCTGTCAGTAGGTATGAGGAATCTGTTGCGATTAGTCACTGACACTACGAATGAGCTATCGTTAGCTTGATATTCAAACCAACTTCAATTACTAACTTCAATTTCGCCATTGGAATAAATTCTCTCATTAAATGAATAAAACATCGGCGATAATAGAAGATCAGTCTCATAGGGGAACTTGAAACAATATACTTCCACAAGTCCGTTAAAAGTTAACTTAGAAGTGAAGTTCACGCAGAGGGATGACGGTCGAACGCTCATCATGTAGGTCAGTCCGTCCGCTATCATAAGGGCTGAGGAGCGAGCCACTGCTCCGGAGTGCTCAAGATCACGGCGCCGAAGTGTTGATGTTCCGGTGATCGACTGCCTGTAAACACCCGCCTAACTGTAACGCTGATAGCGACGGCCACTAGGGAGCGCATCGCTGTAACGGAGTTCTTTCGTGTGCGCACGTGTTCCCGCTTTGTCTACTCTGTATCTTTGATCTCATGAGATGAGAATTCAGTTGCAGATGTGACTTTTTGACCTCGATTTGCGGTTGGGTTGCTTTGTCGATGTGGATTGAGCGTGTTGAATTAGTGGGTCTAATTTTTTTGCTTGTGGTACTTGCTTTGAGATTCGTCATGAGCGACTGGGCTCATTATATCGTGTTGGCCATGTTTCTTTTGGGTAAGACAATAAAAACTAGTGGGTCTAATTTTTTTTGCTCGCGGTAGTTGTTTTGAGATGCGTCATGTGCGACTGCGCTCATTATATCGTTTTGCTCATGTTTCTTTCTGGTCATGTTTCTTTTTGAGTACGATAATAACGGTGAACATTGTTCAGCCTTTGACATTCAGCCACTGGTTGGTATTCTTTAGCCGATGCTCAGGAGCAGTTGTTTTAAATTTTATTGTGAAGTCACTTACGTTTGACGGTGTGTTCCATGAAGGTTGAACAGTGAGCATGTGACAGGCTTATTTCAAGACAAGATTTCAGGAGAGTGGAGAAATTCTCTCTGCTTCAAATATGAGATATCTTGCGCTGCAGCTTGTATGACAAAAAGTCGAAAAGAAATTTTGCCGCAAACTAACCAATATTTTCTCAGGTCTGTGAAAAAAACGAACCAATTTTGCCGAGTTAACTTGCTGGTATTGTCGAGCACCGCTTTGTATTGTAGCGCATTGAATAGTGCAAATTTTTTGCATTTTTGTAAAGATCTTTCTAGACGGAGTCGTTTACGCCACCGGTAAAGAACAAGTAATATTGATCAGTGTCTTATTAATATTTGAGGTCTGATTAATATTGATTGAGGCCTGACTAATATCGATTGAGCTCTGGTTATTATTGATTGACGTCTTGTTAATATTGATTCGGGCCTTGTTAATATTGATTGAGGTCTGGTTAACATTGAGGTCTGATTAATATTGATTGACGTCTGGTTATTATTGATTGACGTCTTGTTAATATTGATTGAGGTCTGGTTAATATTGATTGAGGTCTGGTTAATATTGATTGAGGTCTGGTTAATATTGACTCGGGCCTTGTTAATATTGATTGAGGTCTGGTTAACATTGAGGTCGTATTAATATCGATTGAGGTCGGGTTAATATCGATTGAGCTCTGGTTAATATTGATTGACGTTTTGTTAATATTGATTGAGGTCTGGTTAATAAGGATAAATGTCTGGTTAATATTGATGGAGGTCTGGTTAATATTGACTCGGGCCTTGTTAATATTGATTGAGGTCTGATTAATATTGATTGAGGTCTGGTTAATATTGATTGAGGTCTGGTTAATATTGATTGAGGTCTGGTTAATATTGATTGAGGTCTGGTTAATATTGATTGAGGTCTGGTTAATATTGATTGAGGTCTGGTTAATATTGATTGAGGTCTGGTTAATATTGATTGAGGTCTGGTTAATATTGATTGAGGTCTGGTTAATATTGATTGAGGTCTGGTTAATATTGATTGAGGTCTGGTTAATATTGATTGAGGTCTGGTTAATATTGATTGAGGTCTGGTTAATATTGATTGAGGTCTGGTTAATATTGATTGAGGTCTGGTTAATATTGATTGAGGTCTGGTTAATATTGATTGATGTCTGGTTAATATTGATTGAGGTCTGGTTAATATTGATTCGGGCCTTGGTAATATTGATTGAGGTTTGATTAATATTGATTGAGGTCTGGTTAATATTGATTGAGGTCTGGTTAATATTGATTGAGGTCTGGTTAATATTGATTGAGGTCTGGTTAATATTGATTGAGGTCTGGTTAATATTGATTGAGGTCTGGTTAATATTGATTGAGGTCTGGTTAATATTGGTTGAGGTCTGGTTAATATTGGTTGAGGTCTGGTTAATATTGATTGAGGTCTGGTTAATATTGATTGAGGTCTGGTTAATATGGATTGAGGTCTGGTTAATATGGATTGAGGTCTGGTTAATATGGATTGAGGTCTGGTTAATATGGATTGAGGTCTGGTTAATATGGATTGAGGTCTGGTTAATATTGATTGAGGTCTGGTTAATATTGATTGAGGTCTGGTTAATATTGATTCGGGCCTTGCTAATATTGATTCGGGCCTTGTTAATATTGATTCGGGCCTTGTTAATATTGATTGAGGTCTGGTTAATATTGATTGAGGTCTGGTTAATATTGATTCGGGCCTTGCTAATATTGATTCGGGCCTTGTTAATATTGATTCGGGCCTTGTTAATATTGATTCGGGCCTTGTTAATATTGATTGAGGTCTGGTTAATATTGATTGAGGTCTGGTTAATATTGATTCGGGCCTTGCTAATATTGATTCGGGCCTTGTTAATATTGATTGAGGTTTGGTTAATATTGATTGAGGTCTGGTTAATATTGATTGACGTCTTGTTAATATTGATTGAGGTCTGATTGATATTGAGTTGCAAAATTCAAGTCAAGAAGCCGTGTGCGCACGATACAGAAATGTGCGTCGCTAGCAACCGGTTTTAAATGCATTGCGATCGTCCGTGGGCTCAGAGAAACAACGCAGCAGCTGCCAGGTGGAAGTTTACTGGCGCGAAGTAACCGCGTCTTTTGCTTTTGGCATTAGCCTGCTCAGTGATTCTGTTTAACACTTTAGCAGCACATAAAGGCCACGGAGGGGACTTACATAATGCTCCTAACCGATCAGCAGTCATAAACTCAATTTTCATAAATGCTTAATTAAAGCTAAATGAAGGCATGGTCCAATTAATGTTTGCTATTTACAATATTGATTTGTTCAATTAACTTTAAATTTGAGTTGAATATTGAATTTCAGTTCAACCAATTGCGGGCAAAGTGTTGAAGATCAGCACCTGCAGCAAGGGCTATCGAACGAGATACACCGTGAACTGTCATGTCTGAAACGTGAATAACTGAGAATCTTAGACTGTCATCTTTTCTTACAGAGAGAAGATGTGGAGTCCCAAGCTAAAGGCTGGGTACGCTTTCCTTTTGTAGGAAATGAATAGATTTTTAATTTTATGTACATTTTTTCCGGTTCAATATTTTTTCCAGAACATATTACTTTCTTCTATACCTTCTAATTTATTTCATAGACTTCTTTCACTCTCGCTGATTCTACGCTCAGCGTGTGGGTGCACATCTTGTGCATAGATTCCCCCCTTCTTCATTCCATGCCCTTTGATTATTTTACACGAGCCCAATTGAACTGTGATGTTTTATTTTAGATTTGGAATGTAGTTTCTGTCATTTCTTTTTTTCGATTACAAAATAAATTTTACAGCTTGCTGTAGTTCAACTAAGATATTTGATCAGCGATATTTGAATTGTTGAAACTTTTAGTAACATTGCCGATTTGTGTGCATTATCCTGTTGATACTATTTCCAAAGCGAGTCGAAGAAAGGTCCTATTGTCGACGTGTAGTTTATTTTAGGTGGTGACCTACGACGGTGAATCTTCATGCTTCACCTTGGTAGTCATTGATTTATTTATAATACCGGCGTCCATTTGTCGGGATATTTTAGGTATATTGACAGCAAGATAAATGACCTCTGTACCGTACGTCGACTTTATCATCTCTTTGACCCTTTGAGTTAAGTCGCACATATGTCCAGACATCAGTCGAGCATCTCCTGAATTTCTTCCTTCAGTGCAGCGGATCGCCAAATTTCGTTACGCATTATAACTAATGAAAGTTCGAATTCTCCTTCGTTTCAAAGTAAATTCCAAACTGTTCCGGATCTATGTGTGAGCTACTCTCGTCTTTACAGACAACGATCTCAAAGCTCGTTCTGTTCGCTATTTAAATTGTACGCTGATTTAACTGTGCCCTAGTTCAACTTTACGCTATATAGTTCAAGTGTGCGCTAATTTAATTATACTCTAGTCTAATTATACTCTAGTTTAACGGTGCGATAGTTTTACGTTAGTTTAATTCCGCGCTAGTTCACACGTTAAATCTAGTTCAAATCGCCGAGACTGTGAGAGCGCTACGCAATACAGCAACGGAGCTTCAGTAGCCTCTCCAGATCGCAGCTTTGTGTTTCTTCTGTGGAGTAACCTTGGCAGTGGCGGATTCCTGGCTCAAGGCCCCGCATCTGCAGGCATGAGATGATCTCTGGGCGAGACCTGGTCCGGTCTGGGCCGCTCTGCATCTGGTCCGGATTTGCAACCTATTTACGTTGCTAATGCCAGTCCACCTGGAAGCGTTTGTCCTCGTAAAGTCGACTTGGCTGAGCAAGGTGTTGTTTTTACTCACTGAAATATCCAAGTTTGAGTTTTTTAACACTTTGTCTGCGACGTGCGCCGCCGGTGGTACACGGAGGTAATTTTCATAATGCTGCTGACTGGCCAGTAGTCGCAAACTACATTTTCATATATATTTAATAAAAGCTAAATGAACGCAAGATCCAGTTTATGTTTGGTATTTTCCAAATAGCTTACTACAATTG
Source organism: Morinoia aosen (assembly GCA_030386875.1). NCBI lineage: Eukaryota > Metazoa > Arthropoda > Malacostraca > Amphipoda > Talitridae > Morinoia > Morinoia aosen. The sequence continues at coordinate 14,811,725 of CM059559.1, read as the reverse complement.
ACATTAAATTTGAGTTCGGTGTAGAAATTAGTACTAAGTAATCGCAGTCAAAGTGTTAACACGTTTCCTGCGAAGGGACCCACCGGTGGTCACTTAGGTGATTTTCATAGTGCTGCCGACCGACCTGCAGTCACTAACTCATTTTTTATTAATACTTAATGAAAGCTAAATAGACGCCCGTTCCAGTTAATGTTAGCTGTTTTCAGAGTTTATTACCACAATTGACTGTAAATTTGAATTGAATATTTAACTTCAGTTTAACCCATCGCAGTTAATGTGTTTAGATAAAATTTAAGTAATCTGAATCTGGCTACCCTGGAGGATTGCCAGATGTTGAGTGCTCTAATTTCATTTAAAAAATTAACCTTGGTATTTTCGGCAGAAGAAACAAGTCGCATAACCAAGGTGACCCTAAAGAACTTACGCGTCCAGCTCTATCTCTTCGATGATGAAAATTGATATTTAGTCCTGTCCTGCACTGGAAAGAAGAGAGCCAAATTGTGATGTCATATTAGTGGTAGGCTCTGCAGAGCTCTCGATCAATATCATTTCATGGCATTCCGTGAACGGGGGAAGTTATTGCTGCAACGAATGTTTTGACAAAATCCAATAATTTAATTGATCCGTGAACGCATTGTACGATAAAATTTGTATTTTTTAAATGTTCTAAGAAGAACGACGAAACGAACAGAACTAAGAAGGAAAGAAGGACGATAAGAACAGAACTTTCTAAGAAGGACGATAGATAATGACGAGAGCAAAACGCCGTCTGGTGTCACTATTACATTGTGTCGGCATTTCGCTTTGTGTAATTAGTTGGCAGAAGTTGAAGTCACTGCTGTTTCAAGGAGCGCAAACACGAGAAACTCTGGCGAATGCCAAGCCTGTTTTGTGTCTTGCTGGAATTTGTTGAGCAGCAAAAGTGAAGATGACGACGTAGAACACACTCTCGCGTCGCATTTGGGTGGAGGCAGAAACAAAGCCGCAGCAATTCCGGTAAACTGGCACATTTTTGAAAACAAAACGCTGATTGATGCATACCCTCGAAATATTTGTGGGTTTCTATAGAAGTTTTCAGCACCTACTACTTTCTTCTTCAATTTTTATCTCGTTTCATAAACTTCTTTCCTGACTTACTGTTTCTCTACCCTTTTGCATAGATTTCACATTCCATTATCTCTATAATAAATCGTGCCTTCCTCCTTCCTCTCTTCAGAACGCTTTTTTTAGCGGTTAGGAAGGCTTAAAATAACATCTAATCTGTTACTTCAGGCGTCTATAGCATTGATACGACGGCACTGTTTGTCCAAATGATTGTACTGATTCTGTAGGAGGTCATATCTATCTAATCTCCTGTAGGAGGTCATATCTATCTCCCGTAGGGGGCCCTAGCGCGCGCCTGGTGCCCACGCGCACCTGTACACTGCCTGGTGAGCAGGAGGCAACCAGATGATTCGAGTCCCAAGTGCGCTGCCGGCAAAGGAGAATTGCCTGAAGCAGAGTGCACTAGAAATAAAGTGCTAAGTCTCGATTACGTGCGCTAGTTTAACTGTGTGTGTTAGTCATGTGCGCTGCCGACAAAGGAGAATTGCCTGACGCAGAGTGCACTCGAAAAAAAATGGTTAGTCTCGATAAATTTGGGAATCAAAGCAAGATCTGAGTTCACAGAGTGTATAAAGAATGATGTACACTAGTGAAGATAATATCAGTGAAGATACATCTGATGAAGAGACGCTGAATCACGGAGTCCAATTTTGAGAATCCGGGATAGTGTCTGGAGGTGCAGATGGTATATTTTCCTATTCCCAATTTTTTTTATATTTGTACGCTAAAGCTAAATGTCGATGGATGTTTTTTGATCAGCAGAAAACATTCCGTAGAAGCCCATGTTTGAATCGGGTAAAATCTAGTATTAACTATGAAAATACTAACTTTTATGATCGTCGTGCGCATATAAAAGTCACGTAAACTTTCCATCTGGAGAACAGATGCATTGAACTTGAAAAAGTTAGGTCTGCCTACGCTTAGTTCCACTATTTTGTAAACGTGTTAATAGAGTTTAAAGGTCGATTAACGCTGGATTTGCGTTGGCGTAGGTCTCGTTATAAAATATTTCAAGCTCAGCCAAAATGCTGAGCAATTTAAGAACGCCCAATAATTTAGCCATCCAACAGACAGAATTCTGTACGCGTGATGCGCTTCCATTGTGCTTGTTGAACGGTAACTTTAAAGGAACTTCCATGCTGCACCGCATAATTTCATACCTGTTATGGGAACACAAACAGAGTCAATTATTTGCTCTAAATGCCATCGAAAAATTCTGATGGGATTTACATTATTTTGGCGCTGTTCACTAGCCCCTGAACAATTATCTGCAAGTCTGGCGACGCTCTTTGGCGATGACTTGCGCATCTGTGACCGGGACAAATCGAGTGCGGCCTTTTTCAAAGCACAGTTCCGCTACATCACGTGATTACTGGCCTTTGTGTGTGTGTTCTATCCATCTTCTTGGGTCAGGAGGTAGCTAGAAGTCCAACATGCTCTGTTATTTATATGGAAGGTGAGTTTTATGAACGAGGATACCCGGAGAATTTCATGAACGAGGATACTCGGAAAATTTCATGAACGAGGACACTCAGTGAATTTCATGAATGAGGATACTCGGTGATTTTCATGAACGAGGATACTCGGTGAATTTCATGAACGAGGATCCTCGGTGAATTTCATGAACGAGGATACTCGGAGAATTTCATGAACGAGGTTACTCGGAGAATTTCATGAACGAGGTTACTCGGGGAATTTCATGAACGAGGATACTCGGAAAATTTCATGAACGAGGACACTCGGTGAATTTCATGAATGAGGATACTCGGTGAATTTCATGAACGAGGATACTCGGTGAATTTCATGAACGAGGTTACTCGGGGAATTTCATGAACGAGGATACTCGGAGAATTTCATGAACGAGGTTACTCGGAGAATTTCATGAACGAGGTTACTCGGGGAATTTCATGAACGAGGATACTCGGTGAATTTCATGAACGAGGATACTCGGTGAATTTCGTGAACGAGGATGCTCGGTGAATTTCATGAATGAGGATACTCGGTGAATTTCGTGAACGAGGATGCTCTGTGAATTTCGTGAATGAGGATACTCGGTGAATTTCGTGAACGAGGATACTCGGTGAATTTCGTGAACGAGGATGCTCGGTGAATTTCATGAATGAGGATACTCGGTGAATTTCGTGAACGAGGATGCTCTGTGAATTTCGTGAATGAGGATACTCGGTGAATTTCGTGAACGAGGATACTCGGTGAATTTCGTGAACGAGGATGCTCGGTGAATTTCATGAATGAGGATACTCGGTGAATTTCGTGAACGAGGATGCTCTGTGAATTTCGTGAATGAGGATACTCGGTGAATTTCATGAACGAGGATACTCGGTGAATTTCGTGAACGAGGATACTCGGTGAATTTCGTGAATGAGGATACTCTGTTTCGTTTCTTTGACTGCTTTGTAGGTACATAAAATTGAACGTCAGTCTAAGATTGAATTGTAATCATCCAAGTGGACATTTGCAGCAAAGTGTTCATTATTAGCATTATGAAAATTTACCATCATTCGAATTTGCATGATTTATTCGTGAAGTTCTTCAGTTTGTTTGTTTGTTTGTTAACAAATTATGAATACTACGTTTGAATCAGTTCCCAGTTAACTCGCTATTTGGAACATGAATTTTTAATTAAACAGTGAAAGCAGTTATGTATAACGAGCGAAAAGCTGTGAGTATGACTAACATTGGACTCCTCATACATCGAGAAGTGGTGCCATATTGCTTCTATATCTTGAGTTGTCGAAGACGGCAAATGTGATTTCTACCCATGTGACTGCAGCAGATTTGCAATAAAGCTACATGTGTATAGAATATATGTTATTACTTTCATGTCGTTCGCACGGCTACACCCCTCAGAGAAATACACATCCATTTTATCTAAGAGAAATAGCGCTCATAGGGAGAAGATGTGAGATCCCGAGCTGAAATTTAGGTAGGTAATGTCGACGGTAGAATAAGTTTTTGTTTTGTTATGAACCCCCTTTGTTTCGGCTCTCTGCTGTCTTTTTCTCAGCACCTATTTTGTACTTCTTCAACTTCTATCGAGTTCCATAAAATTCTTTCAACCTCACAGTTTCTGTCCGTAGGGTGTGGGGATTCATCTCGTGCATAAAATCCCAATCCCTTTGATTCAGTATCAAATAATACCTTCTTCCTTTTTCCCTAAAGAACTCTCTTCCTGTGGGTAGAGAGGCTTTATTACGTTGACCGCGATGAGTTAAACAGAAGTTCAATTTTCACATCAAATACAAAGCCAATAGCAGTGAGCAATTTCGAAAATAGCAAACATCTTCTAGATCTGGCCTTCATTTAGCTTTGATGAAGCATTTGTTAAAATTGCGTTTGTGAGTATTGGTCGGTCAGCAGCATTGAAAATTTCCTCCGCGTACACCGGGTGCTCACATCGCGACCAACGTGTTGAACTAATCTTTTATCTAATCCCTAACCAATTCCTATTCACGTAACTCGTTCTTGGGATGGGATGAACGCAAGCTCTCTCGTCTTTGTATAATGAGCTCTTCATATTTAGCACTATTTTCCTGTACGAATAAATTCTTGCTCTTCAATAAAGTAAGGCAATCTCCATCATACTTCTATACATTGGGAAAATTTATACTTCGTCTGATAAATGTGTTATTTTGTTTTTGATGTTCCACCTCAGATGTCGACAGCTGTCGAAGAGAAATTTTCCAACTTCGAGTTTTTGATTCGCTTCAACATCTGCCTGAAAATGCCAGGCACTCAAAAAGATATTCTATAAGGCCTGACATTGTTTCTCAATGTTTGGATTGAAGCTGAACAAGAATGCAAACTCTTTTGGGTAATTTCTGTATTGAAAATTTTTGCACTTTGACTGGGATGGGTTAAGCTGAAGTTCAGTATTCAACTCAAATTTACAGTCAAAAGTCGTTAGAAATGTTATAAATACCACCAAACATTACCTGGGTCCATCAAATACTAATAATTTTAAAAGATTGTTGAAACTTTTTCAAACCACTAATCGGTGGGTTGTTTCGCAGCAGGAAAAACTTGAGCACGGTGCACTGCTGGGTCGTATCGCAGTCAACGCGTTAATATAAGCATAAGTAGCGAGCGCTTCATAAACGGAATTCCGCAGCAACTGACGCAACAGCGGCCGGCAGTTGCGGTTGTGCGGAGGGCGACCTTGACTGGACCACCATAGTCCGGACTCTTGATTACCATGCTCGGGGAGCGTAACATTTTAATGCTGCCTCTGCCGTGCAATGCTGGAGTGTCAGTCTCGCTAGGTCTCGAGTCCGGCGGCCTCTGTCCTTGGATTCATGTACCGACCATCACCAACCACCGCAACCGACGTCACGAGTTATTTATTGCCGTAGACTTAATTATGTACCACCACTTCAAGGAGAAAAGAAGAGATCCCAGGCAGATTATTTTCTTGCGCAATACTTTTTTCTTCGAACAGTAGGTTTATTGCTGTTTATTTCGAATTTCTGGTCAAAGCAACTTTGCCCGGCATTTAACTGATTTTTTAACCACCTCTTTGATCTCGTTTATGAAGTCCCGTTGGTGATCTATGAACCACAATTCAAAACAAAGGCACGAGATTCTTTTATCTTTTAATGAACTATATTGAGCGTAGAATTCCTTATGTGAATCATCATTTTTGTATCATTTCCAAGCTCGATTGAACACGAAGAACCGAAAAGAATACCCGGTTCCAAGCATTCTAAGACTTGCGTAGAATTGAGCTCAGATCAGCCGCACAGCACGATTATTTACTCCACATCACACTGCCTTGGAGGCTTCAGTAACTGTGCAATTCTACAAGTACAAGAGGCATAAAATCTATGCCCCATCTGCACACGATGCAAATGTGAACAACGTCTTCTTCTTCAGGAGGATCTAGAAAGTCGATGGATTTCTTCAGCAGAAGTCCGTGCAACCTGATAACCTATAGAGCAGTGGTTCTTAACCCACGGGTCGCTACGGATTTGTGTAACGTGTTTGTGTTAACCTACAGTAACCTGTTTTCAAATGAATAATCATATTATGAATGAAAAATTTTATTCGTGGCAGATTTTGTGTCACTGCCATAAAAGGTTAAGAACCACAGCTTGTAGGGGAACACCGTCCCAGAGGTGTGCGAGTTCACAGTCGCTCGTCACCCACGCAGCCTGAGAAGGGATGTTCTTGGGAGGAAGTGATGACCTCTCCAGATCCAAAGGCGATCTTTTTATCTGCAGCGCTCATGATGCTTACTGGCTCACGTCATGGGATGAGAGAGACCTTTGGTGTCCGGGCACCGAATCTAAGGGAGAAATTGAGCACTTCTTGTTGTTCCACCACCCACTGCAAATAACCATGGAATGATGATCTGTGTTTGTGTTGCGGTTGGTCAGTCTGATCGTGTTCAATTGCTGAAGCGAGAAAAAACTAATCTGAGGGGATAAATTAAACACTCCTTGCTATTCCATCACCCACTGGAATGATGATCTTCTGTGTTTGTGTTGGTTGGATAGTCTGCTCTGGTTCAACTACGGAAGCGGGAAATGTTTTTCGTTTTTGATTACTGAACCGTTTTTATTTTTCTTGCTTGTGAATCGAAGACGGTCTGGTTCTGTAGGATGACAAAACTTCAGCTTTGTGTTTTTGAACAACATTTATTTTCCCAGAAATGTTTTTTGGAAATTTTTCTAATTTCTGACGTACTGGGGTACCCTATACTGCTCTCCAAATCTAAATCACGCTTGAAAATGAACTAATTAGATTTTCAGGAATTACAATCAATTGACGCGAATAAGGTTCATCTTGAAACAGTCATTGAAACTTGAAAGCGATCACGAGACGGGAAGAAAGTTAAAGGATTTTTTGTACTTTCTACATTTTTTAATGCAACGTCTCAATCTCAAAACGAACTGCTCGCTTACCTCGCATCTTGCAGGAACTTGTATGCCGGGCGCTGTTTTTGCTCTGAAAAAATCTTCTAGCATTTTCGCCCATGATTTGAGCGTCAATTTTATACATTTGTGTAAATACTTCTTATGAACGTATAAAAACCCGATGAAATTTAATTAGAGTAAGGGCTTCATGTAAAAGATTTGCTCATTTTAAAAGTTGAAACAAGACTGAGTTTTTTTTCAGCATTTGTAATTGTATTGTTTGTCATCGTGGCTTGTGAATGCTTTAATTTTCTCTTTTCAAAGTGATAGTTGCTGATTGGAGTGTGCGAAATGGGCGCATTATTCCTGTATTTTGTAGTGATGTTGAGATCAGAGGAAGCTTCGTTATGATGTCAGCGGGCCCTGATTTGTTTTGTATTTTCTTCAATACTTTTATGGCCATTTTGAAGGCGAAAATTTTTCAGAAATCCTTTCAAACTGCCTCTAATTCGGTTTCAATTTTAATTTGAAAATTATTCGATATAGCTGCCACATAATCTTGGTGATAGATTACGCTGCTCCTATGCAATCAAACCGGCTGTTCATAAATTGAATAATTCCTAGTTCGATTAGTTAGCTATGTAAACCAGTTGCCATGATTCGTATCCCATACTCTCCCATGAGTAATACCTAGTTTGATTTGTTAGCTTTATAAACCACTTCCCATGGTATGTATTCCATACTGTCCCGTGAGTAACACCTAGTTTGATTAGTTAGCTTTGTAAACCAGTTGCCATGGTACGCATTCCCTACTCTCCCGTGAGTAACTCATTCATGAAGTACCAAGGGATCTCTAAAGGGGCGGATGAGCAACCAATTAAAATTATAGGACAGAAAACTTCTGTGGTGAGGCATGGGAAAGGAAGCTTGAGCAGGAAGTCTACTACAGGCCGGACGGGGACTATCACATTGGTATCAGAGTGGGCCCCAATTACCATGTAAAATTGGAGAGTAAATCGGAGAGAACTTCGGAACTTATATTTCTAATAATTTATTACCTAATTTTTCTTCTGTCAAAAGAAAATGCGTGCAGTACGCAAAATTTTTTTTCTAGAGTTTTGAAATATGAAAAACATGAAAATATTTTAAATGGTTTAAATGCAGGCTTTCACTGAGAGCTATTGTATTTATATGAGCAAAACTTGGGAAGAGTTATTTTCAAGTAATTTCACACGCCCTTACTTCTATTACTACAACAAGGAAGGTTACACCTAAATTTTGAGCTGTACATAACATTTTTTGCCTCGTAACCTTTTATTTGGTCGGCTAGTGTTTCATTGTTTTTGTTTGATTGGAGATAACGCTAAAAATAATTCGAGCTTGTTGCTACGCGTTGCGGATCAGTTGAAGAGAATAGAAAGGCAGTATGACTGCAGGCTAATAGCTCGGAATTGAATAATATGGGTAAAAAGTATGCTGAAATCTTCATTTCGACATCAGGGTTATATTCTACTGTATACCCTGCTAGCACCTCGTCCTTGTTATCGCATCCACTTTTTACAGTTCCGAAAAAATTGGAGGTTGAAAATTTTAGTTTATACTCGAGACTGGTTTCTAAGATTAAAATTAATTATTACCAGGCTTTAAACTTTTGTCTAGTGACAATTTTCACTAAAGTGGCGAGACCGTTGGCACTGAATAATTCTAGGCTAAATGGGTTGCAACCATTTAGAATTACGTGGCAACTTCTTGCATTGTTCTAGTGGAATCCCTCTTGCGAAAATCTGTACTTTGTCTTCAGTTTTTCTTTCAAATAGTTGCTGTGAACTGTGGCTGTGTCGCTATTGTTTATTTGGAGAGAAAAAGTTTCATTCTTATCAAGAAAGGCCACATTGACCTCGCGCCTCAGTTTCTTGAGCTTTTCTGAAACCCAACTTCAATTTCAGCTTCAATTATATTCTATTCTATTCCATTCCCATGTCCAGCGTTTTAGCTGCGAAGACTTGCTTTCCCACGGCACGAATGAAGCGATCATTGTTTACCTTCCCAGATCCACAAGTTGATCTTTATCGTCACATCTTTTCGAGCCGCCGATGCGAACAGCTCGCGTGCACCTTCAATCAACTCTTTATAAATAACACTTAGTGGGATGCCTGCCTCTGCCTAGACGTGACTTTGCCCTGACACTTGAGATTACGTCGTGCATCTGCGATTTTAAATCCCTGGGAGCTTGGGAAGTATGCAGGTAGTCCGGGAACTGAAACTTACGAGGGTTTCAAACTTCGTTACGTCACTTGGTCAGTCACTCCTCAAAATTGCTTATGTTCTTGTTCAGCAGACCATTTAAATAGTCGCTCTACGCTCGACGGGACTGCAGCGCTCGTCGCTGTATGCCCTGAGCTCGGATAGGAAACGCGAATAGAATAAGTTGAAGAAGGATCCGGATGGGATGCAACCATGATATAAAGATGATTGGTTTCCATCTATCCCATAAATACCGAGCGTTGAGATTTGGAGGGGAGATCTTGGGAACTTATATTTCCAATAATTTGTGATATCATTACCTTTTTTTCTGTGATGAGGAAAAGTGTGGAACACGTAAAAATTTACTTTTTTTTCAAAGTTTGGAAAGTATCATGGCAGAATAATCAGGGAATGAACGCTTCTCTAAGGAGATGTTAGCTATTCGAAAAATGTTGAAACTTTTTAGTTCAATAAGGAATGCTTATTTCTGCTTATAACTCTCCATAAGAAAACGGATGTACTTATGAACTTGACATAACGTGTGTTTGGTCAGAAAACTTTCCGTTCAGGGGCTACAAATGCTATACATATCTGTGGGAATTAGCGCTCCATGGAGGAAAATGTGAGGTCACGAAGTAAGAGATAAGACCTCATATGTAATCGAATAGTTTTTTTTTGTTTTGACAGACCATCGTTTTTTCGGTTAACTGCTGTCCTGTTTTTCACTGTTAATTACTTTTTCCTCGGGGAATCTTGTGTGGGAACACACCATGAGCATAAATTCCGCGTTTCGTAAACTCCATACTAACTGGTGCTTTCATCCTTCCTCTCTTTGGAATACCTTTACTGTGGTTAGGGAAACTTAAACTAACCCAAATAAGATGTTATTGCTGCACTCTGTTAGCAAATGAGGCAAACAGAAAAATGCATACTGTACCTTATTTTGTACAGGCATTGGTTTTTTACAAATATAATTTGGAGTGCTTAGGAGCATAATGCAGTGTTTAGGTACATATTGCAGTAATGTCATATGATTCAATCAAGTAAAACTTAGTACTTATATAAGTAAAACTTAGTAATTAGTAAAACTTGATCACTTATATACATTATTTTTCTCAAAGAAGTAAAAATTTTTTATCCCGGGAGATTTATAAATAATTTTATACAAATATTTATGTATATATTTTTATTTAGAGAGATTGTACGTGTTACTGAACAATTTTGTGACTTATCGTAAGCGCATTCACAAAGAGCCAAGTCAGAGTAATTGTATAGCTATTTTTGCTCCCAAGTATTTTGCCATTGAAACATGGAAGGAATTACTGGCAGCGGCTGCGCACATTTTGTCACAACTCTGCGCCAGTAACGCGGCGTGGAGAAAAGATGCTCATGCGTGAACCAACCGAGCGCTGCATCGCTTGCCTTTCATAGCGCGCTCAATGGCTTGGCCTAAATCTCTTTCACGCTAAACTTAAACCTCAAAAGAAGCTCATTCTTTCAAAAACTAAGACTCATGAATCTCATACGAGCTCGTGTTGCCTGAAAAGAGCTAAATTTTTTCCCTTCTTGAATACTCCCCGCGTTTCGTTGGGGCGTTTTTCTGCTTGACCAATTACGTATTTTTTTTGGAGGAACTGTTCTTTTCATTCAATAAATGTGAAATTAATTTTGAGTGCGCAATTCGAACTCGGCTAGGTTACGCAGTTGCGTTAACCGAAGATCGAAGTCATATTTTGAATTTTGAGTTTTAGCTACTTACATAATCAGTAAAATTTATTCAGGGGCTGGCTTTTCAAGCAATTTACGCTATTTTAGCCGCGTAGCTGGCTGCAAAAATTCTTATGTTGACTTGGTTACGCCACGGGCTGTGTTTCTCACGACAATCCTCAAGTTAATTTTTTAAAATGAATTTAGAGCGCTCAGCATTTTAAAACCTTGCATAGTTGCGAAAACGTTAAGTGCTCTAACTTTTTTACAGAAAAACTCCCACATGAGGATTAGAGCCAGAAAAACACACATAGCACGTAAAGTTAACAGAAAAAGCTTTGCTGCCAGCTGTACCAAGTGCAACAATCGACGTAAAACTGCGACCACGGCTCCAGTTTTTCAGGTTCTGTTAAAATAAAGCTTGTGCCGCCCTCAGCTCAGGTGTACCATGCCATCATCACGTATTTGGTATGGGAAATTGAAGGTAACTGTTTGTAGGTGTATCATTCAACATGCCCGCTGTGGGAGGGAGATAGGTCCTTGAGAATTGCAGATAATATGCGCCGCTGGTGTTGTCACTTGTATCTCTACAGCTCCACTCGCTTGCCTGAGTTGTTTGCTTTCTCGGAAATGGTTTACCTCTTCCACTTTCTTCGTCTAAATTTCTTTCTTCAGAATCTCTTTTATTGTTCTTTCTTCTTATATATCTTTTCCCTCTTTCTTCTTGCATCTTTCTGTTGGTCTTTTTTCTCGTTGAGCTATCATTATCTTGCCTTATACAATTGTCTGTAGCAGGTTGTGCCGTCCAAGGTATTGGAATCTTTAGCCACTGGAATGAAGAGTGACGTGCAACCTTCATGTAGAGCAGTGGTTCTTAACCTTTTTCCTCCAATTTCTCACTTTTTAGTGAGCCAACTCTCCATTCCCCACCACAGCATCGGTGGGGAATGGAGCATACCCCACCACGGCATCTTCCTTTTACTTATGTGACATTCCTAACCCGTCAGTGTTGTCACTTTTACCCAAACACGTCGTACAATACCTCATTATGGTTTTTGTAGTAAAAGTCTGTAAATGGTTGTGGTTTGTAAAGTAAGTCAACATTTTGATGTAATAAATTAGATTTTGAAATACTATCGATTTTTTTGTGGGTGGAAACAAATACACGAGATTCCTCACTTGACAACTCCGCTATTCCCCACCAGTTGGGAATTCCCCACAGGTTAAGAACCGCTGATAAAGAGGAAAGACATTTACACTACTTGAACCGATAATTCAGGCTCTTTAGTGGCGACCATTTTTGCTGGAGTTTTTCATTTTCAGACTTTTTTTCACTCTTTCTAGAGTATTTTCCATACTGAACTCGTTGGCAGCTCTGAAGGGCTCTCGACTCTTAAACTTGTCTGCAGCTGTGTTCGAAATATGTTTTGAACGAGTTTGCTCGTCATACTCTCAAAAAGAAAGATCAGGTTAATACGAGTAGCTGGACAAAATATTAAAATCTAAAAAGGACGTGAATGATATACCCGACTATCAGTGTCACTAAAACATTTAGAAAGACTTGTACTGTATATGTTAGCTGACTTTTAGCGTTACTTTGTTTCCGCAGTGAATTTCACTCTAGAAATGTAATGTTCATTTCAATTTAGTCCGAGTATATTGAGTGCTACAGTTTTCACTACAAACGTGTAGAATATTTAAATTAGTGGTTCAATACTACGACAGCAGCATGAAAATGTTTTGTTTATTGACGTCACAATCAGTCGTTACGATTTAATTTTCAATTTATTACAACTTATCAGTTGTTTTTAGGTGAAAAACTTTTCTCAACGCAGTGAAAAAACTTCTTATTTTACACAAAGCTGACTGGGCAATTTGCTGAAGTTTTTATTGCCAGCGATTTCCTGGTACTAAAACATTCTCAAAATTTCCATTGGTAATAAACAAAGAATGCAATTTCTTCCGCGTTCAAGTCGTTTCTAAAGGTTCCATTTTCTGTCTTTTTTGGGCATGCGTAGTGGAAGTCTTGCTCTTTCAATAACAACGCATAGTTTAAAATTTTTGCCCAACTCTAATTCATAGAACTTCGGGTCCAAATTCTTCCTTAAATTCACATCCTGGACAGAGACACTGACCGCAGCATTTCCGGCGCAGAGTCACGCACTGCGAGGGACCATAGTCAGCGCACCGCGCTCGGTCGTTTCATGGTAACGAATATGAGCATTATTTACGTTAAAGTTACTAAACGATTATGAACATTATTTACATTGAAGGTACTAAGCGATATGAGCATTATTTACACTAAAGTTACTTTACGAATATGAGCATTATTTACGTTAATGTCACTAAACGAATACAACGAGCGTCGTGGAAAGTCTGGGCGTATTTTATACAGTAGGAATTTTGACTTGCTCATTCATTACTGGCTTATTTTCAATGGGAAACCAAAACAAAAACGTTGAGAGGAATGGATTTAAAGAATAATTCGCGTTATTTCAAGGTTCTCAGTTTGTCCTTGCGCTAAAACTTCTTTTTTGCCTGCTGACATCACTCCGGATTTATGGTGAGGTCGTAGTCTAGTGGTTGAGAAAACTTAAAGGCTCGATGATTGGAAAACCCTGCAGAGCACTGCGTTTCCCAGGTGTTTGAGATGGGTACCGTAATAGACGGAAGATATCGTAATAGCGTCATTAGTTAACTCTTCGAGAAACCCCGTGCTGAATGTTATATACATCAATAAGGTTGGCAAAAAACTTATCCTTCACCGAAAACTAGCAAACTCCTTGATCGTATGCGAGTCCTTAGTTTGCGACTACCAGAAACTCGCTAGGTTGTCTGTTTAGATACACAATACATATGCTTCGATGAATGTAAAATTTCTATTTGTAAACCGAAAATTTTCCAGTAATGGTGTATTTGCTAAAAAAAAATTTGTACGAGTCGAACAAATGACACGTATTAAGTGTTCAACTGCGCTCACAATACATAGAGCGACCGACATGCAAGTACGCGCAACAGGTGCCTGTTTAATGAATTGACCATTTCAATACAGCGTTGCAACTGATGGCACTGATTCTTTCAAGTCGATTCGGCGGAGCAATGCTTGAGCTTTTCCTAACGAAATTGATTAATTAGTATCTGGCAACCAGCGCACAGGAATAAAATTTAATTCAAAGAGAATTCGAACTTGATTTTAGTCTGAAAGCAACTTGCAGAGTAGCCAAGTCGGCTTAGGAAAACTCACACAGCGTGATGTACCGCTACGACAAATATTCTACAAAAATCTGACAAATGTTAAAGAAATCTTCAGAATGTGAAGAAAAACGGCAGTGACGTATTTCCAGAAACTGGACACCTTGGAGATCTTTAAAAATATGTTTAAATCTTTGAAACTATTCGACTCCCTGAAGCTATTTTAAACTTGATAGTTGTGGCTTAACGTCGAACAAATTATGCAGAGGCCGTGAACAGTCACTATTTTCTTCGTAATTATTCGTCGGCATAACGCGCGCTTCTTAAATGCACAGACAAGGACACTTCGTGGAGGCTATTCGCTAAAAAATAGTCAAGTTATGGAACTTGTTGAGTTGGATAATGTTTTTTTGCATAGGAGGAAGTCCTTGAAAGCTAGCGGTGGTAGCGTTCCGTGTTCCCAGATTTTGAGCTACTAGAACTATACGTTACTTTTCGTAAGCTTTGATGGGATATTTTAAGAGTTAAATTAATGGGTATTAATGGTATTTGATTTTTTGTTGCACTGAACTACAGGTCATTTCTGAGGATAAAATCTAATGTCATTGTATAAGTAGCGTATTTTCACGGTGCTTATTTAGCAAAAAACAAACACGTATCTGTTTGAATGCGCTTTTTACGCTGACTCGAAACAAACACAAAAAAGATTCTCTTAGATCGCTTAAAATTGTTTTCGCCAGCACCCAGATGTTGCATGGACGCTATGATTTACAGTCCAGATATGTGGAAAGTATGAAAGAAAATAAAAAATTGAAGTTAATAATATCTGGCTTTTTGCATTTTCTCGCAACAAAAAAGTTGAGAAAGTCCGATTTCTCATAGAACACCTTTAAAAAATGGAAAAGTTAAGATTTTAAAGAAGAAGGTACGTGCAAGTTGTTTATTTTAGAACTCTGGTGTGCGTATATGCAATTAAAAATATTTTAATTTCTCCTTATTGAATCAGTTTTACGTGCAATGAAATCGTTTCGAAAATACTGAATATTTGTTACTTAACGATACATTTTAATTCTTTCATCTCTGACCCCTCAGGGGGATACAACTATTGTATCTATGGGAATCCTGTTTTTCAGCACCTACTACTTTCTTCTTCGACTTTTTCTTGTTTCTTGATCTTCTCTCTTAGCTTTCTGTTTCTGTGCCCTTTCTGTATAGATTCCGCGTTTCCTTAACTCCATACTAAATGGCACCTTCTTCCTTCCTCTCTTTGGATAGCCTTTGTTGCGGATAGGGAGGCTTATACTAAGTAATTTAACTAAACTAATAATCTAATCTAATCTTTCATCTCTGAAATGAGTTGACTAGTTTGTCTGCCTGCCATATATTAGCTTAAAATAACCCTCGAAAATGATATATTTTTGTTAGTGTTTTTGCAGTTGCAACAGCCAAGTTTCCAAAAATAGCTCTCCTTAAAATTTAGAGCAATTTTCTTCCTTAAAAACCACGAAGCATTTTCCGAATGATGCAGCTATACCAGTGCTTTATTTCAACTCCCTGTACTCAGCGGTTAAGAATGGGGTAAACATAAGCCAAGGGGCATCGTTGAGTAGCACTTATTTGTAACCTATAGTGGCGCTTTTAACACGTGTTGGGCCGTATGTGTACCATTCGGTAAATTGCTCATTCACGTACAGGTATAAACGAATGATGTTTCTCCAGTTTTGCGATCTCTTTACAAATAACTGTTATCATACCGAGTGAAATGTATTGTCGAATTGTATTTTTCATATTTCTTAGGAAGGATAAATATGTAATCGAGCTTCAAAGTCGATTTCCCAATTCTGTGACTAATACCTAAGCAAACCAACTGTTTATAAACGCAGAAACGCGGTGAACGTGCTAACTCCTCATATCCGATCAGATGGAAACTTGACTCCACACAGTTAATATTGACCAATAACACTTTTTCAATCTACAAGCTTAATGTTTGTATAAATATAGCCCAATATCCCATTTTCAATCTACAAGCTTAATGTTTGTATAAATATAGCCCAATATCCCATTTTCAATCTACAAGCTTAATGTTTGTATAAATATAGCCCAATATCCCATTTTCAATCTACAAGCTTAATGTTTGTATAAATATAGCCCAATATCCCATTTTCAATCTACAAGCTTAATGTTTGTATAAATATAGCCCAATATCCAATTTTCAATCTACAAGCTTAATGTTTGTATAAATATAGCCCAATATCCCATTTTCAATCTACAAGCTTAATGTTTGTATAAATATAGCCCAATATCCCATTTTCAATTTTCAAGCTTAATGTTTGTACAAATATAGCCCAACTAACCTTTTTTTCAAGTTTAAGGTTTGAATAAATATGGACCAATAAATCTCTATCAATCTTTAAACCTAATGCTTGAATATTACACTCAAAGCTATATCAGATTCCCAGAAGCGGCCTCAGTAACGCGGGCACGGGCGGGTCTCGCGTTTCTTTGTTGCGTCGCGGCGCAGCGCGGACAGGAAGGCGTAGTGAGCGACGCAGGAAGCGCCTCGGGCACCTCGGATCCTGTCCTCTCTTTCAGGTCTCCTGAGAGCGCTTTTTCTGTGGGGTGCGTGAATCGAACTTGTTACGTGTGGTCTGTATCAGACGGTACCGTGGTATGGGATGAAGGTACGGTGGTACGGAGTGCAGGTACCATTGGGTGAAGGTACGGTGGTACGGGGAAATGTACGATGCTACGGGGTGCAGGTACCACTGGGTGCAGGTACCACTGGGTGCAGGTACCACTGGGTGCAGGTACCACTGGGTGCAGGTACCACTGGGTGCAGGTACCACTGGGTGCAGGTACCACTGGGTGCAGGTACCACTGGGTGCAGGTACCACTGGGTGCAGGTACCACTGGGTGCAGGTACCACTGGGTGCAGGTACCACTGGGTGCCGGTACCACTGGGTGCCGGTACCACTGGGTGCCGGTACCACTGGGTGCCGGTACCACTGGGTGCAGGTACCACTGGGTGCAGGTACCACTGGGTGCCGGTACCACTGGGTGCAGGTACCACTGGGTGCCGGTACCACTGGGTGCCGGTACCACTGGGTGCCGGTACCACTGGGTGCCGGTACCACTGGGTGCCGGTACCACTGGGTGCCGGTACCACTGGGTGCCGGTACCACTGGGTGCCGGTACCACTGGATGCAGGTACCACTGGGTGCAGGTAACACTGGGGGCAGGTACCACTGGATGAAGGTACGGTAGTACGGGGTGCAGGTACCACTGGGTGAAGGTACGGTGGTTCGGGGGAAAGGTACCACTGGGTGAAGGTACGGTGGTTCGGGGGAAAGGTACCACTGGGTGAAGGTACGGTAGTTCGGGGGAAAGGTACCTCTGGGTGAAGGTACGGTGGTTCGGGGGAAAGGTACCACTGGGTGAAAGTACGGTGGTTCGGGGGAAAGGTACCACGGGGTGCAGGTACGGTGGTAAGGGAGAAAGTGCGGTGGTACGGGGTGAAGGTACGGTTGTACAGGGTGAAGGTGCGGTGGTACGGGGTGAAGTAAACTGAATTGTGGACTATCGAAATGAACTAGTTCAAAGTTAACTTGCGCTCTTTACAAATCATGCCACGTTCGTCAACACTGTTTACGAGTTTTGTTCATTTAATTAGCCTTTTTTTCTTGAGCCTATTTTCGCGGCCAATATTTGTCAATTAATTTATTCTTTTTATACTTTACCAAAATTCTTAGTGTTTTATGGTAACTTGCCAAACGCACGATATCGTCGTTGGTAACCTGCTGAATGAGCGATACCGTCGCTGCTCCAGTTTTATTTCATCATCTGCAAACCTGAACGTCTTGAATAAAGATTGGTCCTAGTTATTGCCAGCTATTAAAGACTCCAATTAAGTACCCTGCTATTTTATAAACTGGAAGTATAAGGTTTATTCCTGCAATCTGAGGTTCGTGTAAGATACTATACAACTTTAGGATCGTTTGTTTACAAATGCAAACAATGATACGTGGTTATTACGTGAAAACCAGAGAAATATTAACTAATGTTCAACAGACAACACATCTGACGTGGCTTTGCGCACATGCACTATCGACAACGAGAGTCGTAACGCAGCAGTGCTGCGCATAACTCATCTGTCGGCTCTTGTATCTCTGGTGATTTTCCTACCTCTGCGGCATCAAGGAATTCTAGCCATGCTCAAGTTTGGCGTGCGACGTGCCTCAAACGAACCTGTCTTATCAGGAGTTGAACATATTTGCTTGAGTAGGGAACGCTGGAGCTCTCGTAGGAATAACATGCGACGCCATCTCACAGCAAAATATTGCTTGTAAACTGAACAGACCTGTTGGACGAACACATGTTGCGCACGGTCGCTTTGACAATAACAAGTCCTTTGGTTCTCTCGCCTACTTCTCTGCTGCTGCTCCTCCTATAAAGCGCTTATGTCTACCTGTACTTGCTTACGGGTTTGTGCGCAAATGTGAATATTTGCTGATAGACAATAGGTTTATGGTAGTCAAGTTTGTCTGCAATTTGCAATGGGGACTGCCGCTCACAGAGATATACTGTTAGGTTACCTCACCTATACTGTGGATAGGCCTTCAGGATTTTCATCTTTTGTGTTACTGTGCTTCTTTCAGTTTCATACCTTTTTCGTCATCGCTTCTTTGTTTTTTATCTTCCTCTTCAATCCTGTTTCTATGTGCAGGATATCCTGTTTGGGAACACACCTAAGTCATAGATTCCTCGTTTCCTAAAGTGTTCACACTAGATGGTCTCTTTTCTTCGTTGTCTTGGGATCACCTTTGTTGCGGGTAAGGAGACCCAAACTAACTAATGAAATAATAATGCGGATATTTGGCTCAGTGGGGATGTATACTTGATGGATATGTGGATGGTAACGAAATGTTGATTTGTATTTTCTGATAGATAAAAACGCATTTTATCATGGGCCTGAACCTGCCTTTGATTATCAATTTGTACGTGATTGTGGATCTGTGTCTACTTACATCTATATCGGACCATTTCATGCATCTATACCCGTTAATGTATAGATATGGATCTGATTCTGTATTTATGCCTTTTCTGGTTCAGCACGAGATATCTGCTTATTCATGTGCATGTGCATGTGCATGTAGACCTGCATTGGTTTATGAAAAACCATTAATTTCATGATTAGAGCAAGTAAACCTTACCACCTAGCTAGTAGACGAGTTGCAGGTTTGTGTTGGTTCTAGAACACATAACTTCAAACGAACTGAAGGTATTTGAAACTTGCGCATTCTAATAACGGCGCGCCACCTCATGATTGTGGAAGGAAGCCACAATCCATGCCTTGGTGCTATAGAAACCTGCTCCTCAGGGGGGCTGCAACTGTTCTATCTATGGAAATTGGCGCTCCCAAGAGAAAAATGTGAGGTCTGAAGGTTAAGAGGGATGCAAACTGTTCTATCTATTGGAATTGACGCTCACTGGAGGAAGATGTGAGGTCTCGATCTGGAGGTAAAGATGGCCTTCCTTTTCTTGAAATAGAATAGGTTTTTGTTTCTTTTCAGACCATCTTTTTTCGGTTCACTTCAGCCCTGTTTTTAGTACCTTCTGCCTCTTCAACTTTTATCTTATTTCATAAACTTTTTTCAATCCTGCTGTGTCTCTGCAAAAGGTTTTCGGAGACTCCTTGAGGATAGATTTCATGTTTCCTTGACTTTGCAAGAAATTGTGCCTTTTTTCTTCTTCTCTTAGGAACACCCTTGCCGTTGTAAAACTTATCACTTATAACCAAAATAATTTATAATCAATCTCTCAATCATACCGGACGCCAAGACTTGCTTTCTGCCGTTCATGTTTCTCAGGAGAGACGTCGTTGCTCCTCAAATTGAACGTATCAGTCCAGAGTTCTATTGTGATTATTAATTTTACTAGGTTTTTATTATCTGTGCTCTTTATTTTTCATAATAAATATTGTGTTTTTTTATTGTCATTGCTCTTTGGCATCATTTGCGTGGTTCTGGAATGAAGATACTCATGTTTATTCTCACACGAAAATCATAAGTTTTTGGGGCGTGTGAAGTAAAAAGGCGAACTTTCTCATGTCAGCTAACACAAAATTAAAGAATATGTTCCAATCACACATTTTGTTAGTCGTTCTTCAAATTCCCGTCCCTAGCGTCAAGTTCCATGAAGTCTCCCAGGCAAACTGGAAATTTTTTCTCCCTCCATTCATTCATCCATCAGTTATCTAATGAGTGGAGTTATATTTTTCGATCAATGATTAAATTTAAGTCGTTAAAATTCACAGAAATGCTGTAATTCACAAAGATTTTCAGCAAAGGTAGTTTGAGTTTTCCCATGGTACATAATTTGGTTTTGTCCGGTATCGAACAACGTAGTTTCGTTTCTCCATTTCGAGGCGGCAATAAATAATTCTACTAGCTCCGCGTGAAGTACTCTTTGTTTTTGTTGGATCGTGACTCGCTTCACCTTGAGCGAAACCATCTGAAGACACTCACTGGCGCAAAAACTCTGATCCCATGGAGTAGTACACATGGAAACGCCACAACGATCTTGCCTAAAATAAAAATATTTCCTCAGTGAGTAATTTTCGAAATTTCAGTATGCTCGTGAGTGGCATTAATATTGAATCTTTAACAGTCAAGCAGCGGGAATTTAGTTTTGAATTATGTTCGCTCTTAAAAAAAACTCAGGTAGATACTGTTCAGGCAGTGATCGGAGTGCTGTTAGTCCGATAGAAGACTTGCTCAAAATAAATTGCCGTTTGTATTATATTCTTGCATGCGAGATGTTTAAATACGTTAACCGCCATATGAGCCCCCGGTGGTCACGGAGATAATTTTCACAATGCTGCTGACCGACCAGTCGTCATTAACTTAATTTTCATAAATACGCAATCAAAGTTAAATGAAGACACGATCCAAATAATGTTTGCCATTCATAAAATTGCTGACTATAATCTACTTTAAATTCGAGTTGAATATTGAACTTCAGTTTAAGCCATGGTGGCTAATGTGTTAAATCTTCCCCTCAGGAGGATATACACCTATTGTTCCATCTGTGGAAATTAGCTCTATTAGGGCATGATGTGAGGTCCCGAGCTTATGGTTAAGGTTTTTTGTTGTTGAAATAAATTTTTTTTTGGTTCACTGTAGTCCTATTTTTCAGCGACCACGACTTTCTTTTTCAAATTCTATCTTGTTTCAGAAACTTATTCCCGGACTTAATTGTTTCTATGCTCAGGAAATCTTGTGTAGGATGCACTTTGTGCACAGATTCCTCGTTCTTGTAACTCTATACTTAACGGCGCCTTTCTTCTTATTCTCTTTGTAATACCTTTGTTTTGGTAGGGAGACTTGGACTCACCTAATTGTCTAAATAATTCGACTAGTCCATAAAAAACTCCCCCTAAATCATAACATCGAAAATTGAATAAAATATTCTATTTTCAGTACGCAATAATTACTGTGATGATGTTTTATTATGACAGCTCACATCCTTTGTTTGCTGGCTCGGAGGGTTTATTTGAAGGTTTACAGGACTTTGTCTATAAATATCCGTAATAAAGCGCCTGAATTTTACGATACCGCATAATTTATCACAACTCGAAAACTAAACTTTGATGCTACATCAAGGAATTTGAAACTCAGTTCTTTTGGTTGCCCTCTATTGTTCAGTGGCCTTTCTTGCTCTTCTCGGTTTTGTGCCTCATGACTTTCGGCAACGATTAAATTCGTATCACTTGAGACAAAAACGCTGAGGAAAGCGCGTGTAAATTGTTTATCGATTAATTTTGTATACTATTCACTTCGGAGATCGAAGATTTTGATGCTTGCTCGGAAAAATCAGCGTAATTATATCTCGTCATCTCGGGCTGAATAACTGAAGGTCGAGGTTTAGCGCAGCATTCAGAGACCTCGTCGAATAAAAGATATCGGCCGGTCTTCATGCTGAGAAATAGCAATGCTAAATTACAGTGAGTTACTTTTCTTCCAAGAGAAGCTTAGTCAGGCTATAAATAGCCTATTTCACTGCATGCTTTTGACATTTTTTCTGGTTGTGTATCCATAATAGATTTTATTAGACACACCGACATTTTCTTCGAGATTAGGCCATAAAAATATTTGTGTTGTTTGAGAGCTGTTATAGTTCGACTAACAACAAGTATGAAAAAGTAAATCGCTTTCGTGTTCTGTCATTGAAACAAAAACCAGGAGCAGGATCCATCTAGCGCTCATTTTAGTTGCCTTAACACGTTAAGTGCGACTTGTTAAACTGAAATTCAATATCCAACTCAAATTAAGTCATTTTTAGAGATTAATTAAAAAACGAACATTAAATAGATCATGCCTTTATTTAGTTTTCCTTAAGTAATCATGAAAATTGAGTCATTGACTGCTGGTCGGTCAGCAGCGTTAATGAAAATCCCCTCAGTGACCACCGGTGGGTCACGTCGCAGAGTTTAGCTGAGACTGCAGTGTGGGTTGGTGCTTACTAGCCTGATATGTGCCTCGCATCCTTAATGTAAACTATAGCGTGTGATTAAAGCTGCAGAACATTACTATTTGAGTTTATATAGCCGGTAGTTTTAAAAATTTCTCCGGCAAAAATCCCTTGAACCTTTTATATATCGCGTGTTGTTGATCCATGCGCTGCTAGAGAAGAAATAACTTCTCCTAACTCTTCATGAATAGATGAAGAACATATTTGTGAAGGGAGCTCAAAATGCATGACGTCAAAACAATAATTATTAGTTCTTCATGACGTGAGAGGGCTATTGACTCGGAAGTAATGAAGCAAAAATGGAAGAAACTTTACCCTTTTTTCGGCGTACCCTTTCACATTTCCTTAAGTCACTTCATTATAGATTATTTTCGTGAAACTTCACGCGAATTTTCCCAAAATTTGTCATCTAGAAATTTTCTGAACTCTGTTTTCATCGCATTTCACAAAACTATCTCCATGTAAAAAAATCCTTTGCGTTCTGAAATGCTCGTTTTTAGCTATCTTCATTCGAGTCGCGACATGCGTGTTCCCCTCGTAGACTACAGACACCGGCGTGGAAAGTTTTTACAGCAGAGAAAATAATTCTAACGAGGAAAAGGTTATAGAAACGAGCGGTTAATGCGTCAGTATTGGACGGTCTCACCACAACTGCCACACAAACTGTGCTTTCTTTTTTTTACTGCCCGTTCGAACTGAAGGAAAAACTGCGGTGACGCTCTCGTGACACGCGCGACCGCTGCTTGCATATGGTGGCGACAGATGACTGTCGTTACAGCCTACGTTCGTCGAGGACGGAAGGGTAAAACTTTCTATTCTGTGGTCTTATTATCTTGTCCTGCCATTTGTTTGCTTAGTGAGGAGTGACAATAATAATCTCGCAAATGCTGCCCTTACTTTATTCTGCCGTTCGTTTGCTTGGTGAAAGGTTGCGATAATTATGTTGCAAATGCCATCGTTACCTTGTCCTGAAATTTGTGTGCTTAGTGAAAGGTTGCGATAATAACATTGCAAATACCATTATTACCCAGTCCTGCACATTTGTTTGCTTCGTGAAAAATTGCGATGATATTCTCGTAACTGCTGTCATTACCTTTTCTTGCCATTTGTTTGCTCAGAGAAAGGATGAAATAGAAGATGATCTTAAGGCATTCGGTAATATTATGTGCTTCCTAGAGCAACGCAGAATTGTGTAGAGAAAATGTTAAGACCTTTAAATTGGTAAAACACAATGACACGTTATTAGCCAGCTTTTAATGCATTTGAACCATTTCCTTATCACTTGAATTTATTCTCAGGGGATACAACTATGGTACTTATGCGGGAATTAACACTCCCAGGGGGAAAATGTGAGGTCCCGACCTAAAGGTTGGGGAAGCATTTTGTTTGTTGAAGAAGAATTGGATTTCCGTTTTTTTCGGACCATTTTTTTATTTACTGTTCTGTTTTTCAGCACCTACTACTTCCTTCTTCAACTTTTATTTTGTTTCATGAACCTATTGTTCAACTTACTGCTTCTATGCAAATTGTGCATTGATCCCACGTTCCTTGAAGTCCATACCATATGGTTCTTTCCTCTCTTCAGAACGCCTTTTTTGTGGTTAGGCAGGGTTAAATTAACTTCTAATCTAATCGATGTCAATAAACCCGAGGTAATTCGGATTTACACATCATAGAAATGGAAATCATCTACCATTTGATGACGTTACATCCTGATCATAGAAAGAATAGCGCTTGATAGTCCGTGCATATCCTATGGTAATATCTTTCGGTGAAATTACCTTCTGTTCGTGCTTCAGTACTGCCGCTTGCGACACGGGGACTAGCTAAGACGTTATAAAGCTAACGTGGGCGTCAAAGGGCTGGCGAAGACGTTACTGGGCTGATTGTAACGTTGTAGCGCTGATGGAGACGTTAGAGAGCTGATGGAGACGTTGTAGCGCTGATGGAGACTTTGTAGCGCTGATGGAGACGTTGTAGCGCTGATGGAGACGTTGTAGCGCTGATGGAGACGTTGTAGCGCTGATGGAGACGTTGTAGCGCTGATGGAGACGTTGTAGCGCTGATGGAGACGTTGTAGCGCTGATGGAGACGTTGTAGCGCTGATGGAGACGTTAGAGGGCTGGTAGAGACGCCAGCGGTACAGTAAATACAGTAAACAGTCCACGGATACTCTAAAATAGTTCACAGGTGCGCTGAATAATGGAAATTCACTGCTACAGACACGCAGAAGCTAGAACACCTTGGGGCACTTTCAACTTGTGCCGTTGTCGGCAGTTGCGGACAAGAGGAACGCTACCACTGTTATAGCACCTGCGGGCGTTGCTGACCATATACATTTGCTGGTGCAGCGCACGGCTGTCAGCTACCTGGGAGAACTGTCATAGGCCTCAGAGCCTTTGATGTCGCAAGGCTTTTTGTGTTTTGAGAGATTTCGGTGTCCTACGAGTCGTGGATGTCCGTAAATACATTGATGTTAATGTTCATGTTGTAGGAAAAATCATCGTCTGAGGAACTGTCATTGACTAAAACGTTGTCATTATCATAATAATGTTGAGTATTGAGTCATTCGATCAATTTTTATGAAGATTTTCTTATCTGGTATTGTGTACTTGAATGCTTTTTGGTTATATATAATATTTTTCTAACGGCATTGATAGGAGTTGATTTTATGTGGGAATACATACAGAATGTCTTACCCACAACCTTGCAAATAGTAATTTTTTGAAAATGTCTCTTGAAAATGCATAACATTAACTCACAAAAAGCAAAATATTGAGAGCCCTACGTTTTTCATACCACTGCACTTTAACACGTTAACTGCGATAAGTTAAAATGAAGTTTAATATTCAACTTGAATTAAAGTTAATTTTAGAGATCAATTTTGAAAATAACGAACACTAAATGGATTGTGCCTTCATTCAGTTTCCATAAAGTAGTTTAAAAATTGAGTTCATGACGGGTGGTCGGTCAGCAGCATCATGTTAATCCCCACAGTTACCACCGGGTGGGTCACATCACGCTCAAAGTGCATAAAACGTAGATGGTTACAACTGAAAAAGCTAGTGAGATTCGTACGTAGCTTCACGTCATCTCTCCGTCTAATGAGATGCACTACCCACAAAGCGACCGCCAGCCAGCGACGGCGGTCAGGCAAAAAGCTTCCAATCAGCTCTCGCCGGCGGCGGCCTCTGTAGCAGCGGTGGAACCGCAATGGAAGACTAAGCTTCGCTCTCACTTTCAGTTCGTTGGAGCGGCTTGTACATTTGCTTCCTGCTTTAAGAAAAGCACGGATAATTGAGCGTCTGGTTAACAAAAACAAGCGTGCTATGTGTGACGGTCCAGACGTGACAGAACAATGCTCTAATTATTTTGGTGTTCTCAACCGTTAAGACGGTCGGCAAATTGGTTTTCGGCTTCTGATTTTAAATATTTAAAATCAGAAGTATTTTTAAATGTTTCAAATTCCTGTGCAAAATATGTCTCTAATGCTCATTACATTAATTGATAGCATTTTTGGAACCTGAATCAATTCACTCAAAACGAAGAAAATTGAAGCATCTCCTGTACATTTTTCGTGCTCTGGTTACTATTTCTTTTACTTCGGTTGATGAATTTGAGTGTTAATTAAATGAACAAAATAGAAGGTTAACCATGATTCAAATAAAATACATATTATTTATAGCGATGTGAGATAAGGTAAAAATGAAACTCTCGATTTTAATTTAAATAAAGTTTCTTGATGTTACAAAAATATGAGGTCAAATATTGCATTATTTTTAATATAATACTATTTTAATACAATATAAACCTAGTATTGATTGAAGATAGAAGCATGAACGATCTAACTGATCTACCGTAAGTTCATAGAAGTTCTAAATGGCTGGGGCAGATATTGCTATTGCACACCGTCAGTACTGCACATCATACCTTCGTTAGGTAGTCGGAATATCATATATTGTAACTTTTTGACTTCTACACATATTGTACACTTTACCTTGGGTACATTTTGTAGTACATAGAAGATATTTAATTATTTGGTGGAGTTGTGGAGATGCTTTATAAATAGCTTGAGCATTTCCCTACACGAGCAGAGGCATTGCATGAAATCAACAATAAAATATTTACGAAAAATAATGGTACGCTGTGCTAATGCGTAGTTGACAAACTACATGATTCTACGTAAAAGAAATGTATACAACCTTTTGGTCTTTGCTCAGAGCAATAAGAAAACGTAATAATTATGAAATTAATGGTAGAAACCCTTAAATCTACGTCCATAAATGTCTTCCATTCCCGCATTAAAGCTTTAAAATCTTGGAACCGCGGTGACCTGCGCGGCCTAGGTCAATCAGTACAGCACTCTGCGGCAGCTCGAACTTACTGCCTTTCTCTCCACACGCCCCCGGATTGTCTGATGTAACCACTTTTGCTTTTACACGGGAGCTGTTCTTAATGTGCTTCCTGTCTCGGCTAGGTTGTGCCCAGTGAACGTACTATAGAGAGCGAGGCCTAAATTGGACTGCTTTAGCTGCTATTTATTGTATGGAATTTGTGAGGTAAAATTATCCGCTCTGTGTTCAGTTTCAAGCTATGGATATTCTAATTTTTTTAATCCAGAATCATTGTACAAACTGCCCACAAAATTTGGGTGAGCCTCGTATTTTGGATGAGTTTTCCATCCATGCGGGTTGGACAACATGACCGCTGTTGTTATGACTTTCATTTTGTGTGTGCGCAGAGGGATAGTAAGTGTAATAAGGCGTCTATGGGATCTCCAAATATATATTTATGGGGGCTATGCTTTGTGTTGAAGGAAATTTGCGAGGAATTTCACTGGTTAATTCGCATGCCGATGTGTATCGCCGCTAATTCTAGGGAAACTTATCCACAGATCTCTCAAAAAGTAAACACTTGGATTGAATTTTGGCAGTCAACTTTCAACATTCAGCTTGAAAAATGAGACTTCTCGTAATAAGATTAATTTCTCAGAGGGCAGCGTTTTGATAAAACATTAAGTAATTCACGGACATTTTTTTTTAAAGGGAAAATAATTGTTCATGCATTTCATAGTTTTTAGCGCTGTGCTCATCGCCGAGGTCAACAAAGGCAAATTTTCAGTAAAGCATCTGCATGATTGATATTTTTAATGCACCATAATAGGACCACAATTCGAATACAATTAATTTCTAAAGGAATAGTGCTTTTAGAAATGGCTCTCAGTGTTGAATGAAGCCTCCATTCAAAGTTGGAGTTATATGATAACGAAATGACCCCATAACTAGCCCATCTTTTTTAGACCCGTCACCCAAGATAACCTCCACAAAACAACTGACCGTCACTCCATTTTGGGGTTTTGACCAGAGATTAGATGAGCTAGAAAGTATGTGGAGTTCTGAGTGTAGCATACTAGGTAGAGAGACCGTGGATGTTAGTTGCAATCTGCGGTGAATCTGAGGTCTCAAAGCTGGGGCTTCCAGGCTGGGCTTCTTCTGGTCCATATCCTCACGATTGGGCTTTTCTGATCGAAATCCTCACGTTTGGGCTTTTTTCTGGTTCAAATCCTCACGTTTGTGCTTTTTCTAGTCTAAATCCTTAGGTTTTGGGCTTCTTCTGGTTCAAATTCTCACGTTTGTGCTTTTTCTGGTTTAAATACTCAAGGTCAAGTTTTTCTAGTATCCTCGAATATGAACTTTTCTGGTCCAAATCTTCAAATTTGAACTTTTCTGGTGCAAATCCTCGAGTTTTTATTTTGTACGAATAAAATTGGACTATGAAGGTCAACGTTGAGAATTTCCTCCATAAACAAGGCAGATCTGCTAAGCCCAGGACGGTCTCTGCTAAAAATAAAGGCGACGTCCCGGCGGTTGTAGAGGTGACCTGCCTGTCGCTGTTGATGCATTGGCACAGCCCTGTACACATATTTGTTCAGTAGTGATCACTCTTTTGGGCGGTGGTCGCATGCATTGGCGTGTTCTTCGATGCTTCCCGAGCTTAATTTGAAATCTTACACTATGTGCTAAAAATAGAAAGGCACTTTATTGGTTGGATTTTGAGATGAGAGAAATTACTTTTATTGCCCTGCCAATGTGACATCATCCTGAATGGAATCTGATGCCTAAACTACAAACAAAATTCGGCTGTGCCTCTTATTTTCATGTGGTTGCTCCTTCCATACTAATTGTAGAACATGACTGCAGGTTGCAGAACGTGACCGCGGGTTGTAGAATATGACAGCGGGTTGTAGAATATGACCGCGGGTTGTAGAATATGACCGCGGGTTGTAGAATATGACCGCAGGTTGTAGAATATGACCGCGGGTTGTAAAACATGACCGCGGGTTGTAGCACATGACCGCGGGTTGTAGAACATGACCGCGGGTTGTAGAACATGACCGCGGGTTGTAGAACATGACCGCACGTTGTAGAACATGACCGCACGTTGTAGAACATGACTGCAGGTTGTAGAACATGACCGTTGCTGATATAATTTGCCTAACGCTAGCCACCGCGAACGTTTATATTGCTAATTTCAATTTTTTCCAATCACATGTACTCAAGGCTCCTAATTTAAATTTAGGTTTTCAGCCTCTGATGTGATACCATTCCTTGTCTCGAAGGAAAAATATTATTCTCTGCACTTTAGTTGACAAAGTGCGTTCCTGACACCTGCAATTTCATCAGAAAAAATACCGTTGAATGCCTATTTATAATACGCATAATTAATATTACGAGCAACAAACAGAGGTCTGTTAGACGGAAGCTGCATGAATTTATCGTGAATCACAGTCAATGAGGAGAAAAAAGCGTAACCTTGACCTACGTGACGACGCTCTACATTTCATATTTTTCTTTATAAATCCGCTGTATAAATCGACCGGAAATTTCTCCGCTTGGAACTTGATTTGATGGAATCGAACTTAAATGAATCAGATTGCTTTTTGAGATTGTAATAAGTTTAACCGGATGTGTTTCAAAAGGATAGACTTTGGATGCTCAGTGGTGTTCCCTAGACCTAGAGAGTAAAGAGGGGTGTCTACCTGCATACAGAGGGTGTCTAAAAAAAGTACTCATTTTCTGACGATTATTAATGAATTTTTTGTTTCAGGTACAACTAATTTTTGTATAATATTTAATATTTTTAGCTTTAGTGTTCGTTTTTATTCGCTTAATTAAAGCTTACGCTAATAAACACCAACACCAAGACAAACACATGAATACTGGGCAGTCAAAGAGTGAGCACATTTTTTCGGGACCTTCTGTAGTAGAACCCCTCAGGGTGAGACAACAATTGTTTCTATGGGAATTAACATTCCCTGAGGGAAAATGTGAAGTCCCGAGCTGAGAATTGGGTAGGCGCTCTTTTTTGTTAAAATAATTGAGATAAAATGTTTTTTGTAATATTAAAAACCATCTTTCTTCGGTACATTACTCCCCTGTTTTTCAGCACCTACTACTTTCTTCTTCAACTTCTATCATGTTTCATAAACTTTTTTTCTCAACTACTGTTTCTATGCACCTTGTGCAAAGATTCAGCGTTCCCTTAATTCAACACTAAATGGGGCCTCCATCCTTCCTCTCTTTGGAACGCCTTTGTTGAGGTTAAGGACGCTTAAACTAACATCCAATCTAATCTAATCCTCCACCCTAGAGGGAATATATACAGGATGTCTCAAAGTCTAAAATCATCTGACGACTACAAATGAATTATTTGTTTAAGCTGCAACTAATTTTAATTTTAAGGTACCTATATTTTTTCTTAACTCTAGCTCATAAAACTTATAAATAAACACTAACACCAAAACAAAATGCTGTTCATGAATGATAGGCAGTCAAAAATAGAATGTATTTTTCCGGGGCCTTCTACAGTAGAAGTTACGCCGGAGCCACTTCGCGTTGTGCTCACATGCGCTGGTGTCAGGACGAGCGAAATGCGTGGGGTGCTGTGTTGGTGGTGTTCGAAATGCTCAATTCCTGCAAAATAATTAAGTAACGTTAGTTTATACTGGTGTGATGTTTTTGTAATAATTTAAGTTACGCGGAATTCATATTCAGCATTTTTTGAATAGGTGTGGGTCTATAATAGTTTTTACATTCAACATGGGCAGTGGGCTCTCTTTCACAGTAAAATTAGCACTCGAATACTGGACTTTGTATTTGGAGTGTAACAAACAGTATGCTGCTCAGAATACCTTCATTCTATACACCGCTCAACGCATGTGATGGTGGAAGCTGTGATGTTGGATTTATTTTCAGTTTTAAATTTATTATAATTTCCAAAATACTCAATATTGTTCATATAAAAACTGATTTAATCGAAAGAAGCGTGTATCTTATTCAAAAACAAACTTCATAATTCAGTACTTGCTGTGCTCGGTTACAGCTGTCGTTAATAATCATTAATCGAATAACTTTCGGCAAGAATATAATATTTATAGCCTACTTCTGCCGCGATTTGGTCGACCTATACGAGCTGCTGTTTCAACACAACCACCGACTACCAGCCTCCAGTCCCCCACACGCAACCTCTCCTTCCGCCGCCCACTCACGGCAACATAAAGCCAGACCTGTTCTATCAGTTGCCTGCTATCATGTCGGGCTTTAATGTAGTCCCAGCAACGTTATTTATAATAACTCTAATATGGCGTTCCATTAAGGCACAGCTGTTGCGCCACACTCGACTGCACGCGGTAGATCTTCGAGGCAACCCAGGACTTGCTCTGTTCGGGTTTATATTTTGTTGAACGTGCACGCGGTTGCATCGCGGTAGATCTTCGGGGCAACCCAGGACTTGCTCCGTTCGGGTTTAAATTTTGTTAAATGTAACGTCAGTGTCCCGTATTACCGATGGGGTATGAGAACTGTTGGAACTGTCTATGGTTGAATGTTGGGACGAGGAATAAAGATTTCTCTCTCATCATTTGATGACGTGAATTAGTGCATCAGGTTTTTTTTAGTAGCACGCCAGTGTAAGGTGACTGCCTGCATCATCTCTATAATAAAAATGCCCTTGTTTTTATATTTATATCATGCTTCACTGATGATGGATTCTTCATAGCGTTCGCTCTCTAGAACAACCTTTACTGGAACGATTCTTCAGGTTCGGAGTGAATTTTGCAGCTGCTGTGTTACGAATAACTTGGCTTTGCCACCTCATCGCTTTAGTTGAGCGTCATCTTATATCTTTTTGATGAATTATCGACGTTTGAATGTTTAATTTTATTCAGACGTCTCCACACGCGTAGTTTCCCTCAACATCCTGGTGCTTCATGATGACTTTCGTTTTGTTCTTGTTTTTCAGAGCACTGATAATTTTGATGGATCTCCGAGTTTCTCTGAAGTCTGTGAAAATTACGCCTCTGGTTTAAGATAAAATTACAGTTGTTCGTTGCCGAGCTTCTGTGCCTCTCGAGATATGTTTTCTCCTGACACACATCTGTGCTAATTACTGTCTTTTTTACGTCACCCTCTCGGTGACCAGCTATCAAAACTGATGAGGATATCACGCAGTTAGCGCTCCTAGCCTTGCCAGACATCCCAATTGAAATTCTGAGCCTTTTACAGATCGTTTTCAGGCAGTTATAAGCCAAGAGTTTAGTCGTTTTCAAGCAGTAAATTAGCCTTTTTCGGAGCAAATGTCTACTTATTTTAAGCCCTTTTAAACGGCTATTTCTGGGCATCGAAACGGCTAATGCAACGGCCATTTTGGGCTTCTCTACTACCTAAACGAGGCTATTCACGACCATTTTTGGCTTTTCCATTGCTTGAACGAGTCTCGTCCTGGCCTTTTTGGGCTTCCTTACTGCTTGATCAAGGCTTATACCGGCCCTTTTGGGCTTCCTTACTGCTTGATCAAGGCTTATACCGACCCTTTTGGGCTTCCTTACTGCTTGATCAAGGCTAATACCGGCCTTATTAGGCTTCCGTACGACTTATAGTGGGCCTTGCAACGACCTCAAAGAGCTCCAACATCAGATTTTTTATACGATATAAAGAGTTTGTAAGGCCGGATCTTGTGGCTGCTTCGCCTAGTGAGTTCCGATTTGAGGCGAGTGAAGCAGCGGACTTACGTTTATACTTCTCCGGCTGTAGGTATCGATGATAAGCGGCGGAGAAGTGGGAACTTTTTCTAAAATAAATTTACATTGTGATATATTAAGATTACTGAACATAGAAGGACTAAAATCGAGGTTTGAGGGGTAACTAAGGTAAAGCATTACAAGTTGAATGCTCAGCGTTCAACAACCCAAGTGTTCCAACAGTTATAAGCTATCATTCATATTTAATTTATAAAATGCATTAATAAAGTGCCAATTTGATGTTATGCTCAGCAGTTAGCTTTTCTATCCTAGTTTTCATGTTGACTGGATTAATTATTTATAGTATTGTTGAAGATGTTTAACGAACCTTACCTAATCTAACTTAACTAAGTTAGGTTAGTTGAAATTCATTTAGTTCTTTACATTTACTGAAGTAATACGACTTGTACAACATTTACGATTACGAATCTTTTTACAATCTATTACGCGTCCAAATAGAGGTCGTCGAAAAGGCTTGAAAACGACTTTAAACGACCCGAATGAGCCCGCAAACAGCCATTGACTAGACCTATAAAAGGCCAGTTGAATGAAGAGCCCTTTTCAAGCCCTAATAGGCCAAGTATAGGTAGGAGTCGGTTTGAAGTCGTGATTTTTGGCCCTTTTGGGCCGTTTTCGACCTTTTACGACTAATTTACTACCTGAAAAGGGCGATAATTTTCAATTGGGATGGTTTCTCTATTGTGCTTCTGATGAGATATGTAAAAAATTATGGATGCGTTCTGGAGTACTAATATGATATGTCAACAACTGTGTTTTTTTATGAGGCGCGAATGCTCCACACACAATCTTGGCGTTCATGGTGATGGTGATGCTTGGTTATGTGTGGTGATGCTATGACACGCACAGGAGGTTGCAAACCAGTTTTATTAACATATGCTTTTTTTATTGAGGTAGCATCAGTTATTTTTTTTTCTTGTCAACTTCAGTCAGGTAGTCGAGGAAACTCTGGTCTGTTGCACCAGAAATATTTTGTTTTACCGCTGCGGAGGAAAGATTTTCTGATCTACAAGTAATGCAATAATCACCCAGATTTTATCCTTTAACGATCTCGCTAGAAAAGCTCGAGGCAGATTTGATAAAGATTTTGGACTTGTAACGAAATATCCCGTGTTCAAGCGTAGAAACTTAGTTCTTATAATTCAACTTGATAAATAATTCAACTTTTATTTCTTATGATTCAAATTGGTATATAATTTAACTAAATCCTTATTATTTAATTATTCCTTATAGTTTAACTAAATACATAATTATTTGATTGTTTGATTTTTATTGCGTAAAACAACACTCACTACCTTCTCAATTTTACTCATACTAATCCTTGAGATGTGACACTAAAACATACGCATATATATATACACCCTCAAAACTTTAATATCCGAGATTAAAATATTTATTTATACCCGCCAGAGTGCAGCCTGTATCACAGATACGCTCATCAGGCACATCTTACATCTTCCCGATGAAAGATTTGATGGAAAACGAAAAATATAACCCCTCGGGGGGATACAGCTATCGACCAATGAGAATTGACTCTACCAGGAGGAAAATGTGAGGTCCTTTGCTGAGAGTTAAGTAGGCCTTCTTTTTGTTTAAATAAAAAGTTTTTTTGTTTCGTTGAGGAACATCTTTTATCTGTTCACTGCTGTATTTATTTTCAGCACCTACTACATTCTTCTTCAAATTTTTCCTTGTTTTATAACCTTCCTTCTTAAGTTACTGTTTCTATGTGCACGGGATTCTAGGCGGGAACACATCTTGTGCATAGATTCCGCGTTCCCTTATTTTTTTACTAAATGGTGCCTTCATACTTCCTTTCTTTGAACATATTTTTTGTGGTAGTAAGCAGGCCAAAACTAATTTCTAATCACAGTAAATAATTAACGAAAGAAATGTATACATGCATATAACATTTATTGAAACTGAAAAACTATTAGTCACATTTTTTAAAATCAAACTGGAAATTGACGGATATTGGTTGAACACTTTTAATACATAAATTACTCAAAATGCATCAGAATCCGAAAAACTATCGCCTACATATCACCTATTTTCCACAAAAAATATCGCCTATTTTCCTACATATAGCCAGGGCGGCCCCTAATGCTGTAATATTTGGACCGATAAGTCCTCAAGTGCTAATTTGTGACAAACATATCCATGTACAGTATATTTATACATATACACGGGAGCTATTATTGTGTAGGATTACATACAGAGTCCGTGTCCAGGTTACTGCTAAAGGTAGTATTATTGAGTACGTGCCTTTCATTACACGCCATGAGTTGACGCAGCCTGACATTCCAGCATTTCCTGCACGCGTTTTGCGGATATGGGCGATCACAACGCGATGACTTAAGCATTTGTATAAAAAATATATTCCTCCATTTCTTTGAGACGTTTGAAGTACAATTTATTTCTACTCCTGTTACTGTCAGGAAACTGAACTGTCCTCAGCGAGCCACATCTCAGAGAGCAAAAATCACGTAACCGACGTTGAAAATTGGCTGCTTTGAAAATACTTTGCGCTTTGAATTGAGAATAGTGTTTACGTTTTGACCAAGTGAGTGACCAGCTTTGAGCTACCAACACAGCCGCCGTTAAGACGCCCCAGAAAAGCCTTCGAGCGTTTTGTCTTCTTCGCTTCCTCGCGTGACGTGAGCAAACATGGACGGTCGCGCACCTATGACGTGTTTTGGAGACATCGATGTGTTGTCCTAGGTGTACAGGTGTGTTCTGTCCCTGGTGTGTACTGTCCCAGGTGGGGTGATGTGTGTGTGTACTGTACCAGGTGGGGTGATGTGTATGTGTGTGTGTACTGTCCAAGGTGTGGAGGTGTGTGTGTGTGTGTGTACTGTCCTAGGTGTGGTGGTGTGTGTGTATGTGTGTACTGTGCCAGGAGTGGTCGTGTGAACTGTATTCATTCGTCGTGTTCTCCGGAATTTGCGCTTCAACCGGAGTTTCATTTGCTAGCGATGTAAACGTCAAATTGAAGAACTGGTATTTTATTTCCGTACAGAAATATTGATGCTTTGCTCTACTCCTAGAAACGTTATCTATTTTTCTTGTATGATTTTGCCATAACGCCAGGCGTTTAATGATTCTAATAAATTTAATTTCACTCATTTTGATAGTTTTATCCGTGACCAGCAATTTTATTAAAGCACCAGAGGCGTGTGGACGTTTTGTACAAACCTACAAGAATTCTGTTGTTGACGGGGAAAAAGTCGCGTGACTCTGGTGATAAAGACATTATTTTTGTCCGCGAAGTAGGAGCGTCCGACGACGGCAGTACCTGCGCCTCGATGTTGTTGCGCGTCACACGCAGGCAGCAAGGCAGCTCCAGCCCCTCACAAACAAGGCGGTCGCCCTATTCTGACACACCGCGAGGCGGCAACCACCGTCCTGCCAAAAATTAACGCGCCAAGCCTTGTTCAGCTGAGAAGGGTGGCATCGCCTACATGACCGAAGGGGTTTCAAATACCCTGCGCCATTTCTCGGTATTGTTTTCTTCTGGAGAGTTGAGATCCGATGTTGTGCTCCGGCCAAACTGGTAGCAGGACCAAATCAACGTCAACCTTAGTAACTCTGACATCACTACAGCGACTAGACTGGGTAAAAAACCTGCCCCTGGAAACGTCGATAGGAGAAACATTACCTTTGAGCTACGACAATACGAAAAG
The DNA here is from genome assembly GCA_030386875.1 of Morinoia aosen. NCBI lineage: Eukaryota > Metazoa > Arthropoda > Malacostraca > Amphipoda > Talitridae > Morinoia > Morinoia aosen. The sequence continues at coordinate 14,775,297 of CM059559.1, read as the reverse complement.
AAACAAGAAGTTTTGTCAGCCTGCCGAGTGACCAAGCCGAAATTCTACGTAAACGAATACCTCATCCCTTCGCGAGCTAATATTATGTACACTCTGAGATTGGCCAAACGAAAATTTCCCGACAAAATAGGTCTCGCAAGAACTCTGGATGGTAATATCAACGTCTACTCTCCTCGGATACCTGGACAAGAAACTTCTAGACCTCACACCATTAACACACCTGAATCACTTGACCAGTACTTACTACAACGTGTCGGCAAGTCCTCAGAAGAAATTATTCGTAATTAGAGACTTATGTACTGAATTTAATAGCATTTTGATCTCTGTCCACATGATTTCTTTTGTTTTCTGATAGAATCGCCTTTGGCTCTTCAAAGCAATCACGCAGAATTTGCAACTTTGTTTTACTGCTCACTAAATTGTTTTTTTATCTACTTTTTCTCATTATTCATAGAAGGCTCATGCCGGATTTTCTACTCTGATTTAAATATTCTGTTACCACCTGTCTCAAAATCTGAAAATAATCTAGATACTCAAGATCTTTATATTAATTAAATAACTTCGCTGTCACTTCGATTCTAATCCACTTCGTCCTTTGCTATATCGTATGTGTTATATGCAGATACCACTGGTATGACAGCCTTGTAACTACACTATTCGCAATTTATGATCTCTAATGCTCCCACTCATGGACTGAGTTAGCCATCTCCTTATGAAATCATTCTAGATTTTAAATAATTTTAGACTAATAATCTCTGTGTGTTTTAGTTTCTCTCTATTTCTTAAATTTTACTATAAGTTGGAATGTCTTTACTTTTAACTTGACCTTGTAGTCTGTATCATCTTCTTTACTTTTTACGTCACATTTTACTTACTGTTTCTTAATCTTTATGACTGACCATGTTGATATTTTCGATGATATTGATCCAGATCTCAATCATTTGAATAGACTGCATCCAAACCTAAATGAAACTGGGAATTGTAAATACCTGAATATTAAAGAATTCAATGAATCGATGAGAAAAACCTGTAACGATCTCTCAGTATTATGTTGGAACTGTAGGTCCATTTATCCGAAAATAGATGAAATATCTTGTACTATCACTGAGCTAAACAGCAATTTTGATGTTCTCAGTTTCACCGAAAGTTGGCTAGATGACTCAACTAAAGACCTAATTCAAATTCAGAACTATAATAGCCATCATTCACTCCGTAGCAACAAACGTGGTGGTGGCATCAGTACGTACATATCTAAACACATATCATCGAAAAACATTATAAGTGCGACTATGAATCGTGAACATATTGAGACTCTATTTATAGAACTAACGAAAAATGGTAAACGGATTGTACTTGGGACTGTATATAGGCCCCCGACAGCTTGCAACATTTCTTTCCTGAACGAGCTTCAAAGCATAATATCTCAGTTTAACAAATCTCTATACAATGACATAATAATTTGCGGGGATTTCAACTACGATCTTCTTCAATATGAAAGCTGTGAACAAATCTCAAACTTCATAAATGTTTTTCAGTCTAACTCCTTCCTTCCAATCATCACGAAACCTACGCGTATTACATCCGAATCTGCCACGTTGCTCGATAATATTTTTATGTTAGATCCGACTGATTTTCTTACAGGAATAATAATTTCTGACTTATCTGACCATTTTCCGGTGTTTCTCATCAATAAGAATGTCTATAGTCCCTGCAACAGCCCACATGCTGAGACTTTTTCATATCGTTGTATAAACGAATATAACTTGGGGACAATGCGAACTGTTCTAGAAGAATTAATGCCATCATTGGACATTTATGAACTAGACAATAATGCGATTAACATTGACCAAGCAATACTAAAACTAACTGAAACTATAACGACCGCATATAACCAATGTTGTCCAATAATCACCCGCACAATTACGCCGAAAAATAGACAAAAACCTTGGATTACTGAAGATATCGTGATCAATGTAAAGAAACGTCAAGCATACTTAGCCTTACTATACGAAGGACGAATCTCTAGATTAACGTATAACAGATTCAGGAATCATGTGACAAATCAAATACGAACATCGAAACAAAACTACTTTACGCGCAAATTCACTGACTACAAAACTGATATTAAAAAAACTTGGCGCCTGCTTAATTCATGCTATAGACCGAATAATAACGCTAAAAAAACGATTGAATCCATCGTTCACGAAAATGTAAAATATCATGATAAACAAGATATTGCAACAGTGTTCAACAACTTTTTTATAAATATAGGAAAAAATATAGCCGATAGTGTCGTTAGTGAACCTACAGACCACTTGCAATACATGGACCATGTCCGTGAAACCAACTCTTTCTTTTTCCCGCCAACTAACCCCTCCGATGTAATTACATGCATAAACAACTTGAAAAATAAATCAAATGGATTAAATACATTTTCAGCTAAAGTTCTTAAGGCTATTGCTGATATAATAGCACCGTGCATATCTGATATTATCAACCATTCGCTTTCTCAAGGTATCTTCCCCAACTCTCTCAAAACTGCCAGAGTCACCCCTATTTTTAAAAATGGTGATAAAAACTGCGTTAATAATTATAGACCTATCTCTGTTTTACCAATTATGAGCAAAATATTTGAAAAAATTGTGTATAAAAAAGTGTATTCGTATTTTGAACAAAAATCTTTTCTCTATGACGGACAATTCGGTTTTCGTTCTAAGAAATCAACGACACAAGCTGTATTAAATCATTTACAGTACCTTTACTCTAATATAGATGAAGGAAAGCTTGTTTTCTCCGTTTTTCTTGACTTTCGAAAAGCATTCGACTGTGTGGACCATAAGATATTACTCTCGAAACTACACTGTTATGGCATTCGAGGAATTGCCCATGATTGGTTCAAATCATACCTAACAAATCGGAAGCAATACGTTGTCGTTGACGACGCAAAATCGGACCCACAGACAATTAGCCATGGAGTTCCACAAGGGTCTGTCCTAGGGCCTCTCCTATTTCTGATATTTATAAATGATATTATCAAATCAACAACATTTTTAAAATTCATACTTTTTGCCGATGACAGCACGCTTTCTACGGTCCTTCCGAGCCAAAATCCCGCTATGATTGCGGAGAGCATAAATAATGAACTCCATAAGGTTTCATTATGGCTTAAAGCTAATAAAATAAGCCTCAACATCGAAAAAACAAAGTATATTACATTCTCATACAAGAAAAGCATATCTCTCCCACACATAAAAATTGGCGAAGGTGAAATCGAAGAAACCAACTCATGCAAGTTTCTGGGCATCATAATAGATAAACATCTGACCTTTAAAGAGCACATCGCTAATATTAGTTCTAAATTATCGAAATCCATCGGAATCCTGAATAAAGTTAAAAATTACCTGCCTGAAACAGCTTTACGAATGCTCTACCGAACGCTCATTTCACCATACTTGCAGTACGGAATAGAAGCATGGCACGGAACTGATAAAAATAAAACCAATATAATTTTTACTCTGCAAAAAAGAGCAATCAGAGCGGTAAAGAATCTAGAATATAATGCTCACACAAACGATTCATTTAAAAATTTACAAATACCTAAACTTCCAGATCTCTATAAAATCTCCATTTGTAATTTCATTTACAAAACATTAAGAAATGATGGCGACAATAGCCTGAAACTATTATTAAGTGCGCAAACTGGTCATCACGACCACTTAACCCGAAATAGAAGTAAATTCATGCTTCCTTATTATTCAAAGGCCCGGTCGCAACACAGTATCCTCTTCGTTGGAACTAAAACTTGGAACTCAATACCTGCGGAGATCCGTGATAGTAATTCTTACAAGTTATTCAAAAGAAATCTCGAGACTCACTTCCTATCGGAATATTAGTCATGTAAGATCACCAAGTCAAATCTTGTCTCCAACATGACTGTTTCCAATAATGAAATTTGCCATGGGTAATATGTAATTCGCCTTCAGTCTGCTGTTAAATCTTTTATCGAATGTACTGTTAAATATAGTCCACATAACCTATATTGTAAAATGAAATATCTGATATCGATTGAATTATCTCACTGATCAGTCTAATGTGAAACTAGGTTAAGTGAATTAGGTTAAACATTAATGTACACCTTAGAATAATGTTGATGGTAGGATGCCCCAGAAGTCGCTGAACTTATTCGGGCCCACAGGTAGCTATATTCAAACTTGTCCATTGTACTAGACTTAAGAAACATTCTACCTCTGTATCTCCTGTGGTAAATAAATTGTTTAAATTGTTTAAAATTGTTTAAATTGTAGCATGCTCCACGTGCAACAAGGTTTGGCAGCCGCAGAATTTGGTGCGTCGTCGCTGAAGGAGGCGATGTGACCTTCATCTCCGGCTTCGGCCGTCGACTTCGGTCGCTCGGCGCTCTCGAGACTGCAACTTTATCAGGCAAATCTGCAGCACACTTGCACACCGTGCTGCCGAGAGGGTGTGTGTGTGTTTGTGCTCGATGGTACGGCTTTAATCAAAACAAACCTAAATAACTATGAACCCCTTCGAACATCTCAAAATGACGCATAGTTCACCGTGAATCCTTACTTCTAATAACGATTTTGTATGTAGTGAAATTTTTTTCTTTCTGAATGATCGATCACGACGTGGCAAACCTGTTGCCGCAGCAGGCCTCATGGTCTTGATTTAGCGCGGTTGCCTCCGCCCTGACTCGACTGCTCATGCCTCGAAATCTGCAGTATTTAATTAAACGGCAACGAGGAATTCTTGTAAAGCGCGAAGTTTGGCTCCAAGAATACCTTTGATTTACAGTGAGTGCAATAATTTTTGGAAAAAACTATCGAAAATACCATTCTCATAGAAATAAATATCTCGTTCGAGCGTTATCGTTTGTTTTATTTGGTATTTTATATTTTCATCAGAGCTTGATGTCCACACCTATCGCTTTTGTCGGCTTCAGTTATAGTGTGATAATAATCATTTTAGGTGGAAATGGTGATTAAATTTTAGTTATCGCGCTATTTATACGAAATGATACATTCAGCCTGCGCTATCCTACTCGTACGAACGTACAAAAAATAGGTACTCATATCGTGTCATTACATAGACCGTGTTTCTAATTGTTTGAGACGATCCATGTATTGTTTATTTAAACGTGAGGTAAAGAATACCTAAGGTGAACTCTCTAACCGACTGTAGGTATGCACTATCAAGGTCATGTACTCTCGTCTTTGTAATCATAGAGAAACCAGCATATTTTATAATTTTCTAAACGAGAACCATAAAAGACTTATTTTATAATTTTCTGGGTGAGAACCAAAAAAGACTTATTTTATAATTCTCTAAACGAGAACCATAAAAGACTTATTTTATAATTTCTAAACGAGAACTAAAAATACTTATTTATCGATGCACGAGAGAGCTTGCCCTCCGGTCTATCTTCTGCAAGCGTTAAAAGCATCGGCACCGCATGAACGATAAGCTAATCGAGGAAATATTTAAACTCGACAGTGGTCTCTGCTGCCAACATAGGTCTGGCTGCTCATCTGAGCTTTGGGACTTTTATAGAGATCTGAGTTCATGTAGAGTTCTCAGGGTGATGCAGCTATTGTATCTAAAGGAATTAGCGCTCCCTGGGGGAAAATGTGTGAGGGCTTGAGCTGCTGAGAGTTAGGTAGCCTTTTTTTGTTAAAATTAAATGTTTTTTGTTCTATTAAGCACTCCATTTTCTCGGTTCACTGCTGTCCTGTTTTCCAGCACCTATTACTTTCTTCTTCAACTTTCAACTTGTTTCATTAACTTTTTTTTCAACTTACTGTTTCTATGCCCCTTCTGCAAAGATTCCGGGTTCCCTTATTTCCATATTAAATGGTGTCTTCTTCCTTTCTCTCTTTGGAACGCTTTTTTTTAGCGGTTAGAGAGGCTTAAAACTAACATCTAACCTAATATAATCATGTGCGAGGTGCGAGCGTAGAGCTACTGCTGCTCGTAAACATAAATTTCTGTTGCAGGTACATCGGAAGAGAAGATTAGAACATCATCATTACAGCCTTTTGATAGTAACCCAGAACATCGATTCAAAAGTTCCTGTTCTGGTAATTTATTGCAATGGTAGTTCTTTTTTTGGCGAAAGAGAGATGTTTTGTTTTGCTTTGCTCACTTAGTAAATCAGTTTTGAGTATTCATTCTTAAGCCTTTCGTTCTTTCCCAAGATTTCTTTACCGTCATTTATCTTCCTAAGGCTGCTATTATAGCTATATCACATAATCACATATGGCTTTATCACATAATTATTCTACTCTGAACAATCTTTTCCCGGAGACACAGTTCAAGGACAGGATGCAGGAGCTGCATAAGTAGCATGCAGGAGTTTATGCTGTTCATTTTCGTATGGAATTGACTGTTCCTTAGTTTCAGAAGATCCTCATGTCCTGCTTGCTGGTAAAACCACTTTCTTTGCCAAAGGATGCTTGATGTGTCTTTTTGAAGTTGAGTTTTGTTACTTTTTCTTGTCCTCGTAGAGGTGACCTGAACGAATTTTTTTGTGAACGAATTTCTGTAAGAGTGCACTCATCTGCTCAACTTCATGTGCCCCCTGCCCCTATTGGGAATTTTTTTAGCACATTTTTTTACTGTACCACTGCGGGCTCGATCCTGTGTGTCACTCAACAAACAAATTGTTTCGTCCCAGCGTCTTATCAAAATTTAGTTGCCATTTTTTCTCATAATTCTATTTTATATCTTGTGTGCCGTTCAAAGCTTAGAGCTTTTAATGTTAAAAACTTACGCAGTGGAAATTTATCGGTTAAAAAAATGTTGCGAAAAAACTGGAGGGATATTTTCTGTATAGCTGCCATGTTCTGCTGGTCTAGCTCTAAAATTTAATACCGAACATCATCATCATTAGTCAACGGTAGATTGTAAATCTGAGTGAATAACAGTCCGCCGTTGCGAATATCCTCAGGCAACGCTGCCCGCAAAGTTTCATTTCAAGCATTCACGGGATATTGGGACTGGTCTAATTTTTTCACAAAAAATGCCAGATGGCGAGTAACGCTGGCTCATGAAGCAGTAAAGGAAAATTCAACTTCGTTCATCGATCAATAGAAAATCCAGATAAGTTCTTTGATCACTGCAGCTCGATGGTGGAAGTACTACGTTTCCTTTATGCCTTCATCATCTTCTGTTCTGTCGCACAATCCGAAACTGTAGTGAGAGCACTTGCATCGACGCACTGCTCTCGGCCGACACTTGATTCTGATGGCCAGAATACCGATGACCTGACCGGCGGTCGTGGCGTGCCCTTCTCTTAGAGCAGCTTGACTTGGGCAAAAAAATCCCCCTGAACTCAGGTTTTGCGTTGGTCACCTGGTGCTGCCGCGCTCTTGACTGGAAAGTTCGTTTTTTTCAAAGTGAGGGCTTATGGCTGTGGATGAACGGCAACGTCACTGGGAACAGGAAACGGTTGAAATGCTAATTTTTAGGTGAACAATTAAGGTTTAAGAGCATTGTGAGGTAGGATAACTAGCTACCTGATTTGGAATTACTAAGGGGATGTTGAGTGGGAAAATCTTGCTTCTGAAGCGTTAAATGATCTTATTATTCTTCAGTGCGTAACTTCCATTCTACTTTACGCAATTTTTTCATAGTGGAAGGGTTTTATTTATTGTTTTTTTCAACGAGTGTTTAGGGAGTGAATAATTTGTAGCTACACTTCAGATTCGTTCGGCCCAAATTCTATTACAGATCAAATAGAGCGCTGTCTAAGTATTTCAGTAAAGTCCCAGTCTACACGAGTGTCACATGATTATGCCTCGTATGGCTTATCTATTTGTACACCTCTGATGGTTTGTCAATTAGTACTCCTCGTATGGAACTTTTGTTTTAGGACGTCCTATATTAAGAAACCTTTAAAAGCCAATATGTTGGCATGTATCTCATGTGGCCACTTGGAAAATAAACGTTTTGTTTTCATGAACGTCCCAAATGCCTGGTACTTGAGCTAGGAAATGTTGAGAATTTCGTATTTAATCTAAAAATGTTTTACATTTGGTATTCGATACAAAGAATGTCTTGCATTTGATATTCAATTTTAAAAATACTCTGCATTTGATATTCAATCTAACAAATGTATACAGTTGGTGTTCAATGTAAAAAATGCTCTGCGTTCAAGATTCAATCTAAAAATAAGTTTTGTATTAGGTATTCAATCTTCAAAACATCATGCATATGGCATTCAATTTTGAAAATATTATGCATATAGAATTCAATCTAAAAAAACGTTTACATTTAGCATTCAATCTAAAATATGTCATGCGCTTCGTATTCAAACTAAATGTATTTTGCATTTGGTATTCAAATTAAAAATATATTTCACAATTGAAATTCCATCTAAAACATGTTTTTCATTTGATAATTAATTTGAAAAATATCGGTAGGATAATGAAGTCTTGGGAATTTTGAGATTTATTCGTATCTGGGTAACCTTTATTTGCATTACAAGTTGTGTGGAACTCCCAGTGCATCAAATCTGGCCATCAAAGCTTGATGCGACCTAGCCATCCCTCATTGCGTGCAGATAATAAGACGTCTCGGAAATAAACCCGTGGTGTTAATCAGAAAGTGCTCGCTAAATTTCTTACTGAAACAGTTCCCGAAGGCCATTTGGAATCGAACGTTGTTCAGCCCACAAACTTCTGATGAATAAGGCCTTCAGAAAAAATAGAACCAAATGAAGCTTGAGACACATTCCGTTTCACCGTGGATTCTTCAAAGATTACAAGTAATACCAAATTGGCCACTTATCGATTTGAACTTGAGCTGGGTTGCTGATGTTTCTGTACTTGTGTTTCCGCCTTAGGGAGTAGATGATAGGCTGTTGGTTTAGGGGAGTTAGCTTGTCCATCTTACATGTACTTGGAGACTGGCATTTCTAGGCTGGATACCGTTACGCTATCTCTGTTTCAGATAAGCCTTTGGTTCTATCTTTCGTGCCCTCTTTGCTTCTTTCAGTTTTCGTGCTTTCTTTGCTATCTGTTTTTGTCTCATCTTACTTTTCCTTTATAAATTGCTGTTTTTCTCCGATGGGTTATCTGTCCAGTAACGCACCTTGTACGCAGATTTCCAGTTTTCTGCAGTTCATGCAGAGTGGCTTTATATTTCCTACTCTCTTAATATCGCCTATGTTGTCGCTAAGGAGTCTCAGCACTAATTAATGCAAGAAAATTTTCTATGAGTTTCCTTTGTCTATTTGAGACACGAAGAGCATTTGCGATACGTGGATACCAATTTATTCACTTAGTTTTTATTGAACAGTATTTCACAGTACTTAAACATGTTCTTATATTTATACAGAAAGAATATTTTCTTTGTGATAGATGCGATTTCCTAGACGGAAATCATTTTAAAATTTTATTACGCTCAAGCTAGTTGCTTTCCACAGCTGAATAAGCTGATGGAGATTGTTCGACTGCGCTTGGCGACTGCTCTTGGATTTGATAGGATTCAAAAGCTCATCTTGAGGGATATGCTAATAATGTTGTCTACGTCAGCATATACCAGAAACCAGGCTCTCGGTAAACCCTGTCCCAAGGACTCGAAACAATGGCAACAGCACTTGTTACACATGTCTTGTTTAAACGTGTAGTGTTTTGTGAAAATTATTTTCAGTTTCAAGTGTCGATTTGATCCGTTTCCGGTTGACGTCAGATATCGGACCTCATAATTAATTATTCCCTTACACTGTCACGGTTACTATATTTTCCAGCTTCTTCACGGATCAGTTGTTGTTTATTTGGATTGAATCTCTACCACATGATCGCTTTAGCTTGAAGATGAATTGGTGAATTTCTTCCTCAAGTGTGGCTTTTTTTTAGTGCCTGTAGTCAAGCGATCATGGTGTTTCAAATGTTCACTGTTCCATAACTGCTAACCCTTCCAAATGTTCACACGGCACCCCTCAAGTGATGTTTCTTCGCAGTGTCAGCTACACGAAATGTTTCACCGGACGCGTCGTCTGCCGAAATTGATCGCTCTCTCGCAATTTTACCCGGATACGTTCAGAAGTTTTGATGAATTGTCATGCTCTGCCCCAGGGAATCCAACCCCCGGGATTGAAGAAGAGTACACGCTGTCCAACCCCTCGCGGAGCTCTAGCCTTGGCCTTAAGGTTCACCTTTGGGGCGCTTGTATCAGCGGCAGCATTTGGCGGACATGACACGTGTGTCAGAGGCATCATATGGCGGACATGTCGGATGAATCAGAAGCATCACTTGACGGAGATGACGCGTATATCAGAGGCATCATTTGGCGGACATGACGGATGAATCAGAAGCATCATTTGGTGGGCATGACTCGTGACTCAGTGGTTTCATTTGGCGTTATCATCGTCGGACTTTTGTCCAAAACTTACAGTAATTACCGTTAGTTTGCCGGTAATCCGACGACAATATGAGACATTCCCGACACAATTCCGACGATATATAGTCGGTTTATCGGAAGAAAAAGACTATATTTACCAATAAATTCAGATGAAAATAATCGTGAGTCAAACTGAGAAGGACAAATTTCCTCGGCTTGTGGACACAAAAAAATGAACAAGAAAGTCACCCGTAAAGCCCCCAAGAACGATGATGATCACCTCAAATTAATACACGGCATCCATGATAATTTTATCAAGTTTTCATGGAAGTATCTACCATATGTAATCAGTTATTTCGCTTCTGCGCTCAACTCGGGCAGCTTTGATGTCTACGATTAAAGCAACGTTAGTTAAATATAATGGAAGATTTCTGATCCTGCTAAAGATCGATCTTCGCGTTAGAAGTAAACGTCAGATGTTCAGCAATATTCTTCAATCAAAAGCGAGAGGCGGTTTGGCGGACGTAATTGCTATTTATGATTGGCTAAATAAACAAGGTAATAATGGCTGAATTTCTTCAATAGTAATTGTGGATAATTGAGCGCTGCGCGCATTATTTTTCTCTATAATTTTGCTCAAATAGTTAATGGGAACTGGGAGCGATTTTCACTTCAGAAATAATACCGTCCATGACCCGAGCAATTTTCCGTACAACCAGTGCTTGTTCTCAGTTCTCTGCATCGTCGTAAGAAGCTTCGAATTGCCAGCCTTTGTGTTTTCTTTCAGCTCGCAGTGGCCAGTTTCTTCTATTCAGGAACCTCGGAACCTAAATGAATTTTTACCAGCCTCATCCTGAAGAGCTTTTGTGCAACTGTGTGTTTCGAGTCACGTTGAAGTTTGCACGTCGGAAACAGAATTTTTTACGCGTTTTCGTTGTGCGGAGGCTTCGTAACGGCGGTGCAACTGCAGCACTCCCGCTGATTTACGCCTGTCTCCGAAGCCGGTCACCAAAATTGCCTCGGACTTCTTGGTTGGAGCATTGCCACGGACTTCTTGGTTGGAGCATTGCCACGGACTCCTTGGTTGGAGCATTGCCACGGACTCCTTGGTTGGAGCATTGCCACGGACTCCTTGGTTGGAGCATTGCCACGGACTCCTTGGTTGGAGCATTGCCACGGACTCCTTGGTTGGAGCAATGCCACGGACTCCTTGGTTGGAGCATTGCCACGGACTCCTTGGTTGGAGCATTGCCACGGACTCCTTGGTTGGAGCATTGCCACGGACTCCTTGGTTAGAGCATTGCCACGGACTCAATGGTTGCAGCATTGCCACGGACTCCATGGTTGCAGCATTGCCACGGACTCCATGGTTGCAGCATTGCCACGAACTCCATGGTTGCAGCATTGCCACGGACTCCATGGTTGCAGCATTGCCACGGACTCCATGGTTGCAGCATTGCCACGGACTCCATGGTTGCAGCATTGCCACGGACTCCATGGTTGCAGCATTGCCACGGACTCCATGGTTGCAGCATTGCCACGGACTCCATGGTTGCAGCATTGCCACGGACTCCATGGTTGCAGCATTGCCACGGACTCCATGGTTGCAGCATTGCCACGGATTCCATGGTTGCAGCATTGCCACGGACTCCATGGTTGCAGCATTGCCACGGATTCCATGGTTGCAGCATTGCCACGGACTCCATGGCTGCAGCATTGCCACGGACTCCATGGTTGCAGCATTGCCACGGACTCCATGGTTGCAGCATTGCCACGGACTCCATGGTTGCAGCATTGCCACGGACTCCATGGTTGCAGCATTGTCACGGACTCCATGGTTGCAGCATTGCCACGGACTCCATGGTTGCAGCATTGCCACGGACTCCATGGTTGCAGCATTGCCACGGACCCCATGGTTGCAGCATTGCCACGGACCCCATGGTTGCAGCATTGCCACGGACCCCATGGTTGCAGCATTGCCACGGACCCCATGGTTGCAGCATTGCCACGGACCCCATGGTTGCAGCATTGCCACGGACTCCATGGTTGAAGCATTGCCACGGACTCCATGGTTGCAGCATTGCCACGGACTCCATGGTTGCAGCATTGCCACGGACTCCATGGTTGCAGCTTTGCCACGGACTCCATGGTTGTGGAATTGCCACGGACTCCATGGTTGTGGAATTGCTACGGACTCCATGGTTGTGGAATTGCTACGGACTCCATGGTTGTGGAATTGCCACGGACTCCATGGTTGTGGAATTGCCACGGACTCCATGGTTGCAGCTTTGCCACGGACTCCATGGTTGTGGAATTGCCACGGACTCCATGGTTGTGGAATTGCCACGGACTCCATGGTTGTGGAATTGCTACGGACTTTATGGTTGCAGCATTGCTCCGTACGGTGGCCGCCGGACGCGATGTGCTCATCTCGTAAACTTCCCATGTCTGCGGCTTGGCAGTCAACTTGCGCTCGTGACTCGGTCAGTGCAGAACTATCCTGTAATTTGTATTTCTCACGCATTGTATCTTGTGATGGAGCTCTGTGTCAGCTCGGTGTTTTTTCAATGATTCGACAAATTGGCGAAAAAATGAGATGGGTTGTGCGATTTCAAGAGTCATGCACAGATTTTCATTCTCTTGCCTAAAATGTTTCGCATTCGAGAAAAGTTTGCTACATGTATGAGCTGGGAACCAAAAGTATAGTGAATAATAATCAGTGCACTGTTGAATGCGCACTGTTGAATGCGCACTGTTGAATGCACGCTGTTGAATGCACGCTGTTGAATGCACGCTGTTGAATGCACGCTGTTGAATGCACGCTGTTGAATGCACGCTGTTGAATGCACGCTGATGAATGCACACTGTTGAATGCACGCTGTTGAATGCAGGCTGTTGAATGCACGGTTGAATGCAGGCTGTTGAATGCACGCTGTTGAATGCACGCTTTTGAATGCACGCTGTTGAATGCACGCTGTTGAATGCACGCTGTTGAATGCACGCTGTTGAATGCACTCCTAAATGCGCACTTCCCACCGCGGTAGGAATTTTTCTACAACTCCAGAAGTTTTGTTCGTGAAGTTCTCAACAATGCCGACAGTAATTAGAGCGTAATCGACGTCCTCCATTATAATTAATCTATTCACTCGCCACATCCAACACGCGCTTTACCATCATTGCAAACGTGTGTTTGTGTTCGAGCTGCTGCTTCCAGGGTATTTATTTAATCAGCCCAGTAGCGAATTAATTCTGTTACACTCTGTATTAGCTGTCTCAAGACTCCCTATTGTGAAATTTTTGATGATCCGAAATCTCTTTCGCGAGCTAAAATTTCAAGCCTCATTAACTAGCTCTTGGAGTATCCTTCGACATCTTACCGGAACCTGGATGAATGATTCTTTCACGTACTCATGTTTGCGTGGAAAATTAAAACTATGTGTATCCACAGACTTGTAATTAAGAAGATATTGTGACCCAAGATCCATCGTTTGATCGATCACTGGAATGCGTTGCAAAACTTGTAGTTTTCGAGAACTGCTGTTCGATTTACTGCCCGTTCCGTTAAGAAATGTTTTTTCAAGATAAACTTAAACTAGGATATTTTGAGTTTTCTTTAGTAGATAAAGATTATTTAGCAGCCTTTCTTAGGAAAGGTACGTCTAGGAGTCGAGTTTCGCAGATGGTGTTCACTTCTTTATCAGTAGCAACCGGTGACTGGAAATATCTGCAGTCAAATTTTTAAGTGGACGAAAGCACCCAAATAACGACTGTAGGTAGAACGAGGAGGGCAAGAGCTGATTAGGGAGAGAGTGAGTTATCATTTTCAGCTCCTATGTCATCCTACGTACTGATGGGAATTGGGGTTGACCGTGAAGCGTACGGGCGAAAATCGTGAATCAAGCTAAGATGATTTTTGGTTGCTTACTACCATGTCCGTTGAAGCTGAACGAGTAGATACAGCGAGAAAAATGTTGAGGTGGCTGATCTTCGGCTACTGGATGAAGTGAGAGGCGTCATATTTAAAGACTGACGGTGTAAAAATATTATCGTACATCAGCTATTTAGATATGAAATCTTCGGTTTTACCACCTTGATTTTAAATGAGTTAAACTAGAGATCGGAACGCATTGTGAAAAATTAGAAAATAACGTTCCTAGATAAAAATAGAAAATAACGTTCCTAGATAAAAATAGAAAATAACGTCCCCTCAGGGGGATACAACTATTGTATCTATGGGAATTGGCGCTCCCAGGGGGACTGTGTGAGGGCCCGAGCTAAAGGTTAGGTAGGCTTTCTTTTCGTTAAAATAATATAGGTTTTTGTTTTGTTACGGACCATCTTTTTTCGGTTCACTGCTGTCCTGTTTTTCAGCACCTACTACTTTCTTCTTCAACTTTTTTCTTGTTTCATGAACTTCTTTCCTAGCTTACTGTTTCTGTGCACCTTGTGCATAGATTCCGCGTTCCCTCAACTCCATACTAAATGGTGCCTTCCTCTTTCCTCTCTTGGAACATCTTTTTCGTGGTTAAGGGAGGCTAAAACTTTCTTATATAATAATAATATAAGAAAATAACGTTCTTAGAAAAAATTAGAAAATAACGTTCTTAGAAAAACTTGAAAAATAACGTTCTTAGAAAAACTTGAAGAATAACGTTCTTAGAAAAACTTGGAAAATAACGTTTCTAGAAAAACTTGGAAAATAACGTTTCTAGAAAAACTTGAAAAATAACGTTCTTAGAAAAACTTGAAAAATAACGTTCTTAGAAAAACTTGAAAAATAACGTTCCTAGAAAAATAAAAAATAACATTCATAGAGAAATTAGAAAATAGCGTTCGTCATCTAAAGGTCTGAAGTTACTGTGAAAAATAATAAACGAACATAGAGAGGACATCGACCATAGGATCGGATCACAGGACAAGCCGAGGTCTTCGTCGAACTCAGTGGCAGTGAAGGCGAACGGTCAGTCCGATCTCGAGGTAAACAATGGACCAAGCTTCATTCACCTGTCGTCCCCACAATAAAACAAAGACCACCGCAACCTGCCTTCGACGTCTTCTGGAGTGCGCGATGCGGAGTGTTGCGTAACTTCCTAAGGTCTCTGGAAAGTCATGAGTTACGGGATTTTTGCAACAGCTCTGTATTATTTTGAATCATTTTCAATTTTCTGGCCTGTTGCTGCCAGTGATGCATTTGAAGTTATTTTTTTCTCTGT
Organism: Morinoia aosen; assembly: GCA_030386875.1. Classification (NCBI taxonomy): domain Eukaryota; kingdom Metazoa; phylum Arthropoda; class Malacostraca; order Amphipoda; family Talitridae; genus Morinoia; species Morinoia aosen. The sequence goes on along the minus strand of CM059559.1, from coordinate 14,759,722 downwards.
CTGGCGTTGAGTAGTGGAGTGAAATGTTTTTGATATAAGAACATGCTCTGTACGTAAGTGGGATCATATTCTCGCATAATTTTACAGACTTATTGCGTAGGTTTAAATATTTTCTCATTTATAGTATTGTAAAAATATCTGTGGTTTTTTATGCCGAGTCTAGAATGGGTCCTTGTAGCGATGCTTGTCAGGGTTCGTTTATGTAGCAACTTCAAATGGTTATTTCTTGGTAACTTTGGATGCTTCAAAAGTTTTCTGGTGCTCTAAGTCACCTAACCGATGTTACTTGGTGCTCCAAGTCACCCAACCAATGTTGTCTGGGGCTCCAAGTCACCCAACCAATGTTGTCTGGGGCTCCAAGTCCCATGTCTAATGTTGCCTGGTGCTCCAAGTCACCCAATCGATGTTGCCTGGTGCTCCAAGTTACCTAACCGTTGTTGCTTGGTGATCCAAGTCATCTAACAAAAGTTGTCTGGTTTTTCTCGAGTTCCTTCAAGTCGCCGCTGTAGTTTTTCAAGTAATTGAAATAGGCTTCCAAGCACTTTCCTATTCTTATCCCTTATTCTTCTCATTTGTACAGTAGAGAAACTTTGCTCATTGACTCTTGAAAGATTGTTTTAATGCGCTTGGCTCTTTCTTCATCAGAGGCGAGCAGATATGTGATGCAAGCCGCTATTGAAGGCCTTCTTTTTCTTCTCATAGCTGGATTCTTCTTACGTGAGACTCCAGGTTCTCTTCAGCAGTTTCAAGCTACGAATAGATATTTTTATTCTTCAGGCAGAAAAAATGGGAAATACTTTTCAACTTACCTGCTTTTGAATCCTATAAAATATGATGCAGTAAAAAGTACAAGTTAACGCGCGCTGTTTAGTGAGAAGAAAATAAAAACGGTTATTTTCGCACATACATCAACTGCATGACGAAATTGGGAAAGGTTCCGATCTTATTTTAAATTAGGTTGCAGTTCCAACATGTTTTTACGTCCCACCTGTCATTAGAGGGCAAATTAAACCACATTTTTGCCAGCCCTCTCAGCGATTCGCTCCACAATTCTGGACCGGAATTGACAAGAAGTTATGTTTTCTTGTTTTTATTTCAAAAGAGGTTTTCCAATTCCCTAAAATGAGAACAAGCTTCAACATTCCGGCAATAATTTTTCGTAACTTTTTCATGTTAGAAGAAACAAGAAAAAATAATTTCTTCTGGTCTTACTACATTTATGTTTCACCAACAGGACTGTTGGTGAGACTTAAATTGGAACTTTTACTTTTTTGGGAACATTAAGCCATTCGCCCGATATGAGATGGTTCCAGTTACTACAAATTTGAGCTTCATTGAACCATATTCCACGGACCATGAGGAAGAAGCACCGTCATACGAGCGCAGCCGTCACGGCGTAATGACACACGCGGAAAGTGACGCGTCGTTTTCGACGCGACGCTTCTTCGTTGTGTGGACTTCCTGCAATGAGCGAGAATTGTATCATTCTAACTTTTATTGCCTTCTTCTTGCGGTCTTCATCACTGGAACAGCCTTAGTTTATAAACTGCTGGAGTTCTTACGACATCGTGAGCTCGTAAACATCGGGGAAGAAAATTTGCCTGCGACTCTTTCTCATTATACGGCTGCGGTTGAGTCCTTTACTTTCATATCTCACTTTTTGTGGGATCCGATGTTACTCACCTGGTGCTCATGAAATGCTGATGACGTACGGCATCGGTGCGTGACTTATGGAGACGACTTTCTTATGGAAACGATTGTCTTTCTCATAAGTAGATAAAAGGAACGTTTTAGGGAAACACAAAGTAATATTCTCCAAGAAGCAAAGTATTCTTGAATGATCATTTTAACTTAGTATCGTCTTAATATATATGAATTTTCTCTCAACTTGTTTACTTGACAGAGGTTTGGTGACGGTTTTGCCATTTGAGCACACCTGCTCCATAGTCATAATACTTATAAGGTGTTCGATTATGAACCTTGAAACTTGCTCTGTTCTTGCTAACGACCGGGTACGTCGTCACAGGGATGAATTTAAGTGACAACCGTTTATATGGGTTCGTTAACCGGTTTGCTTTACGTCTCCCTGCACTCGGTAGAAGGATCACTAGGTACTCATTACTCCATCAGCAACGCATGACTCGGGAAATTTTGGGGGCTTATTTATTTTTTTTCCTCTATTTTCTTTTCCTTTCTCATCTAGACGCGAGGTTGACGCCGTAGCGGACGACCACCCACGCAACTTTGCTTGCCTCGCCATCTCGACTTTGTTTTGTCATATGGTTTGAATTTGCCTGCTGTGTGCACTCTAAAAATCGTAACATTGACAAGTCTAAAAGCACTGAGATATTAACACCCAGGAAGAGTTAATTGTTATAAAGGATGCGTGTTGAAACCTCAAGTATCGTGGTTATACTTGAACGAATTAATGAACGGTACTGTCCTGGAGCAACTGCTTTCAACGTTAGCCACTTTTTATCTCAAATATAATCGGATGAAAGGTGAAGTGATATTAGTTTCATGTGAGCTATGTAATGGGATCTTTGCTTCAAATTGCGTTTGTTACTGCAGTGAGCACAAACTAATCACTCCGTATACTTCCGTATACTTTAGGATATAGTTTTACTTTTCATCAGTTATATTTTCTCAAGCAAAAATGTAATATTTTTCGCATTACCCATTTAACAATAAGTTTGAAAATGTACTTCTCTCAACCCCGGCAATCCGATGCTGCTGTTATCACAAATGTTGGCTAGTCAATGTGTATACTGAATAATGTTTAGACCCACAATTGGGTCTAAATGATTGTGGGGTATCTCGCAGAGCTTGTCTTCTTTTGTAATTGAAATTCTCAAGGAATTTTTAACTTCATATCCCGTGGTGTCTTCCTCCTTCCTTTCTTTGGAATACTTAGTTGTATTTAGGAATGTTTAAACTAACTTATTCAATAAAATATGACCTTATTTGATCTAATCTAGTGTAATCTAATCTCAGAAAGTACTAAAATGAATGGAGCTAACGTATCAAATATCCTCTAGATATGCAAGGAAAAAAACATAGAATGGGAAGGGGGTATTCAAGATAACAAATTTTAGTTACCTGCGCTGCTACGAATGTTGTCACTCGGTATGCTGGCTTTCTGATCAAAATTCTGATGATACAAAATGCTTCATTGGCTTACAACTTCATTTAACCTCAACTCTTAACTCGCTATTCGACAGAATCCAATGGTTTCAGGTGAGAAGTTCAAACAGTTATGTTTTTTAGGCGTAAAAATTGCACGCTCTGCGTGATGGACTATCGTTTGATGGGCACTTCGCTGAATTTATACTCTCAATTTATGGCCAACATTTGTTATTAAAAAAATGTTTGCGCTTCACTGAAACGTACCATGATGAAATTGACGAAGTACTACAGTACTTGAACATCGTGTACCACTGACTTTATCTTCATACTAAATGGTGCCTTCCTCCTTTCTCTCTCTGGAACGTCTTTGTTGCTGTTAGAGAAGCTTAAACTGAGATTGAATCTAACATAATCCGACTTTAACACTACATATTATTGAGTTCAACGGGATTTCCTAGTGATTTCAACACAATCTACAGCTGCCTTCAATACAATATAAAATTCATATCAACCTTATGTACAAGCGACTGCAACGTAATACCCTACTGATTTCAACACAGTGTACAATTGATTTTGACATAACGCTGGATAATAAACAATTTAATCAATTAAATCAATTCATTTACCATAAGCAGTAGATTGTTGTTTAATATGTCTAGCACAACGAACACATTTATATTTAAAGCATTTGTACCAGACTGACCAATCGTGGTGTCGAGAACAGAGTAAATTCATTTACCACAAGCGATTCAGCAGTAGATTGTTTCTCAAGTCTAGTACAATGGACGGACAATTTTATATTTAGGGCATTTGCATTAGACTGACCTATCGCGGTGTCGAGAACCGCAGGTCGTGCCCTGAATACTTGAGGGTAACGCCCCCGGTACGAACGTTGACGTGGACGCCCCCGATGTGAACGTTGACGTGGACGCCCCCGGTGTGGACATTGACGTGGACGACCCCGGTGTGAACGTTGACGTGGACGCCCCCGGTGTGAACGTTGACGTGCTGCAGCGTTCCACTGACGGGGGGAGTGTAGGCTGAGCTCGTGACGCTCCTCCAGTGACTGACTGCATGACAGTTCCCGCCAGCGTCCGTCACTCGATACGAGCCGGCACTGCCCGAGTCGTTGGGCAGTTGGGCTCCTGTGCCTTGTGTTGACGGCTGTCGCGCTTCTTATTTCTGGTAGCGATACTATTTGTCCTAATTATACTGGTTATTGGCATTGTACTAGCTATCTTAATTATACTAGTTATCTATTGCTAATATTTATCTGTTGGTACTAGTTATCTGTTGGTACTAGTTATCTGCTGATACTAGTTATCTATTGATACTAGTTATCTATTGATACTAGTTATCTATTGCAAGTAGTTATCTGTTGATACTAGTTATCTGTAGATACTAGTAATCTTTTGATACTAGTTATCTTTTGATACTAGCTATCTCATTGATACTAGTTCTCTCATTGCTACTAGTTCTCTCATTGATACTAGTTCTCTCATTGATACTAGTTCTCTCATTGATACTAGTTCTCTCATTGATACTAGTTCTCTCATTGATACTAGTTCTCTCATTGATACTAGTTCTCTCATTGATACTAGTTCTCTCATTGATACTAGTTCTCTCATTGATACTAGTTCTCTCATTGATACTAGTTCTCTCATTGATACTAGTTCTCTCATTGATACTAGTTCTCTCATTGATACTAGTTCTCTCATTGATACTAGTTCTCTCATTGATACTAGTTCTCTCATTGATACTAGTTCTCTCATTGATACTAGTTCTCTCATTGATACTAGTTCTGTCATTGATACCAGTTCTGTCATTGATACCAGTTCACTCATTGCTACTAGTTCTCTCATTGAACTAGTTCTCTCATTGAACTAGTTCTCCCCCTCAGGGGGATACAACTATTGTATCTATGGGAATTAGCGCTCCCAGGGGAAAAATGTAAGGGCCCGAGCTGAGAGTTAGGTAGGCCTTCTTTTTGTTGAAATAAAAGTTTTTGTTATGTTAAGGACCAACTTTTTTCGGTTCACTACTGTCCTGTTTTTCAGCACCTCTGACTTTCTTCATCAACTTTTATCTTATTTCATGAACTTCTTTCCCATCTTACTGTTTCTATGCCCCTTCTGCATAGATTCCTCATTTTCTTGTCTCCATACTAAATGGTGCCTTCCTTCTTCCTCTCTTCGATACGCTCTATTTTTGCAGCGGTTAGGGAGGCTTAAACTAACTTATAATCTTAATCTGAACTAGTTCTCTCATTGAACTGGTTGTATAATTGAACTGGTTGTATAATTGAACTGGTTGTATAATTGAACTGGTTGTATAATTGAACTGGTTGTATAATTGAACTGGTTGTTTAATTGAACTAGTTGTATAATTGAACTAGTTGCATAATTGAACTAGTTGCATAATTGAACTAGTTGCATAATTGAACTAGTTGCATAATTGAACTAGTTGCATAATTGAACTAGTTGCATAATTGAACTAGTTGCATAATTGAACTAGTTGCATAATTGAACTAGTTGCATAATTGAACTAGTTGCATAATTGAACTAGTTGCATAATTGAACTAGTTGTATAATTGAACTAGTTGTATAATTGAACTAGTTGTATAATTGAACTAGTTGTATAATTGAACTAGTTGTATAATTGAACTAGTTGTATAATTGAACTAGTTGTATAATTGAACTAGTTGTATAATTGAAATAGTTGTATAATTGAAATAGTTGTATAATTGAACTAGTTGTATAATTGAACTAGTTGTATAATTGAACTAGTTGTATAATTGAACTAGTTGTATAATTGAACTAGTTGTATAATTGAACTAGTTGTATAATTGAACTAGTTGTATAATTGAACTAGTTGTATAATTGAACTAGTTGTATAATTGAACTAGTTGTATAATTGAACTAGTTGTATAATTGAACTAGTTGTATAATTGAACTAGTTGTATAATTGAACTAGTTGTATAATTGAACTAGTTATCTTCATTGTGCTATTTATCTTCATTGTACTAAGTTTTTTATCATGCTACTTATCCACATTATACTCGATTTTTTATCATGTTACTTATTCTCATTATACTCGATTTTTTATCATGTTACTTATTCTCATTATACTTGCTATCATTATAATACGTTAATGTGCAAGCTATAGATTGTCTGACAGCTAAAATGAATGTCTCTGTTATTTTAGAAGCGATTTTTTTTGTCAATATGAGGTGTGTTAAGAATGTGCTGTGGAGGTAGTATTAGTTTAGTGGTTAAAAATGACTCATGTCATCTTTCAGAACTAAAACTACATTGAACTCATGTTAACGTAACGTTTTTTGCGAGAATGGGAAAACTTTTTGAATAAAAAAGATCAATATTTGATGTTTTCATTAGAAACCTATCGTTACTCGTGAGCAGTTACAATTCTTCGTTCAGTTGTTCATTAACACTTTGATTGCGACTCCCCTCAGGGGGATACAACTATTGTATCTATGGGAATTAGCGCTCCCAGGGGAACCATGTGAGGGCATGAGCTAAAGGTTAGGTAGGCTTCCTTTTTGTTGTGATAAAATAGGTTTTTGTTTTGTTACGGACCGTCTCTTTTTCGGTTCACTGCTGTCCTGTTTTTCAGCACCTACTACTTTCTTCTTCAACTTTTTTCTTGTTTCATGAACTTCTTTCCTAGCTTACTGTTTCTGTGCATCTGGTGCATAGATTCCGCGTTCCCTCAACTCCATTCTAAATGGTGCCTTCATCTTTCCTCTCTTAGAACATCTTTGTTGTGGTTAAGAGAGGCTAAAACTTTCTTATATAATAATAATAATAATAATAATAATAATAATAATTTGATTGCGACTCGAGCCAACAATGGTCACTGGGAGAGATTTCTTAATACTGCTGACCGACCAGTAGTCACAAACTAAATTTTTTAAAAATACCTAGCTTCTTTGCAAGCTCAACTTCAAATTAGCTCACGAGCTTCCGGAAGCGCAATATTTTTTTGAGTATTTTACGGAAGAAATGCACTGTAAGGCTCCTGCAATGTTGCTTTGTTTGGGCTTCGTTGCTTCCCAGCACAGGATTAGCTGCTAGGCGTGAGGAAAGGGCGTGCCAAATTTGTGCGTCGGATTGGGTGTCACAATACCTCCGTAAGTCATCCAAGTTTTTAATTACTAGAGATTGATTTTGCTTTAGTTGATCTTTCATCTTCTAAGAATTGGAAATTTCATCTACTAGAATTTTTGTTGGAATAAAAACTTTGAGAGGGTCCGCAGTTCATGTTGAAAGTATGAAAGTTAGACGAAATCTGAACATACGTGGTTGCAGTCTAAATACCCGGAAAAAAAGATACCTGCACACGTAAAAGAATACCAAGCACGCTATTGCCCTCATTAGTATAAAAGAGCAAGGCCTTATGAAATACCGCTATATCACCTGCAATGTATCCCAGTCTTCGCTGAAAAGTATATTAATTTGCAAATTTCTGGCCCTAACGAGCATCATCCCCACTGTCCCAACTTCAATAGACCAAATTTGCCTGTCAAGCTGCAAACAACAGAGCCAACTTTACAGCGCTTCAACATCCGCATTACTCGTTGCAATGAACAGTGACGCGGTGTGCTGCATGTTTGCCGGCGTGCGTTTAGTCATAATGACTGAATTAGATAACCAGCGCGTTTAGGCATTATTTCTGCACGTGTGTTGTTAACAGGAGCATTCTAGTTAGGACGGACACTATTTGTGCCCAATATGAATGAAGATTACCGTCTATTATATCTCGACAATTTATATTGATTATTTATGGCCTTGAAATATGCGTGGGAATGCTCGGATCATTACGCTGCGCCTCTGCTGCTGCGGAAGCGGACGCATGTCCGACTCGTGAATCACGCGAATTTTTTTCTCTAATTTGTGTCAGGCATTTTTCAAATGAGCGCTTTTGGATGGTACTTTTACCTTTCAACAGCAACGCATCGTAAATTTACAGCAGGTACATATATTTCAGAACCAGTGCTATGAATGGGAAAAGAATGAACTCATGTTTTTTTTACACTTTCCTTCGCGCTGAGAGTTAGGTAGGCCTTCTTTTTGTTGAAATAATATATTTCGTTATGGTAAGGATCATCGTTTCTTGGTCAATTTCTGTTCTGCTTTTCCGCCCTCGGACTTTCTATAACAGCTTCTGTCTTATTTCCTATCCTTCCTTCTCAACTTTCTGTTTCAATGTGCATGGGACCCTGTGCTGGAACACAACTTATGCGTAGATTCTGCGTTCTTTAACTCTATACTAAATGGTGCCTTTATTCTTCCTCTCTTTGATCATTTCTGTTGTAGTAAGGGAGGCTGAAACTAATTCGTTATCAATCAATCACCTTTCCTTGTGTGTGTTCAAAAAGGACCTTTTGATGTTTAATAAACAATTGTAAAAATTTTCATTGGCAGTACTTTATATCTTTCATTCTCATACATGTAAGGTCTGAGTTAACTCACCAAGAATGGTAATGTAAAGTAAAATAACAGTATCTTACAAACTTCGAAGAATGTTATTGAAAAATTAAATGCTTTGCTTTTTTATTACTAACTGCTAAAAGTTTTGAATAGTTGTAAATATTTTACCGAATCTTCATGATGTCTTCGCCATTTTTGTTCAATTATCTGCAGTTTTCTACTTCTTTAGAAAATGGGACAGTAGTGAAAGTTCAGTGCTATTACTTGCTCATTTTCATTCAGTAGAAACGTACTCCACTCAAAATCGAACACTGAATAGTAACTTGAACTCTGGATGAAACTAGAAATTATCTCATTTCAATTTAAATTGTATTTCGACCAGCGTCGGTGATGACGTGGAGGTAGTGAAGCACGAGTTAGAGTGAGAATGCTCTGAAGTGATCCACCTTTCATTCGATTTCTAGAATTCGCTGTATAAAAAATATACAATTCAATTCGATTTCTCTAACAACAGACTCACTGGCGGACTCGCTTCCATCGCCAATGAATTGGTTCTTGCGCAGAACCCTATTTCCTCCACGTCACGGCCGTGACTTCTCGATGGTTGCGATTGACATTTGGGCGCAAGATGTCGGTGTAGCAACTCTGTTGCTGTGATCCCTGCTGCTCAGCACGACTGGGGCATCCTCAGAGTGATCTAACTCTTCGTGGTTTTGGTCCTTCATGGGAAAATTCCCCTCAGAGCTGTTTGGATTCTTACATTTCCAAGATCAATCAGCTTATGACAGCTTTTTTCATTCTTGTATTTCCATGATCAATCAGCTCATGACGGCTGTTGTTTTGACGCGTACATTTCCATGATCAATATACCCATGACAGCTATTTTAATTATTAAATTTCTATAATCGAACTGCTTGAAGAAAGCTTAGCAAACAAACTATCGTAGTGGTAATACGATGAGAATTATAACATTCTAATGAGAATCTCAGAGCTCTCGGGCGACTTCTTTTGATCAAATTGCTCGTGTGAGTCGAGTTGACATGGAAAATTGTAACATTCTATTGGAAATTGTAACATTCTCGGCTAGCCCCAGCATTTACACTAATTTGTATACACCCAATACTAAAAATTCTGTCCGCGTAGCAATACTGGAGGTTCTTCATGCTATACTAATACTGTAAATTTTGCATGGGTACTAGTTTGGGGATTCTGGATGCGTAACAATACTGAAGCATTCGATAATTCAGAATATTTTGCTTCGACTCCGTCTTATTACTATGGGTGGAAACTCAGGTTAGGTAGACTTTAATTTTTAATGGAATAGAATAGGTTTTTATTTTGTTACGGGCCATCCTTTTTTTTCGGTTCACTACTTTCGTCTTTCATCATTTATTACTCGCTTCTTTATCTTTTATTTTGTTTTTCATATAAACTTTTTTAATCATGCTGTTTCTACACGTAGTCTGTGGAAGCACACTTTGCGCATAGATTCTCCTAATTCTTTTATAAATGATGTCTTCGGCCTTCCTCTCATGGAAACATCTCTGTCGTTGCAGTGTGATCTGAAATCGGATGTTTTTTGTGTCCCTTGATTGCTATTGTAGTCTTTAGTAAACATTGAAATAATGATGCTATATAACTACCAATTATATGGCATTTATTTCAGTTTCATCAATAACATTACAAAATCTTTTCTACATAAATTTCGAAAATTACGCCTATGCTTTTTAAAGGTTTTATTGCAAGCGATTTATCAAAATATCCAAATTTGTCTTCCCAGAAGAATTTTTAACGAAGTAATTATAAGCTGAAATCCCGGATTTCATATTTGTGGTCGACGTTATCTCGCTAGCGAAAGTATAAGAGCTGGTGAGCATCTTCACCGGTCGCTGGTTCTCCACTTCCGACAGCAATAAAAATGGTCCCGCTGATTTGTTTCCTTCAGTTCTGCATGATTTTTTTCTCTTTGTTTCGGTCGGAATCACTTTCTCTCGTAAGTTTTTCTGCTGTAAGGGTCTTCTCCGTGAGTCAGCTCTGCTCGTGTTGCTAGCAGCCGAGGTTTTTAGGTCTTGGTGACTCTCATTTAAGATCTACCTAATTCTATGCTGGAATGGAGAGTGGAAGATGAGTAACCCATATTTCGCCCATATTTTAGAGCAAAACATTCGCTGTCAAAAGATTATCCTTGGATGAAGTGACCACAAAATTGGAATGAAATTTACGTATCTATCCAATTTCTAACATGATAATTTCAGACTCCACAAGGAAAGGATGCTGGATGCAATTTTCAATAGTCCCTGCATTCTGCACAACTTTGTTTTAAATGTTTCGAAAACTTCAGTGTTGCCGTTATTCTTTCTTTTGCGTTACCGCTGGTACCAATGAAGGTTAAGCTATGCGTTTCATTCGCCATTGAATTTCATCGTAACTTTATGTAAAATTGCAAAAGGGAAAACGTGCGCCTAGCGCAGTAGTTATTGCCGCAAAGTATTTCTTGCACTCTACTCAGGATTCAAGTCCGAGGTTACCAATCCGTTGTGTATTATTATTACCTCCATAATAGTCGGATCTTTTACACATCAATGAGTTCAGGCTCTAAACTCTAACGTAAACACCGAAGTGCAACGCGCAATTCACGAAGAATGGAAAATGAAGTTTAGTTCATGAGTGTGGGATTACCCAAGAAGTTATTAAAAAGTATGAAGGTCTGTTAAGCTTTGAAAATTATCATCATTTACACAAGCCGATGCAAAAGAGACTCCTAAGTATCGGGAACGTGAATGATGGTCAAACATTGAGAAGTTACCTCCTACGTACATATGCTACACATGTTTCTTCCACATGTGCGTCCCAAGATTTATAACGATAAGAGGCACATCTCAAGACCGTGTTTGCCCCGCTTTGGCCTTAAGAGCAGTATTCCATTGCTGGCTTTTAGCCAAGATTTATGTGGCTTGGCCCTGGAATTATGGCCGTTGAATTCCATCGTAGAGGTCATCATTTTCTATTACTGAGGCGGTGACTGTGGCTGCTGGCCAGAAGGTCACCACTGAGAGCGCCTCTGACTAGGCAGCTTATGGAGTTCGTTTTCCATTAAAGGGGAGTTGGAGCTGGAGTTTGCGCCAGGGGTTCCAGGCTACTGGCAGGTGAGCTTGAGAAAAGCAGGGCTTGCCTAAAATACAGTGTGATAAAATGCTTTAAATAATTCATGGGGCATTTGCAATTTTTAGACTTTCGTCTTGAGAACAAAGCTGAGGTGTTGTATCAGCAGCAAGAACCGACGTTCAAGGTTGCTAAATTTAATATTTTATGTTTGAATTAATTTTTTCTTTATTCATTATTCTCTCTTTAATTGGAATATATAATCCGAGTTAGCTACTGACATCGTGAAATTAAGGAAGGGATTTGCCGTTTTTAGATGCGAACAAAACGTGATAATAAGTGATACTAAGAGTCGTGATAATGAGCATAGTAGATCCTGTATTTCAGGTTATTTACGAATGAGATTATTTGTTATTGTTCAAATGTTCATTTGTGCTACTCGTATAAGTACATGGTTTCTAGTCGCCATTTTTGAAAGTACAGGATGTAAGAACTCTGAGGTGAATTAAGAGTCGTCTGCCTGTGTGTGTACAGTCTTGATTTGCCAAGGGTTTACTTTATTTTATCTTACAAAATATAAAAGTAATCGATTTAAATAGTGATGCACAATGTGCACGTCATTCTGATCTTATAGATTTTTCTAACGTCCGCTAGCGTTCTTGAAAACATGTAATATATCTTCATTACGCTGGCAACAGAGTTCAAGATTGCAGCACTTGAGCTTCTTCCTGATTTTAAGTTTATTTTTCACTTACCTGTACATAGGTGCCCGTTATTTCTTCTCAGTTTGAATTATCTTTCACGTATATGTCTTAACTTGAATACTTTGATTTGATACCATTCTTTTAGATGTTTACAAATAAGCCTTCGGTAAGAAAAGAATGGCTGCCTGTGAATAATCTTTTGTTGGGTCTACTAGTGTTTTATGGTGCTTCACAAAAGTTGTGTGTGCGAGAGAACTCGAGGGTTGACTTTCCAGCACGCGCTGAGGCACAGCTCTCGATCGGCTTCTTCCTGCCACGTTTCTTGTATCGTTCAGTTTACGACTCCATATTCTTTTAGGGGTTCTTAAGCAACTGATTTTCCCACTCGTAGCAATTAATGTTATTTAAGCCATGGCATCCGGCATGCGTACTAGTATACTGACTGTTCAGTTACATAAACATTTACACGACTTGCTTTTTTTGCGGCCATACAGCTGTGCAAACACTCCTGCACTCGTTAGAGCTTTGCAGTTGATGGGTGGCCATAGAAGCTTAGTAGTTTATTGGGCCCACATTACTAGTCTTGTTGTCTGTTAGATTCTAAGTATTTTCTTACGCCTTACTTGTGACAATGTACCTGCTTTTGGGAAATAAATTTTTCAAAGCATTCACTTCTCCGGAGAGTGTTTGTTCTTGATACACGCAGTAATGTTTTCGCGGTTCCATTGCTCTTTCCAGAGGATTTGTCATGTAAAATTAAAATTGCAAATGAAAAATCAGTGGTGTGGCAGTCGCACACCTGGGCGCTTTCTTCATGCGTTGCATCTTAAGATTATTCGTACTCCAAACCTTACTTTACATAATTATGTTAACCCAAGTGGACAACAATGTTAAATTTTGTCAATGTTAAATTTTGTCAAACAAAATTTTTCTCCTTTGATTTTTTTAGCGTCTCATTTCTCGGACAATTATGATCTGAAATTCTGTATGGTTGACACTGATCTATTAATTCTTGTCTTTAAAAGCTTCAGATGATCCAATCAGATAATTGTCTGTTATTATGTTTCGCAAACTCGCAAGTGCATCGTACAATTTTCGATGTACGTGTTGGTAGCCTCGAAATAAATTACCGTTCTGCTCATCAGTGAAAGCGAGCATGTGTTCGCGGTATGAGTTGATGAGGCTCTTGTGCAATCATCTGCTTCATGTTTATGTGGGTCGTCATTTATCGTAATCGCGTCATGCGCCAGGTGCTTCAAATCAATTAAACTGATGAGCACTGTTTTAGCAGACGGTGTACTATTAAGTACCAGTTTTCCAGGGAAATTATAGATGACATTCGAATTTCCACCAAATGATCGTAAGCCTTTCCTTGGAAAAATGTTCAGTTATAGCTGCGTAAAAAGCAGTTGAAATTAAGCTTGAAATTTGCGAGCTTTTTGACACTTTTTGAGACAATGCGACACGTAAGTACAGCATTTCCTGTTGTGCTCAGGACCAGGGCTCGTGCGACGCTCTACCGGCCAAAAACACTCAATTGGAAGTCCTCGTCTTGCTGAAAAAGTTTTCTGGTCCGAAGCAGTGTAGCTCCTCGTGCTGAGGACGTGCGTGACCAGTTCTCGAGATCGAAATTTGATTTCACGTTTCCTCGACTGAGACTCAGTTGATTGTGGTGACGGTCTGTTGTCCACCTGAGCTGGATTGTTACACAATGTGTATGGTTTTATTCGCATCGGTGTTTAATGATAATATAAAAATGTAAAAAATCATTGCTACCGATCAGGTGCCTTCACCTTTTGAAGCTACATCACAATACGAAAAATTCCGTAAAAATCGCAGAAAATTTTAATTCTAAATTTTAAGACCATATGCCATTCAATGATTAAATGGGACAAATATTAGTTTTATTATTATATACTTGTTCTCTATTATCATATTCCTTTTGACTTCCCTGGAAGTTTTACTTTGGTTCTGGTTAATATTTTATCTGCTTTTTTTCAGAGAATGTTAAGACGATGAATGTTTTTACGTTCTAGCGTAAAGGCTTACGAATGCGTCTTGGTACGAGTTTTCATATAGTATTCAAGTAAAATGATATCGCTATGCTTCGTATTATATTTTGAGAAAATGCTGTTTCTAGGTTTAAGAGAAAATGTTCATGTATCGCATTCTGCAACATTGTGAATAATTTATTATTCTTCATTTTATGCGCGTGCTATCGTACTTGGGGTACTTGCGTTAAAGCGTGACTGGTTGGACCGGCAAGTAAAGACTCTAAACGTACGTTCCAAGCCAAGAGCATTTACTAAATTAATTGAAAAGCTGTAAGTTATTAGGATTAATATATTCAGTATTGTTTTTTACGGGTATAACGATAGCATCACCTTCATAAGATTGACTTATACTCATAAGCTTAGGTAGCCTTTATTTTTGAGGTCTCTAAGACTAAAGGTACACTACAACTACTGTGTACTGGCATCAATGTCTAGGGCTTATTCGATTTGTAAGCATTTTGATCGAAAGTAAAGCTACTTTGTTGGATACCATAATTTATAGAGTTTTATTTTCTGTGGAAAAAATAAGCTCTGGATCTTATAATTACAGAAGATCAAAGCAAGCCAAAAGTCATGGTTTTTGAAATTTTAGTTATAGCAATCATAGAATGTGAACGATTTCCCGGCACATCTGATAATTGAACTTCCCAGCTCGGATCTCGTTTTCTAAATCAGGAGACGAATTGTACGTCAAAGAGTGAAAGTAAGTTGCTTGGTTTTTTTGATCACGTGATTTGAATTAAAATTGCTTTTAGGCGCTCCTGGGGATTTTAGGAATGCTCTTTCCTCATTCATTCAAAAGCAATCTCCTGAAAATGAGCG
Source organism: Morinoia aosen (assembly GCA_030386875.1). Taxonomy (NCBI): domain Eukaryota; kingdom Metazoa; phylum Arthropoda; class Malacostraca; order Amphipoda; family Talitridae; genus Morinoia; species Morinoia aosen. The sequence goes on along the minus strand of CM059559.1, from coordinate 14,744,464 downwards.
TAGCAATTTCCGACTCCCATCCTATTTCATATCAAATGACTTGGTTTTCGAATTTCAGAAATGGTGAACTGTAATTTCTAGTTTTCAAGTATCAGAGTCTGCCGTTAACCTCAGCAATGAAAATAATTGCGCTAACCACACAGAGGCAACCGCATCTCCTAACGTCGGGATGGTGTATAATAACAAGCCAGGAAAGAAAAGCACGAGTATCTGACAAAGGTAGGTATCAGCTTGCTTGAGCATCATGACGCTTGGAAGTGTGCGTACGAAACAGCGGATCCTTGAGTTATGTAGGGTCCAGCATTTTTCAGAAGGCCGTGGAAGCCTAAAATACTGGATTGACTGTTGCAGCTTGTACTACGCCATCACATGCGAAACTTGATTGATGCTGGTAAAAACACATTCCAGTTATTCAACTGCTACGATATTTGATCCAGTTTATAAATAATTGGGACTTAATAAATCCACAAGTGGAGGTTCGCATAAGATGTACAACTGGAGGGTCGAATGTACGTACAATCTTGGGTTTAACTGATGCTGTTAAAAACAAGTTCCAGTTATTCAGCTGCTACGATACTTGATTCAATTAATAAATCATTGGGTCCAAGTTTCATGTATATATCCACAGGTTGAGGTTCGCATTAGATGCATAACTCGAAGGTCGACTGTACAAACTTGGCTCAGGTATGCGCTATCGCGACCTAATGACGTCAAGGTGAGTGTTGTTGTCTAAGTGAGTGAAAGGCAGGAGTGGCGTTCCATAGAAGCGGCCAAGTTAATTTGATGCCCTGCCCAGTGGCGGAAGATTACGCTGTTGTCAGGCTGACAATTATGCGGTTAGCACGGAATTGATGAAGGCTTTGCCATGAACAGGGAAAGCGATTTTAACTCTCCCTTGAGCGCGTGAAACGGGAGTAGAATTTAAAACTTGGCGCTCCTCAAAACTCGGTTTTCTTAACGTTGGATGGCGCGCCAACATCGGTTTTGTTTTGACACGTTGACTGCGAGGGGTTAAACTGGAGTTCAATATTCAACTCAAATTTAAAATCAGAAGTTGTTGACAATTTTATAAATACCAACCATTAACTGGGTTCATTAAATAGAACTTAGAGATTGTTTATTGTTAAAATGTTTCAAACGACCCCCCAATGGGTCGGATCGCAAGGAACGTGTTAAACTCCGGCTTACCGGAGAGTGTTTACACGAATTTATTTCACAGGGCAAGTATTCTTTTAGCTGATTATGTTTTCATGATCTGGAGAGAGTCGCTGACGAGAAACGGTTTGATTTGAGGAAGAAATATGATCAATTTCATTACACGACATGCCAACATTGAATAGTGCAATGAAAAATAAGATATTTTAAAGAGTTGGCTTGAGGAATGAACACTTCATTGATACGTGAAATTATTTAATAAAAAGATCTGTGGGTTGGGTCAGATAATACCCAACTAGTCACCGTTATGCAATACTTACTTTTTTCAACAATTAAGAGACAGTGCGGTATGTGTTTTGTTAATAAGCGGAAATTCATCAATTAGCATCGGACCCTTAGAAAATTCGCCATAATTTAATTGTTTTTGATATTACTCTGCCATGTAGACACGTTCGGTTATGGGCGAGGTGGAACGAAGCATTGAAATTTCAGTAACGGTTGAAATGAAACAAGCTACCTGACACCCGCACCACAGATCACACGGTGAGAGGTTTGGAGTTTGACACGTGAATCGGCAAATTTTTTGAGGCTGCGGCTATTGCAACCGCAGCTCTTGTTCCAGCTAACTGTTGTTTTTATTTGTTGTATTGAGGAAATCAGACAATTTTTTATATTTTATCTTGTATTCATTATATTTGACCATTATTGTTCACTTTCGTTCGGTCTTGCGTGACATGCGAGATGATTTAACGGTATTTATGTTTGAGATGTTATATTTCTTCATCAATAAAATTTATGTTATATTAACAGAAAAGCTTTGCGAAGCCGGTCTTATATTTTTAACACTAACAATTTTCAGAGAAACTCGAGATCAAAAAGATTGCTGTTTACTGCGCAAAGATTGATGTATCTGAAATAAATTTACTGCGTTGTACGTACTACCAGAACTTTGTAGGCTCGGCATTCTTATGGCACTAGTAGCGCAGAAATCTGTGCTCGGCTGCATGAAGATAGTATGGACAAATGAGTATTGAGTCTGAATACGAAATACTAGTTTTGTCCAAATGACAGGAGTATAATTTTGAGCGACAGCCCAATACACTAGCAAAACCGCCTTACACATCATTTTGTGCAAAGCATAATTTCTCATACATCGAAATTATTTTCCAATAAAAGTTCGTGAAATTATTTATCTACCCGTATATCAGAAAAAACTTTGAACGAGGAGCCAGACTTTCCTTTCGTATTCAGGCTTATTTTCGATAATCATGCTACTATTTATCACCAATCGCACATTAGCGAAAAAGATTAGAAAGTCTAAGAGCATTTGTTAGAAGTTATTTGAAGTATCTTCGAGCAATATCTGAAAAACCTCACAAAAAATTTCATTTAAGACTGTATGTAGATTGGCTGGTTGATGGCGCAGGTCAGAACGGCACGTCGACTTTCAAATGCCGAAAACTTGTAATAAATCGTAAAAAAATAGACAATTTGTACAAAGAATGAAACAAAGAGAAATGCATCTAAAATTTGACTTCAAGAATATGCTGAACGTTTCTGAAATATTTATGTTGTTCGCAAAAAGTAAGACCCTATAGAGAGTGAACTGAAGTAAAATTTACCCATGAATTTTACTACGGGGTAAAGTTATCTCTTTGTGTAATCCAATAAGACTCAAAATTTGCAAATTCTTGTTTTTGAAATAGGTGAACAATTGTTCTTGCTCTTGAACCGAATAAATAAAAATTGTTTCATTTCTTGTAGAAAATGAACCTTAAATGAAAAAACGAAAAACATCAAAAGTTTTGTTTACGCTAAAATAGTTTTTTATGAGAAAATTCGTTTTCTATACAGATAATTGTTTCTGTGGGTGTCTAAAATATATTTGCGCACATGCTTCTCAAGATCTCCAAAGCATACACTCATTTCCACAGCTACCTTTGCAAAGGAATTAATGTTGAGACATTTGGAACTAAATCATAAAGAAGAATTAAGGACTCTTTAACAAAATTAATGAATTTAAAAAAGTAATGTTGTGTCATGTCATTGACCTGTTTATTAATAAAGCAGCTTTATTTAATGTTATCCATACTCGTACAGATAGGAAATTATTATTCCAGGAATTTTCATAATTTTTTTTGATAGGAATTATCACATATGATAGTTTTTAATGTAGAGCTACATTAGATATTTTTAATCAACTCAGTGGGTGTTCATATATTTGTGTTTATTTAGGCGACTGATGATGGGCTCCATGTAGTTCTATAGCATTTGTGTTTTGTTTAAAAAAAAGCATGTTACACAGGGGGGTTATGAATTATATGCTTTCCTGACGAGAGATATGTTTCAATAGGTAAGGTATTCATTTTATGAACATTTTATTACGACAGGTCTGCGCACTTGACGAGAGGAGCTCTGTAGCAATGTATAAATGATTTAGTTTTTTGGTAGCCTTAGTTGACGATATTCTGATGGCTTATACGCATATTTTTTCTAGCGTGCATGTTACTCTTGATTGTGAAGAGCTGATACTTTGTGATAGAAATCTCCTACCGCAAATGTTTTCGAGGCTAATATTGCTATCTAAGAGATTCTTACGCATCACTTCTTGATGGCCGACACTCGACCTCTGGACTTTTTCTTAGATTTTATGTTTTTAGTCTCATTGTTCAAGCGTTTTTGTAAGGTTCTACAAAAGTGGTTACGTGGAACTGTGTGCCCAAAGTTCACAAAAATAATTAACATTATAAAATACTTTGTTTCTACCTGCTGAAACTAAAAACTCTTGAACTAGCCTATTATAAATGTGTGCCAATTTTTACTCGAAGTTTATAAATATAAGTTTGCGTAACAAGTAAATGCCAATGTAACCATCTGTAATTTTACTCATACTCATTGTCATAATTTTTCGACATTTTTCCTGCAAACATTAATTAAGTTGTATTCATTATTATTTTTTTTATGAATAAGTCAGTAAATAATATGAGATTTTCTACTTGCTATTTATTTAGAGCGGGAACTAAAATTAGTTTTATGAGATAAACATGACCACAGTTTTTGATACATTGCTAAGTTCCATATTCCGTAAATTTTTCCATATTTTTCCCTTCAAGTACTTTACAGGTATAGAATTTTTTCAGACGTCATTCGATAGTTTGTTTTTAAATCTCAACGAACTCATTCAAATAGAAGAACTTACTGACTTCTTCAGAATTAAGCTAGGAAAAAACTAAAGCGTTCTTTTCTTATCGTATTTTGTTTTAAGCGATGGTTTACGTCATAGTTTTATTGATTAATTTTTGAGCATGAAATAATAACGAATGACTGATTCTACTTCCATTTCATCATTTTCTGCATTTTTTGCGAGTAAATAAATATCAAAAGTAATAAAATAAGGGTTTTTACACCAGCAAAAGAGGCTCAGTCATATCAATATTCGTTTCGACCTCACAGCCTCATTTTAAGAGTAATGAAGACTCCAAAATTGCAATACTGAATTATTTTAATGCATAATGTTCTAAGGCTAAAAACTATCGTTGCTTATTTTTTAGAGAGCTTTCCATTCTTGAAATGAGGAATGGATTCTTATTTTCTTTGAAGATATTCAATGATCCGTTGAATATTTCCGTTGATGCGCAGCGATTGTACATCAGTTTTTACCAAAATACTGGACCGTGGACTAACAAATGCAGCGCAATGTCTGTCTCTTTGGCAATTTTGATTGCACGATGATGTTGCAATATCTATCTGGTAGTTCTCGTATTAGGTGTAGGAACATCCTTAAGTTTTTTTGGGATCGCTTGTGTAAGCGCTGCTGATTTCAAGGAAGCAGTTTCCTCGAACTTTCCTATCTTTAAAATATTCTTCACTGTATTCCTCACGTGACTAACTCGGCTCACGCTGCATGCGCGTACGTGCTGGAATTCCGGAAGTATGAACTCGTGTGTTTTGCTTGTGTACCTAATCGTTGATGAAATGTTCGTAGTTTGCTTGACTTTCCTTATTTTGGCGCGTTGGTATTTACGATGAATGCTTCTTCAATTTTTGATGCGAAGAACTAAGAAAACATTCCCATCTAAGAGCATGAGCTCGAGTGATGGCTGTTATTTTTTGCATTTTATTACTTTTTTGCTGGGGAAATAATTTCCTTGCAGTCAAATCCAAAGGAAAGACGGTTTTGATATCCATTCGTACTAGGACCAAAGAAGCCCTCACACTTTTGCAACTTTTGTTCAATTTCCATCATAATTTGTTTAGTTCCATCATGAAAGTTACAGAAGCAGGTGAGAGACATCAAAGAAGTTAATATATGCGTCTTATTTGTGCACTTTATAGCAGGTGTCATCAAAGCGAAGTACGTTTGAAACTTCCACTGACTTCATTTGCTTCTAAATCGACGTATATCACTGTTATTAGACGACAAACCGGGTCAAGAACTCAAAATCATCCATAGCAATAACAGTAACGCTCTTTGCAAGGTTTTTTTCTAGTTTGTAGTTACACTTCAATACCTACTTTATTTTCCTTTGCTTTTTCTTACATGGAATAATGAACTGTTTTCTTTTCGACCGAAACTACCGCAGCATTTCCGACAAAAATGTCTGTTTCTACCTATGTTTTTAATCGTTTTTAGATGTTCATTTGGTCAGTAAAGTGACAACCGAAATTAAACTCAAAATTTATATTGTAATGTTTTATCATTAAAGATATTAACTTTTGAACTTGTCATATGCTTCAATGGCTGAAATGTAGAACGTTGAATTTTAATTTCGTATGCGCGATTTAGTATATTCATTTTTAATGGCTTTCCCCCTCAGGGGGATACAACTATTGTATCTATGGGAACTAGCGCTCCCAGGGGGACTATGTGAGGGCCCGAGCTGAAAGTTAGGTAGGCTTCCTTTTTGTTGAAATAGAATAGGTTTTTGTTTTGTTACGGACCATCTTTTTGCGGTTCACTGCTGTCCTGTTCTTTCAGCTCCTACTACTTTCTTCTTCAACTTTGATCTTGTTTCATGAACTTCTTTCTCATCTTACTGTTTCTATGACCTTTCTGCATAGATTCCCCATTCTCTCATCTTCATACTAAATAGTGCCTTCCTCCTTCCTCTCTTTGATACGCTCTTTATTTTTTGTAGCGATTAGGGAGGCTTAAAATAACATATAATTTAATCTAATCTTTTAATGGCTTTGGAATTGATTTCAATGCTCATATTCAAAACACTTTGTTGACGGACAACACATAAATAAATCATTATTTTGAATGCTGTTGAGAGCAGTTGTAAGTGTGATTTACCGTCCGTGAATTTTGTACGTGCCTTTGTTCGACGCTCTTCCGCCACTTCGGTCTCGTTCCACTTTCATAAAAAGCCAACTTCTCTTCACGGAAAGCCCCTGCGCTTCACACGTGCTCGATCCACGAGGGTTTTTTCTGTCGTGGAAGCTAACTTGATACGAAACGGCGCATTGATGTTTTAGCCACAGCCTCTGTATGGGGGACTTCAGAGATTAGAGGGAAGCTCGATTTCATGAGCGATTCGTTGACATAGTTTTTTGGGAGTCATTGAGAAACTTACGTATGGTTTAATTTGATGCATTTATTTCATTTCAGGTGGAGACTCCTCGCAAAGTTCGACCTCTTCAAGAAGCCACTGCAAAAATTCGTGCGAACGCTTCGCGGAGTCCAATGTTTTCTCCAAGGATGCGCCGCTCAACCCAAACGCAGAACTAAATTCTCCGCGTGCAAAAAATTCCTTGTCTTTTAATCAGACAAATGAAAGTCATCACTTGAACCGCACGCTGGAAACCACAAAATATGAAACTAATTCAAATCGCGAAAAATTATCCGAAACCGAACTCGAACTCAGAAAAGCTGGAGTTTTCTTCAGGCTCCCTAAAGCAGCGTCTTCTGAAATCAGGGACAGGCAGGCAGCTGCCGCGGCACCATCGCAGCTAAAGGACCACGAGAAGGAAGTTAGTGATGTCCTCAACAGTTTGGACTCGACCTTGGCCACGTACAGCAACAACTCGTCAGGCAACACAAGTGACAGCGGGGGCTGTTCAGAAACGGACACCCACAATCTCGACAGAAGCTCAACATTCATAAGATACGATTCTCACGTGCGCGACCCAATCGGCCTAACTCAGTTAAATAAATACAGGAACGACATCGAAGTCTGTCTCAGTGAAAGTCCGTTGCCTGAGACTGGGGTCTCTGATACAAGGGAGGTGCTCGGCGCTGAGGAGGCTGCATCGCGGCAGCAGCGTCAGTCCGATCGCAGAGGCGGCGCCGTCAGCAGTGATTCCAGTGTCAGTTCCAGTGGCACAGCCAGCTTCAGTGGATCTACGAAATACCGTGACCGTTCCAGTGTGTTTTCTCCAGACTTCAGCGTGAATAATGTGAGCCCCAAAGACGCTTTCCCAGTTCCCAAAAATGAACCTTCGCGTTTGAAAAATCATCAAGTCATGAATGTAAAGTGTCTTACTCAAAATTTTGAGAGATCTTCTCAAAGATCTGCAAGCGATGCACCTGTGGTTACGATAGAGCCATACAGCGAAAGACAATCGAGTAAACTAACAAGTAGTTTCAGTTCAAATCGAAAGAGTGTTAGTGATCTCAAAAACAATTTCCACAACGGTAGCCATGTTGACGTGAAGCTTAGTCGCCACAGCCTGATGGAACCTTTAAATTTGATCGAAGAAGTTTATGTTCCTGAGTCTTCAGTGGCCATGCGCGCTTTTTTTCCGTCCATGGAGTACTCTAGCCGAACTGCCGTGACTGTAAATAAAAACCAACGTAAGTGCAGTGAGAGCGAGAAAAATGAGAAAATCCACCACCGTGGCGGGGATAGCGATAGTGGGCATGGCAGTGGGGCCACAAGCCCTTGCGGGACCCTCACAGACCCGCCGTCACCCCCTCCCACCCCACCCGACACCAGACAGACCCGACTGTCACAGTCCGTGGGTCGTCAGATATCCATCAACAACTATTCTCCCGCCCTACATTCCGCCGAGCCGCAGCTCACAGCGGTCACCAAATCTCACGTGGCCATCGTCGGCTCGTCAAGTGTAGAGCACGAAGCTCGTGAGGCACCTCATCTTCCCAACTTACAGTCGTCTCTTCCATTAAGTTCTTCCCCCATGAACCTTGATTCTGCAGTCGTGAGTCCCAGCGACGTCGATGTAGGAGAAGTCACAGTCACATCAGCTCAGCCGGTCGAGTCCAATCATTTCGTTGTGGTGGCCATCGACTTCGGGACAACGTACAGTGGGTACGCCTTCAGTTTCACCAGAGATCCGGACAACGTCCACATGATGAAGAAATGGGAAGGTCAGTAGTCAAAAATTTCATTAGCGTTACAATTTAAGCACTATATTTATTACAAGTGATAAAGCAGTATTTTGTTTCTTAAGTCTATTGACACATTTGAGTATAGATACTTGTTCAAATGTCCTTTGCAGGTTTATGGTAGTCTCTATTTTCAACACGCGAACTACATAGGGGGGAAAGATGTCATGAACACTGTTTATTTTCCTCATTGTTCTGCGATAATTATTTATGAAGCCGAACCATTTTACTTTAATGCGAGGCACTTTCCTCAGTTTCATTTTCATAATATGACTTAAACTCGTAGCACTAAACCGTTCTACGGGAAAGCTCATAATCGAGGTCTAATTTAGAATTTTCTCTTCGTTGCTTAGTCGCCTTATTTCACTTTCTCCAAGCTCGCATCATTTCGTAGGTATGATACGTTGAGTGAGCAGCAGCGTGCTAGGGAGAGCGTGGGAGTTAACGCTTTTGGTGGAATTTAACGACCGTAAATGTCAGTGATGAAACCCAGCAGAGCGAGACTTCAATTTAAGGCAAATCGCAACTAACAGTGCTACTGGAATGGAAATTAAGAATATTCATAACGTCCGTTTAAAATTGAAATGCACACTTTTACCACGCGCCTTTCTTGAGGTGTATAGTCAAAAAAGAGATGCTTAAGAATTACTTATACTGTTAATTCTCAAGTCTCTGGTGGTTTCTACTTACGATTTGTAGGAACTGAACATCAACAACAATGTAGCGAGGAAAGTTTTGTATGTTGTGTGATATTCATTAAATTTGAGAACAATTCGAAGGAAATGAACTCATGGGTCCTCAATCGAAAATGATTTTATGACTTCGAGAATCATTATTGCACACACACACCTAATTCGTATAGCAGTTGGAACATAAACTTTTCTCCATTTCTTTTTCGCTAAATTTTTAATTAATATGAAGCACATTTTCACGTAGTTTATTTTACAATGTTTGGTAGATTGATGAGGAACGAGTTTGTTACTTCCTACCACTTCGCAGACTCCTGCGTAACAAATTTGCAATTACCCATGTGCTTGAGAGCTGTTTTCTGTTTAGTAAATGTATTTTACACAGGCCAAAACTAGGGCGAGAATTGGGCTGCAAATATGTCCTCACATTTCACTCGGAGCTCATGTTTCTAGTACTTTTTTTTTGTCTGTGATTTTGTAATGTGAAAAAACGATGTGAAATTTCACGGGTTCTGGTAACTAAAATTTAAGCTGAAATGAACCAATTTTACTCGGAGCTCATGTTTTTCGTGTTAAATTTTTGTTTTTGCTTCAGTAATGTGATAAAAATACAAAATTTAAAAGGATCTAGCTGTTCAAGTTTGAACTGAAATGAATCAATATAAGTTCACGTCGTTGCTGATGCCTTTCCGCGTGAATTCAAGCAAAAGGTAGGCCGCCCTTCAACCTCAAATTTGGTTATTGACATGTTTTTTGCAGCTTTCAGTCCGTGCACGAAGCCCTCAATCTCTGTTCTTAACTAATCGTTCATGAAATAATATTTTGAAAGTAACCTAGAAACATGCGTACAAGAAACCTTTGAACGCTTCGAGCATTGGAAATTATGAAATATTAAACACTCCGTCACGCGAAGGGTGAGGTCACTTGAAAACTAACGTACCAATTCAGAAATTGGGTCATAGCAGTGGTTTTTACCAGAGTAAAACAATTTATCTTTAAAAACATTTTTACAGAAAATCTACTGAAGAGACATGAGAAATATTATTTGTGAAATGGAGATTTGTGAGAGGTTTTCATAACACAGGTCAAGAAGAACGTGAATTTCTATTTGCGTACCAGTGAAAGAATAAGATTGTCTCTAACCAAGAAAGTTGATTTTTTTCCCAGGCTTTTACTGAAAGCAAGGTGTTGAATTTTGCCCCGTAATGCTGCTGGGAGCATTATGGTCGGTGATAAGCAACCGACCAAACGAACAAAATTACTTTTATAAATACATAGAACTGTCACGTAAATTTTGCAGAACTTGCCCGAATCGAGTGATGAACAGTATTTAAAAACAGTTATAAAGTACGGGATGTTTAGAGCCTCATGAGTGGAGAGCATTCATTAGTTGATGGTTAAGTTTTGACGTTCGGGTAATTTTTGGTCAGCAGTCTCGAAGTTATTAAACACTGAGTATCGACGAAAATAAAATAAATAACGAAAATAATAAAATAAAGGGAGATGCAACTATATATTGCATCCATTGGAATTAGAACTCCCGGAAGAAAGATGTGAGGTTTAGAGCTGAAGGTTAGGCAGGCATTCCTCTGGGTGAAATAGAATTGATTTTATTTTGTTTCAGACAATTTTTTTCGGTTCAATGCTGTCCTTTTTTCAGCATCTATTGCCTTCTCATCCATATTTCATCTTCATTCATGAAGTTCTATCAATCTTGTTGTTTCTCCCTATGCCTCCCATAGCATCACATTTCCCCCACGTCACCACACATCCCCCACGTCACCACACATCCCCCACGTCACCACACATCCCCCACGTCACCACACATCCCCCACGTCACCACACATCCCCCACGTCACCACACATCCCCCACGTCACCACACATCCCCCACGTCCCCCACGTCACCACACATCTCCCACATCACCACACATCTCCCCCACCACATCACGGTCCACTGCCCCACAAGGGCTGGGGTAGGTCGGAGGAGCGAGCGCCACTGGCAGCGCTCGTGCCCGCAACGCTCTGCTGCTCGAGGCATGCGCTCATTTTACTTTCAGTTTCGCGTGATACGGTGTGGGAAGTGAGCTGGGTGTCTTGGTTTTGGGTGTCTTGATTTTGGGTGGGTGCCTTGGTTTTTGGTTTCTTGGTTTTGGGTGTCTTGGTTTTGGGTGTCTTGGTTTTGGGTGTCTTGGTTTTGGGTGTCTTGGTTTTGGGTGTCTTGGTTTTGGGTGTCTTGGTTTTGGGTGTCTTGGTTTTGGGTGTCTTGGTTTTGGGTGTCTTGGTTTTGGGTGTCTTGGTTTTGGGTGTCTTAGTTTGGGGTGTCTTGGTTTTCTGGATTCGTATTCGTGTATTCAGATTGGTATTCTCGATGTAAAATTGAGTATCGGTTTGGGAGAATGTGCTTGAACTTCTACTTTGTTTTTGAAAATATGTAACATTTTAGCTGTATTTGACCTAAGTTCGTGCTCATTTTCAGTCCTGTTTTTAGGCTTGATGTTTTTGAACCATCTAACCGGAAAGACCATTCCGTTACATTCCATTTGTATGCACAAATTTCAAAGTTTTTCAGTTGTTCTTCTCAGAACCTTTTTTGACGAATAACTTCTCAACTGTGAAGGTGTGCCGAGTATGAAATTTGAAATATCCATGTACGTTCCATATCCACTGGAGCAACGCAAGATCAAATACTGAATGTACAATTAGATGTTTGTCAATTTAGATGTCTCCTACATCGAGGGTCGAACTTTCCAGTCGCTGTCTTGAATTCGCAACCTGTGTTGCGAAAACCGTAATGGTTTGCTGATGATCTTCAGGAAAGATTGCGATGATGCCTGAAAAAGTAATGGCTGTAAGGAACGATTTTGTTGAATGATGCTTCTATTGTATCAGAAATTTGTGATTTTTTCCCATATTTATTTAATACTATTTAACTTTGTCGCAATTCCATGGGATTTAACAAAAAACTCTGATTTTACATTGAATATTTGTATGATTTTTTATTTGTGTGCTTAACTAGTATTTGCACTTATGAATTCCAATTAAGTTTAATTTCTTGAGGCTTACGCAGGTTAACTGCGGTTATCTGAAGTACTCGCAATAAAATAAAACGTTTTAAGCAAGATCAATGATTATATTACTGTTCACAACTCATAGTGATAACGCAGTGCGTATAAATGATTAGAAATTCTCGTTTAACAAAGGCACAGAAGAAGACAAAAACCAAGGTTTAATACTTGGGAACGTAGTGGCGATTTAATCTTTAAAAATCATCTATTGTACACAGCGAATTTCGTCGGAAAATGTGTTGTGTTGCACCACAGCCTTTCGACCGAGCTTTGTGTCACCCATCTCGTATTCTTGAGAACACGGTGCCCTCACAAAGGAAGTCGTGGGAATGAAGGTTACGAGCCAATGACATTAGCAGTTTTTTTAACGAGAACAAATTTAGTGTTCTACTTATTTACTGCAAAAATCATTGCTAAGAGCAGCCAACAATTATCTTCTCACTTGTAATGGATGTGACCTTCAATCGCTGCTTGCGAGTCTCTCGAACTGATGGTGCGTTAAACGCTCCTTAACGTTCCTTGTTGTTCTTCTCTGTAGCAACTGCTTAAAAATTTTAATTTTTACATTATTTTCTGTGAAAGAGTTTTATCGTTTTTTTCATTTCAAAAAAGCGTTTTTCGTACTCTTGCACACTATCGTACAGAAATTTGTTCATTATATCTTTCATTTTTTAGTAGTATAAAAGACGATGAGACAAGCGTCAAATGCTTTGCTCACGATGAGCAAAAATATATCCTTGTGTGCCTCAGCTGAATGCCTGCGTCATGCACCATTTGGCTGTGCATTTCTACAGCGTCCAGGAATTCATTTTTCTTCGTTTTCTTTTAGAAGATACGCTATTTGTTCGCTATCGTGAGCAGCTGTGGTAGCCTTTCATTTCATTTTCTTGCATGGGGATCTCGGGAAGAGCGATCGTAAGTTTTACAGCTGAAGCTTTCAGTACGAGTGCCTCGCCATCTCTATTGTCACTGAAGGAGAAACTCGGCAAAATTGTTTCAGCCTTCGTCGAAAACTGTAAATTTTCTTCATCTCACTTACGTACAACAACTCGAGTTTTGGTCTCATTGCTGCGATTAGGAAAAGCGCGAAAGTCTGCATGTCCTGTACAAGCTATGAGTCGTTTGCTTCAGCCGCAGATCGGGCGAGAATTGGCATGTGCCGTGAAGAATGTTACAATGTCGTTTTTAGTGTTTTTAATTGAAATGATTTGTTCTTGCGAACTTGGAGTACATTAGGGATATTCAGAGCTGTCATCCTAATGATGACTTCGATTTTAAAGGAGTACTTTATTCATGTAGTTTCTTAATGAAACTCAGTTTTTCTCTTCACACTTCCTTTTATTGCTCCTTAGCTTCCCTCTTTTGATGGCAGCGCTTTTTTGTAGTTTTTTCTTTTCATTTAATTTTTGTACCCGAGGGGTTTCAAAATACATTTCCCATCTTAATCGACGTAGCAAATTGACGCAAAATAAAAATTTTTCGCAGAAAATTATGTGTATTTCAGTTTTTACTCTTTCACAAGCACACGTTCACGCGGTTTGCATCGGAGATGAGGAAATTCTGAAATTGAAAAATTGGCTCGTTTATTGATTACTGTCGCCACAAATTATAGCACTACTAAAAGCCTCTGAAAAAATATGAGTATTTAAATTAGAATATTTGGCATGTTTGTAAAAATCTCATATGGATTGAGTAAGTAGTATACTAAATCCTACTGTGTACTTGCGAAAATTGCGTACTCACAAAGGTGTTTAGAATGATCGTGTGACTGCATTAAGTTAAGTGACATACTGTTTATGAAGAGTGTATTCGGTGTTCTTGGTGTTGAAGGATATGCTAACTTCATTGTGTAGTTTGTACCGAGAGCATATCTCTAGAAGGACGATTTCGTCGCATACAAGCGAGAAAGTCGCGGCATTTCATCTGATGTTTTTCTCGCAGTCAGTTGGTGGGTGTCGTTGCGCCTAAAAACCGAGTTTTCGAAGAGAAATTTGACTAAAAAAAAGCAGTGTAAATTCGATTGAACGGTAAACGTGCTGTATTTGGGGAAAGCTACGATCGAAGGATATAAAGGGGCATTCAAATGTACATAATCACTTACGCAAGTTAAAAGAGGACTTGAATTACGACTCTCATAACATTTCCGAAAACAATCTTATTGAGTACTAGAATTAAATTTTGAATAATTACTGATTGAAATCTTTCAAAAAGATTTTTTATGTTAATGTGAGGCTGGGCATTTCTCTGCAGAAAAATATTCGTAAATTTTTATTATTCCAGCTACATTTCCAGCTACACCACTTATTTTTACCTGGAGGTCATTTCTTCCTCTACTCCATTCCATCTCTCCGCAGCTCCGAGCTCCCCAACAAATCTCGCAGCATTAACATCTCCAAGAACCCCGCAATTTTTCAATAATTTTCCCATCATTCATGATACGATGATGTGATGACATTTGTCGCTGCCGGTCGGAAATGAGCCGTTGCGGCCTGGCAAGAGCGTCTTAACCTTGGTTTTATTGCTCGAGAAGCCGAGATTGTCGTCTCGGCACCTGCGGTCTGAGACGCTTCGAGTGTCTGGCTGATGTGTTGCAACAAGCGGAGCTGCGCAGAGATGCAATTAATGCAACCAAGTTGGTCAATCTTTCCAAGTCCATCATGTTATTGCGCAACCAAACCGCCCATAGAGTTCAAGAGCAGCTTGTTAGTGAGAAGAGTTAGGCATACAGATTAGAAAGGCTTTTCAATTAAAACCGCTCGACCGTCTTTGACTATCGTATAAATTTATTCCAGGGGATTCTGTTCCAACATCACCGAAGGAAGTTTGCCGTCGAGCTTTTTCCGATCCTTCTCCGCTCACTCAACGGGAACAAAGTGACCTGAAAACTTTTTACATCATAAATCCTGCATTTTATGTTGTTTACGGCGCAAAATGTTGTGACACAGTTAACATTCTTATTTTGCACAGCCTCTGAACTAAGTGGAGCAGTAAATATACCGCAATATTTTGAATTCTCATGGAAACGATGATAGCTGCACAATCGCTATTTTTTGAACAATCTGTGAAGCCTTGGGTGATCTATTACTGGAAGGTTATGTTAGTCATTAATGGTCACGTTAATGCACGAATTTTTTAGTTCAAGCTCTCATTGAAGCTTTTAGTTAGCAAGGCTATGATGGAACTGTGGGCTAACGGTTGCAGCGGTCGAGCACAGCGTTGAGAAATTATAGATTTTCTGCTGACCCTCGCGGTGATGTTTCACTCGTTGTGGTTTGCTATGTAGAGCTGGCTGTGGTGAGGAGACCTCAGAAATAATGTGCGTTCTCTTACACTGGAACTTTTCATCACAATTATCGGCAGTATCTGCAATCCCGTAGGAGGAGAATGTCTGCGTATGTGTCGTGAAGTGAATGTAAGTGTTCGCGTTAAGACTGTAGAAGGTATGTTACATTTCTGAGCATGTTTCTTGTATCAGTGTTCAACTTACTCTTCAAGGGTATACAGTTTTTGTATGTATGGAAATTAGCGACCTCAGAAGAGAAATGTGAGGTTAGGCAGGGCCTGCTTTTGTTGAAATAAAAACATTTTTTTACTTTATTACGGGCAGTTTTTTTCGGTCTGATGCTGTCCTGTCTATCAGCACCTACTACATTCTACGACTTCTATCTTGTTTCATTAACTTTCTTCCTAACTTGATGCTTTTATGCGTTGGGGATCTTGTGAGGGAACGCGTCTCGTATATAGACTCTTAACTTCATTTCAAATGCTGCTTTTATCTTTCCTTTCTTGGAAACATCTTTGTTGAGGTGAAAGAGGCTTACACTAATGTAAATAAATCAATTTATTGTGATAATAATAATAGTCAATACCAGAACTCAACTGTTTGACTACACGAACTTCGAGAGCAATTCATATAAATAAAATATGATATTAAACACTCGGTGCGTTGATCGTGTAGACTTTGAGAATACATAACACATGTATCTCAAGGACATGCTCATGAGAAGTGCTCATTTTCATGCTCCCCGTGGATTCTTATGTTGAGAAACTCGTCGTCAACAGAACTGAGAAACTCGTGTTATGTTATGTTGAGAAACTCGTTCACCTGAACAGTTACTTGCATGAACAGGAACGTCTGTACACTTGGCGTGAAATTGTAACGTGCATGGACGTGCGCGGCAACGGTTACATCGCTGTCGGTATTGTGGTGTTGTGTGGTGTGGGGCTGTGGTGTGATGTGTGGTGTGGGGCTGTGGTGTGATGTGTAGTGTGGGGCTGTGGTATGATGTGTGGTGTGGGGCTGTGGTGTGATGTGTGGTGTAGGGCTGTGGTGTGATGTGTGGTGTGGGGCTGTGGTGTGATGTGTGGTGTGGGGCTGTGGTGTGATGTGTGGTGTATGGCTGTGGTGTGATGTGTGGTGTGGGGCTGTGGTGTGATGTGTGGTGTGGGGCTGTGGTGTGATGTGTGGTGTGGGGCTGTGGTGTGATGTGTGGTGTGGGGCTGTGGTGTGCTGCGTGTGCACTGCCCCTCAGGGGGATACAACTGTTGTATCTATGGGAATTAGCGCTCCCCGGGGGACTATGTGAGGGCCCGAGCTAGAGTTAGCTAGGCTTTCTTTTTGTTAAAATAACATAGGTTTTTGTTTTGTTACGGGCCATCTTTTTTCGGTTCACTACTGTCCTGTTTTTTTCCGCACCTACTACTTTCTTCTTCAACTTTTTCTTGTTGCATGATTTTCTTTCTTAGCTTTCTGTTTCTGTGCCCTTTCTGCATAGGTTCCGCGTTTCCTCAACTCCATACTAAATGGTGCCTTCTTCCTTCCTCTCTTTGGATAGCCTTTGTTGCGGATAGAGAGGCTTAAACTAACTAATAATCTAATCCAATCTGTGTGTGCACTGAAATTACTGTTGACAGGGTACAGGTTTAGGCATCGGCGAAAATTCTGGTGTATTCATTGGAGCGTCTGTATCTTATTGAATGATTTTAATATTTTCGATATTCACACAATAATATGGCATAAATGTAAAAATGCTACTTGTATTCACCGTGATGTTGAACTTTCCCTGCTTTCCACAAGCAATAATAAGTTAAGAGTTTATGATTGTGCTCTAACTCTTAGAGACAAATGTTAGTTGGCAAGTACAGTAGTTGCTACATTTTTCATCTTAACCATGCAAAGATGCAGTTACGGCAACAGGTCATCAGACCTATGAGTACATGCTGTTAGTTCATGCAATACTTATCAGAGGTTGTAATCGGTGATACAAAATATGCAACAACTGCTGCTGGACTTCATCACGATCTCTTAATTATGCAGTGAGTAACTAAGGACATGTTTTTATTAATCTGCGAGGCCATAGTAATAGTGCGATAGTGATTAGCAAAGCCTGCCCATAAATACTCATATGCCTGTAGGATGTGTTTGCGGTATGCATATTGAAAATGTTTCACTTCAACTATTACCTGTGACATGGTGTCAAATTTTTGCTCCTGTTTTGACAGATGCCTTTTCTTACACCATCATTCTTTTCTGTTTTAGTGTAATGTTAGGTCTTGTAATACAATACATGTATCATTGCATTTAGAAAATGTGTTTCTAAATAAACAATATGAAGTTGAAATTTCTTGGATGTTCATTTCTGATTTGGCTCGCGTTAAATATGAAATTTTCTCTTTAGTAAAATATCTCGCTTCAATTCGGTTCTCTACACGCGGAGATTTGGGAGCAACATCTCCTGGAGTGAAACGTATGGTCATTTTTATCACTCCAACCCCGGCCATTGCATATCAGCTGATGTTTGAGCAATGGCGGTGGCACTGTGTAATATTACAGTCTATCCTATCGAAGTATCAGCGAGAGCAAACTTTTCCAAGAGATGAAACAGATAACTCGTGAAACGCGATGCGCGCCTCCATTCGCTCACCTCCCGCCTGCATGGCTCGCTTCGTGGTGGCACTGACTCGCTTGATGAACGAGTGTGACTCGGTGAATGTGTGACTGAATGAGTGAATGTATGAGGGAATGCATGTGTGAATGTATGAATGAATGAGTAAATATATGACTGAATAAGTGAATTTATGACTGAATAAGTGAATTTATGACTGAATGACTGAATGTATGACTGAATGAGTGAATGTATGACTGAATGAGTGAATGTATGACTGAATGAGTGAATGTTTGACTGAATGAGTGAATGTTTGACTGAATGAGTGAATGTTTGACTGAATGAGTGAATATATGAGTGAATGTATGAGTGAATGAGTGAATGTATGAGTGAATGAGTGAATGTATGAGTGAATGAGTGAGTGAATGAGTGAATGTATGAGTGAATGAGTGAATGTATGAGTGAATTAGTGAATGTATGAGTGAGTGTATGAGTGAGTGTATGAGTGAGTGTATGAGTGAGTGTATGAGTGAGTGTATGAGTGAGTGTATGAGTGAGTGTATGAGTGAGTGTATGAGTGAATGATTGAATGTATGACTGAATGACCAATTAGAGCAGCGCGTTGTGACGCAACTGGAACGTCACTTTGATAACATTTCCGTAACTCGCCCTCCAGTGCCTGACCCTTACGTTGGCCGTCGTTGTGAAGGTGTAGGCTGAGTAGCGCTGGAAATGTGAGTCGCGATCTGTTACGAAATAATCTGTAGCTTCTCTTACGATGAACGAAGAAGCATTGATTTAGTTCGAGTATTTTTACATTTGTATGCAAATCCTACTTGCTCTGGGAGCGGTGAACACTCATTAATGCGCAGTAATTGGATGAAAATTTTCCAGGATTTGCAATCTAGGATTAACGAAACATCAAAATACTTTTTCAAATTCATTAGAATAATTTTACATTTCAGGTGGGGACCCCGGCGTACAGAACCAGAAGACCCCCACCATCGTGCTGCTGGACCCCGACAAGCGCTTCCACTCCCTCGGGTTCACAGCACGGGACCACTACCATGACATCGACCCGAAGGAGGCCAGCAAGTGGCTCTATTTCGACAAATTCAAGATGGAACTTCATGACGATAGAGTGAGTTGAGTCATGCAATATTATATCGTTTAAATTATTGCTTCATTGAACTGGAAGTGCTGCGAACGTCTGTTTGGGCGTTCGTTTTGTGCTTGTAAATTATTTTTCAGAAGTGCACAGTATATTGCCATTGAAGTAATTAAAAAAATGGATTTTTGGTGACGATGAGTTCATGTTGATTGCTAAAATATTCGCGCCGTGTTTGAAAGTAGATTTTTCTATGGAGTCAGTCGATGGGAAGTTTTTTCAATTTTATCGTTGTCTTTTATTCTTATGAAATGTTACTGCTAAAGGTAATGTTTTTAAATATAGACATTAGAACACTTAAGACAATCAATATTGCTTAATGATAACATTGTTGAATAGCTCAGATAATTTACGAGACTCCATTGTTCTAATAGAACTCAGCAATCAATATTTTACGTCTTAACGCAGTTCTCATCGCTGTGCAGAAAAAAGTGTCTTGCGGAAACAAATTTCTTGCCAGCCAGATCTGCGATTTTCATGGTTATATTGGACTCACCGTCGACTGCCGATTTTCTGCTGTTTGTGTCTCAGACAGTCACGCGCGCCGTGACTCCGCTGCAGCGCTCTCACGCTACATCTCTCTCATTTTCAATTAAAGCGATGGTTACTTCAGAAAGTCTCTCGAAGAATTAATTGAAGTTTCCTAGTTCTTGCTGCACGTTTCATCATTTTTGAGCTTATTCAGCCACGCACGTTGAAGTGGATTCTTTGAATGATATTGAAGCGTCAAGATCGATAAAGCTATTTGAGCTGACATACGTGTTTTTAAGAAGCAGTCGTCATCGACTATAAGTTTAGGTAGTTCAAACGTGTGCTCTCAGTTAAAGATTACATTTTTAATCGTAAAAATCCTCGCAGTAAAAGGCGATGATTTAAATGAAATTGTACGAGCCGTTTTTGCTCATAAAATGGCCTGCTCGTTTTACTTGGACGAATGAGTGATTTTTAGCTCAAAGATATCGAAGTTGATGGTTCTGCGCGTCTCAAGGCGCATGACTTTTATTTCGACGAAATACATCAGCTGATGCGCTCTCACCCGTAGCAGAGGCCGTAAATCAGAGTGAGCGTTTTCAGAGTGTGAGATCACGCGTAACTTCCAAATGTTGAGTGTATTGTATAGTTTTATAGGTCAACCGAAAAATACTGAATTATTTCTCCTTCACAATTAAGTAGGGTTTTTTCGAGTGGTAAGCTTTCTTTGAAAAGCGTGTGAATGAACGCGGTGATGTTGAAGTTTCCCATGTTTCCTTGTGCCACTCGTGGTGAAATTTTGTTGCTTTATCAGAATGTGAAGTATTTTTGTTAGAATTAAATATTTTTGATTAAGGCAGGTTTTCCTTGAAACCTGATCTAAATTTCATTACAACATTGACTTGACCATTGTGTAATGATAGCAGTCTACGTGCACATTATCATGATATTCTCTTTCATTATTTACGCGCAACTGAGCGACCGAAAATTTTCAGGCTTTTTGAAATTGCGGCAAATTTGTCGGTAACATGGAAAGCTGCATTTGATTTTATAATTTTTGAAGTGAAACGAGAAAATTAATGGAAGGTATGCGTTCTGCATCAAGTCAGCTCATTAACATACTCTGTATCGTAGCCAATTTCACGTTTCATGCACCTTTTTACCGAGAAACGTTTTTTCTCGCTTAGATGGGCTGTTTTTGTGAAGAGTAACGAGTGTATTGAGTGCATATTTGTAATGGTTAATAATTTTTTTTACACAATTTAAATCAACATAACGAATGCATCTTGCAGAAAATGCAACCATTTACTGATAATTTAACGAAAGGAAATCGAATATTGTCTTAAAAATTAAATGCTTTGGAGTTAGGGATAATATTTACATCGGATAAATGCTGAACTAATTACCGGCATTCATTGCCCCAAAATTACACCATCCAATGAACGTGTTGGAGTTCCTCTTAGGTCAGTGGAGATAGTGCAGGTGAAATGGAAGGCGCATAGTATTTCTCTCACATAACTTAATCGTGACATTTTTACTCATGAATTGACAGCCCAGCTTATTGGTTGGTATTGACCGCGGCAAGAAGGCAGTGAATACTCTGTAAATTGGATGCTTTATTTTACAGAGTTTGAGCCGAGACACGCTACTGACGGCGTCCAACGGACAGAAGGTCCCCGCGCTGGAAATCTTCAGCTACGCCCTTGGCTACTTCCGTGACCACGCTCTCCGGGAGCTGTCGGACTTGACAGGAGGAGCCCATGTCTCTGAGGAGGATGTGCGCTGGGTCATCACCGTGCCGGCCATATGGAGCCACCCTGCTAAGCAGTTCATGAGAACAGCAGCGTACATGGTTAGTTGCTTTCGATAGCTTCAGTTGAACTTGAAGAGAGGAACGTAAGAACTGTAGGCTGTTCGTTTGGCCACTGAGTTTTTCTGGCGCACTTTAAAGTGGCTCCGTAGAGGCTTTATTTGAAGCTATTTTCTGCTGTAGAAAAATGCAAGTAAAAATTAAATTGCATGTTCTCGTTTAGCTGACTAACATAAGCTTATTATCTACGACTATCTATGAAACTATGCAGTTAGGTTCAAAATTTATCATTGATATCTATATATGCTATTTTCATACATCCCAAAGTATTTTCAATATCGTTAACGTATTCTAAACTTTTAGATTCGTAGCAAAGTATTTCTGAAACGTATTCAAAACATCCTACTTTAAAGTTAATGTTTGTATCATACAGTCTACCAGTAGCGATGTTCCACCTATTTACGAGAGCCCCTGGCGTACTTGAATTAATGAGAATTCATATTAAAAAGAGGTGAATTATGATTTGAAAGATTTGTTCACAGTATTGCTTGACTGCAACATGAGCAGTTTTTACCATGAGCTTGTAGAAACTCTTCCACTTTGGCTGCCATTCAAAAAGCGTGTGAGGCTTTATTTTAGATTGTTCAATTCTACCGCTTTCATCTAAGAAAGAGAAAGGAGCCAAGGTAAAGTTTTGATAACTTCTGTCTGAATACTAATATTTTCTGGTTATTTCCACATTTTTTTTCCGAGGTAAAACAGTGTCATGTGATCAAGTCCGATTTTCAAACAGTGGTTCCAATTATCTATCTCCATAATCGAGCTGAGTGTCAAGGCTGAATCATAATACGCATTGTGGAACTGAACAATACTCGTTAAATGAAGTTTGTCTGATCTAGGACTTATTTTGAATGAATGCGAATAGTTAACAAAGTTATTTATACTCCCCTACACGTTGACACGCACGCACCAGGCACACACCTACGAGTTATTTTTTTATAGTAATGAATGTTAATCATAAGGCGGAAGTTAACAACATTCAAGTCAGATTATATATGTATCAAATTTTACTTTTTTAAATGAATGAAAACGTAAGAACTTTGTTCTCATTGCTGTTGCAGTTCAACCTTTCTTCTCATTGATATTACATTTCTTGAACCTTTCTTCTTATTTCTCAGGCTGGCCTTGCGAACAGCAACATTCCAGAGCACCTTCTAATAGCTTTGGAGCCTGAAGCTGCCGCAATTTACTGCAGGAAACTTCACAGGCACCAACTGGTCCCTGCCAATAATTCAGTCTTTCGAAATCCAAAATTATCTTCCGCTCGACCTGTGTCGTCGCCTTCTGGGTCGCTGCCGTATCATTACCGAGGCCAAACATTACCGGACGATAGGAATAAAATCACTGAGCACATGACGACGGAATCGCCTCGAGGTGTCAGCGCTAGACCATACTCCACCATTGACACCCGGGAGTGCAGGAAAGATTTAAGTAGCCTGCTTCAGGAGGCTGATGAAACTCTCGCAATTTCAGAAGGTGAGGAATTCAGTCGTTCGATGTGTTCCATTTAATGACGTTTCGGTTGCTGAACAGATGCACATTTCTATTGTTTTCTGGAAAGAAGATACAATTTATGACGAATGGTTGGTTAAGTGATGAATGTTTTTCATTATTGCTCATGAGCTTTTGTAATTAGGCTGTGATGCTTGATTTTTGTATGTTATAATGAATGAATAATTATTGTAAGTTTTGCATTAACAATGCAGATGTGCGCCTGTTTCTTTGTTAAAAATGAATTTAAGTTTCAACTTACTATGCAGTAAATAAATAAATTGAACAATTTTTTAGCTTTGATGCATGATGAACTAATCTTACAGCTTCCTTTGTGAACGAGTGGTAAATTATCGTGCTGTGGTTCAAGGCACATTAAGACTAATTATTGTTAAATCAAACAGAAAGCGATTATATTTTTCATGCCGCAAAACGATGAAGTAACATGAATTAAATTTTAATGTCAATATTTCTGCGTTATGACTTGATGGGAAAGACTAAACTTAATTTCTATTAAAAAAGAAGCTTTCAAGCTGAGACGTTTTGAGCTCTCAAGAAGGTGAAAAGGGCACCACCTCGGAGCAAACTCAAGATAAGCTGTGTCAGAAAATTTACGAATCGATTTATAATTGCATTTTAGGAATATCGTATGTGATTATGAATTCGGAAATTTCTCTCATCGCTTATGAATCTTTACAAAATTTTCTGCGTGAATCAGTTTCATCATAATTTACTTCAGTAGAACTTTGTTCTTTTGCTCTACGATTGACGAGTGTCGATTTTAATCCAGGAACATCCCTCGGGGAATTTGAATACTTTCACACAATTCAACATGTTATCCCAATGGAAATGCGCTTAACAAGCTTACTCTGAGCTTCACTTTTGGGGCAATAAACCGCATGTAAATGGTCCTTTGAAAAATTATACCCTCATTGTATTTTGTGCATAAGCTTAATCATGCTCTTACTGTTAATTTTGTAAAAGTTGAATTAAATGCTCGACTTTGCTTTTACGGAACCTATGTACTACGAGTCAGTGCGTTATTTCGTCGCACATGTCTTTTTCTGCATGTTCAAAGCTTATTATTTTGTGCTTTGTACATACTGTATTTATGTATGACACGTCTCCTTGCAGATGAAGTTTCTGTCTTACAAACTTCTTGTGTCTCCGAAACGGTCTCTGACTGGCTGGTGCAAGGTGAGTGTGTACTGCAGGCACAGATGACTTAATGTAGCGGACACTTTAGTGTGGTGCACCATGTGGGGACACTTTAGTGTGGTGCACCATATGGGGGACACTTTAGTGTGGTGCACTATATGGGGGACACTTTAGTGTAGTGCACCATATGGGGACACTTTAGTGTGGTGCACCATATGGGGGACACTTTAGTGTGGTGCACTATATGGGGGACACTTTAGTGTAGTGCACCATATGGGGACACTTTAGTGTGGTGCACCATATGGAGGCACTTTAGTGTGGTGCACCATATGGAGGCACTTTAGTGTGGTGTACCATATGGAGGACACTTTGGTTCGGTGCACCATATGGGGACACTTTAGTGTGGTGCACCATATGGGGACACTTTAGTGTGGTGCACCATATGGGGGACACTTTAGTGTGGTGCACCATATGGGGGACACTTAAGTGTGGTGCCCCATATGGGGGACACTTTGGTTCGGTGCACCATATGGGGGCACTTAAGTGTGGTGCACCATATGGGGAACACTTTAGTGTGGTGCACCATATGGGGGCACTTTAGTGTGGTGCACCATATGGGGACACTTTAGTGTGGTGCACCATATGACACTTTAGTGTGGTGTACCGTATGGGGGACACTTTAGTGTGGTTCACCGTATGGGGGGCACTTTAGTGTGGTGCACCATATGGGGGACACTTGAGTGTGGTGCACCATATGGAGGACACTTTAGTGTGGTGCGCCATATGAGGTTAAACTTTAGTGTGGTGCACCATATGGGGGACACTTTAGAGTGGTGCACCATATGGGGGACACTTTAGAGTGGTGCACCATATGGGGGACACTTTAGTGTGGTGCGCCATATGAGGTTACACTTTAGTGTGGTGCACCATATGGGGGACACTTTAGAGTGGTGCACCATATGGGGGACACTTTAGAGTGGTGCACCATATGGGGGACACTTTAGAGTGGTGCACCATATGGGGGACACTTGAGTGTGGTGTACCATATTTGGGACACTTTAGTGTGGTGCACCATATGAGGTTACACTTTAGTGTGGTGCACCATATGGGGGACACTTGAGTGTGGTGCACCATATGGGGGACACTTGAGTGTGGTGCACCATATGGGGGACACTTTAGAGTGGTGCACCATATGGGGGACACTTGAGTGTGGTGCACCATATGGGGGACACGTGTGTATGGTGCACCATATGGGGGACACTTTAGAGTGGTGCACCATATGGGGGACACTTGAGTGTGGTGCACCATATGGGGGACATTTGAGTGTGGTGCACCATATGGGGGACACTTGAGTGTGGTACACCATATGGGGGACACTTGAGTGTGATGCACCATATGGGGGACACTTGAGTGTGATGCACCATATGGGGGACACTTTAGAGTGGTGCACCATATGGGGGACACTTGAGTGTGGTGCACCATATGGGGGACACTTGAGTGTGATGCACCATATGGGGACACTTTAGAGTGGTGCACCATATGGGGGGACACTTGAGTGTGGTGCACCATATGGGGGACACTTGAGTGTGATGCACCATATGGGGGACACTTGAGTGTGATGCACCATATGGGGGACACTTTAGTGTGTTGCACCATATGGGGGACACTTTACCTAGAGTGTCCATTTCTAGAATATGAGCTCGTTCAACTCGAGTAATATTTTTTCTGCACCCTATCCTTGGTTCGTGTTAAATATTTTGTAGGTAATTAATTCCCCCTTCATTGATAAATTGTCCTTAATCGTGATATACGTTGACTAACATCTGAGAGTTAAAGTGAACTGTCTGATTTTAAATTCGTCTTGTGCGTGGCACTGTTTAATTTACATTCGGCATTAAATTTAAGGTCTCCTATGACGTTAGAATTGTTGTTCAAATTAATTTTGTAAAAAATTGAATTTTAATTCACGATTCGGCATCAAATTTGCGCCAAGTCCAATGTCAACGTTCAGTAATACACGCTGTTAAGTTTCACTTATATCCGTCGTTAAATTTCTCTTTTCTCTGGACTTGAACTGGACTCGCGTTGAATCATTGCTCGCATTGCTGAACTATTTCGTTCCGTTCAGACACGGTGCCCCCTCACGGGGATATAACTATTGTATCTGTGGGAATTAGCGCTTCCAGGGGGAAAGGCGTGAGGGCCCTAGCTGAGAGTTAAGTAGGCCTTCTTTTTGATGAAATAAAATATTTTTGTTATATCCTTAACATAACAAAATTGATTCACTGCTGTTCTTTTTTCAGCATCTACTTTCTGCCTCAACTTTCATTTTGTTCCATGGACTTCTTTCTAAGCTTACAGTTTTCCATGCCCCTTCTGCATGGATTCTGCATGGATTCTGAATCCCTTATCTCCATACTAAACGGTGCCTTCCTTCATCATCTCTTCGATACGGTCTTTTTTTGTAGCCGTTTTGGAGACTTAAACTAACATATATTCTAATCTCAGACACGGTGTACATGGTGGTGGACTGCGGCGGCGGCACCGTGGACATCACCGTCCACCAAATGACGGACACCAAAGCCGGGCACCTCAAGGAGCTTCACAAGGCTACGGGAGGACCGTATGGGTCTACAGGCATGTACTAATGTTGATCATATTATTTCCGATACTGTAGGGATGCTAATGTTATATACTTCCGCAACTGTATTAATGCTAATGTTATTTGACTTCCGATACTGTAGTAATGCTAATGTTATTTTACTTTTGATACTGTAGTGATGTTAATGTTCTTTTACTTCCGATACTGTAGTAATGCTAATGTTATTTGACTTCCGATACTGTAGTAATGCTAATGTTATTTTACTTTTGATACTGTAGCAATGTTAATGTTCTTTTACTTCCGATACTGTAGTAATGCTAATAAAAATTTTATTTTACTTCCGCTGGTGTAGGAATGCTTATGTTATTTCACTAACGCTATATACTGAAGTAATGCTAATGTTATTGTTCTTACTTTGCTAATGAGATGATAGCAATGCTGATGTTACTGACGCCACTATTGGTATGATGACTGAAAAGCTGATGACACTAATTACGTTACTAATGATAGTGATGATTCCAATGTTGATGTCAGTGATTACGCGAATAATTATCCTAATGACTGCGATGCTGATGTCAGTAATTATGCTACTAATAACACTGATGACTGGAATACTGATGACTCTGCATGATGGTAATTATTTAGTTAGGTTGTCAACGCTTTCCTCGCAAAGTCAATGGTCCGAACAATTCTATCGCATAACTTGATGAGAACATAATTTGCAGGCGTTGACAAGCAGTTCGAGAAGCTCCTGGACAAAATTTTCACCCCGGAGTTCATGGCGATGTTCAAGCAGCAGCGACCGGCTGCATTTGTCGACCTCATGGTGGCTTTCGAGTCCCGGAAACGGAACGCCTCTCCCCTCCGCAGCAACCCGCTCAACATCGCCCTACCTTTCTCCTTCATAGACATGTACAAGAAAACTCGGGGAAAAGATGTGAGTTTTTTTTCCAGAGTGGACTTGTATTGTGCAAAAGAATTGATGCACTGGTAGTGTCATTGAGGATATGTGACGGGAAATCATGATGTAGCTGTAGGTAAAAGGGAAGTGAGGCTACCAGGTGTAGAGTTGCACCGTGAAACTGACTTATGGTGGTTCATGTATTTCAGAAGTGTGAATTTTTAGACGCATGTTTCTAATTTTCGATAAATTTCCCTGTAGTTCTTGTATTTCAGAAGTGTGAATTTGTATGCTCGTGTTTAAATTTTTTGATAGATTTACCTGCGTACTAGAGCTTGCATAATATAAATATGGTTATGGTTGTTTCTCAGGTTATATTCTCAAATATCTTCAGTCGGTGCGAGCCGTTCTCCTCACCCCAATTTGGAATTGTAGGAACAAATATTGATTCTTGATTTTTATTAATTTTCTGGGAAATTGATAGCTGCGAAAAGTAACGATTGGTTAGTCCCAAGTGATAGATTGACAAACTGTTATTACTTTCAGCAAAAGGATTGACAAATATTTGTTTTGAGATAAAATTTGAGAGCCATTCAATGTAGATTAAGTTTAGTTTAAGGTTTAGAGTTGACGGGTAATTGGTACACAGACGATGGGTCTCTTCCCAATTGTAATAAATAACATCCTTTATTGCCAGTGAGCTTTACAAAATATTTTTTTACGACGGCAAAAAGAATTCAGCTTTGGTGGTGTCCCTTCAGGGGGATAAAACTATTGTAGCTACGGGAATTAGCACTCCCAGGGAAATATGTGAGGTCTCGAGCTGAGAGCTACTTTTTGTTGAAATAATTATTTTTCTTATGTTATAGGACCATTTTTTTGGTTCACTGCAGTCCTGTTCTTCAGCACCTTCTACTTTCTTCTTCAATTTTTACCATGTTTCATTCACTTCTTTCATAACTTACTGTGTCTATGCACCTTGTGCACAGATTCCTTATTTTCTTAGCTCTAAACTTAATGGTGCCTTCTTCCTTCTTCTGTTTGGAATGCCTTTGTTGCGGTTAGGTTGGCTTAAACTTGCAATTAATCTAATCTCGTTGTGTGCTGGTGGATTAATCTAATATAATCTAATCTTATCGTGTGCGTGCAGGTGGATTAATCTAATCTAACGTAATCTGGTAGTGTGTGTGCATGAAGAGTAATCTGATCTACCATAATCTGGTGGTGTGTGTGCAGGTGGAGCAGGTGGAGTAATCTGATCTACTATAATCTGGTGGTGTGAGTGCAGGAAGAGTAATCTGATCTACTATAATCTGGTGGTGTGTGTGCATGAAGAGTAATCTGATCTACTATAATCTGGTGGTGTGAGTGCAGGAAGAGTAATCTGACCTACTACAATATGGTGGTGTGTGTGCAGGTGGAGTCTGCCGTGAGGAAGCATGGCGGAGACCTGGGCGTGCAGTGGTCTAACCAGGGCATGCTGCGAGTGACGCAGGAGGCCATGAGGGAGCTGTTCCGAGACACGCTCGAAAATATTCAGCAGGTGACGTTTGTTCCACTCAATTGGGAAGGACGATAATATTTCGTTTCATTGTAGAAAGTACTTGTGTTCCTGGTAAATAATTACTAATCGCAGGCGTGTCAGCATCTTCATTGAAGTGGTTCATATCTAGAATGGGAGCTCGTTCAACTCGAGTAAAATTTGTTCTGTACCCTCTCTTTGGTAAACATTTTCTAGGTCTCGTGTTAGGCGAGTAACGAAGCTTGTACACATCTAAGAACTGGTAGACAGCAGGTCTTTTCACTTCATTCATGGAAAAAATCAAGTACCATTTGCAAGCTTTCAATTTCACTTTGTCTCACGGATAGACGTGAGTGACATGCTCGAGAAAATAACTTGGTAAAATCTGCCTGATTGTTCTCTTAAGTTTACTCTATAGTTGTTCCAGATGATGAATATAAAGGATGCAATCATTTAATATCTTGAGTAGTTGTATTTGTTGAAAGAAACAATTAACAATACGCTTGTATTACTTTCCGTACCTGTGTTTTGAATGTCCTCCACAATAATCATGATCAGGT
Organism: Morinoia aosen; assembly: GCA_030386875.1. Classification (NCBI taxonomy): domain Eukaryota; kingdom Metazoa; phylum Arthropoda; class Malacostraca; order Amphipoda; family Talitridae; genus Morinoia; species Morinoia aosen. The sequence goes on along the minus strand of CM059559.1, from coordinate 14,714,578 downwards.
AATGAAAGATTTTCCTGTAATTAAAATTCCATTATTAACCAGTGTTGTAATTTCGTAACGTGTTTCATTATCTTAGTCTAAGTCCCACATTATTCTTTTCCTTGTGTTTTATTTGAATTTTTTTCAACATAACCATGCTTGAATGTTTTACTCAGCAGCAGCACTCTTTACGTTTAATTAAGTAAGAATACCCTGAAGGAATAATCACGGAGTTTACAATAACGATACCCTCTAAATGAATGTACTATTGATGTAATTCAGATAAATTTTACTTTCAGAGGACCATTCATGTTTTTAAAATCCAATGTGTTATACATCTCATGCATCAACTTTTTTTAGAAATGAACTGTTTTTCTTTCTTTATTTCTTCTTTTCTTTCATTACTCTACTCATTGAACAAATTAATTTCTGCGGTAGGCGTAGTGATTGGGCCAATTCTTCCCTCATGCTCCTTCCAACTTGTCCCTTTGGGGCCACGGACCCGCAACGCTGGCTCTTTCGTTTTTATTCTTGTCAATTATTTTGTCTCGTTACCGCATCTTTGTTATGAACAATTATTTTGTCTTGTTACCGCATATATCTTAAAAACAATTATTTTCTATTTTCCATTTCTCTAATTACCACTCATCACACATTAATTAATACGAACTGTTGCTGAAAAGCTTAATTTGACCATTTTACTACACGATTTATCTTAAATTTCACATCAAAATTGTTTGTGGGTATCCTGAAAGAAGAATACCTTACCCTACAATAAACTCTGTCTTGCGTGATTCGTTGCGCCGTGAAAAGTAAGCAATTTCTATTTTAACCGCAGAGTATCGAGTCGGTGCTGTCGTTGTTGGAGAGAGAAGCGTCGACTGGTAACAACTCGGCGCTCCAATATCTGTTTCTGGTGGGGGGCTTCAGCGAGTCGGAACTTCTCCAGCAGCACATCAGGGACGCATTCAGCCACAGAGTCACCGTCGTCATACCGCAGGTTGTAATTTTTATTTGTGGTCAATTACATCTTATGCTTAGATTCTCCTTTCACATTACTTCATACTAAATAGTGCTTTCCTTCTGCCTCTCTTCGGAACATCTATATCGTGGTTAGGGAGGTTTAAGCTAGCTTATCTAATCCTATGTTGAATAATCATGAACTGGTGAAGGAAATTACTTGATATAAGGGACGTCTCCAGAAGTAGAATGTCAGTTGTAATACAGCGTGGCGTAATAATTACTTGCAATAATTATACAGGGTGTTGTGTAATTCAATGCTCTTATTCTAACCATGTAAAGAAAAACGAAAATTAAAATGATTTTCATGAGTGACAAAAAACTCAGAACTTCTTCGTTTTCGAGAAATGATGACCTGAAATAATTTTAGATTCCCGTAGAAATAGGCTAACGATACAGGCAACGAGTAAAATCTAATTTCTTTGGCAGGCTATTGGCACGCTTTTTAGCGCCTTTTCCTACGGGAATCTAAAGTTATTTCAGAGTAACATTTCTCGATAACGAAGGAGTTTTGAGGCTTTCCACTCATGAAATCGTTTTAATTTGAGTTTTTCTGTATATGGTTAAAATGTGTGCATCGAATTACACGACACCCGGTATAGTGAGGTGAACCCAAATAGTACGAATTGATGTGCGTTGGAAATGGTTTTGTATGCGAGAATGAACAGTGACAATTTGTAGAGAATATTTTGAGAATATTTTGAGTTGGCATGGAAATTCATGTGATTCAAGGAATTTTCCCACATGTGAAAGAAAGCAAATCAGTAAATTATAATGTTCTCACGCTGGATTCTAAAAAAAATTATTAATGGGAAGGTTTTTATATGTAATTGATAGAAATACCACGATAAGTATTCTCATTACCAACACTGCCAGTGGTTTAAATAACTGAGAGTAGAGCAGTGCAAGTGTACTCTCTCAGTTCACTACATATGAGTAAGAAAAACTACATTAAAATATCTAAAAACACTCTACTGACAAACAAAAGTTAAACGTAGAGCATTCGAAACAGAAACTTCTCAAAGTTTCATTTTCGTTTGTCAGTCGAGTGCTTTTAGGTCTTTTAATGTGATTTTCCCAAGTTATTAAATGTTGATAGAGTACACAGAGAGCACATAGCCTTCTTATTTTCTTATGAGGATGTCCGACTGCGCTATAATGAGTTATGTTGTTGAGACTTAGATAAGTGAAATTATAAATGGCGTCTGTAATGCAAAGGGTTTATTGTTCAGTCATTTAATTTCAGGAATTTACCTTGCACTAATCGCCGTGAACACGTTTACTTGGTGACTAATTTAATTTAAAAACATTGTGCACAAATAATATCCTCGTAAATGATTTTCAAATAACGGAAATGAGTTAGCGGTATAGCTTATGAGAAAGAACATTTTACGACTTGCACGTCTAAGTCAAGTTAACAAACATTCACGTAGAAATAAGTTTCAGTTCTTGCACGTAATTAAATGTATGAGGCTAAGTGAGGTAATTGGTTTATGAAGGCCAAGTTAATCACGCAGGTTAAACATGCATGATCACTTGGATATTAGACGGGCAGTACCTTAGTCTGCGAAGTACTAGCATATTTACCTCCTACCTACCACTACTGTGAACGGTAGGAGGTACAACATGAGGTAAACTTTGCGAGTACCTTGTGGACTAATGTTTACCATACACTAGTGCGGATGGTAGGAGGTAAACATGCGAGTACCTTGTGGACTAATGTTTACCATAAACTACTGCGGATGGTAGGAGGTAAACATGCGAGTACCTTGTGGACTAATGTTTACCATACACTAGTGCGGATGGTAGGAGGTAAACATGCGAGTACCTTGTGAACTAATGTTTACCATAAACTACTGCGGATGGTAGGAGGTAAACATGCGAATACCTTGTGGACTAATGTTTACCATAAACTACTGCGGATGGTAGGAGGTAAACATGCGAGTACCTTGTAAACTAATGTTTACCATAAACTACTGCGGATGGTAGGAGGTAAACATTAGTCCACAAGGTACTCGCATGTTCACCTCCTACCATCAGCAGTAGTAGCTCTTCACTCGCACTCTTGACGGACACCGAGCGAGGTGCTAACTGACACTCGAGATGAGGGCTGACCATCTGACCTAAGCTATGAGGTTTACCATTGATTAGTCCTATTATCCGATGTAGTGGCTCTTCACTCATACGCTCAACGAGGTTTTAACCCGTAAGTCTTATCGAAGAGGCAGCGAGGTATTAACCTCCTAAGCCTCATCAAAGAGGATAAATTTTTAATAATACTGCATGAAAGCGGTTCAGCGGGTAACTTTCAAACCAATGTGTTTCTATTTTTAGGATAGAAATTGTTTGCGAAAATATTTTTTACTTTACGATGTTGAGCCCTTCAGAGACCTGAATTAGCAGTGAGAGAGCTGCGCGCTTCTGGTCGATTTCAGGAATTTTTTTATGCGATAAGTAAAGCATCTTGAGTACTGTGTTATCCTGTGAGCACATTTATTTCGATGAAGTAGGTGTGATTCAGCCATGTGAGTCACGAGCTGTTTTGCTATTCCTTGTCTAACATTTCAGACTCAACAGGCGGGAGAGTGTTAGGCGCGGAATTTGATGTTATGTTGGTGTGACCAAACTTGTGCAATGGTTCAATCATAGAACGTTTCCACCGATGACAATTTTTTTGTGGCTGTAGGTAGATTTATCATCAAGCCCGTCAGTGGTGCTACAGCTGGCGACCTATTTTTAATATATTGAATACAAATACCAGAGTGTTAGACCGATTTTCATTTTTCAGTGAGTGTAAAATTTTACGTCCTCTGAAATACCAACTGCCCTCTGTCTTCATTTGTTTCTAAAATCAGGAGATGAAGCATGGTTCAGACTTATTATTGAAGATTTGTTTGAAATGAGCGTAAATACTTCATCAATAATTTCTTCAGCAATCTATGTGAAGAAAGTATTAAAATAATTTCCATTTTCGAATGGTTGTCAAATTTACGTATGCAGGTCCAATCATTATACTGAGCAACTTTTCAAAATTAGCTACATCAACATCTATCCCATGTTCTTTTCGGGTTGCGTTTTGTCGTTAATAGTTCTCTGTTACTAGGGAAAACGTTTTAATTCAGTGACTCCAAAATACTTTTCCCGATGTTTCTATCGTATTCGAATATTATTTGACCTTTTCTGTGCGTACTCGCGAAAGTAAATGTTTTTAGCTCCGCTCAATAGTTTGATTTGCTTAGTTCTCCATTTAAGATGTCTAGGCTTCACTTTTCTCGTGGCGTAAAGTGCACAATCCTTTAGGGCTGCTACGAAATTGTCTGTGAAACGGAAATTTGAAGATCGCCTCCTCATCTGTATGTTCCAGGCTTTTGAATTTGTTTTAGTACTCCTTAGTTGGATACAGCTATTATATCCATGGGAATTAGCGCTCGCAGGGGGAATACGCGAGGTCACAAGCTAAATGTTACGTAAGCCTTCTTTTTGCTGAAATAAAATAGATTTTTTATTTTATTTTATTTTATAGTTGTTTTCGGTGCACTGCTGAGGTTCACTACTGACCTGTTTATAAGCACTCAATACTTTCTTCTTAAACTTTAACCGTGTTTTATAAGCTCGTTTCGCAACTTACTGCTTCTATGCACCTTGTGCTTAGATTCTGCCTTCCCTTAATTGCTTCACACCATTTAATTTTTTTAATCGTTTTTAAATGAACCTTTGAAGCATAAGCCAGATCTTTATCGTAGAACTTCTGAGCTTCATACAATTAAATTTTAAAAATAATTACATGAACGTAGAAAAGACAAGCCAGGACTAATAAAATAAGCGTTGAAATGCCCCAGGGAATGAGCCTGTCTCTGTTTATTTTTTGAATAATTATATCAACATTGAAAAGATCAGCAAGGATTACTAAAGTTGAAATGCCTCCAGGGAATGGGCCTGGCCATCCTCCGGGGCGCGGTGCAGTTCGGGCTGGACCCGTCCGTGGTGACCGTCCGGCGGTCCCGCCTCACCTACGGCGTGGGCGTCCTCAACAGGTTCCAGGAGGGCCTGCATCCCCCCGTGAGTCCGCTGTACCAGTCTCCTCCTCAAGGGGAGCCTAGACTTTCATGATAACTCGAGTGAGATGTCTGCCATTTTCTTGCAGTTAGTCTTAGGGTTTTCATATTCTCCTGTGTGAAATATGTGTCATTTTTTTGAATAAAAATTCCAGTGTTGTAGAACTTTCATAATAACCCGAGTGATATGTGTGTGTCATGTTCTTACTAGTTGTAGGACCTTCATAATAACACGAGTGAGATGTGTGCCATTTTGTTGCGATCGCTGAATTTTCATAGTATCCTATGTAAGATTGGTGGCATTTTCCTCGAGTTAGCCGCAGGGTTTTACAATTCTCTTGTGAGAGATGTGTGTCATTTTCTAGAAGAATTAGTCGCAGAACATCCGTAATAACCTGAGTGAGATGTATTCCATTTTTTGCAGTAAGTCGCAGGGCTTTCAGAAATCCTGAGTGAGATGTGGCATTTTCTTGGAGAGAGAGTCTAGTTGTAAGACTTTCATAATAACCTGGGAGAGATGGGTGTCATTTTCTTACATTAAGAGAGTACTAGTCGCAAGAATTTCGAAATAACCCGATTGAAATGTTTGTTATTTTCTTAGTTAGTCGTTGGATTTTCATAACCTACTCTGTGTGATGTGCGTCATTTTCCGAAAGAGAGTTTTTTTCTCTGTGTAATGGTATTATCATTGGTTTCTTGGGCTGATGAAAGTAAGACATATGAAAAATAATTTCTCATCAGGAGAATTGGCAAGGTTGAAGGATGCAAGTAGAATACGTCCTACTTTTTGTAATCGAAGGTTTTTTCAAAAGATGCTGCTAAAGCTAGTAGCTTTTACTTAAAAGTGCCTATTTTTTGGTAGAAAGATGGCTTCAGACAATCAAATGCTAGGTGAGTGAAGGCAAGGAAGCGCAATGTTTCTCTTTTCACTAATAATTTTCATGAAATAACTTATAAGTGGGTAAAAGTTCTGTACTCGAGAAAGCTGAAAAATTTGTAACACCATCAATCAATTTTCATTAATGATTATTGATGAATATTAATTATTGGTGCTGCAAATTTTTCAGCCTTTTTGAGTACAGAACTACGACCTACTCCTTACGTGCGTCTGAGTCTTGCAGGCCAGAGCAAACGCGCTCCATAAAACTCGAGAACGAACTGACGGAGCCTCAAAATTTTAGCAATATATTCTAAATTTAAGTCTCTGGACTGAGAGAATTGATTTTGGCCCTTTCTACCACACGCAGAGAAGCTTTCCGAAGGCTGAAGCTAGCGATAAGTCCGTCTCCTCGTTTCCGAGATTGACGAATGTTTCTTGGCGCTGTGGACGGAACGAAGAGTACTCGACATCTCGCGGGTTTCATTTTCTCTGAGACTTCCGTTAAGCCAAGAACTCTTTTGGGCTTGGGAGTTCTAAGTCTCCTTTGATCACCCGTCCGATCGGAAAGCTTGCTCAATTCCAAGCTATGCAGGAACTTTTCACTTCGACTTTCTTTGATTTTCGACCAATCTGTCGCCATCAATATGGTGCTGCCGCTAGCCATTTGCTTTTGTGTCTGACACCAGCACAACTAATTTTCTCATTTAACCTGCTAATATCTGCGTTATTGTATTTCAAGGATAGAAGCGCTTCGATTGTGAGAAAGAAATTCAATGTAAATTTTCGTAGCTTTCACCACACGGTTCGTAGCTATGCTCTTTCGATAGCTCTTTTTGGTGTGATTTATTCATACGTTGTTTTTTCTAGAGTAAGGTTATCATCATTTGTCTTCAGGTTTGAGTGATCTGGTGTATAGACTAGAATGTGCTAACACAAATGAGCCCAGGGTCTATTCTTAGGCTGATTGTTAGGACCCGTGCCGTCAGACTTTAATCACGCACAGGCCACATAAATAATTTAATTTTTAGGACTTATAAAATAGCAACATTAAGGGTGCAAAACAATAGTTATTTTACCTGAGATAGTAGTTTGTGATTAATATTGGCATAGTGACCCGTAAATCATCGTTAAATTATTTTTGGTTGTCTTCGAATTCTTGTAAGCGTCCTTGTATGTGCCGCGTGCCAATAGGTTCTCTTAAATTATTAGTTAGTTTAAGCTTCCCTATCCGCAATGTCAGGCTATTGTCAGAGATGCCGACTAGTGCTTTGTAATTTCGCGGGAGGAAAAATAATTCTCTCGCAAATAATCGAACTGGCGTATCACAGATACTTGCGAACCCTATATCCGTCTCAGATTTGAAAATTTCAACAGCCAGAATTCTTCGGCTCTAAAACTTCAAAGCTTGATTAGCTCGCAGCCAGAAATTCTTCGGCTCCAAAAACTTCAAAGCTTGATTTTTACATCGGCTTAAATTTAAACAGCTCGAAGTTCATTTCGGCTCTAACTTTCGACGGCTGCATTACCAGCGTGAAAAGCTCCATAGCCAGAAATTCTTCGGCTCTAAAACTTCAAAGCTTGATTTTTATATCGGCTTAAATTTCAACTGCTGGAAAATAATTCGCCTCCTGAAAACCTGTGGGCAAGCCCCAACTAATAAATTAAGTCGCCAAAACCTGACTTTCCATTTTCCCTGAAGATATCAGGAAGATCCTTCCGGGATAAGAAGACTCTGAAATTTCGGCTCCCAAGAAGGACCAATCTAGTTTTCAATCGGGCTGAAACAGGACTAGCCCATCTAAATAATCGATTCGCTGGCTCCCAAGAAGGACCAGCAAAAATTGCAACTATCTACAATTTGGCACCCAAAGAGGATATTGCCAAAACCAAATATCTAACAATTTGGCGCCCAATGTGGATACGCCACAACCTACTATTTAACACGCAACAAAGGCGATCCAAAGAGAGGAAGGAAGAAGGCACCATTAAGCATGGAGTTAAGGGAACGCGGAATTTATGCAGAAAGGGCATAGAAACAGTTAGATAAGAAAGAAGTTCGTGAAACAAGATCAAAGTTGAAGAAGAAAGTAGTAGGTGCTGGAAAAACAGGACAGCAGTGAACCGAAAAAAGATGGTTCTTAACATAACAAAAACGTTTTTATTTAAATAAAAAGAAGGCATACCTAACTCTCAGCTCAGGCCCTCACATTGTCCCCCTGGGAGCACTAATTCCCATAGATACAATAGCTGTATCCCCCTGAGGGGGAATAGGTTCTCTTACATCCTGTGTATGTCAAACGGGTTATAAAACTTTGTATTTTATCATCTGGTAAATTCAGGTATAATATTCAATATACCCAGATAAAGTTTAGCATTTATAAAATTTTCACCAACTTTTGCCTTTAGATTCGAGTTAAATATTAAACTTCAGTTTAACCCATCGCAGTCAGCGTGCTAACTTTAGGTTCGTGTACAGGAAAAGCGCGTGTACGCTGCGGGCGCAGACTGGTGCGCCGACGTGCTGGACGTGTTCGCTCGTGTCGACGAGTCGGTGGCGGTGGGGGACGTGGTGAGTCGCTCCTACACTCCCGCCACGCTGGGGCAGTCCACGGTGGTGCTGCATCTCTACGCCACCCACGAGACCAAGCCGATGGTCAGTGGGATCTGGTCACTCTTGGTGAGGTAGCGAAGGTTTTGGCAGGAGAAGCTGCTCTGCTGCAACACTATCCTCTGTAGAATTCTCCTACCGGTCTCAGTCGGTGAGATAGTGAAGGCTTTAGTGAGGGAAGCTGCGCTGTAACACTGTACATCTCCGTACAATTATTGTCCTCCCGGTCTCAGTCGGTGAGATAGTGAAGGCTTTGGTGAGGGAAGTTGCGCTGTAACACTAATCCTCTGTGTAATTCTCCTCTTCCCAGTCACAGTTCGTGAGGTAGTGAAGGAATCTGCGTTGTAACGCTGTACACCTCCGTACAATTGTCCTCCCAGTCTAAATAGGTAAGGTAGCAAAGGATTTGGCGAGGGAAGCTGCGCTGTAACGCTGTAAACATTCGTAGAATGTTTTTCCCAGTTTTATTTTTTCTCACGATCGCCTTTGGTTTTAGCCAATCTAGTATAGCTTGTGCATTGGGCGGCTAATATAAGTGCGGCAGAGAAAAAATTATACTTGGTCGTGACACTAGCATTCTTTTAATTAGAGGTTAACCATACATGGCGAAATTTGACGATTTTTCAATCTTTGATGACCGCCTAGACTGCAAACATCGATTGAATGCGCGTGTCTAAGAACCAATACGAACTTACTTTGCTTGCTCAACAAGAGTTGTGTATCAGTATACCCTGAAAGTGTGTAAAATATTCCGTTATATTAAAACTTAAAACTGTGACGAGCGGTCAAGTCTGTACAATGCTATATTTCGATTGCTAACTACTAGCCCTTTCAGACATAGGACCCGAAAATCTGGAAAAGTAACAAGACAATATTAAAAAGTAGTCAAGTTGAAAAATGTCAATATATTAAAAAAAGGTTAACATCGGCATCTTTGGGATGCTTTATTTCCAATCAAGCCTGATACATATGATCTTAGCATTGGTTTTTCAAATGTCTTATAACTAACCCTATATATAGGACACCATGACGGTTCCCCCGTAAAGCCGGTATCCATTTCCGACACCTGGGTTGAGTGGGGTATTGTGCTTGAGCTTTCCCTTATACCCAACGAGGAAAATCTCCGCGCCCGCGCCGGGATCCGAACCCGCGACTCCAACATACGAGCCCGATCCCTTAACCACTGCACCACGGAGAGCTTAAAGAGAAGAAGTTTGATGTGATAAATTGTTATGAATTTCGGCAATATGTAGCCAAGTTGATGCATCATAATAATTTGTCATAAATGTTTACAAATTTTTTCTATTTATGGAGTCTGACACGGATAGTAATTAGTGACCTGACTATTCACTTTGTTAATTTTTGTACTGTTAAATGATTTGATGCCTTAGTTCACCTTACCTCGGTACATCTAGTTGCTCTTCTTGTTCAAAAATGTAATACGTAACGAATTCTCTGGAAAAATGATAAGCAGATTCAAATGCACTCTAAAATTTACTGAGGAATTCGATTTAAAGTCATCTCATTAACTAAGTTAAACTGAAGAATAAAGCTCAGCTTTTATCAAATTCAATTTTACCTTCAATTTTCAAATGGACGAATATCGTCGAACACAGTTTTAATATATAGTCTTATTTTAACACACATTGATTGGAATGAGCCCCCATATGAGTTTGGCCAAGCCATAACGTTTATACATAGAAAATTAAATGAAATTATTTGGTTGTCAACAATCGAACATTTTCTTCAAACGTAATTGGATCCACATAAGGATAATGGAATTCAAAATAATAAAGAAAAGCAGCCCCTTGAGATGGAGCTGCGTTGTAACGTTGCTAGTTCGTCTTAAGCCAACCGTGTGCTCCGTTACCGATGACCATCTCCCCTACTTCCCCAATGCTTGTTGGGGGGTCCACAGTTGCATTTTGCTGGTGACCCTGGTGGAAAATTTTCCATAAAATTCCTCCTCCTCCTCCTTGAGATGGAATGGCATATCTAACAAAGTTACTTAAATGTTAAATCATGTTACACAATCATTACACGTATTTCCAAAAATTAGAACCACATCAATCTTACGTTTCAAGCATACTGATCGAAGCCATGATACCACAATGCCAAAGTAAATTTAAAATCATTTTTACCTGTTGCCGTACGTTGACTTCTTATGTTTGCTACATCGCAAGTAAACACATCATTAGTTCTCTCGTCACATTTTGAGTTCATAACTAGTTTGTTTTCTCGTCGCAGCACTTAGTACATTTTGAGTTCATAACTAATTTGTTATCTCGTCGCCGTCACTTAGTATATTTTGAGTTCAGTTAGTTTTCCCGTCGCAGCACTTCGTTTATATTTTGAGTTCTGTTAGTTTTCCCGTCGCAGCACTTCGCTTATATTTTGAGTTCAGTTAGTTTTCCCGTCGCACCATTTCGTTTATATTTTGAGTTCATAACTAGTTTGTTTCCTCGTGGCAGCACTTCGTGTCGGACGCTGGCGTTGAGAGAGTGGGTACGCTGCACCTGGACCTGAGCGACACCTGGGATGGCGCACCGCCGGGCGACACTTGCTTGTCCAACCCAGACTCGAGCCCAAACCGCAACCTTTGCTCCTGTGGAGACCAAGTGCGCCTCAGTGGTGATGGGCAACACAGCTCCAGTTGCCCTCAAAGCGACGGCTGCTGCAGTAAAAATAACGGCGGCAAAGGCGTAACCAGCTCAAAAATCACGAACACTCGCAGAGAAATTAGCGTGCATCTCAAGTTCGGTGACACGGAAGTGAAGGCATCAGCCGTGGATCACGCGACGGGCAAATGCGTGCGGGCGAGCTTCGACTTTTTGTCTCTTTGAAATGTTATTAAATTTACCGTGAAGGAAGGAAAGTCACTAACGCTTCTCTCAGGAGACAAGCTCAGTACAACAAGTGATTATGTTCGATGCGTTTCGCAGTAACCTGTTGGTAGAAGACATATAAAAATGGCAGCTTTCCCTTACATTAATATTTAAATAGATTTTTGGAGTTTCATGTAAGCTTGCGTTATATCTCTCGTTCGTTTATATTATATTGCTTTTTGCACGTTCAATACGTTCGTTCAAAAATTTATACGCGTAATTAAGCATACTCAACCGTTACTTTGTACTTTCAAATATGTATATTAATAGCGATCGTTTTACCGTTGCTTTCAAAATGTACGTCGCATAAAAGGTGTTTCTCTTCCTACATTCCAATTTTTAATTTCACGACACATGTTCATCTGTGAAATTTTAATTATTCGTTAATTAGAACGACTTTCATCGAGAATTTTGACCCCGCAAATTATTTCTAATGTACATGTATTTAAGACAGCTCGCCAAAGAACTTCTCCGATAAGCTTTTCCCATGTATTGTAATTATGTTATTTAAAATGTTCCCCTGATTTGTATCAAAGGTATAATAAAGTGAATTACTAGAGCGAAGTTCTTATTAAGTTTGGACAACGTTCCTTCATATCCTCAAAGTGCTCAAGAAGTTCAGTACTCGATTGATAGAAACTTCCTATTACAATCACATCTGCTCGAATTTTTTTTGCTCTAAATGAGAAAAGAAGCATTACTTCATGAAGGTTTTTTTTTAGTAGAATGGTACTACAACATACAGACGGTAATTGATCCAAGACATCTGAAACTACATGCGTTCAATTTGCGCTCCACAACTTCAAGACGAACTGAAAGGATACGTTTTTGACATTGCGTCTATTTACCCTTTAACGTCAGCATTTTACTACTCAGATTACCGTTATCACAACCACCATCATTAAACTGGCACCGGCATGTAGTCACCGGCATCACAACGAGGAAGTGAACTGCCACTCGACCATGAACTTCGAAGAACACATTAGCTCACAAATTCCCCAAGGAATAAAGTATATTGGAGCTGTTTATGATAGTGGATTTGGAATCTACTTTGATGATTAGATTATTCGTTAGTTTTGGCCTCCCTACCCAGCAACAAATGCGATCCAAAGAAAGGAAGGAGGAAGGCACCATTTAGTATGGAGTTAAAAGGAAACGCGAAATCTACGCAGAAAGGCATAGAAAAAGTAAGTTGTGAAAGAAGATCATGAAACAAGAACAAAGTTGAAGAAGAAAGTAGTAGGTGCTGAAGAACAGGACAGCAGTGAACCGAAAAAACGTGGTCCTTATCATAACAAAAACATTTTATTTCAACAAAAAGGAATGCCTTCCTAACTCTTAGCTCGGACCCTCACATTGTCATCTACTTTGATGATAAAGGGTTAATTTTCGCTTACTAACTTGTATTAAAAATTGTGATCCCAAGTTTCCCACATTACAATACACACTGCACCTACAGTATATACACATTTACAGCCCATACTGCAAGTACTGCAAACCAAAGCTACTGCCAAGTTTAAAATGCAAGATTTTTTATGAAGGTAAAATACAGTTTCCTACAATTAGAATTAGAGATAAAATAATTAAACGGACTCACTGCTTAGCATTTAACGACATAATTTGAGAAGAAAAGTTTGACTGTAAAAAAAACAAATGTTTTACATACGAGTTTTTGAAATCGATCCGCACCTTCCTCAAATTCGTCCCATCCAACTGAAGGAAGTTTTTAAAAATATTAAACAACACACTGATTCCTCCGTCGATTCAATATGACATTAGATCCTGATATGCCACAGATAAAAAACCAACAAAGTATTCATACCCTTCTAAAAAAATAAGACAAACACCTACATTGCCTACAGTGAAGAATAAACGCCCTCATCAATTATGATGCCTTCTTTACGCTGAAAGTTTTGAGCCTGTAGACTCTATCGATTTTCTCTTTGATCTACATACAGAACGTAATTTAGAGTAACAAGATAATGAAACTTTATTTCTAATTCAAGGGTGAATCATTGCAGTCTTTGTGTACATTTTTATTCAGTGACTTGATGTGTGTGAGTTCAGTGAGTAAATTCAGTGAGTAAATTAACAACTATGACTACAACAATCTCTCACCAAGCTACGAAAACCAAAAAAATGTTCGAAAAATATTTTACAGGGTCACTTCTCGTAAGAAATGCGTTTGTGAATTTATAGCTCATCTAATTATATATTATTAAGTAAAAATTCGTGAAGAAGCGTTTCCTATTTCAATATTAATTTAGTTTCACGAGAAATTATCAGACTGTTAAGTTGCACTTTCTACATACTTTTGAAATGATGCATTCTAAAATGCAAAAAAATACAATTTGTTCTTGATCAAGTGCTTATGAAAAAACACTAATAAATTATCAACAGTAGGATCCAACACGAATAGTGTTTTTTTCTCACTGAATTTATAAATTATTGTATCATCCATAATTGAAGTAGATATAAGCAATTTTGAATCAGTTAAAAAATATTCTACCAACATTCAAACCGGTGCAAAGTTCTAGAAGTATCTTACTTCCAACTATTACCAGAGTTTCAGAGCAGAAGATCTGATACAAATACATGCTTTCCATTTCCCCCATGAACTACGTGGCTTTGTTTGCACTTACAAAAGATGACTTCAACGTAAATAGAGAATATCATCAAATAATAAGCATCTTTTCAGGCTTTATAGATCGTGGATCGCTGCATACAATAGAAGTCCAATAAACATCTCTCACAGAGCATTATTGCTCTGGCTGCGGACTTTGCAAACAATTCTGGAATCTAAATTGACTCTTCTGCTTATGATTCCCTCGTTGGTTATGCGCATCTAGCAGCAATTTTGTGTTCGCTGTGGATGTCGTCTTTTTCAAGTCGCGCTTTCATATAATCATGGGAGCTTGCTCGCGCTACAAAAATGCTGTAAAGCGTCTGGTCAGTAGCAGCTCAATGAATAATTGCTGCATTTCAAAACAAGCTCATATTTTTGAATGTCTATTTCTCTATTGTTTGAAAGTCCGGAATTGATTTTCACGGAAGAATTTTGATGAAAGCTTTAATCTAATGCAAACTGAACACTTCTGTATATAATGAAGTTTGAAATTGGTTAGGTAAAGTTTACTCTCGTAAGATTCACGGAGATAATTAACCAATCAAATTACTTAGGCACGATTAATAAGACAGTACAGTTGTTACGTTGGTGAAGCATACAATTTGCAAAAAACTTTAGAAAAACTCATAGCAAGAATAACATGAAGGAATCGAGAGGTAATTAAATATTAGTTGTATTTTCCGTAGACTTTAGACGTTACATGGTCATGAATATTGAAAATTTCATCTCAAAGGCATTATAGGATGCATGATGACAAAGTGAATTAAAAATGACCTCTACTAACAGTACATTCTAATAAAAAATTAGCAAATGTGTGGAAAAGCCGGTTCCCAACTGTATGCCAATGATACAAAACAAAATGAAACAATAGCAGTAAAACTGAAGATTTCAATTGAATAGGATGGCTTCCGTAAGTGTAGAGTTCGCTACTCATAAAGTTAGAGTTGAATGGTTTCCAATGAAGAGGTAAAATAACAGGAACGTACTTTCTAGGCGCTGTCGTTGCAAATTTATTTGGTCACTTAAAAATTTGAGAAAATTTCTATTCATAACAGTTGACACCAAATGGCCATATTTTTAAAATTAACTCAGTAGGTAGTGTTTCTACTTCTATCTCACAGTTCAATTGGCTTAATAAAGTACGGTAAAGAAAAAGGTAAAACAAAGAAATAGGTAAAGGCAAAGTAGTTTGAGGCAGCCACGCTAAAAGCCGGCGGATTGGTAACAGAGCCAATGTTGTGCAAAACGCAGGTACTGCGACGGCTTTACCGCACTTGTCACAGAGCCAAATGTCAATACGGAAATTTTTTAAAATTTAAAAACAATTGACCTCATCTTCCAAAAAAAATCCCATACCATAAATAGAACGGCTTTTCATGAGTAAAGTATAACTCACGTGGAGGGAATCTCAATCTCCGAGCTTTCTTAGGTCACTCAGAAGATTCCAATGAAGCAGCACAGCTCGATGTGGGTCCATGCCTCAACGTGCACGAGCGCGTTCAACACGTTCACTCTGTTTCCGCAGCAGCTACGGCCAGTTTGGTTAGGTTAGCATAAGCAGAATTGGACAGCTATCCTTACACATTGATTAGATTCTTATCGTATCTAAAAAGAGGGAAAAATATAATTGCACGACAATATTTCGACTTGTTCGCCATAGTTTATTTCAAATAAAAGTAGTGAAACCGGTAAGATCGTAGCCATTGTTACTGGTACGTAAATGAGCAATTCACCAAGTGGTACACGTATGTAACAATAAGTAGAGAAGGTGTTAAAACAGCGGAGTCAAACGACCATACTAAATGGTACGCATCGATCCCGTCACTCCCAGCAAGACATTAAAGGATTTGAGAACCTACTGGAATGGGATATTTTATTCGTTAGTGTCGTTGAATCATTATTGAGACGCAAAAAATAAACCACAAATATTAAATTGAACTTCTAAAGATTAGATTATTGGTTAGTTTCAGCCTCCCTATCTGCAACAAAAGCGATCTAAAGAGAGGAAGAGGAATAAGGAAGGCACCATTTAGCATGGAGATAAGGGAACGCGGAATCTATGCAGAAAGGGCATAGAAACAGTATAAGAAAGTTGATGATACAAGATCAAAGTTGAAAAAGAAAAGAGTAGGTGCTGAAAAAATAGGACAGTAGTGAACCGAAAAAAGATCGTTCTTAACATGACAAAAGCATTTTATTTCAACAAAAAAAAAGGCCTACCTAACTCACAACTTGGGCCCTCACATTGTCCCCCTGGGAGTGATAACTCCCATTGATAAAATTTGAATTTCTAAGATTGAAAAGCTCTAAATACCTACTCGATCAGGGCAAAAAGACGAATATTTGGCTACGTCTAACACCGATTGACGATATTTCTATTGATATGAGAAACCGTATACTCTTATCAAACAAGTTAGATGCTCGATGGTGTGGATACCCAAATTGAACGGAACTCAAATTTTAATAATTAGTTTCCTAGAATCATTGGAGGCTCAAATGCCGAAGAAACGGTGTACAAGTTTTACTGATGATAGATAATATGGATGGTCCTTGTTCGGGTGCCACCTTTTTCATAAGTATTATTTTGGAGGTTAATAATGTCCCTGTCTTAAGCGGCCCATAGACGATTAATTTAATTGCTAATATCATTAACTCAATATAATGATGAATTTTGTTTTGCCCACTATGTCAATTATTTGACTGTCGTCAATGAAGCCCACAGACGATCAATTAAATTATCAATATTCATCATTGCCAATTATATTGACACTAAAATTGATCGTCTATGGGCCGCTTTAGGGATACCTGAGGGTAGTTATGTAGTTGCTGAAGCTAGAGACCTTAGGTTCTTGCACCCAGGTTTTGAGAGAGTCGATAGTTTCCTTGAGAATGGATGAGGTCGGATGATATTTTTCTCCGTCGATGGGAAACCTCACTCTTCTTCAGGCCGTTGAATTGATGTGCAAGTTTATCAGTGCCTAATTCACACTTCGTTTGGTTCTTCTTGAACGGATAATTTAATGTATTTGAGATAGCCCTTTTCTCGTGAAAAATGCGGTTTTTGTCACCGGCTTAGCAGCACTTTCATTAGAGGTGGAGTTCCTTGTTGTTGACTCTACAGCAAACTTCTGTCGAGCATAGTTTAGACATATATTTCTATGTCTCATGCCTCTTGAGGACGATCAAGTATTTTTTTCTAAAACCAGGAAATTGCGTCTGGTTGAGGTTTTATTCCGTTTTCAGTCGTTTTTTAGATCACATATAAAGCCGTATTTTCTGAGGCTGATTTATTCCGTGGGATCTTCCTGATATTCATGGATACGAGAGAAAGTCAGATTTGCTGACCTTTATTTGATTTTTAGGGAGCGGCAGAATAACCAAAAAACTTCCGTGATTTGTAATGGAAAGTTAAGATTAGTTGGCAGTTTTTCCGTTGCTGCGAATAGCTTCCAATATTTTGGGAATTCCAGGTTGCTGCGTAAAGAAGCTAATGTTTTACCTGCTAAGTAGCGAAATTTACGCAAAAATAAGTCAAGCTAAAGAAGCGAAAGAGCGATCAGCTAACAAGCCAACGAAAATTTTGAAGATCGTGACAGAATTCAGATTCACAAGTATCTACGATTCGCGAGCTCAGTTTATCCTGGGGAAGCTTTTTGTTCCTCCGTAGTACAGAGGCACCAGTCAACCTATTTGCCTATGGCCTTAACAACTGTACTGTCACCGAATTGAGTCAGAACAGAAGGTTCACACTCTCTCGCAATTTGTACTTTTCAATAGAAAAATTCAGTCTAAAAATTCCAGAAAATAGTAAAATACAAAAAATGGGGCCCTCTGCTTCTTTTACTATGGTGAAGGGAAAAGGATACCTACATCATGATTTTTACGAATAAACATCCCCAAAGCCTTGGATCTGTAACTCAGTTTTTTTACTAAATTTTTTATTATTTACATTAATATCTGATAGCTCTCAATGAACAACTGAATATCTGAAATTTTGTCGATTTAATATGTATTCTTTCAAACCGTTCTACTGCTTTCTATCTAGTGATGCAAAAAAATGGTTAAATTTGATGGCGTTTTTTTTTTGCAAAAAACGTGTTTTTTATGTGTTTTCTTGTTTTTTTCTTTTTTTTGCACACGCCTTAATTTTGTTAGGTATGTCTTTTTTCTTTTGGACACCTAAAATATATTAATATCCATGTTTATAATCATTTTTTTTTGTAATAAAAACATCAAAAAGAAACCATACAGTGAAAGTGGTGGCAGATAACCCCCAATTAACTAGAGGAGTCTAAGAAGAACAGTAGGAGCCACAGAACTTATAATGATGGAGTCAAAATTCAGAGCTTACTATCTCTACTATGTCTGATTTTATTTTTATGTGACCAAAAAATCAGACATAGTATAGATAATAAGCTATGAATTTTGACTCCATCAACATAAGTTCTGTGGTAAGTTCTGTGGCTCCTGCTGTTCCTCTAAGACTCCTCTAGGTAATTGTGGATTATCTGCCACCACTTTTACTGTGTTTTTTTCATGTTTTCATTACAAAAAAAAAATGACTAAAAAACATGGATATTAATATATTTTAGGTGACCAAAAAAACTTGCAGTTTTTCTAAAAACATGTTTTTTACAAAAAAAAATTCTGACTAATAAAAATGAATATTCATATATTTTTTGGTACCAAGTATAACCATGCTGTTTTTTTTACAAAAAAAATCATGACTAAAATACATAATATATTTTATGTGACCTAAAAAAACCCCATGCATTTTTTTAAAAAGCATGTTTTTTACTAAAAAATCATGACTAAAAAACATGAATAATATATTTATGAGACCAAAAAAATGTTTTTTTTACTAAAAAATGACTAAAAAAACATGAATATATTTATGAGACCTAAAAAATCCCATGCTGTTTTTTTAAAAGACATGTTTTTTACAAACAATCGTGTGTAAGAAAACCTGGATATGAATATATTTTATGTGACCAATAAAACCATGCTGTTTATTTTATGTTTTTAATAATAAAATCTTGTCGTAAAATCATGGATATTAATGTATTTTATGTCATGAAAAAATCATTTTTTAAAAACATGTTTATTTTACTGAAAAGTCATTATTATTTATTTTTTGGTCATGACTTCTTCGTAAAAAACATGGATATTAATTTATTTTATGTGACCCAAAACCATGTTTTTTGAAAAAAAAGTTTTTTACCATAAATCCTGACTAAAAAAACATGTGTTAATATATTTTATCTGACCAAAAAAAACCATGACATTTTTGAAAACCATGTTTTTTTCACAAAAAGTCATTCATTCAAATAGTCATTCACCGCCATGTTTTTTAGTCATGATTTTTTTGGTAAAGATAACATGATTTGAAAAAACCAGCATGGTTTTTTTCCCCATTTTTTTAGTCATAATTTTTCTGTAAAAAAGATCGATTGCTTATGGTCAAATAAAGTATATTAATATCCGTGTTTTTTAGTCATGACTTTTTTGTAACAAAAACATATGCAAAAAAAACATGAATTTTTTGGTCACATAAAATATATTAATATACCAGCCCTTAGAATAAAATATCTACAAAGAATCTATTCACTCTATAAAACCTTTCGGAGACCAGCTCCATCCTCAGTAAGTCATTCAGTAAAATGTTTTTTAAAGGAACAGTGAAAATTCACTGTCCGTTTTACCACATTTAACTGAATGACTTACTGAGGATGGAGCTGGTCTCTGAAAGGCTTTATAGAGTGAATAGATTCTTTGTAGATATTTTATTCTAAGACCTAGTAGAGTTCTAATAAATATGATTTCAATATTAACAGCGTTCTGTGTTTAAAAGTTTCTAAAGACAATTCGATTAAACAAAAATGACTTTCCTGATATTTGCATCCCTATTTTTCAGTCATTATTTTTTTCAATGTTCTTTAAAAAAATTTTTTTGGTCCCATAAAATAGAAGCATAGCCATATTTTTTTATTCATGATTTTTCTATAAAAAAACAATGTTTTTAAAAAAAACAGCATTGGATTTTTTAGGTCACATCTCTATCAATGATCATAAGTAAAGATATGTTATTATAACACACCATTTTGGGAGTTTAAGGTCATGCACATGTATTGTAAAATAAATGAAATATCAAAACATGAAACTGCAGAAAATGAAAAATTTTATAAAACCATAGAAAACCATCAATTAAGTAGTATGCTGTTTTATTTTATAATCTGACAGGAAAATAAATAATGAAATGTGGTTCTTTTTCTTGCTGAGTTATTTTCAGACAAAATATTTAAAGAAACAAAATATCCACGTTTTTTGGCCATGTTTTTTTTTGTAAAAAAAACATGTTTAAAAAAAAACGACATGGTTTTTTTGAGTTACATCTCTATTTCAATCTTTCTTCCGCAAAAAAATCAAACTCATAATTCTATTATCACAGTTTGAGATCTTAATTTTCCATTTATCATTCGTCTGAATTAGGTCTCACTGGATTCAATCATTTGAAAATGTATCCTGTTTTTCGGCTCTAAAAGTTACCATGGAATCTCGAGCAGTTTCAGGTCAACTCGCACGAAGATTTACTCGAAAACTTAGTGCCCAAAGTTACGCCAGTTGACTGAAGTCTCTGAGTTCCATCTGATCTGCTGGTTCCAATATTCCAAAAGCTGTTCGATGTTCTCAGAAAACTTTCAGCTAACACAGCTGTAAAAGCAGGTTCGACAAACTCTTTTGCCGAGCACGCCGTCGCAAGTTCGCAATGGCATTTGAAAGCTTTTTTTGGTGTAGCATTTAGCAGAAAATATGCCAGGAGGAATGAGATGCGTGCTCATTTCTGGACTGTTACCCAAGTAGCATGATGTCACAAAATTACAAGTTTATGATGACTTTCCTTTGTTGTTGAAAATCGTTTTTCTAAACAAGGAATAACTGATCAGATCTGGCTATATAACGAACTCAAGCTTTATACTTCTATACTGATTTTCTAACGACAGCGCTACTCAGATAATATCGAAGAGAAAAAATGAGTATGGTAATACTTGAGATTTTATCGACAGACTTTCATACGAATGGAAATTTTTATTATTTTTTTAAACGGCAAAGCAATCAAATGGAGTGCAATTTTAAAGCTTACGGCTTGCACACTAATGAATTGTTTTTGCTATACTACAGAATATTGCAACTATTTGATAATCAATGGAAAATTGGCTTCTGTGATTTAATTTATTCGAATTGATATATGTTAAGAATTTTCACTAGTAACAAATTACAGGGATAGACCATATATATTTTCAACATTACAAATACGTCTTTCATTAACAACGCTTTTTCCCAAATCCCAAGATAGAAAATTTAGATCATGGATGCAGAAGTTCCGTATCAGCGTAAAAGTTCTGCATTTGCATAAGATTGTCTTCGTAATGAAGTTGTGCAGAGGCAGCTCATTTTGCCGCGAGAAGTTAAGCATATTTTAGGGACCAGAAAAATTAGTCGACTCTACTCGTCGAGTTGCTAGTCTGGAGACTGCACGCGTTGTAACTACGTTACCTTGCTCGTGCATGCCTTCCAAGTCACCAGAAGTGAAACTGACGTCCTCCCTGTATGAGATGTGCGACACGTAACGTCAGTTTGAAGAACACATTTGGACACTCAAATGCCATACATAGATTCGGTGCGCATCATTTTGAGATAATTTTTTTAAATGCGTTGGTATATGGTCACGAAACCATTCAAAATTTCGTTATCCCATTTGAAGCTAAATTAGAAAATAGATTCCGTATTACACAGGACATTTGACAGTCTTATTATAGCTTTAAAGTTTGATTTCTCACTAGAAATGACTTGAGAGTTGGAAAACGCGGTTTTCACGTTCATTTCAGACTGATTCGCTCTAGGAAAAACTCGATATTCAACTAGCGGATTTAAACGATTGGATAAAAGATTTTTACAAGCAATTTATGAGAATTATGAGAATTTTGTTAGAATTTTGGGCAAAAAGTTTTTCCTGATGTAAAACCGAGTTTTGAAGTTGTCTAAAAGTCCATGGAGTGAAAAGGTGGAAACGCTTTTCATGTTTTTTATTAAATAGCATTTAAAAAATGTTAGCAATTTTTTGATTTATGAATTAGAAATGACTTTAGAATTTTGAATCGCGGTTTAAAAGTTAGTTTTAGACTGATTCACCCTAGGAAAAGCTCGAAATTTAACTTGTGGAATTGGACCTTTTCATAGAAGAAACTGATTAAAATTTTACGAGAGCTTTATAAAAGTATCTGGTCAAATAATTAGATTTTCCTGAAGTGAGTATTGAAGTTATCAATATGTTTCATCGCTTCTAGGAACATTGAGTGAAAAGGTGAAAAATATCGTAGAAATTAAATACATATGAATGTATAATTTCTAGACAGCAGTGTATATATATATATATATATATATATATATATATATATATACACTATATATATATATATACTGTATATGCTCTATAAAAAATGTATACATGCATTTATACATTGAGGTCAGGAAATTTATACCAACAAAATAGAATACTTTTTCTTTTATGAAATTTGTAAAACACTTTACAGATGTTCATTTGTAACGATAACGATTGCTTAACTAGTACCAGTTTCTAAAGTCTCTAGCTTACCGCTTTATATTCACAGAACCTACTAACAAAGGTTAGTCGCTTTGAATCAATGTATTACACATAAGTTAGAATTTGCAGAGTGTCGGTAGCAGAGGCCAAAATTTTTTGCACGATCTTCTCCAAAGGGATAACTCCAAAGAAAAATAATTTACTTAGCCAGCTTCATGGTGAGCATGCATTAAAAAGAAACTAAACACAGGTATCATTGAACAATGATAAGGAACGCACTGAATTATGATAAGGAACGCACTGAATTATGATAAGGAACGCACTAAATTATGATAAGGAACGCACTAAATTATGAAAAGGAACGCACTAAATTATGAAAAGGAACACTCTGATTTGTGAAAAGAAACACTCTGATTTGTGAAAAGAAACACTCTGATTTGTGAAAAGAAACACTCTGATTTGTGAAAAGAAACACTCTGATTTGTGAAAAGAAACACTCTGATTTGTGAAAAGAAACACTCTGATTTGTGAAAAGAAACACTCTGATTTGTGAAAAGAAACACTCTGATTTGTGAAAAGAAACACTCTGATTTGTGAAAAGAAACACTCTGATTTGTGAAAAGAAACACTCTGATTTGTGAAAAGAAACACTCTGATTTGTGAAAAGAAACACTCTGATTTGTGAAAAGAAACACTCTGATTTGTGAAAAGAAACACTCTGATTTGTGAAAAGAAACACTCTGATTTGTGAAAAGAAACACTCTGATTTGTGAAAAGAAACACTCTGATTTGTGAAAAGAAACACTCTGATTTGTGAAAAGAAACACTCTGATTTGTGAAAAGAAACACTCTGATTTGTGAAAAGAAACACTCTGATTTGTGAAAAGAAACACTGATTTGTGAAAAGAAACACTCTGATTTGTGAAAAGAAACACTCTGATTTGTGAAAAGAAACACTCTGATTTGTGAAAAGAAACACTCTGATTTGTGAAAAGAAACACTCTGATTTGTGAAAAGAAACACTCTGATTTGTGAAAAGAAACACTCTGATTTGTGAAAAGAAACACTCTGATTTGTGAAAAGAAACACTCTGATTTGTGAAAAGAAACACTCTGATTTGTGAAAAGAAACACTCTGATTTGTGAAAAGAAACACTCTGATTTGTGAAAAGAAACACTCTGATTTGTGAAAAGAAACACTCTGATTTGTGAAAAGAAACACTCTGATTTGTGAAAAGAAACACTCTGATTTGTGAAAAGAAACACTCTGATTTGTGAAAAGAAACACTCTGATTTGTGAAAAGAAACACTCTGATTTGTGAAAAGAAACACTCTGATTTGTGAAAAGAAACACTCTGATTTGTGAAAAGAAACACTCTGATTTGTGAAAAGAAACACTCTGATTTGTGAAAAGAAACACTCTGATTTGTGAAAAGAAACACTCTGATTTGTGAAAAGAAACACTCTGATTTGTGAAAAGAAACACTCTGATTTGTGAAAAGAAACACTCTGATTTGTGAAAAGAAACACTCTGATTTGTGAAAAGAAACACTCTGATTTGTGAAAAGAAACACTCTGATTTGTGAAAAGAAACACTCTGATTTGTGAAAAGAAACACTCTGATTTGTGAAAAGAAACACTCTGATTTGTGAAAAGAAACACTCTGATTTGTGAAAAGAAACACTCTGATTTGTGAAAAGAAACACTCTGATTTGTGAAAAGAAACACTCTGATTTGTGAAAAGAAACACTCTGATTTGTGAAAAGAAACACTCTGATTTGTGAAAAGAAACACTCTGATTTGTGAAAAGAAACACTCTGATTTGTGAAAAGAAACACTCTGATTTGTGAAAAGAAACACTCTGATTTGTGAAAAGAAACACTCTGATTTGTGAAAAGAAACACTCTGATTTGTGAAAAGAAACACTCTGATTTGTGAAAAGAAACACTCTGATTTGTGAAAAGAAACACTCTGATTTGTGAAAAGAAACACTCTGATTTGTGAAAAGAAACACTCTGATTTGTGAAAAGAAACACTCTGATTTGTGAAAAGAAACACTCTGATTTGTGAAAAGAAACACTCTGATTTGTGAAAAGAAACACTCTGATTTGTGAAAAGAAACACTCTGATTTGTGAAAAGAAACACTCTGATTTGTGAAAAGAAACACTCTGATTTGTGAAAAGAAACACTCTGATTTGTGAAAAGAAACACTCTGATTTGTGAAAAGAAACACTCTGATTTGTGAAAAGAAACACTCTGATTTGTGAAAAGAAACACTCTGATTTGTGAAAAGAAACACTCTGATTTGTGAAAAGAAACACTCTGATTTGTGAAAAGAAACACTCTGATTTGTGAAAAGAAACACTCTGATTTGTGAAAAGAAACACTCTGATTTGTGAAAAGAAACACTCTGATTTGTGAAAAGAAACACTCTGATTTGTGAAAAGAAACACTCTGATTTGTGAAAAGAAACACTCTGATTTGTGAAAAGAAACACTCTGATTTGTGAAAAGAAACACTCTGATTTGTGAAAAGAAACACTCTGATTTGTGAAAAGAAACACTCTGATTTGTGAAAAGAAACACTCTGATTTGTGAAAAGAAACACTCTGATTTGTGAAAAGAAACACTCTGATTTGTGAAAAGAAACACTCTGATTTGTGAAAAGAAACACTCTGATTTGTGAAAAGAAACACTCTGATTTGTGAAAAGAAACACTCTGATTTGTGAAAAGAAACACTCTGATTTGTGAAAAGAAACACTCTGATTTGTGAAAAGAAACACTCTGATTTGTGAAAAGAAACACTCTGATTTGTGAAAAGAAACACTCTGATTTGTGAAAAGAAACACTCTGATTTGTGAAAAGAAACACTCTGATTTGTGAAAAGAAACACTCTGATTTGTGAAAAGAAACACTCTGATTTGTGAAAAGAAACACTCTGATTTGTGAAAAGAAACACTCTGATTTGTGAAAAGAAACACTCTGATTTGTGAAAAGAAACACTCTGATTTGTGAAAAGAAACACTCTGATTTGTGAAAAGAAACACTCTGATTTGTGAAAAGAAACACTCTGATTTGTGAAAAGAAACACTCTGATTTGTGAAAAGAAACACTCTGATTTGTGAAAAGAAACACTCTGATTTGTGAAAAGAAACACTCTGATTTGTGAAAAGAAACACTCTGATTTGTGAAAAGAAACACTCTGATTTGTGAAAAGAAACACTCTGATTTGTGAAAAGAAACACTCTGATTTGTGAAAAGAAACACTCTGATTTGTGAAAAGAAACACTCTGATTTGTGAAAAGAAACACTCTGATTTGTGAAAAGAAACACTCTGATTTGTGAAAAGAAACACTCTGATTTGTGAAAAGAAACACTCTGATTTGTGAAAAGAAACACTCTGATTTGTGAAAAGAAACACTCTGATTTGTGAAAAGAAACACTCTGATTTGTGAAAAGAAACACTCTGATCTGTGAAAAGAAACACTCTGATCTGTGAAAAGAAACACTCTGATCTGTGAAAAGAAACACTCTGATCTGTGAAAAGAAACACTCTGATCTGTGAAAAGAAACACTCTGATCTGTGAAAAGAAACACTCTGATCTGTGAAAAGAAACACTCTGATCTGTGAAAAGAAACACTCTGATCTGTGAAAAGAAACACTCTGATCTGTGAAAAGAAACACTCTGATCTGTGAAAAGAAACACTCTGATCTGTGAAAAGAAACACTCTGATTTGTGAAAAGAAACACTCTGATTTGTGAAAAGAAACACTCTGATTTGTGAAAAGAAACACTCTGATTTGTGAAAAGAAACACTCTGATTTGTGAAAAGAAACACTCTGATTTGTGAAAAGAAACACTCTGATTTGTGAAAAGAAACACTCTGATTTGTGAAAAGAAACACTCTGATTTGTGAAAAGAAACACTCTGATTTGTGAAAAGAAACACTCTGATTTGTGAAAAGAAACACTGATTTATGAAAAGGAACACTCTAATTTGTGAAGAGGAACACAATGAATCTTTAAGAACAAAGAATCATGAAGAAGAATACACAATTATGAAGAGAAACCCAGAATTACGAAGAAAAACTCACAATTACGAAGAGAAACCCACAATAACGAAGAGAAACCCACAATTACGAAGAGAAACCCACAATAACGAAGAGAAACCCACAATCACGAAGAGAAACCCACAATTACGAAGAGAAACCCACAATCACGAAGAGAAACCCACAATTACGGAGAGAAGCACACCGATGCGGGAGGCACCGCTCAACACAAGCCACGCTGCGCTGCAGACACACAAATTACACCGTCACACACAGCCTGTCTGCACAATGCGCGCTGATTCTTAACAAGACCGTTTGGGCGCCACGGACGGCTGCTTTGTCGACCTTGTTCCTCAGACCCTCACGGATTGCAGACGCAATAATAACATTTGCGCTACAGAGCGACTTGAATTACGCACGATTTGGTTAACTGGGCAAGGTTGTGTTGATGAATTAAATCCAGATGTTTCGAAAATTAACTCAGATACGTGGCGTTCTTTTTTGTAGAGGTACGTTATGTTATCAAGATAGAGCAGTACAGGTGCTTGATGGTAAATGAGCAGCCTACCTATTAAAATTTTTTATGGGGTGTGGAAGGTTGTATTATACGTTATTTCAAGCTTCCCCAACCACAGCAATGGAGTTTTCGAGAGAGGAAGGTGGAAGGCACCATTTAATTTAGAAGTAAGTGAACGGGGAATTATGCAAAAGTGTGTCTCACATCCAGCGCATGAAATAGCAAAATTAAAAGAAATTTATGTAACAAAATAAAATTTGAAGAAATTAATGGGTTTGAAAAAAACAGATGTGAAGAAATGGTTTATAACTAAACAAGCAAAATAACACTATCTTTCAGCAGTAGAGAAGCCTACATTTCAGGACCTCGCATCTTCCCCCTACAAGCGCTAATTCACACAGTCATAGTAAATGCATTCCCTTAAGAAGATTTATCACCTCGCCGAGTGACAATGTGATATTTTAAACAATTTTAAACATTATTGTGGTAAAAATATGCTCATGTAATACTTACGTTATGAGCGTGAACATTTAATTTGCATATTGAAAAAAACTCAAAAGGCTAAAATATTAAAAGTACAGTTTATAAAAAAGCGCACATAAACAAACCAAATTTTTGGAAAGTGGCCTCAAGAGTACATAAGTATCTGTTTGATCATATGAACTTTTATGCTCGAAGATACTTCATTAATTAAGGAAAAAACTCTCACTCAGATTAGATGAATTAGCTTAAACCCACCTGGCAAAAGTGTTTCAAAGAGAGATAAGAGAAAGGCACCATTTAATATTGAGTTTAGGAAACGGGGAATCTATGAACAATATGTGTATCCTCATAAAAACCCTTACTCATAGAAACAGTAAGTTCGGAAGTAAGTTTTAAAACTTGAAAAAATGCGCAGAAGAAAGTAATTAGTGCTGGAAAACAAGATTGCAAGTAAACCAAATAACGATGGGTTTTAGCCAAACAAAAAAACCCATTCTTTTTCAGAAAAAGGAAGGTCTACTTAACCTTAAACTCGGGACTTCACATTTTTCTCATTATAGCGCTAATTCCCATACATACGATAGTTGTCTCCCAGAGGAAAACTCTTACTTAGAAACTTCAAGTTACATTCGCAAGCGAACGAAAGGCACATTGAAGTGTAAATAACTTTAATATAACTGAACAGAAACGGGAGAGCCAGTCAAATTCATGAAGAAATTTAGGTTTCAAAACGAGCTCGTATAACTAGAAGCATCTCATGTACGTGGGCTTTCCAAGTGAACATGACATCATGCATTAGGAATGGCCTAAAAAATTACGCGAATAAAAAAGAAACTATTGAAACTTTTTCATTACCTTACACTCAGTTACAACGCGAGCGATGCAGATATTAATTCTTTAAAAATATAACAACCACTAAACTGTTTTCAAGTTTTATCACACATCAAGCACCAAAAATTCGTTCTTTTAAATGTTCAATACGATATTGCCATGTACAAGAGCACTTTGCTCGAGCTCGGTGACAACGAGCAGCAGTGCGGCGTGACACTCTGAGTCTCTGATTTGATTCGCTTCACTTGGAAAGCACGTAACTCGCCTCACAAATTTTTGTAGCTGCAGAGCAGCGATCACTCGTGGGCAAAATTCGCATTGCGGTTCCACAAAGAATGGATTACTGCCTGAAAAATTCATGCCGAAAATTGCTCGCGTCTGTACCTTCCATATGAGTTGGACTTGATTTAAGTGAATCGCGGGACTTGAAAGGGTATATTCGAAAACGAAGATTTATTGTCGCAAATAGAAGTTTTGTTCCAGTAATAGTGATTGGGGAGGTTCGTTCCAATTTACTGTATCACACGCAATATTTGGTCTTTGATAAAAACGGGGGGCAAGTTTGAATAGTCTCAACCAAGAAGTTTTTTTTGTAATTGAAAATTTTAAAACTCTGGACATAGAAAAAACGAAAAATTAAAAATATGTGCATTCACTTCTCTATCTTATCATTAAAAACCTTCAAGAAATTTTGGTAGTGTTTTTAAGTTAGTCAACGAGAGAAATATTGAGCAAATATTTTGTTTATTCTATTATAATTATATAATTACGGGTATCTTAGTAAATTCACGGCAAGCGTCTTTTAGCGCACAGGATAGATCCTGTAATAAAACGCATTCAAAAAACATTACGTAAACATTTCATCACATTACTTTTTCTTTTACGAACTAAATAATAAATTTTGACTAAGCTTCAGGTAATGCATGCAGGTGTTATTAAACAGCGCCGTATGCACGTCCTGAAAGATTTAGTCCTTCAGTTACAAGTTTGAAGAAAGTTATATAATTTGAGTGGTAGAGTCAGCTCGCAAATCTTGGGCATCCAAATGTAATGGGGCCCAAAATCTACCCATGTTGTTTCTTCAGCTTCTCTGAAATTAGTCTAAAATCATTTTAAGGCTGATGACGTTAAAATTTATTCATGTCCTTTCGCGCCAATATAGAAAAACAATGCTCCTTTAATGAATTTTATAAAAAACAAAATTGACTCATTGGGTGCTCAATTTCAGGGACCTTTTTTAACTATAGCCACTGGTTCCGTTTTCGGCACATTGTGCTGAGAATAATCGCGACCCTAACAGCTTGATGCTCGCCTAAAATATTCTCTATTTCAGCACAGTGATAGGAGCGGCGAAGCAGTCATATCAAGAGAAGAGTAATTCACTCAATCAGAAACACAGTAAAAAAAAATCAACGATAATGACGTGTATTTGCATGAATAATTTAAAATCGTAAGATAATATCGTAATAATAAAATCGTAACCTGCATAAGATAAGAACTTGAAAAAAATATTACCTATTACACCGACGATTGGTCGCAAACGTCTCCACTTCACCCGAAACAAAATACAGCGGAGATAAAACCAGCAAGGCTCTGAGACACGAAGCACTGAAGAGGATCTGGCCAGAACGGCTTTTTCGAGTGCCACTGAAGTGTTTACCAGCCCAACTGCTTCCTTGGTCGGCGGCATTACGAGAGTTTTCTTCGGTGCGAGTAAACAGACTTCTGTGCCTGGCACAGGGCAAGCACCGAGCTGTTTGGGATAGCTCGCGTGTTCTGATGGACGAGAATGTTTATCTTCAATCATGGAGTGCAGTTTTGTGTCTAGTAGTTCTTCGTTAGCGCAAAGTTTCTTTTTCAGAAACGCTCATTTCAAATGCCTAAAATTATATGTTTCTTACTAAGTGCGAGAGGAGTGACGGCAGATGGCAAGGTTACGGTATTGTACTCGTACATTGACTGACATTTTAATTGTTGTTTTCATTGAACGTTTTGAAAAAAGATCATTATAGGTTTTCATTTAAAAAAAACTGTTTTAATAAAGAGTATTTACGAATATGATTGTTATATGTTATACCTGCTTCCGTTAGTATATTGAATACAAACATTTTCATTAGAGGATTAAAGAAAGTTGGAAAATATCGAAACGTGATTAACTGTTGAAGGTGTGCAGACGTTGGAGGTTTCAAAACAAGACTTCAATGTTCATATAAAGCAAAGATAAAAATCTATGGAGTGAAAAGATACGTCTCTTCGTCCTATTCTTTTATGATAAAATAAATCTAGTATCCCAATTACAGATGTCGTCGCAGCATCAAATTACTTCTGAAGAAAAACACACCTGTATTTATACCAAGCATCGAGGCTTGAGTTTAAAAATGTTCTTCAAATAAAAATCACATCATTAAAAATATAACATTTGAGATCGAAAATTTTTTAAATAAATAAATCGCATCATAAAAATGTAAATTATGAGATCGAAAATGTTTTTCAAATAAAAAATCGCATCATTAAAAATATAACATTTGAGATCGAAAATTTTTTAAATAAATAAATCGCATCATAAAAATGTAAATTATGAGATCGAAAATGTTTTTCAAATAAAAAATCGCATCATTAAAAATATAACATTCGAGATCGAAAATTTTTTAAATAAATAAATCGCATCATAAAAATGTAAATTATGAGATCGAAAATGTTTTTCAATTAAAAAATCGCATCATTAAAAATATAACATTTGAGATCGAAAGTTTTTTAAATAAATAAATCGCATCATAAAAATGTAAATTATGAGATCGAAAATGTTCTTCAAATAAAAAATCACATCATTAAAAATATAACATTTGAGATCGAAAATTTTTTAAATAAATAAATCGCATCATAAAAATGTAAATTATGAGATCGAAAATGTTTTTCAAATAAAAAATTGCATCATTAAAAATATAACATTCGAGATCGAAAAATTTTTAAATAAATAAATCGCATCATAAAAATGTAAAATATGAGATCGAAAATGTTTTTCAAATAAAAAATCGCATGATTAAAAATATAAAATATAAGACCGAAAATCCTTCTAGAAATGATTAAAAGAAAACTCGTAAATTTTCATTCCTGAGTAGAAGTAAAATTCTTAAAATGAATTCACGAGCTCATATTTTCGGCTCTTTATACGAGCCGCGCAAGAGCCGTTTTTCGGTTTCGCTAGAAGAAAATGAGTTCTGAGAAGAAATGGTTGCTGGAGTAATCCAAGGATTTAATTTCGAAGTTCAGCAGCCTGGAAATGTGCGAAATTAAATCACTTGCGTCTGGAAAAAAGATGACATGAAGCTTCGTGTAGCTTTCTCGGTCGAGGCTTCATCTTGACGGAGGTTGAAGTGTTAGCTTGGGTAAGTCTACGCAAGATTTGAGGGATTGCAGGGCGAAGGAGGAAGAAGATTACGGCCAGTGTTGGCTGGCTGCAGTTTGTTCATAAATTTTTATTTCATTTAAGAATGTTTTGGGAATGTCAAACCGTGAGTCTCAAAACCTAGGTTCTGGGAAAGTAAAGACTAAAATTTTCGAATGAAGCGAAAGAATTGGGTTCAAAATTAGTCCATCACCGATCAATGCTCGGAAATGGTTTTAGTTTAGTTGAAACTTGAATTACCCATTTTGTAACATTGAGTCACAAATCATGTATAGTTTTCCAAAAATTGTTCACTACTTAGCAGAATACAGGCTAAAAACTGTACATTAAAAAAATTGCTACCTGCATATTCATTTTACAGTAGATATTTATTATCTTCTTAATTCTTACCAGGAATGCATCTAAGCGTATGCTAACCAAAATACGATGTAACATTCCCTACCCAGAATTGGATTTGAAACGGAACAAATCGGCCGATCATCATCTGAAACTGAAACTGAAAATAACTGTAAAATATGGCATTATTACAATTAAATTCTCCAGTTTGTCTTTGTCTTGATCGCTCGTAAAAATTCAGAAAGCTACCTCAGAACAAAATCAAATCACGCTACATAGTGTGAGAACTTCCTTTTCGTACTCTTTCCTTTTATCCACTCCAAGATTAGATTAGATGTTAGTTTAAGCCTCCTTAACCGCTAAAAAAAAGCGTTCCGAAGAGAGGATGTAGGAAGGCACCATTTAGTGTGGAGATTTAGGAACGCGGAATCTATGCAGAAGGGGCATAGAAAGAATAAGCTGCGAAAAAAGTTAATGAAATGCGATAAAAGTTGAATAAGAAAGTAGTAGGTGTTGAAAAAAGGACAGCAGTGAACCGAAAAAAGGCGGTCCTTAAAATAACAAGAAAATTTATTTCAGCAAAAAGGCCTACCTAACTCTCCGCTCGGGCTCTCAGACATTTTCCCCCTATAGGAGAGCTAATTCCCATAGATATAAGAGTTGTATCCAATAGTTGAATGCAATAGTTGTATGGCCATCTCCTCCTAACGAGGCTATTATTGAAAGACTTAGTCGTAGCTTCTTGCTAGATTTCATATGGAGCGTAGGCAAAACACCACTTTACACGTTAACTGCACTGGGTATACCTGATGTTCAATATTCAATTCAAATTTGAAGTCAATTGTTGTAAGCGATTTTGAAAATGACATACATTAACGGGACCATGTCACCATTTAGATTTAAGGGGATCATCCCAGTTTGAGACTTTTTTTCGTCCGATTCGTTTGAAAATTGGCCAGTATATGTCTTTCGTGAAAGTAAACCTTTTTTACACATGTCATTTTTTCGATTTAGGCCATATTTTTTTTTGACGAAAAATGTGTTTTTTGGTATATTTTTATTGATATTTCAGATTGGAACTCCTCCTTCAGTTTTGATGCTAGAACAAAAACAAAGACAGTTTTAGAACCCTTGGAACATTTCTAACAAACTCAAGATCGGCTTTTTTCAAATTCAAATTTTTTCTATTTATCAAAATTTTTTGAAATTTCAAAAATCAGCAACAATTTTTTTGGGTTTAGAGCTATATATTTCTTCGAAGAATCCGAATTTGAAAAAAAGCGATCTTGAGTTTGTTAGAAATGTTTCAAGGATTCTAAAACTGTCTTTGGATTTGTTCTAGTATCAAAACTCGAGGACAAGTTCCGTTTTGAATGGTAAAATAGGAGAATTTTTCACTACAGCCCAAAATCGAACTATGTCTATTGAATTTGAATATAACGAAATTTTTTTGTACATGAATGCAGTTTCCATAATCTATTTTGATGTAAAAACAATGAGCATCATTTTCCTTGTGAATTTCAAGTAAAGATCTAAGAAATATCGTACTTATGAGTAAATAAAAATAATACATTTTATTTCAGTAATCACCATGATGAGACTTTATAAATTTTTTCCGTCCGATTTGTTTGAAAATTGGCCAGTATATGTATTTTGTGAAAGGAAACTTTTTTTATTCGTGTCACTTTTCGATTTATGCCTTAGTTTTCATTTTTTTTGACGAAAAACGAGTATTTCAGTATATTTTTTTGGATATTTCAAAACGAGACTCGTCATCGAGTTTTGATGCTAGAACAAAACCAAAGACAGTTTTAGAATCCTTGAAACATTTCTAACAAGCTCAAGACCGGCTTTTTTCAAATTCAAATTTTTTCTATTTTATCAAAAAATTTTGACATTTCAAAAATCAGCAACAATTTTTTTGGGTTTAGAGCAATATATTTCTTTAAAGAATTCGAATTTGAAAAAAAGCGAACCTGAGTTTGTTAGAAATGTTTCAAGGATTCTAAAACTGTCTTTGGATTTGTTCTAGCATCAAAACTCGAGGACGAGTCCCGTTTTGATTGTAACAAAGTCAACTTTTCACTAGAGCCCCAAAACAAACTATGTCTATTGAATTTAAATATAACGAAAATTTTTTGTATATGAATGCAGTTTCCATAATCTATTTCGATGTACGAACAATGAGCAGCACTTTTCTTGTGAATTTCATGTATAGATCTGAGAAATATCGTAGTTATGAGTAAATAAAAATAATACATTTTATTTCAGTAATCACCATGATGAAACCTAATCAATTTTTTTCGCCCGATTTGTTTGATAATTGGCCAGTATATGTATTTCGTGAAAGGAAACTTTTTTTATTCGTGTCACTTTTTCGATTTATGCCTTAGTTTTTATTTTGACGGAAAAAGAGTATTTCGGTATATTTTTTTGGATATTTCAAAACGAGACTTGTCATCGAATTTTGATGCTAGAACAAAACCAAAACCAGTTATAGAATCCTTGAAACATTTCTAACAAACTCAAGTTCGCTTTTTTTCAAATTCGAATTCTTTGAAGAAATATATAGCTCTAAACCCAAAAAAATTGTTGCTGATTTTTGAAATTTCAAAATTTTTTGAAAAAATAGAAAAAATTTGAATTTGAAAAAAGCCGAACTTGAGTTTGTTAGAAATGTTCCAAGGATTCTAAAACTGTCTTCGGATTTGTTCTAGCATCAAAACTCGAGGACGAGTCCCGTTTTGAATGTAAAAAATTTGCCCTCAAAATCGTCATTTTCGGTCCCCTTTTCACCCCCCTGGGGGAGGTTCTACTGTCCATAGGGCCATAAAATTTCATGGCCTAATAGCCCATCCCCTAAGGATCCTTTTTCAACAAAAAAAAAATTGGGCCTAAAAATCGTCATTTTCGGTCCCCTTTTCACCCCCCCGGGGGAGGTTCTAGTGTCCGTAGGGCCATAAAATTTCATGGCATAATAACCCATCCCCTAAGGATCCTTTTTCAACAAAAAAAAATTGGGCCTCAAAATCAGCATTTTCGGTCCCCTTTTCACCCCCCTGGGGGGGGGGGGGGTTCTAGTCTCTGTAGGGCCATAAAATTTCATGGCACAATAACCCTAAGGATCTAAGGATCTTTTTTAAGGATCTTTCAAACAAAGGATCTTTTTTAAACAAAAAAAAATTTTCAGTGGGGGAAGCCGGTGGGGCCCAATTGGGCTCGGGATGATCTCCTTAAATAAGTTCTTAATAAAATTGACTGACTACTGGTTGGTCACAGCAGTATGAATCTCCCCTGAGTTATTATTATTATTATTATTATTATATAAGAAAGTTTTAGCCTCCCTTAACCACGACAAAGATGTTCCAAGAGAGGAAAGAGGAAGGCACCATTTAGTATGGAGTTAAGGGAACGCGGAATCTATGCACAAGATGCACAGAAACAGTAAGCTAGGAAAGAAGTTTATGAAACAAGAAAAAAGTTAAAGAAGAAAGTAGTAGGTGCTGAAAAACAGGACGCAGTGAACCGAAAAAAGATGGTCCGTAACAAAACAAAAACCTATTTTATTACAACAAAAAGGAAGCCTACCTAACCTTTAGCTCGGGCCCTCACATGGTTCCACTGGGAGCGCTAATTCCCATAGATACAATAGTTGTATCCCCCTGAGGGGAATCTCCCCTCAGTGACCACCGGTGGGTCTCTTCGTAGTAAGTGTGCTAATGGGACCACTTGTAGATTCATATGGTTCTTTGATTCGTAGTTTACATCTGTCAGAGATGAACATGAATACTCGGTGAAAATTTGCGCCGGCACAAAATACCGCGTCTCTAGCAGCACATTCAGGAAGTTCTTCCCAGATAAAAGAAATTTAGCTATGTTTTAAACCTATAAATGACGATAGTAAAGTGAAAAAAAATGCTCTTTATATGGAAATATTTATCATGAGCAAAATATTCAACACTAATCTTGAATCCATTTTTCTGTCGGAATATTAATCACGAAAGACAATCAAGTCAAATCTATTCTCCTATATGACTCATCATGACAGGATGATTTGTCATGATGAATGAAAAAGATCTTCAGTCTGTTCTCAAGTCGCTTCTGGAATATTCTGTTAACATCTAGCCCTTATAAACTACTTTGTGAAATTAAGCATCAAATATCGAGCCACCTAATTCATTGATCAGGCTAGCGTACCACTAGGTCAAATGCACATAAACATAATTGTACACCTTAGAATAGCGTTGAAGATAGGATGTTCTAGAAGTCACTGAACTCAATCGGGCTCTCAGGTAGCCATACTCAAATGTGACCATTGTACTAGACTAAAGGAACAGTTTACTATGGTATTGTTTGTTCTTAATAAATTGTTTTAATTGTTTAAAAGAAAGACGGAGACGTTCTTGCTGGAGGTCGGTTGCACGGTGCGCTGATTTCTCCCATGAAAGAATGAGACAGAAAAAAGAAGAATGAAAGGTAAAGTTTACATCACTATAAACCCAGGCCCACCAGGGCTTCCTGCCACAAATTTTACTACTTCTACGGAGAGCAGCTTGGGTAGCAGCTGAGGAGCTCTGCTTCCTTAAATGTACATGGATGAGGACAGATACTTCCAGCGTCCCTCTACCCCGAGTGTTGGTCAAGCAGGTATCCATATGTTCCAGAGGAGTGTAAGTCCCAAAATGCGCTAAAGAAAAAATGCGCAAGTCCCCAAAACGTGTACATTTCTTACAAAGGCTGGAAGCTCATTCGAGCGCGTGAGTCAATTTTCTCAGTATGCTTTTTACAACCTAACCAAATCAACTTTACGACCCGCCCAATCGTAGTCAACGCGTTAAAGAAGTCTTCAGTATTTTGCATGGTTGAAAAAAATGTGTACTGAAGAATTGGCGAAAAAGCATAAAACTTTTGAACACCAAGCTTGATTGTACAGAAGCCGTCTAAGAGCAGTAACAAAGAGCAAAGGTTTTGCTGTTCGATTTTTTTTGTTATGCATCACACATATTTTTTTAGTACATAATTCCACGCTCTTGTAAATTCTACCGTTTTATTTTAAATGTTTAGTTCAACTTTTAAGAACCAAAGTCTGATTTCTGTGCACGCAGGCCTACAAACAATTAAATTACCGCAAAATACGAATGCGCGCAAATACTTTTTGGCCCCCTCTTGTGTGCGCGCTGTTTTTTTAGAATTCCGTGAATTCAACTTCATGCTAATAAAGATATGCATACTATCTCTGTCAATCGAAGTTCCAAACAAGACTTCATAAACAATATAATAAATGGGCGACACTCCAGAAAATTCAAGGCATGTTAAAGACTTCAGTTGATCATAGATATGGGTAAGATATCAGACAGCCATGGATAAGTTTCACTTCATCCAAAAATAAATAAGACCAAAGATTAACCCCAAAAATAAACAAATGTCAAACAAACCAGCGAATAAGTAAGATCTGAAAGAATCTAGAAGTGAACGAGACTTGAGAAAATAAAAGGAAATACTGTTAAATTACACCAGATTTTCAGAATTTTGGCATGAAGAAGAGCGAGCTTCAGGTGAGTTGAGAGGTGTAAGGAGCTGGTCTCGATCTGCTTATGCATATAATACTAGGGGAGTTCTCGTCCCTGAGCTCTAACTTCGGCGCGTTTGGACAAAGTTGGCTTAAAGTCCTGTACGCTTCCTTGGATCCCTTTGGAAAGTCAGGAGATTATTGATCCCTTCAGGTCGTTTGTAGCTCATTTAGAAAATAAGGTCATGTATCCAGAAGGAAAGGTGTCTGTTGGCGAGGAAATTTCTTCACGCGCATCAAAAGCTACTTGCGGGTACCAGCAGTCACTTGCGGGTACCAGCAGTCACTTGCGGGTACCAGCAGTCACTTGCGGGTACCAGCAGTCACTTGCGGGTACCAGCAGTCTCTTGCGGGTACCAGCAGTCTCTTGCGGGTACCAGCAGTCTCTTGCGGGTACCAGCAGTCTCTTGTGGGTACCAGCAGTCTCTTGTGGGTACCAGCAGTCTCTTGCGGGTACCAGCAGTCTCTTGCGGGTACCAGCAGTCTCTTGCGGGTACCAGCAGTCTCTTGCGGGTACCAGCAGTCTCTTGCGGGTACCAGCAGTCTCTTGCGGGTACCAGCAGTCTCTTGCGGGTACCAGCAGTCACTTGGGGACACCAGTAACTACATGCAGGTACCATTAACTGCATGCAGGTACCATTAACTGCATGCAGGTACCATTAACTGCATGCAGGTACCATTAACTGCATGCAGGTACCATTAACTGCATGCAGGTACCATTAACTGCATGCAGGTACCATTAACTGCATGCAGGTACCATTAACTGCATGCAGGTACCAGTAACTGCATGCAGGTACCAGTAACTGCATGCAGGTACCAGTAACTACATGCAGGTACCAGTAACTACATGCAGGTACCAGTAACTACATGCAGGTACCAGTAACTACATGCAGG
This sequence comes from Morinoia aosen, assembly GCA_030386875.1. Taxonomy (NCBI): domain Eukaryota; kingdom Metazoa; phylum Arthropoda; class Malacostraca; order Amphipoda; family Talitridae; genus Morinoia; species Morinoia aosen. The sequence goes on along the minus strand of CM059559.1, from coordinate 14,675,838 downwards.
TACCAGTAACTACATGCAGGTACCAGTAACTACATGCAGGTACCAGTAACTACATGCAGGTACCAGTAACTACATGCAGGTACCAGTAACTACATGCAGGTATCAGTAACTACATGCAGGTACCCGTAACTACATGCAGGTACCCGTAACTACATGCAGGTACCAGTAACTACATGCAGGTACCAGTAACTACATGCAGGTACCAGTAACTACATGCAGGTACCAGTAACTACATGCAGGTACCAGTAACTACATGCAGGTACCAGTAACTACATGCAAGTACCAGTAACTACATGCAGGTACCAGTAACTACATGCAGGTACCAGTAACTACATGCAGGTACCAGTAACTACATGCAGGTACCAGTAACTACATGCAGGTACCAGTAACTACAGGCAGGTACCAGTAACTACAGGCAGGTACCAGTAACTACAGGCAGGTACCAGTAACTACAGGCAGGTACCAGTAACTACAGGCAGGTACCAGTAACTACAGACAGGTACCAGTAACTACAGGCAGGTACCAGTAACTACAGGCAGGTACCAGTAACTACAGGCAGGTACCAGTAACTACAGGCAGGTACCAGTAACTTCATGCAAGTATCAGTAACTACATGCAAGTACCAGTAACTACATGCAGGTACCAGTAACTACGTGCATGTATTTGTAACTACATGCAGGTACCAGTAACTACGTGCATGTATTTGTAACTGCATGCAGGTACCAGTAACTACATGCATGTACCAGTAACTACATGCATGTACCAGTAACTACATGCATGTACCAGTAACTACATGCATGTACCATTAACTACATGCATGTACCAGTAACTACATGCATGTACCAGTAACTACATGCATGTACCAGTAACTACATGCATGTACCAGTAACTACATGCATGTACCAGTAACTACATGCATGTACCAGTAACTACATGCATGTACCAGTAACTACATGCATGTACCAGTAACTACATGCATGTACCAGTAACTACATGCATGTACCAGTAACTACATGCATGTACCAGTAACTACATGCATGTACCAGTAACTACATGCATGTATCAGTAACAACAGGCAGGTACCAGTAACTACATGCAGGTACCAGTAACTACATGCAGGTACCAGTAACGACATGCAGGTACCAGTAACTACAGGCAGGTACCAGTAACTACAGGCAGGTACCAGTAACTACAGGCAGGTACCAGTAACTACATGCAGGTACAAGTGTAGGATTTCTCTTATCTCTTATCACGTATCCTGTTTGAAGGTCAGCGTCCATATAAGCTCCCGCACTTGTCGAGGGAGTTCAGTTCTAGAGTTGGGTCAAGCGCACGACCTTGCTCTACTTAGCTACGCAGTTCAGCGTACCCGTACCCTTTCTGGCTCACACCGATACTGTGTATTAAACGCCGAGTACAGACTATCGTTCATCTAGTGTTTCATTGACCCACTAGATAGAATATCACAATACGAACTCTGGGCCGCACCTGAGAACAAACACGTCCAGGTGGGAACCCGTCAAGTGGCGCCCGAACCAGGGTTGTGAAAATCGGTGAACAATTGTGAATTCGGTAATGTGGTGAACTCGTAACCGATTAGTTTCAGCGCGATAGTGCATTAATAATAATACTAATATTAATGGTGCATTATTAGAGCCGGTGGATTTAAAGTGTATTGACAGTATATTGACAGTATATTGACAGTGTGCCAGACAGTGTTTCAGTGGTGATTTTTTCTGAAGGAATGAGCTTGAATCGTAATCACTCTTCATCGAGTGAGGCAGAACTCGAAGATAGTCTCGCGGAGTCGCCAAGATTGACGGCTGCCGAACGTGAACTACTCGAAAACTTAGCAGATAACCCTCGTAGTCCCCGACCCAGTCGTTCCCGAAAACCGCCAGCTAGATACTCCCCGGCTGATTACGACGCCCCACGACGATTTTTCGGAGAGGCGGTAGTGACGACAGCATCAAATATGGCAACCGCGGGAACAACAACTACGTCAACAATGACGACTACAGTTTCCTCGACTGCAACCACAGTGGTTGCATCAGCAACAGGGACGACTCCGAGTGTGTTGGGACCGAATCTAAATGTGATTCCAACTGCAGCAGTAGCGGGCACTAGATTGCCAGGACAGATGGAACTCGTAGCTCCATCCACGAGAGACATTGTTAATTTCAGAGGTCGTCCAATGCCTGGCGACCCGCCGTCTACAAGAGGGACCGCGGAAACGAATGTCAAGGTCTTCTTACAACAGCTGGAGTCGTATTTCACGACGTTCAATATCACAGATGACAAGATTAAGATTCAACGACTCGTGTCGACCGTCCATAGACGGTTTGGGGACGCGCGTATAGTTGTCGCACAATTCGAGGACGAGGAATATCAAGAATATTCATACGACGATGTGGCTGCGGAGATGCTCGCTATTTATGGCGACAAGAGCGCTTCCTCTTTTGTGGAGGCAGCCAGAGAGGCACTGAGCCTCACACAGCGTCTAAGCCCGGAAACGGATCACAACGTACTCATCGCACTCACACGAGAAGCTGCACGGAATGTGATGAGCACATTCTTAAACCGCACCAGCTACAACTATCGGCGTGAACAACGCCCACTGCCGGAAGTGATCACCAATGTGATTTTCGCGCTATTAGCGTCGGACTTGTTCACAAAAAGGGTCCTCACAGCGACCGTGTTGAACGCCGGGGAGAACAGCAAGAATTCAACGATATACCGTTCGTTGAAGGACTTCATAAGGAATGCTGACAAGGAAGTGTTGACGGCAAATTTCCTCAACAATAAGGGGAAAAATACACGGCAAGCAGTGAGGGTGTGTCGGGAAGATTCCGATGATGATCGGGAGGACATGTCCGTGGTGGACAGCTACAACCCGGACGAACCCGACCACGAAATATTGGAATTCGACCAGGAAGATATCTTCCACTTCAGAAAGCAAGGATCAGGACGCTACCAGGGAAAGGGCAAAAGAGCTCCAAGCGTCGTGTCTTCATATTCGACGCCACAGACCCGGCAGAAAACCGGTCATCAGCCCGCTGCCAGTTCCCGTTCGAGTGTAACCTCGTACTCGCGGGGCTCTTTTGGAAACCCTGAGGGGTATCAACAGGCCACGGGCGCCTTACCAAAGACTCAACCCCCTACTTCCCAGTTGTCGTGGCGCACCGCGGCCAGAACTACCAATTTGAGGAACGGCGGGCAGCCGTTCGACAAGTACAAAAATTACGGAGCTACGAACTACAGGAACTACAGCGGCAACGGACTCGAGGAGAGGCCTCGAGCCCAACTGCAGTATCAAAGGGAACAGTTCCCTCAGCGATCAGCTTACAACGGTCGACCGGCAAAAGATGAGTATAAAGACGCATCACGTAGGCGTGGTCGAATTTTCTATTGCTACGGATGTGGTAACCCAGGACATTTCCGTAGTGACTGTCCGTTTGAACGTTACTCTCGAGAATGAAGGCTAACGCGACCTGTTCCCCGCATCTCTGATGGACTAGATATTAAGTGTAATTTTAAGTTGAATGTTGATCCGACTGGGGTCGACTCGGAACAGGTCGCTGGGATTAATGTAAGGGGTAGTAGAGTGTACACTAATTCCGGAAGGTCGAGACGTCCTCCTTTCGGAGTTGAAGAACATTCGAATTCCTTGCAACAGCGTAGTTCGGCAGATCTCGGGTTAGATCCACGAGGGCCGACAGACCGTTACCGTTGTACTAACACATCTTTTGCAGATTTCTCAAAGGACGATATATCAAATTTAACTACGTGTATTCATCTGTGAATAGTAGCGATGCTAAATATAGGCATTTCCTAAATGAAATCTCGAAATTTTATAATACGAAAGAGCAAATTCCTGAGTCGCCGGCCCAGGAGCCCGTAAAAAACCGACTAGAAGAGAAAATTTGCCAATCAGAAAAATCAGGGAATCTGAGTGATAGTGTTGAGAACCTAGGTAGCGATGGGAAAAAACGAAAATCGTTCTGTCCTCGCTGCGCTAAACCAATCCGAGCAAAGAAGTCCGAAGAAAAAGGATCGGATAAAATTCTGGTGTCCCCAGAAACACAATGTAAATTACATGCGATAAAATCGCAGTATCAAGTAGTAAACCTATTGAGAAATCAAACAACCGAAACAGATCAGTTGATGCGCGCACCCGTGGTAGAATTAATTGTAAATGGAAAACGCTTACCGGGCCTGATCGACACCGGTGCGACCATTTCCCTAATTAAGAGGAAATGGATAACCACACCGTTAGAACCAAGTGTAGTACGGGTATCGAGTGTATCAGGGGAACAATTGAATATAATGGGAAGAGCAGGACTTTTGATTAAGTTACCAAACGGGATGAAAAAGTGGGTTACCGCTCTCGTTGTGGGAAATGATACCCACATTCCTGGCGAAATTTTAATAGGAACGGACCTTTTGAAAGACTGCAAAGCCGTAATAGATTTTATCAAAGGCAAAGTAGTGTTTGAAAATCAACCCTTAAGGTTGATTGAACGCAGTCGAAAACAAACTAAGGATGTCCGTGCGATGTTTTCAACGAACGCCAGGGAAAATACGAAAGATAGGGAAAGCCCGCCGAGCGATGTGCTAAGTCATAAACGTGACCCGAATTGCTCGAACGTAAAGTCCTGTCGTACCATGTTTTCGAGCCGACCGGATGCAAACTTAGGTAAAGCCCGAGAGATGGGGCCAGCGGTCAATAACCTCGCTTGTGAGGGCGATGAACTCCAACACATTAACTTGCATGTAGACAAAGACACGACGATTCCCCCTATGGAGGAAGTCACCCTCAGGATTCGAAAAAAACATTTGCCCGAGGGGACGTATTTTACAAACCGAATGGCGATTCAAGATAACGTGTTGTTAGCTGAGTCCTTGACAATAGCGTCAAAAGGACAAATACCGATCAGACTAGTAAATGTGTCTAGTCATCCATGCGTACTTAAACGAGATACTTATCTAACCACGTTGGAACCGGTAGACCTGGAAACGGTTCACAATTTAAATCAGGCTCCAACGTCTGAAACTCCTATTCCGCGGGACAGGCAAGTCTTACGAAAGCTAACAAAAGTAGACATAAACACAGATGTGACTGGTCCCACTCGCGAAAAACTATTGACAGTTTTAAATAATAACAGAAAAGCAGTCGCGCTCAAGGGCGAACCACTCGGCCTAACACACCTGGCCGAGATGGATATTCAATTAAGAGATCCTACGAAAATCCTGTATACTAGGCAATACAGAGTACCGCATAGTCAGCAGGAAGAACTCGATGCCGCGGTAGAAGACATGTTGAAAAAAGGAGTAATCTCGAAAGCGCAATCTTGCCATAACTCTCCAATAATCATGGTCCGAAAATCAGATGGTACAGGTAGACCAGTAGTTGATTTGAGGCATTTGAACGAACATACATTACCTTTACGATTTCCTTTACCGGACATACAAGAAGTTTTGGATCAGATGATGGGCTCTAGAATTTTCTCAACAATAGACCTTCAGTCTGCCTATTGGCAAGTCCCTCTTAAGAAATCGGCGGCTCCGTTAACCGCCTTTACCACAAGAACTGGAAGTTACCAGTTCAATCGCGTGTGCTTTGGCCTTAGAAACGCTCCCGCTTTCTTCCAGTCACTAATGACGCGGGTACTGCATAAAGTCATTGGAATTTCCGCTCTGTGTTATCTCGACGATATTATTGTTTACAGTAGAGATGAAGACGAGCATTTGCGTCATTTGGGTGACGTGTTGGGAGAAATTCAGAAAGCAGGGCTGACAATAAACTTAAAAAAGACAAAGTTGATGAAAATTGAATTTTTGGGTCACTCTCTCTCCAGTAAAGGAGTCACGATTCTCAAAGAAAAAGCTCCCTTAATTAAGAATTATCCGAGACCCCAGAATAGGACAGATTTGAAGCGTTTCCTCGGTTTCGTTTCATATTATAGGAGATTCATTATGAACTTCGCAAATTTGGCGATCCGCTTTCGGATTTGCTCAAGGAATCTGAACCATTTAAGTGGGAAAACGCGCAGGAGACCGCGTTTCAAACGCTTAAGGATAAATTGCTACAAGAACCCATTTTACAATTTCCTGATTATAAAAAACCGTTCTACATAGTCACGGATGCGAGTGGCCATGCAGTGGGCGCCGCTTTGGTACAGCCCGACGAAAATGATTTTTTGAAGCCAGTTGGTTACGCATCTAAGTCGTTAACCCCTACCGAACGACGGTATAGTACTACAAAACGTGAAGCCTTAGCCGTTATCTTTGCGTTAAAGAAATATCGTCTGATCATATTAGGATATGAGGTGACAGTCCTCACCGATCACAGGCCACTTGTTTCGATGTTCCATCGAACACTTCCCGCAGACCCGACCTTAAGTCGCTGGTCAATTCAGGCCCAAGAATATTCAATAACTTTACGTTATATTCCAGGTAAATTAAATGTCATCGCGGATACGCTCAGTCGCACTCCGTTTAACATTGCGGATACGGAAACATTAACTAACATTGAAGAAGATTTTGAAGACCGTATCTTAGCTCTAGAGACTGTTCCAGATATGTTAAAATGGGGAACGCTCCCCTGGAAACCAGAAGAAGAACTCCGGTCCGAACAAAAGCATTGTGAAGAATTTTCACGCATTAGAAGGCTACTCGATCCCGATACAGATGTGAAATCGGTGAAAAATCGTCCAAAAAATCTCTCTCATTTCTTCTTAGAAAATGATCTTTTGTATTATAAGCGAGAATTAAGTAGAACAGGAAAGAGATCTATTAAAATCACACTATGTGTGCCTACAATCTATTTGACGGAGACAATTCTGAGTTGTCATTCGCCTCCCGAGATGTCTCATCACGGACATGAAAGAACATTGATCCGGTTCCAACAAAATTTTTTTCACCCGAACGAGAAACAAGCAGTTCTGAATACTGTTTCACAATGTGACAATTTAAACAATTTAAACAATTTAAACAATTTATTTACCACAGGTGATACAGAGGTAGAATTTTACTTAAGTCTAGTACAATGGTCAAATTTGAGTATAGCTACCTGTGGGCCCGAATAAGTTCAGCGACTTCTAGGGCATCCTACCATCACGTTATTCTAGGGTGTACAAAAATGTTTAACCTAGTTCACTTAACCTATTTTCGCATTAGACTGATCATTGAGATAATTAGCTCGATATTTTATGCTGTATTTTACAATATAGGTCAAATCGGCTATATTTAACAGTATGTTCGATAAAACGATTCAAGAGCAGAGAGAAGATTGGTTATGGTAAACAGGCAAGTTACATTATGACACTATCATTAGTTACATGTAGGAGGCAAGATTTCGACACGGTGATCTTACACGACTAGTATTCTGATAGGAAGTGAGACTCAAGATGTCTTTTGAATACTTTGTACGAATTACATTCACGGATCTCTGCAGGTATAGAGTTCCAAGTTTTGGTTCCAACGAAGAGAATACTGTGTTGCGACCTGGCCTTTGAATAATAAGGAAGCATGAATTTACTTCTATTTCGGGTTAAATGGTCGTGATGACCAGTTTGCGCAGTCAATAATTGTCTTAGGCTATTGTCGCCATCATTTCTTAATGTTTTGTAAATGAAATTACAGATGGAGATTTTGTAGAGATCCGAAAGTTTAAGTATTTGTAAATTTTTGAAAGAATCATTTGTGTGAGCATTATATTCTAGGTTCTTTACCGCTCTGACAGCCCTTTTCTGCAGAGTAAAAATTTGGTTGCTTTTATTTTTATCAGTTCCGTGCCATGCTTCTATTCCGTATTGCAAGTATGGAGAAATGAGCGTTCGGTAGAGCATTTGTAAAGCTGTTTCAGGCAGAAAATTTTTAACTTTATTTAGGATTCCGATGGATTTTGATAATTTAGAACTAATATGAGTGATGTGCTCTTTGAAGGTCAGATGTTTATCTATTATGATGCCCAGAAACTTACATGAGTTGGTTTCTTCGATTTCACCTTCGCCAATTTTAATGCATGGGAGAGATACACCTTTCTTGTATGAGAAAGTAATATAATTTGTTTTATCGATATTTAGGCTTATTTTATTAGCTTTGAGCCACGATGAAACCTTGTGAAGTTCAGTATTTATACTCTCCACAATCATAGCAGGATTTTGGTTCGGAAGGACCGCAGAAAGCGTACTGTCATCGGCAAAAAGTATGAATTTGAAGAATGATGTAGATTTTACAATATCATTGATAAAAATCAGAAACAAGAGAGGCCCGAGAACAGATCCTTGTGGAACTCCATGGCTAATTGTCTGTGGGTCTGATTTTGCGTCGTCAATGACAACGTATTGCTTCCGATTTGTTAGGTATGATCTGAACCAATCATGGGCAATCCCTCGAATGCCATAACAGTGTAGTTTCGATAATAGTATTTTATGGTCCACACAATCAAATGCTTTTCGGAAGTCAAGAAATACAGAGAAGACAGGCTTTCCTTCATCTATATTAGAATAGAGGAATTGTAAATGATTTAATATAGCCTGTGTTGTTGATTTTTTAGAGCGAAAACCGTATTGTTTATCGTAAAGAAATGATTTTTGTTCAAAATAAGAGTACACTTTTTTATACACAATCTTTTCGAATACTTTGCTAATAATTGGTAGAATGGAGATAGGTCGATAATTGTTTACACAGGTTTTTTCACCACTTTTAAAGATAGGGGTTACTCTAGCAACTTTGAGGGAGTTCGGGAAAGTGCCTAGTAAGAGAGACTGGTTAATAATATTTGATATCAGTGGGGCTACAATGTCAGCAATAACTTTAAGTACTTTAGTCGGAAACGTTTGTAACCCACTCGATTTATTTTTCATGTTGTTTATGCACGTAATTACATCGGAGGAGTTTGTAGGCGTAAAGTAAAAGGAGTTGGGTTCTCGAATATGATCCATAAATTCCAGGTGATCAGTAGGTTCACTTGGAATACCATCAGCTATTGTTTTCCCTACGTTTACGAAGAAGTTGTTAAAGAGATTAGCAATTTCTTTCTTCTCATGATATTTTACATTATCTTGAACAACATATTCAATTTTCTTTTTATCGGCATTATTCGGTTTACAGCAGGAGTTAAGGAGATGCCAAGTCTTTTTAACGTCAGTTTTGAATTGAGTAAACTTGAGCGTAAAGTAGTTCTTTTTTGATGTTCTAATCTGGTTTGTTACATAGTTTCTAAATCGGTTATATGTTTCTCTAGATATTCGTCCTTCGCAAAGGAGGGCTAGGTACGCTTGACGTTTCTTTATATTTATCACGATGTCTCTAGTAATCCAGGGCTTATGTTTATTTTTCGGGGTAACTGTACGAGTTACAATTGGGCAACACTGATTGTATGCGGTCATTATAGTTTCAGTCAACTTTACTACTGCTTCATCAATGCTCGTAGTATTATTGTTTTGTTGAGAGATGTGCAATGTAGGCATTGATTCTTCTAGAACGGTACGCATTTCTTCAAGATTTGATTCGTTTATTTTACGATATGGGTAAGTTTCAGCCCGTGCCTTGGTGCAAGCAATATAGACATTTTTCTTAATAAGAAAAACTGGGAAGTGATCTGATAAGTCAGAAGTAAATGACTTTATGACTTTAGCCCGTGCCTTGGTGCAAGCAATATAGACATTTTTCTTAATAAGAAAAACTGGGAAGTGATCTGATAAGTCAGAAGTAAATGACTCAATGACTTTATGCAGTAAATTAACAATTTACTTTGGTCAATTAACAATTGACCAAATTCCACCAAATAATAATACTTAAGTGGTTAAGAAGAGAAAAAATTCACAGTAACATTGGGAGGTAAAAAATTGCTGATTGCGTTGTTTCAAAAGTTCACACACAGCTGTCATAAATGTTTACAAGCACATCTGTTATACATTTGTATAGATTCAGGTTGAACTAGCATCAAGTTGAGGTTTACTGACATGATACCTAATTGAGGTTAAATTAATACGAAATTGACATATTTAGGGGATGAAAATGAAATTGACTAATTTAGGGGATCACCTAGTCTAGTCACCCATGATCTGCTGTGATGACATATTTAGTTGTTGCATCAGGTATTGCTCGAGGTCATCTGGCGTGTTGATCTCGCGGCGTCTTGAATCTGGGTTTCCTGGGTTGAATATGAAGATGTTTCCATCCTGTGTTCTTGGGATTCCAACTTTATCCGGGAATTTCCTTTTGGCCATCCTTAGAATGTACATGACGTTAGCTCGTGAAGGTATGAGGTATTCATTTATGAAGAAGAACTGTGGTTTCTTTTCTCGGCAGGCGTTGAGAATTTCACGTTTTTTGTTATAATGTTTTAGTTCAAATGCAATGTTTCTTTGATCTACATTCCCAGTTATTGTTTTTTCCCCATTCTTGTAGCTGACGTAATGTCAGTGCCGGAGAGGTCAATGTTGATCTTGTCCTTCAGGAGCTGGCAGACTGTATCCTTACAGATTTCGCCTGCGTGAGATGGCGGTATTTCCTTTCCAGAAATGACGAGAGTACATTTTTTGTCTTCAATGTCTCGGCGCTGATCATTTTTTTCCAACTGGTCGAGGCGGGAGGTTAAGCTATCTATTTTCTCATTCTGTTCTTCGAGAATTTTTTTGTGTTCCGCTTCTATTGTTTCAAATAGAGTTTTAAGGTGGCTTATTTCATTTTGCACTTGAACAATATCACTATTAAATTTTGTCATCACTGAATCGAAGTATTTTATAAGGACAGAAACCACTTCTTTACCGTCTTTCGTAAGGCTAGACACATCAGGGTATTGACCAAACTTCGGTTCAAACTCGATGCTGTTGTTGCTGCTGTTGTTGGTAATGCGTCGTTTGTTAGTCATCTTGAAGATGGAGGGAATTCGGTCGTTGTGTAAACGAGGGTTGAATACTCTCACACTTTTGAGGGAATATTATACTCTTAGTTTGATTATTTTTATATATGGGGTATTTATATCACATTTGAATACTCAGGACGCGAGTGGGTACCCATTTAGGTTAGAGGTACATTCTTTCTAACAATAGGCACTTTGTTTCGGAGCGAGCGCCACACCCGTCCTCACGCCACGGAGTCACTGAAGACACTGACAGTTGCTACCGTAAGAATGGCAGGGTTTCCACGCGAGGCGGCTCTAATTACCCTAGCTGAAGGGTGTTGATTACCCCAGATTACCCTAAAACAGCTAATCCAGAACTATGATCTATTAATTAACTAAAAGGTAAATGGACTGGTTTCCAGAGCTCTGTCAGTATGAATAAGTCCTGTGTTACATACTGCATGAGCGTCAGGAGGGAAATCCAGTCGAGCGACGTTAGAATGCAAACAAGATGTTTGCCAAAAACCTGTCGAATAAATTTTGGTGCCCGCTGTTTTCCAAGGCGCCCTTTTTTTCTGCGACTCCTGATCTGGGAACATTGTTTTCATCAAACTAAAAGAGGCTCACACAATGAGATAGGTGGTGCTTAGCTAAAAATGCACAAACTTGCAGTTCCATTTTACGAGCACGATTTTCGAGAGGATCATTGGATAGCACGTAGCTGGAAATTGATGGTTTTTTGCCACCATGGATCGTTGTTTGTGTCGCTGAGAGCATGTGACGCCTGATCTCCGATTTCCCACAAGTAATATCGGTTCGAAAAACCTTGCAATATTCCACATCCTTTTGCTCTGTTGATTTTGAGAACTTGGCTAATCATCCCTTGAACCCAGGTTCCGATGTCAACGAATCTTTAAATTTCTGCTGGTAGTTTCTAGCTTTCAAGTGGAGCTTTCCATTTTTGAGGTGGTGTCGTTGGCTCTTAATTCCTCACTCGGTGCGCGATCATCTGCTATGCTGCAAGAAATGCAATAATATGTGAACCTATCCCTAATACAATTACTTATTTTTTATTTAATTTTCCATCCATTCACGCACTTCAGCCATTCTTTCCACATGCACAATCTAACTTAACACTTTGATCCACTCTCTGTGATGACTTTCTGGCTTCCCTCACACATGACCTTCGTCATATCTTTTCATAACGGATTTTATCCAATCTTGTTACACCACATATGCTTCTCAAAGACTTCGTTGCAATCACATTCACTTATCAACTCTTAAAGTTGATCGTGAAGTTATCGAATTTCTTCATTTCCTGAAGGGCAGGTGAGGAAATTCAGAGGTTTTGGAAAAAACTACCTTGCCTTTATTAATATGCAAAAACTTTACTCAACACTCAGTTGTAGAACCCCTAATGCTTTGATTTCGGTTGACGGAATTCTAGGCATGATCGCAGCTATATCAAATTCTACGTCCATGCTATTGCGCCTAAAAAAACAGTGAGAATACAAACATATATTGCAAGTTTTAAGTCGATACCTGTACTCTTTTGTTTATATGAATTTTTGTAACTAATTTTATAGATTCTTCCTTTCGCCTTTAGCACCTTTTGTAACTCGAAGTGTCAAAGAACCCTGTTTTTTTGTTTGCATCGCTACAATAACATGCTTCTTTGGCGTGCAACATGGCTAAGAAATAGGACGCCTTCCATCTAATTAGCTGGCAAAATACCGGCGCTATGAGGTAACTCTACTGTTAATTCAATGACTATCATAAGAATGAACCTATTAATTATTTCTACGATGAAATATATTAGCTATGGAATTTAACGAGACAACAAACATACCTGCCAATATTCTGTTGAAGCTTATAACCACTAACGCAATCAGAATAGGACAGTGACTTTCTCGACTGGCTGTTGCTGACACCGTCACACCCATCGAGTTTTTATTAGCAAAATGCAACTCAGAATCGTTTGTCAAAACGAAGTGGACAAGAGATATTATAGCTTCGTTTCTTGACGCCGTCTTTCCTGATGACATTCAAGTATGCGACACTAACCACAGCAGCAGTGCAGTTTTTTGAACACTACATTCTGACCCCTTTCATTACATTTCGTTCAAGTGGTAACCAGTAGGGTGCTTGCATATTGGCTTTCAATTTTCTATTTTTCGTAGATTAGGCGGTCACTTCCTTCACGGAGCTCTGATTACCCTAGATTTGCCCATATTTTTCATTACCCTAAACATTACCCTAGGGTACCCCTGATTACCCTAAACTGGGGTAATTACCCTGCTCGTGGAAACACTGAAGAATGGGCGTATTACAAGGAAAGTACCAGTACGAAAATATCCTCTTCCAGATAAACCCTTCGATGTGTGTATAATGGATCTATTAGGTCCGCTGCCAATCACCTCGAACGGGTCCCGCTACATTTTAGTAGTCACGGATCAGCTCAGTAGGTTTGCTATTTTGGTGGCAATCCCGGATAAAACAGCAAACACCGTGGCACACGCGTTACGCCATAATGTGTTCAATCATTTCTCGTGCCCAAAAACGTTGCGTAGTGATAACGGTCGCGAATTCGTAAACCAAGTAATAGATGCGTTATGTACAAACTATCAAATCCATCACATAACAGGGTCACCGTACACTCCTGCTTCACAAGGAGGGGTCGAGAGAATCAATCTAAAGATAGTAAGAGGGATGAAAAACTATGTAGAAGCAAGTAAATGCGACAATTGGGATGAATTCCTGCCAGAATTGCAGACAGCAATAAATACTTCTTTCAACCGAGTGTTGAAAGACAATAGCCATTTTTGCCGATTCGGATTTGATAAATCGCACCCCATCACCATCTTCGACAAGCCATATCGCGAACCTATCTACAATTATGATGATTACCTTAAAATAATGACCAAAGAATTCAAACAGATGAGGGAATACCTGTCAGATGTTCTGGATAGTAGTGCCGATGAATATTTAAAACAAGCAAATAAGAGCAGAAGCTTCCGTGAATTAATTCCGGGTCAGCGCTGCTATCTCAGGCACGTACCTCAAGAGACCGAGTATAAAAAATTGGCAAGTAGGTTTGATGGCCCATATGTTGTAAAACAACGAACTAGAACTCATCAATACGAATTAGAAGACCCAGTTACAAAACGAACCAAACTCGGTCACATAGATAATATTCTGGAACTAAAAAATTCCATATAAGTTCCTAGTAATAGTAACCAAAAGGTATTTATCCAAGTCGCCATGTTTGTTTGCGACGTTGTAATCTTAGTTCTATTTTTTTTTGTTTGTTTGTTGTTAATTTCGGTTGCCTAAGTAGTTTAATGCGTAACCACATAATCTAGCTTGCAATGTTGTAATCGCTGCGTTGTGTATCAAATTTTTTTATGCGCTATTACAATGTGTAATTTAAGTTATCTCCGTAGTGTTGATTGTTCAAGAAAAATCATACGATTTCGTAACAATAGGGATGCGCTGCTTCACCAATTACGTTTTCTTCACTCTTTCTTTTCCACTTACTTTTCGTTCTCCTATAATTTTCCTGATGCTATATGATCGATGGTGATCGATTTTCTTTGGAACTACAGGAAAACAAAAAAATATATCTCGCCTCACAACGAAACTTATTAGGTAACGGTCAGGAAGTCTGATCAATTTAAAAAGGGGAATGGGATCCCGTAATTCGGTGGGTAGTTGCATGAATGTTAAAAGTAACAGGCGTGAAGAATGAAAAAGGAATGTCAGCTTGAAAGTGAAGAATGAGTCACAGCGAAAGATTGTATGTGTGTTGACGTGTGCTTGTATTAGGCATAACCTCTGACGTTATTGCTTCGGATGTTCTCCGATAGCAGTGATCTGTAAATACGCGGCGCAACTGCGCCACTGTTTTTCTTCTCGGGTCCGTTTGACGTCAAACGCTGTCCGGTGTCCTACTTCTCTTTCCTATAAATGCTGGCCTATGCCGACCGAGTGCATTCACCCTTGTTGAACGCACCGGTGGTACATTCTCTTTCAACAAGCATCTTACTTCAAACTACGACTTCAGGGGCTTTTACTACTACAGCATCATGGGTGCTGCACTACCCTATCGGTATGTTTTCTTAGACTCGTTCTTATATTGTCTTCAATTTAGGACGCATTTCTTTCTTCTTTTACAAGTTTGTCATTAAAGAAGATAATTCATTATATCGTGGTAATGCCAACATGTAAGTTGAACAGTCGAACGGTTCGGTTACAGTACTGTGTATTAGGAGATTTTACTTTTACTTGAGATGTTCTGCTACTTTTATTTAAAATGTTCCTTAGATTGTTTTCTGTGTAGACTAAACTACAGTACAGTATTGGTATGCAGAGCGCTGCAGTGCAATGCTCGGAGCCTAGCAACGTTTAGGTGCTTGGCATTTCCGGCCGACGATAAGGTGCGCTCTCGGTCTGGTGTATTGCAAGTGCTTAGCACCTATTTTTGGAATGATCTAGCGGTTGGATTGTAAAATTGGTGGACCAATCCCCGTGGGGAGAGGGAAATGCATGTGGCAGATATTCATTGATTCGTTCATTCATTGATTCGTGATGTTTGTATTATAATAGGTGAGCAGATATTGTAAATTATGACCGTCAGTACAATATATAAGTCTGAGTCATTAGCACTGAGATACAAACGTTGTGTTATTTAATAAATTGCATTATTTTAGCATCATTGCATTACCATTGAGGTGATTCAAACCAAGTAAATTAACAATTTACTTTGGTCAATTAACAATTGACCAAATTCCACCAAAGTTGGCAGGACTAGTGAACGCTGAGATTTTCTTTCGTTGTGTTTCGTATTACATGTAATCTGATAAGGAACTACATTATGTATGTGAGTTAACGGATCGACGCCTTGCAGAGTGTCGCGTCTGGGACTCTGGCTGCTGCTGGGGGTATTGGTCCTGGCACAGGCGGAAGCAGAGCCAGCCACCCCGCAGTTGGGCGGTGAAGCCACAGAGCATGTCGGCGTGGTGGTGGAACCCTACCCGGACCTCAGACCGGTAAGAGGACATTTATTACTTAAACTCAAACTCACTTTGAGGGATTTTGTGAAGGCAAACTTGAGTGCCTTGGGAACTCAGTTCGAGCATATCATTTTGCGTATTAGAGAGATAGTTAAGGGAAACCTGAGCGTCATTCAGGTCAGAGTAGTTAAGGAACAGATCGTTCGGATCTGCTTCCTTATGGGACGCTTACTAACAAAGGTAGTGCCGCCGGCAGACGTACAACGACTAGAGGTTCAGTGGAGGCGCCAAATTTTCAATCTGTTTAAAAACTCGTCTGCTCCTAGTACAGTGGCTTGCGTGGGAGCGACATGTAAAAATGAGACGGCAACCCTTGAGAATCCGACATTGACCTTCCGAAGGTTGACTAGTTTAAGCGTAAAAGACTATTCAAAGTCGCGTAAAAGACGCGGTCTACTTAATTTGGGGGGCGATCTTTTAAAAACATTTTTCGGAACAGCGACAGAGGGAGATATTAACCCGTCGCCACGTCCTGGACTCTTAGAAGGTCGGCAAAGCTAGCACATGTTTCACATCAGCAATCCTAGGGTTGCCATATATGGTCTTAAGCGTCTCGTTGAGCGCTATTCATTGGTGTAAGGTAAAATTAGGTGGGAGGAACAGGGAAAGAGAGGTATCAAGCTCAAATCTGTATGAATTCTTCTGCTCAGTCTGGAGTGTAGCTACCGGCGCTGCACAACCTCTTAGAAGGCCAGGAGTGCAGCTGAGGCATACCAGCACACACTCTGCCTCTAAGAAGGTCGCCATCATTTTTATTTTCTCATGTTTTTTGTTCCAAAAATGGGAGTCCAAATCCACAGATTTACTCCTACGCAAAAAATAATATCACCATTGTATTTGGGAGGAAAAGCTCTATGCATATCAAGTTCTTTACAAACAATGAAACTGGTTGATAACAGCCTATGCACAAAATGAACTAAAAAAATATATACTGTGTTTTACATATAATGCAAATAACTCTGGAACTATTGGACCTGAAAAAAAATTCACATACCACAAGATTCAGAAACTCAGAATCTATGAAAATGCATCATAAAAAGACATAAAAGTGCAATAAATAAAAAATGGCCAGTGATTTTCTGATTTCTGTTTTTTGTATTTTACCGAAATAAAAACTCGAATTTCGTAGATTTTCATTGGGGTAGCAGTATTTTTTCCTCACTGACAGAAAGAGCAACTTCTCTCTTTACAATGAACCCCCAATGAAACTTCTAACATGATTAATGAATGTACAGTAAGTTGCACAGTTGACCCATTTTCTTCAAACCTCTTGGTAGGTCGACCATGTGGAGACGGGTTAAGAATTTAGAGAATAAGACCGCGTAGGTGTCACATGAGGTTGATCTTCTCCGCTCCAACCAAGGGCAGATAGTTGAGTTAGTAAATCACACGGTCGCTACCCTGGGGAGTATCCTGACAGATCTAGAGCAGTCAACAGAATCGATTCATGGGCTTACAGAGTATCATGTCTCCACAACTATTTTGGCTGAACTTGAAACATGTGTCGTGTACTTAACGGAATTATTGGGGGAAAGTGTAATGGAAAGGGCTACATTGAATAGCGGGCGAGTTCCCCCCGTCATTATACAGGAGACCTATATAGGATACGTTAGGGAAATGGAACATACCCTAGGCTGTGTGTACCCGTATACACCGAGGGAGATTCGTGAAAACTATGACCGGGCGCTCAGAGTAGCGAAGGCCTGGCCCACTAGGATGCCGGACTATTATGTTATCCAACTACCGTGTGTGGCCCCGGATGACCACTTTAGATTGGTTAAAATACATGTTACCCCCATGCCAACTGAGGATGGTGGTTATGTGACCCTTAGTGGGGTCCCGCCGCTGTTAGCGTATTCCAAGACACACATGATGATGCTCTTTAATCTCGATGAATGTGTTGTGTTGGAAAGTATGACGCTGTGCGACAAAGTAGCACCTTTGCAGGTGCTCACTTCAACAGACTGTGTTCATAGTTTACTGCAAAATAATGTGACAAGTAGTGAATGTGTCTATGAGCGGTTTACCGACACTACTCGGCCTTACGCTCTATACCTGAGGAATACCTGGTTTATCTGGTTTTTCCGTGCCACTTATCTGACCACCATTTGCCCCACAGGTAACCAGGTGTCTTCTTTAAAAGGGTTTTTGAAGGTTACAGCTCCGTGCTCAGCTCAAACTCAGGAACATCAATATGTTACTCAGAATCAGTTGAGTTTAAATGTCACTGAAATGCCAGTTGTGCTAATTCCTATGCACAACTTAACAGTTACCGTGTCGTCGCACCGAGTGTTGACGGACACAAGGGGAGAGCTTTTGCAGCTCAATGAATCGCCGAACAGCTTTTATACTCGGGAATGGTTAGAGGATAATCCGCGCATCGTGGATAACGATGTTACTACATATGGTCTTTTGTTCTTGATCATTCTTGGTTCAGGGATACTGGGGTACTGGATTGTGTTCAAACGCAGGGCTCAACGAATTAGGTCTGCCCACCAATCTTCGTGTATCGAAATTGGTCTTCGTACCTTACAGGATGATAACCGAACTCAGTCGGGACTACAATTACAATTGGAGCAGCGGATCATGGAGTTAGCTGGGGAAATTGAGAAGCTCCACGTAGACCGGGTACACCCCGTAGATACTTATGAATCGATCCCGGACAATAGTCCTGGGTATCTCCCCATGAAACCACCCAGTGAGGCTCCCCCTATTCCCCCAGGTATAGATTTGTCTAGAGATCTGGTCTACAAACGGGGAAGGCAGATTATGCCTTTGATTCCTGAACATGGCCCTTCCGGCTCGTCGGGCGTTTCGGAGCCTTGTGCTCCTCTCATTTGTACCACTCCTCCTCCGGTCAAGCCGGTACGTTGTCAGTTCACTTTCACACGAACTGATACTCCTCCCCATTCCCCCAGTCCTACTGTTTAGGGTTGTCAACGATCTTATTATTGGGTCTTACCACGGAATATTCTGTTCACCCCACAATCTTGACGTTGACGCATATAGATTCCATGAGATCTACTTGTAACCTTTGTTCGTTCCATGGAAGTAAATGCTTGGCTTTGTTTGCGTTAGTAAAATGAACGATAGATGTTAGTCTCTATTCAACCATTGCTCGATTCATTGCTTAGCTGTCATAGTTGTCATTGCATAGAGTTGATTTTGAATCCAATCTTTTATGAAGAATTTGTTATGATACCTGGAAAGTGGGGACACTTTCCATTTATGGGGAAGGGGCAATTGTAGGATTTCTCTTATCTCTTATCACGTATCCTGTTTGAAGGTCAGCGTCCATATAAGCTCCCGCACTTGTCGAGGGAGTTCAGTTCTAGAGTTGGGTCAAGCGCACGCCCTTGCTCTACTTAGCTACGCAGTTCAGCGTACCCGTACCCTTTCTGGCTCACACCGATACTGTGTATTAAACGCCGAGTACAGACTATCGTTCATCTAGTGTTTCATTGACCCACTAGATAGAATATCACAATACGAACTCTGGGCCGCACCTGAGAACAAACACGTCCAGGTGGGAACCCGTCACAAGTAACTACATGCAGGTACCAGTAACTACATGCAGGTACCAGTAACTACATGCAGGTACCAGTAACTACATGCAGGTACCAGTAACTACATGCAGGTACCAGTAACGACATGCAGGTACCAGTAACGACATGCAGGTACCAGTAACGACATGCAGGTACCAGTAACGACATGCAGGTACCAGTAACTACATGCAGGTACCAGTAACTACATGCAGGTACCAGTAACTACATGCAGGTACCAGTAACTACATGCAGGTACCAGTAACTACATGCAGGTACCAGTAACTACATGCAGGTACCAGTAACTACATGCAGGTACCAGTAACTACAGGCAGGTACCAGTAACTACAGGCAGGTACCAGTAACTACAGGCAGGTACCAGTAACTACAGGCAGGTACCAGTAACTACAGGCAGGTACCAGTAACTACAGGCAGGTACCAGTAACTACAGGCAGGTACCAGTAACTACAGGCAGGTACCAGTAACTACATGCAGGTACCAGTAACTACATGCAGGTACCAGTAACGACATGCAGGTACCAGTAACGACATGCAGGTACCAGTAACGACATGCAGGTACCAGTAACTACATGCAGGTACCAGTAACGACATGCAGGTACCAGTAACTACATGCAGGTACCAGTAACTACATGCAGGTACCAGTAACTACATGCAGGTACCAGTAACTACATGCAGGTACCAGTAACTACATGCAGGTACCAGTAACTACATGCAGGTACCAGTAACTACATGCAGGTACCAGTAACTACATGCAGGTACCAGTAACTACATGCAGGTACCAGTAACTACATGCAGGTACCAGTAACTACATGCAGGTACCAGTAACTACATGCAGGTACCAGTAACTACATGCAGGTACCAGTAACTACATGCAGGTACCAGTAACTACATGCAGGTACCAGTAACTACATGCAGGTACCAGTAACTACATGCAGGTACCAGTAACTACATGCAGGTACCAGTAACTACATGCAGGTACCAGTAACTACATGCAGGTACCAGTAACTACATGCAGGTACCAGTAACTACATGCAGATACCAGTAACTACATGCAGGTACCAGTAACTACATGCAGGTTTTATGTAACTATATGCGCGTACACGCATTAATGTGAGTAGTATCGATTCCCGTACATTAGCACACAGAGAAAGTCCATGTTACAGGGAGTCCTGTGTAAATATAATTTAACATTTTTTGAAAAATATTGCTGTATGTTATGGTAATTTTGGCGCTGCTCCTGTGAATCCAGAATTAATTTTCAGTTTTACTGGTCCCTCATTACAAATTTTGGGCCGAGAATATTTTACCGGACCGTAATTGTTTAATATCTAATAAAGGAGTTCATACTCAGTCCTAACAGTATTTATGTTATTAGTCACAAACGTTACAACTATTGAGCGTGTTTTACGTTCAATTCTCAAAGCAGGTATGGGAAAGATTTCGAAAAACAACTCCTGTTGGATTATTTCGTTGCTCAACATTTTCGGCTCGATGAAAGAGAATTGTCGAGTGCTAAGTTTTATGATGACTTCAATATTATTGTTATGCAATGTAAAATGATTTGAACTTCTATTTAACACTGAGTTTCTATTTAAAATGTGTTGAATATAATTAAACCTTGTGGCGAAACCGAAGCCCAACATTCAACACACATTAAGCTAAATTTAGGTTTTCCAAATTAAAATGAGTAAGATTATTTGAAGCACGGCTTTATTTGATTTTTATCACGTAAATGTTAAAATTCATTTCAAGACCGCCGGTAGGTTGTTCACATTATGGAAATTCTGTAACCACCGGTAGGTCTCCAAACGGTCGACATTTTAACTCACTCAGCTAGGCATTGCCATGCAACATGACTAAACCTTACCATTACGTTTGCTAAAACGTTCCTCACTTCAATCCCATTTTGATTACTCGTAAATTGCACAGCCGAAGCATATTTTGGGCTCGCTCAGTTTCGAGGACCGTCTAAACTTTTAAAACGGCGACAGGGCACGGTGCCGCCACGTAAACTGTAGCAGGCATTGTGAGAGCGAGCACCTGCCAACTTCAGGGCTGAAGTTATAACTCCATTGCTATAGAGAGCATAGCGAAGTGTGACTGCCGCGGCGCCGTCGCCTCTATTCAGACCCAACGCTATTGCGGCTCTCGATCATTGAAAGTCGTTTCCAGCATCGACTTCTTTTGGCTTCTGCTCGACGGATCCAGGGACACAGCGTCACAATTCTGTCTCGGTGCTGGAAACAAAAATTTCATGACGATCGCACTATCGCGCCACCGGTTGCGTTGTGGCTGCGGGGTTTGGTTTTCGAATGGAAATGAACAAGGTGTGGTTTCGAATTATGTTTAGTTTTAATTGAGAATGATGTACTGTTTCAAGCTGGATACTTTACTTTCAATCGGAAACGACGTGTTGTATCATTTTATGGACTTAACCCTCAATGGAAACATTATTGGTTTAGTTGAAGACTCCTTAGCCGCAAGAAAGGCGATCTGAAGAGATCGAAAAGAAAAACCCATATGGCATGGACCATAAAAAGGTGCAATTTATATTGAAGATGTGTTCACGCATAGAATACCATGCGCATAAAAAAGTACGTTATGAAAGAAAAGGAAGAAAAACAAAGAAGAGATAGCGATGAAGGCATGAAAACTGAAAGGAGCAAAGTGGACACGAAAGATGAAAGTTGCAAAGGCCCATCCATAGCTGAGGTAACCTAATTGTATTTCGCCTTGGGATTCTGTCCTCTGCAGGCATAGCGGTGAAAACCTTAACTAGAGCTTACTCACTGCCTAGCAGGAAATGTCAGGGGACGATTTGACACTTTGACTGCGGCAGGTAAAACTGAAGTTTAATATTCAATTCAAATTTTGAGTCAATTGTGGTAAAAAATGTCAAAAATGGTAAACATTAGCTGGGTCGTGCCTTCATTTAGTTTTAATTAAGTATATCTGAAAATGAAAGTTGAGTTTGTGACTACTGATCGGTCAGCAGTATTATGAAAATTCCTTCCGTGACCACCGGCGGCTCAAGCCGTGGTCAAAGTGTGAATATACTTTAGAATTAATGAAGACTTTTGGAATTGTTGATCACTTAATTTATCGATTAATTTTATCGACTATTATCTGATTCTAAAAATTATCATTACAGTGAAGCTACACAACTTAAACAATCATGACACTCTACCCTAGTACAATCATTGTCGTAATTTTCACCTGAGTAGTATTCTAACTTTCAATCACGTTTGAATTTAATTTAGTAACTACCTTATTTTTGCAATTGAATTAAACTTTAATTTTGCTCTTAATTTCAACCCTGACCCCATTGCTAATTATGACCCTAACTTACATGTTTTCATCTAAATATTTGATTTTACGCGTAGTTTCCTTTATTATGAGCAATAACTTCCCTCGCTTCCTTGAACCCAGCTAACCAAATTTATTCTTAACCTCACCTAATTACTTTTCATATATCCTGTTCATTTTCTGATAGATTTCGACTGCGCCTTATTTAGGTTGAAAAATTTACAGAAATTTTGGTTAATGTTAAGGAGCTGCAACTTGGAACTAATCGATTGTCGAAATTTTGTTGCCTGTAACATGGTAATTACATCGAAATAAGCAACTTTTCTTTTATGCTTTTTTTGGGTCAAATGAGTATTTAACGCGTTATAGCGGAAGGTTTAGTTTGGATCGAGTACGTTTGGGTACTTTGTAATTTATTATTTGCCGGCCCCGCGGATCCTGAATCCAGTGCTAGGATCTTTTAGTTATTAACACAATAAAAATTATCACCGAAAAATAACAAATTATAGCGGTATGTTCATTTTCGTCTTCGATGGGGGGAGTGCGCGTGACCATTCGAGCGCGTCAGAAGGGAGAGTCCATTGCAGTGTTGCCATACGACGCGCTCGACGAATTACTTGCCGCTTCAAACACTAGAGTTGCTGTCAGTAATTTATCGCTATAACTCGTAAAATACTCATTTGCACCAAAAAGTGCATAGATGAAAAGTTGTTTATTTCGATGTAATTACCACGGTACAGGCAACAAAATTTCAAAAATCGATTAGTTGCATCTCCTTATGATTAACCGAAATTTTTAGTAAAAATGATTTAGTGATAAGAAATCGTTGCTCATTTGTTTAACACTTTGACTGCGCCGTGCGCCACCGGTAGTACACGAAGGTAATTTTCACAATGCTGCTGACCGACTAGAAGTCGCAGACTCAATTTTCAGAAATACTCAATCAAAGCTAAATGAAGGCACGATCAAGTTCATGTTCAGTATTTTCGAAATAGTATACTACAATTGACGGTCAATATTGAATTTAATGTTAACGAATTTCATAATTTCGTAGGTATAGATAGATAATATAGTCGATTTTAAGACGTTTTACATGAATGACAATGTGCCCGGAAATGCTTATTTTTGGAGATATTTAACTTTGAAGTCATATGAACGTCGTTTATAAAATTGAACGGAGAGGTAAATAAGCAGAAGTACGGTTCTGACGTAACGATAGGTAAGGTTAGGTTTGGTAAAGTTAATTTAGTTAAGTATCCTAACCTAAGTAAGCCTAAAAATCTTAATTTAACTCAACCATACCGAGGCCGATGACTCCCGCCAAAAAACTTGGCGTGGTCCGCGCCCGCAAAACGCCGGAAGAGCCAAATCGAAACTGCTGTTATGCTATTCTTACCTGGCGTTATTTATCCTATATCTTCAAAACTAAGCATTTCCGGGCACATTGTCATTCATGTAAAACGTCTTAAAATCAACTATATTACCTATCTATACCTACGAAATTATGAAATTCGTTGACAACATTAAATTCAATATTGACCCAATTGACTCAAAATTTGAGTTTGGCATGAAACTTAATATTTAGTAGTCGCAGTCAAAGTGTTAAAAAGATTGGTAAATGTTGAGGACTTGACCATAATTGATTTTCGAATTTTCGATGCCAAAATATGGTTAATGAGATCAAAAGAAACAAGTTTTCTTCAATGCACTTTCCGGTGGAAACGATTATTTTAAAAGTTATAGCGGTAAATGAGTTACCGGAACTCCAGTGTTTCAGGCGGGGAAAAATATACCGCGCGGTCCGACGTGAAAGTAAACAGGCGTTGCCGCGCGCCAACCAAGCTGACTTCGCTAGAAAAAATATAGAAGAGAAGCAAACCCCCTATTACAAACGTAAAGAGGTTGGGTCGTGAGGGCTAGCAACAGTTCTTTTAGTAAAAATTATAAAGAAAGGTTTTAACCGACCCATTACGTCGAACGTTCGACGTATCTGAGAGCATTCGAATGAATTCGTTCGGATCGACAAATGAACTCGTCATCTCAGAATTTATACTAATGCATACTAGAATTTCACTTTATTGATAATTCTCACTAAAAGAACTGTGGCTACCCCTCACGACCCAACCTCTTTACGTTTATAATAAAGTGTTTACCGCTGCTTCGACGTCACTGGCAGCCCTGAGATGACGGTATATCGTCGGTTCAACGTATCTGGGAACTTTCGAGTTCAGTCTTTCGCATCGACAATATAACTCGTCATCTCATTAATTATGTTTATGCATAATAGAATTTCAATCGATTTCCAATTTTCACTAAAAGAACTGTGGCTACCCCTCTCGACCCAACCTCTTTACGTTTGTAATAGGGTGATGCTTCCCTTATTCATTTATTCCCGCCTTAAACACTGGAGTTCCGTTAACTCATTTACCGCTATAACTTTTAAAATACTCGTTTCCGCCGGAAAGTGCATTGAAGAAAACTTGTTTCTTTTGATCTCATTAACCATATTTCGGCATCGAAAATTCGAAAATCAATTATGGTCAAGTCCTCAACATTTACCAAAAGATTCTTCCAAAATTGGGCTAAGATTAGGCTAACATGGGTATTTATGCTGCCAATGTGCGAAAAAAAGTTTACGACTCGTGTTTAAAATTTTTGAACTTGCACTAAGACCTCGGTACATGCCAACAGCAACTCCAGTGCGATGTTGCCACCCACAAAACAAGCATAAAACGTAATAATATTCCAAACATTATAAAAACATCTTAAACGAAATCAAAGTCAGAGATCTACTCTAACAGTCTTTAAAGTAATGCTGATGCACACTTCACAACAAAAATTGAAAAGTCGTTGTTTACTTCATAATAAGGATAGGTATTATATTGGATATACTACTAGATACTAGATTTAATACATAAGGGTCAATGTCCAGCGTGATGCAATCAAAGGAAATGAAAATTTTATTCCGAAGAATCACTAAAGGAACCCATTTAATAACGTTTTACATGAATGACATTCTGCTCCCTGATGCATTATTTTAAAATTATTCGACTTGGAAATTGGCTTCCTCACGCCAAAAGAAGCGAGTGCGCCAACCAGAATTTCATTAATAACGGAAGTTAACCCCCTATTACATATTACAAACGTAAAGAGGTTGGGTCGTGAGGGGTAGCCACAGTTCTTCTAGTGAAAATTATAAATAAAGGTTGAAAGCAACCCATAAAGGTCACAAACAATTGTGTTTACATCTGCTCCATGATAGCGGCGGCCGTACCAAGTGGCGCCATCTATGAGCTGACTGTAAAGGTGACGGTAATAGGGGGCGCCATCTATGAGCTGACTGTAAAGGTGACGGTAATAGGGGGCGCCATCTATGAGCTGACTGTAAAGGTGACGACGTAATAATGACGACTAAAAAAAAAACGTCAAAAGCACCAAATACGAGAAATTGTACCTTTACTTTGTGTTATTAACTGATAACAATATTTCTTATTATTTTATTAACAATTTCTATCATTCTTTTATTTCTACGTAGTTCTGGCGAAAACTTTAACACCTCGTGATCCGGACTTTGCCTTTCCTGACCGAACCTGTTCGTACTCTGTGTTCCACATTTTGCGCGGGAAAGCGATTTTTCGTATAACTTCAAGCTGAATAATTCAAAAATAACGCAGCAGAGAGCAGAATGTCATTCATGTAAAACGTTATTAAATGGGTTCTTTTAGTGATTCTTGGGAATAGAATTTTCATTTCTTTTGATTGCATCACGCTGGACATTGACCTACATTAGTATCAATTTTAAAGTCGACTTCAAAGCCGATTTTATTAAATCAATACTGGCAGTCACCTTTAATATGTTGTTCGCGATGGGCTAAACTGAAGTTCATCATTCATGTCAAGTTTAAAGTCAACTGTAGCAAGATAATTTGAAATTGGTTAACAATCGGGATCGTACTTCCATTTAGCTATGATTAAGCATTTATGAAAGTCTAGTCTATGACTATACTTGTCATTCAGCAGCATTATAAAAATCTCCTGTGTAACCAAAGCGGCTCACGCCGCGGTCTAAAGGTTAAAATTCTGATAATCAACTCACCTTTGAAGTGGAGCGCCGGTCGCAGCATGTAGTTTCGGAAGGCACGCAGCAGTTCGTCACTTTCCCAAAACGTAACCTTCAGCCTAGACGCAGTTTTATGCTCTACGGAATTTAAAGTTGGCAAATTTAAATATTCTAAGGAGCAAAGATTACTTAAACCGTATTTTGGAAGTTTTGAATCAGATTCAAAGTTGTAAACGAAAGATCATCGATGAGTAAGAGCGTGTGGACATTCATCGCGGAGTTAACACCGCTTCCGCAACGTCAGAAGATTCAGAAAATGGAAACTTGATTAATTTGGTAGCATTGCACCCGGTCAGGTGGACTACATAATTTAGGAGACAGTAATTCAGTCATTATACATAACCGATCATTAACCACAGCTATTTAAGTAATTCTTTATTCCCTTTCGCCGAATGGAGTAAGTTTGTAAGCGAACGGACCACCTGTGTCTCGTAGGGTCAGGATTTTTTTGGAACTAATTGCTTATCTCTATATTAGGTATTGGAAACATTCGGGATATTTTCATAATAAATGAAAATTATTTTTTGGATTACTCGCTGAAGAAAACATGACAAATATCATGCACAATCTGGGCATAAGTAGCTGACATTACCTATAATCCTGGGCGAAGGAATATTTTCATTAGTTGAAACAAAAAACTGTGAATTACTCAGACTGTGAACGTGAAAACTAGAATTATACACATAATAAAAATAAAGATGCAATATTCTTTTTTTTGGATCGAAAAGCAGGGTGTTGAATTTCATTCGTTGTTATTGCTGAAAAAGAGTAAGGTCGAATATATAAGAATCGGCTGAAATTTAATGTGACAAAACCTGGAAAAAAATATAATTTGCTGGAGACATTGTCTCAACGACGCGTCATTAATCACTGTGTAGTTTGAGGGCTTTTTTATAATGTCAACGTTTTTCATGCTTTGCTGGTACCACAGCTTCGTGGTCAAAATAAAAGATCCATTAACTGTCACGAGGTTCCAAATTTCACTCTCAGTTTCCCAGAAGTCTCCTAGAGTAGTATCCTAGTCATCCATAAGTCTACTGGAAGTATCTCAAAACGGTCTCCCTGAATAGTCTTACAGAACAGTCTGCCAGAATAGTCTATCAAAATTATCTTCCAAAACAGTTTCCCAAAACATTCATCCATATCAATCTTTCAGACCCGTCTCCCAGAATTATTTCTCAGAACTGGCTTTCATGGCAGCCCCTAAAAACAGCCCCCTATATATTCAAAATAAAAATTCCAGAGAACAGTCTCTCGAAATATACCCATAAAATATCTCTCATAACATCTCACAGAACTGTCTACAAGTACAGTCAAGCGGAACAGTCTCCCATGGCAGTCTCGCAGAGTAACACCTACTTTTCAATTAAAAGTGATGTCCTCCTTAACACGATGGGCATTTTAGGAACACTTTAACGTTAGAGCTCGTGTAGGTCTTTTCTCTTCGATCATTTTATCTTCTAGCCACCACAACTTGCGGGTTATGCCTGATCCAACAAGTCCTACCGCATTGGTCCAACCTTCCCTCATCCAAAGAGTCATGCTGCATCCAGAGAGCCCTGCCTCACTGGCCTAACCTTCCTCCATACAGAGAATATGATTTATCCGGAGAACCCTGCCTCAATGATCCAACCTTCCTCCGTCTAGAGTCATGATTCATCCAGAGAGCCTTGCCTCATTGGTCCAACCTTCCCTCATCCACAGAATCATGCTGCATCCAGAGAGCCCTGTCACATTGGTCCAACTTTCCTCCATCCAGAGTCATGATTCATCCAGAGAGCCCTGTCTCATTCATTAAGGATTCTCCCCTCATAAACAAGCATCAGTGGAACGATACAAATTTATCTGTAGGCCATATGCCGTCCTTGCAATTAATCCACAAGTTTTGGGAAGGGCGGCCTACGTGAGCAGCTTCTGAATAAACGCTGTCGCGGTGAGGATTGTCGCCGATGTAATTAACGCTCTGGTGCTCAAATGCGCTGGACTGGTGGGCTTTGTAGAAAATGAGTGGGTAGATAAATGTGTGGGTTTAATGAGTGTCGTGATCGCCTCTATGTTAATATCTCAAGTATGATCAATTGTGGGTTAAATAAGTTTCGTGATCACCTCAATGTTAATATCTCATGTATGATCTATATTTATTACAAAAGTTTGATACCCATACCAGAAGTTCTTGAAGCGCGATCTGCTCTGACCTCTAACCAACACCGTTATCTTATGACAGTAATGAAAAATGTAAAATCAGAAGAAAATTATTACGTTAGTGTCAGTTACTTTTTCGAAAGAATTTTAATGGAAAAAATCATTGAAGGTACTTTTATGTATGTCCTCATAGTGAGATAAACCACAGTCGTGGGGAATGCCTATTTTTATTTATTTTTGATATTATGGGCCCAACATCATAGCACTGAGGAAAATACACAAAATACGCTGTCAAGTGTTTATAGGATCAGTGTTCAATTTCAGTGTCAAGTCGCATAAATTACATCAGCGTTCATTGCTGCATAGGACCGCAGGAATAAAGCAAAAAGTTAAATATAAGAGAACCCTTGATATGTAGGTGTGTGTGACAATGGTAATAGATTATTTTCAGAATCGTTTAAATGCTATCAAACATCGCTATGCACACATTAACAGAATAATTGTTTTCAAAATTAGCAGTGCTCCATAGGAATCAAATGGTACATTAGGAAATTTAAAACATGGTTGACTTGCTTTCTGTATGTCTGAGCGACGCTAGTGTATCACAAACGAGTGCGAATTCCGCGTGCATGCATTGGACATTGTTGCTAAGTCAAAGTTTGACTGACATCGAAGGCACCCCTGTCGAAACTTGATTTATGCTCATAGCTTCATCTTAACGCAGTTCAATTTTATTTTTCAATTGATTCTTTCAGTTTACTAAAAAGTAGTTTCATTTGCAGCATCCGAATTTCACTTGTCGTGAAACTCATTTACTGCAGGGAATATCTGCATTAGGATGACGAACATGGAGGTGGATTTGTAACGTTGCTTTTGTTGGGCTGTGCGCGCGCTGAATTTTGTAAAATTCTCATCATTAGAACATGGTCATTTTACCCTCATCGAATAAAAATTTAAGTCATTACAGGGAAACCTGGAGACAAATATTCAAAAAGTCTTCATTGAAATGTAAAAAGTCATATCCCTCAAGAAATGTCCGGAAGAAGGCAGCCATATGATTTTTTAATATTTTGTATTCTTAAATTATAGATATTAAGCTTTCAAAATGATAATCACTTTCAATTATTGATGAGTCTCTTACAAATTTTCAATCATTCTTCGTGATGAATTTTTTATAGAGACACTCCAAAGAAACCGAATGACTTATAGTCGTGTTAGCCTCATTTTTAACGATTTTCTTTTAAATAAGAATTTACGACTAAGAGGAAGTAATTTCCTTAGCAGTTGACCATTTCCATTTTGTTCTAATTTCGCTTCTGAGACACCAGTAAACCACAACAACAACACTCGCTGTGACTATGCCTCAAAAATCCCGCCTCTGTTGGGATCCATATCAAGAGCTTTTCCAAGCCCTCAACATTTTCGTGACCGGGAGTTTGCCCCTAATTGTTTGTGTCAAATTCGCATTCTGTCTCAATTTCGTCTGAAATGGAACCCGGGAGGAAAGTTAAATGTTTTACGTCTGCTGCTTGCAGATTGGGGCACTGCGGCCAAACGAGCACCCCAACACTAAAAACTCGGCGAGAAACAACTCGCGCGACTTCTTCGAATTCTCGACACTGGCCGAGGGTAATTAAAGATTAGAAATATCACCGCTGCTGGTCGCCACTGGTGTTGGTGGTTGCGGGGGAGATAGCTGGTAAATTATCTAAAGGGTTAATTAGGTTTTGTTGGTATGTGGGAAAATATGCTTTAATGTGGTAATGCGATGAGCGATAAAAGGAAAATATGTTTTAATGTGGTAAATGATTAAAATAAAATGGGTTTTGCCCGTTTGGTTGTTTTCTGAACTCAAGAACTGGAAAAATGAGATGTTTTGAAAATTTTTAGTACACTGAAATCACGTGCAGTTTCATTGACTGTATAAATCATTAGCAGTATTTATTGATGCTTGGTAAAATTTTATTTCTACTGGATATGTGCGCCCTCAGAGTGTATAAATAGCATCAAGAAGAGACAGCGCCGTTCATTGTCGGTGCGCTGCCGTAGAGGTCACATTAGATTGAGTCACCTCTGTTCTGTATCAGACGCGTTACCTTCAGGGAAGCACCTGTATAAATCACAGAAGCATTGTAGAAGAATTGTACCAGCACCTAACGTCTGATCTCTCTTGCCAACTACCAAGCCTGTATCTACTCTGAAGTACCAATAAACTATAAATCACGTTGCTGCTCGTCACTTCCGAACCCCATCCGCGTTCGGTTACGGCCTAATACAGAAAAGGGCCGGAACATTTTGGTGACCCATGTATGGGGATACCACATCAAGAAGCCACATTAAAGATATCCACGTTGCCACATTGCCACATTGCCCCATTGAAGAAGAAGACATCGAGAATTGATCTTCAGTTCTGCTGATCCGTGATTTTAAGTGTGAAGAGTGTCAGCCTGTGGAGTAACGTTGCGTAGTTCTCACATTACTTCAGAGCATCGAGAAAAGGAAGAAAGACGTCAGCGCGGAAAATCGAAGTTCTTTCCAAGAAACACTTCGAGGGAGATAAAATCGAAGATCTACGCATCTACCCATCGTCATCTGCAACGAGAAGAGATCGACGAGATCTACGAGAAGATCGGCGGGATCTACGAGAAGATTGACGAGATCTGCACATCGCCAAATAGCAAGCTGAGTATACGCCGATAATGTTTGCTTGCTAATTAAATAAGCATGAGCTCAAATTAATAAGTATACATCATCGTTATAAAGTTAATGAGTAGGAAGTTAAGCAGTAATCACTCAGCAGTGCAAGCGCAGTGAGCGAGCAGCATAGCATTGCAGCAAGCGCAGGTTCTTGGTAAGCGGGAGAGCGAGCCTGTTCGCGGAAGTATTGTGTGGGTAAACAGTTGAAGGAAGTTGTAGCCGGAGCTCGGTCCTCCAGCACCTATTGTTCGCGACCCATTGTTCTCTAGTGTATAAGAGTGGGCTCGTGCAGCCTGCCGCTGAGAGTAACAGTCACGCAACAGTCAGTAACGGTAGCAGAATAACAGTAACAGTCAAGCAGCTTGACTAAGTTTTTTGTGGTGCTGTAATAGCCTGTTTTAAGTCCACTGGAATTGTGAGTATCATTTTATTGTGTGTAAAATACTTTCTTTAAATGTGTGTAGAATATTATCAATTGCATGTAGAAAATTTTACTGTGTGGAGAACAATTTTTCTTAAAGGTAATCGGAGGTCTAAGAATATTGTGTTTTTATGTCGGATAGTGATTCTGACGAATACGAGTACATAATGCTATACAAGCAAATCTTAGCGACTCGATCTGAGAGATCTGTGGAATTCTATTGTGCAGAGGATGATAATTCGTCCGAATCAAACTTTGATGCAGCCTATGATGAGGCCGAAGTGCATACCATGACAAGAGGCAGATTCCAAGGTAGAGGTAGGACGCGCAGACCCTACTGGAGACCCAATTTCCCAAGACCAACTTACCGTGCTGGACCTCATGTAAAATCTTTTGTTGATCGTGAATTAGGAACTCTAGAAGTTCAAGCATTGGAGACATCTAAAACAAAGCGTTGCTCGAATTGCTACAATCAAGTGTGCAACTGTCAAAACCAAGGTGTGTCGGAAACCACGGTGGCTAGGAAACCGACTGATTGGTACAAACCAGGTTCAAGTCAGACAGCCGCCGAGCATTCGCTGCGAGGTGTAGTTTGTTTTCGTTGTAATAAGTTAGGACACTACGCAAGAGACTGTCGGTCAGGACGAGAGTATTTCAACAGACCAGGTAGGCCTGATCGCGTCCGTGCGCGAGGACAGTATAAAACTCGTATGTCAGAAAAAGGCCAGGTAGAAACTTACCAAACTAACAGTAGCGATAATTTTTTAGCGTAAACAGAGACGATTTCATTGCCGATAGAAATAACGTCGATGATAAAACGGAAACTAAAATAACTATAACTAAGTGTGACTCTACGACAGTGATGCCCTGTGAACCCGAGGAGAAGTCTGGTGTTGAAGATTCCCTCGTTAAAAATCCCGAGGAGAATTCTGGTGCTGAAGATTCCCTCGTTAAAAATGTCGAGAGAGTTGATGTGTTAAACATGTCTGAAGTATTTAATAGAGAATACTGAGTGTCTCATGGCAGACAAGATTACGTCCAGAGCTAAGAAAAAAGTCTTAAATAAGCTAAGAGATAAGAGGACGTGCATTGCTGAGAAAGCAAGTGAGGAAGTAAAAAGGGATGGTAAGAGAGAAAATCAGCCTGTTCGAGGCGCAGTTGCAGTTACCAATTCCCTCACAAGGCCAAGGCCGTTAAGAGTGCATACTCAAAGAATTGAAATTGCTCCCAATGTAATTTTGAAACATGTTGGACATGTTGGAAAGTGTAAAAATGGAGAATACATAATAAAGAAAGCAACTTTAAAAGAAGGCGTTTGTGTCGCCGAAGCAATTGTGAGAGTTAACAATAGGAGAAAGATTCCGTTGTTGTTAATTAATAGCTCCGACAGAGCGATTGTTTTACCAGAGAATGCAATTATAAGTACCTTAGAAAAAGTGGAGAAGAATCATATTGAATCCGAAGTTTACTTGTCAGATGTACAAGGAGAATTAAAGGGAGGATTGAGTACTTTTGTGCAGGCAACGAGTGTTGTTCAGGACAGTCATTTAGATGTCGAGAATAAAGACACTAATAGTCAATCTGTCGGGACCACAGGAGTTGTTGACAAAGAGTACGTTTTTGATTCCAAAGAAATAGCCCGTGGTCGGCGGAAATTAAATAATGAAGATATTCTGATGATACCTGATGTGCACGGATAGCACGGTTAAAGTAAGAATGAAGTATTTGTGAATACCGTAAATAATGCAGAGTGTCTGATGACAGACGTGGTTGCCCAGAGGAGGCGTAAAGAGTAATATTTGCTACGGTAGAGAGAGCCTCGAAAATGGCGGTGCTGTGGGGCAGCGAAAAACCCCGAGACAGAAATGCTGTGAGGTTATCTGGGAAAAGGCAAATTAGTACCAGGTAATTCTATCAGCGAGGTCAAAGTATTGAAGTAGAAATGAATTCGCGCAGACAATTAAGTGAGTAAGCTTTAGAGAAGCGAATTACGAATTAATTAACATGAACTAGGAATTAATGCCATTGATACCATGATGATCAGAGTTTAGCATTGTAGATTGCGGTTGTCATTGTGCTGGCGAATAATAATGAGAGGCGATAGATGCCCGTTAATTAACCACACGTGGTTGTCTGGTAATAAGTTAAAGAGTAACAAGTATCGAGTATCAAGTATCACTGGTAAAAAGTATCGAGTAAAGTTACCAGTACAGCTGCACTGCAGCGCACACGAGTGAGTGTGATGTTTTTTTTTGCTTGATGCAGAGGCAGATGTTTTTTTTTGTACGCCGGCGCAAGGCCGAGAGCTGTGCTCAGCATTTCGTACGCGTTAGTATTGGCACGAGGCAGTAATGTTGGTAATACTGTGAAGGTAGTAATACTGTGAAACAGTATATGACTAGGTAACTAGTTATGATAGTGACCATTAAAGATTATGGTAAAGTGCCACAAATGTCATTAATGTTGTTAATGTTGTTAAAACATTTTTAGTGACTGGTGTGACTGGTGGATAGTCATGAATTAGATGTGTTTTGGACGTGAAAGTCCACACTAATTCAGTGTGAGAGTAAAAATTAATTTACTTCATAGTCATTTGTCAATGAGAGAGGCTTCATTTAATAATCCTTCAGTTACTAATTTTTGAGCACGTTGAAACGATCTAGTGCGTCATAACAGTCATTTTTGCAAGCCTACCCGAATTTCATACTCAGTATAGTTTTATGTTGTGTAATTTGAAATCAATCAAACGCAAAAGAATGTAACTTTATCGTCAAGTCTCCCAAAGTTTCTACGGGATAATTAACAACTGATTGAACGATTAAAATTAACAACTGATTGAACGATTAAAATTTAGAGTATTTAACGTCAGTATTGATTTTTGCATTGACAACTTTTTGTGTACGTACTGTAAAAGTATGTCCTTACGTGTTCAATCATTCTTTTTGTTGTATTTGCTTATGCTTCATGTTAACCTCGTATATGCTTTAGTATTTAACCTTTTTGATTGAGGCATTAACGTAACGCGATAAGTGAAACGTAAAGTAACCGTTCACAGTGTAACAGTTCAACAAGTACAGTATAATAATACGAAATTTTCTTGTGCAAAAGCAGTACGTGATTATTGATTATGATCTGTCGTTGCAAGAAACATTGATGACCTTGCAGAAATTTATTTTTTCATTGTGCATCGAGGCTGAAAATGCCCCAGTTTTGCTCACGTTGGAAACGGTTAATTAACAGTTTTAGTTTTGAATTCCATATATGCGTTCTATAAGTTCTAGCTTGTAAGAGCATTCTATGAGTTCTTTCAAGATTTATGTATGTCTTGCGTTAGGAAATATTCTGTTGAGCAAACACCTTGTGCCGAGATGATGAGCTGAGGATGTTGTCATACTATCGTTGCGACATCAGAGTGTGTTCATCAGGTCGTGAGCTAGAATTGATAAACTTAGGTGCAATTGTGTGGAGATTTCGAAACGAGAGTGCGAGGGTGCAACTGCGAGAACTGCCTCTAATCTGCCGCAGATTGTTTGACAACAATGCTAGACAGTGTGGTTGGAATGAGAGTGTCTTAATGAGAATGTGTCTTAATGAGAATGTGTCTTAATGAGAATGTGTCTTAATGAGAAATTTGAATGTCTGCAATGAAGATTAAATGTAAATGCGAAATTTAGTCGTTTTATTAGTTTAGCAATTACGTTACTGGAAGATTCTTGGATGCTAATGAGGAAGCTACTTCTGTTTGTCATTTCACTTTATTTGTGCATTCATGTACGAAAGTTTGCGCTTTAGCCATGCTAATCGTTTTTGTATTGAATTCCAATTTCAGTTCGAGCGTGTGCGAGCGGTAACATGACATCTGTAACGCGATTCATGCTGCTGTGCCAGCAAGGAAGCGCATCGATTACAGCCGAGTCACGCAGTCACACGTGACGGAGTACGCACTATGCAGTGCGGAGTCCGGCTGCGACAGGCTGGCGCCCCGCAAACTGTCAACAAACATCGATGGCCTCGGCGGCAGCTAAGCTTCGCATACAGCGAAGAGATTACTGAAATTTACCTTCGCGCGCAGTCAAGAGATTACTGAAAGAGATTATCTCGCGCGCAGTGATTTGAAGAAAGTAACTCACTTTAAAGGTTTAATATGGTGTTACTACTTTATACCTTACCGTGGACATAGTGTTGAAAACGTGGTTTAATAAATTTAGTAACTTAAAATATGGTAATTATAAATTCAGAGTAGTTCAAGAATTTTGGACTTTGTTCACATGTTATTACCATTGGATTACGACAAATTGAAATTGTTTAGTGATTTTCCTTTTATTTTTGCAGAGTGCGAAACCGATTTTCATATTCATATTCGATGTTCAAAACTAGTGTGTCTTCGATTTTGTTACGTATTATCTTATATCTTACTCCACGTGCTATACCATTATGTTACCGATAGAATTAAGTTTTACGAGTCAACGGTACTCTGTTTATTTCGATTATTGTTTTAACTAATAGTGGAAAGGTTCTGTTCTAATTTGTGCGATGTTTGGGTATAAAACTAACTTCTACTTTCAAGTCTACGGTAACGCAGACGATATTTTGAATGTTTCTTTTTGGTGAAAGCTTTAATGATGCTTTATTTAATATCGACTCAACTTTTCTGTATCATTTTTCATCACCTACGAGGCAATAGTTTTGATTCTTATAAAACTTTCCGAAATTGCCTTGCTGAAGAACTCGTGTTTTGCTCGGTGTTACTGTTTCACCAGCGATGTAAGCGGATGTTTTTATATTTACTCATGAATTAATATTAAGTTGGTATTTCCAAGCTTGTGTTTTACGTATTTCATTTTAACCATGTTCGCGAAGATGCTCGAGTCGATGCAACGTTCAGGTATATAATTACGATTTGTTTCATTTTGGTTTATCGATAACTCAATTTATGCGAATACGTTGTTCACTTAAAATTTTAACGGCATTGTGTATTTAATTTCATGCGTGTTATTATTATCCTTAACGAATGTATTGATTTATTTAAATTTTATGGCGAGAATGATTTTTTATTTGTCGAGGTATCTGCGTGCCCTATTTCTTATTTGTGTTTGATTAAAAACTTTTCAGTTGTTGTTTCAACGATGCGTTTTTCTTTGCGATGCTTTTTGTTGAATTTAGCTTGACGCGTTTGTTTTTACTGTTACTGGCGGTTGTTTTGCCACGAATGGATTTATTCAGTACGCGTTTTGTTGTTTGATTTTGATATTCTGATATGTCAATAAAATTGCGCGGTGTATCTTTTGTATCCAAAATCACTGGAGTACCCACGAATTCTAAGAATCAATTGGTAAATAACTCTATAATAAATGAACAAATTGTTTGAGCTAAGTGCATAGAGTGATTATTTGGCTGATTATAGATAATAAATCTGGTATTGAATTGACACTAATATATAATATAGACACTAAAAAATTGTTTAACAAGATGTAAGATTACCGTTGAAATTTGTTTATGATGACAGAAAAAGCCATACCTGCCTACCTCCGTTCATTATTTGGAAGCCTTTAGTGTCATACGTTCTGATCTGCTCGAATTGACTTGACGGATTGTAAGATTAATTGATATTCAAGGGAAAATCAAAGTTAATTGAATAACGTTTAAAAATTTTTATTGTCATAAAGAATTTTTAAGTATTGGGGGGAGCATTATGTGCGCCCTCAGAGTGTATAAATAGCATCAAGAAGAGACAGCGCCGTTCATTGTCGGTGCGCTGCCGTAGAGGTCACATTAGATTGAGTCACCTCTGTTCTGTATCAGACACGTTACCTTCAGGGAAGCACCTGTATAAATCACAGAAGCATTGTAGAAGAATTGTACCAGCACCTAACGTCTGATCTCTCTTGCCAACTACCAAGCCTGTATCTACTCTGAAGTACCAATAAACTATAAATCACGTTGCTGCTCGTCACTTCCGAACCCCATCCGCGTTCGGTTACGGCCTAATACAGAAAAGGGCCGGAACAGATACGTTCATGCATTATTCAAGTGTTTTAGAAAATCCGAGGACAGAGTTCATTTTAATGTCGATGCTGATTTCAATGTCCTTGTCGTTGTTGACAAAAATTTGAATATTTCAATTTTTTCACCATATTTTAACCTTTTCTGAAATAACTCAGCTATAGGACGTTAAACCATTTCGTATCAGTCAAATTTATTGCAAAAGCCGTGGAGAAAGTGAATGTAGTCATTTTAAATAAATTTGTCTAGCAAATAGCACGTAATTGACGTTTAGAAAGTTATGAGTCAACGTTTTGAATCGCATGCTTTGCATAGGAAGGCAAATTTTTAAAAAATCTACGGAGATTAATACCAGCATTATAATTACTACAGCGATTTACAGTACGCTACTACAACCTTTGAGCGATGGATTGAGACTCACAGAGCGTCCTCAGAAAGCAACTGAAATAAAATAATGCACACAATAAATTTCAGCACGAGATGTAGAGGCTTATAAATTCATTTGCAACATTGCACTTTTTGTAAAGCTTTTAACGCTGCCAGCGAGATGCAATTATGAGAGCGTGCAAATGAAATAACTTCTCATTTGAACGTGATGACTCTTAGTACCTTGACAAGTGAAGGAAGCATCTCAAAATTTGCATCGCAAATCAAAATGAGAGTGAATCAACTTCATGACCATACTTCATTCCTGCGACTTGACGAGACTTGTAGGTATCTCGTTTTACTTCAAGTTAATAATTCACAATTATCAAAATGCGTATCAAAATTCGAACTTTAATTTTATGAATAATTTTAAATATTTCAATGTGTCATTGACTTATATGAGTGAGTGAATATGTGAGAATTTGGCAATTTGAGATACATTCAGTAGTGATAAAAGGACTGAATTAGATGGAATGAAATTATTAAATTTTAAAATTAGTGTTTTGCCTGCTGAAATAATGTTCTGCAAAGTTTTATTTTAGAAAATTAAATGAATCCACATGTTCTGAAAATATTCCATAGATTTGAGTGGCTTCTGATGTAAAGATTAGATTTTAGGGTTCTGGTGTGAACTATCTGACATCGA
The DNA here is from genome assembly GCA_030386875.1 of Morinoia aosen. Taxonomy (NCBI): domain Eukaryota; kingdom Metazoa; phylum Arthropoda; class Malacostraca; order Amphipoda; family Talitridae; genus Morinoia; species Morinoia aosen. The sequence goes on along the minus strand of CM059559.1, from coordinate 14,636,588 downwards.
TCAGGCTTCACTCTGCAAGTTCAGAAAATTTGGTTTGTTTGATCTGATAACGTGTGAAAGTTACTGCAAGTAGAAAACGGAGTAAGTCGACTTATCTTGTGAACTTGGACACAAAACCTGTTGCAGGTTTTTTATGCGTATTATATAATTTTATTCGAAGCTATACTGTACCTGCCACGGTTTGCTTGATGAAAATACAAACTCCGTCGATAGAATGACTTAATCTGCCACCAAACTTACAGAAGTTAGAAGAAAAATAATTAAATAGGGAAAATGTGCGCCATTTGCCCTGTAGAAATATTGCTGTAGAATGTTGGAACACCTAGAAATTTTTTGGGAAAATTAGGGGAAGAATTTCAGTGAGTCCTAGGGGAAGTGGAATTTCAGTGATGAATGATTGGAGTTATGGAAACATAAATTCAGTGAAAAATGATTGGAAGAAGTATAGGATAGAAGAAATTTCTGTGAGGAATAACTAACAGAAAAACAGCGGTGGAGATATTTTAGTGACGAATGACTAGCAGAATTATCGCGGAGAAGAAATTTAGTGATGAGTGACTGAAAGAATAACAGAGGAGAAAAACTGTTAGTGATGGGTTTATAAGAAAATGATAGAAGCTACTTCAGTGATGAATGACTGAGAGAATTAAAGAATACAGTACAGACGGAAGAAATTTAAAATGAAAATACACTAGGAAGAATTACGAGAGGGGATTGCCACGAATGTTCACGGTAAAAGTTTACGGGAAAGGACAATGAACAACAAATGGAGAATTAAGAAGGTGGGAGGACTGCAAGAGTAATCGAAGAATAGATCATGTAGATGATTTATGAATAGAAATACACAGGAACCTGGAAGATAATTCTAAGAGCAAGGAACAGTACAAACAAGAAGAGCTGGAGCATCAACAAGGATTTCAGTAACCTTGGCGTCGTTTTCTTGCGCCGTCTATTTAATATTACGAGCTCCCCAGTGTTTTGGCACTAGGCCACGGGGACTGACTTAATTAAATGGCGTATGCTCCAACTTAATTACTGAGCTTTCTTCGCTGTGGTGGCGCTTCCAGCGGCGCGACTGCGTGTGCGTGTTGCTTGCTTGTGCAGCAGCGACTGGGTGTTGTGTTGCGCCGTGTTAGAATTTGCTTGCGGAAGTTATGGTGATCACTGCCGCAATTTGAGTAGATTATCACCGTCTCAATTTCAGATAATCTGATTTCAGATTATCCCAATCTCAATTTTAGCTGATTATCTGATTTCAGATTATCACCGTCTCAATTTCAGATTATCTGATTTCAGATTATCGTCGTTTCAATTTAAGATTATCTGATTTCAGATTATCACCGTCTCAATTTCAGGTTATCTGATTTCAAATCATCATAGTTTCAATTTCAGATTATCTGATTTCAGATCATCGTCGTTTCAATTCCAGATTATCTGATTTCAGATTATCACGGTCTCAATTTCAGGAGGTTATAATATTTCAGATTATCACCGTCTCAATTACAGGAGATTAGCTGATTTCAGATTATCACCGTCTCAATTTCAGCTGATTATCTGATTTCAGATCATCACCGTCTCAATGAAAACGATTTCAGCAGTGCATTTGGTTATGAAATAAATATTCATTGCCGCCCTGAAAAAAATTATAGTTAGTTATCAACTTGAGTAAGCTAACTTCATGCTTCTTAGCGTTCCCTTTCTTATCCCAAATAAAATTATAGTTAGTTGTCAACTTGAGTAAGCTAACTTCATGCTTCTTAGCGTTCCCTTTCTTATCCCAAATAAAATTATAGTTATTTGTCAACTTGAGTAAGCTAACTTCATGCTTCTTAGCGTTCCCTTTCTTATCCCAAATAAAATTATAGTTAGTTGTCAACTTGAGTAAGGTAACTTCATGCTTCTTAGCGTTCCCTTTCTTATCCCAAATAAAATTATAGTTACTTGTCAACTTGAGTAAGGTAACTTCATGCTTCTTAGCGTTCCCTTTCTTATCCCAAATAAACCTAGTCTAAGTTTATTTATTCTAACTTGTGTAAATTGAGAGTGAAATTTCTGTATAAATTGGGGAAAATGCTGGTACTGTTGGATTTCTTTGCGCTTGAAGTAACAAAAAAAAAGCAGAATCACGATATGATGCTTCTGTTCAACCACCGCATCAATACAATGTAATTTCAAAGGAGATGTTAAGTCAGGCAAATCAAACGAACGTGATGGCAACAAGGATTCAATTATTAATGACGCATTAATCCACTATTAATTATTATTGATTCTTAATATCATGGATTCTTAATATCATGTACAATTTATTTTTAATATTGTTGGCTTAAATTAAATACCCCTTGCGTAATTGGTGTAAATTTTTAAAATGTGATCATTGAGCAGCACTGCACTCGTAGCAGCAGGAAGCAAGCTAGGATATTTGGAATTATAAAACTTCATACATTCAATTGCATAGTGACTTCGTTGTTGAAACTAGTGATAACTTTAAATAGACTTAGTGTCGGCACTTCTTGAAAATATTTTTATCCATATAAAACCGATTTATCGACGGTGTCTGAGAAATATTTCTTATACCTCGGTGCAAAAGAATAACACCTTTTCACTTCAAATTAATCTAAATCGAGTTCAATTTAATCCAAGTCAAGTTCAAATTAATCCGAGCCAAGTTTAAATTAATCCAAGTCAAGTTCAAATAAATCCGAGTCATGTTCAAAATAATCCAAGTCAAGTTCAAATTAATCCAACTCTCAGGGGAGTTAAAAAATGACATAATAATTTGTTAATTTGAGTTTTTTGTGTTAAATATATATCTATTGGATGTGATGAACAAAACTGGTTTCGAAGATTTATTTACACTCATAGATATTTATATATGTGAAATTCCACTTTAACACTTATATGAAATCAAATACATGCAAGTAAAAAATATTAGCATCGGACGATATGTAGAATTAATCTTTAAAAGAAATATACAAGTGAGATTCACTGAGTACTAATGTACCGTTCCGTTTAATTACAATTTATAAATGTACATTACTACCCAGATACATTCCTGCATTAGCAATAAAAATGTTGACATCCATTCTAACTCCGTGTTAGTCAATGTGAAGAAATGTTGGATCCACTTACGATGCACAATAATAATACAAGAAACAATGTTTCTAATTCACTGCTGATTTTATTTGTGTGTGTTTACAATTCAATGTATAATACTTTCAAGACTTCAATAACTTTTATAATAATCATTTTATGAATATTTAAGTCTTGAAAGTATTATATATTGAATTGTGAACACACACAAATAAAATCAGTATTAAGTTAGAAACATTGTTTCTTGTATTATTATTGTGCATTGTAAGCGGATCCATCATTTCTTCACAATGACTAACACGGAATTAGAATAGATGGCAACATTTATATTGCTACTGCAAGAATGTGTCTGGGTAGTAATGTACAAGCATAAATTGTTATCAAACGGAATCGTACATTAGTACTCAGTGAATCGCATTTGTATATTATTTTTAAAGATTAAATCTACATATCGACCAATGATAACCTTTTGTATTTGCACGTATATGATTTCATAGATTTGATGAAGTGGAATTTCACGTAGATAAATATCTATGAGCGTAAATGAATCCTCGAAACCAGTCTTGTTTATAACATCCAATAGATACATAATTAACCAAAAAACTCAAATTAACAAATTATTATGTCATTTTACAACTTAACTGAGGGTTGGATTAGTTGAACTTGACTCGGATTAATTTGAACTTAGATTACTTTGAACTTGACTTGGATTAAATTGAACTTGACTTAAATTAATTTGAACTTGACTCGGATTAATTTGAACTTGACTTGGATTAAATTGAACTTGACTTGGATTAAATTGAACTTGACTTGGATTAAATTGAACTTGACTTAGATTAATTTGAAGTGAAAAAGGTGTAGACTTATTCAGAGGTTACATTTGAGATACCTTGTACAAATCAAGCTCAACTGTCGATTGCGTTAATTCTTGCCGTCTTCCACTGCGCGTCCTTTCACACGCAAGACATATTTAGCCTAAATCAAGACTCTGCAACAATTTGTAGCAGTCTTGCACGTGACGCAAGCACAAATGCGTCGACACTGTGGCCTGTTTACCGCTGCTCATTTGCAGTAGAATTTAAAATTTCTGAGTTTCGCTTATTCAGGATTTGTTGCGTTGACTTGCAGGGAGAACTCAGCGCTCGTTAGAGGGCACGGGAAGTAAAGAAGTTGAACAATTAGTAACAATTATTTATCTTTGAATTTCATACGAGTACATAAAGGATGAAAGTTCGTTGGTAGTAATATTGTACACATTGTGGTAGAAACTTGTGACTTTTTATGTATTTCATTACTGAACATGTTTATCATCTTGCTCACATTAATCATTCAAAATAAAGCTCGTTTTTAAATTTAAAAAGCTCTAGCTGATGAGGAACATGAATGAACGGCATGTGAAAGCTGGTCGCTAAAAATGAATACCTTTTAAAATTGCTATAAATTTTTTCACGGACAGGATAACGAAATAAAACTGGTACTATTGGAATGAAGACGAGTTAATTTTTCATTTTTATTTTACTTTGCTGGACCTAAGATTCAAAATGCCTGCCACGAGCTGAGATGAGAGTTTTTAGTCTTTCAACATTTTCCGCTGTGTGTTCAAAAACTTTTCTTCCAGACCTTTATTTATTAATGTTTCTCACAATAGACTGGGATTGCCACTTTTAAAAGTTCCTCTGAATCGTTATTTTGTGAGGTTTGAATCGGTAATCCAAGAAGAATTTCCTCTGAGTCCAGACGATGAATCCAATTTTCATCATTTCTTCGACGATGAACTTGCGTTGTTGTTGATGAGTCAGTTGTGCCGTGTTTGCCGGTTACAATAATCTTCTCTCTTGTACCCTTGATGTTTATGCTTGTTTGGAAGGTATACCAGATACGCAAGAAACATTGAATTCTGTCCTTTCGGATGGTCTATGTTATAGTCTCATATTTCATATATTTAAAATGTTATTGGAATATTAAAAGATATAAATTTTTAGCAACAACCCAGTACACAGTTAACACACCAAAGTATCATTATTTAAAACATTCAAGCTACTGAACAGAGCGTCGAATTTAATACGACATTTAATGCTGCTTGTTTTGTTTGTTTTCCTGTAAGGGGACAAACTTCAGCGCTTCGGCTGAGCAAGGCTTCCGTAAGCCTTAATCTTTCTAGGTGACTTGTTTGTGGAAACTTGGAATGGTAATCCGACCTTATGAGAGGCTCTGGCCAGCGTCGCGCGTGAGCCCTGCAGAGGCCACGGTAGAGGAAACAAGGTAGGGTCATTTCTATTGGGGAAAATACACCTCCTCTTGTTCGGCTGGCCAATAGAAAGGCTTTATTTCAAGCAAACTTTGTGACGCCGCAAAAACGTCATGTCGTTGGGCCAATAGTGGAGCCAGATTTGGGAGTAGCAGTGCTACCAAATGCAATATGAGCGCTGCTATTGGTTCGTTGCCGTGACGTCAGCAAAACCACGCCGTCAACGAAAAAAAGACAGGCTGGAACCTACCTTGTTTACTCTACCGTGGCAGAGGCACAACGTTTTCTGGTCTTTGTTTCAGTCCAGCGTAGATATCCTGCATACGCGTCCCTGCGTGTGGTACAGTTAAAGTCCTCCAGGCAAATCTCTTTCAGTCCTTTGAATCTTTTCGGTCCATTTTGAATCATTTCAAATTCCGCGGCTGAATAGCAAAACGCGGCATTTATTTTTAAGGCTTGTTTTGGATCAACGAAAAGGTTCTTAACAAAAAGGCTCAGGTTCTCTCAAGTTTAGCGAAAAATGACTTGGATTTCACGAGAAAACGCCAGGTTAGGACTCTATGCTCGCTGAAATAACAACAGGGAAACTTATTTTTCTGGCAAACTTTACAAAGTGAACAGGAGTACGAGAAGGTGTTTTTGTGCAATTAATTCAAGTCATTCTTTGCTCATGAATAATAGCATTAGACGCTTTTCATCTCACGAAGTATAAATCATATTGATAGTTCTTCTTAAAGTTCAAGAATGCAACATATCCACAAAATATTTATTCAATTGTCTGAGCCAATGTGTGGATTTTAAATTCGTTTCTCATTTCATCAACTCAGAAAAAAGGTCACAATATTCCTTAAATAATGCCTTCATTTGAAGTGTTAACACAAATTTTCCATTGATCTTTAAAAACAAATTTTGGTGAACAGATTGAGTAATTCTCTTAAAATTATATAATCAAGAATAATTCTCTTCATCGAAACCTCGAAACGTTTGGAGGTTAAAATGAAAGGAATTTATAGAACAGAGTCGTGATTTTCAGGTAACCCATCATCCGCCCACGTCGTTTCTGAAGGATTTGAAAAAATCACTTCCATCGTTCTTATATTCTAAACTTTTTGTGAAAATTTTACTCAGTACTGCGTTTTATGAATGATAATTTAAGGGAAATTACAGCAATATATATTTGCGAAAACATTTGGCCGTTAATGGGTTAAAGCCTTGTCAGCAGCCCCGGCAGCTGCAGAGGTGTCAGCAGCCCCGGCAGCTGCAGAGGTGTCAGCAGCCCCGGCAGCTGCAGATGTGTCAGCAGCCCCGGCAGCTGCAGAGGTGTCAGCAGCCCCGGCAGCTGCAGAGGTGTCAGCAGCTCCGGCAGCTGCAGAGGTGTCAGCAGCCCCGGCAGCTGCAGAGGTGTCAGCAGCCCCGGCAGCTGCAGAGGTGTCAGCAGCCCCGGCAGCTGCAGATGTGTCAGCAGCCCCGGCAGCTGCAGAGGTGTCAGCAGCTCCGGCAGCTGCAGAGGTGTCAGCAGCCCCGGCAGCTGCAGAGGTGTCAGCAGCCCCGGCAGCTGCAGAGGTGTCAGCAGCCCCGCAGCTGCAGAGGTGTCAGCAGCCCCGGCAACTGCAGAGGTGTCAGCAGCCCCGGCAGCTGCAGAGGTGTCAGCAACCCCGGCAGCTGCAGAGGTTTTAGCAGCCCCGGCAGCTGCAGAGGTGTCAGCAACCCCGGCAGCTGCAGAGGTGTCAGCAACCCCGGCAGCTGCAGAGGTTTTAGCAGCCCCGGCAGCTGCAGAGGTGTCAGCAGCCCCGGCAGCTGCAGAGGTGTCAGCAGCCCCGGCAGCGGCTGAGGTGTCAGCAGCCCCGGCAGCGGCTGAGGTGTCAGCAGCCCCGGCAGCTGCTGAGTATTCTCATAACACGTTCCCCGCATATTGGCCCACATGTGTACCAATAGGTTAATTTCCAGTTTATTTGACTGTGTAGATGAATGACGCTTCATTTATTTTGTAACCTTTTTTAAAAAATAACTGTTCTTACACGAGGTGAAATATCGTGCAATAGTAGTTTTCATTTATATTAGAAATTAACAACATTTATTAGAAAGTTTCTAATATTTATTAGAAAGTTTCTAATATTTATTAGAAAGTTTCTAATATTTATTAGAAAGTTTCTAATATTTATTAGAAATTTTCTAATATTTATTAGAAATTTTCTAATATTTATTAGAAAGTTTCATAGACTAGATATGTGGATCACAAAAGACGTCTTTTGTGATCCACATATCTGGCCTGTATTACTTAAGTGTTAGTTTTTGCGGTCTTCCATTGTGACTAAAAATTATTGTGTAATTTTTTTCCAGCCTGAGGATGATGTTAGATACGCTGTATTTAGTACAAAATTGCTAAATTGAATTGCTGTATTTAGTACAAACATGCTAGGAACATTCCTGAACAACTTACACGTGAAGTTGAGCTATTTCGTCCAATTTCTTACTGTGAAATTAAAAATTTTTTGTCGCAAGCTCCAGCAAAAACAGAGTTTTCTTAAGAGCAGGTTCTGTAAAATATAGGTAAAATCGTGTAAAATAGGGATAGATTCAAGTATTTTTTGGGAAAACCTACATATTTGCTCACAAGCTTACGTGTTAACACTTTCGCGTACTATTTAATTAAAATATGGAGAATGCAAGTGCATGACAAAATGCAACGAACTAATTAAACAATTCCTGACCTGAGTGTGTGTGCTTTGTACTTCCTCTGCTAGTCGCAGACAGCCCTTGCGTTCTTGCGTATACAGCACGTGTAAAGTACGTGTATAGTACGTGTAAAGTACGTGTAAAGTACGTGAAAAGTACGTGTAAAGTACGTGTAGAGCACGTGTAAAGTACGTGTAGAGCACGTGTAAAGTACGTGTAAAGTACGTGTTAAGTACGTGTAAAGCACGTGTAAAGCACGTGTAAAGTACGTGTAAAGTACGTGTAAAGTACGTGTAAAGTACGTGTAAATTTCGTGTAAAGTACGTGTAAAGTACGTGTAAAGCACGTGTAAAGTACGTGTAAAGTACGTGTAGAGTACGTGTAAAGTACGTGTAAAGTATGTGCAACGTACGTGTAAAGTACGTGTAAAGCACGTGTAAAGCACGTGTAGAGTACGTGTAAAGTACGTGTAGAGTACGTGTAAAGTACGTTTAAAGTACGTGTAAAGTACGTGTATAGTACGTGTAAAGTACGTGTAAAGCATGTGTAAATCATGTGCAAAGCTCGTGTAAAGCACGTGTAAAGTACTTGTAAAGTACGTGTAAAGTACGTGTATAGTACGTGTTAAGTACGTGTAAAGTACGTGTAAAGTACGTGTAAAGTATGTGTAAAGTACGTGTAAAGTACGTGTAAAGAACTTGTAAAGTACGTGTAAAGTACGTGCAAAGTACGTGTAAAGCACGTGTAAAACATGTGTAAAGCACGTGTAAAGCATGTGTAAAGCATGTGCAAAGCTCGTGTAAAGCACGTGTAAAGAATGCACAAAGCACACACAAAACACACACAAAACACGCACAAAACACGCACAAAACACGCACAAAACACGCACAAAGCACGCACAAAGCACACACAAAGCACACACAAAACACACACAAAACACGCACAAAACACGCACAAAGCACACACAAAGCACACACACAAAGCACGCACAGAGCACACACAAAGCACACACAAAGCCCGCGCCAAAGCACGCGCAAAACACGCACAAAGCACACACAAAGCACACACAAAGCACACCCAAAACACGCACAAAACACACACAAAGCACGCGCCAAAGCACGCACAACGCACACACAAAGCACGCACAAAGCACATACAAAACACACACAAAACACACACAATGCACACTCAAAGCACACACAAAGCACACACAAAACACGCACAAAGCACGCACAAAGCACACAAAGCACACACAACGCACACACAAAACACGCACAAAACACACACAAAGCGCGCGCCAAAGCACGCACAAAGCACACACAAAGCACGCAAAAAGCACACACAAAAACCACACAAAACGCACACAAAACACGCACAAAGCACACACAAAGCACACACAAAACACGCACAAAGCACGCACAAAGCACGCGCCAAAGCACGCACAAAGCACACACAAAACACGCACAAAACACGCACAAAGCACGCACAAAGCACACACAAAGCACACACAAAACACGCACAAAACACGCACAAAGCACGCACAAAGCACACACAAAGCACACACAAAACACACACAAAACACGCACAAAGCACGCGCCAAAGCACGTCCAAATCACACACAAAACACGCACAAAACACGCACAAAACACGAACAAAGCACACACAAAACACACACAAAACACACACAAAACACACACAAAGCACGCACAAAGCACACACAAAGCACACACAAAACACACACAAAACAAGCACAAAGCACGCGCCAAAGCACGCACGAAGCACACACAAAGCACACACAAAACACACACAAAACACGCACAAAGCACGCGCCAAAGCACGCACAAAACACACACAAAACGCGCACAAAACACGCACAAAGCACGCACAAAGCACGCACAAAGCACACACAAAACACACACAAAACACGCACAAAGCACGCACAAAGCACACACAAAGCACACACAAAACACACACAAAACACACACAAAACACGCACAAAGCACGCACAAAGCACACACAAAACACACACAAAACACGCACAAAGCACGCACAAAGCACACACAAAGCACACACAAAGCACACACAAAACACACACAAAACACGCACAAAACACGCACAAAGCACGCACAAAGCACGCACAAAGCACACACAAAACACACACAAAACACACACAAAAGACGCACAAAACACGCACAAAGCACACACAAAGCACACACAAAACACACACAAAAGACGCACAAAACACACACAAAACACACACAAAACACACACAAAACACACACAAAACACACACAAAACACACACAAAGCACGCACAAAGCACGCACAAAGCACACACAAAACACACATAAAACACGCACAAAGCACGCACAAAGCACACACAAAGCACACACAAAACACACACAGAACACACTCAAAGCACACACAAAACACGAACAAAGCACACACAAAGCACACACAAAACACGCACAAAGCACACACAAAACACGCACAAAGCACACATAAAGCACACACAAAGCACACACAAAGCACGCACAAAGCACGCACAAAACACACACAAAGCACGCGCCAAAGCACACACAAAACACACACAAAGCACGCACAAAGCACACACAAAGCACACACAAAACACATACAGAACACACTCAAAGCACACACAAAACACGAACAAAGCACACACAAAGCACACACAAAACACACACAAAGCACACACAAAACACGCACAAAGCACACACAAAGCACACACAAAGCACACACAAAGCACGCACAAAGCACGCACAAAACACACACAAAGCACGCGCCAAAGCACGCACAAAACACACACAAAACACACACAAAGCACACTCAAAGCACGCACAAAGCGCACACAAAACACACACAAAACACACACAAAACACACACAAAGCACGCGCCAAAGCACGCACAAAGCGCACACAAAACACACAAAACACACACAAAACACACACAAAGCACACACAAAGCACACTCAAAGCACACACAAAACACGCACAAAACACACACAAAGCACGCGCCAAAGCACGCACAAAGCGCACACAAAACACGCATAAAAGCACGCACAAAGCACGCACAAAACACACACAAAGCACGCGCCAAAGCACGCACAAAGCACGCACAAAGCACACACATAACACGCACAAAGCACGCACAAAGCACGTGCGCTGCCCGGCCCCGCTTCACAGACACCTTCAATTAAATGTCTTCCTAATTAGCGCGGTCATGAAATGCTCTGCTTTCGCCTGCCAATTATACAACGAAAAAATTAATAAGATCCTGCAATGATGATGTCGGCAGATCAGTTATATAGGAAAATAATATTGATTCTGCTGAATGAAAAATTTGCTTTTATGTGGGAAGTAATGTGCCAGAATTTCAATCAAGTAAGTATCTGAAAAGGAAATGTGCTTCGTACTAGAAAATAATGTGCTAGAATTTTACTCAAAGTAAGAACCTGAAAAGGAAATGTGCTTCTCAGAATTAAACAATGTTCACTAGACTACTCAAACCAGGATTCTGAAGTGCAAATGCTGTTCAAAATCTTAGTTAATTTTTAAAATGTTATTCAAATTTTGGAATCACTGTAGAGTTATCGAGCAGCTGCATGCGATCTTCAGCACATTTGGCAATCGTTGCTGTCAGTGTAGCAGGTTTTGGCAATTGTTGTTGTCAGTGTAGCAAGCTTTGGCAATAGTTGTTGTCAGTGTAGCAAGCTTTGGCAATAGTTGTTGTCAGTGTAGCAGGTTTTGGCAAGCGTTGTTGTCAGTGTAGCAAGCTTTGGCAATAGTTGTTGTCAGTGTAGCAAGCTTTGGCAATCGTTGTTGTCAGTGTAGCAGGTTTTGGCAAGTGTTGTTGTCAGTGTAGCAAGCTTTGGCAATAGTTGTTGTCAGTGTAGCAAGCTTTGGCAATAGTTGTTGTCAGTGTAGCAAGCTTTGGCAATAGTTGTTGTCAGTGTAGCAAGCTTTGGCAATAGTTGTTGTCAGTGTAGCAAGCTTTGGCAATAGTTGTTGTCAGTGTAGCAAGCTTTGGCAATCGTTGCTGTCAGTGTAGCAGGTTTTGGCAATTGTTGTTGTCAGTGTAGCAAGCTTTGGCAATAGTTGTTGTCAGTGTAGCAAGCTTTGGCAATAGTTGTTGTCAGTGTAGCAGGTTTTGGCAAGCGTTGTTGTCAGTGTAGCAAGCTTTGGCAATAGTTGTTGTCAGTGTAGCAAGCTTTGGCAATAGTTGTTGTCAGTGTGGCAAGCGTTGTTGTCAGTGTAGCAGGTTTTGACAGCCGTTGTTGTCAGTGTAGCAGGTTTTGACAGCCGTTGTTGTCAGTGTAGCAGGTTTTGGCAAGCGTTGTTGTCAGTGTAGCAGGTTTTGGCAATTTTTGTTGTCAGTGTAGCAAGCTTTGGCAATAGTTGTTGTCAGTGTAGCAGGTTTTGGCAAGCGTTGTTGTCAGTGTAGCAGGTTTTGACAGCCGTTGTTGTCAGTGTAGCAGGTTTTGACAGCCGTTGTTGTCAGTGTAGCAGGTTTTGACCGCCGTTGTTGTGTTGGAAATTACGTATTTCTTAAATGTTCCCGTGAAGAAAAAGATTGTGTAGCTTAGGAAATTTACGTGTATGTGGTACGAAGCGGTAGCTGGAGAGCTTCTGGGCAGACCATTTACTCATCATGGCCGATTCTTCGTAATTCCTTTTTATTTTGAGTGATCACTCTTTTGGTTTTCCTTAAGTTTAATTTAATTTTCGTTGCATGTTTGAGCTCCTTTGAAACTTACCGAGAGGCCTAGTACGCTTTAAGCCCTACTTTGGGAATTTACTTAATCTCCTATTTATAGGAGTCCTTAAAACTTTAAACTTTAAACTTTAAACCTTAAAATGGGCTCATAGCGCCTAACCTAATATTTCTACTTACCTCTTAATGAGAAGTTATCTTCTTATTACCTTAATATTACCTTAAATCTTAAAAGTACTAGGTCTTCTCTTACTTAACCTGTCTATTTTTCCTCTTATGGCCGTTTATTTATGTGCCTCTTGAAATGTGCTCATTAAAGTTTCAAGGTTGGTGCAACCGAGTAGCTCTTAATTGAGCAATTGAAATACTTTGAACGACATGAAAGTTATTCCTATAAAGGAGACAGCTGTGGCTGAGTTCAGTAAACTAACATGGTTCTTCTTCTTCTTTTAGAATAACTTGAAGTCGTCTGCCCGAGACTGCTTGCTTTTAAACCCTGCCCTATTGTCTCCGCCTTCGTTTCTCCGCCGCACCTGTATGATTAACTTGTCGTCGCCTGAGCTGAGCTGAGCTGTTTAATTAACTCACCGTGGTGGTTCGAGGCCAAGCCAGCCCGATCCGTAGGTGTTGAGAGTAGAGAAGTGAAATGTTATTGGAAATATCTAATATCTAATTAAATTCTGGTATAACCATATAAAAACCACTTGATAACGATACGCTCTAAAATCGGTATATTCTGTTTCAGTTGTGTTGGGCTCCCAATTGCGGGTCCCGCGGATCTTGGTGGGATTTTTAACTTATACCGGCACATCAGGAGGTGGTCGAAGTTAAATAAAAATTGGTTCCTAGCTGTAAGGCTTTCTTTTCCTTTATAAGTCTAACACAATTTATTCTTGAAACTTTAGTTGTTCTTGTTTACTAACCTTTCGCTTTCGTTCTTCCTTCGTTACTAACCTTTCATTTGACTTTCTAACTAGTTTAGTATTTAAGGGCTTTAAAATTGTCTTAACCTCTGCCGAAATGGCAGAAAAGCATACAGGTGTTCGAGAGCGGAGCGAGGCGATACCGGACCAAGGCGACCATTTGGTGCGCAGGCGCGGGGCATTAAAGGGTAAGATCACCATTGCACTTAAAAAGTTAGCGTCGGAATCTCTTAATGCAGTTGGTAAAGAATTCTGCATTGCTCAAATTGAGCAGTATATGAGGGATATTGATGTCCTGGATTCTCAAATCAACGAAGTAGCGGAATATTCTGTGGAAGCTCTGGAAGAGCAGTTAAATTATGCTATAAAAATAAAACAAACTCTTTCTACTTTCAAACTTGATCGTAGTGAGCCCTCAGATGGCAAGGTGTACGAAAAGCGAACGGAAATTAAATTGCCTCCATTACATTGTCCTACATTTTCTGGTGAAGGCGCGGGAAATTTGGACTACCCTAATTTTTATCAGCAGTTCAGTAATGTCATTGACAGTAGGGAGTCTTTGTCAGATACTGCTAAATTGACCTATTTAAAGTCTTACCTTAGAGGTTATGCTTTGAAAATAGTGGATCATTTGTCTATTGCAGACGAGAATTATTCAGAGGCCCTTAAAATGTTAGAACGCGAGTTCGTTGACCGAAAGGCTTTAGTTAATGATCTAATTCTAAAGTTGTACAACCTTAAGCCTAAATATCATCCAGAGTATTTGGAAACAAAGGTTTTCATTAACGAAGTTAGGGGCATTGTCAGCGATCTGAAGAAATGGGATTGTAATTTAATGGAAGGTAGTTGGAATACGATGCTTTCTGTTCTAATATTTAGTAAACTGCCTTATGCGGTGAAGCAGGAATTCAGTCGTAGGTACGATAATCATCCTTCGTGCTCAGTTATTTTCGAACATTATCCAGAAGTGATCCGTACTCTTAACCTTAAAGATGGGGTAAAAGATGTGAACAAAGGTGGAAATTTGTCCGTGGTAAAGCCCTCTTTCTCTCCCAAGGCAACTCAGCGCAATGTTGGGGTTTCTGGCCCCAGTGAGAACTTTCGTAAGTTATGTAAATTTTGTTCTTCTACCGATCATTCTATGGTAAAGTGTTTCAAATATCCACACTATCAAAGTAGAATAGATCGCTGTCGTGAATTAAGATTGTGTACTAATTGTTCTAGTGGTAAACATTCTACGAGAGATTGTAAGAACAAATTAGATTATAGCTGTTTCATATGCAAAAGTTTCAGCCACATTTCGGCTCTTTGTCCTCAGACTAAGCCTTCTCTCGTGAAGAATTGGTGTCTCAATTCTTCTTCTTCCGAGAATACCGATTATTTACTTCCTACTATCTCTATCAAGGTTTCTCGAGGGAAGATTTCTACCACTGTTAGGTGTCTCTTGGACACAGGTTCCCAGCGCTCTTACTTGAGTAAAGAGTGTGTAGATAAGCAAGGTGTCACTTCTCCTCTTCACGAGAAGGAATTTTTTGTCAGCTCTTTTTTGGATCGGGGGGTTAGGGAATTTGCTGAAACAAGTGTTTACTTAAACTTTAATGACGGGTTAGGCAGTTTTCAGTTACCTGTGCTGATTGATAGGAATTTCAAAATTAACTTCAAAATTGATAAACTGTCTGTTGCTATTAACAATTTGCAGCAATCCGTTGGTCTTGCGGACAGTGCTTTTCGAGCTCCTTCTGACTTTGTCGAGTTAGACGGGTTGCTAGGGGTCGATGCTATTCGGCTTTTCAGGAAGTTGGAACTAGTAGCGTTAGGAGGTGGCTCGGCTTTCGCTGTGTCTAATGGGTTGATTCCGTTCGGTAGTATCGAGAGCTTTCTGCCAAAACATAAAATTGTTGCTAGGCGTGCGCGTTGTGAGCCGAGTCCTACGCGTCCTTCTGTGGATACGGTGGAAGTTTCTACCGCCGCAAATCCGTCCGCGGTAAATTTCGTGTTGAATCCTATGGGATGTGAATTTGATCCGATTAATAGCGTCATTGTTGACAGTAACGTCGAAAGTAATTTAGATAGGCTTTTCAAAGTAGAAGCCTTAGGTGCAGAGGAAAGTGTATCCGATTATGATTCAAGTAAGATTTACGAGTTTGAGCGTACCATTGAATTTAGAAACGGGGCTTATTATGTAGCAATACCGTGGGTTGAAGATGGGGTTCGGGAAGTTCCATCGAATTTTCATATAGCTAGAAGTGTTCTCAATAGAGTCGTACTTAATCTTCATAAGCGTAACCTGTATGGCAAATATAATGAAGTCTTCCAACAGCAACTTCGTGAAGGAATCATTGAGGAAATCTGCCTCAATGAGGTTCAGGTTGACAAGCACGTGTGGATTCCTCACCGTGCAGTCGTTAAACAGGGTCAATTGCTTGGGCACGCATCAGCTGATGACGAGTTCAACAGCTTCCTAATGAAGCATGGAGTAAAACACCTTAAAATACCAAAGTTTTCTGCATGGGTCGGGTCGATGTGGGAGCGCCTCATACGAGTAGTGAAGAGTTGCCTTCACAAAACGACTGGAAGAAAAAAGCTGGAATATTTTCAGTTCATTACTTTACTAAGCGACATCTCCCAATCTGTTAACTCGCGACCCCTGACTTACGTAGAAGCAGAAGACACAGCTTTCCTGCCTCTGACGCCAAATTCGTTCCTGAAGATGGATACGGGCAAGAGCCTCGTCCTTCCCGCCACCGACGCCGTACTTGGTGCTGGTAGAGATGTGCTACTGGCATCTTTGCGGAGAAGGGACGAGCTGTTCGAACTCTTCAAGTCGAGGTGGTATGAAGAGTACGTTGTGTCCTTACGCGAGTCAGACAGAGACCGTTACGAGTCTTCCTGGACTGACGCGGTTAAGCCTGGGGATATCGTCCTTGTTTCGTCGCCAAATCAACATAGGTCTTCTTGGTCAATGGGGCGAGTTGTCGAGCTTCTCACTGGGTCCGATAAGAAGACGAGATGTGTGAAGCTGATGAAGCCGGACCGGTCGGAAGGAATTTATTCAATTAATCATCTGTATCCGTTGGAAATCTCTGCGGGTGTGGCAGAGAACTCGGCTCCCTGCGAAAGCATCATTGAAGGACTTACGAAAACCCGACCCATAAGGAAAGCTGCGAAAGAGTGTCTACGTAAAATTAAAGAGAGCAATTAAAATTGCTCAATCCGGCCGCCCGGAGTGTGTTGGAAATTACGTATTTCTTAAATGTTCCCGTGAAGAAAAAGATTGTGTAGCTTAGGAAATTTACGTGTATGTGGTACGAAGCGGTAGCTGGAGAGCTTCTGGGCAGACCATTTACTCATCATGGCCGATTCTTCGTAATTCCTTTTTATTTTGAGTGATCACTCTTTTGGTTTTCCTTAAGTTTAATTTAATTTTCGTTGCATGTTTGAGCTCCTTTGAAACTTACCGAGAGGCCTAGTACGCTTTAAGCCCTACTTTGGGAATTTACTTAATCTCCTATTTATAGGAGTCCTTAAAACTTTAAACTTTAAACTTTAAACCTTAAAATGGGCTCATAGCGCCTAACCTAATATTTCTACTTACCTCTTAATGAGAAGTTATCTTCTTATTACCTTAATATTACCTTAAATCTTAAAAGTACTAGGTCTTCTCTTACTTAACCTGTCTATTTTTCCTCTTATGGCCGTTTATTTATGTGCCTCTTGAAATGTGCTCATTAAAGTTTCAAGGTTGGTGCAACCGAGTAGCTCTTAATTGAGCAATTGAAATACTTTGAACGACATGAAAGTTATTCCTATAAAGGAGACAGCTGTGGCTGAGTTCAGTAAACTAACATGGTTCTTCTTCTTCTTTTAGAATAACTTGAAGTCGTCTGCCCGAGACTGCTTGCTTTTAAACCCTGCCCTATTGTCTCCGCCTTCGTTTCTCCGCCGCACCTGTATGATTAACTTGTCGTCGCCTGAGCTGAGCTGAGCTGTTTAATTAACTCACCGTGGTGGTTCGAGGCCAAGCCAGCCCGATCCGTAGGTGTTGAGAGTAGAGAAGTGAAATGTTATTGGAAATATCTAATATCTAATTAAATTCTGGTATAACCATATAAAAACCACTTGATAACGATACGCTCTAAAATCGGTATATTCTGTTTCAGTTGTGTTGGGCTCCCAATTGCGGGTCCCGCGGATCTTGGTGGGATTTTTAACTTATACCGGCACATCAGGAGGTGGTCGAAGTTAAATAAAAATTGGTTCCTAGCTGTAAGGCTTTCTTTTCCTTTATAAGTCTAACAGTTGTCAGTGTAGCAGGTTTTGGCAAGCGTTGTTGTCAGTGTAGCAGGTTTTGACAGCCGTTGTTGTCAGTGTAGCAGGTTTTGGCAAGCGTTGTTGTCAGTGTAGCAGGTTTTGGCAGTCGTTGTCGTCAGGGTTAAAAAGGTGATTCTAGATATGCATTAAAACTTGTTGGGTTTTAAATATTTCTCAATTCAATGGTTCTAGATTGATAGTAAGCCATTAGAAGTAGGCAAAGGCCATGGCAGTGGTTGAATAAATAATTGAATGAAAAATCTATTTTCCCTTGGATGCTTTACGGTCGATAAGATTTATGAATTCCGGTCACTAATAAAATGGTGAAACGTTAGCAAAGTTGGCTTCATAAACACAGTTTCAATTTACATCACCTCGTAAGCTCATCGATTTTGCGATAATAACTAATGATGAGGAAATTGTATACAGCGAAAATTTACGATTCTAATCATAAAACAACCAAAAAAAGAGAAAAAAGTAAACTTCTCAGAAATTTGTATTTATACCTTCAAGATACATCAAGGTAAACATTATACTTCAAAAAGAAGACACATTTCAGTATATTGGAATTGAAAATTTTCCTAATTTAAATGGGCAAAATATAATTGATAGAAAAATGCCACATCAACTATTGAAATTTAAATGATAGTGGTTGAATCAACTCATACATTTAACGACCTTCCAAGGAAAAAATAATTATCACTTTTAAATAATTATAAGCAATAGCAAACTGTAGTATCTTGGTTTTTCATCGCGACACGAGGTTTAGCCTAAGGTAGCTTTAACTACCGTATCAAGCCTTAACTTCGTGGAGTAGGAAAAGGAAACTCTCAGTAAGGATCCTATTCTTGTACTGAGTCATCCATACACCGACTCTGCTTATAAGCTATAGCGCTCGGAAGTTAAACAATGCTCTTCCGGTGCATACCAATGCGATGCGCCCCCAAGGCACAGCTTCCGGCGGAGGTCCCATAAAGACATCTGACCTGAACGCAATAAGGCATCCGGCAAGACGCGCAAACCTCATCTCCGGAAACCCATAAACCCAACGATGCCTACTTCACTATATAACACAAACATAAAATTTACTTACCTACTTTGCAATAAGTTGAAAAACTTCCTACCAACAGACAAGACCCGCATATAGATTTCATTAACGACCCTCCAGGAAAAATAATAAAAATCATTTCTGTAAGCCCTGAGAGACACTTATGTCTTCAATGGGCCGTTCTCTTATGTTGATGTAGACAACGGAGAAGACGAATACGAGAGGTCAAAAGAGGAAACACTTTTGCACAAAGTGCTTACATTTCGCACCTTCATTCAGAGACAAAAATTGGGAAAGATTACTCGTGAAAATGCAATTTAGGAATAAAACGACGAATTGCATTTATTTTAGGGTGCCAAAAATGTTCCTCTGTATTTATCAACTTTCCAAGTGACGCAAACTGTGACTTGAGCTTACCTCCAGGAGATTTAAAAGTTTTCAAGTTTGCATACCTGATGCACCCTGAGCTTAAGGTTTTAAGCTTCATGAGCGATAAAATTTATACTTCCATTATAATTTTTCACTTTTAGGCTGAATATCGCTGATGGTTTTCATAAGAGAACAATGGTTATATTCGGTTTATCTTGACTGAACCGGGAGTGTCAATTTTTAATGAGAATTTTGATGAACTCATCCAGCTTGCACTCAGTTCATATGCAAAACTGAGGAATTTTTTGTGTCGTCGAAAATAGGCTCGTTGTGCAGCATTGCTAGAGCCTTTGTTTTAAGATTGGTCGTAAGAAAATGTTCTTGACATATCTAATCAAAAAGTTCAAAAAATAATTTTCACTCATAACGAATTTGTCTCAAACTCCATAAATTCAAGTTATTTCTTTGTTTGGCGGTTTTTCGACGATCTGAAATGTCAAAAGAACTTCCATCATTCTCCGATGCTCCTATGATGTGAAACCTTAAGTGGACTTCTATCATTTTTCGTTATTTTTACGATTTAAACCGTGAAAATGACTTCTATCATTTCCCCATGTTTTAACGATTTGAAGCATAGAGAGGACTGCTCTCATTTTTCGAAGTTCTTTCTGACGACGTCTGAGGTTACGCGTGTCCCAGAATAATTTTAGTTTTTCTCTTCGTCTTGTAACAAAGCACTGAAGAGAGCAGTTTTTAATACTATCTTGGTAAGGGTGTCAGTGAATTATTTTCTCTCAAATAATATTGTGCTACATGTTCGTAGAAAACTCTACAAAACTCTTTTGGCAGACTCCTCGCTAGACGAAAACCGCGGCTTGCATTTCGAAAAAATCATGAAATATTTGCGAGCGTCTCTAGCGCCCGAACGGCCTACGTCGACTCTGCAACATTTTCATTCGAATACTCCCAAGTTTCCCTGATTGGCTTTTATTTAGAATTTGCACGTTAAAAATTTACCCACTCATTTCCGCGTAAAACGAACCGCGGTTTTTGAGCTGGTTTGTGAGCCGAGAACTTTCAGAAAAAAGTCTATGCCGAGCTCCTTTAGTTCTCGTAATGAGTTATTGGCTTCTTGTAGGGGGGCGAAATTAGCCTTTTTCGCGACAAAATTTACATGTTTTTTACAGACGTCTGTCATATCTTACGCCAGTTTTTAACGCAACCTCTTTAGGTTTTTGCTCGCGCTTCGTTTCCGACATCTGCTATTTTTCTACATAAAGACACCATGATGCAACTAATAATAATGTTCTCTTCTACAGTTTACGCTGAAAATATTTAATAAACAGTTTACAGGAATTTATTCTTGGTCTAAGGCCGCGAAACTAAACGAAAATAATACCATTACACTAACCTCGTTGTTTTACTAGCTTAATTTGGCACTATTACTTCATCAGTCTTACAGGGATAGAATAGTTCAAAATATTGAGTAAATAATTTCCTTAGGTAAAAGTATCCACAATTTTCAAGCCACTCACGCATGCAACGTTTTGGGTGCCAGCCGCGTAAGTAATTTTTAGGACGAAGTCACTATAGTGGTCCAGGCCCTTGGCTCTGATATTGGGGGTGGCTGACGTCAGGAGTTGTGAGTGTGATGAGGCTAATGGTGTCTGACGTCAGGAGTTGTGAGTGTGATGAGGCTAATGGTGTGTGACGTCAGGAGTTGTGAGTGTGAGTGATGAGGCTAATGGTGTCTGACGTCAGGAGTTGTGAGTGTGATGAGGCTAATGGTGTCTGACGTCAGGAGTTGTGAGTGTGATGATGCTAATGGTGTGTGACGTCAGGAGTTGTGAGTGTGAGTGATGAGGCTAATGGTGTCTGACGTCAGGAGTTGTGAGTGTGATGAGGCTAATGGTGTCTTGGCGTCAGGAGTTGTGAGTGTGATGAGGCTAATGGTGTCTGACGTCAGGAGTTGTGAGTGTGATGAGGCTATTGGTTCTTGACGTCAGGAGTTGTGAGTATGATGAGCATAATGGTGTCTGGCGTCAGGAGTTGTGAGTGTGATGAGGTTGATGGTGTCTGACGTCAGGAGTTGTTAGTGTGATGAGGCTATTGGTGTCTTGACGTCAGGAGTTATGAGTATGATGAGCATAATGGTGTCTGGCGTCAGGAGTTGTGAGTGTGATGAGGCTAATGGTGTCTGACATCAGGAGTTGTGAGTGTGATGAGGATGTTGGCGACTCGTTGGGGATGATAATTGTAATAGACGCAATATTGAACCTTATATCACTATTGCTATTAATTAATATTGATGATAAAATTGTGACACTAAAATAGTACCTTTTCAAAACACTTTTTGCCCAAAAATGTGCTCTTTTTATTTAGTTCATCCCAAGAATATTTGATGTAAATACTATTCAGGTTCGTCACGTGTTAAATGATGACGCAATTGCTGATATATTTCTTAAATCACTCTCAGTAAAATTCCTTATCACTGTCGATAATTTTGTAATACTGTTTTGTATTACTGTATTACTGCGAAATGTAACTTTTTACAGGTAGATAGTGATATAGAACGTTATGGATTTGCAGTGTTTCTTCAAATATAATTAGTTTTCTTGAAATTCTAGGACGTGGTGAACTGGAAAAATGTCCCAAGGTTAAAAAGTTGGAGAAGAGATGGGCACATCACTAAACAATTCTATTAGAAATGTCACCGATGCTGGGAATATTAGCTCACAAATTTATAATGATGTATTTATGTGATATTCATCATACAAAATTCTTACAAACAATAAAACAAGTGGCAGTAATATTTTGATGATCTTTCAAATATTCTCTGACGCAGATTGCAGCCTTTCATGTGGTCTCGCTTCAACATAACGGCGATAGTTGCAGGAATTTCCAAATTTAAAAGAAAGCTCCCGCAAAATCCACAGGGAAAGTTAATGTTAGCGGTCACATACTTCAAGACTCGTAAATCTCTTTTGATTCCAGACATCTTGTAATTTAAAAGCGACAAATAAACGCCCTTCTGGTCATAAATAAAGCGGACAATATACACAATATCTCTGAGGTTGAAATGACCCTCACAAGGCCTCGATATTTTGCCGGACTTGACTGGCTGGTGAGGCAGCTCGTTACGGAGATGGAGGTCTCTGACCTCGCAGAATATGGACAAAACGGCCAAGAAATTCCAGATAAAGCCACTTTCATTTCTTTCTTTAAATAAGACTCAACGCTGACGGACGGTGCGTTTGCTTTTAAGTCTATGAAACTTGGGGCCGGTTCTCGTGATCTATGCGCTGTCGATTTTCCCCCAATGTCACCTCAGAAAATTGAAAAATGATCTAGAGTTAGAATAAACGTATTTTTGTTTTCGTATAGTACATCTGTGAATTTGTGTGGTAGAGGAATTGATCGTGATAATAAGGTAACTGATTGTGTGTTGAAATTGGTGAACGTTGCAGAAATATAAGATCAAAATTATCGTCAAGGCTGCTCGATTTGCAGTCACGATATTGGCGTGTAGTTCAGCAATGAAGGTATCACTCAAACGATTCATAACGATAAACGATCCCTCACCGTGATGATAAGAAATCATAAGAAATCGTTAAAACGAACGGCTCAGTTGTATATTTTATAAAAAATGGCTAATTTTCGAAACAATTATCCAACGAGCGATTAACCCAACGAGTAAAATGTTCCAAAATTCAGCCCAAGAAAAAGTTCCAAAAATTGAAACAGAGAACAGAAAATTAAGGCCTTGAAGTCCATCAGCTCGCTACCTGGGTTAGCGACACGTGAGCCCTGAGCCTCTCAGGAGCTGATCTGACGTGACCTGTCTCGAAACTTTGTAGCGCAAGCTTCTTACTACATTTGTCTGTTGGTTAGAGAACTTGCTCCCTCAGGGGGAGACAACTATTGTATCTATGGGAATTAGCGCTCCTGAGCTGAGAACTAGGTAGGCCTTTTTATTATTAAAATTCATGTTTAGTTTTGTTAAGAACTTTTTCCGGTTCACGGCTGCCCTCTTTTTCAGCACCTACTACTTTCTTCTTCAACTTTTATCTTGTTTCATGAACTTCTTTCTCTACTTTCTGTTTCTATACACCTAGTGAATAGATGCCGCGTTTCCTTAAGTCAATAAATGGTGCCTTCCTCCTACCTCTCCGGAACATCTTTGTTTTAAGGAGGCTTAACCTAACATATAATCTAATCTAATCTAATCTACAAGAATAGCTTTCGAAAGTGCGGCAAAAACCCCGTTTTTTGACCTGCTGTACATTCTTCATGATTGGCATTACATGACCGAGTAGATGATGAACTTAGATGATGAACTTGGTCGTTACATCACTGCCTCTGAGAAGCGAAATATTTTAAAGAGATTTTTGAGAAATGTTCAACTCATGAAAATTAGAGAACTGTTTCCTCATCAGACAAACATGGTTTCTTGAGCGCATGGATGTATTGATGCTAACCTTAAAAACTGTCGTGTAGTTGTCATTAAACACCGTTTGATTTTTTGCTATAAGGTTCCTTTGAGGAACATTCTCCTTTTTTATATTTCCTCACAAATTGCACGTTTACGCAATTTTTTTATATTTCCGTAGCGATTACACGTTCATGGACACTCGTTTGACCTCAGAAGACAGGGAATTGCTGAATGACTTCATATTTTAGTGATGAGTCGATAGACCTAAGTGGAGTAGAAAATATCTTTCAAAGCACACATACTACAGACAACTAGGCGTTTTTATTATTGGGTTCCTATGGAAATGCTGAAATATATAAACGTTCTTTGCGTTAGTGTTGATTTGTTGCCTAACATTTGCAGCTTCATTTTTCTATCGTAGTGCTGGGAACAAGCAGCCGGATTTTCGAACAATTTATATCGTAGCAGCGGTACATCTGCTAGCGCAGCAGCGGTACATCTGCTATCGCAGCAGCGGTACATCTGCTAGCGCACGTGCCTTCTTCTGTGTCTATTTGACTATTCTTTGCACGACAGCACGAGGCGTTAAGCCAGATTTGAATCATTCATGTATTAAGGTTTAATATGATTTCATCCAACTAAAATGATATTTTCATTCTACTAAAATGATATATTCATTTCACTAAAATGATATTTTCATTTAACTAAAGTATTTTTATTCAACTAAAATGATATACTCAAATCACTAAAATAATATTTTCATTCAATTAAAATGACTAGTGCACAGGTGCTGGTTGGCATTAATCTGAAGAATTTCATCACTTCTTTCTTGAGTTAAATTCTCTCGTGCCACTCGATGTTGTCTAGCGCTATGCCGAAGAATTTCCTCGCTTCGTTCATGTATTAAGCACTCTCTAGCTACTCGGTGTTTCTCTGCATTATTCTGTAGAATTTCCAAACGCCGTTCAAGGGTCAGTTTGGCTCTAGCTTCTCGTTGGCGAGCAGCATTGCTTCGTCTTGCCATTTCGCGTTGTTCATCCGATCGTCTTCGGCGTTTTTCTTGCTGTCGAAGTCTTGCTACTTCTTCCTTGCGGTTGGACACATTTCTATCCATGGTGGCCTCTTCAGCCGGAATTTTATTCTGAAATGTCATCCATTATCTCTTCGGAGATTTTCAAGAAAATTACAATTTCGAAAACGATAACTCAAGTTTCAAAATCTTGAGCTTTATACTAAGTGGTAGCCAGGTTACTGGTCAAATGAATTTAAAACATTTTTTTTCGCATTATCAATTGAAAATATCAAAGCAGAATGATGAATTTCAACAGAGAAAACTCCAAAGAATATTTCTATTTGTAAAAATATGCCGATTGCGTATTCTGGATACCATAATCCAAGTGAAAGGGTATTGAATCGCGACAGAAAAATAATGCAATAGAATAATTTCTTGTATTTCTTAAGCTTTATCCTTGTTGCTATCACAGCTATCGATTAGAAGAGGGGGTCACACATACGGACGGACGCGGCTACTTTTATAATGGTGATGATGGTGATATGATATTTTCATTCAACTGAAATGATATTTTCATTCAACCAAAATGATAATTCTAATTCTCGATGTTAATCGTGAAAAATTATCATTGCATTGCAATTCTACCTAAATGGAAGAGCCATTTCATTTGAAGGCTGCAACAATCGTTTCAGGGTTACATATTGAATGTATGCAAACTCCTCCCTTTGGTATGCGTTTTTACATCGTACCCAGTGCGAGAAAAATAGACATCACTTGAACATGAATTATTCAAGAGCTCGAGAATAGAAAGATTTCAGCGTTCGCTGGAATGACAATAGATCTGAGCTGCGGGCCGCGTCGAGAATATTTTCTGTGGATGCTTTGGTTCGAATAATTTCTGGGGTGGATTTCTAACGAATAGATCGAAGCTGTGTTCAGGTTGCTCTCAAACCACCAGGGCTGTAAAATGGCCATTTGCATATTTATTTTTGAGAATACCAATGAAAATGGAACATTTCTCATAGCCCTATTTAAAATGGCAAGTATATGAGTCGTTTCAATAAGAAAAAACACGCAGAAATCCAGAAATGCATGTATGCTCTCATTGCACCACGATGCTTTATTTTTTTAACATTAATTAACTATAAAAACCATATCTATTAATTTCAGCTAAGGGATCTTGTCACAGCGCATATAGCCGCAATAACGTCCATGTCAATGGCCTCCTACAGAATCCGTTTATAGGAGTATAAAATTAGTTTGAAGTCAATTATAGAGTAAAAAGCCTTTGAAGTGACGGGAAATAACGTTAATTATTTAAATTTCAAGATCAAATAGAAACAGAATCAGGTAAAAAGTGTCGTATGGTGTGTGCAATTTCCCTTTAAAAATCAAAGAGAAGCTTCAGTGATTAGTGGATCACAAAGTTATTAACAACGATGTTAGTTATTTCAATTCAAGGGGTCACTTTGAACGAATTCCAATATAGATAAGCGAGTGCAGATCGTGATATTTTTGTAAGATTAAGTAGGTTAAACGTGTAGCCATAACAAATTTTAATTAGAGATATTCTAATTCATTTGTTGAATTATGCACGTTACCAGCCGATTTAATTACAATAGATTCCCACTGCAGCGCAAATTTTGATTCATTACGTTTTGAATCATCATTTTCTACGCATTTCATGTCAAGTGTAGTTCTGGCGTTTCTAACCTGAGTATTATATTTGAAATTAATTGTTCTTCTCATTGTAATTCGAGTTTATGTCTTCTTCCATTTTTTTTTATTTTTTTTTAAAGTTTGATGAAACGGAGATAGAAAATATATCACATTATGGATTTTACCTAAATCAGTAATTACCAACTGATTAATAAATAAATTCATTTCATTTATAATTAAAATATAAATAAATAAGTTTTATAAATTTTACCAACATTCAATTTTACCTAAATCAGTAATTGTCTAACTAAACCCTTTTCCATTGAATCAATAACTACAGTATAAAAATAACGAATTTAGCTACTTTATTTCTCCAAAATTTCTGCCATATTTCAAAATGGTGATGACACGCTTTTGAAATCTGATGAAACGCATGCATTTAAATTAGGGGATAGTGAACTGCCTAGAACGCAATCTGAGCCTCTATTGTCTGCGTTGCAGCAGCCCCATAAGCAGATGAATGACATTGCTTCTCCTTTTCGACAACTTCTAAAAGGCAGAAAACTTTGAAAGGAAACTTTATCTATTTATCAAAACCAATGACGGTACGGACCCTAATGTCCTTAGATAATGAGTCTATATAGCAGGTATCGTCTGTTGCGACCATCTGTTTCAAACGACGGATTTCCCACCCATGTGAGAGCGGCTCACCAAGCGCTGTTGTCTATTTTAGTTTTAAATCTTCTTTAGCGTAGCTCACGTTTTGTAATGCAAGTGTCAGTTATTCCCAGTTACTCGCAATTTAAATCAAGAATCATATTAGTTAAATATAATCGAGATGAGTTTTTATTACGAAAAAAGCTTTCATAACTTTTGATACAATGAACGGATTTTTGATAACATAACTGCGGTAGAATCCTGAGATTGATATCTTTTATTTGGACTAATTTTTGAAGACTGCAAGGCTAATTCTTATTTGGACTGTTCTATCATGAATGCATAGGTACTGAATAAAAGATATTATCGTAGTACTGCCGTTTTGCTTTAAAAAATCCGTTCATTGCATCAAAAGTTGGTAAAGGTTTTTTCGGGTCCCGTACTTAAAAAACATCCTGTATTTGAGATTCGAATAAGATGATGTATAGCTCGACGATCGACTGTATACAGACATGGGACTGTCGTGAATGCTTACGCAGAAAAGTGTTCGGTTAAAAGTATTAGTGAAATTTGCATGTGTTGTGCGTAACTGCTTGAAAACTGCGTAGCATGGGCTTTTGTTAGCATTGTGTGGGCTACAGTAAGTGTTAAAACGTGTTTTTGGTTGACAATTTTACGTGAATAATCGTTATTTTTGAAGCATATTTTGTGGTATCGAGTGCACTTTCGTTGTTATTGTCAAGACAGGATTTTGGTTGGCAATTATGCGTGCAGTCTCGTTGTTTTTGAAACATATTTTGTGTTCTCGAGCGCACATTCTCCCGTTCGTGCTCTCAGTGAGAACAGGGTGGAATCATAAGCCTCCAAGTGACTGATTAAATTTTAATGACTTAAGCTTCTGTGTAAGTTTCCACCGAAATTAAGCATGGCAAATATCCAATAACATTTTTCGTTTAGATACCCAATTCTGTTGCATATGTTTACTCACTTTGCACTATTTAAAGCTGACGAACTTCATTGTATCGCTGAAGCTGCAAAGGAGCCCAGCGAAGACTGCAAGAAGCTCACTGCAGCACCGACAGCAAAAGGACAAGAACTAATGGACTTGTGCACACGGCACGCATTAATGATAAGCAACCTCTAAATCTCGACAAACGACCGAAAATTGCCTAAAGTTAGGGAACCTAGATCATGCACTTGCAGTTTTTATCAGTGCAATTAGAGTCAGGTCTTGTTCCAATTCTGTAAAGTTATCGGCTGCATCCTGGCATTTGCATTTCTGCGCACGCGCAAACTCCCCGTGAGTGATGAGCAAGAGTTTCACAATGAGACCCGAAATAGCCAGCGTATTGGGAGCAAAGTTGAAATACATACTTAAAATATTGAGACTCCAATGTTACATGATCTAATGATACTTGTGAAATAGAGTACATGATCAAATAAATAATACATGATCTAATGATTATTGTGGTTATCGGAAAACATAATTAATATGATGGCACTTTAAAGTTACCTGCTCTAATGATACTTGTTATATAGTTGTGTTACTTGTAGTTTTGATGAGATACCTTGATGTGAGCTTTTATCCCACCGGTAACATTTTAAAAATTATTTCCTCACTTTATTTTATTTTGCAGTGGTTTAGTTTGAATTTGTTTTCTTTAACTTTTTCCTCAGTTTTCTCTTGAATGAGTGATGACTTAACTGAGTTTACTTGTCATTAATATTACGTTCAGATATACAGTACTATTTTAGTGCGTTTGAGTCAGCTTAATCTCTATTACCAAGATCTAATGTTTGAAAAGATTCCCCTCAAAGTCTCAAACTATTCGGGAAAGATAGGAAAAAATTGTCGGTTACGTGAACTCATCACGACAAAAAAATATTTCTGTTTAAATGGTACCAACGTGTTGAACGGTCTCTGCTCCTACTGTGATGTGCATGACTTTGCGAGCAGTAACCAAGAGTGGATCATCAGTAAAAAATGAGTTATTCGAAGCTATCAGGGCGATGCAAGATGTCTACTCTGCTGGAATATTAGTTTCAGAAAAATCTTTCGGACACGCAGCCTTACTTCCAAACAATAAACAATGTCCGAAGTTGAGAATCTTGAAGAAAAAAAAAATTCTTAGAGGAAGAAACTATTTCATTCACCATTCTCTAACTTGCAAATCGGAACTATCAATTTGAAAAAAAATTAGCACATCAAAATGTCCTCCGTTGAACCTCCAAACTTGCAAAAAGCTGAAGAAAATTTCATCATTCAAAATCGTTCCGAAATGATCGTGCAGCAGTTTGCGAGAGACCATAGATAATATAAAACTGATGCATCTCCAAAACTAGCCTTAGGGCCGATATTATTTTGTCCTCTTCTCGTATGAGAATGGATCCCTCCGAGCAACGTAAGCGACAGCACAGCTAGCCTTAGCTTGTCTGCGTAGATCGGCAGATTAGAGCGCTGGACACGAGTGGGCTAATGCCAAATTGGAGTATCCATATCAAAGTTATCAAAAGCACATCCCCGGGACACCTCTGCAGAATTGGACAGAACTCTGCATTGTTCTAATCCTTTTCTCGCTCGTCGATGTTATGTATTTGTGGTATTGTTGAAACTTATAACTTTGCAATTGAAACGTATAATTTTTAAATAAGGCTAGTGTTCACTAGACGTTTTCATCGTTTCACGTAATGTTTTAATCTAGGTACTCGAAGGGGCGTAGTTTGAAGCCATTTATGTGTTTCGCAAGAGTCTTAAAAACTTTTTACTGGTGACATGCGTGTTTTCTTCTGAGTGTGCTTTTGAAATATTGAAAACTTGAGCTGAAATTACCTCTTTCTTAGCCACAGTTTTACATGGACCGAATGATAGAAGCAAGAAGACATATATTTATATGAATGAATTAGATTTTCTTAGATTTCGGGTCTTACGTAGTTATAAGAGCGCAGTCTATTTTCGAGTTATTGAGCATCATTTTGTGAAAACTTCATCTTTTAACGATAAAGGCTTATGCAATTTATTCAACGAAAACGATGCTTGAGATACTTGTCCACCTCATAAAGAATTAAAGATATCTGGCGCTACTGCCTATCGTCATTAGTAGAAGACAATATCGCTGATAAAACTCAAGGATTGACTGTTGCATCTCTCTCACTGGAAATTTGAAACCCGTAATGCAGTTAGCTTTCCTCCCTTATTTGTGAAAAATGTTCCGTCATGTGATAATTTATTAAATAAGTATTTCTGCTTCTTATACCACAGAATCTTCTATACCATTTATACCTTCTATTCCACTTCTCATACTACTGTAGAAATTTTCCACAATGCCGAAGTCACCTTTTGTCATTAGTTCCACCTCCTCGACTTGCATCAAATCAAAGCGAGAGACAAAACAGATTACGGAAGTTTTCATGCATTTGGACGACAACGGCTCGACATGAGAGCTGTTCAAAATTTACAGCCATTACGCACATAAAAATACGCAGCTTTGCGCTACAAAATGCGCAGAGCTAGGAACGTGATGGTCAAACTTTGTCTTAGTTAGCCCGGCTTTGCTCACGCTGCTCAAGCTCCTACTTCTAGCAGACATATTTCAGGACCTCCATTCACTAGCGACCAATTCTATTGTTTCCTTACGAGCTCAAAATCGGGATTATGTAGGGACGGTTTGTTTTCGGGAGGTGAGTGCCTTTATTTTGTGTTTGTGTTGAATCCAAAATGTGAAGCTTCGCTACTGGCCAAGGAATGTGTCGCTGATGAATGTAAACTCTGTATTTCTTGTATCAAGAAGAAGTTGATGGTAATATTTAAGACATTGTGCCAGGTTATGATTTTTAAAATTCAGTGAAAGTTCTATCAATGGATTATATTTTTCAAATTGTTTTAATGTGGGCATTCTTTTTCAGGGATTACTTCATCAATTTTTCTTGACTTTTTTAACGAATGAAGTCGAAAGACGCCAACCTATTGAGTTACATAATCCTCAATGAAAACTACTGCATTCATAGTGTTGAACTATGAAAAAAGGAATTACTAAACTACAAATCCTAACTACTAAACATAGTTTACATCAGAAACATGACGTCCCTAGAGTCTTTGAGAAAATTCAAACAAATAAATCACTTTAAAAAGCAATGTTATATTAATGTATTCTAAACACATGTGAGTAAAACTCGTATTGTACCTTGAAAGAAATTGAAACTTTTTAGATCCTGAGTAATCTGCGTACCAGAGATCGTAGCAGTGTCATGAACTGACAAGTGACCTCATGATTTCTGACTTTTCTGAATCGGATTCACCAGGAGAGATTGGATTTTTTGACTATTTTGGCCGTCGTAGTGGTACGGTCGGAAGTGAGAGCTCTTCTGTAAACGCAGCCTCGTTCTGAGTTTTCTTGCCAAAATTTTGAAATTTCAGTTTTACGAATTCAAAGCGTCGAGTAGCCCTCGAGTATTGCCAGATGCCTAGTGCAAAATGTTCACAAAACTTTCAGTGGCACCTGCACCACATCAACGAAATATCAGGTTGGTGCGAAATTGGAGGGCAAATATGCAGAGTGTCCTAACCCACAAATCAATGGGCAAAACTGGCAGACTGGATTAAGTGATAATTTCACCTCATAGCGGCGTAGATGTCTTTCAAGTAGAGTGGCCTAGTTCCTAGTTCAGTTTCTAGTTAGTAACTTGGCTAGCAAAAGCCAGTTTGGCAACCCTGCGATAAACACCACGCCTCTAGCTTGAGTGTCTTAAAATTTTGTGTTTTGTGGGTAAGGACACTGTGCATATTTGCCCTCAAATTAATGTGTGATATTTTCAACGGATGTTTAAAATTGGATTATCAATTATTTACATTCTGTTGTAAGTGTAATATATTTCTGTGACTAAGCTAAACGACTTTCTTTAAGATTATCTCTGTGATGTTCATAACTTTCATAAATATTGGCATCCATGTTTGTCCCACCTAAAGAAAACAAAAGAAATGTTCTACTGTACGAGTTTAATAATATTTTTAACGCATGGGCGGTAGCAAAATCTATTCAGAACACCAATGGAGATGATGTGCTCAATGAAAGAAGTTACAGATGATTCCCTCGTTTTCAAAATGTTGATTTTACTTTGAAAGATGAGCCAAAGAATGGTCGCCCAAGAACACATGATTCTGATCAGTTGAATGTTCTTATGTTCGAAAATCCTACTGTTACCAGCAGGGAAGTTGCAAAACAGTTGACGTGGCCCATACAACCTGCTTTTGATTTTCATTTGTCCCAAGGACCACTGAACAATTTCAGTGAACTTAAGTTAACAGCAGGAGAAGAGATTGAAACGAGTTGAATTTGTATTTTGATCCTAAACGTACAGATTTTACGAGGGATGCATTTATAAGCTTGTTGAAAGGTGGAATGAGGTCATTGAAAGCAATGGAAAGTATGCTAATGGATAAATATTTCTATGGTCATTGGCTTATAATTTTCATCTGAGGTATTTTAATCGGACATTACTATCGCACCAACCAGATAAACTGTTTTAAAATCCAGGTCGTTTACAGACTTTAGTGCAGTGGTTTTTAAACCTTATTGGAGGTACTGAACCCCACGAGTTCCGTACATGCATTCTTCGAACACTTCGTTCTAGGAAAAATAAAATCTGTTTTTTATCCAAATTCAAAACATATGTGTATGATTACGTACTTTATTAGTGTACAAAATGTACCATGCCGAACCCAGTTAAGAAGCACAGATCTCAGTTTGATGTGGAGCTAGAGCCGCTGGTGCCGTTGTGTGCGTTGTTGTTCGTATGGCATAACCCATTTGTGCTGTCGAGTCTGACATTGAGCTGAAGATGTTCCTCGGTGTTCACTCCGGTGCCGGATTGATCTGAAGATGTTCCTCGGTGTTCACTCCGGTGCCGGATTGATCTGAAGATGTTCCTCGGTGTTCACTCCGGTGCCGGATTGATCTGAAGATGTTCCTCGGTGTTCACTCCGGTGTCGGACTGATCTGAAGATGTTCCTCGGTGTTCACTCCGATGGTAAACTGATCTGAAGATGTTCCTCGGTGTTCACTCCGGTGTCAGACTGATCTGAAGATGTTCCTTGGTGTTCACTCCGATGGTAAACTGATCTGAAGATGTTCCTCGGTGTTCACTCCGGTGTCAGACTGATCTGAAGATGTTTCTCGGTGTTCACTCCGATGTCAGACTGATCTGAAGATGTTCCTCGGTGTTCACTCCGGTGTCAGACTGATCTGAAGATGTTCCTCGGTGTTCACTCCGGTGTCAGACTGATCTGAAGATGTTCCTCGGTGTTCACTCCGGTGTCAGACTGATCTGAAGATGTTCCTCGGTGTTCACTCCGGTGTCAGACTGATCTGAAGATGTTCCTCGGTGTTCACTCCGGTGTCAGACTAATCTGAAGATGTTCCTCGGTGTTCACTCCGGTGTCAGACTGATCTGAAGATGTTCCTCGGTGTTCACTCCGGTGTCAGACTGATCTGAAGATGTTCCTCGGTGTTCACTCCGGTGTCAGACTGATCTGAAGATGTTCCTCGGTGTTCACTCCGGTGTCAGACTGATCTGAAAATGTTCCTCGGTGTTCACTCCGGTGTCGGACTGATCTGAAGATGTTTCTCGGTGTTCACTTCGGTGTCAGACTGATCTGAAGATGTTCCTCGGTGTTCACTCCGGTGTCAGACTGATCTGAAAATGTTCCTCGGTGTTCACTCCGGTGTCAGACTGATCTGAAGATGTTCCTCGGTGTTCACTCCGGTGTCAGACTGATCTGAAAATGTTCCTCGGTGTTCACTCCGGTGTCAGACTGATCTGAAGATGTTCCTCGGTGTTCACTCCGGTGTCAGACTGATCTGAAAATGTTCCTCGGTGTTCACTCCGGTATCAGACTGATCTGAAGATGTTTCTCGGTGTTCACTCCGATGGTGGACTGATCTGAAGATATTCCTCGGTGTTCACTCCGATGGTGGACTGATTTGAAGATGTTCCTCGGTGTGAAGGCAAAAGTAGGTGTGAAGTCCGAAGGGTAGAGAGATAACGCTGGTTATAGGCGACGTTTACTGGTAACGATGTTGTACAGGGGAGGAACACGGACCAAATGCGACTCTAGAACTTCGCGCATGCTCTTTTATACTGTCAAATAGCTGAGTAAGCATGCGCACTGTGGGAACCGCGCCCAGGCGGGGCTTTACCGCACATACGAACATGTTTACAAGGGAAGTGCGCAACTGCGACGGCACATCGGTGTTTACTCCGATGGTAGACTGGTCTGAAGATGTTCCTCGGTGTTCACTCCGGTGTCAGACTGATCTGAAGATGTTCCTCGGTGTTCACTCCGGTGTCAGACTGATCTGAAGATGTTCCTCGGTGTTCACTCCGGTGTCAGACTGATCTGAAAATGTTCCTCGGTGTTCACTCCGATGGTAGACTGATCTGAAGATGTTTCTCGGTGTTCACACTCCAGTGCCGGATTAAGAGCTGCCAGAGAACGAACATTTAGAAAAACCTTCGGTATTTCAAGTTAATGTACAGCTGAATTTGAAGCCTAGAACTGTTATATCAACTCTGTTACAAAGTATGTGGATATTTATTGGATCATTTGAAATTTTCTACAAAAAATATATGAAAAAATGAACAATTTAATTCAGTGTTTTTACATTACGGTACTTAAATTCATAATTTCACATTTTTTAAATTTTAGCATTGGGAAAAATTATCCCGTGTTTACTTGAAAATGTACATTCATCGTCGAACTATTTTAGCAGAAGATAAGAGGGGAGAGTTGGCAGGAAAATACAGACTCAGATAGTTTCCCAAAAGTTTCATTTCCCGACTTTAATTTAATTACATTTTCTCTACATCTACTGAACTCCTGAGCTTGAAAATAATTTCCAGCAAGTTTGTTGAGAATATTTAGACTAACTAAATTCACCCCTGCACAAATTTTAAAATAATTTCATCCTGACACACGCAAATACTTATAATGGTGTTCCATGTGGAATACGTGTGCAAATATAATAATATACTGAGTGTAATGCGTGAGAAAATATGATGATATTTTATGTAGAACACAGTGCATAAGTGAGGTCATTCACACATGATCGGACATTGGCATGAGGTAAAGGTAAAGTAAAGTAAAGGCCAAGTAAAGCCAAACAGAGGAGGTACACCTGTCGTACTTGAGGGACACTCAGTCACATGAAAAAAATAGCAGCACATGTTAACAAAATATGATGACCATGTCAGTACGTGGTAGGGGAGCTTGAATATTAGTGTACTAGTGCTTGCAAAATGTTTGAATATTTTTTACATCAATTGAAACACAATGTCATTAAAAAATTAGTTCTTGAAAGCAATTTCGTGTGATTCGATAACAAAATATTTCGAGCACGCACATTAGCACAGACACAGACTATTTTTCATGATCATCGTTATAATGATTTATTTTTTGCCCAATATACTTGATTTACGTCGGTATTATTGACATTAAATAACAGTGAATACAAATATTTTGATCAGGACGCAAGATCACGAAAGAAAATGCGTTTGAAGGGCCTGAACTTACTTTTATAATCTTAGATAACTCCGAAGAGGAGGAGGGGAATTGTTTATCATACAGAGAGGCGTTTCGGTCGCATTTTGGTCGTGCTGTGCCTCCTCTGTTCGGCGCGATAAGGCACGCCCTTCCCGGAAGAGGCGCCAAAAGTCTGCATTCTGCCAACTATTTTCGATCCGTTTTTTTAATGCTTTGGGTGGTCGGAATATTTGAGCGGGATTCTGCAGCCTGATTCTGGAATATATTCTCCGTTTCAAACATTTCATCGAGGATAATGCAGCCTTAAAGGGTTGGAAACGGCGCAAGATTAACGTGAAATAAACGGCTTCTGGACTACTTTGCAATCACAGCAGCGTCTGGATCGACTTTTGTACAAAAACTTGCGTTAATTTCGGAATAATAAAAGTAGCAAAAACTGGTCATGAAAATATACTGATCACGATGATTTCATTCAGACAAAGCTAATTAAAAAGAGTAATGTTCCCTCTTGAAGTCATTGTTATGTAAACCGCAATAGCTTCTTATGACTGGTAGGACTAAGTATGATATCACGTAAAATGATGTACATGGATAATAGATACA
The DNA here is from genome assembly GCA_030386875.1 of Morinoia aosen. Classification (NCBI taxonomy): domain Eukaryota; kingdom Metazoa; phylum Arthropoda; class Malacostraca; order Amphipoda; family Talitridae; genus Morinoia; species Morinoia aosen. The sequence continues at coordinate 14,600,297 of CM059559.1, read as the reverse complement.
CTTGGATACTTGGATAATAAATACACGTATGGTAATAAATAATAGCTGTACAAGCACACATGAAAAAAAAAAAAAAAAAAAAAAAAATCTGCAAACAAAACGTAGATATTGTACGTTTCATATAGTTTTGTTTCTTAGTTTCCATCAGAAGTTGGTAGCTATGCACGACCTGATGAGCATTTACGCTTTTGTTTGAGCACAAAATATGCTTTGGAGGCGGGCTGAATTTCGAGAATTTTTGCACCGTGCCAATATAATGCAAGTCTTCTTTTGCATGCAATCAAATCCATGCCGAGTAAACTGAATTATTAAATATTTCTTGTACGGAATGGGAATGGGTTTGTACTAAGTCATGCACCAATGTGACAAATTCATTGAATCTAAATAATGCATTAGATTTGAAATATGTTTCATGCAATGTTAACTTTTTTAGTTATCCGAATGTTCTCATTAATTTGAATTTTAAATTTTTTTTCGAGTATTTTTCATGCAATACCATTTCATAAATAAAGAATTTACTTGGTTTCCTCTCCAATAAGACCTTTAAAGCGCAAAGTTGTTTCCTTTATTAGATCAAATGGAGCTCATCAAGAACCAAAACATTACTATTGAATATTTCTCACATCTCGGCAAACATTTGGACAAAAGAATAAGATATTCCCGGCCAGCATGCAGAATATTACAAAAATTTGGAAGTTATAAATGATGAGAAATGTGGGATAAACCTGGATAGAATTTCCGACTCTTTCTAAAGCTGATTATTAAACTTTTTTGTCCCTAATTGAAACACTCCTGAAATTTTAACTATAATCCTCAGATAAATATGCATGATGAAATTAACAAGGCAGCATTACCGTCAACATTACCTAACCTATACTAACCATACATATCCTACTCTCTCCTATCCTAACCTAAACAAATCTATCGTGACCGAAGCTATCCTGATAGAATGTCAAACATAGCAAACTTGACCTGTTTTGCAGGTCAAGAAATGAGTCACTAGCATAGGCTAGTAATAGCGTTTACTTGAAATGACTAGCGAAAGTAAATTAGTTGGTGGGTAAACCTGAAGCAGGGCAGTTTTTACTTTCGTGTTTCCTTTCTAGTTTCCAAGCATATCTAATAACTGGAGTTACTGACTTTCGAAAACCAGCTCAGGCTAATTGAGCATCGGTTTAGTTGCTAAAATGCTCCGGAAACAGGGGATTTTTTGCCTAATTTTCGGCTCGAAATGCAGCAGTTCTTTTCTCAGGCGGCGGCGGCGGCGAAATCACAGATTGCGGCTTTGCCAAAAAAAGTTGGCATCGTGATTATGCTTATTTTTTAGAACTGAACTCCAATATCTGAGAGACTTCCGCGCTCACCGATGAATCGGACTGTTCTTTGAATGTTCTTGAGTTCCGATACATCACCATTCACTGAAATATTCATTATTTCGAGGCATCATCTTGGAAATCCAACATCTAGCGAATGAAGCCAAGTTTTTTTTCACGGATACCCATTTTGAATATTTTCATGTAGGATTTTAAAACAAATTTAGTTGTGATTATTCCCTACGAGCACGGAACTATATGCTTAGTACCTTATTATAACCATCGGCACCGGACTGTCACAGGCATCAGGTTATCACTGACATTTAAGTGATAAAAGGGAACTGCCACTCGGCAGACAAGCAAAAAAAAAAGGAAAAATCCTCAGGGTACCAATTTGTCAAAAAATAAAGCACGCTCAGTTTTTGTGTCAAGTTTGTCGTGTGGTGACACCACAACCTCTCCTATAAATTGTGTTGAGCGTGTGGTGACATAGCAGGACGTCATGCTGAGCGTGTGGTGACATAGCAGGCCGTCATGCTGAGCGTGTGGTGACATAGCAGGATGTCATGCTGGGCGTGTGGTGACATAGCAGGACGTCATGCTGAGCGTGTGGTGACATAGCAGGCCGTCATGCTGGGCGTGTGGTGACATAGCAGGACGTCATGCTGAGCGTGTGGTGACATAGCAGGCCGTCATGCTGGGCGAGTGGTGACATAGCAGGACGTCATGCTGGGCGTGTGGTGACATAGCAGGACGTCATGCTGGGCGTGTGGTGACATAGCAGGCCGTCATGCTGGGCGTGTGGTGACATAGCAGGACGTCATGCTGAGCGGGTGGTGACATAGCAGGACGTCATGCTGAGCGTGTGGTGATATAGCAGACCGTCATGCTGAGCGTGTGGTGACATAGCAGGACGTCATGCTGAACGTGTGGTGACATAGCAGGACGTCATGCTGAGCGTGTGGTGACATAGCAGGACGTCATGCTGAACGTGTGGTGACATAGCAGGACGTCATGCTGAGCATGTGGTGACATAGCAGGACTTCATGCTGAGCGTGTGGTGACATAGCAAGACATGCTGAGCGTGTGGTGACATAGCAGGACGTCATGCTGAGCGTGTGGTGACATAGCAAGACGTCATGCTGAGCGTGTGGTGACATAACTCTCGAATCAAGCAGTGTCGAGTCATGCTGCAGTCACGCTGAGCCGCTACATGGAGTGAGGGACCGTCACGCCGCCGCCATTACGCGGTATGAGGCCGTCATCCGGTGGCCGGAGGGCAAATCTGCCCCATTTAATTCCTCATCTCGGGTTGACATGCAGAAAATTGCTCCGTCTGCTGTCCTTGTATCACAATATTCTATTCCCTGTCGCAATTGTTAAGGCCGACACGATAGTATTTTGTTACGTTGTGACCATATTCCACCTCGGAGTGGTTATGGTGTGTTAAGGTATGCCTATGTTTTGTTAAGGTCTGACTTTACTTTTATCTGGTGGGATAATATTTTTGTAGGTATGACTGCATTTTGCCTCCGTGGGATAATGTTATGTAGGGGAAAGACACTATTTCTCCCCCCGTCCGACAATAATTTTCTTGGTTGCACTATAATTTTTTGTCTAGTATGAGAGCAATATTTTCATCTAGTATGAGAGCCCTATTTTCGTCTAGTATGAAAGCCCTATTTTCGTTTAGTGTGAGAGCCCTATTTTCGTCTAGTGTGAGAGCCTTATTTTCGTCTAGTATGAGAGCCTTATTTTCGTCTAGTATTAGAGAATTGTTCTGCGCAAGTAGGAAAATAATCTTGCATTCGAGCATGACAACAGTGCTCTACTGTAGTACGGCAATATTTTCATAGAATGAAGAGAATATCGTCAGAATTATGGCATAATAAGAGAGAGAGTATTACCGCTATTCATTCGCATCAGGGTAATATTCTGTCCAGCGTGTCAACAATATTCCTTATTTCTTATCTTAGATAAACCGAATTATTTATTTGATATAAGGCCGACGCTCTAATGTTCACGCTGCAGTTAATTAAAATTTATTACTTTATTGATGGAATTTGGACAGTGAAAGGAATTTCGATAATAAGGTCATTCTAAATAACAGGTCAGTCAGTTCATTTCAGCTCGGCACCCTTTTAGGGCTCCGATAGTGTTTCTAATTTTATACGGTCCGACGTTGAGTAAGTATGTATACGTAACTTTTTCCTGCATTGCATTGTTGATTGATAAGTTGTTCAACTAAAGCTATTTTCTGATAACTTGTTTCATTTTCAGGAAAGAGTTTCAGCATTTTTTAATTTTCAGGAAAAGTTTCAGCACTTTTGGGGAGGGGGATATTTGAGGTGTTTGTGTCGGAAAACAGCAAAAAATAATCGAAAATTCCTCAATTATAAGAGTCCACGGTCACTTTTAAAGTAAAAATTGATGTCGAATTGAATTTCAGTGCTTCATACCAAAACGAATAATGATTTTCGTGCAATATATATTTACCTTGTGCATTGAGTGAATGACATAGCCAGGGTTTTCATGACGGGTAAGCCCAAATCTCATATTTATTGGGATTAAATTGCTTCAGACCCGAGTGTAAAATTTTTAATTTACTGCATTTCTTGATAAGTTCTTACACACGTATTCCCTCTTAACACTTTGACCACAACGTGCGCCACTGGCGGCCACGGAGGAGATTTTCATAATACTACTGAACGACCAGTAGTCACAAACTCAATTTTTATAAATACTTAACTACAGCTATATGACCGCATGATCTAGTTAATGTTCGCTATTTTTAAAATTTCTTACTACAATTGACTTTAATTTTGAGTTGAATAGTGAACATTAGTTTGACCAATTGCAGTCAAAGTGTTGAAGAAGTTCAGAAATATCGTGTAGGTAGGGGAGTAAACGAGGAGGATTTACAATTTATACGTATACTATATTAATCCTCGTATAATGCTACATAAGGGTGTATATGCAATACATTTACATGTATATAAAATTTTAAATTCGTTTTATATTTTTATCGTGGTGGACGTCAACCTTTAAAAACATTGCGGGGTTGATAAAAGTCCAACTTGTGTATTTCCAGCAGTCAAGTTTTGGAGTCTACGCCGAACTGGACGGATGAGACAACAACGCTCTCTCAATTTTCCGTAACTTCTATCGGTGCCCGTTTAATTTCCGGTTTCTGGAAACCATGCAACACGAAAACAAAAGAGAAAGATTCATTTCCCTCTGGAAATCGAGAAGTGTTCTTCAAACGAACTCAAAAGGAAGAAGATCCCTAGTTTGAATAGTCACATCTCAGATTACTCAACAACTCCCGCCATCATCCGTGAAAGTTTTCATCGTTTCTAAACTGTATTGAGCATCTAATTCAAAATAAACTATGTCGAATTACTTATCTTAAATTTACCGAATTATTTATTTGAAACAAGGCCAGCCTAAGTTTTCCCCTGATTCAAAATGTTCCGTCTCTAAAACTTGTCTCTAATCTCGATTGCTCGCGTTTCAAGAAACTTGTCTTTTGAATGCGACTCAAAGTTCATTTCCTATCTGTACGTCTTGTGTGGCATTCTACCACAAAATATGATTCGAAGCCCGATTTGAAGTTTATAGCTCAAATTTCGGCTGAACTTTAGCTTTTGCGCAAAAGAAAGTCCAGGGTCGTTCACTGACGGCTGCTGAGCAGCCCTCGATAGTTACCACTGTAAGACACGTGTCTGATTTTGCTCCTGACGTTAATTAAGAACAAGTCTTAGAGTGATAACCACCAAAAATATACCCTATAATTCGAATTGCAGCATGCCCCTTGAATATACGCACTGAATACATAACGACTGAAAACGTAAACGATGCAACTGAAGAGCATAAGTTTTATAAGTTATGATTTAAATAGAAGGATACATTACGCATAAGCGAAAATTCCGAAAGTCGCAGTTAAATTATCTGTTAAGTTAGTACAAACGCTTTACTCTATTGCGTTCTGAGTGCAGAATGTTTTACTGCAAACTAAGACTTTCGTTTAGGTATGTGAATTACGGGAATTGTGTTTCAGAAACCGTTTGTGAATTCTGTTTCGAAAACTGTTTGAGAAATATGTTCTATAAACAGTTTGTGAATTATATTTAAAAAAAAATTGTGAATTATGTTTCGAAAACCATTTATGAATTATGTTTCAAAAATCGCCTCTGAATTATATTTCGAAAAAAATCGTTTCTAAATTATTTTTCGGATACTTCTAATTGGCCAAACTTTTGGAAAGTTCATCACTGGCCATGCGTGCCACATGTGAGGGAGGAAGACACAATTTCAGACGCTGCGATATGCCCCCTGTAAACGGGGTCATTTCCCTCCAAAGACGACGATTTTTCCGGACAAAGTCTGCCAGAAAGTCCTACAAGTTGGCCGTCGTTTCCGTCGTTTATAAGCAAAAAGGAAGCACAGCGACAAGAAATGAAAGGATATCTAGCTGCTCGGTAAAAATAGAGTAATTTTGCAATGAGGTCAAATTTGTCGGCTAGGTCATGGCATATTCGGTAGTGTCTGTTAGAAAGTAGATTAGAAGTTACTATAAGTCTTTCTGACAAGGTGTTCTGAAAAGAAGAAGAATGAAGGCACTATTTAGTATGGAGATGAAGGAACGTGGAACTCATGCACAAAATGCGTTCTCACTCAAGATTTCATACGTGTAGAAACAGGAAGTCGAAATGCAGGGCTATAAAACAAGAATAAAGTGGGAGAAAAAAGTACTAGGTATTGAAAAAGGTCAACGTTCTTACTTTCGGTTAAAAAAATGTCCCGTAATAAAAAAAATGTTACTTTGTAGAAAGGCCTGCCTAACTTTCAGCTTTGGACCTCACATCTTCTCCTAGAAATGCAAGTTCCTTATATATGACAGGTGTGTCTCCTGAAAAGAGTATCTGTTAGATGTGTTGACGGTAATTAAACATAGGTTTTGCCTTCTGTAACGAAGCTTCTACAGCGCTTTACACTGACACTCGAAATCACCGGCTTTGGTAGAACGCAAAAATTGTAGATTCTTGAGAGCGACGGAAATGTTCATCCAGGACTAATATTATAGGAGTAATAATAATTTCAGGATCAAAATTTCAAACGTTTCATGTCTGTTTCATCTATTTTGATGTGCTATTTTACGGCTTATTGTATCAGATGTGGCCAAAATGAGAAACTCAAAAATATCAATAATGTTGATACTGAATAATGCCAATTTATTATTTATTATCTGTGATATGACACGAAATTATCTCAGATAATAAATGACACGAAAATTGGGCTACCATGACCTCGTGAATTTGTTCCAAGCTGTCCGAGTGCACCCATTGTAAAGTAAGTAATATTAAAGAAACCATTTTATGGCGTACAGAGTATTCAGGTGATATCCTTCCGATCAACAGGCTCAAAACTTTCCTATAGGGCGAGTTCATTTTATGACCAAATAACATCATAAAAGTAAGGCAAAGTAAAGAATTGAGGTACTCGCATTTCAGATGATTTATCGATTGCGTGACTGTAGAACGACTTAGCGCAAAGCAGTCAAAAATAAGGTTCAAATTCTTGTTCATTTTAGCATTCTGTTTGTTGACAGGAACGAAAACTGGCACCCGTTCAGTCACAGGATTTATCAAGAAGAACAATTCTCTTATAACCTTTGAAATTTACTGAAGGATAGAGGTATTAATTAAAGAAAAAAACAGTTCATTTTCAATAAAGACGATATAAAAAACATCATTGGTTTTAAAATATCTTAAAGTAAGAATCCTCAGCTGATGCACACCACACATGAGAAATGAGTATCGTAATACCAGTGTCACTAGAAATTGATTTCTTCTTTAATTTTTTCATGGCTTCGGTTTTCCTACTCAGTCACCCCATTTCCAAATCTTTCCACGGTATTTTGTGCATGAGTTTACTGTGAGTCTGAACCAAGTATGGAGTTCTATCCTACCATCAAAGTTTTTTGCATGAACTTACAGTAAATCTGAATCAAGTACGGAGTTTTATCCTACAAAGCGAAGTTTTTTTGCATGATTTTAGAGTAAATATAAACCTAGAGCGGAGTTCTATCCTACCCAGCGAAGAGAATGACCTCGCGGCCTGGTTCTATATTGTTATGATGTCAATACTGCACGCTGATGGTGTATAGGATTTTCCCTCAATATGGCCACACTACTTCCACAAATGGCTTTTATGAACTCTTTGTAACATTATTATACCTCGTAAATGCTTTGAATGGCATGATTAGACATCATTGTTTTTTGTAGCAATCTTCTGAGCAGTTCCACATTTCTCGGCACTGCAGAATTTCCTCGTTACTGACGAATATTCGACAAACGGGCAACGCAATATTCGATCAGTAAAAAGTTGGAAAAATTGATGAAAATTTTAATGGTAAATTCGGTGAAAGATTACTGTTTGTAAATTCGTTTGCTTTAATTAATAGAATGATGATGGGAGAATGCCCATACTGTCGGTGATTGGTTGTCGGAGTTTTTTGGCTAAGACAAACCTGCCTGTTTGTGTTGCCATCATTTCTAGGAATTAAATTATATTTACTTTACGAGCCACGCATGCATGTTTATGTTGCCTTCATTTCTAGGAAATAATAAATAATTGCACTACGAGACCAGCAAACCTGCTTGTATTTTACCTACATTTTTTAGAACTACTAAAACATTACACTACGAGACCAGCAAACCTGCCTGTATTTTACCTACATTTCTTAGAACTATTAAAACATTGCACTACGAGACCCGCAAACCTGCCTGTATTTTACCTACATTTCTTAGAACTATTAAAACATTGCACTACGAGACCCGCAAACCTGCCTGTATTTTACCTACATTTCTTAGCACTACTAAAACATTGCACTACGAGACCCGCAAACCTGCCTGTATTTTACCTACATTTTTTAGAACTACTAAAACATTACACTACGAGACCAGCAAACCTGCCTGTATTTTACCTACATTTCTTAGAACTATTAAAACATTGCACTACGAGACCCGCAAACCTGCCTGTATTTTACCTACATTTCTTAGAACTATTAAAACATTGCACTACGAGACCCGCAAACCTGCCTGTATTTTACCTACATTTCTTAGCACTACTAAAACATTGCACTACGAGACCCGCAAACCTGCCTGTATTTTACCTACATTTCTTAGAACTATTAAAACATTGCACTACGAGACCCGCAAACCTGCCTGTATTTTACATACATTTCTAGGAATCATTAAATAATTGCTCAACAGACAAGCAAATCTGAAATTCTGACTCGCGAAGAGAAAGCGCCACAAATCTCTCACGTCTCCCGGCAGGAGAAGTTGCACAAGGACAGTTTTCAATTTTTCTTCTTTCAAGAGGCACGTCATCTTCAGCGCTAAGCTGAGATGAGAGCGCGACAGGGATCCAATATTCAGCTCAGCGGGTGCAAAAACTACCCTAAGAAGTTCCGCATGAATTCCCCTCTGCCGTCTGAAGTACAGGAAATTCTCTCTAATAAAATATCTATACGCCATTTGTCATGAAAATGAAAGGTGCGACAGTGAGTCGAGTCTCTTGAAAAATTTGAAATTAGGTGCACTAAGTTTTTGAATGCTAAAAGTACAATTCAAGTACTTTAGATAGTAAAAGTCATTCTGGTACCATGACTGCAAGCCACACCACTGCAAATACTCGACAGTGAGTCGAGTATCATGAAAATTTTAAAATTCAGACACAAGTTTTTGGATGCCAAATGTTAAATTTTGAGTACTCTAGAGGCCAAGCGTCAGTCCAGTGCCACTGCTGCAGCAGCACCGCTGCAAATGCATTGAATATAAGTATGATCTATGTATTATAAGTATGCTCTATGCATTGCATCACCCAGGCGGAGATTTTTGAAAAATGAACTGTTTATAGAGTTCCAGAATTTCATACGAGAACTATAAATTTCAAAATCCTCATTTCAGGATCATCGTATAAAACTTAGAAGTAAGAACACGACTGTAAGAACATCATTCACGTTCCATAGTCACTTTCAAGTTCCAGAATGCTAAAAATATATGAATGGAATGAAAAAGCAGTTTTTAAATCCCTTCCACACAGCCTCGGCAAAAGTGTTTGTCTGCCCACAGCTTCGTTAGTCCAGCGAGTCTCAAAACTTTCCTGAAGTCGACGAACAAAAGATTTTTCTTTATTTAAAAAGGAGGGAGGATGAACAAATTCATCTGATGCCTCTGGGTAGAACTAGTATTTCATCGAGGACTTTTCATGAGAATTATTTCTCGTTCTCTTGAGTCTTGTAAGAACGTCGATAGAAAAGGATATTATTTGAAGTTTGAAATTAGAAGTCAGTATCGCAAGTGATAGTGTGTAAAAGCCTCAAAAGCTTTCATGTAATAGTGTGTAAAAATAGTGTTAGAAGATAGAGAGAGGAATGGGCCGCCTAACAGGACATTTCTGTGAGTGTAGGCTACGTAATGTATATATATTTTATTCAATGAATGGCGAATCAGACAACATTCAGCTCGGTTAGAGGTTCCTCTGAAAAATTTCCTCGCTGAGATGCCACTGAGTCTCTGTGTACCCGAAATTTGAAAATCGAGATAATTTCATGAATAATTCAATAATTATGCTTTCTCTTCTGTACACATTGTGTTTAGAGAAGAGATTACCAAATAGAACTGTTTACTTCTCCTCCTGTACACATTGTGTTTTAGAGAAGCGATAAACAAATAAAATTATTTGTCTCTCCTCCTGTACACATTGTGTTTTAGAGAAGCGATAAACAAATAAAATTGTTTGTCTCTCCTCCTGTACACATTGTGTTTAGAGAAGAGATTACCAAATAGAACTGTTTACCTCTCCTCCTGTACACATTGTGTTTTAGAGAAGCGATAAACAAATAAAATTGTTTGTCTCTCCTCCTGTACACATTGTGTTTTAGAGAAGCGGTAAACAAATAAAATTGTTTGTCTCTCCTCCTGTACACATTGTTTTTTAGAGAAGCGATAAACAAATAAAATTGTTTGTCTCACCTCCTGTACACATTGTGTTTTAGAGAAGCGATAAACAAATAAAATTGTTTGTCTCTCCTCCTGTACACATTGTGTTTTAGAGAAGCGATAAACAAATAAAATTGTTTGTCTCTCCCATTGTGCACATTGTGTTTTAGAGAAGCGATAAACAAATAAAATTGTTTGTCTCTCCTCCTGTACACATTGTGTTTTAGAGAAGCGATAAACAAATAAAATTGTTTGTCTCTCCCATTGTGCACATTGTGTTTTAGAGAAGCGATAAACAAATAAAATTGTTTGTCTCTCCTCCTGTACACATTGTGTTTTAGAGAAGCGATAAACAAATAAAATTGTTTGTCTCTCCTATTGTGCACATTGTGTTTTAGAGAAGCGATAAACAAATAAAATTGTTTGTCTCTCCTCCTGTACACATTGTGTTTTAGAGAAGCGATAAACAAATAAAATTGTTTGTCTCTCCTCCTGTACACATTGTGTTTTAGAGAAGCGATAAACAAATAAAACTGTTTACCTCTCCTCCTGTTCACATTGTGTTTTAGAGAAGCGATAAACAAATAAAATTGGTCACCTCTCCTCCTGTACACATTGTGTTTAGAGAAGCGATAAATGAATAAAATTGGTCATCTCTCCTCCTGTACACATTGTGTTTTAGAGAAGCGATAAAGAAATAAAATTGTTTGTCTCTCCTCCTGTACACATTGTGTTTTAGAGAAGCGATAAACAAATAAAATTGTTTGTCTCTCCTCCTGTACACATTGTGTTTTAGAGAAGCGATAAACAAATAAAATTGTTTGTCTCTCCTCCTGTACACATTGTGTTTTAGAGAAGCGATAAACAAATAAAATTGTTTGTCTCTCCTCCTGTACACATTGTGTTTTAGAGAAGCGATAAAGAAATAAAATTGTTTGTCTCTCCTCCTGTACACATTGTGTTTTAGAGAAGCGATAAACAAATAAAATTGTTTGTCTCTCCTCCTGTACACATTGTGTTTTAGAGAAGCGATAAACAAATAAAATTGTTTGTCTCTCCTCCTGTACACATTGTGTTTTAGAGAAGCGATAAACAAATAAAATTGTTTGTCTCTCCTCCTGTACACATTGTGTTTTAGAGAAGCGATAAACAAATAAAATTGTTTGTCTCTCCTCCTGTACACATTGTGTTTTAGAGAAGCGATAAACAAATAAAATTGTTTGTCTCACCTCCTGTACACATTGTGTTTTAGAGAAGCGATAAACAAATAAAATTGTTTGTCTCTCCTCCTGTACACATTGTGTTTTAGAGAAGCGATAAACAAATAAAATTGTTTGTCTCTCCTCCTGTACACATTGTGTTTTAGAGAAGCGATAAACAAATAAAATTGTTTGTCTCTCCTCCTGTACACATTGTGTTTTAGAGAAGCGATAAACAAATAAAATTGTTTACCTCTCCTCCTGTTCACATTGTGTTTTAGAGAAGCGATAAACAAATAAAATTGGTCACCTCTCCTCCTGTACACATTGTGTTTTAGAGAAGAGTTAAATGAATAAAATTGGTCATCTCTCCTCCTGTACACATTGTGTTTTAGAGAAGAGGTAATCAAAATAAAATTGACCTAATGGTCGACTGGCTTGTGTGTGTGTCGTCAACCAAAGCTCTGCAAAAAAAAAATTACTCTAATCTCCGGCAAAGTCAAGATAATTAAAAACCCAAATTTTTTCTCCAAATGTAACTCGCTCTAAATGTTAACGTCAGCTCAAAAAAAGTAAGATTGCCTCACTGAGCTCACACCGCTAAGTCATTTCATAACATATGTACGGTAACTTAATATTTGTCAAATTAAGAAATAACATTGCAAGTTTTGTTGCAACAAGATGAGGTGTCAAAAATAATGTGTGCCTCTTAATGAGAGCTAGCGGACCATTTGGAAATGAGAATAGCGATAGCAATAATTTTTGAAAACAAAGCGTGCTTGAGCACGTAAAAAATAACAATAGAAATTGTCAATAGTTTTGTACATAGATAAAAATAACGCATGGTCAGGCGTGTGAAGATAACAATTGTAACTAAGAAAACAATTGATATTATTAATAATTGCGTAGATGAAAACAGTGCGCGCATGAGCACGTGAATATCAAAATAGAAATTATAAATATCTATGTGCATAAATTAAAATAACGCTCGCTTGAATGCGTGAAGATCACTATGAATATTTTGAATAGTTTTGCACAAAAAATTATGCATGTTTTGGTGTTCATAAAAGACCAAAAATACTTCAGTAAAGTCAACAACACCTAGCATTTGTTCGAGTTCGCGCACATGAAGGTATACTCCGCTTAAACGTTTCTACTACGCAGTAAAAATAATACAATGCGTGTAAAGGACTGCAGTGTTATACAAGACAAACGCAACGTTCCCCTCTCGTTGTTCCTCTCTAAAGGCAGCGCACGTCGTAAGTGTTCATTTACCAATGTGACTTTATGGAGAACGGTTACCTTTTACTCCAGTTTAATTAATAAAAGACATCCGAGTTGAAACGTGCGCTAGACAATATTGCTCAGTTTAACCCCACGTTGGCTTAAACTAATATATTCGGAGCATTAATCCTTGGTTGATCCTTCGAGTGCACAGAGTGATCGTTAATAACTGACGAGAACGACGCAAATGTGAACATTTTCCAGTTACAGAGCTCTCGACTTGTGCTTAAAAGACAGCTTGGCGGAGAGCGCCAAGGAAGGTAACCGTGTTCTGCTCATTTCCTGACCTTTTCTTGATAATCCCAAAGCCGCCACAATCCATTACCAATTCGAAGAAAATCCCGATTGTACATTAACGTTTTAGCGAGCTTGAAATATTTCTCGTCGCAGAGAGCTTGATTCACTGAAATGGTGAAGTGAAATGGAGGAGTTGCTGAAATGGTGGAGTGAAATGGGGGATTTGCTGAAATGTTGGATTGAAATGGGGGATTTGCTGAAATGGTGGAGTGACTGATTTCCTGCATTTGCTGAGCGCCGCGTTGTTTTCCCGAGAATCGATGTACTCCATCAAAATGAAACAGAGTTACGATTATGCACATGTTTTCATTTTTTACGAAGAGCCCTGTGAATTATGAATTGAAGCCAAGAAATACTGAAATACACTGGGGTGACGAAGTTATTGTTTCTCATAACCTCAGAATTTTGAAAACACCTCTCTTCGACATTTTTGCATATTTCAATGAAAATTTCCTAAACTTCGTCGATTAGTGAGCCATTATATTCTTGAAATTTTTATTGCAGCTTGAGATTTTTGACAACCACACAAAAGCACAAGAAGCAAAACAATCCTCACAGTACTCACAGTAAGAAGAACCCAAATATTTAGAAAAACGATAACGAATAAATTTTTTGGAACTTTTTTAACAGTTCTATTTGTGTGGCTTGCTCGTTAGGTCGAATTTTTTACTTTGATTTTGAGCCTTGTTCCAGGACTTGCGCGAATCCCCTAGGGGACTTCGACCCAACTCCCCTAGGGGATTAGCGATACACCACAGTGAAGACTTCCAGCGCCAACGGAAGGCAACATCGCAACATTCAACTCGCACAACTCTTACACATAGCCCCTGGTCCGGCCCTTTGTTGCGTGGTTGTGTTGTGTGGTTGCGTTGCGTGGGTGTGTTGTATGATTATGTTGTGTGTTTTTTTGTCGTTGTTTGATAACTAGCAGTCAGTCGTTCTTGTCTTTGTTAACACCCCAATTGATGCGCAAGCTGACTTGTTTGTTTAAAATATTCGCCATAAGTCTGTTTCTATATCTGCATCCCTAATGAACGATCCATTACACCTGCTTCTAATGAAAATTTAGTCGTGAACTGAATTTATCATTCAAGTTTTTTACTAGTGCGACAAGGGATATTGCGTCAATCAGTAAATATTTTTTTCTCCAATTTAACAACCATATAAACCCTTTTCTGTTGTGAGCATAATGTTCCATGCAGTGGACGCCGACGGACATTCTAATGACACTACACGACGTGTGTGATCGTGGTCGCAAATTATTCACCCGAAAAGGATAATTTGTTCATTCTTTCTTTCGCGTACTTTGTTTTCGCACGGAACAATAAGCGATTTTGAGAGGAATTAACATTAGGTAGGATAGGATTATGTAAGAATTATTGTTTGCAGCTCAACGAAAGAAAAAAATTTTAAGCAGAGAACAGTTTTAGCGTTATATTGGGAAAGCCAATTGTCAATGTCTGTCAATCTTTACCCTTTCAGATGGAAATTAAATATTTTTGTATGGTTTTTAAGTCGATGAAAAATAGAATTGTTTCCTAATCGTCTTGTTCTGCTCCCAGAACATTAATCCTACTTTGCACTCCAGGACCCTAACGGAGAAAATAGATAATTTTATTTCCTACTTTGGGCAAAGTCGACAACTATGCAAACATTTTATTCCTACGAGTTTCACGAAGCCATATTCCAACGTCTAAAACGGTGTCGCATGTGATATGATACCCGTGATGCATTGAAGTTGAACACGAGAGCTATAAACTTCACGGGAATGTGTCCATCCAACAAATTGATGTATCAATTTTGGAGATTTATTTCATCGTTTCGTGATGTGCAGTTCCACTTCGACTGGGCCTGGCGAGCCGCTTCTTCTTCTTGGTCTCCGGAGCGTCTCCGCTGAGCTCATTCCGTGACCTGCGGCCAACGGGCGGCTGTTTGTTACGCGAGTTTATGTATGAACTTGCCTCTCGTGATGCTTCTGAAGGCCCAACTTGTGAGCAAACTAAACTAGAGGAAAAACAAGGCGATGAAAGAAATTTAAACTAGAAAGAAAACGGAACTTTCGAGCAAATGAAATTAGAGAGAAAATACCACGGCTGAGGAAACTAAGCTAAGAAAATTACGCCAAGATCTGGAAAATGGCACTTTCGAGAGAGGGAATAAAAGAGGGAAAGAGGCGGAGAGAAGTGAACTAACGAGAAAGTTGCACTTTCGAGAAACGTAAACAAGAGAGAAAACATCACAATAGGGACAAATAAACTCACGAGAAAACGGTGCTTTCGACAGAAGGGAATTAGAGAATAAACGCCACTGCAGAGAAAATTAAACTATCAACAAATTGGTATTTTTGAGGAACGTAAACTAATTAGACAACGACTCGCAGGAGAAAACAGAACTTCAAAGAAAATGGAACGTCAGAAAAGACTCACAAAGTGAGAATGCACAGAACGTTAAGGAAAACCGAGCTTTGGAGAAAATGAAGCATCAGAACAATAAAAAAGATAGAAAAAGAGAAATGCTCATAACACAAAACATTTCTAATAAACCGAAATTATCACTAGAAATGAATAATGGAACTGGCGAAGTCGAAAGAATGCTACCTCTCATAAAATTGAGAAACATCCTTCCAAGGAAAGATTGTTAAACGTGAAGAGGTCATCCTTTTTCGACTCCTCTGATTCCAGTGGCATCGTTTGTAACCTACAAAAGCATTCGCAGGAAACAGAGCTCAGATGCCAACAGTCACACGTCAGAAACGGAGAATACAGTGTTTTACGTTACTCATAAAGAGGACAATGTCCTCACGACAAATTGACGACCGGAACGGAGAATACAGAGTTTTAGGTAACTCAATAAGAGGACGATAACCTCACGACAAATTAACGAGCGGAACGGAGAATACAGAGTTTTAGGTAACTCAATAAGAGGACGATAACCTCACGACAAATTGACGACCGGAACGGAGAATACAGAGTTTTAGGTAACTCAATAAGAGGACGATAACCTCACGACAAATTAACGAGCGGAACGGAGAATACAGAGTTTTAGGTAACTCAATAAGAGGACGATAACCTCACGACAAATTGACGACCGGAACGGAGAATACAGAGTTTTAGGTAACTCAATAAGAGGACGATAACCTCACGACAAATTAACGAGCGGAACGGAGAATACAGAGTTTTAGGTAACTCAATAAGAGGACGATAACCTCACGACAAATTGACGACCGGATCGTAGAATACAGAGTTTTAGGTAACTCAATAAGAGGACGATAACCTCACGACAAATTGACGACCGGACCGTAGAATACAGAGTTTTAGGTAACTCAATAAGAGGACGATAACCTCACGACAAATTAACGACCGGACCGTAGAATACAGAGTTTTAGGTAACGCAATAAGAGGACGATAACCTCACGACAAATTAACGAGCGGAACGGAGAATACAGAGTTTTAGGTAACTCAATAAGAGGACGATAACCTCACGACAAATTAACGAGCGGAACGGAGAATACAGAGTTTTAGGTAACTCAATAAGAGGACGATAACCTCACGACAAATTAACGAGCGGAACGGAGAATACAGAGTTTTAGGTAACTCAATAAGAGGACGATAACCTCACGACAAATTAACGAGCGGAACGGAGAATACAGTGTTTTAAGTTACTCAATGAGAAGACAATATCCTCACGACAAATTTACGAGCGGAAAAACATGAGCTCCATTCAATTCTGGTGTCTGTGTCTAGTTGGAATGATTAAGTGCGTGTCCCGAGCTACCAAGACTTCACCTGAAAATGTATTGATGGTTATAAATCCATGGCTGCAAAATTTCATATCAAAATATATTACACATACGCTAAGATTTGGAAATTTATTATGCTCGAGCTATAAATGTTATTAATATTCTACAATGTTTCGCACAGTTCTAGAACGTTTTATCTAGCCCCTCAGAGAACATAAGTTTGATGTTCAGAGAGGATTCAGAACACTTCGACTTCGGTCAAGTTAGCTCCAGCTTCTCCGGTCTCCTAGCAAGCGAGCGTTAATGGCTGAATTTCATAACTGGTCTTTATGAAATCAATCAAACTACGAACATTCTCATCCCGCTAATCAATTTTGTTACCTTTTTAAGAAAAATTCTCTAGGATTTCGCTTTTTGCTAAACTGGCGATTAAACAAGAGCTTCGATTCCCTGGTGGTCCGATATTATGAACCTTGAGTCCTAAGAAAAATCCCAACAGCTAAATGCGAACAAAATGAAGACAAAATATCCCACAGAAACCCTAAGCTCATTTGAAACACAGCAATCAAAGTCATTCGGCCCCTATCCGATGTACTCACGAGAGTGAGTACCGTTGAATTGTCTTATTAAATGCATTTCTTGAGCATAAAAGTTCGGCCCAGACTTGGCAACACATAAAACGGAAGCGAAACTTCCCTCAAAGGCTCACAATTGACGACTTCAATAGCGCTCTTTGAATTCTTTGCAAACTTGGACGCTCGACTGCAAGCTTTTTGAGAAGCTGAATATATCCTTCCAGCACGACTGCATTAGGAGCCGCTGTCCAATGCACTCAGCACGCCGAAGAGAAAGTGAATATATTAAATGTCTCTGATTTTTTATAACGCCGTGAATGCCATCAGGTGTTTGTTCGACAATGTTGATTGAAATATTTCCCCGTCTGGAAAATAGCAGAAGATTTGGTCCAGAGTTTCTGGTTTGAACCCTTCATTAGTTTTCGAATCGGTTGAAATCAAGACGAGTGGAAAATAATGGCGTATGCAATTGATATTCGCTTCTGGTTTGCACCCTTCAACAGTTTTAAAATTGGTTAAAATTAAAATTCAACTGAGAAGTAATAGCGTACAGAAATAGTATTTTCCTTTTTTTCAAATAATATTATATTTTTATTTTTATTTTTTGATTCATTATATATATTTTACTTCTTGATTCATCGTATTTCTTTTTAGAAGCTTGCAATAATATTATGCTCGCCTTCAAAAACCTACTTTCCCACTTGTGACTACTGATCTACTTTTTCTGTAAATTACACAGCTCCAATTCTCGTCAACGCAAAATGTAGCGAGCCAATGAGAAATGCGCAACAAAGTGCAAAGTCATTTCAACAAGCAATTGTTGATGGAATTCGCGGTGGCAATTTTGATGCAAAACGGTGTTAATTCCTGAAAAAATTTCACAATATTGAGAACAAATAAAATATAAAATCAAGTACGCTTAAGAAGGACTCTATGATAACATCATTAGTCGTTGAGAAATTTTCGGTATATTTTCCATTGAATGCTAAACATTTCGATTTTTCCAATTATACTGGGTGGCCCAGCGAAGTGTAGACTAAATTTCATGTTAAATTTAAACACATTTGCTGACTACTAAATTATTTTCGTTTATTAAAGATTTATAGTATAATCATCCTAGATTATTAATATTCTATAAATTTTCTGGGAGATTAAAGTTACACCCATGGCAAAGACTTTAAATGAGGTCATTGAAACGCACTGTCATAAGAGGCTTCACCTGCTAAGATTTTCAAGGTTTTGAAAGGGTTTGCGAGCCGCTCTGGTGTATACGAGGCAGTAAAAAGGTTCAGAGAGACTGGTAGCTGCTTAATAAAGGTCAGGAGCACCCCAGAGAGGTACGTAAGAACCAAAGAAATCATTAAGAACATTTGAGAAAAGTTGCTACGGAATCCTGGAAGGAGCACCAGAAAACTTGCTAAAGAGGCACATGTTAGCCGTTTAACAGTCCAGAGGATGCTGGTAAGGGATCCTAAAGGTCAAGCCCTACAAAATTACCAAACGACAACCTCTTTCTGATGCCACAAAGAACAGGTTCGAAAGATCAAAGATTCTTTTAAATAAGCTCCTTGATAGCGCGCAGCCACAAATTCTCTGGACTGTTGAAGAATTATTCACCGTTCAAGCAACACACAACAGCCAAAATGATCGGATTTGGATTAAATCTAAAGATTCCGTGCCTGTTGGAAGTCGAACTTCATTCAGGAGATAAAAACCAGCGTCGGTAATGGTGTGGGCAGGGATTACGTCCACAGGTCTCAAAACATCTTTGATTTTCATCGAGGCTGGTGTCAAAATCAACCAACATGCTTGCCTGAAGATGTTATAGGTTAAAGTTGTTCTTTGGGTGATGAAAGTCACTGAATTTGAAGGAATTACACTTCAGCAGGATGGAGCAGCCTCTCACACCGTCAGATTGTTCCAGGACTGGTGCAAAGATAATTTCCAGTCGCTTTGGCCCAATGAACTATGGCCTCCATCTTCTCCTGATTTAAATCCAATGAACTTTGGCATATAACCTATCTTGGAGCAGAAGTCCTGAGCTGCATCCCACTCAGGTGTGAAAGTTCTGAGGTAAAAACTGACTAAATCTTAGGCAGAAATTTGCGTCGAAACTGTGCATGCCACGTGTAATCAGGTGATCCCTTCTCTCCACCAGGTTATCAAGGAGAAACGAGGATATGTTTAATAATTCTCAAACGTTATTAAAGAAAATACATTTCTCTTTTATTTGATACATGAGTTGTTTTGATTGGCTTTCATACAACTGAAAAAACATAACTTTTATTTGCTCACATTTAGCTGGGCCACCCGGTATATACCGATACTGTTTCCTTTTCAACGCACAATCGAACACGATGTTCTTTTTAATTAAATACTAGGATGCAGTGAATAAATAGGAGTGCTCATGTAGCAGAAGAGACTTCCGTTATTTTTCTTTGTTTCAAAGTTAACTGCATGAGTTATTTTTCATATTTCTTAGTGGGAATATCTTGTTAATAAACATAGTACCTCCATAAGTCTGAATTGAGCATAGATCTCTACGAGTTTTATTTTTTTAGGCTCCACAGTTTCGCTGAAAGAATTTTCCTGAACCAGGTCTGCAAAGGCCGATCAGTTTGCTCTGACCTTCACGAGACAATGTTCAACAGATCTTCATCATCAATCATCTTCCTACCGGTAAAATTTTGCAAGAGTGAAAGGCGAATTGAGTTCATTTGGTCCGACGTTTACGCATCGTTAGCTGTTCGCAGGGGTCGGGAAAAAAAACACAGCTTAAGAGGGCATCGATGCTTTTGGTGAGGCGACTTCTGAAATATCGCCGTGAATTTCGATTGCCCGCTGGAACATGACCAGTAACATAACAGTCGTAGTGCGCCTTCTTTCCTGCCATTGGAGACCAATAGTCTCGAGCTTGCATCGGTATCCCCACGAATGTGCATTCAGACTTTATGGCCTTTCAGAATTAGGCAACTTCTGATAACTCTGGGCTATTGTGCCACTACTCTATGGCGAACCAACAGCTCTTGACGGTGAATCAGTACTTTGGTTCTAAGTGGTCTTTACGTTTTTTGATACCCAAAATGTAACTTCTTCATAGTACGCGTGAGTTCCCATCTAATGACAGCTTAGAGAGAATAGTGTTTAAACAGAATTTTCAAAAAGACATGGATATCTATCAAGTGAAGCCAGCTACCAATACACATTAGTAGATTTTCAGCAAGATGGCCGCATATGTGTGCAGATCATGCTGGGACAAATGCTGCGAGAATTTGATAATGAAAGGTATCAGCCCTAAATTTAGATCTTCAGTGAAACACCAAGAAGTGGAGTCATTTAGTAAAGAGAAAAAATTACATCGTTTTGCACACCTTGTTCTTTCCTCATCTATACATTAAGTTACTAAGTGCAAAGCTGAGGAAACCGGTGGTCTATAGAACTTAATGTGGGTAGCAGCCACCACTGACGCGCATTGGATTTTAAATTGACATAATCTTTGTTATTATCAGATCTTTCTAATTTGAACTGCTCCTATTTTCTGGCTCAGGACGAAGTCTCGAAAGTCCATCGAGTGAGCAAAACCTTCTCACTGAAACCATTCTTTGATGAGAATTTTGCAAATTTCAACAAAGACGCTAGAATGTTTTCTACAGATATGTTAAGAAGCTTTCTCTTTTTCCTCCATTGTTACGTAGTTGTAGATAAAAATTTCACATTCCTGTATAATTTCTGTCGCAGAACTCTAGGAAATATGAACGCACACACACATCAAAGACTCACACCAGTCTATTTCATGCCGTGTTTAATTGTTGGTCTGATGAACAAATATCTTTTTGATCTTCCAAACTGATATAGAGAGCGCATAATACGAGCGTATAATCCGTTAAGATATAAATTTTAAAATGAATTATCTACTAGGACGTGAAAATATTTCTCATTCTTCTCAAAACACGTACGAATTTCTCTACGTACAGCGTAAACGCACGCAGAGGTCTTTTGAAACCGTGAACGAACTACACAGCGATTTCAAACCTTAGAATCTTCTCTCTGGCTTGGCTTACCTTTTCTCGGCTCAATCGTCCAATCTAAAGCCTCCTTTGAACGTCAATCCTCCGCCGCACTTCATTTTTTATATCCAAACGCATGAGATTGATCAAAGGCA
Organism: Morinoia aosen; assembly: GCA_030386875.1. NCBI lineage: Eukaryota > Metazoa > Arthropoda > Malacostraca > Amphipoda > Talitridae > Morinoia > Morinoia aosen. The sequence goes on along the minus strand of CM059559.1, from coordinate 14,578,717 downwards.
GCGATTGCCGAGAGCGGACGAACACTTCTCCCAGAAATTCTGTCCCTCCACGAATATTCAATAAATCTCAAAACGGGATGAACATTGTTTTGAGCTATATACGTTCATCATAAAAAAAAACAACTTAAAATTGTTTTTGTTTGCAAAACAGATTGAAATAATGTTCACAAATTGAAGACAATACAGGTTCATTGACATCTTCCTCACACCGACGGGCCAAAGCCAAAATGTGACTACACAGAAACTTGGCATTAGATTTGTTTAGCGCTCGTACTCCTATTTCACATATATTTATTTTGATCATCTATTAATTGTTCTTAAAATGATGTTAGGTAGGCATTACTAATAGTTCTTTCGCTGATTTGGTATTATTCTCCTTGATCTTTGAATAATGTTAGTTTAAATATTTATTTATAGTTTGCTTAGAGCAACTCAAAACATAACGCTAATAAAGAATTGCACAAGTGCAATGTGCTTAAAGAGCAGAAACATTGCACTAGAAAACACGCTCGTAAAACAAGTTCATTCAATATTGCAATTCGAGTGATGATTTTCACGCCAACTTTTAGAAATAAAAAAACACATTCAAGGTACTCAAACACGGTGTATAAACTAACTCTGTGAATTACTACATTAAAACTCTATTTTCAACAGTTTTCTAAATGACAACGACTTTTGAACCAACACCTTATATGTATATTCCAGACACTAAGCCTACGGCGCAATGTTACCGGTCTTTCATTTTGCAACGTTGAGCAAACGAGGTCCTTAGTGTAGTGTGTCTCTCTAACGAGCACGCGGACCTGGCGTGAGGGTAGCAGTACCGTCTCCCTCTCCTACCCTCTCTCTCTCGCGCTCGTCCAGGGACCATTAAATGTTCAGAGACCTGAGTGACCGGGCATAGCCCTGGAGCCTCCATCTCTTTAACAAGGCCTTCGCACCGCCCAGCGTCTCTGTGAGGTGATCTTCTCACACCGAGTCTTCGAACACTTCTTCTCACCCCGAGTCTTCGAACACTTCTTCTCATCCCGAGTCTTCGAACACTTCTTCCCACCCCGAGTCTTCGAACACTTCTTCTCACCCCGAGTCTTCGAACATTTCTTCTCCCCTCGAGTCTTCGAATACTGAGCGCTTTTGCGTGTTCCGTTTCCATCGTTTTTCATTAGCAAAAAATCCAAAACAACCGAGACAGTTTCGTTCATTGTTGAAGCGTGGTTTTGGGGCTCAAGCTCATTTCACACAGTGCAGTCGTTTGAATTCGAATGAACTGAGTGTTTGTTGTCATGCGTGGCGTTTTTGATGGAATGGATTGATTCCAGACTGGTGATTATTGTCATTGTATGTAACAGATTTTGAAAAAAAGAATTTTAGAATTTTTTACTCTGAAACATCAGTTCGAAGGTTGAGATTAGTGACTTTAGTTTGAATAAACGCCATGAGCACAGCAACTTAAGCGCAAAGGTACTCAAATGAAACAGCGATATTTTTTACCTTATGTGAAAATAGCAGAAAATCACACGTTTTACCTACAGTTTAAAAATCAGTGTCATTGACGCGAGTGAAGTGTTCAATTTATTCCCTGGGATGATTATGAGCAAATTATGCGTCGAGTGCCGCACATCACCCTCAACTTCTTCGTTAGGCTTCAATAAGACTAGCTGAATTTTAGGAAGGGAATACGTAAGAAAATAATGTTCGAATTCAGAAATGTTCGTTCATGCAAAATTTGGAACGAATTCCTTTGAGAGTTGTGATTCTAGAAAGTAAGCCACATCGAAAATATTGGCAAAGCTCAAGCTATATTAAGTGGATTTACTGCAGACTCCGAACTTTTTTCTGTTTTAAATCAAACAAGTGGCTTTATGTAAGAGTGAAATTTTTCACTTTGGAAACAACCTACTCTGAACAAACGCTGACAAGCATCTTCCCCTGATGACAGAAAAAGAGTCCCAGAGATCAACCATGGATATGGTTAAAATGTTTTAATTACCCCTTCATTTCGATGTATTTCAATTTTGTACTGCTATCACGACCACAATTATCTATCTCAAATCTTTCCTTTCTCTGACATTTAATATAAGTCTGAAGAATGGTTAAAAAAGTCTCGGTCGCGTCCCAGAACGTACATGGCTCGCTTAGAAAGCAGCTCTGACAGAGACATCCGAAGAATTGCTTCGCAAATTTTTATCTAGCCTACAAGCGAAAGAATACAAAATTACAGCAATAGCCTGAAGCAATGCTCGAGAACCTCTGAGTCGGAGTCCGTTGCCAAAAAAGAAGATGCAATTTGGCCGAAAGTTTTGCTCATTACAACCGCGGGAGAAATTCCAAGCTGTATGGAAGATTGACTGCTCAATTGGAGTGGAGAGTGACGAAAATTTACGGTTATTTTGCCTAGAGAACAAGTCGGATTTCTCCTTCGCTGGATACTCAATAGTTCAGCTCAAAGTATAAAGTTAAATTGTTTCTAGGGCTAAAGTTAGATGCGTCGATAAATCTTTGCCGTTTAATGACTAAATATTATATTATAGAACTATAACTATAAAGTTAAATTGTTTCATGTCGAATAACATTCATGTGAGATTAAGCGTTCACATCTTATTACTATGTCCCATTGTACTTAGCCTGGAATGAGGATGATTTGTTGATTCGAATATGATGATCTGAATGGGTGATGTACTGCAATAACTGAGTTCAGAATTCAAACCAAGATTTTAGAAAGCTTCACTAATTTGTGTGAATTATCTTGGATTGAATTATTCATTGCTCAAACAATCATTAAGCTCATATTTGATGCATCTATGTAAAGTTATATTTTGCATAGCGTACAACTATGCATGAAGCTAAATGTTCATCCCACATATGCTATACAACGGAAATATAGCTGAGTATTGACCTTACGAAATTAAAGTACAAGAGAGTGTTTAAAACAGAGAAAGCCAGCTTGCTCAGAACACATCACGCGGAAGTAAATTTGAAATAGCGCTGTGATTGCTAGCGTAAATTTAAGTAAATTTGAAATAGCGCTGTGATTGCTAGCGTAAATTTAAGTAAATTTGAAATAGCGCTGTGATTGCTAGCGTAAATTTAAGTAAATTTGAAATAGCGCTGTGATTGCTCACGTAAATTTAAATAAATTTGAAATAGCGCTGTGATTGCTCACGTAAATTTAAATAAATTTGAAATACCGCTGTGATTGCTCACGTAAATTTAAGTGAATTTGAAACAGCGCTGTGATTGCTAGCGTAAATTTACGTAAATTTAAAATAGCGCTGTGATTGCTAGCCTAAATTTACGTGAATTCGAAATAGCGCTATGATTGCTCACGTAAATTTAAGTAAATTTGAAATAGCGCTATGATTGCTAGCGTAAATTTAAGTAAATTTGAAATAGCGCTGTGATTGCTCACGTAAATTTAAGTGAATTTGAAACAGCGCTGTGATTGCTAGCGTAAATTTACGTAAATTTGAAATAGCGCTGTGATTGCTAGCGTAAATTTAAGTAAATTTGAAATAGCGCTGTGATTGCTCACGTAAATTTAAATAAATTTGAAATAGCGCTATGATTGCTAGCGTAAATTTAAGTAAATTTGAAATAGCGCTGTGATTGCTCACGTAAATTTAAGTAAATTTGAAATAGCGCTGTGATTGCTAGCGTAAATTTACGTAAATTTGAAATTGCGCTATGATTTCTAGCGTAAATTTAAGTACATTTGAAATAGCGCTGTGATTGCTCACGTAAATTTAAGTAAATTTGAAATAGCGCTGTGATTGCTAGCGTAAATTTACGTGAATTTGAAATAGCGCTATGATTTCTAGCGTAAATTTAAGTAAATTTGAAATAGCGCTGTGATTGCTCACGTAAATTTAAGTAAATTTGAAATGGCGCTGTGATTGCTACCGTAAATTTAAGTAAATTTGAAATAGCGCTGTGATTGCTCATGTAAATTTAAGTAAATTTGTAATAGCGCTGTGATTGCTCACGTAAATTTTAGTAAATTTGAAATAGCGCTGTGATTGCTCACGTAAATTTAAGTAAATTTGAAATAGCGCTGTGATTGCTCACGTAAATTTAAGTAAATTTGAAATAGCGCTGTGATTGCTCACGTAAATTTAAGTAAATTTGAAATTGCGCTGTGATTGCTACCGTAAATTTAAGTAAATTTAAAATAACGCTGTGATTGCTAACGTAAATTTAAAGCTAACTTGTTTTCCACACTTCTCTTTGTTCTGGATCAACAGAGTTCAGGACGAAGGACCTCCAAGAGATGTCTGGGTTGAGGCATGGATGTACAGATTCTGTACTATAGGTACTGAGTTTTTTCTTATTCTTGGACAGCTGGATAAAATTTTCGAAGTGCGGAAGAGTACTCGCAGGTGGTTCACTGCTGTTTGTTCTCTCACATATCGCAATCGCATTCTCCTGCGTTTGCAAGAAGCATCTAAAGCTTGTGTAGCCGAACCGATGCAAAACCTAAGCCAAAGCTTGAACTTTAGAATCCATTGGCATAGAATTGAGTTGAACAATTTTTTCATCTACTAGCGTGACAAAACACACGAAGAATATGCGTTACCCACATCGTACAGCCAATCACTCAGAAAGACAAGAGATAAATGATAATGTGGACTGATTCTAAGACACAGTATTTAAATTCTTTTACAAGTATTAAAAGAGCTTCCGCAGAGGTCAATATTGCCTATTTACTAACATGTATGTATTGCTCAAATACGGCGATCGTTCACTGTATATGTTTCATGCACATCTAGCCGCCCCTGTGCGCAGGTGCCATTGACATAGTACACTTGATTAACGTGTTCAGTTAAGGGCACTATCAGAAAACCACAGAGAGACGGAATTTATTGAAACTTTCCGAATCCTTAAATGAACAAAAATAAGCAACTATCAAATATCTGCGTTCCTGTTTTTTCTTCGCTGAAATACTTAATTTCATGACTCGGTTGTAAAACTCTGCTACTAACTACTTACTTAGGTCCAGCATCGCTAGCTATTCACCTCCCTTGAATTTAATTTTTGCCAATTTACAAATGTGATAGTTTCAAGACGCCGAATTTTTAGGTTACAAATTTTTCCAGTTACCGCTATTTTATTGCAGACATTTTTCCTCTCCCTAAGAATGCCTGAGGCTTGGGAAATTTTTGTATCAATTTACCTATTCCATTCTCTGATATTTTACACTCGTATTTTTACTCTCTGATATTTTTCACCCTGCTCACTGTTTTACAACCTTGGATATGGTCAAAATGTTCGAATTTTTTCACGCTGATTTGTAGCATCCGTGGATATTTTGAACTCATTTCTTTTGTCTATCCAATGACTTCTTCAGGCCTATAATTCCTTTGGTCTCGCGAGCGTAGCTTTCGTTTAGAAATTGGGCCAATAATTGGGCGCTCTTCTGATTAATGGCTTATCGAGGAGTTGCACGGCCCCGCGTCCAGGAAATATTCTCAGAAGCGGAGATGAAAAATTGCGCCTCGGTCATCAGTTCTCATTAGAGTTGCGTGACGAGGCGGTCCGTCGTTACTGGAAGCCGATAATCACGAAGAATATATTAGTAATTGTTGTACGTTTCAGTTCGAGTTTTCTTTTTAGAGGTTACACGAATGATGTTTTGAATGTACGTGAATAAAAAGCTACAACAAATTATTACTGGTAGTGTCTAAACGAAACTCGCTTCGTACTTTATTTTGGTACGGTATTTTTCTATCCAACAGGTGATCAACGAAGTAAAGAGGCTTTTTTATGCGTTTCTCGCAACTGGTAGAAAATAAATAGACACCAGCGTGTAGACGCTTCGAAGTATAGTCCCGAATGCGATCTTCATCAAATTGACTTCTTTTGCATCGTCCCTCAAGACAAAAATTCTTCAGCACGAGAATACTGGATACTCGTTCGTTAGGTAACCTAAACGCGTCCGAAAAATTGACATTTTCTGCCTCCGTATTCAGTGAAAAGAACAATCGTTATATTTCCATAAAGTGAACAATCGTTTGTCTTTTCCACGGCGCAATGGCACAACGTTAAACTTTGGTTCAGAAGGTGTCTTGGTATCTCGAAGGGGATGTAGAGAATAATTCAACTGTGATTGAATTCATTTTCACCAAAAAAAAGAAATGAGTAAAAATAATAAAACAACTTGATCACTATAAAAGAGGCTCGTGTTCCATTTGAACAAATGATTTCGCTAATAAAATTAGGCATGTATTTTTCAATCAGAGCACTTCTACTTTTACCACTTATTAGGAATTTCATACAAGGACGATCTCATGCTCTGTGTTGATATTGAAAATCTAATGCGACATAAGACCGTAAATTCGTGCTTACATCCCTACATTTGTTTAAGATAATCCGTTTGTTTGTTCCAACGGGACCACGCTGTTTGTTCATAGTATAATGATAAAAGCTGTCGTAATAGAAACCCAAACTGATATTAATTACCGTTCTAAAAGAATTATGTTTCCATAGAAATTAACCTAATCCCATAAGACACACATAACGCACCACACAAACGTAGGTCAACAAAGTAATTACCTAGTGCAGCAGTCAATGTGGGTGAGTGAGAATATGGCAATTTATTTTAATTTAAAAGCACCGCATATCGTACCGAGTGAAGAATAATATGGCACAAACGTAGGTCAATTATTAAATTACGTAGTGCAGCAGTCAACGCGTATGAGTGAGAATATTGAACTTCATTTTAATTTGAAAATCATTGATTGCTTAACATGTTCATCGCATATTGGGCCATTTATGTCCTACGAGGTAAATTGCTCATTCACGTACCGGTATAAATGAATGGCATTTCATCTGTTTCGTGACCTCTCTAAGAAATAACTGTTGTCATTCGAGGTGAAATGTTATCGTGCAATTGAATTTCCAGGTTTTTCAGGAAGGATAAAAATGTATTCGAGCATTAACCCTATAACGTTGACATTTCTTGAGTCTTGAATAAAATATTACGGTACTTTCTCTTGAATTATCGTAAATAAAACCCTTTAAATGTAAGCTTTTCATTGCAGCATTCAGAAAATTAGAACAATGTCAGTGATTTTAAAGGGTCATTCAGAGTCGATATCGGGTTGAAGTCGATTTCTCAATTCTGCCAACTCAAACAACAAAACCAACCATTACCAACCGTGTAAACGCGGTGGACGAGTTAAGCCTGCATTTCCTGTAACCCCCGACAAAATTTCCCCGCGAGTCCAGCCAGGGCCGAAGTTCACTTGAGGGAGCGGTAAACTGGCGATCGATGGAGCACCACGACGAGCCCTGCAATAACTGGCGATAGCTCGGCCGAAAAAACTGACAGCGACAGACTCGTAAACAAGCATCATGGAACTTAATCTGCAATCGATACTCAGCATCTGGAGCGCAAAGCTTCATAAAGTTCCTTTGGAAGCGTTCAGCATGAAGAGCTGAAAACATTCGTGTTTATTTGGACGGGCGAAAAGGAGGATGGAAGCTCTTGGGATATCTGCGCCTGTTTTCGAATGATGTTGAAACTACGTACGTCTTATGGATATGATGAAGTGAATGGTTTCTGAAGTATGCGAGCAGGAAGATCACGTATCCGAATTTTTCAGGTTTAAAATTAAAAAAATGTCAATGTGATGAACAGACAACATAAATGCCCGATAGATGAGAACTTGCTTTTCTACAAAAGAAGAATTCGTAACATTTACATTTGAATTTTCTCATCAAACGATTTGTGAGGCTAGAACGTTATTTGGGAAGGAACCCAGATTATATCCACTTGAAAGAAAAATTTGTATTTTCTCGATTTTTATAGAGAGTGAAATCGCTGATGTCATGTTGATTTTTGGATAATCTGTTTCAAGGTTATATTTGTCTTTGAAAGATATCTGCATACTCGGCTTAAATAACTTCACGTTCGACAAATTACATTGATACAAATTTAAAGGTTGAAAATTTAGCAAGACCGAATATCAAGCAACATCAACATGCAACGCTCATAGCATGTTGCATGCAAGTGCTTGTTTTAAAAGAAAAAAAGTGCTAATTAATGCTTAAAGGCATTTTGCACATAGACATGAATTTTAATTTAATAGTAAATTGCTATTTATTTCTACCATTTTTATAGTTTTCGAAGATGTTGAATTAACGAAGCATTTTTGAGTTAATTTTCTTTCCTAATTTAGAAATTTCTAGCACAACTCTACCATCTCAGCTCATCGGCAATTTAAACTAGGCTTGATGTATGGAAATTAGGCCCCGGGCAGAAATTCGGAGAATATCGCTCTGGGAACTGATTCTAATTAGGTGACCAGAAAACTTCTGGTAAAAGCTTCTCCGAGATTTTTTTAAATTGTGTTCTCGTCTCCCGTGGAGTTTAGGAAATGTTTTGCTGGTCGTGATGGGAACTGCCTTAACCGGTCAAAAATGTTAAAAAATTAACGTTCGGGCTAAAGTTAGATGCGTCGATAAATCTTTGCCGTTTAATGACTAAATATAATATTATAGAACTATAATTACTGGATTATAACAAAGGAATTTTGGTGCAGAGTTTGCAGCTTTCCTTGGGTCAGAAGGTAAGGTGCACATATCACGCAGAACCAAATGAATGGATTTCATTTCCGATGAATTCATTTATGCGCTCAAACGCGTGATGAAATATTACTCCATGAACCATACTGTGCAATTGCAGTGTTGTTATTTAGAACTATGGTCATACATGGGAATTTAAAATGCCACAGAAAGAATTTAAAAACGTACTTGAAGAACTTAATCAATTTGCGCTGAGGCCCAAAAAATTGCGTTGGGCATCATCAGGGCTTTACTCAAGCTTTCTTCGCTCGTGGAATTTGACAAACATAGGTCGAATTTTTCAGAGGAATTCATGAAAAGTTTGCACAAATATTTCTTTCACGTGAGCTTTTGTCTCGAGTCTGCTCAAAGGAAGCCTCGGAGGCTGTGAGTTCGAAGGCTTCTGCCAATCACGGTGGCGTGTGAGGGAACTGGAAATGCTGCTCGATATTTATGTTCATTTCCTCGATAGTTTTTTTCTTTATAATGTGAAAGCGTCGTACATTTTTAAATAATTAAGATAAACGTCTTTCTATGTTTGCGATGATTTTTTTAGTTTAATTTTCATATTAATTCCAAACTAATGAAGTCCATTTCGTTTTCTTGTTTTCCTGTCGGGACAGTCTGAGCGAAACTCAATTTTGTGTCTTAGCTGTGCCGACCGCTCAACAGTACCATCATTACTGCCGACATTCCCCATCAATAAAGCGTCCTCTTCGTGATCGTATTTCCTGTTTAATTATCAGTTGTCCTTTTTATGTTCATCACCACGTCCCTTCCTAGAATACAGTGCGCTAGAAAAAGGATGGGGATTTCTTAGTAGTGTAATTTACACTATGAGAGCGCACCCAAATGAATGAAGTTAAATAAACGAATATCATTCAAAATGTCACCTTTATGAAGCTGGTTTATTATAATTCCATTAAAGGATAAGATTCTCGTAGTACTATCATAAAAGTAGGCGAAGAGAGAAAGATAGAATCGTTTTTCAGTTTCAACAACCTACGTGAGTTGCAATTATGTATGAATTTTTCCAACTCTATATCCTTACTTCATGGAATTCTACAGCGTCTTTGTAATATCAAACGAAAGTTGAACATAATCAGACGCAGAAGTGGAGGTAAAATGAATAACTCTTGATTTCATTGTCAATAGAAAAGCAAATAATTCGAAGACTACTAGGACAGTATTAGGCAGATTTGGTTTATCGATGAACTAACGATTGCGTTAACTCTGGGAGGAAATTGCAGCTGAGGTCTCACATAACTGAACTTACGCGTTAGAAGGCCTCTCTGCTTTCGAGAGTGTGCCTAAATCGTTCCTTTGAGCCCCAGTCAAGCAAAGATCAAAGCAATTTTCCAGGCTGATGCCTTGTGCTTCTGATATACTACAAGGTTCTTCACTCACCTCAATTTTAATTTTTTATGTTTTTAACAGCCTGAGATTAACGCAGAATAACTTAAGCAGGCTCTATTACTTGAAGTCGAGCACGTTTAAAAAGCTCGGAATGAAGTATAACTCTAGAGTGTAAGCCGGATCGGTATACAATGCTATTCAGCATTATGAATGGACTCAGTATTTGTACTTTATCATACAACTATACGAACAGGAATGTCATACATTTTAATGTAGCTAAATATACTGTGTTGAATCAACAAGTTATACATATATATTGTACTTAGCTACTCTACACCTAACCACATAAACAAGTTCAGTGTGCTACAAAACTCTTCGGCAAATGGACGTATTAACAGTGGAAAACAAAACGTAAATTGTTGCGACTAAATTGGGAGAGATAAGCGATAAATCAGGGGTGTACGTAAATGCCTTTGAGGGTATATCACTGAGGGAAATTGTGACACACCTGTGTGTGTCAAACGATTACTCAGAAATATTTTGATACACATTGAAATATTTAAATATTTTGAGACACATTGAAATATTTAAATAGTTTGATACACATTGAAATATTTAAATATTTTGATACGCATTGAAATATTTAAATATTTTGATACACATTGAGATATTTAAATAGTTTGATACACATTGAAATATTTAAATATTTTGATACGCATTGAAATATTTGAATATTTTGATACACATTGAAATATTTAAATATTTTGATACGCATTGAAATATTTGAAAATTTTGATACACATTGAAATATTTAAATATTTTGATTCACATTGAAATATTTAAATATTTTGGTTCACATTGGAATATTTCATTTAGTCACATATTAAAGCAGTTGACAGAGTTTAATCACTTATTCACGTTTCAAATGGCGCAGCATTTTTCTGTAGATAACCGAATAGTGTTTAAATTTTGTGAACGAAGTACAATTCTCCCCAAAAACCTCAATACCTTCGCTACTTTTTCCTCTAATTCTTAGACATTATCTGTACATTAGTGTAATCTATTGCCAGTCTGAAAGAGTGAAATATTAAATTGAAATGATATTAAATAACGTTGAATGTGTCATGGTTGGCACACTTGAGTGTGTTGTATAAGCCCATGACACACAAAAGTGTGTCGAAATACATAGACTGATTATGTATATTGTTGACACACTTTTGCGGGCCGGTTTAGAGACAACTTGACACACAAAAGTGTGCCGGTTTTGGGACAAAATTTGTCTCTGTATTCGCGATAACCTGCTGACAAACAATAAAATATGATTCTTCTATACGATAATTAAATTTAGCTTCTGAAATATTTAACATTCTGAAGTAATAAAAATTAATGAAAATGAATCAATGTAAATGTATAAATATTTCCAAATCAATCAATGAAGATCTAACAGTTTTTACTCGGATGGCAATGTATCGTAAGAAAATGACTGATGTTTAACTGACAGCGTTTGCCTAAGCCTAGCTTCTAATTTACTCAATTTAAACTCAAATGGCATAAGTTGTATTATATGAAATGTGATTAGAAATATACACTAAAAACTATGATAATAAGGAAACCGTGCGAATTTATTTCAAATGGTTCGTATAGAACACAATTCGGTCTTAAAAGATGGTTCTAAGAATATATATTACGTCTCGACCTATGAAGAAAACGTTTAACCATAAAATTATCATGCAAAGCGTACATTAATACGATCTTCCTAATATTTAAAATTAACATAGCAACTAGACTTCGTCCTGAACATCCTCCGAATAAAACAACTCTTGCCAAGGACATTCTTTATTTTCTTAAAAATTCGAGCTTGATGTACGGAACTCTTTTGCTGGCCATTGTCATGCAAATGCTGCTCTCGGGCTTTGTTTTGCGATCCGTTCCCTGAATGCCCGATGAACTGATACAACTCACTTCGAAGTTACCGTGGAGACTGGCGTTCCATTACGGTATTGTGTTTACGAACGTCGTAAATTGTTTTACTTGGGATCAATTTGGTGTTGCATACGTGTTTGAACATAAAAGATAATTTCAAAATTTTAGATGTGACTTTAGATGGGGGAAAAAAATATTTCTGTACTGTGGGATCATGAAAAATAGAAACTGATATGTATTTATTTTTCAATTCCAACCCTTACATATTCGCGTAACATGCAACTCATTTTACTTGTTTATTTCATTTCAACCTTGTCTTAGGGTGGTTTTTCAGCAAACGTTAAGTTCGTGTTTAAATTTTAATTTTTTTACTCAGTTTTTAGGCTTAACTTGTCTGGCGGGTTCGAGGAAAAGAATTTAAAACATTCATGTACTTAACCTTACGTGAGATTGAGACTAATTTAAATTTTTTAGTCCTCTAAATCCTTAGTATTTCAGAAGTACGCTAGTGTTACTATTTAAAGCGATTCAATGTCATGCAAAAAATTAGAGAGTATTCTTTCCAAACATTTTTATCTATTCTCAGAGATTTAAAACCTGAAGGAGGTATCGTATTTGCTGAACAACAAAGATTAATTTCTGTTCGCTCAAAGTGAGCTTTGGGTAAGATAATTTACGACTCAACGATGTATAACTCCGCAACTCCGCGAAAACAGTTACTAGGAGGAGAATTCTGCCTCTCTTGTATATTTTGACCAGCATGAGAGGGTCGAAAAAGGCTTCCCCTGGTTTTAAAAGAGCCTTTCTGACACCTGGTTCCGGCTTATTCCATAGACTTCCGTCAAATTTCCTTTTCCTGAAGTCTGCCTGTCAAAAATGCGAATCGTTCACGCTCAAAATCCTTTGGTTGGGAAAGCTCTTTGATTGGAGTCACATCCTGTTTTCCGTTTTCCGAAAGACCAAATGGAGAATCTCCTCGATTCAATTTCTGAGCGATTTGGTGTTTCGTGGTCAATGAATAGCATTTTTTCAGAAGGCTCCCGGAATACAGCGCGAGAAATGGAGCGCAGATTGAACAAAGTCGGTAGCGAATTTCAAAGGAAAAGTCACTGGAGTTCTTCGTTTGATAGACTTGACGCTGTCATTGTCTGTGTCGTCTGCATCCTCAGTGGGTAAATGTTGGAGGAGGCTCCTTTATTCGTGGGAGATACTCCAGAGAAAAGTTAATTCAACGACCCAAATACTTTACTCTTAACCTTAGAGCTTGTAGAAGTCCTCAATAAAGTAATGATTACTAACGTCCACAGTGCAAAATTCATCAGTGTAAAAGTCCTCAGTGCAAAATTAATCAGTGCAAAAGTCCTCAGTGCAAAATTAATCAGTGAAAAAGTTCTCAGTGCAAAATTAATCAGTGCAAAATTAATCAGTGCAAAAGTCCTCGGTGCAAAATTAATCAGGGCAAAAGTCCTCAATGCAAAATTAATCAGTGCAAAAGTCCTCAGTGTAAAATTAACCAGTGCAAAAGTCCTCAGTGCAAAATTAATCAGTGAAAAAGTTCTCATTGCAAAATTAATCACTGCAAAAGTCCTCAGTGCAAAATTAATCAGTGAAAAAGTCCTCAGTGTAAAATTAATCACTGCAAAAGTCCTCAGTGCAAAATTAATCAGTGAAAAAGTCCTCAGTGTAAAATTAACCAGTGCAAAAGTCCTCAGTGCGAAATTAATCAGTGAAAAAGTTCTCAGTGCAAAATTAACCAGTGCAAAAGTCCTCAGTGCAGAATTAATGAGTGAAAAAGTTCTCAGTGCAAAATTAACCAGTGCAAAAGTCCTCAGTGCAGAATTAATGAGTGAAAAAGTTCTCAGTGCAAAATTAATCAGTGCAAAAGTCCTCAGTGCAAAATTTATCAGTGCAAAAGTTCTCAACAAAACTAATCAGTAAAGTAATGAACTCAACAGCACCTAGGGAAAATATTCAACGAAATAAATTGAAATTTTTGTTCCACGGATGTTTTTAGCGCCATCGAACAGGATGAAATGTAGCGATGCTGCAGGCCATCAGTTTGAACAGTTTATCTAATCTTTGAATCATTTAGTTCAACCAAGAAGTATACTTATTTGCTTTATCGAACTTAACTTTAATTTTGAGGAAAATCTAATTTTGAAGTCTAGAAAAACAAATATCCTGCGACACATCAAAATGTCTACGCATGTTTTCGAAGCGCGTAGTGTTTCTTATGATAACATTGCATGATCACTAAAATTACGCTATATATCCGTTCAATTTAATGATCACTAAAATTACGCTATATATCCGTTCAATTTAATGATCACTAAAATAACGATATATATCCGTTCAATTTACTGGTCACTAAAACTACGTTATATATCAGTTCACCACAAAAGCTTAGATAGTTGGCTGTTACCGAAAAATACCTCATATGTTTAAAAATTAAGATTATTTTCCTTCCGTGAAAATTTAAAATAAAACCATGGAAGGGTTTTGAAGCAATATCATCTTATTGGAATTACTTTATACAGGGTGTTTCAAAAATACACGGCATAATTTCAGGTATGTATTTCCCACATGTAGACAATCAAAATAGTTCATTACAACATATGTCCGGAAATGCTTCATTTCCGAGTTATGGCCTTCACAACATTGAAATTCACCGGAACGTTTTTCTTTCCGCAGGTCGTTGCCGTCAAAGGACACATTAAGAGGGCACTCTGACAGATCATTCCTAGGCGAAGGTTAAATTCAGTGTTGTGTTTGGCGTTCGACTGTGTGTCATGTACACAAATCAGGAGCTGGCAGAGATGCACTTGATCTACGGTAAGGCAGACGGCAATGCTGCGCTGGCTCGTCGTTTGTACCAGGAGAGGTACCCACAGCGACAATGTCCAGATCGGAAGACATTTGTAAGTCTCCATCAGCGTCTGTGCGAGTATGGAAAATTTGACTCTCCTGGATTGGGAAGGGGACGACCAAGATCTACAACTCCAGAAGAACAGGAGGAGATTCTGGAGATTGTGAACAGAACTCCTTCTATCAGCACACGAAGGTTAGCGTTGCAAGTGAATGTTCCCCATACGACTGTCTGGAGACTGCTGAAAGAGTATCAATTGTATCCTTACCATTTGCAACGTGTACAGGCGCTGTCACCAGCAGATTACCCTGCACGAGTTAGGTACTGTCAGTGGTTCTTGCAGCAATGTGCTGCAAATCCGAACTTTCCTGCCTTAGTATTATTTACAGATGAAGCACAGTTCACACGAGATGGCATAACAAATCTCCACAATCAGCATGTATGGGCGTATGAAAACCCAAATGCAACTGTTGTATCTCATCACCAGGTGCGGTTCTCCCTCAACATGTGGGCCGGTATCATTGGTGATCGGTTAGTTGGACCCCATGTACTTGTAAACAGACTTACGGGGCAGGCGTACACAAACTTCCTGGAAAACATCATACCTGATGTTTATGACGACACTCCACTGATCGATCGTCAGCACGCTCACTTCTTGCATGACGGCGCTCCTGCACACTTCAGTCGTACGGCTCGCCGGTACTTGGATCGAAGATTTCCTGATCGATGGATAGGTAGAGGTGGCCCAATTGCTTGGCCTCCACGCTCACCTGATCTGAACCCTCTCGATTTCTACTTGTGGGGCCATTTAAAATCATTGGTTTATTCGTCTCCGGTGCCTGATTTGGAATCCCTTCGGAATCGAATTGTGGCACGCTCTGAGGACATACGCAACATTCCTGGAGTGTGGGATCGTGTTCGCAGGTCAATGAGACATCGATGTGAGGTCTGTATTCAAGCAGGAGGTGGTCATTTTGAACATCTTCTGTAATGGCAACGACCTGCGGAAAGAAAAACGTTCCGGTGAATTTCAATGTTGTGAAGGCCATAACTCGGAAATGAAGCATTTCCGGACATATGTTGTAATGAACTATTTTGATTGTCTACATGTGGGAAATACATACCTGAAATTATGCCGTGTATTTTTGAAACACCCTGTATAATTGCTATGTAAAACAACCAATTACATCTTTAAAACTAAAAAAAATCTTTTGCATTGCTCAACTCTCAAATTTTCTGGAATTTCCTAATAATTACTTTAAGTCATAGCCCCTAAAATTAATGCCATAACTGGCTCTTCCTGAAACTGCTGAATAAAAGTTCACTGGACTGACACATGTCGCACCAGACAGCTAACCCCGTGCAGAATGTGGCCGTAACTCAATGCGTGAGAACAGGTCTAAGTTTTCCATCGCTTTTTCTTACCAAATGCTGCACGGCGGGTCCCGACTTGCACGAAGACGAGCGTCAATTCCGCGACTAATGCGGGCGTGACCAAGCTGAGTCAGATTCTTCCGCGAAAGGTCTCGAGTTATAAATTTAAAGCTTCGCCTCTCAGTAGGTCGTAAAGGTGTTGCATTCAAGGATGCAAATCTGAGAACGGTTTTTCAAACTCGAAAACGACGTTTTAAAGACTCTGTCTAAGAATTTGTAGAATAATTGTGGGGATTGAAAGAAAACTTCATACATGCAAACCTGAATCTCGAGTAGTGAAGGTACAACTAACTACTTCTCACGACGCATGCTCTTATTATCTTAATATAAAGCAGCCGATTGATGTTCCTAAGAATCATATTTTAGCACTCCATATCATGATAAATAGTCAAGTCATTGCTGAACACGCAGTGGTAGATATCATTAGACACGCAGTGGTAGATATCATTAGACACGCAGTGGTAGATATCATTATACTCGCAGTGGTAGATATCATTAGACACGCAGTGGTAGATATCATTAGACACGCAGTGGTAGATATCATTATACACGCATTGGTAGATATCATTATACACGCAGTCGTAGTTATCATTATACACGCAGTGGTAGGTATTATTATACACGCAGTGGTAGATATCATTATACCCGTTGAGGTAGATATCATTATACCCGCAGAGGTAGATATCATTATACCCGCAGAGGTAGATATCATTATACACGGAGTGGTAGATATCATTATGCACGCAGAGGTAGATATCATTATACCCGCAGAGGTAGATATCATTATACCCACAGAGGTAGATATCATTATACACGGAGTGGTAGATATCATTATACACGCAGTCGTAGATATCATTATACACGCAGTGGTAGATATCATTATACACGCAGTGGTAGATATCATTATACACGCAGTGATAGATATCATTATACACGCAGTGGTAGATATCATTATACACGCAGTGGTAGATATCATTATACACGCAGAGGTAGATATCATTATACACGCACTGGTAGATATCATTATACACGCAGTGGTAGATATCATTTTGCACGCAGTGGTAGATATCATTATACACGGAGTGGTAGATATCATTATACACGCAGAGGTAGACATCATTATACACGCAGTGGTAGATATCATTATACACGCACAGGTAGATATCATTATACACGCAGTGGTAGATATCATTATACACGCAGAGGTATATATCATTATACACGCAGTGGTAGATATCATTATACACGCAGAGGTAGATATCATTTTGCACGCAGTGGTAGATATCATTATACACGAAGTGGTAGATATCATTATACACGCAGAGGTAGATATCATTATACACGCAGAGGTAGATATCATTATACACGCAGTGGTAGATATCATTAAACACGCAGTGGTTGAAATCATTATACACACAGTCGTAGATATCATTATACACGCAGTGGTAGATATCATTATACACGCAGAGGTAGATATCATTTTGCACGCAGTGGTAGATATCATTATACACGCAGAGGTAGATATCATTATACACGCAGAGGTAGATATCATTATACACGCAGAGGTAGATATCATTATCACAAGAGGCTAGACTGCCTCTTATGATAAAATTGGACCGTAAATTTCAATGTGAATGGAATCATTTGGCAACCTCGCTTCAGTTCGCTAAGAGCTGTCAGTGCTGCACTGCTTCACTTCAACATAGATGGGGGAAATTAATGAGTAAATCTACGAACGTTCTATTCTATCACAATTTGGATTGGGCTCGCGTGAAATAGTTTAGAGTTGAACTGTTAAGTCCAGAGACAAATCTTGGTAGCACACGTTTTTATTGTACATGGTAATTATGGCGAGGAAAAGTTATCTCGTATTTTATAGATACCTGCATCTAATTGACGGTCATAATATAAACAAAGTACGTCGATTTTACAACCGACCTCTATCAAACTTACAGTCATAATATGCATAAACAAAGTACGGGGTTTTTAAAACCGACGGTTCATCACATGCGCACCTTCACACCTTCCAGTACTGACCCTGAAGCGCTTCTGTTCAGCTCGTGGTTGGTTTTTCGAGCTTTCCGATCCCCTCAAACGATCTTGAACTTAGGCAATTTGTACTCCTCCTGGCAAATCCTTCTTAAGTTTCGAGTGAGGGAGAAAGTTTCTGGTTTGACAGGAAGTTTTTTTTTCAATTTAACTACGGAAAAGTTTTTTTCGTTTTGAGCATGGAGTCACTGGAGCTCTGAATAATGTGTTTCTTGAATCATTAATTAAGGGTGTAGTGAAGATCAAATAGATACACCACCATGTTCAGATAGATTCCGAACGTAGCATAGAAATACGTTTCGGAAAATTAAAGACATTTTGAACACAATAACTTTAAACAATCGATCTTGAAACTAACTGAACCATCGAAAGACTAGTGTTCAGAAATGACTTACTCATTTGTAATAGATGTTTAGCATAACAAAGGCCATTCTGTTTGGCAATCAAATAAAAGGAAAGAGATGAATGAATAAGTTTTCGTGACTGTATTCATCCTTGCCAGCGATGCGAAAAAAAGCACGCAATATTTTGAAGAAATGCGTACAGAAAACTATGAAATAAGCTAAAACACTGTCAGAAGAAATTGGGTATCCCAGAAAAACAGTGGTTATTCTTACACCTTCTGTTCTCCGAATTTGAAGGAATTAAAGATACATTACCTGTAGAATATTATTCATTCTTGCAACATTATTCAGCCAACAGTCTTCCTGATATAATCTTGCGTGCTATCTCACTAAGCAAATGCTTTTTTAAAATTTATTTTACATGCAATCTTACGGAATAAAAGGTCTCGTTAAATTAATTTTACTTGCGATCTTACTAAGCAAATATTGCGGTAGAATGGCCTCACGGAGTAACCAATTTCATTGTTTCGTAGCTGCTGTAGTTAATTAATCAAAACCTATAAAAAAGTTGAGGTGACGAAAAAGAGAAAAAGATAGATTTCAACCAGCCCATGGCAGCTGAGTTGCACGTCTTCAAGTAAAGAATCACGCGGAGAAATTTGTTTTGAAAGAGTGAACTATGACAAGAATGCTTCCAACGTTGCTGACTCTGTTTTTATTAGGGACAAGCTGTCGGCGTGTTGGTCTGCGTGCTTACCTCTGCTCATGTCACTTTGACTTGCAGTTTATGTGTCTAGCTGCATGTGCCTTGTTTTCTGGCCCCTTCTCGCTGCTATGTGAAGTGCGCCTAGCTGTCTTTGTAGGTAGTTGCTTTTGAGCAGAGCTTTTTTTGTGCTTTGCAGTTTCTGTTTCTATCGCTACAACTAGCTGTCTCTGACCAGAGCTATTTCAGTGCTTAGCTATTTTTGTTCCTATCTCTGACCAGAGCTATTTCTGGGCTTAGCTATTTCCATCCCTATCTCTGACATGAGCTGTTTCTGTGCCTAGCTGTCTCTGTCTCTATCTCTGTCCCAGCTGTCTCTGACCAGAGCTGTCTGTATGCCTAGCTGTGTCTGTCCCTACCTCTGACCAGAGCCGTCTCTCTCCCTCTCCCTCACTCTCGACGCCTGTCCAAAGTTTTGCTCCGGTATGCCTTTGATTGCTTTCTGTTTACTCCGTACAGGCGACGCTCGCTCCGCTCCAAGACATCCTACCAAGGCCGTGTCTAAATTCCTCGACTTCAATCATGGATTTTGGTGACGTTTTATTAGTTGACGCAAGTCTATACGCTCGCCGTTGGAATGCTGCACATAGAGCGGACAAATATTTCAGTCCTCGAATAACACAGTTCAGTTCCGTTACAAAGGCTAAGCTCGAGTTTTTCATCCGTGTGACCAGAAGGCTTTTCGTCAGAAAAATTCTGTTGAACAGTGAAAAAATTTCTAGCAAAATTTTTCTGGTAGGAATTTGAAGGTCTATTTTTTTCCAACCTTCCCTTGGTGAAGGTTATCCATACAGGAACTTTGATTTTAAATTCCAGAAATTGTGAGTCTCGCCGCATTTAGGAGCTTGAAAATAAGAACATTCAAGAAAGAATCACGTTATCGTTGAAAATGGTATAATTTAATCAAGAATTTGAATGTTTCAGCCAATGCTTATTGGAATCTGGAAATATTCTAATTGAAAAGTAGGTGCTATTTGTCACTAATAGTATGAATTAACATCTACAGATATTCGGTGAAGTTTTCCTAAATGTTTATTACCGTCTTCTTGTATGAATTCTAGTTTTTAGTGTTTACATTCACAATTTTTTCTCATTATCCATTGTTTAATATGTAATTAAAAGTTTTGCATTTTCAATTATATTTTTCAAATACATATTTCATGACCACGTGAGCTTAAATATTATTTTCCATTTCCACATTGTTTCAGTTTTGTTTTCCCATGATTTAAGACATGATCAAAAATCATATTAATTTAACTACATTTTTCTACCCCTTATTTTATATTCTAACACCTATAAGAAGACCACATAAGCTCTACGGGTAACATTTTTCAATCACTCATTTATACAGTCTCAAAGCACCCGGCAGCCGTACGACAAAACCAAAAGTTTCACTTATTCAATTATATTTTTCAAACACTCATTTAATTTCCCAACACCTATAACAAGACCACATGAGCATAACGTGTAACATTTTCCAGTAACCCATTTCAACACAGACTCGAAGCGCCCGGCAGCCGCACAACAAACATCAAACGCATCGCAGAGGGAGGAGATTTGATGCAGGGAACGGGACGGCGAGCAGACGCATTGAGTCCGGGGATAAAGGTTTTAAAGTTCAAAGATAAAGGGTTTAATCCTGTCAAAGTCTGGTGTTGGGAGGGTGTTGTAAGAAGCTTAGTGGCAGATCAAACAGATTCTTAGACGTGATGTGCAGCTTCTGTCGCTCAAAGAATGTTCTTCTTCAGGGCTCTGTATCTCATGACGTACATGACGCTGCTATACACGCGTGCTGATGACCTGCATGACGCTGCTATACACGCGTGCTGATGACCTGCATGACGCTGCCATACACGCGTGCTGATGACCTGCATGACGCTGCTGTACACGCGTGCTGATGACCTACATGGCACTGCTGTACACGCGTGCTGATGACCTGCATGACGCTGCTGGACACGCGTGCTGATGACCCGCATGACGCTGCTGTACACGCGTGCTGATGGTCTGCATGACGCTGCTGTACACGCGTGCTGATGGCCTGCATGACGCTGCTGTACACGCGGGCTGATGACCTGCATGACGCTGCTGTACACGCGGGCTGATGACCTGCATGACGCTGCTGTACACGCGGGCTGATGGCCTGCATGACGCTGCTGTACACGCGGGCTGATGACCTGCATGACGCTGCTGTACACGCGGGCTGATGACCTGCATGACGCTGCTATACTCGTACACGCGTGCTGATGACCTGCATGATGCTGCTGTACACGCGTGCTGCTGGTCTGCATGACGCTGCTATACAAAATGCTGATTGGACAGCTGTCAACCCTACTAAATTGCCAGCTTTTCAGCGCGCAAATTTCATTTGGAAAAACATGAGCGTAAGGAATTCGGCCCAGAAATCGCAAGTTATTCAGCTAAATCATCAGAAGAACTTACGTTGGCAGTTGCGCTGCCATGACGACGTGAATTGCCCAAATGTCTGGACCCAGCGAGGCAACACAGAGTTGTGTTGAATTTTAAGTCCATACAAGAAGTACACAAGAGGATGCAAGCAACATATTGTTATCTCGTAAATATCGAAATACTGGGAAATCCTGAGCGCAAATATTTGCTTCCCAAAGTTTTCCTACATTCGTTCTACATAACGAGTTAAAATGAAGTGAGTTTTTATTGAAGAGATGAATTGAATCCGTATAAAAGGCTTTAAGTTACTTTGCATGTACTCCTGTATCGTACTCAAGTACCACATGTCCCAGTCTAACTTTTCGCCGCCTGCATACATAGTTTTCGCCACCCGAGTAATTAAATTGCTTGGGCGGCGAAAAACATGCATGCTCCGCAGCGAAAAAGTTAGACTGGGGAGTGCACAATAAACTTCGCAATTTCGCGTAATTTCCGTGTTCTCTGCGGCTATTGACGAGCAAAACCCAACGGAAGATATCGTCACAAGCTGCCTGCCGTCATTCTTATGCAAATGAGAGTCGATATTTGACGGAGGTTGAAGCATTCAAGGCGATAAGAGCTTTATCTCGCGCACAATATCCGGCATTCGCATGCCAACCGTTCCCGATAAAGGTAAGTGCTCAGGTAATTGTTATGGGCCAGCGTTGCATGGGCCGCCCATAAAATATCCGGGACCCATTTCTGTTGAGATTAATTTGTATCTGCTGCCCTTGTTGAAGCCTAGCGATGTATCGAACAAAGTAAAAGTTTCGGATCATCTCTGGAACCCGTGAATGCTTGCGCGTCATTGCGGTGCGTCTGTATGAAGGTGGGCCTCTCGCTGCATGGTGTTCTTCCAAAAGAAATTATGCAAGTCAGTCTCAATTAGGAGGTTTCAACTGAAAATGAGTTCATCAAGTCCGTTTCTTCTGAAAAAAATTACAACTCGATCTTATTTACAAGGTTTTAAGTGAAAATGAATTCATCAAGCCCGGTTTTTCAAAAAAAAATTGCAACTCAGTCTCAATTAGGAGGTGTTAACTGAAAACGAGTTCATCAAGCCCGGTTCTTCCGAAAAAAATTTGCAACTCAATCTTATTTACGAGGTTTCAACTGAAAATAGATTCATTGAACCAGTTTCACAAACTTTATTTGCTCTGAAGCAATTGGATAACGTAGAAAACCCGCAGTGAAAAAATTCATTCACCAAATTTGGCTGACGTTGTACTTGTTTCCATTGAGTTGTGATAGCAGAAAATTGTTTTCAAATTATTTTCCAACTGCGGAGACACACTTTAGAAGAAAGAAAAGCCGTAAAAAGTGAGCTGTTTTCATAAATTTTTTATTACAGGACAAACAGTTGTCTGAAAAATTGAAGCGTTGCTGTAAAAGTTCTTTATTGGCATTAGTGAAAGTAAAGATTAAAATTCAAGCATTTCAAGCTCAGTGCTAAGTAGATAAAGTTACGCTCTTGTCTTTAGCTTAGATAAATTACACTTAAAACTTTCTCAATTAGGGAAAAATTTTGCGAGATTTAATTTCAAAAGCAGCGACATTCTGATGCTGAATTGCGCTGAGAAAGATTCTGCAGATGACATTTGGTGGAGGCTCGCTTTAACAACTTCTGGGCTCAACATAAAACTTATCTGAGAAAAAGTTATGAAATAAGTGGGTGTAAAGTTTGTTGGACCTCTTTGCCACAGTATAATACGACCTGACTTTATCTTACTTTGAATTTAGAGCTCATTATTACGAGCGAGGGAAAATGTATTTGAATTAAGATTTAAATGCAAACATTATGAGCGTTTGGGACGCTTCGTGCACTCACAACTCCGTCTACAAAACTCGAAGCTTAAAAAGAATAATTAATTTGAATAGAATTGATTTTCATTGTTCATTACCCATAAAAATTCAGGGAATTTTTTTTCAATTTTACATCTAGGTACAAAAAGCCAGCCTTATCAGTGGATATTTTTCAGCTTTTTAACTTTTAGAATCCCATTGAAATCATTTCATTGGATGAACTACTTCCTTCCTCGTTTAAATTGGCATCAAAACCTTAAATCGAACGACGCGGTAGCAGTTGTCTTTAACCGTGCAAATTTTCATGTTTATTTATAGCTAGCCATTTGTTAAACCTTCTCAATGAACTGACAGCAAGATCAACCATGGATGACCATGTTGACGAATTTTGAAAACTGATTTAATTAACTAAGTCAAGCTCAATGAAGCTGTGCAAATGGGCCTCAAACTCTCATTGCTGTTCTAACACGACAGAGTTTTATTTCTGTCGAATGTTTACTTCGATCTTTGCTATACGCTCCTTGATAGAAATTAAATCTTTTCATTATCAGAATCGTTTGCCATTATGAATTCCAGAATACGAAGCTTTTCTCTTATTTTTCTCTTTTTTTGAGTTAGCAGATAATATTCTAGTCTGTCGCACTAAGGTTCGTGTTAATGCCAGCTCATGAAAGGTTAGTGTGATGGAAACAATTTCTATTACTTTCGTAAAATTTATTAGAAAAGTTCAATTCTGCTTTGATTAGCTGGTCTGTGGAGGATTCCTCTGTTGGAAAGTTGAATATATGTAACGGGAAAAATGCTACGCTTCTTCCTGAGGCATTTTTCTTTAAAAGATATTTGGAAATGATGGAAAATCTAAAATAGCACTCAAAACTGATCATCAAAAATTAATAATAAAAAAATGGAAACACAATAAAAGTTAAATGAAAAAATTGAATAGCGAATAATTTGATTAAGGGTTGAGTGCGATAATGCGAAGAAGGTTATAGTTACTGAATGAAATAAGACTTTCTGGTTATTCTTGAAAATGTTTTTCCCATTTGAATAATTACACCATTTCAAGTATTTAGGCAATGATTTAGTTATGAATTCTAACCTTTATAGAAACACCAAAAGTCATGCGGTTAAAGGCCGTGCTTCCATAATTCAAATGAATGTGAAGAATCAGTTATTCCCTACGATCAGCTTCATATAAAATGAGACCCATATTTTTTTAAGTATTAATATATTTCGTGTATGATGTGTTTAATACACTTCATCATAATTTTTTGTTTTAGAATTTTTATATTAAAGCATTTATTATGCCATGTCATGTCTAGTATCGGCCTCAATGATTCTGAAAGTATTCTTAGTTTTAATTTGAAATTTTGTCACCTAATCAAGTATAAATTTGCATTGTACAAAAATTGAAAGTTTCATGTAGATATACACTGTGTCTTGCCCAGTCAAAATTTTTCGCCGCCTTCATGCATGTTTTTCCCAGCCTAAGCAATTAAATGGCTTGAGCGGCGAAAAA
The DNA here is from genome assembly GCA_030386875.1 of Morinoia aosen. Lineage (NCBI taxonomy): Eukaryota > Metazoa > Arthropoda > Malacostraca > Amphipoda > Talitridae > Morinoia > Morinoia aosen. The sequence continues at coordinate 14,553,653 of CM059559.1, read as the reverse complement.
CCTGCATGCTCCGGGGAAAAAGTTAGACTGGGTTGAAACACAATTACTGTGCTGTTTTGCGCTACAATTGTAAAAATTATACATGATTGTTAAATTTGAACTCCTGCTGAATTATCCATCAATTTAAGCCCGCAGGGGTTCTGATGATTTGAGCCCTAGACTGTATTCTGATTAGAACCCATGATAAGTCCTTATTTCAGCCACTTCTGCGTCCGTTTTGAACCCCACTGCTTCTTGATTTGAACCTCTGCTGCATCCAGAATTGATTCCTTTATGCTCCGTTATTTGAACCCCTGATATATGTTTTAATTTCAGCCCCTTTTGTAGCTCAACTTTAACCCTCGCTGCTTCAGGATTTGAACCCTCACTGCTTCGGGATTCAAACCCCAGCTGTAACCTGATTTAAACCATTGTTTTTCCCTGATTTGAACCTCTGCTGCGTTTTGAAACGAACCCCTGCTGCAGCCTGATTTGAACACGTTTTATCCTCTGATTTAAAATTCTACCGCGCTTTCATTCGAGGCTCATCTTGGCCTTGATTTGAACTACAGTTGGTGCTATTTGACTCCCAGCTGCTGTCAGATTTAAGCCCCTGTCTTGCCTTGAACCCTGAGATAACCCTGATCACAGTAACCCTTGTAGGAAACTTTGCTAGCTTTCACCAGATGTAATACTATTCCGTGGTTTTGCCTACTTTTATCAGATGTAATACTATTCCGTGCTTTCGCTAGCTTCTATAAGATGTAATACTATTCCGTGCTTTTGTTAACTTTTATCAGATGTAATACTATTCCGTGCTTTCGCTAGCTTCTGTAAGATGCAATACTATTACGTGCTTTCGACAACTTTTATCAGATGTAATACTATTCCGTGCTTTCGCCTACTTTTATCAGATGTAATACTATTCCGTGCTTTCGCTAACTTTTATCAGATGTAATACTATTCCGTGCTTTCGTCTACTTTTATCAGATGTAATACTATTCCGTGCTTTCGCTTACTTTTATCAGATGTAATACTATTCCGTGCTTTCGTTAACTTTTATCAGATGTAATACTATTCCGTGCTTTCGCTAGCTTCTATAAGATGTATTACTATTCCGTGCTTTTGCCTACTTTTATCAGATGTAATACTATTCCGTGCTTTCGCCTACTTTTATCAGATGTAATACTATTCCGTGCTTTCGCCTACTTTTATCAGATGTAATACTTTTAAGTGCTTTCGCCTACTTTTATCAGATATTATATTATTCCGTGCTTTCGCCAACTTTTATCCGATGTAATACTATTCCGTGCTTTCGCTAGCTTCTATAAGATGGAATACTATTCCGTGCTTTCGCTAACTTTTATCAGATGTAATACTATTCCGTGCTTTCGCTAACTTTTGTCAGATGTAATACTATTACGTGCTTTCGCTAACTTTTTTCAGATGTAATACTATTACGTGCTTTCGCCTACTTTTATCAGATGTGATACTATTACGTGCTTTCGCTAGCTTCTATAAGATGCAATACTATTACGTGCTTTCGACAACTTTTATCAGATGTAATACTATTCCGTGCTTTCGCTAGCTTCTATAAGATGCAATACTATTACGTGCTTTCGACAACTTTTATCAGATGTAATACTATTCCGTGCTTTCGCTAACTTTTGTCAGATGTAATACTATTACGTGCTTTTGCTAACTTTTATCAGATGTAATACTATTACGTGCTTTCGCTAGCTTCCATAAGATGCAATACTATTACGTGCTTTCGACAACTTTTATCAGATGTAATACTATTCCGTGCTTTCGCTTACTTTTATCAGATGTAATACTATTCCGTGCTTTCGTTAACTTTTATCAGATGTAATACTATTACGTGCTTTCGCTAGCTTCTATAAGATGCAATACTATTACGTGCTTTCGACAACTTTTATCAGATGTAATACTATTCCGTGCTTTCGCTTACTTTTATCAGATGTAATACTATTCCGTGCTTTCGTTAACTTTTATCAGATGTAATACTATTACGTGCTTTCGCTAGCTTCTATAAGATGCAATACTATTACGTGCTTTCGCTAACTTTTATCAGATGTAATACTATTACGTGCTTTCGCTAGCTTCTATAAGATGCAATACTATTACGTGCTTTCGACAACTTTTATCAGATGTAATACCATTCCGTGCTTTCGCTAACTTTTATCAGATGTAACACTATTACGTGCTTTCGCTAGCTTTTGTCAGATGTAATACTATTACGTGCTTTCGCTAACTTTTGTCAGATGTAATACTATTACGTGCTTTCGCTAACTTTTATCAGATGTAATACTATTCCGTGCTTTCGATAGCTTCTATAAGATGCAATACTATTACGTGCTTTCGACAACTTTTATCAGATGTAATACTATTACGTGCTTTCGCTAACTTTTGTCAGATGTAATACTATTACGTGCTTTCGCTAACTTTTGTCAGATGTAATACTATTACGTGCTTTCGCTAGCTTCTATAAGATGCAATACTATTCCGTGCTTTCGCTAGCTTTTATCAGATGTAATACTATTACGTGCTTTCGCCTACTTTTATCAGATGTGATACTATTCCGTGCTTTCGCTAACTTTTGTCAGATGTAATACTATTACGTGCTTTCGCTAACTTTTATCAGATGTAATACTATTCCGTGCTTTCGCTAGCTTCTATAAGATGCAATACTATTACGTGCTTTCGACAACTTTTATCAGATGTAATACTATTCCGTGCTTTCGCTAGCTTCTATAAGATGCAATACTATTACGTGCTTTCGACAACTTTTATCAGATGTAATACTATTCCGTGCTTTCGCTAACTTTTGTCAGATGTAATACTATTCCGTGCTTTCGCTAGCTTCTATAAGATGCAATACTATTACGTGCTTTCGACAACTTTTATCAGATGTAATACTATTCCGTGCTTTCGCTAGCTTCTATAAGATGCAATACTAAAACGTGCTTTCGACAACTTTTATCAGATGTAATACTATTCCGTGCTTTCGCTAACTTTTGTCAGATGTAATACTATTCCGTGCTTTCGCTAGCTTCTATAAGATGCAATACTATTACGTGCTTTCGCTAACTTTTATCAGATGTAATACTATTCCGTGCTTTCGTTAACTTTTATCAGATGTAATACTATTCCGTGCTTTCGCTAGCTTCTATAAGATGTAATACTATTCCGTGCTTTCGCCTACTTTTATCAGATGTAATACTATTCCGTGCTTTCGCCTACTTTTATCAGATATAATACTATTCCGTGCTTTCGCCTACTTTTATCAGATGTAATACTATTACGTGCTTTCGCCTACTTTTATCAGATATTATATTATTCCGTGCTTTCGCCAACTTTCATCCGATGTAATACTATTCCGTGCTTTCGCTAGCTTCTATAAGATGGAATACTATTCCGTGCTTTCGCTAACTTTTATCAGATGTAATACTATTCCGTGCTTTCGCTTACTTTTGTCAGATGTAATACTATTACGTGCTTTCGCTAACTTTTATCAGATGTAATACTATTACGTGCTTTCGACAACTTTTATCAGATGTGATACTATTCCGTGCTTTCGCCTACTTTTATCAGATATTATATTATTCCGTGCTTTCGCCAACTTTCATCCGATGTAATACTATTCCGTGCTTTCGCTAGCTTCTATAAGATGGAATACTATTCCGTGCTTTCGCTAACTTTTATCAGATGTAATACTATTCCGTGCTTTCGCTAACTTTTGTCAGATGTAATACTATTACGTGCTTTCGCTAACTTTTATCAGATGTAATACTATTACGTGCTTTCGACAACTTTTATCAGATGTGATACTATTCCGTGCTTTCGCCTACTTTTATCAGATGTAATACTATTACGTGCTTTCGCCTACTTTTATCAGATGTAATACTATTACGTGCTTTCGACAACTTTTATCAGATGTGATACTATTCCGTGCTTTCGCCAACTTTCATCCGATTTAATACTATTACGTGCTTTCGCTAACTTTTATCAGATGTAATACTATTACGTGCTTTCGACAACTTTTATCAGATGTGATACTATTCCGTGCTTTCGCTAACTTATGTCAGATGTAATGCTATTACGTGCTTTCGCTAGCTTCTATAAGATGCAATACTATTACGTGCTTTCGACAACTTTTATCAGATGTAATACTATTCCGTGCTTTCGCTAGCTTCTATAAGATGCAATACTATTGCGTGCTTTCGACAACTTTTATCAGATGTAATACTATTACGTGCTTTCGCTAGCTTCTATAAGATGCAATACTATTACGTGCTTTCGACAACTTTTATCAGATGTAATACTATTCCGTGCTTTCGCTAGCTTCTATAAGATGCAATACTATTGCGTGCTTTCGACAACTTTTATGAGATGTAATACTATTCCGTGCTTTCGCTAACTTTTGTCAGATGTAATACTATTACGTGCTTTCGCTAACTTTTATCAGATGTAATACTATTACGTGCTTTCGCTAGCTTCTATAAGATGCAATACTATTACGTGCTTTCGCTAGCTTTAATAAGATGGAATATTATTCTGCCTTTTTAAGCGAAGGCTAGCACTGGCAGCGAGGTGAGCGACGCCAGGGTTCTTTGCTGCAACTTTATGAACGCGAGATCATCGTACGCGCGTTGTGTGTCGTCACGGCGATGTGTGGCGAAGTTTAAGTCGGGAATTTAGCCGCCATGCGACAGCGCGAAGATGATGTCTTGCCAATTCTGTGAAAGATTTCAAGATCTCACAATTGAAGATTTAGCACTATTTTTTTCAGTCCTAGTTCAGTTTGTGTTGACTGGATATCTTGGAATATTTTATGTAGCGTGAACAATATAAACCCAACTGCAGACTTTTATTAAAGGATATTTAAAGTAAAGGATATTTAGAGGGTAATATAAGAAGCTCAAATAGAAACTAGAGTTCGTCTCCGTTATAAATTATTGTTGTAATAAATTTGATTTTTATAATTAAAATTGTTGTTATAATTAAAATTATTGTTATAGTTAAAATTATTGTTATAATTAAAATTATTGTTATAATTAAAATTAACGTTACAATTATGTACTAAAATAGATTTGTGCCGAGGTAAGAGTTAAAGTATTACAGACACCCCAAATACGAGACGTAGTAACCAGCTCATTAAATAAAAAATTGACCACGGGATGCAACGCTAAGTGCGAAAATTAAACAATTTAAGAAAACTTTTGTGGAAAATGAGACAGTTGCACAAATAACTGATTGCCTCGGAGAAATTCTGATCAAGCATCAATTGAATTACCATTCGTCAAAAAAGAGTTACGAGTTACAGAACATCAAAAGAGGTGTAACTGTGAAGTTTATTCGCCATATTGCATCACGCCAGTCGCTGTCCGAATAAAGATGCATTCATAGCTCCATGTCCGATGTCCCAACTAATTTGAAAAGTCCAGTAAATTCGACAATAAAAACCACGATGAAATATATAAATGACACCCACAATTTTAATTCAATTTAATGTTAGGTGACGACCATTTCATTCACATTTATTTATCAATCATTCAGTTTTGAAATCAGAGTGTCCCACAATTTATGAAACGCTCCACACACATTTTTAGCAAGCTCGGAATAATGCGCTCATATTGTAGATGGAAGTCGCTAATGCTCACTTCGCAAGTTCCAATAAGGTTTGGTAACTAGACAAGTTTGTAGACTCTATCTTAATTGGCTAGAGCAAGCAACAGCCCACCAGCATTGGAAGCTCTTACAACAGCCTTTGTTCCTTAATTAATGAGGACAACGAACAAAAAACTGGAAGTTTCGACAGATCAAATGAATGATGAGGTTTTCAGTAATTACAGAGAGAGATAGAGGGAGGGAGAGGGAGGAGGGAGAGGGAGAAAGGAAGGAGAGAGAGTGGGAGAAAGCGTCGAATTGGAATGCAAACCATATGCTACGAACCGTTTTAGGTCACAATATTTGATTGTAATTTTTCACGTCACTATTTACACCTATATTTTCAAACTCTCGCTGGGCCTTGATTTGAACCTTGATTTTACCTCAACCTAACCCTGACTACAGCAACCTTTGCGCAATGCATTATTATTCCTGAACAGTGTTATTCCTCTTATCCGTTGCAATATTATTCCTGAACAGTGTTATTCCTCTTATCCGTTGCAATATTATTCCTGAACAGTGTTATTCCTCTTATCCGTTGCAATATTATTCCTGAACAGTATTATTCCTCTTATCCGTTGCAATATTATTCCTGAACAGTATTATTCCTCTTATCCGTTGCAATATTATTCCTGAACAGTATTATTCCTCTTATCCGTTGCAATATTATTCCTGAACAGTATTATTCCTCTTATCCGTTGCAATATTATTCCTGAACAGTATAATTCCTCTTATCCGTTGCAATATTATTCCTGAACAGTATTATTCCTATTATCTGTTGCAATATTATTCCTGAACAGTGTTATTCCTCTTATCTGTTGCAATATTATTCCTGAACACTGTTATTCCTCTTATCCGTTGCAATATTATTCCTGAACAGTGTTATTCCTCTTATCCGTTGCAATATTATTCCTGAACAGTATTATTCCTCTTATCCGTTGCAATATTATTCCTGAACAGTGTTATTCCTCTTATCCGTTGCAATATTATTCCTGTACAGTGTTATTCCTCTTATCCGTTGCAATATTATTCCTAAACAGTATTATTCCTCTTATCCGTTGCAATATTATTCCTGTACAGTGTTATTCCTCTTATCCGTTGCAATATTATTCCTAAACAGTATTATTCCTCTTATCCGTTGCAATATTATTCCTGTACAGTGTTATTCCTCTTATCCGTTGCAATATTATTCCTAAACAGTATTATTCCTCTTATCCGTTGCAATATTATTCCTGTACAGTGTTATTCCTCTTATCCGTTGCAATATTATTCCTAAACAGTATTATTCCTCTTATCCGTTGCAATATTATTCCTGAACAGTGTTATTCCTCTTATCCGTTGCAATATTATTCCTGAACAGTATTATTCCTCTTATCCGTTGCAATATTATTCCTGAACAGTGTTATTCCTCTTATCCGTTGCAATATTATTCCTGTACAGTGTTATTCCTCTTATCCGTTGCAATATTATTCCTGAACAGTGTTATTCCTCTTATCCGTTGCAATATTATTCCTGAACAGTATTATTCCTCTTATCCGTTGCAATATTATTCCTGAACAGTGTTATTCTTCTTATCCGTTGCAATATTATTCCTGAACAGTGTTATTCCTCTTATCCGTTGCAATATTATTCCTGAACAGTGTTATTCCTCTTATCCGTTGCAATATTATTCCTGAACAGTGTTATTCCTCTTATCCGTTGCAATATTATTCCTGAACAGTGTTATTCCTCTTATCCGTTGCAATATTATTCCTGAACAGTGTTATTCCTCTTATCCGTTGCAATATTATTCCTGAACAGTATTATTCCTCTTATCTGTTGCAATATTATTCCTGAACAGTGTTATTCCTCTTATCCGTTGCAATATTATTCCTGAACAGTGTTATTCCTCTTATCCGTTGCAATATTATTCCTGAACAGTGTTATTCCTCTTATCCGTTGCAATATTATTCCTGAACAGTGTTATTCCTCTTATCCGTTGCAATATTATTCCTGAACAGTGTTATTCCTCTTATCCGTTGCAATATTATTCCTGAACAGTATTATTCCTCTTATCTGTTGCAATATTATTCCTGAACAGTGTTATTCCTCTTATCCGTTGCAATGTTATTCCTGAACAGTGTTATTCCTCTTATCCGTTGCAATATTATTCCTGAACAGTATTATTCCTCTTATCTGTTGCAATATTATTCCTGAACAGTGTTATTCCTCTTATCCGTTGCAATATTATTCCTGAACATACTGATGATAGACAACGAGCAGGCACCGGGACCCACAGAAATCAATGACACAACAGGGACAATCCATTTCAGGTTATACATCGTCACTTTAAACGCTCCAATTGCAGTTCACGGAGGTAACCATAAAATAATATTTATAAGCAAAGATTTTTACAGAGGAAAATGGACAGTTATGAGGTAAAGATTTAGGCTTAGTCCATAGAACAGCCAAAAGTTATCTGCTCATTTCAAATCCTCCATCATTTCGATATCGCAGATTGATGGTTGCAGCAGTTTGTGGACACCAAATTACAAAACAGCGACTGCATCACGTCATTTGTAGCTGCTGCGACGAACGCCAACAACAGACAGGGTATCGCTACAAAACTACGTAACTTTTAAAAATATTGAGACAAATTTCGAACAAAACTCGCATTTTTAACGACGAGACTCGGTGCAATTCGCTGTTGTGAGTCCTTTAGAAACCGAGCCCGGGGTGTACGGAGGATTAATACGGAACTTTTTCTCCTCTTGAAGACAATCCGCCCACCACCACGCAGGAAGCCGTTAACGATTTTGATCAAATGAGTACGAGCTTCAACAGAGGTGTTGTGATTTTGCACCTCGACAAAAAGTCTGAGCTATTCTAGAGAAGCCCTCTACTTAAGTAGCACGCTTATATCTGCTTGATGTAGTGAAGCCCGTATCACAGATACAGTCATAATAACAGTGCTTTCATTTGTGCAAGTCTGAAGTTTCCGAGGGTTGTAGACGAAAAAATAAATAAATTTAAATACACAAAATTATTTTCGGCACTTTTTCGAAAACCCCGCGGAAAAAACGAGAGGCCCTACGGTAGGTGCAACAGCGGTCTTTTTTTCTAAACGTTGCGCATTATTTTGTGGAAATATAAACTTTTACAGGGGGTGACGTGGCATAAAAAGTGTAATATTGTGCATTAAATAAATAAAAATGTGAGGCAACATTTAATCACAAATATATCTAGTCTGGGCTGGTAGTTCAGTTTTGTTTTTGTGTGTGCACCCTTTTTTTAAAGTAATTGAATTTATTAACTCTTTTCCGATCACTCTATACTAATTATAGCAAACAAAACCTACAACTCAAGGAAAGAACGATCGTTCAACCGGTCTAAAATTGACTCTTTGAATATTTAAAAAAAATTTCAATGTTAACAGGTAGAGTGAACATTTAACCTTTGTGAGCCACACTCTGGCTTCAACTAAGCTTTTGTTTCAACCCTAGAAACTGTAATGAGGTAAAAAAATGAAGAAAATGCAGTGAATGAGGTACAGTTTCTAAAATACTGCTGAGGTAAACACGGTGAACCAGTTTTCAGGTCATAGGAATGACCTAAAAAGGCAGAGACAATTTGCTAAGCAGCGAACTACAGCGATAAATCCGCGATGCAATTGTTTTATTCAATCGAAATCGCAAAATTATTTAATGAAACACAACAATTCCATGGCCGTTTTATCAGAAATAACTATATATATTACGAGTCGTTTTTACCATTGAGAGGAAGAGTGTATCAGTGATACGTTCTTTGCCAAACCAATCAAATCAGTAATGACACTTTTATTATGTAATAAAACGCCACGCGTCTCCTTAAATTTATAGATAAATGAATACATTAATCAATACTATTATATGGAACGCCAGGTGTCTCCTTTTTCATTTATTTATAAACAAATAAATTTATATGGTTTTTGTGCCTAGTTTCTCCTATGATATTATATGAAATATATATTTATTACTGGTTGCATTGGTAAAGAGCGTATCACTGATACAATTTCTTTCTTTTTTAACGGTAGAGACCGCAATGCAACATTGAATTAATTACTGAGGTATTTTGATATAAAATTAGAGTTGGGGCAGTGTGGGCAGTAGGTTGATACACCGCCCACTCTGCTCGGGCATACGGCGCTCAATTGCCGCCTTTGAAGTCGACGACGACGACACGCTGTTGACGCTTGAGGCTCAGTGCAGCACGCGTGAATTATTCATGCTGCAGAGACGTTCAATTTACCTCAGAGTTGCGCCCAAAATCCCGCTTGTTTTACCTCGTCCCTGTTCCCTTTAATGGCTCAAATTTGCAGCCATTGATGCCGTCACAGAATCAGGGGTCCTTTTAATAAGAGCTATTTTAGAGCGGTCGACGTGGCAGCATGTCGTTGCAGGTTGGTGCGCTCAGCTCGCACTGAGCAATGACTCGTGCGCTGAGTTTGTTATATTAAACACGTGGTAAACTGGGCTGCAATTCGTGACTCGAGAGTCAATAATTACTGATTGTGACTAGTTAAAATGATAATGATTGTATTCACCGTAAATGAGAGAAAGTATGACAAATGCTGAGCTGTTCGAGAACAGAAGTAATTTGTTAGTTTTCTAATTTACTAGTGTGAGCTTCCCGTTAAAAATGACGCCATTCAATAATGGTAGGTAAAACAGCTAACTCATTTAATTAGGTTGGTAATATAAAATGACACTGCTTTATGTTTTCTTGAACAACTCATAGTGTGTGATTAGCGGATCTATCGCACAGCTTACATCACCTCGTGAATTTCCAATGTGTTGAGTTCTCACAAATGAGCGCTAAATCAACTGAGCTATTCTAGAGAAACCCTCTACGCTTATATCTGCTTATAGCACGTATCTGCTGTATCTGTGAAGCCTGTATCACAGATACAGTCATAATAACAGTACTTTTATTTGTGCAAGTCTGAAGTTTCCGAGGGTTGTAGACAAAAAAAATAATAAATTTAAATACACAAAATTATTCACACATTTATACCGTGTGTCCCATAAAAATGTTCCCGACTTCTTAATTGATTATATATTCGCTTTAAATTAACATTTTCGAATTGTATTTTTTTAACAATGTAGTAAATTTTGTTTCCCGTTCCAAAAAGTTAAGTTTTTGTAAATATGTTGAATATACTTTACAATGATTGATTTACTGCAAGGGGCAGATCTGACTATGCTATACAATACTCAAAGGACGCGCCATTCGAACCATCAAAGCTCCGCCTTGGACTGCATCACCTCTTAGTGTTTCTGTATAGGTTGAAAAAAAACCTAGCTAAAAACTATGGTTTTAGGTTCAGTGATGGGCATGATAAACAACACGTGTAATTGATAGATGCAGGTAGATTTGATAAGATGTACAAATCTCTGTGAATTTGAGTGAATTGTGAAATAATTGAAACGAATGCATGCTTCGTTTATAATGAAAGCAACAGTCTCATGATACTTGCTGTAGCGTGGAGTATGCAAGCTTTCATGAAATAAATCCATTTTTAAATAAAATTTTAAGTCGCTTCAACTCACACAATACCGAATAAAATTTATTCATAATGTCTGATCCAACTTCTGCGATTTAGTTGCAATTATCGTGGAATTTTAGGTCAAAGACTTGCAAGAAAACGTGGCGCATAAAAACCTGGAGCGCATTCGTGGAGTTGACTTCAGAGTTGCAGGTGATGGCAGGTGAACTGGATATTACCTGCCTAGTTAAGGAGTTTAATTTGCATCAAATGAGGTTTTACCCAGTCAAACTTTTTCGCCACCTGCATGCATGTTTTTCGTCGCCTAAGCGATTTAATCGCCTAAATCCCTTACGCGGCAAAAACATGCATGCCGGCGGCGAAAACGTTATAATGGGTAGGGCTCTGAATGGGGCAATAAAACTCTACACATAAATCAAATTGAACTATGCAGTTACTAGTGGCATGTAATCCGTAAAATTGATCAGTTTCATTATGACTACTTTATTGCTTCAGTAAGTGAAACTGTCAGTTCAAGTAACTAAGTGCAACTAGCTAGCCTCTGAATTTATTTCATGTGGGAAAAAATACCTCACAAAATTTATAATCAGTGCACATAATTCAAATTAATATATTACTCAAGTTAATAAAAACATCATACGAAGAATAGTGAAATTGATTTTGCTGGGAGGTTTTGAGTGTTTAAAACCAGAGGCAATCGATCACGCTTTGCCTCAGTTAATCTCGCTAATGTGAAGTAATCTTAATCAAATCTGACAATATAAACATTTTTATTATGAACAATATGGACATTCTTAATCTTAATCTAATCTGACAATATGAACATTCTTAATATGAACAATATGGACATTCTTAATCTTAATCTAATCTGACAATATGAACATTCTTAATATGAACAAATGAACATTCTTAATCTTAATCTAATCTGACAATATGAACATTTGCACGCGCCTAAATCAATACAGTCATTCTATCATCTAGCATTAGAACCTGAGCGTGATTTAACGGCGATGAGAAGGCGAATCATCTATCTTTGATATACAACACTCCATGAACATCGTGAGCGAATGATCTAACTTTGATATACACTACTCCATGAACATCGTGAGCGAATGATCTATCTTTGATATACAATACTCCATGAACATCGTGAGCGAATGATCTAACTTTGCTATACAACATCTCCACCAACATCGGGCTTCGGGTATTACGTTTGAGATGCAATAACAAGAATATTTTTCTAAGTAGCTGAAACATGTAATTTTCAGTGGATTTTCACTGAAGTTTGTTTTTTAAATAAATTTTTGTTTCTATGGCGATAGGATTTTTAACCGCAATAGAATACTAAGTGCCAAGTAGGTGGCTGGTCGACACTACCGTCGGAGATCAGATTTAAAAAATTGTTCCTTTACTTCTTCAAAATCTTGTACCTAGAAAAATAAAATAAATAAAAAATAAATCTACTTTGTGCGGGGATCATGAACTCCACGTAGTACATTTATGAATCAATTTTAAAATAAATAAAATTCCCATGTAGAGTTGGTTTGCAAGCACTTGTTCACATACGTGGCAAAAATTGAAGAAAATTTGTTGCACGTCATTTTGCATTGCTGTCACACAAAGAGTGGGTGCAATAAATATTCATCGAATGGCAAAAAGTGTATTTGTCAGAGTCTTAACGTAATTTAAGATCTAATAACTTATATATTAGTGCACTTTGGACGATAATTCAGCGTAAAAATGCCCGAACAATAAATAATAAATAGGATGTCGACAAAAGTATTGAATTATCACCCGAAAAAATTACTAACACCCCCATAAAATGACTTTAAAAGTGATTAAAATAACACTCGAAAGTTTCAGAGTAACTTTACGTGAGAGAGATGATATAGCACTTACTTGAAAAATAATATAATTCATCACTGCCGAAGAGCTGGATGAGAAGGAGATATCGTTCAACACACTAATTCTAGAACGACAAAGACAGATGAAGAAGTTGTCGAGAACGGCCATCAAACTAATTGTGCGCTAAGATAAACTTGGTTTCAACTGTGGTAAAAATTTCATTTGCAAATTTTTTTTATAAATTTTTCAACACAAGAAGAACCAATCTCAAACCTCTGGTGAGACGAATCGCCGTGCCAGTTCACATCATCTCAGAGCATTGCAAGTCTCCCACGTTTAGAGCTTCTATAAAAAACTCGAAACTGAGCAGTTGAACGTTTAGTATCTTAAGCAAAAAATGATTTTCAAGTGACTCAAACAGAATTTCAAAATGATTTGGAACTGGCTTGAAAAATTAATGCAAAAACGCAGAACAGTTTTTACGAACACGGATTCCGCTCTCGTACATCAATGAATAAACCTTCGATGAAACCAACTCACATCAAAAATCACCAAAACTATTCTAAGGAATATTTAAACAAGCCTGCACGTTTCATTGACTCTTTATTATTTTCCAAGAAGACGAAGATTGAGTTCTTAGGACGGAACAGTGTTAGTCACGCTAGAAGACAGAAAAACTCAGCGTATGATTCTAATGATACGAACCCAATAGAGATGTTTAGTGGAGGCAGCATGATGACGTGCGATTGCTTCTTTTCTTCAAGCATTGGCAAACTTCATACTAATGAATGAAAAAAAAATTAAATGAAATGTAAACGAAATCAGAACAATGATCTTTTACGGTCAGCGTCAGCAGGCGATTTAAAGTTGCCTGGATGATGGACTGTGCAGGCAGACAGTGCTGGCAGACGGTGCTGGCAGACGGTGCAGGCAGACTGTGCTGGCAGACGGTGCTGGCAGACGGTGCTGGCAGACGGTGCAGGCAGACAGTGCTGGCTGACAGTGCTGGCAGACTGTACTGGCTGACAGTGCTGGCAGACGGTGCTGGCAGACTGTGCTGGCAGGCGCTGCTGGTAGACGGTGCTGGCAGACGGTGCTGGCAGACGCTGCTGGCAGACTGTGCTGGCAGACGGTGCTGGCAGACAGTACTGGCAGACTGTGCTGGCAGACGGTGCTGGCAGACTGTGCTGTCAGGCGCTGCTGGCAGACTGTGCTGGCAGACTGTACTGGCAGACGGTGCTGGCAGACGGTGCTGGCAGACAGTGCTGGCAGACAGTGCAGGCAGACAGTGCTGGCAGACAGTGCAGGCAGACAGTGCTGGCACACAGTGCTGGCAGACAGTGCAGGCAGACAGTGCAGGCAAGCAGTGCTGGCAGACAGTGCTGGCAGACAGTGCAGGCAGACAGTGCAGGCAGACAGTGCAGGCAGACAGTGCTGGTAGACAGTGCTGGCAGACAGAGCTGGCAGAAAGCTATCGAGATGTCAGTTGTCAGACGTAAGAATCAAGAATCTGTGTTGAAAATTCAAACTAATGGTTAAGAAAAGGAACCCTAGAAATATAACATATTTGAAAATAATTGCAAAACAGGGTGACGTAAGGTGCCTACAAAGTTAAAAAAACTGAGTGAACGTCCCAAACGTTTGGAAGCTGTACGAACTTCCTTAGCTTGTGCAGCGTCCAAATGGTCGTTCACTCAGTTTTTTTCCCTTTCCATTGGACAAACATGTATCCTAGTTTAATGTTGTACATTAGTTGCGAGTTCTTGTTATGTTGTTGAATTCAGCGAGCTGCTGTTAATAGTCAGGTATGCTTTGTGTACTGAGAATGAATGAATAACAGTCATGGAAACCCACTACTATCACAGCCTGACAATATAGCATCAACTGAGATGCATTTTAATATCACTAACTGCCACTGTTGAGATGAAAAATGCTCTGGAATTGAAATATTGTACAATTTTGGGGAGCTACCTTACAGGCAACATTTTATTAACCTTGAATACAGGCACTTATACTTAAAGAAAAAACGAGGCAGAGTTCTTGCACTCGTTATAAGCGGATATAATTATAAAAGGTTCCATTCAGACTTCAATATTCATAGTAAAATGAGAGGCCAACGTAGTGCAACGTTGGTGTATGCTTAGAGGCAAATTCACTCGAGAAAGAGAGTATTAATGCTCCCAACAACTGATGCCATCAACCTAACTGAGATTGTGGCTTGGCACGTTTCGGGCTCCGGTCTTCGAGAGTTAAAATCTCACAAGAGAACTTCAATGATTTTATACCGAAGAAATGCGACACCTGGCTTTACTTTGTGGCGAGAACCGATTGCTGCGAACCAGAAGATGCTTCTACACTCGTCGCAATATGAAGGTTCTGCAAGCATTATGTGGACGAAAGCACGTAAACTCTGAGTGTTTGAAATTCTGATTGCCTCTGCTGGTCACCAGGTCTTCACTGTAATCTTCTTGAATGTCTTTCCAACGGAAGTTCCTTCAGTTTTACAGATATTGCATGAATAAAGAGTAACGATAACTTCAGCGAAAGGTGTTGTGAAATTTCTAATGAATATAAGATCACAAAATGCTTTTAAATGCAACTCTTACTGGTCTGTGCAGTTATGACTACCGATTGTTTTGACAAACGGGTTTCTTTTAGCTGCTTCATTTTAGCAAATTTCGGGATTTTTAACACAATGCAATTTCTGCTGACAGTGCAGGCTGTCTACGTGATCGTCCATTGTCCATTCGGAAGATTTTATACTGCTCAGCAATTGTCTCAATAGGGTTCCAATTTCTGAGATGAATTGAAACCTGGAAAACCTCTCTAAAAATGACCAATCCCATGTATGGGCGTTTTTATCAAAAGCGCTCTAAACGCCAACAGTAAATGCCCTAAATGCTCGCTTTAAATACCATTCTAAAGGAAACAAAATTTTTCTCAAGAACCCCCTAAACGCCCGCCATATACAGAGCCCATCTAATTCTAAAGGCAATGAAGTATGGGCGTTTTTCTCAAGAACACCGTAAACGCCCGTCATATACAGAACCCATATCATTCTAAAGGCAATGAAGTATAAACGTTTTTCTCAAGAACACCGTAAACGCCCGCCATATACAGAACCGATACCATTCTAAAGGCAATAAAATAAATCCTAGCTGCTGATAAAGTTTCCCGTCGCTCCGAGCTCTTTTAAAACCAATCGCAGCCGCACAAAATTTGGGCCACATATCCGCAATTTGATACAGTATTTAATGTCTTGGAGGAGTTAATGTGTTTTTGAGTCGTATGAAAAATATTCCACAATGCTAGGATAAAATACAGTTTTACATGAATAAATACATCAATTTTTCAACAGAGTGCTTATGCTGAGTTATGATGATGTAAAATAATGAGATTACCGTCACTGGAATAGGGACGATCATCACTAAACTTGCACACTTAAGAGAAACTCATCGAGAGTATAAGTCCAGTTTTATCTACAAACTGTCAAAATGAATACAAACACTTACGAGCCAAAGTACTTTTGCTGATGCTGCTGTAAACATAGTGAAGCAGTCTGCTACACGCTTTTATTTTTCTAAGGCTTAAATTAAGGGTCATTTTGTAATTGAAAAGTTTTATTTAGTGAAATACAAGTGGAATTTCTAATTCATAAATTAAATTACTCTCAAATCTTATATTTTAATTATTAAAATTTTAATATTGAATGTTTTGAAGACATTCATTTTTTAGCAAGAAAAAAATCATTTCGCAAACGTAAAATCTGATTGTGTATATCCTGAATCAAGCCTCAATATGGAAAGCAATAAAATACTTTTTAGATATAATTGAAATTTCATTTAGAACGATTTAGAAAAGTCCTACGTTGTAAGAAAAGAATGTATCATTTTGAAATACAAAGAATATTTCTTCTTGAGACCAAAACAATTTTTTTATGCCCGTCACAAATCGTGCTCACAAAATTCATTATATGAATGGCGTTTGTAACATCTTGTCATGAGATCAAATGCATTCTTACTTCGAAAGATGTCAATTACATGATTTTTAATAATCTATATAGATATTCTTCAAAGTATCTGTGTCCGATGATATATCAGTACCCCCTCATTATGATTTATGACTGTACTTAAATATTTGGCGATCCAATGCGTAATTTATAAAATGGATTCGAAGTATGAGACAACTCAAAATAGTTGATGAGTGAGATGTAACGATAACTTAAAATAATATGTATTTATCTCTAGACCAAGTGTACTGAAAATATCTGTGCACTGAAGTGCACTTACAAGTGCACTGTTTCTTATCAAATCTATATAAGTACATTAATTCTCAATACACCTGCATATGTTTCAAGAATGTGGCATTCGGTGCATATTGGACGAAAGAATTGCATTTATTCCTTGGGTAATATGGAATGGCGAGACTTTCAAGAAGGATACTTGGATACAGAAGAAGGATACTTGGATGCAGAAGAAGGATACTTGGATACAGTAGAAAGATACTTGGATACAGTGGAAGGATACTTGGATACAGTAGAAGGATACTTGGATACAGCAGAAGGATACTTGGATACAGTAGAAGGATACTTGGATACAGTAGAAGGATACTTGGATAAATTAGAAGGATACTTGGGTGCAGAAGAAGGATACTTGGATACAGTAGAAGGATACTTAGATACAGCAGAAGGATACTTGGATACAGTAGAAGGATACTTGGATACAGTGGAAGGATACTTGGATAAATTAGAAGGAGACTTGGGTGCAGAAGAAGGATACTTGGATACAGCAGAAGGATACTTGGATACAGTAGAAGGATACTTGGATACAGTAGAAGGATGCTTGGCATCCGATTCCCGATGATGCTGGAGAAAGAACCCTACTGGCAAAAAGATACTTAAATCTCAAGTTGTATGTCCGTGGACATTTTTCAAAAATTCCGTATAGTAATCTGATCAAATGATAAAAGATGAACAATATTTACAAACTGTGCTTAAGAAACATTCCATTAAGGGTATTCACGGCTTAGTACATGGAAGTTACAGTCTCCAAATCATATCCTAAACTCTTTAATGTATTAAGCATCGAACACATTTTGCTTCGATAGCATCTGGAAAGGATTTACGAACATTAACTGTGGCCGAAAAGCTGTGACTGCGAAACGCTAATTTATAATATTGATATTTAATTTTAATGAAGTCATTAATTAATGAACAAACAACGTTTGAGTATTAGACACTAATCTAAATATTTTCATTATCGTGCAGAACATTTGTAGAACACACACAAAGAAATTCTTCCTAATTTGATTCGACTAAGATTATTTTACGCACACAAAAGCTTTCAATTCTAGTTGGAATTATTTATCAGATCTCTAAAGCTCGTTTACATTTGATCTCTGAGTACAAATTTAAATGCCTAATCTCTAACAAGTAAGGTGCGTTTTGTGTCTGAATAATTGTGTCAAAATCCTGTTTGCGCACAGTATTGATGCCAGAACTAAAACAGTTTTCTTTTTTACAAAGTACAAGACCTTTAAGATAACTTCACCTGGTTCAAGGTAATTCAATGGAGCTTCAGTATTACCGCTTCAATATTACCAACGAATGCTAGACGAAGACATGCACGAATTTCCATTTATGACGTCATCTTTAGTTTATAATTACAGTGTTTTTGTTATGCATTCTTCTTGCATTTCATCGTGCGAAAATTTTCGCTGTAAACAAATGTATTTATTCTCTTCACAGCGTTTTATATGTTCTCTTTGTTAATATGTTCCTACATTTTTCAATTCATAAAACCATGGATTTGACCAAAAATTTAGAAGCAGTAACTTTCGAAAGGGTTAATGGTACGAAAACTTTTGTTACAATTTAAGCATAATTGAAAATATATCAATGTAGATGCACTTGACCAATAGGTCGGTAGCTTGGTAGAATATATGAAATCTCGCTGTTCTAATTTTGCATTTAATTTGCAACTGAAATATTGACTCAGTGAAAAACAAAATTTACTTCTACTGTAAAACGCCTATTATGATGCTTCAAGCAAAAGTATTTATTTGTGTTTTTTCTTGTTTCATCGGAGCCTGAATGTGAAAGTGTGAAAATTGAAATTAGAACAAGTGCTCTACGATTTGTTGTCTTATTAGCGTCAAACCTCACATTCGCACATTTGTTTTGTTCTTTTCAATATGTTAATTTTTTCTGTCAAAGTTTATTAAATCAAGAGTTAAATTCTACACACCAAAAATACATCAATTTAAACTCATAGAAACCATTTTCATTTGAACGCTTCTAGTACCGCATAATCACAAACTAAAAACGTTACATCCTAAACAAGAAAAATTACGTTACAAACACTACCTTACTAAGCGGAATACAGTTACATGTGTTTTCTAATTTCCATAAGCAAATAATATTTCATGTTGAAAAAATTCTGCAAAACGAATTCACAAAGCCCAAACCAGCCGTGTTGCTGGCACACCCTACTTTGCCTAATTTACAATATCTGGTGAGCTGAGACCTCTCATTAGAGATGCTGAGAACTCGTGGCGGCTGAATGAGATGGAATCTGAGATGTGAAAATGATGAGTTTTGCAGTAGCGACGAAGGCTAGAGTTCTGGCATCAAAGGCAGTGGCGGCATGCAAATTGAGCAGCACTTTGGGTGCGCCTCAGAAGAATGTAGCGCGTCGACTGGGATTTGGATGCAGCCGCGTAAAGCTTCGTGGTTGCATAATTAATTAAAATCTCAATTTGGCAGGAGTAAGCCAGTGACGAAATCTATCCGAGGTGGTAGCGTGTGGAAACAAGTTACGTGAGCGGGAAATGTTGTTGAAGCATTTGGGCACCATACAGAACTTGAATTTTCAAGTTGAATTTTATTTTAGTACGTTTTGATTGTAACTGTTTTAGATTAGGCAAAAGTTTTTATATAAATATCAATTGACCACCAGGTTTTACGCCACGCAGTGAAAAGAATACAATTAGATGCACAAACTAATCGTTAGCGATATAGTTCTTCGCTAAATATTTCGGCAGAGTGTCTGCTTTTTTTAGTTCTTTTCATGTTTCAAAACTTTTCACTCTTGAACTTTATTTCAGAAAAATATAGCTTTTTAGGAGAGCGAGTGTAAAAAACGTGTCACAATTTGTTGGAAGAATCAAGGTCATCCAGAGCGTGAATCTCGTTATAAGAAATGAAATTAGAGTGAATCAATCTTGTGTAACTCTCTACATACGATAAGAAAACAGCGTGAGCCTGTCATTTTGTTAACGAGATGAACAAATAGAAATTAATATGAACCTATCCTTGCGTGACCCTCAAAATGAGAAATTAAATTAAGCGTGAACCCGTTTGTGCCAGGAACTTGAAATAAAATAAAGGAACTAGTGTGATAACTAACTGTATACACTAAATAACCGAAATCAGCGTCCTCTGCGAAGTCAGTGAGGCCATCTCGTTGTCACCAGTTCACAAACGATAACTTCCGAGACTTGTTTGTTTTTATTTGGAGTTAATGGGTTGCTTGTTTTGAGTTGTGATTAGGCTGACTTTTTTTCCGTACCCAGCCGCTGTGTTTTTAAGACTTTCTTTGACATTTTTCATGTATATTTCTGTAACAAGTGCTGGCTGATGCCTACGCTAGTGAATTCTGTGGTGCCCATGAGTGAGGTATTGAAAGCGATGAATTAAATATAGTTTAACCAAGTTGTTCTTAATCTGGATTTGATTGAACCGCAGGGGCTTGGTAAGTCGAACCCCTGGGTTCGGCATGGTGTAGTTTGTGCACTTATATAGCATAAAGTTACGTATGTGTGTTTCGAATATGAAGACAAAAACATCTATAATTTTTCCAACTACGAAGGGTTCGATGAATGCATGAAACTTGTGGGGTTAAGATACCTCCAACAAAGTTACGAGCCACTTAACCACAAGGTTAAGTCTTAACCTGTATTAGAATATCAAGTTTCATAAAAATTTCCTTTATAGAGAGTATTTCTGCAGAGAAAGCGAATGTTGAGTAGAATACATCAAAGGAATCTAATGCACTCCTGCAGTTTTTATTAATTTTAATTTCAATGCTGGAAGTTGTCGCACACATGCCGTAGGTGTTTGAATAACTTCATTTTCGTGAAGTGAATGTGATCAAGTTAATGGCTTACGGCTATTCACCTCCGAAATTACCTTTTTGACTTACTAATGACATTTAAAAGTAACTCATTTCAAAAGCGTGAAAAATTATTTCCTTAGCTACTGAAATGCATGACCATCGTATGATGATTTGACGCAGACTTGAAGCTCTTCTCACAATAGAGGCCCACCGGTATAAATTCACATAGTTCTCTTGTTTTTTATAATAGTGAGGGCTTTTAACAGAGCGTGAATTTTCAGAAAGAATCTTCCCCGCTCTTCAAGACATTAATTACTAAGTAACTCACCTAATTGCTATTTACAGCCAATCTCACCGAGGTCCTGCTGAGTTGGTGGTCCATTAAATGAATTATAGAAAATCTTCGGTTGTGCAGCTGTTTTCTGGCTTTCCGATCGCCTCTTTCATTCGGGAATGAATGGATGAATGAGCAGTCGCTCTCACACAAAGAGGTCTTACAAAATCCTGTGGTGATGCGGTGAAAACAATAATCCAGAGATATCTTGATGAAAGATCCACAATAAGTGTGTAATTGTTTTGATGTTCCTAATAAGAAAAATTAGAACCAATGACAAAACGGTGAAAACAATAATCCAGAGATATCTTGATGAAAGATCCACAATAAGTGTGTAATTGTTTTGATGTTACTAATAAGAAAAATTAGAACCAATGACAAGAAATCTAAGCCTGTTTGTGAAAGAACAGAACTAAGGTACAAAACTATAGGGTACAGTTCGTACATTCTGAATATAACACGTAAAGTTATGGATCTTGTACGTGAAATGCTCATTTGTTATTCGAAACAGGACATTCGAGAAGACACGGGCTTAGAATTCCTCAAAACTCCTTCGAAATTAAAAAAAAAAATATGAATATCCTGAAGTCTACGCTGAGGTTGATGAAAATTTCTGAAATTTAAGAACGAGTGAGAAGTGAGCACATCGCAACATGAATAGACTTCAATTCAAATGAATGTAAGTAAGTTAAATGGAAAACGTCACTTTCGGTAGCTGTTGGTAGAGTAGCTAAATGGAGGCTAATAAACGCAGGAAAGCGAGTCAAAGCAGGAAAATGAGAGGAGGGCAATAGGTCGAAGTAGGCTAAAAAGTAGAAATTAGTAGACTTGAGTGGGTCAAAAAACAGGGGGCAGTGAGTCAAAGTATGCCGGAAAACGGGGGCAGTGAGTCAAAGTAGGCCGGAAAACGGAGGCAGTGAGTCAAAGTGGGCCGGAAAACGGGGGGCAGTGAGTCCAAGTATGCCGGAAAACCTGGGCAGTGAGTCAAAGTATGCCGGAAAACGGGGGGCAGTGAGTCAAAGTATGCCAGAAAACGGGGGAAGTGAGTCAAAGTATGCCAGAAAACGGGGGGCAGTGAGTCAAAGTATGCCAGAAAACGGGGGAAGTGAGTCAAAGTATGCCAGAAAATGGGGGGCAGTGAGTCAAAGTATGCCAGAAAACGGGGGGCAGTGAGTCAAAGTATGCCGGAAAACGGGGGAATGAGTCAAAGTATGCCAGAAAACGGGGGGCAGTGAGTCAAAGTATGCCGGAAAACGGGGGAAGTGAGTCAAAGTATGCCAGAAAACGGGGGGCAGTGAGTCAAAGTATGCCAGAAAACGGGGGCAGTGAGTCAAAGTATGCCGGAAAACGGGGGGCAGTGAGTCAAAGTATGCCAGAAAACGGGGGGAAGTGAGTCAAAGTATGCCAGAAAACGGGGGAAGTGAGTCAAAGTATGCCAGAAAACGGGGGAAGTGAGTCAAAGTATGCCAGAAAACGGGGGAAGTGAGTCAAAGTATGCCAGAAAACGGGGGCAGTGAGTCAAAGTATGCCAGAAAACGGGGGAAGTGAGTCAAAGTATGCCAGAAAACGGGGGAAGTGAGTCAAAGTATGCCAGAAAACGGGGGAAGTGAGTCAAAGTATGCCAGAAAACGGGGGAAGTGAGTCAAAGTATGCCAGAAAACGGGGGAAGTGAGTCAAAGTATGCCAGAAAACGGGGGCAGTGAGTCAAAGTATGCCGGAAAACGGGGGGCAGTGAGTCAAAGTATGCCAGAAAACGGGGGAAGTGAGTCAAAGTATGCCAGAAAACGGGGGCAGTGAGTCAAAATAGGCTGGAAAACGGGGGGCAGTGAGTCAAAGTATGCCAGAAAACGGGGGAAGTGAGTCAAAGTATGCCAGAAAACGGGGGCAGTGAGTCAAAATAGGCTGGAAAACGGGGGGCAGTGAGTCAAAGTATGCCAGAAAACGGGGGAAGTGAGTCAAAGTAGGCCGGAAAACGGGGGCAGTGAGTCAAAATAGGCTGGAAAACGGGGGGCAGTGAGTCAAAGTAGGCTGAAAAACGGGGGGCAGTGAGTCAAAATAGGCTGGAAAACGGGGGGCAGTGAGTCAAAGTAGGCTAGAAAACATGGGGCAGTGAGTCAAAGTGGACTGGAAAACGGGGGGCAGTGAGTCAAAGTAGGCTGAAAAACGGGGGGCAGTGAGTCAAAATAGGCTGGAAAACGGGGGGCAGTGAGTCAAAGTAGGCTAGAAAACATGGGGCAGTGAGTCAAAGTAGACTGGAAAACGGGGGGCAGTGAGTCAAAGTAGGCTGGAAAACGGGGGGCAGTGAGTCAAAGTAGGCTGGACAACGGGGGCGGTGAGTCAAAGTAGGCTGGAAAACGGGGGGCAGTGAGTCAAAGTAGACTGGAAAACGGGGGGCAGTGAGTCAAATTAGGCTGGAAAACGGGGGGCAGTGAGTCAAAGTAGGCTAGAAAACGGGGGGCAGTTTGTCAAAGTAGACTGGAAAACGGGGGACAGTGAGTCAACGTAGACTGGAAAACGGGGGTCAGTGAGTCAAAGAATGCTGGAAAACGGGGGGCAGTGAGTCAAATTAGGCTGGAAAACGGGGGGCAGTGAGTCAAAGTAGGCTAGAAAACGGGGGGCAGTGAGTCAAAGTAGACTGGAAAACGGGGGACAGTGAGTCAACGTAGACTGGAAAACGGGGGTCAGTGAGTCAAAGAATGCTGGAAAACGGGGGGCAGTGAGTCAAAGTAGGCTGGAAAACGGGGGGCAGTGAGTCAAAGTAGGCTGGAAAACGGGGGGCAGTGAGTCAAAGAATGCTGGAAAACGGGGGGCAGTGAGTCAAAGAATGCTGGAAAACGGGGGGCAGTGAGTCAACGTAGGCTGGAAAACGGGGGGCAGTGAGTCAACGTAGGCTGGAAAACGGGGGGCAGTGAGTCAACGTAGGCTGGAAAACGGGGGGCAGTGAGTCAAAGAATGCTGGAAAACGGGGGGCAGTGAGTCAAAGAATGCTGGAAAACGGGGGGCAGTGAGTCAAAGTAGGCTGGAAAACGGGGGGCAGTGAGTCAAAGTAGGCTGGAAAACGGGGGGCAGTGAGTCAAAGTAGGCTGGAAAACGGGGGGCAGTGAGTCAAAGAATGCTGGAAAACGGGGGGCAGTGAGTCAAAGAATGCTGGAAAACGGGGGGCAGTGAGTCAAAGAATGCTGGAAAACGGGGGGCAGGGAGTCAAAGTAGGCTTGAAAACGGGGGGCAGTGAGTCAAAGTAGGCTGGAAAACGGGGGGCAGTGAGTCAAAGTAGGCTGGAAAACGGGGGGCAGTGAGTCAACGTAGGCTGGAAAACGGGGGGCAGTGAGTCAAAGTAGGCTGGAAAACGGGGGGCAGTGAGTCAAAGTAGGCTGGAAAACGGGGGGCAGTGAGTCAAAGTAGGCTGGAAAACGGGGGGCAGGGAGTCAACGTAGGCTGGAAAACGGGGGGCAGGGAGTCAACGTAGGCTGGAAAACGGGGGGCAGTGAGTCAAAGAATGCTGGAAAACGGGGGGCAGTGAGTCAAAGAATGCTGGAAAACGGGGGGCAGGGAGTCAACGTAGGCTGGAAAACGGGGGGCAGGGAGTCAACGTAGGCTGGAAAACGGGGGGCAGGGAGTCAACGTAGGCTGGAAAACGGGGGGCAGTGAGTCAAAGAATGCTGGAAAACGGGGGGCAGTGAGTCAAAGTAGGCTGGAAAACGGGGGGCAGTGAGTCAAAGTAGGCTGGAAAACGGGGGGCAGTGAGTCACAGTATGCTGGAAAACGGGGGGCAGTGAGTCAAAGTAGGCTGGAAAACGGGGGGCAGTGAGTCAAAGAATGCTGGAAAACGGGGGGCAGTGAGTCACAGTAGGCTGGAAAACGGGGGCAGTGAGTCAAAGTAGGCTGGAAAACGGGGGGCAGTGAGTCACAGTATGCTGGAAAACGGGGGGCAGTGAGTCACAGTAGGCTGGAAAACGGGGGGCAGTGAGTCAAAGTAGGCTGGAAAACGGGGGGCAGTGAGTCAAAGAATGCTGGAAAACGGGGGGCAGTGAGTCACAGTAGGCTGGAAAACGGGGGGCAGTGAGTCAAAGTAGGCTGGAAAACGGGGGGCAGTGAGTCAAAGAATGCTGGAAAACGGGGGGCAGTGAGTCACAGTAGGCTGGAAAACGGGGGCAGTGAGTCAAAGTAGGCTGGAAAACGGGGGGCAGTGAGTCAAAGTAGGCTGGAAAACGGGGGGCAGTGAGTCAAAGAATGCTGGAAAACGGGGGGCAGTGAGTCACAGTAGGCTGGAAAACGGGGGGCAGTGAGTCAAAGAATGCTGGAAAACGGGGGGCAGTGAGTCAAAGAATGCTGGAAAACGGGGGGCAGTGAGTCAAAGTAGGCTGGAAAACGGGGGGCAGTGAGTCAAAGAATGCTGGAAAACGGGGGGCAGTGAGTCACAGTAGGCTGGAAAACGGGGGGCAGTGAGTCAAAGAATGCTGGAAAACGGGGGGCAGTGAGTCAAAGTAGGCTGGAAAACGGGGGGCAGTGAGTCAAAGTAGGCTGGAAAACGGGGGGCAGTGAGTCAAAGTAGGCTGGAAAACGGGGGGCAGTGAGTCAAAGTAGGCTGGAAAACGGGGGGCAGTGAGTCAAAGTAGGCTGGAAAACGGGGACAGTTTCAAAGTCGGTCAACAACCGCAAGGAAGTAGGCCAACACAGATCAGAAAATGAGGATAGGAGGTCATGGAAGTCAATTACGAAGTCAAGCGATGTCAACAACAAAGGGAAAACTTTACCAGAACTTTATGGCGGTGGGCACACGCGGGCCTCACACTTGTTTAGGACAATGTCTTCTCTAAAGTGAATGTCGCTGTTACGATATGTTTAGTTGAAGCAGAGACGCGGCACAGGAAAAAATATTAAAATAAATTGAAACGCTCGGAAGAAATTATGTCAGCAACCTAAATTTAGTTTAGTCTTGTTTAAACGTAACTTTTCAACAGGCTACGAATGAAATTAAGTATGGAAAATTGAAAAATCAATTGCTGATGTATTAATCCATGCTGAAATTTTTCATATTACTTTGTAAATGTTTACATTAATTACCTATGAACTAGATCAGAGGGTTCCAAACATTTAGTACATTCAGGGAAAACTGTGAACTTTTTTGACTGCACCCCAATATTTTTTTCTCATGTGGATCGCACGTTTTTCACACTGGAAAGATTAGCTTGGACCTTTGCTTGATAAAATTGCAGCCATTTTATTTTTCACCCTTTCAAAAAGTCATAACACCGTTCCCACAAAACAGCCTCAATATAATGTTCACCAAGAAAACAAGAAATTATGTCCATGACCCACAAAAGAAGTCATTACATTATTCACCCAGAAAAAAGACATATACTTTACGCAGAAAAAAAATCCCATCGTTCACCCCCAAAAAAGTTATTAGGTTGTTCACCCGCACATTTGATGAAACGCTTGAGAAACTTCCTATGCTTTTTGCAACGCTGAGTTCTTGATTCAAGACGCGTATGCAGGTGTTAAAGATGCTTCACATTTGATCCTGATCCTTCAAGGCAGCTTCCATGCAAGACATTCCCCGCCCATAAAGCATTTACGGGTCATGAACAACCTCGGGAGCGACGGCTTAAAATTCCATCGCTCGTTGATCTCCGCAGCGACGCTTTCTGCTCAGTGTTAGTTGAGTCGGCCCAGCTGTGGTACCCTATGGTAACATGGTACGTGGTATGGTACCGTGGTTTATAGTGTGGTGCGATGGTACGTGGTATGGTACCATGGTGCATGGTATGGTGCGATGGTACGTGGTATGGTACCATGGTGCATGGTATGGTGCGATGATACGTGGTATGGTACAATGGTGCATGGTATGGTGCGATGGTACGTGGTATGGTACAATGGTGCATGGTATGGTGCGATGGTACGTGGTATGGTACAATGGTGCATGGTATGGTGCGATGGTACGTGGTATGGTACAATGGTGCATGGTATGGCGCGATGGTACGTGGTATGGTACAATGGTGCATGGTATGGTGCGATGGTACGTGGTATGGTACAATGGTGCATCGTATGGTGCGATGGTACGTGTTATGGTACAATGGTGCATGGTATGGTGCGATGGTACGTGGTATGGTACAATGGTGCATGGTATGGTGCGATGGTACGTGGTATGGTACTAAGGTACATGGTATGGTACCATGGTATGTGGTATGGTACCATGGTTTGGTATGGTACCATGGTATGTGGTATGGTGCCGTGGAACAATGTATGGTACCATGGTATGTGGTATGGTACCATGGTATGTGGTATGGTACCATGGTATGTGGTACGGTACCATGGTATGTGGTATGGTACCATGGTATGCGGTATGGTACCATGGTATGTGGTATTGTACAAAGGTACATGGTATGGTCCCATAAGGTATTTAGATATATTTTACTGTGCTGGTATGGTATGTCGTATGACACCATGTGGTACCATGGTAGGTATTGTGGTACTAGTATGGTACAACTATGATTCTTTGATTCTTCATTGATGTACTCTAGCGACAGGCGATAATGTGTATTTCTTTGTCGTATTGCGAACATTCCTATCATAATGTTGTCAACTTCGCCAAAAAACTTGACATGCAGATGAAGTGAACCTTCGTTTCAAATTGTGTTTGTGAAGCAGTGAATTTTCTTCTTGTAATACGTGTGATTACTGTCTAAATGCCTTTAAGCTGGTCGAGTTTAACAAGTCGCCACACCAAATTGTGCATAATATTTTTCACTAAAGCTAAAGTTTGAACAATATTTGATACAAGTCTACCATGCGAAGTGGAACTCAAAAAAAGAAGATCGATTAGGAAACTGAAATTTTGTTAGAACAAACTATTTGGTTTCTATAAAACGCTTCAAAACTAACACCTTTGTTAGACCTAATACTGTAAATACTAAAATATACTGAAGCTGCTAGACGATGCTACCAGCATTTATTTCCTTACGTACACTATCATAACAGTGTCCAGAATCTGAAAACGTACATAAAAAAAATCATGACACCGGCTGATCATCACGTAAACCACGGATGGAACGCAAATTTCACACAGATTTAAAAGTGCAGCTGTTCATTCGTTAAAACTCTTCCAAAACTCAAAAAGAAAAGACTATCTAATGACTCTGAAACTCGTATTTTTCGTTCCAATTTGCAAGTACCAACCAATATCGTACTTTCCTGAATTCTGAAAGCGCCTGAATTCTTGAAGTTCTTTGAACACTCCGCCGGGAATTTAGATCCCGCATTTCTTGAAGGCATTTTAGCGCTTCCTTCTCTCGTCTACATAAATTTCAGGTAAAATGGCCTCCCAATTTTGTTCAGATATTTGCAGCCATTGGACTATTTAAGGTCTGCCACGCTCCTAATTTCTGTGAGGATGGAAAATGAAGGCCCATTTGTTGTAGACCTGGGCTGCTCAGTGGGCCTGGTCACGCCAGCGCCGCCTCCGTCTTGTGAGGGTGCTAATCGTCTCGTGAGGTGCTAATCGTCTCGTGAGGGTGCTAATCATCTCGTGAGGGTGCTAATCGTCTCGTGAGGGTGCTAATCGTCTCGTGAGGGTGCTAATCGTCTCGTGAGGGTGCTAATCGTCTCGTGAGGGTGCTAATCGTCTCGTGAGGGTGCTAATCGTCTCGTGAGGGTGCTAATCGTATTGTGAGGGTGATAATCGTCTTGTGAGGGTGCTAATCGTCTCGTGAGGGTGCTAATCGTCTCGTGAGGCGCGAATCGTCTCGTGAGGGTGCTAATCGTCTTGTGAGGGTGCTAATCGTCTCGTGAGGGTGCTAATCGTCTCGTGAGGGTGCTAATCGTCTCGTGAGGGTGCTAATCGTCTCGTGAGGGTGCAAATCGTCTTGTGAGGGTGCTAATCGTCTCGTGAGGTGCTAATCGTCTCGTGAGGGTGCTAATCGTCTCGTGAGGGTGCTAATCGTCTCGTGAGGGTGCTAATCGTCTCGTGAGGGTGCTAATCGTCTTGTGAGGGTGCTAATCGTCTTGTGAGGGTGCTAATCGTCTCGTGAGGGTGCTAATCGTCTCGTGAGGGTGCTAATCGTCTCGTGAGGGTGCTAATCGTCTCGTGAGGGTGCTAATCGTCTCGTGAGGTGCTAATCGTCTCGTGAGGGTGCTAATCGTCTCGTGAGGATGCTAATCGTCTCGTGAGGGTGCTAATCGTCTTGAGAGGGTGCTAATCGTCTCGTGAGGGTGCTAATCGTCTTGTGAGGGTGCTAATCGTCTTGTGAGGGTGCTAATCGTCTCGTGAGGGTGCTAATCGTCTTGTGAGGGTGCTAATCGTCTCTTGAGGGTGCTTATCGTCGTGTGAGGATGCTAATCATCTCGTGAGGGTGCTAATCGTATCGTGAGGGTGCTAATTCTTTTTTCAGAATAACGATCATTTCGTGTGGATAATAGTTATTTTATGAGGTAGCTGATTATTTCTATGAGAGCGTTGATTACCTTATAAGGATGGTTAACATAATTCGAGAACGCTGATCGTCTTCGTGGGCCGCTAATTAGATGTTGACAATTTTAAAATACCTAATGATGCTTGTGATGATATTGATTTAATGATGTAATTTGACTCGTAGGGATAATAATTGTTTCGACCGAGGTAAACTGTCTTACGTAAGATTGAGCCGTAATGCAAGCCTGCTAATTTTTAGCGGATTGGTGTGTTTAGTTCATTGTTGTGTTAAGCATATTGTTGTGTATTGAGCACGGTATCCCTAATTGTATAATGAGCATAGCTAATTACCAGTTTAAATAGTCTTGTTAGCGTGCTAATTGTTCATCTTACTATTTTGTTTAGCTTATTGTTGTGTATTGAGCATGGCATCCGTAATAACATAATGATTAGAACTAAGAGGCATGTGTGCACTTAACCGTATGATCTGAGGTATGGTTTTCGAACTACGTCCGCGGGCCGAATCCAACCCTCCAGAGTGTGATCAATCCGGCCCGCGACAGCTGATGGCTTACTGTTGTTATTGTTGCTGTGATAAGTTGGATAAACCACACAGAATGATAATAATCCGGTTCTGTCTTCTCACTAGGTAATGCTTAATGACACGTATAATACGCAGAAGTATGGCCCTAGGGCTGGAACGTTTGGAGGCCCTTCAATTCTAAGGCGTGGTCTAAGAAGATGCACATCCCAGTCCAAATTTTTCGTCGGAGCATGTGTGTTTTTCGCCGCCCAGGCGATATAATTACTTGGGCGGCGAAAAATGTACATGCAGGCAACGAAAAACTCAGACTGGGATTTGAATCCAGACGTTTTAGGTTCCAATGTCGGTACTTCACGCAATGGATCTTCCAATGCCATGTGGAAATGAAGGGCTGATACACTGTCGTCATAATCATTTTTCAAAGCCATCTCTTTTGTTTGAACTTTCCAACCTCACTTTTTGTGAGCATCACGAGTCAATAAAAAGTTTATGAACCCTGCACACGTGTTTTAAGTTATCAGAAAATTTATTGTTTATGGGCATTCTGTGGGGCTTCGGAGAGGGAAAGTTCTCAAAAGTTTGGTCGTTCTAATATTGACTATAACAGATAACTAAATTTCTCGTGTATATCAAATAAATTTTCTATAAAAGTTCTGGTTTTGGTAGGGGTTTGATAATAGAAATGTAACCAATAACACTGAGTATTTATAGATCGCAAGATATTATTCTCAAAAGGATTTCCGCTTGAGCTCACTTTGAGTGAGTCTAATTTTTTAAATATTGTCCACATAAGTTCTTGTTATAAAACTTGAAGATCCCAGCATTTTGAATACTCTAAAAATGAGGGTCTCATCACCGAAAAGAGATGAATGACAGGTAAAATTCCTTTATGCGTGTACTTCTGTGTGAAAACTAAGTGTTTTCATTCTAATTTCTTCGTTTTATTTGAAAGTTAGATGTCACTAATACTGAGGGCTTTGAACTGAGTGTCTAAATATTGAAATTAGAGTGTCCGCACTTCAAAATTAAAGTGCCCATGTATTAAAATTAGAGTGTCAATTTATTGAAATTAGAGTGCCCATATATTGAAATTAGAGTGCCAATAAATTGAAATTAGAGTGCCCATATATTGAAATTAGTGTCCATATACTAAAAATAGTGTCCATATATTTAAATTAGATTGTCCATATTTTGAAAATAGGTGTCCCAAATATTAAGGCCTATGAACAGAGTGCTCAAACATTGGATGAGTAATAAAGTCAAGTTTTAAAGTCATTGATAACATCAAGCTTCAAGCTGAGAAGTTACTTAAGTATTTGGATATTTAACGTAGCGAGAACTGCAAAAAGTATTAGCGAAGTTTAATGAAATAGGAAAAAATAAAGTAATACGTGCAAGAATTAACCTATTACTCGCTAACCATTGAATGACTAGCAGTTTGAAGCAGCACTTTTACTGAAAAGAAATCTAGTGGAAATCTATTCTTCGAGGTTTTGTTTCAAGCGAAAGTTTATTTACAAGAAGTTACCCGAGAAAAATAATAGTTTGAAAACAATTACTAATTTTGGAGTCAAGAAAACCTTCATTCTAGGGCTTTCCAGCGTACCCGGTCCTCGGAAAGGATTTATTTTTAGTTAAAGGGATGACTCTGACGTGAAACTGTTTATCAATGAATTGGTCAATTGCAGTCTTTATTTTTCGCTTTTTTTTATTTTGCCTAGGGATAATTTCTGAATGAATTTCAATGAATTCAAATAAATTGCGATTCATATTCAGAAATTCGTAACCATTTTATACCGTGCGAGTACCCAGCTTAGAGTGTAACGAATGAGGGAACAACCTAGCAAGCAATAAACTCAGAGCAATTATGTAAAAGAATAACAGATAACTGATAAGCGTACAATATGAACGCTTTTAAATCTTCGTTTAAATGCATTCGTGAATGCATCATTTTTAGATACTGCTCGTGGTGAAAAAATTATAATTAATCTCACAAATTTTTCTTATTCCGTATCCCCACAAGAAATCATTTGAAATCTATTAACACTTATTTAATTCATCTATGGATGACTCATTCAATGATGGATGAATACGGCAGCCGATACAGTTCTCATACTCTGCTGCTGCTGCTGCTGCATATGCCAGCGTAATTATGTCTACAGGGCAAAGGTTAGGCCCTTTAATTAAGCTGGTTCACGGTAGAGGGAACAAGGTAGGGTCAAACCAGTCATTTTTTAGTCGACCGTGTGGCCATGCTGACGTCATGACAATGTACCAATAGCAACGCTCTTATTGCACTTGACAACACTGCTAGCTTCAAATCTGGCGCCGCTATTAGCCTAACGACATGTCACAATGGTGACATCATAAAGTTTGTTTGAAATGAAGCCGTTCTTTTGGCCAGCCGAACAAGAGGAAGTGTATTTTCCTCCATAGAAATGACTCTACCTAGTTTCCTCCACCGTGGATGGTTCTTACCATCGCATCCTCCCCATGAATGGAGCAGACACCGTAAAATTAAGCAGGCTGGCTTAGAAAATTTAATTTAATAGCACACTACGCTCTCGCTTCAATTTAAATTCTATGCACGTAGCTGAGCTGAAGTGATGTATCATGTTTACTTGACCCCTCAAAAATATAAATATCTGGCTCCGATCAGCTTCTAAAAATTCAGAAGCAAGTTCCGCGAAGGGGTTAAAATGAATCAAGAGGACCGGTATTAATTTCAAAATTTAAAATAATCACTACGACAAGCATTATTTTATTCACAAGATACGGCATAGTTCGTTGCATCCCCTCCAACGCACATGAATTTTTGATTGTCGTTTTTTGAACATTTTTCGAGTTGAATTTTTTTGCAAATTCTGAGGAAACTACAGCTTTTTAACTTTGATTTAAAAAAGCTCAAGTTCAATTTAAAAAAGCTCAAGTTTAATTAAAAAAATGTCAAGTTCAATTTAAAAAAGCTCAAGTTTAATTTAAAAAAGGTCAAGTTCAATTTAAAAAAACTCAAGTTTAATTTAAAAAAGATCAAGTTTAATTTAAAAAAGATCAAGTTTAATTTAAAAAAGCTCAAGTTTAATTTAAAAAAAAATCAAGTTTAATTTAAAAAGATCAAGTTTAATTGAAAAAGTATCAAGCAGACTATATTTAAAAAAGGGTCAATTTCAATTTCGAAAAGCTTATGTTTCTAAAATTGCATACCTATGTAATAATAATATAATTGAAGTTTATTCATGAGAATGCATATTCATTTAAAAGTACTGGCACTGAAAATAGAGTGAATCGAATATCAGACAAACTAAGCTGCTGTAATTTTGTACTCAATTTGACATCCTTTATAAGTTTTACCTATGCATCATTTGCTAAACAGGTCATCGGTACTTTTAACTATTGACATAAATGGTTCAAATAAACTTCGTGTAATAAGTAACTGTAGGACAATTAGCAAACTGCACTGACTGAAAAATTGAACATTACTGAGCTTCAACTTTTCAGTCAGTGCATATTGCTAATTGTCCCACAGTTACTTATTGCATAAAGCTTATTTGCATCATTTTTGTCAATAGATATAAGTACCGATGACCTGTTTTGCAAATGATTCATAGGTAAAACTTGAAGAATGCCAAATTAAGTCCATCACAGCAGCTTGCCTTGTCTGATATTCGATTTACTCTATTTTCAGGGCCAAAACTTTTAAATAAACATGCCTTTTGACAAATAAGCTTTACTTATACTATTATTACATAAGTATGAAATTTTAGAAACATAAGCTTTTCAAAATATAAATTCATCTTTTTTAAATACAGCTTGCTTGAGACTTTTTAAATTAAAAAGCTAGGTGAAAATCACTACAGGTAAAGTCATTTTTATTAAAAATGATCAAATAAAACTGAACGTTTCTAACTAACTGTCCATCTTCAGCAAGAAAATTTCTGTAAAACGAAACCATATGAGAGAAATTAAAGCACTAAAGTAGTATATATAAAATCCAAACTCTGAAAAAACACAAACAACGGTAAAAAAATATGTAAAAGATAAAGGAAAAACTGAATTACGTATTGGCAACATGAAGCAGGAATGCACTTTGGGTGTCATTGAGAGCAGGTTTCATTCTGTAAGTATACAAAGATTCGAGAAGGTGCAGATCTGTTCTGTAGGAGGTACTGTTCTGTAAGAAGTGTTCTGTTAGAGGTTTTATTCTCAAGCTGAGAAGCATCAATGATGGACTTTTTAAATTAAACTTGATCTTTTTTAAATTAAACTTGAGCTTTTTTAAATTAAACTTGAGCTTTTTTAAATTGACCTTGAACTTTTTTAAATTAAACTTGAGCTTTTTAAATTGACCTTGAACTTTTTTAAATTAAACTTGAGCTTTTTTAAATTGAACTTGACCTTTTTTAAATTGAACTTGACCTTTTTTAAATTGAACTTGACCTTTTTCAAATTAAACTTGAGCTTTTTTAAATTGAACTTGAGCTTTTTTAAATTAAAGTTAAAAAGCTGTAGTGTACGCGGCTCGTCAAAAGTGACAGGATTCAATATTTTCTTTGAATAAATATTAAAGATGTGGATGACAAATCAATATATCCATCCCAATAGTATTCGTGATCAAAACATTTTTGTACTTGTGCACTGGTGAAACTCATATCACAGATACGGTCATTAAGCCTCCCTATGAGCGTCACAGAAAGGCGGGAGAAGCGGACACTAAATAAATAAGTAAATAAATAAATATATAAATAAACCCACCATGGGATAAATATATTTTTGATATATTTATCATGAAAAACAGCTTGTTTTTCTTGAGATAATCTTTCTCGCTCTCTTCTTTTTTGCTCTCGATTCAAAATTATTTTTGTTCGAGTGAAGTTTCCTTGCTTAAGCTTAATTCAAATGCAACATATTTTTCATGACAGACAGTAATAAACACTTAAAATAGAGTATTTTTGTAATATGCAATACCCTACAGAACTCGGTATCCACAATACGGACTCGAGTATATAAGGCTCTACATAGATCTATCTAACTTTTTTGAAAGTTATTTATTACAGTGCACTTGCACATTTAAAATGAGTGTGTTAATTTACCAGTGAACTAAAACCAAGACCGCCAGTGCTAATTTCTTCCTATATATATATATTTTTAAGAGCGTGACACGAATCATATAATTATATAAACACATGACGGTCAATCTTAGTTGTAGATTTCTTGAATAATTTGGCTCCAACAATTACTTGGGAAACTTTGATCTTATTGAGAATCCATCAGAACAGAAGATTTAAAAAAATCTATTTAATAATTCATAACGTACTGCCCAGTACAAGTAAACAGCAAATGTCTGTTTTTTATGTATTCAATACGCTGAAATTCAGTCAGATCTTCTCGTAGCTCAAAATAATGAAATCCGAGGCGAAAGCAACGTGCATTTAGACCGTTCATTACGAAAAAACGGCTTTCGCGGACAATTTCTAGCTCTGAATTAGGAAAACACTTTTTGGACAATGGGGTTATCGTAGAAGAGTTTGAAATACACTAGAAGCAATATAATGTTGAATTTGACTGGATTAGTTTTGCTCATAATCGTATATATATATGAATTAATAACTGAGTAATTCGAACTTTTTGCGCTTAAAAGATGAACAATAGGTTTTCGCCAGGTAAATTGCGACTTCAAGAAAAGAGTTAATAGGAAATAATGAAACAAGGCTTTCTTATTTCAGTAAGTCACACCGAATGATGTTCTCATGGAATGACAACATCAATGTAAAACATGGAAGTGTCAAGTCCTTCACAAACACT
Source organism: Morinoia aosen (assembly GCA_030386875.1). Lineage (NCBI taxonomy): Eukaryota > Metazoa > Arthropoda > Malacostraca > Amphipoda > Talitridae > Morinoia > Morinoia aosen. Next base: position 14,517,413 of record CM059559.1, on the reverse strand, counting down.
TGTGATATTCGCGGTCGATGATTTCGACTCACAGAGTTTTTTCACCTATACTATCATCCTGAAATCTCCCCATCAACTGAGAAATTATTTGCATTAGTTAAATTTTCCGCTCAGGTCGAAGAAATTGAATGAATTGCTCGACACCAAGCATTACACTCGTCTATAACTGAACCCAATCTAAAATATGTGAACATTTTTGACATAAAATTCCGTGCTGCGAGCTTTCGATAATTAAATGAGCAATGGACATTCCCTTAAGTGGCCCGCTGGCAGTTTCTGATATTATCAACCAAGGAACATCACTAATTAGGATCTTAGATACTTCGCCAGCGGCTACAGCTCAGGTCCATTGGATAAAATACTTCCTACACGCCACGGGCGCAGCGGCAATGTAAAGGAACGCGTGACTTCGAGCGAAGCCATCTTAATTAAATTTACGTTCGTTGATGTACATTTTACTGTAGGTATGCAATATTCCAAATCTTTCTAATATCCATATGTGAGCAAGTATTTTCATTCCTTATCATGTATTTAAACGATTTAGACAATATGGAAATTTTTTATACTGTTTAAAAATTTTTTCGGGTGGTTATTTTATTGCATTTAAGTAAATATATATATTTTTTTAATCTGGAGAAAAGAACCTAAATTTCACTGGAGAAATATATGCAACTGAGAGCGACATTATTTTAGTTCAGAGGATTTTTTGGCTCTAGTGAGTCTGTTTTGACAAGATAAATTCCCGGAAAATGCAAAATAGAGAGAATCATGATCAAATTTGGAAAACCAGGTATCCATTTCTTTTGATACACAGTCGACTTTGATCGAGCCTAAAATAATCCGTTATAATTTATTATGCTTCTTCCAACTCTAACTCAACGCTAATATTATTTTAGGTCATTAAACGATGCAGTTATTTTCTAAAGCACAGGGTAAGTTATATTTCATGTTCAGTCATATTTAGTGGCACAAGTCATCTAAGACACATAGTAAAATTATACCTCATACTTCTCACGATGATCGTCATGGCTTCGAAATGACGACTCGTATCATCTGTCACGGCTGCCTCCTGCATCGTGCGTGGGAGCTGCCAGAAGGGCGCTGCTGCAGGGTGAGGTCTACCGCCATGTATCGCCTGCCCAGGTGCTATTTGAGGTGTGCGAATTGTTTATCGCTAAATGAAATGTATGTAAGTGAGTAACATCTATTAGCAATCTAACCTAACCTAGAGGTAGTTATAATGGTAGCTAGAGGTAGATATAATGCTATAGTGTGGTAGACCTCACGCTGTAGTACTAGCTAGAGGTAGATCTCATGCTGTAGTGTGGTATAACTCACGCTATAGTACTAGCTAGAGGTAGAACTCACGCTGTAGTGTGGTAGACCTCACGCTAAAGTACTGACTAGAGGTAGAGCTCACGCTGTAGTGTGGTAGACCTCACGCTGTAGTACTAGCTAGAGGTAGATCTCATGCCGTAGTGTGGTATAACTCACGCTAAAGTACTAGCTAGAGGTAGACCTCACGCTGTAGTGTGGTAGACCTCGCGCTAAAGTACTAGCTAGAGGAAGACCTCACGCTGTAGTGTGGTAGACCCCACACCGTAGCAGCACCTCAAGCGCAGGCTTCAACACGAAGTAAGTCTCGCCACGGTTACTTCCATTTCTTCACGCCACGTCGGCTAACTTCATCCCTCGGTAAACTAAATTAGAAAGCTTTTGCCTCTTCTTGCAAAAAATGTGACTTGTGAAAACTCGTAGTTTTAATCTGAAGTTGTGAAGGCCTTCTGAAAGCTTTACGGTCCAAAGGCAGAGGTGTGGTAAGTCGTTCCTCTGATAATGAAAATTGCTCTTTTGAGTTCTCTTCTACTGCCTAGGACGGTTCATAGTTTGCTTTAAATCAGGACATTTAAAATGTTTGCGTGGAACAAATGCGAGTTGATTTGTCAGCGGCCACCAACTTCAAATTTCAGGTGGTCTTCCCGAAACATTATATTCTAGCATTTGTGAAAATTTAAAAAATGAACTTTATGCTTATTTTACGTGAACTTATACTTATATCGTGCACAATAGACGTGTTTTATATTTGCTTTGATTATAATTCGGCTTTTAGTGAGCAGGAAACTGTGATAAATTAAAAATATTCAAGGTTCTGGTAGAATTTCGACTACGTAAGTTAAGAATAAAAATGATACGAAAACTTTCTTAAAAGCCCCACGGCTGCGCGGAACCATATCTTTCTTGCAAGTTTTCTCATCAGCAGATTTATTGATGCACGGAAACACTTAGGTAATAATTTTGTTCCACCGCTGTGCCTACACTTGTGGTATATTCTACAGCGTACGAGCACTCGTTTAGCAGCTCTAAGATTACGCCACTCGAGCATGCCAAAAGTCAATCAAGTTCTGATGCCCGTCACTTGATTTATTATAAATTATTTGCTTAGTGTGTTATACTGAATTTTTCTTATTTCCAAGCAAACAAAAAATGACCTCTGTCTTTGAAAATGTGTGATTTTCACTGAGTACTGAGCAATGCTAATGTTTCTCAAATTCTGACATGCCTCAGATCACGAGAAGCGATATTCTGCCATCATGGACTCAAGAGAACCAAACTAGTACAGCCATGAATTAGAACGCGCAGTATCTGAGAGAGCTATTTCTTGCGCACTAGACGAAGAGGGAGAGAAATTAGCGAGCGCGATAATTACCTTCATTTGTCGATTTCCGATAATTGTAAAAAAAATGCAAGTGAGGCCACGAGCGAAGACGAGCCTTCCTGTCCCGAAGTTACGGGCTCTGAAGGCACGAATCACGAGGCAAAACGTAGCCATGCAGGAAATGTTCCTTCAGTAAAGGGGAAGTCTATGCATATTTTTGCATACGCTTTCCCCAATATTATTGAGCATCTTCGTCCGATGCTGCAATGATTATTTAATGGCTCCTTCTGATAGCAAGGGCACAATTAAAATAAATCTTTCGCAATTCGAGTGCAGTCAAAATGTAATTTGACTTCCAGGCGAAGATTGATAAGTGAAACTCAAAATGACCCTCAAATGCAGTAAAAAGACGAACCATCGCTTAAGAGCCGGAGTTTAAATTTATTTTCAAAGCCTAAAATCATCATTTGTAACTTGAAATAGTTCTTCCTTTAATTTATTCTCGCTTGACGTTACGCCGAAGAAGTACTGTGTTTTACCGGTAAATAATTACCCTTTACCTGCCAATTATTACACTTCACCGATAAATAAATACATTTTACCAGTATAAAATAACACTTTATAGGTAAATAATTACATTTTACATGTAAATAATTACACTTCACCGGTAAATAAATACATTTTACCAGTATAAAATAATACTTTATAGGTAAATAATTACATTTTACAGGTAAATAATTACACTTCACCGGTAAATAAATACATTTTAACAGTAAATAGTAACACTTTATAGGTAAATAATTATATTTTAGCGATAAATAATTAATTATACACGTAAAATAAGGAGTTTAGAAAAGTCGCTACGTGAGTTCCACATCATCCTCAATTTCACGGAAAAAATCGGTTTCATTTTTTTGACTATTATATATGATGCTTGAATCAAGTTATAAATAAGCAGCAATAATTCGGATTAATTTTTATTACATAAGTTAGGGTTAGATGAAGTATAGCTCGGGGAACGACAGCACTAAAAAAATATCCAAATTCCTTTTAATGTAATACTTTTGTTCCCTTTTCATTCAGACAAGAATGTTCAAAGTTTGAAAGTATGACGAGAAACTTGTTCTCGCAAAACTGACTTTCACAACCAGTTAGCATCTGAAATTTGAAATCGGTTCGCGACTGACCGTCCGTTGACGTTACCACCGCGTGAGCTTAAATGCTTTGATCTGAGTCAGACCGGACAGGAAATTATGCAATAGGCTCTCAATAAAAGGGTTGTGTGCCGCCCCAGTCTAAATTTTTCACCACCTGCATGCATGTTTTTGGCCGCCCAAGTAATTAAATCGCTTGGGCGGCGAAAAACATGCATGCTCAGGCGAAAAAGTTAGACTGGGCCCTTATCTAGCGTTAACTTGTGTTTAAAACTTTCACCGCTATTGTAACTGGAATCCAATATTCATTTCAAATTTCCAGTCGATTGAAGTAAGCATTTTGAAAAAAATATTAACTGGATCGTGCCTTCATTTAGCTTTGATTCAGTATCTGTGAAAATAGAGCTTGTGACTATTGGTCGGTCAGCAGCGTTATGAAAATCCCCTCCGTGGACACAAGTAGCTCTCCTTACCATCAAAGTGTTAATATTAAACATTAATATCTGAAATGGTTAAGCGTTACCTGCCAAATGACGTAAAATTTTTGTAAAACGTATGTATAAATGTAATTTTTTTTACCAAAATGTACTAGATTTTCTAACGTTCGATATAAAGTGGAATATATCTTTTAAGTTCATATTTTCCCTCGTGGTAAGTGCAATAGCTGATATTCTTAGTGAAAAAGGTTTCAATTCCACTAGAAATAAAGATGCTTTGGTGATTGTTAAATTACTGTCGGATTTCTCAAATTTCTTTTATCATTAAATTTACTTTCACCCAAAGCACTAGCTACACTTTCAGTTAGTGTCAAAAATTTAATTTAATAATATTAGTCTGGGAGTAAATTGAAAAATTCCTTCAAAAATAAAAATAATTCGCTCTTAAGACCATTTTCTAGTAAACAGGGAAAACTTTCACAGAAAACCGACCTAACCGCCAGGAAAGTAACAATTGCAGGCTACTTTTTGGAAAAATTTCAACGTCAGACAAGGCACCAACTTCGAGCCCATGATTGCAAAAGAATCCATGGAAAGTCCGATTGCTTTTTACAAGCCTGGCAAATAATTGCGGCGCGCGCGCTGTCGAGCGCATCCCAATGCGCATTTTGGCAGCCGCCGCACAACTGAATTTGACGAGCGTTTCTGAGCGAAAATTCAGCAGCTTTTGCCCTCGATCTTCTCAAGTTTTGGTGTGAGGCCTGGCATGTAAATCTCAATTTCCATGAGAACTTGTGCAGCGTGAACTGCATTGTTCAGTGCACATGAGATGAGCTCCTATTTTTTGCGAGACTAGTATAGACAAAACAAAGATTATTGCTCTACTTTCAATTAAATTCATTTCCTATATGTACAAGCATCCATACGTTGTTGCTTTGAAGCATACCTACATATATTTAAAAAGTCTCTACCATATCGGCTTCGTTCAAATCAGGGTTCACATTTTTGTGTTCCTACACAGGCTTTGAGGTTTGCTAAGAATATTCTTATGGTATCATTGTATCTTACATGACTACTTGGAGAAGTTACACTTTCAGTGGAATGCTTAAAGTAGCAAAAAAAATGAAAGCGTACGTTACTGTGGCTCACTTTTTTTACCTCTCCCTCGTCAAAGTACGCGAGATTTACGGTCTCGGTGAGAGCTCCATTGACCAGGTCCGTAAGAGGAGGATTTTAGCTTAGAAGACACTCTAAGAAGGAAACCAAACCTGCATCAATTTTTCATAGCGAGAATTACATTCACTAAATATTTAAAGCAAAGGTGTCAAAGATAATTTAGCAAAATAGGCTAAACGACTAATTATCCAATCATTTTCTTCCTTTTTTAAATTTAAAGAAAGCCTGCGACATGAGCGAAGCGAACACAGTTTAGAACTGTTATACATTCACTTATGTTTTCACAGTTGATTCTAACAACAATCATAAAAAACATTTAAACTTTCAGGTTAAGATAAGATAAAAATATTAGAATTTAGGTTAAGATAAGATGAGAGCTAAATTTGACCAACTGATCTCATGACACAACAAAGCACGCAGCGACGTCTCAGAGCCCTCCGACTCATGGTCCTTGTTTTCTAAAGGTTAATGGCACGAGCTTTGTTTGCATGGAACCCGTAATTTAATTAGTTAATTCGAATTGGAATTGCTTTGAGGGGGTCAAAGTCTCCATAGGCCTCCCAGGCTCTGTTGAAATCGAGGTCTGAGAGGCGAAGTCGCGAAGGGAATTGCTCGCTTCCTGTTTGGTTGCCTCTGATGCTACACAGGATATTCAGCAGTAAGAAAGCCCAGGTCTGATGATACACAGGATATTCAGCAGTAAGCAAGCCCAGGTCTGATGAAACACAGGATAATCAGCAGTAAGCAAGCCCAGGTCTGATGAAACACAGGATAATCAGAAGGGTTTAATACCCTGTACTATAACTTACGAGGATTTATTTAATTCAAGTACCCTGTAACTACAATTTAGGCACTCTAGGCTACGAAAATTTGTTCATGGTTTTCTGAAAGAGAATACATTATTCTGAACGAGAATACATTCTAATAATTATTTTCATTCTAAATGGGCGTTCAAACTTCAGAAATCATACACTACAATCATCGTATTTTTCGATAAATGTTCTCAATATGTTGACAAATTCAACCCTAGGTAAGAAGAAATGGAGCGTGTGAGATTCCACCAATAACGGTCAATATAAATGTCAGTCAAAATGCGCGCTTCTTCCACCCACACCAAATTGAAATAACAGTGCTAGTAGTAGGCAATCTATGAATTCGTTCTACGTACTTTGACGCTCTAGCAGCAAAAGAGTGAAAAAGTCATGTAAGAATACTGTTTCAAAATGTTGAAGAAAAGAATAATCATCAGTCTCTTCCACCCCTGAATTTTACGTCATGAAAAAAAGTCATACAAAAGCATTGTTTCACTATGTGTATGAAACGAATGATCAATGATTTCTTCTTGCCCTGAATTTTATGCCATCGAACTCTCTCATGGTCGAAAAAATCCCCATATATTTTATTTTATATCCCGATTTCCAGAGCAGAGAAGCACGCTACGCGGGAGACATTCCACACAAGTCGGCTTATTCCGATTTTGTGTTGCGAGGACATCTGCTGAAGCTACGACTTTGAAAAGGTCATTTTTCTTCGTCGTGCGTCGGTCGTGACGTCCAGCCAGCGGTTACCGATACACAAATATTGGACTGGAGTGAGTAACTCAAACCGAGAAGCCAATCTTCCAGCGGCCCGATTCATCGTTGATCGATGGCGGGCATCTGCCGCGTTGCGCTCCTCAAGTGCTTTGGCAAACCGGCGACTTATGGGGACTTTCCGGCCACTCACGAGGCTGTAAAAATACCCCAGATAACGTTCGAAATATTATCGTTCAAGCAGAAATACCCTAAATTAAGCTGGAAATATTATCGAACCTGTAAAAATACCCCAAATAACCCTCAAAATACGATCGTACTTAGAAACTACTTCTTGAAACGAACCATCATGGTTGGAATTTTTTTTATATGTATAATCTTGAAAATAGTGTGAATTGATTATCTGTCTGTACTGTAGAGTGTATAAGTAGTATAAGTTATTTTCATATTAAGCTTAAATCCCGTGACTACTCTACTGAGTCTCAAATTCTTCACAAATGTTAAAGAAAGAAAATTCAACAGAAAATTATAAAAACGTTAGTTATTAATAAAGTAAATTTCGTTTAAATGATGAATTTCAGTTTGATAGATGAAGCTGTAATGTTCACATGTGCTGTTTGTCGTGTTTTAAAAACTTCTTGTAACTTTCGATGCTTTATTATGATATTTTAAATATTTGTTGCCAAAAAGTTTTCTTCAGAGTAGTCCTAGCGTAATATTTTTAACAGTGTAGTAAAATTCTACGTAATAATAGAGTTATCAAACATTGTGTGATCTAACATTCTGAGTAATGCTCATTTTACTCAGCACAGAAAGATATCGTTGAAGACCTGGCTCAAGACGAATCTTCAATGAACATTAATCATCTACTTTTCGCTTGATTTTTTAGTCGTCACTCATCCGAATGCCGTACGCCGAATACATTTCATTCCCCAGAAGCATCCAATGTTTTTCACTAGCGGCTGCTAAAGGAGCTTTGCATGGAATTTATCGCAAGATAATCAGCTCAGCATATTTATATCTAACAGAGAAACAGCTTATCGAGCTCTGCATTAGAGAGCAAGCTTTCAATTCAAGGGGACGTTATAATTCCGTAATTAGTTTTCGGGTGATTTATTGAAGCGAAAAATGTGAGCCAATTTATTGAAGATTCTGAAGTGGCGGAATGACGTAGGAATTTAAAATGAAACGTAATAAACTGATTTAGCGCTGTCCTCAGCGTCATATAGCGGTGCAGGGAGAGCTTATGCATTAGATTCGTAGTCAGTTTACGGAAGCATCGACAAAGAGCTAATTTTCACCACAATATTTCCTTTGATCTCTCTGAGCTTAAATTTTTTTTCTTAATTTGTCAGGTTAGCAAAAAAGTCGCTTGTTTATTCATTCACATGTTGAGTTACGCAAAAGAAAAAGGTTATTTCAGAACACTTTTCAGAAGATACGTATTCTTTACACCAGCTAATGTGCTCACTGTCCTGACGAGATAATGAAGAAGTAAGGAGCAAAGACAGTAGTAGAGCAATGGAAGGAAAGAAAAAGAGAAAACGTTTGAAAAATAACAAAATAGATCAACATACCGTCTCAACAGTGTCGGTGAGATCAAATCAAAATGAAAGGTTTATTTGTGTGCATCATATCTGAAAGAAAAAACTGAGCGAGTCGCTAAAACTTTAGGCCTTTCAAAGCAAAAAAAAGTATTATCGCACGCTTCAAGAAATTTCCAATCTCAAAGATCGCAGCGGAGATAACGAAAATAAATATTTTGAATACAAAATTTCATACACGGGCTGCTCACCAGCGCGTGATTAGCAAATGGGAGAAAAATTGAACATTAGTAAAACTTTAGCCTACGTACAAAAGGTAACAACATCTATTAGCACCTGCAAGAAACCGGTCATGTGAGGGATATCGAAAACATATAAATACGGCTTAAAGAACGAAGAACTTATCCCCAAAAATTTATTGAAGATTGTCCCATGCATTAATTGTTCCCTGTTGATGACCCTCCAAGAAAACTGGATCTCATACCATGCGAACCATGCGAGCAATCAAGCCTCCAGAAGACAACCTTCATTATTAAGAATTTTGAGGCGCCTTCAATGACTAAAGAACGGCCCAAAAATGATTTTAGAAGCAGCGAGTGTAAAATGACTCCAAAATTGCAAATAAATATACCTGAGGGCAATGACAGACTTCTCGTGATGGATATTACGACAAGTATGCCTGATGATACTATGAAAAAATATATCGTATGATATTAAGACTAATTATACCTGATGATACTATGAAAAAATATATCGTATGATATTAAGACTAATTATACCTGATGATACTATGATTAAACATATCTTATGATAATAAGAATAATTATACCTGATGATACTAAGATTAAATATATCTGATGATACTAAGACTAAATATATCTTATGATATTAAGACTAATTATACATGATGATACTAAGATTAAATATATCTGATGATACTAAGACTAAATATATTTGATGATACTAAGACTAAATATATCTGATGATACTAAGACTAAATATATCTGATGAAACTAAGACTAAATATAGCTGATGATACTAAGACTAAATATAGCTGATGATACTAAGACTAAATATAGCTGATGATACTAAGACTAAATATATCTGATGGAACTAAGACTAAATATAGCTGATGATACTAAGACTAAATATAGCTGGTGATACTAAGACTAAATATATCTGATGATACTAAGACTAAATATATCTGATGATACTAAGACTAAATATTTCTGATGAAACTAAGACTAAATATAGCTGATGATAATAAGACTAAATATAGCTGATGATACTAAGACTAAATATAGCTGATGATACTAAGACTAAATATATCTGATGAAACTAAGACTAAATATAGCTGATGATACTAAGACTAAATATAGCTGATGATACTAAGACTAAATATATCTGATGAAACTAAGACTAAATATAGCTGATGATACTAAGACTAAAAATAGCTGATGATACTAAGACTAAATATAGCTGATGATACTAAGACTAAATATAGCTGATGATACTAAGACTAAATATAGCTGATGATACTAAGACTAAATATATCTGATGAAACTAAGACTAAATATAGCTGATGATACTAAGACTAAATATAGCTGATGATACTAAGACTAAATATATCTGATGATACTAAGACTAAATATATCTGATGAAACTAAGACTAAATATTGCTGATGATACTAAGACTAAATATATCTGATGATACTAAGACTAAATATATCTGATGATACTAAGACTAAATATATCTGATGATACTAAGACTAAATACATCTGATGAAACTAAGACTAAGTATAGCTGATGATACTAAGACTAAATATAGCTGATGATACTAAGACTAAATATAGCTGATGATACTAAGACTAAATATATCTGATGAAACTAAGACCAAACATAGCTGATGATACTAAGACTAAATATAGCTGATGATACTAAGACTAAATATATCTGATGAAACTAAGACTAAATATAGCTGATGATACTAAGACTAAATATAGCTGATGATACTAAGACTAAATATATCTGATGATACTAAGACTAAATATATCTGATGATACTAAGACTCAATATACCTGATGATACTAAGATTAAATACATCTGATGATACTAAGATAAAATATATCTGATGATACTAAGACTAAATATACCTGATGATATTAAGACTAAATATATCTGATGATACTAAGACTAAATATACCTGATGGTACTAAGACTAAATATACCTTATGACACTAAAACTAAAAATGCTTGACGCTAATTTCTAGATTTCAGAATTTTAATATTTGATAGTGTTTAGAATGAATGAAATACGTAATAGGAGAAGATTTTTCATTTTCTTCGATGCGAGAACAGATTTACTCAGAGAACTTCTTACTAGTGCTGAAATCGGTTTCGGCCAAGCTTTATTGCATTACAGTTAATGAATATTTGCATGCAGCCAAAACTAGAATTTCCAATAGAATAAATTTAGTTGGTTGACAGCATCTCAATTTCAATCACAGAAATTTGGGATAAAATAATTGCGGACACATTCATGGGACATTCCGGACATCGTTTCTCACTTTATTTATAAGCGTAATTATCAATTCTAAAATTCTCTGTTATTATCTTACCTGACTTTATTTCTGGACAACAATAACAGTCGCATTGTTGTCAGAGTGCAGATTACATGTGAGAAGAAAATTTTCATCGCAGCAATGACACCAGATTTTATTTTGATTTATTTCTAACATGAAAAATTCGTTGAATGATTTTGATTTGATTTTTCGAGTACAAATTTTAAATTTTCGCAATTTTAGAATAATTTCTTTACCATGATGAGAACCAAATTTATTTGAAAAATCGGAAAATGAGTGATTTTAAACACTCAGCGCTGAGTTCATTGATTTATTTTTATTTACTTACAACTGTATATCAAACCTGGGAAAAAATCCAACAGGGTGAGCTGTACGCTCAGCAGAGCACATGCAGCATAAAGCTCCATAGACAAATGGATAACCAAACAATTTTTGTCGATGTGAGCCCTGCTTATGTTATATATATTTCACCGACAACATATAACAAAAAATCATTGAAAATTTAAAAGCGAAGAAAATGCTAATAACTTTAGTAATTTTATTAAAAAAAATTCTAAAACCAAAATTTTTTCGCAAAAGAGTGTGACTGCGACCTTTTAGTCCTGCACTGGACTCACCCCTCTATGCCCATCAAATGTAGGGCCAGACTCGGCATTTGCGAGCTGAGGGCGAAAAACTTTTTTCGAAGCACACCACAAGCCTCTATGTTGGGATCATGGCTTACCAGCAGCGAACGTCTAAAATTAAAGTTGGATTACAGAAGTCATTGAAACGAAGCCTACAGTGGAGCATTGAAGGTATCTTCAAATTTAAATACGAATTTTTTTGCGTTTGAGAGACATTTGCACACGGTTGGAATTGCGTTCCACGCTCGAATATTGAAGGGCAACTTCAGGTTAGACTCTACGTAGTGGTGTGAGCAATTAACATTTCGGCTTGAGCTTTAATACGACCGATTATAATTTTGGATTGTTATTATTCGGCATTACATTAGGTATTACATTATTACTAGGTAGCATTTAAAGTGTTATAGTATTTTCACTATTGTAGGTAATATGTTGTTATTCTTATTATTTGGTATTATTTTGAGAAGTATATTATTATTGTGTAAGTTATTGTACGATTATTTTTAGGTATGTCATTTGAATGCATAGAATTCATAGCCCATTAAGAACAAGTGAACTGTTTTTGACTATTTACGGCATCCTACATACATTTATTGTTTTTTATTTCTCATTTAAATATCTAGCAGGGGTTTCTAATGGTTGTTTCATATTTTATTTGTAGGCATCTATCGTTCTCTTCAGCTAACAACGCTAAGACAGTCAGATGATGAACCGAGTTATAGTAAGTCGGTTACAGTCCCTCAGATGGCTAAGATCATTACGTGGAATAAATTACATTTTTTTTAACCATTAACCGTGGGAATTTTCACTCACATCACCGTTATTACCTCCTTTGTAATTATATCAGGTTCCCACCGACAACAGAGCACGGACGGAACTGCCACCGCCAGTGAAATTCGAAGACTTACACCGTAATTATTTCAAGTCGCCACCGACAACAGAGGAGGGACGGAATTTACCCCCCTCCCAGTGCTATCCGAAAAGTAAATTAGAGCACTAACTCGACCAGAAATCAAATATGTACGTACTCGTATTTTATTGAGACCACTAAATATGGGTCGTGGCGCGGGTTAAAGCTAGCCTTGCGTCTCAAGCCCAGTGGGGGCCGGTTTGAATCGGAGTCGCCAGTGTAGTAAAGGCACAGAAGGTTCACTGTTTTGAACTCACATGTTATTTTGGTCAAACTCTGAGTCGGAAATTCTCCACAAGTTTTGTGAAAATTCTTGTGGCAAAGTCTCTAGTGCCTGCGGTTGTAATCTGAGATATAATTTGTGTGAACAAAGCAAATATAATAAAATGACATTGCTTAGTTTTGTAAACTTCCACCGGTTGTTATGAACTTCAGAAATAATTTTCTTGTTTTTCGTAATGGAATGTGCTACACGCACGTGTTGTGAGCGTGGTTCGCTGAAGTGAAAACAATTTAAAAGGCTTTGGGATTTTCTACTGCATCAGATGTCATCGCATTGTTTCAGGCTGAACAATTTGTCAAGCCTTCTTTCACGCTGAACAAGTTCGGAAAACTACTTTAGATGTTGGAATAAATTAAAGTATAAACAATTCAAACAATTTAAACAATATATTTACCACAGGTGATACAGATGTAGATGATCTCTTAAGTCTAGTACGATGGTCAGATTTGAGTATAGCTACCTGTGGGCCCGAATAAGTTCAACGACTTCTAGGGCATCCTACCATCAACGTTATCCCAGGGTGTACAATAATGTATAACCACGCATGCATGACGCTGCCAGCTCGCCACTGGAGCCAAAAATGCAAATTTCTATTCGAGTGAGTGGGAGAGAATATTTTCCCCAGCTTTCGTCAGATTTACTGTGACGAAATAAAAAACAACCTTCGCATCCAAATTAAGTTCCTTTTTTAAGTTTATTGGCAGTGTTGATAGAGTAAATCGGCGTTTGTTATATATTTATTTCCTTTTCAACCCACAGAGGCTTACTTGAGTCACAGTGCACTATGACGAAACATAAGAAACAAACTTAAACTTTGTTTTTTAAGGGCAGGTCACAAACTCAGCTACTGAAGATAAATTTTACTGTCTCTTGAAAGAATGCTCCAGATAATATCGGAAAGGTATTCGGCGGAGGAGAAAAGAAAACAATTTGAGCCGTATAAAACTTACGAAACCGTTCACTCTGTACCGCCGTTGCTGTCTTGCGTGCGCTGACTTTCCTTTTGATGAAATTTCCATCCTAGGACACAACTGGAATGAAAAGTCGCGTCTCAAGCATGAATAAACCAGTCGGATTTTCTCAAGGTCTCTGATTAAAAGGTGAAAACTAATTGCTCCTAGAGCCTACGAGACCCACGGGCTTTAATTAAAAAATGATCTTTTTCCACCCACGCGAAATAGTAAGACCTCCGTCTGGAGCGCGCACGACCGCAATTTTTCTCTAAAATTTATCTCCTCGCTTGTTACTGAATTTAAAAACGCATCAAAAGCAATGCAAGAGTTTTATTGAATGTAAAATAGAGACGTTTGCTAACAAATTTTGGATTGTGTGGTTCACGCGGCTTTTCTTCTGAAGCGCAATTGCGTTGTTCATTTACGTAGATAAGCGTGTTCTTTTTTATTTCATTACGTAAGTTGAGAAAAATTTATCAAAGTTAAGGGATTCATCAATGTTTAGATCTAGGAATTCACCTAGGTTAAGGAATTAAGCTAGTTAATTTTGTTAGAGATAAAATCCGTGAATTTTAGAGTTTGCTACGCGCTGAGACCAGCAAGTCAAAATTTTAATCATTACAATTGATGACCAACCATGCCTTCCCGAGCGCGGTCGTTAAATTAATGAATGAAGAAATACACAGAAATGACTGGGGAATTGCTAGCAGACAGTTCTCACCCCACATTTAATGACAAAGTATTATTTCATCCTCAAACACTTTGTCTATACCTTTATAAAAACTTATCACCTTCAAAAACATGAAAATAGACTCGTAGCGAAAAATCTAAGGAAAAGTTGATAAACATTCCGAAACAGCTGAGCCAACACGGACTCAAGATTCACTGTTTTCAGATGACAAACACAGAGAAGCAGAAAGCAACAAGTGTGTGCCGCGCAAACAGACTGCAGAAACAATAGAGCTCGGAGAAACATCTTCATCACAAAACAGTTGAGGGAAGCAAACCTCATAAGATAAACTCCAGGCCCGCCGGATGACTGGACGCCTCTTCTCGAGTGGCAGGGCGAATAGCAGCGCAGAATTGTTGAGCGCCGCCGCGTTGTGGTTGTCCGGAACAAAGATGGTGGAGATATTCTTTCGTAATGTTTTGTTTGGACAGTAAAGAGCGGCACATGAATAACTAACATTTTTGTACAGTAGTCCGTGACACATGAATAGCTGGTATTTATGTACAGTACAAAATTTAATTTCTGGTTCGAAATGTCGACATTTTGCTTCTAGTAGTTCATTTTTCGTAACTGTAGTCCTATTTTGTGTATTTTTGGGAGGCTTGCGGGATGCTCAGATAAAATTTGTTATTCTGATTGCATGGCGATATAAAAATTAATCAGTAAAATTAAATTGTCTGCTGCATACGTATTTTTCAAGATGATTCATTCAACTTGTAAAAAAATGAGAACCTGAATCGTACTCGCAAAAAAATTTTAAAACCACTCTTATGAACCCTGAAATGATTTTTTTCAATTTCTAATGCGTAAACAAAGAAAAAACAGAGTCTGATTTAGATTACACGAGTTTCTGTTGTGATAAAGTCTTTCGAGCGCAAGCTCGCATTTCAAAAAACAAAATGTAGACTTGAACAAGTCCAATGAGCCAATTACTCTACTCAAAAGCAGAAATACTGCTTCAGTTTGAGCGATCTACAAAGAATTACTTCAACAGAAATTGAGAAAAGAGTCTTCTGGTCCATAATCTAAAACACCGTTGTCCAACGTATTGCTTATACTCCCTCTAGTTTGAATTATTTAGCTCATTGTCCAAAGTATTGCTTATCCTCCCTTTAGTTTGAATTATTTAACTCACTCTCAGTTTATTCGAATAAGTAACTTGAACTTCACGAAATAACCAACTAAATTCTTCAGCATCTTTTCTATAAAAGGATATTTTAGAAGGAGATTCTTGGATCAGTCATTCCATCATATAACATTTCTAAGCTTCAACTAACGCGCTCATACGAAAATGTTGTTAATTAAGCTAATTTGATTGGAATTCAAAAGTATTCACCATTTTTCAATGCTTTGCAAAAGTTTTCTCATTCTGTAGCTTGTTTTCCTCCAAAGAAAGCCGCGTTAAGAAAACAAGTAGAGACGCTCTGTTGTTACGGTGAAACTCTTTCTAGCTTACCATGGGATGTCGAACGAATTTCCTGTTATTTTCTTCACCAGGTAAGACCATCGAGGGAAACCTTTATGTATATGAATAGAAAGCATAGAAACCTTGAAACATTGTTGATGAAAGATTAGTGAGCTTCACAAAGAAATAATGGCTGAAGAAACATCCTTGTAGAATTAATGCGCATTTTATGTTTTGCTATAACTCGCTCTTCGCGTCGGTCGCACATTGCTCGCGTTTTTAAGAACGAACGCTGTCTAGTTATTCCTCAGTTTTATTCAGAGTGATGGTTAAAGAATTTAAAATTAATTTACTTGCAGTTTTGAAAATGCATTGGTGCTTGACTGTAAATAGTGCTTGGCTGTATTGGAAAAATTACTCGATTTTTCTCATTTCAATAAAGCCCGTGATTGTAAATCGTATTTGAATGTACACTATTGAAAAAATTACTCGATTCTTCTCATCTCAATAAGGCGTTAGATCGTGGCACAGCAGCGCTACTGGTAGCAACAATTGTAAGAAATACAGCGCACAATACTGAACAAAAGGCGAACGTTGTTGGCACGAATTAAGTGCAGCTTTCGTTGTTTAACTCCAACGTCGTGGAGCTCGAGGACTTTTAGATATAAGTGCGATGCCCATCGAAGAAAGTGTAAGCTATTTAAGGTTTGAGAAGTGACTAAAATTCGTTCAAGCAAAAACATCAAACGTTAACAGCGCGAAGTTAAATCTATTTTATACGAGACAGAAAAAGAGAGCAGAGAGGAAACGGGATAGAGAAGGAGTACTCGAAAGGTATTCATTTTCTGCACCAAACCAAGGAAGATGCAACTGAATATCATTAAGTGTTCCAACCGTCCGACAGTAGCACACCCGAAACATCAGTTCGGAGTATTGGTTACGAAATTAAATTAAAGACGAACAACTTACTGACGACTTCCGCACATTTGCTGTTCCTGAACTTCCTGAATTTCAAAAGAGGGTCGAAGCGGAGGATCCAAGAACGCTTCTTGGATAGAATTTCCCATTGTTAATATCGTAGTGCCCTTTTATTTACTGTAGATGGACGCGTGGCATAAAACTCTCTTTTGTTTTCAGATCACATTCTCCTTGAGAAAGAGGGAACTTCACTAAGGTCGAATGCGCTGCTCCGAAATGATTGTTAATTCCATATCTGTCCTCTTAGCCAATAAATCTTTTGCGATTGGGGTTTGATTCTAACTTGGGCTTATTACTTGCAAACATAGCTTATTGCAGTTTATAACACGCAAATTTTCAGGATATTTTCCCCGACACCACCTCGTGTTCGATAAAGCAATGACATGTGGTGCGGATACGTAGTAAACAGATTGAGAGTAAGAACATTTTTTTGAATCCTTCCAAAGTATCGAAAGTGTAAACAGTCAAAGTATGGGATGAGTCACTAACAGTCATGATTGCGCAACCTCATTGATACCACTCAGGGCTCATCAAATTTGCGAGAACGAATTTTGAGTTCACATCTGAAACTCAAAACCTGTGCTCCTAAAGACTTTTGTCTTACCTTCACATTACAATTCTTCAGTTTGTTTGCGTACGTACTTTTCCTGTCAAATGAGATTTAGGGCATTAATATCAGTTAAAGTAAAATACGATATTTTCAAGATTTTTATAACTAAAATGACGCGGACTCCCTTATAAATGAAACGCAAATTTTCAGTCAGCGATTTAGCAGAATGTAATTTCGGTGAGCTAATTATAATTCAGATAATTTTACCTATTTATCCCACACTATCTCCAGGTAGTCAAATTACGCCTGGCTTAAATACACGAGGCCCGGATATATTTATCTAAGTGAAACTTCGCGTCGTTAAGACCGTCCCTCAATGTCATGAGGGTTGTAATTTTTGAGGCACACTTGCCGCAATTTCTGCGCCACTTTTAAATGAGGCTTTCAACTTCCGTAGAATTTTTCAGCAGCTTCAGCCGGAAAAATGGCGGCCTTCTGAGGGAAATGACCCCCCGTTTACGGGCAGCGCGCCTCGGCGTCTGGAATTATCGTTCCCTTCCTTCAACAAATGAACAGGATGACACAGCGCCAAATTACACGCCAAATATTTATCTAAATGAGCGTTGTTAGAGCGCATTACGGTGAAATGCGTTATTACTTTCCCGACGAATTGCGCCAAATCTCAGCCATCGCGCCTTGAGGCAGAAATTGTATGCGTTTTGAGAAGAGATTTTCTGGCACAGCATTTGTTGTGCCGAGCTTTTATTTATACGTTATATGGAGATCTTTCGCAGTCTACCTAAAAACCTGTGAGGGAAATAAATATTGTATATGGGGGAATTAGCGCTCACAGAGGGAAAATGTGAGGTCCGACATGGAAACTAAGTGCGCTCTCTTTTAGTTGAAATTGAATATGTTTTTTGTTTTGTTACTGACTTTTTTCGGTTACCTGAAGTCTTTTTTTAGCTCCTGATACTTTCTTCCACAATTTGTATCTTGTTTTCATAAACTTTTTTGTACCTTACTGTTTCTATAGGGAAAGTAAGGAGACATCCCTCGTGCATTCAGTCCCTGTTCTCATAATTTCATGCTAAATAGTGCTTTTTTCCTTTCTTTCCCTGAACCCTGTTGTTGTGGCTAGAGAGCGTTTAACACATTTATAATCGTACATAATCAAAATTTGTTATCTAATCTAATCGAATATACGTAAGCAATTTAGCGATCACTGGAACAGGATGTAAGAAAAATTTGTCCTTCTTTTTATTCAAAGGGTAATGAGTGAAAAAAATGATAAAATCGAGGCTTATGGGTGTGAACACTACAAAAGTTTTCAAATGTCTTCATACAAATTTAAAAACAATTGACCTGTACAACTTTCAAATCAATTTCTACTGTTCATTTAAAGTGACATGAAATTTCTTTGTGACCAGAGTCACTTCTAAGCTTTTCGATCGATCTGACGCAGAGTAACGATCTCACAACATTTACTTCCTAATTTCTATAAGATATATCCAGTCTCATCAATTATTGAACAAAATATGAGTGTTATTAAATTTTGGAAAAATTATCGTCCAGGCTCAAGTGCATGAAAAATACAATTCAGTTGAGTGTTGTGATATTAATATGCTTGCCCGGAGAGTATCTCAGAGGTTACACAAGAAACTTAAGTCTTATTACCTTACATCTAATTATTTCAGAAGAGTGCTCCTAGGCAATGAAATGCGAATAATTCCATGAGAAAATAAAGGCTTCTGAAATTCGTGCAGAAAATTCAGGAAGAGAAAAGAAAATCGTATCATTTCATGCAAGCAATGAAGAAGGAAAAGACAATGAAACTGCTGTGGTGGTTTCATCTAGCAGTGCGCGCTCACCACCACACAAGCTCATAAGCGCCACCCCACAGCCTCGAAGCGCTCTTACTGGCCGACCAACCAGCGCTCAAGTTCGGCGCTGGGGTGCCGGACCGAGCCTTTACAAGCTGCGAGCTCCGAGCAGCCATGCGACATCTGAATACACCCACATACGTTTTCTGAATACACCCACGTACGTTTAGCACAGCACAGACGGCGACAACCCGCCCCCGCGAGTCCCCTAACCAGGGCTAGCTTGCTTCAGTGAGGCTGCCGCCAGCCCTATATAAAGAGCTGCGCGGTAAGCGCAAGACACAGTGCACTCTCAGGAACCCTGATATTTACATAAGTCTTCTTCCGGCGAGCCTCGTCACTGCAACGGCTCACACAAGCCTTCCAGCAAGCCTACTGACAGTAGCAGCTTACACAAGTCTTCCAACGAGCCTCCTCACAGCAGCGGCTCACTCAAGACTTCTCCTTGCGACGCTCCTCAGAGCGACTCTGACATTCACTATAGTCTCGGCTGCTCAGCAAGCAGTAGCCTCACAGCCTCCATCGCCACCTCGACGGCGCACCGCTACGCACGCACGAGACTCTTACCGACAACCGTCGGCCCTCCGAGTCGTCCTAGGGTACTATACTACCTGCCTGTAATTATTTACCTCATGTGCCAGACTGTCGGCGATCTTCACAATAATACGGCCTTTATTCAAGTTGTGTTTTCCTTACCCTGCCGGGTTCGTTTGCACCTCAGGCACTCGCGTCGGGCATAGATACCACAAAGCCAAAAGATATTCACAGTCTGCCCGGAGTGTAAAGCAGCCTGAGGGAGAACACACACTACACTGCATTTCAACCAAGCGCTTAAGATAGAGAAGACATAGACAACAGCATTTCACGGAAGCGTCGAAGAAGAAGCTGAAGACAACTGTATTTAGTGCGAGTGTTGAAAGAAGAGAAAACGAAGAGAGCAGCATTTCAAGCAGGTGTTGAAGAAAGAAAAGACAAAGGCAACTATATGTCAAGTAACGCTAAAGGAGAAGACAAAAGCAACAACATTTAATGTTAGTGTTGAGAGAAGAAAAGATAAAGACAACAGATTTCATACAAGCGCTGAAGGAGAAGGCAAAGACAATCCATTTCAAGCAAGCGCTGAAGCAGAAGACAAAGACAACCCATTCCAAGCAAGTGCTGAAGGAGAAGACAAAGAAAACCCATTTCATGCATGCGTTGAAGGAGAAGACAAAGAACCCATTTCAAGCAAGGAGAAGCCGAAGACAACAGCATCTCACGGCAGCACTGGGAAGGGAACACCGTGACACAATTGCACATCATGGCCGAGGCTAAGCTTGTTAAGGCGACAATAATGGATTTGCTGAGGGACCTCGCCTTCCCTTACGAGCGCCACCCAACAGTCTAAGGTGCTGCGCGAAATTTTGCACCAGCTTCTGCGTCAATTTTATAACTAAATGCACTTCAGAGCTCGAAGTTATGAGAAAGCATCAGAGCGGAAAGGTTTTTCCTGGGTGCGGCTTGGCGCTTGTGATTCTTGCTACGCATGAAACATTGATTGGTCATCTTGAAATATGATTAGAGTTTCAGGAAAGTATGGTCTTTGGATAATTCGTGAGCAAAAAATGTATCTTCTATGTGAAAATATGATTTTTATATTTAGTTGTTTTACGTCTGTCACGATCTTAGCAGAGTATCGTTACATTTTTAAACGAAGCTTAGTTCTCATAAAAAAAGTCATGTCTTTTGGTTGAGGACTTAAGACTGCTACCACGTTTTCCTTGGAACCTAGTACTTGTCTCTCACGAATATCAAGGTGCATTGACTTTAATATTATGGCTAGTAAACTTGAGTGTTTAGACACCTTAAAGGCGAACATCGGGGGTTCGTAAATCAGATACAGTATTTTTAAACAATTTAAATAAATAATTTACCACATGCGACACAGAAGTAGATTGTTTCTTAAGTTTAGTTCTGTTATATGGTGAAGTGGGCATCGTTGTGGTGTGACTCTGATTGTGTTAATAGGACTTCCGAAGGTTGAGATTTATGAGTATCTCTCGCGCTCTGCCCGGATAACTTATAGCGTTCGGGTCACATGTCTTGATAGAGCCTCCGGCGGAAGAGCCGTCGGGCGCCTTGCTTTACAACCACCGGATGGGCTTTGTTTAACTTCCGGGCTATGTAGCTCGTAAGGACAGTCGGTGTATCGATGAATCAGTACAAGATTAGAATCCAAGCTGAGAGTTTCTTTCTCATCCTCTTTGAAGTTAAGGCTTCAGATACTGTAGTTAAAGCTACCTATAACTAAACCTCGTGTCGTGTTGAAATACCACGATACTACAATTGGCGACGAGAACTTCGAATCTCTTAAGTCAATTTGAACTTTACAAGTGCTCTGAAATTATGATGGCGTGTTCTACAGTCAGCTGTCCTCCATTCGACGTTAAAGTGGAAACAGTGAGTGAATTCTTAGAGCGTTGGAAAGTGCAGTGTGCAGACGCTCTTCAGAAAGCGGGAAATAATGGCGGTAAAAAAGCTAGTATTTTAATTAAAGCATTGCCTGTAAACATAATTACTGATCTATAACGAAGAATTAAACCTACGTTACTCACTCATGCTACATATGAGGAACTTGAAGAAAAGTTAATTCAGCAATTTGAAATCAAGAAATCCACTGATGGCGCATCTGTTCATCATCCATAGAAAGTTATGCTAAAACGTTAAATGACTTAGCATCTGCAGGCAACTATGGTAATTGCTGTCGTGATCGCTTACTGAAAGATGCCTTCGTGGCTGGGTTACATTCTGCGCAAATTCTCAGCGCGGTGCTACAAAAGTGCGACAGCAAGTCCTTCAACGAATTCGTTGAACTTGCAAAACTCATCGAACAGTTAAAGCTCCGTCGCTCAAGATATTATTCGTGAGGATTCATCTTCATCGTTTTTCACTACAGAAAAACTCCCGTCGAACTACATATGCATTCGCTGCGGAACCAGGCAGAAGCACCTCGCAAAGAATTGCTATGCTTTGAAATTGAAATGCCAAAAGTGTGGAAAAATAGGCCACATTTCTAAAGTCTGCCAATCTAAGACGGCAGCACGGCCTTCTCCAGCAGGACCTACACAAGAATTTGATGGTCAAATTTGAGTATAGCTACCTGAGGGCTCGAATTATCTCCACCACATGGGCGCATCCGTACATGTACTGAAAATGGCCTCACCAGGTCATGAGGGAGACAAAAATGACATCAGAATGTCGAGAAGGACACAAAAACATTGCCAGATCGTACTGGTACAATTATTGTCTCTCCCGGCAGGCATGTATTGCTCGAGCTTTCATGAATTTATACGAATTCTCTTCCACAATTCAGCGTGTTTTCCCCGCTCTGCTGAAGTCGCCTGTCAAAGAACTCGGCGAGTATTGACTGAACAAACGACGAGTGTGTGAAGGCAATAAGTCAGCTCGAGTTTATGAACACAAATGACTGTTTAATGAATCTGCTCATCTGATATTGAAACTAAAGTGAACTTAATCGATGCTTTGGGTGTCTTATTTAATAAGGAAATCAAAGCAGAAAATTATTGACAAGTTTCAAATATGGAGAAGAGGGTGTGAAAAAGTGTTTGCAGAGCGTAGATAACTGAAAATTTTGCTGGGTAGGTTTTCAATTCTTGTGGTATCAACACATGCTGCTTAGAATCCCTAAATCGCACTTCCTTGTTAAGGTAATTTTCCCATCACTCCTTGCTTCCTTCTATTGAACGAAAGCAAAAGCTTGTTCCGCAGGCAGTAGCCTCACTAACATCCTCGAAGCAGCGAGAACAGACTGAGGGCCGACCATCTCTTTGGCTATCTCTGCCAAAGACTTCACATCACGGCAAATGCCGCTCTTAATTCTTGTCCGAGCCTTGCAAGGATTAAACTGAACGCCTCTTTTTCTCAAGCTCACTTCAATCTTGGTTCTTTCTAGATTTCAAGCTTAGTTTGGAACAGCGTTTTGCCGTACAAATGACCGGCGTATTTCACGGGAGACTTAACACCGCAGCTCCAAGTATCTTGATTGTGATGAAGATGGTGCTGAACTACAACCAGGCCGCGCAGCATCACCATTTTTTTTCGGAGCAGTCTTACCTTTAGGAGCAAAAATTTCTAACATAATTAATAAAATATGTATTCAACAACCAAGATAAATGATCAGAACGTTGTGAACTAACATCGACTTTTTGGAAACGTCACATTCGCATAAAATTTTGTAAGCAAATCGCAAAAAAAAAAAAAATACTTTTTGAATAGTAAGAGTTCAGTGAGCGATAAAATAACGACGATTAGAGCAGGAGACCGACTGAGTTCTACTTTATGTATAATGGAGGTAATATTAAGGTGATATTAAAGCGGATTTTGGGGAAATTTTACGCCGAGTGGTTTTTATTTCTAAATTTTAGAGTTTGTTAGCAATCTGAAGAAATACACGAGGAGCTTTAGCTTTAAATATGACAGGAAATACAACTGACAGGATTATGAACTCCCAACAGATAAAATCTTAAAATAAATTGAAAATAAATATCTTACGTGTTGAACTCGTTGTCAGCTGTAGAGTAAAAGGGAATAAATTGCATTACCGAACGTGAAAGCATAAATCTAATTTTTATTTACAGATTGTCAGCTCGACAGTTCAAAGATAAAACTTTCTCGTTGAAAATTATTCCAGACCTGAAACAAAAACATCAAAGATAATTTTTGTTTATCTACACAAGATTCACTGCGCAATCTACCATAGTAAATGCATATCTACACTCTACTTAATATTTCCCAGGTACTATAGCAGTTCTCTGTAGTATCAATAATGTAGCGCAGTTTTATTTTATATCTGCAGTTTTCTGCACCGTGGCTGCACCATCCTCTGCAATAATTCAGTCAGTCAACTCCACTGAGCAGCACTGAATTGCAGTGAGCAGCTGTTCAATAGTGACCACTAATTACAATTTGAGTCCTTAGAGCGTAAGTACTGCAGTAAGACTCGAATACAGTACATAGATTTCACGCTACTAAATTGCCCGAGGCAACAATTCATCTTTGCTAAAACTAGATCTGTCGGCGCAATGCATAGCTGATCCTTAAGTGCTCTACACGGCGGAGCTGCAAAAAAACACGCGAGACACCACGCCAATTTTGAACTCGCTAGGACAAAAGTGCAGCGTTTTGAATAGTGAGTTATAAACGGAACGACGTTTGAAAATACTTTACCAGACTGCTTTCTTTGTTCTTCACTGTTCACTTGGGGAGCAAGACTTCACATGCTCGTGCACTAAGCTCGTGCTTGCCAAATGAAATCTGAAAGTTGCGGGCACGTGTTTGCCAGATAATTGGTGAATAAGTCCATCAGATTTAATTTAAATGAGCGTGTTCTCTCAGCTTCGACGCCATCAATCTTCCTCTGCCCTGACATTACACGCATTCATAAATTTTTCTGCACGTTAGGTTGCGGCACGCAACTTGTGCTGGCCTGTGTGTGATGGCGGGCACTAAATCAAACGGGATTTGACTTTGGGATTTGGTCGCTCTCATGACGTCTTCATACCGGCAGGCGGAACGTTTGCACGCGTTATGAATAGCAGGATGTTGTCTGTTTTGTTTGGGTGTCCAATCAGATTTCATTCGACGCATGTGATGAGCATTTACTTAACCGCCTAAAAATTCCTCGCTTTTGTGAAAAATATGCTTGCATGTTGCATAAAACTCAATAATTTATTCACTGTGTTTTCAAGACAGCAAATCCTTATTGTGTGACCAGAGTTCCTGCGCTCCTTGTCTTGCAATATAATTATCAATCGGCTCAATCAATCGTCCACATTAATCATCAATCGTCAATTGTCCCTGTAAAACGTTCCCCTTGTATAGGGCACATGTGTACCAAGAGGTAAATTGCTCATTCACGCACCGATATAAATGAATGTCATTTCACCTGTTTCGTGACCTTTTCAAATAAATAACTGATCATGAGAGGTGAAATGTTATCGTGCAATTGTATTTTTTTATTCCTTTGGAATGATGAAAACGTATTCGACTAGTACAAGCGATTTCTCTATTCTGCTACTTACAACCTAAACAAACCAACCGTTAACAACCGCGGAAACGCGATGAACGTGTTAACCCGTTGGTCGTGATTTGAGCCATCTCTGTACACGGAGGAAATTTTCACAATACTGCTAATCGATTAATGGTCACAACTCGATTTTCATAAATGCATAATCAAAGTTAAATGAAGGCACAATCCGGTTAATGTTTGCTATTTTCAAAGTTGCACACATTGACTAAATTTAAGCTGAATATTGAACTTCAGGTTAACCTATCGCGATGAACGTGTTACACAAGTCTCGGTCAGGCGCATGTCTATGCGTTGGTGGGTGACGCAATCCGGGTGCTCTTAGCGTGCTGTTCGCTCAGTCCCCGCTGGTATTAAAGTATCAATCAAACGTAGTCGCTAAATAATTACTTCTGCCTAAAATGAGTAGGATGTTCTTTGATTTTACAGAGTTTAAATGAAGCTCAAAGGTCATTTAAAGGCTTCGGATGTTCTGTGCAGTGTGTTGTGTGTACGCCCGGGCCAATACATGAACTGTACTCATGAAATGCACGTATAATAGATGTACACAGAGCGCAGGTTTAACATCTAGGTAGCTTATGGATCTTAAATGTGCATAGATCACATATACTAAATACGGAGACCATACATTCATCGCCCAGATAAGCACTACGATCATGTTTAATTATTGGTTACGAATGTTTCTTGACAACTTGAACAGTTTTAACCAAAAAACATTACACAGTTGTTTTGAGACCGTATCTTATGCTCCGAAGAATAGAAATCGTACCTCGCACTGCACTCTATGGTTGGAGGCTCCAGCAATTTTGTCAGTTTGGTGCAACATCAACAATTCGAGTCATTTTACTCGCGAACTAAAGAGAGGAAAATTAGTAATGTTCTCAAGAGATATTTTTGCTCAGTTTTTGCTTAAATTATTCTTAGAATATCTTCAGAATTCAAAGGAATTCTGGTTATAGAAGTGCTGTATTTGCATTATATTTGGGCGGTTCTTTTTCAATAATGAATCCGTTCGAAGGTATCAGTAAAACTGTCGTTCGTTGATGTATGCGTTGACTGGTCAGTGATAATAGTATTTTAAACTAAATTTGAACAATTGACTAGTCCGGAGATATTATAAAGAATTTAAACCCCCAATTGAAAATCGTTTCGGACGTTTGGAATTCACTACCTTACAGAGTAGAGGAGTGATTAAACTGTCTGTACGAGGGTACTTATTCGGGAAGAAAAATTATTCCGAGTTTTTGTGTTTCCAATCCGCCATCATCTATGAGTGTCCCAGGAACAAAGCATAAGAATATGAATTTAGAATAAGATGTTTCATTTTAGATCATCAGAGCTAGAACTACTTCTTAAATTTTTTGGCCACGTGTACAAATTACTTTTACTTTGAGGACTGTTCGATGTTCTTGCTTCCAAGACGCTTCAACTCAGCGTCTGAAGTAAGCCTTGGAGGTACGTAGAAAAAGCCTGGTGATTTAAAATTATGCTCGAACTACATGTCATATTCGAGATCATTAGAGCTAAAACTACTTCTCAAATGTTTTCGGATCGCGTAGAAATTACTTTTACTTTGAGGACTGTTCGGTGTTGTTGCTCCCAAGACGCCTTAAAGCAACGTCTGAAGTAAACCTCTAAGGCGCGCAGAAAAAGCCTGATGATATAAAGTTATTAGGTTGGTCCTCTCTCTGAAAGTTATAGGGCTTCTATCTTCTTAACGAGATCACGCACGGGCTGTAAAGCAGGGAGATCTACCCTCCTTCTACAGCCCAATCTCCGCCCCTTCTAATGTTGCCCGCTGGGCATCTTGAGTGAATTATTTTTGTTAGTTCCATCATATAATACGTATATAATTAAATTTTATGTGAACACTAAAGAATCCCTCTCAAACATCCTTCTAAAAATTTAATGTGAATTTAAATGGTGAGCATGAAACATGCAAGTGACTGGATACATCCCCACATGGCTTCTCTGTGAAACTGCTCATCTGTGCTTTATCAACCAATTACGCTTATTTTATAATTTCACAGCAGAAAGAGAATTAAAAGCAACAATAACAGAAAATTTTGTATAATTGTCAGAGATATATGAAATTAGTCACGACCATATGACTGATAACCGCTGAGCCATCAAAATTCTCTCGTTGTCACGAAGGTAAATTTTAGTGATTACAGGTAGACGAAAATTAAGTTATTTGAACTCCAAGGTTAGCGATGAAACTGTGAACTATGGGTTAGGTAAACTAGTTTGATTTTGCAGTAATTCGCTTCTTCACATCCTCACTTACAAGACCGAGAACATGAAGCACAGGTTTCAAGAGCCATGCACTCGGAAACAAAAGACAGCACAATAAACTTGTGCAACTCTGTCTGCACTGCCTGCCTTGCGCGGCTTCTTTGCTTGGACATGCACGCATGCGCGCGGCATCCGAGCACTGAAATCAATGGGGCAAACGCAGAGAATTGATTTCATTTAACTTACCATATGAAATCGTCATATTTAGCGTATGTATTATACATTGCTGGAATGCAAGGAGAGGGTAAATGAAAAAAGACTCGTTTTATCCAATGTTATTGATGAAATTAAGTGAAAAATGCTGGAAGCGCTTGAAACCAAAGAGAAATTGGTAGCATGAAATTTATATGTTCGGGCAGAAAATATTTTTGTTCGGAAGTGTTTCTTAAAACTTCCAAATTTTTTATTTTTTTAAATTGCTAACAAACTCGTAAATTCTTAACTAAGAACCACTCGGCGTCGAATTTTACAAATTCGTTTTTAATCTTATCCTAATTTATGGATTATTATGAAAAATTTGGAGCATTTCAAAAAATGCTTGAATAATCTATTGAAATAACTTTAACTGGGTTTAAATTGGTGGTTCTGTAGTGAGAACTGACGCTATTAGAAGGTAAGAAGTCAGGGAGATGACAAGCCCGATGGATTCTAAACTTCGTTACACAATGTTTATGATAATTTACAAGTTAATTGCGACCCAAAGTGCACGAGTATGTATTGAGTATGTTAATTTTAAATTTAAATGCACCTCAGTGCTTTTTTTGTCGGTAAATAGACGCACATAGATAATTCAATAAACTTTCAGTAGAATACCTGCATAAAACTATCTTTTTCCCAGCCGAACTTTTTCCCCAAAGAATTAATGATTTTAGTCACCCACGTTATGCCTCGGCTCTAAATAGAGTTGAAATCCTAAATGCTGTCACGAAAAAGTTATCGTGAGCTATGCACGGGGAAAGCATCATGTTTTTCAGAACACTCATATTTTTAGTAATCTTTTAGATTAAGCAATAATTACTTATCACATGGTGAGGCAATAACAAATTTTCGAAAACAATTATGCAGCAGCCTTTATTAAGGAATCATAGTGCAAAATTTTGCCTGAAAGTGAGAAAAATGCAAGGGAAATTGTGAAACGGGGACTCCAATCAATTTTGTTTCAGTGTCATTGCTTGGTAGTCGTCAGTCTTGTGTAGTGTGAACTCAACGCCACGAGGGCTTCTCACTTCAGATGAAGGAAATGTTCAAGGAACTTCCCTAAGCTTACTTAGAAAAAACAGAGCTAGATAATGGTATGCAGTTGCTGTACTCGAGGAATATCTACCTCGGATTCGCCCCCAGAACTTTCATCGTTTGAAGCCCTGCTGCACTGAAAAAAGAGTTCAAACGAGCACTTGGAACGGTAAAAACAAGGGTTCACCTAGAGGAGTTCAGTGAATAGCAGAAACCTGCACCAAAAAGAGTGAACAAAAACACACGAGGGAAAAATTCGACAAATTATATAAGCAGAAAAAGAGAGAAGAAAAGCGTGCACCAAAAAGAGTGGCAGTAAAAAAATAAACATGCGTGAAAAAGCGGATAAAATAGAAAAACATGCACCAATAAAGCTGCTTGAATATAAAACGTCTTAAAAACAGAGGTAAAAGAATAAGATATGTGGTGGACATAGTGATAAGAACAGCATGCACTGGCAAGCTTGGAAAAAAGAAAAAATCCCCTGTAAAGAGAAGACAAAAAACAAACATGAACCAGAGAGTAAAGAAATGAAACAAACATGAGCCAGAGACTGAAGACAGACAACAAACATGAGCCAGAGAGGGAAGACAGAAAACAAACATGTGCCAGAGAGAGAAGACAGACAACAAACATGAGCCAGAGAGAGAAGACAGAAAACAAACATGTGCCAGAGAGAGAAGACAGACAACAAACATGCGCCAGAGAGAGAAGACAGACAACAAAAATGCGCCAGAGAGAGAAGACAGACAACAAACATGTGCCAGAGAGAGAAGACAGACAACAAACATGTGCCAGAGAGGGAAGACAGAAAACAAACATGTGCCAGAGAGAGAAGACAGACAACAAAAATGAGCCAGAGAGAGAAGACAGACAACAAACATGTGCCAGAGACTGAAGACAGACAACAAACATGAGCCAGAGAGAGAAGACAGACAACAAAAATGCGCCAGAGAGAGAAGACAGACAACAAACATGTGCCAGAGACTGAAGACAGACAACAAACATGAGCCAGAGAGAGAAGACAGACAACAAACATGTGCCAGAGAGAGAAGACAGACAACAAACATGTGCCAGAGAGGGAAGACAGAAAACAAACATGTGCCAGAGAGAGAAGACAGACAACAAAAATGAGCCAGAGAGAGAAGACAGACAACAAACATGTGCCAGAGACTGAAGACAGACAACAAACATGTGCCAGAGAGAGAAGACAGACAACAAACATGTGCCAGAGACTGAAGACAGACAACAAACATGAGCCAGAGACTGAAGACAGACAACAAACATGAGCCAGAGAGGGAAGACAGAAAACAAACATGTGCCAGAGAGAGAAGACAGACAACAAAAATGAGCCAGAGAGAGAAGACAGACAACAAACATGTGCCAGAGAGAGAAGACAGACAACAAACATGTGCCAGAGAGAGAAGACAGACAACAAACATGCGCCAGAGAGAGAAGACAGACAACAAACATGTGCCAGAGAGAGAAGACAGACAACAAACATGTGCCAGAGAGAGAAGACAGACAACAAACATGCGCCAGAGAGAGAAGACAGACAACAAACATGTGCCAGAGAGAGAAGACAGACAACAAACATGTGCCAGAGAGAGAAGACAGACAACAAACATGTGCCAGAGAGAGAAGACAGACAACAAACATGTGCCAGAGAGAGAAGACAGACAACAAACATGTGCCAGAGAGAGAAGACAGACAACAAACATGTGCCAGAGAGAGAAGACAGACAACAAACATGTGCCAGAGAGAGAAGACAGACAACAAACATGTGCCAGAGAGAGAAGACAGACAACAAACATGTGCCAGAGAGAGAAGACAGACAACAAACATGTGCCAGAGAGAGAAGACAGACAACAAACATGTGCCAGAGAGAGAAGACAGACAACAAACATGTGCCAGAGAGAGAAGACAGACAACAAACATGTGCCAGAGAGAGAAGACAGACAACAAACATGTGCCAGAGAGAGAAGACAGACAACAAACATGTGCCAGAGAGAGAAGACAGACAACAAACATGTGCCAGAGAGAGAAGACAGACAACAAACATGTGCCAGAGAGAGAAGACAGACAACAAACATGCGCCAGAGAGAGAAGACAGACAACAAACATGTGCCAGAGAGAGAAGACAGACAACAAACATGCGCCAGAGAGAGAAGACAGACAACAAACATGCGCCAGAGAGAGAAGACAGACAACAAACATGTGCCAGAGAGAGAAGACAGACAACAAACATGCGCCAGAGAGAGAAGACAGACAACAAACATGTGCCAGAGAGAGAAGACAGACAACAAACATGTGCCAGAGAGAGAAGACAGACAACAAACATGCGCCAGAGAGAGAAGACAGACAACAAACATGTGCCAGAGAGAGAAGACAGACAACAAACATGTGCCAGAGAGAGAAGACAGACAACAAACATGTGCCAGAGAGAGAAGACAGACAACAAACATGTGCCAGAGAGAGAAGACAGACAACAAACATGCGCCAGAGAGAGAAGACAGACAACAAACATGCGCCAGAGAGAGAAGACAGACAACAAACATGTGCCAGAGAGAGAAGACAGACAACAAACATGTGCCAGAGAGAGAAGACAGACAACAAACATGTGCCAGAGAGAGAAGACAGACAACAAACATGCGCCAGAGAGAGAAGACAGACAACAAACATGTGCCAGAGAGAGAAGACAGACAACAAACATGCGCCAGAGAGAGAAGACAGACAACAAACATGCGCCAGAGAGAGAAGACAGACAACAAACATGCGCCAGAGAGAGAAGACAGACAACAAACATGTGCCAGAGAGAGAAGACAGACAACAAACATGCGCCAGAGAGAGAAGACAGAAAATAAACATGCGCCAGAGAGTGAAAACAGAAAACAAACATGAGCAAGAAAGCCCAGACAGGGCATAAAACACTTCAAACGGACACTAGGATGAGATGGAAGAATAGAAAAAACTTTTAATTTAAAAAATTCACTTTTAGACCTACGGGCAATGTTCAGGCCCCCACAGACTAGCTAATGCTGTGCGCTGCAACACGTGGCTGGAATTAATGACGCGGAATCGACCCGTAAAATGCATTGGTTCTGTTGTTGTTTTTACTCGTGAATTTATCGCTTCTGTGATCCATTGTGTAGAACGCCTTTTGTATCTTGTACGACTTTGTTTTCAGAATACAGTCGATTGGAATAACATTTTTGAAGGAGAGCACACGAGATGTAAACAAATTATTTTGCCCTTCTGCAGGTCAACTAGTCGACCCCAGTGCAAAGTATAGGAATTATCAAGCTCATTAGTGGCACTTGTACACTTCAAATCTGCATAATTCAACAAGCTATGAAGTGTTACTAATTGAATTCAATTAATTTAGGCAATCTACTTCTTGTATTGTGCGACATTGGGACGTAAGTGCATTTATACAGAGCACCATAGTGTCGGATCAGTGAACAGGAGATTCTTGACTTATATGATGAATTCCTACACCACAGTGCTCTTGCGATGTTGTCCATTTATACTGCGCTCTAAAATAAAGCAATCAATTGGTGTTATCGGGCAAAAGATGGCACGTCTTCTCCAATAAAAGTTATATTAATGGGTTCTCTTTTCCTTATAGTATGCAGGGACCACAGCTCTACGTGGCAATGATGGATGTTGCTAACAAAGGTTTTACGTCTGTGTTTGCGTTAAAAAGTCAAAAGTTACAAAAGTTGACATGCCTACAGTTTTGAAAATGCATTGGCAAAATTTCCCGATGTAATATCGTACACGAGGGTTTTGAAAAATTACTCGATTCTTCTTATCTCAATAATACGTGAGATCAAGGCACATACTGACCGAAAAGTGAAAAGTGAAAGTTTAATGCATCTTTTTTATTTTGATCGTGTCCAATATATGTATTGTAAGCGTTTATTTCTCATAAAAGAATTCTGTTTGTGCTTGTTGGAATATTTCCGTGCTGTGAAACGGTCTTGTCAGGGGCTGGTGTATTTACATTATGCTGGAGATTACCGCACAAAATTATCGACGTGCCAATTAGATAACTGTCAGAGGTATAAGTAAAATTACCTTCTTTTAAGTTCCGTGTTGAACATCTATTACAAACGATAAATTTACTCGTGTTTATATTGGGATTTACTTTGGAAAAATAAACTTTGTCTGCAGAGATTCTCCTGGATGAACTCTCCAAATATTTGAGTCACTTGTCATTCAGTGCATTACAAATTACCTTTCAAGATGAATCAAACACTTTTCAACCAAATACAATGGAAATAAAACGAAAACCAAAAGTACATGCAGTTTCGAGCCACCTACACTTTTTTAAGTTCGATAGAAATATCCGGAAGATTTTATCGATGTACTGGTAATATATATCATTTTTTATCACATGACTCGAAAATAATTATTACGCAAGATATTGTAGAGTCAGTCGTATCCCAGTCTGACTTTTTCGCCGGGGCATGCATGTTTTTCGCCGCCCCAGCGATTTAATTACTTGGGCGGGGAAAAACATGCATGCAGGTGGCGAAAAAGTTAGACTGGGATGTGTCTCAAGGCGTCAAATCTAGAACATCTCAGCGTCGAGCGGAAGCAATAGAAGCAACAAATGCATATCGAATTGAAAATTTCAGGGTCTGAACGAACACAATTTGTGGGCACGTCAAGGAAGGAGTGATCTCTTCAGCCTCTTCAGAACGCTGCGTTTATTTGCACTTTGGGAAGCAATATCCTATCGAAAATTGCTTTCACGCGCCCGGGTGTCCAGAGAGGATTTAGCTTCACCGTGCGAAAATTCGACAGAATCACAGACCTAGATCTTCTGTTCGATTCGTCTTGATAAAATTATAATATTCTCTGGCGATATATATAATTCTGTTCTGTGAAACTTGGTTTGTGCAAGTGGTGGTCTTATCTCTTTAAAACTCTTAAATATCTCAGTTTGACAAGTTTTCTTTGAACTGTAGAGCAAGATACCTTCAGTGTTTGAACTCTAAATCGTTACTGTAACAATTTAAATAATGCGATGCACGTAGCATGACTTCAAGAAACATTCAATCATTCAACGGATTACTTACTTTTTCTAGTGTACATTCAAAGAGGTTTAAATAAAACAAACGAGAAATGTCAATAGAGATGTGAATTACTTCAAATCTATAAGCAAAAATGGTAGAATTTCTCCACTATGGTATCATTAACAAATCTTTAAAGTCGTTTGTATTTTTTGAGTAAAATGAGGCTTGAAAATAACTGCATATCAGGTTTTTGTTTTTCAAATCCGAAGCCGTGCCACAAATTTGCGACGGTTCATGCTATCGAAGATTACCATGGAGTTCTTTATTAAATTTAGATTATAAGTAGGATAAAGTGTTGGTTAAAAATTGGAAATCAAAATTTTTATGATCACGTTTTTGTTTGATGCAAATCATTTGAGTTTTTCTGCGAAAATTGTAACACAGGAACACGATCAGTAAACCAGATTTCTAAAATAGACACCATTTCGTAAATGTAGCATCACACCAGCTTCAAATAACTCACTGTAGCTTTATTTTAAAAATAATTAGCCTCTAATAATGAGTTTTTTCTTTTTCTCTTGGTTAATAAGAGAGTTCAACCCTTTAAATTAACAAGTAAGTTCACACTACACAAAACGAGGATTCTATGAAGCGTCAAAGTGGTTCACGCTAAAAGGCTAAGGTGACCGAAAAAAGACCACGCTGCATGAACTTTATAACGTCATTCGAAGTGCGGGAAAATAGATCTGAAATGAAAACAATCTTAGGAATATTCACCGATATGCAGTTCTCGTTAGCATCAATATGAAATTTGAAAATTGCACCATTTAACATTATCTGATGCTGAACAACTATTTTGTTAATTTATGCTCAAGTTATGATTGAATAAAAACTCAGACTTGGAATAAATTCGCATAAGATGCAATAGAAGTCACTGCACTGAGTCAGGCCCTCAAGTAGCGACATCTCAACCGTTCCATTGCAGTTGTTCTCAGTAATGATTTTATCTATGCAGGAAGGAATTATTTATCATGATATGGGAAAGATTTATTTGTTCGTTGAAAATAATTATTTTTTATGATATTGGAAAGATTTATTTGTACACAGAAAAAAATTATTCATTATGAAATAGGAAGGGTTTATTTGTTCACATAAAGGAATTATTTATTATGAAATAGGAAGGAATTATTTGTTCACAGAAAGGAATTATTTATAATGATATAGGAAGGATTTATTTGTTCACAGAAGGGAATTATTTATTAATTTTTGAATGGGGCTGAGCAATGGTGACTGAGCTGTCCTACTGTCATCCCCACCAGGCCACTCATTACTGAAAATTTCCAAAAAAGGGGCCAGAAATCCCATTATTTTGGCCAAACTTATAGACTGCAGCTTTTTACACGTCACAATTTACCATCAAGAATATTCAATACCTAATAAATCTGCCGTGAAATTTATTGAATATTTATTGCGGAATATTCTTCGAAAAAAGCTTGACTTGATGATTTTCGCTGGAAAAACTAACCTGGTTTACAAGTGCCGCTCTCGCAACGAACAATGAAGATGCACTAATGAACGTGTGCACAGGATGCTTCGTGTGTCATTTCGAGGCAGCTGATGCGCAAAGCCAAACATGATCAAATCGAGCCTTGTTCACGCCTGAGGATTTTGAATCATCGCAGAAATTAAATTGCCGAAATGCTAAAAATTTGAACAATCTTTCGTGCTCAAATTCGACCAACTTCATTGGGAAAGTTTCTACCTCAAAAAATAGAGTAATTCATTGTAGAGAATTGATGAGGTAATCTTAGAAACTTATAATGAAAGTAATTCTGAACTGCACTTCTAACACTAAAATGAGCATAAAATGTTCAAAAAGTACGAGAAAATGACTTGATAATCTAGTATTAAAGGAATTAGTGTCATTCACTGGAAATTGTATAAGTCGACAATTGATGTCCACGCTGCGACTCAAGGGTTGCACGAGCAGTGGTCGGGTTAATGATAGTCAACTTACCTTGAGATAACTCAAGTTTACATGCATAATAACTCCATAATTGTTTAATTGTTAAGCTCAGTGGGGTGCAAACTTCAGGAGGAAACACGCTTTAGGAAGCGCCTAAGTTTCCCTCAAATGCACCCATTTCAATGTTTCAATGAATTCAATGAACAGGTTCAATGAACATGGTTGCTATCTTAATGAACAAAGAATTGCTATCTTAATGAACAAAGTCTACGAATCATATTCATTGCATGGACAGAAAATAAGAGAGTTTCAGTTTTAAACGTCCCTTACTATTTAAATAAATTTTTGCTATTAAAACAATGTTTTCGAAATTCCCACTGAATAGAAACTGTCCACTCCCATTAAATCAAAATCTTAAGTTTTCATGGCAGAGGGATTAAATTTGTTCTCAGAGAGTAAGGTAAGATGCTTGTAAATATGAGTGTATCGATCAAAATATAATGCTTGGCTATCACGCACCCTCAGAATGCATTGAACAATTGAAAGTATTGTAGCTGTACTCCCTTTACAACTGTATGCACTAAAGATGAAACTAAAGCCATGTCGGTACGAGACACTTTAATTTCATCATCAGTAAAATCTATGTATCATTAAAAGTAAAGGTGCCAATTGCTCTAAAAGTCGTTGGCCTGCGATTGGTTCCTTGTTTATACCTCGAAAATTTCCATCGAAAGTTACAAGAAAGTACGAACGAGCACAACGGCTCAACAACAACAACCAAAAAAGCCATTGTGCCAGAAGTCATCTCAAGATGGTTTTCTAACAGTTTTTTCAACCCAATGAAGCCCGGTGAGGGCTTATGATCAACACATCTTCCTGTAGGAAATGGAGATACGGAATTAGCTAACGCGATTGGGAGAAATGAAGGAGCATTACGTCCCAGACTAGTGAAGCTGTATTTATCTGAAACCTGAAATGAATCTGAATCTGGAAATGAATGTCATGTGTTCAAATGAATGTTGTATGCTGAAATGATACTTCTATTTATGCTGTACACAAAACAAATGCTTGAAATAATGCTGCATTTTGAAGGTATTAGTGTGAATGGAAAAAAATAATGCGTTGTGAATGCATTGCTCAACGAAGATGTAATTTTTAGATTCTTGAAACTTTGAAATTTTACAGCCCGTCACATTTTTCCATGAAGACAAGGTCATGTGACACATACTCAAATTATATCAAATGAATTTAAAATATCTTCTACTTCTACCAGTTACGTTACATGAAAGGTGATTGATCAATAAGACAGCTCAAAACTAAACGCAAAACCAAATCTAAAAGCTACAAGAATTGGAAAAAAACTGAAGAAACCTTATAAAAAACATCGAGCATTTCACAACTGAAGCTGAAAATTTAATTTAATTCCGAATTCAGTCAAGAGGCTGTTTTACATATTTGTTATGTTTCGCTCACTTTCAAGCGCTGGACTGCAAACAAAAAGTGATAGAGCAATGATTAATGTCGGTGTGGTGAAGGAAAATGCGTTCCTCACCGTACAGGGTATGGTAAATTCATTAATATGCGCATCAAAATGAATTATCTCATTATGACAAGCAAGGAACGTTGAATAAAAAACTGTAAAGATAATTTTAGAAGTTCGGATGTCCATGTTTTGAAGAAGTTAGTGCTTTCTACGTACGACGCCATCCTCATGCTGCAATAGTCGGAGATAAAATGACTAATTCAGAGTAGTAATTCTACGACGATGAGCAATGCAATAATTGGAATCAAGATTGGATTATGGCAAAATAAATCATCGACGCGATAACGTATGTTTATAGTTGATAAAACTAGCACTCATTTAATGCGGGTTACGTTTTCATCAACGTCAACTTCAGGGAATTTTTCAGTTGAAGAAAATTAAGATAAATTTGTTCTACATCCCGCTTACTCGAGCACACAATAGATCCTGTAGTAATGAGCAGGCTTTATATTTTATGCACATTAACTCCAAATGCCGTTTGAAGATTTATTTCAAATTTATTCAGACTAAAATCCGCATTTAACGCAGTTTTCAATGAATATGAGTGTGCAGTTGAATTATGTTTTGCTAAAGCTTTCTCCGCAAATTTTATTCTCTCTCAAAAGTATTTTTGAAGAACGGATCACTCGAGGGCACCGAAAGATCAAATGACCCAAAAACACCCGAGGCGCGCTTGAGAAGTAACCGAAGTTTCACAGAAGAAGGTACAGTTTCTTAATTGTCCTCTGTTGGTAATAGCTCCAAACTTATGATCCGCGCAAGGCTTGCGAGACTTGAAGTTGCGCTAGTCGTCCTACGTCCAATCAATATCCATGTCATGACTTTGAGGTGTGTCAGGATGTGTATTTTAGATGTCAGTCCTGAAATTCATTTGAGTTGAAAGGCTTTGATATGCTTTGATGTGATCGTCTTGACCTGTGTTTTAATGGCTCTGAAATATAACAGAATATTTAGTGCTTGGAAAATTTGAGATGACTCAGTGGTAACTCAGAAGGTATCGACAAACAACGTTATAGAGTACGTTTTCTTGACGATAATTGCCATGAAACTAGCAATAGTTGAGAAATAATTGTTCAAATGAAAATTCCCTAAACGACGTGAGTGATGGACGAATGATTCCTTTTCTTCTTCCGATGCATTTACTTGTTTGAGAATATTGCCATCTTCTAACAACTAAAACTTGTTTTTCTTCACTTTGATTTTCAATTTATCGAGAATGAGATAGAATAATGTAAAGGCACTTAATTATCATATGTTACTGCTACGTTAAGTCATATTAGTGAGTAACATGCATGCTATTTGATTCAAGATTGGGGGTGCAATAAGATGAAAGAGATGAGATAATTTTGATTGAGGAGGTCTGCATATTAGCGTAAAATTTTAACAATTCGGGGTTTCATTTTATAAATTTATCATTCTGCTTACCACCGCACTATATAACTATACATACTGCTTGAGAAGTTAAAATAAACGGTGTTTCTTTTGTTCTAGTACTTTTACATCACACAGGCACGACGAAACTGAATACAAGTGAGGCGCACAAGTATTGAAGAGATCCATAAAACTCTGAGAACTTTATTAAATCCTGCCACAACCTGAAAGAAACCCTTAGCTTGTAAAAATTAACTTCAGAACCTGAGCGACTGTTGGTTCTTTCTCTCGACTGAGCAGCCATTTAGAAACTGAGAAAAGACGAAACTTTTTAGAGGGACGCCAGTCAGTTCAACCTGGCCATCTAAAAATGGATCACAGACGTCAGCGGGCTGTAATCTGACCAGTTTTTTCTCTGAATCTGGCTTGGTTTTTCTTTGATTTTCTCGAGGATAAAGGAGGCGTTGCGCAAAAGTTTGTGGAAAAATGTTATTTCTGTCAAAATTAAACGGTTAGGTGGCTGATATTACTATAGCGTTTGAATAAAGATGAGGAGTAAGATTCCTATAGATCATTCACGGCTGTGACATGTCTCAAGTTGATTTAAATCAGAGCTGCATTGTGAAGAGATCTTAAAACATGCTTAGAGTCACCTTCGATCATGTTTTCTTTTGATTTGGAACCTAATTTCTTCTTTCACTTCGTCCAAATAATCATGACAAGTAAATTTTCCTAATGTAGAACATAACTTATATTAGTTGCGCAGATATGATCGGCAATGAAATTAAGGGAATAAACTTTTAACAGTTAATTAAAGATTTAATAGATATTTTAATTTCATTACTTTTTAATTAATATCATTCTACAATCACAACCTAGGAACCTGACTATAAAACAGCGTCGCGTTTTTAATTAAGGAGACATGAAAGGAATATCAGTAAGTTGTGGGTTATTTTGAAGCAAATGGAAAGTTTTTTCACGTCGCTCTCAATCCTGATGACAAGGTTTTAAAATGATAGCAATACGATAGGAAAATACTTTCTCTGTTTAAGAAACCCATCGTGCCAACATCAACAAATTTGCTGATAATATTAGAGGTTAAATAAATCGGCAGGAAATGCACAATATACTCGTACGGTTTCTGAATGTTACTAACTGGATTCCATATTAGCTAAAGGCGATATCAAGGAAACAGAATGATAGATTAGAAAAAGAATCAATGAATGATTACGATATTATGTTAAATGGACAATCAAATTAACGTGCCGACAACTTATGTTGCGTCGGAAGCGTGTCTGAAGTAATGCAGGGCTATTTAATTGCGTCATTCAAACGTTAATTTCCCACCAAAGGCTAAGTTCTTCAAAATTCTGTCTTACAATGATGAAATATGAACGATTATAAATACTTGTTTTACCGGCTAATCTTCTGCTAATTCTTCCCCATCGCCAAGAGAGAATCAAAGACGATGTCTTACGCAGTCATTTCCTCATTAAGTGGGTCTGTTCTTTTACTGTATTGAGAGAAAGAGACATTGGAAATAAAGGACAGATTCCCTTAGGACGAAAATTTGATCGAAGATTCTTGGCGGCAGGAAACCATTCAAGGATTTTAATCGGTGTGGGAACGTATCGATTCGGACATCACGGCGTTGATCATTTTTTTTCCTGGATGGGAATAGATTCTTTGTGGACCTTTCGATTTCCAAATTTTCAGAAATTGCAAGATCCACTGAGAGATGAGCTGTGACGCACAACACACATTCATGTTGTCTGGTCTCAGTTATTGACGGCACCAACACACGGATATTGCGTTCGCAAACTGCTTTTTGCGTTAATATTTCGTTCCAATATTTATCTGGTTAAACTAAATCGAGGGTTATGGCAATTCGATCTCCATACTCGAACAAACGCTGATGCTCGGTAGAGAAAAACTGCCTAGCTAAACATTGTGTCAGCTATTCTTTCAAACATTCTACTGTATTTGCGTCTCAAATCAGAGTTATGTCTTTGTAAGGCTGATGTGACTTTGTTGGGAAGCTGTAATTCAAGGTATTTCTTTGATAAGAGGAGCCCCTACAATCAGCAACTGGGTTTGATTTGCACACAGATTTTCTTGCTGTATGTTTAAGCGTTGGCTGTTGCAAGCTGTTTTTCTACATACATGACATACGTATACCTCATGCATATACGAGGTTAAGCTTTTTTCAAGTCTTGTAGTCTTATTAATCTCGGACTTTTTTAGTCTCATTAGTCTAATAAATTAGTCCTATTAGGGTAAAATTAAATAATTTGGTCTCAGTTCATTCAATGATAGGTCATATAGGATAATTTTAAACAGTAACAGACCGATTTGGCGCTCTTATTCTGTAACAGATTCTATTGTTTACAGATTCTGTACAGACCTGACACACAGATTCCACCACCTATGTACAAGAATCTCTTATTATTATACACAGATTCGAGAACCTAGCTCAACTCGTTTTGAAAAATCCAAAAAAAGATGATTGCATAAATATATCTGTTTACACGCATGAAAGTTAAAGGACAAATCGGTTTAACGAATAAAGATGAGTCATTTAACTAGTTAAAACGCATGCTAAACTCGTTTTCTAGTTCTTGGATCTCATAATGAACAAGAATCACAGTAAACATTTGTGGATTCTTGGTTTTCCATACACTAAGTGTGAAATTTGCTTCACTGCAAATGCAAAGCCTAAGCTGCCTTATCAAATGTTTCGATGTTAGTTTTTTTTAGATTGATTTATTAGCCCCTGATTAAACTACATTTATAAAAATTGAGTAGAAGGTTAGATTTTCACTCCAGACTAAAGGAGCACGAGACTAATTACAAAGGATCTAGACTAACATTCCCACGAAAATGTACAAAAATATTCTAAATTAATTCCGATTTTATTCTGCACGAAGAACTAAAGACGGGATGGTAAACCCCTTATTTTGCTACCAGTCGAAATGACCCATCATAAGTTGAAATAAATTGATCACCATTTTGGAAATAATACTTACTATTTAACAGTAAATGCATGATAGTCAGCCGTACTTTGTTCGAAAAAATTGCTAAAGGCTTATTTAGCAATCAATGCATTATAGGTAGCCTTACTTTATTAATAAGATTAATATTATACAACTACTGAAGGATAATGGCACGTGGAAAATCATCCTGTGCTACTAACACCGTGCAGGAAAAGATCATTTTCTCTCTGCCATGAACACACAGACTAAAGTCTCTGCCGTGGAGCAATAAGCAAATGTCTTCGCCCTGTGATATTCACTGAGAGCCCTGATAGCGGATGACTGTCGTCGTTGGAGCCGTGAAAAGAACGGATGTTACTGCAATATTGGATCTGCAAGCCGGCGAAGACAAGGAAAGATCAGGCGGAAATGCAGCTTTGTGTTGTGGGGTTGTCAGATTCAGGAGCTAAGTGTAAGTTCAGGGTAAAGTGTTTGTTTTTGCAGTCATAACTCAGTGCATTTTTCTGTGAATTGCCCCCGCTCGCTTAGCCCCTGCTTGGTATGCTTAGCGCCATGCTGGAAGTGTGGAACTGTGACGGAAGGTAAATGTGAATGGATTTAGGTTGAAACTATGATTGATTTTTGAAGCTATCCGGGTTACAAGTTGAAAAAAATTATGGATTTTTTCCCAAAAATATTTACCGGTCGAAATGTTACATAACGAAAGCATATATTTCCCACATTAGCGAATTGAATGAATCACCTTAGTCGAGGAAAGTTAAAAAAAAATAAAACTGAACAAATCCTCTCACAGCGTCATGCTTTGACTCAGTAAGAAAATGGACGCAAAATTCACTCGAGCTGAGAGCTGAATGTAAAGTGGAAAACCATAATGAAAAGGTTAAGAATTATTTTTAGGCATTTGGCAACTGAAAAATTGAAAGTTAATCGATTCTCGAAAAATGCATACGTATTTATATGTCATGGAAAGAATATTAACGCGATAGCAAAAGATATGCATCCTGACTAAAGTAACTGGAGTACCGCTACCGACTATGCAAGAAGCAGCAGTTTTGTGGCGATTCCGTAGCTGCACCTATTTGCAGAATAGCTTTCTCATTATGTATACATACAATATTTACTTAATCCTAACAATTTATATTGTAGCAGTCAACTTAACAACAATTTCTTCAACGTTAGGGTAACTTTCACCAAAAAAAAAATATTTTTTTCAACAAACTCAGAAGTATTTCAGAAAAAAACAAACGAGAGCACTAAAAGTTATCCGCGATATTCAAAGCACCAACAAACACCCAACTTTAAAAGTCTCAAATATTTTTATAATAATCACTTATAAGTCCTCGGTAACTTTGGAACTTTAGAGCATCAGATGCTAAGTTGAACGAAGCGCAGATCAGAATAAGAACGCGTGGCTGTCGCGCTCACAACCACACAAGTACAATTGTACTGCGCCTCCGTCCAGTGGTGGCGCGCCTATATTTTGTCCCTGCGGCCGCTCGTAAATCCGTGCGGGGTGCGATGTATCACAGTCATGGCCTCCATAAAGTGTTTGAAGGGGAGTGTGGTGTGTGTTTGTTGGGTGTTTAATGGGTATTTTGGGTGTGTGTTTGTTGGGGAATGTGGGTGTGTGTGTGTTGGGTGTTTGATGTGTATTTTGGGTGTGTGTTTGTTGGGGAATGTGGTTGTGTGTTTGTTGGGTGTTTGATAGGGAATGTGGATGAGGGTTTGTTGGGTGTTTGATAGGGAATGTGTGTGTGTGTTTGTTGGGTGTTTGATGGGGAATGTGGGCGTGTGTTTGTTGGGTGTTTGATGGGGAATGTGGCTGTGTATTTGTTGGGTGTTTGATGGGGAATGTGGTA
This sequence comes from Morinoia aosen, assembly GCA_030386875.1. Lineage (NCBI taxonomy): Eukaryota > Metazoa > Arthropoda > Malacostraca > Amphipoda > Talitridae > Morinoia > Morinoia aosen. The sequence goes on along the minus strand of CM059559.1, from coordinate 14,473,644 downwards.
GTGTGTTTGTTGGGTGTTTGATAGGGAATGTGGGTGAGGGTTTGTTGGGTGTTTGATGGGGAATGTGAGTGTGTGTTTGTTGGGTGTTTGATAGGGAATGTGGGTGTGTGTTTGTTGGGTGTTTGATAGGGAATGTGGGTGAGGGTTTGTTGGGTGTTTGATGGGGAATGTGGGTGTGTGTTTGTTGGGTGTTTGATGGGGAATGTGGTTGTGTGTTTGTTGGGTGTTTGATAGGAAATGTGGGTGAGGGTTTGTTGGGTGTTTGATGGGGAATGTGAGTGTGTGTTTGTTGGGTGTTTGATAGGGAATGTGGGTGTGTGTTTGTTGGGTGTTTGATGGGGAATGTGGTTGTGTGTTTGTTGAGTGTTTGATGGGGAATGTGGTTGTGTGTTTGTTGGGTGTTTGATAGGGAATGTGGGTGAGGGTTTGTTGGATGTTTGATAGGGAATGTGGGTATGTGTTTGTTGGGTGTTTGACAGGGAATGTGAGTGTGTGTTTGTTGGGTGTTTGATAGGGAATATGGGTGTGTGTTTGTTGGGTGTTTGATAGGGAATGTGGGTGAGGGTTTGTTGGGTGTTTGATGGGGAATGTGGGTGTGTGTTTGTTGGGTGTTTGATGGGGAATGTGGTTGTGTGTTTGTTGGGTGTTTGATAGGAAATGTGGGTGAGGGTTTGTTGGGTGTTTGATGGGGAATGTGAGTGTGTGTTTGTTGGGTGTTTGATAGGGAATGTGGGTGTGTGTTTGTTGGGTGTTTGATGGGGAATGTGGTTGTGTGTTTGTTGAGTGTTTGATGGGGAATGTGGTTGTGTGTTTGTTGGATGTTTGATAGGGAATGTGGGTGTGTGTTTGTTGGGTGTTTGATGGGGAATGTGGTTGTGTGTTTGTTGAGTGTTTGATGGGGAATGTGGTTGTGTGTTTGTTGAGTGTTTGATGGGGAATGTGGTTGTGTGTTTGTTGGATGTTTGATAGGGAATGTGGGTGTGTGTTTGTTGGGTGTTTGATAGGGAATGTGGGTGTGTGTTTGTTGGGTGTTTGATAGGGAATGTGGGTGTGTGTTTGTTAGATGTATGGGTGTGTGACAGTGACAGGAATGCTGCTGTGTGCGTGCGTGTATGGAGGTGTTTGAAAGGAAATGAAAGCGGCGAATTGTATGGTGATGAGGGAAATTGTATGGTGATGAGGGAAATTGTATGGTGATGAGGGAAATTGTATGGTGATGAGGGAAATTGTGTGGTGATGAGGGAAAAAGAAAAACAGGTTTTCTGAGATGTTATGCGACAATTGAAGTTCAGAATGATGAACTCTGATCATTATGCCATCTGTCATACTAGCAGGAATTCGCACAAGTCATGCAAGCGTTTGTGCGAATGGTAATGCACTGGTCTGGTGTGACTAAGTCCTAATACTGTGTAAGCATTTATTGTATCAGGGTAGTAATTCAAAAATACTTGAAAATTGTTATTTACAAAGCATTCATTTACTTTGACTTCATCACTATCATTATGAACTCATCTAGATTGCTGTAGTTTATCTGAATGTATGTTCACTTGAGTAACATTACTGATAATTTTCGTTGGTAAATAAAGGGCTGAATAATAAAGGGCTCCAATAAGTCATTGGAGCTTTTCATTAATTGCAAAAAACGTAATTGTCTATGGTGAAAATTGCTTCTAATTTGACCAGACCCAATTAAGAGCTTATGACGGAGATTTCGGAGCACAACTGAGCTTCAAAACTGCATGTACGAAAGTTTTGCTTGGATGCTGGATATATTACTGAAATCCTTTGAATCATCGCAAGAAGAAAAATAGCTTAGACGAAGTACAATTTGCTGGATCATAGAACATTTGAATGATCATTAACTAGATAGTAGATACAAACATGAATGACGTTTCTGGAGAAATGGAATAGTTTTTTCAGCAAAGAAATGCACGCAGCAGCGGCACCTCAGAAGTCGATTTGAAGTGAAGCTCTGGGTTCTTTTTAACGTGATTTTTTGTGATGATAGATTATTACTTTGTACTTCGACTGAGCGGATGTAAGATTATAGAATTATTTCATACAATTGCTAGAAGGAAAAGCAATTCAGAAATCCTTATTTTTTCGTACAGCTGAGAAAATTGGCTAATCGATTTTGATGCATTAGTGGGTGTAATTCGATGCTATTTTACTGGGGTTTTTGGTAAAAATCCGACAATAAAATGAACTAATGGTAAATACATGGTTTAGATGCCGTTCAGCTTAATAATAATGGAAAAGAAAACAGAAAACATGAAAATATTGCGCAATGATTGATGCGATGGGGTAGAGAATAGAGGTGACGTGCATCTTATCGCCCGCGCATCGTCGGCCAACGCTTGTGAAACGGACTAAAGTTTGCGTTCGCTCCCAGATCAAAATTTCAGCTCTCAAATTAGGATTCTAGGTCTCATATTAGGATTCTAGGTCTCATATTAGGATTCTAGGTCTCATATTAGGATTTCGGCTCTCAAGTTAATTAGGTTTCCAGATTCAAGACTATGATACCCGCTTTCAAATCACATTTCCAGCACCTTGGTTAGGATTTCAGTCTCTAGATTTTTTCATCTTTTACATATATTTCAGCACCCTGATCATTATTCCATCCTCTTGATCAGGATCCCAACTCTCAGATAAGGAACTTGCTCCTAGGTGAAGATTCAAATAGATGACGATTCCAATAGATGATGATTCCAATAGATGACGATTCCGGCTTCCCAATCAGAATTCTAGCTCCCAAATAAGCATTTCAGCACTCTGGTCAAGATTCCAGCTCTCAAATAAGCATTTATGATCGAAATTCGAGCTCTCAGATCTACATTCTGTCTCTCAGATATGCATTCCAACTCTCAGATCTATATTACAGCTCTCAGATCAAGATTCCAGCACTCAGATTTGCATTACAGTTCTCAGATAACAACGATTCCATGTCCCTGAACAGGACTCCAGTTTCCAGGTATGAACATTTCCGCTTCCAGGTCTGAAGTCCAGTTCACAGGTCAAAAATCGAGCTCCCAGATCAGTATTCCAACTCCATGTTGAATTCGTGCAGTTAGCGCATTTTTGCTCTCCTCCAGCGGCGGAGCGACTGCCTTGATCACAAGCGACGCAGCACATGCGCGTGCAAGCGAGAGTTCATTCTGAACTTATTAAAACTGGCCCTTGTTTTTGTCTCATTGAGCGGCGACGCGCTCGTCTGCATCCCAAGAGACCCTGCTTGGCTCCGGGGGAAAATTACTGCGTAGAAATTGGTGCACATAATATCGTGCTTGCGTTAAGTGGGGGGAGGAGTGCTGCGTCGCTGGGGTCAGAGTGAGCAATGGATGTTTTGGGCGCGTGTATGTTTGGTGTGTGTCGGTTTGGTGTGTGTCGGCTTGGTGTGTGTCGGTTTGAAGTGTGTCTGTTTGGTGTGTGTCGGCTTGGTGTGTGTCGGTTTGATGTGTGTTTGTTTGGTGTGTGTCTGTTTGGTGTGTGTCGGCTTGGTGTGTGTCGGTTTGATGTGTGTTTGTTTGGTGTGTGTCTGTTTGGTGTGTGTCGGCTTGGTGTGTGTCGGTTTGATGTGTGTTTGTTTGGTGTGTGTCTGTTTGGTGTGTGTCTGTTTGGTCTGTGTCTGTTTGGTGAGCTTCTGTTTGGTGTGTGTCTGTTTGGTGTGTGTTTGTTTGATGTGTGTCTGTTTGGTGTGTGTCTGTTTGGTGTGTGTCTGTTTGGTATGTGTCTGTTTGGTGTGTGTCGGTTTGGTGTGTGTCGGTTTGGTGTGTTTGTTCGGTGTGTGTCTGTTCGGTGTGTGTCTGTTTGGTGTGTGTTTGTTTGGTGTGTGTCTGTTTGGTATGTGTTTGTTTGGTGCGTGTCTGTTTGGTATGTGTTTGTTTGATGTGTGTCTGTTTGGTGTGTGACTGTTTGGTGTGTGTCTGTGTTTGTCTATGTCTGTTTGGTGTGTGTCTGTTTGGTGTGTGTCTGTTTGGTGTGTGCGTCTGTTTGGTGTGCGTCTGTTTGATGTGTGTCTGTTTGGTGTGTGTCTGTGTTTGTCTATATCTGATTGGTGTGTGTCTGTTTGGTGTGTATCTGTTTGGTATGTGTCTGTTTGGTGTGTGTCAGTTTGGTGCGGGTGTCTGTTTATTGTGTGTCTGTGTCTGTTTGGTGTGTGTCTGTTTGATGTGTGTCTGCGTTGGTATGTGTCTGTTTGGTGTGTGTCTGTTTGGTGTGTGTTTGTTTGGTGTGTGTCCGTTTTTGTGTGTGTCTGTTTGGTGTGTGTCTGTTTGGTTTGTGTCTGTTTGGTGTGTGTCTGTTTTGTGTGTGTCTGTTTGGTGTGTGTCTGTTTGGTGTGTATCTGTTTGGTGTGTGTCTATTTGGTGTGTGTCTGTTTGGTGTGTGTGTCTGTTTAGTGTGTGTCTGTGTCTGTTTGGTGTGTGTCTGTTTGATGTGTGTCTGTGTTGGTGTGTGTCTGTATGGTGTGTGTCGGTTTGGTGTGTGTTTGTTTGGTGTGTGTCTGTTTAGTGTGTGTCTGTTTGGTGCGTGTTTGTTTGGTGTGTGTCTGTTTTGTGTGTGTCTCTTTGGTGTGTATCTGTTTGGTGTGTGTCTGTTTGGTGTGTGTCTGTTTGGTGTGCGTCTGTTTGGTGTGTGTCTGTTTGGTGTGCGTCTGTTTGGTGTGTATCTGTTAGGTGTGTGTCTGTTTGGTGTGTGTCTGTTTGGTGTGTGTCTGTTTGGTGTGTGTCTGTTTGGTGTGTATCTGTTTGGTGTGTGTCTGTTTGGTGTGTGTCTGTTTGGTGAGTGTCTGTTTGGTGTGTATCTGTTTGGTGTGCGTCTGTTTGGTGTGTGTCTGTTTGGTGTGTGTCTGTTTGGTGTGTGTCTGTTTGGTCTGTGTCTGGTGAGTTTCTGTTTTGTGTGTCTGTTTGGTGTGTGTTTGTTTGATGTGTGTCTGTTTGGTGTGTGTCTGTTTGGTGTGTGTCTGTTTGGTGTGTGTCTGTTTGGTGTGTCTGTTTGGTGTGTGTCGGTCTGGAGTGTGTCGGTTTGGTGTGTTTGTTCGGTGTGTGTCTGTTTGGTGTGTGTCTGTTTGGTGTGTGTTTGTTTGGTGTGTGTCTGTTTGGTATGTCTTTGTTTGGTGTGTGTCTATTTGGTATGTGTTTGTTTGATGTGTGCCTGTTTGGCGTGTGACTATTTTTGTGTGTCTGTTTAGTGTGTGTGTCTGTTTTGTGTGTCTGTTTGATGTGTGTCTGTTTGGTGTGTGCTTGTTTGGTGTGAGTCTGTTTGGTGTGTGTCTGTTTGGTGTGTGTCTGTTTGGTGTGCGTCTGTTTGGTGTGTGTCTGTTTGGTGTGCGTCTGTTTGGTGTGTGTCTGTTTGGTGTGTGTCTGTTTGGTGTGTTTCTGTGTTTGTCTATATCTGTTTGGTGTGTGTCTGTTTGGTGTGTGTTTGTGTTTGTCTATATCTGTTTGGTGTGTGTCTGTTTGGTGTGTATCTGTTTGGTGTGTGTCTGTTTGGTGTGTGTCTGTTTGGTGTGTGTCGGTTTGGTGCGTGTGTCTGTTTAGTGTGTGTCTGTGTCTGTTTGGTGTGTGTCTGTTTGATGTGTGTCTGTGTTGGTGTGTGTCTGTTTGGTGTGTGTCTATTTGGTGTGTGTTTGTTTGATGTGTGTCTGTTTGGTGTGTGTCTGGTTGGTGTGTGTTTGTTTGGTGTGTGTCTGTTTTGTTTGTGTCTGTTTGGTGTGTGTCTGTTTGGTGTGTGTCTGTTTGGTGTGTGTCTGTTTGGCGTGTGTCTGTTTGGTGTGTATCTGTTTGGTGTGTGTCTGTTTGGTGTGTGTCTGTTTGGTATGTGTGTCTGTTTAGTGTGTGTCTGTGTCTGTTTGGTGTGTGTCTGTTTGATGTGTGTCTGTGTTGGTGTGTGTCTGTTTGGTGTGCGTCTGTTTGGTGTGTATCTGTTGGGTGTGTGTCTGTTTGGTGTGTGTCTGTTTGGTGTGTGTCTGTTTGGTGTGTGTCTGTTTGGTGTGTATCTGTTTGGTGTGTTTCTGTTTGGTGTGTGTCTGTTTGGTGTGTGTCTTTTTGGTGTGTAACTGTTTGGTGTGTGTCTGTTTGGTGTGTGTCTGTTTGGTGTGTGTCTGTTCGGTGTGTGTCTGTTTGGTGTGTGTCTGTTTGGTGTGTGTTTGTTTGGTGTATGTCTGTTTTGTGTATGTGCCTGTTTAGTGTGTGTTTGTTTGGTGTGTGTCTGTTTGGTGTGTGTCTGTGTTGGTGTGTGTCTGTTTGGTGTGTGTTTGTTTGGTGTGTGTCTGTTTGTTGTGTGTCTGTTTGGTGTGTGTTTGTTTGGTGTGTGTTTGTTTGGTGTGTGTCTGTGTTGGTGTGTGTCTGTTTGGTGTATGGGTCTGTTTAGTGTGTGTCTGTGTTGGTGTGTGTCTGTTTGTTGTGTGTCTGTTTGGTGTGTGTTTGTTTGGTGTATTTCTGTTTGGTGTATGTGCCTGTTTAGTGTGTGTTTGTTTGGTGTGTGTCTGTTTGGTGTGTGTCTGTGTTGGTGTGTGTCTGTTTGGTGTGTGTCTGTTTGGTGTGTGTCTGTGTTGGTGTGTGTCTGTTTGGTGTATGAGTCTGTTTAGTGTGTGTCTGTGTTGGTGTGTGTCTGTTTGGTGTGTGTCTGTTTGGTGTGTGTTTGTTTGGTGTGTGTCTGTTTGGTGTGTGTCTGTTTAGTGTGTGTTTGTTTGGTGTATGTCTGTTTGGTGTATGTGCCTGTTTAGTGTGTGTTTGTTTGGTGTGTGCCTGTTTAGTGTGTTTTTGTTTGGTGTGTGTTTGTTTGGTGTGTGTCTGTTTGGTGTGTGTCTGTTTGGCGTGTGTCTGTTAGATGCTCTTGCGTGTGCTTATATGATGTTCTTGTTTTCTATGCTCGAGCAAAAATTAGGGATTTGCGCTGCATACATGAGCAAGTGTTAAGTATTTGCGTTACATACCTAAGTATTAGGTACTGCATTGCCTACCAGAGGAAGTTAATTGCGTAAGAATTGGGTGCACATGTTGGACACCTAGCAAATATTCCAGGCGAATGTTTTTCGTACTCGAGGAGTTAAGAGGCAAAACGGTTAAATTTTTCCAGGAAAAATTAAAATTTAACGTAAAATTATTTATCCATCAACTGGCTGGTTTTGGGCATTCATATTCGGCTCGGAAAACTTAATGCTTCTAATTTCATTAATTACACCATACTTCAGCAGCAAGAGAATTTAATTAATAATTGCACCATACTTCCGCAGCATCAGAATTTCATTAATTGTACCATACTTCCGCAGCATCAGAATTTCATTAATTGTACCATACTTCCGCAGCATCAGAATTTCATTAATTGTACCATACTTCCGCAGCATCAGAATTTCATTAATTGCACCATACTTCCGCAGCATCAGAATTTCATTAATTGCACCATACTTCCGCAGCATCAGAATTTCATTAATTGCACCATACTTCCGCAGCATCAGAATGACGAGCAAAAGATACATTCATGACAACTCTACTCCTCTTATTTCGCCATTAGACGCTCATACCTGACGTTAAAGTCGTTTTACGTCAGAAAAATATCGGCATTGCCAATTAGGTCATTTCCGTCCACAACTGGTGCGTCGTTTTCATTTTTTGGCGATAATTGATTTTCCGTCAATTTCGTTTTGCGTTCATATAACATCGCGGCTTATCGCATTCGTGTTCACTGTGCGCGGATTTACAATTTTTCAATTTTTTTAACGGAACAAGTCGTTCGTAATTGCTTTGCTGATTAATAATAGCACTCTCAGGGACTGCTCTGCTGGTTGTCGTTAAGTCGCCAATTGTCTGCCATTATGACATAATTAATTAGTTTTCACTATATCATCATGATATATCATCATGATATATCATCATGATATAATTGATAAGTTGTCATTCAGTCGGCCATTGCTCTATCATTGACAAAAACGAAACTTGGCACTGACGCAGGGATAGGAAACTTTCAAAAGTTTAGGTTAATTTATTTCATTAGTAAATAAATGACCAATCCTCTATCCCGCGAATGGGCTGGAAGACGGGAGAGCTGGGACACCAGCACGCCCATAGCGCCCCTCCAGCACCGTGCCACGATCACTGTCACGGGAGAACAGATATTTAGTACAAGAAAACAAGAGTCGATGACGACTACTCAAAAATTTGGTAATTAGAATGTTCCTTCAATATTAAGTTAAGTCACGCCGCAAAATTTGACGGGTCAGAAAGACCGCGTAAGTTAAATTTAAGAATGGCGACGTGAGAATTAAGTATTGGGTGAACGAGAGTCCGACAGAAAATAATGCAGGGCTACTGCGTTCAGCTTTAGTAATTATCAAGGAATTTCTAGGATTAGCGGTTTTGAGACTAAGTCAAGTCTCGGTAAATATGCTAAATCCTAACTTAAGTATATTAATTAAATTTTTTTTATAGACAATAATTTCATTTCTCTAAACCTAGAACACGAAATTTAATAATCAGTGAACTGCGGTAACAATTGCCGTATTTAGTGTGTAATAAGTTAAATTAATTAATGATAATATTCGAGAATTAAATTGCGCTATGACAATATTGCAAGAAATTTAATCTCCCATTTAATTTTAAGGTAAGCAAGGCAGGTTACTTAGAACTGTAACTAACGTCACTTACGTAAAAATGTGGCGCTAACCATTACGGTGACTTACATCAGTTAAGCAGCCGAACTCGAGTGGCGAAGCAGAAGCGAAGCGCAGGGAGGCAGAGGTCGGCAGAGACGTCTAGCCGATCATGGCACCGTCAGGGCCCTCTCGATGTAGGAGAGATGACGAGCTGAAGACAGTGGCCACGACAACGGCCACACTCACGAGAATGTAGATCTACGCCCGCTTAACGAAATTGAAGAGATGAACAGGTGGTCAAGTGCCGTGGACGGCTGGTAGGCAACGACGCAGAAGCTATGGCAAAGGCTGCAGAGGTAGCTATTCTTCGGTGTAATCGAGAAGAAGAAAACTTTATTGTACAGTACACCGAATGGTTGCGCCTTTCATTTAAATTAATTTTTAGTGACGTTTTAGTTTAATTGTAATTGTAAGTTGATTTTTATGGGAGTTATTTACGTTAGAGATGTTTGCCCAAAAGGAATCCAAAGAAAAGCTTCAGATTTTCTACAATCATTATGATATGATTAATAAGTTGTCATTCAGTCGGCAGTTGTTCTGCCATTATGATATGATTAATAAGTTGTCATTCTGTCGGCAGTTGTTCTGCCATTATGATATGATTAATAAGTTGTCATTCTGTCGGCAGTTGTTCTGCCATTATGATATGATTAATAAGTTGTCATTCAGTCGGCAGTTGTTCTGCCATTATGATATGATTAATAAGTTGTCATTCTGTCGGCAGTTGTTCTGCCATTATGATATGATTAATAAGTTGTCATTCAGTCGGCAGTTGTTCTGCCATTATGATATGATTAATAAGTTGTCATTCTGTCGGCAGTTGTTCTGCCATTATGATATGATTAATAAGTTGTCATTCAGTCGGCAGTTGTTCTGCCATTATGATATGATTAATAAGTTGTCATTCAGTCGGCAGTTGTTCTGCCATTATGATATGATTAATAAGTTGTCATTCAGTCGGCAGTTGTTCTGCCATTATGATATGATTAATAAGTTGTCATTCTGTCGGCAGTTGTTCTGCCATTATGATATGATTAATAAGTTGTCGTTCAGTCGGCAGTTGTTCTGGCATTATGACGTAATTAATAAGTAGTCGTTCAGTCGGCAGTTGTTCTGCCATTATGACGTAATTAATAAGTAGTCGTTCAGTCGGCAATTGCTCTGCCATTATGACGTAATTAATAAGTAGTCGTTCAGTCGGCAATTGCTCTGCCATTATGACGTAATTAATAAGTAGTCGTTCAGTCGGCAATTGCTCTGCCATTATGAAGTAATTAATAAGTAGTCGTTCGGTCGGCAATTGCTCTGCCATTATGACGTAATTAATAAGTAGTCGTTCAGTCGGCCAATGCTCTATCATTATTATATGATTAATATGTTGTCATTTAGTCGGCAATTGCTCTGCCATTATGACATAATTAATAAGTAGTCGTTCAGTCGGCCATTGCTCTATCATTATTATATGAATAATATGTTGTCATTTAGTCGGCAATTGCTCTGCCATTATGACATAATTAATAAGTAGTCGTTCAGTCGGCCATTGCTCTATCATTATTATATGATTAATATGTTGTCATTTAGTCGGCAATTGCTCTGCCATTATTAGAGAAAGAAAGTTCTCGTTTTAAAATTCAGGTATTAATGTGAACTGTAACATTATAAGTAATAATAATGACTTATAGTTTGACATTGAGCAAATTATCCCCAACATTTCTAAAATATTATTCCCATAAATTTTTATGAACCAATTTTTTAAGGGCAGAGCAATTATTTAAAATTGGAGTGTATTTCTATCGAAATTATCTACAAACTTTTTTTTTTTAACTTATGAAAATGAATTCTTGCGTTTTCCTTCTCCTACGAACTTACTTATTCTTTCTACTTCAGAACACCTCAAGTGTCGGAAAGCTGAGCTGCTTCTAACAAAGTTCACACGATTTATTGCCAAAACTTCGCTGCCCGCAAATTGTGACAGGGAAATAATTCCGTTACTAAAAAACCCGGAACATTGTTAAACGGGCACGTGACGTACAAAAATCGAACAAGTTCACTACACGTAGGCATCGCAAACATAATTACCAGTGCAGAATGTGAGTTATTAAATGGTAGTGGGACCTGCAAAAAAAAAGTACAATTTCACTACACGTAGGCATTGCAACGTAATTACCAGTGCAGCATGTGAGTTATTAAATGTGCCTGTGGCATGCAAAAAAAAACAATTTCCCCACAGGCAAACCTAGCAAAGATGATCCCAAGCGCAGCATGTGAGTTCGGATAGGCAGAATAGCACAGAATACTCAAAACATTCTACGAGGCAGAACATTAAAGCAGCGCAGGGCAGTGTTTTCGAAGTGTTACCAACTCACAAATGGACCTTGTTTAAGTTGACGACGCCTGCTTACGAAGTTTAAATGTTTTTTTGCCAGTTCGCTGACACAGATGCAATCTAAAGTCCCTTCCCCGAGGAGAACAAGGCTTTCTCTGGCTTGCTGAGGCTTGGATTGTGGTTGTGCATGGATTTGAATACTATTTAGTTCTCTTGATTGGCTGCTGAGGCTTGGATTGTGATTGTGCATGGATTTGAATACTATTTAATTCCCTTTTTTGGCTGCTGAGGCTTGGATTGTGATTGTGCATGGATTTGAATACTATTTAGTTCTCTTGATTGGTTGCTGAGGCTTGGATTGTGGTTGTGCATGGATTTGAATACTATTTAATTCCCTTTTTTGGTTGCTGAGGCTTGGATTGTGATTGTGCATGGATTTGAGTACTATTTAAGTTCTCTTTTTAGTTGATAATGCCCAAATTGTGATCTCACATATATTTAAATGCAATTAAATAATGTAAAAGTTCAAGTAATTTGGATTAGTTTGAATTAGTTCCATCTATCTCTATTGCATCTTATATCAATGCAATCTGCAGTCAACTGAAGCATGTATAATAGATGGTATTAATGTTATATATGTTATGGCAGGAAAAAAAACACCTGAAAACTTTCAAATTTCGTGACTTTGAATAATTTTTCATCTTGCACACGCATGTTCATTCACCTCATGTTTCGATTAGTTCTATTTTTCCATTTAGAAAGATAAAATTAGTTAAGCGTGTGCGCCAGAAAAACATGGAAAAACAAGTCTCCAAGGTTGTAAAGTTATTCAAATTCTCTTAAATATTACTCAATTTTTGAACATTTTCATACTGAGAAAAACAATAATTTTACTCCGTTAAAAAAGACCTTGACTTCGAACCAGTTCAAACCAATTTTGTTACTGTAATTATTCGTTGAGTGTCATTTTGTCTACCGGTGAAATATAGTAATTTTCTTCAATCAAATTAGCATGAGGCATTTGAATGTAAACATTTTTTTAAGTAATATCAATATTCCTTTTAATCTCTATAATTTTTATTTTGAGATGAGAACGCAATTTCACAGCGTTGAATCACTTCACTACATAAACATGAACAAAAACAGTGTATTGACGGTTTTCGCTACACAAAATATGAATGAATGTCGAGGACGACAATTTTTCGCAAACAATCACATGGCGCTCACATCCCCTCGTGAAGAATTACCTGCCCTGAGAAGGCCTTAGAATAAACACCTGCATCAAACATACGACGTTCGGAGTCATAACTCCTCCCGTGAACTAATTTACGCTTGCTTTTCTCTTCCTCAAGGACTCATTATTATAAATTTGGAGGATTTATGAGAGCGAGGCCTGGAAAATAAGACCTGATTGAATAGACTTGCTTTCCAGTCCTCGCTAAGAAACAAGCTGCTTTTGAATTAGGAGAGCATACGCATGAAACGAACATATTTTCAGCACTTCAAGATAGCCAATGTTTTCGGTTATGCTTTTTCAGTGAACGAAAGAATATTATTTTCTGTAAAAGTTTCTTTCATTATTCGCTCTAATTTGTTCACTTGCATCCATGATGTGCGTATCGAATGGTTGTATGAAATGGTGTTTTGTCGCTCATGGGAATTGTACAGTTTACGACTCAGCGATAGGCAAAAATCAAATTATTTTTTTAATCAGGCTTAACTCACATCAAAACGTGACTTAGAACTTCAGAAAAGATAATCTAAACTATCAACATTGATGAGGTAGATGATGCATGTTTTTCCTCATTAGATGCACGAATTTCAAAATGCTAAAGAAAAAGGTTTTTATTCATGGTTCGCGTATTATTATCTGCCCTGCACACGCATATAAAAAATTGCAGTTCTAATGAGATCTAACTAGAAGTCAACGCTTGTAAAAGAGAGAAGCTCAGGCGAAAAATCAACAACGTTTCTGATCTATAATAGCGACACTAATAGACTGCAGAGTTTCTCCGGTGCTCTTTTGGATTCTCAATCCATATTTTCATAGACATAAAAATGAACTGGTAATATTTGTCGGTAAAAACAATAATTCCCATTGCGAAGCACGTTCCAATCACTTCGATGAAAAGTTGGGGATTTTTTATCATAAATGAGCGAAGCATCTCAGCCAATGTTGATTGTTAACGACAGTGGCGTGATTTTTTGTTTTAAAATTAATATTGTCAGACTTGCATGTAAATTTTTTTGTATGAGTTGATATTTACAATAAATCCCACTTTTCCCGTTCTATATTATTGATGAACGAGCAATATAGAAAGCTTTTGCACCTCTATTCCCTATTCCTATTTTTAAAAATACTTCATTTTCTTTCGGTCGCCTTGACTCGTTCTCTTAGTGGCCTTTTTCAGTGAATGGTTTCCTAATTTAGAGAATAATGAAATATATTTCAGCCAATAATGCGTGTGCTGAAGTATGGTAAAATATGCCATATTCGAGCACATGCACCACGGACTTGTTGTTACATAATGATAATTCTCATGCAAAGTTGAAGGGTCCAAGCATTTTAATTCCGATGACTTAAGAATAAATCTTGCTTCGTTTTGACTTCAATTATTCCTCAATTCTCTTATAATAATAAATGAATTAAGTTACAATGGTGTAAGGAATATTTGGACATAAAAAATAAGCAAAGGCATTTGATCAGCTGAAACATTGTTTATAACTGCAACCCTGCCGAAAGCCGATTTCTGGACAAAAGTCACTATCATCTTTTGGCGGGTCAATTCTTTCATCTATAAATTTCATTTCAATTCAGAGGGCTTTTGTCCGTTTGATCACGGAGCTTCTTAAGGAGAATGAGAAAGCTCAGAGTGAGAGGCAAACACTCCTGCCTCAAATTATTCCCCAAAAACTCAGGATAAATTCTTCAGACGTAGATCCGTGAGATCTAGAAAAGAATCACGGGCGTTCGTTATCTATCGTTCTGCCCATGATAAGTTTTGCACTATTTATATGAGGTATCATTTTAGGCTATTCATTACAGCGGTGAGCTATTCAGAGTTTTGCACTCCAATTTTGCCCTATCATCATAAGGTATCATTTTAATCCATTCATTGCAGCGGCTAGCTGTTCCAAGCTTTGCACCCTAATTTTTACATTATGAACATAGGGAAGTATATCGAAATCTCATTAAAGCAACTACCTGATCACAGTTTTTCACCCTAGGTTTTGCACTATGAACATGAAGTGTCACAGCAAAGTACTTATTGAAATAGCGTGCTGTGATCATCTATTGAGAAGAAAATTTTCATTAAAAATGCGTGCGCCAGAAGCAAACATAATTTGACTATAATATGACTTTGAAATCTGAAAATTTGTGATGTAGAAAATAGTCGATGATATAAACTATATAAGTGTCCCGAAATACTACTCTCATAAAAGATTTTTGCGAACTATTAAGATTTTTGGGAATTATTAAGATTTTTGGGAAATTTTAAGAAATATTCTCGTAAAATATCTTTTTGGGAAACAGGCTCGTACAATTTTTGGAAAATACTTCACTTTAGGAAATGTCTAAAAACCGTTATCACTGTTATTCTCGAGCGTGAGAACGTGAACCAAAGTTTACCCGTGTGTGAAAGGACAATTCTTCACAGTTCGGTCGGAAAAACAAGCGGCGATTGTTTGGGGTAGAGGTAGGTGTGTTATATTTCACGGCCTCAAGTGGGGCGAGCGCAGGCATAGAGAACGACGCACACACGAACACACGCACGATACAAGCGCACCCAAGCCGAGGCTTTGCAGGGCAAGGAGGCGGACGTGACGTATGAACACAGGCCCGCACAACCGGAGCCAATCACCGCTCGTGAAAGGAATGACGCAAGAAGGTGAGTCTGAGCACACACCAATGGGAGACCCAGACGTCAGAACAAACAAGAATCCCGCCAATCAGGATGCAGATGCTGCCTCTGTAGAATGGAAGCGTCGAGACTAATCTCGAAACAAGGAAGCGAAACGTATATAAGGAGGGTAGATGAAGCCTCGTGAGGATTCTTTGGGAACGCACGTGAGATACTGCGTACGACGTCTGAGAGTGCACCACACCGCAGGTCGGCCTCGCCGGCTGGCCTTCTTCTACCAAACTGCAATTTGAAAGTACAAGAAACTATAAACCAGCCTCGCATCGGTAATCGTCATGAATAAACAACGTCGGAGTCTGCAACGATAACTCAAGTCGTGAGTACTGCACGGTCGAGCGCCTGGTACTCGGAGCATCTGAGATCTTAAGCGCCGGTCTACGACTGCGATGGAGCACGTAATCAGGAGACACGGAAGTACCACCGACATCAAATTCCGCTTGATACGCAACAACGTCGGAGTCTGCAACGATAACACGAGTCGCGAGTCCTGCACGGGCGAGCGCCTGGTACTCGGAGCATCTGAGATCTTGAGCGCCGGTATACGACTACGATGGAGCAGCCGTGACAAGTGAGCCTGATGGCGGTTAATCTTCAAAAGTGACGGAAAGAAATGTAGGGTGGTGCCGGAAAATCACCGCCGAAGAGTTAAATGTGTATTATTGAGAAGTTTGGAAAGAGTGATCCACAGTTAAATTAGAGTGCAAAGTAGTTCACGGAATGCGGCATTCAAAGCGGCGCGCAATGTATAAATATGGATTTGTGTTTCCTACTGTGGTGGTGTGCTCTTGGCAAGGAGGATGTGTTTCGGTCACAAAGCAAGAGTTAGAGGGTACGTGACCCGAAGCGTTTATTAAATTTTGAACAACTTGTGGTAAGCAAAGTTCTTTGATTTTTAGATTGCATTATTCCAAATGTTTCGTGTTCATGCTAGCCCATTCACCGACTATGTTTCCTGATTTTATGCACAGTGCGGAAAGTTATTTTGCTGGAATCCTGTAATTGTTGTGCTAGCGTTCATAGTAACAAGGAGAGTAGATTTCTCGTTCTTTGTGTGGCTCATTACGTTGCTCATGTTAACGCGTTCATCTTGTGCTCATGTTGGCCCAGTCATGCCGCCACGAAGCGTGCGCAAAGCACGATTTATGGCAGTCATCGGCCTAGACAGCCAAGGTGTGGTTGCCTCATTGTGTCGTGTGGGATTGCCATGTCGTTAAATTCATGCGCATGTTGCTATAACATTTCCCTGAGCTTTAATCATTGCATTGAAATACTATGTGTGTCATATTCAAATCCACGTGTTTCCAAATAAATTCATGTAAATCTTCAATCCTTTTATTCTCCATGTCTGGTATGCAGGTGTACGCAAGCATGAAGGACAATATTATAAAATGTGTACGGGGGTTGGAATTCCCTCAGCGTATGGGAAGGGGGTCCTAAACCCACCCCTTTCTCCGTATCGCAACATAAGCGTGAAATTAACCATTCATTCTTCTGCAATCATTTCAGTTGAAAAATAAGAATTTACACAAATACTGAGATGCTGACTCACAAACGATGGGACAATAAAGCACTACACAGACATCAGTTTCAGCTTAAGCCCTTAAAGATATCATTTCCAAGTACACCAGATACTTCCATCTTGACCATTTCTTTGTTTTTTAACTTCTGAGCAACACAGTAATGTACACTACCCTGATCTCTCCTGCCCTCAGTGCATTTTCTGCTGCTGTCGAGGGCATTCCAAATGTCAATTTCCACACCAACTGCAAAATTCATGTGCGGTGCCGAGGCTAACTTGTTTTGTGAAAAAAGCAAGGTTGGCAGCTCAGCATGTGGAACTTAGTCAGACTTGGAAAAAATATGAAAAACAATAGGTTCGCCGAGTCTAAACTATAAACCACATCTATATTTACAGTTAAAATATATACACTATGTTATAGACTATGTGTTGTTAAACTATATTATAGCAAATTGCGAGCCCCCAATGAATGTTGTTTCAGTCATAGCGCAAAAGTGGGCTGCGGTTTAATTGCTTTGGTATCGGTCCCAAGTTGACTTTACGTTTATAAACATGCGCCATCGCTCCTAAATTGATCCAAAAACTGAAAAATTGAAATAAATACCAACAAATTTAATGAGTTAAATTAAGAATATTGTTAATATTTTAGCTTATTTAACTGAGGGGTGAAATATTCAAAAGATATATCGAATAAATTTTCAATGCCTAGTATAAACTAGATTCTGTGCTTACCAAATTTCTTCAAGTTCACAGCCTATAGATTTGAATGCTTTTCTTTTAAAACATTGTTTCTAGCTTAAACTTATTTCTAATAAATGATCAGCCCTAGGCGTCACCAATGCTGTCAATTCGTCTTTTATAATATGTATTTCCATGCAAAAGTTGCAGGAAATTTTTTTGAGAGCTTGCAGAGTTTTAATCCATTAATTACTCGATGATGTCGTGCCTGTAGACGTTCAGCAAGTAAAACCCTGCGCTTGTTTCTGCTGCTTGGTGTGATTGTACTGACATTGGGTTAGATTTCCAGTTATTGTTAAATTTAGGTTAGGGTATACGTTACATTGTAGCTGAGTTGAGTTCAGGTTGAAACCTAAAGTAGAGGTCACATGGGAACCTTGTGCTTTGCAGTTAACAGTGCGCGTAGGTGACGTGATCAATGTTTATATATTTACTTGTGTAAGTACTAAAATTACCTTAGACTATGATATTTCCTTTTTTCTTTTTGGAAGAGGAAGAAAAGATGACAAAAAAGAAGAAAAGATGACAACCTGGGGCCTTTTTTTCGGAAAAAATACTATTTTAGATTTTTTCATTTCCAAGGCACCCTATATGACCGGCAAGTTCCACGGCCAAAGGAAACTTGGAGGCCCGTATTTGTTAAGAGCTTCTGTTTAGCTCCATAGAAATATAAATTTAATGCCAGAAAGTCCTCAATGCGTTGAGAACATTGGCCAATAAACCCCGTTGCTCTGCAACAGAAGGCAGAACAAACATCTCTGGAAAGCCAAATCATTTCAGAACGTTGCAGGTCATGCGCTCGTTTATTTTTCACTATGACTGAGTACTTGATCGCTACTTTTCCCTCTTATCGTCTGTTAGGAATTGAATAAGTTGAAAGAAATGAAATGGTGGATCTTTTGGTGAACGGTAACTGAGATCACCGACGTTGCGTCGTGAAGGTAGTGAAATGTTGTGAGAGTTTACCGTAGATTAATACCAGGCTAAAATTTGAACTTTTTCGTTGTGTGAAACTTTTTTGCTTATAAAATTGGCAATAATTACGTGAATTTGTTCAGTCATTCCAACCAACGGCTTTCAACGAGTTTTACAGACTCAAAAAAGTAATAGAAAACATAAGATAACGAATTCTGAACAATAAATGATAGAGCCTTTTTGCGTTGCTTGGCAAACTACACACGCTCAGGATTTCGCTTGAGATTGAAACGGTTAAACATCAAATAAAAGTGACCGAGGTTTTGTCACTCAATATGGTAAATTATTGAACACCTGCACATCAAATGACAAAATTCCTAACGTGTAATGTATTAAGTTGTGTGCTAATTTTGTTTAAAATATCATTTAATGTAAGCGATTACCGATATTCGTCATTCTATTTCATTTTTATCCAATAATTTTCTAACTACTTTTGATTTTACTTACTACCACAAAATTTACTGCATTGAAATAACGATGAATTATCATAAATTACCTTTTTTGAGAATTACTTTTCAAACGCTCGGATCAATAGAAACGCCAGATTTATGTCTCTCAGCACCAAACATTTCGTAGTCACCCCCCTCTGGAGGCAAGCGAGAGCGTGAGATGTGTTATGTTGGGTGCAAGTTTCCGGTTCATGAAGTTCAATTATCTTTTTAATTCTTTCGTGTGTCTCTCAAGCCTTTGCTATTCAATTCAAAGTTCACTTCTATGAAGAGCTCTCATATATTTTATTTCTTGGTGAATCTATAAGGTACTGTGTTCTTCAAAGTTCATAATCCAGCGGCAGTTCCGACTTCTGTCAGATGATGACAGGCTGGCGCCAGTGCCAGGTACAACTACGGTACAACTATTACGGTACAACTACGGTACAACTATTTCGCTAAGTTGCAATAATATTTCTCAAGATTTTTTTTTGAAATTTCACGCCGGTGACACATTCGGTGGCAGACAATCAGCCAAACGTGAAAAATAGAACAAAATATGGTTACAAAAACGAGCTCATTTTCTTGCACATTGACAAATCCCGTGCCGTCAGACATCAATCTCGCACAGGCAGCTGAGAATCAAATAAGCAGTTGTTGGTTTTCACGCACATGCATCTAATAGTTGTAGTAGTAGAGGGCTTGCTAGCGCTTCAGAGGGAGCCCCTATATCGCACCGAAATGCACATGCATCACTACGTTCATTTCAACACGATATCTCTAAAAACGGACGTGTCTCAATAAATGGTTTAATGATTTGAGTGTTACTTGGCAATATCAGTATAATAATAGGTGCTACGAGATTCAATTGTTTTCAATGTTGACGCTATCATCAGATGAGGCTACAGTACACTAGAAAATGAATTGTCCATCAATGGCATAAAAAAGGCAACTTATGATAAAACCTAATCGAAAGCGCTTGCATATTTTACATCAAATCTCTGTGGAATTCCATTATAACCTCGTACATCTAAATACTGGCGGATTGTTAGTCTAGTAGTAGTCAAAACTATTTTTTAACGTTTAAACTGTTCTCGCGTAAACGACATTTGCTGAGAAGTGGTTCCAGACTCAAAAAATGCAAACTGAAAATAAACTAAAGCTCATTTTCCATGTTTCTATTAATTATAGAAGGTGACGAAGGTCGGCTGGAAGAGTAACTCTGCCTCATTCAGAGAACACCATGCGATAAATTCTCAGATCATCGGTAATTTCATTATTTTACAGTAATTTCAAGGCGGGCGTCCTTCATTATTGTAAACGATGAGAAGAGTAGCGGGCATGAAACGCTCTCACGGGGGATCCGTAAAATTTTATGTATTCGGTCGCTAAATTGAATCTTTAAGTGCGACTAGTGGTTCACTATCCACCGAGTGTCGTTCCCCTGAATACCATAGGCCTCCAGTTTGGGGAAGCGCATTCATGGAGACGAGCAACATAGAAAGATACTTTATCGGAGGCTTTGTATCGTATCATTCTCGCTCTGTGAAACAAATCTAAGCTACGTTTTTCCTAAGATAAAACACCTCGATACTTTGCTGATTCAAACATGCTTTATGCAGTGTAGGTCTTGATTGAAATAAACTGAAGTATAATCACGCAACATAAGCTTATGTTTCAACTTAAACCGACCCAATGAGAGCAGCCGACAAGCTGGACCAGTGCATTCAAGCCTAGGCTTCCTTTTCGTTTTTGTCTGAGCTCTAATGAGAAGATTAGAGATTTAATCTTGGCTTCATGATGCAATGAATTAATTAATTAATTAATAGAGAGAGGCCGAGGCCCATCACATTCATCAATATACCCAGTACTGCTCACTACTGATTAGACTGCGGGCTAAAAGGTGCCTTGAAAGCGGAGTTGTTCTGCGAAAGTGCGAGTACTTTGGTCAATTTTATGTTATATAGTTTATTCTTAGCTACCCATTATGTTTACTCTTATGATATGCGGGCGATTTTTTACTTTCCTGGAAAAATTTTAAGATGCTATTTCTGGGCACGCACGAATAGATTTAGAATCAGGAAAATCTTTTTAAATACTTAAAATCTTTTGCAAAAGGCTGGTTTGAGGTACTTCTGATTAACATAAATATTTAATTTATGAAAACAATGCATTCAAAATGTATGGGACCAAATCGTAAACATTAGCGAATTTTTCTTCATGTACAAAATTTCGCATCCTTTTGGGATTTTAATCAATGAAATGATTGCCTAAGAAGAAGAACAAACTCCGTTCAATAATACACACTACCGAATTTTACAACTTGCATATGATTCAAATTTGTCACATTGACTGCTTGGGTTAAACTGAAATTTAACATTCAACTCAACGTCAATGTCAAAAGTTAGTAAAAATATTTATGAATAGAAAATATTAACTGGGTATGGCAAATTCGATTAATTTGAAAAGATTGTTATAAAAATTTCAAACGACTCATCAATGGGTCGTTTTGCACTTGTAAAAGCTTAAGCACGACCCACAGGTGGGTCATTTCGCAACAATGTGTTGAGTTTTTTTGCTTTCTTGATCTCATTGAACTGTTCATCTGATGAGTAATGTGCCCCAACTTGTTAAATTACTTCCATCATCAATTATATAGCCTTCGAGCTGTTGAAACTGTTGAAACTGTTGAAACTGTTGAAACTGTTGAAACTGTTGAAACTGTTGAAACTGTTGAAACTATTGGAACAATAGAAACTGTTGAAACTATTGGAACAATAGAAACTGTTGAAACTATTGGAACAATAGAAACTGTTGAAACTATTGGAACAATAGAAACTGTTGAAACTATTGGAACAATAGAAACTGTTGAAACTATTGGAACAATAGAAACTGTTGAAACTATTGGAACAATAGAAACTGTTGAAACTATTGGAACAATAGAAACTGTTGAAACTATTGGAACAATAGAAACTGTTGAAACTATTGAAACAATAGAAACTGTTGAAACTATTGGAACAATAGAATCTGTTGAAGCTATTGGAACAATAGAAACTTGAAACTATTGAAACAATAGAATCTGTTGAAACTATTGAAATAATGGAAACTGTTGAAACTATTGAAATAATAGAAACTGTTGAAACTGTTGAAACTGTTGAAACTGTTGAAACTGTTGAAACTGTTGAAACTGTTGAAACTGTTGAAACTGTTGAAACTGTTGGAACTGTTGAAACTGTTGAAACTGTTGGAACTGTTGAAACTGTTGAAACTGTTGAAACTGTTGAAACTGTTGAAACTGTTGAAACTGTTGAAACTGTTGAAACTGTTGAAACTGTTGAAACTGTTGAAACTGTTGAAACTGTTGAAACTGTTGAAACTGTTGAAACTGTTGAATCTGTTGAAACTGTTGAAACTGTTGAAACTGTTGAAACTGTTGAAACTGTTGAAACTGTTGAAACTGTTGAAACTATAGAAACTGTCGAAACTGTTGAAACTATAGAAACTGTCGAAACAGTTGAAACTACGGAAATTGTTGAAACAGTTGAGACTATAGAAACTTTTAACAGTTGAAACTACAGAAATTGTTGAAACTGTTGAAACTGTTGAAATTACAGAAACTGTTAAAACAGTTGAAACTACAGAGACTGACAAAGCAGTTGAGACTACAGAAACTGTTGAAACTGTAGAAACTGTTGAAACTGTTGAAACTGTAGAAACTGTTGAAACTGTTGAAACTGTAGAAACTGTTGAAACTGTTTAAACTGTAAAAACTGTTGAAACTGTTGAAACTGTAAAAACTGTTAAAACTGTTAAAACAGTTGAAACTACAGAAACTGAAAAATCCGTTGAAACTACAGAAACTGTTAAAACAGTTGAAACTACAGAAACTGTTGAAACTGTAGAAACTGTTGAAACTGTTGAAACTGTTGAAACTGTAAAAACTGTTGAAACTGTTGAAAATTTTGAAGCTTTTGAAACTATAGAAACAAACTCCAGTCAGAGGCGAGACTTTCTGAACATTCTCAGAGTCACGACGGCGCAGCTGGCAGCGTAAGCGTCCTCTAAAACTTGGCTCTGATGCGTGTTATTGCTAAGTCAACTTAGGAGAACTTACGCTGCCACTTGGACCGATACAGTGAAACGTTTTGGAATTGAAATGCGTAGGCATAAAGCCTTTGATATCCTGTCGTTGAATTTTAGTCAATTTAGACGAATTGCATTTGTAGAGTTATGGTCCTAAAAAGGCTGAGGTTCAGTTTAGGTCTACCCTCCGGTAAGCATTTTAGAAATGCTCACAGCTCAGGAAATTCAATCCCATTTCGTAGTAGAGTTGCAAAATACCTCAAAACGTATGACGTGTAATAAAAAGCTAAATTATTAGGTATCCAAACATTGCAGGTGATGTTTCGGACTATGGTGACGGAAAATGTCATCGGTAAATTGCAGCGATAGATTTCCATCGTTTTGCAAAGGGATACACGGATCAATTAATTCAGTCAAACCTTTACCTAAGCTCCAAAGGGTTCTGTGGAACCTGATTTTGTGCTCTTGAACCCAGTATACAATTTCAAAACTAGCTTATACAATGTCATCATTAAATGATAAGAAGACCACAGCCAAAGTTCGAACCAAAGTTTCAATGCAAATAATGCCTTTCGCAATGGTCGGAAATCTCGGAGTTTGTTCTTCAAATTCAGTTTAAACTTGACCTAAGTTCCAAAAGAATCTGAGTATCTGATTTTGTTCTCTTTTTATTCCCTTTAGGTCACGTAAACGACGGAATTGACGGACTCACACTCAGGCAGCAAAGCGAGAGTTCAGCTAATTATGGACGGGATTCAAGAATACAAAATTGTGGAAATATTTACAGGATTCAGGAATACAAAAATTATCGGATTTTGTACAGGACTCACTACAAATTCTCTTAATCTTAATCAGATTCTTAACTCAACTCAACCAAATTCTGTACTTAATCAGATTATATAGATTCTTTTGGATCCTAGCTCAAAGTTGGACTGACTTAATTAGTCCTCGTCTCTTCTTGTTGGATGATGAAAAATTATCACAGCAATCGTCTAGCATTTCATATTGCCACAATCTGAAACATCGCTGGCAATGTTTTGGTTTGGAATAATTTAGTGGTTCATCACATATCCAGAGTTTTTTGTACTATGCCCTCAGATTCACGTTTTCTCGAATTGCTTTTGGATGACATTCAATCAGGAGAAAACTAGAGCTCAAATTCCTACCCAAATTACAATTACAAAACTTTCCCAATGCTTGACAACATAAGAGTTTTAGAACGACACAACAGTTGGAAATCTTTGCTATAAACGTAATTGAAAGAAAATATACACATCCATTGTCAAGCAACTGTGATATTATGAAGAGCTTATTATCTTATGCCAAATGTAAAGAAGAAGATGAAGTGTGTTACCATTAGCGTCACAGTTTTTAGCGATGCAAAATTACACGAGATTGAAGCCCATTTACAACAGCGTAAGCTTTCAACAGCGGAAAAATTTGAGTTCTGAGTTGAAAATGTGCTCTGGACTTCAAAGCCTGAAGCTCGTACTTCAAAGAGCAATTATTCCTCAATGGCCTTAAAAGGGACTAAAAGGATTTTGCTTGGTCTCTGAATGTTGGCTTTAGAATGTGTCTGAAAGAAGCAACACGTCTCCGTCCTGCTGCAACGCGTCTCTTTCCTGTTGCAACGCGTCTCTTTCCTGCTGCAACGCGTCTCTGTCCTGCTGCAACACGTCATCTGTCCTACTGCTTCACGTCTCCGTCCTACTGCAACACGTCTCAGTCCTACCGCAATGCGTCTCTGTCCTGTTGCAACACGTCTCCGTCCTGCTGTAACGCGTCTCCTTCCTGCTGCAACAAGTCTCCGTCCTACTGAAATGCTTCTCTGTCCTGCTGCAACGCGTCTCCGCCCTGCTGCAGCACGTCTCCGTCCTGCTGCTACGCGTCTCCGTCTTGCTACAAACCGTCTCCGTCCTGCTGCAACACGTCTCCGTCCTGCTGCAACGATTTGTTATTACCACTGTCAATTGAATATTACTGTGTTCGATTTAAGATTTGCCCATATCGCTATGTATGTACTGTTCTTGATCACGTCATGTGGTGTGTGACTAGTTCGAACTGTTTACATTAGAGCACGCGACAATGATCATTAAATACAGTTCTTGATCACTAATCGTACATACGATATATGAGCACTGCATAGGTTGCTTATTACGGAAACAAACGACTGCAGAAAAGATTACCGTACGCCCATTCCCTTGGATTAAACTTGTTATCACCATCCACGATTTGTACTTATACCATCACTAATTTTGAATTCTACTTTCGATCATTACTTGAGATTTAAAAGTATGATTTGTCCCTACAACCAATTCTGAAGATTCGTGTTTAATATCACTGTGTACAGTTGGTTACGACCTTGATTAACCTACGCACTTTTTAGTCCCAACTAAGGATCGTTTCTCACGACCATAATGGAAATTACGAGTAAAATGTTGCGAGCTTGGCTGCGACAAAGTTTACTAAAATGAGCTCAAATGCACGATAAAAGTTGAGGTAAATCTTCTCCAAGGGTCCGGAAACGGATGTATAAAAACAGGAACCAAATGACCTCTTTTGAAGGCCATTTCCGATCGCTGGAAGTGGTCACCTACACGTCGGAGCTGCGTGAGTGAGGGCAATTTTAGCCCCGGCATGAAGCATTTGAACTTGTACTTCACATTTTTGTTATGAATACGTTGGAATTGTCTAGCGTGAATGCTGCAGGGACGTTTTTTTTGCGCTAGAGACCGCCGGACTTGGGGATTTTCTCCTGAATAACAATTTATCAATATAATATAATTTATTCATACATGCTTGTGGCACTCTAAATGAGTTTCTTTAATGGGTGAAATTTTAACAATAAGTGTCTTGATGCCTTCTGGTTTCTTGATTTTTAATTAATGAAATTTTTTAATAGGTTTCATGACTTCTAAGTTACTTTTTTCATAAAATTTAAAGCTGTTGCCATAAGTTAGACTTTTAGAGCGAACCTGAAAGGTTATTTTGCTCGTCTGATGCTGACGAGTGCATTATGTAGTCAATACAAATATAGCGCATTTTACAACAACTTCAGTTTTGACTGCCTATAATATTTACGTCTGTGTGCTGCTCTGGAAACGTAAAAACATTTCAATCATGTTTTTTGTTGAGGGTCAAAAAAATTAAAATTATTTATATTGTTTATATTTCTGATTTCTATGCGGAAAATTTACTCTGACAATATTAATAAAAAGAGAAAAAAATATTATCTCAAGTTTATCTATGATACATAAAGGACTTTTTCTCAAAATAGCACTTACTTGCTTTAATTAAAAATTTGCAAATCAGTAAGTAAAAAAACATTCTTCATACACTGAGTTACCAGCAGTATGTTGAACAAACCTCAACACAAGGTTAGGATCGTTGAAATAATGACTTTTCGCTATGGTCGATTGAGTGGTCGACAGTGCTTCGTTAAACAGTTTCGAGGACTTGAAATTTGAAACGTTTCAGAGAAAAATTCGAACTTCGAGAGTGGCAGGGAAATGAAATGAAAAATTTAGCAAAATATTTTATAATGAGCACTAAAAAGAAATTAATAACCTTAATTTTTCTAACCGTAAGAAACAGAAACACAAATGTCTTAATACACAGTCATCGTGCTAATTTCACCCCACAATCACAATCAGTTTTTAAGCCACGTGAACTATTAGCATTAGTTATTTATTAATAATATCTATAAAGTGCTGTGGCATCAAAATTGAATCGCGTACACATACGTGGAAGCGAAATCAATATTCTCAAAGACTTCGTCTGGAATGTATAACTTTTTCTTAAGGATCTCCAGCATTGACAAGTTCCGAACTTAGACTGAGTAGAGCCGATCTCCGTTTTAACATGTACCAAATTTTGCACCTATGTACAAAATTTTGTACCCATGTACCAAATTTTGTTTCTATGTACCAAATTTTGTACCCATGTACCAAATTTTGTACCTATGTACCAAATTTTGTACCTACGTACCAAATTTTGCACCTATGTACCAAATGTTGTACCTATGTACCAAATTTTGTACCTATGTATACCAAATTTTGCACCTATGTACAAAATTTTGTACCCATGTACCAAATTTTGTACCTATGTACCAAATTTTGTACCCATGTACCAAATTTTGTACCTATGTACCAAATTTTGTACCTATGTACCAAATTTTGTACCTATGTACCAAATTTTGACCTGCAAAACAAAGCAAAATTTTTCACACTCGCGCTAAACATTCGCAACTCTGCAGAAAGACATCTCCCCAGACTCTATGTTTAATTTTTAACGCTAAATCTCAGGTATTAACACAGCACGATTTACGCAGAAAATAGCGCTGCCTGCAGACGCCATTCACTGGAGTTTAGATTAACAACTTCTTCACCGAGGATAAAACTTAGCTAATAAGATAGAGCTCCGCATTTAAGCGATCTCGAAGTTGGCGATGTTCTCACCATATCTCCGCGCGACATCGGAAGTCTGACCCGCCCTCACCCTGCCTGCTTCCTAAATTATGCTCCTGAAAGAAAAGAAAAGAAAACAAAACATTTTCATTTCCAATAAAGATGATACAAAACGCTCATCGTTGATTTTTAAAATATCTCAAAGTAGAGTAAAGTAGTACTTTATTTTGTGTAAATTTTGCGCTTGAGTTTTGGCTCGTTTGGTCAAGTGAGGTCTAAAAGTTATTTTTGTGCCAGGTTTAGGTCTTCGGTTTAATGTCATTCAAGTTTCATGGAAATAATTTGCTGTTCAGCGAAGTCCCGCTAAAATGCGTCAGTATTATTTGTTAAGTAAATGTCATTTTTTATCTCCAGTAAGATTTTCCTGCGATGAAATTCAGCTCCATTAAGCACGTACTTCTATGAGTACTGTTGGAGCTATAGACAAGAAATTATCTTGAAGTCTTTCCAATTGGAACTTTTTTGATTTTCAAACCATATGTTTTGCGCAAAAGTTCAAGTGTAACTGCTGTAAGTAAGAGACGATACAAACCAAAAAACATTCGCTGTCTTTTGGTTTGCATAATCCGACCCTTATTGGATGGTTGCGTTAATCATAATCCGACCCTTATTGGATGGTTGCGTTAATCATAATCCGACCCTTATTGGATGGTTGCGTTGATCATAATCCGACCCTTATTGGATGGTTGCGTTAATCATAATCCGACCCTTATTGGATGGTTGCGTTAATCATAATCCGACCCTTATTGGATGGTTGCGTTAATCATAATCCGACCCTTATTGGATGGTTGCGTTAATCATAATCCGACCCTTATTGGATGGTTGCGTTAATCATAATCCGACCCTTATTGCATGGTTGCGTTAATCATAATCCGACCCTTATTGGATGGTTGCGTTAATCATAATCCGACTCTTATTGGATGGTTGCGTTAATCATAATCCGACCCTTATTGGATGGTTGCGTTAATCATAATCCGACCCTTATTGGATGGTTGCGTTAATCATTGAATAATTTCTTTAACCATTGCATAAGTTTAATCATTTCAGAATTGCTTTAATCATTGCACAAGTATAATCATTGATGAATTGCTTCAATCGGTGCATAAGTTTAGTCATTACACAATTGTTTTAATCATTGCATAAGAACTTTAACATTTTACCATTTCCCCCAATGAGAACTTTAATATTTCAACACTTTTTCCAATAAGAACTTTAACATTTTACCATTTTCCTAATAAAAACTTTAACATTTTACCCTTTTCCCTAATAAAAACTTAAACAGTTTTATAGGAACCCGGTCGCCCACATCACTTCGCTCAAACGAATTTGGTGGAACCAAAATCTGCAGTCCGATGACAATGCAGAGGTAAGCCAAAAGGGCCAATTGCCTTTTGAAACCTTCGCTGACAAGACAGCACTCGATGGAAACATCGCTTATGAGGCATCGCTTCTGTCTTCCACCTGTCTACTTATGATGTGATGTTATAATTAAAGACACAAGAGTGAATTTCAGGAAGATAGCTTAATTACCTTACTTTGGCTTGCATGAAAGTAACATCTAGTTTCCAACATGTATGATTGAAAATTACACCAAAAGAAGAACTGTAGATTTAGTTCCAGCGCACAACTTGAACACCACGCTTTTGCCTTTTGTAGACTTTACTTCCTCAATGCAAATGAGGAGTGTTTGAGCCGTTTTCTATTAGCTTAGATTCCGTAAGTCTTCAATGTAAATTTTCTAATGAGCGAGAAAACTCAGTGAGTTTACGAAACTTGCTGAGGCAATGCAACTAGACCAAGCTTCAAATCTGACAAAAGGATATTGAATTGTTCGTTCTCCTGTAATTGGATTTTAATTGTCGAGAAGCTATACTAGAAAAGTGGGAAACATTCGTGCGGTCTCGTTTTTGTTCTGACTTGAGAACAGTTTCACGAGTCGCTTGGTTTTGGCGTACAAATTCAACAAAATTGGCTCGGTAATTACACTCGAGGGAAGAAGTTTTCCCTAAAGTTAGAGGTTATACTTCTGGAGGGTAGCATGGAGACGGACATCTGCAGACATGCTTGTGTTCGCTTCTTGGAATTGCAAGCACTTTTTTCCGAACATCTGTCATCACGACAACTTGTCATGGCACAACTGCGAGCGTGCATATGTTCATCTCGACAAAGAACAATAAAATTACTAAATCTAGTGTTGAAAACATATACAATCTTGCATGCGTTGAGCTCAACAAAAAACATTAGAATTACCAAATCTTGGGCTGAACACATTAGCAATCACGCCTGCGTTGAACCAAAAACAAAAAACATTAGAATTACCAAATTTCGGGTTGGCACATCCGCACACACGCTTATATATAACTCAACACAAAAATAGAATTACAAAAAGAATTGGTACAAATGTAGCCACGCTTATGTTCAGCTCAATAAAAAAATAGAATCAAAAAATGATTGACACGTCTGGCAACTTGCTGGTGTTCAAAGGAACAAAGAAATAAAATCATAAAAACTTTGGCTGGCACATCAGTGAAAATAGTTGTTTTGAACTCTACAAAAAACCATAGAAATACAAAAACTTGGGTTGACATGTTTGCGAACATGCATGTGTTCAATACAATACACAATAGAATTATAAGCGTTTTTGCTAACACATCTGCACTCCGTCAACCTCCCTGAGACTGAGCATCTCTGTAGGGTTGCATCTGTTGAGCGGGGCTTTAAATTTTTTTTAAAGAATACTTAATTTCAGAGTTCATGCCCAATAAAACCAATCCTGCATGCTCAGGTCTAACTAAACATTCAGAATTAAACAAGTGTAGAACAATTCACCTTGTGCTCAATTTTTTTCTTCTATGACCTGCACCAAGTTCTTAAACGTTAGTTCGTTCACTTCGCGCTTCAAGTAATTCCTTGATTTCCTCTAACTGATTTAATCTTTCAATTATATCCTTCTATTGTACACACTTAGGGATTAACAAAGTGAATTCATATTCAGGAAAAAACGTAACGCAAATAAATCTCGTATCTTTGCTCTGAGATTTCTCAGCAAATAAATCTCTCCTGTTTAATTAAGCTAACGTGGTCTTGCTCTGCTAATTACGAAGTTTGAGAAGCTGCTCTGCGTACATGTATTTTTTAATTTTTCACGGAAATTTTTTATGAAATTAAAAAATTCGCAAACAGCAATTGTGTCCTCGATTTCCTGAGCGGTTAATTGAAAAACAATATAAACACCCTTCGAGACAACGCTCGTCCAGGCGGACATCGAGCATTGACTGATCGTAATTACTATTTCTCGTGTGTATATTTCTATGTCTATTTCCTGTCTCCCTCCTGCCTCTATCTTGTCTCCGCCTGTCTCCCGTCAGTCTCCGACCTCTATCTTGTCTCTAACCTGTCTCTTGCTTGTCTCCCGCCTGTCTCTTGCTTGTCTCCTGCCTCCCTCTCCCTCTTGCTTGTCTCCCGCCTGTCTCCCGTCAGTCTCCGGCCTCTAACTTGTTTCTAACCTGTCTCTTGCTTGTCTCCCGCCTGTCTCCCGCCTGTCTCTCTCCTGCTTCTGTCTTGTCTGTGACCTGCCTCTCGCCTGTCTCCAGTCGCCATTTACGAGAAAAATAACGAGTGTCGCCATGAAGTGGCGCGACACGGCGCCTACGAGGCGCATGTTGTGCGAGACCGCAGGGCTCGCACGAGCTGGGAATTCATCTTACTGGGACAGAAAACGAGAGGCAGAGAGAGAGCGAGAGCTCGCGAGAAAAGAAAGACTAAGCAAGCCCGAGGGAATGGGAATGACAATTTGATATGGAATAAGATACATTAGGTTAAATCAGAAGTCCGTTTGAGCCTCCCATATCACAACAAAGATTTTTACATGAGAGGAAAGAATAAGGTGAGGAGAGGGACAGAGCTAAAAACATGAAAGAGAGAAGTTGAAGAGGAAAAGGAGACAATAAACGGCAAAGAAGAAGAGGGAAGGAGAAGGAAAGAACCAGCTAGAGAAAGAAATAAGTATGATAATGATTGAGAACAAGATACAGAAAGAGAGATAAAAAGAGATAGATGGAAGTTGTTATGAAATATACATCAACAGCGTAACATAATCTCATGTAAGTCATTAATTTATTTTCAAAAGATAACTAGGAACGTCATTTCATGGAGACTAATGAATTACAAAAACGAGTTATTTACACTAATAAATAAGATTAAATTACTCCGTTCTCGTTAGGTATCTACAGAGAGTTTAACGCTTCGCATTAGAGACGCCAGAGAGAGGGTTGGGCGGCGTCAGGAGGTAGGATATTGCTACGCGCCAGGGAGAAGGAGTGATTGCAGGGGACCGTCATAAGAGAAGGCTTATCTTATGGCTTAATTTGTTCTTATGCTTACCAAGCACGAAATTCGCTTGGTGTATTCATTCAACCTATCTAGTGTTCTTGTTAACTGTTTTAAATTTTGGAGTTTCGTCAAATAATTTGCGGCTCTTTGAAAGTCCTCCCGTATTTTTTAAAACGAACTCAATAATCATTTTGATAACTTCATTTCCTCAAATAATAATCGGATAATATTCAGAGGTACTCTTCACATTGCAAAAGTACATCACGCACTTCTGTGTTTTGTAATACCGTCAAAGTCAAATTCTCGTGCTTCTCTGTTAAAAAAAAAGTCTATTGGCTTGCGTAGACCAAGAGCAAAATATGATACCCTGCTGGCTAGCATTTTACATCTCAATCTCTGTACGCAGCAAAAAGCTGGAAAAAACAGTTAAAATAAAGCTCCAGTTCTTGCGGAGGAAGTGAAAATCAGAAACAATTGATCGCTATATACCTGCAGAGAGAATACGTCCTCTCGCTGTCTCTCACAGGCTCCGTGTTGGCAGAAATATCATGCAAAAACGCGTTCTGAATACCTCCCTTTGAGGTTGCGGCACTTCAAAAAGAATCCTGCTTCATTTTCCCGGTTTTTAGCGGGAATGGAAAATTTCGCTTTGCTCAATCACGCGTTTTCCCTAAACGAAAATTGTTCGCTGTTTGATCGACGGTCGGGGCTGGCGAGCGGCCAGCTCGGTATCATCGAACTCGGAAATGAGGAAATTTCAGCGTATCATTCCGCTGACATGAAGAGGCGTAACTTTTGCAGCACTCTGTGTGAGCTCATAAAAATTACCCTGAAAAAAGTAGCGTTGAAAAGCATTCTATAAAATTTCGTGGCTGTTGAGTTCGGATGTTCTGAGTTCTCGCTGGAGTTTTCATCGAGGCACATTCACGCATATTAAGTTTTTGCGCACTAAACCCTTACGTTTATACAGCCCTTAAGTACTGTGCATACATTCATTCTCTAAGTACGATAGCAACGGCATGTCTACAGCAACTAGGGCATTACAATTCTGTAACGACGTACATTCATCTATATTCCTTATAGATGCAGTGCAGTTCATCTTTCTGTGGCATTAGGGTGCTATAGAAAGGTTGAGTTTTCATATGATTTTGGTTTTCACTCACATCAGGAAAATTTAGGCTGGGCCTCTCCTTGGAAAATTTATCGTGCAACAAGTGCCTAATTTTTTTTACAAATTTAATTTATAAGAGAAATTTTAACGATAAACACCATGAATCTAACTGACAAAATGATGATCGGAATCGGAAGTCAAGAAGTAGTCCTGTTCATGAATTGAGTATCGCCAAGTTAGGTTTATAATAATTTTTTGAATTAAAACCGTGCAAATCTGGTTTGTCATATACAGAACCAATTTGCACAGTGAACGCAATCCACATCAAGACGAGAGATATTAACATATTCATCTGGTCTTAGTTGCTGTGCTGTCATCTCGTAAAAATCAATATGTGCGTTTGGTTGTCGTCACTCGGAAACTGCGCAGGAATAATTGACACACTGTGTGCTGTGACACATGCCAGATGACCTACAATCAGTTATCAACTGAGAAATCACTTATGTACGTTCATTCATAATGATAAAATGCTGGAAAGCGAAGCAATTATTGAAACGACTCATGTGTCGAATTTTCAATTCTACGGTGAATTGAATGCAAATTTTCAACCCACGCAACTCTTCCTAAAGCTAAACGTACTGCGTCATGTCAGTGTAGATGT
This sequence comes from Morinoia aosen, assembly GCA_030386875.1. Lineage (NCBI taxonomy): Eukaryota > Metazoa > Arthropoda > Malacostraca > Amphipoda > Talitridae > Morinoia > Morinoia aosen. The sequence continues at coordinate 14,440,429 of CM059559.1, read as the reverse complement.
TGGAGATGTTTTGTACGAAGAGATACAATTATTTCCAGCCACAAATAAAAGTAAGTTGTTCAATTTTAAATGTCCATGGAAGGAGCATCATGCTTCATTGAGCGGTAGTGTTCACTGAGGGACATCGCATGGCTTCTATTACTTGTTGTTCATGTGCAGTTGCAGTTGATTTGCAAAAAATAATACGCACGAATTAAATTCAAGTAAATGTGGCAATTTAACACTTGATGTACCCTAAGTTTTTAATTCAACAGATTGTCTACCTTTTCAAGTCAAAGCAATGAGTTAAAACCAAGATTACTACCCTAGAGAAAAAATGGTCACGCCACACAAATACACTAGGAACCTGGAATTAATTGCTTAACTCAATCTTTTTATTTAATGCCTTGAAACTATTTCTTTCCCATAATCTAAGGGCTACCAAATAAAGTTCAGCTTTTTCTCGCCACCGTCGCACCACGCTCTCGTGCAACCGCTTCGCCTCGGGGACATCATGTCAGGGGAGTGGTCACCTAAACATCAAGTTTGTTGCATCAAGCGTTCAATTGCAACTAAGTTTTTAAACTCGGATAAATCAACATGTGACACTATTTATGCAGGATTATTCTGCAGCATGACATAAGTTAATACCCGACGTTAAATTAGTCTTATAGGTAAACTGAAATAAGTTTTAGCAGCATGGCTTAGCGGCTCAATTTTAAAATTTTTCAAAGGTAGTCACGTATAATTATTTACTTAGACAGTTTAATACTAATCTTAACGAGTGTGTACAAAGTAGTTATTAAGAAATTGTTTTCCAGACCGAGGTTAGACTTAATTTTTACGTTTATCTTTTAATGTAAATAATCGTGCTACATTTTATTCCCACAATTTAGATTGGTCTCAATTTCTGAGTACAAAACATTTCAAACGATTATTGCTACTAGAAAGAGGGCATGTCAATACCTAAGCAAAAGACTGCTGTAAAATTAGGTCATTGAAATATTTATTAAAACAACAACCTTAAAACAGGAATTCCATTTAATGTAAGATTATGAAAAGATGAAAACTTACAATTTTAGTGACAGCACACTGAATTTTCTTCATGTATAACTTGTAAATTCAAAGATTTAGTGAAAATCGAGGAATTTCAACTTCTGAAATAGAAGAATAACAGTATTTCTATTTAGTGATACACAACTTTTGTAAGTACGGGTGCTAGAGTTGCTGGAGCGTTGGACTACCCAAGAAGGAAACATGTAATCCAAAGGTCAAGGCTCCTAAAAATGCCGTTTCTCAGCAGATCCTGACCAAAGCCGCGAAAAAATCGAGCCGTTGCGCCAGTTCGATGAATATTTTTGCATACGATCCATGCGCAGACTCTGGAATGCTTTTCTCAAAGGTATGGAATGTAATTGAGGCGTATTGCAGCACGGGAAAAAATCAGTTTGTTAAGTTTACTTACTTCTTACAACATAAGTAGGCGTCCTGTATTTTAGAGTGATTGAATTAAATCGTATAACGCGGCCCCTCAGCGGGATACGACTGTTGTAACTATGAGAATTAGCGCTCCCAGGGGGAAAATGTGAGGTCACGAGCTGAAATTAGTTATTAGTGACCTGAATTTGTAAGCTGAAATTAGCTGAAATAGAATATTTTTTAAAATTTTGCTTAGTGCCATCTTTTTTTGGTTATTTTGCGTCCTGTTTTTCAGCACCTCTTTTCTTTTAACTTTTATCTTGTTTAGCAACCTTCCTTCTTAACTTGCCGTTTATTTGCTCAGGGGTTCTTTTGTGGGAATACACCTTGTGCATGGATTTCACGTTCTTTATCCCCATACTAAATAGTGCCTTCCCCTCTTTGAACATCTCGTGATGGTTAGGGAGGCTGAAATTAACTTAAAATCTAATCCTACTACGTGATATTTTAGCGCACTGGAATTACAAAGGCCATTCAAAGCAAAACAGATGCGTATCACAAAGGAATCTCGATACTTTTCGTAACATTTGTGTTCAATATGAGTGGCCGATAGCCCAAATTACTATTTGTATTGTAAATGAGTTTTACATACGATTACTCCCAGAAATTGCGTTCGAAATCAGCAATGTTCAAAAATCCAAACCAATTCGCAAATGTCAAAAGGCGAACTATTTTCTCCGTTAGTAACGAATGGCGGTTGCATTAGTGAGATATGGAATTATTTGTAATTTCTTGTTTATGAAATTGTCGCTTTCGGAAGCAGTTCTAGGTACAAAACTCCAACAGAAAGATAAGGCACAATGACGGGAATTTACCTTTATTCAAATTCGAGTGTTGTCACAGTGAAGAATGGCGCAGTTCGAAGCATCAGTATAACATTTGCCTGCAGTTTACGAACACCAGCGTCAAGTTAACGATTGCGAACGAAGATTGCTCAATAAAAGATTGCGGCAATGAGCCTTGAACGAACAAAACAGGTATGAGCCTTGAGCCTGGAACAAACAACTGTGTCTGTGACGTTCTGGGTTGGTGCTTGTGTCTGTAACTCTGTGAAAAATGATTATTTAAACATGCTTATGAAAACCAACGCAGAAGTTAACTAAGAACGATTATTTGTCAGCAAAATTCAGGAAAAACCGATTGCAGTAATCAGCAAACAATTATACTGCAGTACTGTAATTATTATTGAAATACGTCTGGTAGAAATAATTATTCACAAAAACAAAAGAATAAACCGCCATTAAAGCATCCCTGAAACACGAGAATGTTTTCATTTCACGCTCCAGTTGGGAAGGCATGACGGCGGCAACACAACAATGCGCGCGAGCTGAGAAACTCAGTCCGCAATTTAGCATGTCAGCAGACACTTCAACTTTTATGCCTTGTGCTTATTTTCTTGCGCCAAACTCCCTATTTTAAACGTGTATAAGTATCCCCTCCACGATTGTGCCGTGTATGTTGTGCGAGAGATTGTGCGTATGCTCTAATTAAAACCGTTCGAACATGATCATACATCACATGAAGTGATCAAGAACAGTACTTAGCGATGTGGCAAATCTTAAACCGAACGCAGTAACACCAAATTGAAAGTGGGAATAACAAATTGTTGCTGCAGGACAAAGATGTGTTGCTCCAAGACGGAGACGTATAGCACGATTGTTCTATGAGTAAAACGAGATATTTTGAATTGAAGCAATTCAAGTAGGCTAGGTTAGGTTACAAATGGATATTACTTATCTCCGTACATTTAATTTAGTGATAAAAACTTCATTTTCACATCTCAAACTGCACCTGGGTAGGCGATATATGGCTGTAGACTTTACGCTATATTCAGTAGCACCGATTTAAGTGTATATAAGTCATGAATCTTTACTATAATAAGAGTCGCGTCCGTCTGTCTCTCCGTCTGTCCAAGGCCGGCCGAAAGTGTGTGATGAGCGTATCTGTGATACAAGCTCGGCCTCATCAACTCTCGATAGAGGGAATTTTTTATTTCTTACGGCCTTACCTGCATTTCGCCTTCTTTTTTATTTCAAAAATAAAGGGGGGTGGACTAGTGAGAGATGATAAGGAATGGGACACAGAAATTGGGAGAGATATTCTAACTTGACACTCACACAATTTTTTCCCTATATCGTCCTCAATTATTTATCATTCGCAAAATTGAATAAAATTTAATGAGATAAAGCGAACCTCATGGAATTATGTTACAGAAATTATCTTCCAAGCTGAATTTTGAATCGGTGAGCATCTATCGAGCAGTTAATATCTGCATTGTTTTAAGAAAACTTTTAAATATAAAAAGGTTATAGTGAGACAAAAGCATTCATTCATGTGAGTGTCGTGGAATATTGACGTTTGAAAAGAAGCTGTCGCAGAAAATTAGGTTTACCGCTCAGAAAGAATATTCTCTATGGAAATAGTACGAAGCAGGTTTAATTTTACTCCAAACAAATCAATGGCTTACTCGCAGGTGCCCTTTTACATGAAAATACATGAATATGAATCAAGGGTCATGATTTTTTCAAGTTTCAATTCTACACAATAAAATTTCAAGTGTCTCTTTAAATCTAAAATAAAATTAACAATTTTTACTACGTTATTTCTTTCATGTTATTACAATGGAAATATGCTTGCTTGGTTGGTATTTTGAGTACCATTAAATAATTTAAAAATCTGGCAACCGCTCACTTTTGTTTATGAGCTAAAAAATATTGCGTGAAAATTGAATCTACTTTTGTTAAAAAAAATGCAGCTTATCGCGAGGAAAAAAATTTAGCAATTTTTTTTAAAAACTTCTTGGTTGATAATAATTGAATAATAATACACAGTCGTTATTGGTTGCTTGGTTGGTGCGTGTGTCTGTGACGTTCTTCAGGATGCTTAACGACCGTATCTGAGATACGAATTTCATCAGTGTATTCAAGCACAAGATTACTCTTATTTTAATCTCGGGTACTATTAGGATGGATATATTTGTTTGCCACCCATATCTTTAGACTTATTCAAGGAAACTATCGAATCCTGTCATTTTTGACGGGTCGTGTATACTAGTGGTACATAAAGCACACAAAATTATATCTCCTCAGATGAGTTGAAAACAAAAATTTGCAGCGCATACCAACACCCTCGAGTCATCAGGTTCAGCACTCGACCAGCAACCACCCGCAACGAAAGTTCCATCCGATCAGAAACACCACGACCCGTAGTCAAACTACATTCTTGCTTGTCAATCAGGTCTTGTGAGCCGCGCAGACAAACACAATCCCTGAATCACACAAGGAATTAAACCTCAATCTCCTGCTCTAGGAGGACTTTCTGTGGGAGTCCAAAAACTCGTTTCAGAATAATGACCACCTGTATTTATGAACGCCTTTGTTAACTGTGCAGAGTTTCTGATTAATGCTCGGGGACGCTCGGACTTATTCAAGAAGTTTGCGATGGATAATCGTACAGCCTGAGCTTTAATCTGGAGTTGAGAGAGAAGTTTGAGACGTTGAGGGACCGGTCGCTTTTAGTTGGAAAGGGAGAACTTCGCAATTTAGATATGTGCATGCTTTTATATAAATATATGTAAATAGATATACTCACACACATATATAAGTGTATATGTATATATACACACATTTATATATATATAAATATATTTATATATATAAATATATATATATATATATATATAAAGGCATTAATTTATATACATATATATATTTATTAGCATTAATGCAAAAAGTACTATACATATAATTCATAAGCATAATATTGTACGTAGACACGAATGTATATATTATATTTATATACTCAAATGAATTTTAGCCCGAAAATGTTCCTTATGTGCACGTTCCAGAAGTATGAGTGTCGAATCAATTTGATACTCGATAATGAAGTGCAACGTCTGGTTCTAACAATTTGGGCCCTTGAAAATATTTGGTAAATAAATTGCTTAATTGTAAATTGTTTAAAACTTACACTCCTCCAAAAATGTGAGTTGTTATGTAATAAAACGTTTCCGAATTCAAGACCATGAAACTTTCTTCGATCATAACATAATGTTCTGAATCTGTGATGTGTAAGTTATGAACTGTTTAGCTTCAATTAACACATATTGTAACTTCAACCATCATCATTATTTCCTGCTGTAATCAGATATTCATTTAGCCTTCGCACCGAATTAGGATGGGTTTCCAAGTAAGCAGGAAATTCACTGCATGCCATAGAGACGCTCGCATTCAATTCCCTACTTAACATACATCAATGCGTAGCACTACATCGAAACAAGGCCAGATGAGCTCACTTACTGTAGCTATGCTACCTACACTGGGAACATAAGAGCATCAACGCAAATCACTACATCGAAACAAGGCCAGATGAGCTCACTTACTGTAGCTATGCTACCTACACTGGGAACATAAGAGCATCAACGCAAATCACTACATCGAAACAAGGCCAGATGAGCTCACTTACTGTAGCTATGCTACCTACACTGGGAACATAAGAGCATCAACGCAAATCAGTACATCGAAACAAGGCCAGATGAGCTCACTTACTGTAGCTATGCTACGTACACTGGGAACATAAGAACATCAATGCATAGCAATACATCGAAACAAGGCCAGATGAGCTCACTTACTGTAGCTATGCTACCTACACTGGAAATATAAGAACATCAATGCATAGCAATACATCGAAACAAGGTCAGATGATCTTGAAAATGAAATCTGGAGAAGGGTCACCAAAGGAGTAAAACTATATGCGGCAGCCATGATTTTACTGAGCATAGGTACGAACAGTAAAAAATGAATAGAACATTAAATGTATGGCTTGGCCGGCACGGTTCGCCCCGATGACGTAGCGGTGGGAGCCCGGAGTTTTAGCAACGGGCCAGCGCGGTTACCCTCCGCACTCCTCCAGCTCGCTTCAAGAAGTCTGAGCCAGTACTCGTACCTTTAAGAGAAAATATAATTTTAATATTTGATTTTTATACCTTGCAGGGAAACTAAATGGTCATGCTGACGCGGCTCACAAAACTTTAGGAAAGATTTAAGATTACTCTATTTTACGAGCCTGCAGCAGCTGAACAATATTAGCCCAAACAATGGCATTTAGCTAACCAGCTAGACTGGTTGCTAGGTTACAAAAGAGTTTAAGCTTATTTGAGCCTAAAGTTTAGAGTTATGTACGGCTCAGACAAAATTTAATTTATAATATCCGTTCGCACTGGCAATTATTAAAATAATCGACGCACTAAGATGGAAAGAGAACACCGCACTGGAATTGCTTCCCAACTCACCATAAAGGACGTGCTTGGAAGGCCGTTCCTCCGTGCAGTAGGGCTCAAGAGACGTGCGCCGGCCGAGGAACGCCGCTGAGCCGCTGCGACGCCTCCACTGCGTGAGGCGAAGACAGAATGGCGCGAAGTCGCTGCAGGAACTTCTCCATGCCGCGCCGGGCCACGATCGAGAGCGCAGAGCTGCCCCGGCTCCAATCTTCGGTTTGGAGCTTCACGAATAGCTTACATGTTTATGAAGAAGTTCGTATTTTCACAATAGTTGACATCCAATTTTCTTCATAGAATAATAAACAAAAATAGAATCTTGAATGAAAATGTCTTACATCTAGGTCCCAGGTGAACGACGATGATGTCCCGAAACCAAGGAGAGCTATTGGAGCCTCCTTTCCTGGTGACCGAGTGCTGAAGCCTGATGAGTCTGGTATTTTGTGGTAGAGCTCATTTACGTTCTAAATCTGCAGGTGACTCAAGAAGAAGAGCGGTAATCAAGAACAGCAAATGTGTCAGGGTCAGGCTTGTTGGTAGACAAGCCCAGCACAAGCGTTAACTCTTTCCATAGTGAGTTTGAATTTTACTATTGAAATTAGATTTGTTTATATTGGTGTCACAAAAATTAAACTTACATTTTGCCTATGGCTCGTTTTATTCTCCAGATGAGCTCACTTACTGTAGCCATGCAACCGACCCTCGGACTAAAAGAAACTTCCCCCCTATCTGCCAACGCTGGAGCTAAAGTTTTCAGTCGTGGTCGCTATGTTAGTCTCTGCCCTGAAAATATTTCGCATTCGAGTATAAAGTAACGGAAACAATCTGATTTAAGGAAACTTTCCTGTAAATTCAGACGATCAGTTCAAAAGTTGAAGAGTTTGACCACTGTTCGAAATATTTTAAAATAGAAAAAAGCTCCTACTGCACCTGTTACGGTCTTTCCTAACGTCCATTTTTAATGCGTTTTGCCTAACAGTTAACCAATAAAAGGCTTGCATAAAAATTAAAAATTGTAGGTTCATGAAGCAAAAATTTGGCATTATTGTCGAGAAAATATTGAGAAACCGGTTCTTATTTGAATTCAGCATACTCATTATTGATTTGATTTTGTAACTAATTCATTGAAAATGGTTATCAGGCAGACTCCGTGTGTATATGTGTTTTTAGATTCGATTCATGCCTTCAGTAAAAATTGTATAGCAAAAGACAAGCAGGACATATTATACTGTGAAAAATTAATAACGGATTGAGAAGAGATCGCATTTTTTATATTGGTTGAATTGCAAACTTAAATAACGAGCCTCATGTATTTATGAACGACTAGCTTCCTAAATATACATCAAGGATCTAAAGCGAGTTTAGACAATCCTGTAAAATTGTCAAAATTCTAAATAAGTGATATATCACGCATGAATAACAATGATCACAAAGAGAAGAGGATCGCGGATAAATGATAAAGATTACAAATGAATGACAAACGTCCTAAATGAGTAGTATATGAACGACATGGATTACAAATGGATGATAGCGACTCTAAATAAAACAAGTGATCGACAAGGGTCTCAAATGGATGACAAAGACCCACAACGAAAAAAGGATCCCGTATGAGTGACGACGGATGACGGAGATGGTAGATGAATGCCATCGGATCTGCCAATATGAGGGGAGAGGGAACTTGTGACCGCAACTTTTGCGATTCATCAAAACAAATGCCATTACGGGCCGTAATGTCGTGAGATGATGAGCCGGAGGCACGCCAGACTGCGCCTTCTCGTGTTTCCATGCATTCATTAGGAGGTGATCCATGCCTCTGCAACCAATCTCTATCTTAATTAAATTTCATCTATGGGGCTTTCCCTTTCGGCGTTTTCACTGGTATTGTTTTTAATAAACATCGTCGTTATCACTTGCGTCAAGCATCAGTGGATATCGAGGATTTCGTTTGGTGGTAAATCACAATGTCGATCTTTGGAAATTGGGTAATTTAATTACAAAATTGAACATGGATGTTATGAAAAATCGCAGAAGTGTATGATTATCAACCTTCAAAATTTGTGACTGGTTGCGATTGATGAGTAGCGATGATCGAAGTTTTTTGTTCGTTTTGCATGGGTACGGAAAATAAAGAATTTTCCGTATTGTATCATAACAGTCTACATCCTGTGGAAAAAAGTGTTAGAATTTTGATGAATATGTATTTATGATAATTTCTATCGGTTACATTTTTTTATGGGGAAAGATATTACAGTTAGTGAGAACTAGGTCTAGGGAATGAACATAATATAACTGATTTTTTATAATTTTTGTATACCAGTGGGTTAACATGTTTGTACAGCTACATGGAGGTATTTATATTCGAAAAATTTACGCGCAACCATCGTTTGCATGTAATATAAGTAATGACAATAGTTTAGTAGACCTATAATATTCAGAACATTCACGTAACCAAAATTATTCGGCAATAGACGCACGAAGAATTTCTTCTAGGGTTTATATAAATTGCGACGACTTTAAAAACCAAACAAGCAATAGCTAGAATTTTAAGTACATCTGTGACCTGAATGTTATTTTCGAGCAGCATAGCGAATTTAACATCACGAGGTATCTTTCGCCTTCACATCTGAAGCCTCTCATTAGCGTACGTTACAGAATTTCTCCGGCATGGACAGTTTAAGTCGGAGCTAAGTGAAGGAAATCGCTGTTGATGAGACGTTCAAATTAGGAGCGTCGGTAGCAGTGATACAGACCTCGGGCTGCTGGCGCTGAAGTTGCATTCCGAGGGCAACAGTGTCACCCCCTTGAAATTTTTTATTATCACTTTCGTATTATTATATTGTATTATCTGATTCAAGTTTAACGAATTTAGAGGGAAAACGTACGTACATGAGTGAAATTTACGGATGAAATTTGATCATATTGCTGAAATTACGTAATTTGCATGTGAGTTTGAGGAAATCAGATTTAGGTTCGGCAATATTATTTCAGTTGGAGAACCATGACCGTATGATTCTTTTGAGTGAAATTTTGATGCGTACAGAAAAAAATAACTGGGAAGGAGCAGTTGAGCTATAATTTTAAATTTAACTTCCTCTCAGTTAGTCTCGTATTTATTCTGAGCCTCATAGGTAAAAATTAACTTAATTTCACAAACGGTAACATACATTCATTTTGTCTATGAGTTCTATTTCACTGTCATCGTACACATTGCAAATGTAATCACATGAAATTCATTTTTAACTCATCAGTATTTTTTTAATTTTATGTGTGTGAGTACATGAAATATCGCCAATTCCGCTCGAACTAATTTCGATATTTTTTACCCATTAGATGCATCGCTTGTTTATTGACAAAATTTTTCCATATACAAGTCACAAGCGTTGCGTTATCTATCTATATAATAACATTTAACCTATAGATAACATATTATAGCTATATGAGAAACAGGTTTCCAATTCCCAATAAATGACCTATGGGCTCAAAGAAATGAAAACTCGAACACTACACGAATCCAAAATTTTCTCCACACACAAGCAGATGAAGTGTTAGCGACCGCCACAAGTAGAGACCATCATCACGCGGCCTCTAAGTATCTCGCTAAATTGAGACGAAGAATAAATCAGAGGTGGAGATCTCGGCCCCGTAATCTATGTAGCCATAACTCTAGCGGGTTGTCCGAAGCAGTTACATCCCCACCGCGTTATCTACGAGAACGTGACACTGGCAGGCTGCTCGAAAGCGTGCTGCTGTCTCTCAGCAATAATAATAGAGGTCGGCTTCTGTCTGCTTTGGACACAGCACAGAGGCTAAATTACGCTCCTCAAAACGAGGTGGCTTTGTCGACGATCACCGTACTCCAGACAAGAGGTATTGTACGTGCCTGTCGCAGAGGTTATGGCGCAGTTATCGTGCGCGGACGGAGATTGTGTGGAAGTGTGAGTTAAAGGGAGTTTTTTCCTTCAAGGTACAAGAATAAAAGTTGACTCCCTTGTCGGGAAATATTTGGATTTTTAACTCGAGAGTTTTTCATGAGATGTCAGTTCACTTCAGGGAAAGTAAATGAGACTTTGTTTTCAATGTCAAAACAAAATGAAGAAAAGTACTATATAGTTTTCCTTACGGTTTGTAACCATTATGGGTGGGTCACGTGATGGATGGTTGGACTCTCATAATGCTTTCTCTCGAGCAAAATATGTGCGGGTGGAGTACGACTAAGCACTGTACATGCACATACAGGATATGAAATCCAGAAGGATCTGAGACGACTCATACTGCTGCAGAGATAAACATTGCAGGAGTATGCGGGCCCCTGCAGTGTAAGTCCCAAGTTTTTCCTCATTCCCGTATGAGCTCAGCTATGAGAAAGGTAAGAGAAAGATAGAGTTTCCGTCTTACGACTCAATAATCATAATTATTTATTGCTTCTTTTCCGTTACTGCAACATATGATGCAAATCATGTTATTATGCTGCATAAAAACACATGCCAAAACGATTACAATTATTTTTTTCTCACTTTAGAAGAGGTAGCTGTTGTTGAAAGCTTCATTAATTACAGAAAATATCAAATTCCATACTTGTTCCGTTCATTTTGTGATCTAAAGTGAATTAAAAATTGCGCTGAACGACCTATCAAACGAACTTGAACACGGCATGAAAACTTACATCCAATATTGATCAGTGATTTGCATACAGAGAGCACGCGCGTCAAGTCTGACGACAGAATAATTCTAGTCTCACTAGAACCTGGAAATCCCAAATCTTTACTAGTGCCTGGTGGCACTGAATGCATAATCAAATTCAATTTCAGTTCAGATATTCTCTAATTATTCGAGAAAAACTCCTCATATTTGCTAAGGAGATTGTCAAGTTCTGATTACTTGAGGATGACGCTGGCACCAGGCACGAGTTTATCGAGATGCAATATCTCGATAAGCTCGTGAAGTCGATGAAATATCGCGATGTTGTAAATTGATGTTACAATCAACAGATGATATGATGTACTTTAACTTTTATGAATTGAAATGCAATGAAGTATTGTATAATGGCAATGTTTTGAGCGAAGAATAAATGTCATAGAATTCTACGTATACGTTCAATTTGTGAAGTTAAGAAGCAATCCTGAATGCATGGTATCATAGCAATAATTAATTGATCAGAACATAAGATGCTGTAAAAAGTGTGGTATTGTTTAAAATTGAGAATGTGGTAGATAATTATTATCAACCTTTATTTGAAAAACAGTGAAAATTTCCTTCCTGTTTTTCATCTAATTTGTAACGATAATGATCAAATGAAAGATGACAAAAGAACCGAAGGCAATAAACTGCAAAAGTTCTACAAACAGAGTTTCGAGTTTGTTGAATCCAATAAAAAATTCGTTGAGCTTCAGTTTCTACATGAGCTAATTTATGATATTTTCTTTGAGTTGCAGAATTACTGTAAATGAGTAAAATATGTTCATATCATGGGCCTTATTAGTAGTTTAGTATTTAAAAGCTGCAGTAAGGTATACAAATTATTACCTAACATGACACTAAGCTTTAAGTAGCGTTGAAAATCTCTCTTGTTCTGAACTTAGGGACTCAAATTCAGAAGCCGTGAACAACCGTGAACTGTAAATAGCCAGTAATAAAATCTACGAATCCGCAGTTTTTATACCTTTCTAAATAATTACCACGGAACAAAATTTTCAATTCACAGTTTTTATAATTTTTCAAATGGTTTTTCTCACCTCAGAGCTGAGGGAAAATATTCGGGCGAAGAAAATTTCTTTTCCTTGCAGCCCCGCTGAGCTGTTCACAGGAACTCGAGCCCCGCGCGAGTTTTACGTGGTGTTCCGTGTTCCACAAACGCGAAATTGTGCGTTTAGTTCCTGCACGAGTTGAGGTGAGCGACCTGCTGCTGCGTCGCCGCCTGCATCGCAATGAGCTCTGCTGGTGCGGCTCTGCCAGCTGTGTTGAACGTAGCGATTTTGTGCGGGTGGTAACATTTGTGTGCTCTTGTTGGTGTGTACTTGTGTCTTTGTGTTGGTGCGTCCTTGTGTCTTTGTGTTGGTGCGTCCTTGTGTCTTGGTGTTGATGCGTCCTTGTGTCTTTGTGTTGGTGCGTCCTTGTGTCTTTGTGTTGGTGCGTCCTTGTGTCTTTTTGTTGATGCGTCCTTGTGTCTTTGTGTTGGTGCGTCCTTGCGTCTTCGTGTTGGTGCGTCCTTGTGTCTTTGTATTGGTGCGTCCTTGTGTCTTTGTGTTGATGAGTCCTTTCATCTCTGTGTTGGTGCGTCCTTGTGTATTTGTGTTGGTACGTCCTTGCGTCTTCATGTTGGTGCATCCTTGTGTCTTTGTGTTGGTGCATCCTTGCGTCTTCGTTTTGGGGCGTCCTTGTGTCTTTGCTTTGTGTTGATGAGTCCTTTCATCTCTGTGTTGGTGCGTCCTTGTGTATGTGTGTTGCTCTGACTCAGGCATTAGTGTAACGCTGCGTGAATTTTTGCAGGGGGTTACTTTTGTGTTCCCTTGTTGGTACGCCTCTGTGTTGCTGCGACTCTGGTATTTGTGTTGAACGAAACAAATTTTTACGGGTAGCAATTCTGTGTTTTCGCACGAATTAGAATAAACCTGCCAAATCTTTTATTATAAGGTACCATAAAATAAGGTAACTTCTATTAACACGTTGACTGCGATGGGTTAAACTGAAGTTCAGCATTCAGCTCTAATTTAAAGTGAAAAGTAGTTAGCAATTTTATAATTACCAAACATTAACTGGGACTGTAAAATACCATTAACTTTAAGTGATTGTTGAAATACTTCAAACGACCCACTGATGGGTCGTTTCGCAGCGGGGAAATCTCAAGCACGACACATCGGTGGGTCGTATCGCAGGCAACGTGTTAAGCAACAGAGAATTTTCAATAACCCCATCACCTCGTTTCATTGCAATGAAGATGGAATTTCCAGAAATTCTGAAGCGTTTGTTCATAATTGGTTCTTATTTTTAACGTTAAACTCAGATTTTCAAGGAATTAGGCGATTAGTAATATTTCATGTATAAGGGAGAATAATTTGACTTGTTGACCTCATGAGAGCATGAAGGGTTAGAAATAGTCTAAATTGTATTAATGATTGCTCTCTTATCAAACATATTTATGAAAGGGTGAATGGTACCACGCGTGAGTATATATATTTCTGATGCTTCGTGTGCGTCCTCGAGAAACTAAACCGTCAAAAATATAATGAAATCTATAATTATATCTCATTCTTTGAAAACTCTTCTCGAATAATGTGCGAAGAATTTCATGCTGTAGTCAGGAATACTGTAAATATTTTTAACGGAAAATATTACTGTTGTAAAATGATTGAGCTTGTCTTGATTGACTTCTTCATTACACATGGAAGCATTGCTGATATGTTTTCAGGAAAGAATGGGGAAACCGTCCGTATTTTTTCTGACGGTTGCGGCAAAAATCGAGAGCGAATAATTCATTTTATAGCCTAGAGAAACCCAGCCTGGGACTTCCTTTGCGATCAAATGCAGTTTTGGTTCGGTCGAAAAAACCAGAAATGAAATGAGTTGTTACGGGGTTCGTGTTCGTTGTCTACGATGAAGTATTTTCATGAATGATTTACTTCACCGTAAAATTGGGTCACTAAGTTTGACCGTTTTTTCATCTTGGTTCATATGAGATAAGCACATAATAAAAATAATTGATTTTCTGTGGATTTAGCACGTTCACCGCGCGTGAGCTCATTTTTTAGAAGTATTTAAAATTATTTAGCAATGGTTACTATGTTGATGGAAGGACGTTAGGTAAAAATTAGATTAATAACTATTTCTAAGTTATGTACCAGTATTTTCATATCTTGGTCTCTATTTGTTTTAGAGAAGATCTATCAAAGGTTGGTTAAAGATGCATTTCTCACAAACTTTGCCACTGACAAGAAAAAATCAATAATGTAGGCTCAAAGATTTCACTTGTTTAATTTACACTGAAGTAATTTAGTTGGTCCATATGTCATAAAAGGAAATGAATGTTTATTTGGATGAAGTGAATTATTGAGAAAGACAATACCTAGCTTCACTCTATCTATCTCTAGAATCGGAAGACCTCGGGGAATTTTTTCAAATGATCAGCCTGAACGGACGAGACTTTCTTCCCGATCTCAGAGCAAGAGGCTCGACGGATCCGTCAGTTGCCTTCAAGTCGTCGACTCTCGAACTCTTGAAGCGTCAGGTCAGAGTTTCCAGAGTTTACGCATGTTTCAGTGGACTTGCGAGCTCCATCAATGGGTTTCCCTAAAGTTTAGCTTTCATAAAACTCTTGCGGAGGTTAAAATTTTATTGGAAGATATTTCGCCCAATGGCAGATGTTGTCTCTCAACAACAGGAGGTAAAAGAAAATGAGCTAGGCTTGTGACGTGAATAGCGAGCAGAAATGATTGAATTCGAGCCTTTCTAGGGGGTGAACGAAGATGTTTCAAAACGTGAACTTGAATAAGCCAGAATTCAAATGGAAATGTGTGGGCTTAAAACTAATAATAATTCAGTCTGTATCCTAATGAAAATTATTTAAAATATGATGCAGGAAATTCTATTTTGATTTCTAAATACTTTTCGAGGATGATAAGGAAAACCTGCCATTCAGATGCAGTAAATAATCTTTGTACCATATATGTCACTCTTTTAAAAGACTGTTGTCAGTAAGTTCTATATTATTTCGAAGATGTACACATGGTTGTTTTGTTAACCTTGATGTGAACCCAGACTGTATGCAAACGCACTAACACACCAGTACAATGAAATGCCAGTAAAATTCTGTGGCACTTGACTGCAATGCCATCACACTCTTCCTGCGTATTAAATTTGTCTTCAAAATTAAATGAATTTTTCAGTGCTTTTCGCCAGGCACATCAAAGAGTATGTTTCTCGCTTGTTTATCGAAATAGCTTTCCAGGTTGTATAGTGTAACTATTCGGTGTCGTTTGCACCCGCGAAAGAAATACAATTTTTTTTTCTTGAGCTTGCAAGTAAATGAGCCCAACGTTGAAATCCTGAAAGTATTTTAAATATTCTTTTACACCGTTGCTTGATATGATTAGACTACGCAGTTAATTGACATGATTAGACTACGCAGTTAATTGATATGATTAGACTACGCAATTAATTGATATGATTAGACTACGCAATTAATTGATATGATTAGACTACGCAATTAATTGATTTGATTAGACTACGCAGTTAATTGATATGGTTAGACTACGCAGTTAATTGATATGATTAGACTACGCAATTAATTGATATGATTAGACTACGCAGTTAATTGATATGATTAGACTACGCAGTTAATTGATATGATTAGACTACGCAATTAATTGATATGATTAGACTACGCAATTAATTGATATGATTAGACTACGCAGTTAATTGATATGATTAGACTACGCAATTAATTGATATGATTAGACTACGCAATTAATTGATATGGTTAGACTACGCAGTTAATTGATATGGTTAGACTACGCAATTAATTGATATAATTAGACTACGCAATTAATTGATATGATTAGACTACGCATTTAATTGATATGATTAGACTACGCAGTTAATTGATATGATTAGACTACGCAATTAATTGATATGATTAGACTACGCAATTAATTGATATGATTAGACTACGCAATTAATTGATATGAATAGACTACGCAATTAATTTATATGATCAGACTACGTTATTAATTGGCATAATTAGGTTACGCAATATTATCTAATTTAATCATTATCATATAACTTTTTAAACATCATTTACAGAAAAATTAGTAGAGATGTTATAATGAACAATTTTGAATCTTTAACTCAGATTTAGCGTAAGAATTGAGCTCAGCGGAGCTGCCCTTCTGCTAATGCCTTCGGCGCTCAGCAGGCTCGGAAATATGGGGAAACATTTTTGCTCCAAATTTGCACCCACAAAAATATAAGCAAATATCAGCCACGTAAACTTTTCATCTGTCCACAATATACAAAAGACCTATTTTTTCAATTTGCCTAACACTACTTATTCGTAAAATTGGTGCATTCATCGTAAATTCCTTGAAGAAGCGCATGAACGTGTCAAAAACATTTCCCAAGCTCTGAAATGGAGGCCTTTCTTAGTGAGAGAAATTGATTGTTCTTTCATTCACTAAATGTGTTTCTATATATTAGGTAATTGGTAGGATAATGGAATAGAACTGATAATCTCAACGGTGGAGATTGTTTTTTCTAACTCTCCTGTCGAGAAAAACAACCCAGGGCAGTTTGTTCTTCCATTTACTCAACAAGAGCAAAACTTCGGGATCGGACAGAACTTTTGTTCGTCGTTTTTAAAGACACGAGTTGCTCAGAAAGTTAAGCGAACACCTTCCAGGCTAACTTTTTTCAAAGGAGAAAGACTTGACGAGAATTTTGACTTGACGTCATGAACAAACCGACGTCTGAAGTTATCTATTGTAAACTTGCTTCACTACGTGTGATAACATTTTGGATGCAATTCAATCATATGAAATCTAATCTGCTAAAAGTGCTCCAAAAACATCACTAACTTTGAATAAAAACATCAATTCGAAAGTCATTAAAAAACTGTGGGATAAAAATTCAAAACCTTTTACATTTTGTTTAATTGCAAAAAATACCAAGTCCGGTGAATGACTCCTATTTTAATTTGTATGTGTTCTTTCGTTGTCGAGTGTTATTTTTTGTTTAGCTTGCTCTGTTTTTCCAAACAGGCAAATAAAGAAGACAGCCAACGCTGTGTTCTATCGTTCTCATGCACTGGAAACGGAGATGATATATTCCTTCGAATGGAGACCTATACATGAGAGTAATAAAAGGGTACAAATATTTTTGTGGACATAAAAAACGTTAGGGAATGGGTAGAAATACACTTGAGTTTACACACACACACACACACACACACACATATATATATATATAAGTTTTACTAAAAACATTTACTGATTGCAATTCATTTTTTAGGTGAACAACTATAAAATTCATTCCGCGCTGTGAAACATTCAGCTTATTTTAATGCTGTTAACAAAAAAAATCAACTCAAAACATGATCGTTGAAACGCAGGCGCTAAAATTTAATTTGATTATATTGGAGACTAAAACTTACCTACGTGAGCTACAAGAACGACTCCAGTTGCGAGGTTCAAATTCGATCGCAAGTTCAAGTTATTGTACACCTTAGAATAACGTTGATGGTAGGATGCCCTAGAAGTCGCTGAACTTATTCAGGCCCACAGGTAGCTATACTCAAATTTGACCATTGCACTAGACTTAAGAAACATTCTACCTCTGTATCACCTGTGGTAAGTAAATTGTATAAAATGTTGAACTGTATAAATTGTTTAAATGGTTTAACGTTGAAACAAAGCCTCGTTTTGCAGAAGGGTCTTTACAAGTTAGCACACGAGCCGATCGCGAGGTCTGTATAGGTAAATCCCGCTTTCCTGATACACCTTGGGGAATCTAACCGAATATTTTCAAAGAAACTTCCACTACGAGCCATTCAAAACTGCTTTTATGTGAGTTTCTTCGTATAATCACGGCTCTAATTGACGTACTATTGCTAATTTTTAGTTTTATCATGTGTAAATTGATTTTAAATACTGCTTCTGAAACACTTTTACGCTTCAAAGTAAAACAACAAATTCAAATAATAAAAGTAGTAGTGCAGAATAGTGATGGGATAATGAGTATTTTAACATAAAATATTTTAATTCGAACCGCTCAGAGAATGAGAATCTTTTTATTAAGTGATTTGTATTTTTGGAATTGAAATTAATTCTCAGACTAATAGAGAATTTATATTTTTAAAGGTCTATGATTTATTTCGCATCATTAAATTAAATCTATTCAAAAGTTAATATTTCTTTAGTTTCACTACAATTAATTTTGTGTGTGAGACTTACTAGTTTTTATCATATTCTCTTGCATATGTGATCAAATGACCTCGTATGATAAGTGCTCCCGTGTTGTCATGCTGTCAACTGATATTTGTGCATTATTGTGTAGCACAACTTGTAGAAAAAATTTCCAACTACTAAATATCATAACACGAATATTAAAATGAACATGAACTTCACTACCCTGATAACGTTGAGTGAATTCCTCATTTTTAACTTTGAATTATTAAAAGAACTCGTTTGTAACTTAGATTTCCTTAAATGCCTCTTTCAATGTTGTCGTTGTTCTTTTGTATTCTCTATGAATGCATCCATTTCATTTTAATAAGTAAGCTGACATTTTCATTTTCATGTTTTCTTTTAATGTTTTTTTCTTCCAACTTCGTTCTAGATAGATTTATTTTATTTCCTAACGTTTATTTCTTAACGGTATGGATTATAGATAACTCGCGCAATCACTTGTATTATTTGCTAACAAACTTTCAAAATATGCTGAACTTTTGTCGTACATTTGTCGCTGAGATTTATTTGAATGAAATGGGAAAAACACATCACTCTCTAAACTTTCTTCTCACGTACTTGGATCTGAAAAGAATTTATGGTCTCCTGATATCCATCACTTCTTGAAAAGAATTTATGGTCTCCCGATATCCATCACTTCTTGAAAATAATTTGTGGTCTCCTTATATCCATCATTTCTTGAAAAGAATTTATGGTCTCCCGATATCCATCACTTCTTGAAAATAATTTATGGTCTCCCGATATCCATCACTTCTTGAAAAGAATTTATGGTCTTCCGATATCCATCACTTCTTGAAAATAATTTATGGTCTCCTGATATCCATCACTTCTTGAAAAGAATTTATGGTCTCCCGATATCCATCACTTCTTGAAACTAATTTATGGTCTCCCGATATCCATCACTTCTTGAAAAGAATTTATGGTCTCCTGATATCCATCACTCCTTGAAAAGAATTTATGGTCTCCTGATACCCATCACTTCTTGAAAATAATTTATGGTCTCCTGATATCCATCACTTCTTGAAAAGAATTTATGGTCTCCCGATATCCATCACTTCTTGAAAATAATTTATGGTCTCCTGATATCCATCACTTCTTGAAAAGAATTTATGGTCTCCCGATATCCATCACTTTTTGAAAATAATTTATGGTCTCCCGATATCCATCACTTCTTGAAAAGAATTTATGGTCTCCTGATATCCATCACTCCTTGAAAAGAATTTATGGTCTCCCGATATCCATCACTTCTTGAAAATAATTTATGGTCTCCCGATAGCCATCACTTCTTGAAAAGAATTTATGGTCTCCCGATATCCATCACTTCTTGAAAAGAATTTATGGTCTCCTGATATCCATCACTTCTTGAAAAGAATTTATGGTCTCCCGATATCCATCACTTCTTGAAAAGAATTTATGGTCTCCCGATATCCATCACTTCTTGAAAAGAATTTATGGTCTCCCGATATCCATCACTTCTTGAAAAGAATTTATGGTCTCCCGATATCCATCACTTCTTGAAGAGAATTTATGGTCTCCTGATACCCATCACTTCTTGAAAAGAATTTATGGTCTCCCGATATCCATCACTCCTTGAAAAGAATTTATGGTCTCCCGATATCCATCACTCCTTGAAAAGAATTTATGGTCTCCTGATATCCATCACTCCTTGAAAAGAATTTATGGTCTCCTGATATCCATCACTCATTGAAAAGAATTTATGGTCTCCCGATATCCATCACTCCTTGAAAAGAATTTATGGTCTCCTGATATCCTTCACTTCTTGAAGAGAATTTATGGTCTCCTGATATCCATCACTTCTTGAAAAGAATTTATGGTCTCCTGATATCCATCACTTCTTGAAAAGAATTTATGGTCTCCCGATATCCATCATTTCTTGAAAAGAATTTATGGTCTCCCGGTATCCATCACTTCTCGAAAAAAATTTATGGTCTCCTGATATCCATCACTTCTTGAAAAGAATTTATGGTCTCTCGATATCCATCACTTCTTGAAACGTATTTATGGTCTCCCGATATCCATCACTTCTTGAAAAGAATTTATGGTCTCCCGATATCCATCACTTCTTGAAAAGAATTTATGGTCTCCCGATATCCATCACTTCTTGAAGAGAATTTATGGTCTCCCGATATCCATCACTTCTTGAAGAGAATTTATGGTCTCCTGTTATCCATCACTTCTTGAAACGTATTTATGGTCTCCCGATATCCATCACTTCTTGAAAAGAATTTATGGTCTCCCGATATCCATCACTTCTTGAAAAGAATTTATGGTCTCCCGATATCCATCACTTCTTGAAACGTATTTATGGTCTCCCGATATCCATCACTTCTTGAAAAGAATTTATGGTCTCCCGATATCCATCACTTCTTGAAAAGAATTTATGGTCTCCCGATATCCATCACTTCTTGAAGAGAATTTATGGTCTCCTGTTATCCATCACTCACGCAAATAGAACAATTTCAAAATTACATCTGCATAACACACGATGAAATAGTAGATTCATATTTGCATAAAGCTAACCCATCATTAGCAAAGAAAATATGCTCTTTGCTCATTCTTCCCTTAATATCACAAATTGAACTGGTAGTATTTAAATGGGTCCTGAGGTAGTAAATTTAATGAAAAAACGCAATATTTAGCAAGCGGTTGAGATGGTTTCTTTCTATTGAGATCAAGGCCCAGGGCTCATCTGTATTCATAGTATCGCTGAACCAAAGCGATTCTCAAAATTGATTGAAATTTCTCGACCGTGATAGACAGACTGAAGCTTTAGGTGAAAATTCCAGTCGGCTTGTAATTTGACAGGACTTTTTTCCAGTGCAGTCAGTTCTCACTCGGCATCACGGAGGACCTTAATGGAACATCTATTTCGCAACTTAGAACTTTATTTAGTGTTTTTACCGTGTTCGAATTTATACGAATGAAGTTTTCCACGGCCGCGGTTGCATTTTTTTCATATTTTTGCTCGATCTGTTATGAGAAAATTTTCTATAATGAAAATCTCGCAGAGGGGAATTGTAAAAATACAATACTCGCATTTTCAAAATCGTTCAACGCTTCTATTCCTTTCCGCTGCAATTAAGAGTTGTTTTGTCTTTTACGAAATTAAAGTGAACGATTGTTTATTGCAATAGCTAATATTTTACTGATCAAAACTGATTGGCATGGACACAAATGATTACGTTAAATTGACAGAAGTAAAGGTTTTATATTCACATGTTAATGTTTAGAAGCTGAGTTTTTAGGACCAGAGCCATGATTCGAGAAACGTTTCTTTTGGAAGTTGGGAAGAAATTATACAAGTCAGTTACATAATCATTTTGATAAAACAGCGCATTAAACAAATGAACAACGTGCATTTGGATATTTTATGCTAATCTTTCTCTTTGCGTAGTCGCTTTTTTCTGTGCCCATCATGACGCGATAATCCAGATCAATTAAATATTCAAATAACAAACAAATTCAAGTTATCCCAAGTGGTCGTAACAGATTCCAAGACACTGCCTCCAGACATATATTGCTTTCCACTTATGGTCTCGCGCCACAAGTTTTTCTGACTGTTCATGTATGAAGAACAGGGGGATCCCTCCATAAAACGACCCTTCCAATATTTTTCCTGACAAAAAATTTACTCGTTAGCCATGGTGCATGGCAAGATGTATTCTGAATATAAAGATATCTTCTCTTGAAAGATCCACTTTTTGCCTGATACCATGGAAGGACTTTGGTAGATAATAATTCATCGAATGACTGAGAATTCAGTTTATCTATATCACGTAAACAAAACCTAGGTTAATCTCATCGAACACCCTTGTTTACTCAGGTACTCATGGCACAAAATGACCATTCTCAACCGTTGAGATGGTTAATGAGATGGACCATTCTCGTAGGTCAAAACGTGAAAAATTATGCACACAATAGGTTTAGACTCCTCAAAACCTCTTTTGCTATAAAGATCAAAATAAAATGTGTGCTTTTCTTCTTTCTTTGAAAGGTAGTGGTGAGTTGATGTTTGGGAGTGAAGGGGGGAGAGTGTCTGGAGTACGTGGGGGTTATGCAAGAGAAGGTGTGGCTATATTATTGAGTGAAAGAATCAGAGAGAAAGTAGTTGAATGTGGTGAATTGTGAGCAAAAATAATGTGTGTGCGAGTGAAATGGGGGGTAGAGTCATGGGTGTTCGTGAGTGCGTACGGACAGGGATCGGAGAGGAGTGGGGAAGAGAGAGAGGAGTTTTGGGAAAAGTTGTCCGAGTGTGTTGCAGGAGTGGGGAATGGTTGTAGAGTTGTGGTGATGGGGGACCTGAATGCGAGAGTGGGCGATGAGGTGGTGGATGGTGTTGTTGGTAGGTATGGAGTGGCTGGGGGGAATGAGAGTGGTGAGTACTTGGTGGAGTTATGTGTAGAGAGTGAGTAAGTGATTGGGAACAGTATGTTTGAGAAAAAAGTATGAATAAGTATACATATGTGAGGACGAATGGAGGTGTGATAGTGGAGAGAGCATTGATGGATTCTATTTTGGTTAGCAGGGGAGTGATGGGTCGTTTGCTCGATGTGCATGTGTTCCGTGGTGAGATGAATGGGATATCAGATCATTACTTGGTTGAAGTAAAGTTGAGAGTAAGTGGAGTGTGGGGAGGTGTGAAAAGGAGGAGTGGAAGGGAGGTGTTAAATATAAGTAAGTTGTATGATTCTGAGCCTGAGTGTGAGTATCAGGAGAAGATGAAAGAAGAGTATGTGAGGGTGAAGTAAGTGAGGTTGGTGGAGTGGAAGGGGAATGGAAGTTGTTTAAAGATGCGGTGGAGAAATGTGCGAGGGAAGTGTGTGGGGTAGGGAAGGTTGGAAGGGGGATTAGAAAGGGAGTGAATGGTGGAACGGAGAAGTAGGAGCGGCTGTGAAAAGAAAGCGGGGGGCGTTCGAAAGGTGGCTGCAACGTGGCAACCAGCAAAATTTCGAAGTGTATAAGGAGAGAAAGAAGGAGGTACAAAGAATGGTAAGGAGAGCAAAGAGAGAGGTGGATGAGGAGTGGGGGAGGAAGTTGGGAGGGGACTTCATGGAGAGAAGGAAGGTTTTCTGGAAGGAAGTGAAGAGAATTAGGAAAGGACATGTGAAGGGTGAGGCAGGCGTGAAGGATGCAAATGGTAGGTTGCTAGTGGAGGGTGGTGATGTGAGGAAGAGATGAGCGGAGTATTTTGAGGAACTGCTGAACGTGAAGGATGATAGGGTTGCGAGAGTGGTAGCTGTTGGGCGTGATGCTAGAATGCCTGTGTCTGGTGAAGTGAATAGTAGTCGAATAAGTGTAAAGTGAAAGGTGAGTTGGATGTGATGAAAAATGGGAAAGCTCCAGGTATGGATGGCTGCACGGTTGACTGTGTAAAGAAAGGAGGAAATGTGGTTGTAGAATGGTTGGTACGTTTATTTAATGTGTGTTTCGAGGCTAGTAAAGTGCCGGTGGATTGGAGTAGCACGTCTGTAGTTCCGTTGTACAAGGGGAAAGGTGACAGGTATGAGTGTAGTAATTCTAGGGGTATAAGTCTACTGAGTGTCGTTGGGAAGCTGTATGGAAGAGTTTTAATTGGAAGAGTGAAAGTGATGACGGATCGTGTGCTCGCTGAAGAACAATGTGGTTTTAGGTGTGGTAGAGGTTGTGTGTATCAAATGTTAGCTGTGAGGCAGGTGAATGAGAAATACTTAGCAAAAGGTAAAGATGTATAATTGGCATTTATGGATCTAGAGAAGGCGTATGGCAGAGTGGACCGTGGGGACTGGAGTGGGTGGGAGACTGTTGAATACGATCAAGAGTTTCTACGTTGATAGCAGAGCATGTGTGAGAGTAGGGAATGAGGTGAGTGAGTGTTTCCCAGTTGTGACAGGTGTGAGACAGGGTTGTGTGATGTCGCCGTGGTTGTTTAATTTACTTATGGATGGTGTGGTTAGAGAAGTGAATGCCAGAGTGTTGGGAAAAGTTGCGCAATTGGTGGGACAAAATGGTATGTATTGGGAAGTGTGTCAGCTGTTTGCAGATGATACAGCGCTTGTGGCTGATTCAGAGGAAAAACTGAGGAGACTGGTTGCAGAGTCGTGTAGAGTGTGCGAAAGGCGTAAATTGAGGGTAAATGTGAATAAAAGTAAGGTAATGAGATGTTCAAGGGGTGGAGGGCTTGGAACTTTGGATGTAAGGATAAATGGTGAAGTGTTAGAGGAGGTAGAGCAGTTTAGGTACCTCGGGTCGAATATGGCTGTTAAGGATAGTATGGGAGTAGAAGTGAGGCATCGAGTGAGTAAAGGCTGTAAGACATTGGGTGCAATGAGGAAAGTGTTTGAATGCAGGAGTTTGAGTATGAATGCTAAGAGGGGACTGTATGAAAGTTTGATCGTGCCAGTTTTGTTGTATGGAGCAGAGTCCTGGGGGTTGAGGGCAGCTGAGAGGAGGAAGTTGGATGTGATTGAAATGAAGTGTTTGAGGAGCATGTCTGGAGTAACAAGAAGAGATAGGGTCAGGAATGAGTTGGTTAGGGTGCAGACGGGTGTTATCAAACAGTTGAGCAGGCGAGTGGATGAAAGAGTGCTTGTATGGTTTGGGCATGTTGAAAGAATGAATGTTGAGCGGCTGGTGAAAAAGATTTATACGTCGGAAGTGAGTGGTTTTAGAGCGCGAGGTAGACCATGGATGAGTTGGATGGATGGGGTGAAACGTGCTTTGTATGAGAGGGGTCTGACTGTGGACGTGGCGAGAGGGATGACTGCGGACAGAAGTGAGTGGGGGCAGTGCGTAAGAAGGTAATTTTATTTATGACGCAGTACTGGAAGTTGCCCGCGTGTGATGGGGTTGACCTGTCCTGTGCGGGGGGAGGGGCTGCACTCAATGAAACGGTCGGGGTAAACCAGCTATGGCTGTCGGGCCTGACTGTGGAAGGTGATTGTGCTGGGCTGCTGCTGATCCTGGCAGTCTGGCGCGCCCAGTGCTGCCTCTCTCGCCTCTTAGTGCTAGGAGTGATGATTGTGGCCTGCTGTCGGCTACCCTCCCATAGGGAGGAGAAGCCTGGTATATGTATGTATGCTTTCTTCTTTCAGGATGATAATATTTACACATTTCGAGAAGTTGTTTTAAAATTTCAGCTCTAGGCGTCCAATGGTTTTTATTGGCCTTACCCCATGCAAACGCATCATACGCACAATAGCTTTGGACAAAGTGAAGATTATTCAACGAATGAGTGGTGTAAACTTCTTCGGCTCAGCGATTCTGAATTCACCTAAAGAAAATTTCACCTATTTGAAAGTTTCATACAGTTCCACTTCAGAGTTACGTGCTTCTGACTCATGCAATTATTATTCATTTTAAGAATTTGATACCCATATATTGTGTTTCTATATTATACAACATATTGTACATCAGTAAACGGATTTTAAAGCAACCCATTCAGAGATTTTCATTTACTACAACATGCGTGTAAATGAATGCGAATATATTCTGTCTCCTTTATCAGGTACATCAACTGCGCTTGATTTTCGAAAGCAAATGCCACGTTCAGTAGCAGGACGTTTCTGATCAGGCTGGTGGTACCTCAGGAATCCTCAATTGCTAAAGGAAGACCTGAACGATTCAGCACATTGTGGACGTAGGCAGAGTTTCGAATTATTATTTTGGGCTCTTCGACTGCGACATGCAACTGAGGTTGTGTCTCGGTTTTCTATGCCAGGACAGATGAGAGATAAGATTTGAAGATGTCGCCAATGCTTCCTGTATTCCTCAGCTTGTGGCGCTGCAACGTTCCCTTGATTTAACGTATCTTCCCTGACGGAACTGAAGGTAGCTTTGCGTCGAGATGTTCATTTGAGGCAGATATGTGTGCTCTTGGTATTCGCTCTATACCTCGTCCACATTCATCTCTGAATATAAATATCTCTCAAGAAACATTTCACAAGTGTAGCTAATAGCTCTCTATTCTCATCCAAGCCTAAAGTTAAATTAGGTTATTATTTCGAATTTTTGCTTTTCATAGTAGGTTAAGACTGCAAGGACTGAACATTAAGTTATCTTCTATTGCAGAGAACAAAATTTTCCTGCTACTTGCTTCTGAACCAGAGGTGAATACGTATTACAGCTCAAGAAAAAATGTATGGATTTAAGATTTGTACACTTGTGCAGCGTTACAGATGAGGTTATTAAATATTTTATAGAAAGCACATTCATGTGTATATCATTGTTTTTTTTAGAGTTTACTTTAGAAGGGCATCGCATCATATTTTATGTTGAAATATTCCTGTGTATTACAGTATTCTATGTACACTACTTATACTGCAACACAATCAAATTTAGGCTATGGCAGCTCCCTAGATTTGAAAACGTTAGCTTTATGGCAAGTTTAATGTTTTGACTTTAGGTTTAAATTACAACTGCTATTAACACTCCGTAAAATTAATACTCCTTAGTCGGACTATCATTACGAATTTAAAGACGAAAAATACAGCACGGGTAGGTATCATATTTAATAGAATGTACGAAGCTAAATTCAAAATATCTAAATTAGTCAATTTTAGGCGTTTCGGAGACCAGCTCCATCTTCAGTAAGTCTAAAAAAATCGGTTATTTCATGGTAAAGTGATCAGTTGGAAAAGAATTTTTTTGCATAAATTTTTTCTTTTCCTACTAATCACTTTATCGTGAACTAACCAATTTTGATTTTGAATTTTTTTAGGCTTACTGAAGATGGAGCTGGTCTCCGAAACGTTTAAAATTGACTAATTCAGATATTTTGAATGTAGCTTCGTACATTCTATTAAATATGATACCTACCCGTGCTGTATTCTTCGTCTTTAAACTATTAACACTCAACATGAAATGTTTTTTTTGAAGCTTATATTTCAGATTTTCATGTTATTCACAATGTTAAAAAATTTACTTGTGTACATATAGTTTTTGTTCAATCCTAATGATTAAGGTCGTCTATGCTGCAGCGCAGACAAAAATTATCAGAGATACTTAAATGTCTGTAGTAATATCCGTAGAGTTTTCCCCAAGGTATTATAATTTGAACGCCATCATCACTTGATGTTAAACATCACAGCGGTGAGAAAATCGCTTTAAAAAGAATTTGGTTATTTTGCTTTATAAATTTGGAACAGAAAAATTAAAATTATCACAGACATGCGAGAAAATTACCCCTTTACGGATTCCAAAAATGTTGTGGCTGCTAAGAATCGTATATTGAAAAAATATCAGGCTGAAAGATTATAAGACTGGAACTTAACTGATCAATTTTTTGATCAGAAAAATGAAGTTAAAACCGAAGAAAAATTACTTATGCATACGTATGTCAGTTCCGTATATCATTAACGTGAATGAATTTTACTGAAAATCCATAACTTAGATATAAAAATAAAAATGGATTCACAATTCATCTGTTTAGTCATACAATATTAGTTCAGTAATGCTTCTGACTCACTTTTTACGAGTGGGAGTATGCAACCGTAGTTTGCATGCAGTGGTTCTTTCTCCAACTAAGTAATGAATAAATTTATACAGTCAACTTTAGGGAGAAATGCACTTCAACATTTCGGTCGTTTGAAAAAGACGCTTGTAAAATTTACAATCAACGAGCTTATGAACGATGAAAAATAGAAATGTGTCCATCCAACGCTGTCATACGTCCAGCCAGTGCTATCATACGTCCAGTCAGTGCTGTCATACGTCCAGTCAGTCCTGTCATACGTCCAGTCAGTGCTATCATACGTTCATCCAGTGCTGCCATACTTCCAGCCAGTGCTATCGTACGTCCAGTCAGTGCTGTCATACGTCCAGTCAGTGCTGCCATACGTCCATCCAGTGCTGTCATACGTCCAGTCAGTGCTATCATACGTCCATCCAGTGCTGGCATACGTCCAGCCAGTGCTATCATACGTCCAGTCAGTGCTGTCATACGTCCATCCAGTGCTGTCATACGTCCAGTCAGTGCTATCATACGTCCAGTCAGTGCTGCCATACGTCCATCCAGTGCTGTCATACGTCCAGCCAGTGCTGCCATACGTCCATCCAGTGCTGTCACACGTCCATCCAGTGCTGTCATACGTCCAGTCAGTGCTATCATACGTCCAGTCAGTGCTGCCATACGTCCATCCAGTGCTGTCATACGTCCAGCCAGTGCTACCATACGTCCATCCAGTGCTGTCATACGTCCAGCCAGTGCTGCCATACGTCCATCCAGTGCTGCCATACGTCCATCCAGTGCTGCCATACGTCCATCCAGTGCTGCCATACGTCCATCCAGTGCTGCCATACGTCCATCCAGTGCTGCCATACGTCCATCCAGTGCTGCCATACGTCCATCCAGTGCTGTCATACGTCCAGCCAGTGCTATCATACGTCCAGTCAGTGCTGCCATACGTCCATCCAGTGCTGTCATACGTCCAGTCAGTGCTATCATACGTCCATCCAGTGCTGCCAACGTCCAGCCAGTGCTATCATACGTCCAGTCAGTGCTGTCATACCTATATTCCCTGGCATGCATTTTTATTCCCAGCGTGAAATTCATCGCACTAATTTCTTTAATCTAAGGAACAATATTCTTTTCTATACCCCTACTGATTCTTACAAGCAGATAAACCCAACAATAATTCCATCACTATATTCAATTATGACCGTGTTTTTTAAGCTTAATCTGGCATCATGATAGTGCCTTTAAAATCACTATATTTACTGGAATGGAGACATGGGCTTACTGAAATCCGTGCGCATTTTTACTTGACTAGGAATGGATATGCCTCACGACGCCGGACTGTACGCTTGGGGTACTGGATACGGGAAGTCTGTTCTCGGCATAAGGGGTAAGAAATTATCTTCTTAAAATTCCTCAGCTTGCTGAGTGCCTGTGAGCGTCTAGCTCAGTCTTCTAAGGCTTAGATAACGTTGAGCGTGAGCGTGCATATTTATCTGCGGCTTCTGTGATGATTTTTATAAGCCAGCGGCCCTTCGTATAAATTCTTTGCGCCGTCCATTCGAGGTCGAGCTACGACACGTCATTAGTCGATCCAAGGGGCCGCGCTTCGTGCTTCCTGAGAACAAAATGCACCAAGGGAAGTATGGTTCTTATTTAGTTATTCGCGTGACCTGCTGCTTAAAATACACTGTATTCTGATGAATTTTGAGTTTGATGGTTATGAATGGTGGAAAAATGTTATGAACGTTACCGGTAATATATAAGGATAATACCGATAAATTTGTTAGCATCTTTATTGTGCTAGAAATAGAGTATGCACAAATGTGAAGTTCATGTGTGGGAGAAAGTACATTGAACAAAATTTCCGTTCAATAATTTGATCAAAACGTTTCTTAAGTATCCGAAATTTATCCCATGCTAAGGTTTTCATGAAAGATATTTTTTGAGAAAAATTTCTGGGTTTCACAACCATTGACAGGAAGAAGAGATACAGATTTGCCTGAAGAACAACACAAGCACGCAGACTAGTAGCAGAACACATTAGCGTACGAAGCAGCCTTCAGTGTTAGTAGTTCCTCCTGTAGAATTATTTGCAGTATGTTACTTGCTTGCCGGCTCATTTGATATTTTTCTTTTTTGCTTACGAGGTCTGTCCTTCCTTACTCCTGCTTTGCACACTAGATGTGTGAACGCTATTTCCCTTTCTAGCTTTTTTGCCTGAGCATGTATGATTTTAGTTGCCCTAGTATAGAATCTGCACTGGCGAATAAAATCATAGAAGCTTCGTCGAGGAAAGATAGACTAGGCAAATCGCTGAAAATCGTTGTATTTAATGAAGTTCGTTCAGTTTGATTGAAATTTTTTCTTAAATTACCATAAAACAAAGCCCGAGGAATTGAGAGCAGAAAGATATCGGATTTATGCAGTTTATTTCAAAGAATTCGTTGCTATGACCTGACTTTACGCCGTTTTTGTTTAAGGCCAGGATACACTGAGCAGTAAAAATTAACTCACATTTCTTGCAGGCCTTATTAGCTGTATATGAGTCAAATCTTGTCTTTAAAGTAGTGAAATTATCCAAATAAGATAATCGTACTTCACTCAACGAATTCGAAACAGCATTCGATGGGGTATCGGCTCAAAATCATCCCAAACCTATAGTTTTAGTACAACTGTTTTACGCGCCTGTAACAAACCACAAACATACTTAAAATTTTCCTCAAGTGATCAATAAATATACGTCAGTTTATACGATTTTGTCTTTTTTGTCTGGTTTTGTCAGCCTCATGAGCTTTAGGACAACTTTTTGACACCGCAGTAACAACACACAAACATATCCAAATTTTCGCAAAGCGATTTATACATACCCGTCATGTTTTACGATTTCATCTTTTTTCTCTGGTTTAGGCATCTTCCCGAGCTCGATTTTCAAACTCGTTTCCTGCGGGCAACTTGCAGCTGCGCGAGTATGCTGGGGGCTTCATTAACAAACGAGGAGCTTTGGTTGCTCTGAGGGCCTAGAAATGGGCTCAGGGTCTTCGCCGTCGTCTCAGCCAGGGGATGAGCACACGCCTGCAAGCTTCTGATGCTGATTGGCCTTGTTAAAATGACGCCTTGCGCTCCTGAATATGTTCCTTTGGTGCACTGAAAGGCGTGACCTCATTGGAATTTTCTAGTTAATTTTTTTTGGTGTGAAGAGTTTTTTCTGTTTTTCAAATTGAAGCAGTCTATTTTGGTGTCATACTTCATATAATGAACATGAGGCACTCCAGCCATTGTTGTATTGTTAAAGACTTTTTCCTAATAAATGAATTTTAGCAAGAATTTATCCAACAATGGACCTCTCAGGATAAAATGCAAAGCTGAGTGGAACTTCCACATCATCATTAACGTTCAGCACTTTAATATCAGTTGAAATTAAACAACGATCATCATCTCTGGTTATATCAAATAAGTGAACTCTATTAAGTGAATTATAACCCAATATTTTTCATTTATACTGTACTTTAGACTTTGTTAACCACACTGTCA
Source organism: Morinoia aosen (assembly GCA_030386875.1). Lineage (NCBI taxonomy): Eukaryota > Metazoa > Arthropoda > Malacostraca > Amphipoda > Talitridae > Morinoia > Morinoia aosen. The sequence goes on along the minus strand of CM059559.1, from coordinate 14,408,757 downwards.
GTTTTTATTCGGTCACGTCCTTTCGCGAGTAAAAATTCTAAAGTAGGTCAGCTCTAAGTATTTTTCTGTCTTTGGTCAGCTGGCCTACTTTAGAGAAATTAATTATAGCTAAGATTGTCAGAAAAACCAACGGCTTAGTTCAGAAGCAGAAAGTCTTCAATTTTTCCTTCATTTGCGGCGTCATAAATCACCTTCAAAAGCCGATTGTCGAACTCAGACAATAAGAAAACAACGAGGCTGGTGCTAGAGTCTCCATTCATCATCGGCAACTTTTGACACTCGGGACCATCGAGAGACCGTGAAGGACGGCTGTTAGCGGCCTTAAGTATTGCTTTCTGTCTAGAAAATTAATGCCAGCGTACAGGTAAAAAATGAACGCTTATTGTCGTATGATATCACGCAGCGTTCAACGTACTCGCATTGATTCTCGCTTTTACATGCTTGTAGCAATTTAACTTTCGCTTTCATTTACTTTAAGGAAATTAAAGAGAGGATTGACTCCTCCACATAATGTTTTTCGTATGATATCACGCAGAGTTAAACGTACTCGCATTGATTCCGCTTTTTCATGCTTGTAGCAATTTAACTTTTGCTTTCATTTACTGTGAGAAAATAAAACAGAGTGATGAGTTCTCTACAAAATGTTTTTGGTCATGAAGTTCATTTAATTGAATGACCCACATAAGTCACTTCTGAATATTTTTCATCACATGAATACTTGGAGGTTCTACAAGCATTGGAAGTTGACAGGAATAAAATTTATTTGAAACCGATAATGCGATTTTGAATAACTTTGCATGGTATCGCGGAAAATAAAACATAAGGTTAATATCCGTTGCTGAAATATACCATTTGTTATTTCAGCAATTTTGAACGTATACCATCTGAAACGTTGGGACATTTTGTTCTTTACAGTTTTTACGAGCCATAAAGAAACTTAATTTTCTTAACACAGAAAAATATTTCATAAAGTGAAGACCAGCACCGTGGTAGGTGAGCCACAGATTTCATTTAGATTATTTCCGATCAATCGCTCACACTTCCGAAATTTTAAACAGTTCCTTTGGAACTAAAGCATCCACGAAGAGAAAATAGAAAAAAAATACAAGTTTAAAAATTAGTATGTACTCTGATGAAAACTGCATTCAAGCCATGCAACCATCTCAGCAGACTATAGGTATCCAGATTACACTATAACACGTTAAGATCTTGATGAAGCTTATTATTTGAGACAAATATCTGTGTTTCATAACAATTTACAAAAAGAGGAGATAAAGATAGCCCCTCCGTCGACAGAAAATGAGAGGAAGGCAGCAAGACAAATTATGTTGAGCTTAAGAAGGAACCTTTCGAGAAGTTTTCTCCCAGCCCCTGTCAAACATTGGGCCTCATTTGCGTAAGGATGGCCGAGGCCTGGTCTGCTACATTGCCTGCGTCAGTTTGGACCCCAATATCTGCTCCTGAAGGAGAAACACCGTAAAATGCTGCCCCATTAACTGCATTCTCAGCTGTCAAGACACGGAAGGGACATTGTATTTCTTCTTAGCACGGCAGAATGAGTGCTTTTACAAGCAATAGGCACGTTCAAGGGCATGTAAGCAATGGAAAAGGTTTTCACTTGGCGAGAACGGGATTTGTCATTAAATCTCATTCGTGTTTGTTAAAATGAGTTTTTGAAAGGCTGAATGCAGAATTCTGAACGGTGATTAGTAAGTATTTATTATCGGGCCTATGAATAGCATGGAAATAAAAAACAGCTTCATTTACCGAGAACAAATTAAATACATGGAAATGAATTCTAACTTAATATCATTAATATCTAAAGTTCAATTTATGGGTTCAGAACTGATGGAATTAATTTCGTGGAAAAATTTTACATTTTTCCTTTTTTTGAATGTTTCCCATCAACAAATTTATTTAAATACAAACGTACCATTTTGTGTCACGTAGATCGGCATGGGATCTTATATATACATGTACGCGTTCATAAATACTACCTGCATCGAAACTCGACAGATTTTCCGGAATTACTTCTGTACTTGTAGCAGTCAGGTGCCAATTATTTCTGCTTCATTCCTAGCTTCTTACGCATTGGCTTTAGCAACGCAGAAAATATCACTGCTATAACTTTTTTACAATATATGATTGTGCTATTTCTAGCGCTTCCGGGTCTTGCTCCAAAAAAAAAAACATATTTTTGCATATTCCAGCGAAATTCGCAACGACTCATCCGTTAAGGAAAAAGAAATCAAACTTATTAAAAGAGAGTGAAGATATACAAAAGACGTAGCAAAAAAAGGAGTCCGTGCTCTTGCTTGAAACTAATTCACATTGCAAGGAATTTAGCATTTGAAAATAATAAAATAAATGCGCGTTTGTATGATCAAATATCTTAAAACTAATAAAAATCGCTATTCATTACCAAACCGATATCACTCACATCTCTACACGTCATTAATATATGAACAACAATTAAAGTTATTGTAAATTGTCGAAGTGTAATTAGATTACTTAGACGCTCTTAAAGTACGCCTCTCATGGCGAACTCTCACAGGAGCCAGCAATAGGAAGTTAACTTTTTTAATGAAGAATGAACTTCCTTTGAGATTCTTCTTGATGAAGGCCTCTGGAGAGACGTCACTAATTGCACCGGCAACTTGACGAAGGTTTATTGTCTTCTTCAAAGCAGCGTCATCGCTCAGCCTGCACAGCAGCACTCCGCTCTCAGCTCCTGCGGACTAAAAAGGTGGTGAGCATCAGCGGCTTCGGATTAGCATGGCGGTCTTCAGAAAAGTTCAGCCGGTTTTCAATGACCTTTTTATTTGAATTATTATTCGTTGTAAATTAGCAAGTAGATGTTAACTTTCATTAGAGATGGGCGTACTTTTAATACCTGTTGTTCCTGGAAAATTATCGAAATCAAACAAAACAGGATATTTTTGGAGACGGACGCTGCCATATTTAGGATCGAAAACTTTGTTCCTTTCGCCTTCAAATACTTCGTTCAAATAAATGAACGTATAAGAGTGAAATGAAAGTAAATTAAGGTATTCAACTAAGCAACTTATTTCAAATTACTTACCTATTTTAACTCTACTCTCATAAATTGCACGTTTTAGATCCAAACACTACTGCACCACAAATTTTAGCATCAAATACAGACATTTATTCCAATTAGCAATGAAATTGCTGTTTTGTCCGTCAAAATTATTCCTCAGATTTGTTTTCACGTCCAATTTGACAGATTTTGGGATGCTTTGATGAAATTTAATGCAAATGTGCCCAGGCAGACTGCCCGTATTTCGAACGGTCGGTGGCGGTGCAGAAATGCTCTGTGATCTGCCACAAAAACCTGGTCAATAATCCGTCCCTCATCATGTCACCTGCGTCCCCTGCCTAGAGATATTAAACGTTTGGTCCAGCGAAGTATGAACGCTCGAAATTTGAGTTTAGCCTTCACTGGTTATAGATCAATAATTTGACGTTAGTGTCTGTGAGCCACGATTTCTTCCTTTACGAAGTTTAGTCTTTGAATGATGAATCAAACGCGCGAAGTTTTGAGTTCAAGGTTCACAGGGTATTTTATTTGGTCCAATAACACGATAATTATTTTCATTCTACGTATAACTACTAAACGTTAATTGTTACAAATTATTGCGGGAATTATATGCAACAAGAAAAAGGTACATCAGATTTAGTTAGAAGTAAATGCGAAGTATTTCAAAGTAATGGCACAAAAATTCAATAGGAACAGGTGTTTCAGGATAATATAATTTCTTTAATTATAGTTTGGGAAGACAGTTACGCGGTCTTTCATCGACTGGATCGCAGTGAACGCATCGGAGGCAATTAATGAACTAACTTAAACTTATTCTACGGAGGCAACTTTAACTCTAAGAAATATGGAGTGCGGTAATAATGTATGTGCGATGGATTTGCACTGGTGACTTCTGTTGCACTGGTGTACTCATTTCCAGTTTATTTTTGATTAAACGGTTTATTTCATAAACTCTAATTTTATCACCTTTATGGTAAGTTAGAATTATCATTTTCCATCCTCAGCCGTCAGTAGAATTTGAAGCAAACCTCATTATCAAAAGTTTTTGCTTTAAAAACAGTCAGGCTTAAAATTTAAATTAGGGATTCTCGAGAGCTCGTGACTGTCTTTATTAGAGCGTAATTTCTATTTCTAGTTCTATGAAGTCCTGTGGTTATTCGGTCTTTATTTTATCTTGGATGAGAGGTCATCTAATTAACTTTGAGATTTCAGTTCCTCCTGCGCTTCAACGTGACTCATGACATGGCACGTGGTTACGAGACACTCTGAATGCCGCGAGATCATTACATCTCTTTGGGGTTTGTTTTCCTCGAATCATTAGAAGTATAAGAATGAAAGTTGAATGCTCTGTCTTCGAATGGGGTTTGTTTTCCTCGAATAATTAGAAAATTAGAAGTATAAGATTTAAAGTTGAATGCTCTGTATTCGAAAAACCCTTTCCAGGGATTTCCATTCATGCCTTAATTTTCGGATTCTAGTTTCAATTCGTATGAAATAATTCCCTCGAAAAACTTCAATAGCTTTAAAAAATTTGATGGCAACCATGACTTGAGAAAAAACTTCAAAACTTGAGAACACACCACACCTTCCACAAGTTACACAAGTGATAAACCTACGAGAGTAGACCGCCAAGAGCTTATATTCATCAGAAAGTATTAAATCATTTCTTATTCTTATGCACATTTTTTGATTTGTAATCAAGGGACGAGGAGTCAATGAATGTTCACCATTAGAATTTAAAAGCAAACGCATAAAGGGTTACGATTTCAAAATTTGTTGTTTTTCTTATTCATTGCTCCCAGCCAAATGTTGGGATTTCAAAATGGCTGTCTCTTAAAGTCCTTGAATACAAATTGAACTTCATAGAAAGGCTTACAAAATCTTTCGAGTCATTTTTGAGTAGAATAAAGCTGTAGAATACGATAAAAAGCGTGAATTCAAGTTGTACATATATTTTTATATAATTTTATGTATATATGATTTAGTAAAAGTGTGTCAATTCAATTTTTCAATATTTTAGCATTTTGATTGCTGAATTTTCATTTCAGCACTCATCTCTTATTACAATTCATGCTTCATTTCTCTTGATTGATGTGATGCAAGTAGGACAAAACGCAAATGCTACATCACAGATGTGCTGTTGCGACTTCTAGCTAAGGAGTGAAATAAAGCTATCCGTTAACATCTGGAAATTATTATGTATCATCCTATCAAGGTTGCAAAATTGGCATTTTTACACTAAAATTGTAAAATTTAACTTTTTCAACCCTAAAATCTGTTAGAAAACTAAAATTCTGAAATTTGGCTCAGAAAAAAATGACGTGGCGCCCATGTTTCGTATGCTGTATAAGTTACAAGCCGAGGCTTCTAGCGAGAAGTATACGAATTTCTGTTTTTTTTTGGTGCATCTATGCTATAATGATAGCCGCGTTCATCCATCCGTGTCACAACCACCAGCCAAAAGTGTGTAATGAGCGTATCTGTGATACAAGCTTCATCAACTCCTCAATTTTCAGTGTATTAATCCACCGGATTCAGAGTCGGGATGAATATCACGTGTATTGGTAGGAAATAGAAACGTGTGTCATGTGATGTGTTGAACGTTATTATATATTTTTGGCGAGTCGGGTACACTCATAATCATGAAACGCAAACTCAAAATGAAATCCAGTCCGAGTAATCTCCCACTCTTTAAGTCATTTATTCCAATGAAACAAAGTGAGTATATTGGCAGCGAGTCTTGCGAGGTGAATTTGCGATAGCGTAACTTTGAATGCACCTTGGAGTTTCAGCTCAGGCAAAAATATTCAGGAGAGCACTTATGTTCATTGGCCGCATTATTCAAATATACAGTTATAATAAATGTTTCCTTGATCATAATTGATGTGGGATCTGAACATGATTTAGATTTAATCCAATATTTCAATACGGTTTCACTGAGTTATTTCAGACGCCAAAATCATTCGGTAGGCAAAAATTTCCATGAATGTTCGAAAATATGTATATATAGAAAGTGAGCAAATCGCTTGAAAACAACAAAGATCGAAGAAGGAGAATGAGAAAGCTTTGCTGCAGTTTTCTAAACGCTTTTTGTCCTGGACGCGAACCATTGTCGATGAGTTAGCGCTGTTTGATGATGTTCACGTCTGCATGAGCAATCTGCGTTGTTGATTTATTTTCTGTTCCCGTGACTTGTTTCTGCACGCAGCGAGCCACCTCCGGCATCGCCTGAACATCGAAAAAATGAGCATTGAACATCGCCTGAACATAAAAAATGAGCATTGAACATCGCCTGAACATCGAAATAATGGGCATTGAACATCGCCTGAACATTGAAAGAATGAGCATAGAACATCGCCTGAACATTGAAAGCGAAATGTTAGTTGAATAAACTATTCAATATTGGATTGCTAAAAACTAAATTTTACTTTCTACGACAGTGACATCTAAATTATTGTTACGTTCACTTTTCCGCCAGCACACAGGTTGTCATTGAGGATTTAGACCGACATTTACTGACAATGCTGGGTCGAAGAAACGCAAGATTTGAGCGTAAATTTTATGGTGCGTTCATCGATCCTCTCTTACCAATGTATTTGCTTCGGAAAATATGTACTATAAGAATGAGCTCAACCCGTCAGGGAACATTCGCTCAATAAATCCTATTATGAAAACACAGGAGCAATCCTTTATGAAAACACATGAGTAGAATACTTATATTGATTAATGGGCAAAATGAAGATGAATAGTATGAAAAGTACTGATCTTCTATTTTCAATGTAAGATGCGACTGATAATTTTTACAAAACCCAGAACTGGTTAAACTGCTACCCATGTAGTTGCAGCACGTTGGCAAAGAATAACACGGTCCCAACGACGGGCATTCATTTGTGCAAAAATTTTCCTCTTTTGCGTTCGGTGAAGTTTTGTTCTCATAAAAATATCTACGTGGTCATTTGGAGCTGCTCTCTCTGCGGCAGAAAATTTCAAACGGCACTGTTGGGGCTTGGGTGAAAAATAAGTTAATATGGAAAACGACTTTCAATCGAGTAAAAAAGTAAATTTTCTTCAACTTCTACTCATACGTATAAATTCGACAGAGAGTGCTGCATTACTGAACTACCGCGGGGAAAATTTCTCGGACCGGAATCATAAAATACGTCCCTAATTTGGGCAGCAGCTCATCAGGTAATTACAGCTTTGAGCTCGGCGCTTGTGTGCTGACGTGGAACAAAGTTCGCAGGCAACTTGAGCTTTGAAGTCGATGGAAATTTTGGGCTGATCAGTGGTTCTAGACCCGAAGCTACTCTCACGGGACTGGATGGAATAGGCTTCAGTGCGGTCACCGTAGGACCTTTTTCATGAGGACTTGATTCATGCATTGATTTTATCCATGTACATAATGGTGTGAATTGGGTATTGAAACGCATTATATCTCGACATGATTAGAAGTAAATGATGTGCATTTTAATGAAATAAAAACAGTGAATACGGCTAACAGATATGAGTGCAGATATGCAGATTCGTATGAAGGAATTAGATATAGATATAACATAATAAAATTCCATGGTACGTGAATGCAACGTATGGGATGGGGCGGATGCGAAGCAAAACCTTTTTTATAGAAATTAGCCTTAAGCTCAACGTTTATTGAATTTTAAGAAGTTAATTTCTTATAGTAACTGTTCATTGTTATTAAATTATATGTTTGAAACATCATGATCCAGTAAAAACATATTGATTTTTTTAGATTCATCTTCTCTCCAACGGAAAAAATGACTGGCTTGTTTTTCTCATTAGTCATCTTATGCTGTAGAAAAAGAAGGCATCAATATTTATATCTGCTTATTCATAGGAAACATAACTGTACGAGATTATCCGAGATTGCTCACATGATTCCTCGTACGATCATCTATGCTAAATTTTCTACTATATTTTCTTTCTAATTTTTTGTCGGCTTGAGAAAAGCTTTCTTGCTCCTATACCCGGTAGAGAATATGAGTGGTTCATGATCATGTCCTCATGTTTTATTTGATTTTCCGGTTTGTTTAGTCACCATGATTTCATTTAACTTGAATGGAAAGCACATGAAAAATTCTGTGTATTCCTGACAACAAGAAAATAGTTCGAAGACATTCAATAATCTCCTGAAAACTTAACTCAGTCTATGAGTGAGAGATGAAAAAGGTTTCAAACTTCTATCTAACCAGAAATTGACGATACAAAAAGCTACTGCAAGTTGCTCGATATCTAGGATAAATTTGCGTTTTACACATTGAAAATAAGTCCACGTATCTAAAGCTTTTCATGCTATCGCTTGCACACGATCTGAAGAAATAATTCATGTCAAAGTTAACTTGAAACGAGAACCTCTGAGGATCTGAAATGAAACACTTGCGCTGTTAAAAACAAAAACTCAATATCCAGTAAAAATAAAAAAAATCCAGACTCAATTTCGAAGCAATGGCTGCAAAAACAATATCGGATTACGTAGACAAACAAAACAACGTATTTTACGAGCATTTCTTGTAAAGAACATTGCAATTTAACGCTAACTTCTCCTTTCAAAAACGCTACATTAAGGTCGACTAGGAGTGCTGAGTTCATAAAGGACCTGAGCAATACAACTTTTTGATATTCAGCGGTGTTCTCGTTACAGTTCTTCGATCTGAGAGTCCTGAGACTTTTATTAAACTTTCTAGACATCATTGATGTGTTATACCTCACCCACAGGAATATTAGTAATTTGAACTTTATAGTTGGATTTTAATCATGTGTTTAATACGTGTACAATTTTACCCTTGTAAAGGCGATCCAAAAAATAAGTTGAATACGCACAGAAGTTGAGGTTTTCCTTCGTTCACGCTTGAACGAAAAATAGCTCAGTTAAAGCTCGATCTAAAAAAAGCTCAGTTTATTCGCGATCTAAAATGAGTTAATTTCACGTTTAATCTAAAAAAAGTCAGCTAACGCTTAATTTAAAACAAACAGTTCATGGGTGATCTAAAAAGAGTGAACAGAGATCTTTGTCTGGGTGAGTCCTGAGTAATAAGCTATACCCATTTTATCCATTTTTTGGGCAAATCTGTGGTGACTGATGCTGAGCCTGCGACGTGACTGATGACGTGACTGATGCTGAGCCTGCGGGGCGCATGCTGCGTCTCAAAACTCCTGCCCAATCCCAACTTTTCTCGTTGACCAGACCGACGAGAAGATAGTCCTTGCCTTGCAAGAAAGGGTGCCCGACGATTTCAAGTCGAGGAATTATCACTAATAAATTACTCTCAGTTTATTGCCCTGTGCACAGTTATGCTGGAAAATTTATGCTCATTAATTTTTTTTGGTTTCCTGTGAAAAAGGCTTTCGCTGCAAAGTTTTTGGTTCATTTCTGAAATATAGTTTTATTTCATATTTTTACGCCAGGATTATTCGGTACCAGCTGACATTCAGGTCAAGTGGTTTAATAATAAAACAAAAAAATTTGGTTCAGTTAGAGCAAAACGTGGTATTAGCAACAGCATGAACTTCTTTTTTGTAATGTTTTAGAGTTCGCATCACTCTTTTCATTTTTCACACCTTAATTAAATGAAAATTTGAACAGTAGATGAATTTTTTAATCCCTTACAATTTCAGTGTAATTTGTTCTTGTTATTTTGCACTCACGATACAAAACACTAGTAGAAAATCTCAGCATCATGGGCTAGTAATAAGTGAATAAGCTGAAAAAAGACAGTTATAGTAGTGTGTAAATCGTTTGAAATGCAGCCAATTAGGGGAGGCAAATAAACAATTAATTCGATGTAATATGCTAGCATTCGATGACCATTTGAAAATTTGTAACTCTGGACATGTAAACAAAAGTTCGTTACCGAAAAATTCAGAAAAATCTGTCTAAATCTCTCAGAAAAAACAGATAAATCTGTCTAAATCTCTCAGAAAAAACAGATAAATCTGTCTAAATCTCTCAGAAAAAACAGATAAATCTGTCTAAATCTCTCAGAAAAAACACAGATAAATCTGTCTAAATCTCTCAGATAAAACAGGTAAATCTGTCTAAATCTCTCAGAAAAAAACAGATGAATCTGTCTAAATCTCTCAGAAAAAACAGAAAAATCTGTCTAAATCTCTCGGAAAAAACAGAAAAATCTGCCTTTCGTTTCCTGAAACTGGTTAAAAATGAACATAATTCACGGAAAATAATTCCGATGTTATATGTCTGTCAGCATTCGATACTTGAAGAAAAAAATTCGATACTCGAAGAGAAGTGAACGTGTAAGCAAAAAATTTCAACTTAGGACATGCAAACAAAAAATTCGTAACGGTGGAGATGCAAAAAATTGCAAACATACAAACAAAAATTTATAACTTTCTTCCCCTAAAACGGGCTAAAGATGGATATATCTCGTGCATTGCTTCCATTTATTCCTATTCAGATTATCGTCATGTTCTAAAAATCGAAGCTGAAGCACTAAGGTGGCTGCTGCATTATGAAATTGGCCCAAAAGTCCGCCGGGAGCATCGCTTCCCTCTCGGCGCAATCTGCCCAAAGCCATGCCTCTGAAAACAAAAAGCTTGACGCGGAGATCAACAGTGTTGAGAAATTTTGGGAGCTGCTGTAGAGAAGCGCTGCAAACTTTGTCTGGAGCCTCTCACCTGGTTCTCGTCTCATGGAATCCCTATTAACATTCCCAAGATGGTCTTTCTCCTTTTGAATGCAGTGGGAATACTTTTTGCCCGTTGTGAATTCCATTATAACGTCTCAAAGTCTGCAAGTCCTGCAAGCCAGTCACGTAATTTGACTAGATTCATAGGTTAAATGTATCACAAGAATGTATTTTGATTACATGTGCTTGGTGTTGGCCGAAGATTGGAAAAGATTTATCATCATCCACCATAAAAGCATGTAGCGCGTTAAAGCAAGGTCTACTATTTTTATCCATTTAGGGCATTGAAATTTAAATTTGATGCAAATTTTCTTCGAATCAATTACATAAATGCCCTTCAAACTTTTCAGGTATATAATAGTTCACATCTTCAGTGCTTTCATGCTTCCCGATAAAATAATGTTAAAGATTCTCAAAGAAAAATATGACGTAGTATTCACGAAGGAAAATTTTGTACAATAAACCCGACAATCGCTGGTTTGGAACCAGTATTTCCCAGAAAATACTTCGAGTTCCCTCCTTGGAAATAATGACAAAAAAGAGGTGAAGACGCCTCTCCTCAGCACAATTTCTTACCTTGAAAATAAAGTATTTTACATTGACAGTATTTCATCTTCTTTGCAGCTTACCATTTTCTAAAAATGTTTTTTTTCGGCTGCAGCCTGCGCCTTAATACCTTATTCTGAAAGTACTTTCTCTTAACTGTACTTCATCTTTGCAAATTACTTTGTTCTGAGTGTAGTTTTTCTCAACAGTGCTTCATCTTTGCATGGCTCACGAAAGGCTATCCATAAAAATGGTTCCCCGGCAAGCTCCCGCTGTCAGGCTTGGCTGCTCCTGTTTATAAATTGAAGGCAGGCGATGTAGACGGCTGGTAAACGGGGTCATTTCCCTGGAAAGATGCTCATTTTTTACGTCTGAAACTGCGTAAAAGTCTTGTGCTTCGGTTTTCAGTGAAAGAAAAACATTGAGAGCGAAGAACCTGAAGGGTTATGTATGATCACATGCAGCTGTTTTATAACTTTAGCAGCTTGGGGGCTTATGATTAGATTGCAACGAACCTAGAAATAAAATATGATCACATATCTGTTTTGTAACTTTTAGCAGGTTGTGTGTTTACGATTGAATTGCTAAGAGACTACAAATTTAGGATGATCAAGTGCAGCTGTTTTGTAACTTTTAGCAATTTGGGTGCTTATGATTAGATTGCCAAGAGCCTAGAAATAAAATGGTAGCAAATTTCAACACAATTATCTGAATCATCTTTTAATTATGTTCTCTCAACTTGAATATGCTTCTGTTTTATTTGGTGGCGGTTTGGAATTTTGAAAGGAATTATTGATACAGTACTCAGGGCAGGAAAATCGTTTAAAAACGGAATCCACGTATTAAAAACTATAGCATCATTGAAGTGAAGAAACAAGAATAAAAAAGAACAGTGAAATAAATTCCTTACAACATACGGCACCCGGGTTGTGGAGGAGAGCTGCTGATCAATCGAAAGAGCGGAATTTTTACTAAGATCAGGAATAAATACTTCGAGATCAGCACCATGAGTATTTGAGAGTGAAATCAAAACATTTTCAGCGCCGCAAACGCTTCGAACTTTTGGACAGGACTTCGTGGGAGTGTCACGGTCACTCCAGAGCGAGCACTTCCGTTCTATGTTTCGTTTTTTTCCATAACATTGCCCAGGGAAATTTATTTCTTATGTATGGTATCACGATGCTATTTGGAGAAAGCAGAGCTGGCACTTAGTGGTTGATTTCAAATTGAGTTGGGATTTCAGCGAGTTCCACCATGTCAAACTTCTCCGCCGAAGGATGCATGTTTTTCGCCGCGCTTTGAAAAACATGCATTCAGGCGGCGATAATAGGTAAACTGTATACAAGATTTCTCTTTAACAATGTTATTTTGTTGTTCCCAAAATATCTAATCGTATTTTACTTTTCCTCTGAAAGTAAAATGTTCTGATGTTCGGTAATGTGTCAGTCATACCTAAGGTGTGATGTTAACTTTGTTGTCTTAAATGCTGGGCTTTCCCCAGTCAAATGACCTTATTCTTTGACGTCCATCATCGAATACTCACTTCAAGTCAGCCTTTGGAGTTCTGCAGCTATGACTGCATTTTGAACGCCGCGTGCTGTGTCGCAGAAGCTTTTAGATGGTACAAATATATTTTCAATGTCGGTGATGTCACCAGTTTTGAAACTTGCCACAAAATCATAGATTTTCCTCACGGAACATAAAACTTGGAAAGTCATGTATAGTGGTTCAGTTACTTTTCTAGTATGATTTTAAAAGCAAAAAAATTCCTGTTTTTACTTCTAGTTTTTTCTCCATGTTTCAAGGAGTGAATCTATTGTATTATAAAATGCTTTAGGTGCGTAATGCTTAGCTTCGGACGACCGAGTTCTTGAAACCCTTTCATTAAAATAATTGTTCACGAGATTCCAAGCTCAGATTTGATTTTTGAATCTTTATGTACAGCTAATTTTGATAATCACGGAAACTTAATCTATGTAATAACCATCTAAGTACCTCCATGTAATTTAGTCTGACAAATCACTTCGAAACTAGGTAAGAACTTGAATTCTCGCACATGGGGTGTCGTTAACATTGTTAAAATAATTAGTATTCTTTTATTTCCAAACTTTAGGCGCGATAAACTACTTATTTGAAGAAGGAAAAATGCTTTCAACTAATAACTGGAACATTTTATTAGGAAGGAAGTGATTCAATTTAAATCTCAAGAGGAGGAGACTTTTTTGATTCCTAATCGAGAGCACTTTCAAAAGTAGCAATAAAATTCACTAAAGGTCTTCAGTAAGGAGCAAACTTCGGTCATTTTGTCTGCGCATGAAAGGCTCTTGTCCAAACTTACTAAGATCGTTCAGTGAAATGAGGCCTTGCCTCAGAGGAGGAAGGCCTTGGCTTTTACGAAGTTCTTTGGTTCAGTTCCCAGTGTCTTGTTTAATGGTTCAGTATTACAATAATTTTATTTACGTATTCTTTAGTATAAAACGTAAAAATTACTGTAACACTTTACAGTTCCCAGTGTCTTGTTTAATGGTTCAGTATTACAATAATTTTATTTACGTATTCTTTAGTATAAAACGTAAAAATTACTGTAACACTTTACAGTTCCCAGTGTCTTGTTTAATGGTTCAGTATTACAATAATTTTATTTACGTATTCTTTAGTATCAAACGTAAAAATTACTCAAACACGTTACAGTTTCCACTGCCTCGTTTGATTGTTCAGTTTTATGTTGATTTTATTACAGTATTATTTAGCTTAATAATCGTAAAAAATTATTTTAACAGTTTACAAACCTAGTATCTTGTTTAATGGCTCAGTTTTATATTAATTTTATTACTGTATTCTTTAGTTTTATAATCGTTAATATTTCTCTCTAACACCTTAGATTTCCTTATTTATTAATTAACGGTTTTGTATTACGTTAATTTTATTACTATTACCTTCAGTACCATAACCGTAAACATTACTCTGACACTCTATAGTTCATAGTGTCATGTTTAATGGTTTAGTATTACTTTAATTAGATAATCGAATTCTTCAGTATCAATCACTAATATTTCTCCAGCACTTTACAGTTCCCACTTTAATGATTCAGTTTTACATTAATTTTATTCTTGTATTCTTTAGCATCAACCGTAAAAATTACTGTAACACTTTACAGTTCCTAGTACCTTGTTTAATGGTTCAGTATTACATTATTTTATCACTATATTTTTTAGTATTATAACCGTAAACATTACTCTAACACTTAACGGTTTTTAGTGTCATGTATAATGGTTCAGTATTATCCATACATACTTTAATTGCTGAAGGCATCTTTACTAGAAATTGTCCCGGAATTTGACTCTAAATTAAATACTGCTTTAACTTCTTTAGCAAACTAGTAAAGCAATTGTGAATATAAGATACCATAAGTTGATCTTAAAAATCCTTCTTTTCTGAAGATACCAAATAAGTGAGAAAATATATGAGATGACGGTAATTTGTTGGAGCATTCTGGAGCAACTAGAAGACAGTTAAGTCGAAAAGTTTCAGCTCAAAATGAAGAGTCAGTACTTCAGCTGTAGAATAAATCCACTCATAAAACTAAATCTACTTACGAGATTTTCAGTTTTTCAGTTCGTTGCTCAAAATATTGCTCAATGTTTGTCCGTTTTTTGTGGATATCGTGTTTTTTAAACGATTTGTTTGATAAGAATCAATGTTATACTGGCGATTTTTGTTCTCACTACGACACTTCTGAATCCATCAATTGATATTCAATGTTGATAAAATGTAAAGATTTGTCGATAGTTGACAATGATAATTGACAATGCATCGTTCACCAAACTGCTTGTCACCTTCCGACACAACCACGAGTAAAGTGACCTACCGCTATCTCGCAGACATCTGTCCAGTATTGGATAACAACCTTTATTATCTTCTGTAGTAAGTGTAAAATTTTATGGTTACTTCACCTAGGTCGTTATCATCTAAGGAAAAAATAGTCATTTCTCTTGTGGCATGAAATGACTCATGCGTATGCTCGAACTTATATATCATTATGAGGGCGAACGTTCGCTTGGACAAAGACATTCAATAAAATTCCGATCCATTCTTCAGCAGAATCAAAGATTTCGTTCAAATTCAACAAAATCTAAATGATCAGTTCAATAATTGTCTCATATTTTGAACTAGATTGTCTCTTATTTTGAACAAGATCTAGTATAGAATTGCTCGCTTGGGAACGATTAACGGTTGCAAAATATGTTCCCCTTGATAGACAAAGCATTCCTTCACAGCCCAAATTTGATGGAAAGCTTGAAATTAAGTTTTAAATGAAGACGATTTTTCCTATTTCACATTGATTGCATATTAGTTTATTATTAAATGAATGATATAAATCTTGAAAATTCACGGCGGTTAAATTGATTTTGAAATGAACCTGAAAAACCTTGACATTCAAGAAACGTAAATTCATTTAGAAACGAGCCACTTTCAAGTTGAAACGCTGAACGGCCCTTATTTTACATTGCTGCTGTGCTTTCAGAACTTTAATAACATATTTTGAAAAATCAGTCACTTCTATGGAGTACATACCAATAATATAATCGGTTTATCTAGAATTATTATAATTTTTAGTATCTGTAGCGTCTTTGGTGGTGAAACGTCGTATATAATTGTAATAATCATTATTAATATTTAAGGAAATCTAACGTCGGCGTTAAATTTACCAGTGTTCTTACACCCACAGCAGCCTGTCTTCTCAGCTACATGTCGAGAATTCCCAGCTTAAAAATTGCGAACTCTGCTTGCGTGCTCAAGCCTGGGAGTATAGGAGGTCGGTAGGCAGGTTACGAGCAGCGATGTTGGCTAAATCCGACGAGTTGAGGCTTGTTAAAAGAATACTTCATGACCTGTCTGCTTAACAAGAGTTACAGCCCAAATTCAGCACAGATAATCTTGAAGATGTGGCTTGCATTTTTTTCTGGCGAAGTGTGATCTCTTTTAAACTTAGGTCTTTTCAGCTCGTCTTCTCTGCGATCAGTGCAGAGAACATGAGTGTTCTGCTAAAAATTACGCTGGGGTAGAAGCAACGAAGCTATGCCATTGATGTGGAGTGAGCTCTTTTTCCATACTATAGTTTCTTAGTTTAAAAATAATCTCAATTATATTTCCCTTTACTTCTCATTCACTGTCTAAGAAAACATGAAATAAGAATGAATTAAAAATATCCTCCGTGATAGTTGGTGTTTATTTTCAGATTGAAAGACCTCTAAAAGCAGGTTCAACCACTCAAGGAAAGTGTTCAAGCGCGGCTGCGACCGAGAGTATGCAAATGTATTCATCGAACCCCACGGAGCACCGCCATCATTTCAAAACTTAGCATTCTGCACAGGAATCGCGACCTTCGAGCAATGTGTTGGGCTTTTGACTCCTGAAATGCGTCTCCTCACCAGAGAATTGGCGGTCAACACCATGTGCGCAACTTTGAGTGTTCGCGTCCGGAAGAAATGCCGAGATTGTGCCGTTGAAGAGAAGCTTAACTTTAGGTATTAACCAACTTACTTAGTATAGATTGTATCGTTTAGAATTTATTACGATCGTATTATGGAAGTGAAAAACAGCTTAACTGTTGCTGTTAAGGCTAAAAAAGAGCCTGAAATGAGAGTGTTCGTTACTATCAGTTGATTAAGCACTAGAATACTGTCTTTAACACAAATTCAATTATTAGAAATGAATGCAAAAAGAGAACAATTTTAAAAACTCGCGGCCAAAATACTGTCCGTGATATTGATCATAATACTCCCTTAACAAACTGTGTTTCAGGTCGAAAGAGGAAGATGAAACTTGCATCGGGTGTGCAAATGTACGTCTTGAATCGATAATAAATCTCTCATTGTATCTGCATCACAATTAAGTTTATAACGAATTTCAAGTGCGCATCTTTTGCATCACAGCAGTTGATTTATTTTGCCTGATACGTCTTTTACATCACAAGCTGTTGATTAATTTTACATTATATACCTTTTGTATGAAAAACTGTTGATTTATTTTGCACTATATATCATTTACATCACAAACTGATAATTCATTTTGCATTACATACCTTATGCATCATGAATTAAAGATATGTAAATTCTGCACTGGTTACTTTTTACCTTGTGGATAAAGAGTAACTAACGCATCTCGCATTGTGCACGTCGTGCATGAAGGGTTCATGAAGAGCGAGCAAAACACTGGCGCACATTTCCGGACCCTAGGCTGCCGATCTATTTTTCATGCAACACTCGTCGAATTAAGTGACTAGAATACACTAGCGCTGGTACTAAGCAAGCTTAAATTAACTGCCCCGTATGTACACTACAATGATAACTAAGGCATCTGTTTGCGACGACGCCTGCCCTGCATTTGAACTCGTATCATTCCAGCAAAGATCTTGTAGAACCGGACACTTTTCGCGATTTACTAGAAATTTTTGAACATATGATGAGCTTCGTAACTCAAAATCAGAGTAAATTCTTTTAATCGTTTTTTTTAATAGATAAACTTTCAAAAGAGTTTGTTTTGACATCGCCATGAATTGTTGGACGAAATATAACGAACAAAAGAATGAACCTTGCAGTCGAAGTTATTTAATATCGCGTTGCTATTGACCATTCGGAAGTAGAGGGTAGTCAATTTTTACCCCCGGTAAAAAAAACACGCTCGCTCACAAAGGCGTTGGCTGTATTAACAGCAGTGTCCATACCGTGCCCTCATTTCAAAGGCAGTGTGTCTATCGCAGGCAGACTGAATAAAAAATATGACCGTAAAGGTTTACGACAACGAATTCTTTCAGCTCGAGCTCGTAAAACTGAACTTCGTATCGTTCCTTCCAGCTGTCAATTTACGACTTCTCCATATGCTTCTACTTACCTTTTTATGACTACTCCATGTGGGTCTACTCTTATGTACGACTCTTGCCTGTGTTTCTACGTGTCTACTTACTACTGTTTTACGTGCTTGTGCATTCCTATTAACAAATGCTTTTACGTGCTTTTACTTTCGTAAGTGCTTACACTTCCCTATTTAAGGGCTTCTTCTATTTATATCTTTCTACTTCTACACCTGCTTCTAATTCTACACGTACTTCTACTTCCCTATTCAAGATATTTTGGTTTACTTCCCACTGCTTGGCTGACTGATTTTTTCCCAGTAACTTGCCGCGAGAGCAGGCCAGCCTTCTCTAATTCAACGCTCAATTGCACCATCACTCGCACTCTGGACGTGCTTCATAAAACAGAAAATGTGCAATTTATTTTGTGAAAAATCGTTTTTGCTAGCGTTCTCACAGGGAGTTTAGCCGGCGCTGAATTCAGATTTTTTGCTGAGTATATTGAAGGTTGAAGAATTTTATGGCATAGAAAACCTCTGCTTCGATGATTTGATTTGCTCTAAGGCTAGAAATTTAACAGTCTTAAAGTGTGGCAAAAATACAGCATCAAGTGTACAGCATCAATTCTGATAACATGCTTTTTTCACCGTGAAGTTTATTCTTTTTTCACAAAAGCTAGCTTACCAAATTTTGACTTGGATATTCAAAGGTTTCACTTTGATGACGCAACTAACCGTGGTATAACGTAACGTGAAATTTCCCCAGAATCAGGGAATTGTAAGTTATTAAAGAGTTTCTTCAGAACGATAAGCTACAAGGCTTTGTCCCTCCTCTCCACTTTTTTGCAACATTGCGCTATTGTACGCAGGCGTCTGCATTTTCTTTTTTCATCAATCAGTATGACTTTGGTGAGCGGTCAGTGAATAAAGTTAGTAAAATAAAAGTAAATGACTTAGGTTCATTTATTTTGAAGGTACTGACTCCTTATTGACTCTGTAGACAAAATAAGGAAAATATGAAATAATTAAACCATGATTAATGAGTTGGATCTAATTTTTATTTGAGAATTTAATGAGATTGGAACCCACCAGACTAGCCTCATCAGTTGTACTTCATTGGCTACGGACAGCAAGAGGGGCCAGCCCCCCTGTTGAGATAACATTGCTTTTCATTACGCCTCTGACAGAGTACTAGAAAATGAAAATATATATGCACGAATATACGTATATGAGTGCGCTTTCACGCAGAATTATAAACATAAATCTCCCACAAGTATATACAGAGGCAAAAGCATCGAGGAAAGATGCATACATTGAGTGCAGAGAATGCACCATCAACTGCAGACAGAATATGAAGTCGTAGATTTTGTTGCGCATTTTCCCCTAGAGAAATCTGGAAAACAGCTTCTCTGCAGCAAGCATGATGAGAGCAGCGTAAAATATGCAAGGCTTTCAGGGTGATGAATAATCGCCCAAAAAAGTCTGCTTTGTGAAATGTACGCGGATTTTCAAAATTCAAAAAATATTGTGAGTGAGCTCAATTTGCCCGTGAATATTTTAGTTGATTTGTTAGGTGGATGCTAAAAAAGAAATTTTACTCGCTTCATGGATAACTGTTCTATATTGCAAAAAAATTCAAACTCCAACTTGGGCAGTTTGATATACTGATGCAATTTTGTTGTCTGTAACGGACGTGAACATGATTTTTTATCGGAACTATGGTTCTATTCATTTCTTTCAAATACTAAAGCAGTAGCTAAAGTTTGCAAAAATTATCGTCGAAATTAGATAAACATGGATTTGAACTCGTGTAAACTTTTATTCACGATTAGTTTTCAAAATTAAGTGTTGATGTTTTAAACAACTACGGTACGCTAAAAACAATTAGTGAAACTTTATCGTTTATTAAATGATTTACGTCTTAAAAAGAAATAATCATCCCATCAAAGTTTCATCCTAGGTGGCATTCGAGTCCACCCAGCAAGCTTATGTAGTTATTTATGTATGTACGTTATTGATGTACATTGTAATTATTGATGTATGTATGTTATTGATGTACAATGTAGTTATTGATGTATGCATGTTATTGATGTACAATGTAGTTATTGATGTATGCACGTTATTGATGTATTTATGTTATTGATGGGGTATGTAGTTATTGATGTATGTATGTTATTGATGTGATTTGTAGTTATTGATGTACAGTATGTACATTATTGATGTATAATGTAGTTATTGATGTATTCAGCTTGTAATTGTCAGGTTATACTGAAAAAAAAACATTTTTGTCGACGATTACGGTGAGCATCAGGAGGTGCGCATCACATGTTTCAAATTGTAAGCGCGTCAAACGATAAGACGTCTAACACTCACTTGTTTTATTACACACCAAATGAAAGATTTTAAACGCACATATAAGAAGAGAACGATGCTAGGTACAGATGGTCTTTAGTTAAAAACACTATAACCATGAAGTTAATCACTTTCGAGAATTTCATAAGAGCTGTGAAACGAGAAACGCCAAAGATTAATATATCATTTTATTATTAAAGTTTTTTATTAATAGCCTCCTGTTAAATCATTACATTTTTGTGTATTAATTCAAAATCTATGCGCAGCAGAACTATCTGTACCTCAACACCAACAGATATATGTTGGTGTTGATATAAACATCGCTTTTCTTTTTTTACTTTTACTGATTTGGCCGAATCGTCAAAATGCTAAAAAGAGGAAACCAAGGTGCTTTCCTTTTTAGCGCGGCGCCAACACTGATGAGTTTGCTCTGGCTGCTGACTGTAGATCAAAGGAAAGAGAGTTCTGAATTACGTCTTATAATTTCTGTTTCTCCTATCTAAATCCCTCAATTAAAACTTAGCCTCAGAGACTTGCGACTTGCTGCAGAATTGCCCCATCTTTTACCATTAAAACGTACGACTGAGCCTCGCAACGGCCTCTACAGCCTACAGCCTGAAGCGGCTGAATCCTGCACCAACCTTTGTACTCGTACTATGACAATTTGCACACAACGAATGATTTGTTCCAAACGAACTGGGACAGGAATTTTAAACATAATACCTCATAAAAACATAATTCTGAATGTGAAACATCGTTGTCGGGGTGCAGCACAAGGCAAGCGCGCAGGGTTGAATGATGCTCAGTGGTCAAATTATTTCTGAAGAAACTTAATCTCAGAGATTTTGAAAAGAAAAAACACTTGGCGAAGTCAAGTTGATAAAAGGATTTACACTGCCAGTCAGCAGCTACAATAACGATAATTGTTTGCAAATCCTGCTTTCGAACATAATAGCATGTATGACAGCCGTATGAATAACCTGGATGATGTATTCATCAACCAAAAAACGCTCATGACAACAGATTTGAACAGTGATGACTACTTTAAAATAACGCTGATGACAACCGAGTTATCGAACTTCACTGTCTTTCACAGCATGTACTCACAATTACCTACTAGCTGTAAAATTATGCTATTTCCCAACCCTGAGAAGGAAATTGTGGACAATACATCATCCATAAGGGTAAACTTTAGATTTGCTCCATATTAACTCTAGCAGTGCAATTCTGAGGGAATACTCTGCAGATATTATATTGGCCTGTGTTATAGAAACGTCTGCTTCCTGTTGAGTTTCCGTAGCGCAAATAGAGCAATACAGGCTTCTATTGCATGTATCAAAGCCCAGAGCAGTAGTTTGATGCTGTTTATTAGCAGTTTTCATTTAGCAGACGACGTTTGAATCATAAAGTTTTCGTTGTAACAATTTCCTTCGTTTTTTGTTGAAGTTGAATATAATAAATTTTGAATTAGAGTGCATTTTTCGTTCCTTTACCATGCCGAACTCGAGCTTTAAGATGCATGCACACGTGCAATATTTTTGTCTTCTCTTGCATGGTGCGCGACGTTATTTAAGGTAAGCTGAAAATCTCGTGCAGTATTCGTTGCATCAAACTGCACCGAGGCCCTATGTTTCTATACACGATGCAAGAATGGGAACGCAAGCGCAAGGTCGCCCCTGTCATTCTTCTGACGAGATCATCGCGTCATTCGTTGGGTAACATTTTTGGGCAGACGCTGAACGGGTTGGAGGCAAATGTGTAAAAAAGATAGTGTATCAGAAGCCTATGAAACGTTTCCCCAATAGTTGCTTCCAAAATAGCATGTTACTTTACTGGCTGCTATTCTCGTACGGAATTGAAACGTCTTTGATGACTTTTATTATGCATACATTAGTTATAAATTTAGATTTTAGATAGCCTCTGGTAATCTGATCGCCAAAAAAAACGGTATCCCATGGAAATGATCATTCGTGACTTCATTTGGAGTGAGAGCTGAAGACAGGATCCGAGTTTGAATATTTTGGGCCTTTGATTCAAAGAGCTTGCGAACCACAGGTCTTGATTGAAACCCGGATTAAATTATGACTAGATAGGTGTCTCGGATACTGAAGGCTTTGAAGCTGGGAAGTGCCTTGAAAGGCTGAAAGCTCTTGACGTTTCTCATGGCACTGAACGACTGGGATATTGAATTGAGTGATGTTTTGATAGATAATGCGTATTGATGACTTGCTTGAGAGGCATGAAGCGAGATTGCAATCCTCTTGACGGGGCTAGAGGTTTTTCTGGAAGTTTATGTTTCCTGAAGAGGGGCTTGCAGGGTGTGTTGTGTGATTGCGTAGCTCGAAAGTGACGCTTGTGATGGTCAATGGTGTGGCTCCGAGCGGGAGATAGGAAAGCATGCCTTGTAATAATGTTGCGGGAAGAGAGGCTTGGAATTTATTGGTTATGTTTAAGAAGAGACCTGCAAATCATACCGTGTGTTGGTGTTGTTTGAGGAGAGACTTGCAAGCCATACCACGGGTTGAAGTTGTTTGAGGGAAGACATACATATTATATTGCGTGTTGGTGTTGTTTGAAGAGAGACTTGAAAACTATATCGAACGAGGGTGGTGTTGCTTGGAGTAAGGGTTAAGAAACAACTAATGTGCTCAATTATGTGGGCTTATAACGTGCTAGAAATTGTATGTGCGTCTCGAACAGCAGTAAATCTGTCATTGAGTCCTGACCAGTTCACTTACATTGTCAAACTAACTGTGAAGAACGCCAATAAATTCTCGACTTACGAAATGAATGCCAATAATTTATGCAGCGTTTGTTAAACCGAGATTTCGTTGTGCTTAATAACGAATGAATATTATTTCATACAGCATCAGTATAAGTGAATGATATTTGTAAAAAATAAGCGCTCGCTATAATTAGTTAATGTTGATGTTATGTGATTCATAAGATGTTGATGATATTTAATTCATAAGATTTTCATAATATTCAATTCATAAAATGTTGGTGTTATTTACTTAATTCATAAGATGATGATGTTATTATATATATAAGATGTTGATGTCATTTAATTCATAATATGTTGATGTTATCCAATTCATAAGATGTAGACGTTATTTAATTCATAAAATATTGATATTATGTAATTCATCAGATCATAAATTCCAGGTTTCCAGAACCTGGAACAAAAGAAAATTTTTTCTATATAAGTTAAGGTCCCAAGAGAAGACTTGTGTGTAACTCAACGAAAAACTATAGCTAACATTACGCAGAATCCAGAAACAGTTCTTGCTCGGAAAAAGACTGATCCTACAGAACACAGACACGAGAGAAATGATTTCTTGAATTTCTTGAAGTGTCATGGTCATTGTGATGGGTGATTGCGATGGGTCATTGTGTTCGGTCATTGCGATGAGTTATTTTGATGGGTCATTGCGATCGGTCATTATGATGCGTGATTGCGATGGATCATTTTGATGAGTCATTTTGATGGGTCATTGGGATGGGTCATTGTAATTAACAAGATTTGACTTGAATTTCAATGGAAATTTTGTGATGTGGAGTCGTTCAGTGGAAATAAACTGAGAATTCAACCTAACTTGCTCTGTTTCAAACAGGTTGACTTGTCTTTTAAAACAGTTCTTGAATTTTGATTAATTGACTTGCAATACTTTCAAAACGACCTAAATTCTCAGCACTGACACAGGTAAACTTTTTCGCTCACTATTAGTTAAACGAAATTAGTCAATAAAACAGTCCAGTTAAAGCATGAGTACCGAATTTTCTGAGTGCCTAAAAGATGGTGCAAGCACTGAAAATAATGTCGTCTGAGGATCTTCAAAATTTCGGGGCAATTTGGCTGCAAATTTAAATTCAATCTGGGATAAGTTTTCGAAAATGGAGCAGTGAGGCGGCCATTTGCCCCCGCGCTGCACATAAACTGAGCACGTAGGGCAGGCATTCCAATAGCCCTGAGAGCTTCGTCACTTTATGACATAAATAAAACTTTCAGAAAATTTTATCTTCCCAATCGCTTCCAGTATCGAATTGGAGAACCTTAAAGTGAGTTATTCCTATATTTCCCTATTCATCAACGCAATCATGGAGTAAATTGACTAGTGGTATTATGTCTATGAACATGAGTGATATCTACATAGAATTTTTTACTATAACCTGAAACATTGAATTTAAATATACCAGAGTTCATAAATCATGAACAGAAAGCAAAACATAAAATGATAAAACGTCATATATATGTACATATATATATATATATATATATATATAATATTTATAAATATATATATATACATATATATATACATATATATTTATACAAGAGAGCATTGAACTCATGATAAAATAGATCAATTGGCAAAATGAAGGCACTGGAGTATTTACGACGTTTCAAATTATTGTTTCACCTATTATGTACTTATCACAACATTGTCTGCTCTGTCGCGAAAGGAAAGAAGATTTGGAAGTACTTGGATACAATTCAAAATTTTGGTGGAATAAAATCACGTGTATGAATATTAACATTTCCTACCCATGCCACCCTCATGAAACCAAGAATATCTCTTTCATTTTGAAACCAGCATCGTGAACTTTTCAATTCATAATAGAAACTTCGAATGCGGTAATTCAATGTGTGGCTCAGTCCTTATTTGTAAAAATTCCTCATGAACTCTCCATACACCAGCCGCTAATGGTCTTTTGCTCTTCATTTAGTCATCAATACGTCCTCCGTTGGTCCAAACGAAATGAAGTTTAGGATGCAAGATCACGACCGATAGCAGCTTTTTCTTCACAAACCATCGAGCTTGAGGCATCGCCTCTAACGCATGGAAAGTTTTGAGGATTCATTCATCTACTTGGTGATGTTATTAAGATTCGTTGATTGAAGTTTAGGCCGCAGCAAGTATAAGAAAATTGGCGAAATTAGCAAGGTCGTTCTGGTATAGCTAGAGAAAACCACATTTTTCACTTCATGAAAGCCATTCAATGTGTTTTTATTTCTTTTTGAAGTTTCCTGTTCTCATTCGTGCTAGTGACCAGATAATGAGACTAGAAGGCTTTTTTATTTTAAAACCTCCGTGCAAGTCTCTGTCTTACCAGAGTTGTTGAAGTTTCATCAGAAAGCAATGTTTGCTGCTTTCCCTAACTGAAGCTCACGAACCCCCCGTGATTTTTATTTATGAGACCGCGGAAAGATAGAGTTCGGGAAAACATTTTCTTGTTCCCTTTTCCAAGATAATACAAAATCTATGCACCATAGGTGCTGATCTGATAATTCATTTATTAACCAAGCTGTGTTTTAACCAATGTGATGTATTGATTAATGAAGTTACACAAATCTGACACAACGATCTGCTGTTTTTGTGCTCACGAATTCTTTTCATCATTAAGATTGTGTACGAGTTGATGCTGTTTACGCCGACGCTTTTGTTCCGTCCTCGTATTTTCTTTTTTATTGAAATTCCTAAGTAATTCTCATAAAATCGTTCATTCTCTGTTATTCTTTTAATTTGAGGCATGATATGACAGTTTACAACGATTCAATTACAATTACAAGTAAAATTACCACAAATTACAACGATGGGGTGACAGTTTACAACGATTCAATTTTTCTTCATGAGGTTATGGACGCAACAGCAGCGCGTAGGTGTTGTTTCCATCAATTATTTGGCAGCACCTTCAAATCAAATGCTGTTATTCTCGCGTATTGTTATGGTACTCAAGCAATTACAACGCTTTCATTTTGTATTATATTTCGATTTTAAGTATAGTGAATGCATCAGTTGTACAATAAGAATTATGTGTAGGTAAGGTGCAAACTTGATTCTTATTTAGAATAATATTCTTCGATTCAAAAGAAGACAATGTTGCATGATATGGAAATCAAGAGCACAAACCATCATAGCAGTCTATTTAACGTGATCAAATCAAATTGTGAGCTAAGTTTATTCCTAAACATGGAGCAGGTTCAAAAAGTAACAAAGCAGACTAATTCCTATATTATCCAAGTTGTGTTTTAACCAATGTAATTTACTGAAGTAAGAGGCTTGTAACGAACGGTATAAAAAAATGCTGCTCCTTTTTTATCCTGAGGATAAAAGAAAATTTAAATCTACTTTTTTTTATCGCAATAAATGTTACAAGCTTCTTCTCCTCCCTCTCCCCCGTTAATTTGAGAAGTTTGCCACAAGTCCACAACGAAGCAATCAAAGTTAAATGAAATGGACAATTATTTTCTTTGCGGCGAAATACAGCGAGCGAAAAACGTAGGAAAGTGCAGCCAGAAAAAATCTTTCTCTTCAGGTCGCAATTGTTACAAGGAAAAGACAGGGGAACATTTGTTCGGCTGAGGGCTAGTTGAAGAAAAAGAGAGAACAGAGATAAAAAAAAATATACCCTGAAATACAAAGCAAGTGGAAGTAGCAAAATTGCAAGCATTGCCTAATTTTAACTTTGGTAATTTTGTTGGTCCATCGAAATACCATTCAGCGATTGCATTCCTGTATATTTGAGAGTTAGGAAATGAAAGAGAGAAAAAGAATTTTTTGAAAGTGCCCTTATACATTAAGCAATGAACAATTTCATCGTAAATTCAGCATGATAATTTTATCGGCACATCGGACTGTTGTTCTATGGTTGCATTAGATGTCTATTTGCAAATAACAAAATGAAACACGAAAAATGATTCTACGAAAGAACGTTCAAAATTCAAACTCTGCTCAGTGGTTTTTATTCGCGTACCCTTACCACTCTCGTGAACTTCTGTGGGCGACTTATTTTTCAGTGACTACTGCATTTCAGCAGTAGAAGCGGGGATATTCATCAATTTTGAAAAAATGAAGGCTTAGATCTTTTGGTTTTTATTTTACAAAGTTGAAAGAAAAGTGAAGAAGCTGGATGAGTTGTAGGCCTCTGTAATACATTAGGTATAATACATTTATAGTTATTATGAGGTTGTTCAATATTTTTTAGTTGTAAGGCAGCCTTAGATTCTAAATTTTTTAATTTATAAATTTTCAAAACTAAATATATCTAAAATCCATTTTATTACATTTTTAGGTCGAATTCAGTATAAAATTTTGAAGCACTCGTCAAAAAAATTTTCAGTTGAAAATAATAAACATTAAAATGTTACGCTAAAGTGGACCTTATTTTTTTAACCCCACACACATGTACAGTGCCATCTACGAAGAAAACAAGTCCTTTCTACTCCTGAGTTTCCGCTTTGTTCACACAAATAATTGCAGTAGAAGCAAGTCCAACAGCTCAGCAGCAAGAATGCGCTGCAAATGCAAGTGCAACAAATTAAGAGTAATGCATAACATCAGGCGTACGGTTAAGTCCACTTTGTGTCAAGGTAGCGTCTAATACAGGCCACAGCTATGTCACACGCAAGATTTAAGAGCACAGATGCATTCAAAACTCTGCTCACCTCCACTTAATCAGAAGCTCCATCGAGTAGGCAATGTTTGAAACTTTTTGAAGAGGTTGCTGCAGTTGTTGAATGGTTGATGGTTGCGGTTGCGTTTGTAGATAGACTGAAGGGTACGGTTGCGGTTACGGTTTTTGTGGTTGAAAATTGCAGTTGTAGTTTTTGTGGTTAAAGGTTTCGATTATTGCGGCTGTCGAGGTTGTTTCGGTTGTTGAGAGGTTGAACGTTGCGGTTGCATTTGTTGATAGACTTATGGGTAAGGTTGCAGTTGTCGCTGATGCGATCTTTGTGGTTGAAAACTGCAGTCGTAGTTTTTGTGGTTGAAGGTTGTTGATATTGCGGTTGAAGGTTGTGGTTATTGCGGTTGAAGGTTGTGGTTATTGCGGTTGAAGGTTGTGGTTATTGCGGTTGAAGGTTGTGGTTATTGCGGTTGAAGGTTGTGGTTATTGCGGTTGAAGGTTGTGGTTATTGCGGTTGAAGGTTGTGGTTATTGCGGTTGAAGGTTGTGGTTATTGCGGTTGAAGGTTGCGGTTATTGTGGTTGAAGGTTGTTGTTATTGCGGTTGAAGGTTGCGGTTATTGTGGTTGAAGGTTGTTGATATTGCGGTTGAAGGTTGTGGTTATTGCGGTTGAAGGTTGCGGTTATTGTGGTTGAAGGTTGTTGATATTGCGGTTGAAGGTTGTGGTTATTGCGGTTGAGCGCAGCCGAGTGGCCTCTGCTGCACTCAAGTTAACGTTTTCATTAATGCAAGTGCAGGAACATTCGCGTCACATAAAAGAGAGATGAACTTTATTCCAATATTTACTTGAAAATCATTGATGCTTTTTCTTCTTCTTGTGTTTTCTCTCGGTGAAACCGAGTAGTAAAACTTTTAGGAACTCCATGAATGTGAACAAGGTAAGAAAATCACAGTACATGTATAGAGTTAATATTATTTGTAATAAGACATGTATTTAATATGCATAATATCATGAGGCACTAATTAATATAAACATGTACATTGATATACTAATAACAGTGTTTATAAAGGAAGTCACAACTGGGGACATATTTAAACGGAGATTATCTTACTCTCGGAGATGTTGAACTGCACCACTGAAAACATCAAATTTTTGTGAAAACGTATGAGTAAATAACAACGATAGACGATGAGCCAATGACTAAAAGATAGGAAATAATCTAGACGACAGTATGGTAATTCTGTACAACCTAATGCATCGTTAGAACATCCCTCAAATGATTTATATAAAAATAATTTGCATTATGTTTTCAAAAGACCCCTTCGAGTTTAACCAACCAAAAAGATAACTCCATAATTCGAATGACCTTGTGTTACTTCGCTAAAAACGGCAATGTTCTTCTAATGCTCTTCTAAGCGAAGTGTTCCTAAATGAGAGGGAAGAAGAGCCTCAAAATCAAAATTAAAATGAGCATATCGTTGTCATTCAACATGGATCAAATATTTACAATTAAAAGGTTTCACTGTTATATTTTACAGTCAATGGTACAGTTATTCAGTTATTGTACTATCTTACTGCCACTGTGACTGTTATTTTATAGTTTACCTAATGGCAAGTACTAATGACAAGTACAATTACCTAATATTACTTCTTCTCATATCATTGATAAGCAAATGCTCAAAACACTTTTTTTTACATAAATTCATAAAAATCCTCCTCTCAAAATAACAATACATAATCAAGGTCTATTGAAGAAAATCATTGCGTCATGGTCATTGCAAAATTTATGCACGGACGTACAGCGTTCTCAAATTTTTTCATAAATTATTTCTTCACGGAATTAACTGCAAATTATTACAAATACCCAACAGCCTCAAGTAACTGAGCTTCGCTAGTTGTTTCATATGCTGAAGATTTGAAAGAATTATACAGTTTAGCTCACGACTGTTAAAACCAATAACTTCATAATTCTCCATAAAACTCCATAAAACAGTTGGAATTTTTCAATCAACCTTCTCCTAGATGGCGATGCAATCATTATCCGCCTCATGCGCGTATCATGTAAAAACACATTCAAGACACAAAGATGATTTCTGACAGTGAGCAATTGACATTCACGAATATCTCAATCACTAAACAATTTTTACTGTCCATAAGTTCTAGTGGGTTTGTGTCGGCAACGAAGAGACTTTCCATTTACTTTAAACACTTTTATCTTTTGAAAACTAGTACCTAAAAAAAGAAACGGAGGTTGTGAAAATAGCTTGCGGAATCATACACAAATAAATAAATTTGGAGCGCATGAGAACTGAGAAGCTCTCTCTCACTATCGGGAGTGTGACTAGATTTATCTTCATATTACGAGTTCAGTAGAAGTTCTGTGAAAGCGAACGTGGACTCGCTTGCGGTACAAAGAAATGTTCTGCGGCTTAAAAAATAACGCTTTTATGACAGACAAAACGACGGCATTGTAAAGGTGAGGCGAGCTTATTTGAAATAAAAACACGTTAATGTCTGATCAAGCAAGGTAAAATATTTTAAATGAAAGCACTATCTAAGAAAGAATTCGCTGATGGAAAATAACGAGAGTTTTCTGACAGATATTTTGCCGGAATATTTTCCGAGTTCTGAAATGAAAACGTAAAATTATTGCATTTTCTCCTAAGAGTTTGAAGGTCAACTACAGTTAAACTGACGATGCTTTAGTCATCCACCTAAGTACATACTCTCACTGAGGTCATAGAAGAAGAATTTTAAATTAACTTCCAATTTGTGCACTCCTTGAACTTCTTTTCCTCCTTTTTGTCTCGCCAGCATTACGGCCGAGCTCGTTCCAGTCTTCGCTCGGGACCAAAGGCAAATTCAATAGTGATTTAGCATTCCTTCACAAGCGCCAATGTTGGCGCAGCGGCCGAAAATGTTTCCTGAGAACTATTGTTCTTCAACCTCGCTTCAGAGGCGCAACTCGATTATCGAGCAAATAAAGTTTTGAAATGACATCCAATTTCAGAAGCCGTGTGAAAGTTTTAGGGGAATATTTAGGGAAAGGATATTCCCTAACGGAAACGAAAGAAGTTTCTTTTGGAGGTTACAGTGAAAGCCACTGACTTGAAAAAATATTTTTATTAAAGTAAAACGTTTTGACCACTAAGGTTATCATTAGTGGTTGTCTCGAATGTGGCACGAACACGAATGCTGAAAGTGGGACGCTCTCATATCGTACAGTTCCTGTCTTGCTGCAGGTTTCTTCAGTGGTCAGCTCAGCAAATTCTACTTTTGAATTAAGAATACCTAAATCTCTGTTCCATAGCTAGTAAAGTAAAACCCAACCTTATGAGAATACGTAAATCCCTATTCATGAACTAACATATTGAAGCCTCATCTTAACAATATGCTGATGTCATTTAGATGGACGAATGCTTTGACGTAGCATCGAATGGTTTATATAATTTCTACCATAATTTTATTAATTTTTTATTTATAATGTACTATCTTCAAAGTCTTTTACATTTTATTAGGTATATGTACTTGTGTCTCGATTCAGACAACTGCTAAAGATCATATGTCAAAATGATGAAAAAAATTGGTTTCAAAGCGTATTGACTGCCAAACGCCAAAACGCCTTTTCATTCAGTTACATTTGATATGAATTTCAATTTAAATTTTTTCCGTGCGTTACAGCCCAATCTCGTCCGTATTTTTTCTTCATTCATGTGTTGACGAAAATGGGTTCTCGTTAAATTTTTCTGTTAGTATAGCCCTACGAACTCGAAAAAATTGCTACCCTTGATTTTGCCAACGTCTCTTTATGTATTGCATGTGACACACGACCTATTAAAATCTTGTACAAATTTATATATTATACTAACCTCAGTAATGCCAGACAACAAAAAAAATTCAGCTGTTTTTAAATTTAATGAATTTCAGTTGTGGATTTACTGTCACCAACAAGTTCACAATTCTCTGTTTACGAAAACTTTCATTTTGAATCCTGAGGAAAAAACTTTCTCTTAGCATCATTCTGTTTGAGGTATCTTTCCTGTATGGTACGAACTAGAACCATACTTTTTATTCTTACACTCATAAATTTTATCAAACCTTTTTTCTCACATCCCAAAAACGGTAGCCAACGATTTCACAAACATTTGAACGAGCAACTTGTTATTACCCATAAAAATTCATTTGCTGTTTGAATTATTTATACTAAAATATATTTATGAGCGTTCTCTCATACCTCACCAAAAGTGAACAATATGTACGAGTGATGTAGCATTGTGTTCACTACATCCTTGTCATTCGCTTAGCAGAAATGTGTGTTCTTTCTCATAATTATCCCCTATAATTAAATGACTTCACGTATTCAATCCCGTTGAGAATAATTTGCACGCACATTCATAAAAGTGCTAAAATTAATACTTCAAACTATAAGCTCACGTCCTTATTCATGCATCATAAAAATTGACGTTTGATTTCTAGATGTTCAAACAAAACGAAAAATGTTTTTCCGTTGTCAACTGGACTTTGCTTCTAGGCGCAAAGTTTTTCGATTTAACTAGCAAAATGATGGACATTTTTTATTTATTTATAAATATTGTTGTCAAGCAGTGACACGGTAACAAAGCTTAATATTAGGTTTTTGATGTACGTGAAAGCTCAGAGCTAAGTAGCAATTCAATATTAACGGGATAAATAGAGTTATTTATTGGTAAAAGGCATTCTATTTATACTCATAAATAGAATAAGACCATTCTCAAATTTATACGCGTATATATACAATAAAATTTATACTCATAAATCTATAACCAAACATATGCTCGTCAATTTATACTCATAAATTAATACTCAGATCTATACTCATAAATAGAGTTCACCAATGTAACCTGGTGGTGTAGCTGCTGGCCTATTACGCACACAAACGTAAAATCACCCTGATTTTTCATTTGCAATGTTAAGCCGCCCGCAACTCCGCAATCTGGGCCGTAGTCTCCGCATTGTGGTATTCAAGTGAGGCATTTCCTAAGCAAGGCTTAGCTTTTAAGCCACTCTGAGCCTTTCCTTGAAGCTGGCAGGTTACTCAGGTGGCTCTCATGGCAGCTTTCAAGCTCGTTATGGAGAACCACGTGGGATTTATGACACCCAACCAGAATGTCCGAGCGGCGCCGCTGGAATACGCGGGGCTGTTGAGCGCTGCAACTTTAGAGCAAAGCAGCCGACCTGATGTGCTGTTGTTCCTGTTCCTCATGAATATGCATGTGGAATTTGATTCCAATCCCGTGCAGTTCTGGTACCTAAATGACCTCAATGCTAGGCTCTCGAGCAGTTCTAGTACCTAAGTGACCTTGATACTAGGCTCTCGTGCAGTTCTGGTACCTAAGTGACCATGATGCTAGGCTCTCGAGCAGTTCTGATACCTAAGTGACCACAATGCTAGTCGTTATTTTGAACTCCACTCCGTATATTTTCACCTTGATGTTTGTTAAAATATTATAGTTTTTCATTATTTTTAAAAGCAAAAGCGTTTCAGTAGTTGACCAGCCTCTTCTTGTTTGAATAAAAATGTTTTCGATAACTTCTTATGTCTTACATTAGTTTTAAGCATTTAGAGAAGTTAAGGGGCCTGTTGATAAATAAATGATTGTTTTATTTGAATCAGCACCTCTGAATGTGCATCAAACACGTGCAATTGATGTTTCTGACCCTGCCGCCGTGGTAAAGAACACTGACGCAATTGCGAACAGAACTTGAATTCTTAAAATGTACAAGTTTATTCATAATGAAAAAATTCTACATAATTGAGTGAATTCAAGGGTTAAAGGCCTTCAGGGAGAGAGGGCAAGGATCACACACGACAAAAAAGACTCTGGCTCCATGCCAGTCCAGCTAATGCTGTAAATTATCGGCAAAGCTGAAACTGCTCCTCAGGAAAGAACAGAATCAGAGAAAAATATTTAGGAAAGTATGTAGAGAGAAATCGTCTGCTTATTTCGCTGACACTTCATTTACATGTATCTTCCCTTTTGTTTAGGCAGCAGAATCAAACATTTTCCAACGTGATAACGCGTTTGTTACAGCAAAGTCACGAGTGACGGTATTATGTTACAAATATTGAAATACTGATTCACATAAAAATTTTGAAGCGTTGATATTCGCAATTTATCCGCAGAAGAGAAATGTACCTGATGTACAAAAGTGTTCCAAAAACACGATGCTCCTTTCTGCATAGCAAAGACGAGTCTCGTGAACTCACGAGTATTTCATGTCTGCTTCTGGGCACGGCATGCCATTTAATAAATAAGATTCCCTCGCTGAACTCCTTTGTTTGTAATTTTCCAGTGTCCCATTCTAGAGCAACCAGTGTCAGAGGTCGTGAGTATTATCCTGGGAGGTAGTCAGTCTCTTGTCAGATTTTTGGTGACGTGTGTCCGAGGGTCTTTTAAAAAGAATGCAGAAGATATCAAGCAGGTCATTGCTCTGCGTTGTTTTTTTAATCTAAAATGATGCAAGAGCCTTATAAAAAATGATGCAATATTTACTGCACTGCAGACAGAAATAGTCAGTTTCTTTTATTCGCTCAGCCAATTTTACGGTCATTTTAGAAGCGCGAGAAAGTTGCACTCGATCAGATGCTTGCGTCTTTGTTGTGCTGATAATTTATATTAGAGTAAAAAGAAGTTCCTTTTGCTAGCGTTGGAATTTCAGAGGGTTTTATATTCAAACAGCCCACTTCATTGTAAATACTAAATGCTATTAATTTGTGTGAAAGCAATTGAAATGGATCATTTGTTTTACTTAATAAAATGACGCTAGTGCTTTATATGCTATATGTTTATAAGCGATTTTGCTGACCTAAGATGAGCCGAATTTACAATTTATATTACAATAAGAGAAAAATCTGACCATCGAGAATATCACAATTTATTTCGAGGTGAATAAAGAAGGAAATAATGACGAAACAGTCATTGCTCCGTCCTGGTCGTGATATAGAAACAAATGGCTCTCACTGGACTTTATTATTTCTCGTTTGTAGTGGTTATGAAGGCTCAACCATTTGAGTTTGCACAAAATGCATTTGAAATATTTCTTCCTCCAGAGGCTGAGAAATTGAGCACAATTGTATCATCATGCGCACAATACAAGTTACTGTACAACTTTTTGTGTGTTCTAATTTTTCATATGCCAGTATTTGAAAATGAAATTCATTCCAGCAGTGTTTGATCATATTGAACATGAATCTATAACCATGGAGTGCTGGACCAAATCTCATTTCTCTGTATTATTTTAATTATAGTATCACAATAACATTATTTTACGACATGAACATTGGGCATCCATTGTTGTGCAGAAAAGAGCAGGAATATTGCTTGAGATACACAGCATCCTTGTCGCAAATAACGAGATCGGAAACGAAAATCTAACTTTCAAAACCGAGAATCGTTTTGCAGTCTTCTGCATTCACTAAAACTCATTTGGATGTTTTGGATTGCTTTCCAGGATCCCGAGACAAAGTTTAGGATGAATCGTAGATGGGACTGTCAACTCGCCTTGAAAAAAGTTCTCCGTGAAGAGTTGGCAAAGAACTCTGTTCTTGAAAACATACCGAGGAAAATTCCCACGCGAAGGCCTGCGCAAAGGACTTTGCTCGCATGATTTATTCTTTCAACTAAATGAAGAATGAATTCAAAGCCGAGTGGCGCAATTCAGATATTCCCATGAAAAAGAACTCAAAGCTCTTGTAAAAATGCTTATGGAATTCTACAGTAGCCTTGCGCTCTTGAAAAAAATTTCTCTTGGTAAGAGAGCAATGTGCGGTACCACAAAATGTTACAAGATAGCTCAAAACCAATATACTTTGAAACTTTAAAAATTGGCCATTAGATGAGTATTTCGCAAAGTTGAATAAGTTGAAGTATCTTACTAAATCTTGGAAAAACTTCGATGTTTTTAAACTTTAAAATTATTAATCATTTCTGTAAATAACGCTGCCTTCAGAGGCACAATGAAAAATCTTGAATGCTTACAGTTCTGTAGCAGCTGGAAGTCAGAAGACATCTCTTAACCTCCTGTGTGTTTTTTTGATGGGCTGAGCTTTCAACCAGGTTCTTGATAATATCTCTGCATTCTTCTGGTTCTACAAGAGTTAAACATTTTAAGATAATCACTTATCATCATTTCTTCGTATTTTAACACGTGTAGAACTATAAGAATTTCACTAGGATTAAAAGTTAGAAAAGGAATACCTCTGTATCTTAAGTCTTCTTCAGCTGAGTCAGACACCCAAGCCTTCCAGCAACTGCGTGAGATTTTGAGTGTTATCTGAGAAGAATGATAGTCACCCCGCGTGTTCAGGCGCTTCAGACGCCCCTGACCTTGAGGCACCTTAGAGATACTGAGAAGTTCACGTTCAGTTGCTTCAGACGTTCAAGTCCCTGAGAATCTTTCCAGACGTTTAGGAACCAGAGAAACACTCCAGACGCTCAGGCCCTTGGGAGACTCTCCAGATGCTCAGGCGCCTGAGCGAATCCCCAGACGTCTAGTCGCTTGAGAGACGCTCTAGACGCTCTGGCGCCTGGGAGACGCTCCAGACGCTCGGGTGCCTAGGAGACTCTTCATAAGCTTTAGGGCTTGGGTCTCACTGCAGACGCACGCTCCAGACACTCGGGCGACTAGGACACTCTCTAGAAGCTCAAGCGCCTGAGGGACACATTAGTCTCACAGGCGCCTGAGTGACCCTTGCCCCAGACGTTCAGGTGCTCATGAGACATTCAAGACTCAAGCGACAGTCGCTACCAAGCCCAGCATCTGCTACCTGAGAGCTGTTAAAGAGAAATTGATGTGGGATTTCCTTGTAACATTCTCAGTATTGAATAAATTGGTATCTTTTTCTGGACTATAGAGTTCATCATTTATAATTTATTACTTCCACTCTTAAAAGTGCAGGAATGATTTCTCAGGAATTTGTTTGTGAGACCAGATACCGAGCAAGATATCAGAGAAACTTAGAACATTTGCTTTTTAAAGTTTGCGTATTTCTATACCTTCGTTTGGTATCGGTGTTTGCTTCATTAACATCTTTAATAACATGTTTATCTAGCAATCAGTAAGAAAATAAAATTCCTTTTTTCATATAAACTTCAAATCAAACTTAAAATAACTCTTGAACATCCATTAACAGTGTTTATGGAGCACGTGATTTAAAAATATTTCAAGTTTTATTTACAAATTTTTTAAGGGTCTCCCGTCGTTCCAAATTAGCAGGTTAACCGATAACATCGTGGTTTGACTAACCGCCACTTGAATGAGGAGTACCAAGAATTATATTTTTTATCAGACAGGGCTCGAAGAGAAGTAATTTCTTACCTTAGCAGATAAACCATACATAATTATTTACTGTCAGGAAACATCATTTTTAATATTTTTGAAAATCGCATGTGGACTTCTGTTAGAATTCAAAATAAGCCCCAAATACGCAAAGACAAATTGAAGTCAATGTTGAAGTTATCAAATTGGTTCCTCGTACGTCGAACACCTTTACATCACTTCCAAATTTTGTTCTGCTGAAATTCACTTAAATCAGCTTTGTTTTTTACATGCTGAGCAATTCAGCAAGACACGCTGCATTTCTTGAGGACTCTTCTCAATATTCACTTTCATATTTATGAGTAAATATAGTCATATATGTTAGCACATGTCATAAGCCATGAATAAATTGGGACGACAGTATAAAAAACAATCATCGGCTTTAGGCTCAAATTACAATTTTTGTTTGCTAAGTCTATTTCGAGAAAACATTTCTTCTGTCAGCATTTTTATCTCACCTCACATAACAGGCTTTGTGCACTTCACCGACTCTGAAAATATATTTTTTTCTCAATACCATATTATCCTTTCAGAAATTGAATCCGAGATAGTTTGATACTAGAGTACCAAGAGATCGTTACGTTTCTAGCACGCAAAGAAATTCGTCAAAACCCCCTCTTTTAATTTAACTCGACAGCCCAAGTAACACAACAGACACACAGTTTTAATTTCCTAAGCTAAGAAGTGGTCCTCTAACGCCGCTCCAAAACTTACTGTTGACTAATTTGGTTCACTTTCTTTGATGAGGGTCTTGACAAATGATCTGCCAGCCACACGGGGGAAATTTTGCAACAAGCTACTTTCCTGGACCCTCAACATAATTCGGAGTTGACATCTCATTATGGCGCTCCCTGATTAATAGCGAAGTACTTTCAGGTTGTTACATTTTTTTTAATTGAAAAATGTGTCTGTTTATGGAGCCTATAGAAGCTCCAAAGTTAAATAATAGGTCTCTAAAATGTTGTTTCTTTTATCCGTAATAGCCAAAATCTCTGGTTTAGCTCAGCGTTGTTATAAAGTTCTTCAGCCCCAAGTCCTCAAATTTTTATTTTTTATTTTTTTGAACAAATTTCGATCTCAAAGATTATTCATCATTTTATAAGCAAAACTTTAACTATACACGGCTGCAAGACACAGTGAAGTCATACACATCAAGAATGCTCTCAAGACTTCCACATTAACCTAGTGCGCTGAAAAATTATGCCATGAATTCCTTCTTTTCTCTGTTCAAATTATGTAGGTTTGTTGCGTCCTATTTTCAGAGCTTTGAAAACTCGATGCAATGCCTTTTTTCAGTCTATTTTACCCTAAAATACAAGTCTTATAGGCAGTATCGTTAGTTTCATCGCCATTTTTTGTCACGATTATCATCAACATCAACTTGAAAAACATTCTAGTCTTACTTTGAATTTCCATCATACTGAACCGCAATCAACCGTTCAATTCAATTATCATGCTTTTATTTATCTACGCAACGAGCTTTTCTGTTCGTTCTAAAAAAATTTGGTTTGCATTTACCTTCGCACACATTGCCAGATTCAGTTTCTCGAACATTCTACAACATTTTTAATTTAGCTCTCACTTGTACTTCATCCAGCTTATTTCCATTAATTGGAGTTTTCGACGATGTACACACGACTAGTAGCGTGCCTCTTCCTCGTCACATTAAACCATGTGTGTAAATGAAATTTTTTTCAACAATTTCCCCTCGCCCAAGCATAAAAGTATATTTTATAGAATTCAGATTGTACCCTGAATCTTAGGACTCTTTTTACGAGTTGGGAATTCATTCGAGTTCTTTTCAGTGAGTTTGCGAAGACTCGCACTCGAGGAGCGCTCACCTCAGTCTTTGTACAGGCGGGGAGGCAAATTCAATTTCAAAGCCTGGAGTCTTACGCTACAAAGTTGGTTCATCGGTTCACAGAGTCGCCCGAGTTCAAGACTGGAAGGATAGCTATGCTATTGAAGTCTTCCACTTCGTTTCAAAGGCATGATTTGGTCAAGGCTAGCGTTTTTGCGGGTGCAAAAAAATGCTTTTTGGTTTCAACACTCGTGCTAAAATAATGTGGTACTAATAATATGCTTTCGATGCATCGCTTATAGAGTGCAGTAGAAACGTGCTTATTTTATGTGTCGCAGATGGAATTCAAAAATTCTACCACAAGTGATGACCGAAGCTCTAAAACATCGCATACCGAACGCAGTAGAAACGTCACTTATTGGATGTGTGGTAGAAACTTTGGTGGCTGATGCAAACCATCGCTTTCGCGCAAATTGTCGAGTTTCTCTGCGATGACCTGCGGACTTACTGCAATATTTATTGAACCCGTCACACTCTACTCCTTTCATAAAAAATAAAAAAAGCTGACTCAGTGACTGCTGAACGATAGACATGTGAAGCGGAATGCTGTTTCGGCTGCTCAATTTGATGAGAATCAGAAAATATAAACCTAATTCTGACAGAAGGATTACATCAGTACACCTCAAACATGTTCAAAATACGAAGAGCATGTCAAGGATTTTTTCCTTTTTTTAGCTAGCGTTGGTTATGAAACGATTAAAAAACCGAGCACACTACGTATTATGCAGAAGATGAAGAAATCTTCAGAAGGTTACAGCGCTGTAAGTAGAGAGTTTTTGGAATGATTAAGGGTTGTTTTTTTGACTGTAGTCCTGCTTTGGTTTCTGGAATGAAGTAAAGTTTTTTTTTGACTAATGTCCTCTTTTGATTTTTGGGATGAAGTCAAATTTTGTTTTTTTGGACTGATTTCCTGGTTTAGTTTTTAGAATAAAGTTAAAGCGGCGGCTCAGTGCACGGATACTCGTAGTCTGTGCCGCCGTCCAGCCCCAGCTCTCTTTGTCTGCATTCCAAAATCCAAAACAGGACTTCAGTCGAAAAAGCTACACTTGACTTCATTCCAAAATCCAAAACAGGACTTTAGTCGATAAAGCTACACTTGACTTCATTCCAAAATCCAAAACAGGACTTCAGTCGAAAAAGCTACACTTGACTTCATTCCAAAAACCGTCTACTTCAGAGCAGTAACTTTTTGAATATTTCTTCATCTTTTACCCAACACGTAGCGTGCTGGGTTTGTGGGGCCTAAATTATACAACACAGAGACTGGAATTTGAGAAAAACAAATCGCCACGGTGGCTGTCGTGGCTAAAGGCCATTGTTAATCTGCAAGTTGAGGCAAAGTTTCAATTCCTTGAAAACAAAAGGCAAATGAAGTCATTCGTTATCAGCTGAGAAAAATGACATCATTGTCTGTGTCATTTGATTTACCTGAACAGAACTCGGACCTGTCCTTTCGGGAAAATAGATTGTAAAATAATTTACCTGTCTGTGAAATAAATCGTGGCAGGCTCTTTTTGACTCTAATCATGACATAAGAATCATAGCCAGTTAATACATGAGATTTCCTTTAACTCCTTTTTTGTGAAATGCTAACCTCATGCTCATTTAGAATTTTTTTTCGGTACATATAGGGATTTAAAGACGAAATAAAATTGTTACGATCAATGCGCATTTCAATCTGACTTGTGAAGATCTGAATTAGATGTGCTGCCGCAAAAGACAGTCATTGATTTTTCTAAATACAGAATTATATATTTTTATGAGCAGACTAGAGATTTTTTTCTGCTGATCCATTTTTATTAAAGATTTGATTACTTTCACTGCCTTTCGGACACTAATTTTTCCTTGAATTTATAAAATACAAAATTTGCAATCGGATCAATCCCACAAAAGCTGATGTTGCTTATGCTTAGCCTTTGTGCTAGTGAAGCAGATATAGACGCAGAAAACTAACACCGTCAAGAGCTCTTTTTCGAAAGAAAGTTTTCAGTGATTCTTTTCAACGTGAGCGGATTTTCCTAACTTTTTATTTGTTAGAAAAGTGAGAGATCTATTTCCATATCTGGCCAATTCTAGAACGGAACCCCAGCGTGAGATCTCAAAATAGTTGAGTGGCTTGGGATTTTTGTTTAATTTAATGGAAAAATTTTGGAAATGTTTTCAAAATTGCAAAATAGGAATTTTTTGACTTCGGAATTTTTGATTATTTTGCAATAGCTTCCTTAATTATAGAAATATTTGAACATAACATCATGCAGTTCTTGAATTATTTAAGAAAATGGTCACGCCACAAAGCGCGTTGTTAACGCGCTCCAAGAGAAATTCGAGCCATTCTTCAAGGCTAGGACTTGCGTATGGACGTCTTTATCTCAAGCCCACATCAGCTACCAAAAAACGTCAAAACTTGGGAGACAGGCACCGTAAACTTGAATAAGGTTCATTAGCGTGCTTGAAACTTTTAGAGAGCCTTTACTTTACTAAGCTATTCAAAGTTTTTTAAGCAGGAGTTACGAATTTGAAGAGCGTTGTGCTTTTCAGGCTGTGAGTTCATTGTTGTTCTTTTAATTGACATTTGGAATTGGTAAGATCGAATAAGTTCAAGGATCTCATTTCCGGTACTATTGATTTCTAGTAAATAGTTGACTGTTTTGTAGATAATGGTAATTCTTACTCAAAAACGCATAAAGTCAATAATTCGTGAGTAGTAAAGGAACTTCCAATCAGATCACAATTCACCACAATCAGCTTGAAATGGAAATTATTAAAGAAAAAAAAATTTGATAGAAGATTTATTCTTTGACGAATTTGACTTTTTATAAGTCAAAACGACTTACACAAACGACTAAGTCACTTTTAGATATAAATTTCAATTTTCTTAATCTACCTGTATTTTAACATAAGAAATTAATTTCGCTCAGTTCGGGAACATTTTAGAAAACCATTTTCAGTTCAACGGTTCAACAGTTTCTCGTCTCAAAGTATTCTCTAACGATATTAATCTGTTTTTGATGTCAGCATTATCATCCTCCAATTTTTGCGATGACTGTTTCAATTTTTCTATTTCATTTGTATTTATGATAGTTTCTCTATCCTGTTCAAGGAGATTATTTTTAAAAGTTTCAATGTATGAAATCATGTCGTTGAATACTCTCTCAAGATTTGCATAGTCTAATTTTATACCTTGTATTACTTCTTCTTCCAACCTCTTAATCTCATTTTTCAAAAAGTCTGTGTGTTCTAAAGTACCAGTTCGAATAACCTCTATTTTTTCCTCAGATATTCTACTATGTTCATCGAGATTTGTCATAATTTCACTGAGTTTTTCTTGAAAACCTGTAGTATTCTCATCTATAGATGCTTGGATAGCATCACTTCTGAACTGATAATTTTCATTGATAAGATTTTCTCTTACTCCTATATATTTTCTGAGATGAAGCCTCAAATTTTCCAAAACTTCGTCAACATATTTTTTATTCGTAGCGTCAAATTCTTCGATTGGAAAAGAAATATTTGCAAGCCTTCTATTATTTAAATCGAAATTTTGATCTTCATCAAGATATTTAAAACCTATTCCAGGAGGTCCTGGTTGTGAAGATAAAAATGATTTTTTTCCTTGTTGTCCAAAAATATATACGCCTATCATTTTTTATACATAGAATTTTCAATTCTCTAAATTTTCTCTAACTCTCATTGATATCAAATTGTTTACTCGGTCACTCAAACTTTCCACTTCCTGGTTTAATTTTACATTTTTATCAGTTTCATTCTGAAGCATTAATTTGAACTGACTGATTTCATTCTGATTTGAAATAATGTCTCTTGAAAACTCCTGGAAAAGACTTTCTAC
Organism: Morinoia aosen; assembly: GCA_030386875.1. NCBI lineage: Eukaryota > Metazoa > Arthropoda > Malacostraca > Amphipoda > Talitridae > Morinoia > Morinoia aosen. The sequence continues at coordinate 14,365,813 of CM059559.1, read as the reverse complement.
ATCACTCAAGTTCTTAGCTAGTTCTTCCATTTTTCTTAATGGGACTGACTCTGCTCGTAATTCCATTATAATTTTGTTAAGATCATTGAATTTTTCTTCGCTGGATGAGGTTATGGTTGACTCTAAATTTTTCAGCTTATTGTCAACTTCAACAAACGAGGGTGCTAAGGCTATAGTTCTTTCCATTACAAAAAGGTTTCTATCACTTAAATCAGTTAGTTGTGCCTCTAGGCTTTTACGTTTTTCTTCAACAGTATTGTTCAGTGTTGATTCTAAACTCTTCAGCTTTTCTTCAATTTGATCATTAAGTGATGTCTGCAAGCTCATTTCTTTTTCATTCACAACGTTAATTATCCTAATTTCTTGTTCTTCAACTTTATTATTTACTAATTCATTCTTTGAATCAATTTGATCATTAATTTTAGTTTCTAAAGTCTTTAGTTTTTCATCCATTTGATTTTCTATAACTGAATCTTGATTCTTGAAATTCTCTTGAATCTCAGGAATTTTAACTTCAATTAAATTGGTTATCTTAGAGTCCACGAGCTCAAATTTAGCTTCAACTCCTTTAATCTGATCGGTTAATACCGACTCTTTACCTAACAGCTTTTCATCAATTCTAGTTTCAAAACCTGACTCTAGACTCTTCAATTTATCTCCAATCTCTGGAATTTTTACGTCTGTTAGGTTGATTATGTTTGAATCAATGTTTTCAAATTTAGCATCAATTTCATCAATTTTCTTCATCAATGTTGAGTCTATGCTTGATAGTCGTTCATCATTTGAAACAATTTTTGGTTCAAGAGCAACGAACTTTTCAGATAAATCATAAATTAACGTCTCTAAGAATTTAACGATTGAGTCTACATCAGAAAATTTCACTTGTAAATCTGTTTTCAGAGTCACACATTTCTCATCATACTCGTTTATAATTGATTCCAATTCAGTTCTTTCATTTTTGAGAGCTTCAATTGTGTCTTTCAATGACTCTATATTAGAATCTTCAAGTAAACTTTTCATTTGCTCTACATTCTGCAAAAGTCCTTCAGAATTATTTTCACTATTTTCATGTTCATGATTTTCTTTACAGGAAGGTAACAAGACCAATTTTGCTGCATAAATATTTCCACAAGACATTTTTTAAAGAAAAAAAATTAACTGTAGTTTATTTTCTAAAAACTAGTTGGGGTTTATACAGATCTAAAAGAATTGCATGAAAGCTTTCATTTTCTAAACGCTTCAGCATTTCTAGACATAAATGTCCACAAATTACATCACCTATTTTCTGGATTTTGTAAGCAGAGAAAATAATATCAACACGATCTGTTAAGTAGTCTTTAAATTCAATTGGATAAATCAAACCATAACTGTCAAAGTAATAACATATGTTATCTTTCTTATACCAACAAGTCCAATGCGTTCCTAATCCTTTTTCAGTGTCCAAATTTAGGATTCCGCATTCCGTTTCTTGAGGGTGTTTAGGTAAAGTATCTCTCATGTAAATACCTCGAAAATTCGGAATTTTCAATATATTTATGTAGTATTCTAAATCATGTTTAGATAATGGTTTGTTAGGTATTACTCCTTTGGTGGTTTCAAGTAGAGACCCTTTCCACAAGGTTTTTTTTTCTCCGAGTTATCCGTATACCTGAACCTTTTTTACTTTCCATTGCTTCATTGTGCCTTTTAGTTTCTGACAAGATATTATCGTCAGCTTTTTTCTTATTAACTGCGGATGCTATTGCAGCAGCACCTCCAGCCAAAGAGCCAGCAGCCCCAAGGCCAGCTAATAAAGCTGGAATTGTAAATATAAAACCCCCTTTCGTCGCAGTATCTTTAGAAACAAAAGAAGTCTTTGTCTTTTTACAAATAATACACATACCTTTGACCAGTATCTTATTGTTCTTTGTAATTAAATATTGAGGATTATCAGTATCAGTTTTCTTCTTACACTTTAAACAATACATTTTTTAAACATTATTATGTGAATATATTTTAATTTTTAGTAGTTTAAACTCATTTTATCACCGTCAGATTGCAATCGAATTACTCTGTCAGATAGAACCAGTGCATATGCATGTGTATCATCAGGAATATTGGTTTTAAATTCTGCTTTAATTTTAATATCAATTGAAGTTTCCTTGATACGTTCATTTTGTCTGCTGATATCAAACACATAGATGGGATACAAATATTTAAAGTGTCTGTATTCGATAGCACAATTTTCATTAGGTACATAATCTATTAACATCTTATAAGCTGTAGCATAATTGTTAGAATCGAAATCAATCTGTAAATTGTGATCAGGGTATCGTTCATAATTCAGCTGAACATATGCATTCGTCAAGTTACAATGATCGAAAATTGCATTGTTTACAGCCTGTGAATTAGCTTTCTTAGTTTGGAACGCTAAAATTATATATCGAGGTCTTTGAGATCCTGAATTTGGAGTTAAAGTCCAATCTAAGAATTTCTGTTGAGAGTTTACAATTGTTTGTTCCAATTGTCTATTCAAATAAGGAATAGGTAATGTTATTTTATCCTTAATTTGACGATATAGCTTTATTTTATACTCATCAGACAGTTTGTAAGCTGGCATTTTCCAAATTAATTTTGTAATAGTAATTTTACCATCAACTACTTTATCTTGCTGGTTTGCATCTTTCTCATCTGATTTGAATATAGCATTAGAATTATCACCTCTTCTTAAAGTCAGAGCATGTTTCACTCCATAAATTACCTTCTTATAATTTTCACAAAATCCAAACACATGTTCAGGTGGGATAGCAGCGCTGAATTTCCCATTAGCTGAACTTAAGTAGTCATTTCGATCGCTAAATCCTTCGTTTGATTTTTCATTCTTCTTAGTATCGACGCTCCAGAAAAATATCATGTTTTCTTTAACATTTCGGGGATAGCTAACTAATCCTTTTAGAGTTGTTGTAATTCCAGGGTAACTATAACCTTCAATTTCTTCATCTCCAATTCTGTAAGAAACTCTATCAAACAAATGCATTAATCCATTGTTGATTATTGTTATTTTTTCATCTTTAAAATTATAATCACTTCCATCTTCTTTATTCAAAGCTCCTTCTATATATATAAAACTTTTACTAGGTAATAGAAACTGATCTTGATTCTGGATAATGATCTTGATATCATTATGTTCACGATTCAAATCAGTACCTATTTGTGGTTCATAGTTATGCGTTTCAATTTTTTCAATTGATTCATCAACTTTAATATTTTCATTCCATCTTAAAGAATCCATTTTTTAAAGATAATTTTATCAAATTATTTTAATTTCTAGACCTTAGGTGTAATCGAACAGTTACTTCTTCACCTCTAGTATTCAGAGCATGTCCATTTTGATCAGTAAGCCAAATTCTCAAATCATAGAGTAAAGGTTGATATATCGGTAGATAAATTGGTTTATTTGGATTTTCTACAATTTTATATCCTGGTGGGACGTTTGGGAAAAAGGAATATAAAATATTATGCAAAGAACCGTTGAGGTATGAGCCGTTAATTGCGCTACAATGAACGAGTATTGTGTTAACAGACATTATGTTCACTATATTTATACTTTCATGTTCTCCAACACCTTCTAAGATAATTTCTCCAAATCCTAACATTGTATTTAAAGATTTTTCTTTATTGAAAAATACTTTTAACGTAGATGAATGGAGAACTATGACGCATTTCAAAGTATTAGTATTTGCTTTGATTTCAATAAAGCCTGCCAATGTTTTTTGAATGAATTCGTTTATACTTTCTATTTCATAACATCCTGTTGGAATTGTAATTACATTTTCAACACCATTTAATTCATAATAAAATTTATTATTATTTTCATCAATGTTAGGAATAGAATGATACATGTCTAACCCAACCAGTGCCATTTCGTGAAATTTATTTTTGTTCAATTCTATTGCTGGACTAAAGTTTACACTTATGTCACTTTTTCTTTCACTAATTACAATGCTTTGAGATTCCATTTTTTAAACAAAAAATCATCAAACACCTTAACTTCAGCAGTATTTAATAGACCTTGCTTTAAAAGTTCATGTGTAAGTATTTGCAGTTCATTAAAAACTCCTGTATTTCCAGCGGTAAACGAACCGAACAATAACTGGTGTCTTTTTACAAGATCATTGATGTTAGATGGTAATACAATAATACCTGATCCTGAAACGTCTGAATCCTCTCTGTGAGGATGACGAGGAGGTATAGGAGAAGATGTACGAGAAGGTATAGGAGTAGGAGTTGGTCTAAAAGTAGACCTTAGTGACGGGTCGAAAATTGGTCTCTGACTTGTTGAAGGACTTTGGTATTGACTCAAAATTGAGGATTCTACTATGTTTGTGTTTCTTAAAGGATTTGGTTCAGGGCTTGATTCACGACTTGATTCACGACTTGATGGACTTGCTGATCTAATTGTTTCAACTGCAGCTTGAGCTTTTTTTCGTTGAGCTATTCGATAGAAGGGTTTGATAAATTTAGAATATTTCTCACCCCTATTTGCTTCTATGGTACCGTCATCCTTCAAATAAGCATCAGTTGAATACAGCATCTCATAATAATTATTTTTATCTTCGTCCCTAAAATCAATAGGATTTTGCTTTGTTAATAATTCCCATAATCCAGTTGTGCCTTCGTATACTCTATCTCCAATTTTCAAATCATTACCTAGAATATCTACCTTTTTATTTCCTAGCATAACTTTACTTCCATCCCAACGAATGCCATAAGCTTTATCATACTCATTTCCAGGTTTCCATGCAAAACGCAAGAAATCCAATGCGATAGGCCCAACTACAGTGTTGGATTCAGAAGATGGCAAAGCTAGTTTCTCAACAGGTTTTCCTTGGATAGATTCAAGTTTTTCATGAGGTATATCTTTTATTGCCAACCTAGTTTGTTTAGTTTCGTCAACAATTTTAGATAAAGGTTCAATCAATGGTTTGTAAACTTTTTTAACATCATGGTATAAATCTTGTTCGATTATTCTATCATTTGTGAATTGCTTTTTCAAACTCTTTGCTAAGTTTAGTAAATCTGATTTAGTTTTGATATCAATCAACGCCATTTTTTAAAGAGAAAAATTCAAAAAGACTTTAACTTAATATAAGTTCACTCTGAACTGACATTAAGTTCAGTTGCTGAGATCCATGAAGGTTCATCATAACCTTTCCACTTGACCAGAAGTTTTCCTTTACTCTTCTTGAGAATTTTCTCAATTGCATAAACATCACTAGTATATTTTGATAGTTCTTGTTCATAAAAACTTCCTTTTATTTCGTCACCATCCATATCTTTTAATCTATAAGTAATTGGTTCAGTAGACAGTATTTCGGATAGAATGAATAACTCATTAGTGAAATTTGGCAAATAACCCTTCCGAAAGTCTTTCCGTTTCTTGCTTATTCTTACTCTATCCCCAATTTTGAGTTTCGGTGATGTGAAAGTTGGTTCGGTTGGAGGGAATAAGTTATCATAAACCTTTTTACTGTTCTTTTCCAGCGATGCTTGGTTAGGTGTCATTTTTATTGTTCTATGATAGCTATTATTGTAATTTTGCATTAAATCTTGTAAAACATTCACCCATTTTTTAGTTTTCATGTGTGTAAAATATTTCCACATTTTAGTTTTTAACGTCCTGTTGAAGCGTTCCACAACTTGAGCTTTGGTTTCATTTTCTGAACTAAACCACTGAATGTTATGTTTCTTGAATAGTTCTTGAGTGGATTTATTTGTAAACTCTAATCCTTTATCTGTCTGAACTTTAGAAGGAATTCGTATTTTAAATAGTTTTTGAAATGAAGTTTTGATTTCTTCACCTGTCTTCTTACTTATTGGAATCGCCCATGCATATTTACTGAAAATGTCAATTACTGTTAAAATGTAGTTTTTTCCTTGATCTTTATAGTTTTGCATGTCTACCAAATCAGCTTGCCATTGATCATCAATTTTTGATACCTTCACCCTTCTCGTTTTGAAATTATGTTTTATTGGTTTATGTAGAGTGTGAGTTTTTTGAGTTTCTAACCAATTTCGTACGAGAGTTGAAGATAAGCCGGATTTTTTAACAAGTTGATTCATTCCAGTATAACCAGTCTTTGGATTATAATATAAGTCATTCAAGATTTTATCGCTCACATCAGTGAGCGTGTTTAAAAGTTTTTTGTCGACGAGAGGCCCATTCCTGCCCAACTCTTCCCTGCCATAATTGCGTTAACTAATTTAGCATCTTGCCGAACGTATTCTGATTCATTTGGATCAGTTGCAATTTCAGCGGCTCTTTTTGCTAGAATATCATCAGCATGATTTCTTTCTTTCGTTGTTGGATGTTGTGAATAAAATATGTCATGATTCTTACAAGCCTGATCGAGTGAGTTAACTCCTCGATAACCTTCTTGAATTCGCTTCTGCACCTTAGTTCCTGGACCGCAAAATGAGTAGGTATGTTTATTGTTGAATGAACCGTTCGGGACTTGTTCAGATTGAATATTAGATGGTAATTTCAAATGCATTTCAGGTAATGGAAGTTTTCTAAGCAATGTATTTACAATACCCTTCCCAGTTTTTTCTTCATTAACTATTGATTTCAAATCACTCAAATACTGTTCATTTTCAACAGATAATAAATCTTGGTTATAGAAGTCATTATTGTTGTAGATAATCATTTTTTATACTTTATTTAATTAATATATTTTATAGTGATTTAATGCTAGTGTGTTGATACCATCTGGTAATATATGTCGCTTGTCATCATTACCATTTAATGCAACCTTATTTATTTCTTTAGTATATAATTCATGGTTAACACTTTGGATATTATACATCGTTTTGTATATTGTTTCATTATTCAATGCTCTTTTATATTCATCCATTGTGATATTGTGCTCAGTTATGTTCTTACTTACCCCTTTTGCTTTCTTACTCACGGAATTTTTCGTCTTGTAACAATATAGTTTGGCTCTGAGACCGACGAATTCTTCAATTGGTATTCCACACGTTTCGTCTTTCATTTTCCCAATTACTTTCATATTTTTAGTTGAATATAGGAAGTGTTCTTTAGAATAGTTTGATGTATCATACAAGTCTTTATTTCTTTCCATATCTTTGTACAAATCTTTTGTTTCGATATCATAACATAATGAATCTGTATCTGTAAACAACAACTTTGCCTTATTACCATATTTCTTTTTAATATGATTATAATGGAAATCATACATTAATGTTTTACTTATATCCAATACAGATAACCCTACGTAGATTGGTTTATCAAATTCCAGTCTTTGTTTTTGCATATGACATGCTATCAAATTTTCTGAGAATATTTTAAAACTGGTAAAGTTTGGTTTATTTGCTAATTTAATTAATTCTTTCTCTGACTTTACCAAACACACATCTACTCTATTTCTAATATTTTCCATTGTTTTACCAAATACTGAATTGTTCATCAGCTTGTAGAAGTCTTTTTCAAATTCAGATTTAGCTTGCTGACGCATTCTTGTATTGATATCAATATATGATTTCATCCATGGACTTTCATCAAACTCTAATATTCTATGAATTTTCTCTAACTTCAAACCTAGATCTAGATATTGTGTTAGAGATTTAAGATGTACAACATATTTTTCTCGTTTTCCAAGATGTGGAATTAATTTAAATACATCGTTTACTTTGATATTTTCTGGAGCTAATGGTAAATCATTATGGAGAGCATGTAAGTCTTTCGGATAACTTAAATCAACTTCTAATATATAACCTTTATCTGCTTTGAGTTTCGACTTCGGATCTTTCCATTTAAAGTTACCTGTAGGTAATGATCGACACATAGCCCATCCGTAAAGATTATTTGCATCTATGTATGTGATAAAACTATTTGGTTTTCCTTTATCGAATGTTTCTGGAATATATGGATTGTTGGCCTTTGCATATCGTGTTGATATTGTAGAAATCCCACCTCTTATTCCTTTTTCGATGAATAGGAGCATATCAGGATCTTCAAACAAGTCCAATTCTATTTTTGTATGTTTCAGTAGAGCATCGAAAGACAATCCTGGAGCTGTAAAATAATGTGCTGGATCTAGAGAATAAGTTTTCATGCATGTTAGTCTAAATTCTTCAAATACTTCGGCTAGTAATAATGTATCGACTTTTAGATATAAATTATGGTAATCTTTGAATGTTGTACAATTAAAAGCTCTCCACACTTTGAGTGCATGCTGATATTCATCTTCTGAAATATTTTTATTATTTAATCTACTGTAGAATTCACTTTTAGCTGGTAAACTATTAACGTTCATTTTTTCATAACTATTTACATATTCTTACGGATAAATACCTTTTTTGTTGATCAACTCTAATTGTTGTTCATTGAGAAAGAACTTCGACAATTCTTTGTGCTCAGATAAATTCTTCGAAAGTTTATCTAGAGATGAAGGTAAAAACCTGTAGCTGTCTAAGAACCGTAAGTCTCTGGTGATATCTTTAATTTTTCCTGTATGTTTACATACATAGGAATCTACTTCTATGGTTTGTGTAAAACTAATATATTCTTCATCTGTTTGTGGAATAACGTTCAACTTTCCGGATATATTTCCCAAGTCTTTCACGAACAAATGAGCATCGTAATTAGACAGATTGTGTAGAAACACAGGTATAAAATTAGGATTCCTAATTTTTAAATTACATTTTAAATGAGCTGGACCTCTATAATGACCTGTCAAATGATTGTGATCTCTAACTTTATAGTTATCTTCCGTAAATTCTCCGCCACATACATAGCATCTTGTGGCTTCTTTATATTTTTCGAATTCATCTGATGGTAAATAGATTTTATTATTTATTTTCAACAGACTATAAATTCTCTTGGTTTCTTTTTCTAAATATTCTACAAACTTTTGGGAAGCATCTTTACCATTATATATTTCTAAACGGGAATATTCATCTGCTTCAGATTTTGTATAGCAACAGAATGAATTAGGATTGTGCTTCTGAATGTTCATGGTGTAACTTGAGTTTTGATTTGGTTGACACGTATCTATTTTTGTCAATGTTGATTCGAAGTCAGCATAAATTGTGAAAGGATGTCTAATTGTTTTTTGGTAATGTTTAAATTTCAATTTACCTCCTTCAAGCACATACTTTGTTGGAGTGTGAACTGAACAATCATTAATGTGGTTTGTTAATAAACATTCTTTTGTGAATGGCCATAAACAATATGGACGGACATGTTTTTTATGACCATCTTTAGTTTGCATAAATGGACTTAATGACTTCATTAATACATAATGACTTTTATTTTCATCTGTTAACAATAAAAGTGATATAACATCTTCATTTTTTACCTTTGTTATTCTCAGAGGACATAATTCTTTCAAGTAATTAAAGTTGTAAACATTTACTGACACATTATTGTTTCTCTCAAATTTATCGATATCTTTAAGTTTCACTGGAAATGTTATGTCTCTGAAATTTAACTTTTCAGCTTCAGTTTTTAATCTTTTAGATATTCTATTGCCGTTTTTTTCATCTCGGCAATAATATCTCGCAACACTCCACATAAAGCATTTATTATCGGTATTTTTAATATTAATTAGTTTATAAGTCGACTTTTGAAACTTTTCAGGTAATTCTATATAACTAGAACCTTTGATAGGCTTGTATTCAATAATTTTTACATTGAAGTCTAATAATTTATCTGTTATCCAGCCCGAGGAGTTTTTTGTATATTCTTCAACCTTTCTAATAGCTTCTTTATACAGATCATCAATGTTTGTAAAGTTTTTAGATATGTCTACAAACTTACCTGTATTCATCCATGCTGTTGAATATACTTTTTCATTTTTTTCTTTGTATTTATAAAATTGAACTAAAATTGCCAATTGTATCTTCATATTATCAAACTTTTGCTCTCTCAAAATTGATTTCACAACCGGGGTCATATTCCTCATGAAAACTGTCGGATCTATAACTGATATATCAGAGAACATATATTCCAGGCATTTTTCATTTATAGCACATTTTTTTCCTCTGAATTTACAGCCATAAACGTTTCTAAAATGCTTCTTTGATTTCTTATGCTGTTCTAGATTTTTTACTTCTACTTTACATATTTTACACACCTTTTTCTCAAAATATGAATCGGAAATTAATTCTTGATTTATGTTTTTAATATGCCTAGTAGATTTTAGATGTGTTTTTAGATCAGAGACATTTATATTACATATATTACAGAAATCTTTGTTTTCATCAAAATACAGATCCGAGATTAATAGTTTACTCACGTTTTTATTGTGTTTCATGCTTTTCTCATGTCTTCTCAAGTTGATGATGTAAATATTACATATATTACAAAAATTGTTACATGAAGTCATCTTTACTGAAATTTTCTTTAAATTATTATGCCTCTTTGTATTCTTAGTATTAGATAGATGTGATACATTAAATGATTCCATTTTTAATAAATTATTTTCTCAGTATATTTTAAAAATTTCAATGTATTTATCCAATGTCAATTTTAAAGTATTCTGAAAATTTATATTAATCAAAATGAAAAGCAATATTCCATATGAAGTAATAGGTGCTCAAAAATATGCAAACTCGATGTATTTACTTTATTTACAATCAAAGGTAGCTCATTCTCTCGTTATTGCCTAACGAGAGAACCAAATAAATAAACTTAATAAAATGGAAGATATTATTACAGATATTCAAAGAGAAGTTGTTCTCAATACTGCAAAAATAAATCAATTGCAATTAGATGTTGATCAAATTCAAAATGATGTCGAATTAAATAGGGAAGTTATAACTCAATTAGAGTCAGATATCATTCATCTTGAAACATTAATCAGTAACGTTTCTTATGACACCAATGGTAGCTTTTTCTCTCGTAATTGCCCAACGAGACAACCAATAAGAAAGAAAAATACATTGAAGAATTGAACTTAATGAAGTAGCAAATTTAAAAAACAATGTTTACAATTGCTACAAACAGAAAATAAATTTTGGAAAGTCAGTTGTATTTTATTAGTTAAATAAAATGTTGTATATGTGGAAAGACAGTAAAAGAAATAATCAAAAGAATCACTTCATTTTTCCTTCTCCTGGCTTGAGATGTCTCATCGTAGGGAGATCAAACTGTGGTAAAACTTCTTTATTAATAAAGCTTCTGTTAGAAAAATTTGTCGATTTTAATCATCTTTTTCTGTACAGTAAATCAATACATCAACCAGAATATAAACTGTTGAAGAATGCTTTTGATAAAGGCTATAACCAATCTGAAATAATTGAATTATTTGAAAAGGGCAATGGTAATATTGACGATTTCCTTGAGAATTTACCTATTAAAAGAAACTCAAAATCTAAAATTGAATATTTTCAAGATATGACAGCTATTCCCGATCCAAGTGACGTAGATTCAAAAAAGAAAAATCTTTTTATTTTCGACGATATAGCAACTGAAAGAGATCAAAGTCCAGCTGATAGCTTTTACACTAGAGGTAGACACAACAACTGCTGTTCAATCTACTTATCACAAAATTATTATTTATTACCGAGACAAACAATTAGAACAAATGCTAACGTTCTAATTCTTTTTGGTTTAGACTCAACTGATATGAAGAACATTTACACAGATATCATATCTCAGGACATGCCCTTTGATGAATTTAAAGAGTTTTGTTCAAACACATACAAAGAACCATATAATTTTATCTTTATTAATAAAGACAGACATCCACTTCAGGGTAGGTACTTTCAAAACTTTGAAAAAATATATATTCCTAAAAAATACTTCAAAGAATGGAATTATTCCTAAACATACTATTTATTGTTATTGTTTATTATACAAAAAAATTAAGTTGAAAACTGAAATTGGGTAAAAAAACGCAAAACAACCCCGAAGTACCGGTCCTTCATCAGATCTCATCACGTCTTCACACTTGGTGCAGATCGGTGAGCTCTATTACATGGTCTCTTTAGTCCATAACACAGTGTATTGGCGTCGTAATCTGATTTTCACGTCAGCCGACGCATTTCACACCATTCATACAGACTTCTGATTCCATGTAATATATTTGGGGTTGTCTCTCTTCAACTTAACGCATCATTCACAATGAATGAAAGTAATGAAAGTTTTAACAAGACTGAAAAAAATGTAAAACTGAAGCATTTTTAAATGTTTTCACAATCACAATCATTCACAATCCAACTATGGCCACTCATTGAATTGCACAGACACGGTTCGTTTAAGAGCCACGCGTGGAAGGCAAGATATCAAGAGCAGTACGAGTACTGTTACATATCTCCGAAACCGTGAAAAACCCTTCCGGGAATCTCAGGAATCGAACCCTCAGCTGCAATGGTTTTCATAACGCTAACCCAACACGTTACCACTGAGCTAAAGATTACCTAATTTAAATTGAAAATTTTGGTCTATTTATCTTAAACACTCTTAAACTTTTCTGAAAACATTTAAAAATGCTTCAGTTTTACATTTTTTTCAGTCTTGTTAAAACTTTCATTACTTTCATTCATTAAAAGAGAAAAAAAACAAAAATACTTAATATAGGCAGCATTCCTACTTAGGATTTACCATTTACCATTGATAAGTGTCTTTTAAACCGTTTGCATAAGTTAGAAAACTTTCACGTTAGACGAGACTCGAACCCACGGAGTCCCGACAATAGCTTCCTGCGGTAGCGCCTTAGACCACTATGCCACAAGATAGGTGAAATCGATGTGAAATTGTTGTGTATACTTTTTACATGTCTCTTCATTATATAAATTATTTCGTTTTAACATCTCTGTTCAACATTCTATTTATTATTTTAAATTCAATTTTGTTTGTTTTCAATAGTTTTTTATGTAATAGTTCAGACGTAATCATATATGACTGAAATTTGACAAGTCTACCACGAAATCTCAGTTCATTTTCTATGTACGCCTTAGAAAAAAATGATTTAATGGGATACTAATTTGAATTTGAACAATTTTTTGCAAATAAGGAAAATGATTAAAACGGAAGTAGTTTTTATTGATGATACCCTTGTGGTTAGATTAAGAAAATTGAAATTTATATCTAAAAGTGACTTAGTCGTTTGTGTAAGTCGTTTTGACTTATAAAAAGTCAAATTCGTCAAAGAATAAATCTTCTATCAAATTTTTTTTTCTTTAATAATTTCCATTTCAAGCTGATTGTGGTGAATTGTGATCTGATTGGTAGTTCCTTTACTACTTTCGTGCATTAGTTTCTAGTAAAAAATGAATAAAACAGAGCTTTTATAGTATTTTCCTTTGCACGATGTGTGGTATTCATAGCATTTGCTCATGACATATCCTACTCAGAGTCTCGATGTCATGAAGTTATTCATAAGAAAATAAAAGAACATATGTTGTAAACAATTAATATCGAAATCTAGGCTTAACTAGGTCGGAAAATCTAAACGTAAAAACAAGGAGATGGTCAGTATTTCGAAGTTTTCTACTTTACTGATAGAGGTTTTTTGCAGACTTTATGTAACATTTTTTCCAGTGATGATAGTCCTACATCATCTTTAAAATGTTTCCTCGATTACATACATTGTTGAATATACTGTATACGGAGAAAAATTACAATATCAGTTGTTTATAATATTGCTTGGTTAGGTTTGCCAAAAAACAATCATCAAAAAAGAATCATACTTGGTACTCGTTAACAAGTCACGACACGAATTACGTTATCGTGATGTGACCACACATTTAGTAAATTATGAATATCGCGTTTGAGTTAAAAACGTCTCTGGAGAGTATTAACAGAAATATACTCGCAAGTTGCAGTACATTCGATTGCATCATAAAAAGCTATGACCTGCTTGAAGGAATGAACTCCATGCTGGCGGAAAAACGGCGTTATCAATAAACGAGAATGCATCAATGCTACAAATGACCCTTTTTCCGGTAAAGTTACTAGACACAAACAATAATGCTCTGCAAAACAAGCGTCTCGTACAACTCCAAATGCTCAGCTACCAAAAACTAATTTTTAAACTTTCAAACAAAACAAGTCGTTAAATTAAAATCTGTTTTCATTAAATTTCATTAGGTTGTATTGGAAAAAGCCACAAAGAATCTACTCATTCTGCGAAACGTTTGAGAGAGCTGCCCATCCTCGCTAAGTCAGTCTGTAAAAACCAGAAAAAATAAAAAATCAGCCAGTTCTTAAAATATACGAATACATTAAAACCTGCATGTAATTTTGTAAAGGAAATAAATTATCTGTGAAATCGTAGACTGGTTTTCCGTCGGAAATGTAAAAGGATCTTAAAACACGCAAGTACAAGTTATTGAAAGGAGTACGTAAAATAAAAAAATCATCTTCTGCTATGCGGTTGCAGTACATTCCACTGTGAAGGTGGAGACAAAAACGGGATTCCTAAACGAATGCGGGCATCCATTGTCTACAAGTTTAGTTGTTTATAGTGTACATCTGGCTATGTCGGCATGACGACTTTGGAATTCTATGGATAGCACCGTGGAATCAGCAACAGTAGCGGAAGACCTTTGATCTAACCTACCCACAGCGAATAGTACTGCGACCGCATAACAAAAGGAAAATTTTGTAGTTTACTTACTGCCTCTAATAATTTGGACTTGTGTGTTTTATAATCGCTTCAAATTGCCAAAAGAAAGCTTTTCCTTAATTTCATAAATTTTAATTTTATTTACTTTATATTATTTATTGTATTTAATTTATTTTTTAATTTATTTATTAAATTTTATTTCTTTCATAAATTTATGGAAAGATTTTTAATACATTCTTGTATTTTTAAGAAATGACTGATTTAAATATTTCTACCGACTGACTTATAGAGGATGGAGCTGGTCTTCAAATGTTCGATAAAAGGAACAGATTCCTCGTAGACATTTCATATTAAGACTAAACCAATTTTAACAAGTACGATTTCAATGTTAACCGCTTTCTTCGTTTTCAAGTACCTATGATCCTTCTATTAAAAAATAAAATGGCTTCTCTAAAACCTGTTTTAAAGCAGTTTCTGCCTAATAATTCCGCTCTATAACAGTTGTGACGACATCAACTATTTTCAAAAAAGGTATCGCACCACCAATCCTTCTTACGACAGTTGTGCCGTGAATCCGTTTTATAGCGTCTGTTGCTCCATTAATCCATTTTAACGCAAACGTTTCGTTGCTGGGTTGGCTGTTCACTTCAAAATGTCTTTAGAGCTTAAATGTGAAGCAATTCTCTCCGAAATTGCCCCTGAGGGTCAAACCATTTCGTTTCAATTGAGAAAGCCGAGCCCAAAAGATTCGCACGCAACAACTGCCGAGGGACGACTCCGTTCTGTTGCTGGAATCTCTGTCTCAATACTAAAGCTTACCTCGAATATAGTAAAGCGAACTGCTCACGAAGTGAGTGGGTGCCTGAAATTTGGAGTTGAGTGGATACCTGAATCTCTGATGCTGACTTCCTTCAGACAATGGTTCGGGTAGTTTCAGCAAATGAGCAAATAAAATATGATGCAATACTGGTATCCTATCGTCTCCTTCCCGAAAATGTGGCCCACACAGTTTTAGTATGATAGCATAGCATGCGGTGGAAATCAGTTTTTTGTTTTTCTCGCCTTTAATTTGCTTATTTTCAACTGATTTATTAAATTTCAATTATTCTTATGCAATATCATGCATCAACTCTTAGCAGTATGCAATTGAAAACTCTTGAAATGCATTGCGAGTTTTTATTCATATTATTTCAATCTCATTTTTTCTGACACCAGCGTAACCCACTGTCGGTCTAAAACTACTACCAGTGTTTTTGTTGCAAATATTGCATCGTATTAAGAGGGTCACTACCTTTGATTTTTCATTCCATTTAATAATTGTGTATCTTGCTTGAAAACGAATAATTCCATGGTTGTTTTTGCTCATAATTTTATGTAAGATATGTTTTAATTGTCAGCATGAGTTAAATCAGAAAAGTTTAGTAATCTATTGTGAGTGCAAGAAACTTTCAATAGGGGTTCTAGCGAGAATCTAGACGCTCGCAGCAACATTTTTACTTTATATTATTTCACTTTACGTTAGGCCTCAGCAAAACTTGCAAGGTGCGAGGTGCCTCATAAAATACCTCGTTGATTTAGTAAGAGTTATTCAGCGGCATATTGTGAAGCACATTCTTCTCTTTCCCACTTATTGAAAGGAACTCGAATCCTAAAGAATATTGGTTGGGGTGGGAATAAAATTTTTCTTTGCGGTAGTAAATGCACTCAAAGTTGAGCAGAGAATTCACAAACATTTTTTTGGACATATAAAAGTTTAAAACGCATAAGTTGTCATGCCGGATTTTGCGCTCCGAAAATCTTGGAGTGAAATCTCTACTTAAAAAGCTGCGTATTGCTTCATGCTCTGTTGTAAATACATCAAAATACATTCACTTACTGATGCCCTTCAACAGTTGTGCAGTTATACGTATTTAGTTAGCTAGTTTGCTTAGTTATACGATTTAAACATTCATGGCTAGCTGTAACATGATACTGTTTCACTGCAGCAAATGTTCATCTAATATTCATCTTAAACATGCACAGCTTTCCGTAATGTTGTCGCGACGCAGTGCAGCAAATATTGCCCCAATATTTATCTCATAAATTCATGGCTTATCATAATCCCATCGTGGTGCAGTGGAGGGAATATTCTCACAATATTCATCTATCGAATTCATGACTAATCAGAATACCATCGTGATGCAGCGCCAGAAATATTCTCAGAATATTCATCAAACGTGTTCATAGCTAATCATAAGGCCATTGTGGTACAGTGCTATAAACATTCCCAAAATATTTATCTAACAAGTTCATGACTCATCATAATGCCATTGTGATGCAGTGCAGTAAAAATTCATCTAATATTCATATTATACATGTACTGCTTTCAGTAATGCGGCAGGGCTGAAGGAAGTATCCACACAATATTCACTTGACGCATGAAAGGCCTGCAGTAATACGACAGTGCTGCAGCAAGTGTCCACACAATATTCACTTGACGCATGCACGGCCTGCAGTAATGCGACAGTGCTGCAGCAAGTGTCCACACAATATTCACTTGACGCATGTACGGCCTGCAGTAATACGACAGTGCTGCAGCAAGTGTCCACACAATATTCACTTGACGCATGCATGGCCTGCAGTAATGCGACAGTGCTGCAGCAAGTGTCCACACAATATTCACTTGACGCATGCATGGCCTGCAGTAATGCAACAGTGCTGCAGCAAGTGTCCACACAATATTCACATGACGAATGCACGGCCTGCAGTAATGCGACAGTGCTGCAGCAAGTGTCCACACAATATTCACTTGACGCATGCATGGCCTGCAGTAATGCGACAGTGCTGCAGCAAGTGTCCACACAATATTCACTTGACGCATGCATGGCCTGCAGTAATGCAACAGTGCTGCAGCAAGTGTCCACACAATATTCACATGACGAATGCACGGCCTGCAGTAATGCGACAGTGCTGCAGCAAGTGTCCACACAATATTCACTTGACGCATGCACGGCCTGCAGTAATGCGACAGTGCTGCAGCAAGTGTCCACACAATATTCACATGACGAATGCACGGCCTGCAGTAATGCGACAGTGCTGCAGCAAGTGTCCACACAATATTCACATGACGAATGCACGACCTGCAGTAATGCAACAGATGCTCACGAGCTTGGCGACAATTGTACCTGACGGTTCATTAACTCCCGGTAATTCAGAGACTATGGATATTAAACTGTGTTAGTGCACCGATGTGCACCTAAAATGAATGGTATACAGGAGTTTAGTTTGAATAAAGAATGGAAACTCGATAATTGGATCATTTGTAGTTGGAAAGAATGCACTTATTGCACAGCGCCTCATATTAAAATGAAATCGAATTTGATAACAGAAGTGGGTCAGTCTCGGGCTCTTTCTAAAGCCCTGTGCCACCAGACTCCAATTACGCACCTGCATCAGAAAATCCTGTTAACAGTTATCCGTTTCCAAGTAAAAGCACCAGTATATTTAAGCAAAAGCACCAGTACGTATCTTAGCGCAATTTTTAGCTCAATTTTTAGCGCACCAGTATATCTATCTTGGCGAGATTTTTAGCGCACCAGTATATTTATCTTGGCGAAATTTTTAGTGCACCAGTATATTTATCTTGGCGAAATTTTTAGCGCACCAGTATATTTATCTTAGCGAAATTTTTAGTGCACCAGTATATTTATCTTAGCGCAACTTTTAGCGCAATTTTTAGCGCACCAGTATATTTATCTTAGCGAAATTTTTAGCGCAATTTCTCAGCACGCGGCTGTTGCGCTCATTGCGGTCCATGATTGAACAGTTTTCCTAGCATAATTATTAGCATGACATTTGATCCATGCAAGATCGATAATCTTTCACGCCATCTTGACTCTACTTTCAGATGAGGCATTACCCATGAAATTGTAAGTATATTTCTTTCAGAAAATACGCTTTCTGAAATCATCTTATGAATTATGTAAATAGTTTTTCCAATCCCACTGGAATTCCAGTGAACATTCGTAATTCAAAATATTGGGGGATTGCAGACCAAAAAATGGTGAAGACGATTTCGAAATGTATTCACTGTAGTATACGGACACTACATTTTCTGTGAGCTGATTCCCATTTCTGGCAATTTTTACATGTGAAAAATTTTTGGTGTAGTTCTCTTAAAATTTTTTCTCTCATATTTTCGGCGTTATTTTAGGTTCGTATATTGTCCGCGGTGTTCAAAAGGTCTTCTTGGCCTTACATAATCAAGCCAATAAGGTATTTGTTGATCTTTATTATTTAACAAAGCAATTTTCTTTGTCCAAGGGAAAATGAGTTTACTTAGCTAAAGACGTCGATCCTAGTTGAGGATACTGAGTTCCGGGCTTTATTGTTGCTTTAGGCTGAATTCTGTCCATCTCATTGATATCTCGTCTTAAGGTACGTGACTTTGCTTTGTTTATTCCAGATGTGGTCTGATTAACGCCTTATATTGGGGCAGTACAATGTTCTTCAGCTTGCAGTCAAAATTTTCAGCCGTGAAGCTGAGAATTGTGCTCCCATTCTCAATGCTTTATCTACTTGCTTATCATCCTTGAGATCCTTGGTGATTAGGTTACCAAGATTGTAATAGAATATTACTCATTATCTATAATTAAATCCGCATTGATGCGTCTGATTCTTAAAAGGTTAGGCGAAAATCGTTGTACGTATGGTTATTTTATTAATACAAATAGTGAAGTTTCAATGAATAAAGTTGAACGTTTCGAACTCAACAGTTCATCTTCAGCAAAAGAATTCTATGACAAAACAAAAGAGGTATGAGTAAGTTAAAACTAGTAGGTTAATTGTAGCGTAGTTTGTATGGTGTAGTTTTAATTTACTCGTACCTGTTGTGTTTTGTCATAGAATATTTATGCTGAAGATGAACTGTTGAGTTCGAAACGTTCAATTTTATATTCATTTAGACTTCAAAATGTGTATTAATAAAATGATATTCCGTACAGCGATTTTCGCCTTACTTTCCATTACTCATTATATATGAAAGCTGGTATATTCAAAGTATTTGTACAATACAACAAAATAATAACTTCATGCATTCTAATCCAGACTGTCCGCACTTAATACGGAAACCCAAATTGGATATGTTGGAAATTTTCATTTATGCAAACTCTTTTTGCTGATAAAAACTCGTACAAACACCGATCAAAAAATGAACTAACTAAACTGTACAATCTTTACATATTGTCATACAGAAGTAAATTATACATTCTCTTCACAACGGTGCTAGTTTTACGCGTTATATTACATTTGCTAGAAGATGCACGTAGATCGGAGATTTAATTGATATTTTTCATCTTTTGAAGACAATATGTATTTTATTCATGTATAAAAATAATCAATTAACAATTATAGACTTAATTTGAATGAAAATATCAGGGATACGACATTGAAAATAACTCTATTGAGGACAGAAGTAAAGAAAATAACAAGGACAAAATGCGGAAAATTTCTCAATGAATTTCGACACTGACGAAAATAACGAAAACACCGTGCCAAAAATGGCTCCAATTCACGAAGAAGAAAAGAAAAACAATGCGCTAGTAATGACTCCAGGACAGAAAACGATAAAAATATTAATATGGATATAATACTGAAAACAACTCCAGAGAACGGGAACAAGTAACGCTGTTATTGCGATACGATGCTGAGATCTGGCCTGAATATCAGCGAGATCGAGGTAATCTCGCCCGTTAATCATGACTGACAGTTCCACTTTGCTGGAGATTTGCAATATCTAGGCAGTGTCGCTCCAGACGTCGACTTCACGGCACTCGAGTAAAATCAATGATCCTGAAGCGTAGAATTTAATGTATTTGCATCGAAAAATATCAAATTAAACCATGAATATTTTCTATCGACCTATGTTTTAAGTTTTAATTAGTTTGTTGAGTGCTTGTTCTCCAAAAATTTCTAAAGAATTTCAAATGCATCGTTAAGATGAACAAAAATTTCAACAGAAATCCTTCACAGGAACGAAATATCCACCATAAATCAAGAACCGAGCCAAAATTTTCATCAAAAAAATCTACAGGAACAAAATTTTCACCAGAAATCATCAACAGGAACGAAATTCTCATAAAACATCATTAAAAGGAGCAAAATATTCATCCGTATATAATCATTAGCAGGAGCGAAACTTTCTTCAGAAACCCTTTTTTCACCCAATTAAGATATTAAAGCTCTTATCTGTTCCGTTCAAAGACAAATTCATGTTTTGGAATTAATTTCTAGAGTCGTTTGAACTAAATTAAGTTTCTTTTGAAGACTGAAAACCGTAATTATGAAATCTACGACAACGGGAAACTGTCGATTCATCTACACTTTTTGGTGTAAAATAAAGACAAGATATTTCACCACAACTTTCAAGATAAAATACGTCGCTCAATGAAAAACTATTTTTTTCATCAATTCCGTGTAAATGTGTGATGTTGATAGAAATTTTTCACTTCGAATAGTACAAGTTGAACAGAACATCTGTAGGATTATACCTATCATCCACAACTTTCTCTGACGCGTATTCAAACAACAAGATACGGAGGGTCACGTGAAGCTTTTGCTGTCAAATTCTAAAGCCTCAAATGCAAGCTTTTCTGCGGTGAAAATTGAAGAATTTTTATGTAAATCCTGCATTTTCAGACTTCATCTCATGTTTCATTTCAACTCAATTTTTGCGTGAAAACAATATTCCTGCTGCATGTGTTCTATCAGTGAGTGGTTCGTTGGC
This sequence comes from Morinoia aosen, assembly GCA_030386875.1. NCBI lineage: Eukaryota > Metazoa > Arthropoda > Malacostraca > Amphipoda > Talitridae > Morinoia > Morinoia aosen. The sequence continues at coordinate 14,344,477 of CM059559.1, read as the reverse complement.
TTCCATGCAATCGAGTGGCCATGCAAAGCAAAAAAAATCGAAATTCTACCCGGAAAACTTTCACATCTTTCCGCTTTAAAAACTCAGCTGTGTGCTGAATCCCCACGTCCGTTTAGCAAGTAAGAGCTACAGTGACTCCTAAAAAATGTCTTATTAAGAACTTATAAGCGATTATATTATTCACAAGGATTTCTTGTCCTGGAATTCAGGGACACAAAAAATTACGGAGCTTTGAACATAAGAGGATGAACACAGGCTGCTGCTCCACGATTGTTTGTGAGGGGACAATCCTCTCGGGATGAGGAATGTCCCGGCTGGAAGCTGCTGTGAATGATGGGGATCAGGCTTGCCAGCGCAATAATGTTCGGCCAAAGTGCGCCTCAATCCCAACGAGAGCCCGGCCATATTTCTTTAACTTCTCTGCTCATCACGCCCGAGGACCATCACCGTGTTTTACATCTCGCGAAGAATTCACGCTTGTAAATTAAGTAATTATGTGAATATCGTGATAGTAACGTTGAAGAATAATGATAAGGTGAAAGAATCAAGATAACGTGAAGGAATAAGGATTATAAGGAATAACGTAAATAACGTGGGAGATTCACGCCACTCACGTTTATCGTTCATGTTTTTCAAACTTCTCTGCTGATCACACACGAGAACCATAAGCGTGTTTTATATCTCGTGAACGTTTATTTTAAATTTTCGCGCACTATATCAGCTGTATTTTTCCGGGTCATTTACGTTCAAGAGAGTTTTCAGGGCTTATAGAATCCCAGATATATGTAAAAGGCCCAAGCAAAGTTCTAAACAATGACTAACACCTTTCAATTTAATTTCATCGTCCTTGAAATAAAGTAGCTATAGTGAATTTTCAATAAACATATTGACTAGATTTTCTCGCCGTATTATGAAGTTATTATTCATGTATTTCAATAATTTTCCTCGTCCATTTGAGATTAAAGTGTTGAGCATCTTTTTAAGCGTTTAGGCTCATGAATGTTCTTAAAATGCGCTGCGAGTGTTGGTGACAGAAAGATGAAAAAAGGGAACGAAATGTGCAGTTTACAAATACAAGCATTCTCTACGACAGCGTTGAAATTTCTGTAAGAAAAACATTTTTGAGATCGTCAAAGTCCTTTCGCATACGCGCAAGAAAAAAAATGCGCAAAAAGCTTTTATCGAGTTTAAAGTTAGCTCAAAATCCATTATCATAAGATCCAGTTTGTACGACACAAATAAAATAATATCCAACTAGTTCTATTCTGTGCACTCAAGTTCATGAAATACGACCGAATTTTTAATGAATTCGCACAAGGAAGCCCCAAAATCTCATTGCAGAAGCTCGTTTCTAGAGAACGGAATCCAATCTTGTCGAAGTTGTGCCTAATTCAACTGGTGCCGCAATTCCAAGGTCGTATTCATGAAAAATGGCTCAATTAGAGAGGAGACTGCAATGCCTCCGTGGGTATCTGTATTGTGCGCCAGTTCCTTTTAATACTGATGTACCATTTGCACTCTTCTGTTGGATGCACTCTTCACAGATGTACTGTCGATCCGTGAGTCTTACGATTTCATCTTACGCAAGTTTTAATTTATACGGACAAAAATTAGGCAATTTAAATAATATCGTGTTTGATTATTGAAGCTATGATAATTAAGATAAACTGGAATTAATATTCAACTGTACAAGTTAATGATGGTATAAAATGGTTTAGTAAAATTGATCACGTACCTGCGAGCAAGTTAGGACAAGTTTCCTCTCATGCAAGTTTGTAAAAATTCCTTAATTTATTGCACTTGCAAGAAAGTATGATGCTTGTAGCAATAACATGTGTGTAATTTGTTGACGTTTGGTTACTGAAGTCATATTTACACAAAATTCTTTCGAAAAACCAACATTTTACGACCAATATATGTTGGAAATATGTAATGCTCATCATGTTCAATGTTAATGAGAGAAATTTTTGTATTTTGTTGAGGTTTGTAGTCTAAGCATGAGGGGAACCTAAGAATACAGTACTCTCATTTCACTAAACCTATTACTACGAAATAAAGATTACCACAATTTATCTCCCGAAATGAATTTTGTGACATTTTAATCATTCCCATTTTTATTGTCAACATAAGGTAAAAACTGGACGTTTAAAATTCTAAGTCTTGCGACACAACAGAGGACTTTTTGTTAAAAGCTGCAGCTAAATGCAATGACTCGGTGGGGCGCTGAAAATTCAAGAAGGGCATAAATGCAATATTTAAGTTACAGTCTTACGCAATTTGTAGTGGGTAGTTATTTATGGAGAACGGAACATTTGAGGATCTACCATTCCAAATGTATGCCAACATACATAAATATATCAGTGAAAATGTACTCTTTCCTTCAGCTCTACGAACAAAAAGAACGATAATATTTTAATATCTGTCCACACTGGGGAGAGTTATTGACTTTATCGTATATGAGTCACTGAAATCTGTAATTTAGCACAGATCTCCAAACATAAAATTACAAACAAATGAACCAGGCTCCGCCACTTCGTTGAATAAATGGTATGGTAAAATCGTGGCACGCTCGCCAGGATATTTACCAACTCGTATTTGCCTTCAAATTTCGGTAGAATTACTGTGTTCATGAAAAAATTTTTATTCTCGACTGCAATCAGTTGAGCGACCTCTCCATGCTGGGTCTGTCTCCAACACATCCGATATTTATTTCCTTTTAGCAGTGATTTTTACTTTCATTTTGAAGCAGCGAGTTATCATATTCATACGAATAGTTTGAGCTTTCACTTCCCAGCAGCTGCGCTGACGGTTCCATGATAAACTGCTGTTCCGACGTCAGCGCAAAAAATCGAAGTGCTTTCCAAGAAACTCTTCGAGAAAGAAACACTTCGAGGGAGAAAAAATTGAAAATTTACATCGCTACTCAAAGGAGAAGATGAAGTGAGGGGTCCAGACCAACAACCTGGTCTGTCGACGAGATCTACGCATTTACGCACCGTCATCTGCAACGAGAAGAACTACGAGATCTACGCATCGCCAAAATATTAAGTTAAGTGTACGCCGATAATGTTGCTTGCAAATTAAAAATAAGCATGCGCTCAAATTAATGATTATACATCATCATTATAAAATTAATGAGTAGGAAGTTGAGCAGCGAGCAATGCAGTAAGCAGTAAGCATTGCAAGTGCTGATTCCGGGAAGTTGGAAGTTGAGCGGCGGAGCAGCCTAGGCATTGCGAAAGCGCAGTAAGCAAGCTGATTCCTGGTAAGTGGGAGAGCGAGCGTGTACGCGGAAAAGTTGTGTGGAGAGGTAGTCCATTGTTCTCCAGAACAATCGAAGGAAGTTGTTGCTATTGTTCTCAGCCATTGTTCTCCGGCATATAAGAGTAAGCTGGAGCGGCTTGCTCTGTTCAGTTGCCGCCGACATTCACGAGCTTGACTTTTTGACTTTGTGTGCGGGATTAGCATTAGCCTGGTTTAAGTCCACTGAAAATGTGAGTTAAAATTTTATTGTATGTAGAATATTATCATTTGCATGTAGAAAATTTTATTGTGTGTAGAACATTTTTCTTTTAATGGAAATTGGAGGTTTAAGAATATAAGAGTATTGTGTGTTTATGTCGAGAATACTTTAATTGTTGCGTTAGCAATGGTCATCATCAACCCCCTAGTCACAGAAGATTTATCCAAAAAACTATTCAATAAACCCTTCAAATCGTCGGAAGAGCTCCTTCAGAGGCTCGTGACTGTAATTAGGAATTTTCCCGAGGATAAGCAAATATTAGCGACTCGATCTGAGAGATCTATGGAAATCTATTGTGCTGAGGATGATCATTCGTCCGAATCAAACTTCGAAGCTGCCTGTGATGAGGCCGAAGTGCATACAATGACAAGAGGCGGATTCCAAGGTAGAGGTAGGACGCGTAGGCCCTACTGGAGACCAAACTACTCAAGACCAATTTTCCGTGCTAGGCCTTACATCAAATCTTATGTTGGAGACCGTGAATTGGGGACTCTTGAAGTCCAGGCATTGGAGACAGCTGAAACAAAGCGTTGCTCGAAGTGTTACAGTCATGTGTGTGTCTGTCAAGGACAAAGCGAGTCGGCAACCACTGTGGCTAGGAAACCGACTGATTGGTACAAACCAGGTTCATCTCAGACAGCCACCGAGCATTCACTGCGTGATGTAGTTTGTTTTCGTTGTAATAAGTTAGGACACTACGCAAGAGATTGTAGGTCCAGAAGAGACTATTTCAACAGACCAGGCAGACCGGACCGTGTCCGTGCGCGAGGACAGTATAAAACTCGTATGTCAGATAAAGGCCAGGTAGAAACTTACCAAACTAACAGTGGCAATGATTTTTTAGCGTAAACAGCAGAGACGATTTCATTTCCGATAGAAATAACGTCAATGGTAAAAATGAAACTACAATAACTAAGTATGACTCTACGGCGACAAATCCCTGTGAACCCGAGGAGAATTCTGGTGCTGAAGATTCCCTCGTTAAAAATGTCGAGAGAGTTGATGTGTTAAACATGTCTGAAGATTCCCTCGTTAAAAATGTTGAGATGATAGATCCACTCATTGAGTGTCAAAATAGATATGAATCGCTGGGAGAGGCGGAATTAAGTGATGATCTGAACGCTCATGGCACTGAAATAGAAAGCCACAAAATAATAGAAAGCCATGTGACGACGAACGTTTGTAAATACGAAGAAGATGAAGAAGTTGAAGTTACAGGACAAAATGAATTATTTGTAATACGAAAAAGTCATAAGCCCATGATTGTGCTTAGAAAAGATGCAGACCTGTGGAATGCATTGATTGATTCAGGATCAGAGAAGTGCCTAATCAGCTACCACAGAATAAGTGAGATAAGTAATGACGTGAAGCCAAGTTCTCTGACTATAAAAGGCGTTAACGCTAAGAGTAATGTTGAAGGCGCGGTGGAGCTTGTCCTAAAGTTAAAAAACGGTATAAGTTTAAAGACAAATGCTTTAATAATTAAAGATGGTATTTACAATTATGACGTCATTATTGGGCGTGATTTATTAGACAAGAACGCCGTTGTAGACTTAAAACAAAGATGTTTAATTATCAAAGACGAGAAAATTCCCTTTGCAGAGGTAAAACGACGAAAAAAGAGAAAGACAGAGTGTCTCGAGTATTTAATAGAGAATACTGAGTGTCTCATGGCGGACACGATTACGTCCAGAGCTAAGAAAAAAGTCCTAAATAAGCTAAGAGAGAAGAGGACGTGCATTGCTGAGAGAGCAGGCGAGGAAGTAAAAAGGGATGGTAAGAGAGAAAATCAGCCTGTTCGAGGCGCAGTTGCAGTTACCAATTCCCTCACAAGGCCTAGGCCGTTAAGAGTGCATACTCGACAAGTGGAGATTGCTCCTAATGTAATTTTGAAACATGTTGGACATGTTGGAAAGTGTAAAAATGGAGAATACATAATAAAGAAAGCAACTTTAAAAGAAGGCATTTGTGTTGCAGAAGCGATTGTGAGAGTTAACAATAGGAGAAAGATTCCGTTGTTGTTAATTAATAGCTCCGACAGAGCGATTGTTTTACCAGAGAATGCAATTATAAGTACTTTAGAAAAAGTGGAGAAGGATCATGTTGAATCCGAAGTTTACTTGTCAGATGTACAAGGAGAATAAAAGGGAGGATTGAGTACCTTTGTGCGGGCAACGAGTGTTGTTCAAGACAGTCATTTAGATGTCGAGAAGAAAGACACTAATAGTAAATCTGTCGGGATCACAGGAGTTGTCGACAAAGGGTACGTTTCTGATTCCAAAGAAGTAGCCGTGGTCGGCGGAAATTAAATAATGATGATATCAAGTGTCTGATGACAGACGTGGTTGCCCAGAGGAGGCGTAAGGAGTAATATTTGCTACGGTATAGAGAGCCTAGAAAATGGCGGAAGGCAACTAGATAGCCTAGCGATAAATGCTGTGGGGCAGCGAATAAACCCCGAGATAAATGCTGTGGGGAGCGAATAACCCCGAGACAGAAATGCTGTGGGGCTATCTGGGAAAAGGCAAATTAGTACCAGGTAATTCTATCAGCGAGGTCAAAGTATTGAAGTAGAAATGAATTCGCGCAGACAATTAGGTGAGTAAGTTTTAGAGAAGCGAATGTTTGCGATGTTCCCGGTAATGCGAATCTACCCAGGGTCGACAGTGTTTGTGGTGAAAGTTTCAATGCCATCTCTGGTAAAGACGTCGGGGTAGTATCTGTAGAACCGAGGCATTGTTGTAACGATATTCGTGTTGATGACCTAGGAATTAATGCCATTGATACCATGATGATCAGAGTTTAGCATTGTAGATTGCGGTTGTCATTGTGCTGGCGAACAGAAGTAACATACAAGAGAAGTAAGGAGAGGCGTTAGACGCCCATTAATTAACCACGCGTGGTGGTGAGGTAATTAGTTAAGAGAAACGAGTAATAGAGGTAGAGTGTGCAGAGCAGCGCGCAGCGCCGGCTGCACAAGGCAATGAACCCTATACCAAGGCGATACATTCGCCAGACAGTGAGACGCCGAACTTCCTGTGGCTCTGTTTAGCAACAGTTGGCAGCCGAGGTACGAAGGCGTGGGCATGAATATGACTGGTAAATAGTCATGAATAAGATGTGTTTTGAAGAATTGACAAATAATTGAATAGTGAAAACTAATTAAAAGTCAATAAATATTCAACTTAATTCTTAGTTATCCGTTAAACGAGAGTGGCTGCCCGTAATGTTTTTTGAGCACGTTTACGATCTAGTGCGTCATAACAGTCATTTTTGCAAGTCTTCTAGAATTTCATAATCAGTAAAGTTATGTTGTGTAATTTGAAATTAATCAAACGCAAAAGAATTTAAAATTTATCGTCAAGTCTCCCAAGGTTTCTACGGGATAATTTACAATTGATTGAGCGATTAAAATTTAGAGTATTTAACGTCAATATTGATTTTTGCCTTGACAACTTTTTGTGTACGTACTGTAAAAGTATGTCCTTACGTGTTCAATCATTCTTTTTGTTGTATTTGCTTATGCTTCATGTTTAACCTCGTATATGCTTTAGTATTTAACCTTTTTGATTGAGGCATTAACGTAACGCGATAAGTGAAACGTAAAGTACCCGTTCACAGTGTAACAGTTCAACAAGTACAGTATAATAATACGTAATTTTCTTGTGCAAAAGCAGTACGTGATTATTGATTGTGATCTGTCGTGGCAAGAAACATTGATGACCTTGCAGAAATTTATTTTTTTTATTGTGCATCGAGGCTGAAAATGCCACAGTTTTGCTCACGATAGAAACGGTTAATTAACAGTTTTTTAGTTTTGAAGTGCGTTCTATGAGTTTCTTTCTCAAGACTTTATGTATGTCTTGCGTTAGGAAATATTGCAAACACCTTGTGACGAGATGTTGAGCTTAGGATGTTGCCATACTGTTGTTGCGACATCAAAAGCTGTGTTCGTCAAGTCCTCAGCTAGAGTTGATAAACTGAGATGCAATCTTGGAAATGTCAACACGAGAGTGCGAGCGCGAAGCCGCGAGATCTGCGCTTCTGCCGCAAATTGTTTGGCAACAATGCTAGGCAGTGTAGTTGAAATGAATGTGTCTTAATGAGAAGGGAGCGTTGCCTTAGTATGTAACGACAGTTGTTTACTTTAAACTTGTGGCCATGCTAATTTCCTGTCTCTGTTCCTTTCAGATTCCTTGGGCGACTCCTGAACAACTATTTTCAGTTCCACCTCAAATTGGCGCATAACAATACAACGATAGACTTCCGCTTTCATTCATTGCTTATTTTGAACACTCTTAAATCCCGATGTGTACCGGGGAAAACAATCAACTCTGGCAGCCGCAGGAAACAACGATCGTTTTCGGAATCGGTGTACCGAAAGAAGTATTACAAGAAGCTTATTGCAAATTCAGATTGTTCCTGAACCTCGATTCCCCGTTGCGTACACGTATTTTGGTATATGAATCCGGAGACGACATCGAACTTGTTTTAAAAAATCACAATCGCTGCATTCCCTGCAAACATCCAGTGAAGAAATAAGTTTTCTACATCTGAAAGTGCTACAAACAATATAAATTGTGTGGAGGCACACATAGACGATGGATCTGAATATTTTCAGAATATTTCTTTTAGAATATATTGTCTTAGATTAATTCTATTTTATACGGAAAAAATCTCTATTATATACGGATTATGTATTCTATTTTATAGATTATTTTGTTCATGTATTCACGTGAAATATTGAGACGAATTGTTAGTATTGCGAATATAAACCAAATTGTACGCTTGTAGATTGGTTGAATTAAATTAGTTAATTTATTGATTATTCTATTTAATTTACTTTCAATATTTAATTTAGCTGGATTGAAATAAGTTAATTTGAATTGTAGAATGATTTGAATCCTGAGGAGAAGCAATCAGCTTTTACCTTGCCATTTATAGTAATGCAATGTATTGTCTTGCGTATGTAATTTTATACTCTGAATCTTCATATAATATAGATTTATGATGGATTTTTCCTTCTAAATTTTTCATTTGCATAAAAATTTTGTTCTCGATCTGACGGTAGGTGTCCAGTTTGTTCAAGAAAGTGTACCTTATGGAAAGGATTTATTAAGTACGCGTTTTGATGTTTGATTTTGATATTTTGATATGTTAATAAAATTGTGTGGTGTATCCATTTGTATCCGAAATATCTGGAGTATCCAAGAATTCTAAGAATCAATTGATAAATAACTTGATAAGGAATGAACAAATTGTTTGAGCTAAGTGCGTAGAGTGATTATTTGGTTGATTTGGGTAATAAATCTAGTATTGAATTGACACTAAAATATAATATTGACACTAAAAATAATGTTTAACAAGAAGTAGGATTGCCGTTGAATTTTGTTGACTTTATGCTTTGCTAAGACAGAAAAAGCCATACCTGCCTACCTCCGTTCATAATTCGGAAGCAATTTTGTCATACGTTCTGATCTGTTCGAATTAATTAGACGGATTTTAAGATTAGTTGATAATCTAAGGAAAATCAAAGTTAATTGAGTAACGTTTTAAAAATTTTTATTGTAATAAAGAATTTTTAAAAAACGTGGGGGGAGCATTATGTGCGCCCGCCAGGCATATAAATAGAGTCGGCAAGAGACATCGACGTTCATTAGAGGTGGTCAGCCGTAGAGGTCGCATTACAAACAGAAGCGTCGCTGTTCAGTAACGGAAGCTCGGCTGTCGAGAAAGCATCTGTAGAGATCACAGATGCGCTGTAGAAGTAACGAGATTACCGTCCGATCTAAAGATTCTCTACCTATTACGAAGCCTGTGTCAACTCTGAAGTAACAATAAAGGATACCACGTTACTGCATCTGATTCACTCCCGAACCTCATTCGCGTTTGGTTACGACCTAATACTGAAACATTCTCACCTGATGCGACGTTACTCCAAACAGGGTGACACTCCTCACATTTAAAATCACGGATCAGCGGAACTGAAGATCAATTCTTGATATCTTTCTTCTTCAATGGGCATCCCCATACTGGCCACCAAATATGTTCCGACCCTTTCAGTATTAGGTCGTAACCAAACGCGAATGAGGTTCGGGAGTGAATCAGATGCAGTAACGTGGTATCCTTTATTGTTACTTCAGAGTTGACACAGGCTTCGTAATAGGTAGAGAATCTTTAGATCGGACGGTAATCTCGTTACTTCTACAGCGCATCTGTGATCTCTACAGATGCTTTCTCGACAGCCGAGCTTCCGTTACTGAACAGCGACGCTTCTGTTTGTAATGCGACCTCTACGGCTGACCACCTCTAATGAACGTCGATGTCTCTTGCCGACTCTATTTATATGCCTGGCGGGCGCACACTGCCATGGATGAAATTATTGTCAACTTATGATTATCCTACGATGGTCGTTAAGTAAAATTTGTATACGTTTTTCATTAACTTATTTGACTTGATTTCATTGATATTTCACCTAGGGTAACATGCGTTAGTTGGGTGAATTATGCCATGAAAAATTATAAATGGTTTGATTAAATGATCACAAAGAACTGAGATTAATGACTGGTTGACTGCGAATGTTTAGAGCACCGAGTAACTATGGTCCTAAGCGACATTTTTGTTGGTTTCAACTCAATGTTAGTCTACAGAATAGGTGAAATTCTCTGAGATAGAATTTGTGAATTCGCTGAATATATTTGGAGTGACCCGAATGAAATTATTTGCGAGGATTATCAATTCCAAAAAAGGCTCGCCTTTTAATAATTAATCACCTGAATTTTTGTAGGATAACTTGAAGTGTGAGTTGATGAATTACTCGAACTGTGATCACTAATTCTCCTTGTAATTACGTGAACTCTGAGCTACGATTGCCAAGAAAGTACTTCTGCAAAGGGGTTTTCCTTCTCTTTAATTCTAAAAATGAATGGAACTATTCAACTGATGGTATCATGAACTTGTATTTTTTCATTGTGTTCTGATTGAATACAACTGACGATTGGACCTCTTAGCAGCTGAAACATCAGGTGAGAATGATGAAACAGCTTACTTTTGGCCCTGTTAGCAGCTGAAACATCAGGTGAGAATGATGAAACAGCTTACTTTTGGCCCTGTTAGCAGCTGCAACATCAGGTGAGAATGTTGAAACAGCTTACGTTTGGCCCTGTTAGCAGCTGCAACATCAGATGAGAATGTTGAAATAGCTTACGTTTGGCCCTGTTAGCAGCTGCAACATCAGGTGAGAATGATGAAACAGCTTACGTTTGGCCCTGTTAGCAGCTGCAACATCAGGTGAGAATGTTGAAACAGCTTACGTTTGGCCCTGTTAGCAGCTGCAACATCAGGTGAGAATGTTGAAACAGCTTACGTTTGTCCCTGTTAGCAGCTGCAACATCAGGTGAGAATGTTGAAACAGCTTACGTTTGGCCCTGTTAGCAGCTGCGACATCAGGGGAGAATTATGAAACAGCTTACGTTTGGCCCTGTTAGCAGCTGCAACATCAGGTGAGAATGTTGAAACAGCTGACGTTTGGCCCTGTTAGCAGCTGCAACATCAGGTGAGAATGATGAAACAGCTGGCGTTTGGCCCTGTTAGCAGCTGCAACATCAGGGGAGAATGTTGAAACAGCTTACGTTTGGCCCTGTTAGCAGCTGCAACATCAGGTGAGAATGTTGAAACAGCTGACGTTTGGCCGTGTTAGCAGCTGCAACATCAGGTGAGAATGATGAAACAGCTGGCGTTTGACCATCATACTACTCTGTACAGCTGAAACACTGGGTTTAAATAGAGTAACAGCGGACATTTGGGTCTGCTAGTATTAAGCACTACATGCATTTAAAAAAAAGACGTGAAAAGAATTCATTGAACTAATACAGAAATTGATCAGCCAGCGAGATACAACACTGTAAATTTTTATTTAGCTCAAGAACTCATTCAATTGTCAGCTTTTTCCTTCGAGATATACGTGCTATCTTTTTTTATGTGAATTAAGAAAGTTCTGTTGCTCTTATGATACGTTAGCACATATCTTTGAGTTGCGTTGTGTTGTACTTCTCTTTTATACTTTTCTCTTCTAGAATATTTGTATTCTACCCTTCTGTTTCTCATTGTGTTATAATTCTTTAAACAATAAATTTTAAAAATTAGAATTATGGGAAAGAAACAGTCAACGCATTAAAGGGCTCCAATCCAAGTTTGAAAAAAATATCTTAAGAGAGAGATTAGTTTGTGATCGAACATTGTTCAGGCATCTAAATGTTCATAAATATTTTATCGAACACCTATTCGATCATCTATACAATATTACTTCTAGTAAAAAAGCATATAATGCGTTACTCTTCATTTTTATGGAAGTTTAAATAGGATGAAAACGTAATCTCACAGCTCGTGTTTCTGATTTACCGCAGAAAAAGTGTAGCTCCTGTAGCTTCAGACGCAGAAACTGATTCCATCGCATCCTTCACTTTCCAGGGTAGATCTTCCGTCGCTCTGCTCCCCTTCGTTCGAGCTGGTCTGAGTTATCTCAATATTTGCAAGCCAACCCAAAGAATAATTGAATTTTGCGATAATCTGAAAACGTAGTCGGGGAAAATAAAGAGAAAATTGAACTATAAAATCTAACCAGAAAATCAAAGGAGTATTCCAAAAAATGACAATAACTTAAGCGAATATTTTTGACAATGTTTCATGTTTTTTTAGCGCAAACAGTCATATTATAAAAGTATTAATGATAACGAGGATAATTATAATCATGAATTCATGCCTTTCAAGCATATCGACTACGTTCTATGGCAATGTTTGGTTACGGGAGATTATTTTATGACGTGAATCCGAATTTTTGAAATCTAGAAATCTTGTGCAAGTATTTATATCAACAACTGATGATTTGCATTACTAAATCGATCAAAACATTGATTTGAAACTTCGCTTTTGTTATCCTTTTCCAGAAACTCATGAAAAACAGTCTAGATCACTCGAATGAACAAAATGAAAATGAAATACAAACGCACTTGTATCAAGATAATTAGTTACATGTTTAGTACGCCAAATACTTATGAATAGAAGAAAAATGTTTGCACCCTTAACCAACAAATGGAATCTCGACAAAAACACCGATGTATTCACCATTGATTTCTGCGTTCATTTCTTAGGTTTCCCGAGGGCAGATTGAAGGATTCCGTCGTCTAACACAATGCCCGACGAGAGCGGGATTGAGGGCACGGAATGAGGGTACCAGACTGTTCATGGAAAGTATATGAAACGAAACAATAATTGTTTCCGTAGGGCCAACAGAAAGCAATCAAGCGAGAACTAGGGCAAGCTACAAACACTACCACAACGAGGAGAATAGAGAGGAAGTTAGAACTTGTACTGAGGTTCGAATATCAATAAGATTTCGATCGTATTTGAACAAGTGCTATTCTATCGTGGAATGCAGTATTGTTTTCCAGGTCTTTGATGTATTTCTAAGTGCAAGAAATGGTCTTACGCTCTATCTTATCGTAAAGAATGAAATACCTTTACGATATGTTATTGGAACCAAATTTCCTTTTTAAAGAGAAAGCAAATTAACACCTCTGTGCGCATCGAAAATAAAATTTAGAAGCCCGTTAAAGAATTCATGGGGTAAATTTTTTGGCTAATTTTCATTTGCGGTTGATTTAGTTCACCACAGGAACCAGAGGCTCTGACACCTTAACTTCAGAGCGACCTGAAGTTAACTCTAGCAACGAAATTACAAGCTTGGAGCACAAGGCTCGAGTCTGCAAGTTTGTTTTGGGCGACCTCTGAAGAGTTCTGGGCCTCCTGAACGAGGTAAATGGCATCACGTTCTGGAGGTAAACTCTGTTCCAGGTCTGCCACCGCTGTATTGGTTTTGTTAAAAGCAGAAGAAAATGTAAATTTTAGATAATAATATTGAAATTATCATTAGGAACTTTTTAGATGAAACATTGAAAATATTAGATGAATTTCTATATGCTATTTTTTTCCCCTTCGATAACGTGGAATTAGGTATTCATGAATGTTGTTAGTTGAAAAGTTGAAAATATGAGGTGAATTTCTACATGCCATTTTTTTTCTCCGTCGATGTTGTGGCATTAGGTAATCATTGTTATTGATAGTTGTAACATTGAAACTATCAGAAAAATTTCTACATGCTATTTATTTTCCTCACGAAAAGAATGACGTGGAATTAGATATTCATGTTTAGCGACATGTATTCTGGCGGCAGTCATGCACTTTTGTGATAGAGCATTCGATGCCACGAGTAGTTCACGTTGGTACGTGGCATTAGGACTAAGTCTCACCTGCAATGGATGCCTCTTTCGACAGCAGGCGGTCACAAAAAGTTTCTGTGAATGGCACTGAAAATACTTTCATGAACGCTCTTTAAATGTTGAATCTGAATGATCATGTTTTTTCACGACGGCTACCTCAGAAATTAATCTCCATGTATTTGACCAAAACACCGCAGTCCTGCATGCACTCCTCCGACAGTCTTTTCCTTGTTTGGAGGCTAAAGTTACAGCCACAAAAACAACGCAACAACAACGCATTGCATCGGAAGTTCAGATTTATTTTAGGGTCAACTGGTGGGGAAAGTTGCGCGTATTATTCTCTGACAGTTTCTGTGGAGCACTGTTCAAAGTAACCATTCTGTAGAATATTCTTTGTGCTCCACGCTGAGCCTTCTGCACAAACAGATATGCGAATGGAGTATTTTTTATTATTATTTCCATGAATAAAATATTTCGAAATGAATGACGTTACTGCGAATATTTTTGCGCGAACCTTTATAAAAAATCAAATATCAGATTTTGTACGACAGTATTTTATTTATTTAGCCAGCAGAAGCATGTCTGACAATGATCACATCATCACTGAACATAGTTACACCTTCTACCAAATTGGTTTAAAATTTCAAAATTGGTGTGTATTTTAAAATGAAATGCTGACGCTCTGCGTGCAATCTAGATGAACAAATATCACAAGATATTTAAGTTTCAGGGCCTGAGCTGGCTTCCGAGTAGCATCTCCGCGCTTCCAGTTCTTGATAATTAATAACTGTCCGAGAGGGCAAATTAAAGTGCTCTCCTATTCCAAAAGAGGAACTTGAGTCCATTCTGTTAACTGAATAATTTACGCTTATTGTACTCCCGTGGCTTAGCTCATAGAGCTGGCACACGCTTCTTTAGTGTACGAGTATGCGTGGTGAACGAGCTACCCAGTCCAACTTTTTCGCTGGAGTAAGTATGGTTTTTCGCCGCCTAAGCGATTTAATTACTTAGGTGGCGAAAAACATACATGTAGGCGGCGTAAAAGTTAGCTTGGGTATTCACTTCCTTGCTTGGCATGTGAGTTAATGAGTTGGTAAAAACGCTAGGTGGTAATTAATAGGCACGCTAATTATTCCCTTAATATGCATTCGAGATACAGTACTTCCGTAATACTGTAGCTCCAGCGGTTAATTTCCCAACAAACGCGTTACTTCCTCACTATTCACGCCAGTTACTTCCTCGAAAGACAAAACGTTAGTTTTTTATAGTTATGTGAGTTACTTCTCCATTGTAACTTACTCAATGCATGGTGCGGACTGAGACGAAAATGGAAAACTTTTAGAAGCTATCCTCCACTCGTCGTGATGGTTTGTTTTAAACTTGCATTGTTAGAGAGTATGAATAAGTTCTTGGGTCTAAGAGTCAATGGTTCACTCGAATGCATGAGATTACTCGTTCGTTTTTATTCTTCTTAAACATTTCACTCTCAATTCAACAGTATCTTAAGGACTTACGATCATTTACATATAAAATGGCATAACAGGTTGGAAAATAAATTGTTACTTATGTTCACTGCAGCATAAAAGCCAACATGCAACTAACTCGACAAAATAAAAAAAAGTAAGGGAGTATGGTCCCTTTTCAAAATACTTTATTATTGACACAGGCATAGTAGACGTTACGGACGGCCCAAGGAGTCACTCGGGTTGCCTCCGATAAGTGTATGGAAAAATGACAGCGCCAGACCCATGCATAACAGTTGCGTTTCCTTAATCGGCAATCAATACACGGCATCTGGGGTTCAATGCCTCATAAAATTCATTCAAGGCACTTCAGGCTGACATCTAGCGATCCTTGCGCAGCTCTAAAAGACCAGCAAAATTATATACGTTCCCCTCCCGGAGGTTTCGAACCAGCGGTCTCCGAGATGGAGATCTTGGCTACCGAATTCTTGGAGGAAAACAAAGGTTTACCTAACAGAGGTTTTCAATCTAGCCCGAAATGGCCTGCTTCTGTGCGTTGGAACAATGAATGGTATTTCCAACATCTAGCGTTTCCTCTTAAATTGATAACAATTGGTCCGTAAATTTGTGATGAAAATAACTTGTCGTTCAACGAAAAAGTAAATAGCGTGGCTTTATAACCAATTTTAATTTTTTCGCCATGGCATCTATGATTGTACACGCCTTGTTAAGAGACTATTCTCCTCCTACGTGAGAATGTGAAAATCCTAACTGTTTATTCTCACTGTTTGGTTAATATTCTTTCTATTTTTGGGGCGTTAATTAAAATTAATTTTAAATGAATTTCACAGATGATCTGGAATGATTCGTATTATCGTTTTTAGAAACTAGAGTTATTTTCCGTACATACAAAGATATAGGAAAATTCTCCAAGCGACCATATAACCGAAGACAATTCAGTGTCTTTGGTCTCAATTTACGAAGGCTTAATAGCAACCAACTTCAAAAAGTTTCATAAGTTACCGAAAATTGTACGTGCTCACATAAATAAATGATAGTATCTCTTCACTGCAAGATATGATTCAAAAGACTTTCCTTTCTTCATTAATATTCGATTATGAATTTGTAATTGAGTTTATAGATTTGAGTAGTTATATTTTATACATATATATATATATATATATATATATATATATATATATATATACAATAAAATAAAATGATAAGCCAACAAATTTCAAATGACAGTAAAAACA
Organism: Morinoia aosen; assembly: GCA_030386875.1. Taxonomy (NCBI): domain Eukaryota; kingdom Metazoa; phylum Arthropoda; class Malacostraca; order Amphipoda; family Talitridae; genus Morinoia; species Morinoia aosen. The sequence goes on along the minus strand of CM059559.1, from coordinate 14,327,958 downwards.
ACTTCTCCATAAAAATATCTCAAACAAGATCGAATAAAACGGTAATCTCAATCGATAAATGACTTATTTAGCAATCATCTGGAATTTCTCACATGTCCAGTAGGTGTAATCATGCTTAGAATTTAACTGAGAAACACAATTTCCACCTTCAAAAGAATATTCGTTATGCCACCTGCATACAACTATCTAATCAAATTTGTTATCTATCACTAAAACCAAAGTAACAGAGAATTGAGCTGCAGGTTGTGCACCAATGATTGTTTGCGCTGTGCTATGGGTGGTGGAGAATGGTTGGATTGGGGATTGAACACCAGTGATTATTGGAGTTGTGCTAAGGGTGGTGCAGAGCACATAGTTTGATTGCAAGCTTTACACCAGTGATCGATACTTGACTATGAGGGGCCAGACCACCAGATAAGAGAGTGATAAAAAAAACACAAAACAGGAACTCAGGGTCCTTCTCAGCCGCTCTCTAACATGGAAAACTCGAGCATTCAACACCGCTCAGCCACACTTAAACTACGAAATCCTGCCACACATTCTGCAGAGTATTACCGCTAAACGCACGCAAGTGTAGCGGTATATGCGAACGCTTCAAGTAGAATACGAGCTTTGAAATTGTTGCACCTGCTCGCTCCCCCTTAAAGCGTTCTGTGTGTACACAGCCCTTGGAATTGAATCCGAAGAATCTGTTCGCAAACAATCTATCTGCTGGAAACAATACTCGTTGCCTAATCGCGGATGGGAACTCTTTCTTCTGGTTAACCTGCTGTTTGATTTCATTTACGTAATGATTTTTTGGTATTTTCATATCTTGTTATCACGGTGGGAGCAGCATGACGTTACGGTGGGAGTACTATGACGTTACGCTAGCTGGTAAAAAAGTCAGGGAAACTATTATCCATGCAAAAAGGCTGTAACAAGCCAGGTGATGAAATGGAAACAGACTGACATAAGCGTAGCAAGGGGATATTAACTTTTCTACACACAATTGGTTGACTCATTTTTGGTGAATAATTCTACAAAAAATACGTACGTTTTCTCGCAATAAAAGGTTTTAAGAAAACAGAGAAAGGTTATCCAAAAAAATATAAGTGAAAAAACATGATTCTAGGGAGCTCTGCCCAAAGCTTAACTGAAAGTATGCCTAAGTAGAACTGAACGCCAAAGACAATTTCCCCCCCTTGAACCGTAAAGCTCTCCTGAAACTTCAAGAACTTCAAATTAGAAGTATAATTTATTCCAAGTCTTGTTAACAACCTCGTTTGAAGGATACGAGCTCCCTTACACGCCTGCCCAACTTTGGCTCTTGGCGTGGACAGTCTTCTCATTGGGCGTATTTCTCCGAGTTTAGATTATTTTCTTGATGAATTATCTTTCTGGGATTACATTATTTTCTGTATATATTTTTGTAGTTATATTTGTTAAGACCAGTCTTCTCCTGGGGGCGTATATCTACAAGTTAAGACTATTTTCTCGATAATTATCTTTCTGGGATTACATTATTTCTGTACTTATTTTTTGGTTATTAATTTGTTAAGGTAAGTCTTCTCAAGGGGCCATATATCTCCGAGTTACAATTATTTTCATGATTATTATCTTTCTTGGATTACATTATTACATTTGTAAATTTGTGATTATTTATTCACTGATATTTTTTTAATGCATTATAAATTGCTAAATAACTGTCTACTATTATCATGATTCAGTAAAAAGTGCTAATAGCATGTATTTTTTCATTTAATTATTTTGTTTTTGAAGATGTCTTTGCTAATTGTACTTTGAAATGAAACTAGACAGAAAATTCCTTTTATTCAAATAGAAGTAAAAAGATTTAAGCTTAGTTGCTTCCGTTTGACCTGCCCCTGAATTTTTGTGAAAATTTAAATATGTGATCACAGGCATAGAAATAGCTAAAAAGAAATGATCAAAAACTGCTAAACTTCACGGTTTGCCATACGTCATTACAGAGTTAAAAGAATTAAGGTAAGACGTTGCCACACCGAATTAAGGTATACGATTTAGATTACAGATATGAGGATTTACTCGAAACTGCTCAGTTCGAACCAAGTGTAAACAGCAGTTTTTAACATGATGCATTCGGCGCAGAATAAAGTGCAGCCACTTCGAGAGAAAATGAAAGAAATTCTCAGCCTGCGCTCTTTTCAAGAGCTTCAAAATGAGGGACCATTAAGAAACTGTCAGAGATAACGCTCCCAGTTTTTCAGCAGGCGCCTGCCAGTTCAATAAGCGTGCTCAATATGACTTCTAGGAGGCGGACGGATTAAATTTGGCTTTTTTATTCCTCTGCTTCTTTCACCTGACAAATGAAGCGTCAGAAACAGGCCTAGGAAGAATTGTTATTCCATCCCAGATCAAATGACCCTTCGTCTAATTTTAACCCACCTGAAGCTCTTGCTTGGTGATGAATCGCTGAGTTGTCGCTTGCAGTTTGTCACCCAAGCAAAAGTCGAATGCTAAAATTGACTTCCCTCTGTGAAGTGAATTTGGAACGCTAGCGCTACACAACGTTTTTAAGTCATTGTTTTCAGTATGTTAAGATTACGGCATTGTACGACAGCTGTGCTGGTGGTTTTCCCTATTTTCCAATTCAATTTAATCCAAATTCGATCCCATATTCGTTTAATTTTATGATTTTGAATAAGCAGTTACCATACACTTGAAAATTAGTTGAATACTACGACTTTTAGTGCGTCATTAATTTATTAAATTTTAAAATCAATCGTCTCGAGTGCCTGATAGTGTTTTATTTTTTCATTCAGAATATGTTTTTTTCCCTTTCGTACAGAAATAGCGGAGTTCCTAGCACACAAAACGGAAGGGTGATCACATAAAGCAATCGAAAGAAAAATAATTAGTTTTGACTGCTCTAAAAACAAGCACAGCACATTTTAGAACTACGTATTTTATATTATTTCTGCAAATTACATTATTATTAATATTATTTCTGCAGCATAAGTCATAGGTAATACCTTCACGAGAATAATACGAGTATTCAGCCACTCTATTTTGTGCCTCTTGGCATCAGTTATTATTAGACTGTGTATTGGATCGATAAGCTTCTATGTCATTGCTTGCTTTGTGGTAAACAAGGCCTCAATGTTTGACATAGCTGTAGTTCATCAGGTATTAGTCGGAAGGATCAATTCTGATTCAGGCACTATGAATGAGGAGACTCCGGAATTCTCGAAATGATTTCGACAATGATTGTAAGTCCTTGCTAAGCCAAATTTTATGTCGTAAAATTCAAGTCGCAGCTTCAAATTAGATTAATCCATCATCCCGAAAATAAAAATAATGATTGAACGCGTCTCTAGGGTAGTGTGGCACTTGGATTGTTAATTAGCATTTGTTCCTCACTTGTGCTGGGGTTGTGAGCAGCTATTCTACTGAGTCATTGTGCTTCAACTCTTTTCTTCCATTTTTTTGCTAAATAGTATTGTTCTCTCATTATTCTGCTGTTGTGAGCAGCTATTCAAACGAGTCATTCTACTTCAACTCTTTTCCCCCACTAACGCAAAAATTCCCATAAAACAATTGAATTTCGTTATAATGAGAATAAGTCAAGCTATAAGGCCGCCACTGCAAAACATTCTCCGCAAAAATATGCAAAAAATAGCCTTTCCACAGCTACGTACTTAATTTCATTCGAGATCCGCTCACTTTTTAACGAGGATTTCAATTTAGTTAACGAATACCTTAGAAAAAACGATTTTCCTAACTTGTACCTGAAAATGTTGTATATAAAAAGCATTTACTCTTGCGTAGTTGGATAACAATTCCTGCTGTCACGTGTGCTGCTTCTGCTAGTCACGTTGAAGCCTGCATGCTAAGCCTGTTTCAGGGAAATGGCTCACGTTGCACTACTTTTTTCAGCGAAAATAGCCATTAAAATGCAAGATTAGCAGTTCGTGGAAATGAATTCAAGGAATAGAGTTATTGCAAACATGCCAATGCAAACATACCAAAATAAGAACCATGTTCTGATCTAAACAATCATAAATAGGCATGGAAACGACCTATTTCTCTATAGCGTGCAAGACAGGCTCGACTAGATTAATTCACTATCGTTGTTTTTTAATTTTTCACTCTTAAAATGAATTATTGAAATTTAAAATTGGGTTTAAAGCTTTTGTTCATATCGATCGTGGTAAAAATATACTAAATTATCATTTTTGTTCACCATATGACTGTATGATCAACAAGTAGCTAAGCAATGAAAATGAGGAACAAAAATTCAACGCTTTAAATTGAGGCAGTGAAGAGGGATGACAATTAAAAATATTGAAAATTTTGATGGAAATGGCAGTCGTGCTCGATTTAGTGCAGTGATTTTTTTAAAGACATTCTTAATCTAAGGAGTAACTTGACGAATGAAATTTAAATGCGAGTAATACTCAACAGACACAGTCAATTGTTCGTAGACGTTCAAAATATTTGGAATTTAATTATTAAATACTCAGTCCAAACAGTTCCAAAATTTCAGGCATTGCTAAATGAAAAGAACGTTTCAGGAAAAAAATGAACTTCAATGAATGAGCTGATTGGACATTATGCATTATCACTCTCCAAGAATTATGTCCTACATTTCTACTCATACTCGTATCTACAGCGCCTTCCTAATTTCCAGATGCCTGGAAAATAAACTTCCATATCCCAGCAAGTTCCCAACTGAATTGAACGAAAAGAAGTTAAGTAGATTTTCCAACAACGTAAGACATCCTCGTTGTTGAAATAAAAGCTTAAAGACAATCGACGTCTATTGTTTACCTCATTTCCATGCCGGGGTCTGAGAAATTATCGCACTCAGAGTCCCCAATAAACATCGGCCTCTGGAACGCGCACGCTGTAGACCGTCCAACACTGGCGGCCTCTAGAGGAGCAGGGCGCTAAACTTTACTCGGGATCGAGGGCTGAAGATCGCTTAAGGCAGCCCATGTTTTTAAAGAAGCTACGGAGTCCCAGTCAAGAGCCTCGTCGTACGTTTGCAAGGAGACAATAAAATTCTTTTGGTAAGCGCTCGCGTGTCCGTGTTGCCTCCTCACGCTGTTAGATTTTCGTCTATATTCAAGCGTACCAGCAGTTCTGTTATCTGACAGTTCATTCCTTGTCTGAAATTAGTTGGTCTTTCAATTATTTTATGCAGACAATAATATTAAATGAACATTTTTTAGTGACAGAACTGAAATACAAGCGTTTGTCTTATCGTTACAATCAAAATTTTTGAATCACTGTCGTAAAATATTGCTATGGACTTTTCCTGTGTAAATTTAGTGTTGTTGGATAAACTTTTTGCAACAAGGTCTCAGAGGCAAACTATCAAAAGTTCAAATCAAGTTTAAGCGTTCAAAGGAACTAAAAACATCCAATATTTATAATTTTTAGCACATACATAACTATATCCAAACAAAAGTGTATGAGTACGTTTTTATTATAACGAACGGGCAGTCAAAGCGAATTCATTTGTATTTTCGAAAGACATATGTTAAAATCTAGAGAGGAATTCCACGTAGAGAGGTTTATTTTAAGTAGCAGCTACACTAGTAAAATTTCAAGACTTATTCATGAAACTATGAGGTTAAAAATCAGATAAAATGCGTTGAAATTAGCAACCAAACATTTTTAAAAGTTAGATTTAATAAATGCTACACTTTCATCATCAAAAGCGGTTTTAATTTTAATTTAAAATATCTAAAATGAAAAAGTTGCGAGGCTTTTACTCATATCCTTTGATTTTACCAACGACCACGGCTGCTATCCTTTCTTTCATCTTCATTAGACTTCCTCAAGGACAACTTAACAATTCTTTCATTTGAAAATAGCTCATTAAATTTTGAGCACGTGCTATTGCAATCGGAAAACAGTGTCTTTGATTCATTCGTTTGACGTTCGGACATTTTATTTTCATTCAAAAGGTAAACTTGAACATTTTGTAGTTGATATCATAGCAGTTTTTGGCTGCCTGGTCATGATATGACATATTTCAGAATTTCAAAACTTCTTAAATGAACTAACAAGCTTTTCTTCATACTTATAAGTACATCTAAATTATTTTATTCTCTCACGCAGTAAAGATGAATGCTTTCTTTTCATTAATAGTGATGCTACTGTGAGAAATTTTTTTCAGATGGGAATTAAAAAATATAACTCATTTGTTGAATGAAATGCAAAACAGTAAAATTAATTGAAGTATTTGTTTCAGCGAAGTGAAACGTGATCGTTATCATGATTATCATAAGTAATCATAAAGGTATTATTACAAATTGAACAAGCAAAATTTTCTACTGAACGTAAAATTTATTTTCTCTCTAGCAAATGATTCCATATGATTTCACTCACATCTGTGTAAATATGTAAATGTAAAATTTAAAGGAGCTTCAAAGTTTTAAAATACATTTTTACAATGTAGAAAAAGTGTCTTACTCTCCACCAGAATTGAATAACTCCAAACATCTCCTAACACTCGATATTGATGATATGACTTCGCGTGTTGATCAAACTCCCAGTTTGACTTCACTGATGCTAAGAAGCATGATACCATTTATTTGAAGTACGGTTCATGTATATCATCCGTAACTTTTTTATTCATATCACAGTTCAACTGCAGCCCTCTTGGCAAGATGAAAAAGTACGTCTCACCATTCTGGTATATCAAACTCTGCTCCTATTGTGTTCCATCTTAGAGAATCGGTCCAGTTTCTCAAAAGGATTTCTGCTGTTCTGCATTGTAGTTATAGGTCGGTTCAAATCTCCGCTCTGCGTCTATTATTAAGACTACAGAGAATTTATCGTAGCTATTAACAGTCAAGTGTGGTACGAAAACCTTTTTCTGCTGTGTCAGTAATTGCTGCCTAAGGCTACTGTACACATGTGTACAGGAAGGTCACAGGCCCCCTTCCCCAGGTTGAAGCTACGTAGTGGAGTTTATTGGCGGGATGACTGCAACGGTGCGCACCGCTGTAATTCAATAAAAATGACTTGAAAACAGACATGTCGTCTGGATCATTGCACTGTCACTGTCGGGTTACGTCGCCGATGCTTCACTGTAATAGTACTGCTTGCGTTTCCAGAGTTGTTGGGGAAATACTTAAATGTTAGATGTAAATTCCGTAGATTTTACACATTTTTTTCAAACTTTGAGGAGAGACTTAAATGTTAGAGGAAAACTCCGCAGATTTTAGACTTTTTCAAACTCGAAACCCTGTTTTACCCTATGTGATAATTTGGATTTTAGCGCAACTAAGAGGAAATCAAACTAAAAGTAGCTTTTTAAATAGAATTGAATCCCCCCTTTAATAAACTGTTATGGCCATATGGCACGAGTGAGACAATGATCAGAACGAGGTGCTTCTAAAGTGGCTAATAGGAAAAAGAGACTGTAGACTATTCTACCACTTTTTTCTTCACTTCTTTTTCATTTTTTCTTTCAAATGAAATGAAAGACGATAAAAGTAACACGGCATAGCCTTTGCATTGCAAAATTTCTCCCAAAAGTCTGTCCGAAATCCCATCAAGTAAATTCTTCAAATTGACTGTACATAGAAGAAGGCATTTTGCATTAATATTAGAAGAATTGAAGTTGAAGTAAATTTTATAAAGTGCATATAAATCACTTTGGAGTAAACTAGGCACTAATTCCTCCTTTTTGTGCTCAAGCTTAAGTTTCCTTCCAATAAAATCAACCAATACCTTATTGCAGAACAGTCAGGAATTTCCATTCCCGCTTTACACAGCTATAATTTATAAAACTTTTATTCAATTTTCATTTTCTCAAAGATGTCTAACCATTTCCAAATTGCATTTGCAAGTACTTATATTTGTATAAAATTGCAAATTTGTTCCACTTGTGTCGTATTTCACCGCCGGTCAGAAGCCTTACGCGTTGGGTCATATTCATTAACTTGAAGACTAAACTAGTGTATCCAAATAACTTGAGAATTAAACTAGCGCACCCCTACTGAATTATGGCTTTCACAGAGCATTCTTTGGCGTACCTTGCAACAATGGCATATTTTCAGGCGCTTCGTCGCAACAATTGTGTGAGAACTCGATAGTACCGCTCAGTTGCTGAATATGTGAAGACAGTACGCACTTCTGGTGACGAAATGAAACCACGTCAGGAATTGGAATAAATAATGGAGGAAACTTCATTCAGTACAGAATGTTTTCTTATATTTATGCTTTATTAGCCTGCCCCTTAAAAGTCAAGATTATAGTAAGAACTGTCTGACACACAATCTGAATTTAAAAAGTTATAGAGATTATGGTGTACTGTTGAATATATTTTCCCCATTTACTTTGATGATAGCTTCAACTACAATATAGGACGCTCTGTGAGTGGGGACAACCATGGTGCATAGATTCCTCGTTTACTTAACTCCATGTTAAGTAAACTCCACGTTTTACTTAACACCATTGTTCAATGGTGCCTTCATCCTTCCTCTCTTTGAACATACTTGTTTTGGTAAGGGAGGCTGAAACCAACTCATAATCAATACATAAATATAAAATACATTCTGCTTGCTGTGAGTGCTGTGATGAATTAGTCGTCAGCAAAATGTTGATGCCGGAATACAATTCTGAGGTTCAAGGCTGGTATAAGTACAGATTTCATGCCTCGAATTTCTCATTTCCGTCAGAAGTGGCAATCATCTCGACCATAATGCATATAACATTTCTTTCATGTGATAATACCTTCTCCAAATGAATAAACCTAATACTTTTTTGAGAATCGTTCTTTGTTGGGAAAAAATTTTATAGGGAGAAGAAACTTTAATTTCATTCCGCTGTGTTTCAAATCTGTTATTTGTGCAATCACTCGATTCTATGACAGTTAGAGTCGTGTTCTTTAACATGAGATGTTCTTTAAAGAAGAGCTCTCTTTAAATGATTTAAAAAATTACTGATAAAGTGACTGATAAGTGACTGAAGTGAACCGCAGCCCATCATTTCTAGTCCGCTCTTGAGTTCGTATGAATACAAAAATCTGTAGCACTTAATAGCAGCATCAAAAATTACCAGTATTTCAACGCTGTGAGATGGAGCGTAAATACTGTATTTCAACTCCACTTTTGAAAATGCTTAGCATTCGACACTGAATTAATTACACTGAATTGACGAAAAAATATTGCTGCTCAGTTGAGGTTGCGTAAAATAAAAAGCATTTTGAAGCTGCGACAATTTCTTTCACGGTCAAAAACATTTAGAGGAATTTCACCCGATGTTAAATCGTTTGATATATATGACGGAATTCCGACTACTACGAAAATATTAAAATGCTTGGCACTTGGAAGCTTTTATTTTAGCTAATTGCTGTTGAAAAATCCGATGCGTAGCGTACGTTGGTAAGCAGGAATCAGAAGGAATGCCTTGATGCATTTAAAATCATGAGAATTTATGCTGTTCTCTCATGGTATGCTTTCTCAGAATCAGCGCTGCAACTTGCAAGTGCAAGTGACAGCTTTGTTCAGAGTTAAAACAGATTTTTTCTTGGTCTGTGTTGCGGCGCAATTAATCGATCTGTAATTTGAAAGTGTTCAGACTAAAATAATGTTATGAAAAGTGGGTGGCCAACCAGTTGTTTTTTTATTTGCAAAGCTAAACTTGAAAAAATGTTTATTGGTGACATGGTCACCACTCAGTATTTGAAAATTTCTTAGGCACAGTATTTTTCGTAACTAACATAACTAAAGCTGAGCACTGGAAAACTCTCATTTCAAACTACATTTTCAGCTTAAAATAATTATTTAAGTAGCATACTTTTTCGAATAGTAACTTGGTGTTTTGAGTCGAGACCTTACATCCTGGAAGCCATAATGAAGCTAAAATCTGAAAGAAAATTTTATGCCCACATGCAGTTGTTATTACGAAATATCTTGGAACCTCGCCGTTGTGTTCAGGTATTGTATAGATTTATGACATGACATCGTTTGAAATTTTTTGCCGGAAATTTTTTCCAGTAAATACTGCTACATAATAATCGTTTTGGGATTCTATAATCGTTCTATCCATAGTTGTAATTCAGCATTTTGCTGAGGTATTCATAAAATCGAATAAACATACATGCACTGACAATATTTCTGCTTAAAAAAGCGTCGTCTGAGGCAATAAAACGTTACCTGAGAAACAAAGCCACATGGTTCATCCTCACGTCATGACTCACCGGGCATAGTCATTGAGTTATTGTTCAAAAATTGAATTTCAATGCCGCAGCCGTCTTCGAAAAAGGATGCATCGAGTTTTGCTAGGCAAGAATCTTTTGTTGTCTGAGATTAATGGAGTAAACGAACGACACTTGAGCTGCGAGTGACGTCGCAGCAGCACAACCGGCTGCTCATACCAAATTTTTTATAATTCTAGTGCCTTTCTGTTTTTGTGCCCAAAATTCCCTCAAAACAGAGATAAATCTTTGGCTTACTGCTGTTGCCAATGTTTGGAATTCAATTGCAAAAAAGCAGATGTGTCAGAAAATTTCTCAGTGTAATAATAATATCATATCAGTTAATTATACATGGACTCACCAACATCTCTACGCTTTGCTCATGACAAGGCTTTCAGTGTAATCTGCCGTTTCAGAATGTTAGTACCGATAGAGTATGAGAATCCAGTTTGCATATTAGGCCAAAATAGTTCATTTGGATTTTAAAAATTTTGATTTACCTTTTCATCTAGATTTTAATCACTATTGCTTCACAGAAACTAAAGTCATGTGGGCAGCTGTTGAAAATTTTACTAAAAATCTTAAATAAATATACAAATGAAAGACACGAACTTACGAGGAACTTGAATAGTTTATTTGTTCTGAAACCAAGTTGGAAAGGTTTTATGCAATATCGAGATTTTCGTGTAATTTAATATTTTTGCAAGGAAATCACATGTGAATGCTGGGCTTATTAATATCATTAATGAATTTCACGTATCAATAAAAACAAATTGAGTGCTAGAAACGCATAGAAAATACCCCGACTGCTTGCTTTCGGCTTTCTCCTTGTGAAATTTGTAATGAGATAATAAGTAAAATATCCACTAGAAAGCTCAGAAAACTGTTGGTTCTAATACTAAACTCCCATTGATATCAGCCAATTTTACGAAAAAGTTCTCATGGCATTGGAATTGCGATAGTTTCTGGCTATGAAACATTTATTTTTCATCTCATGATCATCCCGTAAATGTAGCAATTTGGCAATCCAATCAATAGGAACTAAGCTTTGAAAAACGCAAATTTTTTACTCGTTACTGATGACCAGAAACGGTGTAATGATTGACGTACGCAACAGATCTACCAGAGCAATAATTGCTGGAAGTTTAACAGAAGCATCTGTGGAACACAAAATAATTGGAATAACTTGCGCTCAAGGTCAACAATTTTTACAGATGTCTGGTTTTAATGAGACAAATTCGCACGCTGATTTTGGTGCGAAAATGTTACCAGAAATGACGAGGAAGCAATTTTTCTGAGTTTGAATCGAGCGTAGTTTTTAAAACTTTTTTATATGCGAGGTTGGTGTTGGTTTAAACGTAACACAGTAATTCATTAATTTGCTTAAAATCAAAGGAATTCCATTTCAAACCTGTAAATGAGTTGCAAGTTATCCCTTTCATTGAATACAAGCTATTTCAGAAACCATTTTGAACAAATATAACGGCAAAAGCTCAACGTTTCGATTTATTGCAAAAGCGTGAACCAAAATCATTTACGCTAAGTACCAATCAATCAGAAGTCCAACTCACACACAAAAAACTAACAGAGTTACTTCATGTGTTTTGCACCAAGAGCAACGCTAAAAATAACATAGTCTCTTGTACAATACAAATCGCCGGCGAATACAATTGGCGTCCGACACAGCTGTCTGCCAACGCAGTCTGACACATGCAGAGCCAAAAAGGAATCCTTCACGGTCTAAATGTCTCTGTTATGTTCTCTCTTACTCTCTGATTGAAGGCTAAGCATTTTTTGCAAGAAAAACTGGCCAGGATATTGCGTTCGAGAGATGCATGGATTCAATTTCCGAGCGATTTGCAGTATCGCGGTCAATAGGAGGCTTTTTAAGCTGGAGTAGCGAGTGGAAACAATGGGTGCAGCGCAGCAACTCTTTTTGACGGAACTCTGCTGCTCTGAATGGCTGAACAAACTGACGGCAAGCGGACAGCAAAATGAAGCTTCGAATTGATACATGAAGGAACGAATGAATAAATAAATGAATGACTGGACGGAAAACTGAGAACTGTTGTGCAACGGAACTTAAAAGTAGAAGAAAGCGATGAATTATAATGAATTTCAGTGTGATGATGTAAAATGCATGCAATTCTCTAACAACTTTGCTTGTAATTGCTGAATTATTTATTCCAACGTATTGTTATCGTTAAGGATTGTTTGTATTTGTACACCTGTTTTGACTTTTCTGAGCCAAATAACAGCGCGATTTAATTGTATCAAGGAATATTATTTTTCTAATTAATGGAATATATGTGGAAAACAGCCTTTCACGACATGAATTTCGGAGAACAAAAACTTTTTTGACTAAAGAGATCGTTGCGGTAGAGAATATATTTTTATGACCTAATCTAATTTCAATGGTACATGGCAATGAACACTGAAAGCTCATCGATTTTGCGAATGCATGAATGGAAAGCGCAAAACGTCTGGTTTTTTATGCAATGCCGTTCTAAGGCGCAGTCTTGCGTCTTCCTTCATTTTAATTATGAGTTTTTTTACGCGAGTAATTGGTCTCAGGCTTTATCCGTTCAAGCAATCACTGGATTTATATTTCTCTTAAGTTAAAAACACCATACTTACAAGCACAAATTATAGAAATTTTCCAATCTTGGAATTGAAGGTTCCTTCATTACTTCTCTCAAACTCAAACGTGCATTCACTGGAAATAATACCTAAGGTAAAAATGTGTTATTATTTTTCTCAGTGATGTTGACATGTTCCCGACCATATTAAATGAAATTTGCACTTGTATCGTTCTTGGGAATCCTACGAAATTATTTGTCACCGAGGAACAACCGGAGACTCAAACCACTTTGATTGTCGTTTTACCTTATTGAATTTAGTTTTCTTAAAAAAGGGCCCATTTAAACGAAGAGTTTCCAGTCGATCACATTAATGCGCTGGTTTGTGGACACTCGTTAATACTTGTAGAACACTTGACTTGCAGTTTTAGGTTAGTTTAAAGTGAGCTTTTTCACATTCAGGTATGACGAAAGCAAACTTTCTACGTTCATTATGGGGTAAAATTATTTTTTTCATTCATGGACTAGTTAAAAAAATCCCTTTCACATTCAGCTTCTGTGAAAGATGGCTTTTTTCCGCGCTCATGCGTGGAAATCATTTCCCCCCCCCACACACACACCACCTACACACACACACACACACACGTTCGCGAGCTGAAGCTGAATTTTCCTATTCATGCCGGTCAAAATGATGGCACAGTGATAAAGTTTACTGATTCCGGCCGGGATGCGTAATTTAAAACATTTTCATCTTGCCTGATAAAAATATACTCAGAGTTGAATTAGTGTAAAGAGTAAAACAAAAAGATCTTTGACTCACCGCTGTTGCCAATGTTTGGGATTCAACTGCAAATATGCAGATGATTCAGAAAATTTTACCGTTTGAAATTAAAATTATGTCATCGGCTAATTTTACTTGGACTTACTATTGTCGTTATTTTATTAAGGTAAATTCATTGATTATTTATGTTGTGTAACATTTGTTCGTTAATTTATTTGTTTTAAGAATCTTCATGTTTTAATTTATTAAATTCATACAAATAATTCTGCAGCAATAATCTTTGTTCCGCAGTGACTCATTACAATTTTACTTTGTACGTCATATTCTTCAACCAACCTCATGTTCAATCTTTTTCAGTTTAAAAAGTGGTTCGTGGTATAAATTTTTGTACAAGAATAATATCTCTAATTTTATCTCAAATGGAATTAGAGCAATTTCTATTTGCGTTTGAAAATTACTTCTTGCGTAGCCCAGTTTAAAGTTGATCAAAGTCTAGAAAACTAAGCAACTAAGCCCGACATCAAAAATGCAACAAAAAAACCCGAGTTAAAATCCCGGTTTTAAGAAGTGTGTGAGATACAGAAGTGAATGTCCTTTGGGGGTCTCAGCTCTGGTGTGATGCTAGTGGACCAACGAGTATACCGTGAACTAGTTCTATCTACCATTCGAGTGAATTTCACGCTATATTACAATGAATATACAATTCATATTACCTGTATAGTAAAATACCAAAATAATTGTGATTTTAACTTCGTACTCAAATAAGCTCCCATTTCCTTTAATCAAAAATTTGAGATTCTAGAAATGCTGTATTTTATGTGCCTTCACATGGGGTCTTTACTTCGACTTCAACAAGATTGTTCGGAAATATTTGATGAATTTTTTCGCTGCAGTTGATTTATTATTTTCATAGAAATTACCTTTATTTCTATGATCATGTACACAAAACCGACGAACTTACTCTTCGATACTGTCGATGCGATCGGAGAAACTGTGAAAAACACACATCGTGGTCTTTAGTTCTGGTAGAATATTTTTTCACGCGAACGGAGAGCGAATAACTCGGAAGTATGGGCAGGGCACACGAGGTACATATTGGAGCACATGTCGATCAACACAACACACAACAAGGTATTTCAATGGCTAGAAGATACGTCATAGAGCCTCGTATAAGCGACCATATACCTCGTCAAAGATGCGTTGCCTTGCAGAAACGTGAACATCTATGTACTCTTTTAAAAAACATTTTCTGCGAACGATATTTTTTGTGCAACATGAGGTAAGGTTGTCACAGCAGCTCTACGAAGGTAAAATGAAGATCTCATTTACTTTGCACGATCTTAGGTAAGGTATTCATTATTGGGATTCATGTGCATCCAAATCATTCGTCTAAGACTTTTTGAAGCTGCTCTGACACGGTGTAACCGCGAATGTTACCTGGACTATAATTATCTTATCTTATAATTATATTATCTTACATCACAAAAACTCTGAAATGGAAATCTTACTAGAATCGCAACTCTCAACTTTAATCTTAGTCTATTGACAACATTGAGAAAGCTCAGATTAATGCTCAATTATGAAACTGCGTCCACACCAAGGTATTGGGAACATCTTTGGTATGATACAAAGGAAATAATTATAGTTCAAACGACTTGATGCGTGTTTCCCGCAGCTAAAACATCACTGAACTTCTTTTACTACACAAATTAAATCAACGTACTCAAATAGACTAAATAATTTCTTAAGGATTTTCTTGTTTATCATTTATATCCTTTCTCAAAATGTTGACGGCTATTTTGATGCTCAAACGAGACCTGAGGGAGGTCGAAACTGTCGCATTGAGTCTGGCATCGGCACGCGACATCCACGAAAGCGCCACCGCAGAGTTGGAACCATTTTCCGACATTTCCAATTTTGCCCTCAAACGTACAAAATACTGAAGTGAGTCACTCAAATGACTACTGTTTTTCATAGTTTGTTTAAAACTCATTAGCAAAATTCCTGATTTCCTGGATTTATTGATGATAAGCAAGCCGATACAGAGAAGGCCGTGGTGGATCCATCCATCACCAGCCTGATCACCATACAGCGGGTGACACCACACAGAGGGTGACACTATACAGAAGGTGACACCACACAGAGGGTGACACTATGCAGAAGGTGACACCACACAGAGGGTGACACCACACAGAGGGTGACACCACACACAGTGTGACACCACACAGAGGGTGGCACCACACAGATGGTGCACCACACAGATGTTGCAGTGACTATATTTTCATTGTACTCAAAAACAGTGTCTTGCTTTTCTGAATACTTGCAATGCATAGGTTATGTGGTTGGGATAGGTGTCTCATTATGTACGATTATCACAGTGCTGCATAATTACTGGAGACATTCTCAAAGAATTTTCACGTTTTAGCATGTCACACTCAACACATCGTCAATTTTTCCATAATTTCCGCTTTCATTCAATACTGGTGTCAAATTTCTCGCACAAAGTGACGGGTCTGCGATGGAATTAGGGATCATCCTCTAAAACATTACAAACTTTTCGCTCAAATTGCTTTTATTCTTGGCTCCGGCGGTGATAAATGGTCAAAGTTTCCCGACATTCAAGAAAATGAGATTTTCATTTATCCTTCGTGGAACAGTCCTGACAACTTTACCTTGGGTTGCACAAAGAATTTCTTTCGCGGAGAATGTTTTTTAGAACAATACAAAGAGGTTCATTCGGAATGCGCGCGTGTGTGAACTAGATTCCTCTAATTTCTATTTACCTTCTAATATAATTACAATTTCTGTTTTACTTTGCAAAGAGAAATGAATTACGAGACAAGAAAAATGTATTTAATTGCTGGGGCGAATATTTTTCTAAGTTTTTACCCAGCCCAAGTTCGGCATTTGAAAGTGTGATAATGATTTCTTGTCAACTCCTTCCGACATAAATAATTGGTTGGCGGCAATATAAAAATTTTACAAATTTTATGGTCAATACAAATGTGAAAACTTATCCGGTGCAAGGCTGTGATTCGCTAAAGCAGTCAATCCAGCCAATAAATGTTTCTATTGAAAGTTCTTCTTTTATTGATAAACAAATTTTGCAAATATACTCAAATTGATTCTTCAATTTATCCAGCTAATTCTTGTTTGTTACATAACGCACATTTACTGCTAATTCTTTATTGAAATTCAAGCAGTGCGGCAAAATAACAAATGTGCTCGCTCAAATAGCTTACTATTATAGGAAAATTAATGAACAACATAATACAGTGGCACAAGTCGTCACTTTTACACTCGAATCGACGGTAAAATATGCAATATTTTTAGCAAACTCCGCAGTCTTCAAACTTACGTGTGGTATAAGATGAAAATTAAAGTTGCAGAGATTTTTTGCAAAGAGAATAATTCACACACCATGATTTACTTAACAGAGGATTTTGCATTTCATGACTCCCGTTGAGTAAATCTTTACTACACCTATAGACCTACAATGCCCGCATTGCTTCAACAGATTCTGCACGGAAGATATGTTAACTCTGTCTTTCGGTGAGAATTCTTCCTGTGATTCCTTGCAGCGCCCTTCTGACAGAAAAATATCTCCTCCGCGTTCAGACATGAATTATTCAAGCGTTCTGGGGTAGAAATATCGGAGCCTTCAGAGGAATATTAATGGATCTGCAATGCTCGCGGTAATGGAATCGTTCAGCACACAATTTTTGAAATAGAAATCATACTAGAATCGCAACTCTTAATTTTAAGTTTTGCTTACTGGCAACATTGAGAAAGCTCAGTAAAAATTCCCTATTCTGAAGCAGCACCCTTTCAAAGTTAATGAGAACATCCTGGGGCTGATTTATTAAAAACGTTACAATTCAGAAAACATTTGGGGTTTGCGACGTGTTTCTGGCAGCTTTAAAAAGCTTTTGTCTATTGATTTAGATGAATACGAACCCCAATAATGAATTTGTTTTGCAAAGTTGTGTTCTCTATTATTCTGTAGATTGTTTGAAGGGTTTTCCTATCAACTTTTTAGCTGATGTTTAAAGTTTATCGATAAATTACTGCGGTGGGAACCAACAGCAAAAAGTTATAGCACATTTTCCGGCTTCCTTGTTTGTTTAGGCGTTAACTTTGAATACATTTTAATAATTTGGTTAAAAACTGTAATGGTGAAACTAGAATTTCCTCAAACAACGAGATCTTAATCTAATTTTAACTATCTCAGTTGAAATATGTTCCAAATCTAAACTTCTTATACCACGGCTATAAATATTCAGCTACAAAATGTATCAACGTTTGTTCCCTCGCATCATTTGGGAAATTGGGAGACAGGTACAAAACAGCACTCTATTTATATAGGTTGTAAAAGCATACTCTCCAAAGCATGTGATCTTACAGAGCTTGTTAGCAGGCATCTGAAGAAAGGCTCGTAATTCGATACAAAAGTGTCAATGCTTGAGGTCTCTCTTCATATGCTCTGAGTAGCGCCAGAGCTCTGATATCATGGGATTATTTCATACAAGAGCAGGGTTTAAAGCTGCAAGTACAGAATAAAATATTGAAATTGGGTGTAATTACTACTGAAGCAATAAAAAAATGCCCCTTGATGAGTACTAGATGAATTTTTAATAATGTTACAGAAACTGAATTTTAGGATTTTTTTTGTGCTTTTCAAGCAAACTGTGAAAAACACGTCTTATACTGGTTGATTCACTTTAGTATTTTATAAATTTGGAGGAAAAATTGAAAACATCAGAAAAATTGTCGCCTTCATTCCTGTAACTCAACTTTCAAGCCAAAATTTTTGTGAAATCTGATACATTGCAGATTTGGAAAATGAAACGAATTTTGATGCTGCGTATTTATATCACTTTACCACATAAAAAGTCATTTCCTTATTTTCAAATCCAACAGTAAATGGCAGAACAGGAAAATCACTCAGTTATGAAATAGCGCATAAATTCAAAACGTTAGTGCATAGTTAACGAGCCCTGCAGGGGCTCGTTAAATAGCCCTGCAGGGGTATTTACGAATTTGTCTCTGCACACATGTAGAACTTTAAGAATCTCGTTGATTTAATTTGTTGCTTTGTTCTCCTCGAGTTTGCTCTGCTGTCAGTAATTACATTAGGCAAATTCAAAATTCAACTGCAAACAATAGCATTGGGTAAAATGTTGAATTCCTACTCGCTCAACTGTAAATAAGATTTTTTTAGACATCTAATTTGGGCCTAACAATTCTTGAAAACTGGTGGCGTGGTCCGTTCAGTCGCATGTGAACAGCTATTCTTCGAGGTTTTATTTTGAAGAATCACCCCTAAAAAAAGGATTAATAAAACTCCATGCACTTGTTACATGAATCCGAATGTTTAGAGGAGAGGGCGATGCAGCTTCAGAGTTGATGTCTTAGGAAATCCTTTGTAGAGTTCAAAGTATTTATGACACAAATTTTACTCAAAATTAGGTAAACGATGGAGTTCAAGTTGAGTTTGCTCATAAGATTTGGAAGATAATGGCAGATTTAGAAGATATCCATAGCATTCTAATTTTGGTTACTCGGTGCCTGCAAACTTGCTTTGCCTGGGAAGTTTAAATTGTAACATATTCGGTCTTTAATGCTTCTCTATTTCAATGAATTCTGCTATTGAATTTGAATTACATGGTTCGTTGTTGAATTTTATGGAATGAGATATTATCTTGACATGAGTAATTTAGTCTCCAAAATAGCTAAAAATAATCCATAATAGAATTGAGATAAATTTAACACTGCAAACTCGTTAAAAAAATTGAAAAACTAAAAAACTCATAAGTAATTTTCAACTTGTGATAGGCTTCTAAAACTTTGATCCTGACTCACGAGGTAACGCGGTTTTTTTGCGGTCAAGGTAGCCTCGACCAGAATCGCTCTTAATTACCAAGCCAATTGAAATTTTCCAGGTGCATAATAACGTATTTTGCGGACGCTGGCTGAAGATAGATGAATGAAGTAGATTAGAACGTCAGAAATTTAGAGCTGTGAAGTGCTCAACAAGAAAACTCAAAGTTATGTTCTCAAATTTGCGCCTCATTCATGTGAGAAAGAATGATGGGGTTCCCTTAAATTATGTAGGCACTCGAGACCCTGATGTGAACAATTTACCCCAGCATTTTTTCATGGTGTCGAAAGCGTGGCTTGAATGGAGTCTGACGAGAACAATTTTGTTGGAAAGTATAATGTTAGTCAGGTTCCCTTTCTGACACGTCGATAAGCGTTCAAGTCCAAATAATATTCGCAATAAGTTTTGAATACAATGCTTGAGGAGATAACATTTTATAACTCTTTATTGGTACTTTGATTATTTTCACCGATGAGAGGAAGAAATTATTGAATGATCTACAATAATCAAAGAGCAACAATGCTTAAATTTCATGAACGAACGTGTTGCGAATGGGTTACTTCAACTAGGAAAATAACTTTATCATACTAATGAACTAAACACGTTTCTTACGAAGAGGTGGTCCCTGAAAGTTTTTCATACTGCTGCTGACCGACCTGCAGCAACTAACTAAATTTTTATAAATACTTAATGAAATAATGAACTTAATAAATAATGAACTACAATAATGAACTTAATGGTTGCTATCTCTAAAATTGCTTTCTAATATTGCTTACTAAAATTGCCGTTAAATTTGAATCGAATATTGAACTTCAGAGTAATGCATCTCAGGACGCGTCTCAACGGAAAATGTTTTACTCCATCGTAATGTTGCCCTGATTAATTAGCATTAACGGATGTCTTCCACACATTGAAGCGCTGCTTTTTCTTAGTAGTCCTTATATTTCAACTGACCTCTCAACGAAAATACCTTACGATGATTTCTAGTTTTGCGTTTACCATCACAATTTTATGTCAATATTTGAGAAGGAGTGGGAAAAATAAAAATATTTAAAGTAGATGGTTTGTCCTGATATTCAGAGCTGTCATGAAACATGTTCTTAAGTTCACACTAAACGTACCTTTAAGGTTTGACTTGCAGTTTTTTGAAGAGGATTGTGGAATTTTATCATAAAGAAGTGTGATGGCAGTAAGCTACCTATAGAATCCACTTTCAAAATTTAAACATGACACACCAGGCGTAACTTGAATGCATAATCACAATAGTATCAGACCACACTATGCGATTTTAATGCTTATGCTGCTCAGCAGCTGGCAGACAAGCATTCAGAGCGCATGGTGTAGAAGCAATTTACGCGAAAATAATTCAGCCTCAACGAGCATTCTACGGTCTTGGTTGAATTTTATGGGAGAAATATTTGTAATATCTCATAAAGTCGATGTTCTGCAATTTGTGGATTTAGCTTCTTAATGATAGTCTCAGGCGTAAAACACAATTTTAAATCAATGTAAATCGAAGCAAGTGTCGTTTTTTTCCATGCAGACCCTCACTACGAGATGTCACGGTGTTGAACCAACATTTTGAACCTCCTCCGTGAACCAGCATTTTATTCTCAAGCATACAGAGAGTTCCCATATTTCGAGGTACTCATTTAATTTTCTTTGGGAGGTAACTCATCCCCAAACGCATTACATTAACATACCCACTCGCGCTGAGGGGTGATATAAAACACCCATTTATAAGTTCTAATACAACAAGCACGCTCATCTTAGCAGGACATGAATTTCAGCGAGATGTTTAGAGAGCAGCACGCATAAATCTAAGGTTGTTTAGTCGCAAGCTACACTACTGTTCTGAAACGGGATCACGGCTTCAACAATAAACCAAGCAATAAATAGAGGGAATTGAATGCCTTGTACCGGCGATAGACCTTCGTTATTGGTGTCGTAAAGCTACTTCCATGCACTCTAGGTTAGAGGGAAGAGCAGCCTCCTGAGTTACAACCCTTGTTGTACAGGTGCTGCGATGGTGGACGGGTGAGGTGTTAGTGAACCGTACGATCCTTGTTGTACAGTGGACGAACATGTGTGGTGCTTACACGTTCCCCGCGTATTAGGCCATGTGTGTACCAATAGTTAAATTGCTCATTCACGTAGCAGTATAAATGAATGATAATTTCAGCTGTTTTTGCGGCCTTTTTTTAAAAAATAACTCATATCATACGAGGGGAAACTGTTATCATCGTATTATTGTATCTTTAATGTTGTATATGAAGAATAAAAATTTTATTCGAGCAGCAAAGTTGATTTCCCTATTCTGCTACTTACAACCTAACCAAACCAACCGCAACAACCGCGGAAACGCAGTGAAAGTGCTAAAAACCGAGTATTGGGAGTGAGGAAGCGAAAGATCCTCTGAGGGATGTAAGGTAATGTAAGTGGACTTTCATGTTCGATAATTTTTTATTCTTGTGCAATAAAAACTGATTATTGTTAATGATTAGATCTACTGAGAAGTCAGACACTGAGAAAAGTAAGGCAGTAAATAGAGTTTCTTGCTCGATAATTAATGTTGGTATTTATTGGGATGACAGCAGCTCTGAGGGCAAATGAGATAATGTAAATGGAGTTTCTTGTTCAAAAATTGATGTTTGTATCTATTGGGATAACCGCAGCACTGAGGGTAAGTGAGGTAATATAAGTGGAAATTTTTGTTCGATATCTATTGTGCCTATCGGGATGACTGCAGAACTCAGGGTAAGAAGACCCTGTAAGTGGATTTTTTCGTTGTATAATCCTTGTATGTTTTGGTGTGTAACAAAAATAACTTTTCAAATCTTACTCACTTTTTGTGACAGTTTTTTTCATCGAGTAATTAGGATAAAAAAATAATTTATGGCAGTTTTTGAAGAATTGCTTGTACCAAAAATAATTTGATGTTTTCGAGTGATGCACGATGAAAAGTGTGCACCGCGTGGAGTTACTGAGAGATATGAGCATAATAGACGAACAATACCTATATTGAGATCGTGCAAGCCAAGGTGTTAGAAATTCAAAAGTTAAGCGACATTGGATGAAATTAAGAAACACAGTTCCCATCAGAAAATTCCTAATTGAACTCACAGCAAGAGGAACTGCCGAACCACTAAAACAAATATTCCTGAGAAAGACGGCTATTCAACTATGAAGTAATCAAAATTTGATAACAATATGGTGACTAAAGAGCGAAAGTGAAACATTTTAACTATACGGATGTATCACATAAAAAAGGTGCAAGTAAGCACTGAAAGCAACTCTCCCACTGTATATCTCCCAGTAAAATTATTCACGCAATAAGAGTACCGTCAAATGAACGACGTGACTTTTCGAATAAACGTAACAGTGAAATTATTTTCTGGCTGCTCTGCTCCGAAATACACCTATTTTAAATTCTAAAATTTGTGATAAACAACTGCCTTGTTGTGAGTGAACACTTTCTGCTGTAATCATGAAAGGCTCTCAAAGCCGCTTACGTGAGAAACGGAAAAAGTACTACGCAGGTGCTCAGCTCGGGGAAAAAACTCTTGCATTTCATCGTCTTTGGACATATTCATGAGACGAAGTTTTTTGCCATTCATGCATACGCTGGTATTCAAATTCATGAAAGAGGAGAAGCTTTCATAAGCAGGATTATTAGCATCACAATCTGGGATGCTCCCAGCTAAAGACCGTCAGTGATCATTCATATGATCATCATTGGTTCATTCTGCCAGAGCACATTTACATTTGGTGCGCTGCATCAGAACACATTTAGTGGGCGTCAGTGGTCATTCATATGATCATCGTAGCATCATTCTCCCAGAACACATCTACATTTGGCGCGCTGCTGTGCTCAGGGTAAACAAACTCGGCTCGAGAATTTTACAAAAATGCTTAGGAAAGCATGTTGTGTGGAGCTTTAGGTATTCATTTAAGAATAAATTGCATTCAAGTGTTATGCTAAGGCCAAAGTTGAACCCATTTGTAGGGGCAGCTCTGTAAGAAATTGTACACGTGCTCTTGGAAATGTTGTTGTAATTGAAACTTTCGAGCAAATTATTCATGTTTCACTAGCACTGATAAGAACTGCACCCGGGCCCTTGAAAATACTATTGAATTTGAAATTTTCTAGCAAAGTATTTATGTTTCTACTCCCACCCGCAACGGATAAAGTGCACGTAAAAATACTATTGAATTTGAAATTTTCTAGCAAAGTATTTATGTTTCTACTCCCACCCGCAACGGATAAAGTGCACGTAAAAATACTATTGAATTTGAAATTTTATAGCAAAGTATTTATGTTTCTACTCCCACCCGCAACGGATAAAGTGCACGTAAAAATACTATTGAATTTGAAATTTTCTAGCAAAGTATTTATGTTTCTACTCCCACCCGCAACGGATAAATTAAGTGCACGTAAAAATACTATTGAATTTGAAATTTTCTAGCAAAGTATTTATGTTTCTACTCCCACCCGCAACGGATAAAGTGCACGTAAAAATACTATTGAATTTGAAATTTTCTAGCAAAGTATTTATGTTTCTACTCCCACCCGCAACGGATAAAGTGCACGTAAAAATACTATTGAATTTGAAATTTTCTAGCAAAGTATTTATGTTTCTACTCCCACCCGCAACGGATAAATTAAGTGCACGTAAAAATACTATTGAATTTGAAATTTTCTAGCAAAGTATTTATGTTTCTACTCCCACCCGCAACGGATAAATTGAGTGCACGTAAAAATACTATTGAATTTGAAATTTTCTAGCAAAGTATTTTTGTTCTTACTCTCACGGTCAAATTA
This sequence comes from Morinoia aosen, assembly GCA_030386875.1. Taxonomy (NCBI): domain Eukaryota; kingdom Metazoa; phylum Arthropoda; class Malacostraca; order Amphipoda; family Talitridae; genus Morinoia; species Morinoia aosen. The sequence continues at coordinate 14,303,715 of CM059559.1, read as the reverse complement.
CGTAAAGCGTTGGAGGTGTGTGCTTACAGTGAGAAGGCCGTTATGTGCTTGCGTGCTCTCCTGCAACAAATTTTGCTCGCAGTTTAGCCAAGTGTTTCTAAAAGTGTCCACCTCAGACATGCATGCGGGGAATGCATGTTGTACTCTTCATGAGATTGCACTGTCAGAAATTGTAGTTTTCATTATCAATTTAATAATGGTGGAGAGAAAATTATATTATCTGAGAGTAAAATAGGTTAAAACCGAACTTGAAAAGAAACATAATCTGCTCATGGACTGTAAAATTAAGTACAGGTTTGATACATCTGAAAATTTTGGATTTCAAGAAAGTAATGAATACATGAAATTCATGACAATATACTTTTCTTTACTCTTTAATGCGAGACATATCGTCAATTATTCATCCAATAAAATTCAAGACCAAATAAATTGTCTTAATTATTCCATTGCAAAGCCTCTATGATCAATAGGGTTAAATGTTTTCACCTGTATTGTAGCATTTATTGCAAATTCATTGCTTGAGTGAATTGAAACGACATTAAAGATTCGAAGAATTTTCATTTTTGAGTTTCCAAATTGAGAGAAGTGTTTTAACTTCCTTCCATGTTACTGCGCTGGAATTCTGGAATCTGATTTCGACTAAGATCATTTCCTGACCTGAATGCCTCCGAAGATTTGCCCAATTTATATTTAAGACATTGTCGAAAACATTGAGGCTAATTTCGATGATTGTAAACAGCAGGAAAATTGTATTTTCTTTCATTTTGTATCAAATTTCCCGTGTTTGCGCGCTGTTTTTATTTAGCGTCATAAAACCATCACCGGAGTCAAGAACTGTTTAGCGGCTGGAAATGTCGAGTTCTTCCCTCCATCCGCTCGGCATTTGCTGCCTAATTGGCGCTCTGCTCTCTGGGTTGGAGTTGCCAGATTGGCAATTTTTGTGGGCCAATTATTTTCAATACACTTTGTTTTCAACTGAAATTTAGGTCTTCGACAACCCTGCAAGGTTATCAAACGCTGAATTGACTGTACGGCTGAATTTTACCTCTGAGCCGACAAATTAGAGAATTATGCCATTGAGAAGTACGTCAATTCAATCTAATCTACGAACACAGACTAGCTGTGGCTGATCAGCTCTGTTGAAGGTGAGGCGATGGTGGTTGTTACGATAATTTTCAAATCATCATGAACCTCACCACAATGATATTCATCATCAACGAGCAATGATATTCCTAGTAAACATAATATCCGTTTAAAGAATTATATAACTTACGAACTCATCATAAGGCAAGCAAGTACTGCGGACATTCCCATGTGTAACTCTTTATGAAGTGAACATGCCAAGTTCCACTCATCAAATGTAAGAGAAATGAAGTAAAAAAACACATTTCAAAAAGATATTTCATAAGTATAGCCGGAGTATGGTTCTTCTACAAGCATACTGAAATGTTGACAGTTGAAGTAACTTATAAAGTAACCGTAATTCTCAAACCCAACAGTCACCCCGTTGTACTGTTCCCTGCATGTCTCTGCCATACAGACCGTAACTGAGAGCAATTAGCATCCGACGATAAATTCCCCAAAGTTCACAGCCCAGTGATTACCGAAATCATTACAAATATTCGATGTAGCAGCGTTCGAATTATCACTAAATTATTAACTGAAGAACCTTTTTCCCCAAAAAAATGCGTGTCCAGTTACTCGCCGGTGGAATTTGAGACAAGCTCAGTGACCGTCTAGCGACGCTGGGCGGACAATCGGGCGTGCCTTCAATCGCGTCATCGCGGCGTATAGATTTCATCAAGGAGGAAAAGGTGGCATTGTTCGCTGGATAACAATGGATTTCATTAATGTGGAGCAAGATTGACGTCACGTCGGAGGCAGGGCAACAATAACAGCTCTTATCCCAAAGAGGAGCGAGATTACTTCGAGCCATTCTGATGCTGGTAGTGATCTTCAGAATGAAATTTATAGTGAACTTGCAGTCTAAAGATATACGGAACTTACGTGTGCTGCATCATGACGGGGATGCGTTCCTATTCGTTATCTTATTTTTGATTCGTTTAACGAATTACATGCGAGTGAATGAGAACTGTATTTCGGAAAGTTTTACTTTGCAAAATCTTATCTTCCACAGCTAGTGCTTTCCAGCTATCATTTTTTAAAAAGCCTTGAGGAAAACAGCAACACTTGTTTAGTTGTTGTTTGTGTTGAGAAAATCAAGCAGGTAAAAACTTATTTATTTTTTGATGATCACCTATGTTATCACGTTTAAATAAGATGAGATTTTGCGACACAAATCTATAGTTGTGATTACTTAGAGAAAAGACAGTATTGATATCAAATTTTGAATAAATCAAAGAGCATTAAACGCAGGCGAGTAATCAAGCACATAGCGTCCTTCTCACTGAAAGCATTCACCTCCAACGCTTTACGAAATTTGCATAAAAAAAACCTTCATTTTATTTTCACGTTCAGTAAAAAATTAAATTTGAGAGTACATTTCGCCAAGCTTTTAATGCACAATACAAATTCTGAAGAAAGAAACGGGCCGATTTTTCAGACGGTATAAATCTAAGCCGCTTTGGGATTATGAAAAGCCCTAATCCCCTGGCAAAGCTGTCACCAAAATAATTATTTTTCTGGGATCTTTTTTAGGCTGAAGCTCACTTTATTAGGGATCTTGATTGATTATATTTAGAGACAAAATTAAAAGGGAACCGAAATATATCATAAGCTGTAGTTAATAAAGGATTTATTTGAACCTCGTTCCGAAAGGGCAAAAAAAAATCAGGCCAAGAAACAAGGAATTGACCTTCTACAAACTATCAATTGAAAGCTTTTTGTTACTGAACGCATGAAAAAGATCATATATTTAAACGTATCAAGGCAATGGTAAAAAAATATCATACACAATGAATTCTCATTAATCAAAAAGTTACATCGAAATTTCATCATATTACACTTCATGATTTATCATTATTATTATTACTAAGAAAGATACACCGAAACTCCATCTTTATACAAAAACTATTTAAAGCATAGCTTGGTATTACAGAATAAAAAATCAAGCTCTGAACTTCGCAAAACCTTGAGTTTAAGAAGAAGCTTAACTCAAGGCTTCACAATAGCCGCTTTATCTTGGCGACTCTCATTATCTGGTTTCAGGGCTGCTAGAGGAGGCTTTCCTAGACTTGGACGAAGCATTTGAGCTTTTTTAGACGACTTACTGAGGTTGGAAAATAAAAAAGCTGAAGGATCGACCGCGTTCAGCGGTCTGAACAGATACATACATTAATTGAGTCTCTTCATGGCTGATAGCAAAATTTACAGTAAGCCTGGTTGGTTCACCAAGATGTCTTCGGATACAGCGCAGGATAAAAAGAATATAAAATGAAAAGAAATAAAAGCAGTTCTGCGATGGGCGAGTGGGACGAGGTTTGATAAATTCAAAGAATACGAGTACGAATGAATTGAAATCTGCTCAAATAGCGGCAAGCTGACGCCGATGATTGCTGTAAAAATTTCAGTATTGAAAAGCGCTTCCTCATAAACACACGCCTACATCTTTTGAGTAATTACGATTTCATGTGAAATTAGAATATTCCTAACAATGTGCACCATATAAACAGCTCGTGAAGCCAAATAAGTCATATACACAAGTCAAGATACTATGCCATTAGGTATAGTACGGTTGCTTCAACCATTCGATCCTCGTGGTGGAAACGCTTTCTTTTGATACTTGCAGGTATCACAGAATATCTCTGATGTATGAGGTAAGAATGTTTCCGACGTTTGCTTAGTCATTCGTACTCCGTAAGTTATGGCAAAATCGACGATTAATATTAACTTTATTTCTATAATCACACGTATTCGACAAGCAATGACGAAAAAGAATTAACTCACTTAGGATTTCAAGAAAGTATTCTCTTGGTCTTTGCACACGTACACGATTTTACCCTTTCAAAATAATGAAGTGCAGTTTCTAAACTGGTCATACTTCAATTGGAAAAATTGCTGGATAAACGGGAAATATTATTACATTAAAGTATTCACTGCGTCTTTGCACACGTGCACGTTTTTAAGCTTTCAAAAATAAGGAAGTGAAGCATTCTAAGCTGGCCATACTTCAATTGACAAAATTGCTGGATAAACGGGAAACATCACTAACTAACTGCAACAGAATACAACCATATTATTGCGTCATATTTCAACATTCGTTCGCTGAACTAGTAGCAATAAATATACATGCGAATTGTGTTTCATGAATGAGACACAATATAACAAAACCCACAACCAATGCGACAGATTTAATTTAGCATTGATCTTTTTTACACGTTCCTCAACTCAAAAAGAATTCTCGCTCAAATTTTCTCTGTAGGTTTTACATGTACTTGTTCAAACACTTATTACATTCGTAAGTTATGCATTAGGCCAGAATTCATGAATCAAATGCTGAAGTTTATACACCAGCAATGTGAAGCGAAGTGGTTGCCATGCTGCCGGACGCGCACAAAAAAAAACGTGAAATAAAAACGCCGAACACTTCACTTCCAACAAAACCAGCTGAAATTAAAGCACTTGAATGCATCCCTAAACACACAGTGGATCCCCTGCAATTTACATCGAAGTCTTTCTGTAAGTATGCTCTCGTGTTTTGCAAATTTTTCAAATTCATGAGACTAATTCTTGTTGTTTACGAATTCACGAGGAAAAGTTTTCGCATCGATAAATATTATAATTCTTGCTTGTTAAATGAACGTGCTCGGCATTGTCGCTTCAAGTGAACAATAATTAGTCGACGTCATGCGCTTCACATCAGGTCTGTACGTCACTTGTAATGTATGCATAAATTAATCAAGATAATGGCGCGGTATTTTGGTGAGTGCTTAGCACGCTTGCACAGTCCTCATAGTGACTGAATTTATGGTAAATATTTGGTACGGTAGCATAGAAATGAATGCTTTTCGTAGTGAGTGAGCTTATGGTAAATATTTAACAAGGTGACTTAGAAATAAATGATATTGTTGACCAACGGGCAATCGTCGGAGGGAGGAAGTTGTCAGATTTAGTCACTTTGAGGCATGTGGTCACTCAGGGATGTTGTCATTCTGAGGGACGCACTCAGGATGCAGTCACTCTGAGGGATGAAGTCATTTTGAGGCATGCGGTCACTCAGGGATGTTATCATTCTGAGGGATGAAGTCATTTTGAAGGACGAAGTCTTTTTGAGGCATGCGGTCACTCAGGGGTGTTGTCATTCTGAGAGATGAAGTCATTTTGAAGAACGAAGTCTTTTTGAGGCATGGGGTCGCTCAGGGATGTTATGAGGGATGACCTCACTTTGAGGGGTGTCTAACTTTGATGAATGCCGTTAACATAAGGGAAGCAGTCAGCCTCAGGGATGTAGTTACTCTACGTTAGTTCAACGGGGACCGATCCTGTATTAGCCATGCTAATTCTATTAATTATTTTGTTCTTTTTTTGATAGATGCAGCTGGTACTGATGACTAGGGAATTGCGGCACTGTGGAGGGTATACATTTTGAGAAAAAAATATTTTCCATGAAGAAGTACTGGAGTGATCTTCGCTGAATTAGCTTTAAAATATGTTGAGTTAAGTTTATCCTAGTCTTGCTAAGTTATTGATTTCAATGATAAAAAATAGGCCGCTTGACAAAATGAAAGATACGTGCCATGTTTCGATTCAGTCTCATGTCGTGCTTTTACTATCATTTTTTGTATTTTCAGGCTCATATTTACTTCAACAGTCAGTTATCATAAACGATCAGTTTCTTGAATACATCTGGATAAATAACCAAAAACTCATGATTCATTCAACATTCGATGGTGACCTAAAATTGGAATTCTATTTTCCCTCAGAAAAATACCCTAAACTTTTACATAGCGACCTAAAATTGGCATTCTTCTTCCCACACTCATAATGCCAAACCTACATTGCCTCCTGCTGACGCCTGTAATAATCATCAGCGTGGCCACAGCAACTTCGACAGTCAGCAAAACCTGGGTCTCGTGCCCCGTGAACACCGCAGCGCTGAACTCAAGCTCGATTCAAAAATGGGTTTTCAGGTCACATTCCTCTCTGACTTGCGCATGGCATGCTTTCTGGACGTCGTCTGTTTCTCTGGTCTGCTTCTCCTCCAGACTCTCGGGCGGGGACTGCACTTTGTGGGGCGCCTGGGCTGCGTCCGTGGGGAATGCCACTCCCGGCTCATCTCTCAGCAGCAGTTTGTGCAAAATCCCGTACGAAATGGTGCAAACTAGCACAGGTGTGTTTATATTTAAAAAAACCAATGACGGTCAAATGAAATGACGTGTTTGAAGAGATGATTGCTAATTGTTTTTTAAAAAGGCCAATGACGGTCAAATGAAATGTGGTGTTTGAAGTGATGATTGCCACAACTTTTTTAAATAGGTCAGTGATGGCCAAATGAAATTTGAGTTTGATGTGGGGTTTGCCGCAGGAAAATGTGTTTATTTTTGAGGAACTGAACAGCCATCTTAAAAATGAGGTCACGCAACTGGCACGTGGTTTCCACAAGTGCTTATTGAGTGGCAGTTGTACACGCGTAACATCGAAAAAGTTATACCGAGAATGCAATTATTGTTTTGGATACCACGACTAAATAAAGCCGTGCACTGTGTTTGTGTGTGAATAAATCGTCATCGCTTGACTTTGTTATAATGGGAATCTAAAATAAGAAGTCTTACTTCGTATTTTTGTATGTACTCGCAATACGAGGAGAAAATGACTAACTACTCAGTTCAAGTCCTGAAAGTATGAGAAAATAATTCACTTCCCTTCTGAAGTTTATTTGCCGTCATTCGCCCATCTGGCAGCAAACTTCAAAGTGCCTGAAAATGTTTCAGATTATTATTTAATCATTTAGTAACAATTAAATCGACGATGAGCAGCCCCTAAAGGGAAAACAAACAAATTAAGTTGTAAGCCAACAATACGCTTTTGAGGAGCCTAGAAGTATCTTTTGTAAGTGAGAAGTTACAGGCGACGACTGGTTACACCGTATGAATAGATGAACTCGCGTTATATTTTCTATTCCAGATAATCAATCCTCCAATATCCTACAAAGAACAACTACTGACAAACCAACATCCACAACTGACCCACCAACAACCACAACTGACCAACCAACAACCACAACTGACCAACCAACTACTACAACTGACCAACCAACAACCACAACTGACCAACCAACAACCACAACTGACCAACCAACAACTACAACTGACCAGCCAACAACCACAACTGACCAGCCAGCAACCACCACTAACCAACCAACAACCACAACTGACCAACCAACAACCACAACTGACCAACCAACAACCACAACTGACCAACCAACAACTACAACTGACCAACCAACAACCACAACTGACCAACCAACAACCACAACTGACCAACCAACAACCACAACTGATCAACCAACAACCACAACTGACCAACCAACAACCACAACTGACCAGCCAACAACCACAACTGACTAGCCAACAACCACCACTAACCAACCAACAACCACCACTAACCAACCAACAACCACAACTGGCCACCCAACAACCACAACTGACCAGCCAACAACCACCACTGACCGACCAACAACCACCACAAGCCAACCAACAACCACAACCGATAGCCCAGATACCAAGGGACCCTCGACAAGCACACTCGTACCAGGAGGGTGTGAGTTGGCAGACGCTAGGGTGGTGGCGCCCGGCGCTGCGGTGGCAGACGAGCGCTGCGCCGGCCTCACGAACGTCTGCCAGGAGGATGAGACACTCAGGCTGCAAGGCGGTCAGTGCCAACTTTCCAGGTGAATTATTTCTCAGGTACACTATTGGGCCATAATTTCTCCAGTACAAACATGAGAATTGGCTAACGCTGATGCTGCAAGGCGGTCAGTGCCAACTCCTCACGTGAATTGTTACTCATCGGTTCACAATTACTCAAGTACAATTACTCAAGCACATACAAAGCGGTCAGTAGCTTCTCCTCTCATAGAATATTACTCAAGTACTAACGTGTGAATTGGCTACATTTTTTTCGTACAGATAGATTATTTTTCTTCTATGTTAGTAGGCATTTTACAACTCCTGAATTGCTACGGAGTTTATAGAAAAAATGCACCCGAAGATATATGAGTGGAGCCTTTTATTTCTGTCCTCACGCAGACCGAAAATTAAAGCCTTTTTTGACCACGTTAACCTGTTTTAAGTTAACGATTATTTGAGCCTGAGTGCCAAGATGTTTTATTTCTTGCCTTAGAAATTTCTGTTTGCGTCTCAAATATTCTAGTGTTTGAGAAATATTCTTTTCACAAGTGAATATATTACTGGAATGAACCTAACGTCTTACTTGACATTAAGAATTCGTGTTCTCGGAACTTCCAATTGTGAATCATTATTACGTGTTTCGTTCTTTTATGGCTGATAAGAAGAAAAATTCTGTAAAAAATATGACGCATATTTCACATAGAATGCAGCAAAAATCACCCTAAAAGATTCTTTTACTTCTACGCTACGTGGCTTTTTTTGACGTGACTTTCTAATTTCTCACACGATATTTATGAAACCACAATGTTCTTTCTGAACCAGGGCTACAAACATTTTTTTGAATAACTACTAACCAAATGCTCATGCAACACTATCAAAAAATTAAACAAAATGGTTACACTAAAACTGCTTTACATAATAAATCATGCGCATGGTGAATGTCCTAAAAATGCAACTTTGGCAATCTCGAGTTTACAGCCAGAAAACCTCATTTAAAAAGGCGAAGCTCTTCGGCAGAGTTAGCTCAAATCGATCAGCCCAATTCCAAGTTATTGATCAATGACACCCAAACGTTCACATGCTAGAAGATGAACCGAAATATTCGTATTAATCGAATTACTCACTGTGACCCTTTCAATTCTTTTTACTCCCACACGTGCCTAATGACACTGGCAATTGAGAGGGCAAAAACCAACGAAGTTCACATTGTTAAGTCTTGAATCTCTTTATATCCATAAAAAATAATCTTAATAATATGTAGAGTGCGCATCCTATGCTTTTGGTTGGGCAGCTATAACTTAAGGGTGCGCCCTGGTGTTTACTTCTCCTCACTGGCAATTGTTTTCATACCCACATGTGACAGTGACGCCAGCGTCGACCTGCTCCAGTCCCTTCACACGGCTGGGCTCGAAATGTCTGCTGCTGCAAGGCCCGGGAGCGACTTGGTGCGAGGGACGGGGGTATTGCCAGCAGAGAGGCGCGGACCTCGTGACCATCTCGACTGATCTCGAGTACCAGGACTTGAAGGGCTTCTTCTCGATCAGCGTGCAGGGTGAGGAAGGGATTGATTAACGTGAAGCGTGAGGGAGAACTTGATATGCGTGCAGCGTGAGGGAGAGCTCGGTCAACTTGTAGCATGAGTGAGGTTTGGATCACAGTGCAGCGTGAGGGAGGGTTTCAGTGAGGGCTTGATGAGAGTGAGGCGTGAGTGAGGGGTTTGATAAGAGTGTGGCGTGAGTGAGGGTCTTGATAAGAGTGTGGCGTGAGTGAGGACTTGATAAGAGTGTGGCGTGAGTGAGGGGCTTGATAAGAGTGTGGCGTGAGTGAGGACTTGATAAGAGTGTGGCGTGAGTGAGGGTTTCGTAAGAGTGTGGCGTGAGTGAGGGTTTCGTAAGAGTATGGCGTGAGTGAGGGGTTTGATAAGAGTGTGGCGTGAGTGAGGGCTTGATAAGAGTGTGGCGTGAGTGAGGGGCTTGATAAGAGTGTGGCGTGAGTGAGGGGCTTGATAAGAGTGTGGCGTGAGTGAGGACTTGATAAGAGTGTGGCGTTAGTGAGGGGCTTGATAAGAGTGTGGCGTGAGTGAGGGGCTTAATAAGAGTGTGGCGTGAGTGAGGGGCTTGATAAAAGTGTGGCGTGAGTGAGGACTTGATAAGAGTGTGGCGTGAGTGAGGACTTGATAAGAGTGTGGCGTGAGTGAGGACTTGATAAGAGTGTGGCGTGAGTGAGGACTTGATAAGAGTGTGGCGTGAGTGAGGGGTTTGATAAGAGTGTGGCGTGAGTGAGGGGCTTGATAAGAGTGTGGCGTGAGTGAGGGTTTCGTAAGAGTGTGGCGTGAGTGAGGGGCTTGATAAGAGTGTGGCGTGAGTGAGGAATGGATAAAAGTGTGGCGTGAGTGAGGGGTTTGATAAGAGTGTGGCGTGAGTGAGGGTTTCGTAAGAGTGTGGCGTGAGTGAGGGGTTTGATAAGAGTGTGGCGTGAGTGAGGGCTTGATAAGAGTGTGGCGTGAGTGAGGGGTTTGATAAGAGTGTGGCGTGAGTGAAGGCTTGGTAAGAGTGTGGCGTGAGTGAAGGCTTGGTAAGAGTGTGGCATGAGTGAGGGGTTTGATAAGAGTGTGGCGTGAGTGATGGGTTTGATAAGAGTGTGACGTGAGTAAGGGGTTTGATAAGAGTGTGGGGTGAGTGAGGGGTTTGATAAAAGTGTAGCGTGAGGGCTTGATCACAGTGCAGCGTGAGTGGGAACTTGGTCAGCATGCAGCGTGAGGGAGGGTCTGATAAGAGTGTTGGGTGAGTAAGGGTATGATATGAGTGTGGTATGAGCGAGGGCTGGGTCAGCATGTAACATGAATGAATGTTGATAGAAAAGTTTTTCATTTTAGTTCCATCATTTCGCTAGAATATGGCGTCTGGAAATGATATGATACACCATTCCCTCTTAGAAGATCAAACATTGTGAAATTTGCACCCATCTGTGTCTAAATGTTCTTATTCGCCCGTGCAAGAGTGAGCTGCCTCCCTATAATGTAGAATGATCCCTCAATTTCTCCAATTTGTTCATGTATTTTTTCGTCTATGGAAATAAAAATGTTGCTCATAAACCATGATCCTATGGATTAAAAAGAAAATTCCGTTTGTTCCTCAAGCTTTAATGCATAACCGAAATATCTGGGTCATCCGTGAAGCCGAATCATTGTGCCTCATGTCCACATCATCCATTCAGTGTAAATATTTTTCATTTGATACTTTAAAATTAATATTTGCAACAATAAATCACGTGATGAAGACTCATTCCTACTCTTCTGTGTCATAAGCTTTTGTTTTTCACTTCACTCATTCGTTGGTTCTCTGTTCTCTTTTTACTTTGCATTAGATTCTTGATTATATTACTACCTCTATGATTAACAATTTTCACCACGTTTTGTAAATCTTGGCGTTCACTCTGTTTTTAATTCCTGATTGTACTTTAATAAGTCCTTGATTCCCAGTTTTCGCTTCACCGTATCTCGGTATTCACGGTATTCACGGTAGCTCTCGGCATTCACAGTAGCTCTTGGTATTCACGGTAGCTCTCGGTATTCACGGTAGCTCTTGGTATTTACGGTAGCTCTCGGTATTCACGGTAGCTCTTGGTATTTACGGTAGCTCTCGGTATTCACGGTAGCTCTTGGTATTTACGGTAGCTCTCGGTATTCACGGTAGCTCTCAGTATTCACGGTAGCTCTTGGTATTCACGTCACTTCTCGACTCTCAGCTGCATCGATGTGGGTCGCAGCGAACAAGGACAACGCCGGCCAGTGGAGGTGGTTGAGCAGCGCCAGGGACTCGTTTGCCAGCGGCGACTGGCTAGCGAATGAACCAGATGTCCTATCGTCTCCGGTCTGCGGCTTTGCTTCCTACGATGGCGTCAATTTTCGCCTGAAAGATGACCTCTGCATTGGGAAATATTACCAAATATGCGAAATCCCCATTAGTACGTGAGAGTCTAGTTTTTGAGGAACTTAAAAGTGATGAATATATGTCAGGGAAATTAATCATATTTAATCGGGGAACGTTTCGGAAACCAACTCCAGCATATGTTAAAAAAAACATTAAATCTGAAATAAAAAATAAAAAACTATTAATTACTGTCATTAAAAGATATCAAGAAAAGAAAAATATGTCCATCACAGACTTATTTCAGACATAACGACATAATTACAAAGTTCAGACATAATGATTTATACTTTCTGAACTGATGAAGGAGCTGGACATCAAATATTCCCATCAAATATGATTAATTTTTTTGGAATTTTTCTCGCTTTTAATTTCCTCAAAGACTTGCGATTCAAGCAAACGACTGACTTTTTCAGAAATATTCAATATAATATAATTTTTGAATTCACTTTACGTTGGTCTCCTGTGCATCGATGTTCACCTCGTTTAAAAAAAATGAGCTGTTGGATTAACGTTGTTCTTATTGCATTTGATGTAGGCCAGATAAGTTTTTCGTTCTTCAAGTTCATATGTCATTGAAAATTGTAAGTCCGTTCCATGGAAACGTCGTTTCGCTGTGAAAGTGCAAGAAATGTTCTTCTTTTTGTCTGATAAAATTAAAGACAAGTTATCATAAACTTCTTTAACGCTAATTCATTTTACCTTCGTACCTCTGATTTACAACTACTTTTATTTACATTCTTATTCGACTTCTCTATAGCCTAATGTAAAAGGATGTCGGTCGACGTGAGGCAAGTTAAATAAAATTTGCAGCAGAAATTCTTGAAATAAAAAAATTCTCATAATTTCTCATTCAGAAAGGAGCTCGTACCAGTTCAAATAACGAGAGAGAGAGAGAGAGGGAGAGGGAGAGAGAAGAAGAGAGACCCTTTAAACCATTTTGAGGGGACTCACGCTTTAGTAAACCAGTTTTCACAATTCAATGTGTCGGGTAGATGCCTTCAAAGCCAGCGTACTTCTTCCTTAAGATACGCCAAACAAAATACACCAAAAGCTCGGTAATTACATTTTGAAGCCTCGCAAGAAATTCTCGGGTAAATTGAAAGTGCATTTCTCTGGGCTCGAAGCCGCACCCTCGTAAACAACATGACCATTAATCTAGCAAGATGTCCAGCGCAGTTATGCCCTCTGGACGTTGTCTGCTAGATTGTGACGCTAGCAGGCTGCTCTGGAGACCAGGCCATGTCCCATCCAAGGAATAATGGAGGAGAACTCCGGCGCGTTGCAGTCTGAGTGTCTGTCTCGGAATGCCAGAACTCAAGTGGGACCGGAATGATTTTGCAGAGACTGTGTATGAGGTACAGGATAGGAGCCGAGTGAGGAGCGAAATGGGAGGATAATTGTTTTGGTTGTACGGGACCGAAAATATATTTCGGCATAGTTTTGGTGAATTTATTTTATTTGTCTCCCGAAAATGTAGCTTTTCAGCTATTTGTATTCTGTGTTGCAGGAATATTTTTCTTACTGAGAAGTGGCGTTAAAAAGTACCTTAGTGAAAATTTATTGCGTTGCTCCTTATATAACCGGTCAGAGTTAAATTATGCAAAACTTATTTTCTTCCCAAAGTAGGAGTATCTGATGCTATTTTCTAAGAGCTTAGCTCCAAATCCAAAGTATTAGTTAGCATGATAATCCTTTTGATAAGCTAGAATCAGTACATATCTCCAAATATGGCATTCCTGGCTCCGCATCACCAGGCAGTGTAAATTTTCTCGCAATGTTCTATAAGTTTCGGCTGTAATAAATTGTAGAGAGGACCTCCAAATGCTTTTCTTAAATTCATTTGCCCTAATCTCAGAAGCGACTTTGAAAAATTCAACGTGCAAATACTAGTCCTTCTAACTCAAACAACTCTCTTTCAATCGTGAAGACGGCAATTAAAGTTATGAAATAGCAAACCGAAATAAAACCAGAAACGAGATAAAAAATGAACACAGCTCAATTTCGAATTACGTTAAACATTAACTTATACAAGATGAAAAATTAATTTCAGGTATTCCGTTATTCAAAAATCGAATGGAGCTACCGTATTAGATGAATAATTGGGACAAATTTTAACCCAAATAATTTGAAGTTCGCGTTAGATGCTGTCGCGTAACACAGAAATCGACCGTGTGTCGAAACAAAAAACCGGAGATGTCACTGAGTTACGCACTGCCTCTACAAGTACAGGGTATACCAAGTGAAGGTAGGCCCATGAACAACTCACTATAATTTAGTACTTCGGACCCAAACTTTGTGCTTGACATGCAAGCGGAAGTTCGGCAGTCAGTCAGCTAAGCATCGAAAATCTAATCCCAGTGTAACTCGTGTTCTGAATTAGAGAGGTGACGTGGAGCTGACGGTTCAATGAATGCAGACGGCAGACGAGAAGATGGGCAAACTATCACTTTAGGGCTTGGGAAGCTCGTGCTTAGTCAGTTATCGCTCATTCTGACATCGACGTAATCGATCCGCTACAATTGGACATCCATGCACGAGAGTTGACCAAACTGCAGAATTATTCTGAGTTACAAAGTAGTGGTGTTAGATTTTCAACGCGCTTTTTTCGTGACCTTCAAAATTATTCGTGGGACGCAGAAACGGGGTGAAGATAGCAAAAGACAAAGCGATCCCCGAGCCATCGTTTTGGACGAAACTTGTGAAATCAGAGTTCGTAAACGCTGAGAAAATTTATCGTGCATTTCTTCCTTCGGATGGAAGGTAGCAATTTGTTGGTATGTACTTAATGACGCATTCATCAAGAAAACTCTCATGGAGATAATATATTGGAGTAATTATTTATAAGATATAGGTTTTCAAATCATGTTATTTTGTAAACACGCCCAACAGTCATCCTCACGCCTTAGAAATAGGCAACATAAATTCATCCAACGGTATTTTATAATATTCAATGTTATTTTCTTATTTATTTTATTGTTTAAAATTTTCCCACAAATTTTAATGCCCGAGAGTTTGTTTAGAGCAATCCGATAAAAAGATGAGTTATTTCGAAAAGACATTATTTCATGCAGAAAAATACTATTTAAAGCAAATCTTACTCGAGAAAATGAAGATGATCCAGAGTTCTTAGAAAATTCAAGATTTATTCACAAAGGTGAGTGAAGCAAGTATGAGTAGGAAAACTATTTCATTTTCGTGATCTGCCCTGCCCCTGCATGTTTGTGAAATTGAATTGAAAATTATTTTATTTGTCTCCCGAAAATGTAGCTTTGCAACTATTTCTATTATGTGTTGAAAGAATATTTTTCTTTCAGAGTAATGGCATTAAAAAGTACTTTAGTGTAAGACCTCTGAATGTGTTCACACCTCAGGTGGAGCGTGTAAGAAGTGTAAGCAGCCAAGCACATTCTTTCAATTGATTCTCACGCTTTCATCTTGTTTACAGCACCGATTTTTTTTAATTTTATGCTAAAGGAGAGCGTCCGAATGCTGAAAAACTGATTGCTGATTCTTAGAAAATCATTTTTGAAAATGACTCCTGACACAGGAATGTGTGTTACGCGAATGATTATGATGAACAAAAACTAAAGTTTCTGAGAGGTGAAACAGTAGTTGAAAGGAGCAAATCACTTGCAAGAAGCCTTCTCACACCCTCACTTGAGGCTCCCTCAGCTCAAATGGGTCAAAAACTTAATACAGCCATCCAGGGGCTTCCAGAACTCAAGTCCGAAAAGAAAGACCTTGTCTGTCACGGCTTTGTCAGGACGCACAGGGTCCAGTCTCGCGAATTTCTGCACCGCCGAAGCCTCTCGCTCCACCTCCAAGCAGCTACAGTGCCCACCTCCAAACAGCTACAGAAATGTCAGGGTAAATTAATTTAGGTTAGGTTAAGTTAAGTTAAGTTAGGTTAAGAGGTTAGGTTAAGTTAGGTTAGGTTGGGTAAGGTTAGGCCAAGTTCAGTTAGTTTAAGGTTAACTTAAAAAAGTTTAAAAATGCCTGTTTTTGCGTGCCGAGATGGAGGGTTGAATAGCGAAACACCAGCGGTCGTTTTCTAAATTTATTATAATGATTTAATACAGGTTAACTTTAACATTCCGCTCAAGTATCCACTTACTAAGTACTTGTAGTGGTTTTAATGCAGTGATTAATAATAAATGTATAACGAACAGATACGTTAATAAATTTCAGTAGTACTACATAGTTCAATAATTGGCGCGAATGGCAACTTTATGTAGCTGCTTGGAGGTGGAGCGAGAGGCTTCGGCGGTGTAGAAATTCGCGAGACTGGACCCAGTGCTGTCAGGACTTTGTTATCCTGAGCTCTCTCTCAGACTGAAAGCAAGAAAATGACAGAGACATCGACAGAAGATGATGTTCAGACCGCTCGACGTTTTCTGAATCATAGTTTCAAATTTAATTGTAGTTCTAAGTTAAAAATCTTTCAGGAATAATAATTGATGCGCTTTACATTCCTCCCTATGTCCTGAAAGAAAACCATGGCCATGCACAGAAAATTTGTTATTAAAAGCAACATCTTTTAACTATTGAAGTTACACACGTGGTCCTGTACGTAAAAACGATCGAGAACGTTTGTAAATTTTCTTAAGATGTTATAAGCTTCAAAAATTAATTCTACTGAATTTTTAAATTTAAAATGCTTATGCGATTGAAGAAGTGTAATTCAGAGGCTGAAACTTGATAGTTATACCAGAGCCCGTGACCAGTGCAACGACGTCCGATGTGAGTTGCATGAAAATAAACATTGAATTTCGGGGCATTTATTTGGATGATTAATGCTGCACTTGCCCTAAAATATGTGTTTAATTAACTGCTGTGAAATTGCTTGCAGCTAAGGTATTGATTATATTTTTTGAAAATTTTTAATCCGGTATTTTAGTTATCAGTCACTTCCGCGTCGACAAATCATCAAGAAAACCTATCGCTTTGGGGCTGGTAAATCTTCTGGAAAACAGACCTAAAAGTGAAAAAAATTTATTCATCAAACTTAGGTGAGCCGAGCCTGGGGTTTTCCCGTTAATCTGTCTTTCGTTCTTCGTCGTGTGTGTATGTACTCGTATATACACACACAGCGAAGAGCCTTAACCTTAACTTTATGGACATACCTTAATTTACCTTATGATTTTACTATATATGTATAATATATCCAACTTTCCACGTAGATACTCGTAAATTTTCTTCAGAAGGGAATACCTCGGTTTATTATGACACTTTAGGAAATGAAAAGTCTCAACCGCTTGATCATTTCCAAAAGAAAATTGATGATGACAAGAACATTTTTTCATTATGTTGTTCGAAAATTTGTTAAAATAATACAGAAATATATGGTAATTTTTCATGAATTAACTGTTAAAATATAAGTTTCTGGTTGATTAAGTACCGGAAAAACTTTTTAATCCATCATAAGATAGGAATGCCTTGAGAACACAAATTTTCAATTGAAACCATTCTTTTCCAGCATCTACACGAGTATTTTGTAATCGGAAACTCTTCGTATAAAAAACAACACCACAGACACTAGTCTGATCCAGCTCACGCTAATTTATACCGAATTTACCATCCTTTTTCGCTCGATGCAGCAGTGAGAATATCCTCGGGAAAACTCTGGCTTACGAGAAAAGTTGTGATTGGACGGACATCTTCACGTCCTGTATGCACGGTGAACGGAAGGAAAGAATCACTTGCAATTTGCGCTGATCTATGCGTTGGCAGAGACCGTGCATCGCCTGGTACGTGTATTCTGGCGTGTCCAGTACTTATGCTTACACGTGCGCTGCCTCTGGTCGCATGTTAAGTAAGGTTATAAGCAGTAAAGTTTAAAAACGACAATATTGCTTGAAAAAAATTGTTTATTTCCTACGAAATGTGACAATGAAGTAGCATGAGGATATTTTACCTCTTATGCCTAATTCTCTTCTAAGAAATGCGTTGAAATAATTGAAATGTTGTTCATTCACATCGATACGTAAATTAGCACTTTGCCTACCGTTACTCATATGCCCCAATAGGCAGTCAACGTGTTAATAGAGACCCAGGTTTTTTACCATCAGCACTGGTTACTATAGTGCTGAGTTGCTGGTTTATCTCCTTTATGGTTGTTTTAGCTTTCGGCTATTTCTTACTAGCAGCAATGGTCAATATTGATTTAGCCTGTTTGCTACGTCAGCAGTGGTTAACATAGCTCATGACGGCTAATCAATACCAGTCAGGAATTAATGTAACTCTAGACTGCTTATTACTACGGGCAACGTATATATAGCTTTAGCAAGGTGCTTTTTACTGGCAGAAATGGTTAAGCTCTAGCTGGATACTTGCAGCCATGGTTAGTTCAGCTATAGGCTGTTTGTTACCAACCGAAATAGTAAATTTAGCTTAAGAATGTTTGGTTCATGATTGACTGTCTAAGCTTTGTGAGTTGAATGATTTTTGTATGGAGTAATTTAGAGGAAATAACCTACCGAATGACACCTAGTCTAAAGTAAAAGTAATTACATAAAATTTTTGAACGAAAATTGCAGCTGAATACATTCATGAGTAGAAACAAAATTGAAAGCATCACATTCAGACCAAATGAAGAAATTAATTGCAGCTTCAACTCAAAAAACTGTTAACCTGTTACTTTGTTTCTTGTGAGATCACCGTTCGATAAATACTTTTAGGAACTTTGATTGTGCCACGAATGGTGTTACAATTTTAGCTGCCGGATTATTCACTTCATAGCCTTTGATCAGAACAAATTACTGTGGATGGGCAACAGTTACTTTTATTTTCTGAACGGATTTCAAACGTCGTCTTTTGTACGTGAATTTAAAATAAAACAATGCAAAAAGAAACAGAAAGGTAACCCCATAGGAATGAAATATTCCCCTAACATCTTAGCCTTGACATACGACCATGACACTTCCAAATTTTTACCTCGCGACCGCACACGTAGCTATTCACCAGACATTTAAGGAATGAAGGCAAGAGTGAAGAAACAGCTCAGCCTCTTCTGTCATTCGTGACCGCGGCTGTGACGGCTAGAATTTGCCTCCATCAGAGCTTTTTAATTCTGAAGTTGAGCTCAAATTGAGTGCAGGGAAATGACAGAGTAATCTCACTTTGATGGAGAACCCGGAACTTGAATTTTCCGAATGGTGGCTTTGGCTGCTCCTCGCTTCATCTTCATCAGAGGAGACTTTAGTCTCCACTTGAATTTTGTCCAAAAAGATAAAATGGCAATACTAATCTTTAGAGACTATTTTACATGAATGGAGCCGCCAAGAATGCGAGGAATCTTTGCTCTAGAAGAATGTGTGTTGAAGAATTTGGGAAGGCTCGAAGAAATAAATGATTTTTAACACGTTGACTGCATTGGATTATATTGAAATTCAATATTCAACTAAAATTCTGTGTCAATTATTCCAAGCAATTTTAAAAACTGCAAAAATTAACTAGATCGTACATCAATTAAGCTTTAACTATTTATCAAAATATAACTTGTGACTATAATTGGTCGGTCAGTAGCATTATGAAAATTCCCCCCGTGTACACCGGGGGCTCACATAATGCCTGACGGGTTACGTTAGAGTATTTACCTGAAGTGCTGTAACGGACAATGGCTTGCAGTCCTGGATTCCGAGTGCTTCACGTTCCTCAATTAATTGAGAAATTCATGATGGTTTTACAATATTGTTAAGCAATGTCTCCCGACAAATATCATGAATTGAAAAAAACTGTCACAAATTTAGGCGATTTTTTTCAACATTTGACTTTCTCCCTTACTGCAACTGAAAATATTGTTTCTCACAATTCTTGAAAAATAGGGCTGCAGATGCTACGTTCAAGAACAGACGGCTCTTGCAGTTAATCTGTCCAGAAGAAAGGTGGATGAAATGAACTTCGAGAATTCGCAGTTTTTTGCAGAAATATTTCTCCTTTCTAGGTGTCGAGCAGCTCTGCACGAAATCGAGAACCCGACGCAAAAAGCATCGATTTTGTGACTTTTGCGAAACCATCAAACTCTGAGTGCGTCCCTGTACTCATAGGCACATAATGTCCGTAAACGGTATTCGCTTTCACTTCATTTCCCTCCGAGAAGCGAATATCTCTCTTTATTAAAAAGTTCTACTTCTCAAATTATAACCACTATAATTGTAAAATGTTAATTTGTGCAATATTTTAACGCTCTTCTGCACTACTCTCATCTAAATTTTTTTTAATAAGTTAGCTTTTTGTCTAACTCGTTAATATGTAAAACTGAGAAAACAATGTTCAACTTTAGTGAATTTGATGACATGAAAATACTCCCTGACCCAAATGACAAAATGTTGCGCTAGATGGCGTAACAACCACGATGCTTGTTCAACATCTCAAGACCTTATTTCCATCCACATAACGTATTTCATATATAGATAAAGTGTGAATCAACTATTTGACATGAACACTTCATACTGAGAATTTTTGAAAAGTAATCTTTTCTTTTTAGAAGTTGTACCGTCTGTAAAAATGTCACTGCTTGCAACCAACTTTTCTGAACGTATATATACGAGTTTTTGAATGAAAAATCTGTTTGGCAACTTAGGTTTTAGTTCTCTTCCGTGCAGCTCAAAATACTTGACACATTTTTAATCTTAGCTAATAATCCACAAAATAAAAGTTGAAGGGTACTGTTTGGATAAGAAAAGTGTTGCTTATTCAAGCTTATTTTAAATATAACTTGCCTTATCACGTTATCAGGGCAGTTTTGTGATGCAGTTTCACAAATTGTTAGTGTAGATCTAAAATTACGAGACTTGCACTCTAACTCGATAATAACCGCTCGCAGTTATCGTGCTCTGACACGCGCGTGACTATGACCCAACAACTCTGTTCTAAATTCTACAATTCATTTAAGCTTTATTTAGACTCAAGCTCTTCTTGATCATTTTCTGGAGCTTGTATTCTTGATGTGAGATAATGAGGTGTTATTATTAGACGAAATTTATGTTGAAATCGTACCCAACGAGGCACATCCAGGTCAAACGAACGAAAATCCTTGCATGTCAAAATTAGCAGCTGCATGCGCGCGTTCCCTAAGCGCGTCTTTCAGAGAATGTTCTAAAATTATCTCGTTGTTTGGTGGACAAGAGCACATAAAATATCCTGTGTACAGCTGAAAAAAAAATACAATGGACAAGTGTACAGCTTGTCCATGAGTACAGCTTGAAAAAATACAACGAACAAGTTTTAATCAAGAGCTTCTTGTAAATTATTCATAAATGCTAAATCTTGTGTTTATGTTATATTAACTTGTTATATTAGGCGATTGAATATTATTTATAAAACCTACCCTAGCGTAGCTTTGCTTGTTTTTCTCAGCCGTGCTCATGGTAGAAGAAACAAGGTAGGGCCAAACAAGTCTTTTTTCATCGACCATGTCGCAAGACTGACGTCGTGGCAACGAACCAATAGCAGCGCTCATATTGCATCTGTCAAAACTGCTAGCCCCAAATCTGGTACCACAATTGGATTACCGACATGTTGCAATGGTGACGTCATTCAGCTGGCTTAAAAGGAAGCGTTTTTATTGGCTAGCCGAACAAGAGGAGGTGTATTTTCCCTCCTAAAAATGACTTAACCTTGTTTCATTTTCCGTGGCCTTGCTGAAGTGCAGAGGAGCAAGCGTCAGAGGCAGTTTGGAAAACATGTCAGACATGGCTCGCAAATTGAGGCCAATGCCGTTTTGTCAGCCGTTGGCTACGGTCTAGAAGCCGAATCTTTAAACAATCAACGTCGTTCTAGTAATACAGCAGGCAGCAAATGTGCCTTTGTGGTCTTAGCTATGGGAAGTATTTTTTCAGGTTAGTATTGTCAAAATAGGGTTTTTCGAAATAAAGTTATAGGAATTTAGTTACTCATTCGACCATGGTATTACTGACAACCGCTCACCCTGGCATGTCCACTAAAAAACTTTTTTGTGACTTATACAGTAGCAACGGGTTGAATTAATTGGAAATCACTCTGCCTGTTCTGGCTCCGAGCGCCCTAGTCTTACCAGCAATCGCATGTGGCAACAACACACCTGTTAGAGCTACGGAGGGATCGTTCGTGCGTTTATGGACACCAGAATAGGCACCCAACGGCTGCAAATAAGACACTGGGGTAATAACATTAGCAAGATCCAAGGCTCGAAACCCACTAGAAATTTGCGCCGAGTAATTAAAAATTTGCGTAAGCGCCTATTTAATGTTCGTACTTTTTAGTTATATTTTGCTGAAGATGAGGCCCAATAATTAAAATCTTCAGTTTTTATGGAGTTTTTGGTAATATGCGAGTGGTATGATCATATCTTGTGAAGTGAATGTTGCATTTTAAAAACCTGTACATCTATATATGGTTCGATATAATTATTGAACTGAATATTTTTGCTTTGGCTTGGATGTTTCTCAAAAAATTATTATTAAAATTGTTTTCACCATTCGTGGGTGAAATAGACTATTTCCTGCTTATCGAGTCACGATGATGGAAGATGATCTGATTGATTCACAGATCTTAAGATTACACTTTAAACTGGGAAAAATGAGCTATGAAAATATTTGGCTTAAGTATTTATTAAATAAAAATTGTAGCTAAAATTGTAAAAAATGAAAAAAATAAAAAAAATGAAAAAAGCGAAAATTAAAAAGAACAATAACCAAACGTTTTCCCCTGCTGAGGAATGGGCAGCCCTCGGGAAAAGTTTTTCGGCGGATTTTGAAGTCAAATTATTGCTCCTTGAGCGATGAGTTAGTTTATTATTCATTGGGGAATTTAGGGAACATTTATGTTAATGCCACTGGAGTGAGGAATTAATTTTCGTTCTTTGGGGAATTTGTGATGATTTACACAGATACTACAGGAGTGAGGAGTTAGTTCATTGCTAGGGCACTTCCCGAAATTTAATTTCTTTAAAGACATTGATGCCGGAAGTTACGAATGATTGCAAAGTTTTTTAACATAAAGTTTTTTCCCAGTACATTTCTTGCAGGGAATATGTCATTAAGATTGTATTTTTAATTTTACAGCACACATGGTCCTAGAAATGTCCACTGTGACATAAATAATTTAGAATTAATACCATTTGTAAGGTTTGTACCACAACTTCTTTTCCATTTCCTTGAAACCCGCTACCTCCCAGCCCATTACACTACCTGTGTCCGCTAGTTCACTCGTGCCACATGCTTTTTGACTCGCATGCTTTCATCAAACACATCCAATCATTTTATAGTTTTCTTACGTGCTTGTTCGCATCTTCTTCATATATTTGTTTGTGATTTTGTTCATAAACTTGAACACGATTTTGTTCGTAAACTTTTTTTATGTATTGTTTGCATACTGTTTGCCTTTATTGTGATAATACTTGATCATTTTTTTGTTCGTATATTTGCTAAAGGTTTTTACGTGATCTCCGTCTCACCTGCTCACCTGACCTCGGTCTCACCTGCTCGCTCACCTGACCTCGGTCTCACCTGCTCACCTGACCTCCGTCTCACCTGCTCACCTGACCTCCGTCTCACCTGCTCACCTGACCTCCGTCTCACCTGCTCACCTGACCTCCGTCTCACCTGCTCACCTGACCTCCGTCTCACCTGTTCACCTGACCTCCGTCTCACCTGCTGACGCGCTCACCGCATCACGGTCTCACCTACTCATCTGCTCACCGTCTTACTGCTCACCTGCGCACTTTCCAACTGTCACTGCTCACCAACCTCATTGTTTCCTCACACTTATGGCTGCTTCACGTCGTGGCCTACAACCTCGCCTCAGTTTGCAGACCTAGTACGGATATTCAAGCATAATTCATTTTCGTGTTTTTCCCCATGCAATCAAGATCGTTTTCACGAGTTTTAAAAGACGCATTCAATTTATCGCATAAAACACTAGCCTTCATTTAAACGTTCAACCGACCTTAAAAATTCGAGCTAATTTCATGAAATGCAGCAACCGTGAATGCTTAAAGTTAGCAATATCGTTCGCTCTTTCATGCCCGGCATTTTTGAAGAGGGTACACGCGGCTCGTATATTTTCCATTAACGCGTAAATTCTGCGAGGAAAACTCGTAAAATCGTCCGCGAGAATCTCGGTCCCTGTAATGAGCTATAAAGAGTCGGGTCGTGGTAATGAGCGTCGTGATGACTTGTAGGAGAACGCCAGATTTTGTCAGACCAGAAATCCGTTCGAGGAAATTGAGTGCGCACTGCATTTGCGGCACGTGCGCATTTCAAAATCTCGAGTTTGATTTGAATTTGATGTTGTGCTCTTTTTGAAGTACTGTGGTTGTTGCTTCCTGGATGAAGCGGTTCGTTCGCAGTGATAGTTAATGGTCAGATGATAAGTTGCGTTCAAATCCACCCACACGGAAGTAGGATATCATAGCAGAAATTTTCTGTATTCAATTATGGCCCATCAACAACACCGTCAGGCGTGACATTATTGCCATGAGAGATGAGACCGTGTGTGATTTATCTTTTGAGTTTAAAATTAGGATAACAGGAGAAAATCCCAGAAACTACTGCAACTTTTTGAAGCTTGGAGCCAGAGATGTTCATTATTTTGGCGGTTGATGCGAAGTCAAAGGATCTTCACCGACGTGTAAACTATACAGTAAGAAATAAAGATCTTTTTATTTTCGATATAATAAAATTGGAAATCAGGATTAAAATTGCACACATTTCCACTGATGGTTTCCACACATCCATCCACATTTTTTGTTAAATATTAATCATCTCAGCCTCAGTTTTGGATTTAACCATCATTAATCAATCAGTAGCTTGAGCAATTTTCCATTAACACAGTGCACAGCGGCACCCAAGCGCTCATACATTTCACAAGTCCATGTTATCCCTCCAAGACAAGCCAGGTCAATAATTAGTGAGGAAGGAAGGGCGCGGAAACATCAAAGGGAACACCGCCTCCAGCATCACTCCCTGCCATGTCGCACGAGGGTACCATTCCAGTAATGAGCTGCTCGCAGTGCCGGAACACAGCTATGCAAAAGTGAACATCAGAAAATTCCAGCTAATGCAGGGGTTGTTACTGTAAATTGACCATCGATCCTCGAGTTTTATCAGATCATTTCATATGAATCGCAATTTACACAGACAAAAATTAGTCTTAGGCATTCAACTAATATGGTGTTTTACGCGATCAGTTCATGCGATCCTCAACTTTTACAGACCAGAATTAGACTTAGGTATTAAACTAACATGATGTTTTACGGGATCAGTTCATGCGATCCTCAACTTATAAAGACTAAAATTAATCCTAGGTATTCAAGTAACATGACGGATGAAAAAAGGTCAACAGTTAAAGGGAACTACTTTACCTAAGTCATAGCAGTATAAACTTATATTTGATTTAGATGATATTCCCTAAAACTCAAGGGTTACAGGAGAATGCAAGCTGCAAGAGTGCAAATGTGTTACAGAGGAGTACATATATTTACCTCATATATAGAAATGATGAACTGGGGAATACCGAATTCACCGATGAAACGTCTTTGCAGCGACTTCGGTGGTGAAACATCCTATTTAATAATAATAATAATGCAGATGAGTGCAAGTTGCAGGCTTGTTTGGGTTTTAACTAATCTCAGTTATGGGGAGCGTCTGGATACTCCAACTCTCATGTTTTTCCCATATTTTAGCGACCGTATTCTTGTTGCGCATTCTTCATACATTTTGTAGGCAATGCGCGTTTTGAAAATTTTCCAAGAATTATGTAATTAACTCGAGGCCACAAACACCTTCTTTGGGGCATTTTGATAGAACGATTTCAAATATTCTGCTCCTATCGTTAAATTAGGATAATGTTTATTAATGGTTAGTGACTCATTCTCAAAGGGTAATGTTTCCTACAATCTTCATTAACTACATAGGTTATTAAAGTTTCCGTAAGCACCTCGACCCGAACCCAAATTTTTATTTTATCACATATTTCAATAGTTTACTAAGAAAGTCGCCCAGCTTACATGTCAATATTTGTATCATTATCAACCTACGAGCAATATTTCTGATATCTGTGGTGTGGACATCATTCAATGATACCATGAAATAAAGTTACGTAATCAATAAGCTGGAAGTCAATTCCTCTTTCACTCTTTTACAGTGAATAAACAATCAAATTTGAGAGTAAGATTAATTCCCTCGATGTCAGGTGTCCTCATTTAATACCCGATAGTGCATATTCAAGAGTCCTTTTTTACGCTTTTGCATGTTTAAACAATCAAGTTTGGGAATGAGATTAATTCCCTTGTTGTCTGGCGAACGCATTTCATACCCGATATTGTACATTCAAGAGGGCACATGTATTTGCGGCACATGCACTCTCACAAGCGACAGTTCCAGAGATCGGCCTCCGCTTTATATATGTAACAGATCAGCGCTTCCGCTCTATTCATTGGATGCAAACGCTCGTTGTTATTCCGTGTGTGGTGCTGTAACCAGACGGCCGTGTTAGCAAGACGAAATTGAAAATTGGGCTAAGCCAAACACTGCGCGATGCAAGCGCCAATAACGATAATCCGGTCCGCGTGGGGTTTTATTAATTCTATTGATGTGGATTGGATGTGCACTTTAAAATATCGGGCTGGTAACAGTTGGTGTTTAAGCGCAAGTTACTTTTTGTGAGTTTTCAGTTGGTATGTCATGGGATTAAGTTTTAAAAATTCACTATTACTCATAATCAATGAAGATAATAGAATTTATTGTGATATTTCGTGTATTGAGAGTTTGATCATGAAAATGAAGGCATTTCGGAAATTTTAAGATTTTTTATAGTAAAACTCGAAGCTAATTAAACCGCAAAGTGCTCAATTGGAAAATATGGAAACATTTCATTAAACTATAAAGTGGCACCTGCTCTCCAAAAGGTTTCTTGAGCAATTTGAAGCTTATACATTAATCATGTGAACTGAATTTATATTTACATTCTTAGAATTACATGTGTAATTCTAACAACACGAGGGCACTTAGGTTGCGTCATAAAGCTTGAAACGCTGATGTTTCAAACAGTAGTTAAATTCCTTGAAGCATCAAAAAAATATCAGCAAGTAGTTTAGATACATCGCAGCAAAGTAAAAAATGTCTACTGCGGTAGAAAATGAACTACGAAAAATATAGGGTGCATTGCATAAACGAATGTGAAATTTTATCGATGAATTTGAAGTTATCCATACCATAAAATCGGTGCAATACAATGCTTAATGCATCGATCTCTGAGAGCATATTTGGGGGAAAGAGCAAAAATACTAAAGCATTTAGGGTACTTAATGAATGAGTTATGCGAATTAATCATCGTTTTCTATAGCTCAGGTCATCACACATTTATAGCTCGTTTTCACGGGTAGTACTGTTTTCAGTACGTATTTTGAGAGGAAGCACTCTGCTAACACAACTTCTCGCTGTATTTTGTGTCTGCGCCTATTTTGTTCGGTAAGTTTAAATTTTGAGCTTATATGTGTCTCTGTCTGTGCTTATTAAACCTCATTAATACATGCCACAAACTTAGCAACACCGTTTGAAAGTGAGTTAATCATCAATACGAAATGAGGTATTACCCATAATGAAAACTGCATAATATTTCAATTATTTACAGACCCACTAGAACGTTATAGAACATAACTGAAGAATTGGTAGTCGTCATTTGGACAAACTAACATTCGCACGATTCAAAAATCAGCTCCAAGTCGAGTCAATTGCTGAGAAAAGCAGCGCAAATGAGAAGGAGGGTCGTGACGATATCTTGCTCGATGATCCCAGATCTCTTCCAGAGGCTCAGAGTTCTATTAGGCGCAAATTAAGCCTGTAATGCTAAATTAATCTTGAGCCCCTGCTTTTCTTTTAATAAGGTTCAGGTGTCGAGAGCGCTACTCTTGAACCCCTGCTTTTCTTTTTAATAAGGTTCAGGTGTCGATAGCGCTACTCTCCGCGTTTCTTACTCGCGAGATATTATTGAATTCCTGAGATGGCAAACAAGGAGCCAGATGATCAGTTCTCTTCAGTATATCAGTGAGATTGTACTCAAAAATAGAGCTGGTATTTATTAGGGCCACATCATAAATGATGCTGCTGTCAGCACAACTAATGAGCTGTCCAGAAAAATGTCCAATCACATGATATGGTGCTGTGTATATGGGCGGGTGGAAATGTTTCTTTCTGTAATTTGTTACTAATGTCTTTTTCTTTCCTCTCCTGTGAAAATGGGAAAATTTCTGATTGATTCTCAAAGCAAAAGAGAATGTTATTAATTTAGCCTTTTGTCTCCCGTATGAAAAGTTGGCCATAAGTGGTCGGTTATTATTTCATTCCTCTAGGTTTAGATTTGATTTTAGATTTAGATTTTCGATTATCCACTAAATGTAGCAAGCTTTTAACTGAAGCTCTGAACAACAATTATTTTTGCAACTGAAGCATTTCCACCTACAAGCTTCACGGGGGAGGGGCAACTCCAAAGACTCAGATACACGTTTTTGCAGAGTGTGGCATCAGTTTGGCATTATTGGTCAGCGCCTGAAATGTTGCACGAGTCTGAAGGAGGTTGAATGCCTCGTAAGTTGGGCAACAAGTTCTCCAATTAGGCTTGTAAAGTTAAGCATGTTACAGATTGCAGGAGCACCAAAAGCCCCGGCAATCGACATGGTCATCTAGGTAACCTGATTGCGCAGGGGCAACGTTGGCTGTCCTATTGTAGCGTTCTGTGGCAGGGAGCGCTTGATTCCCTCAGAAGGGGGTTTGCTCAACTGTGAGCAATCTCTCAAATCTATTTAAAGGATATGATTTTGCGATCGCTGACAAAAGTGATTCGTTCCTTCACATTTTGACCAAATACTCATTATGGCATAGAACATAAGCTAGTGTAGTGTTATTTTTACTCTTTATTCATTGAATTTAAAAAAGATAAATGTAAAAATGACTGAGGGCTTATCATACTTAGATCAAGTCTCCAAACAGTGAGGGAAGAGTTGGTCTGCTACCATGCACTGGTTTGTTTTAAAGTCCTCGAAGTTATTAACGACTTTTTATATGCAAACACACAACAGATTAATTTATTGTAATTGACTAAGATAACTCAGATGATGTCATGCATTGTGTTTCGAACATTCTATGAACTTTGCCAAATGCCAATTGGCTCTTCGAGCTACACTTTTAGTGCTGCTCTTTACCATCAATATCTTTCTTGTACTTGCTTCGTGTGGGCAATTGCAGCAAACTTCTTCCTTTTTCTTGCATCACGAAACACTGTCGTTGAACAGTTGGTTCGCTAACATCCGACCTTCCACTTGGATGGTGAGAGTATTTGACAACTAGCCCACGTTGACCATACCCAGTCCAACTTTTTCGCTGCCTGCTTGCATTTTTTTCACCGCCCAAGTAATTAAATCCCTTGGTCGGCGAAAAACATGCATGCTCCGGCGTAAAAGTTAGACTGGGATAATAGACTAGGCTGACCGTGTACATCAAATCAAAATACCTAACAAACTTCGTCGAGTATTTCTCAACTAACATGCATTTTTTAGGGGCATCCTCAAATGAAAATGTAACTTTTAAGCCCCAACCTCATTTAAAAACGCAGTTTTGGGGGTATAGCTCGGCCAATTAAGCAATGTTTAAATAGAAAAATGATTTTATATTTCCTTATCAACTTCGTCACGATGTATTCTCGAACTTCAATCTGCGAGGCATAGGCTGATCGATAGATGCGTTGGTGAAGTCTAATGCGTCGATGGCATTTTCAAACAATTTCCGTTGTCATTGTGGTGCACTCCGCAGCGAAAGTTCTTCTGCGTATTTGCCTACGTTTCCCTTTTGTTCGATCCAAATCCCCTAACTTTTGTCAGACGAATTCAAATTTTTTTTGGATTTTGACTAGAAAAAAGCACGCAGCGCATCCACGTCAGCAGATAAATTTGCATTTTAGTTACATCGCTACGAAGACTCAAACTGTTAGAAAATTTGGTCCAATTTACTGTAATAATGCTGAAACTTTTCTATTTATACCACGCCCTAGAGCGTAGTTGTTGATATTTTCTGAAGCAAGAACATATTTACGTTATTCTGAAGGGAATTTATGTATCAAATAATCTGAAAAACGGTTTTTACCAGGCTCTGTGTTCAATGAATTTATCTGAATTTCACCGTATTCCTACAGTTAAAAGATCCACAAACCAAAGACGCAGAATAAATCGATGAAGCATTTTCGTCTGACCACGTTACTACAGACTCTTTTCCGACTACTCCCAAGCTAAGACAACTTTTTAAATATTTTGACGTATTTATTCCCAGTCGAAGTCACCACATCGGATTATACCCAAGAGGAGACACAGTGGTTTGAAGTAAATACCACTGTAGAGGAAACAAGGTAGGTTCAAACCAGTCTTTTTTCGTCGACAGTGTGGTTTCGCTGACGTCACGGCAACGAACCAATCGCAGCGTTCAAATTGCATCTGGAGGACTGCAACCCCCTAATCCGTCTTCATTATTGGCCTAACGGCATGACGTTTTGATGACGTCATAAAGTTTGTTTGAAAGAAAAACTTTCTATTAGCTAGCCGAACAAGAGGAGGTGTATTTTCTCCCATCGAAATGACTCTACCTTGTTTCCTCTACCGTGGTAAATACTGGCCTCCTCAAATGATGCTCTGGGAAATTAACTAGCGTTGTCTTTCTGTTTCACGTAACAGCCAGCGTGGGAAGCTGCAGCTGCCGAGACCAGCTCCGATGGATCACATTTATTGCCCGGTGAGCTTTATGTGTCCTGGAGGTGATGAGTTAGGCGTAATCCTGAGGGCTTGTTTGCGCTCCGCCTACTTTGTGTGCTTTCAATTTACGCTCTAATATTTACTTCCAGTTACTAGTCTCTCATGTTCAATTTACGCTCTAATATTTACTTCCAGTTACTAGTCTCTCATGTTCAATTTACGCTCTAATATTTACTTCCAGTTACTAGTCGCTGATGTCCAATTTACGCTCTAATATTTACTTCCAGTTACTAGTCTCTCATGTTCAATTTACGCTCTAATATTTACTTCCAGTTACTAGTCGCTGATGTCCAATTTACGCTCTAATATTTACTTCCAGTTACTTGTCTCTCATGTTCAATTTACGCTTTAATATTTACTTCCAGTTACTAGTCTCTCATGTTCAATTTACGCTCTAATATTTACTTCCAGTTACTAGTTTCTCATGTTCAATTAACGCTCTAATATTTACTTTCAGTCACTAGTTTCTCATGTTCAATTTACGCTCTAACATTTACTTCCAGTTACTAGTTTCTCATGTTCAATTTACGCTCTGATATTTACTTCCAGTTACTAGTCTCTCATGTTCAATTTACGCTCTAATATTTACTTCCAGTTGCTGGTCTCTCATGTTCAATTTACGCTCTAATATTCACTTCCAGTTGTTGGTCTCTCATGTTCAATTTACGCTCTGATATTTACTTCCAGTTACTAGTCTCTCATGTTCAATTTACGTTCTAATATTTACTTCCAGTTGCTGGTCTCTCATGTTCAATTTACGCTCTAATATTTACTTTCAGTTGCTGGTCTCTCATGTTCAATTTACGCTCTAATATTTACTTTCAGTTGCTGGTCTCTCATGTTCAATTTACGCTCTAATATTCACTTTCAGTTGCTGGTCTCTCATGTTCAATTTGCGCTCTAATATTTACTTTCAGTTGCTGGTCTCTCATGTTCAATTTACGCTCTAATATTTACTTTCAGTTGCTGGTCTCTCATGTTCAATTTACGCTTTAATATTTACTTTCAGTTGCTGGTCTCTCATGTTCAATTTACGCTCTGATATTTACTTTCAGTTGGTGGTCTCTCATGTTCAATTTACGCTCTAATATTTACTTTCAGTTGCTGGTCTCTCATGTTCAATTTACGCTCTAATATTTACTTTCAGTTGCTGGTCTCTCATGTTCAATTTACGCTCTGATATTTACTTTCAGTTGCCGGTCTCTCATGTTCAATTTACGCTCTAATATTCACCTTCAATTGCTGGTCTCTCATGTTCAATTTGCGCTCTAATATTTACTTTCAGTTGCTGGTCTCTCATGTTCAATTTGCGCTCTAATATTTACTTTCAGTTGCTGGTCTCTCATGTTCAATTTGCGCTCTAATATTTACTTTCAGTTGCTGGTCTCTCATGTTCAATTTGCGCTCTAATATTTACTTTCAGTTGCTGGTCTCTCATGTTCAATTTGCGCTCTAATATTTACTTTCAGTTGCTGGTCTCTCATGTTCAATTTACGCTCTAATATTTACTTCCAGTTGCTGGTCTCTCATGTTCAATTTACGCTCTAATATTTACTTTCAGTTGCTGGTCTCTCATGTTCAATTTACGCTCTAATATTTACTTTCAGTTGCTGGTCTCTCATGTTCAATTTGCGCTCTAATATTTACTTTCAGTTGCTGGTCTCTCGTGTTCAATTTGCGCTCTAATATTTACTTTCAGTTGCTGGTCTCTCATGTTCAATTTGCGCTCTAATATTTACTTCCAGTTGCTGGTCTCTCATGTTCAATTTGCGCTCTAATATTTACTTTCAGTTGCTGGTCTCTCATGTTCAATTTACGCTCTAATATTTACTTTCAGTTGCTGGTCTCTCATGTTCAATTTGCGCTCTAATATTTACTTTCAGTTGCTGGTCTCTCATGTTCAATTTGCGCTCTAATATTTACTTTCAGTTGCTGGTCTCTCATGTTCAATTTGCGCTCTAATATTCACTTTCAGTTGCTGGTCTCTCATGTTCAATTTACGCTCTAATATTTACTTTCAGTTGCTGGTCTCTTATGTTCAATTTGCGCTCTAATATTTACTTTCAGTTGCTGGTCTCTCATGTTCAATTTGCGCTCTAATATTCACTTTCAGTTGCTGGTCTCTCATGTTCAATTTACGCTCTAATATTTACTTTCAGTTGCTGGTCTCTCATGTTCAATTTGCGCTCTAATATTCACTTTCAGTTGCTGGTCTCTCATGTTCAATTTACGCTCTAATATTTACTTTCAGTTGCTGGTCTCTCATGTTCAATTTGCGCTCTAATACTTCCATTTACTGGTCTCTCATGCTAGAAATTTCATCATTATTGCTCTTACGATGGGTGATTACGGAATTTGTTCATTTAGTTGCTTTATTTGAAAAGGCAAACGAGTTCAAGATTAACAAAACATTTATTGACGTTACGATGCATGAGACTTTATCGAGTTGATTGTTCTTTCAATGCTTCAATTTCAAAACAAATTGTTTTTTGACGAAATTTTTGTTTTTCTTTCGTTTTTTCAAACATTTATTGTAACCGAATGTAGTACATAGTAATTGAGAAAAACTTACTAGTCTGAATCACTTTCAAATAAAATGCCACAAAGCAAGAAGAATGACAGTATCAAAAGAGGTTTCTTTAAATTAGATATTTTCCCTGCATTCAGTTCGATGTGGATTAGATCGAATACATTGGCTAGCGTGATAGAAGATCAATTTGGAGATAACGCTTTTGTTTGAGAATTTTGAATTTAATAAAATTTTTACGAATGCATGACACGGATAAATGAGAATATACTGACAATATACAAGATTGTTCCGATGAAACCCAGACAATGAACCTTCTCATTGTAAAATTTCCCAGAACTACACAATACGTAACACGCTTTCAGAGTAGTTCTCTTAACAATAACATAGCAAAGGGGTACTCGGAATGCAATCACAAATCTTCGTTCTGAATTCAAAAACACATGATCATCTTTGCAGCCGTTGCGAACTTTTTTAACCCAATTTTCTTCACTATCTATCTCCACAAAGGAAAAAACGTCGCTTCATGTTATAACATTTTAGAGGGCGAGCTATTTGCAGCCCCGTATTAATGATACGATTAATAGCTCGTGACGCTGCAAGCTGGAAAGCCAATTTCGTCCGTAGGAAATTCTTTGATGAGATCAGACGGGGCGCGGATCTCACACCCCGTAATGTTGCAGCATTAGCGACGATATGGACTGGAATTTCTTTTGATCCGACGTTGGAGTTTGACAAAGTCTTAGATTCTAAGAAGAAACGTAATCAAAGCCTCTGCTCAAATCAGTTACAGCCTCGGTGTTAGCATAATTTTTGGCTGACGAATCCTAAAACTACTCTGGAATTTTTGTTATTAATCTCACTTTTTTGTGAGAGGTAGGGGTTAGATTGAGAATGTTTGACTTCAAAAAGGGTGAGAATGGTTTCACGTTAAATATTTGGGGTTTCTAGATCACTCGTAGTTAGGTTCTTGGTTAAAAATGCAATATTTTGCGAAAAAATTTGTTATTCCAAGGCTCACTCTGTATGAAATATACTTGCACCAAGATTCTTCAATAAGGACAATCCCATTACAAAGCTTTTTCATTTCTCAAGTTCACCCTCCGGGGGATAATCAAAATTATAGAATCCTCACATTGATCAAGCACAAGTGAATGTGTGGAAATGAAAACACATTTCATTGCTCAATTTCGCCGTTTTAATTCAAGACTGAACCGATCAGCGGTCGTGAAATAGAAGGATCCGATGGCTGTCCGTTCCGTCGGCACAGAAAGAAAGCAAGCGATTGGCCGAATACTGCAGAGCGTGAGGAATTCAAATTAGCATGCACACAACACAACTCAAGAGAATAAGACTGTAACGCTCGTCTTGCCCCACACATGCTCTATAATTAAATTTACACTCGCATGTACGTAACAAAACTTTCCTGGTCGAACTTTTTTAAAAAATTCTGAAGAATTCCAAAAAAGGCCAGTATATTTTTTCGATGCATTATGAAAGAACGACAAGCATGTTGCAGCAGATCAAGCTTTTCTGGGTGGGCGTTCCATCAACTGCGGGGTGCCCCCATGAGTCAATTTACTGTATAATTATTTTATAGCACATAATGCTCCTACTTTGACATTTTGAACAAGCTAGTTCAAAGTGGTGGATAAGATAATTTGGTCGTACGCAATTTTTCATTTGCGTTCAGCACGCGAGGTTAAAGTCACGAATATGAGTAAATGAATTCGCACCCAATGTGTTTAAGAAGTAGTAGAAGTGCCCACGAATTCAAACATGAAATATAATCAAGTTACAAGTCTAGCAGAAGGGAAACTTTTTTTATTTTGAAATCGAGACTACCTTCCACATTCATCAATTTCTAAAGCAATTTATTTACGTCATAGTAACAGTGCAATTGGCAGCGAAAGTTCTTTCTCCAACTCGGGTATGGGTTAAGCACTGTTTTTGCTCATCACAATTTTTGAGTTAAGATCGACGAACTGAAATCAGCTGGAATTAAGATCTTAATTAGAATTAAGATCTCCTAAGTGAGCATGTATGTAGCATCATTCATGCGGAATGCTCAATCGTTGCACAGCTAAGTCTTAGAAGTCTGAGGCCACTATTTTGCCCATCGAAAGCAAGCAACAAGACCCCAGAGTGTGACTCTGCTCTCATACACATCACACGACATCAAGAACCCTCACAGAACTCTATTTTCCAGGGCTTAACCCCTTTTTGGCACTTCTAAAGCTCCTAACGCGGTCCAGACCGTGACTGGCAACATCCATCAACGTTGCCAGCTCTTACAGGCGCACGAACATTCACTTTCAAGGCCCTCCAACACAGCACAAGAATGCTTTCTTACTTTGTACAGTCACCATACGTATTAACATCCCTCACAGAGCTGTATTTTACGGAGTCTACGGCTCCTATTTTGCATTTCTAGGGCCCCTAACTCGGCCTCAAAGTCTTGCAAATTCATCAGACGAGGACACCAGCCGTTCACCTCAAGTCATCTTTCGGGCTCCGGCGCCTCGAGCTGCCGATGACAAATTGAAGGAAGTCGCGTCTCACATCCCGCCTTTGTTTCACTAATGATTAATTTCTCCAGGCGCTTTTTTAGACGCAAACTCGAGCACGTGCTTGCCTGCAAATGAGAGTTTATGAACTGTTTTAACGTAATATTCGGTAAGCTCAATATGAAGTATACGTTATTTCGAGCATAACTGGAACTTAATTTCTTCTTGGGTGCTATATCACACTGAAATCTCCTTGACGTTTCTTTAATTGATATTATATTCAGGAATGAAGATTATTTTAGTAATTTCGTATTGATATATCCTTGGCAACAAGCATATCCTTGGTCTGTTTTTGTTGGTTGATGGCTTAGGGAAGACACACGCAGACACAAGAGATACTCTTCCGGGGGTTCCACATAGTTTTCCTATAGAGCGGATCCTACATCAAATAAACCATGGCCACGAGTCTTGCAAAGAGCAAGAGATCTTTTTAATTTGAAACCTAAAATACATTTTGAAAAAGATTATGAGCAAAAAATTGATTTTTAAGTAAAAATTATAATAAGCTTCGAGTTCCTTCCATGTCTCGATGTGAAATACTACGTTGTATAGCTTTAGTTAGGAAGTGCAGATTGTTATCACCTCTCAACATTTTTGCCCGAAAAACTGCCTCCCACGAGTTTAATTACTTTCAAAATTTAATCTAGATTTCACCCCAGCATTTTTGTCCGAAAAACTGCCTCCCACGAGTTTAATTATTCTCAAAATGCAATCTAGATTTCCCTGTGAGTGTGACAGTTGCAGGGGAAAAGTGGCTTTAACTTCAAAAATTCAAAGTTTTAATATTTATCATTGAATTTTATTCATGACATAAATGTCTACGACGAAATTTTTTTTGAAATCGGTCTGCGCATAAACAGCTTCAACTCCTCTCATATAACATGCTTGGTTGAATATTTTTAACGTTCAAAAATTCTCAGTTATTCAAGAGTTTTCAGCTCTAATTTACAGCCATGCTCTTAAATCAAGAGTCACCACATTCAGATATTTGGGGGAAACATAACTTTTGATCAAGGCAGGCTGCAATTTTCATGCAAGGTTAATTTTTTTACGAGAGAGTGTAGAGTTCACTCAATTGGAGCCAAACTTTTCACTACGTTCAAAATTTTAGGTACGTTGTTGCCGATTAGCCATCAGCAGAGACTTTTCTGTAGACTTGGCTGCGCTGCGTGCTTAATTTTTACTCGTCGAACTCTTCAAGTTCGAGCTACTTAAAGCTGAGCTGAGTGATGAAATTTCATCTATAAACACTCTAACAGAAGACTTTCGACCAGAAATAACAGCAAATAGCGGGGCCGAGTCAACAGGGGATCTTTCGCTGCTGGTTGCTCGGCTGCGGCTAAGTGAATATTTTCTTTTTATCTGCCGTTAATTATGCTAATTGTACAGAGCTGTGAAATGCATTTGATAAGTGGGAGCCTTGGCAGCCGAGTGAGGGGACATATGCATAAACGGAATTTCACGATTCGTTTTCAATGTATTAAGAAAAATAGATATTATTTAGTTACGGCCTTTGAAGCAGCGAGTTATAATTTCGCACTTAGTAACGTCCAGAATGTTGCCAGAATTTAATGAAGCTAATGATTTTTTTTAACACGTAACTTTTATGTGGGATAAATTCTACATGAAATTTTCAACGATGCTAAATTATGGAATGATGTTTGCATGCAGGTGGTTCCTGGGTTGATTGACATATTCTATAATGAGGGACTTCGTTTGAAAATGTCTATTGCCAGTGTTGTCCTCTGAAAAATTTGGTAAATTATCCAGTTCGGACATAATGCATGTAAATATCAATATTTCTACGATAATCATATATCTAAACTAAACAGATGGAGAGAAATAAAAGCGCAGAAATTGCATTAATGAAACAAATTCAACGCAAACAACATCTTCCCACACAACTACAATGCAAAACAGTGTTAGCCCCATGAAGTATTTAGTTATAGCATTAAAGAAACAGTTTGTGACTTCACCATTTAGGGCTGTGACAATATGCTCTAATCATATTTTCACAGCCCTAATAATCACCCACATACGCATGTATGTGATTTGTAATAAATCACATATATGTGATTTAAAACAACGTGTAAATACAATAGTAAATCACAAACCTATGCATGTATGTATGTGATTATTAGGGCTGTGACAATATAATTAGAGCATATTGTCACAGGCCTAGTAATGATACACAACATTGAAAACTTGAACTTAACGCAAAACATTAAAACTTCGTTTGCTTATGAAACTCAGCCATCCCTACTCGAAAGTAATCACACCAGATTGCCTCAAAAAAAAAACACACAGCGTAAGAACGAGAGACTGGAGCTGATGAGCATTTTGTCGCTAGGAAGAAGTAGCAATCAGCATCAAAAGACGGCGTTCAGAAGGTGTGCGTTTCAGTCTTGCTTACAAAATCTATCACGTAGGCCACTGTAATGAGATTTTCTGAGTGTCATACACTCGATAAATATTAATTGTCTAGTTTATAGTGTAAAATTGCCTAATATCAGCATAAATAATAAAGTTATGTCTATGCTTTGTTATCACGAAGTGTACGGATTACTTCTGATTCTGCTGCGTTTTTATTTCGGTGTGTTTTGTCTTTTTATGCATAACAGGTTGAATTTGATATCGCTTCCGGCTAATCAACATGCCCTGGTTAAACAGTAAAATTTTAAATATTGGTACGTTTCCGGAAGTCAAACATTCACTCGAGCAAGGTGAAAAAATAAATAAATTAGAAAAACTGGCGACTTATGCCTCTCTCGTCAAAATTAATATTAAAACACTTCGATCCTAAGCGTAGTGGCACCAGAGCAGCCTCAACTTTCGGTAATATTTTAGTAGCAGTGAATTTGTAATTTTTCTCAGTTATATCACGATCTTTCCTGTAAAATAGGACATTGAAATCATAATTTACGAGCGGCTTCGACCACACAAATAAAATTTTACTGAGCTCAAGTAGATTAAAGACTCATTCCAGCCATCAGAAGTGTGGTTGAGTCGCGACTAAAATATCAGAGCATTTCGTTCATGGAAATTACCTAGCAAAGTTCTTTACTGTTTTCTTGGACCAACACAGGCATAAAGATAGGAGAATTTTGTTCCATATTTGATGGAGTAAATGTTTCATTTGGTAATGTAAATTCTTAATTTGGTGACGCATGTGCTTCATTTAGTAACGCACATGCGTCATTTGGTGACGCATAAGCTTCATTTGAAGACGCGCATGCTTCATTTGGTGACGCATAAGCTTCCTTTGAAGACGCGCCTGCTTAATTTGGTGACGCATAAGCTTCATCTGAAGACGCGCATGCTTCATTTGGTGACGTACATGCTTCATTTGGTGACGCGCATGCTTCATTTGGTGACGCATAAGCTTCATCTGAAGACGCGCATGCTTCATTTGGTGACGTACATGCTTCATTTGGTGACGTGCATGCTTAATTTGGTGACGCATAAGCTTCATCTGAAGACGCGCATGCTTCATTTGGTGACGTACATGCTTCATTTGGTGACGCGCATGCTTCATTTGGTGCCGCATAAGCTTCATCTGAAGACGCGCATGCTTCATTTGGTGACTTACATGCTTCATTTGAAAACGCGCATGCTTCATTTGGTGACGCAAAAGCTTCATTTGAAGACGCGCATGCTTAATTTGGTGACGCATAAGCTTCATCTGAAGACGCGCATGCTTCATTTGGTGACGTACATGCTTCATTTGAAGACGCGCATGCTTCATTTGGTGACGTATAAGCATCATTTGAAGACGCGCATGCTTCAATTGGTGACGCACATGCTTCATTTGGTGACGCGCATGCTTCATTTGGTGACGCATAAGCTTCATCTGAAGACGCGCATGCTTCATTTTGTGACGTACATGCTTCATTTGAAGACGCACATGCAAAGCGACGTTCGTACCTTCCGAACGAAGAGTCAAAGAAGACAACGTGGCTGCTATAGTGGAATACTTTCAAGTTATCTTTCTTTTAAGGCTTCAGAAATTATACGACAGAAAGCGTCAGCGGACGTGGAGAAAGTCTGAGATTGTGCGCGAATCAACTCGTGGTCAAATGAAAGTGAGCTTGAAGTTGAATTTAAGCATGTTGATGAGTTATGAGATACTAATTCGATTGTTGTGTTGATAATTTTTATGTACTAATTCGATCGTAATATTGATGAGTAAGGATATACTAATTAGATTGTAATATTGATAATTCATGGTATACTAACTTTATTTTAATATTGATAATGTATGATATACTAACTTTATTGTACCAGCCCAAATGAGTCTAAGTAATTATTATAATCTGCGGTCAGTTGTTAATTGTTAGTGTGGCTATAGACATTTTTATATGATTTCATTATATTAAAATTTAATTTTTTCTTAGACATTTTTACATGATTTACTTGAACTTTTCGAGTGAAAATAAAGTCTGTTCTGTTTCCTTTTGTCGCCTCACCTCTCTCGTCCTCGACTTTTGCCGCCCGTGAAATATTGCTTAAGAACAACATGTAGAATGCGTTCCTATAAGAAACCTCTCTCATGAACTGAACCACGTCAGTCTTTTTTACATTTTTTTAGGTCAGATGCTCTAATTAACATAACGAAGAATGCTCTTGGTATTAAAAAACTAATCAGAAATTGATTATTTCGTACAATAGATTTCAATTTTTGGGATAGACACTGCTACAATTACTGCATTGATCTGTCAATTTCGTTAACAGCCTCTATTACTGTTATCGTCAGCCTCTATTACAGTTATTGTCTCTATTCAGTTACAGACACTGTTACAGTTACTGGACTGACGTATTAATTTCAGTTACAGCCGCTGTAAGAGTTACTACGGTGGTGTATCAATTTCAGTTACAAACACTGTTAC
This sequence comes from Morinoia aosen, assembly GCA_030386875.1. Classification (NCBI taxonomy): domain Eukaryota; kingdom Metazoa; phylum Arthropoda; class Malacostraca; order Amphipoda; family Talitridae; genus Morinoia; species Morinoia aosen. Next base: position 14,263,220 of record CM059559.1, on the reverse strand, counting down.
AGTTACTGGACTGACGTATCATTTCAGTAACAGCTGCTGCAAATGTGACTGCGTCAGTTGCAGCAGCTGCGCCTGAAATTCCAGTTAGTGCTTCAGGTGAGCTGGAGCGAATAGTGCAAAGCCTATGGACAAACTGTAGTGTTTGCCAGGGTCCCAGCGATAGATGAGATCTGACTTGGCTTTGTGGACCTGTTGTTTGAAGGATAACGCCAAAGCAACAACACACTCCCATGATTTTCGCGATCCAGCGAGCGATTGCAAAGCAACACGAACCTAAATTCGGAGCGTTATCTTAGCCTCGTGTTAGCTCAAGGCTCTGTAGGCGCAAATATTTTTGTAAGCGTACTCTGTGAATGCTGTGAGTTTTGATACTGAGGGTAGGGAACGTTTAGACGCTCATGGAAATATGTCTAGTGATTTTACGTGTGAAAGAGGCTAAAATGATCATATTAAGCCTGGGCTCAAGAACGTGCACTTTCATGAGAGTTTCTCGAGGAAAATTCATCTACCTAAGAAATTCCCCTCTCCCGCGACGGTGTTTTATTCGCAATTAAAATATTCAAATTGCGACAGTGAAATTACTTCGCTCACTTCATAATTTTTCGAATAAATATTTGCTGATTATAAAGCATTATCATTATAAGCTGAATATATTATTCTGCTGATTATAAAACACTGTCGAATAATATCAAGGTCACAAAAATCTTATTTGAAGTTCGGCTCTAGTCACAGAGGCAAAATTTGTTGAAAAATTTTACGAAGAGTTTGCTGCTAAATCAAAAAATAATCCCTGCAATTATTTTTTCAAAGCTCTTTCATTTAACAGTTGATCCAATATTCATTAAAGGTCGCAAAAATATGTGGTAATTGGAAATTTCAACCACCCGGCTTTGGCTGATAAGAAATTAGTTAGCTGAGCAGCTAATGCTACTATGACCTGGTGAGAACATTCGCGAGATCCCACGAATTGAGAAGCTCCCCTTTATGGAAATATTTCATTTGGAAATGTGCTTTCTCCAGCTGACTTACTCATTCTTTGATTAGGCGACCTACGAAGACTCTCCAAAATTGCCTGTTGAAAAAAAAAAGAATGGTAAAAGAAGTGAGCAAAAAAAACGATAGAAGAAAATATTTTAAACAGCCTTCAAATAGTCAACTCTTTCTCGTTCAAGTCAGCTTCAAATTTTCAAGTTGTTTTTAGCCACGAGAATCATCAAATTGTCAAGTTGTTTTTACCCACGAGAGTCTTCCAATTGTCAAGTTGTTTTCAGCCACGAGAGTCTTCCAATTGTCAAGTTATTTGTAGCCACGTGAGTCTTCCAGTTGTCAAGTTGTTTGTAGCCACGTGAGTCTTCCAGTTGTCAAGTTGTTTGTAGCTACGTGAGTCTTCCAATTTTCAAATTGTTTTAGCCACGAGAGTCTTCCCATTACCACCAAGTTGTTTTTAGCCACGAGAGTCTTTCAATTGTCAAGTTGTTTGTAGCCACGAGAGTCTTCCAATTGTCAATTTTTTTTAGCCACGAGAGTCTTCCAATTGTCAAGTTGTTTTTAGCCACGAGAGTCTTCCAATTGGCAAGTTTTTTTTAGCCACGAGAGTCTTTCAGTTGTCAAGTTGTTTGTAGCCACGTGAGTCTTCCAATTTTCAAGTTGTTTGTAGCCACGTGAGTCTTCCAATTGTCAAATTGTTTTTAGCCACGAGAGTCTTCCAATTGCCAAGTTGTTTATAGCCACGTGAGTCTTCCAATTGTTAAATTGTTTTTAGCCACGAGAGTCTTCCTATTGCCCCAAGTTGTTTTTAGCCACGTGAGTCTTCCAATTGTCAATTTGTTTGTAGCCACGAGAGTCTTCCAATTGTCAATTTTTTTTTAGCCACGAGAGTCTTCCAATTGTCAAGTTGTTTTTAGCCACGAGAGTCTTTCAGTTGTCGAGTTGTTTGTAGCCACGAGAGTCTTCCAATTGTCAATTTTTTTTAGCCACGACAGTCTTCCAATTGTCAAGTGGTTTTTAGCCCCGAGAGTCTTCCAATTGTCAATTTTTTTTTAGCCACGAGAGTCTTCCAATTGTCAAGTGGTTGAGTCTTCCAATTATCCAGTGGTTTTTAGCCCCGAGAGTCTTCCAATTGTCCAGTGGTTTTTAGCCACGAAAGTCCACAAATGTTTATTTTTTTTTGTTTCAAACACTACCTCGATGGCAGTTGAATACCCTTGGGCATTCGATGCAAGTTTCATTAAGTTGGATAAAAATTGATGCAAGTTATTTACAAAAAAATTGATTCAAGTTATTTACTTTTGGAAAACGATGAATGTAAAGTATCTCGGGAGAATACTGCCACTTCTCTTACAGCGAAAGAATTTTTTGTGAACGATTAGTACATTATTGCATCACATCAACGAAAGCCTCGATCACCGGCGTCAGTTGGTTCAACTTATAAAAATAGCTTTATGTTCTGTTTGCTCACTCCAATTTACTAATTTTACTGATAAGAAAATTTGCCGAGTGCAATCATTTTTACATGCTCTTAATTACTTGAGTAGAATCATCGCATCTAACCATTCGTTACCAGCATGGTTCAAAATAAAAAGAAGTAAGTTTAATTTTAGAGGAATATATTGGTGAGGAAATAAGAATTCTTTGGATGGTATCCTAAAAGTACACACACACACGCACTGAAACAACTCGACCTCATGTGTTGAGTGCTGGTAAAATGGGGCTGCTGAGCACTGATTCGTTCCCATTAGATATAACATATTGGCTTTTTTATGGCGTCGTCGTTCAGTTTTATTGTTACTTTTGGCTTGACGGTGAGTAAGCTAGCGACTGGTGCTTCGGAGCCGTTTTGATCCCTGACAAATACAGAGAAAAGTCGCCGAAACCAGAGTAATGAGAATGAAAACCCAATGGAGGAGAGTTCGGAAGATTTCAGTCTATAAAAATTTGAAATGAAATGAGGTGAATAGAAAAAATGAACAAAAGTTCTTACGCATAGTAATTACTAAAGAAAATAAGTGTAGACAAACTGATATGTCATAGTTTACTTTAAATGACTATCTGCATAATAAAACAATGCACGGCCTCATTTGAAAATGAAGGTTCTGAAAGTTCAGTGTTGCTAAATTTCGGTCTCCTTCAACAAAGCATTCAAATTTTCTGTTGTTGAGAAGCAAATGTTCGGGAAAAGAATTCCATTTTAGCTGGTATGTACAAACAATTTAAGGCACTTGCTTTGAAATTATTATGGAAGATAGCTCTATAAGGCTCTCGAATAGAACACGATATGAAGGTAATGAAGATAAGCATTTTTGAATGGTTTTAAATGTTTAGGAAAATTTGAATACACAGCTTTTTTTTAAGGCCTGAATATTTCATACATTTGAATACGTTGCATTCTAAATTCAGGGAAAGATTTCAATTTACACACTAAAAATCATGTAATACATAATATTTCTGCAGCTTGCATGATTCTTGCTTGGATTCGTGAGTGCAATTTGCTCGTCCAATCAAATTATGACATACGGTTCTTACCATAGTTTTGAAGTATTATCAAAACGCTATAACCACCGCGAAAAAAATGTAGTTTACAATCGAGGAAGATTTATTCGTTCGACAAGAGTCCTCGCGTGCTCAGCGGAACTTTAAGTAGAAAATCAGCGGCTTGCCCTTTTTGGCAGAGTGCAAATGCTGGGTTTTGGAAGTGAGACACGATTTGAAACAACGTTGGGCGGAATGTTCTTGCAAATCAGTTTAATTTGGTGAAAGTTATCTTTTGTGCCGTAATGAAAGCAGCGGAGTTTATCCACGGTTGTTCGATACCTACAGCTCAGGATTAAGAGACTTACTATGGTTATTAAAATAATTAGAACCCCTTAGTTTTAGAGAGGGGAGATATGAATGACAATAAAATGAACGTTGCTCCGTTATAGAGTTTGAGGGAATTATAGAGAGGCTTTGCAGGTTTGTACAAGAACATAATTTGATAATTTAGCATTTCCACTGAAATTTAGTTGCGAGTCTAAATGCTTATAAATTCTTTTTTAGGTATTTCAAGTTTGGCCAGTGCTGCGTGTGTGACGAGTAATGCATCATCGTGTAGCGTGAAAGTATTTTCACATAATGCATGACAAAGTTTAAGTGGTTATAAAATTAATTAGAATATAAGAGTGTAATGAGCGTGAGGGACACGAAACGTGCATTTTTTACACAATAAATATGTGTAAATATATATTTAATATGAAAATATGAGTTGCTAATAACAATTGCACCGTGTAGACAATTGTTGGACAAAGGAATAGGAAATAAATAAGTGCATTTCTCATTGGAGAAACCTGCTTTTGAATTTTTCAAATTCTGCTGAAATGCTCGAAATTTCTGATAAAATTGCGAGCATGAAAAATAGGACAGGTTTGGCGAAACATTTTTTGTTTAAGGCAGATTTTTATTCCGAGATTTATTGAATAACGATGAGACCGACAGTGAACCTCAATATTTGTCATGTTCAGATGAATATCAAGAATAATAACGTACACGTTTAAGTAAAATTACCTCGTGAAAAACAAAATGTAAGATAATTTCCTCCTCCGCATTTCCAGATTTCAGCGCGTGGTGATGGCTGCCATGTTTGCCATGTTAAAACATCTTGAACTTTTCTGAGGAGACTTATCATCACGCCGGATCTGTGACAGCAAAGCTGCTCGTAACTTTCTCACTGGCACCTTAAAATTCTTGGACTTACGAGACGCAGTCGAGCTGATTTCTAGATTTCTGGGCCGTGAAGCCTTGATCTAAGGCGCTTCGGTATAGGCCTTATGTTGATTGCGAACGTAATTCCTTCTTTTTAGGTACGTGACCGATGTACATTTTTAGCAAAAGTGAAGGTTAAAAGTTAAACGGAAGACCACATTTTATTTTAAGTCATTCAGATTTGATTTTTTCTCACTAGCCAAAAAATTGTCACCGAGCTTGCTAAGCGAATCCCATAGCTGCTGCTTCTTTATGTTAAATTTGTGATCGCTGGTCGGTTAGCAGGATTGTATTAGCATTCCAAGGAATAAAATTCTGAAAAAATATCGTAGAAAGATTCAAAACCCCATGCTTCATCAGACATGAATATTATAGTTAAGTTAAAAAAGATGCTAAAAGAAAAGACTCAGTCACAATTTTTTACCCTATTAGCTTCCATTGCGTAAAAAATTGAAAAATATATTGATCAAGGTAAGTTTTTGACGAAACTATAGCCATCCAGGCTTGTATTCATGCTATGCGTTGAGTTTAACACGATAAATCGTGGCCATCTGTCAAGGTAAGTCTGACCTGACCAATTTTTTCTCAGCGGCCGGACACGGTAGCGAGCTGCCACCAGCGCTCCTGAGGCTCCCAAGTTCCGTCGAGCGATGAGACGTCAAAACTTTTGCTTGAGGTTTGCTGGTCAGGTGACTGGTGGGAGGGATTTACCTGAGAGGATATGATGCCACGATCTGCAGAATATCATCTACTGCAATGTATGGATATCAGGGGGGTCTAATGATACGGATCTCTTGATTAATGAGATTCTGGCCGAAATCATGGGGTCTAAAGATACGGATCTCTTAATTAATGAGATTCTGGCCGATATCATAGGGTCTAATGATAAGGATCTCTTAATTAATGAGATTCTGGCCGATATAAGGGGGGTCTAATGATACGGATCTCTTAATTAATGAGATTCTGGCCGATATCACGGGGGTCTAATGATACGGATCTCTTAATTAATGAGATTCTGGCCGATATCATAGGGTCTAATGATAAGGATCTCTTAATTAATGAGATTCTGGCCGATATCAGGGGGGGTCTAATGATACGGATCTCTTAATTAATGAGAATCTGGCCGATATCACGGGGGTCTGATGATACGGATCTCTTAATTAATGAGGTTCTGGCCGATAACAGGGGGTCTATGACACGGATCTCTTACTTAATGAGATTCTGTCAGAATTTGTTGACTTCATATTTTTCAGAACGTTTACAACTATACGTACTGTGCTCTTCCATCTGTTTTTTCCCATTTACACTTGCCCATTTATGTGTGCAGAAACATACACAAGCATATATACACATATTCATTATATATGTATGTCTTTTTTATATACACACATTAGAAATTAACTGCGCAATTACTGGAAACATGAGAAAAATAAAACATACATCCAGACATAACTTCAGTTACATTTCCAGCACGTAGTTACCAACGCTCAACTTTTTTCAGAAATTTCAAAACCGTGAACACGAACCATAGAGACAGAAATAAAATCCTGCCTTGAAATACTCTCGAGGAAACGCATGAAATACCCTCGAGGATACGCACAAAATACCCTCGAGGATACGCACAAAATACCCTCGAGGATACGCACAAAATACCTTCGAGGATACGCACAAAATACCCTCGAGGATACGCATAAAATACCCTCGAGGATACGTACAAAATACCCTCGAGGATACGCATAAAATACCCTCGAGGATACGCACAAAATACACTCGAGGATACGCACAAAATACCCTCGAGGATACGCACAAAATACCCTCGAGGATACGCATAAAATACCCTCGAGGATACGCACAAAATACCCTCGAGGATACGCACAAAATACCCTCGAGGATACGCATAAAATACCCTCGAGGATACGCATAAAATACCCTCGAGGATACGCAAAAATACCCTCGAGGATACGCATAAAATACCCTCGAGGATACGCACGAAATACCCTCGAGGACACGCACAAAATACCCTCGAGGATACGCATAAAATACCCTCGAGGACACGCACAAAATACCCTCGAGGAGACGCACAAAATACCCTCGAGGATACGCACGAAATACCCTCGAGGATACGCACAAAATACCCTCGAGGATACGCACAAAATACCCTCGAGGATACGCACAAAATACCCTCGAGGATACGCAAAAATACCCTCGAGGATACGCACAAAATACCCTCGAGGATACGCACGAAATACCCTCGAGGACACGCACAAAATACCCTCGAGGATACGCACAAAATACCCTCGAGGATACGCAAAAATACCCTCGAGGATACGCACAAAATACCCTCGAGGATACGCACGAAATACCCTCGAGGACACGCACAAAATACCCTCGAGGATACGCACAAAATACCCTCGAGGACACGCACAAAATACCCTCGAGGATACGGACAAAATACCCTCGAGGATACGCACAAAATACCCTCGAGGACACGCACAAAATACCCTCGAGGATACGCATAAAATACCCTCGAGGACACGCACAAAATACCCTCGAGGATACGCACGAAATACCCTCGAGGAGACGCACAAAATACCCTCTAGGATACGCACAAAATACTCTGGAGGACACGCACAAAATACCCTCGAGGATACGCACGAAATACCCTCGAGGAGACGCACAAAATACCCTCTAGGATACGCACAAAATACTCTGGAGGACACGCACAAAATAATCTCGAGGATACGCACAAAATACCCTCTAGGATACGCACAAAATACTCTGGAGGACACGCACAAAATACCCTCGAGGATACGCACAAAATACTCTGGAGGACACGCACAAAATAATCTCGAGGATACGCACAAAATACCCTCGAGGATACGCACAAAATACTCTGGAGGACACGCACAAAATACCCTCGAGGATACGCACAAAATACTCTGGAGGACACGCACAAAATACCCTCGAGGATACGCACAAAATACCCTCGAGGATACGCACAAAATACCCTCGAGGATACGCACAAAATACCCTCGAGGAGACGCACAAAATACCCTCGAGGAGACGCACAAAATACTCTGGAGGATACGCACAAAATACCCTCGAGGAGACGCACAAAATACTCTGGAGGATACGCACAAAATACCCTCGAGGATACGCACAAAATACCCTCGAGGAGACGCACAAAATATTCTGGAGGATACGCACAAAATACTCTGGAGGATACGCACAAAATACCCTCGAGGATACGCACAAAATACCCTCGAGGATACGCACAAAATACTCTGGAGGATACGCACAAAATACCCTCGAGGATACGCACAAAATACCCTCGAGGATACGCACAAAATACCCTCGAGGAGACGCACAAAATACCCTCGAGGATACGCACAAAATACCATCGAGGAGACGCACAAAATACCCTCGAGGATACGCACAAAATACCCTCGAGGATACGCACAAAATACCCTCGAGGATACGCACAAAATACTCTCAGGGAGAGCAAAAGTCAATAGTATTTTGGCAGCTGGAGCCGTGCGACGCTGGACGGGCTTTTGAATGCCTGCCTTAATTCTGTTATTCAGTTAGGATTACTTTCTCAGAAATTGGCGGTGGCTGAAAGGCTTTTTGACACCCCTGAAATTGAGACCTTTGGTGCTCTAATGAAGAGTAACCGCGCTCGCGAGGGGAGCAGAAATCGCCTAATGCAATTATAAGGTCACGTTGCGCCTCCATTTTAAATCAAGGGGAAGAGCGTCTTGTAAAGGAAATAATTTGTATTAATTGTGGGTTTGCAGAGCTTCATCAAGTTATTTATGTCATCTTTTCAGTGTGGTGCAGATAATTGTATATCGCTGTGTGTTGATCTTTGGCACCCCTGATTGGTTTATTGATTTGTATTTCTGAATTGCATATTGCTGTCTTGTTCTTTGATTTTTGTTCAAATGTACTGTAACCTTTACACTTTGACAGTTTTGAACTCCCTCTATATTTTGTTCAAATATATATATATATATAAATGTATGTATATATATATATATATATGTACATGAGAGTAATATATACATGTAAAAATGAAAGTATTTCTGAACGTTGAGAACAAAAGAAAAAATTCAGAGAAAAAGCTCTGAGTTTGAAGTAAAAAAGCGTAGTAAAACCGTTTCTGTGCGGCTTTTGACTTCCCCGTCCATTTACTCCTCCAAATGATCAATTAAGAACGGCTTTCTCTCACCCTTCCGAGGCAAGCACAAGAAGCCTAAAAAGAATCGTTAAAATCCTAAAGATATTTTAATGGGCGTGGGGCCTCGGAAGAAAGTTGGGCTCGAGGGCATGGAGAAAATTATTCACCTAAATGTCGAAAGTTTTTTCAGCTTTTCAAACGGCTGAGAGCATATGCTTTTCCAGGTCGCTTATGAGATTTTACCGATAATAAGTTAAGCGATATATTCCTGACGTCAAAAATGATGGATATTTTGAAGTTGTTAACTTATTTCAATTTGAAAACAGTTCATAAATGAACCGGGGAAATGCATATCGTTATATTTCAAGGTTGCTTCATTTTTGCTTTAAGATAAAACGCGGAATGAATATAAATCAATATCAATTAGTTTGATTGAATAAGTATAATTTCAAGTCATTATGCAACGTTCAGGTATCTAGTTTATGCATAGAGAGGGAATAGCGACGGACACACCAAGCAAGCAGCTAACATTCATACTAGGTGTTACCATTAACTAATAAGTTAGGTATAACCCAATAACCAATGAACAAGGAATTCGCCAATAACCAAAAAATTAGGCATAATCCCTTAACTAATGAACTAATCATTAACCAATAACCAGCAAACTAGGCATTTACCAATTAACAATAAACTAGGCACTAACCAATAACCAACAAACTAGGCACTAACCAGTAACTAGTAAACTATGCATCTACCAATAACCAATAAACTAGGCATTTACCAATGACCAGTAAACTAGGCATTTACCAATGACCAGTAAACTAGGCATTCACCAATAACCAGTAAACTAGGCACTAACCAATAACCAGTAAACTAGGGATTTACCAATGAGCAATAAACAAGGCATTTACCAATAACCAGTAAACTAGGCATTCACCAATAACCAGTAAACTAGGCATTTAACAGTAACCAGTAAACTAGGCATTTACCAATAACCAATAACCTAGGAATTTACCAATAACCAGGAAACTAGGCATTTACCAGTAACCAGTAAACTAGGCACTAGCCAATAAACAGTAAACTAGGCATTAACCAATAACCTTGGCATTCAACAATAACCAGTAAACTAGGCATTCACCAATAACCAGTAAACTGGGCATTTAACAGTAACCATTAAACTAGGCATTTACCAATAACCAGTACACTAGGCATTTACCAATAACCAGTAAACTAGGCATTTACCAATAACCAGTAAACTAGGCATTTACCAGTAACCAGTAAAATAGGCACTATCCAATAACCAGTAAACTAGGCATTAACCAATAACCAATAAACAAGGCATTTACCAATAACCAGTAAACTAGGCATTCAACAGTATCCAGTAAACTAGGTATTTACCAATAACCAGTAAACCAGGCATTTACCAACAACCAGTAAACTAGGCATTTACCAATAACCAGTGAACTAGGAATTTACCAGTAACCAGTAAATTAGGCACTAGCCAGTAACCAGTAAACTAGGCATTAACCAATAACCAATAAACAAGGCATTTCCCAATAACCAGTAAACTAGGCATTCACCAATAACCAGTAAACTAGGCATTCACCAATAACCAGTAAACTAGGCATTTAACAGTAACCAGTAAACATGGCATTTACCAATAACCAGTAAACTAGCCATTTACCAGTAACCAGTAAACTAGGCACTAGCCAAAAACCAGTAAACTAGGCATTTACCAATAAACAATACACTCGGCATTTACCAATTACCAGCAAACTAGGCATTTACCAGTAACCAGTAAACTAGGCATTTGCCAATAACCAATAAACTAGGCATTTACCAATAACCAGTAAACTAGGCATTCACCAATAACCAGTAAACTAGGCATTTGAAAGTAACCAGTAAACTAGGCATTTACCAATAAACAGTAAACTAGGCATTTACCAATAACCAGTAAACTTGGCATTCACCAATAACCAGTAAACTAGGCATTTAACAGCAACCAGTAAACTAGGCATTTAGCAATAACCAGTAAGCTAGGCATTTAGCTATAACCAGTAAACTAGGCATTTACCAATAACCAGTAACCTAGTCATTTACCATTAACTAGTAAACTGGGCATTTACCAATAACCAGTAAACCAGGCATTTACCAATAACCAGTAAACTAGGCGTTTACCAATAACCAGTAAACTAGGCATTTACCAATAACCAGTAAACTAGGAATTTACCAATAACCAGTAAACTAGGCATTTACCAGTAACCAGTATACTAGGCACTAGCCAATAACCAGTAAACTAGGCACTAGCCAGTAACCAGTAAACTAGGCATTTACCAGTAACCAGTAAACTAGGCACTAGCCAATAACCAGTAAACTAGGCACTAGCCAGTAACCAGTAAACTAGGCATTTACCAGTAACCAGTAAACTAGGCACTAGCCAATAACCAATAAGTAAGGCATTTACCAATAACCAGTAAACTAGGCATTTACCGGTAACCAGTAAACTAGGCATTAACCAATAACCAATAAACTAGGCATTTACCAGTAACCAGTAAACTAGGCACTAGCCAATAACCAATAAGTAAGGCATTTACCAATAACCAGTAAACTAGGCATTTACCGGTAACCAGTAAACTAGGCATTAACCAATAACCAATAAACTAGGCATTTACCAGTAACCAGTAAACTAGGCACTAGCCAATAACCAATAAGTAAGGCATTTACCAATAACCAGTAAACTAGGCATTTACCGGTAACCAGTAAACTAGGCATTAACCAATAACCAATAAACTAGGCATTTACCAGTAACCAGTAAACTAGGCACTAGCCAATAACCAATAAGTAAGGCATTTACCAATAACCAGTAAACTAGGCATTTACCAGTAACCAGTAAACTAGGCACTAGCCAATAACCAGTAAACTAGGCACTAGTCAATAACCAATAAGTAAGGCATTTACCAATAAACAATGAACTAGGCACTAGCCAATAACCAATAAGTAAGGCATTTACCAATAAACAATGAACTTGCTATTCTTTCATCTACACAGCGGTTGGAGTGAGGCATCTCAGTTTGGTTGTCGAGTGTCAGTTATTCATATTTAACAGTCCAACGTTTGTTTGATTGCCATAAAGTACACAATGAAGCGAAAAGAAAATGCTTGTTGGATGTTAGGTAGAGTTTTGTCTCAAAACCCCACACGTGTTTTGTAATTCTGCAGAAAACATGCTTCACATGAGGTATCGTTCTTTTGTGTTACTATGCACATACAGTCGATTCGAAAAAATAAATTTTCATAATTTTAGTCCATAATTTATGTTTTTCCCAGAGCAATATCGGTAACTAATTTGTCGTGAAGAGGAGACTTATTCCCAGAGATCTAAAATAGGATCCATTGTCTCAATCTATTTTTCAAAACAAGTAACTGCGAGCATGCTCTGCAATCAAGTTAGGGGAAATAACGTTTAAAAAGAATAAGCATAAAGACAAATCTTAAAAAAATTTCATTCGTATGCCTCGAGCCTTGGCTTATTTCTAACGAGTTCTGCAAAAACACAAAATGACTTATCATACAGATTCACAGTAAAATGTTGACTCTTAAGTCGACAGGAAGATAAAATATTCTAATAACAAGAAGAGACCCACTATAGAAACATTCAAAAGTAATTGGGCTAATCCACTTCATCTTACACCACTAATCCAAGTCGCCTTCCATTCTACTTCGCAAAACTTTTTACGCGGGCCAACCTGATAAAGTTTGGTTAGGCGAGCGAAATCAGAACCTGAATGTAAGGTGACCGGGTCATTATTTTCCCTCTCAAATGACTTGGTGTCGAGAGTGCCCTGAATCACTCAAATTAAGTCAGCCGAGTTCCTTTAATTAGTCGCCTCAAAATTCAACAGAATGGCCAGAACTTTTTCGCTGGACAGAAGAAGAAACTCTCTCATTTACATTCACAGAGTCGCTGGAATAGGACAGACGCTAGAATTTATCGAGATTCCTGCACCTCGAATGAAACTACCGCCAGCCATTCCTGCCATTAGCAGCAAGATATTGCCTACTAGAACAGCATTTTTTGGCATAGATGGCACGTGTTAACTTCCCAAGAACATTGCAGTTACGGAAGGGAAATAAATATGATACTCTCAGTTTTAATAATTCGCTGGGAACCAGAGTTTCTTGGCTCTAGAGAGTTGTGGAAAGACTTTTTCTTTGTTTCAAGATTGTTATGGACAAAAATTTTTGGTTATAGAGAGTTGGGTGAAGACATTCGATAGAGTTTCAAATCGATTATTTAGCCGTAAGTCATGAGTTCTTGATGTTAGAAAGTAAGATGTCATGTAATCGTACGTGTGTTATGCCGTAAAATAAATTCAGCTTATATTCTGAGTACAAAATTGCCTGCAAATTTTACATTCAGATCGTTTTTTCTCAAGCAATCGTTGGACTCCTTCGCAACTTGTTCCATCCCTGCATCAATTTTGCTTTTTACTCTGTATCTGATTAAAAATTTTCTTCATGGATGTAGTGGTAAAGATTTTATGTAAACTTTCCACTGTCGCTTTTCATACAGCGAAAAAATTTGACAAAATTTTAGATCAAGAGTTTGACTTAGGAGTGTCGTATTGTTGCTAAGATGCTTAAAAACTCTAATCAAAATTACAGCTTGTTCTAGTAAAAATAAAATTATTGTACGCTGATGCAGAATAACTCCATATTGACATTATACTGAAAGTCATTCTGTCCACAATGTTGTATTTAAAGCGTTTTAAAATAACATATTTTTCCTCATTCATTTTAGTTTCATACGTGTTCGCTTAAAAAAATATCATCGAAGGTTCAACGATGACCAAGATTTCCTGGTAACAAAGGAGCATTGTTCAAAAAATTTCAAATCTGTACAATTGAAATTGATTGTCTGCTCGAGCTGCACATCTACTGCACACCATTACAACTTTGCCAATATATTCGGATGACGGATGGCGTAGATGCCGCTTACAACAGGTGTTTGGTTTGCGATCATTTCTGATAGTGAGGTTGTGCATTGGAATAATTTTTTCTTGCGTTTTTTGCCGGCATATCGGCTAACAAATAACATTGATATTTATTTTATGAACGTAGAGGCGAATTAGAAAAAAATTCAAAATAACTTATAATATTAATTTTACTGAATTACCTAATGTTTTACATATCTTTCCCGGCGCTGATCCTTCATTAAAATATGTTAAAAAAATAACCGTTTTTAGGCGTCAAAAATATGTTAAAAAATAACGTCGTATGGCGAAACAGTATTAAGTCGAATTGAATATTTCTCATAGCAGCATCCGACAGCTGGCCTGCCTGCAGCACAAGTTTTCTTGCCTCGGATAACGGATCAAAAATTGGGAGAACAAAAATAAATATCCATTGCAACAACCTAGTGTTTTTTATTCCCATATAATTAATCAAAAGCTATGAGATGCGTTGGAGTCTTGACACCCATTATATGTATAGAGTTAAAATAAAAGAAATGGAGAAGAAGTATTTAAAAAACATTTACTCTAAACGTTTCGAGCCTTGGCTCATTCTCATGAACTGGAGAAACGTTCAGAGTAAATGGTTTTGAAGTACTTCTCCATTTCTTTTATTGTGAATTTGCTTCGTAAAAAAGATTTCCCTATGTATGGAGTTACTATTGAAGTATTACGAGCAAACTATCCTCATATAAGAATACCTGTTGAATTTAGAGGATTTATCACGCCCATCCCTCATGTGCCTGTTGCTTCTTGTGAAAGTAAGCTCGTTAAAGGCGAGCATCTTGGATAAATATTAAAGTGGGATCTGCTTGAGTTGCGTCTGTTTACACAAGACACCTCCTTAATAGAGTCCCACTGCACGTAAACGCAAAGAAAACATAGCGCTGTGTTGGAAAGCAGCGTTTAAAACGACGCGGAGAGACGGAAGAGCAATTAAAACAATAGTCCCTCCGAGTTTATCCTTGTTAGAGTTTATTAATACCAGCCTCATGAACTGGAGAACAAGTCACCACCTGCTGTTGACTCGACAAGCGCTCGTCAAACAAGCAAATATGCTGCAGGCTCAAATGAAGTCCCTCTCATCAAAAGATTTAATTTCGTCTCCGAGCTTCTACAAGCTGCGCGTCAAATCTTCTGGTCGGTGTACAGCGCATGACTGTCACTCGAAACGAGCTGTTGTTTTAATTAAGCGAGATTCGTCCTAGCTATTTGGTTGCCAGCTTGGAAAATATAGTCTTACAGTTGGTGACAGGTTTCATTTTATATTTTATACTTGTTCGATTTCATTCTCTTACCGTGTTAGTGTTTGAATTTTCGTACACATTTTCATTCAGGAGATATCGATCACAGTAAAAGTCATAGCAATAATAACAGTGAAATTTACATGTTATCGATTGTAATGACGTAAAAATTACGAAAAAACAAACAATAAGTGAAACACTATATAATCTGAAAAATGTGGCAAAATATCGTGGCGGTTTCTCCAATAGCGTAAGACTTGGAGTATAGAAAAAAGTACAGAGAAGACCGAGCTTCTCACTTCTCTCGCTGCAGAGGCCTGTGTTCTATGATTTCTGCGTGCAAAATCCGCTCATGTCATGTGCCTGTCTTATGATAATGAATAATGACGTAAATGTTAAGTTATAAGGCAGTGGAATACAGCGAGTGATGAAACTCACAGACTTTTATTCTAAGACAAGAAGTATTATAAGGAACGTAAGCGAGAGATCAAGACGCTACACCCTTACGTCAAGGAGGCGGGAACGCAAGAGAACACGACTGCGTGCTGCGTACTTCGAAGTAGACCACAATAAAAGAGAAAGAGCAGAATGTACGCATAGACTAAAGGTAAATAAATACTTAATGCATACCATAAATTTATTTCTCATTTATAATTAATTATTATACAGCACAAGATGTATTTAATACTTTAACTGTCAATACTAGGTATATATTCATGAACTACACAACTCTATCTCTTAGGTCACCAATTTGAGTCTCAGCGTACACAGATAATGCATTTTTGCAGATTTGAGTATGGCAATACAAGCTGGAAGCCTTCAAAAAATAAAGTAAATAAATAGCAAGGCTGGTTCCACGTGGTCTTCCAATAACTGGTGTTGCTACTGGTTATGTTTTCTGTGTGCCTGTCTCATGTAAGCAAGATTTACTTGAATATTTACCAAAAAATTCGTCATTATCTATGCAGATTATTCAATTATGAACATATGAACTGCAGATGAAGTCAGGCTATACCTTATTTTTTAATATAAATTGTTTGGTAGTTAGACATTGAAAAATCTGAAAGAAACGCTGCGTGTTGAAATTAATAACCAAACTGCAAAAAAATATTACGGTAGTCTCAAGGATTATATCAAGCAAATAGCTACGTATTAACGTCTGTCATTTCCTTTCTAACGCCTCTCCTATTTCAAATCTTTAAAAAGTTATTAGAATATCAAAAGGCATACATTTTTACCGACCACCCTGTACGTATGTAGTTGACATGATGCGTGGAACATGTCGCAAAGTTACAACTTGAAATGAACTAGAAACTCGATGTGCTTCGAAGTTTCAATCAAGTTTTTTCCTTAGAGATTAAGAATAAATGCTCTGATGGCAGTGATCAATTTTAGGTTTTACATAACACTTTTCCTCAAGAATTAATATTCCTCTTTCGTAAAAGTCACCGAGTTGCATCTCACGTGCCTTCTTTGTGACAGAAAACTTAATATTTAGAATGCACATCAAAACTCATCAAGCTTCAAAAACCAGGATTTTGTTACTCTGTCTAGCAGGAGGCATCCAGGCCTCTGACACGCAAGCGAGATCATCACCAAGGTCTTTAATCTCGGAATTGTTGAGATTGACCTCAAGTAAACAAGAAGGGAATCTTGCGCTCTGATTAATCACAGGAGAAAACGTTTGGTCCCAAGTAAGACAGAAGATTTAACAAAACTTTTCTTTTTGGAGCAAGATTTTGAAAGAATTGAATTGGCATCGTACACAGTTTTTAGTGGGACATTTGTTCGTTGATATAAAAATAAGTGCATTGCCATAATGTAAAAAAAGGACTAAACACTAATATGATATTTTTTAAACTCATGCACTTTCCGTAAAGCCAGGCTTCGCATCACACATTAGGTCACTTGCCATTGTGAAGGTTACGTTTAATGTGAACCCTAAAAATCGTATATACCCAGTCTAACTTTTTCGTCACGGGCATGCATGTTTTTCGCCGCCCAAGTAATTAAATCGCATGGACGGCGAAAAAAATGCATGCTCAGGCCAAAAAGTTATGCTGGGTACCTGGCGAGAGCCATTAATATCATATTATTTTAAAAGATTTACGCGTGTGTTCAGTGCGATGCTAATAAGATGGCAATAATGCCGTCCTGTTTCCGGAAAATAGAATAATGAGAAAAAACCGCAAATTATAAAAGCCATAATAAGTAATGAGGAAAAGCCTGCATGCAAAGTAAGGTAAGACTGCGTTTAACCTAAACGTTTACCATGTAAATTCAATGTTGTAAGCAACATTCTGGACGACTACATAAATCGTTTTGTATTGAGGAGAGTGGAAACAAGTATTCATTCGAATAATGAGATCTAAAATAAACTGTTGATTAGCATTTCCTTATATGAGACGAGAATAGTCCTCAAGTTATATCATGTTTAAATTATACAAAGAATGAGTATAATTTAACCATTCAATTTCTCCATCTATTAGCCAAAGGAGCATCATCACGTAGTTAATTACTGGACTAAAAATTTTCATGATCGTGAGTACATTACTTCTGCTTTACAGCCAAATGACCAGAGGTTATCCACGACTCCTTCAGATGAACTGATGTTAGGGTTAACACAACGATGGCGTCAACAATTTGAGACTGTTAACAGTGTTCACGCAATTAAATTAAGCTTATTCATTACTTTTATCCTTATGTGGGTCAAAACAGAACATTGGAAGCATGGCAACATTGATTGCTTAGAGCATCGCAGTTAGTTTTTACAGAGAGCATCCTCCATGCGTGAAGCTGATATTTCCATTGCGACACAGCATGCATGCTCACACTGCCGCCGAAGCCGTCACCTTTGCATATAAATTGGACTTGGAATCCCCCTCCGTAAATAAGAAAATACTTCTTCATTTTATATCTATCTCCTGAATGAAAAGCAGCGCTAACGATTTCACTCGTCACAAACTTGATGTTGTGTAGCAAAATTACGTCATCCTGGTGCCACTACTCTGCGTTTCTTTATCCCTCGAGTAAAATTGAATGACTTTCTGCAACTCACGCCGTTGAAAACTTATTCAAATACTCTCCCTGAGACAACTGAAGGTCACTGTGTTATAAAATAAATAATGTTAAATAATACTAAATGGGGGTTAAGTTACTAGAAACTATCAGTGAAAGAAATTCGACTTCAACTAATAACAGTGAATAGCTAAGCTAGGAGTGCTGTCCTGTGTGTGCAGGTTTGGTAATTAAGTTTATTGACCTTCAATAAATATCCGTTCCCATCTGAATGTGATAAGTACGCGCTTATCAATTTTGTGCATAAGTTGTGTTCGAAAATCTCACATATGCTATGCAGGATCGTTTTAACATCTATTTCTCTAGTTCACATTTACAACTGTTCCAAGTGAATGAAGCATTAATGTTCTTCGTAAATTACATACACATTCGTACTAATATTTCACGCAAATAATATTTTTATGCACAATTTTACACCTAAAACTTATACGACGCATACCAAGATGACTAATCCGATGCAAACCGACAACGCTTTAACCTATTCTTGCAAGATTGTTACCTATGTATTTCAATATTACAATTTCGTACCCATTTCTTGAATGAACCATTTTTCACAGTACTTGCAACATATTGCTCGTATCCAAAACCAGAGAACAAACATGAAATTTAACTTAATAGAGAGACTATTTGAATGATGTTTACAACTACCATGAGGATCAACTTAATTCTTTATCTACATCAATAATTTCTTGATCAATTTTTGTAAGTTAGCTATGGCTCTCGTCTCTCTTAGGATTGTTCGATATAGTTTTACAAAATGACGTTGCAATAATTTTTCTAGTACTCTGTTCCAGTATTCATGAGATAAATTAATTCATTATCCGTTATTTTATCATTCTCCGTATTGAAATTCGGCGAACTTCATCTTATCACCGAGAATTGTGGAGATAACGAACACTGAAAATGAATGTTGGTTCAAATTTAGCAGACAACGAACAAAACGCAGCGACGGTCCCCGAATGGCCCTTCAGATGGCCATAACCAGATCACCGTCGATTTCTATTCATAGAAGCCAGACTGGCGACCGCTCGAGTGTCCATACACAGACACTAAATCGACCGCCATTTGAGTGCTCCCATTTGGTGCAGTAATCGCTTGGGGCGGCGATGGCCATCGAAGAATCCAGCAGCTTCCAATTCACGCCTCCTGGGTGCGGAGAATCTCAGCAATATCGGCCGAGTTGACAGGAAAGCCAACGAACGTTCTCGAATTGCTGTCAGCACTTCAACACACTCCGTGTTTCCTGATCGCCATGTACCCGACTCGAAATGTTTCATTACTTTCAATGATAATCTTTCACTGCAGATACATTCCGTCAACTTCACGAGAGAATTTACTGTGAATTAATCTTTGGTCTTAGGCCTCCTTTTTTGGAACGCTGTTTGTTCGCATGGTTGTTTGTTTGGATGGTTGTTCGCTTTAGTGTGGCTTATATACACGAGGAGATAAATTTGAGACTCAGTGCAAAATATTTCAAAATAATGTCTTTATTTGTTACCAATTTTAGCCCTGTTGCTGATATTATAAGTGTTGAAAATGACACCAACTTAATTACGGAAACGGGGGTCAAATACAAAAACAGAAAACACACTAAATAGCCGTCCGCATTTACTTTAGGTTCTTGCATAATTTTCAGATTTACTCAGGACCCTATTCTAATTTCTATTTATTTAAAGTAAAATTTATCCTAACTTGGCAGCATGAAACAACATCCTAATCTGCAAACGGTAATCTTTTCATTTATTTATTAAAGCTTATCTAAAATTAATTAATCATTCTGTGTCAGTAATTCTCAATAATATGATAGGTGATTTGCTTCTGTAATAATCCAAGTAAACATTCTCTTTGTTGTCCGATAAAAGCTCACTGTTGATAAGGATGATTTGCTGTATGCTTTAGCGTTCAAAGCTTCATTTCTTGCACACATTCAATTTCATTACGAGAGGGAAATAACTAGTCTATAATTTTATTGGTACTTGTGTCAACGAAACCCAGTCAAACTTTTTTTGCCAGAGCATGCATGTTTTTCGCCGCCAAAGCGATTTAAATATTAGGATAGCGAAAAACATGCACGCAGGTGGTGAAAAAATTAGATTGGGAATTGTTTAGCGCCTAGCTTATAATACGGTGTAAATGTCAACGGGTACATGCTAGGTTTAATACTAAATTAATGAATAACTATGAAAACCGAGAGATTTTGCATCCGGTGAATTATGGCGTTGATAGATTTTTGGTTCATGTTATGCAACTATCTCTTTACTGTTTATGACTTCGATGTATTCTTTTGTGCTAGAATTATTTATTTAGGAACTATCATGAATTTGTGATGTGGTAGAATATTTATCCGAGTTAGTTATTTGGCATACATACTAGCTGATGCGTTAAAGCAAAAAGACAGTTCCGAATTTCAACCTTTTCTTCTTAGACGCAAAGTTATTTCAATCCAACCATTTTCCTTCTTACCCTTATATCGCACGTTCCTTAACTCCTATTTCAATGTACTGTAAGTGCGCACTAACTAGAGTGTTTTTATCAATGCGTCACTGGTATAATGTTATTTTTTATTACTTGTCTATACATGCATTATCAAACTTGATACATGTAACAAAGGGAATTAACTTTGAAACCTTTCTCTCGATCATTTGATTCAACAATTGACTAGGGTGTTTCGATATAATGTAAGTTAAGCCACAAAGGGTCTTTATGGTAAAATATTTAAGAAGCCAATGATAATTTTTTATTCATCTTAACTGGAAGTAAAACATTTCAATTTTCTTTTCTTTTTTCTTACAAAACTTGAAGTCGAAAAAGACGAATGAAAAGAAAAACGAGACAAATTTCTTCAGATGACGACAAAATAAGATAAAGATCCATTTCAAAAAGCTTGCATAGGCATTCCACTTACATTGACATCACAAATTTTTAATACAAGACATCGTGGTCTCCCATCCCCAAGATCACTCGAGGAGCGCGAATGCCAAGTGCTCGAGACTGCAACGCACAATTACGTCTCTCGCCGCACTTCGGAGAGCACTAAGAGACGTCATGCCTGTCGTTAAGAGAACACAACAACGAAGGCCACGTTCGTATAAGATCCTTGCTAAAAGTACAGGGACCTCCTGGAGACAACTGCATGGTATTTGCGAAGGCAGTTTGGCGAAAGCATTGGATTTGCTGCCAGACCGAAGCCTCGTATCGCAACGATACTGAAAGACTCGACGTTGCAACGGAGACTGGTCTGTTTTTTGGGCGGTGATCCCAAGCGATGCTTCCTGACTAGCGAGTAGTAGGCAATTGACTAAGAAATTACTAATTGAGAAATCATTCACCGAGAAACTATTGACTGAGGAATCATTCACTGATAAATCGGTGACTGAGGAATCATTTACTGAGAAACGATTGGCTGGTAAGCTATTCGTTAAAAACTATCGACTGAGATATGATCAACTGAGAAATTATTGACATAGAAACTATTGACTGGTAGACTATCGGTTGAAAACTATTGGCTGAGAAACCAATGAATAATAAACTATTACCTGAGAAACTATAAGCTGATAAGTCATTGACTAAGAAACAAAAGACCATGATACTAATGAGCAGAATATATGAGTTATTCCACTGAATAGTGTTGCGGAGTTGATGTTGTTGGTATTATAACAATCAAGGCAAGAAAACAAATTCGTTTTATTCAAGTGCTGAAAATGCACCACGATACAACTGATTTTACATCTCCATCAAGTTTGAACAGCCTAAGTGAAAGATTTCAATCCAATAAAGTTATCAAAATTCGTTTGAATACGTAACCGAATAAATTACATTCATCAACGATACCAACATTTCAAGTTATTTCATGCCGTCGAGAAAACATAGTTCAATATTTATGTAGAACACTATTCAAACACACTCTCGGTGATTGAAGGATTCTCTAATTTTAGTGCACTATGCAGCCAAACGAGAATTATTTCGCTACGATCAACAAGGGCAAATGGATTTTGAGAGAGCATCGCAGGGAGCAGCGCAGCGTGTAATAGAGGGACAAATTGCTTCGCGTGGTGAAGCCTGCTTTTTGTATGAGGAAATCACAAGCGAATTAACTCTCAATAATATATCTGCAGTCTACGAATGATGAATTAATCCAGTTGATCTGAATTATTAAGCGAAAAAGCATGACATGAGCGGAGTATACGTACTGAATATGAAAGGTGTTAGAGCATAGAGATGAGAGGGCACGTTTTCCATTTTGCTCCTTCGGAGCTTCTTGAACTTATTGGAAGGTTTTGATGACGGAGAATTCAGTCTCAGAGCCTCTTGCATCACTATTCTATTTGCTCAATTGAAAACACGTCATGAAAGGATCCAACTTTGAACGTGATTCGTCACACCGTGTGTTTTCGTCATATTAACCACCGAGTGATACTAAATTAAATTCTTCTACAAGTATGTTTTTTTGGAGTTTGATATTGTATGAACCAGAAGGCTCTACAGCAGTGAGAACTTATCCGGTCGGGTGATTTGTGTGTAATTGAATCTCGACAGTTTGTGGCAGACTGAGTACTTTTACCGACGCAGAATTCAAGATCACCCATTATCGTCAATGGGAATTAGGCTTATGCATTTTTCATTCCAATATGACCAGGGACATCTATAACAAGTAAGAGAGTGAGCAAACTGAAGTAATATCGCGACACAACATCTGACGTTACGGGGCTCAACGTTGAGTGCGCGCAGAGAAATGTTCAGCTGTCGCAGTGCATTATTCTCAACGCCATAAATAAATCAGAGAGCGTCATTCGAAATTCAAGAGAAACTCGTCAGGACGCGGCAACCCCGACGTGTTTTTTTTATAATGCGGCTCACGGCACCTTATCGGGCGTTTCGGAGAACGTCTTAGCACACTCTTATTACATTAATAATAAAACACCGTAAATAATAAACGGCGAATTAACTCTCCTTTGTTCAGTAAAACAATGTAGATAATATTTTATTTGAAGGCGAATTAACCTTCATTTGTTCAAGATATGGGGAAAATATCTATCCTTGTTTCTAAAATGCTTCAAGAGTTATATTCTTTTGAAATTCGGAAACTGATTGGCGATTACTTTTATTTTTCTATTTAGTATACAACTCTGTTTATTTTGAAACATATTTAAGTGAAATGTACCATGCCTTCATTTTCCGAAATGTCCGTTTTCTAAATCTTTGCAACGGGATTCATAATATATGGGAAAATTAACTATACCGTGAAACAAATTTCAACGTGGAAAACAATAGACTGAAAAACCTTCGCTTTCAATCGTAAGTGTCTTTTAATAGAATCTTTGCTTCTCGCAACCTGAAAAGAAGCCAGTGCTATAGTTGTCGGTCCTATCGCAGTTCAACCTTGTGCAGTTAGTGATATCCCAGTCTGCCCTTTACAGTATAAACTATCGTAGCTTGCCCGTATATGGTCTGTCCAATAACAGTAATTTTTTTATCGGTAGTCCTACCACAGTCTGCCTCTGTAAATGTGTCCTATCACAGTTTCTCCTTTATATTGTGTCCTATCAGAGTCTGTCCTATCAGGGTCGATCTTAAGATGGTATGTATTATTATAGTAAGTCTCACATAGGCTATCTTATTGTCGTCCCGATCATATGGTCTGTTCTACCTTAGTCTGTCTTACTTCTCAAAACACAAATTGTCCACTCTCACGATACAAAAACCTGAGAAGAGCGAATCGTACCAACTGCCTGTCGCTGATTGTTCTGTCAATTGCAATCTTGGCAAATTGCAAGATATTGAAAAAATAAATCTGCGAGGCACGTAATAAGTGGTTGTTAAAGCAGAGTTACGATACGAAATATGAACCAAAAAAATGTTAAACATGTGGGTAAAAGCAGAACAATGTTTAATCTTTAATCGCTTTCCAGGGACGTCAACTACTGGCTTTTTAGTGCGTGGAAACATCGAGAAAACGTAGACCCGTTAAATTCTTATAACTTCATTCTAACATACGGCATATTTGATTTTGTTTGAGCTACGCTCATTTGTCGGCTGATCTCGTACGTGGTTTCCAACTCAAAAAGTCAACCAAATGATGCGCCTGAACTACTGCACCCCGGAGCTCAAGCGTACAAATGTCGGAACCAAATGACTGCTACTCCTGGTTGAGCTGGTTTTCTTTTCACCACGCATGGGTCGAGTATGGAATTATGGTTCAAGTGTTTCTGTTTCCATTTGTAGAATTATGGTTCAAGTGTTCCTGTTTCCATAGGGATGAAATACTGGCCTCGCACAGCGGGGCTTAGCCCTAGACCCTTGCGAACCTTAAACCGTTGTACGGGAAATTTGCATGATTGAATGCTGTCTTGGTCTTGTGGTAACGAAAGTTATGATTTCGTCGTGTGAGGATTCATGGATTCAAACCCCACAGATTTCGGGAGAAGATTTTTCCCTGCCGAAAAAGAAGAGAGTTGCTTATAGCTTCTCTCTCTGTTCGTGTGTTTGAAATTAGTACTTGGTCGATCAGGAAAAACCGTCTTTGCGTTCTGGCTTTAGTTATCCAGTATTTGAACTACCAGTGCGAAGAATTAAATGTCTCAATTTTTTGGGGATGATTCAGACTCTATACTGTGATGATGACTAATTAAAGGTAGTCGATTTTTTCGTTTTCTGGATTAATTTTCAATGAAACGAGAATTCTCATTGGGAATGAGAAATGTCAAGTTTACGCTGCCCTGGCTTTGCTATCATAGTCCTGCTAATGGAAAACAACGACTTGAGTGAAGTAAAGAACCTGAAATAAAATATTTCACCCCTTGTTATGGAGTGGATAGCGAACTTCAAACAATCAAGCAAGGATTCGGGATGAAATATTTTATTTCGGTAAAGGACGAGATGAAATATTTTATTTTATTAATAAATATGAAAATATTTGCTCGCACGTAGGGAGGCGATTCAGAACAACTCACAAATTTATTTCCTTCCCCGTATTATTATTTTGGTGACTCGTTTTACAGACCTGAGTCCGCTGAAAACTTCAAAGTTGCATGAAATGCGCTAATGTATGTTCTCATGATGTGATATGCTTATATTTTAGTACAAAATAAGATAACAATACTCAAATCAGTTAAATGAACCTCGTGAAAAATTAAGTGCTTGTAAAAACGTACCTCATAGCAAGCACCAAAATGAATGCAAATGCTTGCTAAATAGTATTTAAAAACAGTCTTTAGCAGACTTTGTAGAATTGTAAATCAGTCTTCACCAGATGTTATAGTATTGTAAACCAGTCTTTGATCAGTAGGAATTATAGTATTGTGAACGAATCTTCAGTAGACATTATAGTATTGTAAACTTGTCTTTAGCAGACTCTATTGTATCCTAAACCAGACTTTAACCGATATTATAGCGTTCTAAGCCAGTATTAAGGAGGTATTATAGTATTCTAAGCCAGACTTCAGCACACATTATAGTCCATATTCTAAACTAGTTTTCAGCTGACGTTATAGTTTTTTAAAACCAGTTTTAAGCTGACATTTTGGAAGAGAGAAACCTGATGTAACCTCTTTTAATTTTAACCTCGTTGTATTGGCACTGACTTTGTTCCTTGACTCATTGAAAAATATTATTTTTTACATTTCTCGGATTGGGAACTGGCGTGCAATCATTGCCCGGTCATTGACATTTTCTTTTTGCAAATGATTTGCAGTTGCTCAACGAGGCTATTTCTCATTTGCGAGGCTATTCCAAACTTTCCCCGATCATTCACTGACACAAAATTTTAGCAACGAAGGTTGCGTTCGCCGTCGAACTTTTCGAGGGATACTGAGAAAAAAGTCATTTAGAGTAGTTTTTTCGTGAGCGATTTTTGCTTAACCAATGTTTGCTGCGCAAGATTACAATTTGGAAGAATTGAGCAGTTGAATGTACCGTAAATTTTGGGCAGTGTAGAGCTTCATGATGTGAACTGGAAGTGTTCACGGTCTGAAACACATTCGAACTAGAAGTGTTCACTGTCTGAAACACATACGAATTAGAAGTGTTCACGGTCTGAAACACATACGAACTAGAAGTGTTCACGGTCTGAAACACATACGAACTAGAAGTGTTCACGGTCTGAAACACATACGAACTAGAAGTGTTCACGGTCTGAAACACATACGGACTAGAAGTGTTCACGGTCTGAAACACATACGAACTAGAAGTGTTCACGGTCTGAAACACACACGAACTAGAAGTGTTCACTGTCTGAAACACATACGAATTAGAAGTGTTCACGGTCTGAAACACATACGAACTAGAAGTGTTCACGGTCTGAAACACATACGAACTAGAAGTGTTCACGGTCTGAAACACATACGAACTAGAAGTGTTCACGGTCTGAAACACATACGAACTTGAAGTGTTCACAGTCAGAAACAAAACGAAGAAGAAGTGTTCACGGTCTGAAATACATACGAACTAGAAGTGTTCACGGTCTGAAATACATACGAACTAGAAGTGTTCATGATCTGTAACACAAACGAACTAGAAGTGTTCACGGTCTGAAACACATACGAACTATAGAAGTGTTCACGATCTGTAACACAAACGAACTAGAAGTGATAACGGTCTTGAACTCAAAATGGAAGTATTTCCCCAACTGAAGCACAATCCAGTAAGAGGTTAACGAACAGGAAATTGCTTTAAAGCTCAGTCATGTAATCATAGCCATGCTAAGTGAGCATTGGTGTGAATAACGTAAAGATAATTGATTGTTTTGTATTTCGAGGATTAATTCTCAAAAAATGAGGAGAGGGTGTTTCAAGTTTTTACTGCTCTAGCTTCGCCTATCATAGGCCTGCTAGTGAAAAACATCCACTATATATAAGTCTAGGGAAGTGAAGAATCTTGAATAAAATATTTCATCTCGTCCTTTACTGAAATAAAATATTGCATCTCGTCCTTTTCTGAAATAAAATATTTCATTTCGTCCATTACTGAAATAAAATATTTCATCTCGTCCTTTACTGAAACAAAATATTTCATCTCGTCCTTTTCTGAAACAAAATATTTCATTTCGTCCATTACTGAAATAAAATATTTCATCTCGTCCATTACTGAAATAAAATATTTCATCTCGTCCTTTACTGAAATAATATATTTCATCTCGTCCTTTACTGAAATAAAATATTTCATCTCGTCCTTTACTGAAATAAAATATTTCATCTCGTCCTTTATTGAAATAAAATATTTCATCTCGTCCTTTACTGAAATAAAATATTTCATCTCGTCCTTTACTGAAATAAAATATTTCATCTCGTCCTTTACTGAAATAAAATATTTCATCTCGTCCTTTACTGAAATAAAATATTTCATCCCGAATGCTTGCTGGATTGTTTGCAGTTCGCTCTCCATTCCTTAACAAAGTAGACATTTTACAGTCGAAATGTCCATTCCTGTGCGTGTTATGGGTAAGCTGGGACTGTTCGATTGACGAAGCGTGTGTGTTTTGTGTACGGTTGGAGAAAGATCAGGTCACACAATGGATATCAAGTTGAGCTAAAATAATCAGGTCACACAATAGATATCCAGTTCAGTAAAAATAATCAGGTCACACAATAGATATCAAGTTCAGCAAAAATAATCAGGTCACACAATAGATGTCAAGTTGAGCTAAAATATTCAGGTCACACTATAGATGTCAAGTTGAGCTAAAATAATCAGGTCACACAATAGATGTCAAGTTGAGCTAAAATAATCAGGTCACACAATGGATATCAAGTTCAGCTAAAATAATCAGGTCACACTATAGATATCAAGTTCAGCTAAAATAATCAGGTCACACAATGGATATCAAGTTGAGCTAAAATAATCAGGTCACACAATAGATGTCAAGTTGTGCTAAAATAATCAGGTCATTCAATAGATATCAAGTTCAGCTAAAATAATCAGGTCACACAATAGATATCAAGTTCAGCTAAAATAATCAGGTCACACTATAGATGTCAAGTTCAGCTAAAATAATCAGGTCACACAATGGATATCAAGTTGAGCTAAAATAATCAGGTCACACAATGGATATCAAGTTCAGCTAAAATAATCAGGTCACACAATGGATATCAAGTTGAGCTAAAATAATCAGGTCACACTATAGATGTCAAGTTCAGCTAAAATAATCAGGTCACACAATGGATATCAAGTTGAGCTAAAATAATCAGGTCACACTATAGATGTCAAGTTCAGCTAAAATAATCAGGTCACACAATGGATATCAAGTTGAGCTAAAATAATCAGGTCACACTATAGATGTCAAGTTGAGCTAAAATAATCAGGTCACACTATAGATGTCAAGTTGAGCTAAAATAATCAGGTCACACAATGGATATCAAGTTCAGCTAAAATAATCAGGTCACACAATGGATATCAAGTTCAGCTAAAATAATCAGGTCACACAATGGATATCAAGTTCAGCTAAAATAATCAGGTCACACAATAGATATCAAGTTCAGCAAAAATAATCAGGTCACACAATAGATGTCAAGTTGAACTAAAATAATCAGGTCACAAATTAAAAATCAAGTACGGGGATCAATTCAACTTTACAACAGTTCAAAGATAAATCCATGTATATACGTCGAGTCGGATATCATAGTCTGATACCGATTACTTCTACGAACGGTTCCATTTGGAGTGGGGTAATTCCCGAGCCAAACTTTATTTTAGGAGCTAGTTTTCGTCCGAATTGATTTCACAGGATATTTCAGGAATCTACGAGTAGTTTAGAATTTCTTGTCATATTTCTTTCCAAATAAGTTAGAAAAATTACAGTAAGGCTTAGTTTCTGAGTGTCATCAATGATTTCCTTCTGTCTCCATTTGAACTGTTTTTACCAGGCTGATATGTTCGAATGTTCATTTGATTGAAATTTCTTATAGCAGAGAAAAAATTTTCTCCCAGAAGGCTTGCAGCAGACATAAATTTCAACACAACCAGAATGGCTATTTACCGTTAGTAAAATCACAAAAAAATACATTTAACAAATATATTACCTCGTAAAGCTAGGTTTTTTATTTTTAAAGTCTCAACTTCTGGGCTCACTGTTGAACAAAACACTCGTTCTGAAAACCTTTTAACTACTTCATAACACTTCTAATTAATCAAAACCACAACAATGACATTTAAAATCACAAATAACGTGGAAGGGAATTAATGGATAGCAACACCCTGCTGAAGCTCTTTCAAACAACCGGTTACTTTTCTGGATTTTTGTCAGAATTGGAGCACTGTAACATTTTCGTGCTTTTGCTCAAAGGCCGGAGCCTCGGAATGAATTACAATGTGTTAAGCGTAATTTTCTTGCGAGGAGAAGAATGGAATCTCATGCAAAGCGGCGTTTTTTTAGGTCAGCGAAATATTTTCCTGTGCACCGGAGTTTACGGTGAGCATAAATTCATAGCCCTGGAATCTGAGGGCGCTCAAGTTCACAGAAGTTGCGGCAGTGAGGGCTAAAATGAGGGTACAGATGCAGACCTCAGGCTTGCTTGACTGCCTAGAGACCAAATATACTTTCGTTCCGTTGTTATTTTTATCGAAAAAGAGTTACTCCGAGGAATAATGTGCTTGAGATACAAACCGTTTTTTCGATTCAAGTTTTTGTTGTTTAATGTTGATGCTAGACTAATTGTTTTTTTTGTTCAAAATATTAAAAACTGAGTCTGAGGTACAAACTGTATAAAATTCTCAAGTGTTGTAGTTAAATTAACGACTGAAAACTTACATACCAAAGGTTTTCAGGAATACCATCTGATGAATTAGTTTGATCAATGTACGAATGACTGTTCGAAGCTACCGTATTTTTTTAAAGAGGGTTTGAAGAATATTACCAAAATAATGATGAGAAATCCCTCTAACCGTCATGAATCAATTTCGCGTACCCAAGAGTTACCGAAAATTTATGCGTTACAGATTTTAAAAATATCTATGACTTTCATCATTCGAGGACATACGCGATTGGTCTGTCATGCTAGAGGCACATGCTGCTTTTCTGCACATCATGGCAAGATATCTACTCTAATTCCTAAAATACTCAAGATTTTGAGGCTATGTGGAACAAGTAAATCGTCTTTCACCGAGACAAAGTTTTCGGAGATGGACCATAATTTTACAAAACTTCTCGATGTTCCAGCTTGTGAAAGGGCAGAAAACAGTGCTATTGTAGCGTGAGGTCTACAGCCATATATCGCCTACCTACGTGTAGTTTGAGATATACAAATTAAATGTTTGTCGCTAAATTAAATGAATGGAAATATGTAATATCCATTAGCAATCTAACCTAACCTGACTCTATAGTATTAGCTAGAGGTAGATCTCATGCTATAGTGTGCTAAACCTCACCCTATAGTACTAGCTCGAGGCAGATCTCATGCTATAGTGTGTTAGGCCTCACGCTATAGCAGCACCCACAAAACTGCGTGTTTCCATTCATCAAACACGCACACCCTCTGTGCTTGCCTCAGCCTGTGCCTGAGTTGGTATTGTGCGCCAAGCGCCATCCATGCCCCTCTTCCCCCAGACGCAACCAGCAAAAAAAACTCAAATATGATCTTTAAAAATGACACAATAAATGTCCAAAAAATAGTCACCCCTTAAATGATATTTCTGCCCGCAAACAAACAGGGATACTTTTAAAGAGCATTTTGCAACTGACCGCCTCGCTCAAATTACAGGGAGCATTACATGACCTAACTGTTGCACTGGCTACAGGAGGCATTTAAGGATACTTATGTCTCTTTCGCCAACATATCATCACTAGAAAAATATTCGTGGCAGTCATTGCACTCACTACCGGCGCGTTGGTTACTGGAATTTCAGGCATAGTTACGTTACTAGTTCGATGTCTAGGTATTACACAAATAACAATTACTGCTCAACTGAGCTTACGATTGCTCAAAAGCAATTTTTTACAAGAGTTACTAAATCAATACAAATTTAGTTAAATCACTTATAACAACACTTCAAAAAAATTGCGCCACTCACTTCAAAAAACTCTCTTAAACTCTTAAAAAACTCATGTCTAGGGATTATTGCACTCAGTGTAGGTGCACACTGCTTGCTCTCTAACTTGCTCTCACTGCGAGTACAGCCTATGTTTGGCCTTGACGCCTGCGCGCACGCAAACAATAACTGACTGAAGAAAAAAAAAACACTACCACTGCTGCTGCGACCACAATAACAATTAATTGTTGCTGCGTTACTTATCTTAAATTGTAGGTTTAGTTGTCGTTGTCGAACGATGTCGCGGTCTCTGCAGTCGTTGGAAGCGATGCACCGTTACCGCCACGTCCGTAGCACGAAAACAACGTAGCTGTAGTCGGTTGACACACCTCGTAGATGTAGTTTAAGATCTGTAGCCGCCCTCTCGCAGATCTCTGAAGCTCTCTGTAGACGCTGTCCTTATTCTCGATTTCTTGTTGCTCTGACTGTCTCTTCAGATTCTTCTTAAAAGTTATAATTCTTTTCGTCACCAGACGATCAGTAGTAGTTATCAGTAGTAGTTATCAGTTATCTTTTCCGCCGTGTTGATTTGCTGAAGTCACTGGATCTTCTCAAACTTCTGTAGGTCTCGACGAATACTGTATCTTTTTAACTTTTCAATTACATCTTCTTGACTTCTAAATTATATCGTCTTAAATTCGTGGGTCCGTCAACTCTCTGGCCACCAAATATGCAGGCAGACAGAGGTTAGAGATAACAATGGAGAAGAGCAGCGTTTACTGGTAGGATGCTTTACAGGTGGAGAAGCGAACCAAATGCGCGGGCCCTAAAGAGCTCACCGCTTATAAGACCTCTGAGGCGAACGGGGGAAGAGGGGCATGGATGGCGCTTGGCGCACAGTATCGGACTGAGAGGGCGGAGAGAAGAAAATAAAGCATGCCAAGCAGGAAGACATGAGCACAAAATAAAACTTACCGGGCACGTCAAAACAATGCAATTTAGGACCAGAATGTCACGGTCTCAAAAGACGTGAAGCTGCTCGAGCAGAGTCTGACACTGAGGGGACAGCTATTGAATACCTGGCCCGAAGCCCCTTCCTTGTCTTTGGGAACTTTCCTCCCAGTTTCATCGACGATGTTTTGGAACATACTGGACTTGGATGTGATGGCGTATCGCCCCAATTCATTTAAGAGTTTTTCTTCTAGTTTTATCGGTGATGTTTTAGGACATACTGGACTTGGATGTGATGGCATATCGCCTCAATTCATTTGAGAATTTTTCTTCTAGTTTTGTCGGTGATGTTTTAGGACATACTGGACTTGGATGTGATGGCATATCGCCTCAATTCATTTGAGAATTTTTCTTCTAGTTTTGTCGGTGATGTTTTAGGACATACTGGACTTGGATGTGATGGCATATCGCCTCAATTTATTTGAAAAATTTTCTTCTAGTTTTGTCGGTGATGTTTTAGGACATACTGGACTTGGATGTGATGGCGTATCGCCTCAATTCATTTGAGAATTTTTCTTCTAGTTTTGTCGGTGATGTTTTAGGACATACTGGACTTGGATGTGATGGCGTATCGCCTCAATTCATTTGAGAATTGTTTTTCTAGTTTTATCGGTGATGTTTTAGGACATACTGGACTTGGATGTGATGGCATATTGCCTCAATTCATTTGAGAATTTTTCTTCTAGTTTTGTCGGTGATGTTTTAGGACATACTGGACTTGGATGTGATGGCGTATCGCCTCAATTCATTTGAGAATTTTTCTTCTAGTTTTGTCGGTGATGTTTTAGGACATACTGGACTTGGATGTGATGGCGTATCGCCTCAATTCATTTGAGAATTTTTCTTCTAGTTTTGTCGGTGATGTTTTAGGACATATACTGGACATGGATGTGATGGCATATCGCCTCAATTCATTTGAGAATTTTTCTTCTAGTTTTGTCGGTGATGTTTTAGGACATACTGGACTTGGATGTGATGGCGTATCGCCTCAATTCATTTGAGAATTTTTCTTCTAGTTTTGTCGGTGATGTTTTAGGACGTACTGGACTTGGATGTGATGGCGTATCGCCTCAATTCGTTTCGAGAACTTTCCTCAAGTTTCATCAACGATGTCTTAGGACGTACTGGACTAGGATGTGATGGCATATCGATTCAATTCATTTCGAGAACTTTTCTTCTAGTTTCATCAACGATGTTTTAGGACGTACTTGACTTGGATGTGGTGACATTTCACCCCAATTCGATCCGTGAACTTTTATCTCAGTTTCATTGACGATGCTTTAGATGTACTGAGCTTGGCTGTGATGACTTATCATCAGAATGCGTTATCTTCCTTTTGAAAAATAAAATTGAAAGAAATGAAATATTTTTTCATTTCAAAGCCACTTCATATTACTTCCATAGCTGTGTGGAATTTAGCAAGTATTTTTTAAATCCATTACAGTGACTAAATAATCTTTCGAATGAGAAATTGAGGGCATGTTTATACTTGAATAAGTTTTAAAAAATTTTCTCTGCGGAAAATCAAAAATTTTACTAAAAGACGCAGAAACACCGCAGAGTTCAAGCACAATATTATCTAACAGAATGGAAGACTCATTAGGGAAATTCTGATGGTTTTTTAAATTGGAAAAAAACACGGGCCCAAGAAAAAAAAAATCATTTTCCCTTCCTGAAGTAAATTCTCTAATTTTATTTTAAATGAGAAAACGTGTTCTCGCTCGTCTAAAATTTTCTCCAGAATATTTGGAGGAGCAGCTCGAGGCTGGCATTTGCCAGCTCTGCAGACCGCCTCGGACTTGCCATTCTGGCTCATTAGAAGCCCCCTTCCCAAAAAGGTCCGAGGGCAAAACTCCGTCGACTGAACTTTGATGAAATGATATTTACCTAAACATTATTTGGCAGAAAACCCAAATGAATGTTCGATTCATTTTTTACAATTTTTGACAGTGTGCACGTGAGTAATGCTTACCTAAACATTATTCGGTTAAAAAACAAAATTAAAATTTGATTCATTTTTTCGCAATTTTTGACATGAGTAAGACTTACCTAAACATTATTCTGCTGAAAACTTAGAGTAAAATTTTATCCATTTATTGAAATTTTTGACACAGTGAACATGAGCAAGAAAAGAGTTCAATGGAAATTTTGCGTCTCAAACTTATTGGTCATGAAGACATTTTATTGCTCGTCAAGAATGTTTCGGGGTAGCATGAGAGATTTCCTGTCTAATGTCGTTGTTCATCACACAAAATGTTGTGCTCGGTTTAGCTATTATATTTGTATGAATGCGCTTTTCCATCAGAGAGATTTGGCGAGGAGTCATCATAAGAGGGCGAGTTTATTTCTAGGCGACTTTTACCACGTATAATTAGAGTAAATTAAATTAGATATGCAAGTTTATGCCTCCCTGACGACTACAAAGATGTTCATAAGAGAAAAACTTCTACCAGACTTTTTGGTCTTTGGGTGTTGGCAGCGCTAATAATTATTTTTTCTCCTTCAGGCCGCCAATGCTTATTTTGCTTCCGCGTTACCTGAAATAATCTGTAGATATTTTACAGATTTGTCCACATGTAGACGTACATATGATGACAGTATACACAAATTTTCTGCACATCAACTTTCAACTTTCTAAAAACTGCACAATGTCTGGATTCCCGAAATGACAGAGCAAACTATCAATGACTACATTTAAAGCATTGACTTATTAAGATACAGTCAAATTTCTGCACTTTGGAATAACGCTGAAAATCCAAGTAACTAAAAAAAATGTTTAAGCCATGCAAGCGATGTCGTAACTGACGTATTAGTTTCCTCAAATTTTTTTTATTTGTATTGTCCCGAAACTGTTGATGCTTGACTTTAACCTCTGAGCATCAGTAACTTTTGTGCATTTAAAATTGAGTTCGAAAGAAATAGAATGTTTTCATCGTATCCAACTATATTTTCTTATTCAAAAAGTTGCGTAAATAACAAGAATTATTTTATCTGAACGATGGTTCACGCCTGGCGACCGATTTAAATGATTTATTGAGATCTTTGCAGCTCTTCTAACATGCCTAGAGAAATGTTTCAAGTAGGACCCTGAGTTTCCGTTAATCATTGCAAATAGCCAATACTTATTGATACTGATTGTATAAATTATTATAATGATACAAATGATGTATGAATTGTATCCTGATAAATCACGGTCAGATGCATGATACCTTGTAAAAATTTAGAGTCGGATTCCCTGACTCCATTAAAGTTTGAATTCTGAAACCAACAGTTATCGAACATCAGATCGAAAACCAATGATTCAATTAACGATCTCTGCCGTCGTGAACGGATCATTCGTCCATGCAAAGTTCGCATCAGTTGGCGACATGATAACTCACTTGATAACTATCTTCTCACCTGCTTTTCGTGAGAAGATAGTCAAAACGAGCGCACTAGTTAAGGTGTGCAGTAACTTAAATGAAGCCTGTCTTAAGGAATAGTTCATTTCATGGTCGTTTTAATTACGTTGAAAGAATTGTTTGAAAGAGATTGGAATAAATATTTTTGTATGAAACCATGTTTTATTATACTTTGCAAATAATTAAAGTTATAACCATTTCAGGGTAGACAGGATTCTGATAAACGTTTGCTCAAAAATGAATACAGTTTTATCACATGTAAAAATATATTTAGAAAGCATTACATTTACAAATGAATAAAACTACTACTCAATACCCGCAAAACTCGGAGCTTAGAGTATTTTCCTAAGCGTATAGGATTTTATTGAATGTTGTTTATGAGCTCTGAATTTGAAGTCATAATGCTACATTTGTGTCTATTGATTTAATAACACGTCCGTCAGTTGATAAGCAGTCTTGCCAGTGCAGCTGCGAGAGATCGCAGTAATTAGTACATCACGGTTCTACATGTACATCACTAGTAAGCGCACTAGTTGAAGTCAATTTCTTCTAGCCTGAAGAATTAAACTAAAAAATTCTGAGTTTTGAGAATCTGAAAGCCCTTCTGGAAATTGTGCACTTGGATTTTCGTTATGTGCGTAGGAATAAAAATTTTTGTAATCCTTGAAGAGAATTTTTTCCATAACTATAAGTTGGATTTTCACTGAGTGGGTATGTATGAATGCATTTTTTTGTAACTCGGAATGAGAAATTTTATGATGATTGGAAGTTATTTTTCCTTTGTGTGAATAAAATTTTAATTTTTGTAACCTTAAATTAGAAATTTGTCAATGATTAGGAGTTGATTGTCGCTGTATGGGTAGAATGCGATTTCTGTGAACGTTAAAAGCAAACTAAATTAAGAGTTGTGAGTTGAATTCAATCTTAATGGATAGGAATTCATTCTGTGTAACTATGCATGATGAGCTATTTAAAATTTTTGAGCTGTATTTTCGTTTTTTCGGTTGGGATTACCTGTAGTGCAACTTTAAAAAAGAGAACCTCACTTGAAATTGAAAGTGGGATTTCCGTTGCGTGCGTTGAAATTGGAGTTCATGAAAAAAGTTGTGATGGAAGGCTCTGCTAAAAATGAATTGCGTGTTTTGTTTTGGGTGCATTTTTTTTCTCAGACAGACGGGATCAAGTCGTATAAACGTAAATTGTTTGGGTATCAAATATAGAATGCTTTTCGTGAGATGATGGGCAAAACTAGCTCACTAGTTAAAGTGTGTAGTAACTTAAATGAAGCCTGTCTTAAAGAATAGCTTATTTCCTGTTCGTTTTAATTACATTGAAGGAATTATTTAAAGCAATTGCAATCAATTTTTTTTTCGTATGAAACCAAATTTTATTATACCTACCAAAAAATAAAAGCTAAACAATTTCAGGGTAGACATGACTCTGATAAAGGTTTTCCCAAAAATGAAAACACTTTCATCACATGTAAAATCTATTTAGAAAGCACTATATTTACAAATGAATAAAACTACTGCTCCATGCCCCCAAAACTCAGAGTCTAGAATTCATTTCCTAAACGTATAGGATTTTATTTAAGGGGGTTTATGAGCTCTGAATTTGAAGTCTTAATGCTACATTGATGTCTTTTGACTTAAGACGTCCGTCAGTTGATGAGCAGTCTTGCCAGTGCAGCTCAGAGAGATCGCAGTAATTAGTTCAAACGGTTCTACAAACATCAAACATTAATGCAAACATCAACACCGACACCAGGTTCATTAAAGTTAGTTAAAGCACCAACACCGACACTAGGTTCTTTACATTTAACCGAGGCACCAACACCTACACAAGGTTCTTTAAATATAACCGAGGCACCAACACCGACACTAGGTTCTTTACATTTAACCGAGGCACCAAAACCGACACGAGGTTCTTTACATTTAACCGAGGCACCAACACTGACACTAGGGTCGTTAAATTTAATTGCGGCACCAACACCGACACTACAGGGTCGTTAAATTTAATTGCGGCACCAACACCGACACTACAGGTTCGTTAAATTTAATTGCAGCACCAACACCGACACTACAGGTTCGTTAAATTTAATTGCGGCACCAACACCGACACTACAGGTTCGTTAAATTTAATTGCGGCACCAACACCGACACTACAGGTTCGTTAAATTTAATTGCAGCACCAACACCGACACTACAGGTTCGTTAAATTTAATTGCGGCACCAACACCGACACTACAGGTTCGTTGAATTTAATTGCGGCACCAACACCGACACTACAGGTTCGTTAAATTTAATTGCGGCACCAACACCGACACTACAGGTTCGTTAAATTTAATTGCCGCACCAACACCGACACTACAGGTTCGTTAAATTTAATTGCGGCACTAACACCGACACTACAGGTTCGTTAAATTTAATTGCGGCACTAACACCGACACTACAGGTTCGTTAAATTTAATTGCCGCACCAACACCGACACTACAGGTTCGTTAAATTTAATTGCGGCACCAACACCGACACTACAGGTTCGTTAAATTTAATTGCCGCACCAACACCGACACTACAGGTTCGTTAAATTTAATTGCGGCACCAACACCGACACTACAGGTTCGTTAAATTTAATTGCGGCACCAACACCGACACTACAGGTTCGTTAAATTTAATTGCGGCACCAACACCGACACTACAGGTTCGTTAAATTTAATTGCCACACCAACACCGACACTACAGGTTCGTTAAATTTAATTGCCGCACCAACACCGACACTACAGGTTCGTTAAATTTAATTGTCGCACCAACACCGGCACTACAGGTTCGTTAAATTCAATTGCAGCACCAACACCGACACTACAGGTTCGTTAAGTTTAATTGCGGCACCAACACCGACACTACAGGTTCGTTAAATTTAATTGCCGCACCAACACCGACACTACAGGTTCGTTAAATTTAATTGTCGCACCAACACCGGCACTACAGGTTCGTTAAATTCGATTGCAGCACCAACACCGACACTACAGGTTCGTTAAGTTTAATTGCGGCACCAACACCGACACTACAGGGTCGTTAAATTTAATTGCAGCACCAACACCGACACTACAGGTTCGTTAAATTTAATTGCCGCACCAACACCGACACTACAGGTTCGTTAAATTTAATTGCCGCACCAACACCGGCACTACAGGTTCGTTAAATTTAATTGCGGCACAAACACCGACACTACAGGGTCGTTAAATTTAATTGCGGCACCAACACCGACACTACAGGGTCGTTAAATTTAATTGCCGCACGAACACCGACACTACAGGTTCGTTAAATTTAATTGCCGCACCAACACCGACACTACAGGTTCGTTAAATTCAATTGCAACACCAACACCGACACTACAGGTTCGTTAAGTTTAATTACGGCACCAACACCGACACTACAGGGTCGTTAAATTTAATTGCGGCACCAACACCAAGACTTGAGGCACCAACACCGAAACTAGGTTCGTTTAATTCAATTTGTCCCCAACACTGACACTACAACGTACTCTAACAAAATTTATTCAAGAAAAGTGACGCGCAACGTATAAATACGATCACCTGTGTTCCCAGCTTGCAAGAAATTCATAACAGTAAATTCAGGGCAGCAGCGTCGCTTCCGGTATAAAATATACTTGTATTGTTGAAGGTTTTGACATCTTGCACTCAGATCTCATTTAGAATTAGGAATGATTTCTTTGTTATTGGAAACGAAATCCTGATTTTGAATGGAAGCAGAACGCAAAGACTCGTCGGAGTCATCATGGCTTCCCAATTTCGATTTATAATCAGAAATTCTGAGAACAAATCAAATTTCATCTCACTTGTTGAGTACATCTATTCGTCATGGCATAAAAATTAAAATCCGTAAATGAGAGTCTTTCCCATTCTGCTACAGATCTACATGGCTCCTTACTTTCTGATCGGAATTTTTCATCGAGAAAATAAACCGTCCGCTCGAAATGAATTCACGTCATGCTTGCTCGAGAAAGGACGAAAATTGCGTTCTGTGCTTCGCGAATTTTGGGGTGATAATTCGCCACAATTTTCCGCTAGGATTCCCTTTTTGCTCACATAAGGTTAGAGCGCCGTGTCCAGAGATGGAAAGCTCAATTTGGGCTAGGTGCCAACGAGTTGTAGTACCAATAATTTTTTAACCAACATTTTGCCTCTTTTATTTTCTACCGAACACACACTGCTTTTAAACAGAAGGTTCACGAGGACGGTCAACACAAGCGAGCCCAGACGTACAAATTTAGTTACAAATTTATTTACACTTTATTTTAAGCAGATCAAAGGTTCACGTGGACAACCTACACATGTGAAACCAAATATACGAATTTAGTTTTCCATGTTAATTCTTTGAGCGAGATGGGTTAAACTGAAATTCAATATTAAACTCAAATGTGAAGCAAATCATAGAAAGTAATTTCGAAAACAGCAAACATTAAGTGGATCTTTGAAACGCAGTATCTATTTTACTGCGATTCACTTTTTTAGAACGCATATTAATCAGAAAATATACCATAAATAGAGCCCATGTCTACGTAATAGGTTATTAGGACTATACCTTTTTTAATGTAATTTTTGATTACTCGGATACGCAATCACTAAAGTACTGACGGAAAATATACGGTGTTTCCAATATCTTTCATTCGATTTCTTTGAAGGAGGCGCTATTGTATGACCAGTAGTGTGACGTCATCGCTGTGTTGCCAAGTCTAAGAGCTGTGCAGTAAAAAATTATAATTTTTACAACGACATTCTCCGAACTGAATGTAACGATAACTTCAGAAGGTTATTTTGTGAAATTAAACATTTTATTCTTGGCTCTTTGTTGTACAAAATGTCGTACTCAGACGTAAGACAAAATTGAGAATCCTACTCAATCACATGTACTGAAGAATTGCCGGCTATTGTACAGAGTTAACTATCGTATGTTTTGCAGTGTCACCAGTCACCATGAGAACGTGTCTAGAGTTAAGGGAATTTATATTTCAATTTACTAGTACACTCATGCCGTCGAATACTGCTGGAGAATTTTGGAGAAATGTCGATTTTTCCTAGATTTCTTATGTGGTAATTTCCATTTTCTTAAGGGATTTCTTGTCTTGGCGTCCTCTTTTGCTTCTTTCTCCGGTACATGTTGTTTATGTTTCATATCTGTCTAAAGTTCTTCAATTTTTTACCAATTTGCTTGCGTCATTCTTTGTAGGTCGCATTTTGTATTCTTCTTGTGGTTTTTGTAAGTCATGCACTTCCTATTACAAATGATACTTATGGAAAAGGGTTTAAATTTTAGTATTGCGACATGAGGTGTGTAACAAAAAAAATAGCGCGAAGCTCCTGAAGTCGTAGGTTGCGTCAGAAACCTGAACACCACAAAGGAAAACAGCATTACAGAATTTACACGCTGAACAGTTCAAATCGTTGTAGAGTCAGTAAAGCGAACTCTGAAAGAGAGCAAGACAACCTCAGACCGTTCAGCTTTGCTATCCTTGGCTGCAAGCTGGCAAGTCAAGATGCTTTCGCAGCAGCCGTCAAGTCTGCGAGGGGGCCCGCGTGTGATATACTGCCATCACCTGGCATGCGAGAAGCGGCTCCGTGACCAAGATTTGTGCCTCTAGCGTTGCGACGAAGTAGCACAGGATTCAGAGATGCGGTCTGCACGAATAATCTTCATAATTATTGCTGGAATGTAACGTCGCGTTCCTATGCAGGGGTGTTTTCACGCAACTGACGTCGCTACAAGAATATTGTTCATTGGGTTTCAATAATCCTGTTAATGAATATTTCCCACGACTCATGAGTCTCGTGAAGTTGGTTGAGAATAATTCAGGGTAGTTTTTAGAATGCGTGGTTTTTTGATAGGAATGTGCCTTTAATCTCTAAGAGAGAAAAGACTATGCCAGGGTATAACATGGACTAAATACATCTGGTAAACATTAACGACAGAAAAACATACGTAAAACAACACAACGATGTTAATATCAAAAGCAGGCCCAAAAATATACGTGCAATTAGTCATCACTCACAGTGGATCATAAGCGAAATATTTCTATGAAATTTGGACGCATTTTTCGAAATAGTGATCACTTATTTTCCCCAGATATTTTTCCTCGTTAACATCTTCATTTCACCGGAGGAACAAGACACGTCGCTAAAATTGATAACGAAAATTTGAAATTTGGTTTGCATTTTTCGAGTGTGACGATGTCAAAAAATCAATAACTTTCTCACGAATCTGCAGCAGAGCTAGTATGATGCAGAAAATTCTCACGTTGATGAATATATGATGCCTTTTGAAAAATTGTCAAAATGCTAAACTCGTACACTAGTAAATATCTTCAAAATATTGATATGCGTGGCCGACCTGTATTATCGCTCAAAATGTTCTTGGTTAACCTTTCAATAGGCTTCGCTTTTTTTCCAGTGTGACAGGGGAATTCTTAAACGTGTTCTTACCCTATGAGTATCGCCTTCTGCATGCAAGGTTTATTATTTGTGAAACTGTAGGTACTAAACACGATTCAATTCAATTAACATGATAAATGTTGGTTCATGAATTGAATGTTTAACTCCTTTCAACTCACGGGAATGTACACAAAATATCTACGAAATTGTTTAGAAACAAATAAGTTCCCTTCTGCGATATTGAATGCTGAAACTCCCCGGAATTATTTAATGTAGACTGATGGGTGGAAGGCAGCAAAAGTTTCTCTTCCCGTAATTCCAACGAACGAAGGTCAGAGCAGTCAAAACCTGCAGTCAACTTTCGACCTGGCGGGGCAAAAAACGTAAGGATTTTCATTTAGGAGTCTGCGTGCTGCGCTAAAAGTGCGATCACGGAAACAGCAAATCTTTCGGCTGAGCAAACACTTCCGAGGCAATTAGGAGGGACCTCCTCGCCAAATTTTGCTCTCAGATTCTTCTGCGCGTTTGTCTGCAGTTTTTTTATCTCTGAGGCTTTCTTGCATTGGACCAAGAGAGCAGTCTACACTTGATGAGAGAAGCATTGTTGTCGGGGTTCTTTTCGCTCAGAATGAGTTCCGGAAAATAGAAAACTTGACGCGGGTTTTCTGTACGTGAATGAAAACGAGGATAAAATGTAGCTGTATTTGAGTACCCTGTTTGTTTGTTAGATGAAAGCAAGATAAATTAACGGGGCTTGAATTAAGTTACAGTTGTAAACTGCCTAAAGGTTTGGCGTAGATGAAATATTCATTTGAAAGTGCGCGATATTTTGAAGATAATTAATGCTAAGTAAACGGTTTTGTTGCAGGCCTGAAAATTTTTGCTATGAATGAATATTTGTTGAAGTTCGAAATGTCGAAAAGAGTGCTCATTAAACAAGACACCGTTTAAAATTCCCTAGCAGTAGCTGGTATACAAAAGAAACGAGAAACGATGAACAATACTCTGTTAAACAACTTTATTATTGAACAATTTTGACACCATGTCTGATGACTGTAAATAAGATACTATCTTGGGTTTTCATGAGGTTTCAAACAATACGATCGATTACATTAGAATAAATTTCTCAATGCTCTGGATCTAAAGATGGTTTGATGGAGTTGTAAGATGGAAAGGCAGCGCAGGAGCGGACATTCTCCCTGCTACACCCTGATTTAGTATCACTGCTACAATAAAATTTGAATTTGAATAGAATTTGATGAAAATTACACCAATACTTGTATTCTCATACAAGACCTATGAGTTCCTGCAAATTAATCGCATCAGGAACATCTCATAACAGTTCTGATACGAATCAAGTTTCGTTCCTGCCTTATCATTTCTTCTTCTCTCCAAAACTCGAACAAACACGCACTACTTCTAGCAAGCAATTCATTGGTGGCTCAACTTAGAAGTTAGCTTAAATATGTATTCCGTAAACCTCATTCCTGAAACGAGTGATGTTTAAATAAATGAGGTATAAAAACTCTCTCATGGTAATCGTAGCTTTCCGTGGTTATATTACTACTAGGGCTGGATTTTCTAACAATTTATGCTTAGGTAGCGTTACATCTGATAGTAAAAGTTCTTCGGACGACTTGGCTAAGCTACTTGCTGTTTTTTTATCCAGATCCTGAAACCTGACCCATTCTTCAAATCAAATTTGTCCCTCTGGGATCTTGCAACATTGGTGTGGTACTAGATTTTGTGTACCCAAATTTCCCATAAAAAATGACTAGGAATTAAAGATTCGGGGTAACGAAAAAGAAAAAAAGAGAAAAACCCGCAGCTCGGCAGCTAAAAGAATTATTTCCACAGGAAATTAGCACCACGAATAAAGAATAAAGAATTGTTACAACCGTGTAATGAATCTGGAATTGCAGTCTCTGGCTGAGTAATGACAGCACGTAGCGACCCTGAACTGACTGACATAACCTCGCCCTCTGGACGCCGTCATCTGATGAGAACTGAACTCACCATGTCAAGATTGCTGAACTTTTTGGTCTTTACAAATGTCTTGCTCGACATCAAAATACCGAACAGTTTTGGAGAATCGTCCGCTTGCAGGGGTTGAGAAATGGGGTGAAGGAAGCGGTCAAATTAAATATTTTCGCATTTAACGAAAAAATGGAATGAATTAGAATGCTAACTTTGAGTTCAATTGAGGAGGAAATAAACACTAATTCATTTAAGGTTTCTCAGGCATTTCTCATTTTCTCTGAGTCCATCA
Source organism: Morinoia aosen (assembly GCA_030386875.1). Lineage (NCBI taxonomy): Eukaryota > Metazoa > Arthropoda > Malacostraca > Amphipoda > Talitridae > Morinoia > Morinoia aosen. Next base: position 14,218,883 of record CM059559.1, on the reverse strand, counting down.
TTGATATTTTCTATATAATTTATGTGTGTTTCTGATTTTCTTTTAGTTATTCTACAGACTTTTTATCATTCTCGCAATGAAATTAAAGATACACAATTCTGAATTCCTGAAAATTCCTGTCAATACTTATTTTGATTTGTTTGCTCCAGTCAAACTGCTTCCAATTTAATTTTTAGCGTTGGCCGGGACGGCGTTCATCATAAACGTGTCATACACGGTCAACCAAAAATACTGTCGCGCGCGTCAAGTTGTGCAATCTCGTAGATTGTTGAGCTCCTTATATCTATTTAGTTACAATCATGCTAGTCTTTTTCAGTGCAATGTTAATGTTATTTTTCGTGCTCTTTCACTGTTATTTTGTTTCCCAAAATATGGTTTCGGTAGCAACGCGTCAGACCACCGGCACTACCACCTGCATGGACCCCATCAACTCCTCTCTTTGATGGGTCTTGCATGAGAAGTCTTGTGAAGTCCAGCGCAAGTCAATCGAATCGTTGAAGCGAGCTCTGAACTGAACTTCCGAGATGGCCCGGGATGAAATTACATCGGAAATGGTAGCGTGTATTTTGGAGAATTTTCAGCAGCGACCTGAACGTCGCGCTGGAGAAGGTGCCGTCATTTCGAAAACTGATATTTACATCGTCCACAGAATATCGTTCGCTTTCTGGTGAAGTAAAGATTGTTAAGAGGTGTGGATATTTAGGACAGAAAAGCTGATTTTTTGCGCGACAATATTTTTGACGGAACATGTCATAGAATGAAGCGTGCCGTAACTGAGCGATGTCTCGGGCTCGATTTTTTAGTGCAAAAAATCTTTCATTTCATAACCTTCTTGGTTTCAGGTTTATAAAATTGAAGTTTAGATGTAAATTAAGATGTCAAACGGGGATTTAACCAAATTTCTATCTCATAAAACGTTAGGCTTTAACCTTTTATAAATTTTTTTTTTTTACACTGAATAGTTTCTAGAAAAGAACGTGCAGAAAATTATTTATAGACATTTATTTCCAAAACCTAACGTTTAAACTGAATCTCCTCATAATTTCATATTTTTAGAAACATCATTATCATGAAGATAAGTCTATAATCTCAATAAAGCCAATGAAATAAAGGCAACAAAGCCTGTAAAGCCAACCAAATGATCAGTCTATAACCTCAATGAAGCCTATCAAATCGATCCAGCATTTAATTTGAAAATTAAAATTTGGCATTACGTGATTAGGTAGGCAAGGCATGGAAGTCAGACGATCTCATTCGAACCCGGAATTGGTTGCCAGGGAGACTTCGGTTCGTAATTTGAACTTGTGAGCTTCTGATCAAAGTCTTGAGGGTCGGAGGCGAGCATCAGGTCCTGCTTATTATGCTAGTGAAGACTGGTTTTTCCAAATTTTTGTTCGAATTTTTAGAGCGGCTGAAAAGGTTGTTTCACAATTACAGTTAGGATTAAAAAACATGCAAAGCTTTGTGTATATTTTGCTTAGTTGGGCGTTTCTCGTCTGCAATTAAAATTGCCAAGAGTTACTACGTCTATCAAATTATATTAACTCTTAGAAAATAGTGATATCACAATTTAGGATGATGAACAAACTTGAGAATTAAGCAAACATTTTCGAAAAGAATCGTTACGTGTAAGTAGAAACGTCAAAATGAATTAATTGTCTTTTAGGATTGCGGGTGCATGAGAGTAAAGCAAACTCTGGAGATGAATGAAATAAAATTGTCAGATGGCATTATAAGATTTGAATGATTGAAAGACCAGCATTCAATAGGGTAGTAAAAATGTTTAGAAAAATATTATACATCACATTTTCACTACATACGAAAAGTACATTCCCTGAAGAAAGTCTGCAATGAAAAGGACAAGATATTTTCACCGCAAGAGTTTTAGGGCAAATATGCAAAGTATCCTAACCCACAAAACACAGAATTTTACGACTCTCAAGTTAGAGGCGTGGTGTTCATCGCAGGGTTGCCAAACTGGCTTTTCCTGGCCAAGTTACTAACTAGGAACTGAACTAGGAACTAGGCCACTCTGCCTGACGGACATCTACGCCGCTATGAGGAGAAATTATCACTTAAATTTACTCTCTAGTTTTGACCTCTCATTTGTGGGATATGACACTCTGCATATTTGCCCTCCCATTGACAAGTGACGAATATTCTTTAGTTAAAGATTCATTTTTCAGGCATATTTCGCGAACTAGATTTGTCTTAAAAAATTGACTTGAGGGATAAATTAAAGAGTAAAAATGTGAACACGAGACAAAATCATCAAAACTTTACACTCTGTCACAGTGATGTTCTTCCGAACTTTCTCTCAGAGAAGTGAAAAGAAGAGGACCCACACAAGATGACAAGTCCAATAATTTTTAATAAAATCATGAATTTCCACGTAAAACTAAACAGCTCAGTAAATCGAAATGTTCTTGTGCCTTTCAACAATTTGCGCTGATCTTTCTCAAAATGGAAAACGTGCGAGTTGCTGTAACTCGAAGTGAAGTACATACAGTCGAATTATTTTTGCAGGTCATGTCTGGTTTAATACTTAAATCCATCGGCTCGGTATGATAATCTCTGAAATCAATTATCTTAAGGTCCAAAAGCGGACGTTCCATGGAGACTCGGACAGGAACGCTATTTTCATCACTTAAGGCTTCAGTTAATAATCTACTCTTTCGTTATTCATCACGTGAAGGGAAAAACTTATTAGAAATCATGTCTTAAAGCTAACGAAATAAATTTAAATATGAGCAATTTATTTTCCTTCACTTGAAACAGGAGATGAGAGCATACAATATATTCGAGATAAACAAGTCTTTGACAGCGCTTAAAAATGCATTTAGTGGAGTAATTTGCCCACTGAAGGCAATAGTAGCATTTAGAAAAGAAAACACTACATACAATACCTTGAGGACAAAGTGATTGTCAGAAGCCTCAGAGCCAGAACATATATTATTTTATTGAAAGAACATTAGAGAGCTCAAAACAATGACATATTTTTGTAGGCATTCGTTTGTGTTATTGTTGGAAAGGATCTTGCTTCCGAAAAACTAGTAATTATTTGTAGGGTTCATGCTTCATGAAAGCAAATGATTATTTGTACGGTTCTTGCTTCATATAAGCAAGTAATTATTTGTAGGGTTCATGCTTCATAAAAGCAAATAATTATTTGTAGGGTTCTTGCTTCATAAAAGCAAGTAATTATTTGTAGGGTTCATGCTTAATAAAAGCAAGTAATTATTTGTAGGGTTCTTGCTTCATAAAAGCAAGTAATTATTTGTAGGGTTCAAGCTTCATAAAAGCAAGTAATTATTTGTAGGGTTCTTGCTTCATAAAAGCAAGTAATTATTTGTAAGGTTCATGCTTCATAAAAGCAAATAATTATTTGTAGGGTTCTTGCTTCATATAAGCAACTAATTATTTGTAGGGTTCATGCTTCATAAAAGCAAATAATTATTTGTAGGGTTCTTGCTTCATAAAAGTAAGTAATTATTTGTAGGGTTCATGCTTCATAAAAGCAAGTAATTATTTGTAGGGTTCTTGCTTCATAAAAGCAAGTAATTATTTGTAGGGTTCTTGCTTCATAAAAGCAAGTAATTATTTGCAAAGTTTTCGCTTCATAATTGCAAGTAATGTGCTCATGACCAGTATGCCTGGTTCACTTTCTATGCGGCAATATTTGCACAGCGTGTTTGGCCTGAAGGAAAATTTAGTTCACTGGCACACTTTTTAATAAAGTTCCAATAAAGTGAGACGCATTTTATTAGCTCGTTAGAAAAACCACGGATAAAATATGCGTAAAAATGTATACACGGTAGTTGATGCACTTCTAAAGGGTATGCGCTATTTTCTCTTTGTAATGATGCACACAGTTTTTCAGAGAAGTTTCTATTGATATAAACATCAGAATTGCTTTTTGGATGTACATCTTAATGCTTTTCCACATTTTCAGCGCTTCAGGGGGCACTCTCATTCCCCACTTGTGTTCTTACAATTGAAAAAAGTCAAGTAATTCATTCCTTAATTTTTTAAGTGCAGAAAACGCCGCAGTTTCGTAATGAACGCAAGACCAAAAGCAGCTGCACGTTCCAAATAAACGGAGTCTCTGAGCACGAGCACTTTAGCTCGTCTCCTTGAATTTACACAGCAAATCATTTCATAAGTCGCTGAGTTTTCATTATTGGCACAAAGCCCAGCACGTCTCGCTCGTTTGCTTTCCAGCGACAAATTTCTGCCTCCCCATAAAGAAATAATAGAATTATTTGCATTTCATAAACTCGCAGCTGAATATACTTCTTGAAAGGCTGCAGAAAAATAGGTCACTTCTCAAAGCTTAATGAAATGAAAGAGAAAGACAATCTTAGCCGAGATGAAAGGAAAACAGCCTTCATGAGCTCTCTGAAGCGAGAGGAACGTGTATATTGCCGAGAGGTTGCATTCCTTCGTTCATATATGAGCTTTGCGCGAAAAGAAACTTTTTAAATCAAATATTCCAATGGGATAATGCTTAAAGTATCTGTATAGTACAATTAATTAAACAGGAAAACTTTAAATCTCAGTAATTGTCATATTTAAGAAAGAACTTTAACTGTAGAGTAGGCGCAAAATAAAGATTCTCAATCTGGTCTCCACTTTCCAGCATTACCATGACAATCTGTACGACTCAGAGATTCTCAAATGAGCTCCGCCTTACTTGAAATTCTGTAAGTGATGTTTATTGTTGTACCCAATCCTTATGCAGTAGATAATGTCATATGCATCTTCCAGCACACGCATTCATCCTTGTGATTTCAATACGAACATCTGCAGTTATATTCGAAATCCCAAGTGTCAACACAGCGCAAACTATTTTCCATTGACTGAAGAAAAAACGCAACCCTGCTCCGCACAATTTTCGGTAGCGCTCGCGTATGAAGTGCCTTATTCGGAGCAAAATGCAGGAGCTCCTTTGAATTATTCAGTTATTCAAGCTTATTGGGCTGGCAAGTGTCACCCGAAGACTCGAGAGCATTCGTCGTGTGTGCATTTCGTGGTGATCCGGCGCTGCTTCCATAAGTTGCTTGTCGAGCTGCGCTGCGCTCGGCAATATTGATGTTCACAGCTTCGTTCTTCGAGGATGAGTTTCTGTCAAATTTAAATAGTTTTTTACATCGAATTCACTCGTTAGGAAACATACGAGCATTGAAAGTTATTAATTTCGTTCCTGATTATTCGATTTTACCAGAATGAACAACTTTAACTGTTCTTGGGTAAGTCAAAAGATAAGGGCGAAGGAACACGTGAGCGTTGAAAGTTATTAATTTTGTTCTTGATTGTTTTATTTTGACGCAATAAACAACTTTAATAATTGTTCTTCAGGTAAGTCGAAAGAATGGGGAAATATCTTGCTCTGCTACCTAAATTTTTGTGCGAGATCGGTGACATTTGTTTATTTAACGTTGGTTCACGCCTTGAAAGTCCGCAGTCGCAACTCTGCGCACTTGACTGTATTGTAATTAAGGTGTTAAGTATTTGTTGACTATTGCCACATGATCACAGTGAGCTGAAACTGATTTTGACCAATTTCAAATAGCTTTGCACCTCGTATTTGATTTGCAATTTAAGCAAGCATCACTATAGTGTCCGTATTTGAGGTCTTGGGTTTTAAGCGGAAAAAATCTTAAAAAAATAAAACGTTTTTTTATTTCAATATCAGATTCCCCAGAGCATGCGATAAATTCTGGAATTTTCGTATCGTACATTCATGAAAAACTTTTTACTTTCCAACGTCTTTCATCTTACTGGATTTAGCTGCATCGATTTCTTCAACTATTGGGTATAAGTGAAGGATACCAAGCCAAACACATAGCTGACAAACGATTTTGTTAACTATGGAAAACAAGCATAACTACCCATAAAGCTAATGAGGAATAATTTAAATTTTATATATATAAGCGGATTCAAAAAGGCAGAGCTTCATTTCCCCCCAGTTAGCTCTGTCGCTGCATGCGCAAAACTAGTTCAGTCGGAGCAGCACGAAATGTCTGACCGCAGCCATTGAGATGGTAAACGCCCACAGCTGCGCTCCGTCATTGTCTTAATTGCGCTTACGGCGCCAGCGCTGGTCTGGTGTTCCGACGCCCGCAGCTGCTGTAGCTTTGTAAATTTCGAAGTTATTAAATGAAGTCCTGGAAAATAAGAGCAGTTGGCGCTGTGTTAGGATCTGGTCTATATGTGTTCGATTTTAGTGCTGCGTTATTTGTTTGCTTTCATAGGAACGGAACACGCACTTCTGTCTCGAGTGTTCGAAACTGTTCATGCAAGAGATGTTCAGTTGAAAACGGTGCAGGAAATTAGAACGCGCTTTTTTTGTACGATCTCTATGCCAGTGATTTAACCTTGATCAGATAATCGCCACCATAACCATCGATTTTAGTGCTACGGTAGTTATTTGCCTTCTCAAGTGCGGAATACGGACTTCCTTACTTGAATGTACTAAAAGAGATGTTTAGTTCAAAACGGTGCAGGAAACTGGAACGTGCTTTTTGTACAACAAGTATGTCAGTGATTTAAGCTTGATGAGATTATCGGCACCACAACCAGTGTAAAAATATCGAAATTGTTACCTATCAAGATACTTTCAAAACTGTTCTTTGGTCGGCTGAAAATTCACTTAATTTTGAAAACAGATTATATTGCAATAAAAAAATGAAAAAAGTTTCGGACTGCCAGTAACAAGATCATGGGCTCTAAAACATTGATGAACTTTAGCGAAATCGAGGCCCAGCTGATTACTAAAAATTTTGTCGCAGTTTTGAAAACATAAATTTAAGGCTCAACAAAACTGAATAAAGTTCATGATTGAATGGATGGGGAAATCCCTTCCCTTTGTACAGGATAAACATACCGGAAGCTATTTTACTGATTTTTGGCATATTGTTGTAAATTGATCACAAATTAAACCAAGGTGTTACACTGGACTGTGGAATGAAATGTTCCTCATAAATAAATAATCATTACTTTCATCAATTCTTGACAATATAACGGCCATTCTAATTCCAATTTTTTGACCCCGACGTACTCACGCGAATGAAGTGATATCAGAGCAGGCACCGAAGAATCATAAGGCTCAAACAGCTTTGATATGTGGAAATATGATTCAGTTTTATTACGGTAATGTTCGCAGAGAATCTCATCGTACCTGCAGTTCAGATCCGTAACACTGTAGGGTCATTCGTTTCCTAATTTCTCCAATTTAGGACTTTAATCTTGGTCTATGCCGCTATTCAATCATATCCCCTTTCTTAAAAAATCGGCTGCCACCGTCATTGAGCCAGAGGAATCTGGTTTGCTTCCGTCCAATACTTCATCTCAGTGCTCTAGTGCGCGTTCGAATATTCCCTCAAATGATTTCTCTCTTTCCTAGAAGCAAAGAGTGTCTTCGAGTCTTACTTCAATAGGAATTCATCTCCGAGAATACTTAGACGATTTGAAACGTATCACCTCATTCGTATATTTTCAAAAAAGTGAGAGGCTGTCTTTAACGAATACTATACCATGAGCGAAATTCCTAAAAAAATATACGCATTCTGACGGTTGAGGAGACGCACGATGTTTTTCATTAATATAGAATCATTTATCCCTTTGAGTAGAGTGATAAGAAATGCAACTGTTGCCTAAAACATGCACACATTTAAATTTCATTTTAATAAGCAACTTATCTTACGGAAGCTAGTCAAGATACAAAATATATTGCTCAGTATGGTAATACAATGAACGTAGATAATTTAACTGTAAATAAGGCAGCACACGTTGGAACAGTCATAAGAGGAAGAGCTTGTGTCTGCATCAAAGGCTTGCCGTAGTAGACCTTCGGGCTTTGGGTACAGCCTAAGACCTAAAAATACATTTTCTAATAAAGATAACATTAGAGTTTGAAAGCATTTGTTTTTCGGAGAGTTGTCAAGTTAATGTTAATGCTTTCCTTATCCTTTGAGATTCTTAATCCTTTCGACTCGGCTGCCCTCTTGAGTCTTAACCTCATTTGCTGGAAGACAATCAACCTTTATTGAGTCATCAAAGAAGTTAGAGGCGCTTCTCTCGGGTTCATTGTCCCGAGTAATTTAAAGAAAATGTCGTTCTTTTTGCTAAGAGCAACAGCTGGCCTGTGTAGAGTAACGCCGCCTCTCGCCAACACTGCCGGGGCTAGAGTTAGCAAGTGTCTTTTTTAATTCACTAGCAGGAATCTTTTGAATCAGTAAACATAAATATATTCTTCTGTCAAAATAGTTAATAGGATAATGATTTATGAACTAACAAAATGAGAGTGAGTTTCACTCTACATTCACCGTGTGACAGGTGAAGTTACAAACGGAAAAAATAAATTTGAATTTAAACATTTCTTGAAAATATTACTTCTTCTCAGCAACTTTTCCACGCGTTCCCGGGGACTTTGTTCAATTTCCAGCGTGAGATTATGTTTCATTTCGAAAGTGAGGCCACATTTCAAACTGCGTGCATGAGTTTGGTGTGCGTTCTTCAACATTATTTTACCATCTATGCGACACCGGCTCAATTTTACGGAGAAGTTTTCTTGAGCACTTCTATAATTCTACTTTAATAAGATTTATTCTGCAAATCATCCTACCTTATTTGCGTTGACCGAAAATCACGAGAACATTTTGTGAAGTATGAATCACTTGGAGGGCATTATTATCTCCAAATTTGAACATGTAAATTTCTTTCTGCCAACCAGTTAGACTGAGATGACCATACCCATACGACTCTCTCAGTTTAAATCCCGAGTTGAAATAAAATTATTCCTACGTAGAAATCCAGTTATTAACTCAAATCTGTTATTATTTTCTATGTGGTACGATAGCAAAAAGTTATCATTACCGACTGATATTTCAAGAAAAAACTCCATGTGAGTTGAACTCATTAGTTCAATTCTTGACCATAAGTCCAGGCGAACTGAGGATTTGCCCATAGAATTGCATACGACAAATTCATTTCATTTAACTCTAAAAAAGTCGTCCTACTAATTTCAAAATGAAAATTCAATTCACTCACTGAAATTTGGCAGTAAGAATATTTACATTTTAAATTTGAATGACCTAGTCTTCTCAAAAATGAGGGAAATAATTTATGGTGTAACTCTAGAGCACTACTCACGGGAACAAATAAATGAAAAGAGATGATTTGTTTTGTAATAAATGAAAAGATGATTTGTGTGGTGTCGGATTAATTGCGACCTCACAGTTTTTCCAGTCAATACTTGGATAATTTAACATTTACTGGTACCAAATATTCAAACTGTGCTCTCTAAATACACTACTAACGACACTAGCGTGCAAGACACCAAAATTTGTTCAATACTTCAATTTTTTTAAATACTTTATAGGTTTACTGGTCGCAAAGTACATCATCTTAATATTCCTTGGCTCGATTGGCGATGATATCCTCAACACCAACTTCTAAGTTTCACCAAGCTCAACCACTTCACTTGAGAGCTCTGGAGGGGCAGCTAAGACAAGATTTTATATCTCCTTCTGCAGGTCCTGACAGGAACTAAGAGCTGCATTTGTCTAGATGCAATTCCATCAGGCGCTCAGCGTGATCATTAGATTCTGTCTGAGGGCTGCACAGGGCAAGTCGGCAGTTTTTGATCCCAACCGGCAAGTATTGGCGGTATTTTAAAAAAATCGGTGGAAATTGTTTTGCTGATATAAAGAAGTAAGTTCAACCAGCGGATGGATCACTGTTTTTATCTCAGACGGCGAATGCCTGCGTTATTTTTGAAAAAATCAATAAATATTATCTAGATGATATTAAGAAGTGAGCTCAGTCAGCGGTTGGTTCACTGTTTTTGTAAAATAGAATACAATTACATTTCCTTTACAGGCCTTTGGGTAAGCTTTCATGTTGATATGAATAACCTAATACGCTTCGTGTGGAGGGTGCTTCTCCACCTATTGAACGGTGAATATCTCAAACCAATTTATTTTGAAAATAAATAAACTTAGCAATTTTCTATTCTCTTGATCGACACCATCGGAAATAAACTTTGGTAACATCAATTACCTTCAAAAATTTCCTCCTCGTTACTCGGTTAATGCAACCTTTCTCTGACAGAAAAATGCAAATTCTGCATTGCGAGCTGCATTGTGAAGCTCAGGCTGAGCTTCTAATTGGCAACGAGCACGAACTTTCAAAACGTGTCTCCCTTATGGGTATTGGCGGAGCGCAATTTTAGTCTCGATATTTAAATGCTAAAGTAAAAACAGTGTTGCGCTTGATGGCATGAAAATGTAGCATCCGTTAAGAAAGAACATGAATCATTTGTGCCAATCTAGATAAATAACAACTATTATAATTACTTCCTTCAGTCGAGATATAATTTGCCCAATTGAGGCACAGGCTCGATTTTTGGTTTAATTTTTTGATTTTCAACATAATTAAACGAGTAATCAACAAAAAAAGACGAAATATTTACGAATTCCACTTAATTTCTAAAAATTTCACTCGCAGTACGTGAGTTTGAACACAAAGATTACTTCCTCTGAGTCTAACCTGAATGCTACTGTGAGCTTGAAGAACAAGAAAAGCTGAACAAGCCCACAATTTGCTACCCGCAATTCCACTGATGTTTTACCACGCAGCGCAGGCATGTTACACTTCCCAATGTCCACGCTTGCATGTGCATGAAAATTTATGCTTTTTGCTGAATTTCTTTGAGTATTGCCCCATCATTGCCCGCCTCTATCGCTGAATTCGACAGAGCTCCGAGCCAGGCCGGCATCGCTTGATGAAACTTGCCTCCCTGAATGCCAACGACTGAAAAATGTAACCTTGAACTGGAATGCCTGGACGCCTTTTGGAAAACGTAAATGATGGAAGACTTCGGTGGTAGAATGGCTTTATCCTCCGTGATTGACAATGCTTCTCAGTTTTCACATTGTTGCGTCGAAAGCAACCTGCGGCGTGACGTGAGTTGTGTTCAATGTGATGAATGTACAATGGGAGATTTGTCTTACATGTGTGATTCGTAAATTTATGAGCCAACCATCTCAATGTTTACTGGGGTGTAAAATTTTGTGTTAGGAATTGTCTGGTCAAAACGATATGATGGTGAAACTCAATTACCGTTATTGACTGTAGCAAATGCTTTATTGATATCACGGTGAAACCCATTTTGATTATGAAACTCAATTTGATGGTGAAACTCATTTTGAGCGTGAAACTCAATTTGATGTTGAAACTCATTTTGAGCGTGAAACTCAATTTGATGTTGAAACTCAATTTGATGGGGAAACTCAGTTTGATGGTGAAACTCAGTTCGATGGGGAAACTCAATTTGATCGTGAAACTCAGTTCGATGGGGAAACTCAATTTGATCGTGAAACTCAATTTGATGGTGAAACTCAATTTAATGTTGAAACTCAGTTCGATGGTGAAACTCAATTTAATCGTGAAACTCAATTTGATCGTGAAACTCAATTTGATCGTGAAACTCAATTTGATGGTGAAACTCAATTTGATGTTGAAACTCAATTTGATCGTGAAACTCAATTTGATGTTGAAACTCAATTTGATGTTGAAACTCAATTTGATCGTGAAACTCAATTTGATGTTGAAACTCAATTTAATCGTGAAACTCAATTTAATCGTGAAACTCAATTTGATCGTGAAACCCAATTTGATGTTGAAACTCAATTTGATCGTGAAACTCAATTTGATGGGGAAACTCAATTTGATCGTGAAACTCAATTTGATGTTGAAACTCAATTTGATGGTGAAACTCAATTTGATGTTGAAACTCAATTTGATGGTGAAACTCAATTTGATGGGGAAACTCAATTTGATCGTGAAACTCAATTTGATGGGGAAACTCAATTTGATCGTGAAACTCAATTTGATGTTGAAACTCAATTTGATGGTGAAACCCAATTTGATGTTGAAACTCAATTTGATCGTGAAACTCAATTTGATGGGGAAACTCAATTTGATGGGGAAACTCAATTTGATGTTGAAACTCAATTTGATCGTGAAACTCAATTTGATGTTGAAACTCAATTTGATGGTGAAACTCAATTTGATGGGGAAACTCAATTTGATCGTGAAACTCAATTTGATGTTGAAACTCAATTTGATGTTGAAACTCAATTTGATCGTGAAACTCAATTTGATGTTGAAACTCAATTTGATCGTGAAACTCAATTTGATGTTGAAACTCAATTTGATCGTGAAACTCAATTTGATGGTGAAACTCAATTTGATCGTGAAACTCAATTTGATGGGGAAACTCAATTTGATGGGGAAACTCAATTCGATGGGGAAACTCAATTCGATGGGGAAACTCAATTCGATGGGGAAACTCAATTTGATGTTGAAACTCAATTTGATCGTGAAACTCAATTTGATGGGGAAACTCAATTTGATGTTGAAACTCAATTCGATGGGGAAACTCAATTCGATGGGGAAACTCAATTTGATGGGGAAACTCAATTTGATGGGGAAACTCAATTTGATGTTGAAACTCAATTCGATGGGGAAACTCAATTCGATGGGGAAACTCAATTTGATGTTGAAACTCAATTTGATCGTGAAACTCAATTTGATGGGGAAACTCAATTTGATGTTGAAACTCAATTTGATCGTGAAACTCAATTTGATGGTGAAACTCAATTTGATCGTGAAACTCAATTTGATGGGGAAACTCAATTTGATGTTGAAACTCAATTTGATCGTGAAACTCAATTTGATGGGGAAACTCAATTTGATGGGGAAACTCAATTCGATGGGGAAACTCAATTCGATGGGGAAACTCAATTCGATGGGGAAACTCAATTCGATGGGGAAACTCAATTCGATGGGGAAACTCAATTCGATGGGGAAACTCAATTCGATGGGGAAACTCAATTCGATGGGGAAACTCAATTCGATGGGGAAACTCAATTCGATGGGGAAACTCAATTCGGTGGGGAAACTCAATTCGATGGCGAAACTCAATTCGATGGGGAAACTCAATTCGATGGGGAAACTCAATTCGATGGGGAAACTCAATTCGATGGGGAAACTCAATTCGATGGGGAAACTCAATTCGATGGAGAAACTCAATTCGATGGGGAAACTCAATTCGATGGGGAAACTCAATTCGATGGGGAAACTCAATTCGATGGAGAAACTCAATTCGAGGGGGAAACTCAATTCGATGGGGAAACTCAATTCGATGGTGAAACTCAATTTGATGGGGAAACTATATTACGGTTATTGATTATGTAGTAAATGCTTGTTCATATGCTACGCAGAAAGCAAAATTCGTGATACAACTTTTTAATTTGTCTTTTACGTTCACTTACTTCATCCGTTGATCAGCGTTATTTAATGAAGAGTTTTAATTTCATTTAAAAAAGGTATTTTATGAAATAAATTATAAAAATGATTTTTTTCGTACGAACAAATTTATGTAAAAGGTTTTTTAAGGACGGCTTTTATACCACGGACGTACGAGGGTGTCCGGTGCATTACACTAAAGAATCTTTTTGCGAGTTTATCTGAAAAAATCAATATTTAAAATCATACAGAAATATTTGCCAGGGACGAAATATATTAGAGTGTAACATTTAGAAATAAATAATTCATTTTCACTTGACAAAGCACCCGTGTAATTATACATTACTTTGATGAATTCATTTTAGAAGCAATTGAAGCTTCATTAAATTCGAGAGACTGGTGTGAACCAGAATTTTATCGAAAGCTAATACAATGAAAAGTCATTGTTATCTTTTAATTGTATCCCTATTCACTGAGCAATGCCAACTGACAGATGTATTCATCATCCCCATAAATTATATTTAGCGAGTTCAAGCAGTAATTATTGAACTTAAATATTTGTTTTAGCTTTATTAATTTTTGGTGGTCAATTAATTTCGAAATTTGACTCACCTTTGTCATGGCTCTTCTGACGTATAGAAAATACGTTAATTTAGTGTCATAATTGAAACCATGATGAGTTGATCATTCAGTGACCAATAGGCAATAGGCAAACCATAATTTCACAATAAAAATGCCGCACAATATCGGTAAATTGATCAGCAAAGAAGCCACATTAATTTCGCGTAAGAGCTCGACTTCAGTCATTTTTCAAGGGAGAAACGTCTGTCCGCTACAGTAGAAATCTATACTATAATAAGAGCCGCGTCCGTCTGTCTGTCTGTCCGAAGCCAGCCGAGAGAGTGTGATGAGCGTATCTGTGATACAAGCTCGGCCTCATCAACTCATGAGAGATTGAATTTTTTCTTTCTAACGGCCTTTATTTCATTTCGCCTTCTTTCTTATTTCAAATAAAGGGGGGTGGACTAGTTGTGATAATTTGGCGCAATAAATACCAGTTCACTCCAGTTCATTGCTCAGCGAAGAAAAAGTCAATTTGCTGCCTTGGAAACTGAGGTAATTTTGTATGATATTGTGAATACGAGTGTAGTGCTCTACCCTAGTTATCCCTAAAATCTCATTTCTAGTCATGCAACTGTTCAGTAATCTCAATATGTCTCAATGTAAATTTATTCGATAAAAATTTCCAACTCCTCAAAAAAACGGAACTCAACGGCCGAAGCAGCAACAACACCTGGCCTTATACACGAGCTTTATCCAGTTTGTTGTTCAAGTGAAAAGGTTCGTTTAGGGCGCTGGAAATTATCTTTAATTGGTATAATTAATACAATCTCATTTTAGTTCATTGTGGAGTTCAAAAAGTTGGCGTCCTGCCTTGTAAATTGATGTAATCTAAAATAGTAAAAATGAGGTGGTACCATTTATTCTTCAGCAAAAAAAAAACAAGTCAGTGCATTGCTCTGGATAGTGATGCAATTTCACATAATACATACGAGCCCATTTTAATTTATAATTCACTACAGAACTAATCTGTATGCTGGAAATTTATCTAATTTCGCATAATAAATATGAGCTCAGTTCCATTATTCTCCAGCGAAGAACACGTCAGTTTGAGAGAAATTAATGACGTTTTGCATCAAAAATACGCGATCAGTCGCACTTGTAGTTCAGTAAAGAATAAATCTGTTTACTGGAAATTGGTATAATTTTGTAAAATAGATACGAACTCACTCCTATTATTATCCAGGGATGAACAAGTCAGTTTACTATATACCAATGCAACTTCACATAATAAATACGAGCTCACTTTTATTCTTAGTTCAGTGAAGAACAAGTCAGTCCCGCTACTTCCCTCGCATCTCCTGCCTGTCGATCTCGAGGGACATGCGATCGCGAGGAGGGTTTTCGTCTTCGGAAAACCTTTCACAATATTGCTGCGGTGCTCGCATCAAGGAATGAATATTTTTTAGGCCTAGCTTCGAATAGAAAGCAAAGGAATCTGCCGTCAAATCTTTTCCCTACGTATACGAGTATGTTAATCCTCACATAGCTTAAGTTATTATGCTTGTGCTTCTTTGCTTTCATACTGTACTTGACAAAAAAAAAATATATCACAATATTAGAAGAGTATACTTTTCTACATACGATGGCTTCATGTTTTCGTTGTTTTAAAATTTCTTTATGCGTTAGTCGGATTGTAATCTTCTTGTCTGAGATTGTCCTTGTATAGATTAGAAGGCTTTAGTTTTTTACGTGCACTCTACGTCAATGGAAAATCAGGCAGAAATGTTCTTGGAAAACATTTCTCTTTGTCATTTTTTATGTCTCTGATAGTTATTTGTTGCACAATTTGAAACTAAATGCGACACCATGTAGTTGTTTTATAAAAGCATAATCAATGTAAACTTACTCTATCCTCAATTCGCTTGCTGCACCCTGTATAAATTGGTTGGAAATTGATCATTTACATACACGTAATTCTTATATTGAAAAATTACTCATGGCCTGAACATTACTGTTCTGAGTCATTATGTGTTTCTCAAATTCTCGGGTGACCAAAATGTTTAAACATAATTTTTATTCCTGTACTCTCTTTAGCCTTAAATTTTGAAGGCTAAGGTCATAGATTTTGCGTACGTATAATCGTATTTAGCTGCATGGAGTAATACTTGCTTCATAAAATCACCACAACGTAAGAATTTCGATAAATACCAAGTGCTTAAAACATCTCAACGAGGTATAACAGCAAGAGCAAAACAATAACGTTTCTTACATAAGGCAATTTTTCTCAGCGGTACAGTTACTGTTGAGATCGCCGAATAACATCTAAAAAGCGTTTATTACCTGTAAACAATCCATAAGCAATACTTTTGCTAACGACTCTGTTTTACTTAGAATGAACCCTGGTATCGAATACGGCCCTTAAAATCCATGTTTTTTTGATGTTTGAGGGAAATCGTTCCCTCCTTTCTGAAATTTTTGTACTGTGCCCGCGAACGCGCTTAAATATTTGAAGTTAATCTACGTTCGTACACATACGCATTATATATACTAGGCCACCCCCTTTATTTGAAATAAGAAAGAAGACGAAATGAAAGAAATACAGTAAAAAATGGAAAAAAATCAATTTTGCGAGTGTTGATGAGCCCGAGTGCACACGGCCCGTCAAAAATGTATAATAATGTTCGACAAATCCCATGACAATTGTTCCTATTTCCTAAGAACTCACGTGATATTCATTCGTACTCGAATCGGATGAATTAATACACTAGAAATGGTGGAGTTGATGAAGCTTGTATCACAGATACGCTCATCCCCCCCTGCAGGATGGCTTCGGACAGACAGACAGACACCCCTTTTATTATCGTATACATATACATGATATATGTATCTTTATAAATATATTTATATATATATATATATTTTATATATACACACACACATATATATATATATATATATATATAATACATATATATATATATATATATATATATATATATATATATATATATATATATATATATATATATATATATATATAAATATTTAACACGTACATATTTGTATTATACGAATATGTACGTGTTTTTTACGCACGTATGTCCATATTTTACTTATTGCACGTGTACACGGAGCATTATTTGAACGTACTGGTTAGATATGCACATATTCCCAAGCTGTGCACAATTTGTTCGTATTGGCTACAGTTGCACTCTACACTCGTGTTGGCTACAGTTGCACTCTACACTCGTGTAGGCTATAGTTGCACTAAACGCACGTATTGGCTACAGTTGCACTGTACACTCGTATTGGCTACAGTTGCACTATACACTCGTGTTGGCTACAGTTGCACAATACGCACGTATTGGCTACAGTTGCACTGTACACTCGTGTTGGCTACAGTTGCATTATACACTCGTATTAGCTGCAGTTGCACTGTACACTCGTATTGGCTAGAAGCGCAACGCATACACCTACTGGTCATCGGTACACTTCTCGGCTTGCTTAACTTCATGCAATTTCGCTATGAGAGGAAATTCTTCAGGAACTTGACAATGCTCGGAATGGAATTAGAAGTTTTCCTCATGGCTTCACAATGGGCTTCGTTTCAATGGACTCCATTATCCGGCTTTAATCTTGGCCAGAAACTCTTGGCAAAACTTGGTGGCTGCATTCAAGTGCTGCAGACAATTCCGAGAAGCCTGTGTAAGTCTTCTATCGTCCGATCACGCATTCACGGCAACTGGTCGCCATGACTTCGTGAAGGCACGTTTTGGGAAGGAAATTGTTCACATAACTGGGAACTGTTCTCACGTGCAGTGAGTTCTGGGAATTATTCCCAGGTACTGATTGCCATGACTTCGTCAAGGCACGTCTTGGAGAAGGAAATTGTTCATATAACTGGGAATTATTCTCACGTTCATTGAGTTATGGGAATTATTCCCAAGTACTGATCGCCATGACTTCGTGAAGGCACGGTTTGGGAAGGAAATTGTTCATATAACTGGGAATTATTCTCACGTGCAGTGAGTTCTGGGAATTATTCCCAAGTACTGATCGCCATGACTTCGTCAAGGCACGTCTTGGAGAAGGAAATTGTTCATATAACTGGGAATTATTCACGGGTACTGCTCGCCATCACTTCGTCATAGCAAGTTTTGGAGAAGGAAATTGTTCACATAACTGTGAATAATTTGTACCTTTACTGTGTTCACGGGCTTCTCGAGTTTTGTTCGCCGGGGAAAAGAAATTGCAACTCAAATCTGTGCAAGCTGTTTTGTAAAATCAGATCATGCGAACTTATCAATTTGAACTAAAATAAAATAAAAAATAAAAAATAAAAATAATGGATTTGTTATGAAAATGGTACTCAAACATCATTGGGCTTTTAATAACATATAGATCATAAAACATCGAGATGTTAGTTGTCGTATCGATGTGTGAAACTTTAGCACGCAAAAATCCCAAAATAATGCCATTTTTTATCCAATCTTCTGCTCTAAGGTTTCTAGGGGGAAAAACAAAACAGGAGAGTCAGAGAGAACCCTCCTAACTTCCTTCAGCCAAACGAACCTAACATGTTTTTTCTCCATTACCAAACTTACTCCGCGCGTGACACGCAAGTAGAAAAGCATTGGAAGTTTAAAAGCAGTTTATCTCAGTTGCTTGCTGCAGCCGAACCAAATACTTCACTTACTTGTGACACAAATAACCTCGTGCACGCAAAACCTGAGTCGTACTGTTGCGCTGACAGGAAAGTACTCAGGTACTGCGTAACGCAATTTGTCTGCTCGTTCAAGTGTCTACGGTGGCGCAAAGCTGGAGGTGTCCGTGCCTTGCTTCTCTATTCACGTCGGGCGCTTTCAATTGTTGAGGTGAGCAGCCGCAGACTTCCATTCTCGCGGCGAAGATCTTACCGCGTATTTCTTCTTGCAATAAGGATTATTCACCCTATTCTCTAGCTTAAAGGTACTTTTTTATATTGTGGATAAAGTAATCCATAGAAATGTACATGTCGATTTAAATGTTGTTTGTTGCTCTCACGAATGATCAAATTTTGTCAACATGGTGGGGCTCTTAAGATAAATTTGTGAAAGAATTTTTTCCCCCTTCAACTGCTAATTACATATAATAAATGCAAAATTTACTCGAAAACGCGAGTACTGAAAATTGCAAACTGCCTCAATCCCATAAAATTTGTGATCGATATTGAACATGGCGGGATTTTCCACCAGCAAATAATATTCATTAAAACGAAAGATAATTTTACTCGGTACTTCTCAACGTTTGCGATAGTAGTGTAATTTATAACGCGTCAATGTTGGGAAACGTTTTATCGATAGTTCAAGCAAAGGGTATTATATTTGAGATAATTAAAGAAATCAGATGTTGGGCAACATTTTACATAATAATGAAGTTGAAAAAAAGGCTCCTTATCTTTTTCCTGTCTTTGTATCTCTATGAAAATTACAGGAATAAAATACCATTACAACGTCCGCAAAAGAGGTAATTATTTTCTTAACGAATTTTCTAAGAGGAAGTCGACTAACGTTTGTCACCTCAACAATTTACGAATAAGGTGATCGTGACACTCGACAAACCATGGAAGGACATAACGAGTAACGTTCTCTCGACGCAGTATTGGCTGCAGAACACAATAGTTGAGCAGAACAAATCATACAACGACGTTGCGAGTAACGGTCTCTCGATGCCATAATTGTTGCAGAACACAATTGGCAAATTATACAGCGACGTAGCGAGTAAATAATTGTTGCAGAACACAATAATTGTTGAACAGAGCAAATCATGCATCAACGTAGCAAGTTTCATTCTCCCGAAACAATAATGGTCGCAGAACACGATCGTTGAGCAGAATTAATCATTTAAGGAGTAGCATGTTACATTTTCCAGTCGCTATAACTGTTGCAGAACGCAATCGTTGAGCAGAAAAAATCATGCAAGGCGCAGCAAGCGACATCCTTCCGACGCAATAATGGTTACAAAACCCAAACGTTGAACAAAACAAATCATGCAAGGTGCAGCAAGTAACATTCTCCCGACGCAATAATTGTTGCAGAACCCAGTCGTTGAACAGAACAAATCAAGCAATTCGCAGAAAGCAACATCCTCCCGACGCTAAACTTGGCACGTCTACGGCCGCGGCGTATTGAGGGCGCGGCCACCGGCGGCACAGGGCCCGGACAAATTGCCCCCAACCCGCAACAATAGGGCCACGGGATTGGTTGGCCTCAAGGGGAGTACGTGCCTCTCAACATTCTACGGGGCCACAAAATTGAGGGCTATCTTATGGGACGGCGAAAAGTTCGAGCGTGATTCAATATTACTTCGTTTGAAAATTGAATGAATGCCAGCTCGTATTCATTCGAAAATTGAGAGAATACCAGCTGACATGAAAATAACTGAAAAATCTTTGGGGTTATTATGATTTTTTTAAATGGATGTTTTAGAGTTGTATGCAAGCACAGGGTGATTCAGATTCGTTTGTAAGCACTACATGCCTTGAAAGAAAACATTTTTTAAGAAAACTTCTTTATTTCGAAATATGGTGATCTTTACTCGTTATAATAGAAAAGATATTCGCCCATATGTAGAAATGATGAACTAGGGAATATTGAATACACCGATGGAACGTCTCTGTAGCATCTTCGGTGGTAAAACGTCGTATATGATAATAATAAACTTATACCAGTTTCAAATTCAAAATCACTACCTAAATTGAGCTACATTTATAACAGCAAAAACTCAACCATATTCATGCAGGAACACTTCTCGAGTACGCGCCTATGTTTTTGTTTGGCTTTAGCCACTGACATGTGTGAGCAACATCTGCTGTCATTACTCATGCGTGATATTCAGGCGAATGAATCAATTTTAAAAATGAACGAGTGGGCAACCGAGAGAGCCATTATAAGATCGCGTAAAAAGAACTGCGGTAAAAATAAAAATCGACATCCTGATGAACACATTTCCTCCTTCCATAATTCATTTATTCCATCATCAGTGCTGGAAAAACAAAAAATAATGTACATAGAGCAATACATATATTAATGCAGTCAGAGCTAAAGAATGCGAGGACGCCATTTTGGAAACAATTTGAACTAAATTTATAACCGCTAAAATATTCCACGAAATTATTTCGTGAAAACCCTAAGCTAAATTTGAAAAAGACGTTAAAAAATGAAAGGAAGTTATTATTGAAAAAAACTTAATCTAAATTAAACACTCATTCCAAAAATAGTGTATATTCATTCAATGGATTAAAAATTTCATGAATACATTCAGCATGAACCCGAAAGTGTCTAGAATCATTAAAATCATCATGTGCCGTCCTTTACTCACTCAAGTGATGTTGCAATTTAAGAGAAAGTCGGAATTTCCCGTATTTACAGGGCCAGCAAATTCTGCTCAACAGTTTTCGATATACGAACACACGAATATTTTCATCCTATTATCACACGTAAATTGAATAACACTCAAACTCAATTCCCTCATTGAGTTCATTTAAGCATTCAGGCTGGTCGTAGTCTATTTTTAGGTTTATCGAATTTAGCGCTTTTAATTAAATCCGACCTGCAGCTTGCACTTCCGAATTTCAAAGCGTTGCAGAGCGTCGACATGCTCAGTTCGATTTATATTTTTCACATCGACGTCAGGTCGTGACCTGTACTTAGCTTAGCTTACAACTCCCTCCCTTTAACTTTATAAGAACCTGGGTTTTTTGCTCGTGGACTGAATATTCCGATGATGCTTTGTAAGTTATCTATCATAATAAGCAATAACGTATATACTAATCAACGAAGCGTTTAAAGCAAATGAGAGATGGGAATTTTTTCATTGGTTTTAAAAATGACGGTGGTCCAGATAGGGTTAAATGAACCATAGTTTTATTTATTTTGCGAAAAAATACAGACTCGCCCCGAATCCTGATTATCAGCTTGTGAACGGGGTGACCGGAAAACAAAATTTAGCATAATGTAAACTGTTGAAATAAACTATTATAATTCAATAGTCATGCATTCGAAAATACTTAGTTAAAGACTTGCAAATACTTAAAATTGAAAAAATGTTGGATAAAAATTTGCACTCTTATATAGAGTGGAAGGGAAATGAAATGTAGATGTTTGGAAGGCATTTCCATTGTGAACACAAGAAACATAAAAACATCTTTAATTATTATGACCACAAGATACCGATTTTTAACTTAGGTTAGATATTTACGTATTATGTTCACCATGGCACACATCTGTTGGGATGCAGGCGTTCAAACGCTGGTGCCAAGATTGCCGAACGCGATCGATGACACGAATCCTTGCGGAGGCTTCAACAGCAATTCTACCGACGAGGTCTTCCTCGTAATGAATTAGCGTTTCGATCACCAAACTCTTCAGAAGTCCCCCAAAGTAGGAATATAGAGGTGTTATATCAGAAGACTTGGAGACCACATGTGATGGATCTGCAACGGCAAGTCCAGCGATGTGAATATTACCTTTCGCTGTTCCGTAAGCTCAGGTGCATATCTGCAAATTTAGCATTGGATACTCGCCCCAGTGTCGTTAATATTTTGGCATCCGATAAAGTGTTCATTGTAAGCCACAAAAAAAAAACTTTGATGAAATGGAACACTAATTTAAAAATTGAAATTTTTACGTCTATGGGATTCCGTAACGAAGCCTTTTCGAAGACACGGTTTTGAGTTAACCGTGTTTATTTCACCGGTCCCAACCTTGTGTTAAAGTTTGTTTAACAAAGTGATAGTCACCCTGTATAAGTATACGTAAAGCTACCAGAGGTGTGTCTGATATATGCCGAACAAAATTTAATGCATCACGTGAAAGCTGCAGCTTTTTAAGAGAAATTCATCGTATGACTGAATTTCATAGGTAAATTGACACATTAATCAATTCAACACATCATATGAAAAACGCTCCTTTTTATTATTAATATATCGTGTGACTGAATTTCATGGGCAAATTGATTTATTATTCAACATAACGCATCACACGGAATAAGCACCATTTTAAAAACAATTCACCAAATGATTTAATTTCAGTGGTAAATTGACGAGCTATTCAATACCGTCATTTTCATCTTGAAATTGTTTTCAGCTATCAAAAGTACGAGTGCTTTTGTCAGCGCTCGGGGTCAGAATTCTGTGAAATATGTTGATCTCATGGACCAGCCTGGGCGAGAGAGATTTCGCCACTGATTTCCCAGGGGCAAAATGCGATATGAAAACCCATATTTCATTCCGTATGCTAATCGCAAAGGCTAGGAAAGATTTCCTCTACAGAGAATGAAAGATAAACGCTTCTCTGGTGTCGAATTTTTCTGAACTGCTTGGTAAGGATCGTCGATACTTATGACGACCCGAAAAAAGGTAGAAAGCAGGGAGAGGAACTGTACAAATGAGGTATAAAATATTCGTGCCACACTGCTAAATGAGAGCTCAAAGTCTAGTCACCCCCAGAAACAGTTAATGAATCTGGTACGGGAAGACACTGCTTCCACAAGGTTTTTTCAAATGAAGTCCAGGTATGAAGTCCTTGAATATTTCATACAGAATTTATAACGTGCAGATGCAATTTATTTTTCAACTCGTAATGCGTTTGATAGGCAAAATACTCTTCAACAGATATTGTGGTGATAGAGAGCTTAAGGTGTATCACCAATATTTTGGTGTATTCTCTTTGACGATGGTCCCTGTAACATACACTGGAAGCTCGAGGCTCATGAATTGTAAGATATTTGTCTCCGATACCTCATTTCGTTTATCAAAGGCCATTCATTACATTCTTGAGCGTACACATAAACTTATTTCACTAGAAATACATTTTTGAGTTCAAGGAGTTCCCTTCATTTCGTGGGAAATCCGCTAAAACTCATGTGGTTAAGAGCCGATGACTCAATATTACTTCAGGAGATTGATCATTACCGATGAAGAGTTGACTCAATACCCAGTCTAACTTTTTCGCTGCCTGCATGCATGTTTTTCGCCACCTTAACGATTCAAGCGATTAAATTGCTAAGGCGGCAAAAAACATGCATGCCGGCGGCGAAAAAGTTAGACCCGGTAGTTGCTTAGATTCGGAGTCTGAAAGGATCCTCCATTACCTTCGTCTTCTTCCTGTCGGTCGGTCTCCAAGCATCACCGAAAATCATCGGTCGCTTCGGATGGTTTGTAATTGTCTTTGTGACCAACAGTAAATGCCATATGAAATTCAGAGAAGAATTCAGTTGTCTTAATGGTAACTTCTCAACTTTGTCTTTGGATACATAAAGTTTTTTGTTTTCATCACTAATAGCACTGGTTTTCAGCATCAATGCGTTGAAATGTAGAATCAATATTTCTTTAATCCAAAAGTGACGCAAATGCACAATTACTCACGTTTATTAATGCTAGTTCATTAGCATCTTCAGACATTATTTCACGGGAAGCTCAGTTTGGAGTAATGGAAGAATGTCCGAGTTCTTCATATGACAGAATGTATTCAGTGCGCTATCTGGACAACATGCGCGTGTTGAATCGACAGCGCAGTGTCATACATGGAAAGAGAATAGTTTGTCCAACATATATGAAAGATGATTAAAAAATCATTATTGGTTTTTAAAATATCTTAACGTACGGATCCTTAGTCGATATGAAGAAGTGAAGGAAGAAAGATGGTATGAAGAAGTGAAGACTCGAGCCGTAACTCAGCGGAAACATCTCGTGTGCACATCGCCAACATCGGGCAAACTCCTGGAATCTTTTTACCAATCAATGAAGAAACTGATATGGTCTTCATAAGTCACATGGATTATAAGCAAAGCATGAAATAACTATTTTTGTTGCGTTTCGGTTCCGGTTTGATAAACATCCACACCAGATTTGTTCAGCTCCAAGGACTTTATGTTCCAGTACTTTCTGGTCTCAGCTCACCACTCTTTGAGAGGGTCGGGAATTTCAAGTCTCAGAAACAAAAATGCTAAACTTTGCGAAGACAAAATAATTGTGACTATATGGATAATTTCTGCAGAAATGGAGAATGTATTGTACTACCACTCGATACAAAAGAGAGTTAAAAAATTTCTTCAATACGAATTTGACCTCTATTTCACACGTTGGGCGAGTCCAAAAAACATTAGCTAGAACTTTACACCGGTACTAAACGATGAGGTATGTTTAATTTTTTTGTTATGTGATAAAATTGAGAAATCTGGCATCTTGACGTCATAAAATATATTTCATCCCCAAAATAAACAGGCAAAATTTTATAAGATTTAAAGGATGCCCAGTAAATCTTACTATACGAAATAAAGAATCAAAATAGATTAACTTTGATCTTTAGTGCAAACATTTGCTAAATCACTTTACATTGGGCTTGCATCCAATAATGATTCAATACTGCTAAAGGAATAGAGAAATGATAACTGGTCATTTTTAACTTAACAAGATTAACTTTCACCGCGCACGTTTCTATTTACAGAATAAGGTACACAGTAACGAATAGTTTTCTTATGAAAATTTTTCTATGAGAAAAAAGTTTAT
Source organism: Morinoia aosen (assembly GCA_030386875.1). NCBI lineage: Eukaryota > Metazoa > Arthropoda > Malacostraca > Amphipoda > Talitridae > Morinoia > Morinoia aosen. The sequence goes on along the minus strand of CM059559.1, from coordinate 14,193,457 downwards.
TTTATACCTAGTCTAACTCATTCGCCACCTGCATGCATATTTTTCACCGCTCAAGTAATTAAATCGCTTAGGCGGCAAAAAACATGCATGCTCCGGCGAAAAAAAGTTTGACTGGGATAAGTGAAGAAATCCTGCTATCACTATTTCTGCCAGTGACACAATAATATTATTCTGTATCTTACGTGGCTTTGCGAAAGTGTTCATCTTACATTTTAATTCCGGAGATGAATGAAAAATGCATTTCAGCTCCGAGTATGGATCATATTTCACTAATGAAACAAAGCACACAGATGAAACAACTGGGCCGCCTCACCAAATTTCAATCACCGCTGTCCTAATGAAGGCGAAATCACTGCCACAGGAAGAGAAAGAGTTCGAGAATCTCGCGTGCCCGGCCCCACTGTGGCCGCTCGACCAATAACTAATGGGCTTTCATTTTCAGCCTCAAAAAAGATGCTTCAACCTAGCAGCCCGAAGTAACCCAGCGGTCGCAAATGAATGGACGTTATTGGCTAATCATCTTCGTTAATTCCTAAAAAGCGCGATGACGTAAAGAGGTCAGAAATGGCGCAAGTTCGGCCTGAATTTTGCTTGCGTTGGACTAATTTGTTATGCTAAATGAGAAGATTCCATTGCCCTCACGTAAATGAAAATTAGAAGCCATATGATCAAAGGATGTTCTGTCATAAATATAGAAACTGCGTGTGTACAATAAAGAGAATAGTCAACAAAAAGAGGAACAGCTTCCGTGGCAAACGGTCATAAATAACAGATATATCTATAGTACTTCAATTGAAGAATAATCTAACTTAAAATTTATTGAAAAAGAAATGTGCATTTATACACTTTGTCTCTGTGCTCTGTAATCTTTTTTCAACTTATTCTCACACTCAGCAGCATTAAATAGATCTTTGAAATTTTGACGATGGTGAGATGGATACGAAAACTTTTTTCAAAACCCGTCTTTTGGGAAATTTTAAGATTTTTACTGCGCTGCAGGAAATGGTACCAGTTAATATACTTTTTCAATGATACGTTTTCTCATTTAGCGTCAATAGAACTTCAGAGCCCAACGATTTCCTCAACAAGCTCTGTTTAAACGTCTTCAATCAGGGAAACTTCGTACTTGCCGTGGTTCTGCTCAGTGCAGTCCACCTCCGGGCAAGTCGAGGGTATCTCTTGTGCAGTCCTGTAGCCACGCCTGCTGTCTATCACCATAGTTCCGTACAAGCCTGATTTCATTTCGACAGGCCCAGATTGCGGGCCGGCCTCTTTTCATCATCATCTCACTGACCGAAGATGAGGGAAGCGAGTGTTACGAATGCGCGAAGGCGATGTTGCGTGATGAGCGTGCATCCGAAGGCATTTTACGACACCCGCCGAGGACAACCTTCTCGACCAGCGACGAGCCAGGCTCTCTCATGGGAAGACGAGTCGTGCTACGAAGCCCTTCCTAACAGCGATGAACTCGCTGCTTAATCAACAGACCCTGATTCTAGGAGTGAATGAAGGGGATTATGTTTTCAGCTTACTGTGAGTCCAGCCTTGTTCCTATGTAGAGTACAGTCTTTTCTTAATTACATTCAGATTTGTTTTTAACTGTTACGGATAGCGATATTTTAATATCTGTAAGTACTTTGTTACAAAAATATCTTTCTGAAACAAAGAGGTGGATTTTCCTTTAGTGAACTGCGCGATTTTTATCACAGTTTAAACACGTTCTTTGACACTTTTCACAATTTTAGAAAAAAACTATTATAGTGCTATCATCTTCAAAATCTACCGCTTTGATTCAACGAATTGTTCATGTGTTTGAATAAAAAATTCTCTAAGGAACATAGGCAACATTAGCGAAATCTTTTAAAATACTTCACCACTTCAATCAATAATTACTGACATTGGTTCTATTAAAAATCCCAGTAACACAATAATCACCTGACTGTATAACAATCTATAACGCTACCTTTTCTAAGAAACCAAATCGCTCTCTGAAAATGTCTGTCACAATATTTTTCGAAAAAAGACATTTTCCCCACAATAGGGCAGAATTTCAAATTCGAAAGATATTTCACTGCATTACTTCAGCATCGCATAACACGAAAATAAATATTAATCTCTGCAGATGTTCTGAAAAATCGGGAAGTCATGTCCTTCAATTGTTTATAAACAACTTTATTAAGATCATTTTTATAAATATTTTGAAACTTTGCGTGAAGTTAACTTTATATCATCTTAATCATTTGCTTAAAACGAAATTTCGCAACAATTGCTTCAGTCTTAGGGAATTTGTTTGTTTTATTGTAAGCGGGCTAACTGTAAACGGAAACTTTTAAGCTTTCCTGTAAATAGGCTTCCTGTTTTGAATTAAAGTTTTACAAATTTCAATGTGTATAAAATTCAGAAATTCATTATACTTAAAAGAAAAAATAACTGGAAAATATCTATTTTTCAATGATGTTCTCATTGGACTAATTTTGACATTGCGTCAAAGTTCTAAATCGGAAATTCAAAACTATCGTTATGTAGAGGTAATTATCACGCCATGAAGAACCTGACGCTGGATGCACGTACAGGTTGTCTAACGTTTATGCCAAGAGAAACTGTGCAGGAGGGCACAATTATTTTCAATCAGCAGACATTGAACACCAAGGAAATGATTTGCTAATATTGAAAGACGTGCCCATGCCTCTGGCTGCAACTTCAAAGCAATTATAATTAATTGGACAAGTTTCAAACGACGAGTGCGTCAGGTAAGATTATTGCAAGAGTTTAGATCAAATCTGAATTTCACCTAAATATTGGGGTAGTCGTCGTTACATTTGCTACAAAGTACGTTCAAATTTTCCATGACACCAAAATTTCTTGTTTCATGAATAAAATACAGTGGAGTTCTTTCAGCTTCCAATCACACTTTCAAAAATAAAACAGTCGAGAAACTGACGCAGAATAGACATAGCAGTTTTTGAAAATTAGGTAGAGGTCATTATGTGGAAAGTACGCTTACACTCAAGGTATATTCCTATTTAACTAAAATCATACGTTTTCCGTTGCTGAAGGACGTATTCAAAATATGTAAGATATTATATCCATTTTAATCCGAAGGTTTCCCCATAATTTTTTTTGGCTTCACACAAAAGTAACGCTAATTTATTCACGCTGGAATGAAATTGCGTCGCAAAATTTTAGCTGCACTGCAAGAAAGGGATCCTTAAATAAGTTTCCAGTCATAATAATTCCGAATTACCAGAAGCCTACGCTCCTCACCAGCACCATTGCAGAGAAAAATGTAACCCTGCGCATGCGAGCACTCACGCGAGCGTTATAATAGCGCGGGTGAATACAAAACATTTAAATGATGTATTTTGTAATCTTCTTTTCGCAGAAGTTTAAGTCATCAGCCAATCATAAAGCAAATGTCAATGGATATTAAACTTGACAAAAATACATTTCATATCTTTTCATAACTTCATTTCTTCCTCATTTACTTTCGTCATTTAACCTTTGAATATATAGATGAATCACTGCAGCTACTGTGTTTCTACTAAGGCTCACGAAAAATTGTTAAAGAAACAACGATGTCTGCGACTGGTCTCAAAAGAAACCCAAAGTATACTTTTATAACTTATTTTTATGTTCTAAATGCTTCCTGGGATTGTGCTCGCTCTTTATTCACGGTGACCTGAACGTTTTGAGACACGAGATTGTTCAACAATTACTTGATTTATTATGATAATTAGTCTTTTTGTATAAATTTGAAAAGGGGTCTCACATAGATTACGTAGAGTTTTTAGTCAAGAAAATTTTCGTAGCAAAGACGAATTTCAACTACCGGCATTAGATAATCATCCGAAAGCCTTTCATTGCTATGCTAAACAAACACAAAACAGTTTACAGGCATTAAAAAATATATCAAACAAGCTGTTGGCTTTTATGACCAAAAATTGTCATTTTATTCCACGAAATTCGCAAGTTAACATGAATTCGCGACTCGAATATATCCTGAGTGTCTTCCGCTTAATGATGTGAGGAAGAATTTAAAGAAAATGTTATTCTCTTTCGAACATGACAGCACACCCTTCCTTAGGTCAAACAAAACCCAACCGTACTGTCTGGGCTCTCTCCGCCAGTCTTAGAAAAAGGATAAGTATCTACTGTCATTGTCAAATCTCAAAACCATGGAGTTTTCTCTTTGTTTTATTCTGTAGTTTGAAGCGTGTGCCTCCTCCTACAGTACAAGTGAGCTTCTGACGTGCTATCTCGAAAGAACATGAAAAAGAATTCCTCAAGACTTCCTGATGAATGTTCTGAGGCTGATCTAAACTTGCTGTTTGGACTAGAGGGGTCATGTGGGAAAATAAACAGTTTTAATACAGTTTAATTTCCAATTCAAATGATAAAGTAGTTATTTTACTATTCCGATGAATTGAAAACTCGATAATGGTTTATTTGCTCATTGCATCGTTCCACCATCGTGGTAAGAGAGATTTGTATATTTTTTCCGATAAATATGTGAGAAAAACGATTGTAAAGCATGACTGATGATTATAAAACACAATTATGATGCTAACGAGATATATTGCAGATGCTTTTATTTGCAATACTCTAACGATTATTCAAAAATTTCGTGCGGAAAATTTATGTAATATATCATGCTGAAGTGCTCACTCGTTCTTTTTCACAGAAGTATGGATTCAGTAACTGTTGTCAGAAGAGTATTCTGTGTTCAAGATGATATTTTCTACCTTGGAAGTAACTTTTGAGTGGCAATTTTAAAAACACCGTTTTCTTAGTCATGAGTCCCAAGTTCCCAACTGCTCAAATAGAGACCACTCCTCGTACATATGTTGGGATTGACGATATCTTCGAGCGAACTCTCCTTCAATACGCATTCATAGGGGCATTTTTCCTCAGGTCTCCATTTGTCTCTTTTCTATTTTGATTGAGCTCTGACCGCTCCCCACTCGACGGACGAAAAGAGCTGTAAAGAAGTTTTGATTGAGCTCTCCAATAACTATATTGTGCGGAGCTGAGTTTAGAACAGCCGGCCATTGCAAGACCCTTCAGTCCTCGTAACCGAACGACGGAGAGAATTTGAGAACGACTTCTGGAGAGCGGAATCAAGGCTCCACACGCAGCCGCTGAAGCCTCTTCTTGGCACTTTTCTTACACTACAATAAGTTTCCAATTGAGCTGAATTGGTCGTTAATTCACATGAGAGGCGGAACTTGAGCCTATAGTATTGCGTTGTTTTTGATTACAATTATGACTGGAATGGGCACTTGTGATTGCTTTTAGAAACTTGGAGGTTGCAGGCGTTGAGTTTCTCCTGCAATGAGATGCCGACTTGACTTGCTATTTTGGAGGCGGACCAAATCTGAAGTTCAGTTATAGAGAGTTTTTATCCTTTTGTTTCGTGGAAATATTTCCTAATTTATGAAGTAATATGGTAGACAGTGTTTTTTGACGAATACACTGAAAAAAGGGCAGCCAAAATAATTTGTTCTAAACGGATTGTCCGAAGAGTTTCATTATTCCTAAATCATACAAATTGAGTTTTCAAGAATAATTCATTCCTATTACCATTCAGCAGAAAAAACATGAACTTAAATGGCTTGCAATGCACATAAAAATCCCACTTCGCTACGCTGGAATTATGAAATCACAGAAGAACTCATAAAGAGCTCAAATAAATAGCATAACAGTCTTCCATTTCTAAAAGTTCTAAGTGCCTTAAATTATTTTCAAGTCGATCCGTTTAAATCAACCAATTAATTTATTTATCAATCTTGATTGATTTTGTCATTTGCACTCCTTGAGATCATACCTCAAATTAATTCTTACACAGTCCAACTGTAAATTTTAAAGTAGAATATGTCGAAGAATATCAGTCGTCAATAGTGGCCACACGTAAATTTCTGCTGCCTCAAGGTTGGGAATTCATCGCTCAAACATATCATGTGAGCACAACTCAATTCATAAGCTTCTTGAGAACGAACGTGATTTGAGTTCTGCTTTGATATGAGAAAGCCATTTCGTTAACATTTGATCCCCAGCATGCGTTGCTGGAGGCTGAGGACCTCCGCCTGTGCAACCTTTCATAATATGCAATATGCGTCACTCTCTCGACCTTAGCGGTAGATGCCAGTTTCTCAGCCTTGACTTTCTGTTTTACGTCGATTGTGTGACCATAAGTGATGTATGTATATTATTTAGGCTCTTTGTTTTCTATCTTGATACAAGCTGGTACGGTTATACCCTCAATAGGTCAATTTAAGTCTCTTTCTAAATGACTCATAATTTTAGATGAAATTTGTCATTTTGAAGTGTTTGTCTACAGTCTGAATAATATTTTGTCTTATATGAAAGTGCTTGAGTTCTTACCCGTTGTAAGCTTGCCCACGAAAGTGCAGGAGCACAGTTTTGAATTTGTGCACCGCAACTTTCTCGTAGTTACGCAGACTGTTTTGTCCTTTTTATTTACCGTCATTTTTTAGAAATTTCTACAAAGCTCTCAGACTTACTCGGAATTCCAGCAGATGGTAAATACTCAAAACGTCTGTTTAGAAACACATTAAGCAGATTAAAAGAATATGTTCTTAGTAAACAAGCAGCATTTTATTAAACCTTGTAAATGCACAACACGCAGTATTCGTAGACTTCAAATGTTGTAGGAGAAACCTTTACCTAGTAAGCTCATACCGAGTTTCAAATTCATTATCGATTCTGAAACAAAACTCCATTCATTGAGAACAAACTGCGAACTGAGTTGGCCGGAGTGCCTTACAAGCTCTCAATATTGTGTTAATTGCAGCAGGCTCGTGTTCTGCAATGCCAAGTCTGCTCAACTATTGGTTGTAACTCCGAGTCTGTACCAGGCGGCCGAGGAGGAAACGTATTTATGGCGCCAATAACAAAGGTCCCAAGCAAGCAGGCACTCAATACTCTCTATTTATCAGTTGATTTATGCTTCTGCCCACGAAGTCTGTACGTTGTTGAAGGGATGTTCAATACATTAACGCCTCATTGTGTGATAAATTCCTTGCAACATATGCGCTTTTGTGAAGTTCACTTTAAAGTTCTTTTTTGTTAAACATGGGAAACCATACAGTAGATGTTTGTTCGGACTGTCATATTTTGCTCAGCTATAAATCGAGTAGAGCAAATGATTCTAAAATTTGACTGATGGTGAAGGCATGAATCAGAAGCTTTTATTGTAACATGAACATAAAACTGGAACGCCAGTTGAATAGAAGGCCGTTGTGCTAAAAGTCTTTCACTTCCACGCTATTCATAACAGAGAACGTCGAAGACAATCCACTAAGTATTCGAGTTACAAAGTATCTGAACTAAGCACGTGAGTTTCATAGGAACGTAAATCATCAGTTTTGGCGTCAAAAATATTTAGACTATCAATGTATTCGCGGGAATAACATTTTCACGACTTTAGGCCAGTTTTCACTAAATTAGAAAGAACCAATCTTTTTCACCTCATTTTTTAGTTATTCGCTTGTTTGTAAAATGTGCGGTAATTGGAGGCTCAAGTGGCATGTAAAAAAAATAGTGATCAAATGGCTATCAATATATAAGCTACCTGAGACGGGCAAAGCCAACACCATGAAACGAAAATGTAAAGTTAAATGTTCGGCCTATGCAGCTGAGAGCATAACAAAGTTCACCGAAGGAATTCATTGAGGGTGGAATCAAATTCACTGAAATAGTTTATTGTGAATCTTTCTGGCCTTTCGAAAGGTTTCAAGAAAAATTTCAACTCGGAATTTTCTTGTTCTGCAGGAGAAATAGAGGAGGAAAATTCTAATCGAAGTTCAAACCCATTCAACTTTGTTGAATCACAAAGGTGAGAATTGAAATGAACGGCTAAACTCTTGTGCTGGGGCACATAATAATAACAGCGAAAAATTTACGTAATACATGTTTGAAATATTTATTTAGATGTAATCATTATTCATCTGTTTTCCTTTTCTATAAAGGCTAAAAAATATTTTGCTATTTTTCTTTGCAATTTGTAAGTCCCGAAAGAACTCATTTTATTTCATTTGCCTGTAAATGCTATAGACACAAAGCTTCTCTTTGTAAAGATATTGAAACAACCTTTAGCTCTATTTCTTGATAGTTACCGCTCAATGCAATTATTATTAGGGCATTTCCTACCACATTTTAGAACACTTAGCCTATTTCCATTGTGGCTGGTCACCTCATTTGCGAACAAACATGGCAGAAAGAAGCGTTGTTCAAGTACCTACTTGAATTCAAGTACATATTTTTCTTATTCAGGCGTATTGTTGAATAAGATGCTTTCTCCCTTTAACTCAGTCAAAAAATTGTATTGGCGTACTTTGTATTCAGAGATTGAGGTAACATGCTTTGTAAATGAACTAATATGTGATGTTAGAACTTCTATGTTATACCGTAGTTCGTCATTTTTGGTTGAACAAATTACTCCTATCCATACTTCATATGTTCGTTATGATAATTCAAAAAAATAAGCGAGAATACCATCAATATCTCATGCGTGATGTGTAATTGCAATTTAAATGTTATAGACTCTGAAATATTGGACAGCTTCGCTACGCTCTCAAAGATTGTGAAATTCAGAGGACGGTATGCAAATGTTGGACGTCTCCAATAATTGAGAATGTCGTTCCTGAAATTGATTCTAGTTAGAAGAAGGTAAAGTTGAAGCGAACATTCGTGTCTGAATTTTTGGAACGAGCTGTTCACTAGTCACTGAAGATCGGTTGGGAGTTCGAAAACTTGGGATATATGAGCGACAGAGCTGCAATTTAGATGATTACATGGGATCACTCAATAGACAATAGAGCAGATAGACTTACCTTAAAAGCGTCTCTCAAAAAAAAACAAGATTCTACCTTAGTTGAAACTAACTCCCTTTTTAAGCACTCTCGCAGTTCATTTGCAGATATATCTACCATTTGAGCGATTGTTATGAGAGACTTCGCATGTAATCGGACCAAAAATAAAAATAAATGAAACGATAACTTTTTTCAACAGGTTGACTAGAATGGGAATTAAAAGTTTTTTCGACGAAAATTCATCTTGCTTTCACTATATCTAGATCGGATGTGAAAATTTTTTTTCAAACGGTTGACCATAATGGTATTCAAAAGCTTTTTCGAACAATATTTATCGTACCTACAATATCTAAATCGGATGTGAGAACTTTTTTCAAAGGGTTGACCAAAATGGTATTTAAAAGATTTTTCCAAACCATATTCATCACACTTACTTTATATCTACTAGATCGGCTTAGCGAAGTTCAATTTATTCTTGAACCGAGAAGTACAAAAAGAAATACCTAAGTCTAGAGAGATTATGTTCCCTAGACTCACTCTAGACTCAATTCTCTCTAAACTCAACCGCTAACCTGGCATGTCTTCCATTGCAGATTTGGGGGGCTTAAACGGAGTGAAGAATTGAAACATTAATTATGGAGGGTTAAACAGAGTTCAGAACTGAAACATAAATTGTGGGAGAGGGAGTTAAACTGAGTTAAGAACTGGAATATTAATTAGGGGAGAGGGAGTTAAACAGAGTTAAGAACTGGAATATTAATTAGGGGAGAGGGAGTTAAACAGAGTTAAGAACTGGAATATTAATTAGGGGAGAGGGAGTTAAACAGAGTTCAGAACTGAAACATAAATTGTGGGAGAGGGAGTTAAACTGAGTTAAGAACTAGAATATTAATTAGGGGAGAGGGAGTTAAACAGAGTTTAGAACTGGAATATTAATTAGGGGAGAGGGAGTTAAACAGAGTTTAGAACTGGAATATTAATTAGGGGAGAGGGAGTTAAACAGAGTTTATAACTGGAATATTAATTAGGGGAGAGGGAGTTAAACAGAGTTAAGAACTGGAATATTAATTAGGGAGGGCTAAACTGAGTTAAGAACTGGAATATTATTTAGGGGAGAGTGAGTTAAACAGAGTTTAGAACTGGAATATTAATTAGGGGAGAGGGAGTTAAACTGAGTTAAGAACTAGAATATTAATTAGGGGAGAGGGAGTTAAACAGAGTTTAGAACTGGAATATTAATTAGGGGAGAGGGAGTTAAACAGAGTTTAGAACTGGAATATTAATTAGGGGAGAGGGAGTTAAACAGAGTTTATAACTGGAATATTAATTAGGGGAGAGGGAGTTAAACAGAGTTAAGAACTGGAATATTAATTAGGGAGGGCTAAACTGAGTTAAGAACTGGAATATTAATTAGGGGAGAGTGAGTTAAACAGAGTTTAGAACTGGAATATTAATTAGGGGAGAGGGAGTTGAACAGAGTTTAGAACTGGAATATTAATTAGGGGAGAGGGAGTTAAACAGAGTTAAGAACTGGAATATTAATTAGGGAGGGCTAAACTGAGTTAAGAACTGGAATATTAATTAGGGGAGAGGGAGTTAAACAGAGTTAAGAACTGGAATATTAATTAGGGGAGAGGGAGTTAAACAGAGTTTAGAACTGGAATATTAATTAGGGAGGGCTAAACTGAGTTAAGAACTGGAATATTAATTAGGGGAGAGGGAGTTAAACAGAGTTAAGAACTGGAATATTAATTAGGGAGGGCTAACTGAGTTAAGAACTGGAATATTAATTAGGGGAGAGGGAGTTAAACAGAGTTTAGAACTGGAATATTAATTAGGGGAGAGGGAGTTAAACAGAATTTAGAACTGGAATATTAATTAGGGGAGAGGGAGTTGAACAGAGTTAAGAACTGGAATATTAATTAGGGAGGGCTAAACTGAGTTAAGAACTGGAATATTAATTAGGGGAGAGGGAGTTGAACAGAGTTAAGAACTGGAATATTAATTAGGGGAGAGGGAGTTAAACAGAGTTAAGAACTGGAAAATTAATTAGGGAGGGCTAACTGAGTTAAGAACTGGAATATTAATTAGGGGAGAGGGAGTTAAACAGAGTTGAGAACTGGAATATTAATTAGGGGAGAGGGAGTTAAACAGAATTTAGAACTGGAATATTAATTAGGGGAGAGGGAGTTGAACAGAGTTAAGAACTGGAATATTAATTAGGGAGGGCTAAACTGAGTTAAGAACTGGAATATTAATTAGGGGAGAGGGAGTTAAACAGAGTTAAGAACTGGAATATTAATTAGGGGAGAGGGAGTTAAACAGAGTTTAGAACTGGAATATTAATTAGGGGAGAGGGAGTTAAACAGAGTTTAGAACTGGAATATTAATTAGGGGAGAGGGAGTAAAACAGAGTTAAGAACTGGAATATTAATTAGGGAGGGCTAAACTGAGTTAAGAACTGGAATATTAATTAGGCAGGGCTAAACTGAGTTAAGAACTGGAATATTAATTAGGGAGGGCTAAACTGAGTTAAGAACTGGAATATTAATTAGGGGAGAGGGAGTTAAACAGAGTTTAGAGCTGGAATATTAATTAGGGGAGAGGGAGTTAAACAGAGTTTAGAACTGGAATATTAATTAGGGGAGAGGGAGTTAAACAGAGTTTAGAACTGGAATATTAATTAGGGGAGAGGGAGTTAAACAGAGTTTAGAACTGGAATATTAATTAGGGGAGAGGGAGTTAAACAGAGTTAAGAACTGGAATATTAATTAGGGAGGGCTAAACTGAATTAAGAACTGGAATATTAATTAGGGAGGGCTAAACTGAGTTCAGAACTGGAATATTAATTAGGGAGGGCTAAACTGAGTTAAGAACTGGAATATTAATTAGGGAGGGCTAAACTGAGTTAAGAACTGGAATATTAATTAGGGAGGGCTAAACTGAGTTAAGAACTGGAATATTAATTAGGGGAGAGGGAGTTAAACAGAGTTTAGAACTGGAATATTAATTAGGGGAGAGGGAGTTAAACAGAGTTAAGAACTGGAATATTAATTAGGGAGGGCTAAACTGAGTTAAGAACTGGAATATTAATTAGGGAGGGCTAAACTGAGTTCAGAACTGGAATATTAATTAGGGAGGGCTAAACTGAGTTAAGAACTGGAATATTAATTAGGGAGGGCTAAACTGAGTTAAGAACTGGAATATTAATTAGGGGAGAGGGAGTTAAACAGAGTTAAGAACTGGAATATTAATTAGGGAGGGCTAAACTGAGTTAAGAACTGGAATATTAATTAGGGAGGGCTAAACTGAGTTAAGAACTGGAATATTAATTAGGGAGGGCTAAACTGAGTTAAGAACTGGAATACCAATTAGGGGAGAGGGAGTTAAACAGAGTTAAGAACTGGAATATTAATTAGGGAGGGCTAAACTGAGTTAAGAACTGGAATATTAATTAGGGAGGGCTAAACTGAGTTAAGAACTGGAATATTAATTAGGGAGGGCTAAACTGAGTTAAGAACTGGAATATTAATTAGGGAGGGCTAAACTGAGTTAAGAACTGGAATATTAATTAGGGAGGGCTAAACTGAGTTAAGAACTGGAATATTAATTAGGGAGGGCTAAACTGAGTTAAGAACTGGAATATTAATTAGGGAGGGCTAAACTGAGTTAAGAACTGGAATATTAATTAGGGAGAGCTAAACTGAGTTAAGAACTGGAATATTAATTAGGGAGGGCTAAACTGAGTTAAAAACCGGAATATTAATTAGGGAGGGCTAAACTGAGTTAAGAACTGGAATATTAATTAGGGAGGGCTAAACTGAGTTAAGAACTGGAATATTAATTAGGGAGGGCTAAACTGAGTTAAGAACCGGAATATTAATTAGGGAGGGCTAAACTGAGTTAAGAACTGGAATATTAATTAGGGAGGGCTAAACTGAGTTAAGAACCGGAATATTAATTAGGGAGGGCTAAACTGAGTTAAGAACTGGAATATTAATTAGGGAGGGCTAAACTGAGTTAAGAACCGGAATATTAATTAGGGAGGGCTAAACTGAGTTAAGAACTGGAATATTAATTAGGGAGGGCTAAACTGAGTTAAGAACTGGAATATTAATTAGGGAGGGCTAAACTGAGTCAAGAACTGGAATATTAATTAGGGAGGGCTAAACTGAGTTAAGAACTGAAAAAATAATTAGGGAGAGGAGGGGATGTAAATTGAGTTAAGAACTGAAAAATTAATTATGTAGGGTTAAACTGAGCTAGGAACTGAAACATTTATTTCACCGGCTACGATACAACCAATTTGAGTGCAAGTTGCAAATTTATTCTATTTTTCTCATAGCAATAATGCAATAAGGTCAAATCTGAAGTTGCAGACGGCAACCTGGAGTTAGCGCGAGAGGCAAAATAAACTGAACGCAGATTTTATCTCGAAATAGCAGTTATCCTTAAGGGGAAAATTATCGCATACTTAAGACTATCATCGATAACGCAACTCAGAGCGACTATGTTACTGAACGCTTCCCCAATCCAAGACCATTATTTTAAGAAAATGGTTAAATACCTCTAAACAAACCTATCAACTACACGTATACGTACTTCAAGTCGCCGAAATAAGTTCAGACATTCCTAGAAATTTGCACTGCAAAATTTGTATTTATTGAGATTATGATGCATGAGTGTCTTGCCGAGAGTTAGTTTTCTGAAAAGCAAATCCTTCTCACTTTTCTGAGTACGTCAGTTTTGCAGGAGCAACATACAATGCGGTCCCTATTCGGTACAAAACTTCTTTTGGTGCTCATGCATTTCAATTTTAGCCCTATAAACTAAATAAACTAGAGGCATAACATTCAATGTGATGGGCTTTTTAATGGTGTTTGAGGGGATTTTCTTCAGCATATGAACAAACTCTGCAAAATTTTACTTATTTTATCAGCGGATTGCCGTTAGTGAGCTTGTGAAGGCCACTTTAGGGCGCAATATCTTCATGGCCAGCTCAATGACTGCAAAATTTGAGTCCCTTAAACCCATTTTGAAGCCATGGAGTCTGCGGGCTCACCAGGAGATCGAGGAGGTTTATTGAAACTCGTAAATGAAAGTCTCACTTGAGCGCTTACTCAAAAGTTGTAGCTATTTTTGACCTCATTGCTTCACGAGGTTTCATATGGCAATAACAACGGCATTCCATGGCCTTTATCTGCCTGCTCTTGATAGAGCTGTTTAATGCAAACATTGAGAAAAAAGTTAGGTGATAAATGATTTTAATGACAATTTCACATACTAATCCCGCAATCACTATTAGAATGCAGTTTGATGTATTTAATTACGAAGATGAATGCGAGTCGCATTCATTTTACCACTTCAGCTTTTATGAACGGGTACAATTTGTAGAAGATCACACGTTCAATGATTTACAATTTTTTACTTATTCTTAACACGTTGTTCAAAAACGATGTATACAGAAGCGCAGGCTACTGTTAAATTCAAGAAAAACTAAATTTTAATATTCCATGAAAGCGGAAGATGATGTTTTTCCGAACCTCCAACTGCTGAACCGACTCAAACTTCGTTTTTAACTGCGCATCAATGGAGATTTTTGTGAAAATCTCGTTAATTAGCCTCGTACACAGACTCCCTCTCAGCAAATGGTGTTTTTTTTCTGCTATTCACCAGGGCTCCTTTTTTGGAAGCTTAGCCTCACAAATCTTATGGCGGACTCCAAAAATGTTAGTGCGTGAGAAATTTATCACTAAATCTATTCAGGAAACTGGTCCAAGGATTTTTGAGAGTCCTCTGGTTGTGTTCAATCGGCCATTTTTAGAAAATGTCCCTCGTTGATGCTTGGATAAAGATCGGCAGAGGTGATACGTGGTATTTCGAAAATGAGCTAAAGTTTAAAAGAATTTTTTTTCAAATACACCATGACCGCGTGGTTATTTATACTTCAGAACATCATTTGAAAAAAAATTTAGAGGATTACGATAAAAATAGGAGACAACCCTTATCAACTAAATATTTTAAGCTATTCACGCATTTTAAGAAGATTATTCAGAACAACACCGTAACCCAGGGAATTATATTCGAGCGTAAAATTTTCATTCATGCACTCTTTGCTCACCGTCTTGGATATCAAACTTCAATTCAACAGTGTTACAATGAGGAATATAAAGAACGTCTAAATTAGTGTGTACTCATAATTGATTTATTTTCATAGGACACAACACAATAAAATCATAACAGCCCAAACTTTCAGTTGAATATTCCTCAGCCTTCGACAAGGAAGAACGTCCATTTTTGCTCTCTCTTGCGGTACAAGCGCGCATCAAACACACCGAAGAAGTTTTTACACTTCACCAGCTTCATGACAAATAAGCTTCAAAAAATACGTCACTTCATCGTGCCCGTTCAGATTTAGGTCTTGTCGAACCCTTGACATGCTCTCCACCCTCAAGAAGATTGAATGCGCAAGAAGTTAGGGGACAAGTTCCTCAATAAGGCCGCCAAAGTTAAACATGCCACTCCCTGACAGGGTAAGCAACCGACAAGATCATCAATCAACCATTATTTGCTGTATCTGAAGGCGGAATGAGAAATATTTTTCTCCAAGTTTGACGTTTACGAAATGTTCATGTGTAATTATTGTGTAACGTTAGTTTCTTGAACTATTTTTAATTCCTTGATAAATGCTAGTTAAATGTAGTATTTGATAGACATAGTCGCTCTCTATTACTTGGTAAATAATCAGTTCCAAAAAAATTATAACTTGGAGCGTAGAATATTTTACGCATGGCACATTTCATTACAAAGCCAAATTATTAATCATGCAATTTACAGTACTTATTTTCGTATGGGCAGACAAATTCAGAGCCTAAAATAGAATTGTAGAACTATGAATACCTGCCCAAAAATTCCAAAGCACTTTTGCTCAACCAATTTATTTCGAAATCAATCTTTTCGACTCGTAACTTTGATAATAATTCATATTATAAATTTTTCCTTTGTTTCCAAGATGGAGGGTGAAGTCATTAACAAATTCGATATTTTAAAAATGTTCTATTGATTATGTGTTTTTATTAATCCTTTTTTGATTTACGCCGAACTCTAAAAATAAATGAAAGGAAGCACATCGGAGCCATCTTCCTCATAAATAATGGTGAGCATTTTGTTCACGTTCATGCATTTTCGTATCTGAGAAAAAGAACAAAACAACAAAATCAACCTCCACATAAATTCGATAACTGGAGTAGCGCGTTTTTTTTCAGACTAGTGTATAAGCACGTTCTTAATTCATTGATTTAAATTTATAAATGTTTGCAACATTCAATAGATTCTGAAGTCAGAAGATACTGAAATCAAGAACGTCCACTAAGCAACAAGTTCGTGTGGTGTTGGGTTTGACTGCACGAGTAGAGTCGAAAATTTCAGCCTGAAAACTAAACAACGGACGTTGGCGTTGCTGTAAATCTGTCTCATCCTCATCACGGTAACAAGGCTTTGGATCGCTATTAATTACTTGAAATCTACATCGTTGTTTTAATGATGCTCTGTTACAAACGCTTCTTGTTAAAACATATTAATATCATAGTAGAATATTTCGGACTGGCCATAAGATAGCATTTCCCTCCTCTCAGCAGTTCGCAGTTTTACATGAATATGGGTTTAGTTTGCATCGAAATATGTGTCCAAAATGTTTTATGACTAAATAAAAATGTTAATGACCATCTGATTGCACATGTTGATGACTATCTGACTGCACATGTTGATGACTATCGACTGCACACGTTGATGACCATCTGACCGCACATGTTGAGGACCATCTGACTGCACGTGTTGATGACCATCTGACTGCACGTGTTGATGACCATCTGACTGCACATGATGACCATCTGACTGCACATGTTGATGACCATCTGACTGCACGTGTTGATGACCATCTGACTGCACATGATGACCATCTGACTGCACATGTTGATGACCATGTGACTGCACATGTTGATGACGATTAGATAACACCTGTTCACCATTATTGATGTTAGTCAATGTTTTCTGGTTAACATGATTTTCATGTAGACATTTAATTTCTATTTCTTCACTATAACCCACCCCAAGATGAAGAGTGATAAAATGAAATACTAGGCAGAAATAAGACCTCCCTAACTCAAATTAAAAACCTTTTTCATTAAAAGTTCCCTCCTTCGGCTTACACGCAACTGTCATTTATTTGTTTTCTGGCTGGGGCTATGCGTTTGCTGGCGACTAGGCTGCGATCACAAGCCTGGCATACGCTCCAGCTTACTGAAGACTCGTAAACTAGGCAGCAACGGCGACGCGTGGCATAAATTTCTCTGGTCAACAACTCTTGCGAGCGGCGTTTTGCCCGTACTGACCCTGGACTATTTGTGTCGCTCTCAGCGACGTGAATGTTTTAATTCTAGCGTTTATTTCAGAGGAACTGAGTGACATGCCTGCTCGAACCTTGGCTCATGCACACCCTATATTATTGGACGTAACTTCGGTTTACTGGTTAATCGCAACTCAGCTCTGAAGTTATTTATTAAAGAACGTTAACATCGCTTTAGAATTGGTGAATTTAATTGTAAGTTTTCACCGCACTGTTTGAAGAGAATTTGTTTCTCTCCATACTGAACACGATGCATTCTTTTTTGTCGAAACCTAGGAGGAATTAGTTGTGCTTGACTGTTTTTCGATTTTCTTATTAATGAATGCCTATTGCTGTAATTTAATTAAAAACAAACCAATGAATGGTTCGTATAAACCAATGGTTCCGACATTTTTCAGGTTCTAACCCAACATAACATGCCTTATTATGCATGGCACCCCTCTACAAAATGTGGTACTCAGTTTAACTATGATTTCTTGCTAGTTTTAATAAGATAACATTACAAAATTATTCAATTAGAATACCATTAATCCTGCAGCCAGCTTTCACAATGTTTATTTAATTTTCAGGATTCTTACTGGCACTCCTCCATTACTCCAGAAAAATAGGTAAGTAAATCCAGGGGGACAATTTAACCCCAGTTTGGGAACCACTGGCATCAACTAATATGATTTTTTACTGAAAAACCTCCTTTTCATATTCATGATTTTTTATCTGAATCATTTTAACCTTTGTCAGAAACAGTTCTGTGACAGAGATAGATTCAAAGCAAACCAATGCACATGAAGAATTACAAGCGCAGTACTTTATGCACTTGTGTAGTTATTTTCAGAAGCACTTCAAGGTTCCCAGAGGGAAATGTACGTCGTATTATTAGGCTAAACAACTGAGAAGTAAATACTGTACCGATTTTTACCTCTGTGATCGTGGTACAAAAATGTTTTCTAACTTTTTAATCAAAGCAGAGTGACTGAGCGAGTAAATGATACGTTCATTAAATAGAAGCGTTTGTCTTCTGACTTATTCTACTCGATTTCTTCAGTTTCTATAATCACTAGAAGAGCTTTTCGTGTTATGATGAAAATTCCCCGGGCTCAAGACTGTGATAGAACCGAGGTTTTTCATTTTCGAAGTATGTTGTTTAACTCTCGCATCGCGGAGAAGACAGGTACAACAAGTCATAGGTGTATATCTGACGGGTTATTTGTATATCAACAAAAGACTTGAGCCATTTTAAAATTTTTCCAAGGGACTAACTTTGTCAAGTAATGCATGGAACGAGAGAATTTATTATTAAAGTATTGCAAAATTTCTGTTACTTTGTTGAGAAGACTTCATTCAACTGGTGAAGTGGATCCCATGGTTAAAAGAATAAGGATTTCACTTGGCCCCAAGTTGAAGATATCGACATTCGAACTTGGAGTACTTCTTTCATCACAAAGCTTCTGCATGACACCCGCTAGTTAAATTATTATTCTAAGGTTTACTTCTACACATCATTCAAATGTTCTTTACGATACTGAAACCTTTTTGTAGCGACGCAAAGTGATTGCTCAAAACAAGTGGAATTCGTGGAAGTAATGTGATGAAGTCACTTAAGCTTCACCAAGTGGAATGAATAATCCTGTAATTAAGGGCACAGCTCTTAAATTTTTTTAATTGTCTGTAGCGGCATGTACTGACTGAACTGACGAGGTCGTAACCACTCAAACAAAGGGCTACAGTACTCACGTGGTGAACACACGCAATTGAGCAGAAATGAAGGTCGTGAATGTCACGACGTTTAATGAACGTCTCCGAAGCTCCAATAAACTGGAAACAACAACAACAACAATGTCACGAGATTTATGACGGCGTGGTGAACTACTGGATTCAAAGAGAATTTTTTTGCACAAGCGCTCTAAGTTTTTACCAACCATAGACAACTACATATATAAGTGTAAAATTCTAAAATAATGCTGGGCATTGCATTACTGCTGAAATGAACACCATAAGCTGGGTTTTGACATGACGTATGCTTCAAACTTGTTTGTCTGAGTGTTCTCAGTTTGTTGTCTCAGCTAAATTTGAAAAAACTTATTGCAATGAATTAAACAAACGTCAGCACGTCAGAACGGGTACGAAACAAGAAAAATAAATTAACAAAAATTCTAGCATTGGAGTACTAGCGCATTTTTCAAATTTGAGTATAAGCATGTTCTCAATTTGTTGTTCTAAATTGGAACATGGTTGCAACATTCAGCAGGTAGTATATTACGCAGATTGTATTCAGCAGGTAGTATACTACGCAGATTGTATTCAGCAGGTAGTATATTGCGCAGATTGTACTCGGCAGGTAGTACATTACGCAGATTGTATTTAGCAGGTAGTATACTACGCAGATTGTATTCAGCAGGTGGTGTATTACGCAGATTGTATTCAGCAGGTAGTATACTACGCAGATTGTATTCAGCAGGTAGTATATTACGCAGATTGTATTCAGCAGGTAGTATATTACGCAGATTGTATTCAGCAGGTAGTATACTACGCAGATTGTATTCAGCAGGTAGTATATTGCGCAGATTGTACTCGGCAGGTAGTACATTACGCAGATTGTATTTAGCAGGTAGTATACTACGCAGATTGTATTCAGCAGGTGGTGTATTACGCAGATTGTATTCAGCAGGTAGTATACTACGCAGATTGTATTCAGCAGGTAGTATATTACGCAGATTGTATTCAGCAGGTAGTATATTACGCAGATTGTATTCAGCAGGTAGTATATTACGCAGATTGTACTCAGCAGGTATTACATTACGCAGATTGTATTCAGCAGGTAGTATACTACGCAGATTGTATTCATCAGGTATTATATTACGCAGATTGTATTCAGCAGGTAGTATACTACGCAGATTGTATTCAGCAGGTAGTATATTACGCAGGTTGTATTCAGCAGGTAGTATACTACGCAGATTGTATTCAGCAGGTAGTATATTACGCAGATTGTATTCAGCAGGTAGTACATTACGCAGATTGTATTCAGCAGGTAGTATACTACGCAGATTGTATTCAGGAGGTAGTATACTACGCAGATTGTATTCAGCAGGTAGTATACTACGCAGATTGTATTCAGCAGGTAGTATGCTACGCAGATTGCATTCAGCAGGTAGTATATTACGTAGATTGTATTCAGCAGGTAGTATATTACGCAGATTGTATTCAGGAGGTAATGTATTAGGCAAGAACACTGGTAGGGACAAGATAAAAAATTAACTTGTACCTGTAATTTGATTTTTTTTTGCTATGCAGATATGCCGATCTTTAATTAAAAAAACAACGTAACAACCAACTAGAAGAAATATCTTCGCTCATCATGCTAACGCGTTTTATTGAATAACATCTGAGCTACAACGCTGTAAAATATGTCGTCAAATATTCTTCAGAGTTTGGAGTGTAATAAAATTCATTTTCGAAAATTACACGCAATACACACACTTCAAGGTACTCTCTACGATTCAAAGAAGCATCACATAGGCCACAAATCCTAAATTTTTCACTACCTGCATGCATGTTTTTCGCCGCCTAAGTGATTTAAGCGATTAAGTCGCTTAGGCGGCGAAAAACAAGCATGCAGGCGGCGAAAAAAGTTTGACTGGGTTAATAAGGAGCACTCCTATAGTGCTTATCTTACAGAATAGGAGATGAATGCGAATCTCCATTCATTGTACAACAAAAAAGAAAAAGAATCCAATTATGTGCCTTTTCGTGCCATGCTACACCACGAATATCTGTCCTTTATTTTTTGCTAAATAAATGCTATAATTCTGAAATTAACTTCGCTAAGTAATTACGATCAAACGAACTATAGGAACTAAAAACTAATTGACTAAATACTGTGAGAAACCTTCAGACTAAATTCAAAGTAAAAATACTCTGAATAACTGCTGGGGGTAATTACCTTCTAACTGTTTGTAGAGATTACTCACTGAACTCCTGCAACGGATAATTACTCAAATAAAAGCAGCTGGTGAAAATACAACTCTCAGAGTAACTCACAGAAGTTACATTCCGACTAACTATTGAAAGTAATTACCTCCTGACTCATTTTTGGAACTAATAACTCTTAGACAAACTTCCATGAGCAGTTACTCCCTGACAAACTTCCAGGAGCAGTTACTTTCAGACAAATTGCCGGTCTATAATTACTTTCAGCGGCCTAAATTGTTGGGGCAACTATATGACTTGACCGCAAGGCTTTCACAGCTCAGTTCGTTGAACTACTTAGCATATCCGAAAAGTCATGTGAGTAACAAATGCTTTCCAGAATATCAATATGCGCCACCGCTTTTTTGAGCTCCGAGGAGAAATTCTGAAACTCAAATAACTTGCAGGAAGGCTCCTTCGTGGCGGCTACCTAATTACATTTTGGAAATGAGAACCGAAAAATTGGGACCGAGTGCCGCCACACGCAAGCAGGTAATCTTTACCGAGCTCCCTCACATGTGAGGGTGGCGCATTGCAACTGCTGGAGACGAAGTGCATGAAATTTGTCCCCTCAGAAACGCGGTCTCTGAATATCGAAAGTGGGCTGTATTTTTGAGTCAGAGAGTGGTGAGAGTCATTCTTACATTGTAGAGAGCGGAAGTCGTCAAAGTTTGTGAATAATTATAAAGGTCAGAAGTTTTTTAACCTGAGGGAATTGTTTTTGAATAAAGAAATTCGCATAACTTATTATTTTTTGAGAAATGAAATTTGCAGAGTTATTGAGACTGTTAAGTTGCTCTCATGATTGTTAAATGGCTTTTTTTAGGGATTTCAAGTAAGTATACACATTCCTTACTCCTTACTTTCCTAACTTCAGAATGCATAAACTCAGAAATCGGGAACGGTACTTCTCATTTAAAAGCTTTGGTTCGAATATGTTGAGTTTCGTTTATAATTACAAACATAATTGACAGTGAGAAAACATTTTTTCAAACTGAAATGACTTTGAACAAATTTTTAGGCAAAAATGTGAGCGTCAATTTTATTCAACTTTCAAATCATGAAATCAGTAATAACGAGGAAAAATATTTTTTCAATATCCATTCAGTATAATTTCAAAAACTGTAAAAAAAACAAACAAATGATGAACGAAGAAACTAGTTTTATCATTGGGGAAAAAATATTTATTTACAAGCAAGATGTGTAATTATGCACAACTTTCAATCAGACTCTGATTAATTTTTACAATAGACTATTTTAGATTGGAGAGCCATGCTTCAAAATTATTATACATTTTACAGAACATTTTTATTCGTACAAGATACAATGGCTACTTTCCTGTGTGAATGATTTAACTGATATTCCTCACAGACCTGAGCGTGTGCCTCACGATGAGCAGGAGCTGCATTCACATGTTTGCCAGTCTCATGGTTTCGTTTTTATTCTTGTGCAAACTGAAGATAGAAAATCCGAAAATTGTTAAATTCGCTGAATTATCCAGGAGTATTCTGAACGCTGGATTCAGCAAAACAGTGATGATTCTCTTAAATACTCTAAAAAATTTGAAAACAATATTTACAGATTTTTTTAACACTAAAAATAATAGGAATGCAGGCAGTTTGTTTCAACAAGAGTTTCACATTTATTTTCGTTTACAAACTCTCCTAATTTTCTTTATACCTTTCGCTGAAATTTTCTAAGTCACTCTCTATAAGTGACAAGTCAATTTGCTGTGTGCCTGCATTGCTTACCCTGCAGAAAACGGCAAAGATTCTGTGCGTTATTTTAGACTTGAAAATTAATGCTGCATAGAAGCAGCTTTTTGTTATCTATCATCCTCGAATTTTGTGCAGTTTTCCATGCGGGATAATTCATCTGAGGAATTAGGGTACCAGGTATGCCAAGTGACGGGGAAAATCCCCGCTTAACAGACAAGAAGTTGGAACTTCTTCGTATGTAGCCTTGTTCAAAGTCTTAGTGTTATCTGTTCAGTATTGAAGCTGCTATATCCCGTACAACGCCATCTCCTGACACTGTAGGAGAAGATGAATAGTGTTGTTAAATGATGGGTCGGATTTCTGCGATGAATCTGGAAGCCCTTTCGCACGAGGGCGATTAAAGGAAGGATTTTTGAATTGCTCTGCCTCCGTAAACACAGCGGGCCTCATTCGACCCATCCAGAGCTTCGCATCTTTCGCAAATAAACACCGTGAGCACTACAGGATCTCCGCGCTTCTTCAGTGAATACTAAGCAGCTCTGCTTAACTTTTATAATTTTCAGTAAGATTTCATCCAGGTTCGAAGTTTTTTCATTCTCTTGTTACATATGCACAACTGAGCCTGTTGCGGCTAGAGCTGAGACAACACAGTCTAAACTACACGCTAGCGTAGTTTTAAATTTTCATTCTCATATATTTAACTCATCTGCTGTGTACTACTGTACATTTTTAGTAGTCTGCCGTGAAAACATTTCAGTGCCGTTTTTTATTCTTATTGAAAAGCACGAAGCGGACATGCATTTTCTTTTTCATCCATTCACAAGTAGTGTGTGAATCTATTTACACACTGATCACTATTTGCAACTATATTATTTGAGAATTTTTGTACACGAGTTTTACAGAAGTTCTTTGTTTCGTTTTTATATAGTTATTCAAAAATAATAATAAAAATATTTCAAGGAGACCAGTTTTTGCACTTTAAAGTACTTGATTGAGAGGATTCTGATCGTAGGTTTATGATCGATATAAATTTCAAAATAAAACGGGTGTTTTATTTCAAAAACTTCTTCGAAATTTAACGTTTAAACCCAACGGAAATATTCCAAAATTTTCATCCTTTTCCAACCGCACAAAGTTTCAAACAAATTGCGCAGCACTTGACAGAATTTTGATGCTTGAATGATTTCCTGAGTGGCGTATACTTCGCTTAGAGATCCTCACTGGTGGGTTTAACTTTTCAATCATCTTGCACTTATTTGATGGCCCTAATAAACAACCCAGAAAGCAAGAAAAAATTATAATGCTGACTAAAGTTATCACATACACGGACCAGCTCTATTTATTTTATTTTATTGAAATAGTCTTGGGATGCGAAGATACTTTCAAATATGTTGCTATATTAATTTGAGAAAGGGATGAAAAAGGTAAACGCACTTGAGATGTCCGTACAGCTTACGACTGAAATCCATGCATTGTGGCTTCTGTCAATGTTGAAGAAATATTTTTTAATCTAGCTGATTTATGTGTCAAAAGCTTGCACGATGTAACAATTATGACTCAAAGATAAACTTAGTTTCTCAGAATCAATAATGCTGCCATTGTGAGCTAAATATGCTAAGAGGCGTTCTTGGTATCCTGCTTTTGTGTCGCAACCATCAATAGATTTGCAGATTAAAGTTCCCATTCATTTTGGAGAACAAATAACGGAACCAACGCCTCGTGTCCTCGGTGATTTCTCCGCCCATTTCTCGCAGCGCGCGTTCCTGTAGAAAAAACGCTTTAATTTATGTCATTTAGGAATTTTTCATTACCGTTTTCCATTAATTGGGCCCCAGCTTTGTGGCCATACGCAAGGAAGCGGGGCATAATTGCCGAAACCTGTAGATCGCGGAGCTAGAATGGCAAGCCTTATGATTCTCTGATTTTTGCCTGTGAAATTTAACAAAATGTGGTCATTAGCGAGGGCCTGCTGAAAGAAATACAGACAAATCAAGCAAGAATTATAAACCCTACGTCCTTTCAGTGAAAGTAAAAAGGTATTAAAAATCAAACAGTCTTTGAATGAGATTCGAAAATGGCGTATGAAACAAATGTCTTGTTTCAAAGCCTCAGTAAAGGTTCATGTTTCGTGTGTTTTCAGACCAAAATTAAAAATATTTAAGAATGATGTGGCGTTTAATTTGAACAAACAAAATATTTATGAGCGACGCAACCTATGACGAGTTATAAAAAGGATTTACTAACGTTGATGTTTATTACTTAGATTAAAACGACATTTATTAGTCACTAGGCCTTTGACTGAAATTTAATCTCAATTTATGAGTCCTGCAATATTTCAGAGATGCTCCAAAATTACGGACAAACAATACGGTATTTCACAAACACTCACAAAAGGCACTTAAACCAGACACCTTCTGGCTGAGATTTGAATGGGATTTATGAGCTACAAATTTTTTTCCTTGGCTGAGATTTAATTGAACGCCGAAAAAAACAAGTTAAATTGAAAATGAAAATAATGAATTCCGAAATGTGCCCAGCAAATACACGCAGGTTCATAAGCAAACTGTTCTTGAAGATTTTAAGTGAACGAAAATAATCGATCATTATCAAGACACTTGTCGAATATTAGCGCAATGTATCTGAAATTCAGCGAATGAAACGCAGCATTACATTTAACTTGTCTACTTGTCTAATAATAATCTGATAGCACTCGCTCATTTTGGCTTGCTTCTCCACCCCATTTGCGCGCTGCGGCACTTGACCGAGCTCGACATGAGGGGATGATCTGCAAGAGAGCCAATACTCGTCAACGCCGCCACTTTTCCTTGTTGGACATCTGCTCGCGCAGACCCTGGCGTAGTCTGGCAGGACTAACGAACTGTAAGTCGGACATAACACGTCAGCTGCTGTCAGTTGTCGCAGCCGGAATAAGGGAGCAAGTTCGACGTGATCACTCAAAATGTTTGATCCTGCCGGAGCTTAACACTGACATCATGAGGTTCTTTATTCAGGGGTTGAATGTGAGATCGAACTTAGGGATAGGTATGAGTAGCCATTGTTTAGATTTCAGAGATAGCTCCTTGTTGATGAGTAATCTTGAGAAGTAATTATTTGATTCCGCTTTGATTGTCATTGTTCTAAAGTTTAAGATTTTACATGCAGAACTGATCAAATTCAATTTCTTGTGTTTTAGACAGTAAAAAAATATGAAACGTAACAAAATGGAGGAAAATTGATACTACCTCTAAAATTTTGCTGCAATCAGCGAGGAAATTTAAAAACTTGTAACTGAACTAAAATAATAAAGGAGAAATTATTATTCTTGGCTGAAGAACAGATAAATAAACGATGGAGTTGAAATAAAAATAAAAATTATGAGGTGTGATAAATTTGTTCGTCACACTAAAACGTTAGGTGAAGGAAAATCCTAACTCTTTGCATACCTCAGATAAAGAAAATCCTGTTACTAATGTGTTTTCTAATTCGTTACAACCTAAATTTCAGGCAATCGCGGGTGTAAAAACGCAAATTTCACTTCTAGTAGGTCGTTATATGCCATATAATTTCGAGAAAATCAGCAGCAAAGTTCAGCTTTGCAAAGGCCAGTCGCTGAACTTGCCAAAGTCCATTCGACTTCTATCACGCAGAGGCTGTTTAATTTCCGGCTTCTGGCAACGGCATTCACAGCCGCGCACGAGGAATAGCTGCTCCCTCCGGAGTAATCGAGAGCCATAACATAATAGAGTGCAGTATTTATCTAAGGCGCCGAAATACACGGGTTTTGAGATTGATTTCGTTGTTTCTAGTTACCTACACATTCGGACTTTGCTCTGAACATGAATCTGCGTTCTCTAAAGAATTGTGTGTCCTTAGCTGCAAAAGCGTCCGTTCGTTTCAGGGTTCTGACTTCCATCAGAGTCCCTGTGGCGCACCGAAATACACGGGTTTTATGACTGACTTTGTTGTTTCTCGTCACCTACAGGTTCGGACTTACTATTCTACTGAACATGAATCTGGATTCTATAAAAGATTGCGTGAGACATTTATAGAGAAAAACACGTTCATTTAAAAGTTCTGACTTCCATCTGAGCCCCTGTGGGAAGCCTGGTAGAAAGATTGCTTGAATGTTCCGTAGACTTTTTATATGCCAGCCTAAAAACAATGGTAGCGAGTCAATCTACAGAAGCGCAGCATAACCTACGACAATACAAGATATGCTGGTGAACAGAAACGCTCCTAAATCTACATAAATTCGAAGTATTTGTCACACCGCAAAAAATAGCTAAAAAAAGCGAACTGAGAATTAAGTTATGGTTTACATTGGTGCTAGCACGTGTACAATTTTTTGTAATTTCATCGAAAATACACGAGTTTTTCATAAGTTGGGCATAGACAACAGTTTTATTTGTATTACTTGGGAGTAAACATGGATATTTTTTAATAGGGTTTGGCTTTCATTTTGGAGCCATCCCGATTCAATAAAAAAATAACAGAAGTCGATAAATAATTGTGTGAATGGAAGTTTGATGCATCACCGCGTATATACAGTATATTGGTTATTACTTATATTAGTTCTTATATTGGTATCAATCAGTAATATCGTATATCAGTGCATAATTATATTGGTATAAATTAACAATAATTTAAATTCAGATAACCTTCCACGTCGACAACATCATGTGTGAATGTTGATATTGCCTATGAAAAAATGAAAGTATCTAAGAAAATCATTGCTTACGCAGAAAAAAAACGAAAAGTTTTAATAAAAAGCTCATTTGGAGGGCGGTTTCTTTCTAGGATTGAGCTTCTCAACGGAATATCTCTTTGTGATCTTCGTTCTGAGAGACTCAAGCCAAGGGAACAGCTCATTTCTCTTCTATCTTGACAAGTTTTATCTACGGCCCAAATCACCCTTATTAGAAGGTAAAAGTTTTTCTTACTGGCTCTCTCAGAAGCAGAATCATTCCGACGTGTGTTTTCTTTATGTCTACTGCGTGATGTCTCATAATAAATAAAAAATGTGGCTTTTCATGTGGGTGCTTAAAATGTTATCTGGCGTATCTGCATGTCTCTCGTGAGTAAATATTTTTTTACAGCATCTAAGCCATGAATGCTGCACCCCGAAAAACTTGCTTTAGAATGACTTAGATTGTTTTTGCGCTATCTGTTGGTTGTGTGACATGATGGAAAAGATCAACTTGTAGCTGAACCTTAAACGAAGGTGACCTTTCTTCCTCTTCACTAATTAAAGCATCTACCCCGCATCTCATGACAGACTTTTTCAAGTTTTTTCCTCGCAGGTTATTTGCTTTACTTCTCATTTAAAGTTTCAATTTATTTCCGGATTACAATTCAGAAATGTCGCTGTAGCAGGTGCTCCTATAGGATTATCAAAAAGCATTGCTTTTTAACCACAAATAAAAAGTGTGCATCACTAACCTTCCTCAAAACACGAAGCTCTCTGAAAAAATTTTGAGAGCTCTTGATATTTTTATACCAAAAAAATTAAATGAGGGCAGATGAACCAGATTTAATACTATTTGTAAAATACGTTGGTAAATGAAATGAAATCCATGTAAAAATGAACCAAGACTGAACGCCATTTGTAATTGAAATTCGTCTATGACCCATTATTATATTTTAAAAGCATATCAGGGTATGTGTCTGTAAAAAGCTCTCCATGTAAATAAGTTATTATTTGGAAAGGTAAGAAAACTACCTCATGATTAACATTACTTTCTCATGAAAAAAAGACCCGTCACATTCTAAAGAATTCGTATTCCAAAAAGCTTCGGTTGCAACGATCTGCAAGACCTCGATGTGTTTACGCTAGTGAGGACATAGACTAGAGTTCTGAAACTGGCACTGTTCTTGTCGCAGAGTTTCATTTTTCTACCTTGTTACGTGCTGTGAAATGACTACGAGCTGCATTTGCAAAATTTCAGAATTTGCAAGCTATTCTGGAATATTGAGTCTTACGGAGCTCTTTGTATTGAAAAATGAAAATTGAGTTTAATGTGTTTTTCCGTACTGAAATCAGTACCCTTTTTGTTTAGCAACATTTTTTAAAAAACAAACTTATCCAGTTCAATGTTTTTAGCTCATTAGTATTCATGAATAAAGAGTTCCCTTTTTTGAAATGCGCGTACATTTAAGTGGGAGGTGTAAGTATTCTATCGTTTTTTAACTGGGCTATGTTTCTGCACTCTGGGTAAACGACCCTCACCAACTAATCAACCATTTCTAAAATATATTTTGTTTACGTTTGCCTAGCAAACGTAGGTCAGAACGACCGAAGAAGTGTACTTTTCTGCTTTTTTCTTAAGGTCATACTCATAAAAATATACCTATACCAATTTTTATGCGCAATGCGACATATATTATAAATAAGAGCTGTTTTAAGACCAGGTGGACTGGAACATATTTGTCCAACATTCATACAGCTCAGTCTCAGCCTAAGTGTACTGATATTCGCGAAGGTTTGTTCGTATTGACTAACCATAGATCTCTCTTAATTACAATAAGGTGTCAAATCTATGACGCTTACTCTCATTCACAGAGCACAGGCTGTCAAGACTGAATGCGAACCAAAGGCTTTGGAACAAAGAAAACTACAATAAATAAGTGTGATGACGTTTGCTTAGCATGTCTCTAGCAGCCTTTAAGGTCTCTTTCACAGCCTCTCGGGTCAAGGTTAAAATGACTATCGAACGTCTGTGCAACACGCGGAACGGTCGGCCTGAATTACTACAAAGTGCTCGGTCCCGAGATGGCTATCGTGAGGCATAAGCGATAACTGCATCAAATGGGGACACTCAAATGGTGCCCGATGCCGACCTAATGCATAGCGTTCAAACGATGGCGAGCCTGTCTGCTAGGAATAGAGATTGCCTGCGATTGAGGACTGGTTACGGACATCTGAAGGGCTATTCGGGATAAACGGCTCTATTCTGCCATGCAGCACGTTTGTTATGCTTTCTTCGTGCGTAAAATTCGTTTATTCAATGTCTCCGTAATGAGATCGTACTCGGTATTGCCTGAAAAAAGTTGTCTCTGGAGTTGTAAAAATCGCAATTGGGTCTTTCCTATCCATGTTATCATCCATGCTATGTGATCATGATGCGACCGGCGCGGCACAACGTTGAGCTCGATGCTTTATGCTGCTAATATTTCCTTGTTTTCATATTAATAAGCAATTTCATTATCTCAGAGATCGAGTTCATGAAGACATTATTTTTCCTGCTGTAAAATGAAATTATTTTTTTTAGGAAGAAGCGCTGTTTTTTTTCAAATTGAGTTATTAATTTTTAGCAATTCTGGAAAATAGTTAAGGATTTCATGATAACAGCATCATGTGTTGTAAAATATACCAATATAAAAAAACACGGTTGTGTACGTAACAAGGAACTCAATTTCTTTTTCTTTCCTACTTTAATTCTAGATTAAAAAACATTTCGAAGTTCTAGAAGAAGCTTATTGAACGCCAAACTAACTTTCAGTTAATTATAGTTATTCCCCCGTTCTCACACACATAATAATACAAGTATTTTGTAGATCATCTATCATGTTAAAGTGCCTAATTTTGAGCATAAGTAACAGCCCTCGACAGAATTTCTTTACTACACCCCGGATTCAGGCTCCACAATCTCGCGAATGATCAGCAAACGCCATTCTCTGACACAACCGCGCGGCGCTCTCTGCAGTTTCATACACATAAATTTCCTTGTTTCAACATACCCTCACGAGCACGGAACCCAAAGCATTTCATGTAGGGTGATAAATCTAAGGGTAATTACGTAGCAGCAGACTCGTATATGTTTATTATGATCCACTTTAGCAATTATAGTTCCTGCTTGGGTTTCCCGACGGCATCAATGGCCCGAGAACAAATGAAGTTAAGTCGTGGCTTTGTTAGCGCTGAGCGCTGCTGCCTCTTTGGTGCGAGGGTCGACGCTCAACGAAGAAGAGCTTGTATGCTTTAATTTCTGCCTCTTCGCTGTAACGAGCGTACCTGGAATTGGGGCACGGCCAGAGTTAACTCTTGATCTGCTTGCAAGTGCGTGACTGAGTTGTCATTTGTTGCGTATGATCACTCGTATGGTTCCTGCGGTGTGTGCTGATGTTGATGCTAGAACATACGTATGCTATGGAAATAGTTTGAGGCCAAGCTCACGTGTTTAATTGTTTGAACATTGCATAAATATAAAGATTGTATACATTGCTTAAACTATTTACACGAATCAGGAAGAAATGGGATTTTAATTTATTGATATGATCGTGCTTTAGTATTTTCATTTTATTGCCTAGGAAAAACAAAACGTGCCGCAATATGTTATTTCAATACGTTTACTTCGTAAATGTTTGTATGTACTACAGATTAGATTAGATTATTAGTTAGTTTAAGCCTCCCTATCCGCAACAAAGGCTATCTAAGAGAGGAAGGAAGAAGGCACCATTTAGTATGGAGTTAAGGAAACGCGGAATCTATGCAGAAAAGGCACAGAAACAGAAAGCTAAGAAAGAAGATCATGAAACAAGAAATAGTTGAAGAAGAAAGTAGTAGGTGCTGAACAACAGGACAGCAGTGAACCGAAAAAAGATGGTCCGTAACAAAACAAAAACCTATTCTATTTTAACAAAAAGAAAACCTACCTAACCTTCAGCTCAGGCCCTTACATAGTTGTATGTACTACACATAAACTATTTTTCAGATATATTGTGTACATAGATACTTAAAAATTGGAAGCATTCTCGTAACGTACAGATAGGCATGTATAGGCCCAGTTATTCTATCTGATGTTTACTGAAACAGCACTCGTAGAACTAGGAATAAAAGTTCATAACTCATCTGCTAATTCAATTCAAATATTCTTGAGGAAAGACTTTGGTTTTTTAAATATGCATGACTAAATAATTCACACTATATCATTGGAAATTAGTTCAACTGAGTAATAATTTTGGAAAGCGTTTCATTACAAAACAATAATATTGCATTGCCAGTAACACTATTTACTAACAAATAAAAATCAAAATAACATAGAAGTACAATCTGTTGACGAATTTCAAACTTACAGCATGAACAGAAGATTTTTGAAGCTACCTTTACTCTATTTCGCAAGATATTAACGTACATTTCCGCCAGTTTTATCGGGCGCCGACTTACGCCTTAGGCAAGCATCAGCGGCATGGCAGCTCGCTGCAAACTTCTGATTAGAGGCTCGTCTCGCCTTGTTCTGCTCCTGAATTTCTCATCAGGATTCTTGAGATAGTTTTTATCAGCGTTGAACGTAGCCTGGATACTTGCTGTGTATAAAGCACGGTATGCCGTGGTATGAAGCTTCTCAGCTCAAATCCTGAAGCGCCTTTTGCCGAGCCCTTGTGCTTGTCTTGCGTGAATGAGATATGTAAATGCTCGCTTGGTTATCGAAAAAAGATGGAAATGTAGCATTTAGATGCAGTGAGAAGGTACTTGAATACTTATGACAGCTTAATTGGTGATGTTCATTTTAGAATGCATTATTTGGGGTATTTATTATCTGGTGTCACGGTAGCAGTTTCCTCTACCGTGTCCGATACCAACTTGGGGAATGCCAAGTTTCGTAATGCGGAAGTATATTTCCGCGGTTAAAAATGACGGTGTATTTCTCATGTTAGAATTCGTTCCTGGAAAATTATAAATGAATAATTGAACTGCGTACACTGCCTTTTTTAATTTTCCTCGTGAGTGGCAGGATAACATAGGCATGAGTTTCAGTC
Organism: Morinoia aosen; assembly: GCA_030386875.1. Taxonomy (NCBI): domain Eukaryota; kingdom Metazoa; phylum Arthropoda; class Malacostraca; order Amphipoda; family Talitridae; genus Morinoia; species Morinoia aosen. The sequence goes on along the minus strand of CM059559.1, from coordinate 14,160,785 downwards.
AGTAAAGCTGAATTAAAGTTCAAGAACAAATTTTTCAAGTTATTATGTAAAGTTCCGATATCCAGTTTACAGGGTGTAAGTTTGGGACTGACAAACTAACCAATCAAGAAACAAAGTGTATTATTACTGTTGCAGAAAATTTCGACAGAATTTTTTCTAATCTTTTTTTATATGAGCCGAGATTTAGAACCGCATGAAAAACCGATATGCGTGAGGAGGCAGTCAAATATCACTGTACTCAGGAAGACGGTATTCTTCACTCACAACTCTCATTAAAGCTCATAAATCATCTGATAATGCTTCAAGATACATTATAACTAGCGCAGTGTCTGTTTTAGATCCACGCAGATACTATAAGTGCGTCTCCAGCGCCATGTGAATCTGACTGTAGCTGCCGAATTTCAGAAGCCATTAAGCCACATTCGCGGCCCTCATTAAAGGCAGTTCACCACGGGGCAGCGATCATTAGACCGGATCAGCTAATGCATGAAATACAGCACTGCATGGAAGCCATACCTGATCCTGTAGAGTAGTCGTAGGTACTAACAATCCTTCATCCTATTTTCAAAACGAGTGGCTTGATTGGAGTTATTTTACTTGTACTTTGTTTCTGCAGCTCACCTGGTTCCTGTATGGCTATGAGTCGGAGAGTCATCTACGTCTTGATGGCCCGAGCCAAGATTAATGGCAAAGTAAGAGCAGTTGCGTTAAGTAAGACGAAAATCACAAGACATATTATGAGGCCCCTAGAATCATACGGTACCAATTTTCTTATGTACCAAAGATTATAAGATAAATTTTCTTTTTTTTAAGTACCAAATACATCTAGCGAAAATAAGTTATGTATACCACTGTCATTCCCAAATTTTCATTTGTCTGAATGAGTCGTAACTACAGGAAGATAGCTAGAAAATGGTCGAATACCTCTATTAGTTGCTGAGACACGATGGCTTCTAAGTTACTAAACTATGCTTCAGTTTTCTGACGTTTTTGAAAAGCGGAGTTTGGTACCGTATGAATATATTTTCTTATCCTCAAGGGATCATTGATTTCTGATAAACCACTGGAATGTTGTGTTTTAGGGTTCAAAGATCGATAGCAATTCACCGGGATGATATTTTTAAGTTTAATCGATCGTAAATAATTCGCATGCTTAGGGCTCACCGACTGTTAGAAATTTTCCAAAATTTTATACCTAGGCCTTGTCTACTGTTAATAATTTACTAAGGCGGTATACTTAGAGTTCTTCAACCTTTCAGCCCCCGTACATTTTCGAAAATTGATTTTACTGTATTTTTTATTCAAAGGCTTGCATTTTATGACAGAATCATTTTATCGAGAATATGGGTGAAAAATTAAGACTTCAGAAAATACATGGAGCAGTTAGAAATGATAGGTCACATGGTATAAATAGTTGCAACTCGTGTCTACATCTTGTGAAACAACAGAATCAGCATGAGCATTTACTTGTATCCTCCAACTAGGAAGGATATCTAAGCGAGAAATTAAATTATTCTACGTAAATCATTAACCTAAACTGGAATATTTCTTCTATTCAGAGCGAAGAGTAACAATGGCTACTTAATGGGGTCCAAACTTTAAATCAGACGTGAAGAGACCCAAGTCGGTCACGAAGGCCTCGCTATGATGGCGAAATAATCAGCTTGTAAGTTACACGGGCAACACTACACCTATTGATCGCGAGGCGGTAGTTGCGTGCCAAACATCTATAAACAATGGCTTGGTTTGCTTAGGGAAAAAATGACTTGAGACATCAAAGCTCGTGGACGGAATTTGAGCTTTTTGAAACTTACGCCGAGTGGTGACTCCTGCTGTTTACGACACTCACATTGAATGAATTAATCAAAACGCTCTTCAAGACTCTCATAAGCGAGCTATATACCTCCTTTAATAATTGTAACTGATGGTTTCAAGTCATGATAGAAACGTACAGCATCTGCAGACTGACACACTTAGTTTTCAATGAAGAAATGGTCCATAATATCAGCAGTTCTGTGTTGAATTGGATGCGCGGACAACTGGAAAATTATCTGAGCATCCGACTTTCTCATTCTGTTTGATTTTAATTAATTTTGCTGATCTGCAATTAGTAAATCTACCCTTGGCACTGTGTAGGTGGGAGCCGTCCATAAAATCAGTAAACATGAACTGAAAACTCTCAAGTCAAATACGACTTCTTCCAATCAATGGAATCCATTAAATAAACTAGGTGGAAGGAGCAGCTCTGACTATCTGTTAACGTCGGTGTTTTCTGTTTTGCACAATTAATTTCTTCCCTCGGGCATTGTTACTCAAACGTTCATGTTGTGCATTTCATTAAGAGTTCTTTCGCAAGTGATTGAATAGAACCAGGATTTTTATTTGCTGCTCTTGCTGAGAAATTACAAGAATACATACACTGAGTCACTCAAATTTATTTTTGTAAATTATGGCATTGTAGCTAGAAAAGTTTACTCACATACGAATACTCATGTGCGCTACTAATTATCGAATGACGGCTTTTGTTGAAAAATTCTTAAATATTTTAACCAAAATGACGAGAAGCTAGATGATTCATTGGGGAGAATAAATTGAACAAAGGGCAAAAATACGCCTAGAGCTTACATTATTCATCAATATTTTGCTTTACGCAGACAGTGTGTTAGTGCTTGAGGCAAGAATGCTGCATGATCACTAAGTAAGTATAAAAGTAAGCTTTTACTCGCCATAAAACTCATTAGTTCGCTCTTCAAGCACATCATCTCGTGCATAAAAATTAGAATTACGACTGCTCTATTTAGGGAGCGGTGAATGAAGCACAAATGTTCTTGTTTCAATTTCTGAAGCAACAATGGTTTTTGTCCTGCACCACGACTTTTGGTGAATGAAGCACAAATGTCTTATTTCAATTTCTGAAGCAACAATGGTTTTTGTCCTGCACCACGACTTTTGGTGAATGAAGCACAAATGTCTTATTTCAATTTCTGAAGCAACAATGGTTTTTGTCCTGCACCACGACTTTAGGTGAATGAAGCACAAATGTCTTATTTCAATTTCTGAAGCAACAATGATTTTTGTCCTGCACCACGACTTTAGGTGAATGAAGCACAAATGTCTTATTTCAATTTCTGAAGCAACAATGGTTTTTGTCCTGCACCACGACTTTAGGTGAATGAAGCACAAATGTCTTATTTCAATTTCTGAAGCAACAATGATTTTTGTCCTGCACCACGACTTTTGGTGAATGAAGCACAAATTTTCTTGCTTCAATTTCTGAAGCAAAAATGATTTTTGTCCTGCACCACGTTTTTTGAAAACATAACTTGAAGCGTATCAAACTTGAAATTTAAATGTGTGGTTTGATTACTAGTTTTCAAATTTTTACATCAAGGCTCACAAGGAGATTGCAACGCGCAAGTCTTCCTTTAGTAAATTTCATCAATTACTACAAGGTCGATTTCAGTATCAAAATTTGGGTACAATCACGATCAACTGTTTTCTCAATTTTAGTTTATTTTTTTTCAATTTTAGTCTCAATTACGATTTCTTTTGCACCTTTATCTAACAGCAACGCACATAATATATAAATAGGGAGGATTTGAATATAAATGGGAGGATCAGGGTTTGAATAATCTTGTCCATCTCAACCTTCCACTTGGCTGACCGCGCGGCTGAGGTCAGAGAGAACAAGAGAGAACTCATGAGCAACAAACAAGAGCAACAAGAGAGAACTCATGAGCAACAAACAAGAGCAACAAGAGAGAACTCATGAGCAACAAACAAGAGCAACAAGAGAGAACTCATGAGCAACAAACAAGAGCAACAAGAGAGAACTCATGAGCAACAAACAAGAGCAACAAGAGAGAACTCATGAGCAACAAACAAGAGCAACAAGAGAGAACTCATGAGCAACAAACAAGAGCAACAAGAGAGAACTCATGAGCAACAAACAAGAGCAACAAGAGAGAACTCATGAGCAACAAACAGAGCAACAAGAGAGAACTCATGAGCAACAAACAAGAGCAACAAGAGAGAACTCATGAGCAACAAACAAGAGCAACAAGAGAGAACTCATGAGCAACAAACAGAGCAACAAGAGAGAACTCATGAGCAACAAACAGAGCAACAAGAGAGAACTCATGAGCAACAAACAAGAGCAACAAGAGAGAACTCATGAGCAACAAACAAGAGCAACAAGAGAGAACTCATGAGCAACAAACAGAGCAACAAGAGAGAACTCATGAGCAACAAACAAGAGCAACAAGAGAGAACTCATGAGCAACAAACAGAGCAACAAGAGAGAACTCATGAGCAACAAACAGAGCAACAAGAGAGAACTCATGAGCAACAAACAAGAGCAACAAGAGAGAACTCATGAGCAACAAACAAGAGCAACAAGAGAGAACTCATGAGCAACAAACAAGAGCAACAAGAGAGAACTCATGAGCAACAAACAAGAGCAACAAGAGAGAACTCATGAGCAACAAACAAGAGCAACAAGAGAGAACTCATGAGCAACAAACAAGAGCAACAAGAGAGAACTCATGAGCAACAAACAAGAGCAACAAGAGAGAACTCATGAGCAACAAACAGAGCAACAAGAGAGAACTCATGAGCAACAAACAAGAGCAACAAGAGAGAACTCATGAGCAACAAACAGAGCAACAAGAGAGAACTCATGAGCAACAAACAAGAGCAACAAGAGAGAACTCATGAGCAACAAACAAGAGCAACAAGAGAGAACTCATGAGCAACAAACAAGAGCAACAAGAGAGAACTCATGAGCAACAAACAAGAGCAACAAGAGAGAACTCATGAGCAACAAACAGAGCAACAAGAGAGAACTCATGAGCAACAAACAGAGCAACAAGAGAGAACTCATGAGCAACAAACAAGAGCAACAAGAGAGAACTCATGAGCAACAAACAAGAGCAACAAGAGAGAACTCATGAGCAACAAACAAGAGCAACAAGAGAGAACTCATGAGCAACAAACAAGAGCAACAAGAGAGAACTCATGAGCAACAAACAAGAGCAACAAGATAGAACTCATGAGCAACAAACAGAGCAACAAGAGAGAACTCATGAGCAACAAACAGAGCAACAAGAGAGAACTCATGAGCAACAAACAAGAGCAACAAGAGAGAACTCATGAGCAACAAACAGAGCAACAAGAGAGAACTCATGAGCAACAAACAAGAGCAACAAGAGAGAACTCATGAGCAACAAACAGAGCAACAAGAGAGAACTCATGAGCAACAAACAGAGCAACAAGAGAGAACTCATGAGCAACAAACAAGAGCAACAAGAGAGAACTCATGAGCAACAAACAAGAGCAACAAGAGAGAACTCATGAGCAACAAACAGAGCAACAAGAGAGAACTCATGAGCAACAAACAAGAGCAACAAGAGAGAACTCATGAGTAACAAACAGAGCAACAAGAGAGAACTCATGAGCAACAAACAAGAGCAACAAGAGAGAACTCATGAGCAACAAACAGAGCAACAAGAGAGAACTCATGAGCAACAAACAAGAGCAACAAGAGAGAACTCATGAGCAACAAACAAGAGCAACAAGAGAGAACTCATGAGCAACAAACAGAGCAACAAGAGAGAACTCATGAGCAACAAACAAGAGCAACAAGAGAGAACTCATGAGCAACAAACAGAGCAACAAGAGAGAACTCATGAGCAACAAACAGAGCAACAAGAGAGAACTCATGAGCAACAAACAAGAGCAACAAGAGAGAACTCATGAGCAACAAACAGAGCAACAAGAGAGAACTCATGAGCAACAAACAAGAGCAACAAGAGAGAACTCATGAGCAACAAACAAGAGCAACAAGAGAGAACTCATGAGCAACAAACAAGAGCAACAAGAGAGAACTCATGAGCAACAAACAAGAGCAACAAGAGAGAACTCATGAGCAACAAACAAGAGCAACAAGAGAGAACTCATGAGCAACAAACAAGAGCAACAAGAGAGAACTCATGAGCAACAAACAAGAGCAACAAGAGAGAACTCATGAGCAACAAACAAGAGCAACAAGAGAGAACTCATGAGCAACAAACAGAGCAACAAGAGAGAACTCATGAGCAACAAACAAGAGCAACAAGAGAGAACTCATGAGCAACAAACAGAGCAACAAGAGAGAACTCATGAGCAACAAACAAGAGCAACAAGAGAGAACTCATGAGCAACAAACAGAGCAACAAGAGAGAACTCATGAGCAACAAACAAGAGCAACAAGAGAGAACTCATGAGCAACAAACAGAGCAACAAGAGAGAACTCATGAGCAACAAACAGAGCAACAAGAGAGAACTCATGAGCAACAAACAGAGCAACAAGAGAGAACTCATGAGCAACAAACAGAGCAACAAGAGAGAACTCATGAGCAACAAACAGAGCAACAAGAGAGAACTCATGAGCAACAAACAGAGCAACAAGAGAGAACTCATGAGCAACAAACAGAGCAACAAGAGAGAACTCATGAGCAACAAACAGAGCAACAAGAGAGAACTCATGAGCAACAAACAGAGCAACAAGAGAGAACTCATGAGCAACAAACAGAGCAACAAGAGAGAACTCATGAGCAACAAAGAAGAGCAACAAGAGAGAACTCATGCGCTGCGCAAGTGTGAAAACACAATTTTTATTCCGGTGAAGGTTGAGAAGTTAATGAAGTTAACGCTTGTTTTCTTGAAGGGTCGGGCCCACAAATGGATTCTAGCGAAGTTTTAGACTCGTACTCTCCAAGTTTGAGAGTTTTGAACGGACTCGACAGGAAATAAAACTTGCAAACCGAGCACCTCTTAAAAATTAGCGGCGGAAATTGTGTGCTTTTAAGCAGGTTCACGAGCATTATTCATGCACGCGGTTTTAGTGAGGCCTCCTGGATGTTAACAGTTGCGAGTGGTCTTTTATCTGAGTCATTCTATTTACGAAAATGTACAGCAGTTCGTACAAAGACAGAATCTTGCTTTGTTTTCGAGCTTATTTTAGCACCGTTCGCTGCACAAGGCCCCTTAAATATTTAGGATTTCGTGCAGCATTTGAACGTTCTTGATGCAAATCAGTCATGCGGGAAATCGTCACTAATTTTGTTGTGGGAATTTTTTTTATGAGTTCGAATTTGGTTCTTACAGGTCAACACTTATTCCCGTGCATTTTCTTCGTGGTTAATACTTTAAGGATACGAATAACTTATTGGATGCGCAAAATTCAAGTTATTGGAGGAAATTTTATGGCTGAGTCAAGCCAGAGTCGAAAGAGCTTAGCTAACTTATAGGTCCTCCATCACTGCGTATCTGCAGCTCGTAACTTGAGTATGAGCGGTTTTCCTTAGATTATAAATGCAAACCTTGTCTTTACTCATTTTGTGCTCTATGTAACCTTTTTCTGGTCTACGGTGGAATTCACCTTAGTCATACATTTGTTGAGCACATCCTTAAAAAATTCTGATTTCTTTTCGCATCTGCAGTAATTGTACAGATAGTTCCGCTATTCAGAATAAAAAATATTCTTAAGGCGAATATGTGCTCAAAAAGAGAACCATTCGTGACTTTTCTTTTGTTTCAAAGAATTACGCAGTTTTATTCACTCATAGCGCTATTCTTTCGCTAGCCCCTGAGGCTCCATGAGCAGCCCTAGCTACTCCCACTAGCCCCGAAAGAACAAAATCATTCTTAACTCCAGACATGCTTTACGCAAAAACATCAGTCTGGCACCAACCAATCACCTCAGCAATTAAATTTCTCGCCGTTCAGCTCGTTTTCGCAGTGTGTCACGTTCGTTAATCGCGGCGTGCCTGGTGAGAGCATGTGTTCGACAGTGAAGCTAATCAACATGAAGATGGTCTGCTAAAAGAGCAGCCGGCTCGTGGAGGGATGGGGGCAGGACGGCGACGCTTCGGGGGAGCGGTCGTTTCCCGCAAGCGATGAAGACCTGGCACAGGATTACCGTCTCGTCACTACGAAGACCCAAGGACCGGATTACTGTTATGGTGGGTTGTAGTGATTGATAGCGCTATGTCCAGTCAACCTGTTCAGTAATTCTTAACTAGTTAACCAAGTAGAAGGTCCATCACTCTGGCCTAAGAAATAAATGAGAAGATCACGAAGGGTTCTCGCCCACTTAAGCACACTGTGAGCTATTTAGGCATTGTTATCATCCTATAAGCTATTTAGGCATTGTTACCATCCTATAAGCTATTTAGCCATTGCTATTATCCTATGAGTTATCTAGCCATTGCTATCTAGCCATTGCTATTCTCCTCTACTTGTATGTTATCTAGCCATGCTATTTAGCCATTGCTATTCTCCCATACTTGTATGTTATCTAGCCATGCTATTTAGCCATTGCTATTCTCCCATAATTGTATGCTATCTAGCCATGCTATTTAGCCATTGCTATTCTCCTATACTTGTATGCTATCTAGCCATGCTATTTAGCCATTGCTATTCTCCTATACTTGTGTGCTATCTAGCCATGCTATTTAGCCATTGCTATTCTCCTATACTTGTATGCTATCTAGCCTTGCTATTTAGCCACTGCTATTTTCCTATACCTGTACGCTATCTAGCCATGCTATTTAGCCACTGCTATTTTCCTATACCTGTACGCTATCTAGCCATGCTATTTAGCCTCTGCTATTTTCCTATACCTGTACGCTATCTAGCCATGCTATCTCCGGGCTATCTAATTCCGAAGAAGCATAAGGGAAAGCTTACTATTTGCTCTTAGTGATCTTCCGTAAACTTTGTTTTACCGCACCGAACAAACCTAACTTAAGTATTTGTTCACAGCCCGTGATCTTCCTCCTTGTGAACGCCCATGGGCTAGTCGTGGAGCCGCGCTGCCGACGACACTCCGTCGGTCACCTCTGCGATGCATGGATACTTGCTGGGGCTCTGGATATTAAATCACTCTTAAAACTGTCTTTCAGAAATGTACTGACGACTTTCAGTATACGTCCAGAGTGTTCAGCATTTCTTTCCTTGCCCCCATGGTAGTTTTTTCAAGAGTAATTGAAAAATTTTCAGCATTCATTGATGGTTCGACGGTTTTAACTTCTATCGGCATTCGATTTAGTTACGAGAAATCCTCTGACGCGAACTTCCACCTTTGAGGATAAAAATTTACCGCAGCCATTCATCTGAAGCGAATCTCCTTTCAAGTTTTGAGTAACTGGTTGAAAACACACGAATCAGTTGGTAGGAGCTGAGGTTTGCACATGATGTTTAAATTTAAGGAGTGATTGAGGGCCAATTGTGCGTTGACAACCTTCCGCCATGCTGACCAATCGTTGCGAAGCCCTTGTGCTGAGCACAAAGGATGTCTCTCAGCAGCCCATGGGGTCGCATCTGAGCGATAATGGGCTTCATAATACAAGCCCGCGCCACCATGCTGCCTGCATCAACTCTTGCGTCGTCCGCTGCTGCGTGGGACGCGGCTTGTGGTATTGAACCAACTCACACTGGGTAACATTGAGCCTCTTCCTTGCTCAAAGTATTCTTGGTCATTGTTAGCTACGTCCACTGCTGGGTGGAACGCAGCTTTGATCCAACCCACGCTGAGCAACATTGAGGCTCTTGACTGAGGTATTCTTGGTCATTGTTGGTGTCGTCTACTGCTGGGTGGAACGCAGCTTTGATCCAACTCACACTGGACAACATTGAGGCTCACAAGGCCTTTCTCGCTCTAACTATTCTTGGAAAATATTATCCTCTTTCTGATTTCTTAAGCTATATTTACAAAGAATTACGCGTCATTGTAGTATTTATATGTATTGATTCAGGTGGTTTCACTATGTTGACGAAGATTGACTTTCTCATTGGAGGATATGTGTTGACTTAGGCGTCGTTTGTAGTAAACTTATTGATGAATTTAGAGTGACATTTGAGAGACCCTCACTACCCTAACACGCTGACTTAAAAACATCGTTCCGTTTCATGAACAAAATTTAATTATTTATAACTCTCCGCTCTTTAAAGAAAGAGCGCATTTCCGAATCTAAGTTCCATAATATCTCTTCCTTTGTTACACTATGTGACTAAAGCAACACGCTTTCACACAAACTTTTATCACCCAACACCATATTGTTAGTTTGGCTTTTGGTTTACATTGTATAAAATCCAAATCTTTCCTTCAACAGCCACAGAAACAAATCCCATTTAATACCGAGGCAAGAAGTTAGAAGTAGTTAACTCTTCAGACCTATTTTTCAGACCTATAGACCTACTTTTCATGCCAACATTTCCCTCTCTGTATTATCAACGCGGAAGACCCCGAATACCAGATTGTTGACAGCTGAAAACGACAAATCGTGCAAACCACTTTCCCGTCGTGGACACCAAGAGTGCGCGGAACAAATTACCTTTGATCTAAATAGGACAGTATCAAATGTTCATGCTGGCGTGAGTCGAACAATATCGCGCTACTGAATTAGTTAGTGACCTCCGCTGCTCGCCTCCACGTCTAATTTTCACGTCAAATTAAGCAGTGATTTTCATCTATTACTGCACATTGTACGGTAATTAATGGATTGTGCGGTGATTCAAGCTAATTGGGTTGTAAGTTAGACAGAGTTAACAACTTTCCTTGTCTGTGCACGATGCAGCATATGTACGTGTGTATTTTGTTGTGTGATATCGCCACACTCGCCAAGACAGATTGGCATTATCCCAGAAAAGTTTTACAGCTCATAAATTTACGCCGGTGAAATAGGCGCTGGGTTGGACAGTGAAAACAACAATCAAATTCGGAATTTCTAAGGATTTTGTCAATCTGGAGAATTTCTTGCGAAAAATTGTATTGTTTTTCGATTGAGGCAAACATCACGTTCACATCTGCAGTATATTTTTTTGCCGTCAAATTGCATTGGTGTCGCGAGTTGAGAAATCTTCGGAAATATTTCGATACTATCATACATAGTCGATTAAAAACACATGTAAAACGAGCAACATAAATAGGAAAATTCTGCAGACATGTAACCTTTAACATCATTGTAAGCTGCATATTTTCACCCCGCACTTTAGTGATGAATAAATTATCAGCACCCTAGAAATATGCCAACGATCCTTACATCAGCTTTAGCTAGGTGATATTTACAGAAGTCCGATATGGACACCTAATTTTCATGAACATAAGATAGTTCTGAAGCTGAAAACTGCGTCAGTTGAAGCCTGTTCATATATACTGGTGAAAACAGACAAATGTCATCAGAATAGGAATTTTAATTCACGCTGACAGACACTGTTGAAATGCGCTTTTATAATTGAAAGACTTAAGCTTAAGAAAAGCACACTGTGCTTAAAACTTTGACTGCGAAGTGCGCCGGATTTGGTCACTGAGGGAGTTTTCATTACGCTCCTGAGAAACAGTAGTCACAGACCTCATTAAAAAAAAAGTACTGGCTCAGAACTAAATGAAAAATCGATCGCATGAATGTTTGGTATTTCCAACATTGCTAAGTAAACTTGACTTTAAATTTGAATTGAATATTAAAATTCAGTTTTAACTGCCGCAGTCAAAGTGTTAAGGCGCGTGTGCCTCTATAGGGAGCTGAAAATTTCTGAAATAAAACTTTTAGTTTTTTACAACAGACAGAAGCAATATTGGTATTTTTTTAATTTGGTAATCGGGTTTGTCAGGGACACACTCTTTTCCCCCATAAGATGTGCAATCAGGCATTCATTAATTTTTCTTTATAAAAACTGATTAATTTACTCATGAAATCCAGCCACAGGATAAGAGATTAACACCACGCTTAACATTTTTTAAAACACAGCTTCAAATATATTCCTTGCATTACTCAGTCAAAAAATTACAATGCACAACAAACTTCGCAAATGCCGTCTAGGACGAAGTTTTAGATCTCATTTTTTCAGCATTGTTTCTTTTAAATGTCCCCGTTGCTCTCATTATATTCGCGGGCCACTGGAGGTGTTCTGGCCCTCCTCGCCGTGCGCCTGCCCCGCAGAATCTCCAAGAAGATCCATGGTCTTGCATGGAAATTTATTCGACCAGGCACCAATCTTCGAAATTGGTATTCAAGGGCCGTGAAATATTGTTGGCCAGCATCCTAACATTATTTTTAGAAAATATCCATACCGAAAGAGGTAGAAAAATGTTTTGTACATTTCTCTTTTTTTAATTTTTTTAAAATAATATCAGCATGTAATTCACGTAAGCATTATCTTCAAAGGAATGTGTGATAATTAAACCAACGAAATTAAAATATAAGTTATAGAAACAGTTTTATAACGAACGAAGTAAGACTGAGAATTCCCTAATCAAACCGAACAACATGTTTCAAAACTCTAGTTTCATTCTTCATTTTTGCTGAATAAATATCTTAATCGTACATTGGAAGTGCGGAAATCGCTGGATTATTCTTCTCACCGAATCATTATTAGGAACAACAAACGACCTAAGCAATTCAGTGAACATCGTGTAACTGCTTCAGGATGAACTTACCTGATAGCGAAAGTCTTTTCTCCATGATCGTAAATCCATAGACTAACGGGGCATTGAAAAAGGTCATGATAGACTCAAGAACCGTCGAAACAGATTGGAAGGTCCCTTCTTTTGCAGTCAGGAAAATGAAATCGGATTCCGAGAATTCACTGAGAAAATTAAAACGGCAGCTCTTCAGTGAAGGTCATCTTGTCAAGGTCATGCTTGTGCTGTGCTGAACAGCTGCTGGAGGTGAGATGAACAGCTGTTAAAGCTATTTATTACAGCTGTTGAAGGTTTCTAAAGCAGTTGAAATTATCTATACCGGCTTGAAAAGTTGTCTAAAATAGCTGCTGGAGCACTGCTGAACAGCTGCTAAAGATGTGCTTAACAGCTGTTGAAGCTGTCTATAACAGCAGTTGAAGCTGTTTACAACAGCTTTAGGAGCTGTGCAGAGCGGCCGTAGGAGTTGTTTTCGTTTGCCGTAGAACAATCAATTTTAGTCACGCTCGCATACATTTTTAATTGCAAATAACTGAAGATAATTCACTCTTAAAGTTTATCAAAATAAAAAGCGATTTTACCGCAGCCATCCACCAACGCCCACGTCTTGAAAGAAAAATGTCAACAATTTAAAAGCGTGAAGAAACAAATAAATTTCGTCTTCAAGTGAAAGTTTTGTCGTGAAAGAGATGGTATTTTTTGAATGAGTTCGTCAATTAATGTCAGAAGAAGAGTTGTTCATTTTTCTTAAAATTCATGAGAAAATTTAAGTTTGCAACTTTACAAAGTTTGAGTCTATCGTTGAATAAAATGAAAATTATTCATTATTCATATTTGGCTTCAAGTTTATGTTGCACATCGCTGACAATTTTATCAGCTAAAAACGGAACAAGTGAAATATCAGTTCTCATGAAAAATTCTTAAGCTTCTACAAATGATGTGTAGTAATAAAGCGTAACTAATCACTCTCAATAATCATTAGCGAAGAAAATTGCAATTCTCATTTGAGCTTGAATGTGGTAAAGAGTGCTAATTTGGATGAGAATCACACAAGGTTCGGGGGACATTTACTCTTAAATCTCTGCTTCTCGAGATCTACTGAAAATAATTTTTACAAAAGAAACACTAAATAATCATACCTCAAAGTCAAACAAATGTATATTCTATGAAAAACTACAGATGGCAGTAATCATTACGTTAGCCTTCTGTTATGCATCAAATTGAATGACCCTAATGGTCTGAAAATTATTTTCTTTTCTGTTTAAATATCACAAACACCCAAAATGAAATAATACGGTACACCACTGAACCACTTAAAAAATACGCAGTGTAACTTCGTGAATAAAGACATTGGATACAAATGACATATGCATAAAGTTATTAAATTGCATACGTATTAAGTTATTAAATTGGGTATACATTAAGTTGTTACGCAGCATATGCATAAAATTATTAAACTGCGTTTGCATTAAGTTTTTAAATTGCTTAAGTGCTCAAATGAAAGCATTGTTCGAGAGCCAAACCACCCTTTTATGTCAACTGTTCCGACCAGCAGTGACCGCATTTATCAAAATAACTTCTGCCTTTGATTTTGAATTGCGAAAGGTTCTTGGCCTCCAATCCCAGCGGCAGGTAATCCGAACTCCCGATGGATGTCCGATGGGGGATTTAAATTTAATGGAGAGGCACAGCTGCAGGTTCTCGTCTGATACACTCCACTGAATTATCCCAGTGCGAGCGCAGCAAGCCCGGCAGTTCCCGCGTCTGTTTCGCTGTTGTCCGATGCGTCAGCGCAGTGGCAGAAGAATGAAGACTGAAGGAGAAAATTCAGGAGAAAGGGAGGATCGAAAGAGAAAAGGCAGAAGAAAGAGAGGACCGAAGGAGAAAAGGCAAGGGAGAGAGGACCAAAGGAGAAAAAAGATCGTCGCACGTGGAAACCAGAATGTGAATAAACAGTTTCAACGAAGAGAACTGTTTCCATTAGACTGCAGAGCGCTGAATAACTTTTTTAAATAACACTTATTTTAGTAAATAAATTTAACACGGGATGATCAATCAATTTCCACACAGTTTTTAGCCAAATATAGGAAGGTAACAAATCGACTTCTTTTGGAAGTGCTTCAATCGCCTTAAAAGGCCGATACCCAAATTACAGACATATTTTATACCCGGTTGTTACTGCAAGGGTATGAAGTACAGCTATTCTGAGTATGTAGGTACACGTGAATTTCTACAACAGCACCTAAGTTTTATTGAGCAATAATTCTTCCACTTCTGAAATGCGCTGAATTTGAGCTATACTTTATCCAATCAGTCTACCCTAGCCTTGTATATAAAATGCTTAAATATGAAAATAACCCATAGAAGATTTGAGGATAGATAAAAAAAAATATTATAACTTTAATCCTGAATTTGTTGCCGTGTTGAATGCATAATATTGTTTTTTGTATTCGTTTGAAGCACTAGCGCAAAATAAACGTAACATCTTACGGCACAATGGCCACAGAGATGAAACCATCCTGTCCGTCTGGCTGTAGTGGTTTAGAGGGTGATACGAGTAAAACAAAAATAATTTGCAAGTTACATACCTTAACTAGCCATAATTCAGGTTTGTATCATACTTTGTGAATGATAACATGAATCAGAATCAAATAGAGTAAGGATCAATAGTATCACACTTTCTGAATGATACTATGAATCAGAATCAAATAGAGTCATAATCAATAGTATCATACTTTTTGTTTGATACTATAAATCAGAATCAAATAGAGTCAGGATCAATAGTATCATACTTTCTGAATGATAATATGAATCAGAATCAAATGGAGTAAACTTCATAATTTTATGAATTGGGATCATAAATTTCATAATTTGAATTCTGAATTTCATTTATTAATGCCAGATTTTTACATAGGGTGTATATAAAAAGATGATACATAACTACATTCCATTTATCTACTTTTAAACACGTACATTTTGCAGAAATTGCATATTTAGGTGACTAGGAAACGAGGGTGCGCCTAAGAAATTAAAGGCGTTGAATTAGAATTCTAGTAATTTCTTTGAACTGGAGAAATTATGTGGAGAAAAATGAATTTAAAAGACCAAATCTAGCCTAACCTAATTCAAATTAATCGATTAAGATGTATTATTACGGGGATTTTTTCACGAGATGTCATCATTGTGAAGTGAGCAGGCTGTTGCATTCACTGAGTTGGTTAAGTCGTTTGTAGAGTGTCTCGCATCGTGTGTCTTATGGGCGTTAGAAAATAGCATTAGAATAATTTTAAAAAATTTCTAAATTGTAGTGAATCGACTCGTTCATTGAATATTCAAACAAAATGAAGAACTAAAAAGCAACTCCTTCCTCTGTGTAATCCACTAATGCTGAAATATAAAGACCCTAGTGTCCTAAAGTGTAAACGCTCGGCATATAAATATATTTGTATTTAAAATATATATATATTACAGATATATTTTATGCATAAATCAATGTATTTTGGAAAAAGTCCATGTAAACGTCTCTGATGATTAAAAACAAAAGTATATTTTGTTGCTAAAACTTTTTCCTCTAATATCTCTCTGTGTCTAAAAATACGAATAGTCCAACATTTGAAAGATCAGCAAGACTGTTTATGGTAGAAGTTGAAAAGAAGGTTTTGACGCGTTTGATTGGGAGGATAAAAGCGTTGCAGGCTTCTTTTTTAAATTTGGCCGTGAGTAGTTTTTTAAAAATTTTTAAATGCTGAGGTTATTTGTACTTTTAAGAACGTAGAAAAATTAATGAAAAGTTTATTGCAACGAAATAGGTCATGGTTTTTAACTAGTTGTTTATATATACACAGTGTACCCCCTGCCAACCCTCAATGTATCGTTGAATCATTGCGACAAAATTGACGTAACTGTGGAAGGTAATTTATTTAAAAAAATGAATTGATAAATTTTTACTCTTGAGTGTCACCAAACACAAAAATAAAAACTTTCGATTCAAATTGATGGTTGTATCTTCTCATAATTAGCTACATATTGTGTTGGGCTTTATATAAACTAAACCAAAGTGATCTTGTAGATAGTGTTGAAAAGTTTATGAAGTTTTGCAACTTCACCTTCATATAATTCTCTTGTTCTTCTCAAAATGTATGGTTCAGCTCATTGAATTTTGTAAAAAAACATTTTCTGAAATACTAAGATAAGTTAAAGGAGGCTTGCTAAAAAGCGATCATTTGTATAGAAAATAGATACACATTTGAATAGATAAAAAATGATTGTAACACTCTCACTTGTGGTAGTTTGGCAGGTGGAATACATTTGTACGTCCATACTGTTATTCATGCGCATCAAGGGCTCTTTTCCACTTTTAATCAGGGATATATGAAGAATCTGAGCACCTTTCGAAAACAGTAGGTGATTTGGCACCACTGTTCAACTAACGTCCGTCGTGCCGCATTCTCTTCCATCAGTTTCGTGTTATCCACAATAAAATAAACAACTTGGCTCTTTGTTTGAAAAGTGGTGGTTTGAAAAGGTTATTTTCATGTTCGCTAACACTCTTAAAAAAAGACTAGGGAGGGGTAATATTTTCGATATGAAGATAATTTCCCAGTTTGCAATGGCTCAGAAATTATGCACCAGCGCTGCTTTCCTCTTTTTTTTATGCAAAATGCACCGTAACTTCAAATTACTAGGCATACACAGCTGTTCAGTGAGCTTTAGCTTCATAGTTAAGTAATCGTACATCTACTGCATTTTGACTCCGGGCAGAAGCCCCGCACGTGCTATAATCAGTCTTCTGGAAGATTAATGCACAACGTTCAGGCAGGCTCTCAAGGTGTAGGTCGTTGTGCTTCTGTATTAATGGCTGTCTTAGGCCGGAGGAAGTTAACATTGCTGTATTACAGGCTCGACTAATTGCAAAGAAAATTGATGGGCTGAAACCTTATTGCTTTGAACATCATGTAGTCATGAGGAAGTGACATTGAAGTCCGTAGAGCGTCAATTCCGCCTATGCATTCAATATTTCAGATTTGAAATACAGCTGCGGAGAAGACAATAGCGCGCTGAAAAGAGTGAGTGTAGCTTACGGCTTCAACATGTTGGGCTACGCGTCAATTTCCTTCGTTAATTTCAAACTCAAAACAATGAATACATTATTAACTGTTTTTCTGAGACCAAGGACGCACTGCGCAAGGTGCGTCAGTCACATTAAGAAGTAAAATTCCCAACAACGCACATGAAAACCTGCCAGGTGAATTTTTTTAGACAGACATCATGGTGAAAATTTCTAAATTTGGGCGCCAAGTTTCGATGGGATTTCCTGGAACAAACGAGTCGAGTGAAAGCCCGTATTTCGCGAGCTGGAAACCACCTGGGAGGGCCTCTGCTCTCCGTTCAGACTAGGTGGTTTTTAGAATTTTTTCCGCAGCACACGACACCACTCAATATAGTGTTTGTTTGGGTAGCCCTTCACAAGGCGCTCTTTGAGTCCAGTGCTGCTATGGTTTTCTGGTGTAAAATGTTCCTTTCAGGGGCAAAAATTTTTTTAAGCTGCCAAAAGCCTGTCTACACAACAGATTAAAAGTTTTCAAGTTTTATAGTGGAAAGCTCTGCTCATGAAAGCGTGAGGGTGCTTTCCTTTGACAGCAAATCCTCTTTAGAGTCTTGATTAGAATCATCGACCTCATGTTTTTTCGTTCATTGTCGTTCATTTTAATGAGGCCTTCGTTGATACTTGTATACAGATGATCTCATAGCGCATCGCACCACAAAATGTGTTTTCTTGACAGTGGTGAATGCTTAGTAGGCGATTGTATATTATAATTGAATGTGACTGTAAAATGGCTTTGGATGCTGTATTTTTTTATGCGCCAGTAGACATCATCCTATTTTCAAATTTGTTATGTGTTCGGGATTATCACTCATACAATCTCTTTCGAAATGATGCCATCATTTTTAATTTCGAAGCGCATGAAATCGTCACATACGGGACATTCGCTCTGTAAATTCAAAATTAAGTTACGGAATTATTCAGCACAGCGAAAGAAATTACTTAAAAACATGAACTTTCCTCCTGACATTATGTGCCTAATACAGTGTACGCATCTTCACAACTTTTACATAACACTAGACGTCACGCAGGTTATACTTGAACACAACAAAATCTGTTCCATTCAGGCAATACTTGCAAACTACTTGACTTGGAAGATATGAAAACGCTGCAGAAAGACAAACAAAATCCGTATAAATCAAATAACGTACTAAAGTCAAATCAACTTATTTTCGCCAAGGTGTTAGGGTGTTAGAAGTATCAGGCGCGCGATAGCAACATAAACTGATGCGCTCATGTCTTGAACAGTAATGGTACAAAAGTGAAGAACTGATGTAGATTTTCGGGTTGTTATCACAGCCCTTAAATGTCACGGACTCCGTGACGTGCAGCTGAAGCCAATTCCATCCAGATAAGAAGTTTTCTGGCGGGCTTAGAGCCGACAAAGTGTTTATTTATTCGTGTAAGGAGGCGAGGTGACTAGAAATCCATGATCAGGCGAAGGTATTAGGACAATAGGTAAACTTGCAGATGATAGTTACCTTACTCAATCGATGAAAACTGGAAAAATTCTTTCTTTTTTATGAGTAAAGTGACTTGTTCACGTAGTAGTGCATCTTATGTAATAATATAAATTATACATAAATTGGTCAAAATCTGCAAGTCCAATGTAGAAGTGCTTCAGAAAATAAATGTTTAATAATAGTTTACCTGCTAGCTCGTTGTTTTAACGTAGTTAAGCGCGTACTCAAATTGCAAATTATGAGCCGATGCGAATGACAGTTTTCGTGAATAACATAGTATCTCCAACGTATATTTGTAAAAATACAAGTTAAACATACGAGTATAATTTCAGCACATTTCAGATGCGAAAGATGCAGATTGTTGAATATTATTTAGCTAATTGATAAAAAATTGATAATTTTAGGGGGACAAGTTTGAAGCTATAGATAACCAATTGATCCTGTATTAATAAGACATTAATTTTGTAAAAGTATACTGCGTGGAAGTTGTTGAGGGGATAAATTTTGGTAGTTTCCATGACTCAGCATTAACAGGCGGACAGGCTCCTACTGATATATTCAAGGACAGGATCCTATTGATATGTGCAGGATTTAACATGAATAATTCATTTACCTAAATATTTATGAATAAATCCAGTAAATCTATATTATAATAATCGAGCTGCATCCGTCCGTCTATCTGTCCGTGTGCCACACCCACCAGCCGAAAGTATGTGATGGGCGTGTCTGTGATACAAGCTTCACCAACTCCACAATTTTCGCTGTATTAACCAAGCAGATTCGGAGTCGGAATGAATATCACGTTTAATGGTAGGAAATAGGAACGTGTGTCTCGTGATTTGTCGAGCATTATTATACATTCTTGACGGGTCGTGTGCTCTCGTTTCTATAATAATTAACGATGCTAACTGCTGATTATTTTGATGCAAGCCCCTCAAGTGGAGACAAAATTAAATATTCTCATCTTTGCCTGTGAGATAACATCAGCTCAATTATATGGAAAAGTAACCGAAAAAAAATTTTGTTCACAAGTAGCACATCAATTTGTATTTTATTCAGTACCAATTCAGAATTTACTACGTCCAAAGATGTGTGTTATTTCGTTTCTGCGTGTGTGGAAGAAATGAAATTGAAAGATGTGATCAGTTTTGCGTGCTTTGAATCACAGGGCTATAGTGTTTGTGAGTTGATAGGATCAAAATAAACTAAAAATAATAAAATGAACATGATAAAATAACACAATACGCATAATAAATATAAAAAATAAATCAGAACATTATAGAATAGGGCCTTTGGCGATGTAAGAAGAGCTTCATGGCCTTATTGGTTGGGAATTTTTTTTTTCAACCCTGTTTCAAAGCAATTTTAGATCTCATGGCAACGAAAATATTACTCCGCAATATATAATGAGAAAAAAGGCTCAAAATACAAAGGATAACACTGTGTTATCCAGAGAAATACGAAGCACTTACTGGTATTGGATGGAAAAATGAATTCTCTGAAATTGGAAAATCAGTCTTCAACGCCTTTGGACACAAAATGGGACTTTGAAATGTGCACTTGAATAAATGATATGTCGTTCACTTCCAGTGTGGCGATGATTAATGAAATTTTCCTAATGTCAAAGTATTTGCACACCGAAGCCTTGCGAAAGCAAACTGTTAATGAGAAGCTCTTTGGCTGATGCTTTAATTTTCAGAGCACGAACTTACATGCACGTTGCAGGATGAGAAATGATTATTTAACGTTTAGTTTCAATCTCACTGAATTGGCTATTTGCATGTGAATAATGAATACAAAACAACTTACTTGTTGTTTGTTAATTCGAAGGCGTAGAATTGTTGTACGTCATTTTGCTAGGTGGTTGTGCACCTTTTCGGTCAGTTACACATTCGATTTTACGAACATTGTTGATGATCCGACAAGACTTTAAAAAAACAAGACAGTTCAAGAGTATGGCAATGACTGAGATTGGATAATGCTTTGTGAGAAATTATGTTCATGATCTTGTTAAGTTAGACACGCATGGAATTCATTTTGATATCAGAACAATCTATTCTTAACAATCCTTATTATGATTGCAAAACTCATTTTTACGTCGGCATTCATGTCCTGCGCAAGTTATGCTCCTGATATGAATAGCAGAACTACACTGATCCCTGTGTATGGACACCCTGAAAGGCTTTGAATTGCACAACTTACACAGATCTAACTGCAGTAATCACAGATTTAAATTATTAGCATAACGTAGAGTACATGCAAACGCAAACTGGGTTTCCAATTCTTGAGTCAAATCTTCAGCGCAAAGTCAAGAACCAAATCAATAAAAAAATTTCCCTGCTTAAATTTTGGGAAGAAATTTCAATTCATCAACCAGAGTGAGGTTTTTTTTTATAAACGGAAGCTACTCTCATCACTGCGGTGATCTCCGCCCAAATTCTGTTCAAAGCTCATTTACGACCGGCAGGAGAGGTCCGGAATTTTTTATGGACACTTTCCTAATAATATAGTTATTGAGGAACGAATATAAAGCATTTCCCTCACCCCGCGAATTTTTGCAAGACCTGGAAAAAGGGCAGCGAAAGCAAGTCGAGAGGGAAAGGTCAGGGCATGGGCTGAAAGAGGGGCGTTAAAATCTTGCCCTCCTTCAACAGGGAAAAACATTAGAAATTCTACTTGAATTGAAGAAATGCAATTCTGAATTGTAAAAGCTGGACTGTAACGCCTGCGTTACCTGGGGAATAATAATTCGAAACACTTGTGAAAGAACTCCTGATTTTATTATATCTGAAGGTGAACATAAATAATACCTCATTGTAGGTAATTAAATTACTGTTAAAAATTGAGATTCATTCCATCAGATATTTGAAGCCCTCTACCCAGTCTAACGTTTTCGCCGCCTGCATGCATGTTTTTCGCCACCTTAGCGATTTGGGCGATTAAATAGCTTAGGCGGCGAAAAAATGCATGCAGGCGGCGAAAAAGTTAGACTGGGTATAGAACATAGTATTTCTATCATATCTTCAAAAGTTCATTGCCTTCTCGCACTAGGTGTAATGTTATTCCGCTCTTTCACGCCTTTGAAAGTGACTATTTAGGATCAAAATTCCAAAATACTCGTACACATGTGATTCCCCAGAGAAAGAAGGAGATTCACTTCTATGATCTTCGACTTGGGGAGCGACGTCCTCCAAGACCTGTTATTTGATGAGAACAGACAAGTATTGTTTCCTTCGTTAAGGAATTTTATGTTTCCACGAAGAACTAACTTGTTTTTAACAGAAAAGTTCAGAAAATTCAACTTTTATACTATACCAAGAACTGCATCCAGATCATTTATGTAACCTTTCACGCACTTAATTAAGATTTTTCATTAAAGTCTGTCACAAATTCGTATTATTGAGGTTCATATTCTAAAAATAAATTTTGGCTGGTAAAAAGTGTTGTCCCTGTGTCTACAAGTCATCGTTTAAATTTGCCGTTCAAGTCACTGCGTCGGTGGAATTTTAGCTGACGCTGACGGAAGTCTTCCGACAAAAAAAAATAAAATACTAGGCTTCCCAGCCTTCGTGTAATTCTTGGCACATTTTACAAATGAGACTTTTTACGGCGTGCTATTCGAAGATGTGACAACCGACGTGAGAAGTTCAGAATCTGATCCCGTGTTAAAACTATTACTCTTTTAAAAGCAACGGCGAAAGCTACATCACAGCTTCCTTCCAATCATTTACTGGGTATTTTAACTATAAAGTCTCCATTTTTCACAGCAGTTTTGAAGTTAACTGAAAGAGCTTGTACTTCTGAATTTAAAGAAAATGGTTGTAATGTGAACAGTATGTATCGCATCGGATATCATCAACTGTTTTCTAATATGGACTGAGTTTTAGGACCATGTATAAATCGTACGTTTGTTTATAATCAAAGGTATTTATTCTCTCACAGATTAGCACAATTGAAGCTGCTTTAAGCTGTTGTTTGCGGGTCTGAGGTATTTACATTAACAAATATAAGTGCTTAAAGCAAACCACGTTGCAAAATGCACATGCAATGCCTTGTGTTTGTAATTTTAACGTTTTGAGTTCGTCTCTGCACAAATGTCATTATGGTTTACTTTTTTAAATGCATTGCATGCTTTAAACGCATTTTTATTAAATGCATTTTAAATGCATGGCTGGGGGAGACGTCAACGAGGAAGCTTCCACGTTATTTATTGGAGGATAAATTGGCCGAAGTTTTTGAAGTTCATGAAACAATTCGCCTCCGCAATGAAATTATAGTTAAAACGTTAGGAATTTGCAATGTAAGTCCCACATAAGGAGTGCTTTAGTGAAGTACTAAATAAAGAACTTTGAAAGAAAGGCAAAATGGGAGCACCTTTTTGCTCAATCAATATTTCATGCAGTCAATAGAGCGGGCGTTCATTCAATATAATGAAATCTCAGGTTTTCCTTCTGTTCTTTTTATTGAACAGAATCAGCATTGTCATTATTTTACAACTGAAAATATTTTTCTGACAACTTAGTGATGAGAAAATATGACGAGATTATCATACCTTCAAGTTCAATATTTGATAACCTATTTTAAATGTGATTTATGGATAATTTAACTTGAGTATTCCGGGTAGTTTGAGAGGCGTAGAAAATGAAGGTAGTTGAAATTTTACAAAATATCTAATTTTATTGCATTTTAGTAAAATTCAAACTACCAACGAAGAAGTGCTACCTTCATAGAAAATTATAAAACACATCATAGTTAAATGTAATTCAGTATAAATAAGAAATTATTTTGAAGGTGTGACTTGTAGACAATAAGGCGAGAAGACCTGTAGTATATATATTTCTGTAAGCTTTAACTGGCAAACTTTTGAAGTGTCAAAGCTAAAAATTCAATCTGGACTCTGGTTTCAACTCCATCAAGTTGAATTTCTGTTATAATTTGAACCCTATTATTAACGCCTGTATAAAAAGTACGTTGCATGCCGTGCTCTCGTTAATCCAATTTACTTTTTTAGCATTTCAAATT
Organism: Morinoia aosen; assembly: GCA_030386875.1. NCBI lineage: Eukaryota > Metazoa > Arthropoda > Malacostraca > Amphipoda > Talitridae > Morinoia > Morinoia aosen. The sequence continues at coordinate 14,136,736 of CM059559.1, read as the reverse complement.
ATAATATTTATTAAATAAATTTTTAAGTTTAACTAGCATTATTACTCCATTAAACAATTATAAAAGTTTCCATTTAGGTGTAACCGTATGTTTTCCATCCTCTTTTCCCCTAGCTCCCCGCAGACCAGCAACCACGGCTTTCTTGTTTTTGCTACGGTTTCGACGGCATGATATTCATTAGATGCAAATGACTGCTAGGATTAGGATGAGCTTTCGGTGACATCACCCAGTGATTGACCACCAAAAGCTGTGCTGTGTTGCGCTGCGCCAAGTTTAATTATTCGGTCACTGCGTCGACGCGTAAACCAAAGTTCAGTTTCAGGCCACCGTTGTGAGGTCATGGTTTTAGACGGGAAGTGCAAGTGATGCGCATAAAGGTAAAATGGTTCTTTTGTTCAAATGTCAAAGTAATCTGGAGCGCGTAAATTAAAATAGTGCCTTGTACATGGTTTATTTTCTATTATGAATTCGTGAATTTTATGGATTCCCATTATCGTCTGTTTCATCTACACACTCGATTCAAGCAAAAAAAAGTTATGTGGCTGGCTATTCGAATAAAATTATGCTGAATCAATATTGTTTTTTAAAGACAATGAAAAAAAATCAGAAAAAAAGTTCAAACTTTACTAAAGCTTGTTTGAATCAATCGTCACGATCTTGTGAACTAAGAATGAAAAAACGCTATTAGAGAAAACTATTTAAAATCAGAATTTCATGTATTACTCTAGTGTTTTTGTGTTGCCGTTAGCAAATTGTCGATAAAAACATTTATCGCATAAAAAATGTTTGAAAATATTAACAGAAAATTTGATTAGCAATGAATCTAAAAAATGTAGGATCAATAGCGCCCATCAACACAAAGGTTATGTAACACATTTATATAAACTTCCACAAATTGCGCGAGCTCAACACAAAGCGTCAGTCAGCTCGTGCAGAATGGAGATAAATAAAAAAATAAATAAATAAAACAAATCTCATTGGAGATTTATTTCGTCGTAAATATTTAATCTTTGATCGTTGCTGAACGCTCGTTACGGGAGAAATTACAGCTCTATGTGCTCTCGATATTTTCTTATTGATTGTTCCCGTGTTTTAAGGTCGAAAAAACGCTATCTAAGGGAGGTGCAAGTAGTAAATGCTCTCAGACAATGACGATAAATAAAATTACCTTCATTACATTGCAGCTAAAGAGCTTTTAGAATTTTTGAAATAATATTGGGAAGTAAAACACAAAAGTATTTTCCACCGGTTTCAAATTGCAAATTATGTCATGAAATGAATAGTTTTGCGTGACTTTGTTGGGATTTTAATGAGAAAGTTTGCCCCAACAGCGAAATAAATGGTCTTAATTTAATTGTTGATTGGTTTTAGTATTTGTGGGTGAATATGGACACAAGTTGAGCAGATCTAATCGAATAGCTAGGACTAATATTATAAATAATTCGAGCGATGAATATTTGACTGGCATTTATGAACATCTCTAAAAGGTTGGTCGGTTCAGTTTCACAATTATATTATAATTCCACAAAATCCACCATCTGGTCTCTAATTTAACAACTCTAGCTCAAAATTCACGCCATAAAGAATCCATGATAATTAAAACTTGGCAACCCACAGGCCACATTCAGCAGAATAATAACCAAACATCTAATATTTAAATCATACCACCAATTTTTCTCCCAGATTTTGCTAGGTTCTGCTCGCCGGCAGTTCCTAGCCGAGGGTAAACTCAGATCGATATATGCAAAAGAATACTGACGTGGTATCGAAAATGACGGCGGGTGAAGGAAATATAACACCGGTGTAATGCAACTTTACTGTTGGTTCCAGTTTAGCTAAGAGTTAACACCGGTAGTAAAACTGCCCTCGCCAGTCGTGGAAGACCAAGCCACGCAGGTTTGGTAGCGCAGAACCACGGCTGACCCGCCGGCACACACGAATCGGAAGGCCGAGATCGGGCTGCAAACAAATAATTGGGTTAATAAGGATCCCAAGAAAGCGGATGGGTGTGAGCTGGAAGCAAAGATTACTATATTATAGATGTCGTGAGATTAACCAGAAAGACGATTAGATTTAAGGAGTTTTTAAGCATTACTAAATTTAGGAGAACGGCAATATAGTGATATATATCCGCAGGTCTTACAGTTGCATATCAATAATATTTTAGCAGCTCTTACAATTACAGATAAGAAATATTCTAGCAATAAGGTTTTATTCACAGATTAGCAATAAGGTTTAATTCACAGATTAGCAATAAGGTTTAATTCACAGATTAGCAATAAGGTTTAATTCACAGATTAGCAATAAGGTTTAATTCACAGATTAGCAATAAGGTTTAATTCACAGATTAGCAATAAGGTTTAATTCACAGATTAGCAATAAGGTTTAATTCACAGATTAGCAATAAGGTTTAATTCACAGATTAGCAATAAGGTTTAATTCACAGATTAGCAATAAGGTTTAATTCACAGATTAGCAATAAGGTTTAATTCACAGATTAGCAATAAGGTTTAATTCACAGATTAGCAATAAGGTTTAATTCACAGATTAGCAATAAGGTTTAATTAACAGATTAGCAATAAGGTATAATTCATAGATTAGCAATAAGGTATAATTCATAGATTAGCAATAAGGTATGATTCATAGATTAGTAATAAGGTTCGTTGTCCCAGCTCAATCGCTTCCCTCTATGGAGACCTAAAGCCCGCACCGACCAACACTAATTTGTAGTAAGGATGGAGTGGGGAACCGACATCGTTTTTAGATGGAGGATTCGCTACGAAGGGTCGACCGTACACAGCGCTATATGTCAATGCGACCCACCTCGTAAACGAACTGGTTCCGTGGTCTCCGCCGCGATGGTCTGCAGGAAGTCGTCAAGGAAGGCGCCCTCGTTGCCACCGGTGCGATGCTGTTGAGGTGACCAACAGCTCATGGTAGCTGTAGAAGTCCGCAGCCCAAACACCCCATGCGACGAGTCAGCGTTGTACGACTGATCCTCTGCAGAGCGCGTGAGCAGTCGCGGCGCCCACCGCAGCCGCCAGCCCAAGGAGCCACCGCCTCTTACTCAGCCATGGCGCCGCTAAACAGTCTTGATAATGGTCATCAAAAGGGATCACTGACGGAAGAATGCAGAGAGGTCAAAATGGTGTAAACGTGCTGATGGTTGGGCGTGAACTCCTATTTTCAGTGCGGAGAGGCTGGAGATCTACTTCTTTGGTGTGCGAAAGACAGAAGGTCAGGTCGCAAATGACAATAGAACTGTATCGGTCTGACCCCGTTAGCATTTGTTTCGTAAATTATGGTTATATTGTACACGTGGAAATTCAGGCAAGATCGCCCCGAGAACTGATTCTAATTAGGTCTCAGAAAACTTTGTGCAAAAGCTTTCCCCAAGAATTTAATGCGAAAGCGAAGGGTTGCGATAGCGAAATGTTATTAAAAGCAATGACGGAGAATGATTCCGACGAAGAGGGTCCTCATGTCTCGGTCTCATATTTTTGCTCCATTGAGAGCAACATGTTCCCAGAAAATTCACCATTACAAGACTGCAATTTTTTTAATTGTTGACTGCCAAATTGCGTTCATAGTTGATAAGTGTGATGATCGAAATATGTAACGTTTAACGACGGCATTTTTTCAGACGAATAAGCAAAATGTGGGAAATTTGTAATGCGACTGAATGTTAATAAACCAAGAACGCTATTGAAAAAATAAAGCAAACGCAGGCAAAAATTGTGCTCTAACACTACCACAGCAATGTTCTTTTCGGACATACATTGAGATGTGAGCTCAGTTTACGAGGGCTCGTTGAAAGCTTTGTAAGTTTCAAGGTACAGAACATATTTATGCCATTCGCGAACAGTTTTTAGTGTGTATATTTCGAAAAAAAAACATCCAGAAAATTTTTATTCAGAGATAGTGGACTGACATTCTAACAGGGAAAATTTGAGAAAAAAATTGAGACTTTTCAAAAATACGAGTTGTAGTCATATTAATTTTTAAATGAATTGGGAAAGTTCCTTGTCATACGCAGGGAAAGTTGAATAGTTTTCCCGTCTAATCGTAAGTGGTACTCTCACGCTCTACATCAACTATGTATAAGTGCCTAAACTTTCCCAGCTGAGAGCCGTGAAATTATCGCTGAAAATCTGGCATTCAGGCCTGCCGAATTCGTAAATCATGTTTTCAGTTATTGGGTGAAAAATATCTCCGTTATTCTTAGTTCCAATCGAAGTTTTCTCCAAGGTGCAATGTGGCTGAGAGTGGAAAGGTATATGGTTCAAGTCAGGAACTGAATGAAGCTTTCACTGAACTCGACAGTTTTTTGGTAATCTTGATATTGTAGAAACGGGTTAAAGAAAATAGAATTACATTCTTCCTACCCATTGAACTCCCGACTTGATCCCTGCAAGTTAAGATCTAGAAGCTGTTATTAGTTCAAACAACGAGAAAATTGTTGAAAAGGGGTGATGAATATATTTTTATGCAGGTTACATAGCTGTCTACTCCATTTTTGGAAGCTAATTCAAAAAAGCCTCGTAAACTCGAATGAAAAACAAATAATTTAATTTGATTATATACACCGTTACGTTACTGCTAGTTTTTGAAGTTCGAGGACGCATAGAAAAACTATCGATGACAAGAAACGTCATTAGATACAAATCTTGGAACGATATTGAAAAACAACATAAAATATTGCGAAAAAATGTCGGAAATTTTATCCCAACACCAAAACCTTCAGATTAATGTTCTTCGAAAATCTGTTATTTTTCAAAAAATTCTCTAAAACACCAGAGCGGGAATGAAGTTTTTGTCTTTGTTCAATTCCTTCCTAATGTTTTTTGCAGAGAGTTTGAAAAATTACAGATATTTTACAAAATGTAGGACTCCTTGAGACTATTTGCATGCAAGCATTAGACCCAGACCGCGCAGCAATCCCGGCTGTGGTGATCCTGTTAAAGAATACCAATATCGCTTGTTGCTTGTTTTTTGTAGTTCCTTTTCTAAAAATAGATGGCGAAGTTAAAGCTTGCTGAATTTTGTTGCTCGAGCCAGTGCAACGTGGTATGCGCTTGAAATACGTGAAGGTCATAAGTTTCTGAATTAAAGTATGATGACGCTCTTGAAGTACGAGCTTCTCTCTGCATTGACTTTAAAATTGAGTGCTTTCTTTCGATCAGGCATTTGAATGAGCATTCAAAATCGAAACTTTCGTCAATCAAACAAGTCCAAAATTATTTTCTATCCCCGTCCCATTAACGATCGCAAAATATCGAAATTCCTGCAAAAGTATCGGGACTGTTGTTAAAATCAAAATTGCGATCGAGGGCAAAATTAGTTCGAAGGCAAAAGTTCGAGAGCAAAATTACCTGCATTTATATTTGAATAGCTGAAAAAGTAAAATTATTTTATTCATACGCCCACCAAAGTGTCATTGTTAAAGAAAAATGCCAATTTATTTAACTTCAGGGTACACTGAAGTATACATTTCGCGTTTTCCAATGCACTTTCATATCATTTTCATTTATTCTCTCGTCTTGAAGCCAGCTAAAACGATGGGAAATTTTACTGGTCGGTTTCCCTCAGCTCTTCCATCAAAGTCATGATGCTCTTAGGATGGGAATATGAAACATTCTACGGCTGAGGAGAATAAGAAGAGTCTCATGACTTTATTTTCTGGTCTATTTGATGTTGGGTTAGTAACAGGAGCCGCTGTTTCTGACTGTTTAGCGGATCTCAATACAAAAATAAGGACCGCAAATAGGGATGCTTGAGAGATTACACTCTATCTCGTGGCAACAATGTTACCTTATTTTGGCGTACTTGAAGTTTATTTACACGGAAATAAGCTCTGCAACTACGAATACTGATGAGATTGCACTCTATCTCGCTGCAACAATGTTATTTTGGCGTCCTCAAAGTTTATTTACACGGAAATAAGCTCTACTACTACGAATTTTGATGAGATTGTACTATATCTCACTGCAATAATGTTATTTTGGCGTACTCTATCTTTATTTACATGGAAATAAGCTCTACAACTACGAATATTGATGAGATTGCACTCTATCTCGCTGCAATAATGTTATTTTGGCGAACTCGAAGTTTATTTACACGGAAATAAGCTCTACAACAACGAATATTGATGATATTGCTCTCTATCTCGCTGCAACAATATTATTTTGGCGTAGTCGAATTATAATAACACGCAAATAAGCTCTACAACTACGAATTTTTGAGAGATTGCACTCTATCTTGCGGCAACAGTATTATTTTAGCTTAATTGAATTCTATTGCGAGTTTTTTCGTTTATATCTGTTAACGTAAAATGCGATTAGAAAAATGAGCTGTTCAAAATCCTGCTTGAATTACTCATCACTAGGGTATCTTATTCAGATGCCAAAAGCAGGCATTAGAGTCGGTAAAAAATTAGTTTCTAGTTCAGTGTGTTTTAGTGGCTGAAAAATATGCGCTTATATTTAAGCAAATTATAGGTACGCCGAGTGCAACAAATAGCTGTTACTACTGAATGTTTTCTATGATTGTTCTCTCTATGCTCTGAATGGAATATGTGTTTTTGAAATAGATATCTCTCTGCCTGAGGTGACGCCTCGTTGAACAATCAAATAGGAAAACCAAGTCATCTTCAAAATTAAAATAAAGCACTCCTTGAGTGGGACTTCCCTAAAGCACTACTTATTTGGAACTGCGAACAGTCTATGATAAAATTCAAAAAAATTCTGGCAAATATCATCAATCTCCCTTAATTTTTATTAAAATTTTAGTTTATAGAACTGCATTGTCCCCAAGTTCTCTAATATTGAGCTAAGAAATAAATAATTTTTTCCACCTTGCGACTATTTTCCTAACATTAACAATGCCTGGTTTATGTTATACGAGCCATGCGATAGCGAACATTATAGAACAATCGCTTGTACTACTCACTACCGGACGAACGAAAAAGTGATATTGAAAAGCTAACATTGAAGTTAGTTAGAAATTACACCAAATTACCTATTGCTTTTGCTTTTTTTTCTGCTGTGCACCTGTGATTCTATATAATTATTAGTAGAACAAAATAATTCTGTTTTACTTCTGATGTACGTTTTTTAGTTTACATAAATATTAATTGAACTAAACAATCTACGTACCATGTCCTGATCATTTGTATTACTAAAATCTTTAGTTTTGTGAGACGGTTTTTGTACGCTATTTTCAAGGGGAAATTTCAAAATCCAGTGATGAAATTGTTGTGGTAGAATCAAAAGATTAAAATACACAAATGCCTTCTCTCAAACTGTTCACCATTTTCGAATCGGAGTTTATTTTTATTTTGCCTAATTCCCATAGTGTTCTTTAACGCAAAAAAAGTTATTACAGCATTCAACATATTCACATATCAAAAACATACTGGGAATTAATATCATTAAGTCATTAGTAATTAATCTCTAATACAGATTACAAGTTATTACATCGATTATTGCACAGGAGTTATACGAGCTGGTTAACACTGAAAAGTAGAAAATTGTGTACCTAGGTGTGATATTCGTAGGCGTGGTTCTTTTCTGAAGATTGTGTGATTTTGAAATGGGTTACTTTTACTTTCATAATTTTGTTTTTCTCCATCAAGTTATTTCTCCCATTCAGAGCTACTACACGGAGGTAGCTCTCTGCAGAAATCAAAGCCCTCGCAAGTTGGTTCGCCATGTGTTTTTCATTTTATTTAATTCTTTTAAAGATCTACCCAGCCTACATAATTTTAGTTTCATCTTCAAAAGGATTAAATTCTTAGAGAAATTTGAGATCTGTATAAAAAAAACCACTGCCGGAGTGAGCGTCCTTCATGCTAGAAGTATCCACTGTGATGTCTATCATCTGCAATTCAGAAAATTGTGTCCAAGTGACAGCACTCAAAAAAGGTAAAATCTTTTTTTTTTCTGAGAGCCAAGAGCAAACACTTAAATTTGTCCTGTGAGACTTCCTGCCTGGCTTAGGTCATCTCTGCTATCTAAGCAGGGCACTCGGCAGCAACGAGGAAGAAGCAGTAATACACTTCACGGCCGAGGCAGACGTCAGGCTCCTGAGAAGCGCGGTAGCGTGACTACCATCCTCATATGTACAAAGTGGATTTATACAAATAACTCGGAATGCTCAATAATTGTGTTTGCTTGGATTGAAGCTGCGCTGTTCATGCAAAATTTGCAAATCAAATCAAGGTTCAATGCAGCAAGAGCAGAAAATATTGTTTTCAGAAATAACTGAAAGCCTTATCATTTACAGGTTCATCTCTAAAATTTCTTGACAACAATAATGAAGGTTAATTTATTTCAAGGTTTTAATTGGCTGTACACGGAAATGATCAAATATTTAACAGCTTGTGCTTCTAGCTAGCAGTTTATAAAGGTTCATCTTGTTCAAGGTTTTGAATCCAAATCTGAGTAGATTTACTTCGTTTTCTAACTTCTACATAGATATGACACGAGTATTTTTGTTTCCACAAATAGGTTGAGCCAAAAAACGTGTTTTGTGGGCAATGGAGTTCTGCAGATTTGATCAGAAATGTATTTTGCTACAGCATAAGTTGCTGAACTTTCTCCCTTAGTTTAGGAAATGTAGTGTTTTGCAGGTTCGGTACAAGAATTCTCAGACTCATGCATTGAATTGTATGGATATTTTTGCGTTTGAGCCCTAAAACAAATTAGCCTTTATTTTGTTGTTAGGAGATGAACTGCAACGTGCGCTTGTGATCTACAAGTGCTTGGTATTAATTCCTGGTTCGACTGGAATTTTGATTACGATTCGTTTTTCCTCATTTACATGGAATAATATCACAGTTTCATTTCATTTAATTTAAACTGAAATACACGGAGCAGTACAAAAATTCAATTTTTCTCCTTTTTTTGCTAGAAAATATAAATAAGCTCGAGCCGTCTTGACCAAACCTGCCCTCTTCTTATGCATAGAAATGGCGCACGTCGCTCAGGAGTCAGGAATTTAATCTGTGAACCATCAGGAAATACGGGAAGCGTTATAAAGGCCCCAGAGAATGAATTTCTCTTCAGATTTGCAACATGGTTCCGAGTAACTTTTGGAAAAGAGGAGCAAGGCTTCATGTAATTTTACGCAAAGCAGAGCTTTCTCTCGAACATCAGTGCGTTCACTGCTAGATGGTAGCTTTTTCTTATAGTTTTGGACGGTTTCAGAACTCTATTTATCGTGTGATGAGCTTGGAAACTAAAGAAGTATTGTAATACGTTCTATTCTCAAGTTCTGTTTAACTTTTATTAGTTCCTTCGCAATTCTTGCTATTGCATTTTTATCGTTCTGAAAATTTTCTGTTAGGCTTACCAGATTTACTGACGTGAATATATATAGAATTTAATGCTTTAAGTGAGTATTTGTAATTGGAATTTACTTGAAGGCATGGTTGAGTAATTGTTCATTTCATGTGTGTGCATATACATGTGTTGTGTTCATTGTGTTCATTTCATGTGTTGTGTGAACACTTCACAGCTTTACTGGTTTGTCTTACATATAGAAGAAAACCATTTTTGAAATATTTGAACAATAAATACATTTCAATAGGATGCAATTCATGCCAGGCACAATTTGCTTCTGTGTCGCACTAATTTTGAAATTTTAGAAGATGCTCTCAGTATGCACTTTTTTATCTATTATGCATATGAGAACTTGGAAAATGATTAATTTACTTCGAAAACGGTGATAGTCAAGCCTGCAAATTAACATCAGTTAGAGAAATTAATTGCTTTCAAACACTTAACTTTACTGTTCATATCCATTTTACTTACGCTCTTACTCAGTAAACGCATATTAAAAATTTCTATATTATCCATAATTCTTAATAAATCGTTAAGTATTACACTACATGCACATGGATTTCGATGTGTTTTCAGTTGTGGGAACTTTTCCCCAGCATTTTCAGACTGTTTAGTGCAGAATCTGATTTATTTTCTCGTAATTCTTATCATTTTGGATTACAACTTCATCTCAGAACTTTCAAAAATATCAATAAAAATAGTAACTTTCGTTTTCGTCGTTATTGGCTTTTAGCAGGCGTGGCATATTATGACCTTAAGTACAATCAAAGTGTGATAAAAAAAGGCTTTAGTTTATGCCTGAATCGAATCGTCGGTGCTTCTCGCAAATCATTTTCAATGGCCCGCACATTTCATTAACTATTTATTCAACTTTCACAAGGAATTCAAGTTGTGTAGTTGAACAATGATGGCTCAATTCCTTGTGTCTCATTTGCTGTACACAGAAATGCTCAGATACTTCATGCCTTATACTCGTACATATATTGCGTGAAATACCGCTTCCTGTAACACAAAATTCTCATTGTGTTTGTAACACGGACTTTTCTCTAAGAGCCTATCTTCACACGTTAAAACTAAGTTTGCAATTAACACATTAAACGCATTGCAATTGAAGTTCAAGTTTATTCGATTTGAGCTTACTGATCACGAAGCTCATCAAGAGCGAGGAAGCTTGTCTAGGAAATAGGGAATCACGAACAAAAAGTTGCCACATCACTTGAGTTCCCTCATTATTTGAAGACTTTGGTCGCTGATCAGTCGTAATCATGCGGACCTGCAATTAAACTTTCGTCAGACAGCGCTTGATTTCTCGGGAACATTGATTGAGCTCAAATTTAGGTCTAACTGAACAACCTCCTACAGAGCTTCTCCGGTAATTAAAGGTTATTGCAACTTCCACTCATCCGATGATGATCTACGCATTGAAATTATCACACAATTAATTAATTTCATTGAGGTTTACTAAAACAACATTTAAGCAAAAGCAGATCGAATTCAATTTGTTCTGCGAGGCTACCTTAGAGTGCGCTCAGTGGTCAAGTTTTTGTTTTCCTGTATAGTGCGTTATCTGAATTACGTTTATTCACTTGTTTTCCCTGGGAGATATGTGTTGTGCGCTTTCCTAATGGAGTTTGGAAATGTGCATGCATTAAATGCTGGAGCAATCTTACATAATTGAATATATCGAGGTAATATACTTATACTTTGTTTATTCATTGAAATTACTGTCATACAATCTGTTGAGGCGTAAGGGGACGCTTAAGCTTACGTATCGGAGATAACCATTTTTCGAAACCATTCAAAAGTTTCATGGTGTTTCGAGTATTCAAGCTACCAACTATAGTCCTGCTTCTTCCTATGAAATTTTGAAATGCTACCTTCGGAATTTTTATCAAGCTTGCAACAGTGAAATATGAACAGTTCCATTGGCAGGTAAACTTACATATTTTGCTGCCATCGTTTTTCATTATTGATAAGCGCATTCATTTTAGTAAAATTTCGCTTTATTACGTTTTTTCCATTTTTTGAAATTTTGTTGTGTTAATTTCGTTTTCTTCAATTTTCATATGAGCAAGACCACCCATCCCTGCAAAATAATTTTCGTGAAGTTGTTCTTGTATACTTATGGACGTAGGTGTCCAGTGAGACAAATTTATCTACAACAACGTGGGCGTTCCAGATAGAAAAAAAATTATATCGAATTAATCTTCTTACGGGAAATAAAAAGATAACACCAGCATGTAATAGGAACTTTCTTCAACCTTGTTTTTTTATACTAACCGTACAACTTAACCTGCGGTTAGAATTTTGATTCATATTTTGATGCATTTTTCACGTCTGAGCTGATTTTTGAAACTTTCCCATCGTTCAATTTTCCGTCCAAACACTTCGCATAATGGAAGAAATGAGATTTATAAATTTTTCGAGCATCATGTCTTTTAAAAAAAATAAGCATTTCGATATTCGTTTATTATTAAATAATAGTGCATTTCAATATCAAAGTAAGCAATTTCGAGGATATACCATGGTTGCGTATTACATTTAATCTCTGTGTACTCCTGAGTCTTCATGAAGCATAAACTACTGCACAAAATTTCTCGTTTTTTTTTTTAAATTCGACAGCCGTTCACCGCAAGCACATTAAAAAATCAGAGCCCAATGCAAAATTTCGTAGATGCAAAATTTGGAGCTGTAACTGTAGGATTTGGAACTGAAAACTGGAGATGTTGAAGCTGGTTGTAACTGTAAGTATTGAAACTGGTATAGTAACTGTAGGATTTGGAGCTGAAAACTGGAGATGCTGAAGCTGGTAATAACTGTAAGTATTGAAACTGGTATAGTAACTGTAGGATTTGGAACTGAGAACTGGAGATGTTGAAGCTGGTAGTAACTGTAAGTATTGAAACTGGTATAGTAACTGTAGGATTTGGAACTGAAAACTGGAGATGTTGAAGCTGGTAGTAACTGTAAGTATTGAAACTGGTATAGTAACTGTAGGATTTGGAACTGAAAACTGGAGATGTTGGAGCTGGTAGTAACTGTAAGTATTGAAACTGGTATAGTAACTGTAGGATTTGGAACTGAAAACTGGAGATGTTGAAGCTGGTAGTAACTGTAAGTATTGAAACTGGTATAGTAACTGTAGGATTTGGAACTGAAAACTGGAGATGTTGAAGCTGGTAATAACTGTAAGTATTGAAACTGGTATAGTAACTGTAGGATTTGGAACTGAAAACTGGAGATGTTGAATCTGGTAGTAACTGTAAGTATTGAAACTGGTATAGTAACTGTAGGATTTGGAACTGAAAACTGGAGATGTTGAAGCTGGTAGTAACTGTAAGTATTGAAACTGGTATAGTAACTGTAGGATTTGGAACTGAAAACTGGAGATGTTGAAGCTGGTAGTAACTGTAAGTATTGAAAATGGTATAGTAACTGTATGATTTGGAACTGAAAACTGGAGATGTTGAAGCTGGTAGTAACTGTAAGTATTGAAACTGGTATAGTAACTGTAGGATTTGGAACTGAAAACTGGAGATGTTGAAGCTGGTAGTAACTGAAAGTATTGAAACTGGTATAGTAACTGTAAGATTTGGAACTGAAAACTGGAGATGTTGAAGCTGGTAGTAAATGTAAGTATTGAAAATGGTATAGTAACTGTAGGATTTGGAACTGAAAACTGGAGATGTTGAAGCTGGTAGTAACTGTAAGTATTGAAAATGGTATAGTAACTGTAGGATTTGGAACTGAAAACTGGAGATGTTGAAGCTGGTAGTAACTGAAAGTATTGAAACTGGTATAGTAACTGTAAGATTTGGAACTGAAAACTGGAGATGTTGAAGCTGGTAGTAACTGTAAGTATTGAAAATGGTATAGTAACTGTAGGATTTGGAACTGAAAACTGGAGATGTTGAAGCTGGTAGTAACTGAAAGTATTGAAACTGGTATAGTAACTGTAAGATTTGGAACTGAAAACTGGAGATGTTGAAGCTGGTAGTAACTGTAAGTATTGAAAATGGTATAGTAACTGTAGGATTTGAAACTGGGCATTGCTTTGAGCTTCTCAGTAATAATTAAGTGCCTGATTTTAAATATGGAAGATAATCATTCAACAGCCATGCCTACGTACTCACGGTAGTGAACGCGAGAAACTTCAGGGACAGATTTCTCGTGAAACACAAGTTATAGGTGAACCGATTAAAAACCAACGAGAAATCATTTTTGAGCTTTGTTTTCATATTTCTCAGTAAACTCACCCACTCTATCAAAATTTACGGTCGACAACGTCATGGAATAATGCAGTTCGGCAGTGTTCGTTGCCGTTGTAGTTATTCTTTGCTATTCGGATTCACAATTTAAGTAGCTATACTCAAATGTGTCCATTGCACTAAACTTGAGAAAAGATCTTCTGCTGTATCGCTTGTTTTAAATCAATTGTTTAAATTTTTTAATTATTTAAACTGTTTAAATTGTTGTCAACAGTAATCTCTGATTGGGCAGTTCATATGTAAGATCTTCCAGTGATTCCACTGAATCACTGAATCGAGTGATTCCACTGATTTCATTGAATCGTACGTTTCTGGCCGAATGCTCTCAGTACGAGTCGCACATCGTGGGTTCCTGGTTCCTGCAAAGCCTTCTTCTTTATACTCGCTTTTGACACCAGACCATTAACAGCTCCACGACGTCCTCAAGCGTTGATATCAATGCCTGCTCCATCATTATTCCACATCGAATGAATGAGGGGCACCGACTTTTTATCTCACATTCGAAAACACGATCATTTCGACAAAGTTCAGACTGTAAACACGATTATTATTCGACCGTGCGAATGGTGTTACTTAGTTTAAGTATTCAGCTTAGCCTTCTTTCAAATCTGATACGGAATTTTCATTAGGAATGACTGCATGTCACATGGAATAGCGTTCAGTCATTTGTCACTCAAAAATTGCTAGAATATCCGCGCCTCTCGCAACAAAGGGGTTTGCTCTTTATGGTATCCGCTGGTGTTATATTTACTGTAAATCTCTATCACTGGGCTCACCTTTAATTAAAATACCTAAATTTTAAGTAAAAATTCAGTTTGTTCAGTTTCTGCAAAACATACAAAGACTCAAATATTAATGTTGGGTACTAATCTACGTGCCTATATCAAAAATTAAAATGACTCTCACCAAGTGAAACAGGGCATTTTTTACAGTACATATTCCCATTTGATAAAATAGCGTTTTTTTCACGGCCCGATTACTTTTGTCACGCCTAATTTTGCTCTATTTAATTTGAAATGTGTATTCATTTCTATAAATCATTGACCTGTAAAGTATAACTAATTACTCTTAATAACGAGCATTAATTCAAATTTCCTAAGCTTTAGCTTCTATGTCATGGAAAATGTATCGTGTTTGGACTTCGCCATCATAAATTTTGGAAAAATGTTGAGAAGCTCAGAAGCCGTTTACGATCCGAGGCCCGTTAACGAGGGTCGCCATAGGCATGTTAGAACACAAGGCTGAGAATTTCCTAAATCTTTTAAAGTATACAATAATGAGGTATTACATAATATAAACCGTACTGTTTACGACGGAAATAGTAATAAGTTCAAACGCCAAATTCACCGAAGATGATAGGGTGACATTTTCGAATTAGGTTCGTGAATGGATTGTGTTTTCATACCGGTAGCTCCTGATCTCAATAAAGTTCATACATTTTTTCAATGAAATTTTTCAGATCTCGTATTTCTGGCACCATTAAGTAAGATACTTCCTTATTTCCCTTAAAATAGTAATATTTTGAAACAAAATCAACATTCCATCAAACCTGAAGATGACGCAACTAAATTACTCTTGATCCTTATTCTCATCGAATGCTGGAGGTTATTATGTGCTCAAATTACCCTACGTTACTCTTCCCTGCTCTCCAAGGGCAATAAACGAAGCCGGTCTCCTAAGAGCTTTGTGAGCTTCTGCCTTTGACGATGACTGATTGAGCCGAGATTGATTTGAACCAAGACCACTACTGAGAGGGCATTGCTGGTCGGGGTTGCCTGAAAGAAACCAGCTCCGTCTCTCTCCCCAGAGTGACGGCTCTTAATCTTGTTAGAGGTGCTGAACCCCACACAAATATCCATCGAATCCATCATAGTTGGAAAAATAAAATGAGCTTTTTTTCTCCAAATTCAAAACATTTGTATGTAGCTGTATACTGTATTAGTGCACAAGTTGTACCGTACCGAAAACTTTGTTGGAGGAACTGAACCCCACAAGTTCCATGCATGCATTCATCGAACCCATCGTGGATGGAAAAATACAATGTGCTTTTTTGTTCAAATTCAAAAAATATGGATATAACTATATACTGTATTAATGCACGAACTGTACCATGCCGGACCCAGGGGTCACCTCACCGAACCCATGGGGCTCGATCGAACCCAGGTTAAGAACCACTCCCCTAGAACTTATCCAACGCTTGAGCCTTGTGCTGCCAGGCTTACTGGCTGCGTCAGATCTCAGCAAACATTTAGAGGGGTAGGTCGGGATTCGGATCGACGCTTTGTGCCTAGCAGGGTTATTGCGTGCTGTCACTCACAACTAAATGGATCAGTAGATCGTGAATGGTAGTCCCAGAAACTGTTTTCCGGTTCCATATGATGTTAGGTACGTCTCGTAGAGGTATACTCGTATAGTAATGTTGAAGAACTTATTGCTTAGTCCAATCTTCTCGACGTCATACATTAAATATAGAGGGCCAGTAAGTTCAGCAAACTGCAGCATAAAGAAACGAGCATGCAGTACAGAGATTGAAATTTACCAAAATATTCATGCGCTGCACGGTAGTATTGGTAAAGATAAACGTAATGCTCTATTTCCCAGTAATTCATACCATGATGAGAATTGACAAAATTTACTGTTTTTAAGTAGGGCTTAAATAAATTTTCGCAATACAGATACGCTGAAGACAAACTACTTTGAAAGAGACAACTTTAATCTTTTGAGAGCACGAAAAACTATTATTTTAGCAGAGTTCTTTAAGGAAAAAGAAATTAGCGAATAAGACGCTTAAAAATACACATGGTTCGTCACAAAAAAGAAATTGGCTGTCAGAAGCAACTCTGATTATGAACGAGACATCAACCTGATTATGATTCACCTAAGAAATCCCTTTCAGCTCTGAAACTGTCAGGTAGAAGGAAATATCAACGCCTTTACTTTCCCAAGGCCGTACTTATTAACAGCATGCTTTATTGAATCACGACCTACATGGCTTTGAGAGTATCATGTGAGCAATCAGAGCGAGTGTGTTATCGAGAGACCAGAAGCAACACTGGCGAGCCTCGAGCAATTCAAGAGCTCGACTCACCTTCACGCACCGCTGCTCTACTCAAACCTGATGCATGCATGAGCAATATTGGTATCTCGGTGTTGAAATTCCTCGAATGTGAACATATTGCATTTCCTTGCTGAACTCCGCAGTGCGTGATCATCTCTGAACTTTTTTACGGTGTTTAATGAAAGCATTTGTGTTATTCCCTTGATACGAACACGTGCTGATACTTGATGCCCGCGAGCGTAATATTGGGATTCAGATAACGAAGTTCGTCAAATGTGAACATGTTGCATTCTCTTGATGAAATTCGTAGCGAGTGATCGTCTTAGGACCTTTTAATGGGGCATAATGCACATATTTTTGTTGTTTGCTTGACACGTGCTGACACTTGACGCATGTAAGTGAAATATTGCGATCCAGGTCTTGAAACCCGACAAGTGTGAACACACTGTTTTCCCTTGTTGAACTTCGAACTTTTTCAAGGGGCTTAATACATACTTGTACATATGTATACTCACATAAATGAAACATCAATATTATGATAAAAATGGTAAAAAATGAACTAATGTGCACTGAAATTCTGTTTCAAACAAGAGCGAAAGCATTTTTGATGAAGACATGAGTGTAAGTTTGCCCCCAGAACGTAAGGGCAAACATTGACTGCTTTGGAGGTCTACTTACTTAGTTTCACTACCTCATTACCGGAGCGAACTTTCGCTGAGAGCATGTCAGGGGCTCATGTAGCCGAGCTAGACGTTCACATTATGGGTACTTACCATTTAATGAACCATGAGTTACAAATGCGATTCAATTGATGCCCCGTGAAACGATCTTATAAACACGTTCCATAAAGAAATCCTATACTTAAGAGTTTGGAAGAGTTCAATACGCTTCTCGTTGCTGGGACTTCATCAACGGTTAAAACTTCTTCAATTTTGCTCCTTGGGTTCAGTCTCCTGACAAATTGTCCATAACTTCTCTTCAATATAGACTTAGAAGTTCGAGTGGGTTATGAGTTTTTTCAAAAAGAAATTGGTTACTCCCACTCGAGAAAAATATCTATGAAACGTATTCACTCTTCGAATGCATCAGTTAGTCAGCTAGTACAATTTTTGAGCTGCTTGAACTCTTACTACGAGTGTATGTATATACTCTCACCATCTGTGAGCGGCAAAAGGACTGGCTTTCCGGGATTGCTGTCGGAAAATGAACGTAGCGTGCCGAGAAACAACTTCACTTGAGAAGAGAAGCCAAGCAATTTTTAAGCGTCTAGATCTGAGAACTAAATGAATACCCTACATGAACTCAATTGAGTTGGCATTTTACAAAGAATGGTGATTTTACTTGCCCATTAAATCACGTAACAGCTTTAGTCAGTTTGTCTGAATGTGTACTTCATATTTAATAATTTCTGAGCAAATCGGTATATATAAATCCTGTACTTCAGCTGTATTCTTCATCAACTGTTTCACATTTTGGTGTCATATTCAATGAAGATGTAGTTTTCGACCATAAACGAGATGGCTTGTGAAGGGATTAGAATTTTGAGCCGCAGAGACCACTGTGAAGTTTGTATGATAGAAATTACTGAAGAGACCACTGTGAGGTTTGTATGTTAGAGATGACTGTAGAGACCACTGTGAGATTTGTATTCTAGAGATTATTATGGAGACCACAGTGAGATTTGTGTTCTAGAGATTACTGTAGAGACCACTGTGAGATTTGTATTCTAGAGAATACTGTTGAGACCACTGTGAGATTTGTATTCTAGAGATTACTGTAGAGACCAATGTGAAATTTATATTCTAGAGATTACTGTAGAGACCACTGTGAGATTTGTATTCTAGAGATTACTGTAGAGACCAATGTGAGATTTGTATTCTAGAGATTATTATGGAGACCACAGTGAGATTTGTGTTCTAGAGATTACTGAAGAGACCATTGTGAGATTTATATTCTAGAGATTACTGTAGAGACCACTGTGTGATTTGTATTCTAGAGATTACTGTAGAGACCACTGTGAGATTTTTATTCTAGAAATTACTATAGAGACCCCTGTGAGATTTGCACTGTGAAACAATTCTACAATTCTACGGATTTCGTTACGACACGCGTGAGGGATTGCAACTGCTGAAACTTTACTCCAGGAAGCGCTGAAGGGAGTTGGTTATCCATTTCAGAAGAAATTAGTTGACTTCTTAAATTATCACTCACAGAAAAAGTAAAAGAGCTGGGCGGAAGAAAAGTGCTTGGATAGTAGAGCTTTTTAAGGGAGTCTTGTGGGAACAGCGTTTAATTATATAATTATTGCCGAACATTCTTATAGCCTTTTTCGTTAAAGTGTTCACTCTGTAGCCTTTCTTTCTTTTCAATTTACATAACCATTGCATGTTTACACTCTGGTTAAACAATCAAGACGATGCCTAGTATGTCTTCGCGCGCGGTTGAGGGTTATTCCTAATAGTCCTGCTCTTGAGATCATAATTTCTTAAATTATTGGTCTTGACTACCTTATCAATATGAAATTCAGCCTTATAATGACAATTTATTCTTCTTATTACGTTAAAGTTATAAAAATTATGAAATGGTTGGTGTTCTCATTCTCTGACTTTCAATATTTTCCTCGTAAGGCCTTCATTTGATGCCTCTTAAAATGTTCTCATAAATTTCAATGCTAGAAATTGTTTAATTCTGATTAACTGCCAGGTACTTAGTATAAATTAAATGAAATAAATTACAATAAATATTTCCTTTATGGCGAATTCATTAGTGTAATTAATTTCCTTTAATACACTAAGAAGTGCTGGCCGAGACTGCCCGTTTTAGCCCGGCCCTGTTGCGATCAGCCCAAGTCTAACTGTAAAACCTGCCAGCCCAGCTCTGACGGTCTTTAAATTGTCTTCTTAATTTTCCAGGTAAAAACACGTTAGTCTGATAGTGTATACTGCAACACAGTGAAACTGATTTCTCAATCTGTGATGAAAATTAAACAAATAATACAAGTATTTGTCAGTAGATCAATTCAACTTAGGCATCGTGATGTTTTTTGCAGTTATGTTAAACGACAATCTTTGTAGTCGAACTCTTTGGCCTGATTTTACTCTTTTAACCAAGAGGTTACCGAGGTGTAATAATTAATAAGTCTTCTCCGTTTTAAGTTCTTCGATAAACTTAAGTCTTCTAACGTGCAGACTTTGTTACAAGAAAAGAAGCTACAGAGTTAATTCCACGCACGCTAGGACCACTTGGACTCACTTTAAAAACCGAATTTTTTTTTCAGCTCATCACACGTTAAAAGACGAAGAAAATCACTTATAATTTTTCCTAAATCACTCACTACAAAATTCGATTTCTCTGTCTATTTACAAAAAGCAACACTTCGATATACCAACATTTCGAAATGGAAAAATTTCGTAAGGTCGAGAACTTGGAAAAGAAATCGCAAACTGTTGTTAATGCTCAAACCTCAGACGAAGGTTACTTAATCAGTAATGCACAGATAGAACGCCACTTTTTTATACTCCACTAAATTTTGTTTTTGACTTTATTGAATGTTTTAAAGAGAGGTAACATTATTTGATAGATTCGTAGTTATGAATAGTGATCTATTCATTTTGCATTGTTGTCGTCAGCAAAGAGTTGTTTTTAATTCGAAAAATATAACATTTTTATCATATTGTTTTAGTACAGGGTTTATTTTGGTTTAGGTCACGAAGGATTAACTTATGAAGTGCAGATCCTTCAACTTATATTTCTACAGTGCATATCCTACAAGAAACTATTTTAATTTATTTTCAAGTAAAAAACCTACTAACAAAGTTGATATTTGTTTTCAAGGTTTGCCTTGCATCCTATTGAGATTTTTTAAATAAACTCATCTCAGGATTTTAAAATATTAGCAAAATGCAAGCATAAAATTGGGAATTTTTTGTGCTCCATGTTATTAACGAGAAATAGTGTCTAATTTTCGTTAAAAAAATGATAACCGCGACACTTATGGCTTAATGATGTTGTTGTGCAGTTTTAAATATATTTATCTATTCTTCATGTATTTCAAATATCTCAACTAGATGATAAATACAGAAGAAAAATGAATCTGGCACTAACTGCTGTACTTCAGAGAAACAGTTGATGAATATATTGAGTCACGTGCTTGCTCCAGAATTATCTTGATAATAGAGTTAAGTAAAAGAATGAGGAGCGCACAGGCCAGGGAATGATTAACATTTTGCTGATGAGATCATATTCAGTTTGGGTATGCAAGGCATTAGGCGAGTGTACAATAAAGCTCTGGAATTTTCTTCTATTCATCAAGCATGATCGCAAGCTGACCTGAGGCGACTCTTGCCCAAATATTTCAGTTGAAATAGGGGGTGCAGAAAACTCGAGTACTTTATTCCGTGAGGCTGAATTTTGCTGCCTAGCATTACTTCTCCCGACGTTGTTCATCGAGGATTTCATGTAAGCCAACACGTACAATAATCCCAACAAGGGAACTAAAACTAATTTTGACTGCCAGTTTTTACTTTTTTACTGGACCGATGTCCAAGAAATATAGACAGTTTTGATCCCCACCCGGACTGGAACTTTTGACTAATTTCTGAAAATGTTTCAAAATTTGGAGACGTAAGCATAACAGGTTTTAATTATTTCAAGGAGATCTTTTTTCCCACATTTCCGTAATATTAATTATCAATACATGAGTTAATGTCACCGCTTCGTTACTGGTGTTAACCGTTGTCCTGAAAAGCTGCGTACTTATTTAGGTTCCATCAGCATAAATTGCAGCAAGTGTCGTTACAACGTCTTCCAGAATCACGGCCTGGACGATGAGCTGTAATGAACAGGACCAAGCTACGTGCTGCATGATGGTCTGAGAAGAAAAGTTCTCTAAATAATGCGTTTTTTAAACAAAGATTTCGTTTTACTGATCACATCACGAACTTGGAGTTTGAGTATTAGGTTCAATTTCGGGGTAAATTATTGTCTTACAAACTGATTCGATGGTGCCGATTTGTTGAACAAATTGTATTGATTACAAGTACCTCATTTTTCTTGGGAAAAATTCCCATGATCATCACAGAGAGTCGAGAACAGAAACGAATCATGCTTTCAATTTCAACAACAAGCCTAGATTGGAAGCCTAATGATATGTAGCTACTACTTTGCCCGTTGGTGTTGAACTGTTTCAAGATTTTGAAAAGCAAACAGTGTTGATAAATCCTAATTCATACATTTTCCCTATCTTTTTTTAACCTATTTTGGAAAATACTATCGTCTTAGCACGATAAATCTCAAATTTTAAAACGCTGTATGAAGTCTTTATTTTGTAAGTTCTGGGCTTGCAAGATATTGGCTCGCTGTATGAAAACAGCTAATGACACTTCAAGTGCCTCCAAGTATGTTGATTCTGCTACAGCAATTTTTGTATCGGGTATAATAAAATAAAAGATACGATGGTGTCTTGATCATCCGAAACATCATTTTATCTTTTATCGAGACATTCTTCAAGTCAGTTTCGGATGGGAGAATGTTCAGGCATTTAGGTTCATATTTTCCTTATTATAAAAAAATATAATGTAATTTTACACGGAGCTTGCTTTAATTCGACTATAAACACACCAAACATAATAAATACAAATTAAAATGTTAAGTCGTGAGTGGTAGAAGAAAGGGAAAAGTAAGTTAAATCTTCGGAGCATACACCGTAGATAAATTTCACTATCCAGCTGCTCCTTCAATTATGCTGGCAAATCATACGTAATTTCAATTAGCTATTTGCAATCTCAAGTCGGCAATGGAGTAGGAGCATCGTGTTTCTAAGTTATATTGTTGTTCATATTCTATCCTCTAGGATGAAACTCGACTCCTTCACCAATATTCACATACCTTCTGTTTATTCGAAAAATAATGTTTTCGATTAAAAATCTACTCCTCGCTCGGTTATTCATTGTTCAGCTGTAAAAACCCTGTGATGCTTTTGATCATAATCCCATTCAATGTGCTTCATTTGAATTGATTATTAAGTCATTTTAAAGACGTCACTGATTAAAATGGCTGATAGCTTTGAGAAACTAAGGGTATGATTAAACAATTAATTATGTTTATTTACACGAGCCTTTAATTGTGTAAGCACTTCAAAATAAGGAAAAAGTATTTGAGCAAGAAAACTATGTAAGCACATCGCTCAAAATAAAAATACTTCCTGAGAAGATAGCTCAAGATGACTGGACCGCCATGGCAAAAATGCTGATCATGTAGTAGAAATACGTTCTACTGGAGGTTTCTGGAACCAATTTGAGATAGCAGGTTTTATAAACTGCTCGTCCTAACCGAGATACCGATCTAGGCTATTGATTAAGACTAAGTAAGATTATAGAGAGGTAGGTAAATCTACTCTTTGCACGCTATGTTATCGCAAGTCAAGTCTGTTTGACGAGCACTGGTGTATGTTTTATTTGTTTTCATCACTGCAAATAAAATTGTCATGACAAAGTAAGCATTGTGAGAGTCAATCGCTGCATGACAGTCTCCCATTATTCTCCCCCAGAGTTGAAATCAATTTTACCTTCGCACCGTGAAATACAGAGGGAGAATTGTACGATATTCTCCACCCCAAGTAGATAGCGAGAAACTTTTCAGTTTTTGCTGTAAGATAAGTTCATTCCGAGAACATATTCGTCGTTAAAAGACTTTCTTTGATGCGTGGTTAAAACTGAACGCAGCACATCACTCAAATAGATTAAATCTCGCCCACCGCTGATCAAGTAACGACTTAAGTAGCCGCGTTCAGACCCATGATAGAACGATCAGCTTCGTTGCCCAGCTCCGGCAATGTTCCGGGCGAGGGCGCAAGGACGGAGCTCCATCTCGTTGATGAGCAACGGGGCCACGGTCGTGAAGCGTTGCTTGTGCGAATTTGCAGAACGAGACTTCTGTCAGCGGCAAGAGACAAGTTGAACCTGGCGGCCCTGGATGTTGGGAGTTGAAAATATGTTTTTTAGGAAATTGGAAACGAGTGCTCATCGGTGATTTATTTGAATACTTGAATCTTTGTGAAAATTCTTAACAAAAATAGTTAAAAGAGTATATCGCTGGCTGAATTTGACCCTGGCAAAATTTCATAAGAAGAGGATTTCAGTGCTCTAGTACGGATGAAAAAGGAGGCCAATGTTGATCGAGCTTCAGCGAGAAGCAAATACTTGAGACTAATTTTTCTGTGATGGAAATTATCGGGATTTTGCTAACAAAGCAAATTCTGAGGTTGCATTACTGAAACACGAATTGTTCGATGATAATCAGACACCCTTAAAGAAACATGCTCGACAGTATGCTAAGTGAAACTGGAAGCGAGTTGCGTATTTGGCAAAAACGTGAGGCAAATGCTTCGTGAACGAGGCTGTACACATCCCACACTAGGAAAATAAGTGTACTTCCAAACCAACACGTGGAGCGTTGGAGGCTGCAAATAGTTATTAGATGCTAGAGAATTTACTCCTTACATAAAATAACTAGTTTTTACAATATGATTTTGCTGTAATTTAATTATTGCCAAGGAAACTTTTACCAATTACATTACTGAGGCGTGAACTAAACAGCTTCTAACGCATTAGAAATCGGAAGAAGAGCTTTTGCGTACAAATTCAACCCTGCAATATAATTTTATCTCTTTACCGTGAAAACTTTCTTAGGTTATGATTACGTAGTTTCATTTGAGGGAGTACAAAAGCGCAAACATCCTTCAAACGAAGAAAACATTGGTGGTAGTGAGAAAATACTAATGTGGTGGACCTATAAAATACTCATGTGGTGGACTTGACTTGAACTTTCCTCATACTAGATATGCTCCAAGAAATTAAAACAAATATTCAAACTTTTTCCATGTATGAATCAAGCGTATAGTAATATACATTCCAAACCAAATTTCTTCATTAAAAAATTGTAACTGCACGCAAGAATGAAGGCCTATTAGATTGATTAGAAAAGCGTAATTCAATGGGCACATAAATTCGTTTACGTGACCGCGTTCACTTTTTGATCCCAGTTACATGGGAACATAAAGACATGAGCTGTAATAATGCGTGACGTGTTTTCGCCCACCGCAGCTCATTGCGAGCGTTTTCACAACTGCCGAAGTAAATTGGGCGGTGTGGAGAACTCAAAAAGAACCAGTTGTCGCTATACGTGTGTCGGGTCTATGTTATCTGATTAACAGACTTAGAACTCCAATCCCGTCAATGCGTTCCAGAAGGAAAACCAAAGAATTTCCACTATCAGTTCTGCATGTCAGAAGAATGAGAAGGAAAATTGAAGTCGTATTAATGCATTTCAGAGGAGTATCCAAAGGATTGAGAATAATGAAGAAACATTTCATCGCGTTTTCTCTTATTTAGCTATTGTTATGCACATGAGTAATAAATGATGAATTTTGAATTATAAATACCATTCAAATTATGGTTTGTTATTTACGTACTGTTCTAAGGCCTTCCTAACATTTTTCAGTTTTAAACAAACAAATGATAAAAAATGCGTCTACATCTAGTCAGGATCCGCAATGTTCGCACAGATCTTTTTTTTTGCGCTATAAAAGTTGGAGGTAGAAGTTTATTTTGATAATAAACAATGACTTGGTTCCAATTTACTTTGAAAGAGATGACGGGGATGTTAAGCAGCTAGTATCGCAAGTTTAGTGCTTGAAATTAAATTAATGATAATTATTTGAAATGATTGTAATTAATTATATTCATTATTTGAAATGAAAGTAATTAATTATATTCATTATTTGAAATGAAAGTAATTAATTAAATTGACTACTTGAAATGAAAGTAATTAATTACTCTAATTAGGTGAAGTTTAGCACTCGAAATAAAATTATGAAGTGAGAATGAAGCAATGAAAGTGTGAAAGAATCAAATAGTGAAAGTGTACAATTTGTTTCTTTTCTTCTTCTTCTTCCTTCCCTGTTAAAAAAGCAGGCAATGTATCCTATTATTGACTAAATTACGTAATTTGTGCGAGTGGGTTATGATATTTTTTAGATGATAAAACTCATCAGTTCTGTTCCTTTAGAGATCACGTAGCATATGCGAGCAACAGACCTAAACGAATCTCAAGCCGTTGAATCAATTTTTTGTTTAGAATATTTTACCCATACAAGACATTCTGCATCTTATGCAAGCCTCGCCAAAGTACAAGCTCTTTTGTTCATAAGCCCACAAAATAGCACGGAGGGTGTAGTAAAAATCAGGTAGGTAAATGCATTTTACTGGAGAGAAAGGAAGACCATAGAAAATTTTGCAATTATTGCTGATTTCACTGACATTCAGCCGCAAATGGCTACGGCCGCCAATGCCGCTATCGACGGGCAAATTGCCAGGATCCGCAACAATGGAGCAGAATCTGAACAAATTAGACGGCTTCCAGAGGGAAAAACCTTCCTAAAATTTTCAAGTCGACTTCAGGCTTTTGGTTTGCCGATTTAGTCAAGGAATGTTCGGCAAATACAGAGAGCGGGGCAGTGGAGAAAAATGAGTTAAAGCTGCAGAAGCTAAATGCAACCGAGTAAGCACGTGCCACAAAAAAAACGGGCAATCGAAAACATATTTGAAAAATAGGGGTAGAAACTGGATGAAAAATAATCGATGAGTAGTAAATGTTTTGAAACTACTAAAAAATCAATTAAACCATCATTAGGTATTGGAGGACTCGTGTACAAAAAATTAGGCTATGAATTATGTTCTTAGCATATATTTTATTATTTAAAACAACGTAAATGCAGATTGAGTTGGTGTTTTTGAGAGCAACCCAAGTGTTCTTCGTGCAAAATAGAAGAATTGAAATCCACACAGTAAAATATTTTCAATCTCGGTGAAGTTAATTCTATCTAAACGCTGATAGAAAAAAATTTATCAAGAATTATCTAAAAAATTATGTGATACACAAATCAACCATTAACTTTCGGTTTTCGAGAAGAGGTCGGCTAGAAAATCTGAAATGCCAAAAGTTATGTAAATGTCAGAAAAAAATGAAATCCAATAGATGAACAATTCGAAAACAAAGTCAAAATTTACAGCAACAGGCTATTGAATAAACGATCACAGACAAAAGTTATTAGCACACGAATACCCGCACGGAGCAAGGAACGGAAATCAGTAGCGATTCCAAGCCTTCCATGTCAGGTTCCGGCACGATTTTTTTTTTTGTGCGGGTAAGGAATGGCTTATCTAAAATAGCGTATCTAAAGGAAATTTAGATACGCTATTTTTCAATTATAGTACTATGAAAATAAGATTCAGAAATTTCAATAGGGGAATAAAAATTTTCATTAGACCTTATAGAAGATGGAGGAGTTATACATAAACGAGATCCAGACGTTATCACTATAGTAGTCCGAATCTCTTTCACCTCTCTTGCACGCATCGCACTGCTGGTTGAGACTACATACGGAGATTTTCACCCAAAATCGTAGATAAGCGAGAAAACAACGAAACCACAAGGGAATTTTATCTCTGAGCTTGGAAAAAAATCCTGCTTTGAAATAGTTAGTAAAAGAGGATAGTTAGACAACGTGGGAGACGATAGTTGAATTCAAGTAAAAGTGTGGAGCCAAGTGCAGAGCCGTTTTTAATTTCTGCGGAACTGTTTTGTTTTATGGTGGGCCATTGATCGAATATGAGCATAAATATTTTAATAATATGGCGGCGCAATATATTCGTTTCGGGAATACTCAACTAGTGAGTTAAACTGAATTTTCAATACTTACCTTATTGCACTGACGAGGGCATTTTCTATTTCTGAAAAACCATGCTTGAAGACTTGCAGTTCTGCCAGATTTGGTCTGCTCTATTTATTCTGAGCAATTTTTTCAGTTTATGTACATAAGGCACTATTCACTTGAAAGTTAAGTACGAATAACCCCTCGAAAGCTTCCCTTCGAATGAGGCTTGGTAGCTGTATTATTTCTCAAGAATATTTAGTCAGCTAAAACCTAGATCATTCATCGTAAAATGTTTGTTTTTTCAAAACGTTTAACATTAAACGTCTAAAATTCATTTCAAACGTCTAACATTCTTCGAATGAAGCTAAGATAGCCGTATCATTTTTTAAGAATATTTAGTCAGCTTATACCTCGATCATTCGTCGTAAAATGTTTGTTTTTCAAAACGTCTAGCATTAAATATTATTAGTGTTTTCAGTTTTTTTGTGTGATTTCAGGCTATCTACATCATCACACATCCTGCCATAGGAGCCATTATCACTCACCAAAAACATCAATCGAACTTACTTTGTTATGATAATGAAGGGCGGTCGGGATAGCGTATGTGTGCGCTGGTGATTGAATGTATTAGTTAAGCTGATCTCCAATGTACTGCTGGAGCCAGTGTTGAGTTCTGGTTGTTTTAATTTTTTATAATGTGCTCACAGCGTGACCGGAACCAAATGAATGCCTTTCATGAAATACGTCAGATGGGATTGGTGCTTTGCTGCAGAATATAAATGAATTTTAGGTAAAGGTGCCACAAATATTGGGAGGTGTTGGCAAAAGTGTCTGGGGAGTGTCAGTAAAGCTCCAAAAGCGGTCGCTGCAGCTATGTCAGCTTGGAAAAATTAATTCAAACTTGGATATTTCATGGCTTCATTCAGAATTGACCGCCTCTTGCAGGGCTTTTGCTTCGCTCATTTGAATTAGTATGATGTTAAAGTAAGGAAAAAATGGTAAACAGATTTGAAGAAGTATTTGCATTGTAGGAAGGATCACATACTTTAAATAAATATTTTGAGTCCACAACAACGAATAAAAGTTAACAGATGCGATCTTGAACCAGTGTTTCGATGAACAAAAGCGTTTTAATATGAATTAATTATGATGCATTGATCGACCAGTGGATTTAGAACTGTTGGAAACAGACTTATTTATCTTCCATATTTAATTCAGAACTGCTAATGCAAAATGAAGTTACTTATAAATAATTATATACACGTCAAGTTTAGGCCTCGAGTTGCTATTCCAAAGTTAAATTCTACCGACTTTTTACGTAGAACTGTCCATACAAAGCTGATTAGAGAGTAGATCAAACTACTCCGCGGACAGTTATTGATATTACGTAAAGTGTGCACAGAGCTTCTCGATAGTGACTTACATACACGAAAGAAGTTAAAAAAAAACGGTTCACAAAGGCCAACACGTACTGTGTTCGAAGAGCTGTTTATATCGACCTTTTTAAACAGAACTGTTTTCAAAGATCTGTTTTTGCCGGGGCTGATGCACCGCGCTGTTAACACGGAGCTGTTTGCATCGATCTGTTAACTGCGAGCTGTCTGCACGAAAATGTTTTCATTAAACCTGCTTATTTGAAGCTGTATGCAACGATCTCTTCATGCAGGGCTTTTTATAACCACCTGTTTTTACTCAGCTGTTTACACTGGCTAGTTTTTTATGGAACGGTTTTTTCGGGGCTGTCCATTAGGACCTGTTTATAGGAAGCTGTTAACATAAACTTGCTCACACCGAGTTGTTGGCATCGCCTGTGCGTACAGAGCTGTTTACACCGACCAGTTCACACATGGCTATTTACGCTCCGCTGTTTACGCTGAGCAATAGATACACAGCTGTTTACGTAGGGATGTTTACTTTGTGCTGATTAAACTGACCAGTTCACTTGAAGCGGTATACACGGAACTGTTTACACAGGGCTGTTTACACGGGGCTGTTTATACGGAGCTGTTTACACGGAGCTGTTTACACGGGGCTGTTTACACGGGGCTGTTAACACGGAGCTGTTTACACGGGGCTGTTTACACGGGGCTATTTACACGGGGCTGTTTACGCGGGGCTGTTTACACGGGGTTGTTTACACGGGGCTGTTTACACGGGGCTGTTTACACGGGGCTGTTTACACGGGGCTGTTAACACGGAGCTGTTTACACGGGGCTGTTTACACGGGGCTGTTTACACTGGGCTGTTTACGCGGGGCTGTTTACATGGAGCTGTTTACACGACTCTATGCCAGCGCGCACGGCCGCAGGAGGTTCTCTTGTGACGCACTAAATTCGGCGCAACGAAGCACAACGGCCGTTTGCATCCCATGCATATTGTGGGGTCATCTGCGTCTGTGTTGGTCGCGCTGCAACTCGCGACAGCCTCTCTCTCTCTTCTCAAATTAAATCAAGATAGGCTAAAATTCACGTGCGATGGGGAAATGTATTCAATTTGGTTAGATTTCGTCCATGGAAATCGTCGAAGCTCAGGATTATTACCGCTGAAATTCCGGTTCTTATGTCCGATTTTTCCGATGCGATGATGTTTTCGTGGTGACTCGTAGAATTATGGATGGTGATAATTCTTACTGTAATGTGCGGCATGTAGAAACGAGCATTTGAAGACGAGCGAGAAATTACGTTAAGTCTACGTAGATGTGGATAGTGGAAATTCTTACTGTAATGTGCGACATATAGGAAAGGAACGAGCATTTGAAGATGAGCGAGAAATTACAAAGAATGAGGTTGTGGATTGTGATAATTCTTACTGTAATGGGCGGAGTGTTAAATCATGCATATGAAGATGAGCGATAAATTACATAGATTATGGAAATATTTTTTGAATAAAATAAAAAATACCTTTATTCCAATATTTAAAATTTCACCCAAGTGCCTTTTTTCGCCAAAGTTAGATCCCACGAATCAAAAACAATAGCATTAAAGCCGCCGTCAAGTGACTTCTAAAAATGAACGTTATTTGCTGTGAAATAAGCAGTCATGCATCCCTGAAAAAATGTTGCGTTAATTAAACTCGGCGATTGCTTAACAGATGACCTAGAGGGTTAGATGAAGTTAGGCAGCTGAAGCTACGGCAAATCTCCAATTTATTTGCACCAATTGCCAAACTCTAATTGCCTCGCTACTTCAAGCGAGAATAAAAAAGACAATCTATGACCTTTTTTCGCTGTGCTGCAATAATTTTATCGGTAAAAGTTCCCACCTCTGGAGAAAAGTTATTCCAGATGTGGGTTTTATTTGGGATTCAAGTAGGTCCATATGCAATAACTTCTGAAAATTTTTGTTTAGCTCGTATAAACTTAACTTAGATAAAGTACGTTTTGCTTCAGTAGAAAACAGTGCATAAGCTTGTTCTGTTTTTCCCATATTTTCTCCCAAAACTTCAATTTTTTGGCCGGAAAACCTTCATTTGAAATTATTTCAAAATTCTCGAGCGATAACTCAGAAACCTATGCTCATAGTCCCTCAGTCAAACAAGACGCAATATTGCTGTAGAGTGAAGTCATAAACTAGAATTCGAGTCATATGCACAAAGACAAGAAGGTCCTCAATTTGGCATTGCAGTTGCCAGGCAATTAGCAGCGACGGACTTTTGAGAGGGAAATACGTCGGGCAGCCTGTGTTCTCAGTCATCTTTGAGATGTCGCTTCCAACCAGCTTTTTAAGGAAACCAAAGTGGAAGTTGAGACGACATTCGTGTCCTTGCAAAATTTGCATCCTTGGTTGATCTCAAGCCCTGTTATTTCGAATTAAACGAGGTATCTGAGTACGGAAGGAGGGCGAAAAAGGCAAGTTTCCATTAAATCATAACAAAACGTGCACTGTCTACACTAATCAGAATCTTGCTTTGTTTACTTCGTGTGCATAACTTGTACGTAAAATCTTGGTTTAAAATAACAAAACAAGATTTTCTGTAAAATTTCACCTTACTGATTATACTTGGGAAGAAGAAACCCTGCGTTAATTTTACTTCAAGACGGTGTTATTTTAGAGAAGATTTCATGAGTGTTAGACACAGCTTCTCGCTCAGAACTCAGCAGCAAAGTTTGAGGTGATCTCAATCTTCGAGAGAGACACGTTTTCAATGACATGGTAGGAATTTAGGAAGGATCCAATTCCATCCAATATTGCGGTCATTGTCCTAGAAATGCAAACTTCGTTATACCACGCTTATGAAATTTTGGTGCAGGCCTTCGAGTCTCGTCAGATATGTAAAGCAAATTCAGGAGCATTGAAGAGAAAATTTGGCTGGCCCGTAACTCTCGTTAACTTCAATTTTTGAGACCCTATCTGGATAGAACTGAGAAGTCTGATGCTGAACCGCAATCATTAATGAGCGAGTGTGTCACTCCAGGTAACGGGATCCACTAACGTACAGTTCTTTTTTAATTTTACATACATAATGTGTTTGATAAATTAATTACGGAGTTCTATTATCATTGATTTAGCTTTTAAGGAAAACTTGCCTAAATGCCAGCACGTTTGAAGGAATAGCTTCGGGACATTTATCCTAAAGCTTGCTTGGCTCCATGATTGAAAAAATGTTGAAATGCGTGAAATTGTTATTTGCAACACGGTGAGAGGAGAATAATTGCTAAGCTTGAACTTTGAAAATACATCTATTTTATCTTAATTATTCTCGATTACGGGGATGATTGCTAGATGCATTAAACCAAAACCAAAGCCCATAGAACTGCTAGACTGCCTCTCAGATGATAACATTAATGAGGCATAATTTGTTAATTTGCAATTTAAATCCTGTTTAAAATTACATTCTTTGTTTTTCATTCACTGTGCTCATTAATGAAATAGTTCTGTATTGCAGTTTTGGTTTCGACAGCAACCAGAGAAGTTTTCAAGCAAGCATATGTCTCAAATTATAAAAATTAATATGCTCATGAAACATCCTGGTGATCTCAATTTGTTTGTCCGTCGATGAAAATTATGTTGAAATGTGCGTTATTAGACAGGATTTTTTAGCTCGGCTGCCAAAGAAGAATTTTCTGATTCCATACAGGTCTTGGGAAAAAATAATCACCTCACTTTATTGCCGATCTTTCGAAGACGTCGGAATTTTTCTTAGTTCAAATTTTCATAGCGTTACCAATTAAAATTTATTGTTCGGTTTTTGTCTCAGATGTAAGTAATATACAGAAAAATTTAGTTTTCCATACTACGGTTTTATGTAGTCGGCTATGTGAGATAGAAAGGCAAACCTTGATTTATTCAGAGACAAAATCGTGATATTTTTAATCAAGAAGAACAAAAAGAGAATGCCGGCATTTTCAAACGCAAATTGGAAATTCTCAATGTGTAAATATAGCCAACTGAGCATATTTGTCTAGATTCGACGACAAAAATGAACTTTGGGAAAACGGAAGAGAGTTGTTCACAAGAAAATTTTTTGCTCCGGGCGACACAGTTTTGCTTTAAACCGTTATATATATACAGTTCGGAGCTCAACGTCAATATTTGGACTGTGTGTGTAAAGAAAGTTTTCGTACAACTGGGATCCTCAATAAATGTACTTTAGTTCTGTGCTAGAGATGCTCTTTCAAATACTTGTAATTTCTCATTGAATCCTGAACTCATATTAACCCGAGGCTAATACTGTTTCTTTGGTTCATTATTAAACTGAAAATATTCTAAATGATCTGAAAATATTCTAAAAGTTTTCCTGCAGCAGCTATTCAGATACCGTTACTGCTAATGCAGGAAATGCTTCAGTCTCCTGTCTCACGTCTTCCTAATCTCGCGCGTACAAGTGGGACAGTTGTCAACCAATTGAGGTATAATACGTGATACCCTACCTTTTAAAATTATGAAACCAAATTCAATCAAATATAATTTTATTTTTTGCAAAAGTATTCCCATTGTTAAGGGTTTAGCCGCAGTTTTCAATTCCTGTTGAGGTCATCCATTGAAAATGACTCCGCTCAATCATGAAGAACATTTTCTTTTGCTCGACAAATCACTACTCCTGACATGCGTATAATTTATTCGAAAAAAATCGTCCACATTCCAACACAAAGCAATTTCTAACATCAATTCCAATTTTTCTCCTATGCTCGATTAGAAAAAACAGGTGCTGAAAAAATACATTTCTTAATACAATATGATTCCCCAGTCACGGCATTCCCTTACGGGAATCCAGTAAGTATTCAATCGAACTTCAATTTCATATTGTACACTAAATCCACTTCCAAAGAGTTAATCAACGTGCCTGTCCCTGTAAGAATTCGACCTCGCTCAAGAATTCTTTTGCTCATTAAGTGCTGGCAGCGCCGTTGGTTCAATAAGCAAGTCCACGTGATAAGAAACAACGGACTCCTCTGGGACGGGAAGCCAAGACCTGAGTCTGTGCAGCAGGTCTGTCCTAATTGCCTTGTGAGTGTTTGCCCGAGCGAGAGATTTGTTGTTTCTGCCATCCCACGATTTTTTTTGCGCTCCGTTCCTTCCTAGAAATGTAGGTAGTTTTTGCGAGTGTGTTCCCGGGATATAAATGAAAAGCAGCTTTTTGAAAAAGTCTTACAGAGAATGAGTTTCTGTTGAATGAAACTGCTTCAGAATGGTTGAAAGCAGGGGATCATTTTTATCGAATAATAATTCAGACATTGTTTTTTGTCGACGGTATTACTATCGAAAATTTTTTATTGAGACTTTCGTATTGAAGTGGCACTAACGAACGTTTACGAAGACTGCGGGGCTTTGATCAGTTTTTCATCAAAATAAAGTACATGAGTATCTCATATCCCGTACAGCTAAAATTCAGATCCTGCTTTTCCTACTTCAACACTACACACAAGCTGGATGTGACAGGTTTACGTAGCTTACAGGCAGATGTAATAATCGAATTCAGTTGAAAAATTTAGTCGCCGTGCTTCTGGAATGTCATTAGATGAGCGTCTTCGCATGTATTTTACGAAATTTTTCTTCAAGCTCTGAAAACGTTGGAAAATCATCTCGAATGAATAAAAATCATCTCTGCTGTAAATTCTCAAACACAGTCCAGAAACGAATGCTGTACGGTATAGTGTTAATTTCAAATATGTTAATGTACAGTTTTTTCTGTGAGTTTTTTGCAACACTGCATTCTTTCAAAAAATGTTAAATTTTTCATAAGCGAGCATGAGATTTTTGTTTAAAACTTGAAAACGCATAATATCTTCACGCTCGATATGCTAGTTATTTTTATACTTGCCTAAGATCCAAAGCCGACCACTAGCGCTTAATTTCTCACGTGCGCTTATTTATTATTAGACTTCGCTTACTGAAATTCGTTGGCATCAAAAAGTTAAACTTTTGTGAATGACTTCCGTGCATTCTTGAGGAGGCATCATTACAATAATTATGTTGACAATGGCTTTCATTAAAATCTTGAACAAGAAATATAAGCTCTTACAATATATATTTGGCTGCGTTCAAGTAAATTTTTAGTAGGATGGAGTTCTGAAAAATTTCAAAATATTATTTTCATCATTCATTTTTAGATAAAAATTCTGTATATTCGAATACTCATTCCTCAAATTAACAATCGGGCAAATAATGTGTGTTATATTTTCAAATTGGTAATAGTTCATAAAACTGAAAGAGATCGAAGGGATCCGCCACATTTCCAAATTCCACTTCGCGAAAGAGTCCAAGCGATTTTTCCTAATGGAAACAAAAGAAGGTGTCGCCCTGTGCATGAACATTTTGACTCAAAGTTGTTCGCCGAGAGATAAGTACGCATTATAGACCATCACCAGGCCTCATAGTGTCTTCTAATGCTTCGTGGCAACACGACCAGAGCGTATAAAGACTCTCTCTATTACATCTGGCTTTGTTCTGAATTCTCGCATCTTCCTTTGATATTTTTTGGGTGATAATCCGCTCCATTGGATCCGCACAGCTTTCTTGCGTCACCACTTCCGCTCGAACGATTTTGCCGTCCCAGCTAGAAGTGATATTTCTAGGGCGAGCGATAGCAGTTGCAAGCGAAATTTCTTTTACACTTGCACGATTACTTACCCTTCTAACTGGTTGTTTTGTACGCTGTTCATGCGTAAAGTAGTGGGTAAAATATTTACATTGTTCAATGAAGCGTAGAATTTTTCACATTGAAACCGAATAAAACAATATTATATATGCATCGAAATTAGAATTATACGAAAATATCCATAAGCATAATTTGCAGGGCTTGAGTTACCCCATATTCATTGCCGTTAACTAAGTGTAACCCACAAAATAACATTGAAAAAATTTCAATTTTTTTCAATTTTTTTTAGATCAGTGTTAAAACGGTGGCGTTCAATGGTAAGTTTATTGAACATAGCTATGTGCAGGCAACACTTCTATATCTTCCGTGGAGGGGCGCAGTTCGTGAGCAGGAGTTTCCAGCCAATTTTGCGATACCGGAGAATATTTTAAGAATGAAACCGATATCATTCATATCAGGTTCTTGCCTGAACGCTCAAAGTTAGTGTTCAATAAAGTGATCTCAGCAAATTGATGTATTTCCATCGATGTCGTTTGTAGATGCGCCGTCCTCAAAACTCAATGAGACACTGAGGTGGTACGATACAATTTTTCAACATTGACTACCACAGTTCTTGATTTTCTTCGCAACGAAAGATGATAGTAAAATTTTCCTAAACAAAAGGCAAGGAGAATTTCAATTAACTGCATTTCAAGGTTATTGATCAGTCATTTGTATTTGTTACTTTACATGTTTGAAATTTATATAGATAAATGTTGGCATCTTGACTCAATAATGTAACCTAATTCTATGTTTTGATTACAACGTAATCAGCCAAACGTAATAAGATTAAAATTAAAAAATTTATGTTTTTTTATAACTACTAGAGAATAATCTGCTTCTGCAAAATTCTCAGGTAATAAAATTTAAACATTTCAATTCATTAAAAGAACGTAAACTCCGTACTCTAGAAGTTTTGAGTCGTAAAAATCTTTCAAAATTTATCAAGAAATTACGATCAAGAAATTAATGAAGAACTTGGCGCAAGTTGAGATCGTCTGATCAAAATAAAAGACGTTTTTAGAAACACATATCTCATTATTCCACTCTAAACTTCATTCGATTTTAGCAGAAGGGTGAAAATTCAATCAGGTACACATAATTTGAAACCAGGAAGCTTAATTCAGCTGGTCCCAGAGAAACATATCAACTTCAAATTTCAACTGATAAATCTGAACTTTTTTTTAGACGTCGGTTTATGAGAAATTCGCATCAAGTTCCGCTCACTGTGTTTGCCTCGTAAAAATGCGCAATTCGGACCATTATTATTCTCGTAAATTCATTCATTCACTTTTTATTTCAAGTAAAGCGCTTTGACACCAGACCTTCACGTTTATCATTGAATCAAAAATACTCAAAAAACGCTGTTCCACAAGAATTATCAAAAAATGTACTCATAACATTTTCTGGATAAAATTACACAGCTGTAAGTTTCGAGCATTATACTCGGATACAGCGTGGGCATCAGTCAAAGATTATCTAACTTCTCACGCACATGATAAACTGTATTTCCATTCCTGAAAGAGACTCGTAGTATCGAGCGATCTTCTAAGCCCCTCTTCTTTGAGATTTTTTTATTTTTCAAACAAAATACATGGAAAGACTTTCTCCAACGCCGAAGGTAATCCGCGGCTCGGAAACCGTTCGGTGAAATTTCATGGGTATTCTACTTTCATTACACCAATAAATAATACTGGGTCAACCTGCAGCGAAGTAGAGTGTCCATCAGTATGAATAGAACATGAAGACTTAAACCTCTTTCACAACCTTAAGAGAACGCACTGTGCCACAATGCACGATCGATGGCTAGTAATTATGCGAGAAATAAACATGATTCATGCTAATGCCGTGAGACAATAAGTTGTTCTTATTTTGGTCCACTAAAACACAATTTAGTGCTTAAAGTATAATATTTTGAATCGCAGAAAAGAAGAAGAGGCCTCTCTTTTTTAAATTTTCAGTATAGTATTCTTACTATTTTATTAACGAGTGCCAATTTATGCTTCTTCCGAGGGTCTTAATTTTGAATGAGGGACGTTTCTTTGAATTCGAATTATTATAAACTTGACAGAGGCGAAATTTTCAGACACTTTTAAACACGTCAAAATTGCGCAAAGTATTCACATTTTCTAGTGGCCCAGAAGACATTTAAATAAGAAGGTTCACATTTTATTAATATTCATATCATAAGTCGTGTACTGAAGAAAAAATCTTTTTTTCTCGTGAAATAGCAGGAAATTATTTCTTTCATCCTGAATCTTCCATCGAACATTTGAATGGAGTTTTTACTGTTTCAATTACCGCATCAAACTAAAGTGTTGCTGTCAGAAAGTGTTAAATGGCGTGTCAGAGAAAATCAATTTCATCAGCTTCTCATTAACGACTTGAAATTAGCTTTCTGTGTCCTATTTAATTCTCTTCCGAACTGCTATATTTTCCTGTCATGAAACCAATAGCATTTTAGGACACCATCGACGTCAGCTCTGAAGAGCTCGCAATAATTATCATATTGGCAAGCGATGAAGTGTCATTTTCAGCAATCGTCACCGGACACTGATGCAGACCTAAGTGACAGTTTTGTGTCGCGGCCGTCATGGCGACCCTGCTCAGCTATTTGCTAATGAGGCTCGTCTCGGCTCACATCAAAATAATGAGCGCACTTCAATGTCATTAACTCGCGTCGATATCATATGCTCTCTTCGGCATCAAATTCGATATCAAAAACTCTCTTCGATATTAAATTTGATATCAAAAACTCTCTCCGACAAAAAATATCGATATAAAATACTTATCAACAACTCTCTTTGATGTCAAAAACTCACTTCGATAATTTAGAAATCATCCTGCATACACTAGTAAATTTTTGGTCATTACAATGTTAACGCAGAATTTACCAAACTCTATCAATTTTTCAACTCTGCTTTACGATCTAAGCTGTTTAATTAATTTTACACTGAAAAGATGTGAATGTTAGAAATAGAAGTGTTCATGTTAGATGTAGCAATGCGCTAGTTGGCCCTAAGATAAACTTGGAATTAAACTAAATGCCAATTTTCAGTTCCTTGAAATAACGCATATTTTTCATCCTGAAAAACATTGTAAGCAAGATGCATCCGGCCTGATGACGAGTCCTTATTTGAGTATTTTAAATTTCAAAACATTTATTGATAAAATAATCGTCAATGTTAGATTCATTGCATGAGCTAAATCTACAAGTACAAGTTAACATCAAGGATAAAAAATTATTCAAATTTAATCCTCATTTAATACCAAACATTCATTTGATATTTCAAGGTGAAATTCAATCCTTACTTGACACAAAACATTGGAATAAAATTTCAAGGTGCAATTCTCATTCGGGCGAAGAGCGCCGCAAGATGGCATCGGAAGTAGTGAGATAAGCCTGATTTCTAGTGTCATTTCGGTGCCGCACCAAGCTCGCTGCATCGTTCAAAAAATGCAGGCTGCACTCGTAAGAGCGGTTCTGTTAGAGCAGCAGAGCGGCAATATCAGCGAACTTGGGAGCATTCAATTGTTGCCTAACGACTGCTCTAACTGCGCAATGAACAGTTTTGTGGGCTGTCGCTGCTCCGCTACAATGAAGGGTGTGATCTGTTATCAAGTCTACGATGTGCTTTAAAGCAGATGTGAAATGGTATTACTTCATTACCATTATGATAATACTTCATTATGATGGTCTAATCTAACCGTGAAATACTATAAAGCAATCAGAAAAGGATGTGAGTGCCTATTGTGAGGCACAATTTCTGAGAACTTGCTTGAGGAAAAGTTACATAGGAATCTTATATTTTAGTAATCCACTAAATGCGTCTTATTTCATGAATATTTTTGAAACTGATTAAGTAACTGTGTTTGCTATGTGTTTAGAATTGCAGAACCTCTGCCACTGCAGCAGGATGTCGAATTTCTCACATTCTAAAGTTATCTTGCACCCGGTTTTTGTTGTCGGTATGCGCTGGCGTGTAAATTTAACCTTTCAAATCTTCGTAAAAAATGAAGTGAATTATGGATGACGACTGAACTCGTGGCAGTACCCAAAAAGTAAACTTTTGACGAAAATTTAAAACACATCATAACGGAGAAATGAATACGAAGAGAAACCGCACTCGTAAAATAAGTTGAATTAGGGTTCGTGTAATGCAGTAAAACTTGAAGAAGGCTTGGTGCTACAAGATAAGAATAAGACTTGAATAATGCTGCCCTTGTTTGGGGATAACTAAGCAGCTTATCTGCACTTTCGTTTTCATGTCACCATAGCCTGCTTCATTAACGGGAGTACTCTGGGTATCATGAGGCGTTATAGACTTGTGTTCAGAGTGTCTACTGTCCAAGCCCTGAATGGTGTCCATCTCGGAGATTTTGGCTTCTATTTGCACCTCGTCAGAGATTACAACCTGAGTTTTTACTTAGTCAGATACCCCTCTCTGTGTTGTTACGTCATCAGAGATCTCTAACCATGTAGTTACTTTGTCAGGTTACATATGGTACATATAAGGTTACACATGTGGTAACCTCGTTAAATACCATTACAAATGTTGTAACCACGTATGATGCATACCTCGATCGTTCGACTTCTCATGGAAAAATAGTGTTTTGCGTTTCTGATTTCGTTAATTTTTAGTATACTGAGGTTTAGACTGAATTAAGTTACTCCTATTTCAGAATTTCAAGTTATCTGATGCTAAATAAGCAGTGAAAAAGTTTTCTGTTATTTCTTATTTAATGGATACCTTTAGTTATCTATTGTTTTTTCAACAATTCCTCTTCATTAATTAAGAAAAACAGTCATGCCCTGACAGTCTGAATGTGGTGATTAAATTTATTCCGATACAGTTTTCAATTTTCATTTGTAATTGATCATAAGTTTGAAGAACGAGTTCGGAGGTATTAATTAAAATACTAAAAAAACCACCAAGTTTACATGTTCAAAGCTTAACAGTAGCCACTTAAAAATAAATAGTTGACACTATTTTCCCGTGCTTGGTTTCATCAGAAATTCTCAACTGCAACTCAGCACACGTCCATAACTGCGTACTTGTTTAAATCATTCACAAACTCTCAACTTCTGTGAGGGAGCTCTAAAATATAAAAAAATTTACGCATATTCTTTTCCAAATCTTTAGGAGTCTCAAAATACACCAAATTCATTTCCTATCTAAATATTCCAAATCCTTGTCATTCGTTAAACTAGGATTACGCTCTCATTCAGCAACAGCCGGAATAGGTGCCACTTCAGGCCTAAAAGCTGTCATGAACTCTAATTTGGGACTTCAAAGTTATTCTTGCGTAAAGAACATCGAGTTTCTGAGTCGCTCAAGGGAGTTGAGAGCGAGAGTCGCTGCGTCGCGCATAAATCGAGTGATACTTCGACGTAAGAGGCTGAACAGGACAGTGCTAAATGGTGTGATCCAAAGGATAATAATTTTGAGACCTATATGTATATGTATATATATATATATAAATATATGTATATATGTTTCTATATTACATATACATACATATTTGCAAGCCTACATACACATGCATCTAGACATACATGTATCTATGCATTCATTTATATATATGTATACATTTATATGATACTAATTCTGATGTTATACATATGTATCTATCAAGTTATGGCTGAAAATGTAATGAATGAATTATGAGTCGTGGAATAAAGGAAATAGATGTTAGCAAAATGTTTATTTCGACGACATCAGTGTATCTTCAATTTTTCCTGTATTGTTCGCCTTTAAAAAAAATAGACGTAACCATTTTGAAAAGCTTCTTATTTTGTGGTATGTTCATCTAATGCTTTTCAATCAATCGACCAGTGTTTGAAATTTTTTGTTCATTTGCTTCCAGTCTTAGCACAAACCTTACCACGGTAGACTGTTTTTGTATTATTTATTGAGCAGTTTTGTAATCAGTAACTATGTACATATGTAACTATGTAACTATTCAGTAACTATGGTATTCATTGGTTTTTTTGTTTCAGCAACAATAATTTCATTCAAAATTTTAACATAGAAATTTCAAAACGAGAACAGTATTCTCAAAGTGCTGGCTTTTTAACACCGCCCCAACGTAGGGCTTCATAATGTAAGTGGTGCTTACATTTCGCAAAAAAATTTAATGGTGGGTTTTCCCGTTGCAATTTCTCGAGTCACCACCGAAGCGTCGAGGCCAACGGAAGACTTTGCTAACACTAGCGATTTAAAGTTCGGGGCTGCCCAAGTTTTGAAGCAGACTTCGGGCGCGGGCTGACAGGCTGCTTAACTGACAGTGATCTGGTGTTCTGAAGAATGTCTTTGTAAGTACAAAGCTTATTTGGAAAACGAAGAGGTAAATTTCTTGAGAAGAAAGAATTTCGATTGTTCGAAGCTCAATTTTTCGGTACTAATAGGTTGTTTCAGTTGTCAGAATGTGATGTTTTTAGCAATGACGAACTTTGGATTGTACAACTAAGACGATTTTTGAAATAAAGCTCTTATGTTCGAGAAACTTAATGAAAAAGGTCTGAATGCTTAAAATAGTCAGCGCTAAGTACTGTTCAAATAAGATTGTGAAGATCCGTACCTGGTACAATGCTGGACCAACATCCAATGCCCAACATAATAAATAAAAAGTAACGATTATCCAAAGGTTTTGATGATAATTAATTTCCACACTTAAATATCAGACAGCCCATTTTTAAACGAAATATTTTCCCCGCTTGAAGCGAGAAAGCGGAATTTAATTTTTCCAATCGCTTGAAAATACGAGAAAAGTGTTCACCCAGATATATCGGTATTTCTGTGAATTACCTATTGACACACGCGCAGCCAATGTCAAACCTTTTTGTGAGAGTGAATTTCTCCACGTATTATACAAAATATTCCATTGGGAATTCTTATTCTGTTGCTGGTGTACTTCATATTTCTCTGGTACTTCACTGCAGTGAAAGAGATGTGCTTAGGCTGTTGTAATACAGTGCTGTAATGCAAATAAATCTCTGTATTATCGGGCCATGTGTGATGAAGGGTGTAGTTTTGACTCAGGGGGAGCTGATTAAAATAGTTTATCCTCGTGTGCTGTGCTGCAAACACCGAATGAAATTCTGGCCAAATTTTGATCTCTGAAAAACTACCCCATCTTCAAATAGCGTGCAAATAGTGAACGCGAACTGGAGCAATTAACTTGAATTTCATGCCGAAAACTTTTGAAAACAAAGTTGAGAGTAATGCTTAACTTTGAGCGCAGAAATTAAAATTTAACTCTCCTGTGAAATCAAACACTCTGTTATTCACACAGTTTCATGCACACATTGTATTTACGTAACATTAAATGATTTCTTATATTCGTCAATGCTGACAACTTTAAATTTAAATTAGACAACTTACGAGCTTCCAACGTATTGCTCGAATACCTGACCTTTTGGAAGATATTTGGACCATAGTAGAAATGTAGAATCAATTCTAACTGAGAGTATAATGCATTGTTTTCTGACAGCAATTGCGACTTTTTTCACTACCTGTCACCGTCGACCATTTTAAGTCCCGCCATTTGAGCATAAAATTAAGTGAGGTCTCAAAAATTAACATCTATTGTGTCGTGAATTTAGCACTTGAACTTTTCTACGATATTTCTTGGTTAACAACATATTCTGTTGGGAAGATATCGAATTCAACAAACCACGATGCAATCCAAACAGGAACATCCGAATGAAAGTTTGCCTAAGGTCTCATAAAAAAAGACAGACTTCAGACGGTGAGTTTTGAAGGCAGACAAACTATAAGCTGCCTTCTACGGAGATGCTTTGCTTCGAGAGCGCCCGATCGCAGTGCCGCAAAGTGAAGGCAAGCTTCTCTTTTGAGTTAATTTAATTTAATGGTTACCTTTAATTATCTTTAATTTTTTTAGTTTGGGCGTTATCTTCAGCTCCAATGGCTGCGGCCGAAGCACATGTAGTTTCGAAAAAAAACAAGCTTCTTCGCGTAACTGAATATTGATTTAAGGCTTATTTTAATTACTCAGTGTCACACCCGGATAAATGCAAATATTGATCCCTCATGAGAAAAATGTGTATAACGTTCCAGTAAAGGAACAAATGCATGAAATAAAATAAGTAATACGAGAAAATTTGTTCTCAACAACCATTTGAAAAGTGTTGCCTCTAATAGGTACAGTGAAATTGCAAGCCATTCTGCTCAAGAGAGACTTACTTTGTCACTTCT
This sequence comes from Morinoia aosen, assembly GCA_030386875.1. Taxonomy (NCBI): domain Eukaryota; kingdom Metazoa; phylum Arthropoda; class Malacostraca; order Amphipoda; family Talitridae; genus Morinoia; species Morinoia aosen. The sequence goes on along the minus strand of CM059559.1, from coordinate 14,093,060 downwards.
TTCCTAGTCTACGAGGACTTCGTGTATAGGAAAGTCGTGCCAAATAACTCAACAACACCATGAGCTTATGATGCCTTACGCGTGCCAGCGAATTTAGGGATTCTTAGTTTTAAAATTTAAATATGAGCTAATATATTATCTGTCTCAATTACTGAACACACGTAATGTGGTAGTAAAACAGTAAGAAACACTTGAAAAATATACTCAGGAATCTCACATATAATACTTCTGGCTACGCATGTCCCTTTGACCGTTTCTTCGAAGAACAATTCGTTAAAATATTGCAACCATGTACTGGAAAAATAAACAAATAGCGACTATGTGCTGAAAAAATGAACGAATAGCTACTGTGTAATGTAGAAATAAACGGATATCAACTATATATGTACTGGACAAATAAACGAATGGCTACTATGTGCTGGACAAATGAACGAATATCAGTTGTGTGCTAGAAAAATAAAAGAAACCGTCATTTTTACAGCACCGTGCAACCTGGTATTTTTAGGTAGTGCGTGACGAGGAGCATCATTAGCTAAGGGCTGTACTCCAGGGTCGCATTTACAGAAGTGTTGAGCCTCAGACCGCCACTGAGGTACGGGTGGCCTTTGCATGAGCCCATCATTATTTGGAGAACTCGTGTACTCTCATCATTAGCATTACAGGAATTGCAAACTCTCATCATCAGCATTACCAGCAGTGCAAGCTTATCAGTCATCATTTCAGTGAACGGAGACACTCGTGATCAGGATGAATTTGCACGTCTGTCAGAGTTAAGGAAAAGGAAAGCTGATCAATTAGCATCATCAGGAGCTAATCGTGTTTTGAACAAGAGCAATTAAATTTTTCTAACTGACGTAACTGACAATAACCCGTGTTTCAGACCGTTATTGAGAGAACCCACGTTCCTGACCAAAGGTTATAACGGAAGTTGATACTTGAGATCAACTTAACTGAGAATAGTACATATTTTAAACCAACTTTCGAGACAGAAGGATGTGTTTCAAACCAACTTTACTGATAACAACCAACTTTCAAACCAACTTCACTCGAGTTTCATACCTACGTCGCTGAGAGTAGCCCACATTTCAGACACGTGTTACTGGCAATAGCCCGAGTTTCAGATTAACGATCCTGACAGAAGGCTATATTTTAGACTAGCTTTATTGAGATGTTGAGATTACCTCAAATATCACACCAACATCGTTGAGGGGAGATGGTTCATCAGACCAGCATTATTGAGAGTAGCTTGTGTTGCAGATCAACATTTTTGAGAGTAGCTAGTGTTGCAGATCAACATTATTGAGAGTAGTTGATATTTCAAACTACCATTGTGTAGCTGGTGTTTCAACCCACCCTTTTTGAGTGGGCTTTCATTCCCTGGAGAGACGTACGTAAAGGAGGTGCATCAACACAATTGGTCGTTCATGAGACCAACGGTGCCTTGCGTGTTGGTGCCTGGACACGAGTTGCGTGCGTGCTGCTGCAGGTACTTACAGCTCGTACTGCTGCTGCCTGTTTTCAAACAGCGAAATTGAAAAAGAAACGAGGTATCGAAAAATTTTCTCCGAGATTAAACGCGGTTATTCGAATCAGGATATATGCGTCAAGCCAAAGCAGCCTTCACTTTACTTATTCTTCGAATGGTTCTTTTCGAGTGAAGGCAGGGTTGTGGTAATATTGATTTTCACAGAGTTTCATGGAAATGATTTTTTTTCGGTTTGACCGCAATTCAGTAAAATATTCTTAATTTGTACTTCAAAATTTCACGATCGAAAAAACATCATAAAATTATGTTCAGATGAAATATAGAGTTTACGACAACTCAATTATTTTACCACATTGATTGGTAATTAGGATAGCTTCATGAATCGACCGTCATTTGTCTTTGCGACTTCAGACAAAAGAAAAAAATTATTCTCGCTCAGCTTCTTACGCAAATGTCGCTTCTTTTACCACTTTGTTAGATGGGAATCGATGCTGCATCGATGGTAGAACAATAACTTGTCCAGGGACAGTTTGTTGCTTCATTATTGCGCGCTCGTTTGTAGTGCACAACGACCTCACATTCGAAGTCAACTGCGGGGGTCCGTTCCTGCAGATGCGTGTGCCTGCGAGGCTTCTCATTTGTGGGCACTTTTGATCAACGATTCCGTATTTTGTTTGTTGCTCGGAGCAGATGCAATAAAACACTCTTTGGCAAATTTCAAATTTTTTTATGAAATGAAAGTAGTCGCCATTTAAAACTTGGGTAGCTGAACACGGTAATTACCATTAAAATTCGCTGGTGCCTAAGTACTCTGAGTGATTTCCCTTTTTAAGTTTTGTATATATCGATCGCTATGGGAGTTAGAATTACGAATGGTCAGGTATACGTGACAGACAGTAAAAATAAGGGAAAATAAAAATAGGCTTTTGGACGTTAATTTCTGTCGGCGTTAGTCTCATAAATTACGGGATCCAGCGAGAAAAGGCGGTTTCAGGCTCCTACGGCCTCAGTCGTGTACATGCTAGAGTGTGGATAACTTCATCTTGCTTTGTGTTTTGTGATTTTATTGAATTATTCATTTAAATGTGACTTACTCTATGAGTCACTTGGTACAGTGTACATACATTTTGTGTTCCACTGAATGCGCAGCAATGCCCCACTCCTAAGTCAATTTACAGGACAACTTTTGTTACGTCTGCGCTGACGGGATTTGTGGTTGCAGAAAGCGGTCACTGACTCCTGCAGTGAAGAAGGCATATTTACGAAACTTTGGGTGTTGTGTCGGAGACCAGGAGAAAAATTGGGCTCCTCATGTTTGTTGTACGAAGTTTTCATCAACCCTGAATGCTTAAATGCAATGTGAAAAAAGTTTTCGCGCGTTTTGGTGTGCCTGCCATTTGGCGTGAGCCAACGAACCATACCTCCGTTTGCTATCTCTGCTAGGTCTACCAGGTGAGTACGCAAAGTGCTGTAGCTATACCTATTTGTGAGTGGAACAGCCATGCGAGGCATGCCCACTACAAGCAGAAGGAATGGCCTGGACTAACAGCTTTGATGCCTGGCACTTAAAACCTTTCGCACAACCCTCTAGTGAACCCTAACAGTATTGCCCTGCCACCGTTGCACATAAAACGTGAACTTTTCAAGCAATTTGCGAAGGCCTTTAAAAAAATTCTCGTACATTTCAATACTTATGCCAAAAGTTTTCACCCCTATTTACGGTTAAAGGTTAAACAGATGGTAATAATAGGTCCCCAGATACTCAAGCTTTAGCAAGACAATCATTTTCAATCAATTCTCTATCCTAATGAGCATCGTGCTTTGCAATGTTTTAGGAATGTTATAGTACACAATTATTCTTGGGCAACTGTCGTGTTGAAAATTACGGGAACTTAGTGGAAGAACTTAAACCTGCCTCAGAGAAAATTAGATACAATTTGTCATCAAAACTGCGCATCATACATTCACACATCAGTGCTTTCCAAGCGAATAACGGGAATGTCAGTGACGAGCAAGGAGAGCGATTTCCTCAGGGCAAATCAGCAATTGAACAGCGACGAAGGAAAGTGGTCAGTTTCAATGCTAGCAGATTTTTGCTGGATGATTTCCAGAGATGTTCGGTACGTCTACCGCAAGCGACATGTCAAAAGCCAACGCCTATAAAAGGCACTGTTTATTAACTGCTATTCGTACATATGTATTGCCATAGCGTTATAGGTTAAATCTAACGAAATAACTCGAAAACCTAAGCCAGCAGGCAATTTTCAATGCTAATCACGTATTCACGAAGCAAAAATTTATAAAGAAGGGCTATTCTCATCTCCATAATTTTTTATCATTAAAGAGCCAAATGTATATTCTAATAACTTATTTCAGAAAAAATATCAGTTCGTTGGGCCTCATGAAACAAGGAAAAACTTGGTTGAGCAGAATATAGCTAGCAGTCGGAGTCGTTCCGACTCGTTCAACTCGTTTTGAGATTGTTACGCACAGCCAGACAATTCACTAAATTACTTTGATGTTAATACACTGACTAAAAAATTGCATAATTAATTTAAATTTCCTCTGAGCTACGCGCCATTTTACCACTATTTGCTTGTAAAATAATTGGAGCAATAATTAACTACGGTTCTTGATTAGCTGATGAAATGGTGGGTCACACTAACATATGTATATACAATTAAAAAATAAGTTGATAACTATTAATATTAGTTTGAGATTTCTGCGAGGTGATGTACCCGTTATGCGTTGAAAACCGCGCAAAAACTTTTTAGAAGAGAGGGTTTAGAACAAATAATTAGTTAATACTTCAGTTCCCCTCAATGAAACTAAAATAAAATATCTCCCAGCGCCTTGTTGATAAAAACTCATTCTTTGGAGTCAAAACTCCACCTCGTGGGTGTTATTGGCTAACAATCTGCCTCATTTCGTTCTGTTTCATGGGCTGCAATTGCCGGCCGTGGTATAATTTTACGTCAGCTGGTCTGCGGTGACAGTAACGTTTAGGGTCTCGGACTCAGAAAATAAAATCATTATTTGATTTAATTGGAGCTACAGCAGTGCAAAAAAGCTATAGAATTGTTCAGGTATTTGTAACATAATAGCGCTAAGGTTCGTTTTAAGAGCACTATTCAAAGAAAGAATACCTGTGAGTTTTAGTATTGCATTATTTCTTTATAAGAGGTACCAGGTAGTAAAAAATTAGGATTTCTATGGTATTGATCTGATATTAAATAAAACAGTAATGGTAGAGAAGCGTTCAAAAATCGCCAATGCCGTGGGCTTCTGGTTGAAATCAGAATTAATGTGCGTACTTTTTGTGAAAGTTTATTTCACAGGAGTCGACGGGACTTTTCCATTTATTTTTCTTTATTTTATTGTGAGTTTTCTCATCATTGTTTTCGTCAATCCTTCTGTTAGTGTTCAGCTCTCGGTCTTGTCAATCTTTCATCATTCTCTTCCCACTTTCTCGTCATCCATTCGTCTCTCTCTCGTCCCTTTTCCAGTATTCTTTGACCACCCTCTCTTGATCCTCTCATCACTCTCTAGTCACCCTCTCTTCATCCTCATCGTCAAACCTTTGATTAATATCTCGTAACCCTTTCGTCATCATTTTGTCTATCAGCTCGTCACTCCTATCGTCACGCTTTTCACCACTCTTTCATCATCTTGTCGTCATTATTCATGCTCTGCCCGTTGTCTCCGCGCTCATCATTGTGCGTTCAGCCTGCGTCAAACAAGCCGAGGCTAAGACGCGATGTTGCAAACTGGATCGAAATTCAATGGTCAACTACAACTCCTAAGGCAGACGCACCTTGCACAACAGTGTGTCTCTCCAGCCATACGGTAACGATGTCCAGTGGCTTCAGCAGACATGGTTGTGGTGCTCAGATGCTTCAAGATCTACTCTCACTGGGAAAACAAGTGAGATTGCTGTCTTTGTTGATGCTGGTTTTCCAAACGAGTAATCCGATTGGAGTCGAGATACTTGTATTCTGTCTACGCGTGATTACTGAAACTTTGAGCTGTGTGTCAACTTTGAGACTTCATTTCTGTAAGTTTAGGCGAGAAAAGAATGGAATCATGTTTATTATAATCATACTCAATGTGTATTTCAACGTACTGAACAGATACTAGTAGTAATAACATTATATGACCCAATACGCAAAGCTAAATTAGCCAAATATTCCATGCAGTTGTGTTACAGCACAAAGTTTTTCATTTTGAAACTTTCAAACCAAGTGAGAACAAAATTTAATTACGACGAAATTATTAGCGCAGTTTTTAATTGACTCCCATAACATCGCTGGACGAACGCCAGAATACTAATTGCTTTCGAAACCCGAGGTGATCAGTAAAATATTTCACCTTCAGACCAAGAGGAACGAATGATTCCTGCGGTGCTTCGGTGTTTTATACCTCGAACAAGCCCGGTAATAAAGACCTGCTAATTGCTAGCAACGATCACAGTGGTGCTAATGAATGGGTTCCAGAACTTTGCTTCAGCGATGCGACAATAACATTCCAGAAATGAGCTCATATAATACTCCTAACTGCCATAGTTCAGAGCTGGAATGGAACATTCCCGATGGCAAATGTTATCGTAACTCCGCAACGAGAATATCTCTACGTGTCTAAATTATCGGCCCGCATTCATTTCGTCAATTTTGGCACGAAATGCAAAAATTTAACTCCCTCTGATTACTTGATTAGTAGTTTGCACTAGCCAAAATAGTATCAGAATTGTAATTTTAGATTGATAAGTGAACGCACTGCTTGTCAGAATTAATTATCTCGTTGGTGCTTAGCTAGACAATTTAATCCTGGGTGTGAATAAACATATCATTAAATATTTAAGCCTTGCTTTTAGTAATTAATAAGTTGTATTTTGGCGATCACTATCATTGAGAGGAGTTTTTCCTTTCGAAGATTCTCGATGCTCGTTCTTTGAGTATGATAAGCATTATTCCATTCCACGCATCATTTTATATTTATTCTAAAGACTGTGCCACTCCCACAGTATAGCTGAAAAATTTCTTAATGAGGTCAACCGGACATTTTTGCGCTGCATCTGCGCAGTGCTGACGCTGCTAGCCACGTGAACACAACACTGATTGACGGTAGCCTGCTCCGATCAGGGCACCTACTTTATTGATGAAAGGAACATTGTCTTACGTTGTCTCGAAACGATGATCTTGGTTTTCTTATTGTGGCAGTTTTCGAATATTTTTTACAAACGTTGGTTTCATATGTGTACCTAAATCTTTTCTACCAGCGAAATCATTAAATATTTAGAGGCGAATGTGTAATAATTATTCATAAATCAAGTGTAAATTTCATCTGTAAAAACTTGAGCAGTAACCTAGAACGAACAGCATAATTTGAAACTAATATAAATTTTCCGAGTCCACAAATGCTTCCTTAGGAAAGACAATGCTGTAATTCGGTTTGAATAATATGACACGTATAAGAGACTATAACCTTAGTTTTACGTGCAGGTTACGTTACTCATACAACGTTCCGTTACTCTGCGAATAAAATTATAACTAGAACCGTTTCATTCACAAGTCAAAGTTTAAAAGCCAGAAATCTGGCATGTCACGAAGCGCATAACAAAACCATCACACGGGGCGGAAAATTCGTTTACGTCGTCAGCACACCTAAATGACTTTGCTGGCCTTCAGATTCGTTAAGTTTTTTATTGCTCGCTCCAAAATGTCGTTATAGTTAACGAGCTTTCGTTTTCCAGCTTTTAGAAAACGCGTGAGCGGTGCAGGAAAAAGTGATAACAATTTTGATGTTGCACACTGGGTTTCCGAGGCGTAAAAATAAATACAACCCAAAGTTTCATACTTGTTTGTAGTTAGTCAAATCTCTTTACTTGTTCGTGCTTTTAGGTTTTTCAGGTGGCAAATAAAAGCTCGTAATACAAACAGCCTGAGAAACTGCGACGTTCAAAATTAGCTCTGTGAAACAGCTAGCCTTCATAAATCTCAAACTAGTTTCTACTCCAAAAACCTCTAAAATCTCTCACCATTTCTGCTAGCGCACTCCAACTGTTCACTTCCGAGCTCGAGTGTAAGCGATATTTTCGACGAGCGATGACATTATTCACCTAAAATTATAATATCCAACAGCTCCTTCGCGCAGTCGTTCGGTAATTTCTGGTAAAAATGAGAATTTGCATACGAAAGTCTTCCGCTAAGACACTCATGCACGTAGAAGCACACATTGGAACCTAAAAGAAATTTGTCCTTTGTCTCAATGACAAATGGACAATTTCAATGACTGAGTTTCCTCAAGACTGAGGCAGGAGTACGAAAATCGAAACACTGTAAATTATACTTCTTGAAATTTTTCAATAAAGCACTGAATTTCAACATTTTATAACTTCGAAGGTGTCGACAAAGATAAAATGTAGTTCAATTCATATAGATTGTATGATCTGAGATCATAATGTCGTTTCTAAATATGATTTTCATAGAGCGTGATTAAACCAGTACCAAACCTGATTAAATTAATAATAAAAACCGCCCGTCATTGTCGGTAAAAGAATACCAAATCACACCGCAAGCAATGCCCATCAAAATTTTAGAAACATCATACTGCCATTTCTCACTAAGAATTATAAGACAACAACGCCTGATTATAAAAATGTAAGTATAAAAAACACCAATACACCAATGAAAAACACCAAAAACAACCAATGAAAAACACCAAAACCACCAAAACAAAAATTAACAAATTTTGTATTACGCTTACGCTTACTATATTCCGCGTGCGTTTTCTCTAAAACAGTTAACATCCAGCCTCGTCCGGAATTAAATTACTCTTCGACAAACTCGGTGAGCCTGACACTAATTGTTCAAATGGAAGAGGCCTCGTTCTCTTCTTACCTCCATTGACCTTGCACTCGGCCCGGACTAGTGCTCTGAGATCGTCACCTGTGCTTTGTATTCAACACGGTTATTTTACTCTGTTTTACTCTTCAGGAATTTCTCTTTTCGTCATAAGTTTATTCTACACAGTTGAACTACTAAACGCTGATCTTTTCTGAAGCAGGGGCCTAACGACTGCGCGACTATCAATATTTCACTGAAATTTCAACGAGCAAAACCTGAGTGGTTTCTGTTAAAATGAAAATGTTTTAGTGAATTTACATTCGCTGATTACAGTGCATAGCTACATTTTTTGTTCTTGGTTGCTTAAACGCACTCTCTCCAGGCAAACGCACTCTCTCCACTCTCTCCGCTCTGACGCGAATAATACATTCTCAGGTTCAAATCATTGTCAAATATAAGTCAAAATTTCTTTTTATTATTACATGACAGTCAGAATATCTTCCAAAACACAAGAAAGAGTTATCATACTGAAGTGAAGTAGCGAGTTACTAGGGTTGAGAGCGCGTTTTGATATTTCTGAATATTATCATTAACATGAAAACATTTCTATCATTCTGGGTTCAGCGAAAGAAATACTTTTTCATCACACACTGTATGCCCGGAAAATTAGGCAAGCAAAAACTCATTCGAATTAGTTCCTAAAGTTCTATACTCACTGCCTCAGCATGCTTGATCCACTCAAATACTTTTAAATTTAAAATTACACAGAAAGTAAATGGGAAATTCAATACTCAAGGAAACCCACTGAAAATTCGCCCATCTAGAAAATCCCATAAATTCGAAACACTGATTATAGAATAACACTAGAAAATTTACTACGCAGTAAAATCAGAAAAAAATTTTTCAGTGAATAACCAATCATGCAAAAATTTGTCGACGTATGCGATAATAAGCTTTTGCTTATGAGAAAATGAATTATTTACATTGCAAAAATTCATTAAGGTCACCAGAAATTAAGCATTCGCTAAATGAGTTGGAGCAGAGACTAATGCTCGGTTATATTTTCCTCTCAGCGCAATGTTAAACACAGGGCAAGACGTTGGGAGCTAACATCTGAAGCGTTGGGGGGAATTATCAGGTAAAAATCTAGCTCTCAATGGACAGGACTCTGCAAAAGAAACCCACACCACCGTTTAACGATACTGATAAAATATAGCAGCAAATGTTTCATTACAATGTTGAATTTGGCAAGCCCCGCACAATTTCCAGGCTCTCGATCGTTTCCCTCCTGCTCCTGCCCAGATAAAGTTTTGATGACCACAACTGTATTTCAATACCGCCGAAGAAAATTGGCTGTGGGCAGTGAACCATCAGATAACCCTCTCTAGAAGGCTGCCTGCGGGATCAGATACCGGCTCCGATATAAAAGCTGAGCAGCAATCTGAATTTTCTGAACGCATGTCCCTTAAGCCTTTCCATTTACTGGACAATTCAATTCCATCTTAATTGCATCGCTCGCGGCGGGAATTTAGAAGCATAAGAAAATAACGATGCATACGGAACCTTTTCCTCGATATTTGGTTGACTCGGAGAGAACACACACAGACCGCGCTTTATTTCGCGATCACAATTTGTAACTGAATTGGACGAAGTCTTTTTCAGAAGCCATTTCACCAGATTCATTTCATTCGTTTCTTTTGAAAGCTTCAACTGCGACTGATGTTTTGGACTCAATTTACACATGGTGAAGTTTTTAAGGCATTTCGCTTTGGAGATTTGACGTGAAAATGTCGGGATAAGTTGCACACGTTGAAACAAGAATAAATTTGTCATTGAGTGAATGCAATTTATTGGCACGAAGGTCAACGATTGTTTAGGTTGAAGTTCAAACTTTAAATCTTCAGGTTTCGGAACGTAAGCTCCACTCATGTTTGATAAATGAATAAATTAATAAAAAATAAATAAATATATGATAACAGAATAAACACGTAAATAAATAACTAAATTACCAAATAAATAAATCAAAAAATAGAAAAATTAAAATAAATAAATATATGAATAAATATATAAGTGTCAGTTAAAATTAATTAACAGACTATTTTTCATCTTATTAACTAAGAGAACTTGTAAATGAGTTTTCTTTCAGCCACCATCGCTGGTGTGCCGAGGACAGTGATGTATTGTGTTAAGTCTCTTAACTCAAAAAATAAATTAACACAGCCTCTTCAGTACTACCTCCAATTCAGAGTTGCTCAAGTGTGCATCTTTTCATATTTTTTTCCAGATCGACTTTCTAGATGACAGTCATTTCATTTGATTGAATTGCTTACAAATTACTAGAAAAAACAATTATTGTGTTTATGCTGCGATGGAATTATACTGATCAAAGGTTCGGTGAATTCACACTCACACTAATAATTTTGCTATCACTTTTCGGGTTCGATTCAATTTACATGAATAATACTTCGAGCATTTTGAACTAGCCAATGCACCAGTTTGTTTTGGAAAAATGCTTATGTGCGTTTCAAAATGCGAGTTTAATTGCGTACTGATATTCATTCAAATTAATTCAATTAGATTCTTTTTCTTATATCGGTAGAAGTAAAATTTTTCTCAGATTACTACTGCGTTCAAGTTTGTTAAGTTTCATGCTCACTGAAATTATAACAATTTGACAAGGCTGAAGTTGTATTAAAAGCATAGTGAGAACATCAACTCGCGCTCAAAAACCTGATGATATTTTGTTCTACAAAACTGTGTTTTTTCATAAATTTGTCCGTATATACAGGTGATTTGGCGCGTGTTGGACAACAGCAGGACCTGGTTTCAAGACTGTCTTCGAAAATCGAAAATGTCGTCGGTACATACAGCGTGCAAGCAAATAGAATGCACGTCATTAAAAATTACTTCAATCCACCCCGCGAATTTTAGCCAAAAAGAGCCCGCATTTAAATCTGAAAATGTCGAATAATTCACTTTTCCTCGTAATGCAGATATTGTTTTTTATTTTGCTTCTCTGAACCTATTCGGCAATTGCAGGGGTGTAACACTTTCTTAAATTTATTTTTGAGTACTTAAATACTATACGTGTAAGCTGCACAGTGATATTTGCGATATTGTGGGTTTCACCATAGAGCAGCCACTCTCAACCTTTCCTCAATCATCGACCTCTTCGGCTTTATGCAATAAGTGCATAAGGCCGCCATCTACTTCAAACAGGGGTAAATTTACCCCTGATTTAGAACCTCTGCCTTAGAGGCATCGTTTGATTTTTTCCTTGTAGATGCGAGTGCTTACACTAAGTGGTGAAATTAACCAAAAGCTAGGTCGTACTACGAAAATTTACTGAATACATCGCGTGCTTGTCACGACCATTTTTTTCTGTTCATAATCATTCTCAAAAAATATGCATATACGTGGAATGGAGCAGCAGTGAAGGTTGAAATTCTTGAAGAGTATTAATATTGTTGGTCAACTATGAGCAATCCCTGTCATAAATTTGATAAAATTAAACCATATTTTCATAAAATTTGGCATTGTTGAACGTTAACGCTTTCAAAGACTATGTGTGAGTCGTAATGGTAAATCCCAACTCCTATTCAAAATTGAAAAGAAAATAACTCAACAGGGAAATTGAAAAATAACATCGTTGGATGGAATCCAAATCGAGTGCAGGAGTCGATATTTGCAGACGCTAAAAGGAAACCCTTGCGGTGTTGGGGGATTGTTTCAGACGAGGTCTGCGATGGTGTAGGAGCGGAGGGGCTTGAGACCAAAACAGCCAGGGTCTGCGGGCGCCAGGAGTTAGTGAGAGGGTGTGTGCTGCGCAAACAAAACTCTTGAAAAATGACAGCTCAGCGGAAGTGGTTCAGCGCTCCAGAAAATATCCAGGTATTGGGTTCTCTTTACAGAAATGGGTTTCCTCTCAAGACAAATTGCAGTTCCAAGTCGCATTTCGAACATTGGAGTTACTGTTTTTAGGAGTCTTTCCAACTCAATGGACTTGGTTTGAAGTTAGGTGCAATGGAATATTTTACTCTTAATGATGATTCCCTTAATCTGAGCTACCATTGTTTTCCTAGGACTTACAGATATCACTTATCAACCAAAACTATTTAAAAAACTCAGAAAAATATAATGGCAATAAAAGTTAAGAAAAATTATAGAACGTTCACAACTTTGTGATGTTGTAACGACTTTCTCAACTTTCAGTTAGTCCCTGGAAACATTAGTGGTTACCATCGACATCAACTGAGAGTTTACTGACGCATAGAACTCTCACCCTCAGTGTTAGAGATCATGAAAGATAAAAAGAGCTTCCAATTACTGTTAAATGAATGAAACATATTTGAATACTCCAGGTACGAATCAGGTAGGTTTTGGAAAACGCAAACTAATCACAGGAACCGTATTGGACAATCAATCATAGCCATCCTTCGTTCATTTTCATGTGACTGTTACACTGACAACCACAACAATCCTGGAATGTACTAGATTGAGTTTTATATATCTATCTAGATTGACCTCACTATACGTGAGGGAATAGGAATTTTTTTTATTTCCTAGCGATTATTTTCCAAAAATGTAGGAGACGGCCAGATATTTTTACCATTTGTGATAGCATTGAGAAAATGAAATATGGTTCACAGTGAGTACATCCTTTAAATGTTCGCATCGCCCTAGCAAATCATGGTTTCACATAAAAATGCACTGTGCTGCTTCCAAAACAGTGTAGAATTACCGTTAAAAATTACCATTATATGGAATCCAAGGAGAGCCGTTTTTGCTTTGTTTTATTTTGACATTATTTGTATAGCTTCATATAATAATAAAATAGTATTAATAATAGTCCACATTGTCACTTTAAGATTAACATCCTGTAAATTTAATAGATTTTTTCTTAAATGAACGAAAACCTAGCTTACCTCCCCAAACTTTCCTTATGGAACCTAACCTGACCTGAAGCTATTCCCTGTGTTGAAACGATAAACAATTTTTTAAAGTTATAACTTTAGCTATCTGACATACGAACGAATAGCCTCCACAATAAGATTTTGGTATTGGGTTTCGGATCATTTGGCACTGAACGGCAAAGTAGGGGGAGCGTGGGTGAGCAGTGGTCTTTTTGCAAGAAGCTTAGGCGTAATGGATACCTCAAATAGATTATAAATAAATTATATACATCAAATTTGTTCTCAAGGGAAGACAAACAGATTCTTTGTCTCAAGGACGACAAATTTATTTCTTAAATATTTACTATATTGCAATTGATTATTGACTAAATATTGATTCTACAAGTAGGAGATGTTCTGAGAAATCATATTTTTTGGAAAGATATCTACCAGTTACTCTACCAGTAAAACACTACAAACGTTGCAGCTCCACAACCTCACTTGTTCGTAACATTAAAGTTACCCAATACTTAGGACGTAACCTTAAATAGCAGCTCCTTTGCAAATTATGTGCTTGTTTTTAAAACCGCATCTAATTTCCCCTAGAAGTTTACACTCCGATGCGCATAAAAAAACACAACGGAACTTCATACCTTGCACCTTCCCATGACAAATTCAAGCGACAAACGAGCACACCTCGCTATCACCAAATGAAATTACGAAATCAGCATAGAACAAGCGCAGAACGATATGGCGCTCCACTGCAAACGCAACAAAGAAATACCCCTAAAAGGATCTTTCAACTTCATTGAGCTGAGCTTCTATTTTCCTGAGTGCCGAAGAAACGCAGCCGCAACTGCCACAGACGCTCAGGGTCTGCAAATTGGCGCCGCGCAACAACGATTTGGGAAGAGCATGAATGTTTTCTGTTGGTCTTGACTGGTGAGACTCAGACGCAAAAATATCCCGCCTGGGCAATGCATATCAGGTGAAATTGGATTCTGAATTGGGAGGAGATATTTTTGGCTCAGCTTAGTGCTCTAATGTATGGCAAGGAGATCGTCCTCTAATGGAGGCTGCAAGTCAAATAAAGGCTGGTAACTAGCTATAGCTAAGTTTGAAGAATTCTCATCGAAGTACACCTGCATACGTAACGTTATAAGAAAGCAAATACAGAAAAAGAATTTTTAAACTGTGTGCACATCTGTAGGTTAATTAATAATGATGCAGGAGAGAATGTTACACATCCCATGACAAGAAAAATTTAAGGAATTCGAATGGTTTTCACCTCAAGCATTTACATTGCTACAAGTAAGGCATGAACATATATAGACATAATATCTTACGAGCAACAATATTAGCATTTTAAACCAAATGAGCGACGAGGCTGCTATGACAACCTATCATGAGATGAGCAAATTCTGCAGCAAATTACGGAACATAATTTAATTTATTTAGGTTTCTAACTTAGAATTTCAGGGCTAAAACACGCGAGATATATATATATGCCGACTTCAAGCTACAAGGAAGTACAGTTTCATATTCTCGTCAATCTTCTCCAGCAGTTGTTTAATTGTTTTAATAGTAGCTTCAGAGTTAGAGGTTTACCCATCCAAATTTTCATGGTGAAGGCTAATGTTTAAAAACGATTTTTTGTTTGATTTTTTAATTTGGTTCCGTAATTTATTTTCTCAGTATTTTTCATTTATCTAGGATTTTGAGAGCATGTATGCGTCAAGCGTACTTTTGAAGACTGAGTTGGTGGGAGCATCGAAAAAATCAAGAGGAATGGAGTTGCGGAATTGAGAACCAGTGAAAAAAGCTATGTTGAGATCTTACTTTAGAGTAACAAGAAAGTATGAGCTTATTGATATTTCTTCCAAAGCAGTCATGGAAGTCAGTTTGAGCGTAAATATGACGGCAAAATTCAGAGTTATCGTGAGTATTAAGCATTTTGCTCGCAAAATTTACAGAGAGAATCGGTATTCATGTGGCAGTTTCGAAATTTTTAGATCCCTGAATGAATCATTTGTGTGAGCGTTGTATTTTAAGTTGCATATAGCTTCTGATAGCCGCTTTTCCAATGTGAATGTTCGGTCAGTTTTATTTTTGTTTGCACCATGCTAGGCTTCAAAGCCGTTCTGAATATCCGTTGGGATCAGTACACTAAAAAGGATTTTCAATGCTTTTATTGGTAGGATATGCCTGACTTTGTGCAAAGTTTCGCTGAATTCAAACAGCTTTATATAAATCTGATTGATATGATTTACGAAGGTCAAATTTTCATTTGGTACTATTCCCTGATATTTTCAGTCGTCAGTATTTGGAATTTTTTCCCTCTAATCAAAATGCTAGAGAGCAGTGTCCCATTTTTATTGCATAAACTTATTCGTGTTGGCGTTTGAAGATATTTTATTTGCTACAAATTGGAACAAAACTCTATTCAATACCTCATTTATTTTGATTGATGATGATGTGCTGTCATCTACAATCAGTTTCAATTTGAAGAAAGTTGTGGGCGCTAGGATATCGTTTACTGAGATAAGAAGTAGCAGAGGTCACAGAACAGTTCAGTTAGGAACTTCATATGTTATATTTGACAGCGCAAGAGCATAAATGCCAACATTTTGCTTACGGCTCGAGACGTAGGATTTGAATTATCTGTGAAAAAGACCTTTAATAACGTTAGCCATCACAAAAAGCATGTTGGGATATAGATGCTCAAATTTTTTTAAAGCCAAGAAAAATAGAGCGCAGCAGGTTTCCCTAAATAGATAAGTTGTAGATTATTCAGCATGGTTTGAGTCGTCGATTTTTAGGATTGAAAAGCAAATAATTGATCGTCACAGCTTAAGGAATTGCACCAAAGTTCTGTGATGTTGATCTGAAATTGCTCAGGTAAGTTTGGTCCTCGATCTGAAGTATAGAACATATTCATGTATTTTTTGATGAATTAAGTAGGGTACTTAAAAAAAAGGATTTGTTCATAACGTTAGAAAAGATTAGGTGAAACTTGGAAGGTTATGTATTTCGGAATTGCAATTGAAAATGTACTTTTTTCAGATGATTTGTCCGTCAGTGCTTTAATACAGTTACGAGTATAAGCCTCTGAAACAGGCACTATAGAGCAAGATAGAAAGAGTGGACTGAGTTTATGTATGCAAGGTTGCGGAAGCAGCTGTGGAACAAATTCTTTTGTTTCCGAGGAAATTCTCCCTGTTATTATGAAGTAATTACAGAATAAGTAACTACAATGACTTTTTTACCGTGATCAATTTTAGTATCGTGTCGAATTTTCGACAATTGTACAATCTTTAAAATTCAAAGCTTGAATAGCTAAAACCTTTCTAGTTACTTTCTTAATTTTCAAACTAAGTCTTAACATTAAAACTTCTGCTTTCCGGACGTGACCTCTAGCGGATGGGGATTCCGTCCGGCAGACTCTCCACTTCTCCTGCTCCATGAGCGCTTGTGTTCTGGCGCGTGCTCTGGTAATGTGCGGTCACCATCAGTCGTAGTGAGGTCCCTCTCTGCGAGCGGCCGTGGTTCGTGGCCAAGCTTGGCTTGGTTACCTGGTGGTATCTTGGTGCTCAGCTGCTGTTCCTGGTGACAATCAGTTTTGCGAATCGGGCCATTCTATTCTTCCTGTGATTCATCTTTTCTATGTTTTCAGTTACGAAGTAGGATTTCTTTCTGGTTTGTTTAGTTGTGTTCTTAACACCCATTTTCTTTAAATTGCGCTCCACTGTAATTTTAAGGCTCAAATATTACCCTTAAATTGAAGTTAATCAAATTGACGTACGTTTTAAGGTATTCACTCGTCTGAAAGGGGAGGTTCTTTTAACTCTCCAGAGAGTGCTCTGCCAGTTAAATTTCTCCTTCTTTCGAAAGCATCAAAGTCTCAACCTATCCTTTACTATTCTGCGTGGAGCGTGAATTACTCAACTGTATTTCACTTTAAATGTCTATTTCTTGCCTGAACGATTGCAATCACTGAAGACTACCAGTTTTTAGGTGAGCCGTTAGGTTTAACTTATCTATTATTGTGCTATAAGATATCTTGGAATAATTAGTTCACCTTTTGTTACTGAACGCAACCTTAGCGTACGGTTCTCTCCACAGTATTGCCAAGGTCGTTCCGGGGGATTACTACGCCTGTTTTCCGAGAGTTCTTTTCTGTTCGTCAATCAGCTTCAGGCTCCGGCACTTCCTTAGGGTGCGTACGTTAGTTTCATCGTTTCACTTTCTCCTATTTGGTATCTATTGCCAATTCTTGATATTTTCTTTTTCTATGATAGGCTTTTTCCAAAACTCAACCTCTCAATTTTTCAGGAAGCTCTGCTTTGGCTGGGTTCGGCCGCTCCTTTGGGGGCTGTTCTACGCTTGTGGCTGCGCTCGTGCGGGGTCCGGTCTGCTGGGGACCATGCTCGTTTCTTAATATGAGTGCCCTGAAGTGCTCTGGAGCAACTGGGAAGCTGGAGGTCTCTCGTCTCTCTGGCTCAAATTAATTTTCCATGCCACAGTTACTATATTGTTTTATCTAGTACCAACAACTAGATTACCTCAAAAGTTAGTCACAGCAGTCTTGTGGTTGACTCTGCGTTCGCACTGCGGAGAGACGATTAAATTTAAAAGTGGCAGCTGTCTGAGTTAAGGGTTATTTTCTTCGTCAAGATTTTGAACTTTAGTGTTGCGACAGCCTCGACGGTGGAGTCGCCTTAGGTAGTTACCTTGTTAAAAGTTTGCCTCCCGTTGGAGGTCTCAACTGAACTAAATCTAAGTTTCTTAAAATTATGCCTCCCGTTGGAGGTCTCAGCGGAACCGAAATCTAAGTTTAAGATTATGCCTCCCGTTGGAGGTCTTCAACTGATAAAAATAATTAAACTGAAATAAATGTCTGAATAAGACCCTTTCGTTTCCTTCCTTTTCGTGAAAAGGTTAGAGAGTAAGTGCGGGCAAGCGAAAAATCTCGATAATCGTGCGCTATGCTTTTGGTCGAATTTTGCTAATTATTTTTCGGCCCGACGTCAAAATTTATCTGTACAGTTGGTGATTTTTTCAGCGAAATCTGCTTGTTGATGCTTGATTTTAAGAGTCAACAGCCTTCCTAAGTCTCCGGTATAAAGAAAATCAAGTAAGCCTGATTTTTTTCATGCAGGAAATAATTTCTGTGGTTATCTAGGATTTTTACGTAGGTCTGGGCGTGACTACATATGTTAGGGATAGACAGCCCACATAATCTGAGCCGCTTGAAATATTTTTAAAGTCAATGATGGCTTCCGCAATGTTTGCTTCATTTCAATGAAGAGAAAATCAGTTTCAGATAGTGTTTCACTCATTTCATTGAGAGTTATTTAATTTGCGCGGCAGAACGAGGTGAAGGTCTGAGGTGAATTTGAATTTTTTTTATGATATAATTTCGCTTTATTGGAATTATAGGAGAGAGATCTGACATGTCTTTAGTTGAAATTCGAGTAGAAATATTACTTGAAATATATTGTCTATCAGCGAGACATGACTGGCAGGAATTCTTGTTGGCTTGGTAATTGAGGGGAGGAAGGATTTTAACTGTGTTAAAGTTTCAGAGTTTAGGATCGTTTCGCAATTTTTCATATCTAAATAGTCTAGGCAGAAATTTTCGAAGATTACTGCATCGCCATAGCGAGGTTTGTTTAGAGACTGACCTATGTGGGTTGGCTCGTGGATGCAAGTTTTAGAAGGTTGCCTAGAAATTGCACTAATGAGAATACTTTTTTTGTTTCAATGAAAAGGATTTCAATACAGACGAGTTAAATTTCCTTTTCTGGAATGAGGAAAGAGAGATTTAAAATGATTTACGTGGGGATGAATGTATGGGACTTTCTGGTTTCGGTCAAACACTGTCCTAGGCAATACAGAAAAGAAAGGACGATAATAGTAATGATAATTTCAGTGGTAGATACGAGCAATATAAGATAAAACAGCGAAAAAAGGATAATGATCTTCTTAGTACATGTTCACTTCCCAGTCTAAGTTTTTCGCCAGAGCATGCATGTTTTTTGGCACCTAAGCGATTTAATTACTTGGGCGGTGGAAAACATGCATGTAGGAGGCGAAAAAGTTAGACTGGGTTAACTGTTAGGTGATGGTTTCTTTTTCTTGTGGTGCTAGAAGAGGCTTATCCTCGCAATCTCATTTCACTGGTCTGGTATCAGAAGTTTGTGTATTTGCGTGAACATTCTGGTGATCTTGAGCACCGTACACTCTGGATGAAGTTTTGCAAGTGATAACCAAGGATTTAGGCGATAATTTCACTTTCCAGACTTCGGCCGCATAAAGGAGCAAAAAAGCACTCGCCATTGTTCGGCACCAAGAATTCGCTTGCATTTTGTTTGATCATTTTCGTCCGCGGGTTTTTTCTTCTGTTTACGAGAAAAAATTTCCCTTGGTCGTCGTTTGAACCGTCATTTATTGCTCTCATCCATCGGGTGCCTTATTGCCGATTTGCTCCCGGTTTTTCTTTTCAGGTCTTCTCATAGACATTTTCTGCTATCAAGCGCTGGCTTTGGGACGTGAGGTTTGAAGAGTTTTCTAGTACGTGAAATTAAACGTTACAGTCGTTGCCTGTACGTTTTTGCTGCGCATAGAAGATGACGAGGAGTTATTTTGAGCCGTGTTACTTGACTTCGTTTCTTCTACAGTGAAGGGTTCGCGTATCTGAGCGGGATTATGTGTTATTAAATATGTTAATTGTAATTTTATGGCTACTCAGAGGTTACAGTAGTCTGAATGTACTCGGAATTCTCCCTTAAATTATGAATACTTTCTGCACAAAGACAACCTCTCTAAATTTTAGTACAGATTAAAACTCTCACTTTTAACTCAGCATCAATTCGCTTATATGAAGATTACATATTGTTATAGATATTCAATTAAAAAATTACTGAAATAAAATAAGGAAAATCCAATAATAAAAATTATTCAAGCAAGTTAAAATTTTTTTAAACTTTTTTAAACCTACCACACGTTCAAAATAAAGCGTGATAATAGGGTGAAGCTTAACAATGTTCGGCGCGCAGATTAGGATCAAAGCCGAGATGCTTCCTATTGGTGAACATTCTATTTGACCCCTTACTTTTTGACCTCTTACTATGTTTGACTCTTCATCATTCGACCCCACACCATATTTGGTCTTTTAGTGTTCGGCACCTCACAATTTGTATTTAACCCTTCATAAGTTTACTTCTGTAAGCTATTGTGGACTCATTCTAAAGAAATATAAAAATTTTAAAGGACACGGAAGCGGCATGGAAAAAATCTTTGACTCCACAAAAAATCCTTGAAAAATGGTGACTAATGCAAATAAGCATTGACTCTATAAAAAATCCTTGAAAAATTGTGACTGAATGCAACTCACATGTCTCATTCAAAAAGAAAACACCATCGTGTGTGCCAGGAAAAGAAAAGTTTACCAGCACACACACTGCTGCAGAACCTTCCTGTTGGACTTGCATTGCCACGCTGAGGCCAGTCCGACGCTAGGATTTTATGAATCACTTTCCACCGAAACTTTTTCGTGTTACACGAATTTTAAAGCTTTGTTTCCAGGGGTTCCGCTCTTTGTGGTCCAGGTCTGTTTAGCGTAATTCTATTTTATAAAAAAGAAAATCGGGAGGTTTGCAGCTTTCTCCTCGCGTTGGACTGCAACATAGTTTAGGAAAGACGCATACTGAGGAAATTCGATAATTTTTTTACCCTCTGCTTCTATTCGCAATTTTAATATCTGCGTTAATAGTACCTTCTCGACTTCCACAACTAAACATGAGTCTTCTACGCGTCGAAATGGATGTTTGTATATTTGTTAGACATAATGATGTAATCATTTACAAATCTACATCTTAGCAAATTAAGACGCAATCATTCATTCATATAGCTAAAAATTTGTAACTTATTTTCATACTGAAGACGTTTTCGCAAAAAGTCATGTTACCAACTCTCATTCTGAAAAAATAACTTGTTACTCAAAACGAAATTACATCATCCCTCTAAAAATGCCCTGATTTTGTGAAAGAACACACTCATACCAGGGTGTGGTTTTCTAATTTAATTAATATATTATTATTTTGCCTTAACACTCCATAAGGTTTTTCGTTTTGAAGATGTTTTCTTTTAGGAAAGCATAAATACACTTTTGAAGTTGTTTAGACAAGCCATGCCAGGATTTGTTAAATATTTTTTTTGAGTTTTGGCTCCAATAAGGCAGGTGGTATTAAAAGGGGAATTAAGGTTGTGCGTAGTCGTATTGGCATTGGCTGCTGCATGTGAAATGGATTATATGAAGTAAAAGAAAATGCAGCGACGGTAACTTTAACATTTAAGTTTTGAACTCATTTTACCCCTTGTGACAGTGACTTTGGCTTAGTCTTAGTAACTGTGTGTTTCGGGTTGGATAACCTCAGTGAGGAAAAATAATTCGCATCAATTCATTTAAAAATCATGTTCCACATTGACGATTGATACAATGAATTATTCATGACATTGAACTTCACTACCATATTAGCTGTATTTCAAGTCTATACCTAAACTCATCATAGAGAAAACTAATCAGCAACACATCTCACAATCTAAAAAAACATTATTGGGAATCAAAATCTACGGCTGTCACAAACTCACTTTAAATCCGTTAAATCTTAAAAAACATTTATTTGGAATCACACTCGACGGCTGTCACAAACCCACTTTAAATCCGCTAAATCTTAAAAAAATTATTTGGAATCAAACTCTACGGCTATCACAAACCTAAATCCGCTAAATCTAAAAAAGCATTGCTGGGAATCAAACTCTACGGCTGTCACAAACCCACTTTAAATCCGCTAAATCAAAAAAATATTCGGAATCAAACTCTACGTCTGTCACAAGCCCACTTTAAATTCGTTAGTTTTTGCGTGGCACATGCGAAGTAAGCTGACGGTGTCTCTTTTCTGACGCCTTCTATCCCGTGGGAATTTGCAGGTGCAGACGCCGGCAAGATCAGAGGAGTGTCTTTGTGGGAGTGCTCTGGAATTTTGTTTATTGTGCTGGTGAGGTACGGCTGTGCAGCCGCTCCTTCTCGCTTTGCAGACGCGTGACGATATGTAAAAATTGGAATTCAATAACAATGGGCCCCTCATCGAGAACGGAAAGAATCAAATCGAATTTTTTTTTTAGATTTGTGTTACGATTGTTCCGTGAGGGAGTTTTAGGAGTTATTGTGACATCTCACAGGGGTTTCTTGCTACAGCGTGATGTTGTGCGTCGAGTTTTTACGCAAAAATTTATCTCAAAAAAGACCAATAAAAAAGAAAATAAACAATTTTACAGTTTTAATTTAATGTTATTTAGTAAAACTTGCTGTGAAAATGCTAGTATTTTTTTGACACGTGCCTTCAATGAGGAAAATTTTTTGCGTCGACTACGATTTATTTGAAGGACTCAAACATTTCTTACAGATTTTGTCTGTCCTTAAGAAACATCGCAGACATTTTTCAAATTTTTCTGAGTCATTCATTCTTTTAATGATTTGCCCAAAAAATCATACAAAAAATAAAGATTTGCTTACGTTCGAGTAAGACTCAGAGGCTTGATAATGCGTTTTTGCGCCTCTGAGGTTACACGCTGCTTCGTTGTGCCAAAATTAATGCATCGCGCAACTCGATAGTTTCTAATTCTTATAGAAGAATTAGAATTCTTATACAGAGCCTTGAGGAATACGAGAGAAAAACCTCTCAATCAGAGCAAATACATTTAACTTTCATTATTCATCACTTTACTAAACGAGTATAATGAAGATTATTTTAGAAAGGTCCGCTTATTTTTACAGTTACGGCAACAGATACAAAATAATGACGGAGTTATTTTTCAATGTATAACCCCCTACATTGAGTGGTTAGTATAATCTCATTCAAGTTAGCATTTGTCTCATCGATGCAACTTATTATTAAAGCATCACTTGATGTAATTATCGTTGCTGGTGCACATCAGAATATGAACTCACTTCATCCTTCGTTTCACGCACTAATATCACACAAACTTGTTTGTGTTGGAAGTGAGGAAATGCACTACAATATGCACGGAATTTGCCTAAATGCAGGGCGTATTTTTCTTCATGGAAAATTAGACCACTTAATTTCTTGTTTTAGTTGCGAGAAGTGGGAGTTCTATGAGGTATGGAATTAGAGATAGCGAAGCTTATCTAATTAGAGATATCGAAGCTTTCCATTCTGTATTTTCTTATGTTTCTTAATTTGTATCTAGAACTTTTTCATTTTATTGTTTCTCTTGACTGATTTGTATTTTCACATCCTCATAACAAATCCCTGATTTTCTGTTAATTGGTGAGAATGAAAACCTGTTCATTTAACGACGTCAGAATATTGCTATTGCTATATATTCAAAAATATTGCTATAAATTACTAGAATCGTCATGAGATGATAACAATCAACAAATTTTTGACGAGTATACCAAAGCACTTAACAGTAAAGTTTGATTTAATTGAAAATAATCCGTTAATTTGAAAGATAAAGTTGGATATTTTTACATTTACCGCACTCGGCAACAAATTCTTCCAACTGACATCATTTTAACCTGCATTCAGGAATACCGATAATTAAGTAAGAATAAACAAGTCTAGTTCACGCTGCAAGAAACTCTAACAACCTTAAACTTTGAAAACAAGCGCAATTCGATAGGCTGCTGGAGAGAGGTCGATGTGCGAACATGATACCAATAAATTTCTCGCCCAAGAGGCAGATTCAGAAACATTGGCTGCCAGGCTACATTTGCATCACAATGTGACCAGATCACATCGCCACGTTCTGAGATCAGCAACGCATGCACAGAGTGAGCCGAGAATCTCATGTGGAGGCAGCGAGAATAATTGCTCCATTTCTAAACGTCTTGATCGGGTGAGATCTTCACTTGGGTATGGATGCAGTTCTTGGTACTGTAGTGGCAAATAATGGCAGAATAGTTTTGGTGGTTTCTGTATGTAAGTGCATAATAGGACATGAAATCTTTGTATGTTTGTGATAGAGATATGTTGTGGGAAATTTTGTCAGAATGATGTTTGTAGTTTCTATATGTATGTGCATGATAGTATTTTAATTTTTTTCATGGTGATGCTTATATGTAGTGGGAAATATTAGCAGAATAATATTGGGGGTTTGTGCAAGTACAGCATGTGCATAATAGTATCTGAAATTTTTGTACGTTTTTAATGCGGAACTATCTTAGATCACTAAGTAACACATTACACATTGGTTAAGGCATTTGTTTGGAAATAAATTCTAAACATAAATTATATAAAATGCGATGGAAATTTATAGTTTAAAAAGGTAAAAATGAAAGATTATCTTGTCTGAGATCACATTAAAGCATGGAAATTGGAATGCTTAAGCCGCAACGTTAGTTCCGTGACACCCCAGTCCACATTTTTCGCCGCCTGCAAGCATGTTTTTCGCCACCTAAGTGATTTAGTCACTTAAATCGCTTAGGCGGCGAAAAATATACAAGCAGACGTCGAAAAAGTTATACTGGGACTGTGCGAGCTATCATTCTAATGATATTCACTCCATTTAGTCAACAACACGCTAACTGGAAACCAAATAAAATTTTCAGATGAAGCCATCAATTACCAGAAATACTTAGACATTCTCAAACGCCTTCACGGGAGTACACATAACCCCTAGCATAAGGAAAACTTCTTTATTTCCTAAAGGATCGAGCTTTGTTAACAGGAACGAGGAACAGAAGTGACTACTAAACAAACGTTAGAACTCAAATCACAAAACAATGAGTAAGGATAAAAGTGAAGGCTTATATTAATCATTTCATGCTCAACTATTTTAATTTCCTGGTGCCGATCAAAGTTAAGTTCTTTTAATAGTGAAATTTGCTCATATGATAAATCGAAATTTTATAATCAACGGAAACATCACACGAATTCTTTACAGATCCACCAATTTCATTCTTTTCTTTAGAAAAATTTCATCAGAAGAAATATTGATATTAATGTTTACTATTAAAAAATTTTGGTAGAAGTTTCGGAATCAAGTACTAATTAGGCACTTCCGGGGTAAAATAATGTTTTAGAAATTTTTACCTCCGGTAGTAAATTACACAAATTATTTTCTGGTTTCGGTCACAGTAAACTTACATTCGCTTACTAAATTGTAATCTATTGAAATTATTGATCAAATAGTTGGTGACTTGGATAAAGCTCGTGAGCTATTGAGATTTGAATGAAGATTAGAGAAACAAACCAGCCATTGCGACCTCAGATCCCTTCTTGAGTAGTAACTCCATTTAGAAGCTGTCGAATTATACATAAAAATTCCATTACTATGAACACAATTTCAGCGTATGGTAGTCATGAGATTTAACAAGTGATTTCCCATTGAAGTCAGGCAAGACGATGATAATGGTGAAGGCGATAGACTCACTGTGGCTTTAATTTTCAAGATAATATCGATGATAAAGTCATTAACCTCGTCCCCTTGAACATGGCTCTCGATGAAAATATCGCGTGAATCTTTTTGAATCTTTTATGAAGACCTAATTAGAATCAGTTCCTCGAGCGATATTCTCTAATAACAGGCGAGGTTCCATATTTGCATTTCATCGAGCCGAGCCAAAAACACAAGGAAGATTGTCTCTGCTACCTGACACAATCGTTGAGAATTTAAAGATTATTATGTAAGGTGAATGGCTAATTTTGTAACCACAGCTCATTATTCATGAAGCTTTGTACCGACTTGTAGGATGCACTATATTTAACCTACAAATATTTAAATGTTTGTATTATATTTTAACCGCATATTCTAATCAAGAGCTCACATGATGACTTCTTAGGCTCGAACGTGATGAATAAAATTTCGTTGCCTCATGCATGTATAGTTTACTAGTCAATTTGGCAAAAATTGTCCAAACACAACCTCAAAATTAACACGAAAAAATCGTAAAAAGCGGTCTTTTCGCTAAAAATGTCCTTCAATACAGTTAGTTTACATCAAAATATCATATCACGATCCTATAACAGTTAATACAAAGTACATGTTTCCAAATTTCTACGGAATGTTAATTTGCTTGAACAAAAAAAAAAATTCGCCCTGAAAATTTCAATCCTGAAAGGAAATGCATCTACGAACTCTATTACTATGAGAAAAACTTGACGGCTGCAAAAGATGCGTTCAATATAAGTTAATAATAAATAACCTACGGTATTGACAATCCAGTGTTTAGTTCTGTTTGAGCTTTCCTTTTATGCCCTATGGCCTGTGAGCTAAAAGGTTCTCGATCGACATTTACCTCATTTCAAAAGACAACAAGCCACCACACATGTTTGAGTCTATCGGCTGCAGCAGCGCGTTATAAAGCACTCCGACCCAGATGTCGAATATTCACCGACTATTTAAGTATACCTGGATCTTGTTTGTGAACTTTGTGTTCCTATCTTTCGGGTCGAATGCTGCAAGCTCTTAGAATGCTTTCGTCGAATGATGCTTATGCCTTCAGTTTTTGGTAGCTGGGCTTATTAGATTACTCTCATAAAAGCCATGTATTTCGTCATTAGGTTTGGCGTCATACTTAGAAAGAATAAAACATCATTAGTAAGAGAAGCCCTAATTTTATTGTTCGCAAAACCATTTTAAGTAACTTTGAACTTGTGCTTGGAGGAATATTTTTGAGGCCTTGATAACTGCGTTGAATATTTTATCAAAGCAGTCGCAAGATAATTTTCTGTTCTCAGAAAATTCAGGCGAAGGATGTGTTAATTGCCATGAAGATTACCTGTCAAAATTAGGCTAGTTTCTTTTCGAATAATGAAAGAATTCCATGACTTTTTTTCAGACTTAGTGAGAAGCTTAATGCGAATACAAATTAATTTAATACAACCTGAAATGCGACTGAAGTTCTTTTTTCTTATCCTCTGAGCAATTTAAATTAAGAAGAATCTTTTAAAAAATGTATGTCTCTATTGCTGTGCTGCTTATTAACTTTCCAGTTTTCAAGGTCGAATTTTCTGGAAAATTTTTGGCTCGTTTGGAAGCTTGAATCAGGGAAGTTTCCTGAATTCTGCTGGATCAGTGATATTAAGGCGCGAGCGGATCATGCAAAAGGCGCTCATGTTTCAGAGACAACAGTTCACATTCTGTGTAGTAATTTACATTACTTGTCGGAGTTTGCTATTTTCGTTTTGTTAGCTATGCTAGCGTTTTAATTAAACTCATAGTGGCGCTGAATTCACAGTAAATCAATCAAAAATGGAGCATTTATGTACATTCTGTGACTTTCATTTTTTTTCCAAGACCTTCCACAGTTGCCACCGACGACCGTCCATCGAAGTCGCTAGAATCCCCGAGCGTCACAACTTACCGCTGATGGATTGGGAGAGGAAGTCCTTTCCCATAGCCGCGTTGTTCCGTTAATGACAGAGTTCGGAACTCTGCTTAGCTGAGCCATCAGTGGCGGGAGATCTGAAGAGAATAACAAAGTGTTTTGAGTTTCCCAATGGCATTGACTGCTGAGTTTAGCGATGGCACCAAATGTCGAGCAGGCATTGCTCTCAGCGATGGATTTTTTCGGTTGAATAAACATTTTCCCATGGGTGGAGTTTGAGTGATTCTAATGAAAGATAACACATTTACCTACCACGATGAAGTATTTCCACACAAGTGCAGGTAGAGTGACTCTAATGAAAAGTTAATGCAGGTACCCAACCCGATGGACCCTTCAATTTCCAACACACTCATGATGTATGAGGCAATGCAATTGATGAATAAAGCTTCTTAAATTTTTTAGCACGACATTAAGTAAATTGTAAAGACAGTCATTAAGAAATTCCCAATAAGTTCAATATTATGCAGCTCTCGCCACATGGCGAAAGTAAACATCAAGCGAGGCTGCGCGCATTTCAAGAGTGTTACTTTATAAAAACGATATTAGCATTGACTTTGAATTGCTGTAAAGAGAAACTCTTTCGTGAAGTTGGATAGAATAGTTCAGGAAAGGTATTGGGGCGGAGCAGCTATTGGCTACGGGATAAGAAAAACAGTGGAAAATATTTAAATTGCCTTTTATGCTACAAGTTCTGAAAGCCAATCCAAGTCGGCTATTTGCTCCAGTTGCTTGAAGAAGAAAATCAAACTAAAGCTGCCATGAATATTTTTGAATGTTGTTTTTGCGAATAGATTATAAAAATGCTTTCTGTGCTCTAAAATATCAAATTTGGTTTCCAAAATAGAATTATTTAAGTAATTTCTGTTTTTTTTTAACCACTACCATGAATATTTGTACTTGACAAATAATCATGTTGAGATAGGTAATTCGTTAAAACCGAAACCGAAAATTAAACCCTCGTTGAAGTTGGCATGTTTTTGTAATTTCTCACGAACTAAGAAATATTCCAAGTCTTATCTCATCAAAAAATTTGAGCTGGGGATCAACGAAATTACTGTATATATTATTTGGTAACTAATACGAATAACAATTTTGCTGTTCACAGCCTAAAGTGTGATGGTCAATGTCGTGGTATGAAAAGGTTAAAACAAAAACTAACTCGTGAGAAGCTTCGAGGCAATGAAACAAGCACGTCGTGCTCACAAATGACCTAAATTATATTATCGGGTAAAAACATCATAACCAGTATTTTTTTACCAGTTTTTAGGATAAAATACTTTACTGTATCCCGTAGGAAATTGTCCTAATTCCTGCTTGTTTACCATGAAGTAGCTGGAAATAAATGCATATTTTTAAACAATTTTAGATAATAAACTAATTGAGGTTAGTGAAGGAAAGTCTCGATCTTATGAAAAGCTAGTGATTTAGTTAGGGAATGAATAGCTGAGTTAGCACACACTCAGTTTAATGAATAATTGGGTTAGATAGCACTCACTGAGTCCCTTGAATAGTTGGGTTAAATAACACTCACTGAGTTCCTTGAATAGTTGGGTTAGATGACACTCACTGAGTTCTTTGAATAGTTGGGTTAGATAGCACTCACTGAGTTCTATCGAAGGCCGAACGTGTATGAGTTTTAATATCTACGTAAAAAGTCTTTCAACCTCTTGTTTGGCTGATTCAAAAGCATAATAACAACGATTATAAAGCTAGATTTCAATACTGGAAAAATGAAAACAACTTTTACTACTTCACGAAGAGCGGACAGTGAATATTTTAGTAAAAAAATCGTGAGACAAACTCGCTCACTAGGTGATGGTTCCATCGCAAAAGTTTGTGGCGAAGGTATTTTTTTAAATTACGAATAAGTATTCATAAAAACTTAAACGTACAAATAATGAGTTGAAAAGTAAACCAAATTTATCAAAGATCTATCAACAGGAAAACGTTACGCTGATACTTGAGCATCGCTTTAATTTTGCAATGAATCGCCCTTCATGGAAATCTTTCTCTCGGCCCCGAGATGAACAAGTTGAAACAAAAAAGTGAAATTAAATAAAGTACCTGAAACTTTGAAAAAATAACGAAAAATCATAATGGAAAATCAGGTCCATTATCGCACACAAGGAATAACAGAGCCCGCGGATTGCCTGCTACTTACGTTTATCTGTAGGTATGAAACATTAGGAATAAAAACACCGTTGCGAGCCCATCGTAGAGCGACGTCAACAAATTTGCCTGGCGTTTCGAGCGAGTCATGAATGGGGTACAAGATTAAGTGTTCGCGACATTCATCTAAAGAATATAGCAAACATGGAGATTCCCGAATTGATATTTTTTCGGTCCCTTTTAGCAACTGCAACTTTTTATCATTATGATGTAGCACGGTACACCTGAGCATTATGATGTAGTCCGGTACACCTGAGCATAATGATGTAGCACGGTACACCTGAGCATTATGATGTAGCACGGTACACCTGAGCATTATGATGTAGCACGGTACACCTGAGCATTATGATGTAGCACGGTACACCTGAGCATTATGATGTAGCCCGGTACACCTGAGCATTATGATGTAGCACGGTACACCTGAGCATAATGATGTAGCACGGTACACCTGAGCATAATGATGTAGCACGGTACACCTGAGCATAATGATGTAGCACGGTACACCTGAGCATAATGATGTAGCACGGTACACCTGAGCATAATGATGTAGCACGGTACACCTGAGCATAATGATGTAGCACGGTACACCTGAGCATAATGATGTAGCACGGTACACCTGAGCATAATGATGTAGCACGGTACACCTGAGCATAATGATGTAGCACGGTACACCTGAGCATAATGATGTAGCACGGTACACCTGAGCATAATGATGTAGCACGGTACACCTGAGCATAATGATGTAGCACGGTACACCTGAGCATAATGACGTAGCACGGTACACCTGAGCATAATGATGTAGCACGGTACACCTGAGCATAATGATGTAGCACGGTACACCTGAGCATAATGATGTAGCACGGTACACCTGAGCATAATGATGTAGCACGGTACACCTGAGCATAATGATGTAGCACGGTACACCTGAGCATAATGATGTAGCACGGTACACCTGAGCATAATGACGTAGCACGGTACACCTGAGCATAATGATGTAGCACGGTACACCTGAGCATAATGACGTAGCACGGTACACATGAGCATAATGATGTAGCCCGATACACCTGAGCATAATGACGTAGCACGGTACACCTGAGCATAATGATGTAGCACGGTACACCTGAGCATAATGATGTAGCACGGTACACCTGAGCATAATGACGTAGCACGGTACACCTGAGCATAATGATGTAGCATGGTACACCTGAGCATAATGATGTAGCACGGTACACCTGACCATAATGACGTAGCACGGTACACCTGAGCATAATGACGTAGCACGGTACACCTGAGCATAATGATGTAGCCCGGTACACCGGAGCATAATGATGTAGCACGGTACACCTGAGCATAATGATGTAGCACGGTATACCTGAGCATAATGATGTAGCACGGTACACCTGAGCATAATGATGTAGCACGGTACACCTGAGCATAATGATGTAGCACGGTATACCTGAGCATAATGATGTAGCACGGTACACCTGAGCATAATGATGTAGCACGGTACACCTGAGCATAATGATGTAGCACGGTATACCTGAGCATAATGATGTAGCACGGTACACCTGAGCATAATGATGTAGCACGGTACACCTGAGCATAATGATGTAGCCCGGTACACCTGAGCATAATGACGTAGCACGGTACACCTGAGCATAATGATGTAGCCCGGTACACCTGGGCATAATGATGTAGCACGGTACACCTGAGCATAATGATGTAGCACGGTATACCTGAGCATAATGATGTAGCACGGTACACCTGAGCATAATGATGTAGCACGGTATACCTGAGCATAATGATGTAGCACGGTACACCTGAGCATAACGATGTAGCTTGAATTCTGATGTGTAACAGTTTATGTGGACAGTGAAAACTGAAATAATTTTAAATTACTGGTTTAATCCCGCCTTGTGCAGTTGAATTTTAGAAATTGCAACACTTTTATGCAAGCACGTGACCTTTTTCTCAAAGATACCCCTAAGTAAATCTCTTTAAGTTAATTTCAACGGCGCTTAAGAGTAGTTCGCTTTTTCATGCTAAAGTACAGGAGCAAATAAATCTAATCATAGCAGACCTGTTCACGTCTGTGCACGAATAAGCTTTCGATAAGTACAATTAGAGTAATTTCCTTCGTCACCAGTTTATTCTATGCATCCCCGCTAAAAAAAACTCTCTTATTATACAGTCCTGAAGACTGCTGTTATGCAATCATCATTTTTTCTGGGATTTTGCTGAGCGCGACACCTGGAGAAGACGGTAAAATGCCTCAACCTTTTAATCTTACTTGCAAAGAGCGAACTACTGCGTTGGCTGCTCGTAAGCTCTGTTTTCCCTTCGCTCCCAGCATGATTTGCACTCCGTGCTTGAGGCCTGAATAGCATTAGAATGCAGCAGCCGGGCATTGCAAGGTCTGACACTGACACAATTACTGTGTTTTGACGCATTTGGATTCATTAAAGAGGTCAGGGAGAAGCCATAAACTTGAAAATTGATAAAATCGCGTTCCTTGTTTTTCGCTCGCACTTCACGTAATTCAAAGTAAACATAACTTCTCACTGCAAAAATGCGTCGGACTTTGTGATAAACGTGAGAAAATGCCGAGACAATGTTGCAGTTTACAGCAGTTGAAGGCTGCTTTCTTTTTCTGCTTGATGCTGGCGTGTGAAGATATTGAAAGTTTTTGTTTTTACTTGTTCATGAAGTGCAACAATCTGATTCAGTGAAGCGATTATATCATAGAAGGAAAAATGAATCCAATCAAAACCAAACAGGAAAGCACTGAGGCCTCCAAATCGAAAGTAAATTTGTTGAAGCTATTGCTGATGTAATGCAAAGCTTCGCAGTAGTGCGGGCAAAATAATGAAAACAAAGCTAGGGAGCCATTCTAACCATGAACTTGGTATGATGAAAGTTTTCGAATATGTAGTGACTGAAAAATAAATTGCTATAATTTAAGGTAAAGGACATGATGCTCGATGAATTTTAGTTTGACCTCAAGCAGTAACTGCCGGTGGAAAAACCACGATTAGGATATTTTCTTTCATATCACAGTTACTTTAATTGAAAAAACTCCTCAACAGTAAAAAATGCTCCTTCACAAGTTGACGTTTCAATAAACTAATTTATCACCCGAGAAAAATCCCTCCACTTAACCGTGAATTTACGACAAGCTATTATTTATTGTGATACCAATCAAAAAACAACGGTCGCAGTTCGACTTACACGTACTGTCTGAGGGGCATCTTCATATGCCGACATTAGTTTGAGATGCAAATTTTTTATTCAAATTTAAATCAATTATGTTCAAGGTTTTGGCAGATAACATTTTTTCAAATGTTTGATTCCTTCTATTGTATCCCATTTGCTTACTTACCACGCCAATTTGTTACCCAGAATTTTTAAAATATAAGTACGAGTTTGGGTAGAATTGTTTTCAATCGCATTACATTTCTTCATAAATTGTGTAATGATAACTATGTTGCGATATGAGAAAGGGGTGGGTTTAGGCCCCCTTCCCAAACGCTGAGGGAGTCTCAACCCCCGCACAAATTTGAGTATTACACTTTCATGCTTGCGTACACCTGCATACCACACATGGAGAATAAAAGAATTTGAAAGATTAACCTGCATTTATTTTAGAAACACGTGGATTTGAATACGACACATAAAATGAAAGATTCAGGCTCAAAAATTATTGAATGCCAGCGAACGATCACATGATTTAACGCGAAACACCGTTTCTTGGTTATCGTCAAACGGGGAGATTACGTACAAACAAAAATAAATTTGAAGCATAAAAAGAACATCCTGGCTAGCGCGCACATGAAATAAATGGTGATGCCATAAGGGAATAGAACCTGGTAGTCGCAGCAAGGTGTCGGTTACCATCAAACATCACAGACTGCCCAATTCATATTTCTCACTGCGCGCCAAAATGGATTTGCACTGTTTCAGCGTGCCTTTCATATTTGCCTTCTCCACAATCACTGCTGCGAACGCTCCCTAGTTGATTCACTGACGGCGGCCTGTGGCGGCCCGAAGCTTAGCATCCATGTGCATTTTCTACTGCTGAATACCGGGCTGGTGTGGAATCGCTGTGAGATTGGGAACGCCCGGCAACAGCCACTGCACCACGGTTGTGTGGAGCAACCCCGGCCGCGGTGCTACGACCCACCCGCCTGTGAACAATGCACAGTGTTATATTATCTATTCCCTGAGATGTGATCGTTATTAATTCCCCTTTAAGATTTTACTCGAAGCTTCCACTGAGACTGTGGCTATTCCCGACATGATGAATTCACTTTCTCCCATTCAATATGAATCCCCTTTTGCGAGATAATAACCCCCTTTGAAATTTTACACAAATATTACAGTTAGACTCTAAGCACACCCTGTTTGAGAACACTCTACCATGCAAACCCTCCAATAAGCCCTCGAATATTCTGGTTCCCCATTTTCTGCCATCTCAATACAATTCCCTTTTGAGAAATGATCATTTTACCCCCATACTAAAAGCCCAATGTAAAGCATATAGGGGCGGGAAAATGCGGGTTCTGCTCACAGCGAATAGGATGTGTACAACCTCGAGAACAGCCAATAGGACAGAGCAGGCGAAGGTTTGGAAGTGCAAGTAGTGGTGCCATTGGTCATGATTGGAGAGAGGGTAGCCCCAAAAGAACACTTTGACTAGCACGGAAAAGACGAGAGTCAGTGAGAGTTTGCGAGCATCTCGATAAGGTTCGTCGTGGCTAGGCATTATTATACCTAAAGTGTTATACTCTGCGTCGTGAATAGGTGTTAAATTAAATGTTATACTCTGGAAAATAAGTGAGAAGCGAAACCTGTTGAGATATATTTTTCTTGAATCAACAAATTAAAAGTTACATTTTTGCTTGTGCAGAGGGAAGAAGATCCCGTACCGGGGAGGTTGTTTAAAGGAAAATTTTGATAACGTCGTCAGGGCGGGTAAGGCTCGTGCTTTTGTTTCGATAGATACCGCTGGAAACGATAGGTTCATACAACGTATAAGAGAATTGGAGCAGTTGAAATAAAATGTGGAATATGTGCATATATATGTATGAGAAAATTGTAGAATTAAAGTAATTGTCGAAAATTTTGTTGCTCCACAGGAGGGCGGTTTTCTCCTATTGATTGCAAGCACGACTTCTTCATAAAACGTCCAAAGACAGTATATGCACCGTGTAAGAAACAGGGATTGAACTGAAGCGGCTCTTGGTTGAAAGAACTAGTGAACCGAGGTCAAATAGCCATCCATTGTGCCGTTGGGATGCGCCAACCTGACAGTCAGGCCTTATTTCATTATAAGTGTTCCGTGTGTAATTCACTTGAAGAAATTGACCGGTCAATTAGGCAGAGTAGTATTTGTCAATATGTGTTCCTCACAGTTCCAGTAAATTACGATTAATGCTTTGTACCAGGGTGTTCATTATAAAGGATTCTTTAGCATTTTAGCATTTTTAAAAAACCCCGTTAACGCTCGCACCACATCTCACCGAGGCAAAATAGCGCACTGAAACGCGCTGATGTAAGTCGAGTCAACCATCATCGGTGAGTAACGCTTTGTTTTTAGTATATGTACTGTAATGTCAATTATTGTCCATGAATTTTTGTGTTGTATACTATGTATCCCCTGGAGGTGGGCCAATTCCTCAATTCCGAGAGCCTGATCTTCTTGTTAATGAAATGTTAACAAGAGGAGACGGGACCGTTTTCTCGTGACAACTAAAAATATACTAGCTTTGATTTAGACATACTTTTTGGTTTTTCCTAGAGCCTGTTGAACTCTGGTAAACCTCCGAGTGCAGTGCAGTACAAACAATCTTCAACTTGTGCCTTTTTATGATTGAAAAAATGTTCCTCACTATAAGTCAAAAATTGAAATGCCTGAAAATATAGCCATTTTTGTACTTGAGCTACACAAGTTCTGGGTAAATTGATATCAGGAATAAAATGATGGGGATAAAAGTGGGTGCAGTCTACTGCATGCAGTAGAGGTTTTCACGTTAACTTATATTTGTACTAGCGCATCTAAATACAAGCGCAT
This sequence comes from Morinoia aosen, assembly GCA_030386875.1. Lineage (NCBI taxonomy): Eukaryota > Metazoa > Arthropoda > Malacostraca > Amphipoda > Talitridae > Morinoia > Morinoia aosen. Next base: position 14,057,185 of record CM059559.1, on the reverse strand, counting down.
ATAAATACAAGCACATCTATATACAAACGCATCTAAATACCAGCGTATCTAAATACCAGCGCATCTGAAGTATCTCGCTCAGCTCTCATGGAGTGCTTTGCAGGTGGTAAAGTATTCCACGTGACGCTCGTATAAGTTGAGAGAGCAAGTATTCTCAGTGTCTGTTAGTGTCAGATGAAAGTAAATGAACTCTGCTTTTATTTTTCATCATCCACTAGTATTGAGCAGTAATTGTCTTCAAAATATTGAAAGATAAAATGCATTCTCAAGGAGTGTGCTTCATGATCGCAACCAGGAAAAAACTGACGTAGGATGAATAAAAGCTTCGAACTGCTGAAACAACTGTTAATGGAATTTGAAGAGCTAACAACAATGTTTTCTAGACTTCATTAATATCCCTGAATTTTACATAACGATGAATAGTTTTGCTAACGTAAACTACGTGAGTTGGTGATAATAAATGAAAGCACAAATTGCAATTCCCTGGAAGCACCAGTTATAACTCACTAAATGCACAAGTTGTGTTCCTCATTGAATTCACAAATGGTGATCACTGAAAGCACAAGTTGTAACTCTCTGCAAGCACAAGTTGTAACTCACTGCAAGCACAAGTTGTAACTCACTGAATGCACAAGTTGTAACTCTCCGCAAGCACAAGTTGTAACTCCCTGCAAGCCCAAGTTGTAACTCTCCGCCAGCACAAGTTGTAACTCACTGCAAACACAAGTTGTAACTCACTGCAAGCACAATATCTAACTCACTTCAAGCACAAGTTGTAACTCACTGCAAGCACACGATGTAACTCACTGCAAGCACAAGTTGTAACTCGCTGCAAGCACAAGTTGTAACTCACTGCAAGCACAAGATGTAACTCGCTGCAAGCACAAGTTGTAACTCACTGCAAGCACAAGTTGTAACTCACTGAAAGCACAAGTTGTACCTCACTAAAGTTAATCAACACGTACGTACAACACATGGCGGAATAAATTGACCTGTATTAAACAAATTCCATCATTTCGTTTGTCTGTATCTGAGCGTCGAGCAGCATTTCAAAGAACGACCAATAACGGTTCTAAAGACAAGCAAATCACAGGGCAAACTTTCGCTGCATACCTCTTTGAATAACTCTAGGCAATTTTACCACGGGAATTTACCTCACAGGGATATTCAGGAGGTGAACACTTCCCAAGTTGCTTAAGCTCGGCTTTGACGGAAACTTCATTTTTTCACCGATGGGTATGTACACATACAGCGCAGCTACTGCAGAGTTTAGGGGAAAACGATTCTCTAATTTAACTTTTACGTCCCTGACTTTGTAATAGCTTGATGGGTCAAGGGACCTTTGGGCTTTCCTGATAGTAATTACTTTGAGTTGTCGTGAAAAGAAAGAAAACTCTTTCATGAAGTTGGATGGAATGGTCCTGGCACAGCACGGCAGGAAGCCGCTATTGGAATTGAAATCAGAAAAAACACTGGTGAAATATTTCGAATACATCCATGCTCCTAGTTCTGAAAAACTATAAATCAGAATTTCTGAATCCTGAAATACTCTGCAATTTCTTCCAGATAAATGTATAATATCAGCTGCAAATTATTATTTCTTAACACAGCCAATACTAAAACAAATGATGTGAGCAAAACTTCCAGGAACTGAAATGCTTGGCTCTTGCGGTGTATATGTGCATGTGTGTGTGTGTGTGTGTGTGTGTGTGTGGGTGAGAGAGACCTTTCAATTTCCCTCATTGCAATCCACGATATTGTTATGTTCGGTGAGTGTGCTGCAATTTAGTTGCTTGTGTGTGCATTGGGGGCAGAAATGAGTAGGCTTCAAAAGAAGCAAGTTTTTTTGGACGAAAAACATGCCAAAATTCTTGTTGTACTCAAGTCTACTGCATGCAGTCATTCGCGCTTCCCACAACAAATACCAAATTGCCATGGACAAAGAGCATTTGATCTCTGAGATTAGAGGCTCAATTTTCCTTGGAAGCCAGGCAGGAACATAGACGCGATGCAATGCAATCAACATTTATATCCCTGATTGCTTCGCTACGGTGTAGCTTTTTGTCGAGAAAGCAACAATAGAAATTGCGCTTTGATCAACCCAATCGGAAGTCCTTTGTTTATGACCGTGCGTTACATCATCTGTGATGTACGCATCCTTTGAACAGGCCTCTACTCTGCGGCAGTCCTGGAATTTTGATGTAGATAAACGGAAAATATTCTGTGTTGTTACAATGGAATCGATTAGCCAGTCAGTACAGCACAGCTTGGGATTCAAACATGCCTGTTAATCATTCTATGGGCAGTAGAGAATCGTTTAACGTGTCGGGCGAGTTTGTTTTTATTACCATAGAGTTCAGAACTTGGAGTGAACGTTTTAATTAAAGAGAACAATATTGTGGGTGAGTTCCTGTTTTGCATTAGTGAGAGTGGGCAAATATTTATTTTTGCTGTGATCTACTAGCCATCTTACAGGTTATAAAAATTTGCTTCTTGCTTATAATTTCAATATACATAAGACATGAAAATAATACATAACTCCGTGCTCTACTAGCCTTCATACATGTTGTAAAACCTTACAATAAACATATTATTTTAGTATACATAAGCCTCCAAAATAATACATAAGTCCGTGCTCTACCAGCCTTCACAAATGTTGCAAAAATTTACGTAGTACATAAACAGTGTGTACCAAATACATCAGCCTTCAAAATAATGTATGTGATTTAATAGCCTAAGTTAAACTTGTGTAGAGTAAGAGTTGTCTAGACGTTGGCAGTGCAGCTGTTCACGATAGTAATCAGCTCTCTCTGCTTAGCTCAAACTGTGCGTTTGCCCAGATTGGAAACTCATAAAGTAAATTCGGGATCTTATGAAAGAAGAATTTTATTTCGGAATCTTGTAAACTGACGAACCTCGTAATCATTTTATGAGATATTTTTTTCATACAATAAACTGATCGTACTCCAAATTGGATGTACTGGGAGGAAGAATTCTATTAAACTCTGAAAGGATTTCTTCAAAAAAGCAATAAAGGTTCAGCAGCCTGAACAATGGAGGCATGCGGTTTCATCGCAGATCAAGCGGCGCCCAACAATTCCTTCTCAATTCTTAAGGCGAATTTCTGATGATGCTTTCAAATTACATTCCCACTAAATTAAACTGCTGACTCGTTTGCATACCACTAACTGCAACCTTTATGTCATGAACTAGCCATCATATTGAATGTCTTGTATTAAACAACGGAAGTGCTTGTTTTAATAGATCATCGAGTCAACCTTCAGGCTGACTTTGATGGACTAAACTGACTTTGCATCAAAGCTAGGTCTCAGAAGCTTGTGGCGTTGTAAAAAGGTTTCTTACTTTAATGAAAGGAATGTCATGCATGATGAAAATTATATTATTCATTATTTCATAGAGGATTGGAAACGTGTAACAAAGTTAACTTTATTCGTAAGAAATTTAAGTAAATTTCACAATTTCGCCGAAATAAACTAAATATTTTGGTTAGCGTTTTCAGGAACTGTTTGCTCGTGATGTTCAACTCTTTTTTATCTACTTTATTTTTCCCTGGAACAATATTGACAACAGTGAGGCATAATTGGGACTCTAATCCTTTTATTTTCAAAAGTAAGGAAAAATTTGACCTTTGAAGTAACAGTATATGTAAAATAATGATATGAATACAGTATAGTAAATAGCAGAATGTGTGCTTACTTGAATGGAGACGTTGTAAAATTAGGGCTATGTATGGTAAAAAAAGGTGTTAGTATTATTGTAATTACTTGTTTTCGTTTTGTGCATTTGAAAAACCCGGTGAAAACGAAATTTATTAAACTTGTTTTTTCAGGGGCTATATTTATTTACATTTTTTTTAAACTGTATGGAAAATTTTTACAATTGATACATTAGATTTTTATCAGTAAGCTATGAGGTCAAATCTTTCCCTTTATAAATAAACACCAAACATGAAAATGGCAAAAAATGAATAACAAATTTAGAGCCACGGCGTCATAACTTCTGCAAGCCTCGAAGGTTTTCTTTTTTGCTTCAAACACTAGGGCAACAATATGGCAACACTGTGGCAACACTGTGGCAACACTATGACAACACTGTGGCAACATAATGGCAACATTCAAACCATATGGCAACACTATAGTAACACTATGACAACACTGTGGCAACACCATGGCAACACTATGCAAACCCCACGGCAACACTATAGTAACACTATGGCAACACTATGTAACACTTTAGCATCACTATGGCAACACAATGGCAACACAATGACAACACTATAACACACCACAGGAACAATATGGCATCACTATGTAAACACCATTGCAACACCATCACACTATGAAAACATTACAGCAACTCTGCAGTAACACTATGGCATCACTATGGCAACACCAGTGCAACACCATGACAACACTATGATAACACAATAAAAAACCGTGGCAACACTACGACAATACAATGAAAACACCATAACATCACAATGACAACACCATAACCACACAGTGGGAGCACACCACGCCACCATCATGGCAACTAAACTCCTTTCGAGTTCCTGCGAAGCCAACAGCCTCGCACCAGCGTCTGAGTCCTACCCGTATCGCTCGCTGCGTCCTGTTGTGCAGCCGCTACACCAACTTCCAGATCGTCCAGTCTAGGCCCAGGTTGTCTGCACTTGCCCAATCAATCGCCTCACTGCTGACCGCAAGCAGCTCTCGCGTTTCTGGCTCACTCTTCTTCTGCTCTTCCGGCCTCACCCGAGCGGAAATGCAGTATCCATGATCTTGGATACTGCATTTCTTCGCGCTTCACTTTAGTGGTTTGCGAGTGCTAGATCTTGGATGCTGCATTCATTCGCGCTTCACTTTAGTGGTTTACGACTGCTAGATCTTAGATGCTGCATTTATTCGCGCTTCACTTTGATGGTTTACAGTGACCAGATCATGGATATTGAGTCTCTCTGTGCTGCACCTAAGCTTAGTGGCTTACGATGACCGAAACTAAACTTGGATGCTACATTTTTTTTCTGCAGCTTACGACTGCCGGATCTCGAATGTTGCGTCCCAGTGCTTTATCTTTGCGGTTTACGATGGCCGGATCTTGGATGTTGCGTCTCTCTGCGCATCACCTTTGTGCTAGTTGGCTGCTGCATCTTGGATGTTGCGTCTCTCTGCGCATCATTTTAGTTGTTTACGACTGCCGCATCTTGGATGTTGCGTCTCTCTGTACATCACATTTGCGGTTCACGATGGCTGGGTGGTGGGTGTTGCGTCTCTCTTCACTTCACCCAAGCGGTTCACGACCGCCAGATTGCGACGAGGAATAAGGTGGCAAAATCTAGGTGACGGAGGCGACGACGGAGACTTACTGGCACGAACCTCAGCGGATATCAGCAAACTTGAGGAGCCTCTGAGGCTTGGAGGTCTGTGGTGCTGCTTAAGTATGCTGTGTGAGACGGGTCTCCGCTCTGCTACGTGCTGGCGCTGGACGTGACCACGATGCCTTCATTTCACCAAGATTTGGTTTTATGACTGCGGTACCTTTATTTCATCAAAATTTAGTTTCTTAACTACGATACCTTTATTTCATCAAAATTTAGTTTTATGAATACGATACCTTTATTTCATCAAGATTTAGTGTTATGACTACGTTGCATTTATTTCATCATCATTTAGTTTTACGACTACGATGCCTTTATTTCATCAAAATTTAGTTTTATGACTACGTTGCCTTTATTTCATCAAGATTTAGTTTTATGACTACGTTGCTTTTATTTCATCATCATTTAGTTTTACGACTACGATGCCTTTATTTCATCAAAATTTAGTTTTATGACTACGTTGCATTTATTTCATCATCATTTAGTTTTACGACTACGATGCCTTTATTTCATCAAGATTTAGTTTTATGACTACGTTGCCTTTATTTCATCAAGATTTAGTTTTATGACTACGTTGCTTTTATTTCATCGAGATTTAGTTTTATGACTACGTAGCCTTTATTTCTTCAAGATTTAGTTTTATGACTACGTTGCCTTTATTTCATCAAGATTTAGTTTTATGACTACGTTGCCTTTATTTCATCAAGATTTAGTTTTATGACTACGTTGCTTTTATTTCATCAAGATTTAGTTTTATGACTACATTGCCTTTATTTCATCATCATTTAGTTTTACGACTACGTTGCCTTTATTTCATCAAGATTTAGTTTTATGACTACGTTGCCTTTATTTCATCAAGTTTTAGTTTTATGACTACGTTGCCTTTATTTCATCAAGTTTTAGTTTTATGACTACGTTGCCTTTATTTCATCAAGATTTAGTTTTATGACTACGTTGCCTTTATTTCATCAAGTTTTAGTTTTATGACTACGTTGCCTTTATTTCATCAAGATTTAGTTTTATGACTACGATGCCTTTATTTCATCAAGTTTTAGTTTTATGACTACGTTGCCTTTATTTCATCAAGATTTAGTTTTATGACTACGTTGCCTTTATTTCATCAAGATTTAGTTTTATGACTACGTTGCTTTTATTTCATCAAGATTTAGTTTTATGACTACGTTGCCTTTATTTCATCATCATTTAGTTTTACGACTACGTTGCCTTTATTTCATCAAGATTTAGTTTTATGAATACGATACCTTTATTTCATCAAGATTTAGTTTTATGACTACGTTGCCTTTATTTCATCAAGATTTAGTTTTATGAATACGATACCTTTATTTCATCAAGATTTAGTTTTATGACTACTCTGCCTTTATTTCATCAAGATTTAGTTTTATGACTACGTTGCCTTTATTTCATCAAGATTTAGTTTTATGACTACGTTGCCTTTATTTCATCAAGTTTTAGTTTTATGAATACGATACCTTTATTTCATCAAGATTTAGTTTTATGACTACTTTGCCTTTACTTCATCAAGATTTAGTTTTACGACTACGTTGCCTTTGTTTCATCAAGATTTAGTTTTATGACTACGTTGCCTTTATTTCATCATCATTTAGTTTTACGACTACGTTGCCTTTATTTCATCAAGATTTAGTTTTATGACTACGTTGCCTTTATTTCATCAAGTTTTAGTTTTATGAATACGATACCTTTATTTCATCAAGATTTAGTTTTATGACTACTTTGCCTTTACTTCATCAAGATTTAGTTTTACGACTACGTTGCCTTTGTTTCATCAAGATTTAGTTTTATGACTACGTTGCCTTTATTTCATCATCATTTAGTTGTATGACTACGTTGCCTTTATTTCATCAAGATTTAGAGTTATAGACGTTACTCTGCAGCGCGCCAGAGTATTCGAATTACCTACGTGTTTCCATACATTTTATAGTTCAAAGTTAGAGTTAGTGCCTAGTGAAGTTCAGGGTTATTGTTTGAAGTTATTTGGTCGCCGAAAGAATTCGGAAAATGTTATAGGATACCGACAGGACAGAAAACTGATATCAAAATAAAAATTTCCGTCAATATAAGGAAGAATAACTTCGAATCAACTTCGTTTTGAGTGCATCCAAACCATCAAAAAAATAAAGCTAAAGCTGTCACCTTCTAATTATCATTTGATAGTGTCGATTGTAAATTATTTCTGTCTAAAAAATATAATTAAACCATTAAATGATGCAAAAGTTGCAGACTATAATGCATAATTATTGTGCAAACACCTTCATAACTCAAAATTCCTAATGAGCGCACATATGACACTTGCTTCTCTACGTCTCGAATGACCTCTTTGCCAAATTTTCAGATATTAAAAACTTCAAATAAATAACCTGTAATTGAATAGAAAAATACGAAATCACCATGAAACATTTATTGACCTACCTTGCCTAGTATGGCATCATTTATATGATAACGAGACTCATCATGGTGTGAATATTTTTTCTTTACTGTCCTGCAACGGAACGAGTAAGCCTTACTTGTTACTTGACTTGTGATATCGCGAGGGAAACTGAGGAACTGAACGAGTGATGAAATGCGTATCGTAGTATAGGAGAGAGCGCTAAAAAACAATACCGTAGAAAAATGATCCCATTATTGAAGTAAATATGACGTCTTTTTTATGATAGTGAGGTGATGGGAGTCGTGCTGGCAGTGTTGCTGGGAGTGGGGCTGGGAGTGGTGCTGGGAGTGGTGCTGGGAGTGGTGCTAGCAGTGGTGCTGAGAGTGGTGCTGGCAGTGGTGCTAGGAGTGGTGCTGGAAGTGGTGCTGGGAGTGGTGCTGGGAGTGGTGCTAGCAGTGGTGCTGAGAGTGGTGCTGGCAGTGGTGCTAGGAGTGGTGCTGGAAGTGGTGCTGGGAGTGGTGCTGGGAGTGGTGCTGGGAGTGGTGCTGGAAGTGGTGCTGGGATTGGTGCTGTGAGTGGCTTGAACAGGCTCTCATGCTCATACGAATTTTGCAATTCTGCTTATTCACGACGGATTTTTGGGGTCGGTTGTAAATTCGTTGTAAAATGTTGATGCTTTTACTCTGATTTTCTTCAGTCACAACATTATCATTCACGTTGTTGAAACCTTTTTCGCTACGTTATGTCTGCATTTGACTTTCACATGACGTAAATTCTTCGGCATCCACAAAGCCCCTTGGATTTCCCCTCAACGTAACCATTTAATGAAGATCAATGACGTATTAAATGCACAAACCAATTATAAATCGAGTTTCATTTATTTACGTCTTCATATAGGTCATTTCAACATATTCAAACGTTTTGTCACCTGCGCTAAGCTATTCTAACTTTTCGGGCACAAATGGATCCTAACAAGAAAGTCCCGCCCCAAATTATTAGTGTTTTTTTTTACTGGAATAATTGATGACGTTTTTATAACTGAAATAAATGATGACGTTTTTATGACTGGATTCAATAATGCCATTTTTATGATCGGAATTAATAATTACGTTTTTATGACTGGTATAAATGATAACGTTAAACAATGCGATCCCAAATAGCTGGTTGAGAGTTAAGCTGTTTATTGCGAGGTGATCTCTGAAACAATGGGCGAAAGTATTTGGCAAAGCCTTTTATTTGTAGGCTTTCATAATTTTCCATGATACGGACTCTTTTCAAAGATAGAACAATTTACCCCTTCGTAAAAGTTGAGTACGTGACACACAGGGAAACATGCGGCTGAACGTTGTTGCAAGCATATCTGTTTATTTGTAGATGAATTCAACTAAAGACAAACTAAGTAGGTTCTAAGCATATGTCCTAGTTGTCAGGGCAAAATCTAGCCTTTAAGTTCGTATTGCCTACTTGGGTGAAGGACTGTTGATGAACCGTATCTTAAAGGGTTTTTATGAATAACTTTTCTAGTATTGCGAAGCAACGATAAACAATCTCATAAGTTACTGGCATTTAATAGAACAAAAGCAAAACTTTAATACGAAAAGAAAAATTAGGATTAGAGTAAAGACGAAATGGATGAATTACATTAAGTTACAAAATAAACTTTAGCTGCACTGAGTACTTAGGACCAATGCTAAATGAACATGATCTACACTGAATAAAAAATACACTGAGCTGGACTAAACCGACAAGGGTAATTGGGGCTCGTAAGATCTGTAATGAAACAAAACAGAAATTGAAGCCAGTGACAATTAAGATTATGGAATTTTATCTAATTCAGAGTACGGGCAAGTACACCAAGTTTATAGAAATTAATTAGAACTCACAAGAGACGGGGCAGAAGGATAGCGCAATACTACAAGCGGCCTGGCGGTTGGCCTAAGAAACAAACTAAGAATAAGAACCCTATTTAAGAAGATCGGATCCATCTGCCGACGCTAATGATTTCCTAACATTAAACAATGTGGGACTCCACGAATGGATATCATTATTTTATCTACTGTAGCTCGTGTTGAAAAACAAATGAGCAAACAATCATTAATTATTTTTAAAAACTTAACTATTACTTTATAACTTTACTTCACTTTAAGCATTTACTGTATGTGATAATCGATCTTCTCACGTCTCCGCTACTGTATATCTACTACAAATTCAATAACCGAAGAAAGAAAACGAAAAAAAATCGCCCAACTACAACTTTTCTCATGCTTCCGCCTTCCGTGCCTGAAGCCAGTCACGCAGACATCATTATCTATTTTCCTCAAAGATTGTTAACGAGCCTCCTAAACCACTGTACGTCCCTCACATAACGTTTGGGTGTTTGCGTAAGCTGTTAGACGTTCTTCATCGTATCTCCGCCATTCAAAGCATAGTAATCCGCGTCGATGAACTTGCGAATGACTTTTTATTCGTCATAAGAGCTGGAGAGAGTTGTCCCATCTTCGGCCTCGCGAGGGCCGCCAATCCAGGCGTCCTCAGGCGATGTGGCGTGACGGATGTGCGTTCAGGTTCTTTTTATGAACTGCCGACGAGGTCACGGTCCGTCAACGAGGAGCAAATGTACCGTGGAGAAGAAGGGCCGGCTTTTGAAGGCATGCCAAAGAGCTATGAGCTGCATCATGAAGCGCAAGTTTTTGGTTGTAAAATTGGATATCTCAGTCTTGGGACACTTGTATTGAAGCTCTTCGATTTACAGTACGCCAGCGAAGATCACTCTTAATGATCTGTAAGCGTCACCACAGATATCTTTTCAAAATTAAATTTTTCACTTGGACAAATTTAAGCATTTGGATATCTCAAAAATTGTTCAATGTATCTGCTGCGTTAATATTGTTATATATTGCGTTAACATTGTTCATTTTGAAATGAGTTTATACGAATAAGCGATGGTGTGAATTATGTGCTTGCTAACTGCAGCGAATGATATTCGCAATGCTTTATTTTTAAAACAAAGAAGTAAATATGACGCAGTTAATGTTTCTATGGATAGGCGGACACATTATTGAAGCTATAGAATTATAAACTGCTTCATGACCTCAAATATTCCGAGGAGAGCTAATAACCTATGTTCAACTTCTGCTTTCCAAAAGTGTAAGTTGTAAAAATATGAACGGAAATTGAAGGAGAGATGTATTAAACAAGCGGGAAGTGATAGTAAAATGATGTTCAAACTTGTCAACAATTTTAAAGGAAAAATTTATTTATTTAAATGATGCACAACACACAGAATATTTGTAGCTCTGAGACACAAGGTTAATTTTTCCGTAGTTAAATTAATGCCCAATTCATTCCCCAAGTTATACCGAAACACTTCCGAACAAAATATCCAATAGAAGATAACCTGAAACGACATTTATCGTAATTTTTTCATTAAACTCAAATTTATGACAGTAAGTGCTGAAATTTATGGCATTCCCGTTTCTGTCGTAGTAGAAATTAATATTGGATTAATAAGGACCAACATAAAAATTAACATCGTAACCCAGTCTAACTTTTCCGCCGCTGGTATGCATATTTTTCGCCGCCTTAGCGTTTAATCGCTTAAATCGCTTAGTCGGCGAAAAACATGCATGCAACCAAATATGCAAACAGGCGTTGAGAAAGTTAGACTATAAAGTCAATGACTGCTGCGTACATCGACAATTGTTGTTTTTTGAGGGCTCATATTTCTTCATATTTCAGAGCTGACTTTGGGAATTATGTGCATATGCTAGTACTCGCGTGAGTGAAATATGAATTTCGTTGTTGTGCGTATCACACTTCTGCCCTCACTAAATTCTTATACTTCTCACGAAATGTGAATAAGTTTTCAAGCACAGACAACATTTCAAAAAATACGAAGCATAGGCCAAACCATATCTAAATGCGTCAAAAGCAAATCACGAAAATCCATCTTAGAAATGAGGAAAATTTTTACACGCTCGTCTATCTTAAGTTTCATCACATCGTATTCATAAAAAATACACATGCAATTTTAACTAAAAGAAGAGAGGTTTTGCCCACAAAATAACCCAAGCAATGATAGCTTCGGGGAAAAAAAGTTACGCTTCAGAAGCGGGAAAGAACAAAGGTCACAGAAGCTCTTCACCAAAACCAACTTCCTTAATCTTCCTTCTAGCGTCTTATCGCTAGCTCGTACGATGTTCTTTCCGTTTATCTTATTCGTTCTGTTCCTTTTTTTCAGGCCCATTTATTTCATTTGAAAAGTACGTGAAGGAGCTGCATTCTTGTTTTTTTTTTGTTAAATGCGTTCGGAAATAGGAACAGCTCTATATGACTAGCTTCAGATAAGAAATAACTATTCTCTCAATATGCTTCAAGTACATACAATGCAAGAGTATTTTCAACTAATTCAGTATCATTGCCCCACACATGATTAATATTTTTGAGGCTCATAATTCTCATTGTCCTTCATCCTCTTAAAAGAAAGAAACAATAATTTACATCTACTGTGAGATGTTTTTCAAAACTGCCAGAACTTTATTGCTAAGTATCAGATTCATTCATATCAATCAATTCCGATCAACAAATTCTCGTAATATTTTTTGCATGCAATTTCTCTCTTGTAATATTCATTAGTGTGCGTACAATACAGATCAAAGCAATCACGTGCTGCGCAGTGTGTTTATATTTTCTACATTGAAAATTTTCTCCCAAAACCCCACGCATATTTGGTTACTGCGAAGCTACACAAAGAAAACAAGCGACTGTGAATAAAAAACAATTCTTTATTAAATCACCGAAGACACAAACCAAGAGCCTGTTTTTGTCTTTGAGTGCCGATGTTTTTTAAATAAATTACACGCAAACAAAGTAACTTGTAAAAAGAGTAATAACAAAACAAAAAGATTCAATATACCCTTTCAACACGTAAGCCACACGAATTTTGATTGCCAGTATCTCCGCCTGAATAACTGGCACGTGTTGCAATTGCCAATTCCATCTTGTATTAAGGGAGACACGTCGTGTAAGGGCTATCGGCAGTGACATTTTGCTCTCATCATTGTTCAGCACGATGTTGATTTAACGAGCCACTTTGGATCACGGGGCGTTTGAAGTTATAAACGAATACGGCAGTTGTCGGTGTAACTGAATGTATTGCAGTATTGTTCCTGGCCTATTGTTTGTGAACAACACTTTGACATTTCAGTCGAAACATTTTTCTCCGGATAGAGCACTCATTGAATGAAATATTACTTCAAACGTAAGAAATAACTCTCTATTCAAAATATAGTCTCTATGGCTTATCAATCCGATATTTTATTCAAAATGTTTATCGATGTATGCCTGAATTTAAAGGAAATTCTGTATATTTAGAAATATTTCACGTGATTGTGGGTGAGACGCCATTTTTTTATAATGCCAGCCTAAAAAATTTTTCTGAACAAAAATTAGTAATGCAAAAAAATATCAGACGGGCGATGTATAGTACGCATTTTTTCAAATTTATACTTAAGAATGTTAGCTCAGGCACCCTGCATGAATGTATTGTTAGCTTGGTTGTTGAAGATAGTTTCCATCATTCCTTTAGCTGAATGCAAACGATGGAAACAGGAATGAAATTCTTATGAATGATCTCCGTAATTATGGTTGCGAGTTGCTCGTAGAAGTTGCTGTATTGTCGCTCCCTTACTTCCGGTACACGAAATGTTCTGATGAAATTTGTGACTCAGCAATTCTGTATGCAAAAAGAAATAATTTGTATCCCGATAATGGTGAGCTTAAATGTCATATTCTTTTTCCGTGATAACTGTCGAGTTGAAATCAGTTGGATATTTATATATTTGCCTATAGACAATTGGAATAATACTGGATATAGAAAATCTTGTTACACATAATCGGGAATCATAAATTATAATGTTTCAATTATTTAACACGACTCATACCTTCCTCAGACTTATACTGAACCCTCGCTTATTGAGCTTCAAATCTTCAATTTTTCGAAAAACTTCGATGGGACCAAGAAATAACTTTAAAGTACACACATTTAAATTTTATGAACTATTCCGAAACATGAGTTGCTTTTATTTTTTGCGACTGTGTACTCCACCCTAGAAAAATTGAAAGGTCAGGACTTCAAGTAAAACGAGTGTTAGATAAATAAAATGGAGGAAATAGTTTAGGAAAAAGGTGCCTTGCTTGCAAAACTCGCCGGTGCTCTCCTTTATTTCGGTCTTGATATTTTCTCGGAGACCCAAGCGCGAGTCTCCAACTCGTCAAAAAGGTGCGCGTAAATAACGTTGCAGAATTGATAGAAGTAAATGTGTTTTCCTTACCCTTTTTTGATTGATATTTTTTACCCAATACTTTAAAATTTCAAGCAAACGTAGACTAAAAATTGTGGTGGATTACTAACTTTATTACTAATTTCATGTATGAGTAAATTTTTCTTTCCGTGAATTGTGTTTCACGGAAATTGAATAATGAAATCGTCCTGTTTCATCCATAAAAAATTGATTGCCCTCAATTAATGAAACATTGAAAAATATTATTAAGTTTCAGAAACAGCAATTATTAATGATAATATTAATGCATTATAATAAAATGTAGGAATTATATATCATTATAATAATAATTCATATAATATTAGGAATCATATTTTTCTCAAAAATCTGGCTGTATCTGATTTTTCAACATGAAAAACATTTGCGAAAATAATTCCTGAATTGTTGACAAAAAAATTTCTGTTCATCTTCTCAAATTATAAAGTCCGAATTACTGAAGTAAAAAGGGAATGCAATTCAACCCGTAGGAGCATATGAACAAAAAACATGACCACAACCTCCAATAGTAAATGTGAGGCACATAGAATCCTCGCATTGAGAGACAGTCACTTTAAAAAATAATTTTCTTCATTTACCGCAATTTGAGCTCGAATGGAAATTCCCTTCTCGTTCAATCACGCGTTTTGTCGATGCGAAAATTTTCGGATGATTGATGGATGGCCAGATCAATGTCCGGCGAGCAGCGTAGCCGGAGATCAGTGAAAAACGCGAGAAAGGAGAATCTCACAGCCATTGCAGCACCTCCACTTCTCTGGCTCTTTAGAGCGAGATGAAGAAGAGTAGTTTGAAAGAGATTTCTCACACGCAGTCTGGAATACCAAGGCGGTAAGAATAATTGAATAGTGGAACTATAACGTGACGTCTGCCGCCAAATATCGCCTACCCAAGAGCAGTTTGAGATTTACATATTACGCGTTTATCATTAAATTGAAAGTATGGAAATAAGCAAAATCCTATAGTTAGCTAACCTAACCTAACCTCACGCTATAGTAATAGCTAGAGGTAGATCTCATGCTATAGTGTGGTAGGCCTCACGCTACAGCAGCACCGAATAAATCACCTTTGAAGAAGTGATCATTCGGCCGTAGATTTCATTTGGGTGCAAGTTGATAGCTGCACAAGCAGTTGGACTGCACCTCTCAGAATACTTGGTACCTGGCGTACAGAAATTTTCTCTTGAATTAAGACACAATTGTTGAGTGTATTCTTTGATAAATGTGCTCCAATTCATCACTGAGGTAAAACTAGCAATATCGTCAGTGATGATTAGAGCCAGCGATGTTGAATGGGCGTCGGAAAGCAAGTTGTGACGTATTCTGGCCTAGCAAAGCAGCAGCAAACATTTAAATATGTCTGAATTGAGGTGGGAGTATTTGCAGCATGAGCTATTATAGTTTCTGACACTCAGTAGCCTCTCTGTTCACGAAACAACGGCTACATTTCTTGGTCATTCATCTACCCACTCATGGGCTAGTAAAACATTTTTGAAGAAGAAAATTGCTTTTCCTTTAATTCGGCATTTACTGGAAGTCCCTGGGTGCTTCTTCAAAATGATTTACTCGCACTAATGAAATTTTTCCTCCTTTAATAACCTTGCCTTTGTGTTCCTTTCCCCAGTTAACCTTTAAATTAGACACACGTTTTAGCGTCAACACAAATGTAACAGTATTTAGAGCATTAAAAATAGAGGCTGCTTGAGCGTTTTTTTTTTCGGCCCAGATTATTAAACTTAGAATTTTTCAGCGAAAAACCGAAAACGAAAAATAATTTTGCTTTCAATATTTGGGAATGCGCTCCGTAAAACAAAGTCATGAACGAACTATAACAACTGAAATTTGATTATTCAAAACTTGCAAGGTCATGCAACATGCCGCCACAAAGTAATCATTTCCTGGCAAAGCGGATATCCGAACGACATATGGGAGTTTTAATCGGCCATTAAGGCGATCGTTTGATGGGGGCTGGGTTCCAATGAAATCCAAGCCCAATCAACGCCGCCGAGGAATCAAACGTGGCCTGACGTGAGTTTAATTCCCGGCTCGTGTGATTACGTGCGATTAAGGACCAGAGCATCCAATTATTGACGTATCGAAGGGACCTTACTGGCCAAGGACTCTGATCTCTCTCTTCAGTTTACCAGACAGGCTCGTTTTAATTGTCTCTGTCCTGGCTGCAATTCGGTTGGTTTCAATTTAGTCAAAATCAATCTGTCCTGACTTAGCTTATGTTATAATACCGATAGCGAGTTTATCTTAGTTTTTGAGCAGCTTGAATTTTTTTAGCTTATATCGATGAGAATTGAAGCGCTAACTGAATAAAAGTCGTTTTCGTCACATGTACGAGTTCAATGCAGAGATATACGGCATAGCTGGCTTAGTTTCCAGGCGCATTAAAAATATTCGAGTTTTCGCCACGTTAAAAATATCAAGATTTTATAAACGAGCATACGTTATACTAAGTTTGACAAATCCGTTTCGTACAAACCCCTGAAAAAAGAACTGGTTCCGCAACGTTTTGCAACGTAGTGTTTTCTCAGCGAAAGTAAACACGCAACACTGAAACTTTAGGCGTTTCCTCCTCCGAGTCTCTTGCTTCAGGAAACAAGTAAAGATCTAAAGAATACTTCGGATGAATCTTCGAGAGACTCACGAAAAGAAAAGCTAATTTAATCTAAATTCAAGTAAAAGTCCTGAGAAACGAGCTCATGATAAAAACAGGGTTCTTGAATAAAAAAATGCCTAGCCAGCTACTTAATTGTTCTGCTTTTTCATTGACTTCGCTAAAATTTACTACAGAGAGCGGAAAACAATTCTTCAACATGTTGAAACCTCCGGGAAAAAATCTGGAGGGAGAGAAAAGAGTGAACTAACGTAAACAAGTTCTACATAGTAACAGGACCATTTTTCGTTTTTGCGAACAGTCTCCCTGCATCTAATAGAATCTCAATGAAGACTCGAGGTCAAACCTGAAGCTTAATTTTTAAATTTACTTTAACTCTGTGCAAATTTCTGCAAGGGATTTTACTTCACTGATACGAGCATATCAGGCTCACATTTGATGATATTCAAAGACAACGTTGGTTACGGTGTGCCATTAATATCCGCAATGTGCATTATTGTTAGTAGTTATTAAAATTGAAAAAAAAATTATGTGTTAGTCATGAAATAGTAGTTTCGCTGATTCTACAACTTCGAACTATTTATGTGTTTTTCCAAATGCTGTTCAGATATTTTCCTTGTTGTCGGAACTATAGCCATACTCAACCTTCCCAAACATGAACAACCCAAAAATAATGACAACCACCAAAAATATTGGCCGTTATGACTATAATTATACTTAATCTAAGCTTTCACTTTACAAGCGAAATTTTATTGATTTTTCTATGACTCTAAATAAATTAAATCGAAGCTAGCCTAACCTACCTAAATCCTATCGGTCGAGTTTTTCGATTGAAATCTATAAAATATACACAGCAAGAAGCCCTTGAGGCCGAAGACATAAATATTTAGGTATTGTAATTTAGGTCATCTTTCGACCGGTCCTCTTAAATGGGACGGAGGATGTCTAATCCTATGCATACGGATCAGCAGAAATTGGAGAGGTTCCGGAAAGGCATCATTAATTATGAAATTCAGACACAGCCACTACATAGTGACAAAGATAGCCATATTTGTGGAGTCATGAATATTAATTAATTATTACCCTGATGGGTATCGCAACAAAAAAGCTAAAATAGCGATCGAGTGTAACAAAACAATACGTTCGTTAGATCTGCACGAAGCCGTAAAAGCATGAAAAACTATTGAACGCACGTGTACTCTTGCGCTCAAAGATGGTTCGTTAAGGTGACATGGGGAACCGATTTCGCTGGCAAAGGAGTAGATCGTTCAAGCCACAGAGCAAACGATGCATAATGTAGCTGAGCGCTTTCTCCTACAGACAGAATATTATAACAGCTACATGCAACGCCACAGCAGCCAGCTCGAGTTGTTTATACGCCTAGACTTTGATCTGAGAGTGAAGTAATGCCATGTGAAATTTTTTCGTAGGAGCTGCTTTCGGGGTATTTTAACATCTGATTTATTTTTTGTGGAAAGAAGTCACAAATCTTGAAACATCAGCCAATCTGCGTTTATTTTTTAGGGGTTATGAGCTTTGAAAATACTTAGAAGATTTACTTGATTTTTCAGTAAATCTGTAAATCTTCCACGTGCATGATGAGTTCGCTGTTGGGAATTTTGCTTTTCATTTGTTTATATTTGCTGTATAGTTCCACTAACTTGTGCATCTCGTAGACTTACCAGATGATCCTGAAAAACACATGACTCTAGACTGAAGAAACTTAACGACGTTCGACCATTTATCCCATGGAAAGAAGTTATGAATTATTTCTCAGAAATATTTCATTAGTAAATTGTATTCTATTCTCCTAAAATTATAATACTTATAGGACTACAGTTTTAAAACCATGAGAAGATTATTTGTGCGTGTAACAAGTGAAGTTGAACACCTAACTAGCAAATACAAAACCTAAATAGTTTCTTCAGTTTTTGAAACCGTGAGAAAATTGTTTGGGCGCGCGACAAGTGAAATTGAACACCTAACCTGCAAACACAAACCCACGACAGTCTCCAGCATCACCGTGGAATACATTCCATACATTATGTGCACAATAACTCTTGTATTTTAAGCAACCTTAGCCAATCATGCCTTCTTTTTTGATGTTCTATCCTGTGTACTGGAGGCAGGAAATGCGCCTCATCTATTTTGCAAGTCAGCGCTGCCGCATCGCTTACGGCGAACTCGTTCACAACACGGACACGTCTCAATTATTCAGGCTTCGCAGGCACCGAATTTTAGCCAGAAATGTCGCTTAGAATTCAAACGTGTTCTCCGGTTACCGGGGCCTCCAACTGAACTTATTTTGTGCCATTCAAGACTCCTCTTAATCAGGCATCGCCTGCTGTCTCGTTGTTGCGTGAGGCTGTAGCACCATTGCAAGACAGTTAATAGTATAATTTATGGAAATTATTATTTATAGCAATTAGATCATTTATGAAAACTATTATCTATATTAATAATTTAGTTTATAAGAATAGTTCTTTATTTTAATAACATAATTTATGAGTTTATGGGTGCGAAAACGCGTTTTGTAAATTCAAATGAACTTTAAAAGTATTAAAGCTCCGATTTAGTAAATGGTCAATTACTGGACTTGCGCTAATATCGTGGGCACATATTAAACGGAGTTTGTTTACTGCAAATTTTTTAGGCGAGTGTGCTCCTTGGACCCACGAGTGTGCTCCTTGGACCCACGAGTGTGCTCCTTGGACACACGAGTGTGCTCCTTGGACCCACGAGTGTGCTCCTTGGACACACGAGTGTGCTACTTGGGCCCACGAGTGTGCTACTTGGACCCACGAGTGTGCTCCTTGGACCAACGAGTGTGCTCCTTGGACCCACGAGTGTGCTCCTTGGACCCACGAGTGTGCTACTTGGGCCCACGAGTGTGTTCCTTGGGCCCACGAGTGTGCTCCTTGGACCCACTAGTGTGCTACTTGGGCCCACGAGTGAGCTACTTGGGCCCACGAGTGTGCTCCTTGGGCCCACGAGTGTGCTCCTTGGGCCCACGAGTGTGCTCCTTGGGCCCACGAGTGTGCTCCTTGGACCCACTAGTGTGCTACTTGGACCCACTAGTGTGCTACTTGGGCCCTGTGCTACTTGGACCCACTAATGTGCTACTTGGGCCCACGAGTGTGCTCCTTGGGCCCACGAGTGTGCTCCTTGGACCCACTAGTGTGCTACTTGGACCCACTAGTGTGCTACTTGGGCCCACGAGTGTGCTCTTTAATGTGCCCCATGGACTTGGACCCACACCTCTCATTAGTCTTAACCCCACGAGCGTGCGGGTCCAAGACACAGCAAATTTAAAAATGAATGATCCTAAGAAAATAGATGGTAAGTTCGTAATGCAATTGTGAACTTGTTATATTTTGTGATTATAACCTACCTGTCACTCATTCGTGAACTACTGAACGTGAACTTTATGACGCTAAAATCTCCTAATGTGAAGCAATTCACTTGAGAATACTAAGTAATTCATTTCGAAGCCGTGCCGTTGGAAAAATTGAGATGTTTCAAGATTTGCACCAGTATTTGTACTGTTAGAAGACAAGCTGAGAAGTGAAACTTGGTTTTTCTCCTGCAAGTTCAAGGACTTGTTTAGAAAAGTGTCTTAATTATGAACGTTTTGTTGCATTCATTTAAATTTGTTCGCAATAAATAGTCTTTCCATAAAAGTCGGTCTGGGTGCTCGCGGTATTCAAGACAATAAAAAGTAAGGCTATAAAGTACTTGTGAATATCCTTTAAAGGCATCAGCTGGAAGAGTAAAGAAAGTTTAGCAGAGAATAGAAACTTGATTTCTTTTCAACCTAACGAGTGGGAAATAATTTGAAAATTGAAGCGCTGGGTGCAGTTTTTAATTTATCATCATGGATAACATCTAAGCCTTGAGATATTTTTGAGCGCCCAGGAATAACACAATTAACTGCGCGAATTTTACGACTCTCTCAAATCTCAGAAGCGAAGTCTGAATTCTGAAATAAACGTAAAAAAATAATTTTTACTGGACAAATGCATGAGGAAAATGTGCATAGTCTCAAACCGACCAGAGATCTTCTGCAATGAGAATAACGCCTGCTATTTCAAATGTTTTGAGCATAATATTTTCATTTTAACTTGTTAGCAGAAAGCTAGAAACTTCAAAAAAAAGAGACGAAGTTCAATGCCTAATATTTTTCATCAAAGTCAAGTTATGTAAAATTACTCATCATTGAAGGCTGCAGCTCATTACCGGCTCAGAACAAAGGCAGCGAGACTGGAAGGTAATATGCAATTGTGGACAAGCGCATATTTAGAAGAAAATATTCGTTATACACTGGCGAACTGAATGAACCCATATGCTCAAACTTGATAGTGTCAATGAGATTACTATTTCTTATGGTTTCTCAAAATATTGGAGTAGTAATCAATTCCTAAAATATTTTCGCACGCATTTATTGAGTAAAATGGACCCGACAACGAAACTAAAATGACAAAATAGGGATATTTCTTCTTAAATTAGTTACATGCGATTCGTGACAATTCAATTGACAGCCATCGATGGCTAGAATGCAGAAAATTTGACATTAACAGGCTACGAACGATATCCATCATCCTCGTGGCCATTCGATATTGATTTTATCTAATATTGAGTTATCCGTTTCTAATCGGTTCATCATTCACAGAAGAGTCGATAACACGAACGTCTGACTCGTGCAAGTCAATTCGACCTCAATCAGTCATCCCGAAAGCTAGAGCAACATCGGGTCATAAATCATGGAGCAGGAGCAGAGGCAGCTGCAGTCAAAGCTGTTGCGAGTTTCCAACATTGCTTTGAAAACGAGGAGCGAACCGTGAGATAGATTTATACGTCCACGAGCTTAAATACGTCATATCGAATAGAGGTTGCGATAGTATTGAATTTTGCAATGTGCTGTCTTTGTTCACAAACATGTTACCTGAAATGTGTTTTTTTGAGTAGGGTAAATTTCCCATAGAACACTCTGCAGCAATTGATGTAAAAACACCTTGTTATTAATTCCGTTATTTTGTTAGTACTCGCAGTGAAGTAAATTCACTTAAAAGCCAACAATATTCAATATTTTTCCATCCATGTTCAGATGGCTAAGGAATGGATCAATCTCCTCGGCAAGAACTAATCGAAAACTATAGCAAAAATATATCTAGGTAAGTTCTAGATACTTGTATTCCGGATATAATTCTACCTAAATTCTAAAATATCGCTCTTGATAGCAAGCGTGGAGCTGTGAAGCTCATTAATTAAGCAGCTTGACGTCTAACGAAGCTCAACAAACTGCAGCTTAAATTTAGCAGAGCTTTAAACGATAGCTAAGCTTCATAGAAGTCTTAAATGATTCTGCTGTATCATAGTGAAGTATTAGTACGGAAAACCTGATCTCGATGCTGCTAGGTTAAAAATTCTAGCGAGGCTTGCTCGAGAAGTTCATGTTTTTAACGTTTGAAATTCTGTGTTAATTCATAAAAAGAGGGTTGAGGACAGTTTTCCAATGTGTTGCGAAACTAAATTATGCAATATTTTTGTGAATCTACAATAACAAATTTTAGGCTAAAAAATAACCTAAGTAAATACACATTCTGTAAGATTTTTTGAATCTACAATAACAAATTTTAGGCTAAAAAATAACCTAAGTAAATACACATTCTGTAAGATTTTTGTGAATCTACAATAACAAATTTTAGGCTAAAAAATAACCTAAGTAAATACACAGTGTGGATATAAGTTGAGTTTAAAGCTTCAACAGTTCTTTGATGTAAAATACTTGCTGCTTACATATATTTACAATTTATAGGTATTACCAATTTTAGGATATCGAAGATTCAATAAAAATAACGTCATTTTTTGCTATAAGTACAACAAACAACTTTTTGCATTTTCCCTAATTCTTCACGATTTAAATAGATGCATGAACCCATTCAAGTTTCCTGATTATAACTTTTGTTGAACCAGATGA
This sequence comes from Morinoia aosen, assembly GCA_030386875.1. Taxonomy (NCBI): domain Eukaryota; kingdom Metazoa; phylum Arthropoda; class Malacostraca; order Amphipoda; family Talitridae; genus Morinoia; species Morinoia aosen. The sequence goes on along the minus strand of CM059559.1, from coordinate 14,034,443 downwards.
AGAATTCCCTATGTTTCCATTCATAGCCTTTTCTTAAACAGTTACGAATTTCATTATACTCATAAGACCTACCATCGGTGATTACAAACATCATGAAATACGATGTAAAGCTTTATAAACATATCAAAAGCTCTATAACCATATAACCATATGGGAAGCTTTATAACCATGTAACCATTTAAGAAGCTTTATTCCCATATAACCGTATGAGAAGCTTTATAACCATACAACCATAAGAGAAGCTTTATAACCGAATCCACAAATAGTACTTCTCAAAAGTAAAAAAAACGAAGCTCACAGACAGTCTTAGGCGCATTTCCTTTGTTGACGGCGCATCGGTGGTGCTCCTCCAGTTGCGAGCACCACTCAAAGAGGTGAGCCTCGTAGGGCAGAGTAAAGCCTCCAGACAAATTGCAGTGTTTGCCAGGGGCCCGGCGAAAGATGAGATGTTGCGTGGCTTTGTGAACCTCTCTTGTTTGACGGGATGCGCCTAAGCAACAACACCTGTAGGAGATTGTGTTGGGAACTCGCATCATTTCAGGGGCTTCTTGACAGGGTAATAAAATTATGGAACTGAAGCGAATTGTTTATCTCTTAGGTAAATATGAGTTGAAAACAAAGGAATATTGGATTTAAGGTTTAAACATGTATGTGGCAATACAGACATAGTTGCGAACACTGTTTGTAAAATACCCGTTAAGTCGCTGACTGGCGAGTAGAAGTTATGGTGAAGTAACATAAGCGTCAAATTGCCCTTCAATATCGACCCAGTAACTCAGGAAAAAACTGACGTTCTACCAGTGGTTTCGAAACTGTTAAATGAAATTATATTTTTTTCCGAAATTACGAAAATGTATAATTTTTCATGAAATCTCAAATTATTCTTTTCATCTTCAAGTAAGCTTTCGACTTAAATTTTATACAAATAAAATCGCTCTTCCATCAGTTTCACAGAACCCTAATATGTTGTTAGAAAAACCCAGCACTTACCTGGTCGGGGACAAATTATAATACGAGCCTTCTATAATAACTTTCTATGTTATAATTTACTATATAGCAATTATTATCATTCTTTCCTTTAATTGAATGAAGAGAGTGTACTTTGGTCAATTTTATGCAAGTTTGATTATAGGATGTCTTTTCCATCACTTGTCCTTGCTATCAACGTCGATTAACAAAGCAGAAAGCGGGTGAAAGGCAAATTCGCGAGCCTCCAAAATAGGCAAGCTATGGCCTGATTGAAGTACACGTAAAGAAAGCAAAATTATTTCCAGTCTTTCCTCTGTGTTCTCTCTAACTGTAGCTGTTTGCAGGGGAGTTTAAACTAACTCAAGTTTGGAAGTAGAGAAAAGGAAGCTCAGCAATGTCCACGTTCCCAATCTTGACACATCAATAAAGTAATGGAGACGGGAGACTGCGAGGGAACAGGATAGAGTAGAACTTAAAAGGAAAACAAGATTTATAATAAAAAATTAAACCCATTAAGATTGGCTGATAAAAATTTAGCTGAAATAAGAAACATGATTCTTCCACCGATCTCGTAACGAGACACGCACATCCCTTAATTGGAGGTGCATGTGAGAAAACTTACAAGCGCATTAGATTCGAGCACGTCAACAAGGGGCTTAATGACAGCCTTTTGTTGGGAAATGAACGATTGAGAGTACAGGGCTGACGTGCTAGATGGTCTTTGTGAGAGAGACTTGTGGAAGCACGAAACGATTTTAGTGTTATAATGTTTGTGTGTCTGTAACACAAAGAAAGATCGTCGCTTTCATTGTGCAGAGCAGGATGACGTAGTTAAAGGTGAGGAAGCCTTGGTCACGCTCAAAAGAAATCACATAAATGCACAGAGTTCTAAAAATATCTTTCATTCTGAATGTCAACTGAGGGGGAAATTGTGTGCACTCAAGGCTATAATGATACTGATTAAGAATGAGTGTGTTGAGCAGTAGATAGGACTTTAAACTTACTCTGCACAAGTCTGAATAATTTATGGTACTCTGCACAAGGATGGGTGATAGGAGAATCAAGCTTTGGTAAAAGAGGATTTTAACAAGTCGAGTTTGATGTAAAGGATTTAAATAACTCCTTGGAAAGAATGGATTATATCACTTGGGTGTAGGTACTACTTGAAATCTATACGTTGCCACATCAAGGGTGCGCCTACTGAGAGACGTGTCATTCATGTTAGCAGTGTAGTAAATCGTGCTATCTATATTAGAAATCGTAGTTGCATTTCCTTAAAAGCTGGAGCGATAAAACAGTGAAGAATCAGATTTTCTAAACATTTTACTTCGCTTTTATGGCAACTATTTCTAACCTCTGAGGAAAAACCTGGGCTTATGAGGCGTTTTCTATTTACACAGTTCAAAAATATCAATTCTGCCCTCGGAGATTGCAAACAAATTCACGTCAGTTTACGTTCTTCAAAATTTAGTTAGGTTAGTAGCCATCCGCAGAGCTTAGAGAATTTAAGTTCTCCAAAGTTCACAATCAAAATTTTTAACTTACATCAAAATACACCTATTGAACTAGAACTCATGGCTTATTTTGAAAAATACCTCTGGAAATTGCCGTGCACCGGGGAGGCGGTCTTACCAAACGCCTATTCAAAGTTGTCCAATTAGCGTTGATTGCTGTATAGATTGAAGCGGCGCCTGTGAACAACCTTTCATTACAAAAAATCAATTCACCAATTGCATATGATTGAAGTTGAATAGGGACATGTTTGCTCTCCCTCGCTGTCTTAATTGCGACTGAAATCTCAACTGAAGGGTTCAAAACAATGGTGTCCATCAGCTCCTGTTTAGGTCTCAGTAATCAGTGTGATCAGTAATTTTTGGGCCAGTAAAATCGTATTTGCGCTCCCAGTTCCTAGAATGTTTTTCCAGGAAATTTATTCTGGTCACGAACGTTTCATTTTCATGAATTCATGGCTCAAATTAGCTCCTAAATTGCAATCAATTTGAGCTTTCGAAGTCATGAATTAGAATCCGGCAGAATTTGATGACTCTATTTTGTCTGTTTCAGTTGCAGTCACCAGGAATGTTTCTGTGTGCGTGTGTGGATCTGAGAAATAAGATGGAAGCATTTAAGAAAACAGTGTACAATTTTTGATTTTGCATTCGAGTATTTTCAGACAAATTTATTCGAAACTTGTTAACAAAAATCTCATACACAGGACGCGAAAGTATTCTATTTGTACATGATGTCGGCCCCTTTTAAAGCAGCTGCCTACTGAACTGCAGCAAGGTCTTGTACGGTGCATGAAGAACCTTTCATGCCTCTTATCACCGAAAACTGGAAATGAGAAGTAATCAGGGTTCCAACTGATCTTCATATGAAAATAAGCAATAAAAAATAGAGAATTACGTACTCAGAGCTGGTGTGTGTCAGAACAGTATGTGTCTATTTTGTCAAATAGTCTTTGAAAACACCTAAGCTATTTACACGAAAAAAATGAAGGCTTCTTTGATAATGATAAAAATTAAGAAAATTCTCGTTTTATTTGTTATAGGTATTTCAGTTTTTAACACTTACTTTGGAACAAGAACGATCGCAAAAATTATTCTAAAACATAGCTAAGAACATGCATGAAATCAACCATGAAATACATACAAATTTGCTAGGAATTGTTCATAATTCTTTGAACGTGCACTCATGAAAACCTTACAAATGTTTTTTAATCCCTACAGATCCCAAACGAGAATTTCAAATGCTTTTCTTGTTTAAACACGACCTTTGCAACCATTTTATGTACTTGAGAAGCAACTCTTTCAGGGCTGTTTGCTTGTGCTACAGATTCAATTCCAGTTTTATTAGCCAAACGAGGAGTAATCAACATCTGTTTCCTGTCTTGGTTAAGTCTATTAGCTTGCTAGCAAACACTGCACACTTCAAGGAAAACGTTGTTTTATAATTCAGTGTTGAGTTTCTCGTTGGAAATCGCAGAGCACAGAGAGTGCAAACTGGAGCATTTCGTGCTCAATCTAGCCGCTAAAAATGCTAACAAGGAAAGAAAACGATCTCACTGCGGTGTAAAATTTTATTTGCTTGCGGCCTAAGAAAATCCAACAAAAAAAATACAAAGCTTGATGCATTTGAAATTTTGAATCGCGTTTCAATAGGAAATGAAAGTTTCAGTGCTGTGATGGGCACAGAAGAAATAGCAATTAAGTTTCTTCATTTGAACTATTGAGATTAAAAAACTTGTCCTGGTACGTCCTAAAGTTAATGAAACTGATGACTGGAGTTCTTTCGTGAATATAAAAAATTCAACCGAAAAATCACAGCGAAATTGTTCACTGTTTATTCAGAACCTACTTTAAGGAGTTCTCTCACAAAAAATGAAAGATTGAACCAAAACTTTTCTGTTTGTCATGATTGTTTGTCATGCCCAATGATGATCTTGTTTCTCACCCGTTTAAAAAAAATTCGGGAATTGAGCCGATCCTAATGGAAAAACGGTGGCAGCGATCTGATGCCAAAAATTTGACAATCACTCACAAGCGTCACGAGAGCTCGGGATTTGCGCTCAAAACTGGGGCCTCATTAACGGTAGGCGGTAATTAGCCAATATGTGATCTCATTCATTATACCTTAGCCTGCCTTAGTTTCTGAGTGTTTATAAGGCAAATTGAAAGAGCTGGGAAACTATTTCATATGTAATTTAACCTAATATGAAACTCTTCATTTAAAAAAAACACTTTTCCCTATCTATCTGAAAATTGAATTTTCCGACAGCGTTGATGGTAAAGACCCATCACTTAAATTGGACCGTAAAAGTAGATTTCAAGTACTTGAATTGAATCCATCATATAAGCAATACTCTCTATGATTGGTTCGTGTGTTTTTTATGCACTGATTTTTCACCAAAACACAAAATTGAAAAACTTCTCTGTCTCACAGTAAAAAAACACAACTTCCGTCTTATAGTTAACCAAACAATTTTTTCCACTAAAGTCTAAAACTATCGTAGTTTGAACAACTGATAATTTGAAAAGTACATTCGAGTGGGCTAACCCAACCCGTGATCAAAGACGCAAGGAACAGAATAAATCTTACGAAATAAGGGGCCGCGTCACACGAACACTACCCACCAGCCAAAACAAATCTCGCTGATTGCACTGATTTCTCTTCCTAGTTTGTGCAGGCGAGCCAGGTGATGGAGCACGCGATGGGTCACAATAATTGGCTGTGGTGCAGTTTTTCAGCGTGCTCTGAAGCCTCAACGACTGGTCATGCGGTGAGCCAACGCTCTGAAATTATCTCCTCTCTCTCTCTCTGCTGGAATCTTTGCTGCGCAAAATATTCTAGGAATGCGTGTCGTTTGTTTTGTGTTTCAGAAATCTAGCTGTAGAACGGATTACGGATGTGAGCCATCATTTGGAGTTGGCTTCTCGTTTTTTTGGGTTATTTTTGTAACTGGTGGACGTGTATTGGAGTTATCGCTGAGATCTTTAACTTTCGAGCTCAGTGTGATAGGAGCTTAGACTTGCATCATAATTTCGCAGTAACCATATCAGATGCACATTTTTAAAGAACGAATCTCAAGAAAGCCTTTATTGATAGAGAACTACAAGTTCCGAGTTGAAAAAACTGGTTCGTTTCGTGCACTTCAGTGGGCGAATTTGTGTTTCTTAGTTGCTGGGGCATCAAATTCCAAATTCATCGACACCCGAAAACAAATGAAAGTAAAGTAACTTCCGTATGTAATTCTGTCGATCTGACAAAAACAGCGACAAGTCCATTGTACAAGATTTTTCTAGAGAGAAGTTTTTATGAATATTTTTATGAAATTTTATGCAGTTGGAGTTTTTTATCACGCGAATAGCATCTCCTACCACCAGAACTGAACAGCAATGGAAAGTTTAGAGGGTGTCTTGCATCTAAAAAACCTAAATCTGTTAAATACAAACTTGAAATTTCGCGAGTTGGCGTTTTTTTTTGTCTGAATAACAAAATTATTCGCCATCTTGCGCCTAAAAGCTAGTTGTTATTCGTAGATGAATGCCTGTGAAATCTATACTTTTTCTTAGAAATCATTCCAACTTCGTTTTATTTCAATATCATCTCCTACAAGCCTGCATCAGGTATGTCCATAGCTGAAAAGAAGTTAATTTTTCAGGCTAGTTGAAAAATTTTTAATTAATTGGTTTTAATTCGTGCAAATCATAAGTTAGTCAAATCATAAGAGCTAATCATGAGCACGATTAACACCTAATTTGTATCGAAATTTCCGTTGTAGTAAACGGAAGCATAAATAAGAGTTTGTAACTGCATCAAATTCGTTAAAGTAAACGAATAACAATCACCATTGAATTTGTATTACTGGTACACCGGAAAATTTCAGAGCCAAAAGATAAAATTGTTGGTGACAAATTTTAGCGACTGCTACAAAAATAGGAAATGCAAGAGCCTAGTCTAGCATTTCAATCAAATCACTATTGGATTCAGCAAATTATTGAACCAATGTGAGACTTTCAGGAGTGTACACCGTGGGTGTAAACATCAAGTCGAATTTGAGAATAGATTTATCTTTTTTCATTTTACCAAAATGTGGACGCCAATTGGCATTCTTAAATAACAGTAACTTAAAACACGCCTTCCACCAAATTACAAAATCTATTGAGCTTTATAAAATGGTAATCGAGTAGAATGTATTCCTAAACAAAATGAAATTTTACGTGCTTCAGCAGCTGCAGTAGATAAATTCTGTGCTTTCTTGTACGCCACAATGAGTAACTCACACTGCGGTTTTGATCAACGCGAGCCACGTCTTCAATTTTTGGCAAAAGAGCAATTCTGGAAACTTTCTATATTCCGTAGTGCTGCGGCCAACTTCTTCCCAACAAATAACTTGAAGAATTTGGGATAGAGAGATCAAAGACTCCCGAAGTTCGGGGATTTGAGGGCCATAAAACTGCTGTCCCATTGTTCTTTACAGTATGTGCTAATCCTTGATGCAAAGCAACTGAAAATCAGCAACAGTCCAGATTAAAAATCCCTTCAGAACACAAATCTGATTGTCGTACTAAGTAGGATTACTTGTAACAAATCAGACTGTCGTATCAAAACTCGCTGTAATGACGCCTGAGCTTGCTGGCGCGTGTGAGTCATTCGATGTTTCACAATTTCATTGAAGAGAAGTCAAATGAAAGCAAAGTTGTTCCATGGAAGTTGAGTACACTCACGGCAGCAAAGGCGTGACTTTAATTTTCACTCTCTTTTATTACAGGTTCTCGAATTCTGACTTAGCCTTAATAATTTCGTCAACAGGCGCAGCTGTGATAAGTGCACGAGCTAAAATCTCTAGAGCAGCATGAAAATGGAGTACAAGGAAGGAAAAGCACGCAAAAAGCCACTATATAAAGCTGAGACGGATGGTCGATAGTCGAACGCAAACAGTAATTAGATCCAGTCGTGTAATCTAGACGTCAAACTTTTTACAGTATCGCGTTCTGTGTTACACTGGCTTAGCTAACGTTATAATGCCATCGGCTGCGTTTCTCGCGCATCTAAACGTGTTGACGATTTGTACTCCGTCGATCCATTAGATAACACGGAAAGTTTCTGAAATGAACTTCCCGTTGTGTGTTGACTAACAATTTCTATCTTCTTGGTTATGATGTATTTCAATACCAATGAATAGTAAGTTGTACGGGTGATATTAGTTTGTCAATAATCCAGATGAAATGAAAAAAATATACAAATTAAAATGAAGCCAACTATGTTTTTCCGAAATTACATCAAAATGTGCTTCGCTGAAATTCTCCAGCTCGTTAATAGAATAAAGTTATTTAGACCATTTTTGGTCTATGAATGATGTGGATGCTATGAAATAATAAGTTCTAATTCACTGAGTATTATAATTATGACTAAGAACGCTAATTTGGTCCAATATTTCATTTTACCAGTAGTTCACCGCGGGATAAAGATACAAAACAGTTGTCAATAGAGGCAACCCTAAAATGTTGCTCAGCACTGAGAAGTGCTCTTAAAAATATTGGAGGTATCAAAAGAGTTCAAGCCAAAGAAAATACCAAATGAAGATGCGCAATCATTGCCTTTAAGTTCTGTGAGGTTCGAACACGACGGCAAGAGCCAGGACGTAACAAAGAACTCATGATTAAACCCACAATAAAATATTAAAGGCAGCAAAGACTGTTTTGATTGATGACAGCGGTTAGGATATTCTTTGTTTGCTTTGAATCGCTCTTGTGATGAAGCGACTCCAGATTAAACGGTGATATTTTTAATGAACTTTCCCAGCCGTATACGGGCTGATATCACAGCATAAACATAATTTTTCTCATCAGTAGACAACATTTAGTGAAGCAAACTCTCAAATTACCATACAAGTGCATTTTTCGCTGAGGTACACCGCGAATTTTTTTCGAACTTTACGGGATTCAGTATTAAAATGGAAAAAGGAAATTCGTTCCGTAACCTCTTCTCAATCCAGTATAATTAATACAAAAAATATCTTCAAAGATAAAAAGCTTCTACTCGAAGTGATATACATCAAACACCAAAGTATTCCTGACGTCGTCATGTTAGAAGAAAATTTCGAGATTCGCTTCTGTATATTAATTCAATCTTAAGTTAATCCCTTTAACAAATATGTGTGTTTTTTTCTACAAGTAAGGAATTAGGCGTTCACCTCAAGATAATTCTCTTGAGAGAGAGAGAGCGAGGGAGCAAAAAACTGATCTTAAAAACAACTAAAGTGCAATTTAGCATGAATTGTGAATCTATTTGCTCAAGTGAGCAAGGTGCCTATGAACAACTGAAGCTCTTAATAAAGAAATTCATTCTAAATTGTTCAATTTAGTCATTTTTTGCAGTGCAAGTAATGCAATGCTGTTCGAGCTGGAAGGTACGCGGCTAGCTGTTGATCAAAAACTCAAGGGCTTTTTATTGAGTGGTTACGCTGCGGACAGCCTATGCAAACCTCAAGTTCAGGATAGAATTTTCAGTCTTTTTCTTGTTCTGAGTAAGTTCCATCACCACGACTCCCGTAATGGGTGCGCTTCGATACCAATGGACAAAGAGATTCTTTTATTCAGAAAAGCCCGGTTCAGTTACTCATTGTACACTTTGACAACTGTTGATCACATATGACAAAGATATGACGAGCATAAATAGAACAGTCCATCACACACCGCCACGTGTATAATTTGTCTCGAGCAAGAATACAGAAGTTCATCACATGGAGCACCGTGCGTAATTTATCTCGAGCATGAAGAATAATGTTCGTCAAATGCAATATTGAGTCATCGGGCAGAATATCAGTGTGAAACACTATCTCAAGCAGCAAAATCCGTCATTCATCTTTTACAGCGGTATGAAGTACATTCTTACACGTACTACATACTGCGTGTTATTTCTTTCTTTCTTTCTCTCTCTCTCTTTCTTTCTTTCTCTCTTCCATTGTGGAACTTTTGTTATGGCTTGCGGCACTATGCCTCACTCATCAGTCAGTAGCCAATGTACGTCATGCATGCATTTCGTACAACCATTTGAGTCATTTTCACTGAGCAGCGGTGTGCCTCTTTCATTGTGCCCCGTTCGTCATTAGGTTGCACCATCTAACATCTCATCAATTCCCCATTTTAACAAAATCCCATTGAACTTCGAGTCTCGATTAACAAGCTGTGTAACAATTACATGACCGAAAATTTTACCGATAGTTTGAATTTTTTTATAGAGCCGGATACTGTGAATACATACGATGCGGGTTAGATCAGGAATGAAAGAATGAACTCGTCAAAACTATTTTTATCTTCTTCATGCCTTATCGTTGTTGAGAATTAAAGTGTAATTACGAAATACGAGCTAAAATTAGGCTGAGATTCAAGAACCTAATCCATTCAACTTGTGAAGTGTAATTATACAAAAATAAAAGCAGTAAATCTCCGTAGAATGAGTAATGCAATCCTCATTGCGTTTGCGCTGTAAACATAAAATCAAAATTAACCCTAAATTCGTTTCAGCAAGCTCGCTTGAGTTCAGGTATCCATTACCTCTGTTAAAATGCAGTTTTAAGCAATTATATTACGTTATCTATCATTCAATTGATACCTTGAGTTATTCAGATTTCATGCTTTTGTCTGTTACGTCATATCGATTGCCTACAATTTCAAACTATTTCATTTTTCAGCTCAATTCAGTTTTAATTTTTCTTTTCGTATAACAGATAATTTACGTTTCAGTTCGCCCTACATCCAGCTGGCAATTTGACTCCAACTTGAACCTATTTATTCATTTGATATATTTTCATTTATTGTATTGAGTGCGATTGTGCTTGTGTGTGCTAGTGGGCTGAGTTCTGGGAATAAACAAGCAATAATCGAATATCTCTTCATAAATCAACTGAAATCCGTCTTCATAAATCAACTGGAGTCAGTCTTCATAAATCAGTTGAATTCAGAAAAGGTTACATTGCTAAGTCCCCATAGTAGGGGGACATTCAAATTTAAACTGAGAACAACTTTAATTATTTCATTGAGTAATGAGTTATACGTCACTTGACGCAACGGACTGGTAATTTAATGAGGCTGTTCTTCATTTTTACAGCCACTCGTGTCAGTTGCAAGAACCCGTAGCACATCACACAGAAAGAATCTCAGTGATTTACACCAGAGGGAAGTTCTAATCCAGATCAACTCGAAAATGACCGCATAAATTACTGTACGGGCAGTTGATGCTCCACGGCAAATGCCCCCTACGCGAGAGTATAATGGTCAGCTACGGATGTAGGGGAGACTGTTGATGGAGAACAGAGAAATACTAAGAGGAAACGGTTACTTTCTACCTCATGAGAGTGCGTCAAAAATCTTAAAGTGTATCAGATCTAGTATGTAAAACTAAAAAAAGGTTACCTGTAAATAATCCTAAATCACTCAGTTTGAAAGTCCAGGAAGAAACGCCTTCGAACTACGTTATAAAGAAAAACACATAAGAAGTGTAGTTTTCTAATAATGAGTTGAATCTTGTGCGTATCTGCTTATACTGAATTAGACATGGGGTTTTAACCAATTTTAGTTTGAAATACTGTGTATGTTGATTGTTTCGATGCAAACCATTCTGCAGTGGAAACTTGCATGCAGAACTTGAGCGTTTCGGACACAATTCTCGTGACCTACTTCTCATTTCCGACAGCTACTCTAACCACGGTAAAGGAAACAAGGTCGAGTCATTTCTATGGGGCAAAATACACCTCCTCTTGTTCGGCTAGCCTATAGAACGGCCTTACGGCCTTACTTGTTTGTTTAAACTTACGGCCTTAATAAAATAGACAAACTTTATGACGTCACAATTACGACAAGTCATTACGCCAATAGGGATGCCAGATTTAGGGCTAGCAGTGTTGCCAGGTGCAATATGAGCGCTGCTATTGGTTCGTTGCCATGATGTCACTATTGCCACACGGTCGACAAAAAAAGACTGGTTTGATCCTACCTTGTTTCTTCTACCGTGAATCGAACACTGCATGAGGCAGGACAGCGAAATGCCAGTCTTCACGGCTCACTGAACAAAGCAGCCCCCCTCGATTGGTGCGAAGAGCAAGCCTTGTGTGTTTCGGACCGTTTTCAGAAGCACCAAGAAAATTCTTATTCTTCTTGCAATTCGAGAAAAATTATGACGTTGCAGTTTTTAACGGTTACTTTGTCGTAAAATTCGTCGCTGTTGTTTGAATGAAGAATAACATGACCGTGAACTTCAAAGTTTTTCGTTTAATTACGTGGAGTTTAAAATAGGAGTTGAATGCACAATATCGCGAGATGAAATATAGCACTGAATACGCTTACAACTCAACAAAGGAAACAAATGTTTCACGCTTGCCATTTTAGCAGACTAGAGCCTCATTTAACAGTGATATATTTGTCATGATAATTACGGATTTTTCTGTTTGACTTTTATCTGGTGCAGACAAGGCTACAAAGAACTATTGAATACCATTGCATCAACTTAAAAATTAAGAATAATAGATTCTTTCTAATTCAAATTAGAAATCTCTTTGGTAATTACTTGAATCAGGTATTTTCCAGTTCACTCAGACGTCATTTAAAATATCTTAGGCCCCACTGACCTCTTTTTTTGTAGCGTGACTGATTTTTTAAGTGCATTAACGGTCTCCCAATTAATTGGGAACAGATTTTGAAATCTTGGTGCCATCGTTAACGTGTTTTATTTTCTATATTTTTATGCCCAGCAAAGAGAGCTGATTTTTGTTCGCTGGTAAAGCAAGCCGGGCTGCTGCTGCTCAAAGGCTTTAGCTATTCATACCAATTCTACAGTTCAGTAGTGCTTTCTTTTCGGAAAATACAATATTTATATCTGCTCTCTGAGTGGGGGTAAGAAAAAGTGGGCCTTTGAAAACCGTACTTCTGTGATGAATGTTTCAGAGATTTAAGGGGAAAAATTGTCACCTAAACAAAATCATGAAAACTACCAGCTTCGCTGCTTTGTGACCCATTGATGACCAGTAAAAATAGGCTTTAAAAAAATCACAGTAGGGAAATTAATATCAAAATTTGAGAAAAAATAATTGTCAAAAATTAACAGTTTTCGAAATTGATTGTTTTGCAAGAATTCCTAGCTCTTTGGTGTTGCATTTACCAAATCAAAAATATACTGACGAGTTATTGTTGGTTCAAAATATTGTGGGAGTTTTTCATTGAAATATTTTGAGATTAACTGTAAATAAATGTAATTTTACCGCATATCTGGCTTTCAAACTTCTGCCACTGCGGTAAAATTGACCGCAACAGTTGAAAAAATAACAATAAAGATCACAGATTTCAGTTCAATTTTCAAACCTCAGCTATCTTTATAGTTTTTTGTATGATTTGTCGCTTGTAACTATTCATGTTTGGCAATATATTCATTTTTTTGCCTGAGCAAAACAAAATATTTTCTTTACATTTATCAGCACAAAAGAATAGAAAGTAATCACTCGTTCATATTTTGCGTTCAGTTCATTTTTGATTGGTTATTTCATCATTTTTCAGCTTTGTGACTTAACTGGGTATAATAAATTCACAGACAACACTCTGCAGTTAATTAGTTTTCAGAGACATGGTCAAAATTCCACTCGTTTGAAAATAGACAAGAATTCTATTCGTTAACTGTTTGCGTATACCCGAGCGTATACCGAGCGTATCCATGCTCGGCGAAAAACACAAATAAACTTAAAATCCTTGAAAAAATAACATCGTATTAAATTGATAAAAATTTAAGCCAATATGCCACCATTATCGCTGTTGTATTCGGAAATTTCAAAAATGCATGTGAAAACGCGGCGTCGGAAAATGTTTCACAGAAAAAATATTCAAAGCCAAGATAATCCAAGATAATATTTAAAGATAATCCATGAGCCTAGAATTATTCTCCTTTCCAGGGCAGGAAAAAGTGATCGACAAACATTGATGGAAAATGCACGGTCAATTTTTTAAGTGAACGTGAGGCATGAAGGTAAGGACGATAATAAGTTCCAACCCTGAACAATACTTTCAGATTATTCATTGTCTATCAGCAGACTTCCAAAATGCACATACATGAGAGGATTTTTCCACTGTCGCGTTGAGTGAATGCGTTTTTGGTCACATCGTTTGGGTAAAAATTCTTTTCAGGTAATTTTCATCTTTCATTAATCAGGTGATAAGGATCTAAAACGAGACATTGTTCCAGCGATATATGCTGGAAGCTCATTAGCACTCTTATTTTTAATATCTGAACCATATTTGCAGCACTCACATCAAATATGGAAAGGGTCGAAACAATAACCCTGAAATCTTTGAATCGTTGAGACGCATGTTCTGTCATGGGGTAATATTGAAAAAATTCCAACATTTCACCCGTCGGTGAAATGATCAGGCGTAGTTTAAGTTAAAAGGCATGGATTACGGTAAAAGTTTCATGGCTATGCATCAGTTTTGAGTCTCTAAACGTAAATTTTATAAATTTTTTAATTTGGATTCTTCTAGCAGCTTGTCAATTAATTAACAATCGACAAAATAGGCTGCAAACCTCCCTTACTAGTTCAAAACTGACAAACAACTTGGAAAATGACCACTCCCAGCAATCGGCGTCCTTTAAACCCTCAAACGTTGGCCATAAAGCGAACCAATACCATTTCGAAGGTCATAAAATAAATCTTGAAGATTGATAAAGCTCCCTCCGGCGGCACACTCAGTCACAGCTCAAATATTGCCAATCGCCTGCTCATGGTTCAGAACTTCCCAAGCTAGCAGGACAGACTTGTGCGGGTGACGTCATTGTAGATGGGAAGTTGAATGAACAAAATATACACACGCAGAAACTATGTATACTTTCACAGCAAGGAAGATAGTTCATGTTAGTGCCTCATTACAAAAATAATCTTAAAAACTGATTCTATCATCAAATCAGTGAGTCACATCTATGCATTTGTGATTGAAAAAGCCAAAATAGTAGTTTTTGTTAGATAAATATAAGCTTGAGAAGTTTCAAGGGGTTGTATGGTACTGGTAAAACTGCAGTGAGCAACGTAAAAATGTTTTGCAACTGGTGCTGTGATGGTACTTCAACAAATAAGAACGACAGCTTCTTTTACTGATAAAATATGATCTAAAGTTTGTAGTGTTGACGCACGAGTTTGAAAGAAGCTTACGAAAAATTGATAATTACCCCGTTTATCAGCCATACCTCAAATTTCCGTGCTACATCATTGAAATGTAAGTTATACACGCTTCTCACCATACGTATTTTCCTGTGTATGTATATATGCATGTGGATATGTTTATATATATATATTAAATATATATATATCTCTATATATGCTGTATATATATGTATGTATTTTATTTTTGTGTATATGTATAGAAATAATATATGTCAAATATAAAGGGAAATAAGCATGGGTACACTTCATTTTATGTCGTTCAATTTATATGCACATGCCATTAAATATAATATGAGGCTGTGCATGATCATCTACTCAAATTGCAACATACTTGAGCAACATAAGATTTAAATGATAATTTCCTAATTGAACAAGAGGAAACATCCATGTAACTGATATACTGTACTGGGAACTTTTAACGAGGACTTCTAAAGGGCTATGAAGCTCTAAAATTCCCACTATTGATGTGTAAATAGATCCACAAATGAAATAGTCAACGTTAACATGGTTTCCCGTAACGCATTCCCTTGTTTTCTGGAATGAAAATAAAACACAATGCTTGCACTTTTTTTCAAATATTTCGAAAAATTTGAATATTTAAATGTAATTTAATAATTTGTGGTAGAAGAGGAAAATTGTGAAAAATCAGCCGTTGTTAAAAACTTGCATTATGTGTTCCATATCTTATGAGGTTTCTTCATGTACTCAACATTCAAAATTCAACATCTATTTTACTCCTTTCTGTTCCAAGTTGTTTTACTTTTAAAGGTTGCGTACTTATTTTTATATGCTCCTGAAATTCTAGATTCTGTGGGGAAGATACAGGAAATGCATTGGAATTTGAAAATGGAACTTGATCGCCCTGAAACGTTCATTCATTGCCATTACAGAAATGCCGATTTTGTTTTCTTTCTACATGCACGTTGAATTATTTTAAATAATTAAACGTGCTTTGCCGAATGTGTTTAATATTCACTGTCTCATTTTCACTCTGCGGCGGTATCTCATTGTAAAACTTATTTAGAGGAATCACTTGTTTTCCACATGATGCAAATTTTTTTAAAAGGCCAAGAGTTAGCGCCTGTCTGCAAAACACACTTTCAACCGTAACCGGATAGCCTTTGAAGAAAACATTCAAAAATTTCCCTCGACGAAAGTCGATCTTTTTTCTTACACAAGATACCACACTACTAAAATTTTTGTATTTCACGAAGATCATACAGCACAGATTTACGTACAGCTCAACAGTATTGCTGGGAAGAATTGCAGTCGAGTACAACTCTGTCAGATTTTTGCTCTTTTTGTTTTGAAAATTACAAAATGGATCGTTTTGATTTGGCGGAATACTGCGATTCAAAAACGACTTTTATAGCCAATTCAAATAGTTGCCAATACTGCTATGTATATGTTTTTAAAATTAAAATGATATTAGTTATTTGATTCTTATAAACAAATCGATGGTTCAGAACCTTCTGCGTACGTCATCACATTGATTTTCAACGAATAGTTATCTTTTCAATTTATTCTAAAAGTTCCCAGTTCATTTTTGCAGTTCTGCCTGGCTTTACCAAAAAATCAGGCATCAAAAGATCGCTTTATTCGCAAGTTCACACTGAAAATTGGCGGATCTGTCGCCAACTACCGTGATCAACCTTGCCATCAAAACGTTTTAAAGCCTGTTTTATTGCTTACATAAAGTTCATTTCTGCGCATTTAAGCGGAACAAATTTCAAAAAATTACCAGTCTGTAGAAGATGCGAATGATTTTTCTGTGAAACGAATTTTGTGCTTTCATCAAGTTAAGATTGCCCTGTCATTTGCCTGCAGTCAATCTCACACCAATTTCAGGATTAAAAGCTTTGATGGAGAGTAATTTTCGGATGTCAGCCCCAGTGACACGTTGCTCCAGCATAAAGAATTTATGATCTTTTAATCTCAAGCAAGCCTTAAATAAGCGTCTTTAACTTTCCTAGGGTCCTCACCAGATGTGCTTTGTGCAAAGGCCAAAAAAATGTATACGAAAAAAACTTTCAGAACTTAGAAACTTAAAGTTAATAAAGATCATTCGATTAAAGAAAAAAGCATTTCATGCCTTCAGAATTCTATTTCTTTGAGTTTACTTTCATAACTCGCAGATTTATCCTCGTAAAAATATTTTCTATATCAGAGACATGTCTTCAAATACCCTTCAAAATTTGCTCACCTTAAAAAATATTTTATTAACAATTCACCGGAACCGTGGAGAATTCTGAGGCTTATATCGCGCGGTGTGCAGAGTACAAGGGTGGCCCAATTCGCATGCATGGAGCACCGACGGCTGTTCAATCGAAACTTTCCTCGTAGACTAGAACATTGCGGCAGCAATTCTTGCTGATAGATAGTGAAGAGAACCACATCTCTACTGCTTGTGGTCATACATAACATGATCAAGTTCTTCCTGTTTCTCCGCCGCAAAAAGATTCTCTAGCACCAAAACAATTCGTGATAATACGTCTAAATAGATGTATATAGTGGTAGTGTTACCTGAGAAAAATGATCGATAAGATGTAAAATGTCTTGAATTCGCAAACGATTAGCTCGAGTGAACTTATTGTTGAATAATTTGACAAAAAATGAATATTTACCGAAAGATTATTTAATTTAATTCAATTCTGTAGTTTTGCCGTATTTGACAGCTTTTTCTTTTACCAAATTATAGTTGCGACTGGGCGCGAGCAGTTATCAGTTTCTTCATCATATTGCTCATTTTAGAATTATGACAAAGGAATGATGAAGAGAGTGACACTTATTCTTCTTTCGAAGCATTCTGTAGTTGAGTGTAGGATGTAAAATCTCTGAGAACTAAAATTCAAACAAAAATTCGAACTTGTAGGTCAATATCGTCTAGACTTTTAAAGCAGTTTTCTTTTTACTTCTGATTCTGGCATTGACATGTTTCACGCCTATTTGCAACACTATTCTGTATAGCCTCATCACAACTCTTCGCAGCAACTCCGTAAAAACCTCTAATACGACTCTTAGAGATTGTGTGATTCCAGGGCACAATTCCTCATTTGACATTGGGGGTACCTTTGATTACTAGCGACATTCCAGTGGTATTTTAGTCATTTAGGAATGTACAGGTGAAGTTCGGGATATGTAGATACCTGGAAGTATTCCTGTTTCATTCAGCACCAGCATTCCTATTATCAAGAAAGTAATTTTCATTGCAAGGAGTGCATTGTCATTGTGACTCGCTGCGAAAATAATTTGTGTGAAGTTGTTTGAAAATGATAGTAAAAATCGATTCAAATGTATTGTTTATTCTAAAAAAATATGTTCTATTATACATCCACGAGCAGCCAAGAAACATTTATTACATAGTAGTTGACACAAATTCCTGACTTTGTTCAAACTTCATTACAAAATGAAAATGTTAAACGTCCAAATTATGATATACCACATTAAAGTAATCTTTGCTTCAGAGTACACATGATAAATTCGGGGACTTATATAATTTGAATATATTTGTTCCATCCCTGATGCCTGAGAGCTCTTTTCGTCCTCGATGTCATTTCTCCAAAAAAACTGCGCTCATTGATAGAGTCGAAATGAAAATCAAACGGTCTGAGAGCGGGCAGCCGGCACTGCATTAATTACATTAGGGTACGGGAACTTTTCACCGCGCCTGCCTGCCGCTTTCGACCAAATTTGTGATGAAAAGTCCGTAGAAGTGGACCTCGAGGTCGACTGAGGGGCTAAGGTTTGAAAAGTTTTAATTAACTTCTGAATAAAAAATAAAATACGTAGATTATTGATAGAGTACAGAGTCGAATAGTTGGAAAGAACAATGTTCAATTGACATCTGTTATCACGAAGAAATTGTACGTTGGGTAAAAGATGCGACAGATCAATAATTACACGATCTCACGCATCTCAAATTTACGATTTCGAACCAATGCAGGGATTTTAATCTTTGTTTCTGATTAAATATTTGTACCCTCCACGTATCAACAAATTTAAGTATAATATTTACCCACAGCAACTGTACGCAACATGCAGATAATATTATTACAGACATTTGACCTACTTTGAAATGCAATTTTTGACATGCTTTATTTTCAGGAAGGTCACACACTGATAAGTCAGAACAAGATACGCCGACGTACTAATGATATGATATTCAGTCACTATTGTTTAACTTCTTTAGGCCCCCGGTACCCTGCCTCCTACTTCTGAGATAGTTCAACAGTGCATGGACGCTTTGATACGGAAAAGAAGCTTTGACTTGGCCAGATCTGATTTTAGTCCATTGTCGAAAACGAACACAACTTCTCTCACACATTTCAATGGTTTCTGCAATTAAAATTTGACACAGTGTTCACACCTCATTTCAAATGTATTAGATAATTTAAATATTAATTTCCAACACTTTTAAGATTTGTTAAAATTGGTTTCGACACGCTTTGAATTCTCTTCTAAATATTTATTCATTACAGTACGAATTGGTTGAGCTTTACGATTCTATCACTCTCATTGCACGCAAAACACTGGTCAGATGAGCATTCAACAACTCAAGTCATTCCAAAACCGTCTTTAAAGAAAGAGATGAAATACAAAACACTGAGCAGGAAGACACCTTCTGACCTCATTTCATAATTTAAACAATTTGAATAAAACGGAATCCTCAAAATTAGCCATAAATAAGTTAATAACTGACTCTTAAATCCCACAACAAATACTCAGGGCGGCCCTAAATACCTTTCAAATTATGTATATCAATACTAACAGGGTACAAACCCAGACCTGTGAGTATGTATACCATATATGAGAACTTCCGTCAATGGATACACGAGATCAAATAATCTGGACTCAAGACTACCTCCAAACTTACCTAATACTTTACAAACGTAGGCTAACACGAGCTTTCTGGACTAGAACTCTTTAACAATCTGACGGTAGTTTGTCTTCTGGAGTCCGTTTCAGAGATCGGCAAGCTCGGGTCGGCCGATCTCTCTCTTGACCCCCTCAACAGGCTGCCTCCTATGCCACCAACGCTGCTGTTGAGAGCGCCGAGGGACTCGGAGAACGAAGTGCTGTCTTCTACGTGGAGCATCGCGCTTCTGGTCGATGTGGCAGGAGATGCAACCGCTGCAGTCAGTCGAGTGCGGTCGTTGACGTCAGGTGAGGAAGAAGCGTACAGAGATATTGGGTCGTCCCCGTACCTGGCATAATTCCGTACCTGTTCGGATGGCAAGACCCACGTTGAGAATTAGTGAGTCAGGGAAATTTGAAGGGGAGTTTGGATAAAAACGATTTTTTTTAACCAAGAAGCGTTTTTCGAGCCTGTGATAATGATTTTTTCCGTTTCCAATTAATGTGTGAATTTTGATCGAAATTTTACTAGAAAAAAACATATATCATTGACAAAACAGCTTTCTCTTCTGATTTCAAACGATATTAAGATTGTGGCACTCAAAAAACTACTAAATACTCAAAGTTTTATCAATCAATTAACTAGAAAAAGCCGAGCAATTGCATTGAAAGTTTCCGCGCTTGTTCAATTTCGTTCGTCAGGTATAACGGTACAAATGAGCAATCAAATACCTGAGGGATGACACACAATGACATGCAGCCTTGCCTCCAGTCGAGGTGAAATTTAAAAGAAATCTCCTTCCGACTGCGTTCCCATAATCGTAGACAGAAAACGTACATGCTAATAATCGTGGACGTAACAATCGTGAACACGATAGTGGATGGAGAACGTACGTGCCAATAATTCAATAATTGGAAATGGATTGTGTTTTGCTAGAAATCACTTTCTTGAATGCCATGTTAATCTTCATAGACAAAATTAAGGCATGTAATTGTGGATGTCCGGCTACACACAGAACTTGCATGTAGAAGTCTCTGGAAAAAATTGTGATAGAGCAATAAAGCAAATATGAAGTAACAATTCTAAAATTTGTATTGCTGATTCATGTTTTCTTCATTTGGCATAAGCGTTTTCTTATTAAACATATTCGAAAAATATTTCCTGAATAAGAGTATTATTTCCCTTGAAATTTCCATCACAATGCTTCGAGTGTATTTTCTACTTGAATACTTTTCAAATTCATTAAATAAGTTGCCTCTTTTGTTAGCATTCAAGGATTTTTATTGAAAACATATGCTATCGAGAATTTTTTACAATTTTTTACTGGGTTCTCAGGAATAATTTTTAAAGAATTTTGAGATGATTTTTGCTATTGTTCATTTTCTGAAACAATACCTTACGAATAACAATGCACGTTATCTTTTTATTTAACAGGGGAAAATATTTCAAATCAGTAAATAGGAAACTTTCTGATAAAAATCCAACAACTTCAATCACTATTCCTGCTTTAACCCATTAATGTTCACCTCTCGATATAACGCAAACGTATTCACTTGAATGTATTCCTATACAGTATAGCATCCTTTCTGCTACCCAATACTGCGCGCGAATGCCTTTTTTTCCCCACTACAATATAGCATCCCTTCAGCTTTCCAATACTGCATGCAAATGCCTTTTTCCTCCCTCTACAGTATAGCATCCTTTCTGCTGGCCAATACTGCACGCGAATACCTTTTTTTCTTCCCTCTACAGTATAGCATCTTTTCTGCTAGCCAATACTGCATGCGAATGCCTTTTTTGCTTACCCCGGCAGGATAGTCGACCATCGCGGCCTCATGGGAAGAACTGTAGCGGTGAGGGGCCCGGCCTCCAGAGTCTCTAGCAGAAGCCCTGCCCATGTGCATAATTCCAGCCTCGCTCTCCTGGGGCACTTTTTCCAACTCCAGCGAAGTGTCCTCGATAAGATTCGTGCTGCTCTTCAGAGGCACGCCGCAGCTTGTATCGTCGCCGTCGCTTTCTTCCGTGTTATCAATGCCTATGAAAAAACAGTGCGTTTTGTTTTCATTGTTCAATTTCTAGGCTGAGAATAGATTCTTTCATAACGTTTCGCTTATTTTATCAGTATTAGAGATACCAAAAACTAGAGGGGAAGCTGTAAAAATGAGCATACTAATGAGAAGGTACAATATTCGTTTCTACTTAATTCATCACAATAACTTTTTCTTCATCGTTTTCTGTCAGAAAATTTAATCCCCTCTACATATCCTCCCCGCGAACTGCTTCTCGCCTTAGAATTATTCATTGGGGAAATTACGGACCTTCTGACACAAGACTGCGTGGGCGTACTGAAGTAAGGAGAAATAAAGATCAGCTGACAGACTTTACATTAGTCTAGCCATTACGCAGGGTCTAATCCACCGTCATGACACTGTGTTTCTTACCATGCGGAGCCCACAATGAAATTTACAGGCGCAATCACGGCACGACTGATTATTTCTTTGCATGATCTACTCACAATGTACTAATGGCACGCTAGACATACGTACACAATTACATTTCAATAAGATGTCATCAAATTTTTTTCCCTTACCAATCACATGCTGATTTTCAATGCTGTCCGAAGCATTTTCAAACATATTTGCTCGTACTGTTTGTGAGCCAGTTAGTTTTTAGCAGTTTTTTCAACATACAGATCATCAAAATGGAAATCTATTCCTTTGCTTTCATTGTCTTACATTCTTAAAAACTCAATAATTTTTCGCAAATATGAAATATTACAATATTATAGTAGGTACTTTAATTGCTATATTCCGTCTTTTTTAAAAACACAGCAAATGATCAGAGCACAGTTCTACGAATGGAACAAAATTTACGTAGCAAAACTCATATTCACCTAAATCTAAGTCTTGTGGGGAATAGTTGAGGAGTTTGATCGACGTTATTTTGAATAGAATCACTTTTGCTAACATAAACTTTTATTCTCATCTTTGCCTATTTTTTCATAATTAAGAGTGATATAAGTGCAAGAATCTCAAAGAAGTTACTTTCTTACGAAAACCAAATGATGTATTCTACGTAAATTTTGACGTACACTTCAACACATTCTTCATTTGTGTCAAATAAAACTGGTAACTGTCGTTCCTCACGACATCCCCTGGCATGGAACAGAACTTAACTCTTTGACCGCAACGTGCACCACCGGTGGCCACGGAGGGGATTTTCTTAATGCTTCTGACCGACCTGAAGTCACAAACTCAATTTTCACAGATACTTAATTAAAGCTGAATGGAGGAAAGACCCACTTAATATTTGCCGTTTTTAAAATTACTTCCTAGAATTAACTTTACATTTAAGTTGATCATAGAACTTCAGTGTAACCAAATATGAAATCTTATGATATTTGCTTGCCAAAAAGACAAGATTATTCAATTCATGCGCTACGATATTTTTACTCACGCAGTAAATCCGGATTATTTTCTTTCTTGACGATATGCGTGACCGTCTTGGTGGACCCACTCGAGCGTCTCTCCCTAGCCCTGGCCCACCACACGGCCATCAGCAGCACGCCCACCACCAGTAGCGCCCCACCCAGAACACCCACCACCCACACAAACGGCGACGGCTCCACCATTGACGGAAGACCTTCAAAAATACATTTAATATTCAAACACCGTTTCAATATTCTGTGAATGCAATACCAGAAATGCTTATTTTTGCAATTTTTTTCCAGCGAAGGGCAAAAAATAATTTCAAATGGGCATGGAAATACTGATGTGCTTGGCATTCTATATTTCTTCAAGGACTGCAAAAACAAAATTTCATGACTCTTCGATGTTCTCAAAATGAATGTTGAATTTTAAGCTCGAGTATTTAGTTTCTCACTTTAAAGTTTTTTTCGTATTTTGCTGGAAAAAACGAGTTTTGAGTATCGGAGTTTTTTTCCCCATCGGGCAGTACTTTTATATTTTAACTTAAGCAAAAAGTTACAAAAATTATAAACAACGTAAAATTTACAAAATTATGGTTGAACATTAGGTTGATTATTCACGCGAATTCCCTTTTAGAGAGGCTGGTATAACTGTTGTATATATATGTAAGTTTAAATGTAAGCCCCGCATTTTCTACATTGCCCAAGTTACACGCCATCCTAAATAGTACACAGCGGACAGAAATGAGATAAAATCGAGTCAAATAATACAGCCAGTGAGTGAGACACAATTATTGATGGATGATGAGTGAAAGTAATACACCAGAAATGGAACGCATGACGTTCAGGTTTACTGTGCACGCATCTTCAGGCTCGGTAGTTGCTTACTTCTGTGCATTGCGGCTTGTTTGCTTACTTCTGTGCATTGCGGCTTCATTGTTTGCTTTTGTGCATTGCGGCTTCATTGTTTGCTTTTGTGCATTGCGGCTTGTTTGTTTGCTTTTGTGCATTGCGGCTTGTTTGTTTGCTTTTGTGCATTGCGGCTTGTTTGTTTGCTTTTGTGCATTGCGGCTTGTTTGTTTGCTTTTGTGCATTGCGGCTTGTTTGTTTGCTTTTGTGCATTGCGGCTTGTTTGTTTGCTTTTGTGCATTGCGGCTTGTTTGTTTGCTTTTGTGCATTGCGGCTTGTTTGTTTGCTTTTGTGCATTGCGGCTTGTTTGTTTGCTTTTGTGCATTGCGGCTTCATTGTTTGCTTTTGTGCATTGCGGCTTGTTTGTTTGCTTTTGTGCATTGCGGCTTGTTTGTTTGCTTTTGTGCATTGCGGCTTGTTTGTTTGCTTTTGTGCATTGCGGCTTGTTTGTTTGCTTTTGTGCATTGCGGCTTGTTTGTTTGCTTTTGTGCATTGCGGCTTGTTTGTTTGCTTTTGTGCATTGCGGCTTGTTTGTTTGCTTTTGTGCATTGCGGCTTGTTTGTTTGCTTTTGTGCATTGCGGCTTGTTTGTTTGCTTTTGTGCATTGCGGCTTGTTTGTTTGCTTTTGTGCATTGCGGCTTGCTTGTTTGCTTATGTGCATTGCGGCTTACTTGTTTGCTTTTGTGCATTGCGGCTTGCTTGTTGCTTATGTGCATTGCGGCTTACTTGTTTGCTTTTGTGCATTGCGGCTTCATTGTTTGCATTTCCTTACTTACTCTATAGTATTGCGGCTTCCTTGCTTACTTTTCCTCGCTTACTCTAGACTCTAGAGTAAGCAAGGAAAAGTAGGCAAGGAAGCCGCAATGCCATAGAGTCTAAAGCATTGCGGCTTCCTTTCTTACTTTTGTGCATTGCGGCTTCCTTGAGTGTCAGGAAAAGGAGTCGTGAAGGCTCAGAAGACCCTCGAGTGTTGAAGGCTTGAGCCTCGGCCCGATACGTGAGGCCGGGCTCGAGAGGGTAGGCCGTAAACGAAGGCTTCGAACTCGTCACGTTAGCGACCAGGACTCCGGATTCCACCTCCCAGACCTCAAAAATAAAGCGAAAAAATGTCCTTGACTTCCAGAAAAAAAAATTTGAGAAAACACGTTTTCAAAGCGCTAAAAATGCTTCACACCTTCCCTGAGAATGTTGAAATTTCTTCAAACAGGTTCACTGTATGGGAAATGGAAGAATGCTATTTAGCGGCAACCTGGAGTTATTTTAATGAAACGAATTTGGACTTCAGATAAATGAATCTGCTCAGAAATGTCTGAGATGAACACAAATGTTATGAATATACTCTTATTTTGCATTTTTACACCTGCTAGTTGGTAAGATACCAAATGATATTCATCTATGCAGGTAGAATATTTTTAAAGTCCTCAACTCTAAACGACATCAAAGAATAACTAAAGAAGTCAAAAACCTCATATTATTCTGATGCTTAATGGGTAAAATAAATACCAGAGCAGTGACAAAAGTTCTACAGTAGTTTATTTGTTATCATAAAAGAAAGTTTCCACGCAACATTTTCCGTATCCTACAACTTCGAAGCTTTTGGGTTACAAAAAACTTATCTGAGGCTTCCCAGAAAAGTTACCTGCAGCAGAAACTTTTGCGGGAGGCCACCATCAAAGCCAGCCTGGCACGATACACCCGCCGAATGCGAAGTGATGTTTCCTACCACGCAGTCGCTGATGTCTTCGGGCGGACCTGTGAGTGCCGCAAACCAAAGTAGTCGCTTCAGTGATCAAACGAATACCGATTTACAAAAATCTTTATGAGATAATTTTACCTAGTGTATATAATGTTGTCAAAGTGATCATCGTTTCAGTGATCCAACATATATCGATTGACAAAAATCTTTGTGAGGTAATTTAACAGTGAATATAATGTTGTCGAAGTTATGGTCGGTTCAATGATCCAACAAATATCGATCTACAGGAATCTTTATGGGAAAGTTTTTTATAGTGAATATAATGTCGTCAAAGGGATCATCGTTCAAATGATCCAACGAATATCGATTAACGAAAATCTTTGTGAGAATTTTCAAC
Organism: Morinoia aosen; assembly: GCA_030386875.1. Taxonomy (NCBI): domain Eukaryota; kingdom Metazoa; phylum Arthropoda; class Malacostraca; order Amphipoda; family Talitridae; genus Morinoia; species Morinoia aosen. The sequence goes on along the minus strand of CM059559.1, from coordinate 14,008,488 downwards.
TGGTGAATTTAATGTCGTCAAAGTGATCACTACTCCAAGGACCCTCGTTAGTTTTGAGTTCTTCGTGTAAACACATTAGGATGTATGTATACAGTAATTATTACTTGAGACACGAATGATAGTAACCAACCTAGTTCTTCTCACTTCTAGTATGTTTACAAACATAATAAATAAAATATCTTCACGAACAGTCAAACACAAATTGAAACAGAACCTGAACTCAACGTCTACCCTGAAATAAAGGAGAAAACACCCGTGCGGTCATCATTCATTTATTTGACATTTAGCGGGAATTTCACCGGCAAGTTTACCTGCCGAAATAACAGTGAACGAGCACGGATTTTCCTGCGCCCCGACGGAGTTGGCAGCGTAGCACAGAAGAGTGCCGTAATCTCGCTCGGACAGCGGCGTGTATGATAACTCCGATTCCAGACCGTGCGTTGTGAACCTGGAAAGTTGACGGCAAAATTTGCCAAACGTAGGACACATAATACGGAAGATGTGTTCTTATTATTTGTGCACTGTAACGTGAAATATAAGTTTTCATTTCTTTCGTCGCTGTAAATTTGCTGGCTGGCTTGGAAAAGTATGAGGAGATAATGAATTTCGAAAGACATTTCATAGGAGAAAATTATAAAAGTCGCTAGAGACGGACGATGCTTACTTTCGTTCAGAAACAGATTCACTCGAGTCTTTCCTCGCCGAGTTATTGAAGGTCCAGCGGAATGTGACGTTGGCAGGATCAGCGTCCACGGCGCATCTGATGGTCGTGGGTTCAAACAAAGCGACGCCTCTCAGAGACGGAGGGACGGCGCAGCGAGGGGCATCTGCAATGACCGTCACACAAAAATTTCACGGTTAATTAACATCTAAGTGTGGTGAGTTAAGAAAGTTGAAAACCCAACTTTAATATAGAGTTAATTTTAGTAAAAAAATTTGAAAATAGCATGAATTAACTGGATCATGCCACCATGTCGCTTGCATTTGGCATTTATAAAAACTGAATCAGTAAGTGCTTGCTGGTCAGCAACATTATGGAAATCCCTTCAATGACCACCGGTGGGTCACGCTGCACTTAACGTATTAAAATGAAGGGTTATTGGCTTATTTGACCTCAATGTTTACTCATTTGCACACAAGATCAATTAAGAATCATTTGCTTGTTTGACATTAATGTTTGCTCATTTGCACGCAAAGTCAATTAAAAATCATCTGCTTGACGTAAACGTTTGCTTATAAACACACAAGATCAATTACGAATAATATGCTTATTTGACATTATAACGTTTGATTTTTTGCCCACAAGATTCATTAATTTTGTCTGAAATTTTTATTCCACCATCAAAGCAAGCACACTCAGCCAGAGTACACACATTGGTATCGAACATTTCGTTGCCATCATGTAAGGTGCTTGAGTTTAACGCGAAGTTGAAAGCGTGATCTCGTTGAGATAGAACGTTTTGTTGGGAGCATTATGAACGGAAATTTCTCTACTGCCCGACCTATACATCAAAAATAAAGCCCGATTGTTGGACCTTGACTTTTTATTATCTTTTCGTTCCAGAGGCCAGAATGCTAATATGTCTTTCCTTGGCAAATATATGCAATGTTTCTGCCAACAAAATGATCTTAAAATGGTCAACCCATCGTTACGCGAAGCAAGAAACGTTGACGGATCCTGTAAAGAAGCTCACAATATATAATAAGCCAACGCGAAAAGCCCCAAAAATGAACTAGATATCATCCTGCTGGATAAAATGCAAAAGTCTATTTTTGAGCATTTCTGCGCGCACAAAAAATGGAAGCATCTACCCTTGGCTCATATCAGAAAAGCCGGCCGATCGTTGGTCTTTCACTGGCCAGCAGATATTGGAAAAGCAAAAGTTCCCGACAGAAGACGTAATTTTGCCAAGCTCATAAACCCTGCTCCATAAACATGGTCAGAAGCAAACCTACGTTTTCCAAATTTAGCAAGCAAACTCTATGTTAGCTATATCAGACTGGAAGGATGTTCTATGGATAATTAGTGTTGATCTGAAAAGAGCAAACATTTACTGGTGTTAATGAGTGTTAATCTGGAAATAGCAAACATTTACTGGTGTTTTATTTTCCGGGACTTCATCTTGGCTCACTTATAGTCAGAAGAAAAAGAATATTAATTAGACTTGAAATAAGTAGCGAACTGAAATATTGCTCATGATATAAATGATAAAATAATATCAATCGCACAACGTATAATTCTGAAATGCAAAATATAAATGCGTGATTTCTAAATCCATCAAAAACTAGTTTATACTAACTCGGTGGACTTAAATGTCATCTATTGCTTCTAATCCATATTTTCCAGCATTGAATGGTTTACCATAATTATTTTCGATTTAACTTTTTCGTATGCTCGAACGGTGGTCATCTTCGAACTGAAGTGGTAAACACGACAATTTTAAAATTAATGGTACTAAAGTGCTACCTCTAGTAAATCAAGCAATGCTTGTATTGATAATTTTTATCCATTAAAATCTTAAAGTGTGAAAGATACGAGGTCGCACGAGTCAATTCTTCCCCATATATTGTTGACCATTCCGTAATATTTAAGAGTTTGAGAACAGCATCGTTCAAACCTCAACAGTATTAACAGTTTGAGAAGCCGTTTGACATTCCCCAAAGTCAAAACGAAGTTGAGATTGATTTAACACGGACGTAATCCATTACTCCACAGAGTGTTCCTCGCACATTCATCACAACTATATACTCAAGAAAACGAATCTGTGATATAGCATACCACATCAAAAACGAAACCTTATACGAAATACACCCAAAAACCGTATCTCATTTTGAAAGGACTTACACTTAATAGAAATGGTCACAGGATTGCTGAGTGCATCCCCTTCAACGTTGGACGCCTTGCACCGATACGCCCCGGACTGTTTCCTGTGCACTCTCTGAAGTGCGAGCGTGGACTCACTCACCAGAATTCCTTCCCGCACGTTGTGCTCCAACTCACGCCCCTGAAACCAAGTATTGAAGCGTTTCAAAAGTTACGGTGCTTGCGTTAAAGGTCACATTTGATGATACATAGTGGAAGTTTATTGTCAGCGTAGTTACAGCATGTCACATATGATCGGTAGTTTATTGTCAACGTATTTACGGTACGGTATGTCACATTTGATCGTAAAAATTGGGAGTTTGTTGTTAGCATAGTTACAGCATGTCCCATTTGATGATATAAAAGTTTATTGTCAGCATCGGGGCATATTACACTTGATCGTGAAAAGGGGTAATTTATTGCCAGCATTGTTACACCATGTCACATTTGATCGTAAAATAGGGTTTTTATTGCCAGTATTGTTAATTACATCATGTCATATTTCATCGGTAGTTTATTGCCAGCATATTTACAATGTGCCACATTTAATCGGAAGTTTATTACCAGCACAGTAACAGCATATCACATAAGATCATAAAAAGGAGTTGTTTATTGTGAGCATAGTTACACCATGTCACATATGATGACAAAAAAGTTTTTATCGGCATCGGTACAGCATGTTACATTTGGTAGTAAAAATCGGCAGCTTATTGTCAGCAGTCGGGCCAGCAAGTCACATTAGATGACAGATGGGAACACTTCATTGGCAGCGGTAGTCGATCTAGCAAGTTTATCTTGAGTTTGTGGCAGGAAAGTCGTTCAGAGTAAAATTGTTTCATGCTGAGAGCAAATACTAGTAACATTGACTTTGTTATTTAGAACTAAAATTTATAGAATTTTTGGACTACTGAGAGCTTAGAAAGCATTTGATTATCGCTTGAATAATTCACACACATCTACCATTAACAATAAAAACTAATTTTTTGGCATAACTGAGGATCATTTATAATGAGAATACATTTTACCAAGCTGACATAGAAATCACACGCTCCGTCTGCACTATTTTTGTTTAATATCCAAGTGCAAATTCCTATTTTGCCTTAGACACAGAAACAAAAGAATCTCACTTTGCTCTAGCGGCGAGCGAATTTACTTACTTGGAATGGACTTAAAATGAAGAAACGGACTCAACCTTGTGCTTAACGTACCTCGTGCAGCCAGGTAACCTTGTAGGGACGAGGGTTAGCATCGACACGGCACTCGAAAAAAGCATCGTTTCCTTCTTTGAGGTCATGCAGTTTTAACGACCAGCCCAGGGCTAACGAGACGTTTGGCTTATCTGAAACACAGCAGCAGGGCAAGAAATTAGTCCCTAGACACAGTTTGCAGCAGGCTAAGGCAAAAGTTCTTACACTTTTTAAATTATTTGACTGCGAGTGCGTAAGCACCCTGCCTCTATTAGTCAATTGCGATGGCTCTGCTCCCTTTTGACCATTTTGGAAAAATGATTGTAACATTGAAAAGAGTTTTTAAATTATTTCAAAATCACTTTCATTAAAGTGCTCGATCAATATTAAAAAACTCGCAACATAGTACATAGTTGGGATTACTTAATAACAATAGACAAATTATTAGGAAAACAATTTTCCTCGCAGAAGAAGACAATTTTTGGTAAATTGAAGAACGTGTGGAAGAACATGATAACAACGAATACGGTTCCTCAAAGGAAATTTGAAAAATAAATAAATGTGTGAGACAGACGAGGTAATTGAGGAAATGTTTTTTAATTCAATAATAACAACAACCCATCATGATTTTCGAGTCATCGGTGTGTAACAAAACATACTTGATGCTATAATTGCTTTGACCAATTATTACTTTCCCGAAGACTTTTTCTGCGTAGCTTTTTCTCACTGACAACGTCAGACGAGCAGAACAGAACAATTCTAAGATCACGACAAATGACTTTGTCTTATTGGCACCTGCACACGAGCTGAGTAAAGCAATCCAAATGTCACAACATTTTCGTTGGACAAAAAGTTCTGTTACGATGACGAATGCGTAATTAGAAATCACGGGCCAGCGGTGTACTTTTTGCATTATCTTCAAGTATATCGGAGTTTTATTCTACGAATGATGATAAATTGGCATACATATTTAGCAATATAAATAATATATGATAAAATGATGAAATAAAATTAATTCCTGTTTTTTTATGGATGTAAAAATATGAATATTAATTTTGGAGACATTTAAAAGGGAGAAAACATATTCATGATCTATATGAACTTCATATCAGTGTTTTAAAATTACCTCATTTATAAGAGTATATTGCAAAATTACCAAGGCTGTACAGCAGCTGCTAGACAAACATGCAGGGCCGACAGAATTGAAAGAAATGAAATAAAAACGAGCTAATGGGAAGAACAATGTATAACAACCTATTTTTAGGCTCCCACCACCCCCCCCCCCCCCCCCCAATCCCGGTGCCATCAAACATCAACCCTTTTTCGAGTTTCTCCAAATTTCTGCGCCATCAGACACCAACCCTTTTTCTGGTTTCTCCAAATTTCTGCGCCATCCGACACCAACCCTTTTTCTGGTTTCTCCAAATTTCTGCGCCATCCGACACCAAACCTTTTTCTGGTTTCTCCAAATTTCCTCGCCATCCGACACCAACCCTTTTTAGGGTTTCTCTAAATTTCCGCGCCATCAGACACCAACCCTATTTAGGGTTTCTCTAAATTTCCGCGCCATCAGACACCAACCCATTTTCGGGTTTCTCCAAATTTCCTCGCCATCCGACACCAACCCTTTTTAGGGTTTCTCTAAATTTCCGCGCCATCAGACACCAACCCTTTTTAGGGTTTCTCTAAATTTCCGCGCCATCAGACACCAATCCTTTTTCTGGTTTCTCCAAATTTCCTCGCCATCTGACACCAACAATTTTTCGGGTTTCTCTAAATTTCCGCGCCATCAGACACCAACCCTTTTTCGGGTTTCTCTAAATTTCCGCGCCATCAGACCCCAACCCTTTTTCGGGTTTCTCCAAATTTCCACGCCATCCGACACCAACCCTTTTTCGGGTTTCTCCAAATTTCTGCGCCATCAGACACCAACCCTTTTTCGGGTTTCTCCAAATTTCCACGCCATCCGACACCAACCCTTTTTCTGGTTTCTCCAAATTTCCTCGCCATCCGACACCAACCCTTTTTCGGGTTTCTCCAAATTTCCACGCCATCCGACACCAACCCTTTTTCGGGTTTCTCCAAATTTCTGCGCCATCAGACACCAACCCTTTTTCGGGTTTCTCCAAATTTCTGCGCCATCAGACACCAACCCTTTTTCGGGTTTCTCTAAATTTCCGCGCCATCAGACACCAACCCTTTTTCGGGTTTCTCTAAATTTCCGCGCCATCCGACACCAACCCTTTTTCGGGTTTCTCCAAATTTCCACGCCATCCGACACCAACCCTTTTTCGGGTTTCTCCAAATTTCCGCGCCATCAGACACCAACCCACACAATCATCAACCCAGCAGTTCCAGTACACCCTAATTGAGACACGGCTCCTGCTCCGAAGAGCAGCACTCACAAGTGACGTCCAGAGTGTAGATGTCCTCCAGCGTCGCTTTTGGAAGAGCGGGATTCTCCGCCCTGCATGTCAGCTTTGAGCCGTGGTCACGCTCGTGGATGTCTAGCACTAATATGGATGTTGATATGTTCCTCGTGTGCCGCACCTGTACGAAAAAAAATGTATCGGTTATTTTAAGTAGAAAATTTGAATGCTTGAATAGAATGCGCAATTTTCTGTCACAACCGCGCGTCCCTCGTGTCACAATTCCCGAAGAATGACACGAATTGTGTATTTGACAGAATATTCTAAAAAAAAATTGTTAATCCAAAAGTAATCAAGCGATGAAAGCTTATAGTTCCATATAGATTCATTAGTTATGACCCTACTCGAACATCAGAATACCTCTATAAGTTTATCAAACTCCATCATACCAAAAAGCTTAGCTCAAAACATACGAACCGTGGAAGAATCCATTGGGATCTGCTCAGCGTTTCTGAACCACCGTATTCTCGGAGGAGGATTGGACCCTCGAACTTCGCATAAGAGACGCGCCTCCCGACCGGCGACGAGCGGTTCCATCTCGAGGACGATGTTGACGCTGAGTGGCCCGGCTGTAACACACGTCACGCCCACTGGACTCATTTCGGAGCAATACTCATGCCAGCTCTCGGAAATGAACGCACTCATTGCGCTATTCCAGCGGAATTGGTGTTTAGAATGGAGTAGAACAAAACAGAGTTTAGAATTGAACACGACAGAACCAAACAAAGCAGAACACAACAGAAACAAACAGAACAGAACAGAAAAGAATTGAATGGAGCAGAACAGAATGGGATGAATCAGGACAGAATAAAACAGAGCACAACAGAACAAATTAGAATGGGTTGGAAGAAAATAAAAGAGAATCCTTAATTTCATTCAGTAGCTTACCGAAACAGTTTTTAACCAACCTAAAACCTTTAAAGATTGTTCAGTATCACAGAAACGGGACATAAATATCTGTCATGAAAATGAGAATCTTACCAGTGACATTCCTCGTGTAGAGCTTCACAAGGGGTTGCGTAACGTCATTGTTAGTCACTTTGCAAGTAAATGGAGAAAAACCGTCCTGTCGTGAGGCCGGCGTTTCCAAGCTATTATACGAGACTCCATTTCTTTCGCTGAAGTTCGAGTCGACGACTCTTCCTTCTTGGAGCCACAAGACTTCTGGAGATGGCGAGCCTGTAACGCATGAGATTGACTCTTTTTTTCCAAGTTTGGATGTTGTTCTTGAAAAATGAACAGGAAATTGGGGTGAATGTACGTCTGTTCGTAGAAACAAATTTTGTGGAGCACGTGCGCTGCTCAGGTCTGCAGCTGCTTCACTTTGCAGCACACTTCGTGAACTTCTCTTTTGAACTCGAATGAACAATTTGACGATAAAATGGGATCTGCTTCATAATTGAAGAAACCGTTTAGCTATGTGTATATGTATATATAATAACTTTTTACAACCGTCAAGACTCTGGCAAATAACTCTATATATATATTAGGCTGAAAGGAAATATTTTAAAATTCAAACCAACAAAGTAACAGTTGAACTTAGTCATTGATCATTAAAACCTACCTCACGATGTAGATGCTGTCGAGAAAAATACGTTTAGTCATTATATAAAATACAATTATGTATCAGAGTGCAATTTTGAACTTTATTAGTAGGTCAATTTATGACCATCTTTGCCATGAAGAGCTTTCTAATTTGCTTCAAACCAGCGATCAGATAACACCACTGATAAAGTATTCAAACAAGGTACCGTGGCTTCAGTTATTTAGCAGAGCTACTTAAATATTTTCTCCCTACCATGCAGAAACAATCCTAGAGTTTAAGTAATTGCACTCAATCAACCCGGTTTAATTAAAAGCCCTTGAATCCTTTATGATCTCTGCTAAGTTACTGGAACAAAGAACCCTTCACCTCATGGCCCTCACGATATCGCTGCTGTGGCTCAGCTCTATTGTCTCCTTTGTGACTCTTATTTCGGACTTGCTTTTGTGCCTCGCTAAAGGCTCTTCCGTGAGTAACTTTAAGGCCAGGCTTTTTAAGACACCCCATTGTGAGTTCCATCCAAGGTTCACCTTCGAAACTCAAGCTTCCTTTCTAGGTGGCCTATGTGGTTCCGGGAACGATTTTCAGAAAAATTTAGGTCGTCGTATCGTATAAGTACAGCTCGCAAGTATTTCGCTCAATTTGGCTAAAATGAGTGTTGTTCATCAAGCAATTACCCTTAAATTTTCTTCGAAAAGATCTTAAAGTTAGGTATTTTTACCAGAAAAAACAGCCTTATGACTGAATGACTGAAGGACAGGGAGCAAAGCAGGGATGCCTGAAGAACTTTCGCTGCCGGCTGCACCGCTACCAACAACTAGGTTGTTCAAAGATAAAAAAAGGATGCTTTATTACCATCAATCTAACCTAATACAGGTCATCTTTTACTTTATTTTTTTAAGTGCCTTATAACTAACACTGGTATGCCATGACGGATACCCCCGGTAAAGCCGGTAACCATTTCAGACACCTGGTTAGAGTGGGGAATTGTGCTTGAGTCTTTTTCCCAATGAGGAGAAATCACCGCGCAGCGCCGGGATTCGAATTGCCAACATCTTCACGGAAGGGCGCGTTCTTAACCACTCGGCCACGGCGACCATGAAATAATTCTGTCCCTGGTGTCAAACTCACCTCCCACACCCGAGCAGACGACGTCGTTGCTCTGGCCTTCCTCAACGGTCGCTTTTGTAACCCTCAGGTGAATGCTTCGAGGAGGCACTGAGCACAAAACGTCGTTTCGTCAATTAATTAGCTGGTAACTAGGGCACTTTCTGGAGATGAAAAGATACAGTGAGAGAGCGCAAAAAATGAATTTCAATTGCTTTTAAAGGCTCGTACTGATCTTTTTTCAACCATTCAAGAATATTTAATAAACTCGACACAAACGATACTGCTGAAAATGTTTACAAAAAATCAGGATAAATGGTTTTCTGGTATCAAATGCTTTTTTTGACTTTATTGATAGGTTCAAATTACATTGAAAGACATACAATTTGAAGGCATGAAATCTCAGAGGAAAATTCCGAAGGAAACTTAAGGAAATGTTGATACCACAGTACCGATACTGCCATAGCTCTACTTGCCACTTTTGGATGCTCAATATTGATAAATGAGAGAAAATTCTTCATTTGTGCCTTTTTCTACAGACCTTCATAATAGAAAATTGAGAAAGCAAACCGAATGTTTTACTTGCCTATTTTGTGGCCTGGATTATGTGGTGCATGCGATCACTTGTGACCTTCAAAACCTCATACTAAAGAAGCAGCCGGAAAACAAAACATATAAGCTGAGAGGGTATCTAAGTGCCTTCCTTTCAGTCTAATTTTGGAGTCAAGAGGGATTGACCCCCACGTAGAATCGGTAAGAAATTACGTCAAACTCCCGATTTTCTATGAAAAATCCCTATTTAGTCATCAGATAATATTCAAACGAAATTAATTTTGAAAAGTGCGAGTTCCGTCACTGATGCATTCGCGTATTGATGAAATACATCTTAGAGTATTGATATCTATATTAGTAATTATAAACTCATACGCAAGCATCGTTATTAACAAACGGAAATAAATAGAACGAGTTATGATTTTCCAAAAAAATATATTACATCAGAATACAAAAACTTTACCCATTCTCAATTGAATTACTCTAGAGTCTAGATCATTTCCAGCTTTAATATTATCACTGTAATATAATCTAAACTTTTTTCAATATTTATTTCGCTATGCGAAATGTGGTCTTCATTCATTTTTCTATCACTATTATTAACTTTACTCTTGTCTTAGTTTATTGTAAAATAGCCAGACTTAACCTTTTTGTACTAATTATTAAAACATTTCTATTCTCATTTAACCCCTTTGTACAAGTAACTGACCTAACTATGATCAATACCGACCACCCTATATCCATAAGTGCTTCAAAATTTACTGTGCAGAGTCCAGATTCACTCCATTGTCATGAAACAGTCCCAACAATTCTGTGAGGGAAATTTTCCACCCAAACAGTCAGCCGTGTCACATCATTTGCACCCTTGCACAACTACAACTCACCAACAACCGTAAGCCGAGTGAGAGCAACCTTCGAGTTGGAGAAATTGTAGTCGACTCGGCAGCTGTATGTGCGGGCGTCGCTGCTAGAGACGTTGAAGAGCACCAGCACCGGCGGATATTCATGGGCCAAATAGACGGCTCGGTTGCCGATTTGTCGAACGTCCGACCAAATTTCAGGACGGCGACCCGAGCGCTGGTCATAACTGGAACATACGATGCTGGTGACAGCTCACGATAATGTCTCTATGTGGGAGGCCGGCGACAAAATCAAGACTTCTCTGAATTGTTGACTCTCTCTTGGGAGATTCAATGAGGTGACTGTGGTATGAGGGCAATCGTTGACGAAAGTTAACTTGTAGCAGAAGTGCTTTTACGAACGTCAAGGGCCTTTTAAAATTTGGAATAACACAGTGATAGCAATTTTATATGCGTTAGAGATGAGCAGTGATTCAACAGGGTTAGAAACAAGCATTGTGCACATTATTTTCTATAACCTTCACATGCTACATATTATATTCGATGCTGAATTGGTTTATTGGGGAGATTGGGATAGCTTGTATCAATGAAGCACATTTCAAACTCCGTTCCCAAGTACTAAACTGCTAAACCAAGGAACTATATAAGAAGAGAATAACAAATTAACATCATTGTATCATGCTTTAGTGACTTTCAGAAGTTAAAATTGTTGAAAAAACGTCGGTCTTCTACTCAAGGTGCTGAGGTTTTGAGCAAATATTGACTCCTTCCACTGGCCGTATCAGACATGCATTGAGCTCGTGAATTCTAACATTGGCTATGACTGACTATCTTCAGCACTCGACACAGTTATAAGAAACTGTCGGTGTTTTGTACGATGAATTAATCACAATATTTGTAACACTACCATTCTAAAGAATCAGAATTTTTGTAATTAAAAGCTATCCTCGTGCATGAGTTACTTTTAATTATTTGGAAACAGCTGAAGATTGCACTATTGTATTATACGTTGACGTAGAAATAATTTTAACGTAATGGATAGTGCGGCCTCGCAAGCACAAAAGTGCAAGACAATAAAACATTTTTTTTCTAAGAATTCGTTTATTATTAAAATATAAAAAAAATAAACTAGGTGCACCTGAATATTATTTACATCATTGCATTTTCAAAATAAATATTTTTGCTCACCACAAGGGTCACGCGATCCAATACTATTAGCAATTGTAGATTGAGGCCAGGCCCTCAATGTCATCATTTGATTCATTGACCCGTGATTTAGAATACTCGCGTGTATGCATAAGTTGCAGACGCAAGGAACTTGTACAAAATCCTAATATTCTTTTTACATTTCATTCCAATGATATCCCATTTATATTAATAAATAATTGCGTGCCGAATTCACAGCTCACAGTAAAGTTGAGCTGAAAAAATACCCTCTGATGAAAAGTGCATTTCTATTCATTTCACTTATTCTTCAATGATATTTCTACAATAGTCACTGCATCATGTTCACTATCACCCACAAACGTACACAACGTGTTATAATTGAACAGTTAACCTATGATAACGCTTTTGGAAAAGTATTTTTAAGTACGTCAGAGCATTGTGAAGTATTCACGAGAAGCTCAGTACTGGCAAAAATTAAATGTCTGCAAGATAATTTTGAATACGAAAATGTTGAAAATATAGTAAGTTGATGAAAAATATTCTAGAAAAAAGATGACGTTGAGAGAAAAAAATGTGAGCATTGGATTAATTTATGTACAAGCCCATCTAAAATGCGCACAACGATTTTGCGAGTTGGGCTATCTAGCTTAAAGTAATTTTACGGTCGAACGGTTTCGATGACGCTTGACAGGACAATTTCACGGGTAAACATAGTGAATGCAGCGTCGATATACCTGTAGACTGGCGCTTCGTTGTTGCCAAAGTACCAGAGGGTGAGCACCGGCTCGTCGTTTGGAGGCGAGTGGATGGCGCAAGGCAGTGATGCGTTAAATCCTTCCACCACTTCCACGTGTGAGATGTCAGAGTCTGAGGGATGATCAAGTCCCTTTGAATTAATGCAAGAAATATTTCAAAGTTCTGCCTTTTGTTTAGCATTACACAATGGAACTTTTAATTACAATTGCATCACACAATGGGTTTTAATTACAATTGCATAACATAATGGAACTTTCAGTTACAATTGCATAACATAATGGAATTTTTCAAAGTAGCATATTTAATCTTCTCTTTCAAATTGGAGATACATTTTGACAATCAGGTGAAGTATGTTCAAGAATGAACGTAAAAAGTATTTGTTCAACGTGATGAGGGGCACTAAACTATACCCAAGAATAAAACTGTGCTATGCTCAAAAAAGTACACAAGATTCGTAGTCATTTCTTAGGCAGAATAACATGGAAAAACCATTTCTGGACTTTTTTGTTGAATTACGCACGAGTTTTGCAGAACTGTCCATGTAGAGAATTTCCGCTGAAAGAAGGCAAAAATGAATTTCCTAAGTCAGGACAGCATCAAAGCTGATCTGCTACACAGCGGTAACACTCTGTCATCTGCTCCCATAGCTTACAGTGCAACCATAAAAAAATCATTTGCAAATATGAAAGCAATTCTAACGAGCAAACAGTATGATGGCAAAAACTGGCATATTTGTGCAAATTTCAAGGTTGAGCCGTCTTATTCGCCATCAGCTTGGCTATTCCGAATTTTGCTGCTTCCTGTGCTTGTGTTACTCCAGAGCAAGACCTGAACATTATTTACGCAAGGATTGGCAGACCCGAGATGAAATTAAGCTAAGAAAATTTAACATCATATAGAAACCACTAAGGAAAAGTGATAGAATTCATTTACCGCCTTGGCATATTAAACTTGGTTTGTTTCAGCAATTCTTGAATGCCCTGGACAAGGATTCCTTCGCGTTTGCATACCTTGCAGAGAAATTCCCTTCTCTAAGTAAAGCTAAAATTAAAGAAGGTATATTCATAGGTTCTCAAATCTGAAAAATTTAACCTGATGAAACTTTCACCACAAATTTCAAAAGATAAATTTGCCCTTGAGTCTATCAAGAAAGTTTGAGAGAACTACCGGAAGAAATATCGTTCAGAATACTATGCGCAAGTTGTGAATGTTCTGCTCAGTCGTTATCATGATATGGGATGTAATATTTCTCTGAAAGTTCGTGGAGTCCACTTTCGTTTGGATTTTTTGAGGAGAATCTCGGTGATATGAGTGATGAACATGACGGAAATTTCTGCTAAGATATTTCAGTGATGGAGGAGCGTTTCAAAATAAAATGAAGCCTTGGTGTGTTGACAGATTACTGTTGAAATATAAAAAGAGAATAGCACACTCCACACAAAAGACTTCGAAGGACAAATGTTGTTTAAACTGACAGGTATCTCTTTTTAATTCTTAACCAGTTATAATAACGCAAGGTTTATGGTACAAGGAAATCGTGCCTGATCTGGAGAAATTCATTCATAACCAGTTATGATTCATTCATAACCAGTTCATTCATTAAATGAAAAATAAAAAAATAAATTCATTCATAAATTCATAAATAAATTCATAAAATTCATTCATAACCAGTTATAATAACGCAAGGTTTATGGTACAGGGAAATCGTGCCTGATCTGGAGAAATGGTTAAAATCAAAATCTGTACTTTTTACCTTTTCTCGAAACTGAAATTTGTTGCACAGCGTAACCAAAATTTTAAAAAGCGCAAGCCCAAACAAATTTCAGCGACCGCTATGTCTAGTAATCATTTATTGTGGTCATTGTATTAATGCAGTTTAAATGCATCACAGTACTGCATGTTTCTCCTATACATTTTCTACAACAGTATCAGAGTGTGAGCAAGGTAATGTAAGCGACACGGGCGAACTGTAGAGCACTCGTTCGGTGGACGAACTTCAGTACAATACATTCGAAACTTTCATGCTTGAATTTCCAAGGTGTAATATTACCAAAAGTTTTGGCTTCCAATTTCGGTAACTTTGCTCACGAAATTATTGAAGTTTCTTGTCCTAAGCAGACTTACAATTAGTTCATTTATCAGGAATGGTACTTTACGAGTACTGATCGTGTTCTGGCAGTAACCTCAAACTGGTGCGACGGCGTTCAACTAACGCTCATAGGTGAATTATTTCCATCAAACGCGTCCAGAATGTGCGACAAGCGACGGTTTAAGTAGTTGGATTCCATCATGTAGGCTACTGACTGACACTCCAGCGTTCCGACTTCGGGTCAACTCGTCTAAAGTGGCTCTCTAAACTAACGCCTTAGGATCGAACTTTGACAGCTATCGTTTTTCTCCATGAATTTTTTAAGGGAATAAACAGCACATTTCGTCCAATCTGAAGTCGAACATTGTGAGCTACGGCAGAGGAATTTAGTGAATGTTCCTTCGACAGGATTTTTACAACAATACTGAGATAATTGTTATTATTTCACGTTAGGTACCTATCACGAACCGTTGAGAAATAGCAAATTAGGAAGACGGGAACACAATTTTTTTGAAAAGTACGTAACTTTAAATAATTTTCAAAAAATTTAAATTCAGGAATTTTATTTAATTAAAAGCTCATGTGTAAGACAGGTCCCATAAAACAATCAATTGTAAATTAAATTGAAACAAAAATATAGTGAATTAGAATGATATACGATTTTAAAAACGCAACAAGTTTGATAATTTAGGAATAATGAAAACTGCACTCTTGATTCTAATTCTATAGTTGAAAACTGTTGGAAAACATGATGTTTTGCACAAAATTTCCAGTGCTCACAATTTAATTTAACCGAAGATAAACGTAAGCGCGTACTTCTAAAATCAATGAAATATTCTAACAACTGTCCTTATCTCATAAGAGTTAAGTTTAATGTAATTATCATTTTATTCTAGAATTAAATGCAAGCCATTGAGCATTTTCCAGACTACTGAAAAAGTTTCATTATCGGTAACCACTGACCTCATAATAAACTTCTAAATTTCTTCACATTAAGGAGTATCCTTTAATAGGTACGACAATAAAGGTTTTTGAAGAAGAAATACGCTTCAAAAATTCACGATTTCGAATTTTTGTATTCAACGGATAATTTTTTAGCTTTTCATTGCATAATAATCCTTAGTGTTGCTCAAGTGAGGGCCAAGTAGAAATCAAAGATGGTCTTGAAAATTCATTCACGATTATGCGCCGGTAATTTTTTCATCGTTGAATCCATTCAAGCGTTGCTTTGATGTACTTAACATTAATTTTCAGCCATGTTCCACATAGAAACATATTATGTCCGGAGCCATGTTATTTATTACGATTCTTTGGAGTAGAATTTTATCAACTAAAAACTGCCTACTCTCTTCCCACGCGTTGATTTCCACCGTCCTTTATTCTGGCGCATTTTGGATCTTTCATTCGACCCAATAATTGATTAAAAATAGCCGTGCATTTCAAATTGCCCACTCTTTAAGGGGGTCAACCAGCGATTTTTTATTTGTGGCCTATTGTTCTAAGAAGTGCCCGGCATATGTAATTTTAAAAAAGAAGCACATTTAAGGGTTCTAGTGCTCGCTCGTGGCCCCATAAAATTTTAGGACATGATAGCCCACTACCTTAGAACCCTTTTTGACTTAGAACCCACAATGAGAAAATTGATAATTTTGACCAAAACAACTGGGTTGACCCCCCGTAAAAGAAAAATAATTGATCAAGATAAAGATTTTCAAGTACACTACTATGAGCAAGAGTCCATTTCCCAGAAGTTGGTGCGACCATGACGTCTATAAAACTAAGGAGGCTTTAGATCATCAAATGAGGAAGCTCTTGACCAGGTGATGGTCCTCAACCTGAATTAAATAACGATAAATATTTCTTGAATTAATAATAAATACAGCGAGAAAACACTAGGGTTGGCTTTTGACACAGGCGTCATTTGTGAGGAGTAAATCAGTTGAATATGGCTGGCATCGTCATGACGTACGACTAAAAACAAGAGGTCAGGAAACTAAATATTTATGCCGACATTTCACGTTTTCGTGACTTCAAACCGCTCGCATTAAAAGTGATGGCCCTTGCATGTAAAATGTTCAGTCCATTTGTAGATGACTGTATAGTTCTGAAGTCATTTGAAATAACAAATGATCCAGATTTGTACGGATAAAGTTGGGTTAACCAGGAAAACTTTTATTTTAAAGCCTACATTGTAAGGTAGTACTGTTTAGTCGAGAAGTTTTATTCAATTAACGTTGGAGAAGTTTTTTCAATTTACCGTTTAATTGAACGTTTAATTCATAAAAGATTGAAGTTCTTTAGTTAAACGAGTTACAGCAATTACTACCGATTTTCTTTTAAATTCTCGTATAGAACGCAACAGGAAATTCAGGGACAGAAGCATAATTCATTAGAAAGCAGTACAGATTGTCGCACCCATAGAGCTTTCTCAAGTATCAAACTATAGATGAAGTTACGGAGAATAAATTTCTAAAATTTACATTGCAAATCACATGAGTAAAAATATTTTGATCTTCAAGAATAATACTTACATTTTGTAAAGAGTTCGCATGCTGTTGGACAAGCAGCAAAGCCCTAAAAATTCCTGGCGAGAAAAATTATAGTTAGCTGCCAAACAAAGCTCTCGTCTTCCTTAAACCTCCCCATTGATTCTCAATTTTATACCACGAAAGTGGAGTTCGAAAAGATTTAGAAAATAAAATTTTAAGTCACGTCGAGTCAATTACTTCATTCCAAGGTTTTCGGCATGAGCAAACAAAAAAACTGGTTCGAGAAACCTGATCAATTATTTCTTATTGGCTGGGTTTGATCAAACTGTCAACTCATTTACGAACGTGGCATGCCAGAAATTCTATATACACACAAGCTAACGAATGAATTGGCAATACTTTCTGAATGATTCTACCTTTCGCACTTCTTATTGCACGTCGCCTTCTGGTAATTGCGTAAAAGACGCATCGTGGTCATGGTTGGCTTCGCTGACTAGAAGTGGGTAATCAGCCGATCAAAATTAACTCTGAAATTATACCTTCTGCAAGTAAGCGGTGTTTTCCTGCACATCTTTTTAAACTTCATACTAAAATGAATTTTTTTTACCACCTCACTTTGATCAAAATAGTCATGTGTAGCATGAGTGAGACTGGTTCAAAATGGTAAAGAATTGCAATACTTATGCTGGGTAAGCCATAATTCCACTCATAAAAAATTCTTGTCTATGTGTATAATAATACAAAAATATATTTTCTCGCATTGTAAAACACGGCTGCTCATATGTCTCTCCAACACAAATTTCTTCTTCCGGCTACCTGGATGAAGACTGCAGACTTTATTGATCATCTTTGCACTTGAAGAAGACAGAATGTGATTCTCTTTGAGGTGTCGTGTTGTGTACTTCTAATTTTTTGTCTACAAAGATCTTGTAAAATGTGTCAAAACCTCCGATTATGATACAGAATTTTCCATGGGGTAAACTATTCTGTGCAACAAATCGTAAATAGAAAACAGACAGCGATACATTTTCATCATTTTTTATGCAATGTGTGTACGTGTCTATTGAAGTTTGATTCTCTTAGTAAAAAATACTCAAATGAATGTGTAAATCAGATCGAAAATTTTAATCTAACTTAACATCAATCACACAGAATAATTTACGATTAAAGGTCAAGCTTAGTTTTTTAATTTCAATTTTGCCCTCTCTGAAAGAAATCGATAATCGTTTGTTTCTGCATTATTTGACATCTTTCGAAAAAGAGCCAATTAATAAATTTCCTGTTCCTAGTTATTTAATTTCTTTGACATCGTGGCTCAAATATATAGTCACTCAATGTATATAAAGTAAGCTCCACGATTCTTAATCCACACATTCTGGAAGCTCGGCATGGGATATCAAGACTTGATTGAAACAATTACTCCCTTGAGGGAATTCAAAAGTAGTTCGCCGTGATCCAATTCGTCAAGGAGCACTTAACGACTCTTAAGAGACGCCTGTAGTTCACTACCTGACTGGGACTAACAGCTTCTCAAGCAGAGCGTAACTGAAATCTCAGAATAAAGCGGCAAGGTATTTTTTCGAAGGCACAATACGTAGCGGGACAGGGCTTGAAAAAATGGTCTCTGAAGAGTTACTACCTAATTACATCAACAAGATGTTATTTTACTCATAGAAGATGTCCAAAGATGACGTATGGAAACCAGTCAAGAAAGACACAGAAGACTCGGCCGAGAAAAACATGTTAAAGCCGAGAAGTAAAACAGCAAAAATCTACGGATGGGGAGAGGCGGGTTTCGCTCACCGGAGCAGGTTTACCTTGCACCGGTAATCAATATGCGAGAAAAAGAGCCTCGGTTCAATTCGGCCGCACCCAAGAGGACCGAATGCACGACTTGTCTTTCAGAATTTCTTAGTTCTAGGAATATACACAAAACAGAAATACACGAACTTACTCAAAGGTTATGAAAATTGAAACGTACGAGTAAGAAATTTGATAGGAGTGAAAAGTTAAAGTGCATAACATATCGTTACAAATTTAGTCTCCATACATATCTTTATATCATTTGTGAATGTTCATACAGTACGCTTGAGAAGAATTTGAAAACACAGCAAGTATTTTTTGAAAAATCTGCGTTTTTGAAATAAATGCGTAAAACCTGTCTCAGAAAGACTGCTGGACCTGTAAAATTTATGAAGCGTCGGGCATCAATGCGACGGAAAATCAATGTGGGCAGCTGATGCGAAATATGAGAAATTATTGTGAGCTGCTATTGATGTGTCTTCAAAATCAGTTACAGCAGTTCGGTTACAGTAGTTATGAAATTTGAATTGGCTGAAAATGTTAAATCCACGTGAAGTAAAGGTCACATACTGAATTTTCGGCGTTCGATATGCTTAAATAAACTTGGAATTCAGTAAGCCTACTGAATATGAGTGGACTCGTAATTAGTTTTGATTTTATACTTCAAGGAATTCCGAAAACCATGTGAGGGATACAGGATAATGGCAGTAAATTCAACCACAATTGTATAGTTTTCAAGTAACACGAACAATTACTAGTGTGAAAATTAAAGCAAGTATCATGTGCATTAGAATAGCGACCACAAATGATACCGAAAGTTGTTTTATTTTACCGTGGATAAAATGCAAATGAAATTTGCTTTTAAATGTTGTTAGAGTTGAGACCCCGAAAGGAGGAAAAAATGTAGTATAGCAACTCTGCAACTTTGGCCCTAATGCCAGGTTTGACTTCACTCTGTTGCGTGACGGAGAACAAATGTAACACAAAAATTAACGTAATTTCTTCAAATGAATGCTGCAGTCATTGCTCTCACTCAATACAGGGCAGATTGAAAATACTTAACGCATGAAAGGGTGTAAAATAGCAATGTTACAGACAGTACAGTTTAATTTGGCTTGCTAATTACACAAAGCATATTATCAATACTAGTGCTTAACCACTTTCTAAGACATGATTGTGTATGACTTAGAATTCACAATAAGTTGAAGTTAATTTTACGGCCCCCAGCACTGGTTAGCAATTCATCACCCTTAAGACTATTAGCAGTTGCGATTAAAATTTGCAGTCTTTAGCACAGGTTAGCTTTTAATCGTCTCAAGC
Source organism: Morinoia aosen (assembly GCA_030386875.1). Lineage (NCBI taxonomy): Eukaryota > Metazoa > Arthropoda > Malacostraca > Amphipoda > Talitridae > Morinoia > Morinoia aosen. The sequence goes on along the minus strand of CM059559.1, from coordinate 13,988,323 downwards.
AATTCTAGCAGCGCTCAAAACGAGTCTCCATTTAATATCTGTTACAACTAAAATTAGCGACATTCAACGCGGCTTAACGTTTCAACCAACACATGCAAAAACCTCTTCCTACTGTCAATGATTTCCCACCAGATGAATTTTCGGACGTTAAAAACTATCTAAACAACGATTTCCTCAACAACATATATGTGTCTCGTTTAATTTAATAGATTTATTTAATGAGAATGTTAATTATAATTCAAGAAATAACGGTGTATTACTTATCACACTATTAATTATAATCCTGGCGATACCTATGAATTACTTATGATAATATTAATTATGATCCCAGCGACGACTATGTACTACTCATGATAATATTCATTAGTATCCTAGCGATAACCATGAATAACTTATGATTACATTAATTATGATCCTAGTAACAACTATGTATTACTTGCCATAATATTAATTATAACCCTAGCGATGACTATGAATTACCTATGATTATATTAATTATTATTCTAGCGATTACTATGGACTGCAGCATTTGTTACGATGGCGTTGAGAAAACAAGTATATGAATTGTGACACCTTGGGCGCAATTCAGTCTGAACTGCTGAAGCGCCATCAAACCTGTGTTACTGCTACTACTACTTGTACATTTTCACATAAATATTATAAATTTATGTCATAAATGTTATAAATTTGTGTCATAAATGTTATAAATTTCAAATGAATAATATAATTACTACCTGACAACATATTGGGAACATTTTCAACCCATCTCCGTCAAAATACAATATGCGTTAGACCACTCGTGTGATTAAGCCAGTGATCAGAGCTGTAATTGTTAAAATACGTTTTATTGATTTCCAGACCATTTACTGTGACTAAAATCAGAGTGTTAAGTGGGTTTGACATCCATATATTAGCGGCAGCACCGCACAGCTCCTCCATACCGTTAAAATTTATGAACTGCGCAGTATTATAAAGTCTCATCATCCATCATTTTTTGATGTATAAAATACACAAAAAAGAAGTGAATTAGTAGCAACGACAGAACCGTTTCATTGCGGAATTGGTGCCCGAGTGTTGCATTGACAATGTTTCTGCCAAATTTTGGGCAAACCTTGAATGAGTGGAACCATGTTTAGCTAGAACCTTTTTGCTTTATTTAAAAGGGCATTTATTAGTAATTTTTCTACTTTTTATTTCAGTAATAATAAGGTATAAGTGCGTTATAGTAAGGCTCTGTCTTTTTTACCCAGCTCTCAGAGGCTCAACAATTAGAGGGAAATGGTTTTAGTACATGAAATTATTTTGTGGTAAATACCAAAAATCTTCTTGCATGATTTGAGATTCTAATGTTAGTTTGGTTTTTAATTATTGCTGTATCAACAACTCTGTCCTTGTTGACATATTGAAAAAAATTGGTTTCAATTCACACCAGTTGAAATGAGCAACAATTCTCAAAAACATATGAGGACGACATTTGACTACACAGGAACTGTACAACCTCTCCCGCAGAAAATATTTGCTAATAAACCGGGAATGTACCTATTTAGTTTTATTTTGATTAAAACATTTTTATAAGAGAAACATCATATGCAATGCGAATTACTCCGCGGTTATTTTGACGAAATCAGTTAAAGTTAATAACAAAATACGTTAAATGTAAGCTAGGTCTGGGAAATAGCGCCTGGGTTCAAAGTCATTTGGAAAAGTAAGGTAAAATAGCAAAAGAATCTTCCATGCTTCTCCTCTACCCACCTTCCCCGCCCTTGAACATTTTGACCTCGATAGCTGAACATGCTAGTTAGACAAGCACCACACTGGAATCGAAATAATTTGCCTAATGTCAGTCGATCTATTTCTATCGATCTCTTTCTCACTACACGACGGTGAAAAGTAAATTCAAATGCATCCATAATCAAATTTGGTTGTTAATGCGTTGGACGGCCAACTCGATGATTGCAACCTGATTAGGAAGCTTCGTTAATGAAGTTCGTAAGAAATTAATGAACTTATGGATGGTTATAAAGACCTGAGCGATGACTGCAGCAACTTAAATTTTTGAAGAGAAATATCTCTAGCTTGTTCTGCAGCAGATGCAGAACATGCTATGATGATGCAGAACATGATATCGTATGATTTACCAAAATTTAAAACATCAAAATACATATCACCTCATAATTTACTTGCCGAATTTCGTGAAAATGATGCGATGAGTGATTTTAGAACGCTCTGCTAGTAAAATTGTCAAGTTATTTGTGGAATACAAATTTATATTCCCCTTCAAACCACTCTATGTAGTTCAGCAGGTACAGTTTAACCCGTCTAGTCTCATGCTTCATTCAGCCTTACAAAGCAACTCTGCTCGCTTGCTTACTTGCTTGCAGAGCCCAATAACTGATCGATGGAGTCATCTATGATAAGGAGGTGCTTGCCAAGATGTCAAAAGAATGTTTAAGAGTTGCATATTAAACGCCAGGCGCGTATCTGAAGCGGCTTTCGGAACATTTTCTAAAATTTCATCAGGTTCAGCAGGTGCAGTTTAACCCGTTTAGTCTCACGTTTTAGTCAGCTTTACAAAACAACTCCGCTTGCTTGCTTACTTGCTTGCACAGCACAGCGGTGAAGCTCTCCTCACATTGGAGTATCGATCCGTTCAGGTCGATGAGATTATCTACAAGATCCCACAACCCATGTTCTAGGGGCGATTTGAGGGACACCAATACAACTCATTAGTTTCTACGCTATCCACACGTCAGCAGATTGTGTCCAGCAGAGCGCGATTTAAAAGCATATACTTACGTCTTATTCTGAGTTCAAATGATTTTCTTGACACTTTTTACGAAGACCCGAGATGGATCAGTTCAGAATAACATGTCGATGGAGTGATCCATGACATAGTGAGTGCTTGCCAAGAAGTGAGCAGAATACATAAGAGTTGCATATTTAATCGCCAGACACGTATCTAAAGTAGCTTTTGGAACGTTTTTTGAAAGCTTATCAGTTTTACACTTACGATGGAATGATAAATGAAAATTACATATATTATGAGCAATGAGTTAAGAATTCAGGAATGAAGAAATATGTTTCTCTAATCTTTAGCTCGTATGTAAAATTCACTGACGTTCTCACGAACGTTACAATTTGATCAGGAAAAGAACACGAATAAAATAGTAAATTTTTCACGTTTAAGAGGCACGGAATGCATCGTGGATTCTTGGTACAATCGTCGAATCCATTCTTCAGAACATTTAGTGAAGTAACTGAGCAGTTAAGTTTTGGTGTTGTTCTTGCAGTGCTATTTGGACAACAATAGACAATGTAAAGTAACACGTAGACCAGATATTTATCTGGTAGCCCTTAGAATGCTATGTACAAGTTGTGAAGGTCAATTTTGTATCAACTGCGTTGTCATTCATGTCATCCATAGGGACTCTTGGTTTTGAGGCAAAGGTTTGTACGCAGACGAATGCTAATTATTACCTTGCCTAGGCCTCACTGAAAGTCATTCGAATTGATAGGCAGAAATAGAAGGACTAATTTATTAATTCCTTCCACGTGCAATCGCACTGATCAGAAGCATTCAATTTCAGAAAGGGTAAAATGGAGAGGTAGATTAAACTATGAAGTGATACATATTTTCATCCCCTTTTGAAAGTAAATTCAATTTGCACTTTTACTGCTTAAATTTCTGCAATATTCGTGAAAATCTTTCTTAAGTGCGGTTATTTTCCAGAAGCTCAAAAGTTCAATAATTGAAGGAGCGTAACACAATAAAAAGTTTTTCACTAAATACTATTTTTTGTAAAACTGCTTACATCATCTGCATGAGCCTAAACTTCCCCTCGAATAATGAACTCACAGTGTATTACCTCTCTAATTAGTACTATTTTTATTCTAACACAACGAATTAAGAATAAAAAAATGCCAAAACTGAGGCGATAATTACTTTGTAGAATCTTGTGCACCAAAAACTGAATTTTGGAAAAGAAATTTAGGACTTTCTCAGTCGGTGTTTAAAATCCCGTGCTGAACAATGAGAAATTTTTATTTAGCAATTTAAATTCTTGTTATGTTAAACTTGAACGATAATGCGTGGAATGAGTATTTAATTTTGCGCGTAGTGTTATTCCTCTCAAACGCACTCGGGGCATCAAACTTTCATTTAAACAATGGCTGATTGCTCAAACACTGAACGATGAAGGCTTTGCAAAACATAACTACTTTCTGAACAATTTAATTCATGGAAATATTACGGGTGACAGTTTAGTGTCTGTGGTCACACAGTTTTCCCCAAATAATCCAGTCGCTGAATTTCTTGAAACAGCCACTAATAAATTTCGGTAGCTAGCATTATTTTCAACTTATTCACATTAGAGCTACATTTCAACGCCACTCTCTTTCCAGAGCTAAGCAATCGTTAGCTAAATATACCTGAAGAGCATGGCCTCCCTGGAATCAACTAATTTCCGGAAGTGCGGAGCATTACGCGGTTCGCGTGGGATGTTGAGCGTTAGTGAGAGAGAGGCTCCGGTCGCATCGACGTGCTTAGTGCTATTGCGTGTTGCAGCGCAAGCACACAGCTAATGCTCCATTATCCCGCAAAACTCAGCCAGAAGTTACATCTCTATTGGCTGGCTTTGCTGCGCCACGAATAAATCCTACCCATTAAAAGACCTGAAGAGAATTCTAAATGGCTTGACTTTCTGGAAGTTAAATGTATGTCAATATGAGCATGGGTTTTTTCGGACCAAAGAAGAATCGAGGTCTCGGCTTCTCATTTGCCGTTACGAAACTAAACGCATAGAGTAGCATTATTTTTGCTGTGCAGACTTTATTTTGGAAGGACAAGGAACGTTTGACAATGTTGACAATGCAATGTTTCAGGTGACAATTACGCAGGAAAAAGTGAACTGTAAGGCTTGAGAGCAGAGCTGTAACTCGTGGACAATACTCGTATTGGTGTTGGCGGAGTCCAACGCTGTAACTCACTACAAAAGAATTACGGACGGCATTTGGGTTAAAATTAGTTTTGTGCTAACGTATTTTGCGTCCAGTTTTCACGGACTGAAAAATGACTCAGGAGAAATATAGCCCTTAAGTGGTTCCTTCGCCAGAATTTTTACATCAAGTTTAAAAAGTATTCGAGAGTGATGGAGCTACCGAAACAAAATAAACAGATACGTTGGGGTTGGAGCTGACGCAAAGTGCCCAATTAGGAAAAATTCATTTTCCGGTTCAAATATTTCGATCTGCATGGTTATGGCCTGAATAAAAACACGGATGAGTACAGAAAGTAGAATATTGATAAAACGCACTAAGGTATTCACGTGAGGGTTTGAAAGAGTGTGAACCTTCATCTGGTCGATGCGAAGTCACAATTATAGTTGGATACTAAAACGTCAAACGAAAATCACCAATGGTTTGCGTTATCGACGATGTCGAAGTATTAAGTTCACTCGCAAGGTTATATGTTGGCATTAACATGATATCAAGAAAAAAATTAAGCCTGATGACTTTTATGTATTATGACAATGCTAGTTTTGCATATATGGTTTTATTTACGAAATTTGATATTTCCCTAATATAATCGTTCAATTTTTTCCACTCATACAAAAAATTATGAACAATATTTTACATCATTCAGCGTAGCGTAGGTAAAAGAAACGCTCACTTTAAATTATTCATTTTCCAGACACATTTTACGACCCAATGTTTGTACAGCGAACCGCACCCAAACCCAGATTTTTCTTCCCCAACTCCTCGCGCGTCAAAGTCGAAATCGATCGTAAGAAACGGTTTTAATAATACCTCAGTTCTATGACTTACTCTCAATATGCACTTCATTATATTTTTAAAAATTTTCTGTTAAGTACGCTGTTAGCACTGCTAACAAAATTCATCCATCCCGTTTTGAAGCAAAAATATTAATCATTAATATTGAGGTACGCCTGTCTACAGAGCAGACTGAGTCCTTTCAACAGGCTTGAGAAAAATACGCTCGAAGAGCAAAAGCTTTCGTGCCCGGAATTAATTGAAGAGCTCGTGGCCCACAGCCAAGCGATATGCTGATTCAGGCATCAGCATTAAAATTCGGGCAAGACTTAAGCTCACATTTGAGGGAATGACGGCGCGCCTTAGAAGTGAGATGACAAGAGAACGAGACATCGTTAACGATGATCAAACGCGACATAGAAAAGAACCTTGCATAGAAAAGAACCTTATTGAATCGTCGACGGAAATGAAAATTGCATAGAAAAGAAGAACCTGCAATTTTGACGAAATTAAATATTGGATAGAAAGGAACTGGAAAGAATCGTTAGCAAAATTGGCCATTGCTTAGAAAAGGATTTCATTGAATCTTCGACGAAAAGTGATGGGGAATAATTATGAACCTAAACCATGGACATAATTTGAGAAAGTTCCTTGTTGTTTTGTTACTTTATCTTGTTATTTTCACGACTGAATGCCTTATTATTTTTGAAAGGAGCCGAGTGGATTTTCTTACGCTACGAGTAGAAAATCAGTGGCAAGGCTACTTCTGGCTGAGGAAAACAAAGTAATGTAATTATACATCGACTGCCGTGCTAGAGCTATTGATTTGGCTGGCAAGGATTTATTGCTGAGCAGGTAATAGAATTCTGAACAAACAGGCCCAATAATTGGGCTCCTTTTTTATTGCTGTAGTCGACTTAGAACTTCATGACATTTACACATGGTCTTGAATCTTTGTTTTTTTTTAAACGTATTTGGCACCACTTATTTAGCTACACCTGAAACACAAGTTATTAAATAAGTCAGAACGACTCTACTGTTGTGAAAAATTTTTAATTTATTTCAGTTGAATACTACTCAGATGCAGTGTGGCCGAGAAGAACAGCGGATTAACTACCACTTCTAATACCCAGTCTCACATTTGGCATCGCATCGCGCAACCAACGGTGCGTCCTAACATTTGTTCTTTTGTTTTTTTCTCCGACTAACACAGTTGGGTCAAAGTTCCCTTAAAAGTTATAACGCGAACGTGAAATAATCTGCCAATACGGAACGTGCTAGTATTGAATCCTTCAAACGAATCGAACAAAATAAAAATGTTAGTTTTATTGAAATATTTAGAATAATGCGAAAAAGTTCCTTTCATTTCGTCATTCTAAACTGTACTGGGTTGATAGATCATTTCTATTATTTCAGCCCTCTTGATGTAAGCTTTCATTTTGGTACAAATATTCTAGAATATAATAGTGTGAAAATTCATCATTTCTACTAAAAATTATTTTATTTTATTACAAAGCGGCCTTTTCATCCTCACAAGGCATTACAACTAGTAAGGTTCTCCATTATTATTTGATAATATTGGCTTTATGTGAACCTGATAGATTTCTACTCGCTTTTACTTTCTTTGTAATTATTTAGAAGGTCAACGACGCACAAATTAGCCTTAATTCTCGCTATAGAAGACTCAAAGGCCAATTCAGGACAATTGAGAGTTAGCAAAATAAAACAAAGTCTCTTTCTCGTACCAGATAAAAGGTTGATTCGATTAAAATCATATAAATAACATTATCAAGCAAGTGACATATTTTCCTTTCACTGTGGTTTTTCCGATTCCACACAAGACACAGACACTCGATATCTAACTCCTTATCTTTTGGGAAAAACTTTGAGCATTGCTTGAGATTTGGCAAGAATTCGAACCTTGCTCTCACGTGAGTCCATTATGAAGTCTTTAACCAATCGGTGATCAGAAAAACAACGGTCTTATGAAGGAAAAATAGTGTGCCCATGTAGATGCGAATGAACATTTCATATTCAATTCAGTTAAATTGGGTTAACTATCGTATTATAGTGTCAAAGTGACACGTTTCCGCTGAAACGTGTCACGAATAGTGGCACTGAATACGAAAACGAATAGTGTCACTGAATCCGAATACGAATAGTGTCACTGAATACGAATACGAATAGTGTCACTGAATACGAAAACGAATAGTGTCACTGAATCCGAATACGAATAGTGTCACTGAATACGAATACGAATAGTGTCACTGAATACGAATACGAATAGTGTCACTGAATACGAATACGAATAGTGTCACTGAAACGTATCCACAATTGAATAAAAAATCGATAATGAATATTGAATGAATGAAAAAGCTCCACTGCATTCGAAAAATTTATTGCAAGTACATGCACATCGCAGACCACCTTTTGTCTCATTACAAGAAATATGTGGTCTGATACTTAATGTATTGTGGTGCCATGAATTTTCTTTTTCATTCAAATCTTCAGAATCGGAAATTTCCAAAAATTATGCCAATGTGATGAAGTACAAACTGAAGGACAAAATGCGTCCATTTTCAATGGCATAAATTCGCTACTTCATTCGAGAGCAGACAAGTGAAAAGTACGTTCGTTGCAATTTTACAAAATTTTCCTTCTTATATTGCACGAGAAGGTCAAACATCAAGTCGAGCCTCTTTCTAAATCCATGCTGCTGATTGAGTCAGCCGGCAAATTGCATAGCGAGGGAATGTCGCTCGAAATGTGAGCTGCAAGCGAACGCCTGCCAAAATTCTAGTAACTGAAAGCTCCGTTCACGATCATCCCAGCTGAACACGTACGGCGTAATCCCCAGAGGTGGTCGGGTGCTCGAACACGTCTCCCGAATTCCCGACGGCTCTTCGGTTTGGCAGATGTTTGAACGCCCAATCTTTTCCTTGCACAGGCTAAATTGGCTATGTACTCCTCAGATTTCTGAATTGCTTATAGATATCGCGATTAAACGGCACCTGAAGATGGTGCACTCACATTCTGAAGAAGATGGAGAACTTTATCAAGCGTCGATATCACGGTTGAGTCGAATTTTATTCATTCCAATGATGTCTTTATGAGTGAATTATGTATTTTTTTAGATTCTTTTGCGCAAGCGATCAGATATTTCAATTTCTAACACTTATCTCCTGTTCCTTTCAAATGCATGACTATTTACATTTATTATCGGTGAACATAACACGATGAATCTTATACAAAGAGCGGAATATAAAAAACTAAAACTCATTCTACAGTCTTATCTCGTCAGTCAGTGACACGAATGCCTTTCGTCAAAGTTTCTGAGCCCATTACATGCTGGTAATAATTCGTGTTCGAGGTTAATGATACGATCTTCAAGCAAGGAATAAGAATGAGACTTACGTTGACCTTTTAAAATCGGAGTAAAATAAATATTTCACAACACGATGCAGTACCATTAAGCACACTCCTTCCAGTAAATAGCCTGAAAGAATAACTGATCTCATACATTACTTCGCCACACACATTGAAAAATGCATTTGAAATACTGTTCAAATGGAAAAAATAGCCGACCTTTTCTGCAAGATATAATGTAACCGCAGCCTAGAATATGGAAGACAATCTCGGTGGTCTTAGAGCTCTTACTTCGCTACGCACACAAAAAAAACACCGTCGAAATACTATTCATGAAAAAAGTAGCCGACCTTTACTGCAAGATGCAATGTAACCGCAGCCTAGAATATAGAAGACAATCTCGGTTGTCTTAGAGCTCTCATAAATCAATGAATTGATACAGAAGTCGGCACGTGCGTGACTGCAGGGTAATCACGAGGAGCGTCTGCACGCATCTCAGGTCTGATGGCGGCGCTTCTGAGAAGTAGCACGAATTAAATAGATGGATCATTTCCAAGCCCTGAATGGAACTTCTTTGAGGAAATATCAGGATTGTATATTGTTTATTATTGGGGTTGAATAAGTTTAAATTCATTACTGTGGCATTCCTCTTAACTGAGTTCTTTACTGATTGGGTGTGATTGTTGCACGAGATTTCCCACTGGTGAGTGCTTTTAAAAATGTGATTTTCAGTCGTCTATTCAATTTCGTACCTATTATAGTATTATATATATTATGTGTCTACGACGCGGATGAAGCGGAAGTTCAATCAATTGATGCGTCACCAAATTAGTGATAGGGCAAGCTTATCGCAATTATGATTCTACGATAAAATATTTATAAGCTACTCAACTCGTGGTAGGATGATTGAAATAATAATGATATCCAGTAAAGTAGATGATAACATCAGTAATAATAGATGGTAATAAAGCCGATTACATAACATCGAAATAAAACATACGAGCAAGCCCGAGTCAACTTCCATAAAATACCACGACAGCAATCGTTGTAAAATACATACAAGTGCATTTGTTCTCCATCAGCAACGAGGTTATTAACGCTGTGCAAAGAAAACTAAAAGCGTTTAGCGTCCAAAGGTCTCATTACCAGAAACCAGTAAGTGCAAAATGCCTTTCAATTCTGAAGCGTTTTTCCATCGAAGTCAGAGAACGGCTAAAAGGTCAGGTATCCAATCGACGAAAGTGAGTTCTGTCATTTTTGCCTACTTACCCGGCGCCTCGAAGCTGAAGGGCGAGTGTTGGGAACGGACTCCGATTGCGAGCAGCAGGAGAACCAGAGGCGATCGAAGCATCTCTCCAGCAAATCAGAAGCACAAACTTTATGAAATAAAAAATTCGAAGGGACCTTGGTCCGATGGCGCTCTTTTCCGATTTCTTTTAAGCTGGTCCATAGATGAGGGATTGGGAGGCTCCTTTAAAACAAAAACTGTGCAAGGGAAACAAGAGCTTCATCTGGCTTCGACGGTCTTTAGAGGAGCTTGAAAACAAAAGGCCGTGTGTCTGGAACAGACGATTACTCGATGGTTTCTTGCGTGTATCAGCCAGGAGAAATGGCTAGTTCTTGTATTGACTGAAAAGTACAGCACTTTTTTTTTTAGGGCTTCCGTGCGTTTTAATTGTTATCCGAAATCAATAAAGGTGATGACTTCTATAAAAAACGTAAGTTTATTTCATTAGGCGCCTGCTTTGAAAATTTGTCATTTATCGGCTCGATAACCTCAATGAAGGTCACCCGAGTTTAAAATTAATATACAAAAAAGGCTGCTCCGTTCATTAAATTAATCCGGGATAAATACCCCTAAATGAGATAATTAATCGTGAAGGTTTTGCCTACAACTCTTGCTTGTTTAATTTTAGTTTATCGCATTGTCGTGGTCGAAAAAGATTTCACTAAGAGATTTTAGATTAGAGAAAATTCATTCAAATCAAAATGAATTCTCAGTTGTTGCACCATGTCAGCCCATTGCCATGAATAGTACCCCAATTCAAACCAGCTCATCTCAAAACGTCTAATCACATTTTCTGTAGAACGAACAACAGGTTTCATATAATACCTGAACTGGTCCATATAATAGACCAGAATAAAATTTATAGACTAACATTTATAAAATTTTAACTATTGAATGTTCTGTTTAGTAAAAATGATAAGTGCTTATCTTCGTATTTTAACACATGAAAAACTAGGACAATTTTGCAAAGTTGAAAAGTTAGCAAAAAATACCTGAAATTCTTCGATTCATTTCGCAGATAGAGGATACCATGTTATGGCCACATAACGCCTGAAAAGTTCCTGATAACCTGTGATGTTAGAGTGTCTCAGGGTGACATTAGTGAGCATTTGCACCATCCTCCTCTAATGGAGGCCCATTCTTGCGTAATGCAGTGTTATTTTACGATATTTTCTCGTTTCAAGCTGAAATTGCCATGTACTGACCTACACAATTGCACAACTTCCTCGCGGTCGGGTCATGCGGAACACATTAGAGAGCAATAACACGTGATCCCGCAACATTAGCTTCTACCTTCATTGAATGCAAGATTATGAATGTCACAGAGTTGCACTCTTAATTCCAGAATGTCTTCATGGTATTACCTGGGTTCGTGAGCTCCAAATACCTTGCCGAGTGCATGGTGAAAAATTTAATAGCATTCAATCTGGACTCGACACAAATCACAGAACTGGAATCATCACCTCTGCATGAAGTCGTGTAACTACTTGTGATGAGCAAATTAGCCAAATTGCAGGAATGCTCACCTCAAAAGACTATTTTTTTACCCAGGTTTTGAGAGTCATGATACAAAAAAATGTTACCAGAGTTACGGAGGTTCTATTGATTCGACCAATATTGAGAGTTTGAAAAATTCATCATTTTAAAAATTGAACGAAAACAAGCAAAATGATTCATTTACAATCTATGGAGCTATTCTAGTTGGGGGAAACGTTATAAAGAGTACGTTTTTTAACTGTCGATTTTCGCTGATGACGTACACAAGGCACAAAAATTCCGCTCTTATGGCACATCTCAGCACTGGTAAAATTAGGCAGTTCAAATACCAGTGGAATAGAATGGTTACGTAATTACGTGTCCTTGACTTCCTTATTTTTAGGACTTGTCTTCCCGCAGTCAAGCTATCTTTCTTGATGTCCTGGTCTCACGCCACGACACAAAGCGCAACACTGAAGAATTTCGTGGTTCATGCCACGTCGACATACATCTGTTCCCCGAGCAACAGCCTGCGTAATTAGCTAAGATGTATAGCTTCTCATCCGTGATTCTCAGACTGAAATTATGTAGACGAACTGAAAATATAATTATACCTTACCGACCTGACTGGCTCAGAAACCAACTTAAGATAAAGATCGAAAAATCATAACGCTAATCCTAGACTGTATCAAATTACGTAGGGGCACAGTAAATGTAACTGGCCAGCATATTGGTTCATTTAACGAAGAAATATTGCCTCTATTCTAATGCCATTCAATATAAAGGTGATTTATTATAATAGTGGAATGTCTTAATTTCGAAAATTTTACAGAAATGAACTGAGCATTAGTGCTGTTTCAACTTGCTCTTAGCATCACAAAATCAAAAAAAATTTGGCAGTTTGAAATCAGAAACGGTTTCAGAGTCAATGAAAAATTACAGAGAAAGAAACTTCCGTCTTGAAGAAGATAGTTGTACCTTATCTGCAGAACAGGAAATATTTTAAAATGATTGGACCACTTATTGAATTTTGTAAAAGTTATACAAGTATATTGTAGTTGAATAGGAAATATGGATTGTCTGTTCCGAGAAGTTGCATGTGTTGACAGTACTCTAGAGTACTCAACTCTTCGCCTGATCTGAATCGTAACTCTCTTGGTTACGTTCAGTTCGATGCTTTTATGCGTTACTCTTGACGAGTTTTCATTCAGTTTCCTTAGTTCAAGAATTTTTTTTATTATATCACAATTTGCATACCTAAACCTTTCCAGTTTTCACTTACGGATTTTGACTGTAGTGATGAAAAAAAAACTTTCAATATTTCTATAAAAACGAACTACGTTCAAACGCAACGCGGCACTCAGTGTTTCCTAAGAAAATAGTTCTTGCTTTCTTTTCTTCTCCCTGCAGTTCAGCAAACATTGTTCGTAATTTACAAAAAAGTCTACGGATGCAATGCACCTAAGTTTGAGGTAACCGTTCCAATCTGTCTTTTGATCTAATCCACGAAGTAATACCTTTGGTCTATGGAGTAGGAAAAAGTAAAATCAAAATTCTCGGAGGAAAACATTCAAATTTTATGAATTAATGAGTAAAAATTTTGTTCTGAATCCTCCATCTCGTCTGTTTTTTTAGAAGTGGGCGTAGTCAGTTGCATTTGTTTGTGATCGAACACTATTCCAAAAATATCTCGGTTGAACAACGGAGGGCTGCTGAATGAGGAACTCATATTGGACTTTCTCACTTCATGTTCTCTTAATTGAAGCTAAGCAAAGTCCGTTTAATTCGCACCTTAAATGAACTTTGGCATGAAAATGAATATTTCTCATCAAAAACCTAGATGGATAGCCATGACTAATCTCAATTTCCTTGATATCTAAAAATGAATAACATACTTTTCCACCTTTTTTTGAATTAGGAAATATTCTAGCACAATATTTTGATCTATTTAATTCATGGTGTTGAGGCAAAATGCACTTTCTTCACTTAACGAGCACGAACGTCAAACCAGCAAATATTTCGAGTGGTAAACGAATTAGAAAATAATTTTTCTAATGAATCAAACGAATTTTAACAAATTTCAACGAATTAACGATTGAAAAAATTGATTCAAAATGACGAATTAAAAAAATTCGAGTCATGAAGACTACGTCAAATTTACGTACGGACGGCACACTCAGTGAGCTCTGCTCAACGAGCTGCAAAAGAGTTGTGAATTTGACATCAAGTTCCTAAGTATAGAAAGTTTATTACGATATCAACCCATGCACTACATCAATCTGAATTTAGGCTTTTACTCAACTTTAGTTCCAGAAGTTCTTGTATTTCAGAGAAAACAATAAATGAGCCCAGTTAATTGACTGAATAATCAATCACTCGCCAAAGTCACAAAAAGCTGAATTCAGAATTTCCCCACACTTCAAATTGCATGCAGAATTAATCAGTTTTCATTAACGAATATAAAAATTACCCATGCTAAGAAGCCATTGAAGTTTATGACGAAAAGTACACAGATACGTTTCTGCACCCAGTTTTTATATAGATAATAAAATGTGCACACGTTTCCATTTAAAAAAAAAACTTTCTTTAAATAAATCAGACATAAGTTAGGTCTATCTCGCATGATCAAAAAGAAAAAAGACATAGAGAATCCTTTGAAGACCTTTCAATTGCAAAATATATGGCATACTGCATTCTTAGTAATAATAAAAAGCATGAAAATGACAAATGTAGAACAGATCACTTTTCCGTAACCTACACCACCCGAGGGTCAACAAATATCAACTTTGCGATAAACACTAATTTCCAAAACTTCTAACTTCAAACTCAGTCTTCCTTAGAGCAAAACAAAAGTCAAAATGCGATGAGAGCTTCTCGAGAGATTGTCCAAGTCCAAGTTTTATCGCTTCTTCTAATCATAAACTGATAAATCAAAAAACGATTTTATTCGTCAAACTACTTCAGTCCTTCAAAATTTTTCAAAACTTGAACAATTCATGAAATTTTCAGCCCGCTTTCATTCTCATTGATACTTCCAGAACTAAATGGCAACGTACGTTTCTTTAGCTCTGGATGAGAAATATATGAATTACGACACTCCACGCGTGAGCACAGACCTTGCTAAACTGGATCGACTGCAGTCAGCGTACTGACGTACTCGGGCGGAACAAGATTCTGGATGAGGGTGACACAGAATTCTTGAAAAAATTGAAAACTGCACTTTCAAGAACAGTAAACCAGTAATGGCAACAAAGACCGTAAAAATATGGTTCGTGAGCTCATTTTCAATCAGTTTCCCTTTTTTATTCTCCTACAAACCACTTCAAGCATTTTATTCAAGCTGATTAAATATTTCTGTGAAGCGGAAGGAATTGTAGACTAGGCGGCAACACTGTGGGCGAGGGTAACCACGCCGCTCATGAGCCCTGCCCTCCTGTACTCCAGGTTTGCATATTCAATGCTGCAACTCTTTCTAACATTTATTTTACAAATCAAGCGTTATTGAAATGTTCAAGGCTGTGCTTAAGAACATGAGTATCAGAGCGATTTAAAAAGGATGTTCACGGCGAGTGATATATTCATATGACCTATTTTATGTTCGTTCTTGAAAAATTGGTTCTACCAATCTTACGACCTATTTGTAACAAAGTATTCACGTGACCTTACATTTGATCTGAAGCTATTCATAGGACTTATTTCTCATTGCAAATTGGATATGAGCCTGATTACTGCTGCTCACACTTCAGTAATGTGAGAGCCGTTGACTCGACGTGCGAAATTATTAACGAAAAATTCGTGATTTGCAAAATTACCTAAGAAAAATTTATAATTCTAAAAATTATTAACGAAAAAAGTTGCGAAAAATTATAGAAAACGAATTATCCAAATTCTATTTTGCTTCGGGAGTGGCAAAATAACATTTTTTTAACTGATAGCCGTCCTTGAGACTTTCACAGAACATGTTATAAACTACCATCTATACGTGTACTTCTAAGTATCGTTCTACTCTGAGCGTTTTATCTTCTTCCTTCATTTTCGTTTAAAATATGTAGCCGTTCCATGACAATGGGAGGTCATTCATTTTAGAAAAATCATGGTTACCTCATCGGGTGCACAACTATTGACAACCACCAGTGATGTCTTCTTGAATTAAATGTCAATCTCTTTGATGTCACCAGGCATTAGGATGCTCTGAGATGTGTTACGTGTGGTAACTTGAGAGTGCAAGTTTTTTCTACGTTAGTGTCTTGAAGTCAGTGTTTAGAATGGTAGTGTCATGAATTATTCTTTTTAAATGGTATCGAAAGAGGAACGTGTAAACCTACTGAATAGATATTACTGCGAATCATTGTTTAGACACAAATATTAATTAACTCGCCCCCAACATCAAAATCAGTTCTCTATACTCGGAGAAAAATTTCACCACATAAACCAAACAATGAAAGGGTAAAAATAAGTAGATTAAAACTCTGAAGTAATTCTCCTGTGGTAGTTCTGATGCCGCGGGGTCGCGGAATTTATATACACTGGGCTGCGCGACCACCACTTCACCAGCCTAACCAACGTAAAGCACGGGTCGTAGCGCTGCTACCTTATTTTCAATGCCCTCCAGGATCCGTCTTAATCTATCAACCTATCTCCAGAGCATCCAAGGCTCGAATCGGCCAACAAATTCCAAGACGTCCCAGGCTTCGGTACAGTCGCCGAAAAAAAGGTTTACCAAAGCGCACCCGAGCACAAAGTACGAGTACGACCGAACTTCTCTTGACCACTTCGCACCAGCTCCTGTTAGTTTCTAGACCCAAACTTATGGCGCTATTCTAAAATCCGGCCTTCATGGAAAACAACAACAGGCAAAACTTACGTTTATTGGTATCCACATTCAGGATATTACACTTTAAAACAGACCACTTACGATAAAACCGGTCGGCCTGACTGTGCTACATGAAACTATACAATCCTGCTTCATACATTTGGCGACTATCTTATGGCGAAATCTTCTAGCACCGGACGTTAGCCTTTATTACTTGTCCTTGCTCAGACCCACCATATCACGCACAACGTAGTCACCGATGAAAGTATACACGGAGGGGTGCACACAGGTAGCCAAACCGACCTCTACAGCTTCAAAACTAACTCTCCTAACCTATCCTCGGCAACCCTCCACATGCTCTCGCTATTACGCGTAACAGGTCGCACGTGGATGTCACTTTCCAGAGCATACAAAACGCAACTACTGACAAACAAGACGCAACTAACAATAATAAGGATTCAAAATAGTAGCACACTACTATACTCCTATCGAGAAACACTTATAAAGGTTTCAGCGAAACACAAATTCGAGAAATGTTTTTTGTTCACCGTGCACTCTACGAATAAAACAAAATATTACGCTGTTACTTTTCTTCTTCGTACTAATTGTAATATATGTACGTTCTGAGCTCACACACCTGATTTCTACGCCCGCAACACGAGTTAAAGTTTGAGAATATTGAGCTCGTTCAGGTGAGCACAACGATCTCCTGTTATCTAAGTAATCAATGCATCGCAGTCAACTCTGTATCGGATACTCTACGGCCTGTGACATGCTTCAACGAGTTCACAAGATCAAAGGAAAGCCGTGGATGAACACGTGTGATTTTCGACGCTCAAATTCAGCATTCATAAGCATACATAAATTAAATTTGCAGCGAACCTATTTAACAGTGGGATGTATTGTAAAAAATTAGCGTAGCTAGTTAGAGCATTTCGTTTAGAAATTGACATGTTTCAGAATAATACATATAGAAAAGAACCAGCCGTCTTCTGCGGCTTTCATTTTCTATGAACTCTGACATCAAATTTTACTGATGTTTCGAGCAGTGCTAGAGATTTAGAGCCCATGTTTTAGCGCTTTTGTGCCTCACTGTCGCCTTAGCGATTTTCCCTCTGCAGTGCATCACGAGAAGCTATCAAGAGGCGAATGTTGTGCACTTCAACAGGAGCTAGGCCATCAAAAGCAAAATATGTCCGGTGTTCCTTCCAGAAATGGTCTGAGGGCTCCATAACCATCGTTTATCCTCGTCTAAAAGGTGTCCATCAAGCTGGAAATATATGGCGAACTACAAAGACACATGCTTTTCGTTCTGTTCGTAAAGGAACCTAAAGAGTTGGTCCGCAAACAAAATACTCAGTTCACTTTGCTATTTTCCAGCCGAGTGCGAGGTGCAGAATTTGACCTGAATGATAACAACAAATGCTGCCGGAATAACAAAGTGAGGAGCTACGGTCTTTATTCATGGATTGGTAGAGGTAATTTAAGATGGAAAATTCGAACATTTTCACTGCCTTTTAGTGTAGTTTTAATTAGATTTCAGGTTCAGAAAACAATTAGATTCTTGAAGGATAATATATATATAAAGACAGGCGCCACTGAGTGGAGTTAGTTACGGTTACTGGGAGCCAAATTTTATATAAGTAAATAAACATTCTAAAAAGAAACTAGTAATTGACAGGAATAAAACTGGTACTTCATATTCATTTATTAATTGAAACATAACCTGTACTTTAAAACTTGTTTATTGACTGGAGTATAACTTGCGCTAGTTTCTTACTTCATAAGAAGTTCCGGCTAGGTCGTCACACCTTACTCATTCGCACTTCTATTTTTGAAGAAAAACATTTCTACAGAGTACCCAAAATTGACACGCTCGGTGAGATTTTCATTTTAGCCGAGTAGAATACTCAAAGTTAATAAGAATGCCAGCTGAAAGTATTTGGTTAGTGGACAACGCTGCTGAAATAAAATTCCGCATGTTTGACAAAAACAGAAATAATTGGAAACCAATTTTTGTACTTTTTTTCTACGTAAAGAAATATTGAGAAGGTTTATGAAACTCTTTTATTCCTATAAACGCGTTTCATTGAACTTACCAAATTTTGTTTCCATCTGATATTTTTAGGCATGGCTTGAAGAGTTTCAAGTTATTGGTTGAAACATTATCGGTGTCGGCAGAATTTCATTCTACAAACGCTATTTTTAATGAAAAACTGAACAATAAACCTCACTCTTGGATTCGTACGCTTAATTTGAGATTTAGCGACTTGAATAACAACGGAAATCGCGTGGAAAGACCTTCTTCAAATATTCAACCGTCCAAAATTGTTTACCGCACAGAGTCAAAAGATAGGTCACCTCTGCAAGTCGTGCAAACACCTCTTTTCAGTTTTTTTTCAGGAATACTGAAATTCTGAAAGATTTCATTACGATCGATAAGGCAAAGCTATTTTTCGTAAAGGTCTCACGCCCCTTTGATTTATAAATTAAAATCTAATTTAAACAATTATGATTTTATTCAGTACCATTTTTTCTTGCAGTTGTACGCACCATGCGACTAAGTAAAACGAGGGACGTAAGCCTTGTGAAGATTACAGAAATTAAGCATTCAAAGACAGCTGTAAAGCTTCCAGATGCCCGTTCCCTTACTGAGAAGCTTTCGTTGCTCCGAATTTCATGGAGAAGTAGAGCAAGTGGCCCGTGAATGCAAACAAAAATCATTCCTTGAAATCGAAGCATCAATATTTTCTATTTGCGTTGTAAATTTTTGTCTACCATTAATGCATAGAAGTTCGAAGTTTTGAGTTAAAAACAATAATGACATGAACTTTCTCTGTTTATCCGAGAAGAGGAGTGGAATTGCACTTTATTTTCTACTGGAATTAAGACTCCAATTAATCAAAAATTGGTCCAAAAATTTCAAATCCAGCATATTTTATTAAAAATTTTAATTATTTCTCGCAAGATCCGTGAGTGAGCTAACTTTCAGCCACTTGACTGGAAATATATTTCTACCGGGGAAATTTTTATAATTTAACGCAGACTCATTTTAAATCTCACGAATGTTACACGTGTATCTAAACTATGATTCTTCGTTGGAATACTACAGGACACCGCAGAACACTAAACTGTATGTCCCACAGAAACCCGAATCGAATATTTATTCTACCGTATAAGTAATTCTACCATAAGAATACCATAAGCATTTAATTTCAAGCAAAATTATGCGTTATTACTGATTACTACTGATACGGGAAATGATTACCGGTATTACTGATACAGGAAAATAAATTCTCGGTTCGGGTTTTTATGGGACGCACGGTGTATTGACCAGTGCAGAGCATTGTACTTAATTTTTCCTTGATGGACTAACGCAAAAGGGAAGACTACGTGAAACTAACCCTCAGCACAAGAGAGCGTAGTAAAACCACTATCGTAAATGAACAGCTCGTGCAACCTTCTTTTCAAATGTCGTCGTTCCATTTGAAATCGCAGCTTGTCACACAGCTTGCGAAACTCGTTAGAGGACCAAAGAACGCGCTCGGCAGCACATCACATGCCTCTTACAGTCCCATTGAAGTTACGCTAACGAGCGCTTTGAAAGGAGTCCTTTTCCTCTCTTTTTGCAGCAATCAGTCGTTCAGCAAATTTCATTTGCATAGTTAGGAGAAATGAGCAGCGTGCTCGCAGAACTTGAACTGCTCGTTGCGAGCACCTGATACCTCGAGCTGAAGCAAAGTGAAACAAAAGTCCAATGACAACCGACATGCTACATATGCTTCAGTCAGGACATATGTAATTAAAATTTTGGTTTGATTTTTAATTGGAACACGTGTTTTCACATCTTATGAAAAAATCATGGAGTTAAGAAAATTCCTCTGGCACCCACGTGGCATGAACACAAGTATCTGTGTTCTCAGTCTCAAAAAACGGAGAGAGATGAAGCTAAAGCTCGACTTATTCAAGCCTGCAAATTCTAAGCCATTTTTTTATCCAAGCCTTCCTCAGATCCCTTCTGAGATGGAGGCCAACAAGCGGGACGATGTTTTTTCACGTGAGGGTGTACTTCCTTTTGTATAGTGTAGTCATATTTTGACATTTCTCCACTTTCTATTGTATAATAAAGTTTTGACAATTCTCCACTTTCTATTGTACTGTAGAGTAACGTTTTGACATTTCCCCTCTTCCTCTTGTATAATGTAGTAAAATTTTGATAT
Organism: Morinoia aosen; assembly: GCA_030386875.1. Classification (NCBI taxonomy): domain Eukaryota; kingdom Metazoa; phylum Arthropoda; class Malacostraca; order Amphipoda; family Talitridae; genus Morinoia; species Morinoia aosen. The sequence goes on along the minus strand of CM059559.1, from coordinate 13,967,391 downwards.
TTCTCCACTTTCTTTTGTGTTATAGAGTAAAGTTTGGACATTTCTCCACTTTCTCTCGTATAATAGAGTAAAGTTTTGACATTACTCCATCTTCTCTTATATTATAGAGTAAAGTATTGACATTTCTCCACTTTATCTTGTATTATAGAGTGAAGTTTCGACACTTCTCTTCTTCCTCTTGTATAGTGTAGTAATATTTTGGCATTTCTCCACTTGCTCTTGTGTTATAGAGTAAAGTTTTGGCATTTCTCCAATCTAAGGTTGATTATTTTTGAAGTACATCACGTGAACTTGGCAGCTACCCTGTAGGGTTAACTACGCTTCTCAATAATTAAAAAAATATTTTCCAGATATTTTCCTGTGCGCATTGCTGAATTGTAACGTGATTCAGGAATAAATTCATGCAATTTTTTGAGTTTTAAAATGTGTGTCACCAGATGCAATGCACTCACTAAATTAATTTTTCCTGAATCAGGCAAACCCTCTGACCATTTATGAACATTCATTAAGTTTTTTGTTATCATGGAGCTAGGAAAATATTGAGCCAGTCAGCTGTGAAATAAAATTCAAAATTCGAGCCCAACGTAAACATCAAAGAAGCTTATCATTTACTTTTTTTCCATGCCTGTTTTCAGCATTATGAAAACTGGAACTATAATTTCCTCTGTTACACAAATTACTATCTTGTATTATTCGACCATCTGCTCACAAAACGAAAGTTCGCTCGAACGTAAACTTTAGGAGTGAGCTTCTCGAAAAATATGGAATTATCTTCGTGCATAAATCTATACTATAATAAGAGCAGCGTCCGTCTGTCTCTCTGTCTGTCCGAAGCCAGCCTGCAGTGTGTGATGAGCGTATCTGTGATACAAGCTTCAGCCCTATATATTTTGAAAGGCCGTGTTCACGCGGCCTCATCAACTCTCGAGAGATTGTATTTTTTATTTTCTTACGGTCTTTCTCCCATTTCGCCCTCTTTTTATTTAAAATAAAGGTGGTGGACTAGTATTAAAATAATGACACAACAATCAAGTGATTAGTCGGCTGAGAGTGGGACAACAAAATCATCAGGAAACTCCTCTTCTTGGTTAACTTTCTATACATTACGACTATGGTTAAATAATGCAAGTATACTTTTTGTAGATACAAAACGATTCCCATTGAAATGCTCCTATTATCAATTGATAATCCTAAAAAGATTCCCGTAAGTGCTAAGAAAATATTTTTAATCGTTGTCTTCATTCCAAATTTCTCTCAAATAAATAATTTGAATTGATATTCCAGACAAATGATGAGGAATACTGTATTTCATTACTAATTGCTATACTGTACGTATACTGAAGTGAATCTCATGCATACCTCCAGTAAGATCCAACAGTTCTGCTTAGACAAAGAAAGCATCAAATTACGTTACATTTCTGCGAATCGCCAACAAATCTCCGAGGCTGCATAGCGTGTCGGCAAATTGCTTAAGCAAATTTTATGTAATTCCAGAGAAAGAAAGGAGATTCTTCACGAGCTTGCGACCCTCAAATTTGGGTGACATGGAAACTATCTGTCATGAAAGTCGACTTGCATTCCACAACCGTAAAGCTGATGCATTTATTTTTGACGGATTTTGTTACACGTTTTATTTTGCTTGTCTTGAAAGATTTTTTCTCCATGACCATGACGAATATTAAAAACATTTCATTTAAAATGTTTCAGGATGATTTTGAATTACCTAAACTTCCAATCTGAAGCCACTTGTTAAAAAACGAGAATTAAAACGGTAGAAAAATCAAACAGGCGCTAAAAATATCATTTAATATTACCATTATGAATGAAATTCATTTATTTCAGTTTTACATAAAAAATATTAAATATTATATTTCCAATGGGTCGATTCTTAAGGAATCTCATGCGAAAGATAAAAAGGAGAACCAACGTAAAAATATACATATAATATACATCTTTATTTATTTATTTTTTATCGCAAGCGTTTCGGAATGTTTTAATTCCATTTTCAGTGCTGAAGAACACACAAAAAGGTCGAAAAAAGGTAAAAAAATTAAAATACAAAAAGTTCATACAAGTTCAAAAAATAAGCAAAAAACATCTATAAAACATAAGCCCGACTAATAATTCAACTACAGTAAGAACGATCATTTTCATTAGCTCATTCACCCACCCTTTTACCAGTACATACATTCATACATTTACTCATGGGAACCTAACAAACACACGCGCGCAAACACACTCCACATACATACATACATACACACAGAAATATGTCAGAAGGTTGACGCAATGTTCAGTTTCACCGCACTCAAAAAAGATTAAATGCTGCAGGAATTAAGAAATTTTGGCGTGAATGAAGGGCCTCAGAAAATTTATGTCAGTGTACAAGTATCGTGCGGTGCGCATTTAGACTTGAATTTACTGACTGACACAATCACTGCGGTCACTGACTCCATCAAGTGTTGATGGTGTAGTTCTCTAAGACCGTTTTTAGGAGAAAAACAGTTCTCAGACTCAAGATCTGTTTTCATCTAGAAAGCGACATGAGCTTTTTAAGATAAGCAGTGATAAACCAGTTGGAGTGAAAAAAGGGCTGCTAAACTAAACACGCTGACTTCCCTTCCGTAGACAATTTAAGAAAATATGATCCTCCGTTCACTCTAGGTGTCTGGAAACACTGCACTTCACTGAGCAGAGACGAATGTGTTACTCAGCGACTGTTGTACATCAGTAAAGGCTGAGGTGGTGGTTCGTAGCACACTTTAGTAGGTGGTAGTTCGTAGTACACTTCAGTAGGTGGTGGCTCGTAGTACATTTCAGTAGGTGGTAGTTCGTAGTACACTTCAGTAGGTAGTAGTTCGTAGTACACTTTAGTAGGTGGTAGTTCGTAGTACACTTCAGTAGGTAGTAGTTCGTAGTACACTTCAGTAGGTGGTAGTTCATAGTAAACATTAGTAGGTGGTAGTTCGTGGTAGATTTCAGTAAGTGGTGGTTCGTATTACACTTCAGTAGATGGTAGTTCGTAGTAGTACGAAGCCATGAGTGGATGTTGGGCACCCATGGAGTTCCCATGGAGTTCCGAGATCACTTAATATTTAAGCATTTCATTTTATCATTAAACTGGAAATGTATTATAAAAGAACGAAGGTAGAATTCCATCGTTGGATAAGAGAATATTTTCCACTGTTATTTGTATATCCAACTTCTAAAGTTTTTTAGGTGAATCAATAAACAAATAATTTAAATCGATTTTCCTCGCGTGAGATATTGTAATAGTTGTAAGATTTTAGCTATAAAAATGAAATTTATTATTCCGCGTTGTATTACGATAATTTGTGATGAAATGAGGATTGCTCTATATTTCCGTAAATCAAGGAAAAATTTTAAATGTTAACGAGAATAGTTATTTTTCAGTTCCAGCCCAGTCTGAAACAGTAATGAGAACGGACCTAGGCTTTCACGTTTAGTTATTTATAGATGAATTAATTACTTCGAAATAAGCAGAAGAGCAACTACAATAGCTGTTATTTCGTTGTGCAGGAGCTAAAAAAATCTGATGAGAGTAATAACTTTCTGGCAAATGTATGGAAGGTTATTTGAAAACCTTAGCAAATTTGAGAACAAGACACTTTGCGTGATCAGAATCCGGCATTTAGAGCTCCACACCAGAGCTTTCTTTTCACCCAGAGCTCGGTGCCTCACATTCAGCTAGAGCCTTCATTACCAGTCTCGTTGAGCATGAAAGGAAGCGTCTTCAAGATAAGGTGCCTAGGCAAGATGATAGAACTAGCAAATTTGTTGCGCCTACATGACTTCTCACTCAAGTCGAGCCGCAATGGTGGACTCCTTATGTACGGATTTGGAGGTAAATGTGATCGTTGGAGAACAAAGTTTCGGGTGCTTCAGTATTGAACATTTTAGCGTACTTACGAAAGACATTCCGGTTCGTAGAAAAACTAATTTATCTTTTTAATTTATTTTTAACCTTCTCTTTGAGGAGTATTTATAGCGAGTAGCGGTACGTTGGCAAAATGTGTTAATCGTGAATTTTCAACTTCCTAAAAGGATTTGTTACTGCAAGTCCTCTTTTTCTCTAAGCGTAAATTCGAGGTTTCAAGTTCTGAAATGGACCATAATTATGCATTAATTGGAAACTAATATAAAGGAATTAAATTCAAATAATTGACTAATTGAGCATCAAATAGCTTTGAGTTGGTATTTCGAGGACAGCAATCAGTACTACATTTCGATACGTCCTCCACGGAGCTGTGCCAGTGATCGACGGCTTCTGCATGGCTCTGAAAAGGCCAATATTTTCTTTCTTCTTTAAGAAGCTGACAATATTCGCTTCCCTTTTAGTGATTGGGGGAATATTCGCTTCCTTCTTAAGATGCGGGCAATATTTGCTCCCTTCTTAAGATGCGGGCAATATTCGCTCCTTCCATGAGAAGCGGATAATATTTGCTCCCTTCTCAAGATGCGGGCAATATTCGCTTCTCCCATGAGAAGCGGGCAATATTCGCTTCCTTCTTCAGAAGCGGGCAATGAAAGACCCGAACACTTAGCAATGCAGCAGATCAGGCAGCTCTGCTATTAATGCGATGTATTATCCGATAGGAAGCCTTATGCGTGGACCAGTTCGATTGCTGGATGTGGCTGCTGTTAAGCCAGCAAATTGCATTGCTCACAGATAGACTACTTATGACCCTTTTCAAAATTGCATTACATTCACACTACGTGTATGAGAATTAGTAGATGAATGCGTTTGATTTTAGTTTTTTGCTGGTTGATTCTTAATTCAGGCTATTTAAATTCCGCTCAAACAGATACTGTCCGTTTTGTTCGTATTATGTTTCGTAGAAACCACAACCAGGTGAAAAATCTCATGCGTCTGAGACAAGAAGTGATATGCCGTCCTCAAATTGTGATATTTCTATCAATCCTTAAAATTCGTGTTACGTTTGATATGAGCGATAAGCATTATAGACTGATGTGAATCATTTCTATTGAGTAGTATTGCGCTCCCACGCACAGCGACATGCCGCCGAGTTCAGGGTCTTTAACACATTGAGTGCGACGTGCGCCACCGGTGGTACACGGAGGTAATTTTCATAATGCTGCTGACCGCCCAGTATTCGCAAACTCAATTTTCGTAAATACGTTATCAAAGCTAAATAAAAGCACGATCCAGTTCATGTTTGATATTTTCAAAATAGTTTCCTACAATTGAATTTAAATTAGAGTTTGGCATTGAACTTAACATATAGTAGTTGCATTCAAAGTGTTAAATGTGTAGTAAAGTTTGAAGTATGGAGCACCGAAATAGTTCAGATTTAAGCAGTTTCTCTGATAAGAACATATTATTAAGCCTTCGTGTCACCTCATTTTTCATAGATTGATTTTCGTCGTGTATTCTAGCTCATTTTTCAAAAATGTTTTTTAAGTGCGTTTTGGTTGCCCAAGTACTTTTTTGGATTTATCTCGACTATTTAAGTAACGATGTAATTTAAGCAAAATGAAGATTTTAACCAGTATCAGGGTTCAAATTTTTTTGATGGATTAATAAATTCGTGCTTGAGTTCGCTTCGTTTCTTATATATTATCAATTATGAGGCACATACAAACAGTTTGGCACACTGAGATGAAAATTCTTTATCATTATCCTATGGTACATTATACACGTAAAATAGAAGACACCTTCCTTACCTTACAGGAATTGTACACGCATGCAAAAAACAATCAAAATCACATTTAACAGAAACCTCAATTCATTACTGCACAAAGCTCAACATATTTTTTTACTTATCTGTTGTACATTAAAACAGAAGTCAACTCGTTACTCTTACAGGCTCAATCAAAATTTCAATTTAATCTGTATTCAAATTGGAAAATTAATTCGTCATATCACACGCCTCAACTATAGGAATTGCTGCAATATCATTTAGTTCTTCAGCATTATATTTTCAAGCTTATCAATTCATAATCTCATGACATCAGTTTTACGTACACATCTCCATCATGAAGACTAGTCAATTGTCTCTATGATACTCAACGCGCCTTTAGAATTCAAACTGGCCAATTGTCTCTATCATTCCCAACCCAATTTTGGAATTCAAACGGGTCGCTTCGTTGCACTAAATCATTTTCATAAATTTGAACTAGTTTATACGTCGATACTAAGCGCTCATCTCAGTCTTAAAAACTTTCCAAAACGCACTAAATGCACCTTTATAATTCAAACGAGTCACATGGTTCGTTGCACCAAACGTATTCCCTGTAGTTACACCACTCGATAAAATTCAGTCAGACCTTGGTGAGGTCAAAGGGTTGGCTTAAGAAGAATTTTTGTTCGGTAAAAGCTCAGTAATGGCTTCATTTATTCTTACACTGTATGAAGAAAATATATATTAGAATTATTTCCTCTCGAGATGTGAACACAAGGACCTTATTACTAGATGAACATTCACACACACGTTAAATGAATGTGCACAGGGCTCAAAGATCTAAAGTTGATATGTTAGCAAGTAGTTTTCTCTTCAATTGTTTTTTATGGTCTCGTACAAAATGAAATTTTCAAATCCTTTTTGAGTTTTTCTCGTTGTCGATTATTTGAACTGAGCAAGAAGACAGGCTGGAAGTTGAAATTTAACATATAACACAAATAACTTTTCAAAATCGTTACCGTCCTTCTAACACTAACAGCATCACTAACTTTATTGACGTTATTCCAAACAAAATATCTGCCGTTTTCAACTCAGCATGCTAGCGCGAGTCTCTTCTACTCTGTAAACATATTCTGCAAATCTCAGCAAAGTCAGAGATATCATTTTGCAGCGTATTTTCAATTGACACTCGTAAGCAAAGCCGCAATCTTTGCATTCATAGTCATTTCTACGATAGTTCAAAGATAGTAGCTGTACAGCTTTCTCTGGAATTGTTTCTTTAAATCGAACACAAGAAGTACTAATAAAAGTTAACATGTAAACGCGAGATGCTCAGTTCGTTAAGACAAAAGATATCCATTCCTGCGCTGCTCTCTCTTCTGCAACCCATGTCAAGTTGCTTTGGTAACGTAGTATTACTCTCAGCATTACCTGCGATTAACATTTCAACTGGTGAATCCCGAAAACACTGTCTCAAACTTTGCATCTGGTGCCAGTAGCCTGAAGTTTGTAGGGGGGAAAACAGAACAAATAATACAAATCAAAGTTGCAGAAAAGTGCAAAGCATGGCATGAGGTTTGCAGTCCGTAGCGCTAGTATTAAAAATTCGAAAACAAAGGCAATTGTTGCACAAAAAAGGTGCTATAATTGTTACTTCAATCCAAACGCAACTGAAGAAACTCTTCGTGTAAAACTGAAACTTCCGCAGCTGTAGCTATTTCTTACGATGCACTTAGCTTTTTTTTGTAGATCTTTAGTAAAAATTAAATCAACATTTTCGCCAGAAGTACGGTTCTAGGACGCGAAATTCCCTTATTTAGCCCAAAAAAGATTTCATGACCTGAAGTCACACGTGCAAGAATTTTTACACTCGACTGAAATTCGCGCACATCTGACTGCCGTGTACCTCACCAAATTGTATTTTAATATTCTCCGATAAGATGATGAACACAAAATCTACAAATTTATCATACTCATTTATCTCACATAATGCTTGCATACGTACTCTCAAAGTAATTGTGTACATCAGTAAGAACAATCAAATCTGAAAACATTACCGTATCCAATATTGTGGCAACTGTCGTTTTCTTATGGGGAGAAAAGGTTCCTTCTTACATTACTGACGTTGAATGAAGATTTGAGATCTTTTTCAAAAAACACGTGGAAACGATAATTGTTTCGTAAAGAGCCTAACTGACATTGCGGATATGATAAAAATGTATCGAGCGGTAAGTATGCACAGTAGCTGCGTTTAACGAAGTTTGGGCGCATCACCAGAACTACATTCCAGTTATCAATAAAATAGGTGACTATAAGTTTTACATAAAAAAATGATCGTAAAAACAGAAGGGAGAAAGGGTTACATTTTGTGGCCGGCTGAAATGAAGTTAGAATATATTTAGCGTAATGAGCATAAAATACGTGAGTTCATTCGAGCTAGGAGGAAGAAAAAGTGTGAGATGAGAGTACCGTACTTCGTACGAACTTTTCTACTAAAGTGAAGCTTGATGGACGACAGCAACGGTTGGGCACAGCCTCCGCGAGATGAAAGTGAAGTGCCTGCGCGCAATTTTTTTCTTTAGGAACACCGGACGCACACACGGTAAGAGGGAGACAACCGTTTCACATGAACGGCAAGTGATTTGTATTGAAAGCTGAATAAATTCAGTTCTGATTGGACACATACTCACAGCTAAACTGTCAGAGGATATGTAAATAAAGCATGTTTAAATTCTTAATATCACGGAAGACAATATTGACGATTAAAGCATCGAAGGAAAATTATCAGTGATCATACCAACTCGAAATTTAGCGTAATTTTGTAATTAGTTTGCGTCATTCGTCCCTGTAGGACAACTCTAAAAAAAGAACAGAGAAACATTTTCAAATTGATCATATTTCACTTTATTTGCCTCCTGTAGATCATATAACTTTCTAACACATTCATTTATAAGCTGGTAATCTTCTTCGTGTGGAAGACAAAACTATAGAACTGAGAGAGAGAGCGAGATACATATATTATCAATGTTTTCTCTCGATAACACATTGAATTCACCTTGTTTTTGTTTTGGCAAAACGATATAAGAAATACCGACATTAGACATGAGTACGTCGCATAGAATCCGACAATTTCCAACAATATGTTGGAACATATTTTTATGCTACATGTTTTTATTCCAACCAAAATTTGAGTTAACCAAATATTCTTTAATTAAGTAATTTTTTACCAAAATTTGAGTTAACCGAATATTCTTTAATTAAGTAATTTTTTGCTTGTGAACTTGACCGGTATATTAAAATAAATCACTGTACCGGGTGTCCCACAAAAATGTTCTTGGCTTTTTTAGTTGATTATATCTCCGCTTCAAATTAACTCATTTGAATAATGTCTTTTTATTTACAATGTGGTAAATTTTGTTTCCTTCTCGAATAATTTAAGTTCTAGAAAATCGTTTGAATACCCACTTTACAATGATTGACTTAATGAAAGGGTAGAAAAACTAATTGTTCAAAAGAAAATTGTTAATAACACTGATGTTTTTCATTTCTCAATACCTAGTGTTAAAAATAATTTCACAATGATGTATCCTACATACGACTTAGTATTTATCACTTCCATCATAAATAATTCTTCGACAACGAATTGAAGGAGAGTATCAAGAACTGAAAGAAGACGATGAAATAATCGGCGAAACTCTTCGTTCAATGGTGGCTAGAAGTGATACTTGCCTTGAGAGAAACGGAGGGTATGTCAAAGGATACTAAATTACTTTATTTATGTAAACGTTAGTTAAGGTATGATTTGTTACTCCTTTAAATTTGTGTTTGTTCCGTTTTTGAGAAAGCAAAAAATAAGGAAGAATATCAATTTTGTATTAAAAACTTTTCCTCTGAACAATTAGTTATTTTACCCCTTTCAGTAAACCGGTCATTGTAAAATGGTTACTAAACGATTTTCAAAAACTTAAATTATTCGAAAGGGAAACAAAATTTAATACATTATGAAAAAAAAGACAATTCAAACATGTTAATTTAAAGCGGAGTTATAATCAATTAAAAAGTCGGGGAAATTTTTGTGGGACACCCGGTATAACTGAATTAGCAAACCAAGTATGCCAACAATTCCCACTTGTAAGTAACAAGTAGGACGCTGTGCCTCTAAAAAAACTGCAACTCCACTCATTACATGCAAAATACTGACAAGCTCTGTGTCACCCACAACATTAAGCGATACTGAAATTAAAATAAATATAATTTAATAAGATAGAAAGATCTCGTTTTTAAATACCTTTTCAATTTTCTGCACGTCTGTACTCGAATTTACCGCTACCTAATCAATCATACATATGTTATAAAATACTAAACTTATTTGTCACGCTCAGCAGACCTATACTGGCATAACAAAGTCACCTAAATAGAATATGACAAGCAACAAATTTTCAATATTATATTATTTCCTACACAAGCAACATTTCATATTGTCTCTGAATGTTGAAACTGTTACATCCATGTATGATATTATATAATTAAATTAAATCTCTGATTGTTTTTAAAGAGTTACATTCATAAATGATGATACTCCTCTAATGTATCTTATAATGTGAGAAACTTCTTTTGGAACTGATATTTTACAGAACCAGCAAGTCGTACGTTGAAACACATTCCAATGACCCGGATAATTTGTGTGAGCTCTATTTATGAATGAATTCATCATTAACGCACTAAAGGAATTGACATAATAACAGTACACATTTAAGAATCTACGGAACAACAGTCTGGGAAAAAAAGCGGGAGAATTGTCACTCATTGATTTTTTGATTTAATAAAAAGGGTTCAGACTTTCTCGAAATAATCACGCTTCAGGATCTGTATATCATGTTTATAACTGATCAAAACCCATGCCAATGATCAATGCTAAGCCGCCATGATTAGGCGCTCGTTTATTAGCCCGTGAATTCTCAATGGGGAGTTATCTACTCAGATATCACTCGATATTTACGCAAATTATTTATTATCCAGAAAAAACAAATATCAGAAATCTATCCGTAATATGTATTGTTGATTTAAAACGATGCAAAGGACGGAAACTAGATTCATAAGCGATCGTCTTTGGAGTGTCAAATTTGTGTCAGTACTCCTGACAATAAAATCCTTGTATTGTAAGTAACAAATAACGTAACCGCTGAATGAGAATGACCTTCTAGAAATATTTCACTCGCATCATGACAAGGAGTTATTGATGTAAAATAGCTCCTATTGAAAATACTATTCATTTAATCCTTTTAACTTTTCTGTTACACTTTTTACGATGCTTGGGCGAAATCAGAAGGGGTGTGCTTGCTGAATACTAAACTATGAATGCACCCCTAGAATATGAATAAGATATAAATAGGAAAAGGTTACAATTCAATTAATTTTCAAATAGCATTCTATATGAAGATTTTCATTTATATTATTGTAAACTCTGACATCAACTTGTTCCTCAGAAATATGAATAACGCGGGAAATTACTCATTCAGTTCAAAACACCGAGCTTCTATGCTCTATATTTCCTAATGACACGGAAGTTGCGGATTAGCAATAACATTTATAAAGTATGCATTAGGACCTAACATTATCAACACATAAATAAAAGTTTGGTACATATGATGACTTACTTCTTCATATGATATCTAGCCCTAACTGATATTACAGTTCGTTCACAACAATTCAGCACTAATATGCTATTTTCGAATAAAATATGAGCTTCCGGTCATGTTGTTGTGGTAAAATGCAAGCTTTGTACACTGAGGCCGTGTGCCTGATCTCAAACAACGGCTTCAACAAGAAATACGTTTCATTGTTTTTCGTTAAAATTTTAGGGAGCTAATAACGCATTATTTTGCACTAAATTAAGTTAATTAACACAAAAGTTTGAACGATTTAAATTTGCTTGACCATTCAATTTATTGAATAACTATTTCCCATTTTCAGTCCGTTAAAATAATTATTCGATTATTTACGTGTGAAGTTTGATAATTCGAATGTCGAGCTCTCAAAGTCCGTCATACTGCAGTACTACGAGTTCTGATGACAATTAACTCATCTATTATCTGAGACGAACTCATCAATTAGCAGCAGGTACATGACGAAGCTTGACATATTTAGGCAGGATCTAGCTTCATTGACATAAGAATCTCTAATTCTTGTTCTCTGCAATTTCATTTTTCTCATAGTGTCAAAGTTACTTTACTTTACATCTTTCTAAACATGAAACTATAGTAAGCTACGCAACAAGCATGAACTTGCGATCTACAAAACATTCGGAAGCCATAGTGCACTTCATGAATTCTTTCGAGGAGACTGTAACAACTTCCGTTGCAGGTGTTCATATGCAAACTTAAAATCAATTTGAAATATATTAGTGGCTCAATAAAAGGCAAAAATATCGTTGAAGTCCATTACGGTTGCAAGTTCTGTTAGGTGTGGTCAGCCAAACAAGACATTGTGGGATATTTGAACATTTTATGCACAGGACGTAGGCATCGCTATCTAGAATTATATTTCACTTGTCGTAGATCGTATGATTCTTTCAAAGAAAACTATTACTTAGGACGAGCAGTTGGCGCATTTTTACTTCCCAACCTCATTGACAAATAATAACATTTTTTAAATGAATATTAAGGTATTTCAAAGTTGGAGAAAATTCTCGTGGGCTTTGCAACATGTCTCTAGTTTTGTTCAAATTCTTAATCATAGCCTGTGGGCATTTTCCCGGCTATTTAGCCATGTGCAGCACATTTTAATTGAAATACTCGTGCAGAATCTTCGATGAATTTCATTCCGACGTATATCATTCGAAAAAGAAATACTCAACTTGAAGGGACGGAAACATTTGAGACGCGACAGGACAAGCGGCGATAAATGACGAAACAGACCGCATTAAAGTTCCAGTACTCATTCTGAAATTGCTTAACAAATAATGCGTAATAAAACGCTTGCATTGATAACCACTCGATCAAAAAACGATTTACATAAGAAAAAGATTCACTTCTGAACCTTTTAACTACATTTATCATCGATATGATGTTCATATCACAGCCACAATATTATTAAGACTCATGAATTCCTTCAAGTGCCTTGAACCTTCAATTTGAAACTAAGGGGAACTACGTGACTTAGAATGCGGGTATTCGAACACCTCATGTACAGTGTGCTCAAAGAGGTTCTGTGAACAGCGGAGGGAGGAATTGACTCGTGGAAAATAGCTCAGTGATACCCCAGAGCTTAGTTAAGGAATTGTTGGTTTAGTAAATCGGCTGAAAATGATGAATGACGACACACCTACTTAACACCATTCAACAATTTATTTAAATAACAATGATTAAGCTTACCAGTTTTACAAGGGATTCTAAGAATTACTTATATGCCTAATGGAAATGTACAGTCCTAAAGCCCTGCGGCAATTTAAGAAGTTAGTTGAAATGCTACATAGACGAACTCTTTTTTTCCAATGAAAATCGTAAAAGATTTCTTTCTGAAAGGGTACATTTTAGCACGGAATTTTCGGTAGAACTAACAGCCAGTGATATTTCGGAGGATATGAATAAATTCGTTTGTGAAGTACAACTCTTCCTTCAAAGGTGATTCACCAAATAGATTGGCACGAACTGCGCCAAAAAGGAAATGCACAGCGCATCGGAAGTTTTCAAAAATTTCATTGTTACAAGGAGTAACCTTTCCAAGAGAACTCGTTCTATAATTCAATGCCACGTGTCAGATGTTTTTTTCCAACTTGAATATTATTTATTTCATCATGTCACTACTCAGTCAATCAAACGTCACAACCTGAGTTTGCAGCAGCCTTGACTTTGGGTACAAACTTCGCTAAACTCGGAGGTCGGAAGTTTCTGAGTACCGCGCTAAACTTAGGAGCCCCTGGTCTGTTTCTGTCACCCTCACTGTCTACTGAATCTCTATTTGCGCCCTCAGTCTCTCTTTGCTCTTCCGGGTCTGTGAGGTCCGTGACAGTTCGATCTTCGACCTCAAATGCAGTTCTGTCCGGGTCCTTTTTAGAGCTAGATTCTTCTTTATCTTTCACCACCATTGCAGGCGGCTTTGTCTCTTTGAAACTCAGTTTTTTTCCGTTGACCAGCAGTGGATCAGAGGGAGATGTGGAGTTCGGGGCAGCCTCGTTGATTGGCTCAGGAATCTGGAAAAAAACGTAAAAAATTCATACCGATGTGGCAGGCGCCAATTAAGGGCTTGCCCGCTGGCGCTGAACGTTCCAAATGTTATTCAAAATTCAGCAATAACGGGTTTCGCTATCGCCTGACCATCATGCCGAATATACTCGTGGCTAAAATAATTCAGTTACAGGCTCCCACTCAAAATATTCGATACAGCTTTCATGAAAATTGAATTGGGATATCGATAATTTTTATTCCAGCTCTAAAAGAGCCAAAGAGTCAGATGACTTGAAAAATTGCAAGTAGACAAAAACGAGGAATCCAACGGTCCTCCGCATCTGGTGGCAGATAAAAGAGGGCGCGAAAAATCTTTCCTATGCCAGAGAAATTAGACAAGTCAATATAAAGTGTTTTAAATTTTACTTCAAATAGCTGATCCTCTCTATTACATTGAAGCACTATAACTTTCTTTATCCTCTTGCATTACCACATGCGACTCCAGATGAGAAGGGGAATAGAGATGATTTATGCCAAATTTTTACAGCAATGTCTATGCATGCAAATAAATTTTATTTGATGTTCAAACTATTAAAAAAAAGAAAAATTACCGAGTATCCAATAAGCTCAAATGATGTAATGTGTTTCTATGAGCATCTAGATTCATCTGTGCAACCTAATTTAAGCTTTTGACATTCTAAGTGCATAGGTTATGTGAATGAAAAAGCGAACGTTCGATTTAACAAGGCGGATTCATTTTTAATTGCAAATGCAAACAAAATTCAGATAAGATGCCGGAGACGATATGGGTGGCAAATAATCTTATATACAATGCAACCGCTTTCAAAACAAATAAAACCTGTCATATGTTTCAGAATTTATAGTTCTCCTAAAAATACATTCACTATATACAAGAATAAGCATGCCCTTTAGTGAACAAGCTCTGTCAAGTATGAATATTGAATTTAACTTTAAAAGGCTTCCAAAAAGCATGAATGAAAGACCATTGTAAAGAAAAACTCCCAATAATATTACCATTCTGTTCATAACTCGATTGTGAAACAGCTAATTATTTACCAACCGGCATTCCTAGATAGATTTTTTGTTGATAAACACATTCACGTCTCGTACAAGCATAAATTTGAACATTGGAAAGTGAACGGTTCTCTTAAAGGAAATTGGGTTGCAATTCTTTTGTGTTGATCTCATTAACAACGATCAGACGAAATGGAAAAATTGAATGGCGCACAATGATTCTTTTTACTAATTGGTAGTCAAACAAAAACAAATCCAAAAATATCAAAAAAAGTTTTTCCGAGTACACCCAAAGAATTCTCTCTTGTATAATTTATTCATATAAATGATATTTTTAATCTTTCCTTATATCTTCTCTGTCCAAAAAAATCCTAATTTCTGTCCATTTTAATTTTAGCACTAAACGTGACCATATCTAACACATTGCAGTAACAAAAAATATTAGTAAATGGCACAATGATTTGTTCTATTCTTCGTGAGTAACATTGCATGATCATTTATTTTGTATTTTTGGTTATTTTTACATGCTGATTCGTACGTGCCCGAGTGTACGTGGTACAAAGAAACATCCGTCAGTTTAGTTGGCTCCATGAAATGTACGCTTCCTATGCTGATTGCACGTGTATGAAAAAAATTCCTCATGTGTTATAGGTGTACTCACAATAGTCACATTCTTCATGTCAAAAGAGGATTCATTGGATAGAAGAAAATAGAACGGTATCCCCCGTGTCTCGCGGAAACAGCGTTTTCATTTCACCATACGGTCATTGAGTTTTTCAATAGAAAATGATCCCTCATCCCATGGCAAACGTTTCCCTAGTGGATATGAAACACTTTGTTCTATTATTGAAACTCAACGTAGTCTTCAGTTGTTATTTATATGTGCACATATATTATGATGAAAATGATGATGATGATGATGATGATGATTAACGAGGCTTCTCGAATATTAAAGGGCTACTAGGTGTTTAAATATTAAAGAAAGTTTCAAGAAATTCATGGGGCTCCACGGGAAAAAAATCTCTCACTATTGTAATTCTAGGTTATAGATGTTCCTTAAAAAGTCTCCCCCCTGAAAATCACCTGTTTAATACGAAAAAAGTTTAACATAATATCAATACTATCATTTTCATTTGACCGCGGAAAATTCAGCGCGAAAATTAACATGAAAATAAAAAGCAAATCCACTTCTTCTTGTCGCGTATGATTTCCGAATTATCCCCACATTTAATAAATTCGAAAAATTTATAAGTGTTGTCTGCCAAAAAAAGAAAACGAAAGTTTCTACTTACGCTCAAGCTCAATGAACCTAAATTTGTCGATGAGAGTATGGAAACATCATACTGAAGGCTAAAATCTCTCCTGGAAACCAGTGAATCTTTGGTCGGGATCAATATTCACGAATGAGCCGAGCTCCAAAGCCTATTTTAGCTCTGTCTAGCGTTAAATCTTGCTAAGGATGTACAAAATAAAAACATCATGCAACAATATTTTTCTGGAGCTTTAAGTGTTTTATCTCCTCAAAATAAATTCCAAATACCAATGGGTCTTGATTTGCTGTTGTATTTGTTTTTTTTTTATCAGGAAATGATCTCACAAACGGGAAATGGTATCAATTGTTTTAGTATTACCTCAAACCTTTCTTCACGTCCTTTCAAATAGTTTTCTTCGTAGAAAACGATGGAGGGGTAACTCACCCGCCGTGCACCGACTTGATGCTGTGAAGGAATATGGGCGAAGCCTCTGTACTTGCCAGAAGAATCGTAGATGGTTTGCTCCAGCATACCATTCATGTAACTTCCTTCCCCTTCTGCTTCTGTCAAAATGTAAACTAAGTAAATACTTGTATGAAAAGCCGTAATTTACGTATCGCATATCAAGAAGCGATAATTATTAGACTGCATAGAAAATGAACTAGTTAATAAATCTTACACAAGGAAAAACTGAAAGTTTTAATTTGGCATAAAAATTTGGTAAATATCACCCAGTCTCCTCTGTGCAGCATTGGTGAATTTATGATATGGAAAGTCTACGGTAAATTCAACCAATATTTAAGTTACTTTTGGGCAAGTCCTCATGTATCTAATGGTAAATCTACGGATTATACTACGAATATTCAAGTAACCGAGAACACTGCCCCGGATTCAATTTCCGAACCATAAATTTATATAACTGCAAAAAATATTTTTTTTTGGCAATGTACGTATAAACTACTGTAACACGTGCATAATTAATTTATGCTTTTCCTAGCTTAAGATAGAAGTTCAAAACCAGTTTTAGGAAAACAATGAGCAATTCAACACTGCATTAGTGTTAAACTCTGAACATCGAATGCAACCAAAGCGACGGCAATTACAAATTAATACATTTTAATTTGTGCGTTGTGGAAAAGTTTTATCTACTTCATGTGACAAATAATTTTCTCATAATTTATATGATTTGAATTTTTTACTCTTTTTCTTCGTATATATGAAAAGAAGAGTTATTATTGCTAACAAAATAGATAATTATTTCCTTTATCCTCAGCGAAAATCTATCTTAAGTAGCCCCGTTTTCATTGCAAAATTTTTATGGGTAAAATTATCAAAGAAAAGAAACTTTCGCCAACCATGTTTTTCAACAAAAAGACGGAGTTTATCCAAAGCCTTTAATCGCTTTAACACAAAATGGGCATTCATTCTATTTGAAGTCTTAAGCGCACTCAAAATGTCTAACAAAATTTCTAATTTCGGATGTGGAATTTTCTAACTGCTGATTGCCTACCCTGAGCAACACTTGAAAATGACATTTACCGGCATTAGTACTTAACAAGCTTTAAGTTTGCATAAGCTACACGAAGAGGCACCGGAGGAGACACGGCTGCACTAGTGAACTAAAGAAATTAAAATTCTAATCATTCATTCCTGTTCAAAAAGTGCAAATACTTTGAATACTAAAGACTTAACCGGAGTGTTTGAAATGTCTGTATTAAAAAATTATAGCCCACAATTCTTTCAGCTGTTATTTAAACATCTGATATACCCTAAAGCCCATACCTCTCACCTTAAACACCTTATTTCATCGGAAAAAGTCATCGCCAATCTATTCAGAAGCGAAAAAAATTTACGTTCCAATTTCTGAATGTAGCAGCCAGCCTACCGGTATCATTATCCAAGGGCCAAAAAAGTATTCTTTCTGGAACCTCTGACCTCCATCTTTCTTCCGCTTTATGCTGCCGGTAGTGGAGTCTGTGTTGGATAGAGCTCGACGGAGCAGTAAAGTGCCTCCTCTGTGGAGTTGGAGTGCCGGACCACGTAGTCCG
Organism: Morinoia aosen; assembly: GCA_030386875.1. NCBI lineage: Eukaryota > Metazoa > Arthropoda > Malacostraca > Amphipoda > Talitridae > Morinoia > Morinoia aosen. The sequence continues at coordinate 13,949,227 of CM059559.1, read as the reverse complement.
GACGCCATGTCTAAAGTTGGCTCGCTATCATCCCCAGATTTGTGACACATGGACAACTCGACACAACAGGACACGGGAGGCTTGCCCTCTTCATCCTCTCCTTTGATATCACGCTGGCAAAACTTTGGCACACCTCTGGGCTTGAACCTCAAGCAGCACGTTCTCAAACACTTGCACCCAGTGAGCTGTTCTTTGCAGCACTCTGCCGTGCAGCGGCCTCTGTTCTTTATAACGCAATCCTCACAACGAGCCTTGCACCTCTTCCAGCACCCAACGCAGCGGCAGTTTCCTGAAAAAATAAAATGGTTAGAATATATTGACTAATTTTGCAAGTCCAGTTTTACTTGAGAGTCTTAAATCAATTTCTGCCAAGGGATTAAAAATTCACATTTTAAAATAATGTTTTCGGGTCACTTATCAAACAAATACGATAATAACCGTTAAAAGAGTTGGGTTTGAAGCCATTAAAAGATGAAAACAAGTAAGAGACAGGCATAATTCCTACTCTGTTCACGGAAAACAAAATCCTTAGCCAAATTCTTGATCAATGTACCTAAAAAAAAAAGACCAGGTAAAACTTTCCACGCCACTTCCTCCTGTCTCTCCCATAATCAAAAGTTATCAAAAAATCTGGCCTCTTCATTCACGGAATAAAATAAACTTCTGCAACATATCACAGTGAATGAACTTATGCAACATATCACAGTAAATAAACTTCTGCAACATACCACAGTAGATAAACTTCTGCAAAATATCACAGTAAATAAACTTCTGCAACATATCACAGTAAAAAAACTTTTGCGATATATCAAAGTCCTTGCAATCCAGGAGCTGCAAAAATTCTCACCAGATCTAAGGTCGGTGCAACAGCCTCCTCGACACAGCCGACCGCACGTGAGGTACCAGCAAGTGACAATCTGCCGCTTGCCCATGTACACTCCGAAGCCCACGCCGAAGAGAGCCAGACCAACGCCAAGCACCACCGCCATCACCCACAAAAATATTCGCGAATTTGGATATTCTTCTTGAGTTGCAAGACCTGGAATACAAAGGCAAAAAGTAGCCCCCAATTTTTTCAAAAAAATTGAGGAAGTATGCTTTTATGAAGTGAGGTGATTTATCCTGCCAGAGCAGGGTTATGAGGGAGCTTTTTTAAAATATGAATCAGAGGCAGGATTTAGGCTTGAATTTGACTAAGCAAATATTTTCATCCCATGGACTTTTCTGCAATTTTAGTTTAGAATGTTTATCAGGATGAATACTTCAGCTTGTCAGAATTTAGACGCTAAAAAATATAAGTGAATTTACAATAAATTTATTTAAGCAACAATGTGATACCTAAAACTTGTGAAATCGCTTGATAGCGTCGAAAATTGCCGCAATTTCTAATGTTACTGTACCAAGCAAATGCGACGCAAATCAACACAGTAATGGACATGGAAACATTCTTAGGAGACGTTATAGGTATTTTGCTTATCATAGCTGAGATTATGAAAAAATCCCGTAATACTTTACATGAATGCAAAAAAAATACATGATGAAATGGAGAAAGCAGTCGTGAAGTGCCTGCTCTATCCGTTTAAGCCCTCGTCACTTCTAACTTCTAACGAATGCTTCCTAAATAAAGTCTGAAATAACAGTATTGTTTTATAAAAAATCAAAGAATGTAGTTTCCATTTTCAAGTAAGGAGTTGAAATTATTATTGAAATGATATGCTATAATTTGAAATTCATCTGAAACTCGCCAAACATATGATAATCTTACATATATTACCACTAATTAATAACTTCGTTTAAAAAAAAATCAGTACTTAATTTAGAAGTTGAAGGTACAAAAATCAGTATGGAGTGAGGTACTCTCTATCTACAATTCTACGTTTACTGGCAATATAAAACAAATAAATCCACCAAAATATCGAGAATTTTACTGACCTTGCACGTAAGAATGAGTCGTGTGCGATTCATAGGCTGGGGTAGCCGGCTGAGAAGGAGGAAGTTTGGTTCTTTTGGGTGGAAGACTATTGGGCCGCGGTCTGGCAGATGAAGGAGGTTCTGTGCCGTCGCTCAGGGTTCGAATATGAAACTTTTTAGGTCTGGCTTGGCCCCGGGAGTTCATGGATGTGACTTCAGCAAAATAGTGCATCTGTGGAGAACGCAACGACCAGTTAATGCTGGATCAAATTGAGCCAAAAACGTTAATAAATGGCTCCAACAGTTGTTATGCTTGGGTGCCACTTTTATTAGCGTTTGTTATTTTAAACATTGTGAATTAAAACATATCAGTAGACACTAAACTTGATTTTGTATCTTGAAATTTTAATTTAATATGAAAATTGTAAGTTCCTTCTTTAACGGAGAGAATATCTGCCAATATATATAGCATAAAGATTACTTCACCAATAAGAAAAATCACTCAAAAAGAGTCCCTACTTTTCGTTTAAATTTTGCTTTCTGTTTATGACTACTGTTTTTTTAACACAGCCAATTAATTTCTTGAGAATAAAATTTAGTTGGGGATCGCATTTGCGCGTATTTATCAGCTGCATTAAAATACATCGAATATTTTTATAACTTGCTTTCCAAAGAGATATAGGTTATGTAATATGCTTGTTTATTTTCTGTGAACGCTAAGCCTTCATCCCTCCCTAAGTAATAAGGGATAAATTTCACTTCAAACCCTTACGTAGTTCAACTATAGCATTGTTTTTAAATTTCCGAAAGGTTAAATAACATGTGTGATTTTATTTTTTCTTGATGGTTCGACTTATTTTTTTTAAGCAAGCAGTAGTAATGTTAATATGGAAGCAAACCTAAAAACGGCGAGCACGGGAATTCTCACTCGCGTTACACAAATCAAAAGTCAACTCAGTTTACTTGAAGGCAACTCACGTTAGGTTTTAAGAAAGGAACGAAGAACTGTATTTTTTCTGGCTGAAAAACATCTCCGTCACCAAACACGGGGTACTTGTCATAATCGTGTTCTGACACAACGCCTCCGACTTGAAGTGAAGCGTTCCCAGAAGATCTGGACGCGTTAGCGTACTTTGTTGAGGCTCCTGACTCCAAGATGTCCGAGAAAACGAGTTCTTCGTTTTGAGACTGCCACACCTGTAATGAAAAATTATATTATCATTGCTTTATTACGTTGACTTCGTATTGGGACATATGTGTTTCACTAAGTAAATTACTCATTTGCGTGTCGGTGTAAATGAACAGCATTTCAATACCTATTCCAAAATTGATTTTAGCCTGCCAGGTAAAATATTATCGTGCAATTATATTTTTCACTCATTTCAGAAAATATAGGAAGGTATTCAAGTAACGCAGTCGGCTTTTCAATCTTACTACTTACCACCTAACTGAACCAACCGTACTAACCGTACAAACATAGTTAACGCGTTAACTATGATTTTTTGTGTTGATTTTTTTCGTTTGCTTACGCTCAAGCAAGATTCGGAACGTGGATTAATAGCATGGCGACTAGTAACGTCCATGAAATTTCATGGTGATGAGATGATTCGTTGTCAAAACGAAATCAAAAAGTTACGAGAAACCGATCATATCACCTGGAGCTGGAAGCTCTGCTTGAGGCCTCCATCGAAGCCGGCCATGCAGTTGATGGTGGCGGACTTGGCTGTCACGTTGGTGACCATGCAGCCCCGCACCTCCTCTGGCAACCCTGCGCAGCACCAAGGTCAACAATGTTAATTTTTTTTATCGTTTTAAACGTGGTCATTTTTTTTTTCATTGTTAACGTTGTCAATTCTCTATCATTATATACGATATCAGTTCTTTAGCAATATAGACGTGGACAATTCTTTTTCGATATAAGCGATACCAATTCTTCATCATTATCAACGTTGTCAATTTTTTATTATTGAAAACGTTGCCAATTCTTTACCATTGTAAGCGTTGCCAATTTTTTATCGTTATAAACGTCGTCAATTCTTTATTAATATAAATATTGCCAATTCTTTATCATTATTAGTCAATTCTTAACCATTACAAACGGGGTCAATTCTTTATCATTATAAACGTATTCCATGTTAAACCATTGCAGGCAAAGCCTACTTTAAAAAATTGTAATCCACTACTAGGATTTTACGTGGCTTTCTTACCCATTCAACAGCTAATTATTTGAACAAAACTGTACATAGGTTGAGATAAGCAACACGTAGATAAAATTACGCTAAAAAATGTAAATATTTAAGAGTGAACAATCGCAGTGGTAATTGTAGAGTATAGAAATTAAAAATTCAGTCTATATTTGAAATTATTTGTCAACCATATCAGGAATGTTGGATATTTTTGTTTACGAGGTCACATATTATGAGTTTCATGCAATTAATTATTAAATAGCGACTTCTCCAAGAAATAGAGAAGTACAATGCAAGCCAAATCTTGACCACATTGGTAACACAAAATACAGATGTTAATATTTGGGACAAAAAATCAGCCTCGTAAATAGTTAACCAGTAATGCTTAAAATTTTATTTTTATCAATATCATAATGTTCAAAATGGTTATGTGTTTGGTGCTTAAAGTTTTATGTTTATCATTACTACGGCTGAACCTCATTAATTCTAAAGGATTTTACTGCTTTTTGTTTCTTATCACTATCTTATTTAAAAGATGGTGCAGTCGTTTTTTATACGATTATTAAAATGAAAGAAATAAGTATTTCCCGTAAGACAGCGTTTTAGATCTGTAAAAGAGCAGCTCTCCAATAATGTTTAAATGAATGTTGCTAATCCGGTAATGCTATTTCTAATCCGGTAAAGAAATTCGCCAGATCATCGTTCTAGGTTTGACACTATTAGTTACACAACTGACAATGACTGGGAATTTCCTACTTAACTCTTATGTGATGAACTTTGGAGAGCAAGTTTCATTTTGCATCTGCTGCTTATATTTTAGAGACAATAACTTATCACAGCTGCAAAATGACTTCACTTTGAGATACCTCATTTGAATCCAGCCTCATTTAGACGTGTGCATCGTTCTACACGCTCAAAATTTTTACATCACCGAATTAGTTTCATACGAGCTGAGAAGACTCTGCGAAATACGTTACCTTGTATCGTATAAAATTTATTAGAAAATTTGATTTTTTAACGTTGCATGTAAGCTCGCTAGGCATGTTTCGTAAAATTTGAATTTATGTAGTTAGACACCGTCAATGATTTATTATTTCTTCGGTGCAACAAAACATTTGAAGAAACGTTTAAACGTGACAATTCCTGCACACGTGTTAGTACAACAGGAAAATTGCAATGCAATCTTGTCGTGCTTGCAATGTGAGCCTGAAAATTATAGACTCGAAGCGTCTTACACATTTAATTACGACACAAACCGTATACGCCAAAAACTACGCTACAGACTGTCTACATCAAAAATTACGCTATAGACCGTCTACGTCAAAAATTACGCTGCAGACCGTCTACGTCAAAAATCACACTACAAACCGTCTAAGTCAAAAATTACGCTATAGACCGTCTACGTCAAAATTACGTTGCAGACCATTTGTGGAAAAAATTATGCTATGGACCGTCTACACCAAAAATTACGTTATAGATCGTCTACATCAAAAATTACTCTACAGACCGTCTACGTCAGAAATTACGCTATAGACCGTCTACGTCAAATATCACAATACGAACCGTCTACGTCAAAAATTACGCCATAGACCGTCTACACCTAAAATTACGCTATAGATCGTCTACATCAAAAATTACGCTATAGATCGTCTACATCAAAAATTACGCTTTAGACCGTCTACGTCAAATATCACACTACGAACCGTCTACGTCAAAAATTACGCCATAGACCATCTACGTCAAAAATTATGCTATAGACCCTCTACACCAAAAATTACGCTATAGATCGTCTACATCAAAAATTACGCTATAGATCGTCTACATCAAAAATTACGCTATAGACCGTCTACATCAAAAATTACGCTATAGATCGTCTACATCAAAAATTACGCTATAAACCGTCTACGTCAAATATCACACTACGAAGCGTCTACGTCAAAAGTTACGCCATAGACCGTCTCTGTCAAAAATTACGCTATAGACCGTCTACAGCAAAAATTACGCTATAGATCGTCTACATCAAAAATTACGCTATAGACCGTTTACGTCAAATATCATCCCATAGACCGCCTATGTCAAAATTACGTTGCAGACCCTTTTTTGGAAAAAATTACACTACAGACCGTCTTCCGAAAAAAACGCTGAGAGTTGAATTTTGCCGTAAGACGGCACCAGGAAAACAGACAGTCTGCATCAGTTAGCAACTGAGAGGTGTGTTGAGCTTTCGAAATGGAAGAAAATGTCCTTTTTCGCATGGATACAAGCAAAAGTTAATTTAGGCGTCTAGACACAAGGCCATAAAGCTGTGGGAAGCAGAGACTGATATTTCCTATCTCCACTGTGTGAAGAATTCCCGAAAAAATTTGTTTCTTCCCCTAAATATGGGGTTTTTCAACAATGGTGCGGAACAAATAAAAGATTCCTTTCTTTTGTCGTACAATATACTCGTATATGAAAGATTTTTCCGCCACTCTTACTTTAGGACAATATGAAGAAACGTATCGGGTTCAATGTCTACGAGCCAACCACAAAATATACGACCAGATTGTTATAGAAACATTTATAATAGATTTCATTGTTACTGTATATCTAATATTACGTTCAAGAATGTAGGTAATAATTACCCGTGATGTTTGCCTGTCTTATTAAACCCAAATAATATGAAAACCAGTATAACATTTTCAACGTGTATATCTGACCAGCATTTCGTATTTAAATCGCCTGGAAACTTAGAAACTTCATGTTTATCCGATAATATTGCAGCGACGCTAACAAAAGAGAGAATTAAGTGACCATATCCGAGTCCAATAACAGCAAGTTGCAGTCGAAAACGAAACGCACTTTGAAGAGGCAAGACTGTAGAAAACATTATTTGAAGCCAGCGGTATACAGCTTTGTAGTTCACGGTATTAAAAAGAGGGCTGTGAGGAAAGGGCTGTGAGGAGAGGGCTGTGAGGAGAGGGCAGTGAGGAGAGGGCAGTGAGGAGAGGGCTGTGAGGAGAGGGCAGTGAGGAGAGGGCAGTGAGGAGAGGGCTGTGAGGAGAGGGCATTGAGGAGAGGGCTGTGAGGAGAGGGCAGTGAGGAGAGGGCAGTGAGGAGAGGGCAGTGAGGAGAGGGCATTGAGGAGAGGGCTGTGAGGAGAGGGCTGTGAGGAGAGGGCAGTGAGGAGAGGGCAGTGAGGAGAGGGCTGTGAGGAGAGGGCAGTGAGGAGAGGGCAGTGAGGAGAGGGCAGTGAGGAGAGGGCAGTGAAGAGAGGGCAGTGAGGAGAGGGCAGTGAGGAGAGGGCAGTGAGGAGGGCAGTGAGGAGAGGGCAGTGAGGAGAGGGCAGTGAGGAGAGGGCAGTGAGGAGGGCAGTGAGGAGAGGGCAGTGAGGAAAGGGCAGTGAGGAGAGATTAGTGAGGAGAGGGCAGTGAGGAGAGGGCATTGAAGAGGGTAGTGAGGAGAGGGCAGTGAGGAGAGGGCAGTGAGGAAAGGGCAGTGAGGAGAGGGCAGTGAGGAGAGGGCTGTGAGGAGTGGGCAGTGAGAAGAGGGCTGTGAGGAGAGGGCAGTGAGGAGAGGGCAGTGAGGAGAGGGCAGTGAGGAGAGGGCAGTGAGGAGAGGGCAGTGAAGAGAGGGCAGTGAGGAGAGGTTAGTGAGGAGAGGGCAGTGAGGAGAGGGCATTGAGGAGGGCAGTGAGGAGAGGGCAGTGAGGAGAGGGCAGTGAGGAGAGGGCAGTGAGGAGAGGGCAGTGAGGAGAGGGCAGTGAGGAGAGGGCAGTGAGGAGAGGGCTGTGAGGAGAGGGCAGTGAGAAGAGGGCTGTGAGGAGAGGGCAGTGAGGAGAGGGCAGTGAGGAGAGGGCAGTGAGGAGAGGGCAGTGAGGAGAGGGCAGTGAGGAGAGGGCAGTGAGGAGGGCAGTGAGGAGAGGGCAGTGAGGAGAGGGCAGTGAGGAGGGCAGTGAGGAGAGGGCAGTGAGGAGAGGGCAGTGACGAGAGGGCAGTGAGGAGAGGGCAGTGAGGAGAGGGCAGTGAGGAGAGGGCAGTGAGGAGAGGGCAGTGAGGAGAGGGCTGTGAGGAGAGGGCAGTGAGAAGAGGGCTGTGAGGAGAGGGCAGTGAGGAGAGGGCAGTGAGGAGAGGGCAGTGAGGAGAGGGCAGTGAGGAGAGGGCAGTGAGGAGAGGGCAGTGAGGAGAGGGCAGTGAGGAGGGCAGTGAGGAGAGGGCAGTGAGGAGAGGGCAGTGAGGAGGGCAGTGAGGAGAGGGCAGTGAAGAGAGGGCAGTGACGAGAGGGCAGTGAGGAGAAGGCAGTGAGGAGAGGGCAGTGAGGAGAGGTTAGTGAGGAGAGGGCAGTGAGGAGAGGGCATTGAGGAGGGCAGTGAGGAGAGGGCAGTGAGGAGGGCAGTGAAGAGAGGGCAGTGAGGAGAGGGCAGTGACGAGAGGGCAGTGAGGAGAGGGCAGTGAGGAGAGGGCAGTGAGGAGAGGGCAGTGAGGAGAGGGCTGTGAGGAAAGGGCAGTGAGGAGAGGGCAGTGAGGAGAGGGCAGTGAGGAGAGGGCATTGAAGAGAGGGCAGTGAGGAGAGGGCAGTGAGGAGAGGGCTGTGAGGAGAGGGCAGTGAGGAGAGGGCTGTGAGGAGAGGGCAGTGACGAGAGGGCAGTGAGGAGAGGGCAGTGAGGAGAGGGCAGTGAGGAGAGGGCAGTGAGGAGAGGGCTGTGAGGAGAGGGCAGTGAGGAGAGGGCTGTGAGGAGAGGGCAGTGAGGAGAGGGCAGTGAGGAGAGGGCAGTGAGGAGAGGGCATTGAGGAGGGCAGTGAGGAGAGGGCAGTGAGGAGAGGGCAGTGAGGAGAGGGCAGTGAGGAGAGGGCTGTGAGGAGAGGGCAGTGAGAAGAGGGCTTTGAGGAGAGGGCAGTGAGGAGAGGGCAGTGAGGAGAGGGCAGTGAGGAGAGGGCAGTGAGGAGAGGGCAGTGAGGAGAGGGCAGTGAGGAGAGGGCAGTGAAGAGAGGGCAGTGAGGAGAGGGCAGTGAGGAGAGGGCAGTGAGGAGAGGGCAGTGAGGAGAGGGCAGTGAGGAGAGGGCAGTGAGGAGAGGGCTGTGAGGAGAGGGCAGTGAGAAGAGGGCTGTGAGGAGAGGGCAGTGAGGAGAGGGCAGTGAGGAGAGGGCAGTGAGGAGAGGGCAGTGAGGAGAGGGCAGTGAGGAGAGGGCAGTGAGGAGAGGGCAGTGAGGAGGGCAGTGAGGAGAGGGCAGTGAGGAGAGGGCAGTGAGGAGGGCAGTGAGGAGAGGGCAGTGAAGAGAGGGCAGTGACGAGAGGGCAGTGAGGAGAAGGCAGTGAGGAGAGGGCAGTGAGGAGAGGTTAGTGAGGAGAGGGCAGTGAGGAGAGGGCATTGAGGAGGGCAGTGAGGAGAGGGCAGTGAGGAGGGCAGTGAAGAGAGGGCAGTGAGGAGAGGGCAGTGACGAGAGGGCAGTGAGGAGAGGGCAGTGAGGAGAGGGCAGTGAGGAGAGGGCAGTGAGGAGAGGGCTGTGAGGAAAGGGCAGTGAGGAGAGGGCAGTGAGGAGAGGGCAGTGAGGAGAGGGCATTGAAGAGAGGGCAGTGAGGAGAGGGCAGTGAGGAGAGGGCTGTGAGGAGAGGGCAGTGAGGAGAGGGCTGTGAGGAGAGGGCAGTGACGAGAGGGCAGTGAGGAGAGGGCAGTGAGGAGAGGGCAGTGAGGAGAGGGCAGTGAGGAGAGGGCTGTGAGGAGAGGGCAGTGAGGAGAGGGCTGTGAGGAGAGGGCAGTGAGGAGAGGGCAGTGAGGAGAGGGCAGTGAGGAGAGGGCATTGAGGAGGGCAGTGAGGAGAGGGCAGTGAGGAGAGGGCAGTGAGGAGAGGGCAGTGAGGAGAGGGCTGTGAGGAGAGGGCAGTGAGAAGAGGGCTTTGAGGAGAGGGCAGTGAGGAGAGGGCAGTGAGGAGAGGGCAGTGAGGAGAGGGCAGTGAGGAGAGGGCAGTGAGGAGAGGGCAGTGAGGAGAGGGCAGTGAAGAGAGGGCAGTGAGGAGAGGGCAGTGAGGAGAGGGCAGTGAGGAGAGGGCAGTGAGGAGAGGGCAGTGAGGAGATGGCAGTGAGGAGAGGGCAGTGAGGAGAGGGCAGTAAGGAGAGGGCAGTGAGGAGAGGGCAGTGAGGAGAGGGCAGTGAGGAGAGGGCAGTGGGGAGAGGGCAGTGAGAAGAGGGCAGTGAGGAGAGGGCAGTGAGGAGAGGGCAGTGAGGAGAGGGCAGTGAGGAGAGGGCAGTGAGGAGAGGGCAGTGAGGAGAGGGCAGTGAGGAGAGGGCAGTGAGGAGAGGGCAGTGAGGAGAGGGCATTGAGGAGAGGGCAGTGAGGAGAGGGCAGTGAGGAGGGCAGTGAGGAGAGGGCAGTGAGGAGATGGCAGTGAGGAGAGGGCAGTGAGGAGAGGGCAGTGAGGAGAGAGCAGTGAGGAGAGGGCAGTGAGGAGAGGGCAGTGAGGAGAGGGCTGTGAGGAGAGGGCAGTGAGAAGAGGGCTGTTAGGAGAGGGCAGTGAGGAGAGGGCAATGAGGAGAGGGCAGTGAGGAGAGGGCAGTGAGGAGAGGGCAGTGAGGAGAGGGCAGTGAGGAGGGCAGTGAGGAGAGGGCAGTGAGGAGAGGGCAGTGAGGAGGGCAGTGAGGAGAGGGCAGTGAGGAGAGGGCAGTGACGAGAGGGCAGTGAGAAGAAGGCAGTGAGGAGAGGGCAGTGAGGAGAGGTTAGTGAGGAGAGGGCAGTGAGGAGAGGGCATTGAGGAGGGCAGTGAGGAGAGGGCAGTGAGGAGGGCAGTGAGGAGAGGGCAGTGAGGAGAGGGCAGTGACGAGAGGGCAGTGAGGAGAGGGCAGTGAGGAGAGGGCAGTGAGGAGAGGTTAGTGAGGAGAGGGCAGTGAGGAGAGGGCATTGAGGAGGGCAGTGAGGAGAGGGCAGTGAGGAAAGGGCAGTGAGGAGAGGGCAGTGAGGAGAGGGCAGTGAGGAGAGGGCAGTGAGGAGAGGGCAGTGAGGAGAGGGCTGTGAGGAGAGGGCAGTGAGAAGAGGGCTGTGAGGAGAGGGCAGTAAGGAGAGGGCAGTGAGGAGAGGGCAGTGAGGAGAGGGCAGTGAGGAGAGGGCAGTGAGGAGAGGGCAGTGAGGAGAGGGCAGTGAGGAGAGGGCAGTGAGGAGAGGGCAGTGAGGAGAGGGCAGTGAGGAGAGGGCAGTGAGGAGAGGGCAGTGAGGAGAGGGCAGTGAGGAGAGGGCAGTGAGGAGAGGGCAGTGACGAGAGGGCAGTGAGGAGAAGGCAGTGAGGAGAGGGCAGTGAGGAGAGGGCAGTGAGGAGAGGGCAGTGAGGAGAGGGCAGTGAGGAGAGGGCAGTGAGGAGAGGGCAGTGAGGAGAGGGCAGTGAGAAGAGGGCAGTGAGGAGAGGGCAGTGAGGAGAGGGCAGTGAGGAGAGGGCAGTGAGGAGAGGGCAGTGAGGAGAGGGCAGTGAGGAGAGGGCAGTGAGGAGGGCAGTAAGGAGAGGGCAGTGAGGAGAGGGCAGTGAGGAGGGCAGTGAGGAGAGGGCAGTGAGGAGAGGGCAGTGACGAGAGGGCAGTGAGGAGAAGGCAGTGAGGAGAGGCAGTGAGGAGAGGGCAGTGAGGAGAGGGCAGTGAGGAGAGGGCAGTGAGGAGAGGGCAGTGAGGAGAGGGCAGTGAGGAGAGGGTTGTGAGGAGAGGGAGTTGCGGTAACACAAACATGTTGAAGGGATGCAGTTGGTGTATAGATACTTAAGCTAATTTATGCGGGGCCAACAAGACGTTGTTCAAACGACTAAGGTAATGAAATGAAGCCTATAAATTTGTCCTCGCATCTAATAAATTTTGAACTCCTATTCATTGCACAGCTCCGGAGTTACTATCAGCAGCTCAGGTTGGCTGATAAATACACCAAATGGGTGCATAGAGCAGGTGCACTTGCTACTTTTTTGCTGTTTTAGGTATTGTTGAAGTACTATTGAATGTCCTTCGAATTGTTAACTGACTAACAATTGTCGAGTGCAGCTCCGCATCATTATATCAAAATATAATTCGTATTCTCCAAATGTGGTGTGCAAAGTTTGAACTCCTGATAAAATGAGAGCAAGAACCATGATCACTTTCTAAACTCTGTCATTGTTCATGTACACGAAACGTGTACAAAACATTCCTACTATTTTGATTAAGAATTTTTCCCTTATTGTTGAGTACTAAACTCAACGTAAATATGATTTTTATCGTAGATTGAACGTCGGAAAACTGTATACGAATTGTTAAAAGCTATAACTCCTTACTTCAAAGAATGAAAAGCTTCGTAGTTTTCCCTCGCTTGTTTTTGTGATGTCGTTGTGTATAATCGCAGGATCTACTCCCCCTCCAGCCTCATGCCTAGAGTAAACTATTCCAAAGAACAGATTCGTTAATTGGTTTCTGCCATTTAAAAACTTAGCCCCTGACATGGCTACTGTCTACTTCTCAAAGTGTTCATCAATGTAGGACCTTAATGTTGTAAATGTCTAAAATGCAATTGGTTGTAATGCATCTCATGCATTATCTATTTTAGTGAAATAAGGTGTTTCTTTCTTTCTCGCCTGAACAAAAATAGTTCAACTCTAGCGAGGAATCAAACCCTACCTCCTCACGAACCAATCGCTGAGTCAGCCGTCGTATCTTCAACTCTCAAGAAACAGAACTGTTGCTGAAAAATTCTCAATTTTCATAGTTCTTGCATATTGTACAAATTTACAACGAATTTTCTTACTTGGAAATCAATTAGCCTTCAATGCACGCAAATCAAAACACTCCAATCCCAGAAAAAAACAAATCACCTGAGGTTTTAGAAAGTATGAAATATCGAGGTCATTTAAATTATGATTGGTAGTAACGCCCGATATCTCGCTCGTCCATTCGTTCCAAGTTTTTCAGTTCCCATTACAAGCAAACTTCAAACCCATAATGAAGATATTTTCGCCGGCATTCCACGTCACTAGAACTGTTACAGCGATGAACTAACCGCTAAGCCTGCGATCTCGGTGACGCTATTGGGGCTCAAACACGGAAACTATCCTAGCTGCAGCGCTCCTGTAAATTCAAATGAATTGATGCCAATAAGATTAGTTATTAGTGGATCGTACGAGAAAATTGAGCAAAATCGAAACATCATTGAAAATTTTTTTAATTGCTTTCAATGAAAAGTAATGGAGCCAGACAGGTGGGGAATTAAATTTTTTGAACAAAACCATTTTGAGCTTATATTGCAATTTAAATACTGAGAGTACTTAAATGATCGGTAAGGTATCGATAAAATGTGTTACACTTACAGTAAGGAGAAGCAACAATATCTTTGATAGAAGATTACCTTTTTCAGAGGCTGTAAATTACATTATTATTTACCTGAAAACAACACTTCTACTTTTTAATATTCAAAAATGTTTTAAAAAATTATCACAAACACTAAGCAAGATGTGTGAACTATATTTAGTTGGATGGAAATTCACCCAATAAATGTAAGAAATTAACGAAGGAGTTACGAAGTAAATTGCAAGGGATACGGTGTTGAAGACTTATTCTACTCAAGTTCCATACCTAACGTAAAGAGATCGCGATCAAACTACAAATGACGCCCGTAACTCTACTTAATACCCCTGTAATATCGGAATTAATCGTCAATGAGATTCAAATTCACCTTTTTCATTTCTTTTCTTCATTGGAATAAGAGAGACGAATTACTCTGTTTTTCATTGCATAAAAATGAGTTGAAACAAATTAAAAACGTATTGTTAAGTTCAACCCTCCAGCCATCAGGTACTAAAATGGTGAAAGAAAGATCGATAGCAAAGTTCTACCTTGTTCGTCTCCGCGTGAAATTTTAACATTTTTCTACGAATTTTGTGAAAATTACACAAATTGATCACGACACAAGAGCGTACACTACTTCACTAAATCAAGCACAAAAATTAAACAAATTGTTGCACTGAAGAAACTGCTCCTCGCACTGACAAAACTGACACTTGGTCGAGAAGCAGAAGAAAAATGAAAAAAATATAGCAAAAACCCCTCATGTCAGTAATGGCATGAATTTGAAGTAGTGATCAACGAACAAAAGTATGTAAATAAAAAATAACTCATGTCAGTAATGGCATGAATTTGAAAAAGTAACCGACGCACAAAAAAGGAAAATAAAACCTAACTCATGTCAGTAATGGCATGAATTTGAAGTAGTGACCGACGCACAAAAAAAAAGAAAACAAAAACACAACTCATATCAGTAATGGCACAAATTTGAAGTACTGACCCACAGACACGAGCGTGGTCTTGCACGGCACGGCTTGTCTGCCGACAGCGTTGGTTGCTTCACAGCTGATTTCTCCAAAGTCACCCGGGCTGTTAGCTACGTACTTCAGCGTAGAATGAAGCCCTGCGGACGAGTACCTGTAAACATAAAACAAACTTTGAAGTCCCTGGGAAACTAACAAATGAACTGAACTATGAATAACCTAGTACTTTTTTTTTAAATATTCAGTTCGGAGACACTTAAAAGGTACGAAATGTGTTCCAGATTGTAAACTCAAAACACTCTAGTCTGCTAATTACATTTCTCGGTGAGGAAGTCATAAATTAGAGCAGACGTTAGATATAGACAGAAATTCGCAGTATTAGAACTAATGCCAGCAATGCCATAAAAACTTGTACATTTCATTTCCGAGCAGCACTACAATTATTAATGGCATGGCAAACCAAAATTAAATACGTAAAACGATTTTAATTTTATCAGTATGGTTCCCTTTGGCAGATTCCTCGCAATAAAACCTCGCATTCCGGGAAAATTCCATGAAAATCAACTCCAATTAAGACAAGTAAACGAGAATAAATCTCATTTCTAGATTTAATAAGAGATTACAGTTTGTAGGAATCCAGGTCCTCATTAACACCTTGGTAGAGACGCTCGGGCTACTGATTAATTCGTCTAAATTAGCGCTCCTAATAAGGGGACCAGAGGCGTAAAATGTTCCATAATTGTTGCCATGGTTCGAGTGACTGAAAGTTTTTTCCTATATTAATTAAAAAAATTACTGTGATGAAACAATTAAGTGAGAAGAGGTGTTTCTCCACCAATAATTAATAAATATTTTTAATGAAGCAATTACTAAAGCATATCATTTATGAGTAATAAAGAGAACAGTTCTAGATCGTAAAAATTGTGCACGTACAGGAAAAGTTCGAATCTAAGACATGTTTTCTATAACTCAAATACGAAAAAAAATTTCTCACAAAAAAAGCCGAAAGTTTTATGATCATTTTTTTAAATAAAAGAAATCGAAACATAATTCAAAACGATTGAAACGATATGAGCTTGAATACCTTGTCACCTTTATTACTAACTATTACCCTAGTTTTAAAGCCAACGACGGTTTTGAAAGTGGAATGGAAAATAGCTGATATTTTAGGAAAACTTCTCAAAATCTTTACAAATTTTACTCATAAATGATAAAATTAAAAATTGTTTTTTTCAGCAAAACTAATTTTTAAGCGTCCATGGCAACTATGCGAATGATTCATCTCCCGAATGGCATCCTGTGTTTCAGATGTTTAAATTGGTTTTCGTACTGGGGTAAAACAGGCATGCATTATTGTTAATGAAAGAGCTACTCCATCGGTTGCTGCTAAGAAGATTAGGCTTGACCCACGACCGGTTAAAATAGCCATTGAATGTAAAATATACTCCATAAAGTTAGAAGTCATTTTGGTAGAGGAAAAATATCTCAGCGGTACGAGAGAAAAATGTCATTGTCACTATAAAAAATCTTCAAAACAGTAGTAAATTTACCTTTGGAGTAGCTAGCTTCGATAGAGTTAGTCATTAGACACGTAGTGCTGCCTTAGAGAAACTGGGGAAAGCCATCAACCACAAGATGCTACACAAATAATGCAGCGAAATTCGGAAAAATTCACGTGTCAGAAAATCCACGTAGGTCTAGTTCAATATAATCTCCACTGAAGAGTGCTGCTAGTCGGACGAAACTGTTAGTCGAAAGGTTGGGTTCTTCATGACGAATCGGTTCCAGTGAGGTTCAGGCTAAAATAGGGAGAGGAGAAGATGTGCTCTGGTAAAGATTGTCGGTGAAAATCCGGCTGGGTTTTTTAAATGCCTAAAGGAGGTAAATATCAGTCATTCACCGAAATTTTGACCATATTCCCATGGTGCATGTCTTTCTATGTATAATGAACATGCTCATGTATCAAGGCCCTCGAAGGAATTCCAATTTTTTACAAATATTAAAAAGGATCATTTTATGGAGTGGCGTCCTTCACCGCACGAATGAAAACGTCTATTGACAAACATGCAAACTTATGAACTATGATCAAAAGTGACATATATCAGAGTGGAAGGTAATGTACAGTATGTATGTGTGTCTGGAGAGAGTCAAGTGAAGCTATTAAGACCACTTTTTCTGTGTTACTTCAGAACTCATTCTATCCATAGACTTTCAGATCTTGATGATAATTAAAAACGGCACCGACATCAACGAATAGACTATGATTGAAATCACAAAATATATTCTGTTTCCTATGTTTTTTCTTTCAACACATTAGTTAGAGAATTGATCGTGTATTACTCTTTCAAAAACAGCGCTTCACGCATAATACTGTAGCTCTGGA
Source organism: Morinoia aosen (assembly GCA_030386875.1). NCBI lineage: Eukaryota > Metazoa > Arthropoda > Malacostraca > Amphipoda > Talitridae > Morinoia > Morinoia aosen. Next base: position 13,932,512 of record CM059559.1, on the reverse strand, counting down.
CACCTGGATATCACTTTTTCGTCATGAGTAATCTCATATATAAAAAATGTCTGCTCATGAAATTATAGCTTACACCCAATTAGAGTAATTTTTTAAACATCAGCGATCTGCGACCAATTTGCTTTTCCTCAAAAACGTCACTGATATAATAACATTGGACATAGGGTACTACCATAGCGTGAGGTCTTCCGCCATATGTCGCTTACCCAGGTACAGTATGAGATGAACAAATTAAATGTTTATCACTATATTAAATGTATACAAATAAGTAATATCCAATAGTAACGTAACCTAACCTCATGCAATAGCGCGGTAGACCTCACGCCATAGCAGCACAGGCCACAGTGTATTTTTATACATCGCCGTACAATAACCTTCCAAAAACACAACGAAAAAAAATCTCCCGAACATTCTGTAACAAAAACCTCACACAGGGCAGTCAAATATCGAGAAATCAGATTGCTGAGGCAGCAAAAATTGCGGAGATACTGACCAGTGCTCGGGCAGAAGTCGGAACCTGTCGTTGCCTGTAGATTTAGTGAAAGTCCACCGGAAGGTGACGTTGTCTGGGTCTGCGTCGACAGCGCAGTCTATCTCCGCTGGGTCGAACAGCGCCAGTCCGCGGAATGAGGGGGCAGATAGGCAGCGGGGTGCGTCTGGGACGACAGTTGCAAAGTAAACGTGTAAAAAGATGGTCTATAATTTTTCACCAAAAACGAGTTTAAAAAATTGCACCTATATTTTCAGCCGGTAATTATGTAGTCGATCAAAGCATCAATCAATTGTACGCATATTTTCAAGCTGTTTATTCAAAAAAACATCTAATTATATCTACGTTGTTATACAATCATAGTAAAAAAGCAATTAATTATAGTTATATTTTGAACCAATCAATTCAAAAAATCAATCAATTATAAGTACATTTTCAATCATTCATTTAAAAAAATCCATTATAACTAGATATTCAATCTTTCTTTGAAAAAATCCATTAAAACTACATTTTCCATCGTTTTAAAATAAATCCAATATAACTACATTTTCAACCATTCTTTGAAAAAATCCATTATAACAACATTTTCAATCATTATATAAAAAAATCCATTTTAACTACATTTTCAATCATTATATATATGAAAAAATCCATTATAACTACATTTTCTATCATTTTGAAAGAAATCCAATATAGGTACATTTTCAATAATTTCAAAAGTTAAATTTCACGCACAATTTCAAGACTGAGTTAAAGATACACTTCACGTCCATGAATGGGCCTCAATCATCGCAAAACTACGTAGCTAAAGAGGCTGAGAAGAAATATTTCGAATCAGAGTCATTTCAATTTATTTCAAATAAAAAAGACAAAATTTTTGCCTAAAAGAGAATCGATTTCTCTGAGGGTATCTACATATGTTGTTTGGTATTATTACAACTTTTCGATTACAGTTATTTACTTACAATCAAATTCATATGTGATAATGTGCATTAGAGTCATCCATGAAACAAACTCCATGGAAGAAAAATACAATTTACCATACGCTATTAGTAGGAAAGCATTGGTTGGCTTAGGTTATACAGAAAACATGAAATGAATGTGGTAAAGAAAACATGAAATGAGTATGTGCTTCTTTAAAGGAAATCGCTATAATTATCGATGTTGTTGTTTCCAGATATTTAGAGGTTAAAATAGAAACCATTAATAGTTTGTGTACATTTTGCTTTTAACAGAATGGCTGGTACTATTCTGTGGATATTTGGGCACCAAAAACTAGCATGATAACACGGGTGCTCAAAGTCAGAGCTGCAATGTTTCATTGTTGTTTACGGTGACTGAGTTGGCAGACGCTTGAATTCTTTACAACCGCTTAGGCGGAGTTGCATGAGGTATGAAATATGCCGCTTTTAGGAACATATGAAAATTTAAACATTTCTCAAAACGTAATTTTTCCGCGCATCGTTCGTGCGAAGTGCATGGCATTATGATAAAGAATAATTACACACGATTTGCATGAACAGCTACACGCCATTTAGTTTTCGAGAACGGTGGCGTTTGGTAAGGGAATATTTTAAGCAAATTGAGCGATATTTGCTTAAATAGATGCAAGAACAAAGGGAACCCCGAAGTCACTGAAGCATTATTGATAGCTTCTTCAAAGTTTTCAATTCGGTGACTGCTGGGGCGAAGTCCCAAAAACTTATTTCAATACCATAGTAAGATGAAAGTTTCACTGCAAACGTTCATCAGCATTCGAAAGTAATTCCTCTTGTATAGTTATCCAAGTCGAGTTATATTGTCTGAGTTATAGTTAATTAGTCACCGTCTGAATTTAATTTCACGATTTACAACAATTATCGTGCGTCAAATATACTGTGGAAATTCAATCTCCTCGAAAAATAAATACTTCGTGATGCATTCGGAACGAAGTGCTAGCTCACGCAAGAATACAGGTCATTTTTTGATCGAAATATGAAAAATAGAAAAAAATTGTGTATGTGAGTTGCGCAAAACTATTTAAAAGTTACTCAGCTCAATAACTCCGTTAAACTGTTATAATGTGAAAATTAAAAAAAAATATAAAGGTTTTTTATTACTATTATATTGCAGAATACATCAAATATACAGAATACATGCTTCCTTGGTGAATGAATTGAACCCCAAAAAAAAAAAATCACCAAAATTTCCATCAATCGAATCATTGAAATCGAAAAGAAAACTAAATTTACGAAAATATCGTTTCCATTAGAGGCTGCTGCAGAACACAAGTAAAATTTTCATGTATTTATTCGTACAAGCCACATTACCTCAGTCCTCCCAATATAATAAATAGTATAAGAGAATCATACATTTGATGTTGACGACGACGGTGTTGCTAGTTGCCTCCCCCTCGACGTTTGCGGCTGCGCACTGGTAGGCACCGGACCAGTCGCGGGTTGCCCGCTGCAGCGTGAGGTGAGACCAGGTCAGCTGCAAGCCCAGCGTTTCGTTGCTTGCTAACTTCTGGCCCTGTTCAGTAAATAACAGTCATCGGTTCATCTATAAAAAGCTTCAGGGAGTTCTTATTCACTTGATTTAGTTAAATACAAGTCGTAATTAAATGTTCTTCGAGGTCGAGCTCATGGATTAATTAAAAACTGTTTATTAAGCATTGTCAGAAATTTTATTATTTGAATAACAGTTTTCCTAGTACCACATATCTTGCTAGAAGCTTTTGAAACAAGATGCGCTCTAAATCCAACGTATAAAATAAAAAGATTTAATAGCAATGAATCATTTTAACCTGCCATCTTACTGTTTCTTCCTGAACTCCATATTCAGTGAAAAACGAGCTCAGTCATGGCCAAAATAGCAGTTTTGACAGAAGTAAGAGTTTGAAGACATGTACAACTACGTAAATTCCCATAGAAGCATAAATTGAACAAACCTGTGACTGCAATAAGGTTACGTCAAGCTCAGTGCAACGCATATCAAGATTGTTATTGCACCTGAAAAGAAAATTTTTGAAAATTAAAGGCGTAGGTGCGAGGTTGGGCAGAGAGAGTCGCACACAATAGCGACGACCATCAGCGGAATGGTGTCCTCCTTTATGGAAGGATACTATTAAGCGAGCCTCGAGTGCCTGCAATGTGGTTGCTGAGTACAGAAGGCTTTGCGAGGGCTAAGAATGAGTGACGAGTTTTAGTAATGGAGCCAAAGCATCAAACCGGATGCAAAGGGACTGTGGAAGCGCAGACCATCACAATCGTAAAATAATCTTGAGGAGAAATATTGGTGCAGGGACGTGAGAAATATGAGCAGAAATTGAAGACCGAAGCTTTTGAAAACTAACCTAGTTGTGAGCTATTTTAATTTTTTGGCCAAAAATATTATCGATTAAGATATTTTCCCACTGACCCAACTGTGAGGCAATGGAAAAATATGTCCAAGTGTACGAAAAAATAAACCTGGAATTTTTTCAAGAAAGTGAGCCTGAAATGTTTTGTCACAAGACACTATCATGGATTTTGAAATATTGAAGACCTCTGTTGGAACGTGCTCATTATTGATATGGTCAGTGAAGTTCTCGTAATGAATCAGACTTTTACTGGTTCATGAATTATGTTTGATGGATTGGTCACATGAGCTTTTATTAACGATTTGTTCTCTGGAACTTTCCATAAAGAATTAGTTCCAGGATTTTTCATTCAGGAATTTGTTAAACTTTAGAAATTTATACTAAACTATCTTTCAGAACTTTACACTAAAGATATGAAGAAAACCTAACGTTCAATGTACAATGTCTGCACGCATAATTTCACACAAAAATACAATAGCAATGATGAACTCTATTTTTCGGTTACTGAACGTGATTCACAAAGCGCACAACAAAAATAATTCCCTACTAAGCATGAACTCTTACATACACGCCAGTAAAGTGGCACGACTCAAATATCTTGACTCAACAATAAAAAAACTGTGAAACTCTAGCCTGAATTAAAATAAGGTGGGGTAAAATTACATTTCGAATTGAAACTAAGCCAAAAGGGACAAAATCCCACAAGAACAAAAAACTCTTTTTCATATGTATCCGTTTTCGCGAAGAAATAATGATTTTAATATTATGTTTCACTCAAGATTCCCTTTCAAGATTCTTACATCAGAATGATGAAGCATATTGACGCATTTGATACAACAATTGAGTTATTCGATGAATTTTGAGTGATATCACAATTTTTTCTATTTTTGGGGGGGTTTTGTACCCATTTTCGTGTACGTCAATTTATTTCAAAACGTTTTCTGATTAATAATCCTTACTATGTACGCAACGAAGGCTTTATTTCCAGTAGACCTACATGCTAGCAGCATATATTCATCTGATATATCTATCGAGAGCTCAAAGTCTAGTCACCCCCAGAAACAGTTAATGAATCTGGTACGGGAAGACACTGCTTCCACAAGGTTTTTTTCAAATGAAATAAATGTACGAGGAGTTCGTGAGACTCGAACTCAGGACTAGAGATCACCGCGCCAACACGCTATCGACTGCGCTATCGATCACCCTAAAAGGTGATCGAAGCACAACGAAAGCAATGTTTGGCACAGTGTAAGCAGGCGCACTGTCCTGAGCGCAGCGCAGTCGATAGCGTGTTGGCGCGGTGATCTCTAGTCCTGAATTCGAGTCTCACGAACTCCTCGTACATTTATTGATATATCTATTTTTTACATAAATCTCTTTGAATGTCCGTGTAAGATGCATTCCGTATAATGTTTTCATTTTTATAGCCGCCTGCTTAATATCAAGATCACGGAACGTTTCCCATGAATGTATTCTACTACTCCTCGACATGTGATCTCTCTGTATAAACTGCTGAATTCCAAATGTACCCGATCATGAACCGCAAATTTTCCCAAAATTAACCTTTCCCATTCCGGCTGTGCTCTATATAGAGGGCTGCTATTTTTTTACGTTTTCTGTTATTTCTCATTTTCTTATAGTAATTCAGTCGACCTGCGCTCTGGATTGAGTTTTTGCCTTACATCACCACAAATGTTATGCGAACTGGATATTTTGCAAAAAAAAAACACCCAAGATAACCTCACCTATATATTCACACTATCTCCTTGTTATTTACACAACATCTTCACACCACGTCCTACTTATTTCCACGCTATCAGCACTTTATCTCTCGATCATATCTACACCGCCTACTCACTATCTCCGTGCAGTTTGTTCAACATAATCACATCAGTCTCCCATCTTCATCCTACATCTCCAGCTCTGGGAAAGAAGTGCATTTAGAAAGAAGAAATCAGAATCTCAAAAAAATAGTAAAAAAGTCATTTCAAAGCGTTGGTGATTATCTCAATGTCAAATTATAAAAGGAAGCCATTGAAAGTTCATGAAAAGTTTAATATTCTTGAGAATATTTCCGCAATGCCCTTTGCGCAATATTCATAGTAACCCTGACCATAACACTCGGCAATTCCCGTTGAACGGGCCAAAATTTGTAAATTATTAAACAAACTCGCCAGCCCTGGTAACTAGAAGCGTTCGAACATTTCATCGACCATACGATGACTCCATACATATTCAGCGACATTTACAACACCCTGCACTTTCCGCCGGAGTTCATCGTGAGTTTTTGTGAACTTCTTACGCTTGCAGGTTGGCGCGGGCGATGGTCTGTGTGAAGCTAGAGTTCCTTAATGATAGGCAAGAACGCGATAACGCCCTGCGCTGAGTGAAGATGTGGAATATTTTCGTGCTCACGGTGCGGTCGTTGGAAGCGTTTTACTATTCATGGCGCTCGCTCCGACGGCCCAAGAAGTGAAGCCGTCGGCGTCTTTGCGTCTGGTATTTTCGTGGAGCCGATTGGGTTTGCTCAGTGAAAACAAAGACCAGCCCGTAAAATGGCAGGGATGTGTAAAGTGCATCATCCTGCGCTATCATCGAGGTAAACTTGATAATATTTGTGGAACTAAAATGGCGAAGTAAGCGGAGGTTGACAAAATGGAAATGAGCCTGAGCGGTTTGCGCCAAAATGCCTGAAAGGAACGTTTAAGGAGCGAGTTGTTGAATAAATTCAAACTTATTTTATAAATTAAATTTCCTGAGATCATTTAAAACATAGAGAGGCTTTTTTGTCCAGCGATCTATTTATTATGCAATTGAAACTAGTTAGTTACTAGTTTCTGAGAATGGAATCAAAAGAAAATTAAATTAAATTTGCAAACTAAATTCATTTCAATAGTTTCGTAGGACGGTGAGTCAAATATTATTTTAGCATAACTTGTCATTCATGAAAGTAATAAAGTAACTAACTAAAAGCTTGAGTCAAATTTCATACGTTCTACTCAAACCATCCATTCCAAAACGTCGATTTAACACTAAAAAGTAACTTACTAATATTATGATAAAAAACAAATGAGATCTTGCGTCGAATTTATGTATTCATGTATGGACAAATTCAGTCCGTCATCTCAACTTACAGTAAGTAAAAACACCCTAGACGTGCTTCTGAGTGCTAAAAATGCAATCAATGTCATATTTTGAGACTTAACTCGAAGTGACCTGTAGATTAAAGTCAGATATTATACTTGTCGGCAATAATCCTACACCCTCAGCTTCGATCCCATCTGAGGAATATATTTCTCAAAGTTCGCATATCCATAAAACTTGCAGAACAAGCAATGCTTTCCAATAACATGGAAGAGTATAGTTGTAAAATATATTAATCATGGAGTACATACACGGTGGAATACATTCCTGTGAGATCTAACCAACAACAGAGTTGAAGAGGCAACGCCACCAGAGCGGTTAGTAAAACCCCAGTTCTCTCCCTTCAAATAGAACTAGCATATTGTTTAACTACATATTTCAATATGCCTTCAAGATACCACTTTTTTGTGACGGAAACTTCAGTGAATTACTGCAGAAAAATTTTCGGTGTTCAATGCAGTCTAAAGACTTCAACTGCTCTCTCAATATGGTTATACGCCTCAACATTCCTCTGATTCTGTGCGACTTGTAACTGTGTAAATGAGAGTCTGAACAATGTCAGCAATTTGTCCATGCAAACCTCGGCTCCCTGCCGTTCATGGTATAAAAGGAACGAAGAAAGTACTTTTGATATACAACTACATTGTTCAAATTAAATCTTGAATACATGAATAAATAGTTCTCAGTGATATTGCCGGTAAATTTGTCAATATATTTCACCATGTTATGACTAATTCTATGAAACATTTTTGAGCCTTCTAAAGATAATGAACACAGAAAACAATAAGAAATATTTGTAACTTATTAAGTAGTGAGATTGAAGTAGAAACAATTTTTGAAACTTGAAATTTATTCGGAGGCCATGATTCGTGAAGGCTCCGAAATGGTTATTGGTTGGTAGGACAATTTTTTTTAATTCGCCCTTAGACTTTGACAGCGCAATCAACTAACTAAAATTACAATTACACACTCAAACTGCTAATAAATTACACAATCAAACAAAATAGACAATCAGTCAAACAATTAATTTGCCCAATCAGTTAAACCATAATTTTGTGTTGGGAAAGATTTAATTTTGGGAATTTAACTAATTTATGTCCTTTTTTTTTGTGCTAACTGATTGGTGCTCTTGTGTTTTGGGGTCATGTCGAGAATAATCAATTTAGCGAATGATTTAACGAATTAAAACATGAGAATTTAGGGAAATGGTAATTGTGATTTCATTCTGCGTTTTTTTAGAATTTAGGGAAATTGTAATTTGTGTGTTATAAATTTTGGTGCTCACTCAATGCTTACCTAAAAAATCCCAGCGGCACAGAAGGGGTCTCTTCACCAAATGTTTGGTTAAATAAATGTTAGGGGTAGGCGGCCATTAGATGTGTGTTGTTTCAGGCGAGGTGGGTAGATTACGCTATCAAGAATTTGACGGTGTAAGCAGTCCTCTACGCCTCGGCAGAACCGCCTGTTGTGAGGGTTAATTGCACAAGCCTCGAAACTACAAACACAGTGGTCGACAGATTTAAGGGTCCTAACACTTGAGCAAAAAAAAAAAATACAGGGAAAAGATGTAGAAGGGCCAACGGCGCTCAGCGAGAATCCCGTGAAACCTCATAAGGGCGGAGTCAGAAGTTCACGCCAAAAGGCTCTAAGCCAATACAAACGACCCTGAATACCCTTTCAAAAGTCGATTGGTCTGTACGGAAAAGGAGAGAACCGCGCTCTTGAGCACAGCGTCATTACTGAGGGAGTGAATTCAGTCTGCGTCGACGGGCGTCGTGAGAAGTGCGTTTCTTTTATCAAGTGCAATACTGGAAATATAATTTTAAAAAAATGAGCAATACGTAGTTAATTTGGTAAAATCGTTTTTTTTGGGGAATTTGCTAATCCAAAATTTTCTCTTTCCATTTTGCAGAGAAGAAATCTCACACAAGACCACTGTGGATGAGATGTAGAAAGTTATAAGAAAGTTTAAACGTCGATGGGCCGGGTAAGACTCATGTTACTCATTCGCGATAGATGCTGTTGAAAGGATGGATACATATGATGATAAATCTGCGCCGTTCAATTAAATATGGCAAGAAAATATTGTGAATATGAGTGAGGTAGATGTAATACAAAATTTAATGCCCCTTTATTGAATGAAAGATGAATATATTTGAGGAAACGTGATTGACGCTATAATGAGTAACAAGTTATAATTCAAATTTCAGGTGGGAAGGTAAAACTGGATTAACTGGATTAACTGGATTAAACGTACTACAAGGCAAGAAGATTCTCGGGAGTGCCGGGATCAGCATTTCGCAACAGACTTTCTGTGTACTGTGCACAAGACAGAAATTTGAACTGAAGCTGTTTGTAAAAGAACAATTCTGTGGTTTGAAGTGAGACCACCTTCTGTGCTGCGGGAATGCAAATGTTGGCAGGCCTCATTTGTGGCATTTTATGTAGGAGCAATATATGGGGAAGCTGGCCAGCGGTAGCATTTATTGTCGTTCTGTTATGCAAGCTGTTTAACACATGAAATTTCTAGAATACCATTACTCAATTTACACCAGTTCTAATGCCATACATTGCGTGCGCTTATCGATGTTCTGTATGATGTATTGCCGTAAATTATAAATTAAGTGAATTTTCACGTGTATAAAATCCCCCAAATTTAGTAGCAAGCAGCCCCTCATCATAACTGATGCGCTCTGAAAAACGCGCAGTGAGTAAGTCGAGTTCAACGTACATCGGTGAGTACTGCCCAATTTTAGTATACACATTTTGTAGTAGTGTTGATTTGTTTGGGCTTGCCCATAAATTTTCCTTGTGTTTCCTGTGCATTTTATTGAGGTATGCCAACCCCTCAAGCGAGCATTCGGTCTTCTCATTAGTGTAAATTAATGAGAGACGAGGCAGACAGCCTTTTCTCGTGACAACTCAATTTGGCAAAGATCAACGCGATCGCTTTGTAATATTTTGTGAGTGTAGTATGACAGTTGCATTGTATTTTTTTTTTTGCGTAGTTATTTCATGTGCAAAACGTACAGAAATTCAGTAGAGGTACATGTCTCGTAGTGATGATTTTCTGTGTTCCGGTGTGAGAAGCCAGCAAGCACACGGCCATATAGATCAAGAAAGTGAAAGTGGTTATAAAAGTGATAAGTTTGAGTGAGAAAATTCTAGTGTGTTCACTCGATTAATTTCAAAGTTTCAGTAAAGGTTTTACAGTGAGTAGGTTTGAAAAATATTTGAGTGATCGCAAAATTTTGAGTTTTGGAAAAGGTGAACTGGAGAAAATCGCCACCATGCCTGCACGGGGGAGAAGGAACAACGCAAGGGGGAACGGACGAGTGGCGCCACCACAACCTGAAGAGGAAGAAGTAGTTAATATGCCTGTGGTAACAAGTTGCGTGGGGGCCATTGGTACTAAATTCAGGAGGGGCGACGATGTAGGGGAACATATGGCAAGGTTGAAGTTTTTAACTGGCAATCTAAACAACAGCGAGCAGGTGAATGCCTTCTTCCTATGCCTAGGTCCACAAGAGGCAAAGGAATGCAATAAAATTATTGGTACACTAACGAACCTACGAGAAGCAGAAACCTGGCTGCGCTCATACGCCGACCAGGTCGAGCATCCGACGCAAGCGCTGTTTGAAATAGTGACCAAGAAGCAAACAAGCCGAGAAGGAGTTTCAGAATACCTGACGCGCCTGGAAAGGCTGTACAACGAGAATTATCTAGAAAATCCGGAACGAGTCCTTGTAGATTTGATGTGGCTCGGATTAAGGGAGAACATCACGAGACCCTTTCGAAGTGATGCGCGACCTACGACAGTACAAGAATTAAGGGACATGGCAATCGAAGTGGAAAATCGACGGGTAGTACCAGTACCAAGGGAAACGACAGAGAAGAGGGAACCGGAGAGAGAGAGAGCACAGCGAAGCGAGAGGAGGCCACAGCATGAGACTGCTCGTGTCGGCCACACGGTGCGGCATTCACCACCACGGCCAAGGGGCTACCGCCATGAAGTGCCACCCTGGAGAGAAAGGAACAGACAGATACGACACTCTCCTTATCATCGAAGAGGAAATTATGAAGCACCCCACTGGAGCGAAAAAGGCAGACTTAGGAGTAATCAGCACCAAATTTACCACACAAGAGAACCACAGCCGCAACCGGAAGTAACACCTGCACCTGCAATGGACTTGGCACAGTATAAAGCGGTGCCACCGCCGTGCGTCAACTGTGGAAAATTTGGGCACCTAAGAGCTGATTGCAGAGTGCAACATTTTGCAGGACAGCCAAAAAACGGGATAGGAGACCGTTAGCTCCACTAATAAATCCCAGCGTAATACTCCAAGTGAATGGTACACCTGTCACCGCACTTCTTGATACCGGAGCAAATATATGCTTGGTAAAGGAGCGTGTGGTTGCAGGGATCAAAAATGCTAGTGTGAAAGGAACATCGACTGCATTAAAAACAATTGGAGAGGAACCCGTGCCAGTGCTGGGAAAGATTAATGTGCCAATCAAAGTTAACGGTCAGAAAATTGTACAGAGATGCTTTGTTGTGAAAGAAAATGCATTCCCAGGAGACCTGCTAATAGGAGTGGAAGTAATGAACAAAGTCAATGCCAAGCTAGACTTCGAAAAACGTAGGGCATCACTGTTTGGCACATATGTGAACATGTTTTCAGCGCCAGGACCAACTTCCCCAAAAATTTTGTGTGTAACGCGGGAGGAAGCATCGGTTACTCTCGCTGAGGACATTACAGTGAAGCCTCGCGCACAAACCATGGTAAAGTGCCGAGCAGATATCAAGTTTGATGGAAAGGAAGTGATTTTAGAGCCTAGAGTTAAGTGGGCGCCTTACGTCGGAGCCACCGCTGCAAAGGTACAAAATGGATATGTTTTGATGCCTGTGCTTAACCCTTTTGCCGAGGAAATTGCTCTAACTGAAGGAGCAATAGTTGCAACATGCCACGAAATCTCGAATGAAAGTGCGACTACAGAAGAAAATAAAGATGAAACCAGTGAAGCAGAAAATCTCCGCAGAGAGAAGCGCTTTCAGCAAATTAATGAGCTTGACCTCAGTCACTTGGATGCTGAAAAACAAGAACAAGTTAGGAACCTGCTGAAGGAATATCACAAGACAATTAGTGCAGACGAGATGGATATTGGCCACGTCAAGGGAGTGAAATACAAAATTTTGCTGAGTGATTACAGGCCAATTCAAACGAAGGGATGGCGTATTCCGTACACCAGCCAAGAAATTATTGATAAAAAGGTCTCGGAGATGATTGAAAGTGGAGTTGTGCAAGAGAGCACAAGTGCTTGGAAAAATCCGCTCGTACTCGTAAGGAAACCTGGAGGAGGCCACAGAATTTGCCTTGATCTGCGAGCCGTGAACATGCGAGTGGTGAACGAACATTACCCGATTCCCAACATCATAGGAACCCTGGAAGAAGTTGCTGGGAAAGAGTACTATTCCATTGTCGATGCAAAATCAGCCTTCCATCAAATTGAGCTAGATGAAGAAAGTAAGCAGTACACGGCATTTCAGACTCGACAAGGCAACTTCGAGTACGCTCGGCTGCCTATGGGACTCAAGTGCTCAACATCAGTGTACCAGAGAGTAATTTGTCATGTTCTGAAAAGGCAGCTTGGAAAATTCGCCGCTATTTATTTGGACGATGTGTGCGTTAGCTCTATGACTTTTGAGAAGCACCTAGAAAATTTGAGGGAAGTTTTGCACGAATTTCAATGTGCCGGAGTCAAAATAGGCTTGGACAAGTGCAAGTTTGCGCAAAAACAAGTGAAGTACCTAGGATGTTACATCAGTCGTGAGGGACTCATTCCGGACCCCAAAAATGTTGAGGCCATGCAAAATTACCCTAGGCCGACGACCGCACGCAAAGTCCGCTCGTTTGTAGCAGCGCTCAACTTCTACCGGCGATTCATTCCGCATTTCGCTACAACAGCTGCACCTCTTAATGCGCTGACTAAAAAGGGGGCAAGATTCAAGTGGGAGGAAGTACACGAGCAAGCCTTCTGTAAACTTAAGCAGCTCATGATAGAAGCTCCAGTTCTGAAGAAACCTTCTCTAAATGAGACGTATTACTTGAGCTGTGATGCCTCGAATGAGGGCTCGGGCGCGGTCCTTGCACAGAAATGTGAAGGTAAGGAACAACCGATTGGATACTTCAGCAAAAGATTCAATGATGCTGAAAAACGTTATTCAATTACGGAGCGGGAAGGATTAGCAGTGGTCGCCGCTGTAAATCACTTTTCACCTTATCTGTACGGCAATAAATTTGTTGTGATCACAGATCACACTGCTCTCAAATATTTGTTCAAAGTTAAGAACACCAAGAACAATAGAATTATGAGGTGGGCACTAACTCTCTCACAGTATGATTTTGAGGTAATTTATCGGCCTGGAGCTCAGAACGTTGTACCCGACGCCTTGTCGAGAAATATTGCGAACGACAACGGAGAAGAGAATCCAGATGACGAAGCACCTAATACAGTGTTCGTCACGACGATGTTAGATGAAACTCCCAGCTTGCAAGAGGCGGAAAGTAGTTTGCAGAAAGAAAACGTGAGAGCAGAGCAATTGAAGGATCCTGTTTGGGGACCTGTACTGAGATATCTTGAAGGTGACAAATTAGGGGACGCTCCAAGTCTCGCTCTAAAACCCGAAATCTTCACCGACGGAGGCATATTGTATTTCAGAAAGACACAACGAAAGCCTAATAGAACAAGGCACTTAATCGTTGTGCCAGACGCTCTGAGAGAAGCAGCGATAACGTTAGCGCATGATAGCACAATCGCTGCACACCAAGGTCGTGCTAAAACGTGGAAAAAGCTCATGGAATTTGGGTACTGGATTAACATGTCTCGCGACGTTAACAAATACATCGATTCGTGCATGCAGTGCCAGAAACGTAAGATCAACAATCGCATTTGTGTTAGCATGGGTTCATTCCCTGAAATTGACAAGCCTCTGGACAGAATAGGTGTTGATTTGATTGAAATGCCAGTCTCGAATGAGGGCCACAAATACATCTTAACCGTGGTTGATCACTTCAGTAGATATGTCGCTGCTTTCCCACTCAGAAGCAAGACAACTGAGGAAGTGACTCGAGCGTTAACTAAATTCGTAACCACGTATGGCCCTGCGAAAACGCTCGTCTCAGACAGAGGTACAGAGTTCACATCAACATTGTTCCGTAACGTGTGCGAAAGATTAAAAATAAAATACTACAACACATCAGCATATCATCCCCAATCAAACGGAATGACGGAACGTCAGAACAAGAACATCAAAACGGTTCTGTCTCACCTCGCAGCCAGCGATCAACCATCGTGGCATGATGCTTTGCCGTGGACATGCTTGGCACTGAACACAAGTTATCAAAGTGTTATTGAAGAAATACCGTATTATTTATTTTTTGGTAGGGACGCTGAAATTCCTGTTGTTAACTGGCTGAAAAAACCTCGCATGGATTATTCTCTTGGGGACAATTACAGTGCCGAGGTGAGCGCCCGACTTCACAATGCGTTCAAAGTAGTGAAGGCCAAGTCCAAGGCTTCACACGACAAGTCGGTGCAAATGAAGGAAAGAGGTGTGAAAAACAACCAGGTGGAGAGCGGAGATATTGTTTTATTACACAATCCGACAGGAAAGGCCGAAGCTGCAAACGCGTGGCCTACCGACTGGTTAGGCCCCTATCGTGTCCTTGAAAGGAATGCCACAAATGCGACCATTAAAGCACTATATAGTAACCGACAAGAAAGGGTTCATTTGGATAGATTGAAAGTTGCTTTCCTACGGGGCGAGGCTTTTCCCGGCACGTCGGACGTCGCAGCTGAACCAGGGAATGGAAACGGATATGAAACTATTGAGAGAGAAGATGAAGACCTGAGGACAGAGAACCACGTAAGCGCGAGACCTGCGTTCAAGGAGCGGCGAAGCTACAATTTGCGTTCAAGGTGTAGGTGAATTGCCACTTGGAAGCGAGCTGCAGTGGACTGAGATCATGCGTCACCTTAACTTTGTGAAATGTGTTCTTGTGCGTTCAATTTTAGCAGAGCTCTTACGTAGGAGTGAGTTTTTTTTGCGCTGTATTGCTTTAATCTAAATGTGTTCTTACTAAGAGTGAGATGCTTCGTGCAGTAGGGAGATGTTCTAGGTTATGTCACTCCAATTTCCTTTGCTCACAAGAAATCTAGTGCATAACGAGACCCTTGTTAGAGTGATCGAATCTTACCCTATGCTTAGTGCTCATTTTCTTTCTTGCTAAGTAAAGGGAAATTGAGCGTTTCATTTAGGTTAATTTTCGTGTGTTTCGCAAGAGGAGTACTTTGTTTCCTTTGTAGTATGCACATATATTTCCTCGCCAGCATTTCGTAAAGCGAAATAACTCGAGTGAATTAACTAGTTTAGTCTGAAGTGCTTAGGCTGAGGCTATTTCAGGCTTGCTAATTTTATCGATAGCTTTAGACCGTTCATTTTCGTATCGGGGAAAATATGTTTAGCGTCAGGTTAAAGTTGCGGATATTTCGTGCTGTAGCGTTGAATTTTCTGACTTTGTGTCTCTCTCTTGCCCTGAAAGAATATCGTAAACACGTTATTCCGGAAGGAATTAGTATCATCTTACTCTGTAGTGTAGAACATTTCTTTCAGACTTAAGGAATTAATTTCTTGGTAGATTAGCGTAGTATGTACTTCAGCACAAAACAGGCCAGATCAACTACATAACACGAATGCGTCTCGTATAAGCAGCAAATTCAGGAAGAATCACGTGGAATATAAGTAATTATTTACAAGAACGAAGAAGATAGAACAACAACACGACATGGGGGACACATTGCACCTGCGTTGGAGATGTTTAAAAGGATTGCCCAAATTCAAGCGTTGCAGTGAGAAACGACGAAAGATGTATGTACGGCTGGAAATTTTGCACCATGTTCTGAAGAATGCCGAAGGCACAAGTAATTAGCTCAGAGCCGCTTGCGGTTGAGCTGCAGCCAGAGGTCGCGCACCATGTTCAGAAGAATGCGGAGGACACCAGTAATTGCTTAACTCGCCCGTGGTCAGGCTGTGAAGAGGACATCGTTAGTGAACGGCCGAGCCAGGAAGGATTTCTCGACTAATTAGCAGCACTCGACACTTCGAAGTGGAAAGCACCACAGAACGCCGCAGTACCAGGAGGAGGAAGGAAGGAAGAGAATACGAAAACAAAGCAGATAATGGTCTAGGGCGCCGTAATGTAATAGTGTTCAAAAATGCTTTTATAAATGGGTACCCATATGAACCAATAATAATGCTTTTATATTATTGAGTATTGAATTTAATTTGATTTATTTGGAATTTGCATTGTGACATGAACGCTTGGAAAGGCATTCCTGAAACTCGCATGCAATATTCCTGTGAATTTTTACTAGGCAAATAATCACTTGGAATATTGAAGCCGCATTGAGGCATCTCTATTTAGACGTGAAATGAAAATGTAAAAGAGATTTCGGCGGATAGGCTTTGAATGAAGCGGACGGTCTTCAGAGAATATTAACCCACGGAATTCTCGCATAAATAAGAGTGTTCACTCGAATAAAATAAAAACATCATCTAGTGTCTACCAGATTCCACGTGACGTCAAGGGATACTGAGGGGGATTCTACAGGATACCAGTGTGCACTACGCAGGATTATGCCTCGGAATACTTCAGCATTACTTCGTGGGATTGGAACCCCATCGCGAGGGGAGACTTAATCGAATAAAAAAAAAGTTATCGACGCTTCAACTCGTATTCTTCGACAGACCAACATAAGTTCCTGATTCGCCAATTCGTCTGATCAACGAAGCGGCATTCACGAGTAGTCTGACGATTAAAATTTGAGTTCGAATACACGTCCTAAAATGTATGTGAAAGATTGTACTTAACATGATTTAGTGGTAACTTGAATCGTGATTATGATGCGTGTTACCGAATGAAATCGTGCAAGTAATGTGGTGTATAGAAATTTTATATGAGGCTGGATATTGGGATCACAATCCTTCCTTCTGAAAATGAGTACCTATCTTCAACGCGTGTGTGATGGCATTGGAATGCCAGAAGAGAAAAATGGAAGGACAGCAAACTCCGTCAACGATACCCAAGGAGTGAACAGCGAATCGTCAAAAGCAGCGTCAAGGAATTATAGAACAGAAGATGCAAACGGCTAGAGAGATCTGGAAGACAAAAACATCGACACTTGAGGATATTTGAGAATGTAGGAAATGTGTACACTAAATTTTGTGAATGTTATTAGGATTTAGGACTCAAGTATTTAGTACGCACTTCAGTTCGGCGGGAAAAACAGACGCATCGGTTAGATGAAGATGACACAATATATTACGCTGTGGCTGATTGTATTGTAATAAATAAGATTATTAAATGTAATGTACCATGTTTCTGCGGAATTAATTTAGAACATAATTGGCTTAAGTAGATGTGTACCATTTGTGTCTTAAGTTGGCTAATAATTCAGTTCAAATTGTTCAAATGAATAACATAACGCTAATACTAAAAAAAAAAAAAAATTGTCGAGTCAATTTTTTTTTATGTAAAGGAGCGGGGATGTTGGGAAAGATTTAATTTTGGGAATTTAACTAATTTATGTCCTTTTTTTTTGTGCTAACTGATTGGTGCTCTTGTGTTTTGGGGTCATGTCGAGAATAATCAATTTAGCGAATGATTTAACGAATTAAAACATGAGAATTTAGGGAAATGGTAATTGTGATTTCATTCTGCGTTTTTTTAGAATTTAGGGAAATTGTAATTGTGTGTTATAAATTTTGGTGCTCACTCAATGCTTACCTAAAAAATCCCAGCGGCACAGAAGGGGTCTCTTCACCAAATGTTTGGTTAAATAAATGTTAGGGGTAGGCGGCCATTAGATGTGTGTTGTTTCAGGCGAGGTGGGTAGATTACGCTATCAAGAATTTGACGGTGTAAGCAGTCCTCTACGCCTCGGCAGAACCGCCTGTTGTGAGGGTTAATTGCACAAGCCTCGAAACTACAAACACAGTGGTCGACAGATTTAAGGGTCCTAACACTTGAGCAAAAAAAAAAAATACAGGGAAAAGATGTAGAAGGGCCAACGGCGCTCAGCGAGAATCCCGTGAAACCTCATAAGGGCGGAGTCAGAAGTTCACGCCAAAAGGCTCTAAGCCAATACAAACGACCCTGAATACCCTTTCAAAAGTCGATTGGTCTGTACGGAAAAGGAGAGAACCGCGCTCTTGAGCACAGCGTTCATTACTGAGGGAGTGAATTCAGTCTGCGTCGACGGGCGTCGTGAGAAGTGCGTTTCTTTTATCAAGTGCAATACTGGAAATATAATTTTAAAAAAATGAGCAATACGTAGTTAATTTGGTAAAATCGTTTTTTTTGGGGAATTTGCTAATCCAAAATTTTCTCTTTCCATTTTGCAGAGAAGAAATCTCACACAAGACCACTGTGGATGAGATGTAGAAAGTTATAAGAAAGTTTAAACGTCGATGGGCCGGGTAAGACTCATGTTACTCATTCGCGATAGATGCTGTTAAAAGGATGGATACATATGACGATAAATCTGCGCCGTTCAATTAAATATGGCAAGAAAATATTGTGAATATGAGTGAGGTAGATGTAATACAAAATTTAATGCCCCTTTATTGAATGAAAGATGAATATATTTGAGGAAACGTGATTGACGCTATAATGAGTAACAAGTTATAATTCAAATTTCAGGTGGGAAGGTAAAACTGGATTAACTGGATTAACTGGATTAAACGTACTACAAGGCAAGAAGATTCTCGGGAGTGCCGGGATCAGCATTTCGCAACAGACTTTCTGTGTACTGTGCACAAGACAGAAATTTGAACTGAAGCTGTTTGTAAAAGAACAATTCTGTGGTTTGAAGTGAGACCACCTTCTGTGCTGCGGGAATGCAAATGTTGGCAGGCCTCATTTGTGGCATTTTATGTAGGAGCAATATATGGGGAAGCTGGCCAGCGGTAGCATTTATTGTCGTTCTGTTATGCAAGCTGTTTAACACATGAAATTTCTAGAATACCATTACTCAATTTACACCAGTTCTAATGCCATACATTGCGTGCGCTTATCGATGTTCTGTATGATGTATTGCCGTAAATTATAAATTAAGTGAATTTTCACGTGTATAAAATCCCCCAAATTTAGTAGCAAGCAGCCCCTCATCATAACTGATGCTCTCTGAAAAACGCGCAGTGAGTAAGTCGAGTTCAACGTACATCGGTGAGTACTGCCCAAATTTAGTATACACATTTTGTAGTAGTGTTGATTTGTTTGGGCTTGCCCATAAATTTTCCTTGTGTTTCCTGTGCATTTTATTGAGGTATGCCAACCCCTCAAGCGAGCATTCGGTCTTCTCATTAGTGTAAATTAATGAGAGACGAGGCAGACAGCCTTTTCTCGTGACATTTGAATGCGCATTCCGGCAAGCCACCAGGTTGTCTTCAAAATCAGTAAGCTCATTAGCTTCAATAAAAATACAGTACACCCATAAGCTTCAATACCAAATCAGTTAACCCATAAGCTTCAATACAAATTCAGCTAACACATAAGCATCAATACCAAATCATTTAACCCATAAGCATAAATACCAAATCAGTTAACCCATAAGCTTTAATACAAATTCAGCTAACCCATAAGCTTCAATACAAATTCTGCTTACACATAAGCATCAATATCAAATCAGTAAACCCATAAGCATAAATACCAAATCAGTTAACCCATAAGCTTCAATACAAATTCAGCTAACACATAAGCATCAATATCAAATCAGTAAGCCCATAAGCATCAATACCAAATCATTTAACCAGTGAATATAAATACCAAATCAGTTAACCCATTAGCATCAATATTGAATCAGACAAAGAACTCATTTGGCTCCCCTCAAAAGCGAGTGCTGTGCTAAAAATTCCATCTTACGTTGTGCAGCCACGCGAAGGTTTGCGGTGGCGGATTCGCGTCCACGTGGCACTGAAGTAAAAGTTTCGTTCCTTCTTGCAGGTTGCGTTCAATTTGAGGCCACACGAGCGTCACCGTCGCGTTCGGTCGGTCTGGTGAGAACAACGGGAGATCTTAGTGAAGTTTTTCTTATGCTTTTTGTGAATTGTGAACCATTTTTGCACCGAAAACAATATATTTCCCAACTTTTTAACCTATCGAACCTGTTCAAGTTTTACACGTGTTAAAATACGAAGTTAATCACTTAACATTTTTACTAAAAGGAACTCTCTTACAATTGAGTGTTCCTTTGAGTAAAAATGATTAGCGATTATCTTCGTATTTTAACACGTGCAGAACTAGAACAATGAAATCAACAGTAAGAATATTAAGAGATTTTTTTAAAGTTAGAACTATTTAAATGTTTATCATAATGAGTCACTGTGATGTGAGAATAGACCAAAAATAAAATAAAATATTACCTGCGCCAAGACGCTCAACTTAACATCAAGAATTGAACTACAAACTTCGGAGAAAGCTTAAAAGAATGATAATACAATGATACCAATTTGCCAACAACTCAATGACGTCTCTAAAATTCACAACTTACCCTACCTTAATGCAGAAATGTAGTCATTACTTGCCACTGTAAACGAATTATTAACATAAGTTTAGAAAGTTTAGTAATGCTTGAGTAGTAATCACATACTCTCGTCTTTCAGCATCTGAGAGTTGACTCTGCATACTTCATTCAAACTCGGTTCGTTCATTGAAGTAATTAAACAATAGAACCGTATCTTTCACTTAGTGCCTGGACAAGTTTAAAGTAACGCGCTTTGTTTCTCAAGTTATTTGACTTGCGCACCGCCCGGGAAACTCCAAACAACCATCAAGTTTCTCTCAAGCCACAGTAATCAGCTGAAGAAGCAATCTAATATCTTCCCAGCAATTTAACTTCTGACAATGACGAAGTTATTTCAAGCTCGAAATAAGCTGAAGCAGATGCAGTCTTGCCAATATCTGAATCTTATTATTGAATATAACAACTCTGAAGGATTTAAATGCTGGTCCATATATACGAGCAAGCTTTTCAAAATAGACGAACTCCAACTATGTGATCTCCGATGCGCAATCGCATAAATTAAAATAATTTTAAAAATCAACGACGAACACGGGACCTTACTAATACTGTAATCTTCACATCTCAAGTTTCAGTTGTAATGTTGCACACCAATTTATTTCTTAATATCACATCCAACGGATGACCGCACAATTTCAAAATCTGAAATAGCTAGTTTGAAAAACTCTCTGGTAGTACTCTAATATTCAACGTAAAGTAAAATGTTCTCAGAAAAGGCAGCGCATCGATGTTAGGAGCGTGAACCGAGTTTTTCTCTCTCGCTATTTTTAGCGCACTTCTCTCGCACCGTGCGAGAAAATCCTGAACATTTCTGCGGGCTGCACGGAGCTTGCAAGCTCGCGTGCAGAAGACACAAAATTTTAGTCCTGTCTGACACGACGGCAGCGACGCTGCTACCAGGTCTGCTGCAGTAATAATTCATTTCATAAATATGCAAAACTAAGAGCTGGAACTTTTTATTTGGAGCGCTAATAGTTCAGCGAACACCCTTATCTATAGAGAAATGGTTCCATTTTTCGATGATGCTGCTCATTTTTCAACATATTCAAAGTTGGTCTTCTTCATGAAAAGTGGGCAGTCTTTCTCAACCGATACTGCGTCTGACAACTGCACATTTTTGGGCCAATCCAAGTCTCTTTTGATCTTCGAGGAGTTCACTGATTCTCAGGATAACTTCTTCATTGCATGAAATTTGTCCTAGTAAATCTTACACTTTGTTTAAAACTCCAAGAACTCTAAAGCAAGCTCAATTTAAGGTGAAGCTTTATACGAATAAATAATTTATACCTTACGAATACCCTTTATGCATAATATGATTTAAAACTTTCAAGATAAACACTAAAGTCATCTGCCTCGTTAGTCAGCATGATCAAGCAATCGTAAAGCCGTGGGAGACTGGCCCAAGTTGCAGCAATTGCGCTCACTCTACTTTTTCCAAATTTATTGACATTAAATATTGAATTATTCTGAGGTCGTTAACTTGCAAGTGCACTAAACAATGGAAGCAATGTAATATATATTGTGAAATACCACGCCATGAACGAGTGTGCAACTAATGAGAGTTAATACCACAGAAGCAGTTTGGATTGTTTAGCCAAGTTTAGATAACAGATATTTCATTGGTTGTTCAGTTGTGCTGTTTATTTGAGGTATGAATTCCAGCAAAAAATAAGGGGAGAAACAATAAATGGAAGAGGTCTTCTATTAGTATTTGGCAATTTTATCACTTATACACTGAAAACGTAAACTTCTAATGCCGTCATAAAAAAAGGTGTTTAATCACATAAATTCTAAGAAAATGAATGACAACAGCATTATAAAATGTTAGTAAGCTAATGATATGAGCGAAATCACAATCCTAGCGCTTCAGATCAACGTTAGAGTCGTTAAACTTGAACTGTTTCAAACCCCACCAGCAAATAAAAACTGCACTAAAGACTGAAATTTTCCTTTAATTTCCTCGCAGCAACGGCACTGCTTTGAATTCAGCTTTGGTGTCTCTAAGGGCCCGTAACGCAGCTGACCGCGAGACTCGCAGGTTAATGTGCACGTTAATTCTACTCTTTTTAATGGCAATAGAAGTTACAAGTTCTCAAGAGGGAGAGTTTGAAACGAATGTGCAGTAAATTCTAATTCCCAATCGCAGAATAAATGAGCGATGGACGAGATAGTGAGGTGAAATTCAACGGAAATACGCGTTTGGCCACAATGATTTTTTTCGAAGATTTCTGAGTTCTTGATTTGATACCTCGGATTGGGACGATTTTTTGATGAAAGATTTACATGCAGATGTAAAATAGTTATTGATGAAAATTTGGAATCTTTGCATGGAAACAACGTGTTCTTCACCCAAGATCAGAATTATGAACCGCATTTCTACGTACAATTCCGTAGTACTGTCGTTTGACGCCCAACCTTTATTCTTTTACTGCAATGAGTCGTCTGTCAATTTCCATTACTAAGATTGGAAAGTCGCTAAATAGCATAAACGTTAACGATGAGGCTCACATAAAACATTGAGGGTGACGATGCCTCCAACAGCAGACCATGTAACCATTGAGTCTCTACAAAATAAAAACGTGAACTTGAGACTCACACGACACGTCGAGGGTGACGATGTCTTCTACAGCAGAGCGGATGACCATCGGGTTCTCTGCCCGACACACGATCTGTCGGCCGTGCAACTCCCGCATGGGAACAAGCCTCAGCACGCTGATGGTAACGTCACCTACTCGTGTCACCTGCCAAACACAAAAACGTTGAGTTAATACACTAGTATTTTTGCATAGTTTGAGTGCATTTCGTGCTCAGGATCCGTGTGTTGCTTCTTGTCGATTTCTTGAGGGAAAACGAATGTACTGGTTGTTTTTAGGGGATATTTATGACACAAAAGTGTGATGGTTTTTATCCTGTGCTTTTACTTTAGAGCTTGTGCGAGATTGACATTTGACAACATTGTACTTGTGGACTTGAGTAGCAGCCTGTGTTAGACCCATTCAGTTAGTTCCTGTTGTCATTTTATATCCTTTTTATTTATTTAAGTTCGAGTTAAGAAGCTGAGAAGAAGCCACGCCGCAGATAGATACGATCGGTCTTCAATGCTCTCTTCTCGCGCAAGTAAGAACTCAAAGATGAAAATCTAACCAAAGCTACCATCTTCCAAGATGAAATCTTATCAGGACCCCACCACTTCAAGCGCAATTGAGCACCGGACCCCTCATAAGTGAGACTGAAGCCTGAAAGCTCGTTCTTTTACCTTTAGAATCAAAAGCGTAAAAAACTCCTTCGACACTCGGCTTCAATACTTCCCAGATAACGTGAGACTGTGTGGCTTCACCATAAAGAATGGAACATAGGAAAGCACTACGTATAGTTGAAACGTTCAAAACATGATCATTCGTTTAAATTGACAATAATAAGAGGCTGTAAAACTGTCCTGGATGAAAGAGAAATTTGCAACCATCTTGATGTACGCTTGGTCAAAATTAAGAAAGTAACGATAGTTGGATACTTCTTAGAGAATATCAGTGGCTGCGGTGTAGAAAATAACATTCTACAGCAGATATAACCAGAATTCATTCACAGGATTAGTGATGAATTGTTCTAGTTAAAACGCGGAAATTTACAAGAAATAATAAGCATGAGAGAAACATGAGGATTAACACGAGCAACATCTAGCAGTGGTGTTTCTCTTCGCGGAAACCTACAACACTTCATGCTAATAGGGTTGGATTTGAACCAAGATGTTTAGCTAATTGGATCTACGTAAATTGAGCAAAATATAGATGAGTAGCTACAGATGCGACTGACGCGAAATGTTCAATCGAATTTCAAAACACCGACTGCACTTGCTGTTAGAAGCAATGAATAAGTCATCCAAGCCCACGACCATTCAAGACCATGTAATGAAGGAGTATATCGATAGCTGAGAAATACATTGCGTTCTGCGAGGGGCTAAAATTCAATCCCAATAACAAATGCTTTATGACGTTAAACTCTGTATTATTTTATTTGTGTATCATATGTGCGTATTCAGCCAATATTTACTGCTTTCAAAGTTGACAGCTCATTAAGTCTTTACAAGCAACGAATGTCTCTTACATATTGAAGAACATCATGAACTGCATTCTTACGCATACAACGCGTAAATAAAAACACCAAGGCTGCTACTCACAAAGTCAACATTGTTGAAATTACTTATTACTTTCAGATATTGAGAAGTAAACATTTCGAGCACCAGGCTCATCATCAGTACAAGTTGTCTGAAAGGAATAAAACAGAGATGAATAGATAAAAATATACGGGAAATAAACACAGAATTACAGAAATGCTACTATTAAAATCAAGAGGAAACTATATGTACAAAGGGTGGGCTCTATTAGTTTCATTAAGAGGCGGCTTAAGTTTAAAAATGTATAAGGACTCTAAAATTCCTAAATCACTCTTATGGCTGGCTGAAGCTAAAATGCTAAAATTACTGCTCAGCACACTGGAGCCACACTGTTCGCTATGGAGGCGCACCGAAGAGTGAGGAGGACGGGCAAGAATCCCTCCATGATAGCTTCAGCCAGCCATCAGAGTGACTTAAGAATTTTAGAGTCCTTATACATTTTTAAACTTAAGCCGCCTCTTAATGAAACTAATAGAGCTCACCCTATGTACATAATTTCCTCATGATTTTAATAGTAGTATTTCTTTAATTCTGTGTTTATTTCCAGTATATTTTTATCTATTCATCTCGGTTTTGTTCATTTCAGACAACTTGTACTGATGATGAGCCTGTGCTCGAAACGTTTACTTTTCAATATCTGAAAGAAATAAATAATTTCAACAATGTTGACTTTGTGAGTAGCAGCCTTGGTGTTTTTATTTACGAAACAAATGTCGTACTGTGAATCAAAATGCTATGCTTTGCTCACCGCATTTTTCTGAAATGTAACTACTTGCATTTTAGGGTTTGAGAAGGGTACCATGCACTACGTATTTTTCAGTAAAGTACTGCATACTCGTACGGAACACTCGCCAGTGGAGGACAGTATTCTGTATATTTACGTGTAAAGTGTCGCATACTTCACTTGGCACAGTGAAAAATGCACAGATTAAATATTGCAGTAATGTACCGTACACAACATATAAGTGAAGAACCGAGTAAAAAAATATAACTACGCTTTTACGATTGTGCAACGTACACTACATATATTTCAGAGACGTACCGCCCAGAGCACAATAACGCAAAATTCCGTCATTTCTACACAGACACTTACGTAGAGAGAATATTTAATGACGTTATTTCAACATAGACACTTACGCAGAGAGAATATTTAATGACGTTATTTCTACATAGACACTTAGGCTGAGAGAATATTTAATGACGTTATTCCTACATATACCCTTACGCCAACAGAATATTTTCGTATGCTCCAGGAAAGTTACGTAATTTCAAAAGCTACATCGGGGATGTAAGAATATTTCAGTGTGCGTCAGTGTACTTACATTCACAGTGCCACGCGTGAGAGGCCGTCGGTGCTGGAACCACTGCACCTTGGCTGGAGGGTTGCTGCCTACCACCGTGCACCGCAGGTACACCTCCACCCCCTCCACCTGCGGCCATGCCGACACCTCCACCATCACGCTCAAAGGACCAACTGTAACGAAAAACGGGATTTTTTTACAGTCAAGTTTAACAGGTCAACTGCAATGACGGAAATGACCGACCGCTCAACGAACCAACTGCAACGAAAAACGGGATTTTTTAGTCAAGTTCAGCAGACCAACTGCAATAGCGAAAATGACCGACACCTCCACCATCACGCTCAACGGACAAACTGAAACGAAGAACGTGATTTTTTTGTCAAGTTCAACAGACCAACTGCAATGACACAAATGACCGACCGCTCAACGGACTAACTGAAGCGAAAAATATGATTTTTCACAGTGAAGTTCAAAAGACCAATGGCAATGACGAAAATGATTGTCTACTCTCAAGTTCAAGAGTTCAACTGTTACGATGGAAATGATTTTTCAGTCTCATGCTTGAACGTCAAACTAGTCAGCCAAAAAAAATTTTTTCCCTCACGATCATACATAAAATTATTAAAAAGAAATGATTTTCCACTGGCACTCTTAAAGGTTCAACTGTTACTAGAAACATGAGGATTCAAAGCGCCAACTGTCACGACAAAATTACTTCTATAACTGTTATTTATTAGGATACATATTGTTATGTGGTTACCATAACCTGGTAGTTTGCCTTCATGTGAAATATTCGAACATTTAGGATCCATCGTTTGTTCATTTCCGTCTCGGTAGAGGAGGTTGGTCTCAATTCTCTACTCGACTCGGGTGAATGAACTGAGGGCCTGTCCGTCCTGGGATAACCGTTATTGCACCCCGGCATTACATATCAGGCATGTGAATACCCAATTTGTAACGATTGGTCAAATATTAGTATGACTTTATTATACTGACCTGATGTCTACTGATGTTTATCAATTTGATAAATTATTATAAAACAAGAATAGGAAATAAATTACCTCATGAAAATTCATAACCTGAACAATTGTTCAAACATTTTCGGTAAATGAAGAAACTTTCAACCACATTTGAAGTGACCCGACTGATGATACTAAGCTGATACAAAATAGACGTGAACTGAAACGATATAATTGGATCGTGCTTTTAGTTTCTTTTAATCTTTACACACAACAAGAATTTCCACAAAGATTAATTCGTGATTGGAAATTTATTGGTGCAATTTTATTTTGTTGACCATTCACATTTCAACCATAAATTATCACCTCCTTAAACGGTTTTTGCCGTACTCATTATAAAAGTCATTTGAAAATTTTATTTATGAAGTGCACTTGTTACACGTATTTTCCTTCCCCATTACAGTTTTGTTTGAAAACGGAAAACACGTTGTCTCCTTGACGTAAAAATAACGCAACATCTCATGCAAATTCATCGTTCCTCTCGAACGAGAACGTTTCAGTGGAGTTCGAATAGAATTTCCTTACTAAAATGCACTTCGTGCTCGTCTCTGGGCGTTAGCATACGTTTCAGCGCATCCTACCATGGCATTTAATAAGCTGTTTCGCGAAGGCATGCGCCAGGAAGCTATCACATGAAGTCATACAAGCCCTAAAGACGATCTAGGAGGCCATGAATCTAATTTAGCGCAGTCTCACGAGCGTCAAAGAATTCATGAGAGCCTGCGAGAGAGGCTTCCTAAAATGAATAATAATATTCAAAAATGGCAGCGTTGCGAAATTTCAAATTACTTTCAGTGACGTTTACTTGAGTGAACGTTGTGATGCATAAGTGTCGTCGTTTGATGTTTGTTATTAAACATGACATTTCTTTCATGAAAGGAAATATTAAAAACTGGAGAAACAACGGTTAGCTCCAAGCTTCCCTTGAATTTTATGTGTATTCATTCGTATGAACTTCTTACCGCAGGAGTGGGAAATGTAATGCTCAGTTCTCTTGTGTTAAACTAGGCCTTAATTTCTTGGTTTTCGCGTTTCGCGTTCAATACTTTATCTTTTTTCCATCGTGAAAAATAAAATTATAAGTATTTCAAATTGAACATCATCTGACCAAGCAGTTTGAAATTACCTTCAGGAATCTCACGGCACAAATTAATTAAGCGACATTTCCTCTGTTCTGATTTGAGAGGCCTTTGAAAAAAAATGTTCTCACGAGAAGAGAGTTCAAAAGAACTTCTATGCTCTAAACGTCATTGAAGGCCTCTCAGATTGCTCTTCAAAATACAGTTTTGCCAACTAATTCAACAAGATAAAAAGCAAAGCTGTCGAACGAGGAAAAAGAGAGCTCTGTGTGTCTTCCATGCTGATTGTCGATGGACTTCGGTGAACTTGAAAAGTTTTCCAATTTCTTTGGCGCGTTCTCCAGTCGGCGCCCAGGTCTCACAGATAGAATTCATCAAAGGAGCTCTATTTTCTAATACTGCACAAGACAGGTGGGCTTGCAAAACATGTTTTCAGACGCTGTTCCACTGATCTGCTTAGGAGTTT
Organism: Morinoia aosen; assembly: GCA_030386875.1. NCBI lineage: Eukaryota > Metazoa > Arthropoda > Malacostraca > Amphipoda > Talitridae > Morinoia > Morinoia aosen. Next base: position 13,903,861 of record CM059559.1, on the reverse strand, counting down.
TGCAAAGCGTGCTTAGCATCAGCTGCGCAACGAATGGTGAACAACCGTGCGTTTACAAATGGAGATGATACTTTTCGATGTAAATGTTAATGAGCTCTCGGTAATGCGCTTATGAAACCTTATTGAATGCGCTTATGAAACCGTATTGAATGCGCTTATGAAACCTTGTTGTAAAAATACATCGAGAATAAAACATTTTATTGATAAAAATATTAAAAACATTTTATTGATGCGCTCGAATTTGTCTGCTGCGAATTCTGCTGCCTCGGGTTGAGCCATTAATTAAATTTTAAGAACACAGAAAAATCTTAAAATTGCCTCGGCATTCTACAGAAGTTAGATAAATCATTAACTTACAATAATAGATGGAAATAGTCCTAGAACGACACTACGGAAACCGTCAACGCTGATAGCATTTGTAACGAGCTCAATTTTACAGAGAAATCAGTACTAATGAGCTGACTGACTCATTTTGCCTTCAAAATACAAGTACTACAGTATAACCATATCCTTAGAGAACGTGTGTACAAATGCAGAGAACACTCTTACATTCAATATAAGAATACTTTTACTCGACTGTTCAGTTCATTGATCTGGAGGCGTTTATTTCTCATTTGCTTCGCGTCGAGTTGGATGGCAAGATAAAATCGCGTGCATGATTTTTACCGGCCATTTGCATACAAATGAACAAATCTACTAGTACAAGTTTTTATCACATAAGTACATTTAGCTACTCACACTCATTTAGGAAGGCTCGAGAAACATTTACTCACGTTTATTTAGTGCAGCTATTAACGAATAATCACTCTAATACATGCATTAGTCACTCATCAAGGGGTAATGATGCATAGAAAACCAATCCCGAGATATATTTCATTGACGTTTTTACCTCGTTGTCAGTGTGAAAAGATTTTACTCATTTACTTTGATAATTATGAAATTAAAACAACAAATGCTCATCATATTCACTCTGAACTTTAGGAGTCTGTTTCTGCGAAAGCTTTCAACAGTATTCCGAAATAAACATCTTTTCCTTCCACGTGGCCTATTTTGTACAACTGTTCATAACTTAGCGTAAATTCAAGCGTGATCACAGCACAGCGCAAAGCGCATTTTAGGTCATCACTTTTGCCTCTTTCTGTTGTCATTTTCACTGCAGTACAGCTCTTCCTGCGCGGTAATTACTGCGTCAATAATGCCACAGTTTAGGGCAGGTCCCGAGGTGTCATCTTTCTTGTCCTTGCATTTTTGCCGCCATGCAGCTAATGTAACTTCTCGGGGAGCTAACTTGGTGCACGGGCGAGCATGTCCGAGGTACGTAATTTCTCTGTTGCGTTCGTTCTTTGGAAGCGCGAGAGGCATTGCTCACGCAATTGTTGGAGCTTCGGAACTATGGATTCTTGTTGGGACATTTTCATTGGATAGTTTTATTTATTTCTGTTGCACTGGGTTACGTAGGTGATGGAATTGTGTTTATAATATTCGATGACAATTATCGATAAAATGGCATAAGAGAGTAACTCGATAGAATAGTCTATAGATAAATTTAATTCTGGTGCTACAATAATCATCCAAGCGCAGGTAAGGAAAAGAGACCTCAGAATACCAACATTTGAGTAATGATTTATCAGTTTACGTATTGAATTCGTCTCTGCAATATTTTTGCAGATGAATTTTTCCAGTCAAGCACGTATGATGGTTAGCAGATAAGAAACGTGATTTTAGATTGAACCTTTTTTCAGCATATTCCATGGCTGAATCACTTAATAGCACAATGTGTTCAAGCAACATCATGATTAAAGTTAAACATGTTAATAATTCTGTGCTTAACTAAATCTTTTTATTCTTCTTCGTTCACGAGCGTTTGTGAAATCTACCCTTCAATTCTTTCTTTCCATCACCGGTTTAAATTGCAGCCATTTGTGAAGCGCTTTCAAATACCAATTTATCAACCCACTCACCGTTGGCGAAGAGATAAATACCTTGAATCACTCACCAACACCAGTTCCTAAACTTTAAATTTATAGAAAATAAAAACATTCCCCAATTCAGTTACGAAACCTCATGTTAAAAAACTTTTATCTAAAGCACTACTCTATTATTTTGGTATCACGCATACGATATGGAATAGCATAGCACGAAACATATCACGCATAGAAAACATAATGTGCATTATTACGTGCATTATAATGTGAATTATATTAATATATGATATATAATATACACAATGTGTATTATATTATTATGTTTCCGAAACGAAAACCTAATGCGGTCAAGGATTTCGTCTCCATGAAGTGGAGGCGCCGAACACAACCGGAGACTCGTGTTCGTGTTCACACGGGACGTGCGACAAATTAAAGCTGAGAGCGAGACCTCCGAGACACACGGGCAAGCAGAGAGTCGAAAGGATAAGCACAGCCCTCAATAACATACGCGATGTAGCTGAACGAATGAACAAAGCTGTCAACAACAAACACGATATTGTTGAACAGATTAACATCGCTCTCAATAACATTCACGATATTGTTGAATGAATATCAAAGCCCTCGATAGCATGCAAGATATTGCTTATCTATACTACAGAGCCGTCAACAACATACTGTAAAAGATATCGTTGAACGGATTAACAGAGTCATCTACAACATACACGATATCGTTGAACGGATTAACAGAGCCGTCAACAACATACACGATATCGTTGAACGGATTGAAAGAGCCGTCAACAACATACACGATATCGTTGAACGGATTAACAGAGCCGTCAATAACACACACGATATCGATTTAACGGAACCACTAAAGCTCCCATAACATATACGACATCGCTGAATGGATTCACAAAGCCGTCAACAACATACACTATGTCGTTGAACGGAACCACATAACCTTCAATAACATACACGATATTGTTCAACTGATTAACAGATCCATCAACAACGTACACGATACCGTTGAACGGATTCAAAAACCTTCAATGACATACACAATACCGTTGCGAATGTTAACAGCACCGTCAGTAAAGCGGCCCATAGATGATCAATTTAATTGTCAATATCATTGACTCAAAATATTGATGAGATTTTTTTTGCCCACTAAGTCAATTTATTGACGGTCGTAAATGAAACCCACAGACGATCAATTTAATTGTCAATATTCATTATTGACAATTATATCAGACGAAATCTCAGTCGCTGCGACGCAGCAGCGCACTCACACGTCACGTTGCGGGTGTAGGTGGTCAGGAGGGGCGTGGTGATGTCGTTGTTGGACGCCTGGCATACGAACGGTGACAGCAGGTCTCCGCTCGACGCTCCCGCCTCCAGAGCGTTGTGGGAAATGCCCTTCTTCTTGTTAATTTTGTAGTTCGCATCCACCACCTGCCCGTCTTGCAGCCAAATGATGCGCGCCGGAGGCCACCCTGATGGCAACGGAAAAACGATTTACGAGTTCGTCCTAAGCTGCGCTCGAGATCTAAAGGACAACAAAAACGCGTTCAAAAAACACAATCCCTAACGAAGGAGTTTCAATTATTTTTAATGAGAATTAAGTGGGAAATTTTGCTAAAGGAAGCTCAGTTCAAGGTAAAAACTATTGGCTTCGTTGTATATTTAATTTTTTTTTCTTATATAATTCAGGTTTTGAATTTCTGCTCAAGTACTTGAATTAAGAAAAAACAGAAATTTCAAAAAAGACGAGTACAACGCGTATTTTAATTTTTAAACTTAATTGTAAATTTGATATCTTCGACTGACTGGAACCTTCAGAATGTGATGAAAGAAACATCAGAAGTTCTGTAAAAGTAAAAAATTTTTTCCCCCACTTCAAATGAGTTTAAGAATAAACTTGTGCAGCAATGTGGCACTAAATTAGGGAAGTGAATAATTCTACGAAAGCTCATGCAAAAAACTGCATTGCAGTCTACACTGACACGTTGCACTGGCTTCTTCACATAAAACAATGCGTCCGTAAAATAGGAATAATGCATAACGCAAGTGATGAAAGTTATGAATATTTAATAAGAAAATTATCTCATGCTCAACATTTTTCATGTCAAATGGAAGAGACAGACTCCAAGAGATAATTGTCTTTCTCGGATCATTTTTACGAAAAGAATTTCTAAGACCCTTCAAGTTTGAACTCAAGATGAAATACGCGCATATCTCGACGACACACAAGGGAAAGAAATGAGCATTGCTTTTGATGTACAGATTCATGTTTTCAAATTTGATTTCTGTCAATCATGTTGAACTGAATGAACTTTTCAGGGCACTTAAGATCAACCAATCAGCAAGATCTCTTCTTGTTCCAAGGAGTGATGTTGATTAGTTTCACGAACATTCAATAGGCTGATTTACAACTGAAGTTAGGAGTTGCCTGAATATCTCGTTGGAGACCTTGTCCAACTGTCAATTTAGTGAACTAACTTCGCTCCCAACGTTGTCTATGAAGTTTAGGCAAAACTAGAGTGTTTTCTCTCTGATACAGAATAACTTGAAAAATGCTCACAAGTTTGATCCTTAACTTCTAATTTCGAAGCTTGCATTTTAAGCGATATTGAAACATGATCAAAGAGAGCATGAAAAATTCTTTTTGTCGTTCGTAATAAATCCTATTTTTTCGTAACAACGAGTTTTGAGTGTGAATAAAATCAGCCTTAGAAGATAATCACCCTTGTAGCTCCATGAACAATTCCAAACCTAATTTGGATCTCTACCGAGAGAGTAGATTTAGTGCGTTCATCTTCCGGAAATCCAGATTACTCGCCCACTCCTAGACCGACCACACGGCAAACGTGACTAGATGATCTTTCTCGGAGGAGCAATTCTTCACCACGTTCTGTTGGGCAATATCGGGATTTTGAGAGACTTTCCTGGAAGGAAAATTGATGGCGCTCGTTACCCTGCACTTGGATTATCTCGGCGACAAAGTTTGGAGGGGCGCAGTCATGCAACTATGGAAGTAAGAAGTGAACGAAAAAAGAGTGCGGACCGAAGATCTGATAATGACTGTCTCTGCTGTGGTTCTGCAGGGAAAATGTCTAAACTATGTTAACTATGAACGGCGATTTTTTTAAATTTATGTGTGAAGTATTTAGTTTTTTTTAGAAAAGTTTTCCCTAAACAAGCTAAGCAAAATTGCCTCCTAATACTAGAAATGAAAAACGCTAAAAATACTGTAATCATAAACTGTTTCATTTGTTCAATCAAATCAAAATTTTACACTGAAAATTGGAAGGTCAGGATGAGTTTTGTGTAGTATTATACTTCTTCAATTCAAAGTATACTTCTTCAATCTTTATGGGCATTTCATTTTTAAATACTGAACATTTATAATTACTTATATACATTTATAATTACAATTAATATAAATAATTTAAATACTGAACTGTCTATTACATTTCAATCCAACTTGTACGTGCGACTAGGACGTCGAGTTCAACTTGACGGGACGTTACGTGAAGGAAGAGAACAACGAAGGCTCGTCCACCCAATTCGTATATCAATCTCTACAACGTAAGGAAGAAAAACAGTTCAAGAGAATACACAAAGAATGAAATAAAAACCCCGCTATCACGTTTTTCACATGTGTGAATGCAATTCGTGTGGTAATCTCTACAACGTAACAAAAAAAATAGTCTAAGAATTCACAAAAAAATGAAACAAACACCCGGGTATCTTGGCTTTTTCCATACATACGAGTTATAATTTGTCTCATTACTTCAATTTTTATAAGTCAGTGGCATGTTTTGCAGATTCATATTTTCAAATTTTATTTATGTCAATCAGGTTGAGTTGATTGAACTCTTCACGGCAAGTAAGATCAACTGATACGATTACACATTCGCGTGGTAAATACGTCTCATTACTTCAATTTTCATGGGTTGATGAGTAGCTATGAGGCCCTGCAATGGGTAGGACTCCTGACCCTTATTCTTAATTGAAAATCGAACTCATGAGGACCGAGTGACCGCCACAGCAGCGCAACTCTTCAGAGCTGAAGTGACTGCGCAGCAAGGGGGAGCTCTTCCTATGATTGCCTGCGTGCGTCCACCCTCAATTTCTGAGAAATTTTTCTAAAGGAAATTCAGTTGAAGGTTAAAACAATTAACTGTATTTTATTTTTATTTTTTATTGTAATTTAGTTTTTGAATGTGGCTCAAGTCATTGAATTACCTACAACTAAAAATTAAAAAAAAACGATGAGGGTATCGCGTCTTCAATTTTCATCATTCATAGCTCAAGTGGCTGTGCTATAGGAGGCAGCTCTTCCCATGATTGCCTGCGTGCGTCCAGCCCTCAATCAATGCAAAGCAGCGGCATTCATGAAAAGAATTGCGACTTGAAAATTCAGGGTTTGAATTGCAATAAATATATCATTTTCTGGTTTAATCCTACTTACGATATAAGATGGATAATATTAATTTTTGTGCAAAAATAAACGATTTTTTGTTTAGGAATGAAATAATGAATCAATTATTATCAGCAAAGCACCGAAAAGGGCTTACCGACTGCGACAAAATGAATTGATTCAATCATTCTTTAAAATCACCGCAACACTGAAAATTCCCAACATTATTAATGTATGAAGATGAATCCAGATACCCATGGAAGAAATAGCACGCACCGTAGATTGTAAAAATAACCAGCGGGGGAAAGATACAAAACATTGATGGCGCACGTGGTAAAACACGCCCAAATGGAACGCACAGCTGGCACAGGTAGAACAGAGGATAGAATTTGGACGCTCAAGTGCCACAAAAAGTATAAAAAACGCTTCGATTGCATAGAGGGTGCAGATATGAAAGCAGAAAGGGTACGCAAATACAATGCATGGCTGGCATAGAAATCACGTATCGGACGCACAAATGGCACAATAAGCACAGATGTGACACGCACACGACACAGATACGACAGACACTCAACACACACATAACACACAACACACACAACACACACACAACACACAACACATACAACACTTACAACACATGCAACACACACAACATACACAACACACACAACGCAGACACAACACACACACACACACAATGCACACACGCGACACAGACACAACTCAGACATAACAAAGAGACACAACACACCTACACAACACACAACACTCAACACACAACACACAACACACCCACCTCCGGATGCCATGCAGGTGACGTCTTCCCTCGCCCCCGGCATCACAGGTGACTGATGCACGGTGAGGTCCAGCCGCGCTGTGGGCACTGTGTGGGCATCATCGCTGGCATCATTATCACCGGGCATCATTATCACTGGGCATCATCATTATCGGTAGTCCTAAATGTTGTCAGAGCAAAGTATCATCATCGTCAGTCTCAGGCATCATCATTGTCAATACTGGGCATTACTGTTGTCAATACTGGGCATTACTGTTGTCAAGGGTAGGTAAATTTAATACTAGTCATCATCATCGTCAAAACACTGTCTTGTGTCGATGCAACAGTTTGTAGTTCTCATCCGTGAATGTGTATAACAAAAAAAAACGTGCCATTGTTGCTTGATCTATGTCAATGAACTACGATTCATCAAAAATTGACGTGTAATAAGTTTGATAACTACTGAGCAATCACATTTTTTTGAATTCCTATGATTTGGCCCTTGCTCTCAGCTTTATTCAGCAGCTTAAGGATGATCAGAATCAAAATTGAGGAAGTGATGAAAAATGATAAAATGATTGGCAGTTACAAGCGGGGTGCATCCCACCTGTAAGAGAACAAGATTAGTTTTGAGGTGCACGTAAATAACTAAGCATATTATTATCAAGTATGCATTTCGCGCAGACGCTGCTACTGACTGAATCACACTGTCCGCTCAACAACACTTTTAAATGGAATAACTGCTTAGTTTAGAGAAAGTATCTACAAAGTAATGACTTCAAGGAGAATGTTCACTGGATTCTGACTTCATTGTGCATATCTACTGAATTATAATTTTGAGAAGAATTTCCTTTGGATTGAATGATTTTGAGAATGTCTTCTAAGCTAAAGAGGTAAGATTTCAGTTTAGAACGTTTCTACTCAACTTATTCCACCAAATGTACCGTGTCAGCGGCAGGTAAAACATACATTTTACTCACTGATCTGAAACTATTATCCAGAAATAAATCATCGTTAGCTAAATTTTACCATGTTCCATAAGATTGACGAAAAATAGGTTGCTCTTCTGACAATGATGAACGAAAAAATGAGTTAACATTATATTTTAATCAATTCGTTTACATGGAATGTGAAATAAACGCAGACGATGCAGTTCAGTCACGATTAGAAAGCAACCATGATGTACATTTGAACTGTCGGCAAGCTTTGATTTAATTTTTTTTCCATTTTCCCTTGATTGATCTCAATTATTATTAATACACTTTATTACTCGGCCAAACATTCATATGAACATTCGGTTACACAGCCCAACTGTCGTAACATTCCTTACTTCGCTACAAATCTCTTCAATATCATGGGGACCTAAAATTGAGTTTGTGTGAGAAAAATTGGACCTACATTTTAAGCATCTGCTTCAAAAACTACGGCACATTAAGCACGTGAAAGAGCACTCAGCTTAATAAAGTTCAATCATTGTATTCACCCCACCACTAAAAAACACCCAAAATTTATAACATTTCTGGAAGACGTCACTTGTCAGGGCAGGCCACCTGATCGAGCACATGTATAATACGAGAAGTTCAATTAAATTGCTCTTCATTATGGGCGCTGTGTCTAGCGATATGAGCAGTAATTGGGCAATTCCTTCTCTGTAGTTGGACCATCAGAGTTTGAAGCTCTCGTAATAGCGCTCTATAAAGCCAGGCGGCGATGTCAGGATTCACCAAGCGAGCTGTTGCTACAGAGGGCCTTTGCTGCTTTCATCGCCCGTTCCATAGTTATTGCCTTATCATTTTAACGGAACTGATCCTTTAGTAGAGCTGTAACGTAAATTTCTAGTGCAATGAGTATCTGTTAGTCATGGCAGATTGCACCTACGTGCATTATAGTTTTCTGCTCAGCTGTAATGAACACCTACGCTAATTTATATACTTTCTACCGACTGAAACTAGTAACATGAGTAGAAAACTGGCAAGAGAGGTTGAAGTGGAGATATTCTCTGCACACTGTACATTTCACCGAGGAATTAGTAAGTATTTGGATAATTGGCTGAACACGTGAAAAAACAAGTTACATGCAGAGAACAACTGACAGATTCCTAGACAAGAGTCTCGGATTTTATTCATTACATGGCTGGATGAACTGAGAAATTTAGGGGTCGAAATTCCTGAAGGTAAAAACGGGGCACTGCTGGGAATACGGCTATCGAACACTTCAATGCGGAAAAATTGTCTGAAGAGAGAAAAAATAATCATTATAATCTAAAACCAAGAATACCGTCCCAAAATAGCCATCACTTCACTGCATTTTCATGAAAAAAATTTTGAAAGCCCAAAACCTTGATTTTTAAAAGCTTGTTAACAGGTCTCAAAAAATATTTAACGACTCAGACAACACGTACAAGACACAGAGGGAATTCTAAAATAATCAGATGCAAAAAAAGAAACGTATGACGTTGTCTAAGTGTTTCATTCAATTCATTTGAGATTAGATGCGTTGTGCTACATTCATTCCTATTCACGATTCGAGGACTCACGAATTCACGATTCGAGAACTATTTACGATTCGACAACTTTTAACCACTCATTGCCATGCATAAATTAGGGCTTCATTTTGATTTTCGACGCATCCTGTGGAGGGATTGAGGAAGAAGTAATGCATGTATAACCCATCAATAATGCGAATTAATTATTTCACTCAACTTCAGTTTATTGAATTGAAATCATGCTTCAATTTATTAAAATCAATTACTTTTGTCGCTTCCAATGTATTAACCTAAACAATTTAGGTTGTTCCCAATTCATTAAAACTATCAATGTTATTTGAACTCACTTGAATAATACGAACTGATCTAGACAGAGCGAATTTATTAATGGTTATTATTTTAGTTAGTTCCTGAAATTGTAATTACTTATTCTAGATATTGCGGGCACTGCATAAACTTCGTGATATACCACCCTTGAAAATGAAAATATTTTCCTTTAACGCGGTCACTTTTGTCCCATCGTTCGTAAAATCTTAAACAATGCGTAGGGCAAGAATAGGTGACGAACCCTATTCGCATGTCTACATGCATTCACTTCTTATGCGGAGTGCTAACGCTCGCAAAGCGCGTGAAATGTTCTAACATGCAACTTCTACCCAGTCTAACTTTTTTGCCACATGCATGCATGTTATTCGCCGCCTAAGGGATTTAATCACTTAAATCGCTAAGGCGACGAAAAACATGCATGCAGGTGGCGAAAAACATGCGTGCAGGCGGCGGAAAAGTTAGACTGGCTAACCTCATGTGATTCTTTAGGCTGCAGAGTATGAAATTTTTTCAGCGCCATCTCTTCAATGTAAGTTTGAGCCTGTGAGACTAACACCAGAGTCAAAAAAACATCCTCTTCTAAAACATTTGTATTGCATGCAAAAGTGACTTTTTATCATAAGAAATTTAGCTTCTTGTTTATAGTAATTGGAATATTTACTGTTTCATTAATAATATTTATACCAACCCTCCAGCATATGCTACAGTTAAATATGAACAGCATTAATTGAAGTTTACCCTTTTTTTAACGATTCAAACTATTTGAATCCACCAACATATGTACTGACAAAACATTTCTCATGAAAATTACAGGGAAAGGAAAGACAAGCATTTTCCAACTTATAAATTCATTATATTCAATTCTGATAGTACTGCAGACAACACGCGACGGTATTTGTGGCGTCTTTATGTTAGCTATTCTTAAACTTTCCTCCGTCATTGACCCCTTCGGCCTTATGTATTTCTCCATTTACCCCACACTCCCATACAAAACACACATACACTTTCTTTGTATTCTCTCTCTTTCATTTTACAAAACTAATTTTGATTGAATTATTTTTAAATTATCAGATACTTCAAATATTTACCCCCGACTATTTTTTACCCTTAGGGGTTAACTTACCCCTGGTTGAGACCCTCTGCTTTGGGAGATGCAAAACGCACCAGCCGACGTGCGGTAATACGCCAGCTCTCGTCGCCAATCACAACCTTTTACAAGCTTTGCTTTCGCATTGCTGAGGGCGTACATAATCCGTCATCGCCGCACTTTGCTTCCATTCCCAGCCTGACATTTTCGCCGCCTGCATGCATGCTTTTTGCCGCCCCAGTAATTAAATCACTTAAGCGGCAAAAAACATGCATGCTCTGGCGAAAATTTTAGATTGAGTTTCCGTCATTGAATGAATTCTTTCCAACGAGTAGTTTACCAACACAGATTCGTAGTTCAAGGGTATCGTGAGTTAATATTGCACTCGAAACGTTTTGGGACATTGATTGAGCTGATAAGATTTTAAGCGTATTTACTGATTTTGAGTTAGCTTTGAATTTAACAAACTGATATTCATGTGGTTAAATAAATTACTACGTAAATATGACCTGACCTCATTTATTTCTTCACTGTCTGATAATTCAATCCTACAATATCGAGGCGAGAATTATGTGCTCTAATAAATAAATATATTTATTTATATGAGTTAGAATATAAAAATACAAATATACTGAAATTTTTTTGAATTGAATATTCGTCACAAAATCATTGCAGACAAAGTTAGTTTGTATCACATAGTTACTACGCAATACATAAAACGTCAAAACAACATTATTATGCATATTTTTCAGCTTGGAACAGCTGAATTTTTTATATATGACACCTTCTAGGGCATGAAATTCACCAGTTGTTTACCAAAGATTTTTTAGCATAAAATTATTTTATAGCCAGTAAATCTTTCTAAGCATGAGTACTTCAATAACCTAATTCAAAACTTTAAATACGTTCAATGGTTTCGAATAACTCAAATAATACACCTTCCTTAGTAAAGTGAGTTAGTTAATTACGAGTATCCGTAAGGTTTAATAGGAGAGTAGAGCATCGGTACATAAAGTCGTTAATAACCAACTTCACTTAAGATCAATTTCTGCGATAGATATGGTATTTTTACAATCATCGAATTTTATTATCCTCTAATATTTTATACAGGAACAACGAATAATTACTTAAGTTCGTCTATCGTAAGCTGCCGTAATGCGGAACAAGCTACATACACGCATTGGATTTTGACTCTCTGATTACATTTAATTCAATTTATTACATTCAATTATGCACATCACCTCTTAGGTATATACACAAAACTATCAATAATGCACCTATGTCCACAACGCAACAAGAGATAAAAAGAGGCGGAAGGTTGTCGTTCGCAGACAAACTGGTGCTTTTCTCAAAATTTGCCACCGTATTAAATCTCCCCTCTGAATCCATCATCGAAATTATAAAATCCTAGCTTCAACTCACCAGTGCCAGTGAACCTGATCCAGGCCAACTGAGAACAATTGCTATACTGGAACGTATTAGGAACGTATTAAATTGATGGGAACGTATTAAATTTCCCTTCTCAATCCAGCATAAAAAACTCTCTGAGTCTACACTCTCACCAATGACAAGAAGCCTGATCCAGGCCATGCGGGAGTTGGAGTGCAGGAAGTCAATTCGACAGCGATAAATTCGGCTGTCCTCCCTGTTCACGTTGGTGAAGTGAAGCGCCGGAGGCCGCCAGTGCGGCATGAAGCGAACTCTGTTGTAACCGAAGACTGTAGGGTCCGACCAGTCAGAGCTGTTGCTGCGCGGCCGTTGGTCGTAACTGCGGCGGAAATGGCCCGAAGCAAAGTCAATTAAGAGGTCCATTCGAAAATTAGATCAACTTAATATTTGAAAACCTTTGCAGGCTTAGAGTTGCTATTCTCAACTGCGATTCACAGGCGATGTTGACATTTTGTAATAAAAAGTTTCTTTCTACTGTATAATGAAGTCATATAATTTTTCTTCAAACGCAATTGAAAATGAATTGCATTAAAAACAGATACTGTATGTTTTATTGAGTAAGATTGCATTGCAAGCTATACGTTTCAGCCCACTGAGTCAGTGCTGTTTTTTATACCATACATGCATACATAATGCGCCACAGGACATTAAATCATGGCTAAAGGGCAAACCATTGACTCACTATCTGGTTTATTGGCTTCGGTTTTCACTTTTGACATTGAAATTGAACGGAAAATTATTGTTAATAAAAGGGTGGATAGGAGCTTCAAGCATCAGCAAAATGTGGGTAAAACGGTGAGGTGGAGTTGAATATCTGCATAATGAGACAAAACGGTGAAGTGGAGCTATGAACATCTGCATAATGTGACAAAACGGCGCGTAATCGCACCTGCCCTGAAATAAGAAATGAAGGAAACCATTATAAGAAGTCCTCCATCCCGAATACCGCCCGCCATCTCCTCAAATTAGATTGTCAGTTTGCTGATAGAAGTCTATTGGCAATTCCCAAGCTGTGCCTACGCGGAATTTAAAACGCGTTCTACATTCAATTGTGTCTGCTTTATTGAGTGAAAATCCAACACTTTGCGCCTTTATTTAACTGCGTGAGAAATTGTTCGGCTGCTCGTTTGAGTTTCATGGAAGAATGAATGCTCAGCCTAAAGCGAAATGAAGAATTTTTTTGTGTTTTCATATGCGGACACGTGTCTTATTTGATTGCTTCAACAATACGGACACTATCGATGCCAAGATGGGGAATTTTTATTGTATAAATTTGATATTTTCTTCAGATTGTCTATGACCATGAGCAAAATGACCCGCTAATAAAGCCCGGTTTCTTGTGATTGAGGGTGATATTAGTATCGATGAACTTTTCGTTTAACGTTTTCCGTGTCATAAATATTACAATCGAAGCCTTTCATCAGCACTCATTTGCGATGTCATTAATGCCTTCTTGAATGGATAATTTAGTTTCAATGATCCAGCCTGAATCACCTCAACCATCACAAGAGATCTTCACGAGCAACAATTTGAACTCCAAATTTACATCAGAAAATGAAGCAGAGGTGATTTCGATTCACTTTTAACCTTGATTTCTTTTTCCTAGCTGCCGAACAGCTCAGAGGGTAGGTTATTTTTTATTACGCTAAAGCGTCGATCATTCAAACTTTCTGATATTCCTAATACCATTCATATTCGAGTAGTCTCAGAGACAAGTACGCAAATCCAGTTCTGGCCTCCTTATGTTGTAAGAAAATATTCCGTACGACTTTCAAATGAATTTTGACTTCTACGATGTTTCTTAAATAACCTTATAAGCATTCAGTGATCACAAGTTGCCCACGTTGCCCCTTATGCCAATTTATCTGGCAACGCATCCTGTAAAACACCGAGCAGTTCATTTTTTCGATAGAACAAGCTGAAGAAAAATAAAGTCAACAGTCATTCGCTGTGTTTTGTATGGAGACTAGTGGCGAGTAGAATCAAAATGTTAACAACTCATAATTCACTGTGGGCTTTACTAAATTCACGACTCGATTCTCTGGTTCCATGCATCTTAACTTCCGGCAGTCTAAATTGGAGCGAAGATTATTTATTCTGCATCAAAAGCAGAAACGAATAGTAAATTTGTGAGCCAATCCCTCCTGGTTTATTTAGAAAAAATGTTTTCATCAGGAGAAAAAGGAGCAAGTGAATATTTTTTAACCGTCGCCTGAAGCTCATATACTCTTCTTATTCTTATGAATGTAAAGAAAACAAAACCGGATTTTTGTTTTCCTGATCAGCTCTAAAATTACAAAACACAGGCCGCAAAAATATTTTGTCAACCTCTGCGTAAATCCAGAGTCGTCCGACCGCAGGCTACCTACTCTACCCGCAGTCATTGCTGTTGTTTGTTTCATGGAGGGAAAGCATTTCGGAAGAACCTGCCTCTCAAATTATTCATGAAAGGAACGAGTCCAGGACGGGCTTGTCTTACGTATTTTCTACTCTGGGCCAAAAACGACAGAACTCGTAAACGCTTATAAAACGGCGCTTCGATGGCTTTTTACTTCGTTGATCGGATTTCTGCTCGTCGCAAAGTAAAACGTTCTTTGAGCCAGCTTTAGATGAGCTTGCATTGAATAATGAGTGGCTGAACGCCCGACTTTCATTATTTTTTACAATTATTCATACACGTACTCCACTATCATGAACTACTGACAAAGGAATAAACCCCAATGAAAAAAACTGGTTCTACATACCACGTGCAGTGTAGAATTTCTCACTCTGTTCAAGTTCAGTTTCACGAGTTCTGCTGTATACTTTCATCAAGTGGACAATCGGGAGTTCAAGACATCGAATAAAAAAGGTATTCTCATACACTTTCAACCCTGACGATGAAAGGCAAGGGAGGTTATCAGAAGAATGGGATCCAGAGAACAGTAAGACTTGTCAAGTCTTCAAACGTCGTATGAAATTCTACTCAGTGAGCTCAAAGAACGAATCCCTCGACAAAGATTTCTTTGGGAAGGAAGCCCCGCTCAATGGCCGAGGATCCATTTTTTTAAAAGACGCTGATCGGAAACCAACGGGAGAAGCCATTGAAATTTTCTAGGAAGCATGTTTGCACAATCTGTGGACCTAATTGAAAACAGATGAAGGCGTGCTATAGACGACTCTCGCGCATAGTTAGTGAGAAATACCAAGTGAACTGTCGTCGAAATGATCAGTTGAGCTAAGATCACGCATCTACGTCCATTTTCGTTCTGGAAAACCAAACCACGACGAGAATAGTTTAGCTCTCATGGAAAGTTTGAGCTTTGATTCAAAGGAAAAGGAGTGTAATGAGCAATATTTGTGGGAAATGGAAATTACTATACTAAAAAAACCGAAAGCTTGAGCAAAACGAGTACTTCAGTTTCCTTCGGTTGTTTTGAGGAAATGACAAGCTCATTTGTCAGTGAGTTGCTGCTAATTCTCGTTGCGCTCTCGTTCTTTCCTTCTCTTTCTTTCCTTTGTTAGAGTTAGTATTACCTGCAATGTCAAACGGAAAGCGCTTCCCGCTAACGTACTCCTAATTGTTTTGCTTATAAAATTCATAAACTAAGGACGAATAATAACTTTCCTGCTGACGGTCCTAGTCTATAACCGAAAGCTCGAATAAAATAAACGTATGTTTAAAAATGAGCGGGAAATTTATTCTCGAATATTGAAGAAAAACTTTATGTTCTCCATAGTGGCCATCAACTCGAAAATAAGGGCAACTTCATCAAAACACACTGAAGGATCTGGCTTGGTAATTTTGCTCTGAACGCTAAACAAAGGCATCCCAAGGTAACTGTGATCAATTAAGTCTTGTTTGAACCAGTTATATTAACAAAGGCAAATAACTTGTTTACATAGGTTAACGTCAAGAGCTCAAAGGAATGTGAAGCGCTGCTTGTGGTTGAAAAGAATAAAAAGACGATCATAAACGCCTTGGGAAAGTCACTCTGTGTGCTAGAAAGTAAAATCCTGTGATAATGCTGTCAGAAGTGGGCAAAACAGGTTTCCTTGCAGCAATGATGGATAGAGAAACCTTTTAATTACTGTTGAATGACATCTAAATCCTGTGATAACGCTGTCAGTGATTGGCAAAACAGTTCTCCTTGTAGAGCTGATGGATGAAGAAATGCTTTAATTACTATATGCTTACATCCAAGTGTGCTTTCCTTATAGCGCTTTTTATATAGCCTTTAGAGAAGTCATGCGTTAGACGTACAGTCAGTATTTTGTTCAATTATAGTACACTTTAACCACAGCCTGAGATGAAAAATCAATAACCCTAGTGCAAGATTTATGAAATGATAAATTTAACCATTAAAAGCTGTCAGCCCTTCTAATGCGATCGAACAGGACAACTACTCTTGATGAAAGTATCTCACCAGGCATTTCCCCACCATTTTACATCTGTTCGAGGAGTCCATGATAAAATTTAGGAGAAATGATCGAACGCATCCTCAGTGATAGGTCAAGGAACTAGGGTGCGTGTGTAAATTGAATGGATTACTTCATTTCGGGAACGGAACACTTGAAATTTATGGTTACCACGTTGTGTGGCATTGCATTGTCCCACTACGTCAATGCAGCTTAGACAGGTTGACTGTGTGACGTTGGGGCATACATTTGGTGCACACAAATGTAGTGTTCCTACTGTTGAGCTCTGCTAGTATTTTTGCAAGTAATTGAAAGAATTATTGCATTGTAATTATTAGAAAATAATTATATACTATAAGGTTTTTCAATAAATTTGACTAATTTTGGAGAGAAATTGAATTATTTAATTTTTCTTCGATCAAAATGGCAGATTCTTATAAACCAACATAAGTGATTCTCGAAAATGTACATGATGGAACACACATGTACTACTACGTCCATGAGTTACACATCCCGTGGTATACATTCGCAGCATCATTGCAAGACTGTCATAACTCAAAAATTGTAAGTCTAGGAATACATTTTTTAAAAGAATGCGAATTAATTCTGCGTTTTTTTGGCATTTAAGTCGTAAGTCCAAGTGCATTTTTCACCAAGAGATGGCGCTGGGAAGATTTAGAGATTTAATAAAGCTATATCACTTAGATACTTTGAAAGGCTTCTCCTGAAAAACCGCGAAATTTGTATTACGACAGTCTTGCAATGATGTAATGGTGTGTACCTCATCGTGGTCAACGTGTTTAGAACGCACCTGTAGACTGGGGTCTCCTCAGGCCCGATGTACCACAATGTGAGGACCGGGACGTCATTCGGAGGATGTTCCACGTTGCAGGGCAGAGTCACGTTCAGGCCTTCCACCACCTCCACCTGGCCGATCTCCGATTCTGTGGGCGAAGCGACCTAAGTTAAAAACGAAATAAGTCAAAACATGTTCGTTTCCACTTTCACCCGACCGATCTCTGATACTGTGGGCGAAACGACCCAAGTCAACTACGAAGTAAGTCAAAGCGCGTTCATTTTGCATAGACTGTTGAAGAATGTTGATCTGGTCGACCTGTAATTGGTATGAATCAAGCCAACCGTTAAAACCCTGACGATGTTTTTCATCGGTCTTTGTTCTCCTAACAAAACTGCGTGTTTTCAGGTTGGAAAGATTATTTTCTGAATGGTTCATAACACTTCATTTGCATCAAAGATTTATGGGATTTGAATAGTTGTGCAAACGTTTTTCGAAAGTCAGAAACTTTTTTTGAGATCAATTAACGGCTTTGATATCTACATTTGAGGTAATTCAGTTTAATATAACAAATCGTCTTTTATTATTAAAAAACCCTCCATAGAAGCATTTTCTTGAAAATCTCTTTCATGATACTTACCTGGAAAATTCATAAAATTATGTAGGGGGCGAAAATTTTTAATTTTCTGGCACATTGACTTTCAATTAATATTTCCGAAAACTTGGGCCCTATTGATAAAAAACTTTCAGAGGACATCACGCCTGAAGAAAATGAATGACGAAATGCCATTGACTTTCAGTACTTTTAAAAAATGCAAATATAAGTGGAGAGAGGTGACAAAGTAGAATAAAAATGCGAAGAAGAAGATAAAAAATTTCAAAAGGAAAGAGTCGAATGTAAATAGAAAGAAATATTTCAGATTGTGGCGCCGAGAAACTGCAAGATGGGATAAAAACTTGGGAGAATCTATGAAATTAAAGTAGGGAGACAAATAAAACCCATTCGATTTTTCTGAAGAAATGCAAATATTTTACAGGAAATGAACGCAAGCAAATAACGGATTTGAGTTTAGTTTTAAAAAAATTGTGACGCATGAATTAGATACTAAAATCATAAAAAAATTAAGCGTACGAAGATAAAAAATGCAATACTGAAATGCTGGAATGCTGGGGCAGAAAAATTCACGCTGAGACTTTTACAAACTAAAATTTACGTCAATGTAAGCAAATCACTAAAAATATTTTTTGCGAGATTCGTCGTGGCTTTCCAAAGAGCTATTTTTTGTTGATGAATAATGTTTATTACTGTTTTTTATAATTAAAACCATTACATAATGCTTCACTGATTTAAATACGTTGAATGGGCTTAGGCATAGAGAAAAAAATTAAGAGCAACTCAAATTGCGTTACAAAAGGCACTTGGAATTCCAAATGATTAGCAAGGTCTCAGGGGAGAGTTTATTGTATTCCCGTTGCTGGGACCTGAAACACTACCTGAATGTTACTGCTGAAGGATCATATTCATAAACTGCCTAATTCTGAAGAATAAGGCAGAAATTTCATCATGATACGCATTTGTCAATGTATAAAAGGAAATCCAATTAACAAAATTTTAAGTATGAAAAGTGAACAGGTGATTGTGAAAATTATTTTTAATATGCATTTCTGGACAGCAAAAACATGAGTAAGCGAGAATACGGATGTCGAGAAAAATAAAATGTAAATTAAGAAAATGAGTGAAAAAAAATTGATAAATGATGTAGCGAATGTTAAAACCGATACTCAAGCACCAAGTTTTATTCCTGAATAATTGCTTGCTCAAGAGAAAAGCGTAAAAATGGGGACTGATGGAATTTGACTTTCTTGATATCCAGATCAACTTATCAGAAACAAAATAGAGAAAAATTTTGTGTATGAAGGACGCAGCTCCGCGGCCTGACGTCAGAAAAAGTTTCCAGGAATAACGACTGTAGTTGTGGACGTGGTGCGCGTGTGCTCGATATGAGCAGAACTGATTGCGACGCTCCGCCTGCTGACTGCCATGCACTCCCTGATGTAGGACGGCATACGGAGTGTTCCATCATCTTATGCTGGTCACTCCTGTCTGAGTTTCCATTTTTTGATGCAATGTTTCATAATGGTTTTATTGCCAAATTTGGAATTTGGTGTTATTGCCAAATTTTACGTTTGGTCTTTATAGCTTATTTTTATTTGGGGAAAAATAGAATTTTTTCCGTTAGAAAAGATTATTCTAGCTACTCTGATGTTGAGGTGTGAAATAGGAACATATTTCCTTAATATTTATTGAGGTGCACCGTGTTGAAAACTCTTGAAAATATCACTGCATACTCTACTGCGCCATGGTTACCCCAACTTTACCAAGTTTGTGTTCAGTGAACCAAGCTCGTCTCCACCTTACCGTCCAAAGGCATGGGACGCGAATCTTCAGTGTAGTTCTGTTCTGTTGATTAATCTTTTGTGCCCAAATGTTATAATAAAGATCGCTACCCACAAGGAAAGATCATAGCCTCCGAGCAAATGTTACAACATGTGCGTAAAGATTGCAGTCTTTATGTAACCCTTTCAACAAACTCGCCAATATCACAGGCCATATGTAACTCTTTCAACATACTCGCCAATATCACAGGCTATGCCTAACTTTTTCAACAAACTCGCCAATATCACAGGCTATGTGTAACTCTTACAACATACTCGCTAATATCACAGGCTATGCCTAACTCTTTCAACAAACTCGCCAATATCACAGGCTATGTGTAACTCTTACAAAATACTCGCCAATATCACAGGCTATGCCTAACTCTTTCAACAAACTCGCCAATATCACAGGCTATGTGTAACTCTTTCAACATACTCGCCAATATCACAGGTTATGCCTAACTCTTTCAACAAACTCGCCAATATCACAGGCTATGTGTAACTCTTTCAACATACTCGCCAATATCACAGGCTATGCCTAACTCTTTCAACAAACTCGCCAATATCACAGGCTATGTGTAACTCTTTCAACATACTCGCCAATATCACAGGCTATGCCTGACTCTTTCAACAAACTCGCCAATATCACAGGCTATGTGTAACTCTTACAACATACTCGCTAATATCACAGGCTATGAGTAACTCTTACAACATAGTAACTCTTACTCGTCAGAATCGTAACCAACAACTATAAAAACAGGAATATGGGCAGCAGCACTTGTTACACACACTGTTTGTGAAGACCTTGCAGCCCGGGACAAAATGTGAATGCGGAAATCAGGTGAACGGTTATGGTTGCAGTGTTTTGTACAGGAAATCAGGTGAACAGTTATGGTTGCAGCGTTTCGTGCGGAAAATCAACTGAAAATTAAGGGTCTAGTCGCAATATTTTCTAAAAATCTATTGGAAATGTTAAAGTGCTGCCGAGTGAAAGTTAAGTACATAACAAGAAAAAATTATTTTCCCTTCCGCACGGCAGAAAACTCAGAGCGAAGGTGGCCCACTGGTGTAGGGATACAAATTTTTAATTCCATTTTATAACTACTAGTGAGGCATCGTTAGCATTAATGCGAATCTAAGTCTATGGCTGGAAGATAATAAATTCTCATTAAGCATTAAGATGCCTAAAATCAGTGTCATTGTAAATTTTGTACGCATCAAAGATGTTTCATTGTAACGACCTTACTCATCAAGCCTGTTTCATTGCAATTTTGATGTACATCAAACGCTTGGATAGAAACGTCTATGTAATTCGAGCTCATTTATTTTTGAGTTGATTGTATATCACACATGTTGAATTCCAATTTACTTGCAGCATTTTATCTATAACGAACTTGATCAACTGACTTTATAACGAACTCGCACATTTTAATGCACAGTCTCTCGATTCAATAATGTTTTTGCATGGTCAAGAGGAAGTGTGGTGATTTGTACAACTTTTTTGCATGTCCGATGGCTGCTTCCCTGATGTTTTGTAAGCTTCGGAAAAACCGACGAAATGAAGAACAGTTTCTCTTATCAACGCCGCACGCCATATTCACCCGATAATAACGATGTTTTCAGGAGTTCATCATGTGCAGATAGCGTGACTGCGGGGGACAGATTGCTGCTGCTTCTGCAAAAAAGTTTCGATAGCAATATTCGCACAAAAATGCCCTCATTCAATTAAACGAGATATGCAGATGTAATTCCACTCTCTCAGAGGTTAATGCGTTAAAAACCCAGAATTTCACTGTTCGTTTCCAGCAAGTTAGCTACAAAAATTGCAACGCATCGGCATTTCACAAATGTCACAAATGAATGGAGCTTGAAATTAGAAGTATAGCGCATCACAGCGCAAGAGAAAAATGAGACTAGATATGAACTACAACAGGCGAAATACATTTCTTTTTCGCTCCCAAATTCACACTAGAAACCCTTTCATTACCGTATTTATAATCCCAGGCTTGCATCACCTGTATCTGAGCCAGCAAACGTAAGGCCAAGCGTGTCTACCTCGTGCCCGCACTTCCTGCTAATCTATAATTATTATCGCCCGCAGATATCACTGTTTTGCCCGCCTAAACCTCTCCAGGGTTCGATCGTGTCGCGTCCATGGTGAACATATCGTAGAAGCTATATATAGCGTAGGAGTATTGAGCAGGGGCTTATTTTGAAAGACCGCACATTGAAGATTCAAATCAGGGTCGGTGACACGATGAGCAAGGCTCTGATTTGGACTTGAAAATCACCGAAGTCGCTTTCTTAGTTTAATGCCACCTTTTGAGTAAAATTATTATTAGATAATCCCCAATGTAATGATTAGCTTAATTTACCAATACCATATAGTAAAACGCCAGGTGCGCCTTAAATTTATAAGTAAATATATAAATAAATATATAAACTTTTCAATTTTTCGTGCGCAAATTCTCCCATGCTATTACACTGAGAGTTTCATCGAACTCATTAAATTGGTTGGTCCGTCTCTTTTTCACGCTCTTAGTTAAAAGATGCCTCATTACCGTATTTGTGATACGAGTTTCACCAGAGCACAAGTTCAAAAGTATTTTAATTGCGAATATATTCTTATCAATATATAAGGATGGATATATTTGTTTGTCATACACATCTGGAAGATTTATTTAAGCAAACGATCGAATCTCGTCATTTTTCATTTCCCGTGATAATATGATAATGTCATTCTTGCCGTGTACATTAGTATCATATATACAGAAAATTGGAGAGGAATCTACTGTTGTCATCATCAAGGTATATCTGCAAAAACAAAAGACAATTCTTACTAAACATGAACGTACAAAGTCTTTGAGTATCTTAGACTAAATAATTGTAAACAAAAATCTTTCAGTAGTTCATGGTAAAATTAGGAAGCTAGTTTGATAAACAGAGCAGACTAGAAGAGAGAAGTGCACTGGTCGAAGCATGGCAAGCATGGCATGAGGCTGGCGGCGTAAGTTCTGGACGATGCCTTAAGTAACCTATTGTGCTCGGCATGCTGTTTTTATGTGAACAAGTTTTTACTCTAGAATTGTTATTTTTAAAGTTTTCAATGAACTAAAATATGATTTTAGAAAAGCGAAGAAATTGTTAAAAACTAATGTGAAATTAAACGCCGATGTAAAATTTTTGTATTATAAATAACCAAACATACACAACAATAAAACTAAAAACGTACAAATAGAAAAATAGAATGAGTGTGATTAGCGATAGCCAAATCTGGAAAACTTATAATTTTAAAGTTGAAGAAAATGATTGAATAAGCCTATGCTACGATTCTAATTTTTACCGTGTATTTTTTCGGATTTTTGAATGCGGATCAAAAAATTCAGACATCATCGAGAGCTAGGAATTTTTACCCACTGCTGCAAAATATGTTTTTGAAACTGATGCTGGGGCAAAATTCTCGCAGCTAAAACGAGTCACGGTAACAGAATAGGACGCGCCGAAAAAGGGAAAGCTAAATGATCGCGCCGTTTATAAAGCTTTCACTAAAAATGAAAGTGCTGCAGTTATTAACGACAGTTGTTTGTCATGTTCTTTCGTTCCGGCAGCTACGGATTGATCATGACAAAGCAAGGGCTAGAGGAGGCTCGACACGAAATGCTTTTTGACACTTTTGAACGAACGTGCGTTCTGAGCGACTGGCGGACCTGAAGTGAAACGAAACTCAAAGCTTGCTATTCTGTTTCATTTTTTATTTTTAAGAGGTTAAACTGAATATTTTTCAAAATTTGACCTAGTCAATTTCCGTTCTCCTTCTATCATAAATAAGATTTCGCGGTAAGTCTTTCTGCTGTAGAAAATACATCATGTCTCCCAAAATGAGAATTGAATAGGCATGAGAATATATTTTTTTAATCATAGCTCAATAAAAAACATGAAGACATTAGCTGTAAGGGCAAAAATAGAATCAAACAACACATTAAGGAACATGAAAATAGTTGGTCTTCTACTGGAATGAAAAAGTCTATTGGCTTCGCCCGATTTCAGAATCAATAACTTTAGTCGGCTTCGCATTATACATTGAAAGGAAGAACTTGAAATAAAAGTGCAGGAAATAGTCATAAATCACTATCAAAGTCCTCCTAGGCACATTCTTTTGAATTATTCATAAATTAAGTCTGAGCTTGAAACTGAAATTTTGTCCCCCCACCTACTAATAGTTATCGTTCAAGCGTAAACATCGTAAAATTCCCTGCAATTGTGAACAAAATACATTGCCACAACGAAACATTCAATGTCAAATCACCCTCTAACAAACAATCCATCGCTCGATGATTACATCAAATCGAAGTATTAACGTCGAGTGAGAAGATCACCGCCACAGTCAGAAGAATACAAAGCGATAGAAGCACCCGGATAACTTGCTCCAAAAATTGCTCCCGTAAGATCGTGTACTGACATTCTCCCTCCCTGCGTCTTATTCAAATCCTCGAAATTGAAATTTGATTGAGCTTCGAGTCAGCATTGATGCGCACCTAGAACTAGAATATTCTTTTGAATTGGAAGATGAAATTCTTGGTTGAGTTCCAGGCTTCCAATCTGGGTGGAAGTCTCGTCCCGGTGCGGCCTGCTCGCCTCCATCTCGGAGCGTGAATGTTAGTCCGCCTGAAGAAATAAGCCGCCATGTTCAGCCCGCGTCTTCGCCTGGCCAATTTGGAAGTGAGTTGTCCTCGCGAGAAATAAGCCTCACCGCTAAGCTTTCTTCCTGTTCTCTAGGATTTGTATTCTTTTAATTTACAAATTAGTGCGACGAGCATTTATTGAATTTGAATTCTGTTTTGATTCCCCAGGGATAATTTAATTAATCCATAATAATTAGAATGCGTCGTCGTAAACTTGACAGAGCGATGATACTTATCTGTCCAATTTGCGATGGGGCTCCAATCCCAGACTTAAGACAATTCTATGGACATTTTGGGGAATTTAAAACTCTCACAAACCCTTTGTAATATTCAACAGCAATCACGGCGTTCCCCTAGCTGTGAGAGACAACAAATTGCAGAACTGTATCTGGTTCCGTGTAATTCCAATAATTCGCTATCTTTAATCAAGCAAGTGAACCTTGGGCTTTGTCCTTTAGCCGGAATACGCGACACAAACAAACTCACTCAGGGCTCAGATATTGTGTAGCAGACTCTCAATCATTGCCGCGCTTGATGAAGTGTCCTGGCAGAACGTCACAACAGCAAAAGCAAGCGACGGCACATGCATGCATCTGTCATCGTTGGTAACGATTAAAGGACCGTATTTCTGTGAGAATTGTGGTGACAACGATCTCAATCGAAGAGCGTAAGCCATTACTGCTTGCATCAAAAGTATGACTCGGGTCTTTGGATGGTCTGGTCAATTTTTCATCATTCCTATAAGAAATTAAAACTGCGCAGGAGTAAGAAGTAACGATTAGATATCTGGAAAAATTTGTATCACTCTTGTGATAAACGTAAAATTGTAACACAAATTGCTTCACTTACAAATCAATCAGTTTGGGATAAAATAACTTATGTGAAATTACCACAAGTGAATCAGCTGTAGGCTATCCAGAAAAACAATTATAATTAGAGAACTGTTGTAGTAGGAAATTAGCTTTACTCGTGGTATATCAGTTGTCACATAGAACTTTACAACGTGTTTTTAGTTGTATTGTGCCACGTGTACTTCATAGCAGGTGGCTAGTACCATGTGTAAAGTTACGATAACAGCATATCGCGCATAATTGCAGCACACATAGTCGCTAATAGCACCAGAAAGAAAAGTACTGAGGAGTTGTGAGGCCGGCAAGCTGCATTTCGACGATATGCTTGACATATCACTGTAGCAATATTGTTATGCTGTGTATAATATACACTAAGGTTTTCGATCCCATGTCATGAGCATGCATTTGAATGAAGCAATTTTATTATTAGTAATTAACTTTCAAAGATGATTTTTTATTTATTCTCTCAACGTCTTAGGCAAAATTATAACGTGTGAGAGAACGCAAAAATTTTCATATTTGAAACAAACTGTTCAGTTATTACGAGCGAGAAATCGCTGAACTTATTAGAGACCGCAAGTAATAACATAGAAATTGATCATCAAGGTGTCGATGGTAATAGTTCTTCATAATAATCTCATTAAAGCACCGCTTTTGCACTCAAATTGTTAGATTAAACAATTAGGTGGTGCACTGTACACGGCAAGTAGGAGTCACTATATTCATGCGATGCAGACGTGTCGGCCTGAATGGAAGCTTGTTCTCTGTTTCAGCGCATAGTTATTCTGTGGAAAATAAGCTCCTCGATCAAGTGAATTTGAACCGATAGGTTTCTACTGAAAATTTTTTGCCAATTGGTAAGTAAACTGCTGGGATGTTTACATTTCATTTCTGCGTAAACAGGTTCATCAGCCAAGTAAACATCGAAACCACAACCGAATTTCCAACAAATGTATACCCACGCATCGCTTATTTTGAATGCAAACGTTCTGCTACTGAAGCCTTGAATTAGCGTACTCTGTGTGATTTTTTCAGGTTAAGGTGTTTTCTCATTTTTTGAGAGAGAAAAATAAGGGATTGCTCCTCTTTAAAAACTTTACCTCTCCCCGTTCCATCATCTTATATTTTTTTTTGTAGCGCACACTTACTTTACTTGAATGAACTCTGAATGGTGTAAAGAGATGCCGGTCGTATTGGGAAACTTTGAGAATTTCTACCTTACTCTAGAGAAAAGTCTATTAACGAATAAAATTCCATGTTATGATCAATCTGGATATTAATTATTTGTGCTGAAAACGACGTTATTGTGTCATTACGATCTATTTTCCTTGAACAGCTGAAAATTTTGGCTAAAATAATCACTCGAAAAATTCAGCTTAGATATTTTTAAAATGAAAGCTAAGTAGCTATCGAGATTTGCAAAGCTTTAAAACGAACGATATCCAATTAACAATATTGACCAAGACATCACCTCTCATAAACACCGAATACTGTACGAAGCTTTTTATCCCACTAAAAAATGTATCTAATTCACTATTCTTTGGAATTGAATATGATTACGGGAGGCATTGGTTCCATAATATCAGTTTCGGTCAGTCATTTGAGGTTCTGAGTTGAAATACGATCATCGTGATAACAGTGATGAAGGGTTCTCACTTCGCAGATCAAATATCGGAATCACGCCGTAAACTAACTTCTGGCCGCGTTACTGCTCTGTAATTCAAGGGACCTTCCCTTGATTAGGGTTGATGATGGTCGTAATTCTGGACGGTTATTGCAGCTACTTGGAGCTGAAGTACGCCGCCCAGCTCATGTCATGTTAGACGAACAAAAGCACAACTTCGCTGAAGTTTATTCCGAATTCATTATTGAGCTATCAAATTTCAATCTCAAGTGATACGCGTGTGATAGACGTGAGGTGTATCGGCGCGCTGTGTTTCTTTCAGATTTGGTAACAGATATTCGAATAACGCAAGGTTACTTCTTGAAAAAAGGGCAAAATAAGCCCGACCAGCATCGAGCTTAGAATAGCTCATTTGATGTAAAATTACTATCACGATATCGTGTGGCTGTCATAACAAAACCCGTAGGACATTCAGATTCATTAATGAAGTATTTTTTCACAATCACAGTGGCCAGCGAAAGCTGAGATTATGGTCAAATATATTTTAAAACGCAGGAAGTTGCTGGAACTTATGAACCTGTCCTCCATTGCAAAGGATGAAAGTTTTTACGTCGACGTAAATCGTGCGATGCTGTTCTTTCAAAATCGAAGGCTTTATTGCTACTGTCTGGCAGTTAACGATCTGTCAGAGCCTGGCTTAGTGCCGCTCTAGACGAGGCAGAAACCTTTACGTTCGATGGATTCTCCCTAAATCTCACCAGTGCTTTATTTTCAAGTAGAAATGGATTTTTCCTCTCGAAAAGAAATTAAAGACAGGATCATGGCTGAGAAAATCATAAATCCGCGATGAAGGCCAGCCCAGCTTAGGGATTGGCTTCTGTTAGGAACATTTTTAAAAAAATTTATTTTTATTCACGTGTTCAAGTTGCAGAGACATAAACTCGCCAACTGCATTTGTGGGATCAGATTTTTTAAAAGTTACCATCGTCATAGCATTATAGTTGGCAGCATAACTTTGATGTCGGCTGCATTAGTCGCAGGCAGCACAAATTTGAAATCGACTTGGCTACATTAGGCACTATCACACGCAGCGTTGTCAAGTAGTCTTAGAGTTTATTCTGCTAGCTGTACCACTACGACGGCTTCATTGAAAAATTGTGCAATGGACAGTAATTATTTCAATATATCAGTAGATCGGCCGAGTTACTGCCTATGCTAACATCTCACCGACCTGGATGACTTGAAACAGATGGCTCTAGGGCAGGCTGATGAGTTTTTGGAGGCACAGTTCACTTTGATATGCGAGTTAAAAAATTATTAGTTTAAAATTTTTAGCTTTTCAGGCAAATTTTCTGTTACTGAGTTAGTAGCTCAGTTAAGGAAATTTTGAAATTTGACAGCCATTCAATTTCTGTGGGTGAATATTCAATTCGGTAAATAGATATAGAATCACTTATAACATAAAATTTAAGGCTTGGTTTAGTTTTTAAATGGCTGGCCAGTAATATCCTGACTGATCGAGAACAGTCCATGGCGTAAAACCTAAGTTTAAAATCTGGAAAAACGATTGGAATTATTTCATATACCTGATACATGTGGGATAACTTATGATGTGGAATGATATATTATTGCTCGGTTTTTGTAACGAGTTAGTTATACCTTCATGCACGAAACTGAATAGTTTTGCCATTGTGTGGGCCAAATTTGATCAAATCAATGTCCTCGTAGAAATATCTCTGATTTGAACTTTGATCATACCGAATTTCAAGCCCGAGCTGAGTGATAAATGTTGGAAAAATCACCAAATTCTTTTCAAGTGAATATATGCTTTGACAGCAATCTTTCAACATCAGGAATGACTATTATGAAAACACATATAGTGTTCGTTAATGAGTTAAAATTCCATTGATGGATTCTCACAATTATTATTAATAATAATTGTATTAATATTATTATTCATATTATCATTTTTATTAATATTCATATTATCATTTTTATTAATATTCATATTATCATTTTATTAATATTCATATTAATATTATTTGATCATAACTCTAAGCGAGGGTCAGAAACTTCCCCCCACATGTGTCCGCCTGGTACATAAAATTCCATTCGTCATTAGATTGCTAGGGCCGACGGTCGCAGCAAACCACTGGACCAGCTCTGAAAAATAGATTTGATATATTCTTGCGTAACTTTGCCCAGTGCTCGAGGCAGCTGCCATAGACACTCGCTCTCCCCAACAGAACATCGCCCTCAGCTCGCACAGCTTCATTCTTGACTTGACAACAACTTGCCGCTCACTCAAATCCGTCAGAAAAAACTTCTTAACTTTCTATGAGAGTTAGATGAGTTTCGGCTGCGAAATTTTAAGCCGGAGTAATTTTATCTTCTGACGTCAGCACATGAAAATTCTAGAGGATGAAGACCTGAATGCTGCTATTCGAGATAAGGGATTGGAGCAGTTGAAGGAAGGGAGATTCACTCATCGAAGATAGGGGCTGAAAAGAATTTGATGCTCTTTTGGGAATTCAAAATGCCTGAATTTCATTTCCTGTTGAGGAATTGCATGCAACTAAAATGAGAATAATTCTAATGAAGTTCTATCAATCAGATGAAGATCTCATCTCATGACTTGAAATCACTAATGCTAATTCAAATTTTCCAAAATTTTAAAGTGTTAGAAATACAATAGGGAGCTGTATCATATTTATTTAAAAGTAGTGACGTACGGAGTGGTTCCATTTCGTTGTCCTTACAGGACGGCCATATCCCACTCAATATGTAACCCAATTCTTATTTCAGATCTTTATTTCGAGTTAATGATGGACAATACAATTTTTCACGCACTTCAGCGATAACTTATGGGCACAATAACAGGTATCTACGTGCACATCGATCTATAAGTTCGTGAGTAATGAAGTGCCTGATTTTGTTAATGAGGAAAACCGCTATTTAATTTTTTATTCGAAACTACCAAGTAAACCTGCCTCATGCAAGAGTGTGGACGCAAGCAAGCGAAGATAGTGCCACAGCTGTAGTGTCAAGTGTTCTTGAAGACTGCCAATGCCTATCTGGAAGGACTGCTCAGTAAGGAAAGCAGTCTTTGACTGCTCAGTAAGGAAAACAAAGTCCGTTCTTGTGATGAATGAGCAAGATTTTTTTTAAAAATACATGCCATAAGTTAAACTATTTATGCCGAAGTTTTTCCAATGATTATCCTTAAAGAAATACGTTTAAACAGTCAATATTTGGGGACACCATGAAATTTTTCCTGCATCGCGCGAAATAACACAAAATGGAGGTAAATTCAAGACCAGGGAGGTTACGATCAGTTTTAATGGTTTCAGCACCGGTTTCCGTCAAACAATAATTAAGAATCAAAATGATTTGCACGTAGTTAGTAAAATTCGTTTGATATTTACTCTTTAATTTCCTACTGGTTAAAAAAGCTTTCAGTTGCTGCTGGATACTCAACTTGCACTGATTTTTCTTAAAAATTATTTTTAGGGCTCAAATCTTGAGATTGAAAACCTTATCTTACATTCCTCGTAATTTATGGTTTCCCACCAGGCTGTTATAAATTTGAGTTATTTGGCAGGCAAACAAAATGGTTTTAATACATGCAGATTCAGTGTCTGGAAATTTTCAGAATAAAGTGATAGAAAATTTTCTTATCTCATTCAAAAACGGGAAACAAAAACGTTGAAAACATCATATTCCACTAGAAAAATTCTCATCGCTGAACAAACCTGCTTCAAAACCCGCAAAACCATGATGATAACCGTACGTAAATTATATCCTAGAACCAATTTTTCTATAGAATTTTCAAGGCTGGCTATTCTTGTTAACCGAACTCTTATCTCAACGACGTCTCTAATCCTGATTTAAACATCACATAAATCACCGTAGCTCTGCGGCTACTGTTTGTTCAACGCAAACTCCAAAGGAAGTTGACTGAGTCTTCAAATCTTGAAGCTCAGACCACGCCTCCGTCCGCTATCCTCTCCTGCCATTTGTTGGAGAACAATGACTGCAATATTATTTGGGGAACTGTTTTTCCGTCACTTGTTGAAGAATATTAACTAGTACGTTCTTTGGGGAGCGGTTTTCCTGCCACTTGTTAAAAATATTGACTTGAACGTTCTTTGGGGGACGGTTTTCCCTCCACTCGTTGGAGAATATTTACAGGAACGTTCTTTGGAACGGTTTTCTCTTCACGCGTTTGAGCATGTAATTAGAACAGTCTTTTGTAAACCGTTTTCCTGCCCCTTGTAGGAAAACAATGACTAGAACCTCCTTTGATGAATAATTTTCCCACCATTTCTTGGAACACAATGACTAGAACACTTTGAGGAACGGTTTTCACGCCATAGCTAGAACAAAAACTAGAACACTCTTCGATAACCGATTTTCTTCTATTTGAACAGCTTTTAAATAGAATAGAGTCGCGTGATTCCTAATTATTCTGTTCTCCCTATTGGGATGTTCTCTATCTGAACGTAAACAATAACACTTCAGGAATCTCATTTTTTCTAATTTCTCACCAGCCATTTTCATCGTGTTCGTAGAAATTTTTATTTAATGAAACATAACCCATAACGTGCTATACGTTTGAGGAGGTAACTTCAAAGTGAAAATAACTGCGCATTTATTTAACAAAGATTAGAGCCATTAATTCGTTTGGTACTGTAAATGTTTTATTTTTTACGCCCATTTTTCTCAATGAAACTCCAAAAAATTCAAATAGATGGCCTGATAATACACACTTATTTGAATAATTTTCCAAAACCAGAGCACCATCGAATTTTAGGTAAGTCATTTTGTCAATTACAAAATTAATGTTGTGAAAATTAGTGGAACACCTTTGGTTTATGCTTTTTATTAAGTCTTGGAGATCCCAGGTTAATGTGGTATTCACTAACATCAACCGTTAGTGGTATTTGGATGACTCAACAATCAGAGGCTTTAATTCTTGACAGTATAAAATAGTGGCGTATAATGGTGGTAATTTCTTACCTCGGAAAAGCTCAACTACTGCCAAAGAAAAGGGATATTTATGATTGAAAAACTTGAGAAAGAAATGCGATAAAAATCTCCAAGCTTTCTTTCCATGTGCGATTCATCTCAAATCTCAAAAAATCTAATATATTCTCGTTGGAAACCAAAAGCACATTGAACATTTAAAAAATTTATCAAGAAAGCCAGCAAAGCTGCATGCACTGCGACCAATGTTAGCTTGCTCTGTAATTTTTAAAGAATATTTTAGGTTTTAGACAGCCATAAAAGCAGCGGCCAGCCGCACAAGAGAAACGAATGCATATTTACTTAGGACGATCGTTTTTAAAAGTTGCTCAGTAGTTCTTGGAACAATTCAATCGTGGTCTGAAAAATGATGCAACAGAGATGGAGTTTCCCTGTCGAGCGGAGAGGGATTTAACAAACGCTGGCACTGATTCGATATACCATTTTGTGCATTGATTTTCAATTACGTAATTGAAGAACTGGAAATGTTGCTCTTATGTATTGGTTTTCAACAGCGATTCAAGAGAATTCAAAGTATAAATCGAGCATCATTCAAAGTATTACTTTAGCTGCACTTAGCAGAGCTACATGCGAGCTCCTGCATAGCTCAGAGAGCAAATCAATGAGCCATTTTCTGGACTCAGTGGCACAGTAAAGTGTGTAAAATGTGTTGAGTGTCTACATGTTTTAACCGAGAGAACTTTTGAGTGTCCCACAGTAGATCACCTCTATTTTTTTCTGAATTTAAAAATAATTAAAAATTCATTGCACCGTGTCAATGAACACAACCTTGAAAAACATCTACAACTGAACGTTTATGGCAGCAAACAATCGTAACATTTGCGTCCATGAAAATTTCCGACAACAATCCGTCATACACACTCGCTTTCACTAAAAAGATTTGCTGGATATGAACTGATTCAACTGATGGAGAAGATTCTTTGAAACGTAAGTAGTATTTTCGCAATGCTTGACAGGTTGAGCTGAAAAAATCAGTGGCGAAGCATGCATTGGCTAGAATGTTCTCCTTAAACAATTCCTTGAAACAAGTTTTGTGATATGAAGACAGGATGATGTTGGCAACCTTCACAGGGTGGTGCCACCGAACAAACTTTTAGCTGTCCCTCATCTGTCTATTATTAAATTTATTTGATCTATTCAATATCAAGATTTAAAACACGCTCAATAGTAGAAGCATCAGCAGAAAATAATCCAGCAGCTGTGTCTCTGGTAAATCATTAGCCTTGCAAACTATGGAAATTTTGTTAACACAATGAATCAATATTTAAAGAAATATTAGAAGAAACGACAAAAAGTACTTTCCAATGGCTGTTGGATGAATTGCCTTCTGTAACCTTTCCTAAATTCTCAGAAGCGAAATCTTATTATAATTTGAGCAAAAAATGACATTTGAAAATGTTACTTACCCATTTCTTTGCTCAAAATGCACGCAAGAATTCATTTCTGAACAGTAAAATTCCTCATTCTACCTTGATCGATACAGTGAAATGACGTTTAAAGAGCCGTTGTACCATGCTTTACATTAAGCATTGTACAGTACGCATTTACTGCTGAATGTTTATATTTTATCGGACCCCTATACATCCATACATTTGCATGTCGAATGAAGTAAGTGTTTGCTAAGTGGAACTGACTGTGTCTCGTGAATTCTTTTGGTTTCAGCAGCACTTTCAGTAAATAAAAAATTGAGTTACACTCCGAAGCTGTTTGTACATGCACTTCATCGATGAGCGGAATATCGCATCTATATATTAGTTTTAGCAAGAAAACTTGGAATTCCGTGTCGGCAGCAGATACAGACCTGAATTGTTTCTAAAAAGTCTATGTTTGGATTTCAATGCTATTTTCTCAAGTAGAGTTGATTTAGGTGCCTAAAATGAAGAAAAATAGCAAAGTGGACAAATTTTCACTTAAGAATTTCAGAATAATTGAGAAAAGTCTTAAAAAATTTAAAATAACATCCGAAAGCTTGACTTACCAAATGAAATAAATTTTTAATCACATAAAATAGAAATTTTCACCAAGACAGTGATATATATATATAAATGAATAAAATATAATAATACTAAAAATTTCTATTTTATAGATATCTATTTTATTGTATATTTATATGTATATATACATATGTACATCTCTACATATATATATATTGTTATACATATATTCGTATATAAAATTTTTGCATGTAAAAATACATATGAGTTATTCAGACCCCGTCTCCCCCGTCCCCCCACAGTAGACCGTCAACGGTTCAACTCGCTTGAGAAATTTCCTCGGCACGAGCTGCTGTGTACTCACAATTTGCGTAGGCTTGTAAGGCCTCCTCACTGATATGCATAATCAGAAGCAGCGCACCGTAAGTGAGCTTCTGAATTATATAGAGGAGCACTCAGTTAACCACTCCCGCAGTTCGCTGCTCCCATTCAAACTTGATGGTCTAGAGCAGGGTTCTTAACCTGCGGGGCGCGAGCTTCCGCAGTAAAGTCTGATTTTTCCCAGTAATGTTTTCCACATAAGAGTGAAGTTTCGCTACTGAATATGTTTGAGGATCTATTTACAATATTCTTTGTTGTGAGCTCTAATTTACCAGCCCATCTGCACGCAATTTCCCCTGACAATTTTTAAGAGGGGCGTGGAAGTAGAAAGGTTGAGAACCACTGGTCTAGAGCAACTCCCGCGAGGCGAGCCGTTTCAGCGCACCCCGAGCCACCGTAAGTCTTCATTTGGCCATAAGTGCAATTGAAGTCCAAATTGCGCCGAGTCCTTTCGATGAGAAGCACGAGTGAAGGCTCATAAATTTTCTTCCAGGACGATTGAAGGTGTGAGGAGCCTCTCGATGCTCATAAAACTCTTGCCTGCATCAGCAAACTCAACTTTGCTCAACGAGTTGAGAGAATTTTGCATCTTAGAAGTCTTTCTCGCTCGCCGTCTTGGTAGGGAAAGCTAAAAACCTGCCGCGTTTTATACGGAATTCTGGGACCCGAATTTTCTTCCAAAGAGAGCCATCGATCTGAAACATCAAGAAAATTATCGTTTTCCCCTTCTATTCACACGCGCTTTCTGCGAGCTTCTCTCACATCGCAATTTTGGGCCAACAGTTTCTTAGGAAAAATACCAAATTCCTGTTTATCCTCCACGCCTCCACAGAAATTGCTTTCGACTCGCAACGCAAGCTTTTCTTTCAAGTCCTAATAATACATCATGCTCACGTTGATTAGGTGAGGAGGAATATTCTCTTCACTATGTGAAAATAAATCATTTATTCCAAGACCTATAAATACAGCACATTTCTCCAGTGCGTTTGCACTGCCAGAAATGTTAGTCCCCTTAGATACCGCAGAACGATGTAGGCAATAAAGACCTGTGACCAAATACGAAACAAAACATCGTTTTCAGTCTCTTAGCCTTCCCTAAAAGTTCAAGATTAATTGTGAGCAAAAATCCTTAAAAGGTAGGTTGTCATTGTTAATACAAATAATCTAAAACCTGCTGAGATTTTAAACACTTGAACATGAACCAACACATTATTTTTAAATATAAGACCGTCATAAGGGGAAAAATTTGTAAATCAATATTCCTTCTAATTACGGTAACGCATCATATGTCTCGTGGTATTACTGTTAAAAGAGCGGTTCAATCGAAATCGATAATGAAATTTCAACAAATAACTTTGTTCCGAAACAAATATACGGATAATTCTCGTTTCAACCAATCAGCTTTAAGAGGAAGAATGAGTTCGAACTTTGAAAATTATTTAAACAATTTATTTATCATAATCGATAGAGGAGAAGATTTTTTCAAGTCTAGTGCAAGGGACATATATGATAATTTGATGGGGTGAATACTTTTCACTACAATCCACACCACATGGATGCAGCGTTTCACTTTATCCATTCGAGCGTGATCAAAAGAGTTGAATCGAAAATAGTTTAAAGGTACTTCTTTTCTGCTACTTATTTTATATCAATCCCTTTTTTACCCCGTAAAACACTACCGTGAATTTATTGTTTTGCCGTCAACGAATCACGGAGGAATTTTCAGCAGCTACTCAATCTCAATTATTGCTCACCTTATCAAGGCGATAAAATCACAGCAATAGACACGAAAGTGTGTATAATTCATTAAACTAACGAACACCGTTCTATAATACCAAAGATCTTAATTTTTCAACATTGACTGTTGCAGTTATTTCTAAGAAACACGCTGGAATCATTCCGAATGCTGCTATACAAGAACTTTTTATGATGAAGATGAGTGAATTAGGTGAAAATGCACATCGAAATACACCCATGTTTCGGTCACCCTTTTAAAGGCTAAAAATACATTTATATCAGCTGCGAGCGTGAAAAGCACGTGCTAGAATTATCTTCAGAAAAAAAGTTATTTGCTATAAATGTTGACAAGCGGCACAAAATGAATCTTTGTTTGACAAGCTTCACGGGCGCTGTACCAGAGTTAAATTGGGAGACACTTATCTTAATAAGCAAAAAATTTTATTTCAAAATGAGAAAACAAGGGAGGGTTCCAACAGTCTTCATGAAGTAATCCTTTGTAAGAATAATGTTTTCAAAGTTTCATAAAGCAATATAACGACAAGAAGCACTTAGTACAGCCTCAGTCAGTCCTTGTGAAAATTGCTTTCTCTAAAAAAAGAGATGTTTCAAGACACTGGAAATGTCAGACTCACGGCACTTCACTCTTTAAAATTTAAATTTTACCTTCGTAGTCGAGATGCATTTCCTTATTCAGATTTTTAATTCATATCAGGGAGAGCTTTTGAGAGCGTACTTTAGACGATTGTATACAACAGTGTGAAGTAAATACCATAGTAACAAATGTCTTCTTGCACCAATCAAATAACAGAGGTCGATATTTTTCTGCATTGCTCTCCTCCATAGGAACTTTTATCTCAAAATTCCTTTCACAAAGTCTCAAAAAACAGTTTTCAAGTAATATTTTAGATGAATTTAAGCAGATATGGGAGATTAAGAGTGGAAAATCCTGCATCAATATTATACGGCACTGGTTCGTTTTTCTTCATCAACCTCCAAATTACAGGATTTTCTCGTAGCGTTTTCCAACTCAGTTCAATTTTTGGGCATTTTAGCATTTTCCCCATTGATCGATATACATTCAGAGCCAATATCATTAGAGACACATTCTTCACTCTGAGTGCAGGTAGGTGCCGGCAAGTGAGAAGCAGGGCGGGTGGTAATCTATGTTGGCAGGTGGGAATGACAGATTGCACAGAAGTTTGTAAAAGAAAGCCTTAAACGTCGTATGTACTCGCACATGCCATTTTGCTTCTGAAGCTGAATTGGAATTTTGTTATGTTTTACCGTAGAGGAAAGTTTTTTTACGCGCACGCTCTGTAAAAATCAAGACAGTGGAACGTTGGCTGAAAATAAAATTTACAAATTACGTAACAAAAAAAAACGAACAGAAGGGACGAAGCTGCTTGAGAAAATTCATCAGAAAAGACAAATGAATTTTACTTCTGTTGCAGTGCATTGTAATTTCTGTCGCTAGATCAATCGTTTAAGAAATCGCTAGATTTACGAAGTATGCCTGAACAGAGAATACAGAAATACTTCGCTCTCAGTGAGTACACATAAACTTCGCTACAGCGAGTCATCACCGTTATAAACAGACAGCTCAGCTGGATGGATGACAAGTTCCTTGCGTCAGAAAATGCATTTCTCTCTAATGAAGAACATGATCCAGCCATACTTCATGGACTCGCAATCACCAAGTCACAATAATGGCAAAATGTGAGCATTACGGAGCGTACCTCCACCCCATCAGACCAGCAAAGCCCCTCTTCAAAGACTCGTGTCCCCATCTAATCATGAAGCTACGTTGGATTTCCCACCCGCTCCAGACAGCGAATCAGCGAAGCCTGGTCTCACATTTACAATCCTTAGGAATTAATCACAGCGGCTCATCGAGCAGAACTTATGATTTATCAAACGCCGAAATTCAAGGAAAATATTTTCCGAATTATCTGGTGGTTTTTCCCTGACGAATGGATGACCTGTGAAATTATGGCTTCCTTCATCAGTTCCTTATTTAGAAAACAATTTACTTAGAAGCCCTTTTTCCCTCTCCTTGTTGTGCAGCATAAAAGCAGACGGAAAATATTTTATCGGGCATGTTGGTCGTAAATCATGGTCTTTCGGTGATTTTTTTCGTTACCTATCATTTGAAATAGTCCTAAAAATGACAATAAACAATATATGGGTTAAAATCATTTTTGTCAAATATTAGATATATTATCAATGTTTTTCCAAATTCAACTTTTAAGCTTAGCCTATCGCTAAACCAAATATGGGATAGACCAGCGAAACTAACCGAAAAAATCATGGATTTAAAGCTGCCCTCCTGCACCACTTATCTGAAAAAACATGTATTGACCAATGAAAATATATTTCCCCTTTGAGACATTAAAGGCTGTAGGCTGCTAATTCTCACCAACCAGTTCTTTATAATTATTAATAAAAGCTATTCCTGATGAAGCTTCAAAACAATTGTCGCTGACTAATTAATCAACATGTTATACAACGAAAGCCGCTTAAGCAGATGATCAGGAGAACATTCTAATGACGTCCAGAAATAAGAGCATTGGCGTCTTCATTTCATGGAGAGATCAAGAGTAGGTCTCCTCTACTGTAAATTTATTCAATAATGAATTAGACTCACCTTACAATAAAAGAAAGAAAACCTGCACAGAAAAACACTAACACTTCCTCGACCAGACTGGGATGTCGTTTAGATAAGCAAACACGGCAGATTCTATTCGAGTACTGCCCTGCGTACTGCAGTTAGCCTAGAACGAATCTTATCAAACCATCTACCTTATGTAGTCGAATATTTTTAAACATTTACATCGTTTTTTTCAAATGAATGTTTTGTACTGAAATTTCAGTGAAGGTATTTTTTTTCTTCAATTCTGCTTCAAATACATCACGCCCAGTAAATTCACTCCATTACGTGCAGGGATTTACCAGACAACCGCATTTCATTTCAGTAGAAAGACTTGGCAGAATAGATACACGCAGAATAAGAATCCCGACATGCTGCACGTCACAGGCACTCACTCGTAGGAGAAGGGCAAAAACGTCCCCTCGCGCCAGATTGAGTAAATCGAATAACGTTGGAGTGATGGAGATTTCGTTCCCCTGCTCCCGGTACCGACAACAACTGATGAGCGAAAGCGAGAGGAACAGGAAAAATAACTTTACTTAAGTTCAAAATTTCCCTTCGAGATGATAGGTGGCCACCTTATGAGAACTTTGAGGGGCTGGAAAGTTGTGCAGCGATCCTACACTGTCTAACAGTTATTATTTGACTTATTCTTGCGAAAGCGTAATTTACAAAAAAAGCAAAACTAAGGTGGGTAAAAACATCTTTCATAAAAATCTCACGATGTATTTCAAAAATAGAGATTTGAGCATATCCATACTCATCTTCAATATCTAAAATTAAATTGAAACATGGTAAACACAGTACATGAATACAAATTGTTATTGGAAATTAAATGAAAAAGTTAGGACTAGACATTTAGAGGCGCAAAAGATGACATATCATTGAGGCTTGGCTTAATAGATAAATTGCTTAAACATAAATTGCTTGGCTTAAATTAATAGAATTGGCTTTCTATCGACTTAAGGCTATGTTTATCACAAGTTGAGACTATTTTGAAATTATCAGTGTGAATTGGAGGGTCAGATTCTAATGCGTGATCTCTTATACTGCTGTGCAATGGGTTTGACCCTCTATTTCCCGTACGGACCGACACCCCCTTGTGCTCAGCTATGTGTGTTGCAAAATGGCGAGCAGTCTCACCATAATAAGTGGCCCACACTGGCAACACGTATATCTTTAAACCACGCAGCTACGCAACAAAGTGGCCATCCTATCGCCGTACCGGAAAAAACTGTCAATGTTGAAAAATTGCGAAAAGTAATGTGTATTTCAATTTGCGGATAGAACTTATTGCATAAATCTCGAATTTCACGAGAAATTTCTGATTTTGCGACCGTGAAATAAAGGGCACATTGAAGCAAACCACCTTTTTCTCAGCACTTGCGACTGGAATTTTTCTATTTCTATAGGATTCAATTTTACTACGAAATGTGTTCTCAATAAAAGAAATGGGGTAAAAGTTCTTAGCAAAATAGGAACGCAGATATTCTAACTCTCATGTGAAGTGAAGGTAACATGAACATAATTTGATTGCCCTTTTAACTAGACATGAAATAAGATTAAATTTGTATCTAGAAGTGGTTGAGTCAGACTGCAAGCTTAATTATCTTGATCTATCCGCAATTTAAGTTCTATCCGCAAATTGACATAAGCATTACCATTGAAAATTTTTTCAACAATGACAGTTTTTTTCCGGTACAGCGATAGGATGCCCACTTTGTTGCGTAGCTGCGTGGTTTATAAATATACGTGTGGCCAGTGTGGGATCACTTATTAGGGTGAGAATGCTCGCCATTTTGCAACACACATAGCTGAGCACAAAGGGGTGTCGGTCCGTACGGGAAATAGAGTGTCAAACCCATTTCACAGCAGTATAAGAGATCACGCGGTAGAATCTGACCCTCCAATTCACAATGATAATTTCAAAATGGTCTCAACTTGTGATAAACATTGCCTTGAGTCATTAGAAAGTGTCATAATTTATCAATTTAGGCCAAGCCTCAATGATATGTCTTCTTCTGCGGCTCTAAATGCCTTGTCATAATTTCTCCATTCAATATCCAATAACAATTTGTATTCATGTACTGTGTTTACCATGTTTTAATTTAATTTTCTAGATATTGAAGATGAGTGTGGATTTGCTCGAAAGCTCTATTTTTAAAATACATCGTGAGGTTTTTATGAAAGATGTGTTTACCCGCCTTAGTTTTGCTTGTTATATTTTGATAGTGTAAAGGTGCAAACCTATGTTTTTTGGGACATTCTTGCATACCTATGTTTTTTGGGAAATTCTTACGATGAGTTCCATATCTTTACGGTGTTTATATACAGAGAGATTATTTTTGCGAAACATTTTGGTTGAATTTCAGTCTACTTGTATTTAATTTGAAAACTAACATTTCTAGGTCTAAATATATCTTGAAGAAGTTCGAGAAGGTTAAAAACAGAATAGCACTCTCGATTTAAACAAATGTAATTCTATGGATAAACATTTACGTGATTTCAATGGCTGCCAGATATTGAAGACGAATTAAAAGTTACTCTTAATAAATGTAGTATTTTTCAATGCGTAAAGTGATCTCTATCACAAAAACCTGAGCTCTTGAGTGCTACATCAAAGCTCATTCAAAGTTTTTATTCCAGCGCTCCTTCCCGCCCTCACTGCACTCCACACCACGTCGACAATACGTAAAAAAGGCAGCTGATAATAAATATATAAATAGTTATTTATAGCTCAAAAATGCAGCGGATACCTTCAAGTTTTTGCCAAAATCAACACCTCATTGCCCTGAACGCTCAATAGAGAACACTGAATCAAATGTGAAGTCTGTCATCCTCAATGAGCACATAGTAAATGAATCACTTGGAGCAATAACCGTAGAGTTATCATTGATTCATTTCACGAATGTTTTAAACGGAATTATTTGACACCTATTTTTACAAATTGAAAATGAATGAGAAAGAAAACTATCATTTAATAATGTGAAAGTAAATTACTATACTTCTTGTAAATTGGGTCATCATAAATTTCGCAAACCAATGAATAACTAAGTTTCACAAACCAACCTGCGAAAGAATTTCTTTCTGACGTCAGAAAGCAGAGAGGCCACCAAAAAGAACGAGTTATTGGCTTAATTGACCAAGCGTCGTAAAAATTTTTCGCGCATTTCTTGAAAAGAGCCTTGTTTAGTACGACATGAATGTGGTAGTAGCTTTTCTAAAGGAACATTTCATCTGAGCAGAAATTATTCAATTTTCATTACAATTTACCAAAAGAGGTTCGATGCTAGCACGATTTTCGACTGCTGTTGAATGATGGTTGAGATATTTATCTTGGATGATGATTGATTGATATCGTTTTGGCACTAATAAAGCTTGGATGCATTTTTATGGAATTCGCAAACGCGACATGGTGCACTTCGTAGAAAAATTTAGTCACATAATTGACGACACCGGCAAATCAACTCGAGAAAATATCCCGAAGAATTAAATCTTACCTAAAATTTCTCCGCATAAATCCTTTTGCACAACTTGTGCCACACGTCTTGCTCACATAAATGCTTGATTGAAAATATTCATCGTAAATATATTCTCAACCACCGCACTGCGGAAGTGAAAACTTGGAAAAGATATATTATGAATTTGAATTAAAAATATTAATAAATCTAATGCCCTCATTTTTCAGGGTTAATTTGCTATCTGCGTAAAAATGAAGCTAAGATTTAAGATTCAACTTATGTCGAACTTTATTTCAACATTTAACTTCAAAACACCAAAAATTATTAGAAACATACCATCATCTGGCTTGGGTCAGGTATAAATACAAATGGAATTTACATTATCTGATGTCTTACCAGCATTATGAAAATTTCCTTATTGACAACCGATGAGCTACGCAGTGATTAACGTGTTAATTTCATAGTCAATCACTCAAACAAACAGTTTTTCTTTGAATTCAGAAGCTCACCATGAACCTTCTCCTTTCGTCGTATTTACAGTACATATCAAATGACTTGTCTTCATGGAACACCATCAGCTCTGATCTATTTTACCGCATTCAATTTTGACAGGTTGACGTATCATTTACCTTCTTTCTAAATACAGCATTCACTCTGTACAATT
Source organism: Morinoia aosen (assembly GCA_030386875.1). Lineage (NCBI taxonomy): Eukaryota > Metazoa > Arthropoda > Malacostraca > Amphipoda > Talitridae > Morinoia > Morinoia aosen. The sequence goes on along the minus strand of CM059559.1, from coordinate 13,860,727 downwards.
TCAACGCTTTCATTCCAAGCAGACTGACAGATACCTAGTCTTACCTTCAGAGCAGATCTTTAGCTCTATTATATTTTAAATTTTTCAGTTTCTACACCGTGACGGTTGTAATTTTACACCACCAGCTCACTCTGCCTACATTCGCATTCATTCGCACAATTTGCAAGAGCTGGCGCGTCTCATTCCCGCGTCTAAAATAAAGCTGTACCCTTAGCGATGGTTTCCATCCAGACATCTGCTCCAACCAAACTTATTTTATCGCTTCGCCTTGAATTTGCAATGCATGAGACAAGAAAATGCTGCTGGAATCGTACCTGCGTTCAGAGCGGCGTATCGAGAATGTGTCTCACTTCAGTTTCTTCAATGATTTCAGACGCCAGTTCACTTTTTTCTACGGAGTATTATTTATCAGGTAATTCTGGTAACTTTCTTTTTGGGTGCTTTTTGTTCATTTAAGGAACACTTGGCTGTAAATTCACACGAATCGGTCTAATTTGATGCAAGATCAATTTTGTTGGGACGCAGTTTTCTCTGTGATCCGACATCGCTTCTCAACTTCATTTCGCAGCTGCGCACGCCTCGGTAATCTTTAATCTGTTTGGAAGGAGCCTTCAAATTAAAGTTAGATCAGAAGCAAAGCCGAAACAATTCTTCGTTCTCCCACTGAAATGCGTTTAGGGGCGAACATTTTTGAAAGGCTGGCTACAGAAGAATCGTCTGACAAGAAGTTGCCAATCTAAACTTTTTATTTCGCCGTTTAAATTATTCCTGCGGAAGCTTCCGAGGCGCTGGGAAGTATTGCCCGAGGGTGCTATCAAATGACATCAGATAAAACTTGTATGAAGTTTAGATTTTCTCTTATCTTACATTCGAAAAATCGGCCCAGCTTTCGATTACTCTTCATTTTACGTTAAAAATTTCGTTCCACTTTTTTTCAGCCAAACCCTTTCACACATTACACATCATTAACATAAATAGTTGAATAGTCATTATAGCAATGTCATAAAGTTTAATGTTTGCTCAAAGATGATATTTTAACGATTTGTTAGTATAAAATTCATTCATCGCTTTGAAAACCTGGAATAAATTTATGTGTCTACTTGTTAAGGTGATATTAGCGAGCTGCTAAGGATACAATTTTTAATTTGGTTTTAAATTAAAATACGACCAAGAACAATTGTTGCAAGCTCAGTTTTACGTGTAATATTTTTTCCGCTTCCGGGCACGTTTGCGTAATGAAGGGATTTTTTCATGGTAAATTCGACATTTTTCGACAATTTTCAGAGCACGACGTTCTGAAGAGAACATAAGTACATGACATGAGGCCTGAGCTCACTCAGCACTGGAGTTATTAACCCCAACAGAATTCCTGTTTTTTCTTAAAATTTTGAGGAATTTTAAAGGTTGTAAAAATGCGTAATTCCTACATCGAGATTAAGTGTAATGTCCATTTAGCTGAAGCACGGAAAAATTTCGCCTATTAAATTCGCTTTTTAAAACTGAATAAATTTTACTTATCATTTTTGTAGGCATTGAAGATTTGTAGGCACTGAAGATTTGTAGGCACTGAAGAATGTAAGACCGTATGTATATCAAATTATAATTTAATTTAAGCACATCAAAACGACAATAACTCTGCCACGTGTTTCATATTGTGTCTAGAAAAAATACGTTGCTTGTGTTGGAGTTCTCTCTTGCCTGACTTGGCCAACCAACTTCTGTTCTTTGATAATGTTCTCGATTACACAACCTAATGAGCAGTTAGATGGGTAGGAAAATCTTATTCATGAATATTACAGCCAGCCCAACGTTCCGTATAGAACAATCGTTGGCAAAAAATGCGCTTAAAATTATTTCTAGCAAGCACGAATATTAACTAGAATTACACAAAAGATTCGTCATCAAATGTATTTGTGATTCGTCAAATCACAAAATACTGAATATTTGGCTAACTCTCGTTCTGCATCGTCATGCAATTTCTGCTCTAAGTAAAATTTGAGTTGAAAGTTCCATCCTATTGAAATAAATGCATTTTCCTACGCTGATGCACATTTGAAAAAAAAAATAGTTTTTTCAAATAAACCTTAAATTTGAAATTATTAAATTTTTTCTGGGATATAAGCGAATTATGTTATTTAATGCCAAACCTATTGGGTTGTCCGTAAAGTTCACACCGATTTTCAGAGGAAGGAAAAACGTCAATAAATATTAGCCACTACATTTTTAATCAACTAAATATGAACCATTTTGCTGCACATTGTGTCTCCATCTTCCTTTAAAATTTAAATACCCTCTTCCAAGAATTGCAGTGGTTTCATGGAAAAAATGTAAGTCTTTTTCTCAAGTCATAAGAGGAATTGAAATTTTTACAATTAAGACAATTCTGCAAAGACCTGAATATGTGAAAATGAGAAGGAGCAATATCTTGTGTATATGCAGGATGGGGTCACACAACCCAGCCAAGCTGTCCCAATATTTGTCTGGTTTCCAATCTATCGTGTGGTCTTGCATTATCCTGATGGAAAACAATACCGTTTTTGTTGGCCAATTCTGGACGTTTTTTCCGGAATTGCTGCCTCTGTAGTATTTCTCAGAATTATTTGTTTAGTTCCTTGGAGGAAGCTTATAGTACAGGATTTATTTCCTATTCTATCAGACACAAAGTAAAACTTTCTTAGGGTGAAGACCCACTCACACTTAGGGTGAAGACTAAGAGAGGCTCATGTCTTTCTCCACGATCATTTTCTTGGAGCATTTCGGTAAAAAATTCATTTCGCATCTCCGGTCACAATTTTCTTTAAAAATACGCATTTTCATTCAGTTTATAAAGCAAATCATAAATGGAAATGCAATCCAATAGGCTTTTTATTCATGACATTTGGCACCCAAACTTAGTAGTGATTTGCGAACCCAAGTTTCACAAGGTTCTCATAAACTGTTGATTTTCATACGTTTAGGCGTTCTGCCAACTCTCAGGTTGTACAATGTGAGCTATTCTCAAATAATGACTTGATTTGATCGTCAGCTGTAGACGATGGTCTACCTGATCGTTCTTGATTAATAATGCTCCAATCTCAGGCTCGAAATCTTGCGAACCACTCACATAAAGTTTTTTTAAATGAAGAATTATCTCCATAAGCTGTTCATATCTCTTTGGTAGCTTATGAGGCTTTTTTCTTTTATGGAAATGGAAAAGCATTTTATCTTTTAATTTAGAGAGTTACAAAAAAAAACAGAGATTATAGGATCTCAAGCCTCCTTCCACGAAAAGATAGCTAGATTTACACTGTACAACGAGGTGCAGTCAAATCTATTTTCCAAATGAACGTCTAAGAATCATAACGAACTTTCCGAGCGACTCATTGTTTTTGAATCTTCACAAAACGTCCTAGGTCAAGTAGAATAGGAAATAATTTTTGAGGTCACACAGTACAGGAAATAGTAAACGAGTTCAAGCAGTTCTGGATATAAAATTAGACGTTCAACAGTACTTGAAATAGTATTTGAGGTAAAGCAAAGCATTAATGGCCCAACTTTGCCGTCTACACTCCTAGTTCCACAGGATTAGGGAATTTTAAAACGTTGACTACGTGATGGGACAAATTTGTGCCACCAGGTAAATTGTTCATTTATGCACCTATACTGATGAATAACATTTCAACAATTTTGTGACCGCTTTTTGAAGAAATTTTATTTTACGAAGTATATATTATCGTGCTTTTATATTTTATACATTTCTTATAAAGGAAGGAAACTTATTCGAGAAGTAATATTGATTTTTTAAACCTATTTCTTACTAACTGACTAAATTAACCTTTTGATCCGGGCAATCGTAGTCAACGTATTAAAGCTTGATTTACACGCTTAAAGCCTGTGTGCGTGTTTTTTGAAGGTAAGGAAAACTCTGCCAACAAAATACGTTGAAAATTACTCACGACAATTAAGGCAGTATGTCCTTATATTATTAACTTATTGGTAGAGGATAGAACCCAAAACCAATAGGTTAATAATATAAGAACACACTGCCTTAATTGTCGAGAATTGTGCGAACGAGAAACACAGGCAGCAAATGCAACGTTATAAACGTTTCAAATTTATACAGAAATATTACCGAACTAGAGCTTCTTTTACGAGAAAAAATTTACACAATCTCACTAAATCGTTTAATGCAGTGAACAGAACACTTCACCCAAGCAGAACATACGCTTTATCAGAACGGTGTGTGTCGCGTCACTTCCCCTCTCAAGGTTCTTAAAAATCTTACATCCCCCGGCTCAATGAACTGTATTTTTTGGTTCTGAATAATCAGCAGACGCTCTTATATACTTTTTACTAAAGTATTGTAATCGCAATGAAATTTAAGCACTGTCGGTCCCTCATTTCATTGTATGTCAAAAATCGGTATTTTAATAAAAACAGGTATTTTTGATATAGTAAATGGACGATCGAGCGATGCTTTAAACATGTAAGCTGCAGTCCTATTGAATAATTTTTGAGCAACAAATCATTTGTGCTGTCGTAAAGGGCAGGCTTAAGCTTAGCGATATGTATTGCTTTTATTATTTGAAATAATATAGATCATGATAATATAGATATGCAACGCAACGTTTCGATGCAACTAACTTCATCTTCTTCAGGCCGTAAAACGTGGTGTAGGAAACAGTGATGATTAAATAATACAAATAATAAATAATATAGATAATAGTAGCATCACATATGCATGAACTTAAACTTACCCCAATAAAAACACATCTGATTTTTCCTCTTAAATTATTCAATAGGATTGCAGCTTAGAAGCTTAAAGCCTCCTCCAGACAATCTATTTCGACCCTATTTCTTGTGCCATTAACATTTAACCGTTGAGCCATGCTGTTACCTAGTGTTGTGATTGCATATTCTTGCGCTACAATTTTGTCTCTCTAGTCATTTTCTATTCTGATTTTCAAAATTTGCATTGCTCCTGACGTAGTTTAAGTGTTAGATTTTCATTTTTCTTAACGTTACTGGAACATTTTTCTGTATGTTTTCAGCCTGAGAATTATTCTTGTTACATACAAACGTCTCTTCTTATAGACTGACACGAATGTAAATTTTTAACGATCGACAGTGCTTCAGTGAAAATGTTGAGTAACTTCCTTCGTTTTTAACACCTTGAGAACTCGGACTGATTCGCAAAGTTGAAAAATTTTGAAAGAAAATTCTTAGAATAGACATAAACGTATTCAAGCAGTGAAGTCGGCATTTCAACTCTGCTACTTCTAAATTGCTTAAATCAACCGTTCAACGCAGTGGACAAAACCGGCACTCACGAGATTTATATTCGAGAAGTAAAGTCGAATTGCAATTCAGTCGGTCTAGATAGACGGGTGTCAAACTCCCTCTTTTTGGGTTACGCTCATTCAGTGACTTGTGAACTTTTGTATCGAGTTTTACGAGATAAATCACTACCATCGAAAAGCCATACATAGAAGTATCCGTTGAGTTTCAGCACCTATCATAGCCTCCAACCACATAAATCGGATCACTCGTTGATCCGTTCTTAGTTTCTCTTTGATGTAATCTGACAGCAAGTGAACAAGCCTATCCTATCTCAGCTGGCAAGCAAGTGATGCGATGCTGAAGAAATTGTCCAATTAAAGCTACAGAAATACCAATTTAAAGATGTTTAGGTGGTTTTCAAAAAACGGTTCATTTGGGTCTTATCTTCACACTTGAGGATGAACTGTTGCTTGACTTCATAAAACGTTCCGGCACGGTGCCAACAAGCCCTGATGAGCATTCTCTTGAAAATTTCAAGCAAGAATTAAATGGTTCAAATACATCGCCAGGTTCAAATGATATAAGGATATAGTACCTGCAATAGTTGAAGATTTGATGGGAGATCTTGATTTATTATATGATTGCCGAAAATTATGAAGCAGATAGGCATAATTGGTATGATTATTAAATTGATTCATTTTTTCACACTTGGAAGAATGATTCTGTCACATCACTTTTTATAGTTTACTTGTATCTTTTACAAACTTTATCATATCCTCTCTTCTTTCAGTGTACAAGCAGTTTCCTCACTCATTGGTAAGGCTTTTTGAACAATTTGTCACTACGAGAAGCGAATAGAGTACATTTCATCAATACAAATTTTAAATCGGATTCGGACGATAAAGTGGGCCGTATTTCAATATTTTTTATTTTATTTTGTACATGTAATATCAAGTGCTAAATGGAAACACAGGTTATCTTAACACAAACATTTACCATTTCGCTTTGTAAATTTACATTCAAATATTGTTATTTTGGGAGGGTATGGCTTATACTATGAGATCAATTCCACCTTAGGAATTAATTTGTTACGTCACACCGTAGGATAAAATAGTCAGTTCAGCAATATTTATTTAAACTTTTATTTTAACTTTGAATGTAAATATTAAACGTTCTTTGAATGAAGATCTCTTTCATAGATCAATGGGCACGATTTCGTGCAATAAAATCAATTTTTTTAGGCGTGAATTAGTAGTTCATAAAAAATTTGCCAAATGGGGAAGGATTTTATGCTCAAGTACACTAATGTAGCACACTTTTATACCAGTGTTGTTTCCATGACGGTTGGTGTAAACGAGAGAGCGCGATGCAAGATCTGAAGTTGGCCTCTAAACTACTTAACTCCACAAAAGTTTCCAAAAGCACCACAAATGCACCGTTGGTTCCTAATTGAATAAAATTTCGATTAAAGCAAGAGGTTTAAACTCTTCCTTTACAGTTACCCAAGACTTCAGGGAGTTGCGCAGGCACAATTTTTAATATACGAAATTAAGCTAAAAATCGCAGCGTTTATTATTTTGTGTGCATATCTCTAGTATCGTAATGGTTAGAAAGAGTGAAGAACGTTTCTTTTTGCATAAAACATTTCAAAGAGCTGCATCAAAAGTAATATTTTAATGCTTTTGAATTTAAAAAAGTCGTTCTTACATATCCTTTCGCGGACTTGCAGGAGTACTTTTATTATTTTACAACGAGAACTTTTCTTGCTTTCCATACGACCATGCCCTCCCGCCCAACAAAGTCGACTAATCAATAGAAGCGAAGTTAGTGGCACGTGACCGCACTTGATTTTGAGATTCGCCAAAAGAAGCGAGCGTGTTACCGAGGGGCGAAAGTGAGCGCTTCCTGGCTGCCGCAGGCGGTCATGAATATCTAATTATACAGCTTATTGTGAAGCCTTTGTGGTGTCCAGAATCGAAGACACCCTTCGTTTCTACGGTCGCTTCATTTCATTGCTCACCCTCGAGTAGACATTGAACACCGTCTCGAACTCTAGGCTGTATTTCAAGTATGTTTACGCTCGCGAAAAAGGTATGTTTCAAAATGTAAAACCAAGCACCCATGTTATTTTTCAGAAATAAGCACAAGTCAATGCAGCCAAACGTAAGTGAATATGAAGTATTTGCTTAAAAAAGAAGATGTTAATGGTAATTCCTACCCATAATGCATCGTATTTTCCATCACATATCAAGAGACCATAATATTTCATAATTGAAAATTTCATAAGCTACCCAATTTTTTTAATGAATTGGGAAAAATGAAACGTACAGATGAAACATATACCTATAGTATACATGAATATACAAGGTATCTTTAGTTGTTTCTGTTGCGTGCGTCCTATGCAGGAATAAATTTAAAACAATCCCCTAAAATTACCAGAGTTCATAGCTCGTAACAAAGAGTCATAACACGCTTGAGAACAGGATTTGTTTGGATTATATTACTAGCAGGACAGCAATGTGAAACAGGCTTATCGCCATTCCTGCACACGTAAATTTCTTGTGTGTTATTCTTAGACTGTTCTAAAATGTATTATTTTGCTTCTTAGCAGTACATGTAGATTTGTTTCATTTTTTAAAACCATCAACGTGGTAAGTTCGAGAAAAATGAATACCTTTATCATCAACTCAGCCAAACCACTACAACAAGTAACAGGAGAAAATAAAATCGTTTAATCTTGATTACTGAGTCGAGCAGTATTCCAAAACTTTCAGAAGTTTCCAGTTGCTTACCTAGGTAACAACAATCACTCATGACCCATTCGAAATTTTGCAGCGTTAACCGGGGCGACGACGCGCCATCATCAACGCTCTTCATGACGTGACCGACGGCGGCGGGAGGCCGTTAAGTCTAATTACTCGAGCGACGCAAGCTAGTCTAGACGAGGCACTCGTCTTCATGCCTGACCTTCACTCACAGTTATGAGAACGTAATACTTTCTGCCACCGGGTCTGCAGCGCTCATTTTCTTGACGAGCCAACGCAACGAAAAAGAAGATTAGAGCAATGCAAATGAATGGCAGTCTTTGTTTCTCATGCTGCATGAATTGCGATGTATTTATCCGCATAGAATGTCGGGTAAGACGTTTAGTAACTCGTGCATGCTTTTAAAGGCAAGGAATCTTTGTTCATTATTTTCTCAATTGAGTCTAACACTTTCCGTAATATGATGCTCATTTCAATCATATTTCTACGAAAATCCATAACCCCAGTCTATCATGAGCGAGCCGGGTTCAAACATTGCAGGATACTTCCACGAAGCCGATGGAAAGTGGCAATTAATCTACAAATTGTCGCACGCGTTTTCAACGACTTTGTGTCTGCTAAAACCTAGTGGATGAGGATGGTTGTATGAAGACTTAAGATATTCACGGACAGCAATGTGCGCGGCATAAATTTGTCGGCTCGCCGCTGTGGCACGACTACCTCTTGTGTTTACGAGAAAAAACGTCACAGGAAGACCCCAAGGGCTGCTCTTTGCTAATTACGGCTCCTGCGCAGACAGTGCACCTAACATTTTTCTGCTCACAGCAACAAAAAAAGCATAATCCAGGATGATGTTCCAGGAGAAGAAGCACTAATGCACATGCGCACCGAGTCGCAGGGATGATACCTTCGCTGCAGCGTAGAGAAGATATCCTCAGAGCATGGAGCTTGAAGGATAAATTAAGTGAAAAAGTGTAAACAAAAGTTCCTCAATTTGATAAGAGCTGACTTTTAAATAATGTGAAACCTCTCCCATGTACTTCCATTAAAATATCATAAATGGTTCTTGTGAATTATTTCCCCCCATTATTTACACCTTTGAGAATAACAACGTCCAAGCGCAAAAATACATTTACAGCTTCGGTGATCCGATCACGACCGTTGTTCAATTCAAATACGTAGGCTTAGCAAATTTTTGATTTAGCGTTTCAGATTCCCTGTATTGGTCAGAGCTTACTTCTATTACAAATAGAGAATACAAACCATCTTGATTTGTGAATAATTTTCACTTGCGTTTTTTTTTCAATGATCTTTATTTTGAATACATGAACTCGTTTATCAGGAATCCAGTCTCATAGCACTCTATATTAAAAAAGAAGGGTTAATAGCCATTAAATAAGAGAAAATTAAATCACAAGTCGTTGCTGTGACAATATTTTCGTCACTTCGTTACCTAAAAGATCCAAAGAACGCTCAAGGTAAATGCTCATATGATTTTTCTTTCTCATCACTTTCATTCCTTTCTTGCTATACCAGTTATAATACAAACATCCGTAATATACTTTTAAAATAATCAATCCTGTCGATGTTTCCAATCCACTTTGCATAAAATCTATACATAAATTTAGAACAAAAACGCAAAGTAAATCCGCCTATTTGTAATTTTATGATTCATTTGAAGAATCTTTCAAATTTTAAAGCTCAAACCGCTGTCTGTGTGTCTCTATAAAGAGGAATCTCAAATACTTTTAAGAGTTTGGTCACGAAAAGTTGTCTTCCAGGCAGCTTTTTTGTAAGAGTTTTTTGTTCTGCAACTTTGTTCAAGTTGGAGTTAGAAAAATGAACAGCACATGAATTAGAGCGCGTCCTGGTGGAGTCAGAGCAACAAAACTAAAAGAACTAACTATAGCAGATTATTTTACCCATACCTTGTGCTACAGAAGAAGTTTTAGCAATCATACCAAGGAAAATGAATGCCATTAAGGGTTTGTACATCCTTATATACATGTATGTATGAAGGTACAGTTACGACAATTGCCCGAAACCTCAACCAGTGATCGAATCTAGCCATTTTCGTACAACAATATCAGCAGTGAGAACAAGTCAATTTTCGTACAACAATATCAGCAGTGAGAACAAGTCAATTTTCGTACAACAATATCAGCAGTGAGAACAAGTCAATTTTCGTACAACAATATCAGCAGTGAGAACAAGTCAATTTTCGTACAACAATATCAGCAGTGAGAACAAGTCAATTTTCGTACAACAATATCAGCAGTGAGAACAAGTCAATTTTCGTACAACAATATCAGCAGTGAGAACAAGTCAATTTTCGTACAACAATATCAGCAGTGAGAACAAGTCAATTTTCGTACAACAATATCAGCAGTGAGAACAAGTCAATTTGAAAACGTTTAAAGTTTTCATTTGTTCTGAGGGAAAATTTTCAGGACCCAAAATAATTCGCATAGGCAGTTTCATTTAGCGAAACAAGGTTTCACTTTCAACGATCAGCTTCTACTGGCTGCTGAAAATTCTGATAAATCTTACGTGTTTACAAATTATAGGCATTTATAAGCACTATTGTTCAAATACAAACATGATAATTCCAATTGTGAAACAATTCGTTACGCAAATTTGTTTTTAAATTACAATTAGTTATAGAATTAGCATTCAGAAAAATATACATTCGTTCAGAAATTATGCTGCACAAGAACCTTCCCTCTCCCTGACCTTCAATATGATGTTTATACATTTTACTACAGCAATTGTAAAATATACAGCTCGATGATCATCATATTACTAACACTGAAGAGCTCTGAAGACTCCATAAGGCAAAAAAAGACCCGGCGCTAAAAAGTTAGCCCGGGTGGTGAAAGTAGGCTGTTAGCAAACACGGCAGAGATCAATAGATTGCCAGCTCGTCTGTGTAAATATTGAAGCGGGCATCTCTAGACGCCTTTATCACCAAGACCTGCTGAAGGGCGTTCGCGCGGAGCGAAAGAAAGGAAACATCACCAACTTCGATATTGGAAACCAATTTTGCGTAAACTTAGCATGGCGGCAAATCTAATTCCTTACCTGCACGATACGAACTCTTCTATACACAGCCTATCTGTCTTAGTCTTTGTCTCCAACCCGCACAATTTGTCGATGGTCATAACGGAGCAAGTGGAAGGCAATCGAGGTTGTTTGCCAGTTGGTCATCTCTATAGAAGCTTCAGAACAACACACGTTGGGAGGAATCGCTCAGCATTCGAGTCCGAAGTAAACTCAATTCGGTAATCAGAGGCAACTGAATGATCATGTACTACTACGGAAATGAAAAGATCTACACCATTTAATTGAGCGTAGAAAAAAATTGGCCAAATCCAGGGTGCTTGAATGATCTTTTGCTACCATGGAAATGGTGTCTGACTCATTTCATAGAGATGGATGTACAATTTAATAAATGAACGATCGTCCGCATGAATGCAAATTTGATTTCTCTATTTTCAAATTTGATGCAAATGACCTTATACTAGGACATCTCTGAATGAAATCTATCATTAGAATCGAATTCATAGACCATGTTTAACAAACATGGTCAATGAAACGGAATACTAGGACTATGTTTCTCAAATTGAACCGACTAATGTGCAAATTTTTCAGTAATATTGTCAAATCTACTGTTATATTGCTGTGCCTAATTCTCGGTACTTTTTCCTATAATATAGAACGAAGCGACACACTAAAAATAACCAATCAATCGAGGTCAAAACTCATGGTTAGCTATTGTAAATGTCTGTCCCATGAATTTGAAGTGACTTAGTGGTGTTTCATTAGCGCTTAATAGTTTAGTTTTTAAAATGACGTTTATAGTTGTGTCAATAGATTTTAAAAACTGTTTTTTGCCCTCTTGCATTTAGCCGAACGTAAGGGAGTCACTTGACCCTTATATCCACGAATCCATCAGGCAAATTGGATGCGTAGTCTAAGCTACGAGTATTTTTTAGAGGGGCTTGCGACTTTTCATTTGTTACAATTCGCAAATTGAATGTTCCTAATGACTGACTGCACATCTCGTGTAGTTTTGCTGGCCTGTTGAAATCTATTACTTACTCACTCTGAACTGTCACAGAAATGAAATGTTCAAATTTTTTACAGCATTTTTCTTAAGTTTGGGTTTGTATTATTATTTACGCAGACAGGACCAGGAAAAAGTTTTAGTCTCCTCAGAACAAAGTTTAGTTCCGTATTCATCGTCCATCTTAATATTATACAACTACGAATAGCTTTTGCAAAGAAATGTACTTTTTCCCATCTCCTGTCAACGCAAAGTGAGTACTAACAAGCTAATCAATAAGTAAAACACCTCTTGCGTTCCTACTCGTACACTTCTATCAAAACAGGTGCGAACAAAATTTAAAAAACTGGATAAAAAGAGTAATTCTTAATATCTACTTTTTTACCAAGAAACCTAATAAAACGAACGGATGCATTATATTTTCTTAGCAATGTAGCAATAACTTAGGATTTGGGAAAAACTATTTTCAGTTCACTTCTAGCGAGATCATTACTTGAGGTTTTAACTCTGGCTTGCTCCAGTGGGCTACGTAGCCTCCAATGTGTCTGTTTATTGATAAAGGTTGATCACTTGATTTTTTGCATCTTGAATTGAAAAGGATGGGAAATTGAGAACTGTGTGAGCAAACTCTTCACTTCGGCTCGCTTATAGTTTCACACGCATCGGATTTTTATTTATTTGAAATTGGCGTAGTTTTCCCAGATGTACAGCTAATTATAACTTAGAAACATCATTCTTCTACCCCTACGAGATAATTATTACACACGCAAGCACATTTCTTCTGTCCTTGCTTTACTTTGGAGTTTGTTTTTCTCTTGACAATTCAAAATAACGCTTGAAACTTATTGGTATCACAGCGCTATTGTTCTTGATTGATGAACGAAGTGTTCCTCTTTTCATCCTGTTTGATGATTGAAGCTTTAAAGTGATTCAACATTGTACACGGTTGGATCGAGAGTTAAAGCTATTGATGAGAGATATACGAAAAAATAGCAAAACTGGACGGTTTCAAAAATGTCAAGAGAGTGATGGAAACTTCCAATTTCCGGCTGGCCGAAATTTTTAGAGGAATTTCAGTGGAACGGCGGTAAAAACAATGAAAATAACTCTCTATTTTTCCAGCGGAGAACTGAAAAAATATACCCTTTCAGACAGGAACAAAACACGAAGAAAAAACTTCATCGGGCTAGAATGCAGTGATTTAAAACCTGTCAATCCTTGCTCTCTCTCGAAAAACTTCGAGAAAGATGACTCGTGTTCCAATTGAGTGATTCGTGTAGTTCAGAGCTACACAAGTTTTGCCTGTGAAACAGAATAGTTTTATAAAATTGTAAACGCTAGACCGAAAAGCGTATAAGGTTTTCGATATCATGAAAAAATCCCGATTTTTATCTTCAAAAATATGTCATTGACTTTGAAGTTCAAGAATATCATTGCTCTCAACAAATCCGTGAAGACAAAACAATCGCATACTCCAATAACGCTGAAAAAATGAACATCGTGAACACTAAGAAAATGTATTATGTAGCTAACACGAAATTCAAGTTTACAATAACGATAAACTAATAAAATCTAAAACGATTTAATCTTCAGCAAAATTGCATCAGCTTCAACACCTCTCCAAAGGCAGAGACCGTAAATTACGCACGAATCATCCCAGACACTCCACCTCCCCAAACACCAACACCAATTACTCCACCACACGCACCAGGTACACCACATACACCCCTCACACTCCAAGTACACTACACACACCCCATACACACCAGGTACACCACAAACACGCACCAAACACAAGACACACCACACACACCAGGTACACCACACACACCAGGTAAACCACACACACCAGGTACACCACACACACCAGGTACACCACACACACCAGGTACACCACACACACCAGGTACACCACATACACCAGGTACACCACACACACCACGTACACCCCACACACCACGTACACCACACACACCAGGTACACCACACACATCAGGTACACCACACACACCAGGTACACCACACACACCAGGTACACCACACACATCAGGTACACCACACACACCAGGTACACCACATACACCAGGTACACCACACACACCACGTACACCCCACACACCACGTACACCACACACACCAGGTACGCCACACACACCAGGTACACCACACACACCAGGTACACCACACACACCAGGTACACCACACACACCAGGTACACCACACACACCAGGTACACCACACACACCTCATACACACCAGGACACCACACACACCCCATACACACCAGGCTTCCTCGACACACTAGGTACACCACACACACCAGGTACACCACACACACCAGGTACACCACACACACCAGGTACACTACACACCACACACACCAGCTACTCACCAAGAGGCAGGCGGCGCAGGTTGGCCTCCACCACAGCAGCGGCCAGCAACACACCAGCGACGCACCACCTCATCAGCTCCCCGCAGCCTCTGCGCGTACTGCTGTTGCTGGCGGTTGCAGGGCGTGGTGGCCGTGGAATATTTGGACATATTTTGTAGTCGCGTTCACCCTTTCTTGCTCTTTTGCTCTTCTCACAAGCGCTCACGCTGTTTTTGTTCGTTGCGGCTTTCAATTCCTCCCCGTGCGTCTGCATCGCGTGGGAGTTTTTGACGGATTTGCTTGGTTTATCGCTGGTGGAAGTGTTTTTTTGAGGCTGCTGGAATTTGTCTTGGCACTGACGCGAAATTAACTGTGCGCTTATGGTGGTAAAATTCGATTTTTTTCCGTGATCAAGTTTCATGTTTTGTCTAGTCATTCCCATTGCAAAACCACGAAAGAACCAAAAAATATTATTAAGTGCGTTTGAAAAACGCGTAAGGTAGTTCTCGAGTGCAGAACACTGAGTAAAATAAATTCTCTGTAAACACTCGAGTATCCAAAATAAATTGAATTTTTCCTGAAGTACGAGGAAGCATTTTACCGAAGCTATCCCTCTGTCTTTCATGCATCGATTAAAGAATAGTGGAAGAAAAATTGATATGCAGTCAAGAATTTTGAAATTTAATCTTGAAAGTGCAAGCTTTGTCAGCCCATTAATTGGCTCAAAGCTGAGGCTTGCTGAGCCCATATTGAGTGGTAGTTATTGAGGAGCAGGTGTCGTAGTCGCAGCTGCAGCCTTCATTTACAACGGTGCGCAGTTGTAAAATGGGGCGCTGAGAGCTGCGTCATTCCGACTAACTTTTGCAGCAATTCTACCGCCCTCTCAAGGCGCTCAAGATTTCCTTTATGGAAACTCGCCTAATGAATGCTGGCTAAACACTGTTCCTGGGCGTCATACCACAAGTCTGAAACGTAGAAATAATGCGAACAAATTAGGGCCAATAGTACTACATATACACGCTGGAAGGTTTCTTTCCAGAGATTACTAACATTTACCGTTGAAAATGATCAGCAATATTTGTATGACTTTAGATGCTTATAAATGTTACTTCTCAGTGAAAATTTTTAGTCATTAACCAACTCTTTGGAAGTAATCATCAGTAATTTTTAGTGCTGCTTTCCAGAACGTAACCTCTACATTCTTCATAATACTAACTTTATACATACCTACTGTTGAGCTTAACTTACCTTCTTTAGCATGTAGATATTTTTCTTATCCTAAGAAATCTTTCAATAAACATTTTACTCACTCTTCCTATATCTTCTCTCACAAACGTGAAATAGTGTCACTAATTCCTATAAATATCAAAGGGCCGAACTCTTTCCCAACTTTCCGCTCAAACCTAGACTCCAAGCTACAAAAACAAAGAATTTTAATCCTCGCCCTCTGAACAAACCGATCAAAAATACCACATTTATTTGTCAGAAGAACTTTCGTGTTTTGAAAACTTTCTGCGAAATTCGAAACCGTGAGAACGTAAAAATCCCATCAGGGTATTCGCGTGAAGTTCTGCCTCGCTTTGGTCGACGGCACACACGCGTCCCGAGGTGAATCGTCGACGTCCTTCGAAAAACACGAACATGGAGAATACAACGAGGCGTAGCACTGCACCTACGGCTTCTTTAGGAGCGGCCAAGAGTTGTTTCACGACGATTTTCAAAGCAAGCCTCCAAAAATTTTCTCTTACGGTGAATTTTACAAACATGCTGCTCTCACGAGAGATATCGTGAAAGAACTTTCTTTTAATATCTAATGATTCGCTTTCTTTTGTTTCTGCTTTATTTAGTTTTTTCTGATCAGTTGGGTTATTTAAATGCATAAAAAATTTTATTTTAAAATATTTACTTTTATGTACCAGTTGAATTTGAGCTAAAGTTTGTCATCTTTTTACCACACCCACCTCACTTACACTAGCCTGGAGCATATGTTACATCGTATGATACAAAGTAAAGAGCAGATGAATTCGATGACGTTAGTCTGAAGAATATTGCTAGGACTCGATGAATACAAAATCAAGTTTGTCGGTAAACAGCAATCTAAAATCAGATAAAACTTCTATACCTTGTCCACGGTGGGCTGAAGCTAGTCGCTACGTACTGAAACTAATCATTGTCCGCTGAAACAGACCATAGTGAGCAAAAACTGACCCTTGCGTCTAAAAGCAAAGATTTTTATTGAACTTATTTTTCAATGAACTATTCGCATTTCACACTTGATAGCTTAATGTATTATGATATTATGAGTAATCTTGGTGTCTTGAAACCAGTTTTGGTCTACTTATAACAATAAAAACGTGGTAAAACTAATCATGTTATCTCGAAATCAATCACTGCATTGGAACTCATGACGGCGAGGTAAACTAATTTTGGCTTGCTGGGACTTAATTATCATGTTTCTGATCTAATCAAGAATTATTTCAGCAGAAGTTGACTTCAAGGACTCAAACTTACTTCAATATTTAACTTTGCTGCTACGAGCATTCAATTTCATTGCTAACATGCACGTTAAATCAATGGGCGTCCGTAGTAAATATCTTTCAAAATACCCAATTAATGATCGATGGCCCCCAATTTGAATGTTACTTGGCACTTTTGCTATGATGGCACTTTTTGCAATAATTGGAAAGCTCATCTTACTTTATACGAAAAATAATATATTTTCCACCCATGAAAGAAAACTTGTAGGTGAAAAAATGTATCAAGCTGAGCGATTTCAAACCCAGTCTCTTCAAGCACAAGCGCAAATTTGAACGCCTGCTGGTTTTCAATTTTTTATACCAGTCATCATTAAGCGACGATGAAAACAATAAACCTCGAAGCAAAAAGCATAGGTAACGTCTCTTTGTCACGGAAGCAAGCTCGGATCTCGCTCTAGCTAGGTTTCGTAGGCTACCCGCAAAAAAGTTGATGCCATTACCCTTCCCTAGCGAGGACCGGATTCACTGCATCTCTCGGAAAACTTTTTCTTCAGTGAACGCGATAAAAGTTTAAGCGACTTAATGAGGTACTCGAGTGTCCCCTTCGCTCTCAGGCCAAATTATTGGGACAAACTTTTCTGCAATTCTGCCCTCACAAATTGCGCTGATAAAGCTCCTTCTTGTCCATTGCTATCAAATCTAGTTCACAACAGTCGTCAGTATCGGACTCTTACATCGCCTGAAGCACGCTATTTACCTCTGACTTAAAACGCGTAGGATGTCGAATGCACTGGGTAGTTTTCAGCTCAGATAACTTCATTTATGTTCGAAGTGAAAATTTTAGAACTATGCTGAATTGAACGCGTAGGATATCGATTACACTGAGAAGTTTTCAGCTCAGATAACTTCATTTATGTTCGAAGTGAAAATTTGAGAACTGTGCTGAATTGAACGAGTAGGATATCGAATGCACTGAGTACTTTTAAGCTCAGATAATTTCAGGTATGTTCGAAGTGAAAATTCGAGAACGATGCTGAATGGAATGCACGATCTGAGTTGTGTCCATTTGTTGAAACGTTTAGTATATCTTTCGAGCACTTGATTTATACACGCCCGTATATCCTCGATTCATTTAGAGCGAGTTGTTATTGCGAGAAGAACAAAGAGCCTGAGGGCAGACCTTTGTGACAGAGCTCAGTAGTCCATTGTTCTAGCGCTGAAGTTATAAATAATTGGCGCATGGCCTGCAGTTGGCCAGATTCTCCAATATCGACAGCCTAGGCACTATAGCAGAGAACATATGTACTCAAACTAATGTCACGGTAGGGAAATTATTGCGCTTCTAATATTGATGGTTAGTGAGGGGCCCTAAAAATTGAATACAAAAAGAACTCATTCTACCAGAAAGAGGCGGTTGAATCGTGCATAATCAGTTCAAAATTTGCCGATTATTCACAGAAAATAATGATTCAACGCGTTATTGAACATTAAAGGACGACGGAAAGTTTCCATTTTTGCGTCCAATATTCCAATAACTGGCCATTCGTCAGACATTCAGCACATCTAGCACTTGATTGCATTTGTTCTCAAATGCTGCCCTCCTGGCAAGCAATGGACCAGGAAACTAGCTCTCGCCTCCACTGTTTGCGGGCAGTTATTGAAAAGCGATGTCCGAGAGAGGTAATCCAATAGAACTTCATAACTGTTCCGACTGTTGTGCAGGTGAATTAGATTTGGCCTCAAAAGGCCTTTTCGACGACCCAGAAAACCGGCGGTGTTCATTCGCTCAAGTGTGCAGCAGGGTATGATTTGGCGGAAAGGTAAATGCTTGAAAGTAAGGGTCTGAATGATCGTTTAGATGAGCATCATTGCATTTTTCAGCAATACATCAGCTTTACTCCGAGAATAATTCGAACAAGCCCAGTAATTGCGCAAATAGCCTCCGTGATGGGTGAAAGCATAGCGTGAAGGATGAATGAGCACAGAATACAATGAATATGCAATTACATCAATAGCTATCAACTGAATGAAGGTAATTGTGGAAAATCCTGATTAATATTATTTTCCAAAAATAAATAATATCAATTGTAGAAAAACCTTCTTAAAGGATGAAGTCGAAGTGTGAGATAATGCGTAAACACCAGTTCGCACTCGGTAAATAAAGCCAGTAATTACATAAAGAGCTGTGTTGAAAACTAAAGGCATAAGGCCTTATGTTAAATAATGAATAAGCAACAGATCGCATGCACTAAATAAACCGAGTAATTACGTAAAAAGCTGCCTTGACGAGCAAAGGCGTAGCGTCAAATCATGAGCGAGGTCCACAATGCGTATGAGCAACGTTAGATTCCCTGTATCGCAGGAATGAATTAGCACTGAGTGTATGAGTGTTAATGAGGGGCTTTTGCGCTGTCTCATAACGATCAAACAAACATACACGAGTGCATCGATAAAATTGACAATTACCTCAGGAGAAAAGTAGCATTATTTTTATCTCACCCCTAATGCTGTGCGCTGATATCCAATTAAAATAATATTTTGATACAATCCGTAAAATTAATACTTTTTAGTCGGACTATCATTAAGAATTTAAAGACGAAGAATACAGCACGGATAGGTATCATATTTAATAGAATTTAACGAAGTTAAATTCCAAATATCTGAATTAGACAATTTTAAACGTTTCGGAGACCAGCTCCATCTTCAGTAAGTCTGAAAACATGAAAACCGAAATTGGTTAGTTCATGAAAACAGTGAGAAAAGTGACAAAGTGATCGGTAAAAAAAAAATCTATACAAAAATTTCTAAAGGATATGAACTATTAGCATTATATAAAGGTGGCTTCTCTTTTGCAATGTGAAGGGATTCTAAAATGCGCAAATCTAAATCGTTAGGAGCAGAGCATAAAATAGAAAAATTGTCCTCGGAAATACGGCTGCTACACTGTTCGGTATGAAGGCGGGTTGATGAATGAGGAGGTTGAGCTAAAGGTCTCCCGGTACGAAAGCTAACTCCTCGATGCTGGGCAATCCTAACATAAAAAGGCAGCGTCGTCATGCCGACGTAGCCAGACGTACACTGTACGCAACTAAATTTATATACCAGGGATGCCCGCATCCGCTTAGGAATCCTATCTTTGTACCGAATCCTTTAGCTCAACCTCCTCATTCATCAATCCGCCTTCATACCGAACTGTGTAGCAGCCGTATTTCCGAGGACAATTTTTCTATTTTATGCTCTGCTCCTAACGAGTTAGATTTGCGCATTTTAGAATCCCTTCCCGTTGCAAAAGAGAAGCCACCTTTAAATAATGCTAATAGTTCACATCCTTTAGAAATTTTTGTATAGATTTTTTTTTACCGATCACTTTGTCACTTTTCTCACTGTTTTCATGAACTAAACAATTTCGGTTTTTATGTTTTCAGACTTACTGATGATGGAGCTGGTCTCCGGAACGTTTTAAATTCACTAATTCAGATATTTTAAATTTAGCTTCGTTAAATTCTATTAAATATGATACCTATCCGTGCTGTATTCTTCGTCTCTAAATTCTTAATATTTTGAAAATACTAAACTTTGCACGAAGCAATTTTAATACAAGGTTAATATAATCACATTGACGATTGATCCTTGAGGTTTATGAATGCAATTTTGAAGAAAGAATAACTTGCTGTTGCGCTCTGGTTCTACTGTGAATCACGAACTGTTTTGAGATATTGTCGCCTTTGAAATTCACATTGTTCTACATAAAATCAGAAAAAAATCAACAAATGCTGGCTCAATAATCACACATTTAATTTGGTCATTAAAAACATGCAGCACAGGTTTCTCAACCCCGAAACTTGAGTTCCACAAACGTAGTCTTTAGTTTAACTATTCTGAACAAACACTTCCAGTGATGTACCTTTGAGCACATACTGTTAATTATCTGTAGCCAATTGAGCACAGAGTTTTATACATTGCGTATCATAAAAGTGCTCGCATTCTCGACCAACAAAACGGTAGCATTCTATTCTAGACGATGGGTGAGGGAATACTAGCATCCAGATTGGAATAAATGCCCGTGGTGCTGGCAATATCTGACGAGTTGGTACTTATTGGAAAACTGAGCCCAAAACACGAGGTAAAGACATTACACATACCCAATAAGAACCGCGCTGCGATGTTGTGAAAATGAACACCTGCTATAAGAATTTCTGGTCTATCTTTCCGTCATTTTTTCCATGAGAGAGAAACTCTCTTCAAATAGTGGCTATAGGTGACTCTGTTCGTTGACGTAGGAAAATCGATGCCTCATCATTTTTTAAAAGACCAACTTATCGAGCAGGGCTTCGTTAAAAAAAGTTATAGAATTCTTTTAGCACGCACAGTTATTCTACACAACGCACATTAAGGCTTCTTTAGACTTTCTTTTGAACTGATTGACAAAATTAAGTTATTCTTTTGATTTCACGACTCGCCTGATCATCACTAAAGCCGCCCAATTATTATTGTATATGAATCTAATTGAAATGGATGTTGTGTAATGCTTTATAGTATGTACATAAATATGCTCAGGTATTTAACTCACGAGTAAAATTTTCCCTGAACTAAATTTTGCATTTAAGTCCATAAAAATATTTTGAGTAATTTTTTATGAATGAGTTTAACTACGCTTTATTATTCTTGTCGTGAGAGTTTCATCGCTCAACATTATGCATCGATTAAATTACGGTCCCCACTAAAAGTTCCTCAGTCGTTAGAGCCGCTTCATCTTTGATCAACGCTCGGAGCGCTCAATATAACTGAGCTATTTCCACTTACTTAATTTGCTACGCCCTACTCATTTATTACTTCCGTGTGTGCCTATTTGAACACACTTATTCGTCGCCTCATGATCATTCACAAAATGAATTTATTAATAAGTGTATAGGCAGAAACCTTGTTGGATCATCCCTCCAGCTTTGAGTACTGACAGAGACTAACCTTCGCTTTGTGTAGCTCAACTTAAACACTCCTGATCACGGCTAAATGATGGCAGGCCATTAAATATTTCCTTTTGAAGTCGTCATGACGGCCTGTAAATTGCAGCTCTTGGGTTGGATGACTACGGTTGCAGGCACCTGATTTATTTTATTGTGGGTAATTTTATGAGAGCGGTGACGTTATAAAAATCTATTGCTGCAGAAACCTTATTTATTTCACTCGGGGTAATTTCAGGTTATTGTAGACGTGATGCAATTCATTCTTGCCTCACTCTCAGTCCATGGCTCGAGCTGTAATACGCCGACGTACTTGTACAGGCGAACGTGCATGTTATGTTTCTGTGAAATTATCATTCAAGTGCAACAGCAAGTCGTGCCTCATCTCACGTGTTCATAAATTTACGTGTTAAAAATGTCCTCCCTTCAGAATATGTTATTGTGATAAAATTATCATTTCATATTTAATCCATGAATCTTCGTTTAAAACTATAACTTAACAGAAGTTGTGCTCAAATGTATATCATGAGTAGAATTACCATAAATCCTACGTGAGATTAATAAGTTCCTTACAACCAAAAGTAATTCAGCCCGCTTAATCGTATGATAATTTAACTCGTGCATGGCGCATAAATTCCTGTCAAAAATTTCATTGCAAATGCATTTGATGCATACATGAACACTAGCTACTGACAAACCACTGTGATATCAAATACTGAAAGCTGCTCGAATATATTTATTTCGCATAAACCTCATTGACATTTAGAAATACAAGACTCTACCGAGAAAGTTCAAATTATTCTTTTTTGAACGATTTCTATACTTCAATGCTGCTTTTATCAACGAACGCAACAAGTAGATTTTCGAGTTTGGTAATAACATTTTGTCTGGTTCAGTTCAAGCTGCCAAAACTGATCACATTAGGACACTTTTCGATAAGAGTTGTAGTTTTCAGTGATTAATGTGGCTGATGTAAATATCAAAATTAGAAATTCTCAACCTCATTATGAATGCACTAACTTTCTTCTGACGAATTGCTGCAGTATCTTAACAAGAGTGTGGCCGCCGCTCTGTCCTGGCAAGCGTTCAGAAACTTCAAACTTTAAAACTGCTTTCAGACCTCCACCTGCAAACGTGCAGTTTTCCCTTGTTATTCAAAGGGAACGCAAGCGAAGCTTTACGGGTCGGAGAAACTTTCAATTTTTGGAAGAAGCTTTGCAATCCCGAAGCAGCTGCAAAAATACAGCGGGAATGAAAACCCCTCGCCCTCTAATTGGAACAACGGGACACAGCTCTCCCGCGGTGACATACGATCTGGTCTGCCACGAAGACAGTCGAAAATGCAAAACAAAATTTGTCACGGGGCCCAAAAAGTCTGGATATTTTATACTTAAAACGTGGGCGTGTGCTGAGAAAACCGAATGTTGCTTTCGCATACGAATTCATGAGTTTACCAAGGACGTAAAAGTTTGGATTAATAGTGGTGTTGGAGAATGCATTTTCAGATGAATTTTGCGTCCAAAGAGCACGTGCATTGCAAAATTCTAGAGCTCGAAAGAGTGATAAAACCAACTCTTTCAGCTCCCCATAGATATTCGCCGCGGGAAGTGTTTCTATTTCTCTTTCTGCGAATGAAAACATTCTTCATCTAATGTATTTCTGTTCTAAATTGCCTTCAAAAGAATTTCGAATTCGTGATCGAAACACTGAGCTGGAAATTGTTCACGGAGTTTTTAATATTTATCTTTCAGACTATAGTTTTTTGAGATGTTCCATGGAACTGAGGAATAAGACCATATGTATAGCTCAGAGCTTAAAAATACGATTCAGTCGCTAGTGTAAAAATCCTCGAAACCATTAATATTTCCCAGATTTCGATGAACAGGAATGGGAAGAAAAAATCATTAAGTTTTTTAATGTATTTTGTACATTTAAAAAATTCATAGATAGCTCTTCAGATGCATAGACTTCGAAATCATTAACGTTCATATATTACGTTCGCCTTGCTTGTTTTTATTATAATGAATATTTCCAATGCATCAAAAGAAAATGGTTTCCTAATCACCTCTCAACGAGTTTTGTAAGACATAAAATCAACCATCCTATGCTTTCACTTTACACGCAGTATAATTTTAACTTTTTTGAAAATTACAGTTTTATTGTTCAACGAGAAAAATTTGAAAATTTTTACCTACTTAATATCTTTCATCAGATTCTAATTTCGTTTCCTTCTTATTAGAGATTCACATAATTAACATTAATATGCCAATAATGACTCAAAACCCTGTGTTTTCGAAGAGTAACATAAGGTAAAAGGAAAAAGATAAAGCACCTACTATCCCACATAAAATTTCGACGGACTAGTGTTTTTAGTCCCAGAATAACACTGGGATTCTGTGAATTGCTGGAAGTATAATATTGCATACGATAGACGTCTTGATTTCACTCGCATGACAAACCGTTTCTGGATTTTGCAAGCAAGCCCTCGTAGCCTGACTGTCAGCAGCGTGGGCGACTTCCTCTCGCATTGGAGCACACGTCACTTTACGAACTTCAGGCGGACTTTGGAATGAGGAGTGTTTTAAGCTTGCCTTGAAGTAAGCGATACTCTGATGGTGTCTATGCATCTACAATGATGCTTGTGCTGCCACTACATGAATTACAACGTGTATGATGGACGCTGGACATCATCACACAGAATCACGAACTGCACGATGTACCTCTAGAGGAATGTTTTTTGACATCAAACGGTTCCCAGTTTTGAGTATTTGTCATATTTTAAATTTGAAAACTTTAAAAGTTTTCTTGATCGAAAATTAAAAATCACTATTGTGAAACCTCCAAAAATCACACGGAATCATCCATACGAGAACTTAAAATAGCGTTTTTTCTTAGTGCATTGTGATTAAAACTGTCGGTACATAGCACTGTTTCACGTCTTTTTTTGTATAAAGGTAAAATTTTGAGATTTCACCCCATTTCATCAGTCTTGCTACATTCTGTTACCACTCAGACGGATAGTGTCGCAGCGTTTTTGACAAACCTCCCTCAGTTTGAAGACTTAAAGGTCTCTTTCCGGAGAGTGCTTCTTGTTTGCTCACGATTTACCATCCGGGTCTCGTTTGATTTCGTTTGCAAAGTAATTGGTGTCTTCCAAAGCCCAATAGTCATCTCTGGCACATTTGGCAACATCAGATTTAGTCCCCCAAAAATGTTACCTCTGACTGGAGTTGGTTAAGTTTAACATTACATAAAATTCCTGCAACTCAAACAAAAAACATTTGACCGTGATCACAATAAAAAACACATTTATTGCAATATAGAGTAATCTAATCCTGTGCACAGTCAAATGTTCGATGATATCATAGTTTATTTAGAAAGAAAATATAATGTTTCCAAAAACCTTTCATAGATTTTTGTAAATAAGTAAGATGCAATTATTTCTTGCAAGCACGAACGAATTTGAACTGAAAATTTTGGAGTCTCTAATGGTGAACTAAGTTTGAGGGTAATAAAATTAATGAATTCATTTACATTTTGAATCCATAAAGCATAGTTTATTCATTATGGCTGATATCACCATCAGTAGCTCTCAAATTGAAAATATTGCTAACTAGGAGGAAGTAATGGTTTCACGAACCAGTAATTGTACCACGTAAAAAGTCTCCTTCTGGTATTGTGATAAAAAATTGAACCTAAATAACACGTGTAAAATTATTTTCGTTAGTGTAATTGACTCCGTGAGATGTCATTAACTCTACCACGTTCCTATTTCGAGGAACTCAAACTGCTTTCTTTCTATTCAAATTGAACACTCGTCGTACCCCGGCAGAAAAACATTCCGCTGCGGACTTAGTCTCGTCGGAACGGCAGCAAGCAGCTTCTCGAGCAAAGATTGCGTCGAGTCAAATACTGCGAACCAGAAAGCAGGAGTGTGTCCTCGAGTGGCAAGACCACAGCGCCTCAATTCCATTATTCAGAGGCTTCCCTTGCTCAGGCAGCCCAGCCTTAAGATGCCCTTGGAGCAGTTAAGGGTCTTGCTTGCATTAGTCTAGGGAGTTCAGATCTCCGCGGATGGGTACTAACCTTATATACATCCTCGCTTAACGTTCTCTTACCTGATCTTAGTTCATCCTCTAAGCAGCCTCCCTGAATGCCTAATTCGAATTGCAATCCAGTGCTATCGTGTTCCTGTGGTGTAGCCGTATGAAGCTTCCATCCCGACTGCATTTCGGGAAACGCAAGCAAAATAACTCAGTTTTCTTCTGAACTCCAACTTGTTTTTTTCAGTGTAGCATCGAAACTTCAATGATTATGATGCCATTAGAAATGCAACCGTACATGGGCAAGTTAAACACCCCAGAATTCGGCTAAGATTGTCCAATTTTCTGAATTTTATGTGAGCTAAATTCAGGTTCAAAAGAAAAATGGTAACCTTATTTTGCCATAAGCGTTATTTCCGAGCGAGCTCCGTATCTTAACATTCTCCAGCCCAACCAGGCTCTTGCAGAGGTCCCAGAAGTCCACTACGTTATTTCGCCCGCTATGCTTTGGCTTCCGCGTACCCGAAGTGATCTGAAAATTTGCAGCCCAGATGAGTTTCCAATTTTCTTTGTCTTCCCTCCCCCAACTAACAGGATTGAGCCTGACAGGATATAAGCACTTAAAATTGGTGAGTGTCACACCTTTTTTCGTTCGGGATATCTGCTTGTCAATTTATGCTAGAAGGAGCACTTCGGCGCAAATGTCGAAAAATGGATCGTTCCGCTTCCAATTTTATTGTTAGTGGATTTTAAGCTGGGCTGTACCATGCTGCTGCTAAAGGAGGTGAGAATGCGATAAAGTGCTTCGATCACCTCTATAAATAAAGAAGCGACGAAGCCTGAGTTTATGGTGCATTCTCAAATTTACGAATACTGTGCCAGGAGACCTCTGTGAACGAGAATACGATCGGAACGGACGATCTAACGCACTCATTACGCATTCTATGCCTCGATAAATGAATCAACTTTATTCTTGACGACCATTGAAGTTCTCTTGTTTATTGCCGGTCCTGTAGAGCATATTTCTTTCATTTAATTGCTTCCAGTGAAGTGGTTAAAACGGATGAATACTGAAATAGATCTCTATTGCATATGATGTAGCAGATTTTATGATCTATGATTTAACAAAAGCGAATAAAATGAGAACGTCATCTTAATGGCTTACGAAATTCTTCTTGAGTGTACACCTAAAAAACCATGTCATCTATAATTTATAGTACTCATTTCTGTAACTGTCTTAAATGTCAGTCGATACGCAACGCACATAATAGCTTCAAATGTTAGGCCTTGTTCAAATGTTTCCCAAACTTCGTTATTTTCTTTTGAGAATTTCTAAATACTAAGACGAGTGTAGAACTTAGCGCACTGAGCTTGCGATGTACTCTTCACATCTTTTAAACTTATTTTCCCTAACATTCTCTTACATCCGTACCCTAGAACCTTTGTTTTCTAAGATGCACGAACCTGATTTACTCCGAGTCGGGGTAAATTTGACACTGGGCTACCGCTATAGAAAGTTTTATTAGACAACTCATTTACCTGAACAGTGTCTCAAAAGCATCAAATTGTTACCGACAGCGCTAATAGCTTCGAAGTGCTCTCACGATATTGCAATTCAAATGAGAGCTTTATGCTAAGCGTGTATCATTTAAAGCAAATTAAAGAGCGTTGTCATTCATCGCAGAAGCTTATGCTAGTAATCCTCGGACTCAAAGCTCATAAAAATTAATTAACGCTACATGGGAAAGTTTGCATGCAGTCAAAACAGAATCTGTACTCAACTCGTCAAAATACATTTTTGTTATGCTGATTTCAGCAGATAATGTATTCTATATTGAAAACAACTGTTCCTCCAGCGAGTCATTCCCATTTCATATCATTTCGCACATGATGGATTGGAACATTGCGATATTCATGTTAATTTATTGTCTTGTTTCAATGTGTTTGCTTGTACTCTCGTTATGCAGGAGCGTCCAGTAGAATAGCGAACGCACTCTTCACAAACTCTCTAAGTATTCATGTAATAATTAGAAATTTTGAAAACAATGATACTCACAGTTGTTCACTGAAATTGAATTCCGTGTATCACTTTCTCATACCATTTAACGCCAGAATTTTTGCACCCATAGTGACTTTATCACAACCACCGTCATTAGATTGGCGCTGGCATCAGGATGTCACCGATATCAAAATGAGGAAAAAACTGCCACTCGGCAGTGAATTAAAAAAAACATTGGGGAACAGTTTGAGCACAAAAATGTTATGTATATTTACTAAGGCTATTTTTAAAAGAAAACCGTACGGTCTTCAGGGACGTTAAATACTTATTTTACACTTTCTCTCGTAATTGTGTTGAACCGTAAAGTGAGAATGACGTTCGTTAAACTATAAATTCTTGCTCTTGACCTATTTTGCAGCTGTTTTTTTTAGGTTTCTCATGTTCAAGTTATGCCAACAATTCATGTTTTTCCATTTCACTCTCGTGTAACTCCATTTTTATCTTATCTTTAAAATTGTGTTAAAAGTCTTATTCAAAATGAATAACATTCTGCAGCCATAAAAATCAGGATCGAATCCCTCATGGTGTTTCCTAAAACAAACACTTTTTAACTACATTGATTTTTATTTTACCCCTTTGTAACTGAGAAATACTAAGGAACATTTAAACGCCTTGGAAGAAAATTTTGAATGAACTTTGAACTCTAAAAAGAAACTTCACGGAAAAAAAGCTTATTCGCATTGCAGCAGTAGAGCCTTTTCTTCTTATGAAAGATAGTTTTCTGTTATTGTTAACCAATTTTTTTGATTGGTTAATTTTTACACTTGCGCAACGTTGAAACAACAGTGCACAACTCTAGGCCATTAAAGTTCTCTAAACTTTGCTCAAACACCGCTCTTTAATCCTCTTTAAGAGCTTGAAATATTTAGTTCGCTTCTCGAAGAGCTGAGGGAGCTGTAATATCTCTTTGCAAGGTTCCGAGAGGTTGCATTTGAAGATCTAAAAAGTTTCGAAGTAAGCAAACAAAGGGAGCGAAAATAAAAGTTGCAAACTCCTCGTGCTCATTTGCATTCACAACATAGGTAAGGCTTACAGATTAAACTGTGATGATGAAGGGGTGAGCCATGCCAGGTACTAAGGCACAGACCTGTGATGTTCACCTCAGTTTCGTAATTTCGTAACTACAAAATAAGTTAACTGACTGTCTGACTGTTAAGTTAACTCTGTACTTTACTACGTAATTATGCATGTTTTGCTGTAGAAATACTGTCTAAAACTAATAGAACATACAATTCGTAAAAATCAAGTTCATTTTCGTTATTCCAATGCTAAGCCGTATGAAGCAAAATATCAAGTTTAACTAAATAAACACATATTTTGGATAACGCATTTTTTAAGAAACTGAGCTGCTTAGCAAAAAAATTAAACCAAGAAAACAAATGTCTTCACAACATCACTTAACACATTCACATCGTTATTCATAGGCACACCCAGACCAAAACCAGCTCTTTCTAGCGCGTAAGGAAGCGCAATATTGTGGAATAAACAACTAAAAACTTAAAAAACAACGCAAATGCATCATGAGCGCCTGCCAAAAGTTGAGAGCACAGCCGTTAGTCGATATAAGTCTAACTACAGGAGAGGCATCTAAGTATTTCAGCTGTACTTGTCAGCTATTAATTCAAAAATAGACCCTCTCAAAACTTATAATGATTTTAGCTCGTGCGTAGAACCCTAATCCTTTTAGAGAGAGAGACAAATCACCGTACAAGTGTTGAACATCGGGACAAATGTGATCTTCTGAACCGAAGTTGGTACTTAGAACCACACAAAGAGAGAAACACAACCTTGAAACACAAAGTTAAGTCATCGGATACTAAAAAATGGGTGGGAAGCAAAAACCTGCTTAAAAATGAATTGAGCGTAAGACAAAGACACACTGCAGTGACACTGATGGTTCTTTGTAGCAGAAATAAAGGTTAACTGAAGCGAAATGATGCATCACTGAAGTAGGGGCTCAGATGCACAAGGCCTGCAGTTAGGAGTGCATTATGAAGCAGCAACTGAAGAGTTGCACCAAGCTCCGTCACGCGTGTAAACACTCACCAGCCGAAACGCAAGCACACCTCATTTGCTAATCGGAGTCGAGAGCCAGACCGAGTAGGTCTAGTCATTGCCTGAATACCCCAGCACATCTCGAAACGAAAAATCATGGAACTGGTGTCTTTGGAAATAAAATAAAAAAATCTAAGTACGAGTGTACCTGTTTTCGTTTATATTTTTTCGCTACCATACAGGCAATCTAATTAGTATGGCTCTAGAACTGAACTTAATCCAAATTTTGTTGCTGAAATCAGAGCAGGACTTTCCAGCAAACCAATATTTGGGAGGTGCATGTGCGATAGAAGGCGTTCTCGATTACGTAGATCTAGCAAACTCGACGCATATGACCGAGTGGTTACTAAAGAGAAACTATTTCCTTAGTAATAAAACTAATGACCTTGTGAATACTCAGAGGTTCTACTAGTTTACCGCAGTTCTCACTAGTTCTAGGTAGAATACGTATAATGAAAAAATTTTTGATCGAAAACCAAATTATCTTTCTCTGGTTTAGAGTTCTACTTGGCGCTGCTGAGATCAAGTAGAGAATAATAAACTTCACTTATGCTGAATCGGAGAAAAAATTCAAAATGATTATTGTTCAGTGATGAAAAAAATGAATTGTGTTAACTGTACTTTGATCTGCTATGACAGCAGTTGATGAAATGTTTGTATCACATCAATATTACCTGTGTATGAATATGATTTTCATCATCAAGGACTTTAATACTTCTTGAGAAATTCTCTGAATGGATGTAAAAAGGGATGCAAAATTAGATGAAAAATCTAAAAATTTGACGCACAGTACCTAAGGTCAGAAGAACAAAACAAGAAATGAAGCTTAATTAGTTGGTAAAATGAAGAGCAAATGAAGTTCGAGCGTATTAGATAAATTTCATAAGAGAAACATGATTAAGTCTAGTTTACTTGCGACTCGTTACGCTTTTGCAGCGCAGTTCTATGATGATTGTTCATCGAACTAATCACTCATCATATTTTACGTCAACGTCATGGTTATCATTGACAAAAATCACTGGATAACATTTCACGCTTTTAAGCCTAATATTGTTGAAACTGTTAGGGAGCATAAGGAATTTTTTTGCTAGTGTTATTATAGCCTAAAAGTAAAATGAACGTTTTTGGCACAAATTAAAAAGTTGGAAACATTTTTACTTTTCGAAAGAAAATCGAGATTCTTCCTTCTAAGAAAAGGAAACAATATTAGCAAGTACGGTTCTCCAAACCAAGACGCTGATTATTTTCAGGCACTCTAAAATTTTATTTAAGTTTGATTGTTGTATTGGTGATTTGAGTCTTTTTAATGAATATATCAACTAATGATCGGAGTTCATTTTCCGATGTATCATACCTGCATGTTCACCTTGAAATTATGATTGGTCAAACCTACATGCACTCGTTTCGTACTAAGCTCCAGCTCTCAAACCAAACTCGGATTCCCATAAATTTCCTGAAGCAATGTTTCTAAACCTAGTCCAAGGCTAAAACGAGAGGACGAATGATAACTTCTGGATTTTTCACAGCCCTCTAGGCGTTCCAATTACAGGGGCTCTGGAACTAAATTTAATCTTAATTCTGGCGCTGAAATCAGAGCAGGCATTTTCAGCGAGGTTGTTTTTGGGCGACGCCAGTGTGTTGGAAGGCCTTCACGAATTTGTAGGTCTGGCAAACTGGGAGCGTGCAATCGAGCGGCTATGACTTCCTCATGTGATTAAGCGAGCGAGACAAGTTTGTCGAGCGAAAAATTATGGGGCCCTTTTTTTTAGAATAGTTCGAGTGGATATCACCACCGGCTCGAGACTTGCGTGTTGTTTCTAACTTCCAGCGAAACTGGACAGTGGGATCATTTTTTACTTGCGATTGTGAGAAAAGTTTTAAGAATGAAAATAGTTTCAATCGCATTTATGGTTAGCGGAGGATTTTGTTGAAGATAAAATCTTTCAACCATGAAATTGAGTCCTACGCTTTCAATAAATTTTGAGTTCAAGAATGAATTATTGATGATGGGAGGTCTATTATTGTCACGCTATCAATGAAAAGGTCAGGCGCACAAGTGCTTTCCTTATATAAACTCAGCGTCTGTCTCCCCTTCAATTTTTCTTCATCTTCTAGAGTCACCAGTGGAAATAAATTTGTGAGATATTTTTGGGCTGTATTTGATATTAAAATTATGTTAGTACAAGTCATTAGTGTCTTTTTAAAATTTGTTCTAGATTCAACTCTCCATTAAATTTGACTTTCATCAGCCCATCCGCTTCCAGGAATTTTCAGATTCGGCTTCCCATAAAATGTTACTTTCATCAGTTCATTTTCTTTTTACAGCAGAATATTTTTTCAGCATCTGTTTTCTATAGAAAAATACTTCTATCAGTTCATCCACTTCCATGTTTCGTTGCTGTCAGCCTTAAGCCAGCATTTGAAAAAGTTATAGTTCTCATTCGTAGTAAGAACAGTTCTTGTTTGCAACAGTCCTTACACACGTGTTGTCAAACATGTAGTAAACATATCGAACACGTCTAACATTCATGCCATACATGCAGCACACGTATCAAACGCGTATAAGAAATGGAGAAGAAGTACTTGAAAATTATTTACTTTGAACGTTTCGAGCCTTTGCTCATTCTGAACAAAAAGTCTGCAAATGAAATAGAGGGCAAGACAGTACACTCGAGACTACAGAATCGCAGAATACAAGCATAAAAAAAATTTACGGGTTGACTATTTTCAGATGGTATGAACTCTGCGTTTCGTTGAGATAAGGTATGAGTTTGAGTTTATGAATAAATTATGACTATAAAATACGTAGGTGTAAGTTAGCGGCACAAGTGTCTAATATTTTAAATCTGCTAATGTCAATTATCTGTTCACAAGCAACCATTACTACAATGTTGTCTTATACTAGAGTGAGAAGGAGAAGTGAGCAAGCGACCTGTACGATGACTACAATTTGCATGTTCAGTAACCCTCACGTAAAGTACTCGATGTGTGCAACCCACGTACTGCGCTGCGCAATGCGCATAAATAAAATAAAAGACGAGGGAAGATCGCATGTCGGGCAAGAACACATTTTTAAATCTAAAAAATGATCCCATAGTACGCTTGTTAACTAAAATGATACGGTAGGAAACGTCCAGGAAATGTTGTGCTTATATTCTGCGATTCTGTAATCTTGACTGTACTTTCATGTTCTTTATTTTATTTCCAGACTTTTTGTTGCGAATGAACCAAGGCTCGAAACATTCAAAGTAAATGTTCTTAAAGTACAGTGCTTCTTCTTCATTTCTTTTATTGTAAATTTGCTTCGCAAAAAAAATTTCCCTTGTAAAATCGTAAAATATTCATGTCAAACGTGCGGCTTTCGAATCATTTTGAACGGCATAAGTCGATGATCGCAAGTTTTGTCTAAATAAAGAGGATAAATCAGCTTGAAGGTTGTTCGATAATTGCGGAGTAATTTCTAAAAGAAACAAATAATTACTGCTGGGTCATTCTTGCCAGTTGTTTGTTTTCACCATCGCAAAGAACTCTCTGATCCTTCGTTTGTCGTACACTAAATATTATTTGAACTACAAAAATTCATTGATGTTTCGTCACTTGAATTTAGGCTCCAGCAAATACTTTTTTATATTATTTTTACAGTGTTGTTTAGAAATTTTCTCTAATCGTAGTGGCAACTGTTACACATTAGTAGAAGCCTAATTAAATTAATAAAGTGTCTTACCGTAAACAAGCTTACCGTAGACGGTAGACAAGCTTACCATCTTCCCTTAAACATGTACAAGCCTTTGTTTCAATTCTTTTACCTTTATCCTAAGTCTCCAGTTTTCTGCATCGTTTCAACTCAAATTTGAGTTCACATAAAAGGGCTTTCACATTTCATGTGTCCTTCTAGACTGAGACGAAAAACTTGTCTGCCTAGAAAGTAAGAAAATACACTGGCTCATTCTATGCTTCACTCTTCAACTCTAGGACGAGAACGCAGAGAGCAGTTACCTGCTAGTAACTAAAGCCATTTTTAACGTCAACTTTTTCGTCCGCAAACAAACAGTGGCCACGAAAGTTTAATCGAGAATAGCAATACGTATTCATGGGGAGCCTCGGCTGCGTACGTTTCATTAGCAGCCACCGGGAGATGAGCCAGGAGTGGTGAGCACCAATGGCGAGTTTTCCGTGAATTATGGCGTAAAAACGGGAACAGCTCTGTTTGCTCAGGTAGTCTGCACGCGCAGCAGCCGCAACATTAAAGATGATAGTCACA
Organism: Morinoia aosen; assembly: GCA_030386875.1. Taxonomy (NCBI): domain Eukaryota; kingdom Metazoa; phylum Arthropoda; class Malacostraca; order Amphipoda; family Talitridae; genus Morinoia; species Morinoia aosen. The sequence continues at coordinate 13,826,410 of CM059559.1, read as the reverse complement.
GCAGGCACTGAGAGCGTCAAGAGCTTGCCGACAACTTGCTAATTGAAGATACTACCCCCATCAAGGCCTTTTGCAGCCTTCTCTTGAGACAGACAGAGACAGAGATGGTCATCATGCACAGCGGGCGGAAGTATTAAAACCGAAAGCCGCTCTAGTGTACCAGAAACTAATAGGTTCTAAAGGCTTGGCCATCGTCTGTGTTGACTGGCATTCTTTGTTAGGAAGTTTCTTGCAAGAAGTTTCTTGCTACGAGTAAAATTGAGCGTCTTATTGCCATAAATAACGTTGGTCCTTGGAGAGAATTCTGGAAAGTATTTCGGCTACTTTACCTCAGCACATTTTTGCGCAAAGTATTTTTTCCAAAGAAGCACCATAGCAACATAATTTATTCTTAATTTCAACAATTTTTGACTCGTTGTATCTCACTGGGGTTAATTTCATGCTCCGTAGGAAACCAAAATCGGTTGTTCATAATTTCTGATGAAATCGTAAAAATGTAAAAAATGAGGTAACAACGCTAAAAATTCTAAGCTGAAAGACTCAGTGATTTTACTACGTAATTGTAGATTTTTTCGTTAATCTCAGCAGGCAAATTACTGAATTGAACAAAAAAATATTTGCATGAACGTGAGACCTCTTAACTCATGTCTTCGAAGCACTGGACGTTTTTTTGCTTGATTTGCCAGGTGCATTTGACTCAAATGTTAATGAAAAATATTTCGTATTATACACCGAAATCTTAATAAAAATTACAGGGTTGTTCATTGTTACAGGTGTAAGCTGACAAATAATACTCTGACTTTACAATAAATGAAAAATAAAATATAATTTTTAAGAATATTAGAGAAGCTATAAAATACTTCTCTAACGAGTTTCATAATAATGTTGTTTTAGGAGCTTCATTTCAGGAAAAATTAGGAAGCAATTTTTGCAAGTATTGGACCTTACACAGTAAGCACTGATACTTTTTGTATCAGTGCTAAACGACGCCTCAAAATCAATTCAGACTAAAATTTTCCCATTTCTACTTAAGTTCAGCATAGCTTTTACCTTCATCAAAATACTGAGCTAGAACATCAATACTTCGACTAATCTGTACAGCATACTATGCTAGATACTTTTCGTGCCAAAACGAAGCATTTTAATGGTCCAGTTTTCCTAGCAGTGTCAACAAAACAACACACTTGTGAGACCAAACTTCAAGTGATTATTGACCTCTTCCAACGCGCTATCCGCCCTGATACTCTTCATTTTAATGTAACTGCCCAAGGGAGATGTGCTTAGTTTGTTGAAGAGGGGCGGCTGCTAATATCGAACCGAGGCCGCGAGAAGATTGTCAATGGCTCTTCTCTGGCCAAACTTCCTGAATTAAGTCTTTTTCAAACAGAGTTTTTTCCACACAGACAATACACGGCATCTCTACCAAGTTACCAGATGCTCATTGACATTTATGGTGAACTTGCATTTTTCAAAAAGGACCAAACTTGAAAACTTCGGCCCAAAAAAGGCCAATCTGGCAACCCAGGACCTCGAGGCTCATCATCTAAATTAGCGCCCGCGCAGCGTGAGCAACGGCCGCGCTGGGGCGTGTGGGGCTGCGCGCAATCAGGAAGCGTTGGGTTATAAGAGGCGCTGAAAAATAATCACTTTATTCATTTATTTATGCTCAATTAGGAGCGTAAGAGCAGAAATGTTGATGTGGAGGATAACGTGGGTTTGATTCTCAATATTAATTTAATATGAACAGGTCTCGTTCGAAATATTTAAAGCAGAGCACTTCTTCTTGTGTAAGGAGCTTGCTATTGCTTAACGCGCTGACTTTTTACACCATAAAACACGTTTTAGGAAATTTCTGATCTGTAAAGTTCCAGATTCATAGATAAGTTGATCGACATCCTCTGAGTTAAATTAAATTCTTTCAAATAAAGCAACGTCCGAGCCTATCACAGCCTGAATGAAACTACCGGAGGAGCATCAAAATGAAGTCTTAGTGAACATCTTTTATCGTAGCAGCGGAATTTGATCGTAAAAGTAAACTATCCAGTGAACAGATTTTGTATTGTCGGACTAAGAAAGTTATTGGTAGCCCTTCTCTTTCTCAAAAGCTAAAGACGCAATCATTCACTTTTTCTTTACCAATGCTGGAGGAGTTTTCCTTGAATATTTTGGTCAGTCCAATACTCTTCAGATTTTCCCCGAACCCAGATTTCAACTAAATCTTTGTTTGACCTGCCTTTTTGCATGGTGGAACATTTTGTTTACACGATTTAAAATATAATAAGAGTGCATCATTATCGGAGGTGTGCAAGTTCTTTTTAAATTTAACTTTGTTGGAATCATTTATCTTTGTCAGAATTTAGTTCAGAAAAGGGGTGCTTACATTTTCTTCGTGGTGCGGTCTTCCAAAATTGCAGAATCATTTACGTATATGTTGCCATGCTTGGAGAGGAGCGAAAACATTAATAGCCAAAATTATCATCTATTTAAGAAATATCACAATTTCTATTCTTTTCTACAACATCTCAGTAGTTTTAGTATCACAACTGTTGTCCCATTACTGACGAAAAATAACCAGATCGGGCATTATTTCATAGTGCTGGAAATTAAAAGTTCATTTTCATCGAAAATTTTGCTTGAAAACATTAACCATTCTTAAGCCAAAAAGCCTCAGAAAGTTGACCTCATGATTGAAAAAAATGAAAGCAAAAAATTCACAACAGAATTATAAAAAATAAACGAGTCTGTGTTTCGTTTCCAACACAAATCTTCTCGCACGTTGGACTGGCACAAAGCGCATCGCAAAGTAAACTCTAGTTTGATTCATCATTCAGAATTTTAAAATAAGTCTTCATTAAATTTTTTTAACCATCTGTCATTTTAACTGTTTTTTTTCAGTTACTGTGAATTGGGGATCTTTTATTTCCCAGGGATAAGATGTACTGTAATGTGATTATGGTTTTTGTGCAGACGCATCTTCTCAAGATGACCAGTTTATCCTGATGGGTTATCTAATGATGATGTATTTATTTTTGTTGGCGCATCCTAGTTTTAACATATTTTCCCGCGTTCATACATTTTCTCGTAATGGCGCATTTTCTTCTCTTAACTTATTTACTTATAATAAAGTATTTTTTCTGACACGGCACTTTCTTCTAACGACGCATTTCTAGCAATGACGCATTGTTTTTATTACGACACAATATATCTATTAGTGGCATCACAAAGATGACACTCGATCTTCTTCACATATTTTTCGCCATGGCAGTCAGCTGAAAACAAATGTGGACTCGCTCAATTTCTTGAGGATTTCATGAGTAAAATTTTTACTCAAGAACTAAGTCATTTACAGCTCATTAGGCAGAAATACCATAATCATTACTAAACTTATTTCATGGATTGATTCTACAGAAACCTATTACACTAACAAGCAATATATAATAATATCTTCCTCGGGGCTGCGTGAGTGGAGACTCATCATGCAGGCCCAGCATGCAGGCCCAGCATGCAGGCCCAGCATGCAGGCCCAGCATGCAGGCCCAGCATGCAGGCCCGGCATGCAGGCTCCTCATGAAGACCCAGCATGCAGGCCCAGCATGCAGACCCAGCATGCAGGCCCAGCATGCAGGCCCAGCATGCAGGTCCAACATGCAGGCCCAGCATGCAGGCCCACCATGCAGGCCCAGCATGCAGGCCCAGCATGCAGGCTCCTCATGAAGACCCAGCATGCAGGCCCAGCATGCGGACTAACTTGCGTGAGAACACAATTCTGCCGAGCCGTGCTCACGTGAGCCAGGCACAGCGAGCTGGTGCAGCCTGCTCCTCAACACGACGTGAACACGGCCTTGGGAGCGAGGACTGTGAGCGATGTGTTTCTTTTCGATTACGGCTAATTCCTTTAGCTAATGGAAAAAACGTGTGTTTTAGTTTTAACATATTGCAATCCTTGGCTCACTAGTTTATTCATAATTAGTTATGAACGTTAATGTTTATATATGAATTTTTAGGAAGCATTTATTTGCTGATTTTTTCCTATTCATGTCATCGGTTCAAATAATGAAGTCTTTTTGATGATTGGAAGACATATCTTCAAGCCGTTTGACATATTCGGCGTAACTCACAGATATTTTTTTAGTTTAATACTTATCAATTCTCAAATTTTACCTTGAGCCCTTATAAGTAGTCTCTTGAGGGTACCATTTTACAACCGAAAACGCTGCACTCTGCTGGTGATTTGTGGTCGTCACCGACCACAAATCACCGGTAGAGTGCACAACACGGCAGAAGAAACAAGGTAGGGTCATACCAGTCTTTTTTCGTCGAACGTGTGGCAATGGTGATGTCATGACAATGAACCAATAGCAGCGCTCATATTGCACCTGACAACACTGCTAGCGCCAAATTTAGTACCACTATTGGTCTAACGACCTGTCGCAATGGTGACTTCATAAAATTTATCTGAAATAAAGCCGTTCTATCGGCTAGCCTGAAAATAGGAAGTGTATTTTCCCTCATAGAATTGACTCTACCTTGTTTCCTCTAACGCGGTGCACACTGTCCTCAAATCACCAGTAGAGTGCACACCGACTATAAATCACCGGTAGAGTGCACATCGACCACAAATCACCGGTAGAGTGCACATCGACCACATATTACCGGTAGAGTGCACATCGACCACAAATCACCAGTAGAGTGCACATCGAACACAACTCACCGGTAGAGTGCACATCGACCACAAATCACCGGTAGAGTGCACATCGACCACAAATCACCAGTAGAGTGTACACCGACCACAAATCACCAGTAGTGTGCACTATGTTGGTGAGTTATGGAGGGTGCGACTCTCCCTACCCAGAGACCTCCACACTCTTGTTGTGTCATTTTAGAAGGCATCTTAGATACGCTCTGCAGCATATCGCCGGGGAGCTGCGGTCTCGAGAGAGCAATTCGCCACCACGACCTGCCATGGGCGTAAATCATTCCCTTCTTGTGCGGTCAAACTGAGCATTTTCTGCACGAATACTCCTGCTTTTTAAAAAACTCCTCAGAGTAAAGACACGCATAAACGTTGCCTCTAAAATGCTTAAGATATTTTTGAGTCTCGGGAAAGGAGGAGCATAGATGACATGTTGATAGTTTCTACAAACCCCAAATACGTATTACAACACGTGATTTAAATTGAACGAATGTTTTGGTGACGATTCCTTCTGAATTGCAGCACTTATATAAGCACGTTTTGAATACTTTTCAACTGCATTAAAGAAGGCATTTACCAAAAATGGCACATACATTCCCACTGCAGCGCTAAAGTAACTGCACGACGTGATAAATACTCGTCAAATGTAGCAATAGTGAGTCTCTGCTAGACGTTACGAATAGAAAACTGCAGTATTCTGCACGACGTGACGAATGCTGGACTGATGCGGTACTAAATTTGGCCTTTGCTTCAAGAGACGAATACTTGATAACTGCAGTACTAAAATAGACATTTGCTACATGGGACAAATACATTACAACTGCAGAACTAAAGTAGGTATTTGATACAAGAGACGAATACTTAATAACTGCAGTACTAAAGTAGACATTTGCTACCACTGCAAATGTTACACCTACTTTACAACAGCAGTAAACATCCTCATCATAACTCACATCTCTTTTTTAGTTGAATACGTACCAATTCTCAAATATTACCGTGAGCCCTTATAAGTAGTCTTTTGAGGGTACCATTTTATAACCGAAAACGCTGCATTCTACTGGTGATTCCGACATATTACACTTTACAACTGCAGTACTAAAGTAGGTATTTGTTACAAGAGACAAATACTTGACAACTGCTGTACTAAAGTAGTAATTTCCTACAAGGGACGAATACTTTACAACTGCAGTACTAGAGTAAGTATGTGCAAGACATGTCGAATACTTTTAAACAACACTGAATTAGACATTTACTAGACGTGATGAATATTTCCCGGCTGTAGTGAAGAAGGCACCTGCAGACGGGCCAAATACTTCCAAACTACAGTAAAGCAGACATTTACTAGACGTGATGAATATTTCCCGGCTGTAGTAAAGAAGGCACACCTGCAGACGTGCCAAATACTTCCAAACTACAGTAAATCGCAACCGACAGACACAGCGATGAGCAGCTCTGATACACAGAGCAATTAACAAGCGTGCCTCTTCCATTAAACGCTAAGTTTAATCATACGCACCGTTCATCACTGCATGTTTATGGAGTTAGATATTCTACATCGCAGCCCATGCTTTATGAGATGTCTCGGATAAAACAACCATTGACTGGGATGCACTAAAATGATAGTGAAAACCGAAAATTGTTGAGGTGCCATTTTGAATTTTTCACGAAGCTTCGACGAAATGTACTTTATAAATTTACAGATTTTAGAGACGTGTAAATGGTTATTTCTGCAATTCTTGGGGGCGAGAAAAGTTTCATGAATTTTCACGTCTTATCTTAAGAGGTGAAGTTTTGTTATCAGTAGATCTATTTAGCAACAATTACCTTAAATGAATGAAAAAAACTACGATCTACTGGAAGAATCATTCATTAATAACGTGTAAAAATTTCCCTGCAATTTTCCCCGAAAAAACTCGTTCAATTTCGATTCATCCCTGCACTGTTGATCAGCAAAATAAAATCTTTTCATCGAATCCAATATTAAAATTTGAACTTCCAGTAGCTCCAATAAAACACCAAGGAAATTCGGTCTCATGTTCACGACAAAAACCCTCTGAATTAACAAATTCCAGTGCGCTGATGGTCCTCACTTGATGCATACATTTGCAGACAATGTATTCAGCGGCATGTCCCAGCAATAAAAATATGATCCATCTTAGCAATTCTATCTTGATCTGTGACGCTAGCAGCATAAGGAAATAAAGTGTAATGTTCTTGACGTGCTCATAGCCTAGACGCCGTATCTACGATCCCAATCTCGCGAGGAACTCCCAGCGAGTCCTGACGTTGAAGCTGACGGAGATAACAAAATTTCTCTTCAGGACTCTCGACCATCTCAACCAATTTTGGAAGCCCTTAATATTGCATCAGCCTCCAAATTCGAGGCATTGAAGTTGAAGTTCACCATCGCCACTTCTGTCTTCTTAAGTTGGATGGAAAAAGGGAAGGATCTACTTCTTAAAGACAACTACTCGATATTAAATTCCAACGAGACGGCGAATTCTCTATATATACGCGCTCACTGAGAACTTTCGCTTTCGACGATGATTCTGCAATATCGAAAATGACACTGATTCTTTTTCTATGGAATTAGTTTAGTTGCATTTAATGGAAGCGTTGCAAATTTACCATATTCATCTGGGGCTTGTCTATGTGCACTCAAACCCAAGCGTAAAATTTCTTTATAAAGCCGCTATGATTTTCATGCACTACTGCACAGGTACAATTATGTCAAGTTTCTAAGTTCTTAGAGTAAGTAAAATTCCCTTAAATCAGAGCATATCCTCAATTTTTTAATATTTTCTCCAATGAAATAAACGTTAAAAGAGGGCTCGATATCTTTCGCGGTAAGGAGCCGAGTACGCCCCTCTATCGATAGCAACTTGTGATTGCCGCAGTTCTCCATTATTGAGGAAACCTATGCGAGATCGACTTCTGATCGGAGAACTCACCCTTTCAAGAGAGGAGGCTCTGCCCCGAAAAGATATTACGGACATTACGCAGAGCCGTGGTTTAGAATAATCTAGAAAGTTAAGAAGCGCTGAGAAAACTCAAGTCTGAAACTTCGCAGTATTGAAAAGGTCGCGAAATGTGTGGATCAATGTTATAAAGACGATGTTAGATAACTGAAACAGAAAAAATAAAAAAATTCGTGGATTTAGGACGTACTATCGAAGTTAGGGAACCGATGTGTAAAAGATAAGGGAATTCATGTGTCATTATCGTACGTTTCGAGTCAGATAATCAATTTGGATAAAATGAGTTTCTCTCTTTATGAAAACCTAACAACCACCAGGAATTTATTGCCAACTGAGAGTAGATACTTAGGAGATAAATAGAAATTGCAGTTTTCTAAATGACAGAAGTGATAGCTTCTAATTGAAAACCATTCCACACTTGAGTTGCTTCAGTTATGAGCTAGGTAATCTGCATTGGGAAACAATTGATTTCACGAAAGTTTTAGTCTTGCTGAAAGAAAAGCAATCAGATCAAAAGCGTCAGAACTTTTCTAAAAAAATCAAACTTTCCGAGAAACGAATATTTCTTCCGTTTTTCAAACCTTTCAAAAATTCATGTTTTTTAAAACATAGTCTCGAAATTCCATAAGGCACTAGCTGGTTTTCGACTAATTAAGTACTCATAAGTGCAATGATAGTTCAATGTTCTATAGGAGGTAAATTCTACGCCAATTTATACTTCATAAAAATATTTGTTAATAAAAAAAACTATCTGTAAAATAAACTCCTGAATTCTTGAAAATCCTGACTAAACTTTCTAGAGTAGCAGCAAAAACAGCAAAACCTTTCTCAATGAACAACTGATCTTTAGATTTTCAGTTCAGTGATTAAATCGTACTGGATTCAAACATGTTCAACATCATGGAAAAAAAGTGGGACTCAGGAGCATTTATTATTTATCCTTGTTTAATTTGCCAGGTTTGATATAACTGCATCAAACGACGAATACACGACCCCCTGTTCGAGGGTGTGACCTACAAGCACCGCTGAAATCCCTGATATTTGGAAGGTAGAATTTGAAAATTCTTCTTGTACGAACAAGCAGCTTATTTGAGCAGCCTTTGGTGGTCGGCGCCTGACATGAGTCGGTGTGGAAAATTTCGCCCCAAAGATTAATTACACGAGTAAACAGCTCTGTTCATCGCTCCAACAGCCCCACAGCGTCAACAGTAGACTGACCCCACCGTGGTTGGGCAAACAAACTAGGCGTTGCGGGCTTCAGCTCCGTACACTTGATGCAGTCCCAATTTTGTGGCCGACAACACCGAAGCAGGAAACTCATTCCTTACGAACTCGTTTGTCTTTGTGTCACCTTTCGATGTTTTGAATCAAGCCTTGTGTGACAATACAGAGAAAATTAGAAGAATAAAATCATTAATCCTTTTATAAGGATTTACCAACTTTTTGTGTTAAATAAAAAATTCAATGCTAGGTTAGCAGGAATAATTTTTGAAGCGTGAATTTTACGGGAGTGTAAGCGAATTTCAGACAAGAAATTCCATATGTTTGACTAATGTGGACAATTTTTTGGACGAGGTTAGGCTTTAGAAAGATTCAAGTTTTTCAGCAATGTTTTAGGGGGACATATTTGAGCGCGAATGATCGGCCTTCAAGACCATCCCTACTGTAAAACTAGGAGGAAAAATGGTTACTTTTTTCAGCGATCTCATATAAGAGAACATAAATTTGTTTTGTTGAAAAACTCCCAGAGTATCAAGAATTTTATAGAAGCAAGACCATTCCTCGATATCGAACGATATCGACGATCGCGACAAAAAATAAAGACTTTCACAAACTGTGTCAACTCGAACATTAAAACAGACAGCTGCGACAAAGAAGAGGCTTTGTCGTTAGGATGATGGGAGGATAGAGTCCGGCTCAGCAGCGCTGTAGCTGGCTTAGACAAAGGTATTGGTTTGATCCTCTCTTAAAGGTTGAGGATAGAAAGACTTCTCCCGTGCCTATATAGAAGGCTGAAAGTCAATCCGTTCTGAAAGACCTGTTGTTGAAGCTGCGCAAAAAAGAGCAATGGCAGAATAAAATAGTTTGGCCGGGCATTCTAAGCCAGGGCGGCATTACAGCGCTGTGTCATTCTTATAATTAATAATTCTGCTGAACCTTTAGAAATAAAACCCTGCATTAAGATTAGCAGCATTAAGCAGCAAAGATAAACAGTAACAGTCACATACGATTCGTGGGTCATAACTATTGTTCATGAGAGATTTTTAAGGTGGGGATGTTTCCTACGTCTGGAAATGTACGGAACTTTTTCTGCGAAATATACTGTATTGAACGTGAGTCTTCAGTCTTTCTGAGTTCCAATGTTGTAAACTTTGGTAATATTATAAGTCCATGGGAGCAACTTCCACCTTAAAATTTGAATACGCGATACGACGTAGATTTAACATGGAAACGTCGCATGAGAATTATTTACTCAAGTAATATTAAAAAAGTCAACTTATCTTCAAATTTTACCTTATGCTTTCTGAAAGTATTCTTCCTATGTAAAATATTACGTGAATCTTTCGTCAACTAGCGAATACATTAAACATCATCAAAGCCAAACTTTAATTCTAAGACTAAACGCCAGACTTTCGAATGGCTCATGAGAAATTATAATTATTACCTCTGCTTCATATCCGCTCGCCTGAGTAGTTGGTCTGATTGGCCACCGAGTCGCCTCTCAGCAATCAGCTCTGGTGACTAATCATATTACATCTCCTAGTCGTTCTTCAGCTCGAGATACCGTCATCAGAGAGGCTTCTGGTCACCAATCCACTGAGTAGGAGATTAGTGTTAGCAAGGTACTGAGTAGGAGAACTAACATCGGCATGATTAAATGTTCTCCTGATTAACGAGTCCGTTATTTTGTCGATATGTAAGACTTAGAGCTCAAAAATTGAAAGCAGGAGTCAGAACTGATTCCCCTTTTATTGAGCGTTACAGGGTTACCGTTATTCTCGCGAGCAAGTGCAAAGGAGGCACAGTGCTGAAGATTTGCCAGGATATCATTGTTCGATGGAATGCTTTTGAACTGTCCCTCATCTATAACATGAGGTGTGAGACGTACTTCCGAAATTACCTTCCCTCAAAGGCGTTCAGCAAGCATAGCTTGGTTTATATGCAAAATTTAAAATTTTCTAATAAATGCTTTCATTTGCCTCGCTAAATTAAGTTTTCTAAAAAAATTCGTAGTCACATTCAGATGAGATTAAGAATCATAACAAAAAACGGTTGTTTAGACATTTAATGTTTAATGTCATTTAATTTTAATGACATTTAATATTTAATGTTTAATGTAATGAGCTACAAAAAAATGCTGACAGCCCAAAAACATTGACGGTGCATACGACCAGTGAACTCAAAAAAGTTATTTGTTTCACAATGCCCCTTTTTTGCGGCAGTCGAGAGTATGAAACATTAAAATCAAAAAACGTTTACAGCTCTAGAATACGAACTTTTACGACCAATCCCATTCTTTAGAGCGCAATGGAACAGTCTTCAAAAGAATCCCTTCAGTGCATCATAATATTTGCCTGGTCCAAGTCAACAATAATTGTGAGAATTTGTCTTCTTTGATCATTCATTCATAGCAGAGAGAGAGAGAGAGTGAGCAACCAATTACCACTGCGCGGCAGAGAACGTCCAATTCAGAGAGCGTCGCAAACAGCCATCCAATTTTCCGACAAAGTATAAAATGCCTTTGATTTTGAAAGGCGAACAAGCATTTGGGAAGTGCGACATTTCGTGCCCGGGTGCAGACAATTGCACAGACAGCGACGGAATGCTCAGCCGGACAGCGCAATTAGCACACGATGGCTCCAGGACATGACAGGTGACGAATTCCGACTGTCGTCCACCAGCGCATCTTTTCCACGCAAAATTTCCCACACTCTCCTTACAAGGCAGGACTTGTTTTCCTCTAGAATTAGTTAGAGCGCTTACGACCAGAAGACTCCTAAAATGCAGTTTTTTTGCTGAGAACATTACTCAGACAGACATTTTATTACATACTGCAAATCAACATAAATGTCTGGAACCCTATCATTCTAAGGTACCCTGAATTTATGGGAGCGTGTGCTTGTTCAAATTAGCTTTCGTTTTTCATGCTGCAGTTGAGATAAGTAACCTGTGTAAGAGTTTGACACTCACTAGATAACGATAGATACCATTTCTGAAGTTTTACTGACTTTTTTGCTGTTTGTGAAGAGTAACCAACAGAAAGTTTTAAATTTGCAGATTTCCCTTCGAATTCGCAACATTTTTTCAGGTTGGTGTAGTTGAATAAAAACTCTTTCGAAATAAAAGAGACAAACATGCATTTGAAGACTTATCATTACGAGATTGATCCCTTATTCAACTAATTAGACTGAGTCATTTTAGCGACAGAAAATCAAACTCTGCTCCCTTTTCCCTTTATCCGAAGGCGTGTGTTTGAGCGTGTGTCCAAACTGCCCATGTTACAGAATGAGTAAGTTTGCAGAGGGCTGGTTGAGCCCCTCCAGGGACCGAGCTAAATTAAGCAAAGACACTGCCCTCCGAGCTACCTTTGGAGGGCACGCTGGCCAACTTTGACACCAGATTTTCCAAGTCGAGCATCCAATTTCAGCTGACGAGACCTATCATGGCCTTGTGTGCACCCAAAATGGAGAACTCAAAGAACTTCCTTCCTGCTGAGAACGCTGTCCTCATCACCAATTTCATCAAACGTTCAACATCGCTTCATGCCAGATTCTAGAATGTGATTCGCTATTTGTTTGACATTTACATCCCTAATGTGACAGCTTAATGCAATGAAGACTCGTTGTTAATTTCATTTTCGCATAAATTTTAAGTCTTGCAAGCATCTCATTTACATGCTTAAGAAATGCGAGTATTTGAAGAACTAAATCGGATTTTGATCATCCTATCGCACGGTAGAGAGTCATGGGAAAGCACTATGTTTACGTTAGACACCTTCAGAGATGGACAATATTTGCGCAAAATTCCTGGGTGCTAGTGCAAAACTTTTTTTCCTCTTGTATGAGAAAAGTTGAGCGATAACATTGATGGTGTCGTTCATAATTCATGTATTTTATTTCACGTTTTACGGTTGCAAAATATTATTCATGCCTACTCATAATAATCAGCACGCACACTGACAATGTCAAACCGTAACCTTGTGTGTTTACAAGAGAAAATTTGTGCATTTTGTTTGCTTTCATGGAACAGGCAAAAATATAAATTCATGGTTTATTACTTCTTTTTCCAGAACCCAGAAATGTAATTTATAGGCTGATGACTCAGTGATAACAACGAAATGTTTTTTGCACTGAGTATTGTAAATGACTTCATCTAGATAATTTTTTAACTGTAAAAATTGGCTAAATCGATTGTTGGTTCATGATTATGCAGAGTTGATGCTATACGTTAGTAATAGTAGTGCAGAAGACCAACTTATAATAATTACTTATTTATGTATAACTTATTTTGGTATATGATAGCTATAACGTTGTTCGTAAACTCGAAATAGAAATGTTTTCCACTCACTGCTAAGATCACACATGCCAGTACACTTAACGCCTACTACATAAACTCTTTTATGCATATTCTATGGCTGTGAGAATCTTTATCTCATTTACATTCTAAATGAAGATCTGTGAAGTCTATTCATTCCCCGAACAGGACATGGCACTTCCCTTTTGCGAGCTCAGGAGATTTCTTTGAGGCAACACGGGACTTTATTTTCCTAGTCCCGACAAGCGCTAATCAATTGTTGGAGGCTCCTAGAGAAGTCGAGAGCCCTCTTGTCGTTGCCCTGGATGGCCCCCTTTGATCGGGCGGGCGAGGCTTGCAAAATTTTCCCTCTTAGCTCACTTATTCGCCTCTCACTGAGCAAAAAAGTGCACGAACTCACGCAATAGTCGACCCGTGATGTATTCTTGCATTTCTTCGTGTGACTATATAGTAAAAAGATTGTTTCGGAGGCATATGAGATGTTGAAATGCAATTTCTCGTTTTATTTTTTGTTTTCCACATTGTAAATTACACGCTTTTTTCCACTAACTTAGAACGCACTGTTTCCAAAGTACATTTTTCGTTTTATCTTTTGAACTTGAACAAAGGCATTTATTTCTTGCCTTTTTTAAACATCTCTGCCCAAATTTTTCCCTTCACCGATGAGATTTCGAGCAGGGCATGAAAGAGCGTTCTCTGCCCTGCATCTCCTCGTGAGACTACAATAGTCGTCACCCAAAGCAACCATCAAATTAATTTAAGGAAACCCTTGAGCGAGCGTCTTCAGCACCTTTATGGTATGGGCCACTCGCCCGGATTAACTGTTGAACACAGCCACCTCCTCCACACCAAGCGAAGTCTTGCCTGAAAAAAACAAGCAGGCTTGTGAGAGTCTGAAAACCTCGGCATGATTTACGGAATGTTGAGTAGTTGGCCTTATCGCCCTGGAAACTCGAAGGTTACATTTAGAATCCTGAGATCGGATCATTCAGGAAGAAATAACGGCTGTGACTGAAAAAATCGCCGTAATTCAAAATTCAATCCCGCTTGCATTGCGAAAAAAAGCGATGGAAATCTCTTAAATGATACTTGAGAATCCCCATAAGTTTCAGTACTGTGAACTTCATCACCCTACTTTGACATCAGACGCACCCTATTTATATAAACATCAAGTCAGCAAAATTGATTCCTTGACAGATTGATAGAACCTTCAGCTCTTCTTTGACAAATCAAATTTTAGTACCCATGCGAAAAGAAAATTTTATTTACGTGCACGACTACATCAAGTATTGTCTTCAGTTGTATTTTGCACTTTCATGTGGAGAACAACCGTTCGCGTCACGAAGTATAAAGAAATTGAGGTGATGCCCGATGACGTATTCCATATTGCTGATGAGCATTGAAGGCTCAAAACTGAGTAGTTGAGCCTACAATTTAACTGAAAGTAGAACCAGAGCTGAAAAATGCTTCAAAGGACGCTGTAAACAAGCGTCAGATGTAAGAAATAGTGGTAAATATAATATTGACAAATGTTAAACAGATAATCGCTGCTACATCCTTCCCACTGTTTCAACAGGTCATTTATAAGCTTGCGATTTTGTTTGCATGCTATCAGGTTGATATTAAAATGAACGACATGGACTTCTGAAGGACCTATCCTTGATTTTTTTCATCGATTTCATGGAGAATTTCATTCACAACTCGGTTTAATGTATAAAACTGGAAGATGCATGGATTGCTTCATGACATATGCAAATCTGAAGGAAGAAAACTTGTTCATAATCAACAAAGGCATCTCTGCTTGTTTCTTTAGGAAGCCATTTTTACCGATGTCTGACCTTGTGACATGATGCGTGTTATGTTTAGTTTTGTGATATCCCGACCATTGAAAAGCGACTGTGATAGCATATAGATTACGAGAGTGATCAATGGAATACGTGCAAAGTAATTAACGACCTAAGCAAAATGTGACAAAACCTCATCGAAATATATTTTCCTAGGTCAAAGAGGAAGGATTTTGAATATACACTTATGTGCACACTGCCTCAAAAAGACTACACTGCAGTACAATATTCATCCTTTCATTTGTGTGATACAAATGTGTCAAAAACAGAAGGTTGTAGCTACTAGGTTTAACCGAATTGTTCACAAAGTGCGTCAGCAAAGGAAACAAGATCAACACAAGCAAACAACGTTCTACAACCTCTGAGGAAACAGGTAACGCGGCCCAGATCTTCGTCGTGTAGAGCGCCACAAGAAGCAATTACTGAAGACAAGGCCTCCTGCGTGTGCTGCTAGATAGACAGCAATTCGCATTAGGATTCCGCTTCGATTGAACGTTTCCCAATCACGTCTCAACGCAACTTGATGGACTAACCTGAATTCAGGACGAGTGAGATAATGCTTTTTCAACACGACCGAGCAGCAACGATTAGTTAGAAGGGATGTAAAGAGCTCTCTCTCTCTCTCAGGGCCTACGATTTGTCTCAGATTGTTGCTATACATGGTTCACACGGGTAACAGTTGTATTTCATGTGAAGTTTTCAAGTATTGAGTTCAAGTTAGTTTATTTACTGATCATCATGCGATGACCATATAAAACGACAGCGTATCTCAAAAGAACGTGTCATCTTTTGAACGCTCATTGATACGTTCGGAGGTTTTTTTAAGGAAATGTAGGGTACAGGCGAAATAATTTGAACAGGTGAAATAGTAAATGAATTTTCATTTCTACGAAAAACAGAACAACTGTTGTAGCATTTTAGTACGACACTTATTTCCATCGACATTTTAAAATGCATCATCTCCTTCTCCAGCCTGAATCACAAGTTTGAGTCAGCCTTGAAAACTGTCCTCTCCATTTCGCATGATGTGTTGAGGGACTTTCTCCCATGCCTTATTCAGGGAGCGCTTCGGAGCGCCAGTTGTTGAGTGTGAGAGGAAACATTGGCACCCGAATTTGAAATGAACAGAACAGCGAAAGGAATTGGGGTGAGATCGGTCTATGAAAATGTCATATTTCGTTATTTCAAGTCCTCGTAAAACAACTTTGACTCTACTGCAGTCTCCTGAAGCATTCGTGCAGTTCCGTTGGAAAGTGAACGATAATTTTAAACTGCTTTTTAGCTTCTCGCTGCCACTAGAGTTAGAATTAAAACGGTGTAAGCTTGTGCATTATTTCGAACCAAAAGCAGAGGTGATATCCATGATTTGGAAATGGCAGCATGCATGATGACAGGGACAACTTTTGACGTCTAAACACTCTCTCGTATTTGAGTTTGGGATGGCTGTAAGAACTCTTTCCCCGCTCTAACATTTTAGTAGTTAAATCACTCCCCTACTGTGAATTGTTTCTCTCTTGAAAACACGATATCATTCCTGAACTTACTCTGTTTGAACTCAATTTTGAAGACATTGTCCCTTTTCTGTCGTTTTTATTTTTCGATGTCTGTATTTCACTGTCGCTTGCGTATCTTGAATGATAACTTTAAAATATGTTTGAAAATATTCCTCGTGGTTTTCTTTCTAGAATTTTTTTCTCGGACCATCTCAGGCATTGATGTATTTGGGTCTCGTTTATCCCTTGGTGTAAAGCTTTGACTATCTTATAGATACGAGAAGCCTGAAAGTAGCCGCTTCGAGGACAGTCTTTGGCCGTCCTCTGTACGTCGAGCCGAACCCGGGCAAAGAGCCGTACATTTCGGCGTCTCCAGAAATTTGACGGTTTTCAGTGTTGTTACACCAGCGGGCAATAGCTCAACAATAGCTGCACGTTTATCGGTCTGATCACCAAACAAAGAAAGTAACAGTAAATTGCCTGTAAGAATATCAAAAAAATATTTTGTCATCAACATGAAACTCTCATAGAATATAAAAAAGGGTCTGTTGTGAAAGTCTATATTAGAACGTTATTCCGATAACTTTGACCAGGCGGTATTATAATGCAGTAACAAGTATCAAATTTATTCCGAGACCTTATAATAATACTTACAAGTACTTTTACACTTGGAGATCAGTACTGATATTCCATAAAAAACGAAAAGCAAGAATATAGATAAAATCTTACAATTGACGAAAGTATCGCAGGCGACTAATGTTAATTGCTTTAGGTGCTGCTCTCTGGGAAATATTTATTTTGCCTTTCTTCCGCTATTTTTCCTTTATTTATTTTCTTGCGATTAAATCATTTTAGCATTATGTACAGATTATTTCTTTTAAGAACACTTTATGTCTTTTTCTAGCGCAGCAGAAACAACCTGAGATACAACGCTTTCGATGTTGGTATAAGAATTCATATTGTATGCTATGAAACAATTTTCAGCAGTATTAAATCAAAATATAACCAAAATACAGAAGCATTTCGCCATTAATTCTGAGATTAATTTAGCAGATAAAATTGTTACAGTCTACTCTTAGTTCATCGCGCGTTATTAACTGGCCGACCAAACTCTGACTGCTTGCGTAGTTCACCCGCTAGTAATCTTCTACTAAACTAAACTCAAACGAAGTTGTTTGCGTTATTCCTAATAAGTTTAACGTATCTTAGTTTGAACAGTTTACTAAAAAATTAGGCAGCATAAAAAAGCGTTGTATGTGACAAATGAATTTCGCTTCGTCAAGCAAAGCATTATAATAGAGATTTGATAGTTTCACTGCTAACTTTAATTTAAAAACTGTATTACAATCCTTGAACAGAAAATTAAATTAATTTCTCAAGAAGCTCTTGAAATTCTGTTGACATGTGAGGGAAATCCAGATCTCATATAAAACCGTGCCTTTTGTAGCCCATAACGAGTGAAAATCTTCGACTTGAATATCGCTAGCAGCGCCGAAGCAAAACGACAGCGTATATCGTTATCTTTATACTCACACTGCAAAAAAACTTGGGCGAGCCGTTAATTTGTGCGCTAATTGGAGTACACTAGCGTGACCTGTAGAAACGATTTTGTAATGAATAAATTCAAGAGAAAATAAATCGTATTATTTGCTCCTGAGTAACTCCAGTTTTGAGTTTTCGAACAACAAAATGAATACATGCAATCAAATATTTATATCCTGAAAGCCTAAGTACACGTAATTGATTAATGAAAGCCGAAGTATATTTATACTTTGAAGCTGCAATAGAGATCATGAGAGATGACTCTTCTGTAGCGAGGAGGAGATCAAAGAAAATCACTCCCTGATGTGGCTAAGTACATTTTCTAACGCGATGAATCGGATTTATTTTTGTATTCAAGAATGAAGTTGAAAAGTGTAATTAAAAACGGTAACTAAGTTTATTAAATCTTAACCTTCATTTTACGCTAGTAAATTCTACAATAATGATGTATAAAATCATAAAAAAGTTAAGAAGTATGTATTATCGAGATTATATGCTAATCAACACTATACATATTATACACAGATACGAAAAGATATCACTATGTTCACTTTTGTTCGCTTTTGATATTGTTATAATGCTAGTTATTGAGAATGCAGGTTTGTTTGAAAAGTGTCTTGTAACAAATTCACGTTTATGCAAAAAAATTAGACAATAATCTTAAGAACAGTTCTGTAAAGTAAAAATTTTTGACCCTAAATTATGTCTTGGGAGAATTTTCATTCGGCGTATCTATATCATGGTCGTGAGCACATTTTTATTCACTGGCACGCCGCTATCTAAGTTGAGCTCAGCACGTAAATTTTTTCCCACCAATTGAAGATTTTACTTTATTTTTGCAATCACATTCACGTATTCAATCATTAGTAAATACATTTGAAATTTTCAATCTATTTTGCTTGCAGGGCCGGAAATGGTTATGAAGATGGATCAATTTTTTTCTGATAAGCTATTTGGGCTGTCATTCCAATAAGTGTCTTTCCATGTAGTATTGAAATATTTTTCATCGTTAGAACATGTATTTTATCTCTCCTGGCTAAACATTGGAAAGCCTATCAATACCTATAACACTGATACATTATCTACACGTATTTAAAAATAACATTACAGAGATAATACCTACGTCTGAAAGAACATGGTTCTGAAAGAACTCTTTGAGCAAGATATCTATTCAGATAACAAGGCCAACAGTCCATGTCAACTAATCTTATCAAGGCTAACAGTCCTTCTAAACCTCTCTTTCAGTATACATATTGGCCCAATTATCCGTGCTGCTGGAGAATTTATTCCTGGTACAAAATGGAAACTCTGAGAGCTTGCAAAGTTCGAGAGCACCTTTAATGGGCAGGGCATCGCTTTGATAGCACTAAGTCCGTCACCGAAGTTCGAACGCGAGCAAGTGAATGCAAACCAAGGCCGGAACTGCGCAGGGAGCCAAACTTAGTTTGCCAGGTTGACTTAGGAGAAGGCTAGAGCAAATTACAGAGCTCTTTGGAGTCTGCAGCGCAGGATAATTCAGAGTCCGATGGTTTGTACCAGCATTAAGCAAACACCAACCAGCCCCATAGGCCCGGCACAGCGGGGTTTCCGCTCTCTCATTAGGGGTGAGATTATTTCGTAACTCACCAGGTGAGCTCATGCAGGTGGGCGCATCGCACAGGCATCGCCACGGTTTTCTCTATATTCATAAGGTGAAATTTCTGCTCTTCGATCATTCGTGAACAGGTCGTAATAATTTTCTGAGTAAGTATGTTCTTTATAATACAAATGGCGGGTGTGTAATATTCTTAAATAGATATTACCTCTAAAAATGACATTGGTTATTAAAAAGTTATAGTGTATGTGATAGATAATAACAAAGTAAAATATATTTTTCCATTTCTTAACACGTTTCTGGCGAAGGGACCCACCGGTGGTCACTTAGGTGATTTTCATAGTGCTGCCGTCCGACCTGCAGTCACTAACTCATTTTTTATTAATACTTAATGAAAGCTAAATAGACGCCCGTTCCAGTTAATGGTTGCTGTTTTCAAAGTTGATTACCACAATTGACAGTAAATTTGAATTGAATATTTAACTTCAGTTTAACCCATCGCAGTTAATGTGTTAATAAATATTATGTATAGTCTTGGTTATAACTAGAGACAGGATGTTTAAGCGCTATCTAACATAACGAAATAGCCCGAAAAAAAAACATTAATAGCAATTAGAAATTATACCTCTAATAGGACGATTCGTCGAGAACCTTACTCGTAGAATAAAAAGAAGAACCAGCGTAAAAAATCGGACATCACATTTATTGCATACGTTTCATAATTATAAAAATTCCATCATCAGTGCTGAAACTGGAGAAAAAGAAAAATTTGCTTAAGTTCTTAATAAAAATATATATCTATTCCACAAAATTCTCTGAACGTCTAAGAACCCTAATTTGTATTCATTTCTATACAAACAGTGGCATACTCCGAATTCACACAAGCACACATGTACACGCTGATGCGTGTGTGTGTAGTGTGTGTATGCAAAGTTTGTGTTCACTGGGTGTATCTGGATTAGCGTGTAGATGTGTGTTTGTGTGAATTAGGAGTATGCAACTGTTAGTGTATGAATATTAGCATTTTGTTCGAAAATTCGGTCTCTAGTCAGAACATCAATTTATACTAAAAATACAGACAACCGGTCTAGAAACGTTTCGATTAAGAAAATGCTAGACCTATTTCTTATTTCACTTTTACTTGACGTATGCGGGTGAGTAATTATAAGTTTAAGAATACATCCACATTACAAGAAAATTAAAATTGCCTCATTAAACATTATACCATCAGTAGCATCGCTTGATTTTGAGAAAAAACTGTAAAAGGGCTTTTAACTTTTCTCAATTTTATTTTTGCCATTTAAAGATGAAAGGAGTAAAATTCTTCAACTAAATATGAACTCGAGATACATGTTTAAATATTATGAAAACATTGAGAGAGCTTGATATAAGGTAAAAATATCATGAAAGTCTTGGTGTTAGTTTACTAAATTTTTTATTTAGCAAATTCTTTTCCCAGTCCAAGTTCATATAGCTTTTGACGTTCGATATACTGTGCGTATATGTTGATCCAATACTTATAGCACAGGGACACAGAAATCAAATACGAGTCTCAAAGTTTTACAAATAGTACAGATCCGATATTGCGTTGCTCTGACAAGATATTCAACTTTGTTTAATAACTACTATGCAATGTTGAGAGATGTATAGGCAATAAAGTTGATAATGATGAATCACAATATATTTTTTTGTAATACAGCGGCCGTCAAGCAAAGAATTCTACGAATTTATTCCTCGTTGACTCGCAATATTTTTGTGTCGATTGAGGAAGAGCTACTCGTGTTTGTTGCATTCTTATCCTCTCGGTAACTTTTTTCGGAAAAGCATAAGCACAGCCCTGTAATCTCAAATCACTTTACTAAACTCACAATGTTCAAAGTATATAAAACATCATGTACAAATCAACAAGATGAAATTGGACGATTTCGGAAATCTCACTTTTAGGATAAAAAGAAAAACCAATGTAACTAAGAAAATCATGATATAAAACAAACGTTTCGGACCATAAAAAATCCATCTTCAGTGTTCTGAAAAACAATAATTCAAAGTATTAAAACTATTTCTGAACTATAATTTTTTGAATAAGCCAACAGATGAAATATTGACATCAAAAAAGACAAAAAAAAGGTAATAATAAAACATAAACTATGAAACACTTCAACAAACAATAGAAAGCTTGACCACCGTGTCACACTCATTAATTGACGGACGGTTTTTTAAAATGTACATCGATTCTAAAATGCTTGACACGGCAGTTAAGCTTTCTATTGTTTGTTAAAGTTTTTTATAGCTTTTGTTTTATTATTGTCTTTTCTTTGTTTTTTTATGTCAATATTTTATCTGTTGGTTTATTCAGAAAATTATAGTTCATAAATAGTTTTAATACTTTGACTTATTGTTTTTCAGAACACTGAAGATGGATTTTTTATGATCCGAAACGTTTGTTTTATATAATGATTTTCTTAGCTACGTTGGTTTTCCTTTTTATCCCAAATCAACAAGACAATGCTGAATGCTTCTAAAAATAATCTAGTTTAATAAATCTAGCTTATCCTAAATCAACAAGACAATGCTGAATGCTTCTGAAAATCTTCATCGTCCTCATGAGAACCATATTCAAAATAATTCTACATGAAAAAGATCAACGTGAATGGACTTCTTGAAAATCTGCGGCCTAAAACCTTAATAATTATTGACCAAAAATGTCGATGTGTGATCGAGAGTTACAGTAAACTAGAATCGTGGTCTACGCAAAAATACTGGTAATTATATTCAAAAATAGGCCGCTACCTATCAAATCTGTTCGTGCTCAAGGCAGGGTAGGGGGTTTTGCTTGTTAGAGTGCCAGTCTCCAGTAAATAATTCATTCGAACCAGTATAGTACTAAAGGAATCGCTCTAATTCATTGAAATATGTTACTAGCGTAGTCTTTTTCCAATGCATTACTATCGTACAGCATATAGCAACTTTTCGCATATAGCAACTTAGATAGCCCTTTTTTGTTTTTTTTGTATTTTTTACTCGAACGGTTCAACTCATCAAGGTGCGTGAATAATTTAATGAATTCGAAGATTGCCTTCAAAACGAAAACAACCTTAGGTAGTAAAATATCGCCGCCAGTTAATACCTTTTTTCGCTTGAATGAAATGTCACTGCAATTTGTTTCGATAACCTTAATAGGAGAGCGAAAGCAATTCTCGTGTGGTAATAAAATAGGGAACAAAACTTTTTCAAAAATCTCTCTTCATAGTCTAAAAGCATTATATCTGGTGTACATTTCCATTATTTAAAGTGCATCCTATCTGTAAAAAGCAGAATAAGTTCAAGATATAGGTACATTTCTCAGGAAAATAAACTCGGGCTGCAAATAAACACACCCTCTGTTTCGATACTCAATAAAAGTTTTAAGTGCTAGAATTCAAATCATGCGCTTACACCATGGCTATATTCGTCCAATTCAATGGAAACCTCCAACACTTCCTGGAAAGATTCTTCAAATCGAGTTCTTGAGAAGGCTCAACTCGCGTAATTCCTATACGACAGATACATTTGTAACCTGCGGTGGGTGGTTCCTCTCGGTGAATTTCCCCGGCGAGATTGCCAATTTAGTTGGTGTTAATCTTCGTGGGCGAGGCGAGAGTCCCCCGGGCGCTTGCTCAACCGAATAGCAATCCTCGACAGAAATACGATGAACAAGTCGTTCCAAATTCAAATTCCCATTCTGACATGTTGAAATGTTATGCTTTCCAAACCAAGATCAACAAGTCACTCTAAATTTAAATTTATACTTCTAAATTCTAAAATATTATGCTTACAAACCGAGACGAACACGTCGTTCGAAATTCCAATTCTCGTTTCAACGTAGGGAAGTAATATGCTCATTTCTCACCCGAATTAGGCGCACGTTTTCTTAACTATTGATTCTCTCACTTTGGATTGCGTAAATAATGTGTTTGATGGAAGCCAATAATCGTATGTTTTTGAACTCTTTTACTTCCATTGACGTACAGGGACATTTAATTGGCAAAACAAAGCTTCTTACTAAATCCTATCTTTCTTTTTATCGAAATTTTGAATTGTCGATACGATTCATGAGCTTAGTTTGATCGAAGCCCTTACACAGGAAATTTTTTGAGATAATTCTGCGATTTTATTGCATGCATTTATAACCTATGGAAAAAATTACTGGTTCAAAGTGCATAAGATCAATTAGAAAAGTTGCTTAAAAAATTTTGCTTCAAAATTGCAAGGATATTTTGACCAATATCACACAACATTTTTTATTTAGTGCGTTCAAAAGTACAAAAGTAATGATCCTCGGTTATGATTCTGGAGGACAAAGGGAATTTTGAGTCCTCAAGCCATGGTGAGCTTCTGTGTTTGATTTTGATGAGTCAGAATGATACAAAAGATTACGATCACTACCTCATTAATCCATCCTTTGACTTTTTCACTCCATAATGACGTAACAGAAACTACTTGTTATAGTTTTGAACATGAACATCTTTCGTACCCAAATTAGCATAAGATTTTCTCATTATTTTTTTAACAGTTAGAAGATGTTCATTCACTTGAAGGCAGGAATTTCTTTGACGTTTTCTCCGCATTACAATTCTTGCTAGAACTCAAACTCATTGACAAGCTGCTTTACTCGCAAGCAAGCCATGACCGGAGACTGATATATAAGTCGCCCAGACCTCCATGCCTGGACACGCAATTACTGCGGAAAGTTTTAAGCCGCAGTGCAATTCAGTGTCGCCGTTTCCTTTCTGACACCTCAAGCTATTCACGGGAATTTTATTTCATGACAATTTGTGAACGTCGTAAATTTGTCACAACATCAAATAAAAAAGCAGTCGATTAAGGCATCACTTCAGGTATTTAAAATAGTCTTTGAAAAAAGACAGACTCATTTAATTTATTTCACCGATTACAGGGTGATCTAAATAATTTTTGATGCATTTTCGTAAATGCATTGAAGGAATTCTCTTGCGCCGATTGATAGGGTATAAACTTTTCTTCAGGTAAAAAAAATTGAACCGATTGTGTTCTCGCTCATGCACAAAGTTGAGACTTTGAAACCATTTCTCCACGTGGGAGCGTTTCAAAACGAGAATGTCTACGCCTTCTGATATAAGATATCTTTTATCCCAGATGCAGATAGCATAACTTTTGTTCCTCATGTGAAAAGAACTTCATTTAACGAAACTAACAAAGAGCGCATCTGAACAGATCGTTGTTCAGTTGCCAGTTAACGGTTCAGTTGCTGTGGTGTACTCGTTCAGGTGTACTCGTGCACGGAACTTTGCTGGTCGTCAAAGATTCATTTAAATCTTGACAGACACTCTCACCTCTTTTGTTCTAAAGTTTCACTTCAGAACGTCTCAGTTGTGTTCCTGAGTTTTTCTGTTCCGAAGAGGCTTCTTCTGTCTTTTGGTCATAAAACAATGGGAAATCTAGCAGTGCTATATGGATATTTTCGTAGCTGGTATCACAGTACTATTTAGATCCTATTGCTTGTCACGATTATTAACAAAGTGATTGTTTTTTCATATTGGTTAATTGTCACACCTGATGTTCTGAAGTTTTTGAAAAATAATCTAATTCCCCGAACATTTACTGCGTTTCTCTTTCTCACAACCGGATCAACATCTTTGAATGGATCATTTACTCAAACCCCTTAAAGTTTTACTTTAATCATTGGTCATTAAAATTTTGCGTACGCTGTGTCAACGTACGAATATCAAGTGTCACATTACTTTACCGGATTCCAGCGTGGCTCTTTCAGAAAAGGCCTAAAAACGCATCGCACTCAGGAGACATCAGGAATGGCAGTTTTTGGCACGCGCTAAATGAGAGAGGACAAAAGAGCCAGAGGCGTCACCGGAATCTCGGGTGTCGCTCTCGTTCTTTATGCCCCGAACTCTGCCCAAACCTGTGACATGCTTTAAAATAAGCGAAAGCTTTCCAATGCCAAATTTGGTGAATCAGATTAATTACCTTCAATACTAGTACTGTAAATTACATGTAAATTTATTTTCTTATACTCATTTAAAGAATTTCCAATCACTTTTAATCATTTAGAGCGATTCAATGAAAATCTCCGTGGAATCCATTTTGGCAGAGGGCGGCCGCCTGCTGCCATATGCCAGGCGGCGAAATGCGCACGGCGCTCTAGGAATGCTATTCAAGGATGAAATTAGGCCATATCAGCGCAGAGACCCTCGCCTCGCACTCGCATTCAAAGGAACGAGGCGGCCTGCAGTAGATTATTAATCATGATCATGAGAAGACCTTATTAGGATATACTGTATGTTCAATACACTGGTTGTATATATGCATTAACTCTGCTGCAGGTGACTTATTTATTGATTCCTAGATTTATTGATTTAGAATTCTCTAAGATTCTATGGACTTTTTTCAAAATGTTTGCTGGAATGGTGCCAGTGAATTTTGTTTTAAGTTTTCGTTTTTTTAAGCCTCAATGTAATCGTACGAAAAGTAATGTTCGCATATTAAGCCCATCTTAGGGATTTAGAAAAACCATAACCTTGAATCTTCTGCCAAAGTTTCTAACCGATCAAAAATAATGAGAAAAGTTTTCTATGAAGTTTTCTAGTTAATTGACATCTTTCTCACGAGGTTGGTTTATAAAATTACTGAACAGGATTCCTGTCGAGCAGTTGAGCTCATTACAGCCAATTTTCCAGGATTTTACAGTATTTATGATCAAATATCATTCAGTGGTTCAAAAGAGTAATGCAAAAAATTAAACTTGTAAATGATTTTCTGTGTTGAAACGAATAGACTGGAAACTGTTCACGAAATAGATAGTTAAATATTAGGAGCAATTACCGTAGAGTATAATAAGTTGAACAGTGAGTTATTGTTATACCATTGTTGAAGTTTGATTGGATTATTCAAGTTGGATCCCAATTGAAGCATTTTTGTTACATTTTAACAAAAAAACTGCAAGCACTTCTTGATTTCATGAGAGGAAATACTATTTGTGTCAATGTTATCCTAATTTTTTATTGCTGACCTTGTCTATCATCACCTTCTGAAACAATTCAAAAATCTTTGCGTAATTTCTGAATACTCCATCGCAATAAAAACTTAGAATTTTGAGGAAAAATTAAAGAAATGTATCTTAGTTCACGAATTTCGACAAGCATTAGTGCGGGCCTGAGAATCTCGACCCAGCCAAGCTGATTAGCGCGCTTCATAATTAAAACAGAATAAAAATCGTGCCAGCCTCTTTACCTGCGTAGTATTAGCATTATCATTATTATTCATCCCCTGATTATTTTCACTGATATTATTATATTATTCTATTATCATTACTGATAAATTGTTGAAGTTAATATTGATACTATTGCAGTCGGGCTATTAAGCAAATTTTATTGAATTTTGCGAGTGTTGAATTTTCGATACCCGCGGTTAAAGTTTTTAATTCTGATTCCAGTAATCAAGAAGTAATATTGGGATGAACTCGTATTATTAGGATTATTATTAGGAATGAAAATATTTGAATAATTTCAAAATGAAAATTTTTTTGTGCGGAAACTAATGGTATTATGTCTTAAAAAAAACAGAATTTTACAAACAAAAACCTTCATATTACGTTTTGTCTCAGTACCAAAACTTGAAACATTTTTGTAAGCCCTATGCTTTATCATGATAAACTTTGCATCAACTTTACGCAACCCGAACCATCCGTAGTACCTTTCGCCGAGTTAAATTCCTAACAACTTTCTATTAATGTTTCTAGTGAATATTGATTTAGGTTGCGTCACACTGCTTGAACGCCTCTACTTTTGTTATGTTCTCCTGCTTCAGAGTGCAACAGCTGTAGAAACTTTCACGTTGATCACACCCTTGTGACACGACACGCTGATTCCACAGCTTACAAAATAATTCTAACTTTCGCTGGTGAGTTTTCATGTCTTGAAATCTATGTGATTTTGAAATAATTTTTTAGTGGCAAATGACTATCACTGTGAATTTTGGGTGACAACATTATTTCACTTCTCTTAGAGAACAAAGAATCATAAATAACAGTAAATGACCTTGCGTTATATTGTTCACTATGTCCGTACAAATATACTCCAAACAGCGTTTCCAGACTACTTCACAGCGCAAAAGTTTACTAGGAAAACTGGCGGCATGACACCAACTGAAAGTTCAGGCTATGGTAAAATCAACAGCGGCAATCTAGTTAGCTTTTGTGAAGCATGCACTATCATCTTACGCTTACTATCAATCGATTTCAGGAGAAAAGAAAAAAAATTATAATTTTATTCGTTTTAGCTCATGAACGATTTTTATGGTATGAACACAGCGTAGAATATTTACACAAAAGGCTGTCTACCAATCTATCGAGTTAAATAATTCACGAAAACTGAAAATTTGAAACTTCAATCGACAGTTATTTGTTCAAAAGTTACATGAAAATTTTAATTAAAGTAAGGGATGCATTGTGATTAGGTGGAAAATCACGCTCTCAATTTACTCACTTCAAATAAAAATAGCGCATAATCTAGCCGTCTCGACTTACCGAAGTTGAATCTTTCCAAAAATGAAGTTCCTAATTATGACTCTCCCTTGCTAAGCTCCTCCCAGTGCCAGGACGCCAGTAATTTGAATTAGTTTCCCTTTCAAGCTGCGAAGTTTCAGACTAGTCGTCTCTTTTTAATGAATATGAAATGAGGTCTCAATATTTCCATTCAACCTCTATGATTTTTCACTTTCACCTCCTGAGAAATTGGCCTGAAAGGAGAAGATCATGAACATTCAGATTTTGATATAAGCATTCAAAATATGTTCAGGGCAGACACTGCTTTAAAGAATTTCTAAGACAATTTTTTTCATGTCATTTACGCTTGGAATCTACGTTCTGCCTTGAGCAGTTCTCTCCGTAAATATAGAAATTTTGGAAGTCTTTTTTTTAACCAATAATGATCAGGAACTTGAAGGTACGAAAAGTGCGCTAAGCGTTGAAATGATATTTATTAAAATATCACAAGATCTAAATGTAAAGTAAATATAATGTTTAAATTATATAAAACGTTTTGGAGACCACCTCCATCCTGAGTAAGTAGTCTAAAAATTTGAAGAAAAAAATTAGCAATTTCTTACAAATACAGGGAGACATTTAAATTCGCGCATGAATTTCCAAGGAATAAGAACTTCTTGCATTATTGAGGATTGGTTTTTCTTAGGGATCGACGACTTTGCTATTCTATATTGGATTGCCAACACCGTGGAGTCAGCTACCGTAGCGGAAGACCTTTGACACAACCGCTTCACTCGTCTATCCGCCTTTGCAACGAGCATTGTTGTGACTGCATAGCAAAAGACATAATTTTTATCTTACGTACTACTTTAAGAAATTTACATTCATGCATTTCAGAATCGCTTTACGTTAGCGAAAAAACTGCTCCTCAACACAAACTGATGCATAAATTTTAATGTGTACTCATATTTTTAAGAAATGACAGATTTCTATCCATTTTTTTTCAAACGGCTTACTGAAAACGAAGCTGGTCTCCGATGCTTTTTGTGGAATTGATACTTTGTTGGTATTTCATAATATGAGATTGTGAAATAAATATGATTTCGATGATGGTTAGCGCATTTTTCGTCTTCAAGTTCACCAAAAATCGTAAGGAATTATGAGTTCCGTTGCTGATAATTCTCAAACTATGGCTTCATTATGTACTCATTTAACGTTAAGAATGACAGTGTCAGATTTTTTGTGCCTTGACTCAACAAAGTGTACGAGTTTTTTCGTCAATTGACAGTATTTTATTTTTGGCAATTATCCCTGCACGTGTGTAATGCACCGCGATAGTCTAGCTTTAAAGCAATCCAAATGGCAATGTTTTATTGTACTGGTGTTTTCTTCGCTCGTTAACGGTTTCTGGTTTTTTGTTCCTCATCGAGCGCGCAAAGCTTCAATTTTGTCAAATAATAGGTAAAACTAAATGTTATTCACATGATAATTCTGACATTAAAAAAATGAATATAATCTCTAGAGGGAGTCTGTTAGATTTTGGATGGCGAGGTTCATTGACGAATCACTATTTCCTCATCAGTTCCGGTGATATGCTGAAATTTAATCATTTTTGGAAAAGTGTTTTTTTTTAATTTCATGCCGAAGTTTTCCAGCCCTCCCTTCCCTACACCTCCCTCCGTACCAACCTCTCCCCCCTAACACCTTCGAGGTATATTTCATGATCAATTTTGTCCCTCTAAGTACACTGTTGAACAGGTAGATATTTCCGCGTGAAAATAGCTTTCAGTGTCTCAGATTAACTGGTGGATTAGCAGAAGACTGAGTTTATTGGCATCAACTGAAAGTAAACGTGACTAAAACGAAACTCATAAGAGATGGGGAAATGCACAAGAACAAATCTTTACAGAAAAAGTTTACGTGGAAGTGTAAAGTATTTTACCCAGAATACGTGAGAGATATTGCCAGCAATCTAAGGTGTTATAAAGCTAGCATTCTGCGGATTATTTACGCCGTCGGGAAATGATGCGAGCAGAAACCGATATTGGCTCCTAAAGTCGATGCGCCAATATAGACATTGTAATGCAACTGCCACGCGTTCAGTCAATGAACTGAAAATTGCGAAATATTACGATGAGATTCTCAAGACTCGTGCCAGCAAATTTATGTCAAATTCGTGGCAGGGCATTGAGCTTCGAATTTTGCGCCTTCCAATTCGAGACCATCCCACAACGTTTACTTCTTATTTTAGTAATTTCTCATTTTTCTCACCTTATAAATACATCAGTAAAATAACGGCGAACAATTTGTTATCATAGGCGGAAGAAGCTTCAAGAAGAGTGAAGGCGGGGATAAATTATGGATGAAAGCTTCAAGCTCTGTAGAGCGAAAGTCAATTTCAGCCCAGCGTGTCTTACAACAAGAAATGCTCTTTTGCTGCTGCTTGATACAAAAGAAAGCGCCTTCATGGATTCATTAGCATGACGTAAAAAATGCACTGAATGGTTGACTTCCTTCTCTAAAAAGCCTCAAAAAATAAAGGTACACTATTGAATGACAAATTTTGGAGCCAATAAAACATTAATGAAAACATCCAAGGACTTGAACGAAGGCGTGTATATTCAACAGCCATATTAACCACAGAAGTTATGCTAGTGTATGCCTGCAAAATGAACTTAAACTTAGGTAAGGATGCACCTAACTGATCGTAGTTCTGGGGTGACAGTTTGACGCTATTGCTCCTTTCATTTGCAACTTGAAGAGGCAGGTCCAACCAAAAGAGGCTCTCAAGACAACGCGTGAGTGAGCTGCACGACTGAGGCAATTGAATTTTCAATTGCAATTAACAATGCGAAGGTGACGACAGCGCCAGGTCGATGCACCATGAAGAGCAAGACACGGAGACCGCATCAGCCTCATATGCCTATCGGTGTCAGTCGAGGCTTGAGAACAGTTGCTTTTATAGCAGTACTGTACTAAGCAGTCTCGTCAATGTAATTTTTCACTTTACGAGTACGCTTCCGCCATCTGTTTTCTCGAGCAATATCATTCTAAGCAGGTTTGTGAATGTAAATTTAACTGTAAGACGTAAGATTTACTGTTTTTTTTTTCTAACAATATCACATTTACTAGGCTTGTGATTGCTAGCCAATGGTAACTTATAGGTTTAACTATTGCTAAACAAGGTTCTTAACGCCATTTAAAATACATTTGAGTAATCAGTGTTATTTACAAGCAGGTAGAATTTTCTCGTGGATCCATGTTATTCTTATACGCTTATTGTTAGTAAGAAAAAGTGTGAGAATTTCTCCTTTAGCGTCGTTTATTGTTTTCATGCACGTTTTAAATTGGCTTAATCTGTATTGTGTATCATTAATTAGCAAACAGAAGTGAAAAGACTGTTCACGAGTCACTTTATACGAAAGAAGGACACAGAAATTCATTATTTCATACCTCTGAACAGGAATTTCATGATGAGTTTGAAGCTAACAACAGCAAAATACTATGTATTCTATGTTGGACAGACTTCAAATATGCGAGAACAAAATCATTCAACTTCAACGGAAACATGTATTTCCATAGACAGGTGAAGGAGTATTGTTTTCGTACACCAACTTCATCAGAGCTGATATCGAGGAATCTACATATTGCCGTCTTTCTATTACCTTTCTCTGGGCGCTCGCAAGAGCCCCTTTGGGAGGAGAAAAGTGGACAAAGACATGGTGCGTTAATCCTGCAGCTCGAGGATTGCATTACTGCCGAGCTCTGCCTGCGATAATATCATTCTTCCAGTTCGGCCAGCCGAGGTGTCGAGCGAGCTCTGAGCGAGGTTCTTGCAGCTCGAGTGCCACAGAGGCGCAAGGAAGATCCATTTCTTATCGCGTGCCCTCGGCCAATCGCAGAAAGGGGATCAATCTTGGTAAGAAATTTCCTGCGATTGGTGTCTTACCTCAGCAGTACGAGTACCGGTGATGATGAATCTGATATCACGCCCCTAAAGTTATCAGAGACGTTCTTTTGGGAAAGTGTACTGTATGTTAATAAAATTATGAGCGTAATTTGTAACGTTTCTTTCTGGAAATGAAGTTTAATTACTTTAATCTCCGACAACTGAGTTTTCATTCTTCCATTCTAAAAAATTTTTTTGGAAGTTCGTTAACACAAGTTAGTGCAAATTTGAGGAGGGAAATGAATTTTTCGATGAAACTTGGAATTTTCTTGGACAAAACTGGATTCTTCAACGATCTTCAAACGATCAAGGTAATAGGCAAATTTCACCTAGATGACGTTTGCAGCTGAGTGCTAGGAAATCCAATTGCTCTGTCTTATCAAAATTGCTTTCAAAGAGAATTATTTACAATTACATGACACTTTCCTTCTGCGATTTAATCTGAAAAGGCTGCATCCTTATTTTAATTTAAATGATTATATAAACGAGCTTTCTCATACGGAGCTCAAAAATCATGAACAAATGCAACCATATGGAGGTGGTACAAAAATTTGAACACATTATGTGCTTAACAGTTAGGAGTAAAATAAGGGAAAGGGTTTGCAAAATTAAGTACTTAGTTTCAAATACATTAGTACATTTCAGCGTAACCTCAGAGGCTATAAATATTTTCAGATCAAGTGCCCTTAGTTACGCAGAAGTTGTTTGTGTCTCCTTTTTCCCATCCTTTCTTTTGCTGTGTTTCCAACTTTGAGCATACGAGTAGTTTCTTAGTTTGAGTTGCACGAGCAGTACGGTAATTGCATGGTATCCCTAGATTTATATTTCCCCTACCCCTAGATTGATGTTTTTGCAGCAGTAGAGTTGAGACTGATACGGCATGTATGAAGCCGCGTAACGTCGAGGATGGCTGATGAGTTCCTGAGCGAGGAACTAGTTTCGAGCTGAGCGGTGCACGTGCTGTTTTATTAGCGAGGTTCAATTTATGGATTTCCTATTCATGATTCGCATTCGCCCAAAAAGTTACTGATTGGGAATATTTTACGCAAGTTCGGTCGGCGGAAGGCGTTTGATGATGTATGACGACATGCGATACATCCTTTTTTCGGGTAGAAAACGTGCACAACAAATACTATTCTCGCGAGAAGTAACTATTTTAATTCATTTGAAAAAATATTGTTTCTTTAACAGTCATTTTGAAAGCACATCTTTTATATGAACTAAATGAAAGTTTTAGACTTTCGAAAAGCATTGACGAGCTAGAAAATCCGCTCATTAACGACGCGTGCTAGCAGCCTGTTGGAATCCTTCGCTTAACTTCAATCATCCTTAAAATGTTATGTGAAAAACAGCTCAGTAATGGACAATTTTTTGAAAGCAGAGGGTGGGTCCTACAAGTATTATAGGTATTATTATTTAGCTATGTTCTAGTGGGTGTTGATAAATGTACGTCGTCAACTCCTAAATTGCCCGGACATCAACCTCCAAAACTACATGATTGCTACGAGGTTTGTCATTTTTCGATGATATCAAAGTACGCTATAAGAAGGTGAGTTTGTAAGAGCTAGAACAAAGCACTCATGTAACTCAAACATGTCACAATCAGTACTTTGAAAATTGTTTTAAAAAATTTAATTTCGGGGGAATATTTTGACGAGTCGAACGATGACGTTCTTCACACAGCACTCACTTGCACTTTATATTTATGTCCGATGCACTGTAACTAATCCAAACAAATTGTTTATCTGCCATAAGTACTTGTGCTCCATGTTTTTTCTATTAAAGGTCAAGTTCGAAACTCGAACTAGAAGGGCCCCAAGTGTCGAAACTTCCCCTTGTTAGAGGCACCATTTAGTAAGTTGTTTACTCTACGTGACAGACATGCATCCCAATTAAGAGATCAATGTATACTTGCGAAGAACTTCTTGTTCACGGAAGCAATTAGGAGAGTAATTTGCCTGTTGAGTTAAATGATAGTGTTTACCATATTGGCGTTGTGTGCATATCGAGAGTTGAAAGAAGACGAGTCAGAGCTTTTTAGGTATGATTGAAGTCACTAAAAAGGCAAGCGCTTAAATACCTAAGGTCTGGAAAGTCTAACGTTTTGGTACGTAAGCTCAGAAAAGTCATACACTTTGATCTCTAAGCTCAAAAAGTCAAACGCTTTGGGGCCTAAGCTCTTGGAAGTCAAGTGTTTTGCTATCAAAGCAGGAAGGTTGAGCTGAAAGTCCATCAAAAATGTTCTAGGGCAGTTTTTACAGAGTTGAATTTGAGAGCTAGTCTCTATGGCTCAGCTCATTTAATTACGCAGACGTATAGGGAGAATACACCCTTAACATGAAGCCACAGACCAAATGTTCCCATAATGAAAATGAAGCGTCGGAACAACAGAACAAAACACCCAGCGGGACCCCTTTTCATTTGCACAATTCAAGGTCTCCAGTTTCCTTCTTTCTTGTAAAGTTCACTTTAAAAATAGACATTCTCGGCCACTGGATTTCAAGTGGCTAATATTGTCTTCCCGTCGCCTGCGTAACTTTGCACGCTAATTTACAGCCTACGGTCGAGAAGGTCTGCTTCAGCTCCTCCGTTGGGTAAAAATCCTTGAAATGAGGCCGCGTTGCCTTAGATGTCACGTATAGCTCCAGGCTCAGCGTAACGTAGTGATGTTTAATCTTCTATTACATGAAATGAAACCCACCTGCGATGTATTTCCTCGTCTTTTAAGCTGTACAGAAGGGATAAAAAGCGATGTGGTGGTCATCATATTTACGAAGAAAATCGTGGACAAAGATAAGAAAATCTCACTGCATAATTCTATCGATAAATTTAATGTTGGTTTATTACTGTCTGTAACGCTGGCTTTTTCTTAGAAGGCTTACATTCTACGTGCTTTTCGTTTTGTACAAATTTGCATACGTCCTTTCGTATCTGTTCGCCAAAATACGGTTCACCACATATTTTTTACGGCACAACGGGATTTCGGAAGCCCTAAGAACAACACAGTTTTTCAAAATCCAACACCCGCTCATTGTTCAAGCTTCAGGCGCAGAGGTTATTACTGCACACGTGGTAAAAGTGCGTCATTTAGGCACTAAGAGTTTCTCTTTTAGTCATCGTGATGGCATCACGTAGCAAGTACAAGCTATGTAGGCAGAATTCATAGAGCGATGTTCATAGAGTACATTTCTGAATATCAGATGCCCGTTGATAAATGATTATTTATTTGAATATTACGATTCATTTCAAAGGGTTGAATGCTAAAATATTTCCTAATTGAAAGACGCAAAATATTCCGAGTTACATATCGACACAAGACTCACCACCCAGCTAATTAGCGAGTGTTTACCTTCAATGACTCTGAGGTTAACAGCGCTACGTAGTCTATGGTAGAGCGCACCTTGCGCCGTGGCTGAACGATGCGGCCAGCGAATTTCAGACACGTTCAACCCGAGGAAGATGTTCCCTGCTTCACGGCTCCTCTGGGGATGATGAAGGCTAAGGCCAAAAGCGAAGGCTACAGACCTTTCATTTATTTTAATATTTATTATAGACATTTTAAGTGAGAGCGAGAGCTTAAGAAAGTTAGAGAACTTTCATTTGAATTTGTATTTGCGACAGAATCTTTTGAGGGGTCAAAAGCCTACGCTTTGAAGCAATTCTTCTCCAATAAAAAAAAATGAACAACGCCTTCTGAGAGATCCAAAGAGCTGCACCGCTCAAATATTTTCCTTTCATTTTGAACTATATGTTCAAAAGAACTACGACAGTTGATGTATGACAAAACTCTTATACTACCTAGATTAACGAAGCATATCAAAAGGAAAAACGGTAGAGATAGAGAACAATACAGGTCTCCTATTTTTTAAAGTAGCTTTCCATAAGCAAAATTAGAAGGTGAAAGAAGAGGCTCAGAAAAATCATAAGTCAAAGCCTATATATTTTTATTCATTTCGAGTTATACGTTGAGAATGTAAGAGAGGAAGAGCAAGCGAGCGTCACTGGGAATGAAGCGATAGAGAAAAATCCCGAAGCTCGGAATTTTCCGCTAATTTTAACGCATCGGAGAAAACTTTATGAAAAAACAACGCAGCTCCCATGTTCCGCGAATTCTAACACATTGGAGAAAACACAACTTTATAAAAAATCAACGAGGCGGCGAGCGTAAAATATCTCTCAAAAAATACTAAAAATTCCTCGATGGACTAAATACTAAACATGAGTCAAAAAATTAGAGATCTTCTTTATTTTCTTTTTGTTCACCTCACAAGTCGGAAAGAACAGCGAGAAAGAGCGAGAGAGCGCGGCCGGCCGGACCAGCTAGCGCCTGTACCTGTTGAGTGCTGCGCCGCCCACAGCCCGCAACTTCTGCTAAGTTCTGCTTCTTCGTCCAAAAAATTGAGTTACGTCGAACTGGAATACCTGCCTGCAGCGGTGCGCGTTGAGCGTCAATTCCCACAGTTTTTTGCCCATATATTGATGAAATGAAGAATATGAACTGAGGTTTCTTCAAGTGATGGCTTTATCGCACACCAGCATGCAGAATCGTGACCGAATGTGAAAATCGCTGGGAAGCAAAACCAGTTTGCGTTCATATTCAACTCGACGACTGTCCAAAAAAAATATGTGTTTCAATGTGGTATTCTCATAGATATATTAGTACAAAACAATATACATCAGTCCATTTCTTCACTGGTAACCAGGAAAAATTTGAGTTAAAAAATACACGACATCACATCAGTACGCTAACAGGACGCCAGCACGGCGGTGCTACAAAAAGAAGAGCATGAGAACCTGACGTAAATTGTGCCGCGCGCCGCACACTACCACCTGCCACCACAGCCACCTGCTGACTGAGGGGTGAGAGTGTACGGCTCTGGTCGCACCCACTCCTGCACCCCAGCACACCCACTCCTGCACCCCAGCACACCCACTCCTGCACCCCAGCACACCCACTCCTGCACCCCAGCACACCCACTCTTGCACTCCAGCACACCCACTCCTGCACCCCAGCACACCCACTCCTGCACCCCAGCACACCCACTCTTGCACTCCAGCACACCCACTCCTGCACCCCAGCACACTCACTCCTGCACCCCAGCACACCCACTCCTGCACCCCAGCACACACACACTCCTGCACCCCAGCCCACCCACACTCCCGCACCCCAGCACACACACACTCCTGCACCCCAGCACACCCACTCCTGCACCCCAGCACACCCACTCCTGCACCCCAGCACACCCACTCTTGCACTCCAGCACACCCACTCCTGCACCCCAGCACACCCACTCCTGCACCCCAGCACACCCACTCCTGCACCCCAGCACACACACACTCCTGCACCCCAGCACACCCACTCCTGCACCCCAGCACACACACACTCCTGCACCCCAGCACACACACACTCCTGCACCCCAGCACACCCACTCCTGCACCCCAGCACACACACACTCCTGCACCCCAGCACACACACACTCCTGCACCCCAGCACACCCACTCCTGCACCCCAGCACACCCACTCCTGCACCCCAGCACACCCACTCTTGCACTCCAGCACACCCACTCCTGCACCCCAGCACACCCACTCCTGCACCCCAGCACACCCACTCTTGCACTCCAGCACACCCACTCCTGCACCCCAGCACACTCACTCCTGCACCCCAGCACACCCACTCCTGCACCCCAGCACACACACACTCCTGCACCCTAGCCCACACACACTCCTGCACCCCAGCACACACACACTCCTGCACCCCAGCACACCCACTCCTGCACCCCAGCCCACCCACACTCCTGCACCCCAGCACACACACACTCCTGCACCCCAGCCCACCCACACTCCTGCACCCCAGCCCACCCACACTCCTGCACCCCAGCACACACCCACTCCTGCACCCCAGCACACACACACTCCTGCACCCCAGCACACACACACTCCTGCACCCCAGCCCACCCACACTCCTGCACCCCAGCACACACACACTCCTGCACCCCAGCCCACCCACACTCCTGCACCCCAGCCCACCCACACTCCTACACCCCAGCACACACACACTCCTGCACCCCAGCACACCCACTCCTGCACCCCAGCCCACCCACACTCCTGCACCCCAGCACACACACACTCCTGCACCCCAGCCCACCCACACTCCTGCACCCCAGCCCACCCACACTGCTGCACCCCAGCACACACCCACTCCTGCACCCCAGCACACACACACTCCTGCACCCCAGCACACACACACTCCTGCACCCCAGCACACACACACTCCTGCACCCCAGCCCACCCACACTCCTGCACCCCAGCCCACCCACACTCCTGCACCCCAGCACACACCCACTCCTGCACCCCAGCACACACACACTCCTGCACCCCAGCACACACACACTCCTGCACCCCAGCACACACACACTCCTGCACCCCAGCCCACCTACACTCCTGCACCCCAGCACACACCCACTCCTGCACCCCAGCACACACCCACTCCTGCACCCCAGCACACACACACTCCTGCACCCCAGCACACACACACTCCTGCACCCCAGCCCACCCACACTCCTGCACCCCAGCACACACCCACTCCTGCACCCCAGCACACACACACTCCTGCACCCCAGCACACACCCACTCCTGCACCCCAGCACACACACACTCCTGCACCCCAGCCCACCTACACTCCTGCACCCCAGCACACACACACCCCTGCACCCCAGCACACACACACTCCTGCACCCCAGCACACACACACTCCTGCACCCCAGCACACACACACTCCTGCACCCCAGCACACACACACTCCTGCACCCCAGCACACACACACTCCTGCACCCCAGCCCACCTACACTCCTGCACCCCAGCCCACCTACACTCCTGCACCCCAGCACGCCCATGTTTATCATCTAGTAGAATTCTTACTTTAGTACCCGAAGGCTTATATAAGCAAGGTTAATTTGGTATTCTTTTTTTTCCGCAGAATTTGTGTGTTATTTCTTCATTTACTAAAGGTTGCACTTATTTTTTTTAAAACTCATTGAGTGACACTATAGCTAGTCTCAAGTGTTGAGAGGAGGAAGAGCCGCTTGTGCTAATCTGGTCTGATCAATTGGAAGAAAATGCGACAAAAATTTAAACAATATAAACAATTTTAATAGTTATTACCACTAGCGATACAGAAGTAGTTTGTTTAAGTCTAGTAAAATGGTCAAATTTGAGTATAGCTACCTGTGGGCCCGAATAAGTTCAATGACTTTTAGGGCAGCCTACCACCAACGTTATTCTAAGGTATACAGGTATGTTTAATCTAATTCACCTGACCAAGTTACACACTAGACTGATCAATGAATTAGTTCACTCGATATTCAATGCATTATTTTACTTAATTGTTTTTGTTAACCGTGACAATTGGCATTTAACATTTGAATGTTGTTCTTCCTAATCAAACAGTAAGAAGAACACCGTAATTTACCTCTGTCGCGAGAAAATGGACTTTTGAATACTTTACCCAGCAGTCATAGACAGAGGAGAACGCTGTGATTGATCGCTGTTGCGAGAAATTAGACCATTTAATACCTTTCCTAGCTATCATAGCTTGAGTAGAACGCTATGATTGACCTCTATCAACGCGGGCAGTAGTAAATAAACCTTCATTTAAAACCATCAACTTCTGGGTGTGGAACTGCATTCACTTGCTCGTGTTCTCGGACTTAGTCGTATCACTAGCATTAAATTTGATATTTTGCTATGTCTAACTACTTTTATGTATAAGGTATAGTTATGAATGCTGTTAAAGCTCGTCTATGTATCCATTATATGTCAAATTGCTACATGTTATCAATGAAACAAACTCAACACGTAAATTTCTATCAACATTCCAACTAGCTACATAGATATGTACAGGTGAATTACGGATGGAGATGTTGTAAAGCAGAAAATTACAAGCTCTTCAGTTGACGCTTAAATAAAATTAAAGCAACAAGGATTTTACAAGCCTTGAGAACTGGAAATAAGCATCAAATGAGTCACTATAATCATAATCATTATATTAGTAATAATATTGAGCAATTTCACGTATATCAATCAAGGGAGCAAAACAACACACATCAAGTATCGGAGTAATAACGATGTATGTTCTGTCGCATCACTACGCCAACACCAATCTAAGTGATGACCGACTCCTCTAGGGAGTTGATGTTTACAGCAACATTGGAATATCTCATCATGCAGCGGTCTCCAAACTACGGCCCGGGGGCCAAAGCCGGCCCGCCAGTCTGATCTTTTCGGCCCGCAAAAGCTGATGGCTTATTGATTCCATTGTTAATAAGGATAATGTCAGGAAAATTAAAACAGTTTTGGCCCTTGGAACTTACTGGAGTAATCAGTACATGGCCCTAAGGCTGGAAAGTCTGGAAACTCCTGCTTGAATACAGGTATGAAAATGAGAGGTAAGATTGGTATCCTAAAATTAATCGTGAAGTTATAAAAAGGGTCATAGAAATGCTATTGAATTCAATTTTCCGTCAAATAAATCCGCAGGTTATTTTTCTGATAATAAATTTTAATCACTATTCCATTTCTACACATTGGTAGAGCTAAATTAAAGTGCAGTGCAAAAATCGTAAACATCATTAAACACTACATTTGAAGTCTCAGCTGTAGTAATTATACGGGTATAGCATGGCCAGTATTCGAAATTGATTAAAGATTTATCAATTATTTGATTAATTAATTATGAATGAATAGAAGGTTAATGTTTTTTCATTAAACAATCGGATATCAGTTAATTAGTCATTAGTTTAGCGAATATTTCTTCCACCTCCCAACCCTATCCAAACATGGTCGAATGTTGCTCGTTGTCTCCTTGTTCAAAGAAAGCGAGTTTATTTCGAGAGGTTCAAAACGAGTTTAAGATGAGTTATCAAGGTAGCGAGCGTCCAGGAAAAACACTGGACGTCGAGCAAATTGATTTTTCCCTTGTCCACCTGAGGCTTCGAGGTAGCAGGGGTCAGTTGGCTGGTGCGAGTCGTGGGCGAAAATTTTTTTACAGCAAATGCGAAATGCGATTGAAAGTGACTATAATATACAAAATATAGAATATAAAATTCATAAAAATGTAATTCATTTATTTCAGTGTCAGAAAAGATTACAGTCAAATCTTTCCAGGAAACCCAACTTTGACTAAAAACAACATGATCAAAATCACTGGTGTAAGAACACAAAATGAACAAAATATTAAATTCATTTCATCTATTCAAGGCTTAGAATGGATCCGCGTCACATCTTTACAGGAAGCTCAACGTTGACCCAAAATAACGTGAACCAAATACCTACTTTTCTACAAAATTAATTTTTTTTCCAATTCCTATCTATCGGGGCTCTAAACGAGCCCGTATTCGCACCGCAACTACTGTAGTTCCTCAAACCCCGTAGGATTTTTTAAGATTTTTTATAATTTTACGCCGCACAAGCAACGCTCAACTGAAATTAGCAATGACATTTGAGGATATAAAGAATATACTCAACAGCTCACTGCTTTGAACGCATCGGTAAGATAAGATAAACTGCACCTGTTGAATTGTGCAATTTGAATCCCAAGGTTTTTTACAAGGTTAATTATCACTCTTTTTTGAGTCAGTTAATAATAGTTTATCTGAAAAAGAGTTTCAGAGTTGAGAAGCGCTCAGGTAGAATAATGTGTAAGTTAATTCACATGTATGTCAGTCTGATTTAAATTTAAATCGAACACAATTTTTACCGTTGAAAATTGCGTGTTTAGGTTCCTAAATTATGAGCACAAACTTATGCTGGAGAGAATGGATATTTGGAGAAGAAGACGATCTAACCATCAAGTTAGAATGAAGTTTCTAGGTTTCTAAACTCGTGTTTATATCAGCTGTCATAAATGTTATTTTCCATCAAGTAAAACTTATTCTTCAACGCATTTCTTTCATACTTACGATATTTTTCCTCTATACAAACGAAACTTTCTCGTATTGCCCCAGAAACAAGAATTGTTTGCCTCTTCTATCCCAAGGTTTATCCAAGTTTTAATTCCTACTTTTACCTTCTGCTTAGCACACATTAAAATTTGAACCCTCTTCTGAACCTACACAAACCTACAAATTTGAACCTACGCAAACGCTGTTAATGACTGTTACACCTGTTATTTGCATGAATTGTTTTTCCCTTTAGATTTAATTGCATTAATTATGGCTAATTGAACAACAAAGTCAGCAACAATAAAAATCAAACGCACAGTTTTGAAATACGTCTCTGAATTAGATTGCAATTTCATCCACGAGCTTGAATTACCGCATCCTGTGTTTTTCTAGCGCACTTAGTTGATCAGTGCCAACAAAATGAGCCTTCCGAAAACTTTCCGCAGCGTCACTCATTTCTGAATATGAAATTTTCGCATGCCTGCGGTGCACGAATTTTATGTTCCCCAATTCACTTTTCAGTTCATTTCATGGTTCCCTGCTTGCATGGCATTACAGCAAAGGCTGAAATGTTCCTTTAAAAGTAACTTTACGACTTGTCCCTGACTACCTCTCTAAGGAGGAAAAAATGGCCCGTGGATGTGTTCGCGGATGCATAATGACAAGAAAAGTGAGCTGTACGCTGGGCGACGTGACAACGACGGCGGCGTAGAGCTGCAAAAGAACTTCACTGCAAAAAAGGGCAAACTAAGCATACTCTCCGCACCGCGCTGCATTTCGTCCGCAAAGAATAGAGGACAGAAAGCATCACTTTGCACACAGCCACGCGGTATGATCTTTTTTATTTTCGAGACGCTTGCTTTAAATGTTTGAACGAAGATGTCAGACACATTATAAGTGATGCAGCTTGGAATATACCTAATTGCGTTTGGAGTTTTTTCGGATATATGAATTTTTTGGCTACGGAGTGTTCAAATGACTGGGCTGCTTTTCTAATTCAGATCAAATTTATTTAGAATTGAACTACCTCATCATAAAAATATATGTAAACAAATTAAGATATGAAATAAATGAATAAATGAATAGAATCAATCTCTTAATCAATATTTTAATTTAATATTCTAACTTGCGCTCCAATGTTACAGTATCGGAAAGTGTATATCCTAGTGAGTAGCGCTAGCTCACTTAATAATGAATTAATTTTCGTACATCATTATATCGCGTTGTGAGGGTCAAAAGTTGAATGCTTATGTACAAGGAAGAAGCTCAATAATTACTTAAGAATAATCACCAGAGTATATCTTTGAAGTTCATTGTTCTATAACAGAAAGATTATTCTCAATCAAAGTTTTATCGACTAAAACAAACAAGCGTTTACTTTCAACGAGAAATTTGAGAGCAGATTAAAAAGAAGCTAAAAATTAAGATATGAGCAATGAACATAAGTAAAGTTCTGTATTTGCCTTAGTTCAGCGCTGAATTTCTTCATGTACTTAGAGGTTGGCAGAGAAACCTCGCAGCCACAATGTTAATTCTGTCGACTCAAATACTTTATATCGAATATCAAAAATTCTAACTTGTAACAACGTTCCTGTTATCTGTAATAAATAAATCTTTCAAATCTTTCATCAAGAAATGTTGTAATTAGTAAAATGAAAAACAAATATGGTTGAATTAAAAATATCGTATTTTTTTAAGCATTAAAGTATTCCTAAGAGCATCAG
This sequence comes from Morinoia aosen, assembly GCA_030386875.1. NCBI lineage: Eukaryota > Metazoa > Arthropoda > Malacostraca > Amphipoda > Talitridae > Morinoia > Morinoia aosen. The sequence continues at coordinate 13,782,604 of CM059559.1, read as the reverse complement.
CCATTACTGCTGAAACTACTTCATAGCTGTTCTGTTTGTTTTGTCCATGTGATCACTAAAGCAACAATAGCCTTCTGCGACGCGCATTCTATGCCCGACGCTCAAAAGAGCCTCCATTAAATGCGTACTGTGGCGTTTAGGCTCGTGTGTTACGCACTAATTGCCTCCCCGGAAAATTATTTTCAATGCTTGAAAGTTTGATGTTGCTCTATTTGCCTTATCCTATTCCTTCCTCACCGGAAGATTCATCACTTAGATTAGAACTCCAAAATGATGCAGGTAAGTCTATTATTCAGTTATACTAAACAGAAATTCACGGTAGAAGTTAGTGAGAAAAGTTTCTATGTTAGCAGAATACGAAACAGAGCTCCGCGCTAGGTTTCTGGGCTAAGGAATGAACCTTTAAATTTTAAAGGTGAATTAGTGGAGTTTTTGGGAGAACTACCATAGTTTGACGGAATAAAGTTCAAGGTAAAGAAAGGGTTTTCAAGCGAAACATTAAATGGAGCGATTCTTGTTGTTACCGTCACCATTTTCCATCCTTGTCACTACTGCAATTTCGAACAAATTAATTCCACGTTCTCTATTTGACCCACTACGACTCATGCTTTCAGTACCCAATTTAACTTAAATGAACAATTTCACAGCTACCACTTCACAGTCAAAGCTGATGATAATACCAATTGAAACCTTTACCACTCGTTATTTTCCTTGAAATTGGTCAATTTATGTTTATCATAGAAACAGTTGCCCCTTCAGATGTTGTTGCAGGAGTTGGCCCGCAGGCCGCTGTTGTTGCTGCCGCTGTCAGGGAGAGCTCTAAGCGGTGTTTGCAGAGCAATGCAAGTCCACGCAGCCAGTCCACAATTGCATCAAAGTTTGATGGGAAAACCGACCGCCGCAGGGAGCAAGCTAACGGACGTTCACTTAGCGGCAGGGCGAGGCCAGTCCGTCACTTGTTGGGCTATGCATGGCAACCTGCACTCTCTCTATTTCTCCCTCTTTATTTCTTTCTTTCTCTCCCTCTCTCTCTATATATATATATATGTATTTCTCTTTATCTCTTTATTCCTTTCTCTCTCTCACCTTTTCTCTCTCTATGGATCTCGATCTCTATCTCTTTCTTTCTCGCTGCCTTTCTGCGTCACGAGGCGGCGAAAAGCTCGATATTTTCACCCTTTATGCGGAAATTTGCATGGAGAAATAGAGGTGTCGAAGTTTCAGTCGTTGTCTTTCCATCCCACGAGCAGAATTCCGTCTCCAAGCGATGTCACTATACATTCTATAAACTTATTCGTTTAATTTGCTGGAATTGCGTTTCTAGAGCTAGAACTTATTACACATAGTATGGGTGATGATTTTGAAGCCGATAGAACACGGTCAGGATGTTGTAAGTACATATCTTTGCTTAAGACACTTCTTCAGCGTGGACGTTCAGAAAAGAATCGGATTTTAAAGTATTTTCTATGTTCAAAGAAAGCGTCAAACTTTCATTTTGAAATTAGGGTCTTGCTTTGAAAGTGAATGACTGTTTCCGAAATATGAAAAATTTGCCTGTTTATTAACTGATAGCTTCAAAGCCCAAATTTTACATTCTATGAGGAAAATAATTGTACTGATGACTTGATTGCAGTTTCGCGTCAAAACGATCTCCGTAAAAAATGAAACTAGAATAATCATAGCGGTTGCTCACACACCTATTACTGTTACTAATATGCTGATCTGTTACTAATAGTGATTCATTTAAAATTATTGTGATGAAGAGTTAAAAATAAAATAAAATGCAAATAGTAAAACTAATACTAATCCTCAAATATTGAATTAATATTTTTCTCCCTGTGATTTATGCAAAGGAATTAAACCTGTAAACATTAATGCTCCACCAATACTTTGAATTAGCGATTGAGATTGTTTAGGAGGCTTGCGAGAATGTCGTCCGCCTCACGCTTTGCGCAGACTTTTTCGAAGGGCTCAGGAAAAAACAATTATTGTCTGGAAAAAATAATTATTGGGTCAGGAAAAAAACAGTTATTGTCAGGAAAAAAATTATTGGCTCAGGAAAAAAACTATTGTCATGAAAAAATAATTATTGGCTCAGGAAAAAACAATTATTGCCAAGAAAAAATAATTATTGGCTCAGGAAAAAAAAATTATTGTCAGGAAAAAATGATTATTGGCTCAGGAAAAAACCATTATTGCCAGGAAAAAATAATTATTGGCTCAGGAAAAAACAATTATAGTCAGGAAAAAACAATTATTGTCAGGAAAAAATAATTATTGGCTCAGGAAACACAATTATTGTCAGGAAAAAATAATTATTGGCTCGGGAAAAAACAATTATTGTCAGGAAAAAATTATTATTGGCTCAGGAAAAAACAATTATTGTCAGGAAAAAATAATAATTATTGGCTCAGGAAACAATAATTATTGTCAGGAAAAAATAATAATTATTGGATCGGGAAAAACAATTATTGTCAGGAAAAAATAATTATTGGCTCAGGAAAAAACAATTATTGTCAGGAAAAAATGATTATTGGCTCAGAAAAGAACAATGATTTTCTGTTAGAGCGAGATGTTGAGTTTCGAGAAAAAAATTCGGCCGAGCCGCGCCAGTTGAGAAATGCTACGGGGTAAGTCGAGTCTTACATTGGCGTATTATTTGTTTGTGTGCCCCTGATCATATTTCATGTAAAGCGGAACTAAATTTTTTTCAAATGTCTAATATCCTTTTTTACTTATAATGAACGATTTCAACTTCATAAATTTTTACAAACGATTTTTTTTCCGAATATGATAAATTCTTCCCAATTGCTTCTACTTCATTCGTAAATGAACAATAAACACTACACTAACGAAAAGTATTTGGAAACAACACTATAATTTGATGATAAAACATTATCATCGAGCAGCTATATGTTTCTCCTATTAGAAACTAAGGATTACATTCCTTCAGTTCAATTGAAGGATTGAAAAAAATGGAATTAAAAATTGAATTGAATAGGAAAAAACACAAGAAAATTGACTCACGTTATACGAGCATTTCGTAGCTGACCTGAGCGCATAAAAACCATTTTAGCAAGAATCTAACATGAAGTCATGACGTTTCTGGGAGCAAACTCAACCTTGCCTCAATGAAACTAAAAATATAAATAACATAAATCAAATCAATTAGATTCTCAAGCAAAATAGGCAATATACCAATCAGATGAATAAGGTTCACAAATAGTACGAATTGCGCAAATCAGGTACATAATGCTCTCGAACAGAATTATGCAGAGTTATACTCTTCAATCACTCTAAAATCTATTCCCCATTCACACTGGCGTGGTCTCTTAAATGACTTAGACTGACTTGAGCTTTTCACCGGCAACATTTACTGATTTATTTTAAGCATTTCAATTTTACAGTCACCTTAGTTTTATCAGGAAATAGCGGTACACTTCACTGGGCATCTATAAAACAACCATTGCTGCCTAGGCGCGACAGGCAACTTTGCATTTCAGACCATGTTTCTTAGTGAGAAGCGAAGCTGTCCTCGCGATGAAGCAAAAATGGATATCTTCATCTCAGAGTGAGCTCATATTAGATTATATGAGGTAATCTAGAGTGCACTCAATTCCTCAGCGCTCGGGTAGGTACTGGAGATTAAAATCCGTATCCAAGCTTGGTTGGAAAGAATCCTGGGATACTCAAGGGATCACTGACGAGTTGTTAGTCGGATTTGAGCTACGATTTTCTGTCGGTTGAAAGTTTCTGGTGGTAGTAGATAAATATGAAAGACGTTGTCTATGCTGGTCACAAGCCATGGGAGATTTATGCTGCTGTTACAGAAAGGAAGCTAACCAGCGGGCCAGATGTTTCTCAGAGCTAAATCTTCAAGTTCCAGTTTACGAAATGTTCTCTTCGAATTAAAGTTCTTCATTACTATAGTTAACAATTACACAATGTCGACATGAGTCTATTACATACATTACATTTAACATGATATACTTTTCTCGTGAAAGACCAATTTGGCTCAAATGACAATTTTATCTAGGGTCGAACATATTCGAACTAATCTATCAAAATTTGTAAGAAAATATTCAACAAACCATAATTAAATCACTCTGAAAAAACCTTGTTTCGTGATTCAAGCATCCATCCTCTAAAAAGGAAAAATTTCCCGTGTAAAGCATACTTAAAATCTTTGTTATCAGTTTCGTGGTCTCTGCCACGGTATCGTTTCGCAACAAATAACATCAGCACTCCACAGAAACTAAAAAAAAGCACCTGAGACTTCGAGCTTTGTTCACAGAGAACGTCCTCCCCTTAAAATATCGCAGCAGATTTGACCCCCGAGAGACTTACTTTGCCGCCATTTTCTGAGCTGAAGCTCCTTAGTTCGGAAACTTTTCTTTCGCGAATCTGTTCTTTCCTGGCCAACTGATACAGGTTTTGTGTTGCTGTGGCCAGGTACAGAAAGTTCTTAAAATATAACTTATTATTGTATAGCTTTTCGGGAGCGTAAAACTTGTGATCACTGAAGTTTAATGAGCATAAAAATTATTATGAAATTTAAAAATTACTCAGGATTCTGCATTGTTCGGGATGACACAAATACTTCTTCAAGTTAGTTTAGGTGATAAGTCTACAGTAATATTCACGATTGAAACCGATGAACACTTAAAGGTACTCTAGAATAACAACATGAACTTCCTTTTCTTCTCTACCAGTCATGTATTGACCGTCACTTTGATTGTGCGTTGATAAAAAAAATTATTACTGAAAATTATAAGAAGAAAACCTATAAAATTAATCATGAGAAGATCTGAACGAAAATTATCTAAAGTTTTGGGTTTCCTTTTTGAATATTTCTCTTGCTGATATTTTCGATGCGGGTAACTTGAATTTGTAACTATTTTAATAAAAAAATGCACTAAAAATTTTAAAGAAAACTGCTATTAATCCTACGTCTAACGTTGGTAGTAGTTACTATTTTAAACTTTCAAAATAATTGTAACGAATTACTTCTTTAAACTGAACTGGCAAATATCAAACAAATTAGTTAACATTGAACGGCTTCTGACATCAGCTGAAGTCGCTGTTTTAGGCTTTGAGCTTCCATCCTGATCAAGAACTCTTTACAAACAGCACTCTCTCTGTGCGTCTCAAAAGACAAAGCCCTCACGTAATTTCACTGGTCCTGTTCTGACATGATATAAATACTTCAATAAGGCAGCCACCGTCCGCACGGCGTGTCGTGGATTTACATAGAGAGAGCCGGAACAACTCCGTGGATTTACATAAAGAGAGCCGAAACAACTCCATGAAGAAGTAATTTTTTCTGTGTCTCGTAACTGTCAGTTTAGTTTTTTTCTCAGCCACATGAGGGCTCGAGTTGCAGTCTCCTGTGCTACAAAATTCCGAAGTCGAGCACCTCTCGGATATCTGAAACCTGCCTCTCGTAGTCCCTCCTCGTTAAGAAATATTTGCCAGGTAGATAAAGATTTTTGCGGGGATGTTTCCTGTGCGTCGTCCGATGACTTTAGAGACAACCGCGCCGAACTGAAGAGTCGTTGTCAATGCAAACATTTGTCACTTTATGAAGGCTGCCGAGACCATCGCAGCCACAATATGAGATGGTTCTTCGACAAAATTCAGTGTCAAAATAGCTTTTTGATCATCAACATTTGAGATTATTGTGTCTTGTCAATAGGAGCAAAATAAAAGACGACGCCTGAGTGTGTGTGAATGCTGCTCCTCGTAAAGATGGTGATAATGAAATTGAAATTTTTGTGTTATTCTTTTGACGTGAGGTTGGATCACTTCAATAAATGTTTCCTCCGCAAATCAATCTACCTGGATACTAAATATTCATTTCTCGGGTGCCATGTCCGAAAACATGACAGGCGTCCGTAATTTCTTTCTTTTTTCGCACGTATGGATGAAACTTCACAATCCTTAAAAAAGCAATTCATTGCAATTGATGTCTGAACGAAGAAGAAAAAGTGGAGAGCTAACGAATGCATTGCTTTCCTTGCATTTACGACTCAAAAATTTACCATCCATTCAGCAAGGTAATTCGCACATACTGTTGTAATGAACGGACAAAACGTTCAAACGAATTCAACTAATTTCATGAAATAATTTTTCTCATATTTCCACTAAATTTTTTAACTCGAGTGCTTGCGTCGAGTTCATGAGTTTGCGTCGCATGTTTTCCCGCGCTTCCTCGCCTCCGCAGGCGTGAACGCTTCAGAAATAATTTCTGCTTTCGTCTGCCAAAAGAAAAGCATTTTCTAGTCACTTTTTTATCCGTGAGACGCAAACTAATTTCAAACCTCTTCACGTTCGATAGACTTTTTCGTAATATAATCATGAGAAGCTCAACGCTTTAAAGTGAATGAACGTAAGTTCAGTACAGGAAATAAAAATGTAAACTAATACGCTCGTTCCTTGATCGTAACACTGATATCCTGAGAACATTTTGACACGGCGGTTAAGCAATTAAATTCGTTGCAGTTTGAGCAGAACTTTGATCTCACAGAATTCAGGTTGCCCGACGCTAAATGCGCGTAACATTAGAAGATTGCGTGGAACTCCAACTCGCGCGTAACTACTACTGTAACTGATTGCTGTATGTAACTCCTCATTGCGTGTAATTCCTACTGTAACTGATTGCTGTATGTAACTCCTCATTGCGTGTAATTCCTACTGTTACTGATTGTAGTATGTAACTCCTCATTGCTTGTAATTCCTACTGTAACTGATTGCTGTATGTAACTCCTCATTGCGTGTAATTCCTACTGTAACTGATTGCTGTATGTAACTCCTCATTGCGTGTAATTCCTACTGTAACTGATTGCTGTATGTAACTCCTCATTGCGTGTAATTCCTACTGTAACTGATTGCTGTATGTAACTCCTCATTGCGTGTAATTCCTACTGTAACTGATTGCTGTATGTAACTCCTCATTGCTTGTAATTCCTACTGTAACTGATTGCTGTATGTAACTCCTCATTGCGTGTAATTCCTACTGTAACTGATTGCTGTATGTAACTCCTCATTGCGTGTAATTCCTACTGTAACTGATTGCTGTATGTAACTCCTCATTGCGTGTAATTCCTACTGTAACTGATTGCTGTATGTAACTCCTCATTGCTTGTAATTCCTACAGTAACTGATTGCTGTATGTAACTCCTCATTGCGTGTAATTCCTACTGTAACTGATTGCTGTATGTAACTCCTCATTGCTTGTAATTCCTACTGTAACTGATTGCTGTATGTAACGCCTAATTGCGTGTAATTCCTACTGTAACTGATTGCTGTATGTAACTTCTCATTGCTTGTAATTCCTACTGTAACTGATTGCTGTATGTAACTCCTCATTGCGTGTAATTCCTACTGTAACTGATTGCTCTATGAAACTCCTCATTGCTTGTAATTCCTACTGTAACTGATTGCTGTATGTAACTCCTCATTGCTTGTAATTCCTACTGTAACTGATTGCTGTATGTAACTCCTCATTGCGTGTAATTCCTACTGTAACTGATTGCTCTATGTAACTCCTCATTGCTTGTAATTCCTACTGTAAATGATTGCTGTATGTAACTCCTCATTGCGTGTAATTCCTACTGTAACTGATTGCTGTATGTAACTCCTCATTGCGTGTAATTCCTACTGTAACTGATTGCTGTATGTAACTCCTCATTGCGTGTAATTCCTACAGTAACTGATTGCTGTATGTAACTCCTCATTGCTTGTAATTCCTACAGTAACTGATTGCTGTATGTAACTCCTCATTGCGTGTAATTCCTACTGTAACTGATTGCTGTATGTAACTCCTCATTGCGTGTAATTCCTACAGTAACTGATTGCTGTATGTAACTCCTCATTGCTTGTAATTCCTACAGTAACTGATTGCTGTATGTAACTCCTCATTGCGTGTAATTCCTACAGTAACTGATTGCTGTATGTAACTCCTCATTTCGTGTAATTCCTACAGTAACTGATTGCTGTATGTAACTCCTCATTGCTTGTAATTCCTACAGTAACTGATTGCTGTATGTAACTCCTCATTGCGTGTAATTCCTACAGTAACTGATTGCTGTATGTAACTCCTCATTTCGTGTAATTCCTACAGTAACTGATTGCTGTATGTAACTCCTCATTGCTTGTAATTCCTACAGTAACTGATTGCTGTATGTAACTCCTCATTGCTTGTAATTCCTACAGTAACTGATTGCTGTATGTAACTCCTCATTTCGTGTAATTCCTACAGTAACTGATTGCTGTATGTAACTCCTCATTGCGTGTAATTCCTACAGTAACTGATTGCTGTATGTAACTCCTCATTTCGTGTAATTCCTACAGTAACTGATTGCTGTATGTAACTCCTCATTGCTTGTAATTCCTACAGTAACTGATTGCTGTATGTAACTCCTCATTGCGTGTAATTCCTACAGTAACTGATTGCTGTATGTAACTCCTCATTTCGTGTAATTCCTACAGTAACTGATTGCTGTATGTAACTCCTCATTGCTTGTAATTCCTACAGTAACTGATTGCTGTATGTAACTCCTCATTGCTTGTAATTCCTACAGTAACTGATTGCTGTATGTAACTCCTCATTGCGTGTAATTCCTACTGTAACTGATTGCTGTATGTAACTCCTCATTGCGTGTAATTCCTACAGTAACTGATTGCTGTATGTAACTCCTCATTGCGTGTAATTCCTACTGTAACTGATTGCTGTATGTAACTCCTCATTGCGTGTGATTCCTACTGTAACTGATTGCTGTATGTAACTCCTCATTGCGTGTAATTCCTACAGTAACTGATTGCTGTATGTAACTCCTCATTGCTTGTAATTCCTACAGTAACTGATTGCTGTATGTAACTCCTCATTGCGTGTAATTCCTACTGTAACTGATTGCTGTATGTAACTCCTCATTGCGTGTAATTCCTACAGTAACTGATTGCTGTATGTAACTCCTCATTGCTTGTAATTCCTACAGTAACTGATTGCTGTATGTAACTCCTCATTGCGTGTAATTCCTACAGTAACTGATTGCTGTATGTAACTCCTCATTGCGTGTAATTCCTACAGTAACTGATTGCTGTATGTAACTCCTCATTGCGTGTAATTCCTACAGTAACTGATTGCTGTATGTAACTCCTCATTGCGTGTAATTCCTACTGTAACTGATTGCTGTATGTAACTCCTCATTGCTTGTAATTCCTACAGTAACTGATTGCTGTATGTAACTCCTCATTGCGTGTAATTCCTACTGTAACTGATTGCTGGTGTAACTCCTAATTGCGTGTAATTCCTACAGTAACTGATTGCTGTATGTAACTCCTCATTTCGTGTAATTCCTACTGTAACTGATTGCTGTATGTAACTCCTCATTGCTTGTAATTCCTACTGTAACAGATTGCTGTATGTAACTCCTCATTGCGTGTAATTCCTACAGTAACTGAATGCTGTATGTAACTCCTCATTTCGTGTAATTCCTACTGTAACTGATTGCTGTATGTAACTCCTCATTGCTTGTAATTCCTACTGTAACTGATTGCTGTATGTAACTCCTCATTGCGGGTAATTCCTACTATAACTGATTGCTGTATGTAACTCCTCATTGCTTGTAATTCCTACAGTAACTGATTGCTGTATGTAACTCCTCATTGCGTGTAATTCCTACTGTAACTGATTGCTGGTGTAACTCCTAATTGCGTGTAATTCCTACAGTAACTGATTGCTGTATGTAACTCCTCATTTCGTGTAATTCCTACTGTAACTGATTGCTGTATGTAACTCCTCATTGCTTGTAATTCCTACTGTAACTGATTGCTGTATGTAACTCCTCATTGCGTGTAATTCCTACAGTAACTGATTGCTGTATGTAACTCCTCATTTCGTGTAATTCCTACTGTAACTGATTGCTGTATGTAACTCCTCATTGCTTGTAATTCCTACTGTAACTGATTGCTGTATGTAACTCCTCATTGCGGGTAATTCCTACTATAACTGATTGCTGTATGTAACTCCTCATTGCGTGTAACTCCTACTGTAACTGATTGCTGTATGTTACTCCTCATTGCGTGTAACTCCTATTGTAACTGATTGCTGCATGTAACTCCTCATTGCGCGTAACTCCTACTGTAACTGATTGATGTATGTAACTCCAACTTGCGTGTAACTCCTACTGTAACTGATTGCTGTATGTAACTCTTCATTGCGAGTAACTCCTACTGTAACTGATTGCTGTATGCAACTCCTCATTGCGTGTAACTCCTACTGTAACTGTTTGCTGTATGTAACTCCTCATTGCGCGTAACTCCTACTGTAACTGATTGCTGCATGTAACTCCTCATTGCGTGTAACTCTTACTGTATCTGATTGCTGCATGTAACTCCTCATTGCGCGTAACTCCTACTGTAACTGATTGAGGTATGTAACTCCAACTTGCGTGTAACTCCTACTGTAACTGATTGCCGTACGTAACTCTTCATTGCGAGTAACTCCTACTGTAACTGTTTGCTGTATGTAACTCCTCATTGCGCGTAACTCCTACTGTAACTGATTGCCGTATGTAACTCTTCATTGCGCGTAACTCCTACTGTAACTGATTGCTGTATGTAACTCCTCATTGCGTGTAACTCCTACTGTAACTGTTTGCTGTATGCAACTCCTCATTGCGTGTAACTCCTACTGTAACTGTTTGCTGTATGTAACTCCTCATTGCGCGTAACTCCTGCTTGCTACGTTAGATACCGTGTAACTGCTACTCCGTCATAGTTATGATCCATTTCACGATGCACGGTAAGGATGAACCATGTACGAGGATGCAGTTGATTAAAAATCCTGCGAATAAATCCGCTTCTCTCTAGTTTTATAGAAGGTTCAAAATTCTCACGCAGCAGTTTTATAGAGGTCGATTGTCTATCAGTTTTCTTTCCCTGTGAATTTTTCCGTTTGACGAACGAGTATTCTTTAGAAACTGGAAATTTCTGTGTTCCACGATTCAGTACGGGTCAGAAATTGAACGTCGTGGTTCTGTTGTTCTGGAGGAAATAAAACCTCCTACACAAGTTTTTAAACTAAATGTTTCTTTCACTCAGGATTTCTTGATGAATTCATCATGAGTCACGACTAAATCGCATTGCAATTACCATATTACCATTATTTATTGCAATTACCATACACTCATGATAAACACCAATAGCAGCGACAAAAATTTCTCAAATAATTCTAACTAAGAAAAAACAAGTTCTTCTACACTACACATCTTGTGCGGTAATTATCCCACGTACCATGACACGTCAGGTACTATAGCCAATCATGATAATATACCATGACACGTCAAGTACCCTAGCCAATCATGATAATATACCCTGCACTCCACTAGTACTCCCACAACCTCTTCCAATACCATGTATTTGTATCAGCGTGGTATTTTTTCACGCGAGCTTTTAAGTTGAAGGCAAATAACATCACAGTAGCAACAAATAACATCACAGTAGTAACATATAACACCACACTAGTAACAAATAACATCACAGTAGTAACAAATAACACCACAGCAGTAACATATAACATCACAGTAGTATCAAATAACGTCACAGTAGTTAACCAATAACATAACAGTAATAAATAACATCACAGTAGTAACCAATAACATCACAGTAACAAATAACATCACAGCAGTAACAAATAACATCACAGTAGTAACAAATAACATCACATTAGTAACAAATAACATCACAGTAGTAACCAATAACATCACAGTAACAAATAACATCCCAGCAGTAACAAATAACATCACGGTAGTAACAAATAACATCACAGTAACAAATAACATCACAGCAGTAGCAAATAACATCACAGTAGTAACAAATAACATCACAGTAGTAACCAATAACATCACAGTAACAAATAACATTCCAGCAGTAACAAATAACATAACGGTAGTAACAAATAACATCACAGTATCAAATAACATCACGGAAGTAACAAATAACATCACGGTAGTAACAAATAACATCAAAGTAGTATCAAATAACATCACAGTAGCAACAAATAACACCACAGTAGCAACAAATAATTCCACAGTAACAAATAACAAAGGCATAGAGTACACAGAGGAACAGTGCACGTTGTTTATCTGGTCGAATTGATTTGAAATCAAATAAAAGTTAAATTGAGTATGAAATTTTCTGCTCCCTGAAGAGTGGCTAAATCTGATATAATTTCATAGTGTTACCTCAGTAAGTTATCATCTACGTCATTCTTCTTGAAAAATTCTTGGTTTTTCCACTGAGAGAAGAATTTAATTTTTCAGAAATCGCCTACTAACATTTCATTAATTCGATGTAGATTTTTGTTTCTCATTGCATTCTGGTCGAGCTATACTTGATATGATGAGTTTCTTATAACTCAAAAACTTGTACAAAACCATAGCGTCTTCTAATCTACCTAGTGAATGAGTGTGTACACGCTTTGTTACAACAACTAGTTCCAACACGTAGTGGTTGAAATTATTGGCTTAATCCAAATTTACAGCTACACAGTTCTAAAAACAGCTGATAAACCACTATCACTCACTGGGAGTGAAACACACCGTAAGACAAGAACAAATCATTTCCAGTAAATTTATCAATTTATCATCAGCAAGATCATTTCCAGTTCCGGAAGAGAACCTCATGTTAGAGACGATGTTAATCCGATGCAAATATATGTGGTAAGTTCAACTCTGCGGCAAGATTTACAGTATCAGGCTTAGTAAATTTTATGTGTTTCAAAAACGCTACAATTTGATAATACCAGCTGTAAAAATCGTCCGTAGGTAACTTCGTTATCGAGCGTAAGTTTGCATAGAAAAATTTTCACCACCAGCTCTACACGGCTGTTACGGCTGCTACTCGCGTCAATTCAGCCGTAACTGCCGTGACAATCTTAACAGCCGTAACAATCGTAACTGCCGTAACAATCGTAACAGCCATAACAATCGAAACTGTCGTAACAATCGTAAAAACCGTAACAATAGTAACAGCCGTAACAATCGTAACTGCCGTAACAATCGTAACAGCCGTAACAATCGCAACAGCCGTAACAATCGTAACTGCCGTAACAATCGTAAATGCCGTAACAATCGTAACAGCCGTAACAATCGTAACAGCCGTGACAATCGTAACAGCTGTAACAACCGTAACAGCTGTAACAGTCGCAACTGCCGTAACAAACTTAACTGCCGTTACAATCGTAACAGCCGTAACAATCGTAACAGCCGTAACAATCGTAACAGCCGTAACAATCGTAACAGCCGTAACAATCGTAACAGCTGTAACAATCGTAACTGCCGTAACAATCGTAACTGCAGTAACAATCGTAACAGCCGTAACAATCGTAATAGCCGTAATAATCGTAACAGCCGTAACAATCGTAACGGCCGTAAGAATCGTAACTGTCATAACAATCGTAACAGCCGTAACAATCGTAACTGCCGTAACAGCCTCGTGTTGCACATCTCGGAGCTCTGTCATCCAAGAGCGGCAAGCACGGTAGAGGAAACAAGGTAGGTTCATACCAGTCTTTTCTTCGTCGACTGTGTGGGTTTGCTGACGTCACGGCAACGAGCCAATAGCAGCGCTCATATTGCATCTGGGAGCACTGCTACCCTCAAATCTCGCTCCACTATTGGCCTAACGACACAGAGTTTTGGTGACGTCATAATGTGTGTTTGAAATAAAGCCTTTCTATTGGCTAGCCGAACAAGAGGAGGTGTATTTTCTCCCATAGAAATGACCCTACCCTTGTTTCCTCTACCATGGCGGCAAGCACAAGTTAGCTGTTGCAATTCTCCATCACGCATCAAGAGAGATTTTCCAGAAACTTCAAAAAGTGAAATTTAATTTAAGCTTTAATTCAAAAATCGTTTTAAAAGCAATTTAGTCGTCCCGTAAATGGAACAATTTCTTTAATTTGTCATGTCGTGATTGGCTTTCTCAGCAAGGCTCGGTAGAGAGTTAGTTGTTGTGTTTCCTCCTCACGAATGGATTAAAAACCTCGATGACATTTTTTCATAACTAAACAACTCTGACGTTTTTGATAATGACTCCTATAGGACGTTCCTAAAATTTCAAAAATGTTTCCTTTGTCTTTGAAAACACTTGGCTCTGAAAGTCATTGCCCAATACTGCGGCTAGTATTCTTCTACATTTATCGCTAATATTCTTTTTTTGGCTAGTATTTTGGCTAGTAATTTTCTACAATTCATCTGACCGCAACAGGTAGCGACATAACTGGACAGTGTTTCTCATTATTCAAAATGTCAACGTTAACATCAGCATGCTCGCACTCGCTCACGTATTCTAATGCAGCTATTGAAGCTGCGCTGCACACTGTATCAAAGCTACACATTTCCGTTTCATTTCTAAATGAAATCGAGGACACAAAGAAAGAATTTAATTCACCGAGTCGACTACAATGACGTAGCGCGATCAAAGAGAACACACGGTCCTGGCAAGTTAGATTGTGAGCTGCAATGGATGTATGAACAGCATTTGCATCGTCAGTGGCTGGGAGCTACGCTAAAAGAGAAGTTTTCAGCACCTTCACTAAACGCATTCAGCCATAGTCGACGGGAACGTTTGATCAAAATAATCTTTGTATGTTAGCTTTTGAATAAACATGAATAATTTTTTCATGCCTCCGTGAAGACCTTTAGAAACAGTGTGGCAATTGTTTATTAACGAAAACATTTAGAGGGACTTCTATTTGGTGTTCCATTTTTTGCAGCGTTATGAATTGGGGGTGAAATTTGATCATTTGAATACTTAAGAGAGGAGGAGAAATTGTGTAATTGACATTCTTGGTGCATAGAAGAACATAGAAAATGGCTTCAGAAACGAGCCAAACGGCCCGTCATTCTCGGGTTGTCTCTAAATCATGTCCCGTCAGACACCCATCACGCTCAGGCACCAATGAAACACATTTACTTAAATAAATTTTCCAGCACAAGCACCACTATATTTATGTCAACACAATATATTTTACCGTGTAAGTTACACAAAGTGTGGTCCCAAGATTTGACCGTTTTCATCGCGAGATTAAATATACTAGAGCCAAGATCACCTCTTCTTTACCCCGGGCTGGTGCTCCTATCCGATTAATCAAATCGGTAAAGTATCGCAGTTTAAGATCATTCCCACTGATGTACACGCCTAGTTAAAACTTTGAAGCACGTAGATGAGCATCGTTTTACTGTAGGTTATTTGATACATCATTGGAATTTGCTTTAATTTTTCGACAGCAAAAATTTTATTTGTTAATTAAAACCATGCCTGAAATTTGGAAAAATATTCTGAAGCAAATCAAATATAGACGCTGATCGAAATTTGAGAGTGGACTCTCGTTAAGTTGATTTGATCAAAGATTTCGTCGGTATTGCATCGCTTAAAATTATAACTATGTAGTGAAACCCGAGTGTCAAAAATCTCTGTTTTCTTAGAGAAAAGCTATTATCATCCCGAAGGCTTTTCTTAAATGAAATGTTTAACTACTTCTCATTTTTCAAATCTTTTGCCTTTGAGTTAGAACTTCTTGGAAAAGAGTAATTAGGGTAAAGCAATTGCATTTAAAAAGACAGAAATTTACAGTCATTGTGTAGTGTTCTGATATACATTGTACAGGATGGAAGTAGGGACGAGCAGACCAACAAAGCCAGGCAGCAAGGATGCAAGATTGTTAATATGTAGCGAGGATTTATATTGCTGATACACGATCACAATTTGTGCTCGCATCGTTAATAAGAAAGTAATAAGACAAGATTTAAATTTAACCCTACATATCAAGCTGGGCCAACGGAATGGTATTTTTGTCAAATAAACCCTACAATAAAATCGCTGAAAGTACTGCAACAGCAGCCTGATAATTACATATTAGCTCGACGGGACTGGCTAAATCTTGTAGACCTGATTTTGACAAGGATTTTTGTTTTAAAGTCAAATTGTGCTCCAAAAGTTTGAATTTAAACCTTTTCAAGGTAATAGTTATATTTTACCATACTTTCCACCCTATTTAAATTATCATCAGGGGTATTGTGGTATAAATCTTGCAGACATGGACGGTATCTAGAATACAGCCATAAAATACTGCTGGATGGATGTGAGGAACCGCTACACCAACGATCGTTCCAAGTCCTCGATAAAAAAAATCGATGATGATGATAACGTATTCCTTGATCTATAAATTTACGATTAATTACGGAAGCTTTAATTCTGTGTTAGTCGTCACTGCAGAATTTAGGCGACACGATGCTTCAACGAATTTACAGGCCTGCATTTCCTTTCCGTTCCTCAATATATTAAAACTACTTATGTGTTGATAAAACATATCATGCAGTTGCTATGCTTTTGAATCATCAACCGTCTTTTCATCACCAAGAATCTCAACAAATAGAGTTTTATTTTCAGGGAAAGAATGAGTGCGTCCCAAGCACGAAAGCAATTTTCTATACGTGCGTCTGTAGACAAATTCATTGCATTTCTGCTGCAGTGAAAATCCACACGCTTTGTTACAACAACTAGTTCCGTGCTTTAATGCACGCATTTATTATCTTCTTTCCTCGTGTCGTGAAGCTTTTACGCGCTCACACTCGGCACACAAGGTCCATGTGAGTCACGTGAACGAACGCAAGCCTTCACATACTGCAGTGCGAAGTAATGGCAACACAACGCCTTCATTTCTAGATAAAACAAAAAGTTTAAAGGAAATGTAATGCACAGCGAGCATAACGGGGCTGAAAAATAACAGCTATATTTCTGGTGGTTATTTCAGCTTATCATTTTAGAGTAATAAATTCGTGCGAAATATGAGCGAAATGGCAATAAAAGCTGAACCTCATCACGAGACTCGCGTTTTAATATTTCATACAAGGAAGAAAATTCTGGGAATGCCAGTGGCCGTGTGCGTGCCCGACTGAATTTTACTTTTACGCAGAGTCAGAGAAATTGATGGAGTGAAATTTTCATATTTTCATACCAGAGTCTGTGAAATTTTCATACCAGAGAAATAAAAAGTTGCAAGAGTTTGTTTTCATATTTGATTTGTTTTTTCAATAATGAGCAAACAAATGACATCATCGAATTAAATGGGCGATCCTTGTTTTACAGCCCTGATGATGGAATCAGAGATTCCGAAACGTTTGCTATTAAAAGAATGTTCCCTTTTATATTGGTTCGTCTTTTCAAATGACATCATTAACAATAAGAAGCTTATGAGATAAAAATGCACATAAAATTTAAGAGCCTTCCGGAAATTATACGATAAATTCAAGTTAAATAAAAAGATAAAACAACCATTCTACATCGAGCATTCTCTAAAAAACTGAGGTAATAAATCAACTCGCTTCCTAGATTCCGCATTCTTGTTCCAATTTTAAACCGACCGATCGCAAGCGAACAATCCGAGCACTCAGTTTTGGCTCTGACGGCAGGACGGATTGATCGGTTCCGTCGCTCCCTTCGCGTAGGAAAACGATTTTCTCTCATCTTGGGTCCTTTGAAAATCAAAACCCGGTTCACGTAGCGATTTTTCCCTGCTGGGATCCCAAACCAATACGAGAGAAGTCCATTATGCAAATCACGAAGCTAGCTCGTACTGTGATTTTTATAAACGGATTTAAAAATGATGATTTAAGATTTAAATCTGAAAGTTATGCTCATTTTCCGTTTCTGAAACACGATTACCTACAAATTTCCCGTGAAGTCGCATCCAGTCCTTGAATACACCTTTTACAATTTTATTAAAACTCCAATACTTTAAAGTGGGCAACTTCCGCGTTAAATCATCGTTCACGTAATATGGGCTCCTAAGCCTTAAAATCCCAGAATAAAATAACATAAATCCTTCCTAAATAGCATTCAGGTTCCGAATATTATTCATATACTCTCCAATGTCAGTCAGGAGTCATGAAATCACACGCGCGACCAGTTGCAATTATCAGAAACAGATTTTCTATTAAGACGGCAAATTGGAGATAATAACCTAATATTAATTCCTTTGAAGAGCTTCTCGGCGCATTCATGGAAAGCGAAAACCACCAGAAGTCCCTGCATTGAAATATGGACCCTTGACCTGGCCCAGCAACAGACGCAACTGATCTCTGTACTTGTTATCGACCCTTCAACTGATTTCTGTACTTGTTATCGACCCTTCAACTGATCTCGATCAAATCGAGTGCTGCCAGCATCTTAAAGCCATGGAATAGATAGAGCAGGACACTTCCTGAAATGATGCATTTAGCTAAACTGCAAGTTATACATCGCCAAGAACGTGCAATGTGTGTGTCACCAGCGCTTTATAAATATTGCATTCAGTCAAACTGCAAATTTTGCATCGCCAAGAATGTGTGTATGTATGTAAAACCTCAGATAAGGTGATACAATGTGTATGTATCACCAGCGTTTTATTTACAGCCAGTCAAACTACAATTATTGTGAACTCCTGACTCAACATTACTTCCCAATAACGCAGTCAAAAGCACTGAGCAGTCTCTTGGATAATCGGAGTTTCGCCAGCTAAGCAGCCGACAAGCCAAGGCTGTTAGCTTCATCACGGCAGTTTTGTGGGCCTGACTGTAAATAGGCCTCTAATGTTCTATTGTAGGCCTAGTTTATGGCCTCACATTCAGCCATTCTTCTTTGAGCCATTTGGCCTTTGCTGCTGACGTCAATATCAGGGCCTGACGGTGAGCAGACTTTTGAAAAGTTGTCTATTCTTCTTGAGAAATCAATTCAGCTCATAGCAAACCTAAAATTTTTACAGCTAAATAGGACTGCCTAAGGAAAACTTTCCGCGTTTCACGAGTATTTACGAGATTTCAGTAGAGTTGACTCCATTGATTCGCTAGGAGCAGCTCCCAGTGGTTTAATGAGCTAATGGATAACGACCGGTCTGAAAAAAGCTGCGCACGTTTGCTTGGGCTAACGGACTCGACTATCATTTTCGTCTCACACCCGCTGTATCATGGCCGGAGTGCGCAAAAGAAAAGCTTTTCGTGTATAATTACAGGGGATTGGGTACCAAGAAAAGAGAAACACGCTCAATGTAGACGTTTTCCAAAACATTCGCAGGAAATACTGAACTCGAGTTGCCGGTATGAGAACTCTTCATGGCGTTCAACAAATATTTTAAAATTGATATTGAAATTTCTCCGAATGCCGAGATAAAATATCTTTAACTCTTTGGTGATATTCATGCAGCCAATGAATCTAAAAATAAATGTCAAATGTATGATTTAGTGGACAATGCGTCACCACAATGAATCCAAATGCCATAACCGAACCTCTTCCTTTGTAAAAGGATCAACATTCCAAAACGTACGATCAACTTATGAAGCTTCTGTAACTTCTGAAGAATAATAAAAAGTTCTGAAATTGTTAACTTGTGTCTGCACAAAATGACTGGATTGTGAAACAATCAGCGGGTAGAATGCGGTGATACCTTCAGGTAAACGCACTCATGGTAACTGTGAATATTTTTTAGAATTCTAGATTGAATGTTACCCACACAGAGAAAAAAAAGGTGTAACAAAACTGACACACTTTTGGGGCATCTACTTGTCACAAAAACGTCACGCAGAAATGTGATATCAATACACAACGTTAATAAAGGTTTTGGAACACAGTTTTGTGTGTCATGGGCGAAAACAACCTATATAAGCGTGCCAACCATATCACACGTACTAGTAGTCAGTGCTTCACGAAGATGGCTCACATTTTCTGACTAGCTTGCGTATACAAGGAATGATTGGCAATATCTAAGAATTTTAAAAAAGCGAATATCTTGAAATTTCACAGGAAAATTACATACCTTTCATAAATTCCAAAGAATTCCCATTCTTAACATAAATTTTACCACAGTCTGAAGCATTTTTGCGTTTAAACTGTTTCAAACACAAACTTGTGATCAAAGGGCGATGCACCCAAAGGAATCAAGGAATCATTGAGCAACCGAGTGACGCGCACAAGTGTGATAACTTCTCTGAATGCAGTATTAGAAACGGTGTTGTGCATTATGCTTGATGCTGCATGTTATGTTGTAGGCGATAAAAAATGCTTTGCCTTGTAACAAAATATTCAGCTGGATTCAGAAACAAGGATTTATTTGTCGCAAACTTGACAAAATTTTACGTTTCACTCAGCACAATTGGCTACCCAGTAGGCGAGAATAATAACAAAATAAATAATATCATATTTTTCTCTTACCAACTAATTATTCGGGACAATGCACCATCAAATGGCCAGTGCGATGCTCTCAATAAATATTTTATAATCGTAAAATCAGCGCCCAATTATTCATGAATAAAGAAGCTACTTATTTATCGTCCATAAGCTGCCTTTTTATGCACCGTGAAGATTATACGTTAATTGTAATTAATGCGATCCCACCTGAGACCTGTTGTCTAACTATGCATGCGTTCAGCTGTCTAACTATGCATGCGTTCAGCTGTCCATTAATTCAAAATCCCGTATTAACTTGTTTTCCAAGAACACAGAGCCTGTCAGGTAGCAAAGATAGAGTGTTTTCACATCCGAGCTGGCTCAGTAATGACCAGCGAGAATTTTCCAGGCATACAAATCCCTTTTACCAGAAACTCTGAGTCTCCATTAATACTGAGCAAGCTGACCTGAGCATTGCATTGCTGCTAAAGTCTTGCTTGTACCTTGTTGACGACAAATTTGTTGGCGTAAACACTCCTACTTTTTTCAAATCAGAAAACGCAATCGCGCACATGGAGAAATCAAACACATCCACGCTTGAAATATGAAATTCAAGTCAGAATATGAGCTGAAAGAAGGGAAAAATTTCTCCAGAAAAGAGAATGAAGTATGTAGAAAAATCGACAACATTGCCGCTCGTACCTCTTGTTCCATCGCACCTCAAAATATGAGCTTTGAGAAGGATAGGATAATTTTCCAATAAGTTTCTTTGAATTACATGACGGCGTCCGTACAACGTATCTGTAACTACAAGATTTTTACGTTTTGTCGTCTGAATCTTATGTTCAGTGAGACATAGTAATCATCTCAGATATTTCGAGTTCGCTTTAATTTAGATCTACGGTAATGTTTTCTCCCGGATGGGACATTTTGTGAGGCTCGCGAGACATACGCTCCAGAGAGAAGTCCCTTACTGAGTAAACCCAGCGTGTAGATGAGAACGTCGAGCAGGACTTTGGCAAACATACGATAATCAAACTACCTTAGGCTTGAAACAACAGGATGAAAAGATGAAATGGCTGAAAAATATTTTCTATCCAGTATCCTCAACATATGGTGGAACGAATTTGCATATGAAGAGAGAGCTTGACTTTTTCACAGACCTGATCTCATCTGAAGCAAGCCAAACCGTCTGTGGACATGGCGGAAACTATCCCCTAGATGGCATTTGTCAACGATAACTGCACACTCTGGAAAACACCGATCCATCGTCGAGAATTTTGAGGCTTGTGGGTAATTTACTGGACGTCTGCTCTTCATCACTTATGGCTTTTATAGAAACTTTCTCAAAACGCCGGGCTTTGAGGAAGGCAATGATTTGCATGCTATGAAAACTGCCATTTGATGAGAAAAATAGTGATGTGCACTTGTCGCAGAATTTCTTGAAATAAATGGTATCCGTCGTAAAGATTCTAAATGATGCCTCCGTTTGTGTGCAACGAGTTCGGTGCATTTGGATTTAGGAGTTGCTCTCTGGTGAAGTGAGATTACTCAACAAAAATGTCATGGTAGCTGATAGGCACTACACTATTCCCTGTAGAACATTGACAAAAGCCAAAGTAAACATTGTTGAAAAATATCCATCGTATGATAGCCGTTGACTGTGATCTGTTTGGAATTTCTAATTCATTATAATTTTAATCAATAAGCTAGTATGAAAATAAGGCAAGGTAGCTCGTATGAGTCCCTCCAAGCAGGTCTGGCCGCATCTGTGCCCCTCTATTTACTCCCCTTGTGAGTTCGAGGTCAACTTTAATATTTCAACAAATCAAGTCTGTTCAGTGCTGCAAGGATAACTGTTCCAATGTAGTCAGTTGGAAAACATGCTTGTTTATAGAGCTAGGCATTCGGGAGCTACTAACGAGTTTATCACAGAAAAAAGTTGTTCTGGCTCCAGTCCTTCGGGATGCATGTCTGCTGCTGTTCGCTAACTGCATTGCAAACGCAGTCCGCTGAGACTCAGGCCATTAAAAGCGCCAAATTGGCAAGAAAATGAAAAATATCCCGCTCACATTTCTAGGTCTTTGGTTAGAAGCTCAACCAATTAATGGTTATTGCCTGAAAAAGTATCTATAAAGAATAAACACGTTTGCAGTGTAAATTGTTTTTTATCGCTGAACTTCGACTTGTCAGTCCCCAGTAGGAGGTTAAGGTGATACCTGAGTACAGTAGTACTTCAAGCCATAAGTGATTGATTTTTATTCTTCTTTGGCTTTTAGTATTTTAGCCCAAACTTTCATTTAAGGGTGCGGCTATTCCAGCATTAATGGGAGATACAGAACATTAGATTTCGGCTCAAGGGCTTAAATTTTCTTAAAATGTGGCGTGCAGATAATTATCATACCAAGAGAAATTCAAGAAGAAGGTTCTTTTTAATCGTTCAAAAGTAATACGCAGCAACCGTAACTCTCTTTACCCGAGGATATTTACGCACAGCATTGCATCACACTGGAAAATTAGTTCAAAGTTAATCATTACAGTGTTTGAAGTCCCTGAAATTCGCTTGAGGTTAATTACAGTGATTGCCATTCACTGAGGTTGAGGTTAATTACAGTGATGCTATGATAAGTCTCGATTCATCATTGTTAATCATAGCATTACCTGTGCTTATTAATCTGCGAAGAACAGCACTTTTTTAAAGATCTATCAATGATTTACTGCGTATCTACTCAGCATATTTACCTTCGAGATTTACGTAAGTGAATACCGAGTTCAAAGGTTACGCACGCGAAATAGATATACACTTCGATGGCCTATTTCATAGTTACAGCAATTTACTAACAAATAAATTTCATGTCGATACTCAGATGGAATCAGAGAAGTCTATTCACCACACTTGCGGGGTGACAGCTTTCGAATGCCCAGCTACCTGCCTACCTACAATCAAGTAGACACCTACCTGCGAATCAAGGTTGCCTACCCATGTAACAAGGCTACCTATCTCCCTACCTGCGTATCAAGGTTACTTATCTATGTAGCAAGGCTACCTACCTGCCTACCCACCTACTAACGGTCCAAGGGGACCTACCTACCTACCTACGTACCAAGGATAACTACCTACGTACTAAGAACGCCTACCTACGCACAAGAATACCGACTAATGAACCAAGGCTACTCACCAATGTACCAATGCTACTTATACTAACCTATGTAGCAAGGCTACCTTACTATCTATGCTAGCTAACTACGTGCCAACGCTGCTTACCGACGTTCAGTACCTAACTCTTTACCATGTCAGTCAAGCTTATAGTAAGTACATGAGTAAAAATTCCGCTTCCATTTATATCACACGTGAAAATTTGAATACTTCAACCAAAGTCTTACGTATAAGCGATAAAGTTAATTTCGCCAAGCATTTCCCCTTATTGTATTCCAAATACACCGCAAATGAATAAACAAATCGGTGTTCAATGCCAACCTTTTTCGTTTTAGAACAGCCAACATGAACATAGCAGGATGTGCGAATAAAACTAGGCAAACTAGGTGGGTGATGTTGACTGTGAGCAAAATTAAACAATTGAGAATTAACAAATGAAACCGTTTCCCTAGTAATTAATAGACGTAGACGGTTTCATCATTAGCTTCAAAATGGATAGGTTACTCTGTCTGACAGGGTTATAAAAACAATAATGATTTTACAAGAGTTTTCACCCAATAAGTCAATTTAGTTTGGAAATCTACATTCAACACATCAGACGCACTTATATCTTTAAAGAAAAATGCGGACAAGAATATTCATGCAAGATCAATGATGTATTTTACTATCAGCGGAAAAAAAACAACCAGTCTATTCCAAATCCTCGATATGAATACGAAATAAAACGAAAGAAACGCTGGATAAAAACACTGTAAGTAAATCCCGCAGACTTTTATTCTGGCAAAAAGATCGACGCTCGACAACAAAAGACGATGACCAATAACTGCAGGAGCTCTCATTAGAGAGCGACTCCATGTCTGATTGATCGGCTGCACTGCTCAGTTCGTCTTTACAGTTTGGTGGTCATTTTGTGAATTGTTGTAAGGAAAATATTGTTGAAACACGCTAATTAAATGCATCACTTCTCTCGGCAAAAGATCAGGTCTCGTTTTTACGGAACGATGAAGTTCATGATGTGGAAATAAAAGTGGAAATTGAAAATGGAGTTTATTTCAACTTTACAGTGTGTTGAGCACATGCAAGAAATTGTTTTAGGTTTCTATCGCATTCGGTGCATTTCTATAAAGTTTTAGCACATTATCTAAGATATATATTCAAAAGATCTAAAATGAGACCAGGATGATAGAAGGTAATAACTTCCTTATATTTTAGCTGCTTCTGACTAAAAAAATATTATCCCAATGGGAAACCGATAGAGAAAAAAAATTAGAGGAAATCGTTTTAATTTGACCCCAAACTGAGTCATAGTTTTAGGCTCTTGCAGGTGTTCGATACTTGAATTGCCTCTTCGAAATCTACACTTAGCTCTTACATATGAGGAAAAATAAACATTATATTTCCAATAGGTCGACTATGGGAAATCAGCATAATAAGCCAAGATTGGCTGAAGCGAGCGGAAGAGATGCATTTTCTAAGAGACGATGTTGAGGAATATTTTCAATATAATAATATGCATAATATTATGACCTAAGCATAATATTATGTCAGTAGGACTACGTTAGGCGGCCACAAGCCTTTCCTGTCATGGTTTATTGTGTTGCATAGAAATGCGTTTCGAATACCGTTACGGAATTTCTATTGAGGAAAAACGTTTTCCTTTGTCTAGTTTTGATTTTTATAATACAAGTATTAGAGCAAAGTTAAATCAATGTCTTGGTTCTTATTTATAATTATAATATTGATTAAGATGACCCATAACTAGAAATTGTCCCATAAGTTCTATCCCTCTACATTAACTACCTACACTAACTACTCTACATTAACTCACCAACACTATTGAGGCATTCAATATCTATTTATTAAACCAACGTCAAAATGCTTTTTCACCATTTTTCACCAACTCGTCACGCTATGTCGGCTGAACCTGAAAAACCAGTGTAATTAAAAACCCTAATTAAAAATTTCTTGAAATAAAAAACTTAGCAAAGCCAATTCAGTTGCAGTGCGATAAAAGTCCCACGCGAGTGGTGAAGTCGGGCTGGGAGTTGTGCTGGAAGTTCACACTGGGAGCTCCCAGCCACTCTCTCATGAGGGGCTGCTAATTCCTAATTATGGAAACGGAACTAAGATGATATTTTTCCACCGAAAAGTACCTCTAAATTAACATAATCGAGTCATGAGCCATCATTTGCCCTACTAATTATTCCTTTGTGTATTCACGCATCGTACTACTTCTGGGCATGTTTCTAGCACATGCAAGCTGTAGGTTTTTTGGTACACCGCTAAAATGAACTCATCTACATTAAGAAACTTCGACTGGAATATATGAGTTTCACCTTATTCGAATTTATTTTCGAAAATGTGAGAAAAGATTCATATTTTTTCTCTGAAGCACAAAAAAATATAACGATGTTCCTGAAGAACACCCAAGTATACAGGTATTCCGCACACATCGGTACATCCACTTTCAAACATACATGAGGCAACGATGAGCTGCAATCGCCTTTAGGTAGAGGTACATTTGTATTCTTTACATCACCCGACCCTGTCCCTCCTTTCCAGCGCTCCCTTCCAGCCCTCTAACGCCTCAAGTTATTGAGTTCACGACCTGGAATGTCCTGGCAGAATTTTATCAGATGCAATAAAAATGGCGCCGGAATTTAGCCGCAGTAACGTTGTGCGCAGAATGGGAAAAAAAACGAGTTTTGTTTTTATGGTTGAGCAGATTTATCTGACTTGTCATGTAAGTCTTGGCAATGAGATACATGTCATCTCATGAATAACATTACGGTGGCCAACGTGCAATTCAAATTGAAAATTGTTGTCCAATTTCTGGGGACAATTCCACACATGACTGGTCAAAACACCAGCGCTCACCCTTTAGGTCTTATATTCGCAGAATCTTATAAAAAAAATGATTCCTCATAAGTAACACATTGATTTAAATTTGAGGGTTCATCTACGTATGTTGGTTATACTTTGTTTACCTCTGTTAACGAGTCAGTTACAGAACTGTCACGTTTTTAAAATTGTCTGACGATGCACGCAATGCCCTCTAATCTTGAGGAGTTCACAATGTTGTTTCTAGATTTGAAATACATTTTCTCTTGGGGGTTCAGCTCATTTCAAGTTAAATATTGCTTAGAAATAAGAGCGTGTTATTTCAGTTTTGACTTTAAACTGAAATTAATCAAAAACAAGTCTATGTTTACAATGAAGTGGACCATAACGTATTAAAATAGTACCAAATTTTCCAGCAAAAAAAATTATGCGTTCATCGAAACCTTTATTGTATTGAAAAAATGTAACTGGATATTTTACATTAAATGGCACAAATTTTACTAGTTTCAGATGAATATCCCGCAGTAAATGAATATTCCAAAATGTACTGAATTGACTTTAAACTATTCATTAAAGATCACCAATCCCATTCTCAAGACTTTCACGAGGCGCGATACAGCTTCTTGGAAAAAGGTGTGGAAATTATATGGAATTCTTTAATGAGGAGTCCATGTTAATGGACGCCTACATGATTTCAACGAGAGCTCCGAGAAAGGCTTCAGTGACGTGTTACAGTATAATGGGACGCGCTTCCTTCATTAGCTGAGGAAACACGTGAGGCTGCTGGCCCTATGGAGCAGGCTCCCTCCGTCGCATTTTTTCACTGCATATCAAAAGTACACCGACGCTTAAGGGGAAATTCGTACTCCTTAGGTAAATTTACATCCTGTTGGGATTGCTTGGAAAAATCACTTCTGAAAAGAAAATTCAGAATGGGTTTCACTGATCTATAAACTCGAAATTGTTTCAAAGTTCGGCCAACTAGGGAGCGTTGAATTAGTTCTTATGAGTAACCGAGTAATTGTTCGCTATTCATTAATATGTTGCAGAAATTTCATTATTTGTCAGAAATATAAAATTACCTTTGTTATTCATTCAATTTTTATCGTTTATTTATAGTACTTCATACATCTTCGCTAGTTAAAGAGTAATAAATTCATAGTATAAGTATTGAAAACACAATAGCATGGACTGAAGTCAAGTTCAGGATAACCTCACTGAAATGTAAAATAAAATTGAAAACATGGATTCACGTAGTTTGAAAGATGAGTACGATTGAAGAAAGTCCCTTTCCGAAAAAAATCTAGATCAATGCGAGACAAAATAATGTACGGAAAACGGACCACAACCAGGAGATCAGTTTTAACAGAGGGTTCGGAAGGATAAATATGTTTGAAGAAATTCCGCTTTCGAAACAAATCTACATCAATGAGAAACCCAATAATGTACGGAGAACCGACTACAACCTGAAACTCAGTTTTAACGTGTTGTTTAAAAGAAACAAGGTGAGAGTATACGCAGTGTGGCTACACACACAGCTCAATGCTGCCCACCTCTACTCCTGCAGTCCTTGCCTATTGACCTCTGTGATTGCACCTCCTAATGAAGGGTTCCGTGACTGTCGATGTTTCGCTATTTTCACAAAGGCGTCAACTTAAAAAGTAGCGGGGAGTCCTGGGTAAAAATACAATATTCCGTTCATTAGTGTCATATTTTGACATCAGCAGTGCTACTGAACGCATACCTTGTGCTTGTCTTTTCTAAAATGAAAGATTCTAACATTTGCGTGGCTGCTTAATTCATTTACGCTAAAACGCACAAAAATGTTGTAGCCGCTCGTGAACGAGGTCAATTGGATCGCTTTATTTAACTCACAGTGAACAGTAACACAAACTAACGTTAGTTAGTTTACGCATAAATATTGTTACTCGCCGGTTCTAACTTTATATATGAAATCATTTTCAATTGCACAACTTACAACTCACAGTTTCTTTTAGGTAACGAATAATTTAACAACGAACGTAATTTACTACGCTCCGTGCTACGTGAAACATATAGCACTGCAATGTATCTCATTTGGCAATGAAGTCCTGATTCACGCAAAAAAAGAAACTTGTCACATTCATAGGTTCCGTGCTGACTTTTCTCTTCTGGAATAACTCCGACCAAAAAACGTGATTTTGAAGACGCCTTAAATTTCACTTAAAAATGCAGGACGTAGGTACAGGTGGCGTTGCCTCTCCCATTGAAGCTGAGCGCACGTACAGACGAACCATGCGAAGGTTGTATGTGAGTTACCCGCACTCGAATTGCTACTATGGCAAAATGCCGCGCTATATTGTGGGGTACGGAAATGTGAGAATATATTAGAAACATGATGGAACACGTAGAAATATCAGGAAAGTTACTTTTCTTAAGGCGAATGATCATTAGGAATGTAAAAACGAAGAATGCACCACGTAGTGAAATCATGTCTAATTAAGATTTCACAAGATCAATAAATTTAAAGCTAAATCAGTTCTATAAAACGTTTCGGAGACCAGCTGCATCTTCAGGTAACAGTCTGCAAAGATAAATGTAAAGAACAAAATCAGTCTTTCTATACAAAATATAGGGCATATAAAATCTTCAAGTGAATTTGCAATGGATAAGAACTATTTGCGCTATTGAGCTCAGGCTTTTCTTTAGAGATAAAAAGAGATTCTAAAATACGTAAATCTAAGTTATTTGATGGTGTGCGTAAAATCGAAAAATTTTCCTCTGCTATTCGGTCACATCCCTGCTCGCTGTGAATTTGTATTTATTAGTTTTAAATTTATTGATCGTGTGAAATATTAATTAAACATGATTTCAATACGTGATGCATTCTTCGTTTTTAAATTCCTAACGTACAAATATGCGCGAATGTGGGGAACAAAGAGGACTGTGCCAAAATATGGGTGATGTAGATGAATATTGGGGATAAGTTATCGAAATTCGAGAGAATACGGAGGAGGAATGCAAGATATTGCAGAAGAATACTTGAAAAGCTTAAAAAAGCGTGAGAAATTCGCAAGGATAAACGAGAGCACGGATTAATATTAGAACTAGCCGGTTACCTCCGGTAACCGGCTAAGCTTAAGCCGGTTCAACCCGAGTATCGGGTTGTCCGACTTGCCTAAAAATAAAAAAATAAAAAAAATAAAATAAAAATAAAAAATAAGAAAAATAAAAAAAATAAAAAATAAAAAAAATAAAAAAAAATAAAAAAAATATAAAAAATAAAATGGAAAAAAAATAAATAAATAAAAAATAAACAAAAATTAAAAAAAAAAGGAAATAATCAAAAAATAAAGAAATAAAGAAGAAAAAAATCAAAATAAAAAAAAAATTAAAAAAAATTTAAATAAATAGTTTTCTGCAAATATAGACACCAGTGGCTTCAATTTAATACCTCACTCGACCATGTAGACTCAGCCAATTTTCCAAACGGACTCGCACAAATTTTGAGTTTTGCTATTAAGTATATAGATTATGAAAAACTGGGAATATGACTGAAACTATTATGGACGTATCTGGGGATATTTTTTGGAATAATGGACTTTTGTGTAATGAAAAACTGCTATTCATGTTTAAGAGCGAACGGGGGATTTTGGGTCATTGTCACGGTAGAGGAAACAAGGTAGGTTCAAAGCAAAGCAGCCTTTTTTCCGTTGACGGTGTGGTTTGGTTTTGCTGACGTCACGGCAACGAACCAATCGCAGTGCTCATATTGCATCTGGTAGCTCTGCCATCACCAAATCTGACTCCACTGTTGCCCTAACGACATAGCGTTTTGGTGAGTTCTTAAATTTTATTTGGAATAAAGCCTGTCTATTGGCTATCTGAACAAGAGGAGGTGTATTTTCTCTCGTAGAATTGACCCTACCTTGTTTCTTCTACCGTGGTCTTTGTCGAAGTAATTCGATTCCACGTCACTTCTATTCAATCTATACACTCCAAAAACCATGAATTATGAAGCCAAATGGCATTTACCGGTATTTGGAAAGGGCATGGAGTACATTGCTGCGAATATGTTTGGGAGCAAATCATTTAATGAAAACCTAAATCATCGCTGTGGAGAACTGCATTCCCGTGAAACAACTCTAGCGCATCGTGTAATGCATAACTAAATGATATACTGGTACATTGGGTCTGTTTACCGCGGCATACGCACGTTTCCCTTTCAATTTCAATTTGGAAAATCACAAATTTAAGAAACTTTGAGATACCATAAGTCATCAATGTCTGCAACACAATAAATTTTAAAAATTTTGATCAATATTTTCGGGGTATGTGTTTTCAAACGTATCCCATTTACCACTCACTAAAGTTTTCAAATGATATTTTCGACCTCGATAAGGTAAGTGTGAAAAGAATCTGTAGCTGGCGGTGTCGTGTACGATGTAGGATTGAATATTGCCTGGTGACGCTTTAAATAGAATCATTTTTAAGATATTTATGAAAGCTTACGTTGCAGTATTCGATTTTATTTGTCAGTGTATAACTTCTCGACGAATGAGCGAGTCTTCTTGTTCAGTCGACAGCTTGTTGTCAAATGGATAAGAACTGAAAATCGATTATCGGTTCACAACACGTAAATAACCACCTGACTCTTCCCCGAAGGGAAATAGTTTGAGTATAATATGACAACGTTCGTGCAAAATCCCTTACAGTTGAAAGCTGGAAAAATGAACCTGGCCCAACGGAATCTTCTAAAATTATTCATTCAAACTACCGTATTAAGCGAGCGTGTTAAAAAATGTAAAATCGTAATTGTTGTACTACAAAAAGTGAGTACGTAAAAATGTACAGTAGATATAAAGTTGGTGATCCCGGCGGGGTATTACATCAATATGAAAACTCAGCAAAGCTCAAAGGAATTTCTGCAGATTGCCTATTAGCTTCAATATTCGCACCATCACCGCACGACTTCAGGGGAAATTGTTCTCGGCCGCTTGCATTTTTATTTCCACTTATGGTGGATGCACGCAACTATCGCATCGTATCTTCTCAGCGCTCTGTAAAGCGCCACTTTAAAAATCGCAAATTTATCATATTCTGTATTAAAATATGCGCCCGCTAGCCAGCAAAGAAAACAAGCTCGAGAACTTTTAAAAATAACGAAATCATCTCATGATAATAGTGAGGGTGTAATTTAAACACAGTTTATAAATTAAAAAATGCGTTTGTTGTTTTCATAAATGGAATACTTGTCAATTCTCTGCGACAGGTATGGCCGAATGTCATCAATCATATAATTCCATAATACCTAATCAAGTTAAGTTATCATCTCATGATAAAATTTAGTGAGAATATAATTTAAATTGAGTTTCTAAATGAAGAAAATATGTTCATTGTTCTCACAAATAAAATGACTGTCGGTTCTTTGCAGCAGATATGGACGAATGTGATCAGTTATGTAGTAACACAACATCTAATTATATTAAATAATCCTACTTAATAAATTCTTATGGAACATCACTTGGTAAAAAATCGTTTCATTTGTCACACAAACACTCCGATTGTTTTTGTATGAAATCAACAGTCCTACAAAATATGAATTCATTGTCGTAAACTGAGGTCCTGAAAGCTACCCCATCATCAGTACGGAAGCGTACGTATGTGTACGTGAGCATATGTTAATATCCACACGTATACCAAAATATTCGCAGGCAAAAGTGTACGTAAATATATGCATGTGTACGTAAATATTCATAGGTAGAAGTAGGTATGTATAGATTTACGTAAGAGTTCGTAAGTGTAAGCAGTATAAGTAAGCAAAAATAAGCATATACGTAAGGATACGTGAGATGTGTAAGTGCACGTAATATAAGTGACCATAAGTAAGTATACGTGAGGGTGCATAAGCATAGTAAAGCACACGTAGGTATACGTAAGTATTGTAAATAAAATGTATCTCATTAATGCTACCGTGAGATTCGTTTCTCTCGTCCACGCAATGCGCGCGTCCCGGCAACTTGAAGACGATGTAGCCGAGCGCAGAGCGCAGCTATGCCTCGTACAGCGACTGTGCTGCTTTGCGGTCGAGATTTTGGCATGCGATTTTTGAACAATTCACGTGGTCGTAGTAATACAGCCGATTGCAAATGTTTTTCCGAAGATTTAGCTTTTCCACAGATAAGATGTAAGACATGTTCAAGACATGTCTTACAAAGAGACATGTAAGGTGTAGGACATGTTAATGTAAGATTTCGGTATGGCTTAAACTTCAAAAATTTGGTCAGACCAAAGGTTTTTCGGGTTATTTCCATGTATAATTTCGGTAAAACTTAAACTTTAAGAATTAGGTCAGAAAATACTGCGCTTAGCGAAGCCAAATTGCCAGAAAAATTTTCGCTTTTGTTTTCAACTTTTCAACGGCGTAAATTACTTAAAAGTGTAGGCATTGGCTTCGAGGGAGCGCTATGTTTTATACATATAAATTTCGTTACTCAATCCTTGGTATTTGGCCGATATTTTCGTGAAACTCGTTTTCCAGAGAATTTCTCATTTTCACATGCTCATAATAACCTGTCTCTCTCTACTTGCCTAGATCGTGTGGAATATTTTCATGTACAGCTATCAGTTCTAACTACAAAGATAATTTGCTTTAGGAGTCCATTACGTTTTGTTATGTTTGGTCTCTTCAACATTTGTCTGTCAGTTGCATTTTACGAATTTCTTTCCCTCTACAACGCTGAGTATTGTCTTAGAAATTCAGTATCTCGATTTAGTTAATGTAATTACAGTAAAAGATGTTATATAGTGCGTTCTGAAAGCATCGCATGAAACGTCTGTTGTAATTTATGCGAACTATAAATGATCGTCGTTATCGCTGGAGAAAAATGAGTTCTGCTCGCCTGCGTGCGACTTTTTACTCACAAGGAATGTTTTTCTTTACAAGTGAGAGTATCCAGAGCGAAATTTTCCAAACTCGAAATCATCTAACACCCATGAATTAAAAACTCTCAAATATTTCGCAAAACTACAGGGATGTAGACACGCAATTCCATAGAATCAATGTCGGTTAGAAACAACCAACGTGGCTAAACGAAGATGAGTTGTTTTGTATGCTAAGTTGTTAGTTAAAATCCACCTGCGCTAGTCACAGTAAATTAAGAAATTTCCCCACAGCCGGTCCAGGCCCAGACCGTTTTCCTTGAAGTGTCAGACACAATCAACAGAGAATTAAGTCCTTGAAATAGTACGCGTCAGTTCTATACCTGAAATTCCGTATGATAAACTAACCGGGAGCGAAAGCGGCATCGTGTTGCATCTATTTGACTGCTCAGTGAGCTGTCAAATAGATATAGAATAGATTTAGAATAAAGAATAGATATAATAGATACAGAATATATAGATAGAAAGCCAAGGACCACTGCTCAGTGAGCACTCAAATAGACGGAATTACAAAATTTACGGTATAGAACTGACGCGTACTATTTCAAGGAATTAATTCGCTCACTTGCCCAGAGGGCTGCTTACGTGAATTCAGCTCTACAGACGCCATCAACGTGCGCAAACACCGATGCTCGAGCTGCTTTGTTGGTGAGGCCATTAACAGGTAGGAGTTCATTAAATAGCATATGAAGCTCTCTTGGATCAATATCTTATAGCATTGCGCCCTTTGTTCAACAGTGATACCAAACGTTGCTAACGTTCTCGCTACTGATGTTCGTTTGTAATTGAGAAGTTATTCAAAGGCATTTAATACATGTATAAGAAAAGAAAAAAAGAAAAAATGTGTATTTCCAAGTTGTCACATGAGATACATGCCAACATATTGGCTTTTAAAAGTTTCTTAATATAGGACATCCTAAAACAAATGTTTCATACGAGGAGTACTAATTGACAAACCATCCAAGGTGTACAAGTAGATAAGCCATATGAGGCATAATAATAGACAAACTATACGAGGTGTACTAATAGACAAACTATTAGAGGTGTACAAGTAGATAGACCATACGAGGCATATTAATTGACAAAATATACGAGGCGTACTAATAGACAAACCATTCGTGGTGTGCCAGTAGTCTAACAAAAGTTCTATACTAGGAGTACTAATTGACAAACCATCCAAGGTGTACAAATAGATAAGCCATACGAGGCATAATAACAGGCAAACTATACGAGGTGTACTAATAGACAAGCTATCAGAGGTGTACATATAGATAGGCCATACGAGGCAGATTAATAGACAAAATATACGCGGCGTACTAATAGACAAACCATACGTGGCGTGCCAATAGTCTATCTCTGTCAAGGGTAGTTGAATGAGAAATGAAAAATATGCCCTAAAAATATGCAAAGCCCAATCACCACCAAAAACATATTTCATATCTTCTCGATATTCACCACAATATCATGTGGACATGGGTACATGGGATAAAATAGAGATACAGTGTAAGCCGGTTACTACTCATGATTGACAAATATCTACAAAATATTGGTAGAAATGGGTAAACAAATACATACTCTATATCAAAATTCATAGCTTGTACAACTTACGGACAGAAAGATAATTTTACTACGATTCATATGCTCAAATTGCACTTTATTTAATTAATTATATTTGACATTAATCCGATTCACAGAAACGCCCTCTGGGGAAGTGATAGATCTATTTTTTAATCATTTCGCTAGTGCAATAAAATTTATTAACCGGATGGTTTTTGCGTAAAGAAATGAAATAGAAACATGTATATCTATATATGTAGATACATATATATACCTACACACGTACACACACATATTAATATGTATACTTATTGAGAATGAAATATTAGAAAAAAATACATATATAAAATAAAAGATAAAAGCAACCTACCATCTACTACACAGAAAATGACAGTTGAGCTCACTGTAATCCTTAGAAATTTTTCGCAAAAAAAATAACTAAAAGAAGACTTCGAAAAACATAAAAATGAACTGGTTTTTAATTTCTTCACAGAAATTTTTTAAGAAAAATCAGGTTATAGTCAAGAAGCAACACAACTTTTCAGCATTATACGGACATGTGTACGTGGCATAAAATGGAGTAACATTGAGGCCGGATATCACACCTGAGTGGTGAATATTCACAAAATTTGGCACGTATAGGTAGATTAGGCTTTGATCCAAAGTGATATATTTAATTACAGAAATTTAGAGTTTTTTCCGATCTGAAAATTCAGTGCTAGTGTGCGCTGAACGCACGGAAAAAAATAAAAAAAATAAAAAGACTAAATGCAATGCTTAAATTACCCCTTTCCCCCCAGCTCAGCCGAAAATCGATTAAAAACTTCTTCGAGAATGATTTTGAAATAGCGAGACAACGTTAGCCAAAAATTTAATTCATTATAAACTTTGCACAGCCCTCACATCTATAAACCTGTTTATTGGTGTACACACAAAATGTATTTCATGGTATATTTGTCATACGGACGTTAAATATTAATACAGAAAAGAGAAAGAAATAACAAAATAAAGATGAGGAAATACTCCTAATTGTGGAAAGAACGTTCGTTCTGCTGCACTGAACTGACGGCTGTGGTGCTTATTGTTGTCGACAGAAATAAGTAAGATGAATATACGAATCGCTTAGCAAACGTAAAATGAAATAGTTTCTAAATTTCTAACAGAAATTTCAGGAAAAATTAAATTTTCTGATAGACGGGAAGTTCACACCGAGATGCTGCAGGCCCTATGACAGAGATGCAAAATGACGTGACACATTTACTCTAAATTCTAAATAAATGAACCGTGTTGTTTAAAAATGTATAGCTTGATATGTACTTCTTGTTAAGACGTTTTATTTTGTGCTTGGGTGGACTCTTTCCAAAGAAATATGCGCCATTAACTCGACCGCGCCTATAAATGATGTGTCAGGACTAAAACCTTCAGCAAAAGAGCATGAGACAGAGAAGCATACCTGACAACCACGGCGTTGACCTGCTGGTCTTTGTAAATTGAATGACGGCAGGCTGCTGGTGCCGTTGCCCTACCATAAAATTATGAAAATTCTCATTTTAAATTCTAGAATCAAGGAAACGAAAGAAAAGTACTTAATCGTCGCCTTATAATTTTGATTTTCAATTGTGGCAAAATTTCGTGGTGGAGAATAGAAGTATGCACGTTGATACAACTCGCTGTTGCGAACGGAATCAACCTGAAAACAAAACAAAAGATTTACTGATAAAATCTGTTATTCATAATAGTTTTATCGAATGATTTTGAAAACAAGCAATTGATAAGTTATCACGGATCTTCTTATCTAGTAGATACATTTTCGCTCGGAAACCACTTTCTTCTGATCAACCATTTTTTTAAACCATTTTCCCAAGCTACCACATCTACGAGGAATGTTCAAAACAAATTTCACTGTGGGAATACGTAGCATAGTGTAACACTGTAAACAACGTTAACAATTATGTTAACAATGTAGTCGAAAACACAAACACATTTGTACAACAGAGCGCGCACTGGAAAACAATCATCATTCCCAAGTTCGCCAACAAATCAATCTCTGATTTGTCTCCGTGTCTCTGATTGAGTTGCGACACATGCTTCTGGTGCGTGTGTGTGTGTGTGTATATGTGTGTGTGTGTGTGTGTATGTGTGCATGTGTGAAGGGAGAAACGCTTGGCGTTGAGAGAATCATTACTCACGCCATGATTGTGTGACGACTTGGCAAGCAGGTAAGCATTTATCATGAAGGATTTATGAACAATTGATGGAGAATTTGGTTGTTAGGCATCATTGCATGATGCTTCGTTAGCCTCGTCGTTGGTGCTGCCACTGCAACTGCAGACAATGTTCCATGCGTAAATGTTTTCTTAGATATGCGAACATTTTCTGTAGGCATTAAAATACATAAAATAAAGCTTTCATTTTGAAGAACTGTTCTAATCAGAACTTAAAAAAGTTTCTGTATCTACTAGTTTGAACAGCAGTGTTTCTGTCAATATATGTCGAAAGGTTTCTGCTAGACTGCAAAACAGTTTTTAGAAATTTGAAGAACGGTTTGTATCGAAATGTAAACCTGTTTCTCTCAATCTAATGAACGATTTCTGAGAGAATATTAAGCTGTCTTTACCAGTTATGAAGCTGATTGTACCAGTATTTAAAGAACAATGTCTTGCTGAATATAAATAGTGTTAGTCCCTTTGAAGAACAGTTTCTTCCAGAGTGTGAAAAAGCATCTGTCAAATTGAAGAACAGTTTCGTGCAATTTAAAAAGAGTTTCTAACAGCACAGGAAATACCATACAATTCATTCCGATGCAGATGCATACAGAACTGCACAAAAAGCATTTTAGCTCTACGCCAGCTTGCATCAAATAAGTACAATCTCTGTGGAGAACATTTAATATATCTCAATGTTTCAGTACAGGAAGCTGCTTAGCTATTGCCAGCAATATGGAGAGCAGACCCGAAGTGCTCGGAAATGCTGCTCTAATTATTCAGTTCCTAACGGGAAAATTTCTACTATTAAAATTCAGGAAAAAGTATTAAAGCGATATCAAGTTCAATCGTTGAAAGCTCAATTCAGAATAATTGTTACGCAAGAAATGCTCCATCAAAGCTTTGAGTAAAATAGAAAAATTTTTGCAACGAATCGCACGTGTAAGCAGTTTGAGGCTCAAACTGGACTGAATATTATATCGCCGCAGGTTCTTGGACGCAAGTAGTAATTTGATACTGTTTAGTACTGAATTGTTCACAAGCCCTCGCAGGTACCTGAGAATTACGCAGCA
This sequence comes from Morinoia aosen, assembly GCA_030386875.1. Lineage (NCBI taxonomy): Eukaryota > Metazoa > Arthropoda > Malacostraca > Amphipoda > Talitridae > Morinoia > Morinoia aosen. The sequence goes on along the minus strand of CM059559.1, from coordinate 13,744,646 downwards.
TTGCAAACCGTCAGCTTTTCACAAAGCTTCAGATGAAGAAGGCATCGCAAGAACAACAATTGAATCAAAACTAAGCTCAGCCTAACTTTCTTTCGCTTCCCCCAACGTGATTTAAAGTATCATATTTCGCGAACTTCATTTAAATTTGTTTTTCAAGTGTTACTGGTGAGCCTGTAAAAACTTCCCCCGTGAAATAATTTGTAAGCTTCAACAGGATCATGGACACGTTACTGATCGGCAAGTTTATCCAATTATAGTTATCTCATTTAAAGCTTTTGATCGAAGAGCAGAAGATCCTTAAAAATTCCCCATGAAAACTTCAATCATTCTCTCGAGAAGTATGCATTGTTAAGCAATAAACAATACTGCTACAAAAAGGGGTACATTTCAGAAGAAGATGTGAAATAAAACGATGCTTTTTGAAACCACTAGAATTATTGAACGTGACACTGTCGAACTCGTGTGTTGATTCGTTCGCAGCTCAGAGACCAGTGTCTCCCTATGTCGGATTTTCCTGAACATTTCCTAGCATTTTGCACCGTAAATACGGTTTTAAAATCGTCGGACATTGCAGAATGTTACTTCCGTGACTGAAGTTTAATGAACAACTCGCCAACTTTTTGTCAGCCCCACAGCGTTTCTCGCTGTGCATCACAGATTTCACATCCATCACTACGCAACCTCACATCGAAACATGGACGCTCGACTTTCTCTTAACATCGCCATCAGTTTCAACTATCACATTAAAGAGAATAATTAATCCGTCGAGTATAATTCCCTAGCTGCTCCTGAGTGCTTCGAACGCAGCCGTGATATTCCAGGGATAAAAAACTGCGGAGCTTTTCCGACTCTCATATTCAACCTGAATAGCATGCATCGCAGTACGATTTTCTCCGCAATTATTATGAGTCTTAAGCTTACTTCCATTACGTGGTGAACTAGCGCAAACCTTACCGAATGGTTTCTGCTAAAATGATATATGCGAAAAACCTCATGGAGTTAATGTATTTTGAGAACTGTTATTTCATTTTGGTAACTCTAAATTTGTAAACAGAAATTTACCCACAAACAGGTACATTTTACTTGGGATCAAATCGGTATGCCCTCGGAAAATGACTCACCATCAGCCAACGAACTGATCAGAAGTCCTTTAACCTGGTATACGAGAAAATAATTTCTTAAATAATTAAGGTTTGCTGTGGGATGAGTTTATGTATTATGTCAACAATCAAATCTTCCTAGAAAATGATAACTTCCGTCAAAGATCACTGTGGAATGTAACAAATAGTTTTTAATAACTACTGGTTGTCAAAAATGCTCGATTTAACTCATGTGGCCGTAGCTCATGATAGTCTCAACCCAAAAATTACATTAAGGTTCTCATCTTTTGGCCAGAAGCACATTTTAATAAAGTGGAGAGTACAGAAACTTCAACCTGACGTCAAGATTGCTGAATTGCCTTTACTCCCGTGTAAAATTTCTAATCCAAATAATTATTCAACTATAATTTTAAATACCAAATGCACTCAAGCCGTCAAATACTAGTTAAATCATTGTCTTCTTTTAACTAAACTTCATTTGGAAAAGCTAAACTTTAAAACTTCAGCGTATAAAAAATCTCCTCCCTTACAACCCCAGTCTGACGCACGCTAATCGGGAAGAACTGTTCCGTAAGTCACCAAGCATGTATTCAAATTTGTGTGTATTGTAAGTCACCAAGCATGTGTTCAAATTTGTGTGTATTGTAAGTCATCAAGCATGTATTCAAATTTGTGTGTATTGTAAGTCACCAAGCATGTATTCAAATTTGTGTGTATTGTAAGTCACCAAGCATGTATTCAAATTTGTGTGTATTGTAAGTCACCAAGCATGTATTCAAATTTGTGTGTATTGTAAGTCACCAACCTTGTATTCAAACTTGTGTGTATTGTGAGTCACCAAGCATGTATTCAAATTTGTGTGTATTGTAAGTCACCAAGCATGTATTCAAACTTGTGTGTATTGTGAGTCACCAAGCATGTATTCAAATTTTTGTGTATTGTAAGTCACCAACCTTGTATTCAAACTTGTGTGTATTGTGAGTCACCAAGCATGTATTCAAATTTGTGTGTATTGTAAGTCACCAAGCATGTATTCAAACTTGTGTGTATTGTGAGTCACCAAGCATGTATTCAAATTTGTGTGTATTGTAAGTCACCAAGCATGTATTCAAACTTGTGTGTATTGTAAGTCACCAAGCATGTATTCAAATTTGTGTGTATTGTAAGTCACCAAGCATGTATTCAAATTTGTGTGTATTGTAAGTCACCAAGCATGTATTCAAACTTGTGTGTATTGTAAGTCACCAAGCATGTATTCAAATTTGTGTGTATTGTAAGTCACCAAGCATGTATTCAAATTTGTGTGTATTGTAAGTCACCAACCTTGTATTCAAACTTGTGTGTATTGTGAGTCACCAAGCATGTATTCAAATTTGTGTGTATTGTAAATCACCAAGCATGTATTCAAATTTGTGTGTATTGTAAGTCACCAACCTTGTATTCAAACTTGTGTGTATTGTAAGTCACCAAGCATGTATTCAAATTTGTGTGTATTGTAAGTCACCAAGCATGTATTCAAATTTGTGTGTATTGTAAGTCACCAAGCATGTATTCAAATTTGTGTGTATTGTAAGTCACCAACCTTGTATTCAAACTTGTGTGTATTGTGAGTCACCAAGCATGTATTCAAATTTGTGTGTATTGTAAGTCACCAACCATGTATTCAAACTTGTGTGTATTGTGAGTCACCAAGCATGTATTCAAATTTTTGTGTATTGTAAGTCACCAACCTTGTATTCAAACTTGTGTGTATTGTGAGTCACCAAGCATGTATTCAAATTTGTGTGTATTGTAAGTCACCAAGCATGTATTCAAACTTGTGTGTATTGTGAGTCACCAAGCATGTATTCAAATTTGTGTGTATTGTAAGTCACCAAGCATGTATTCAAACTTGTGTGTATTGTAAGTCACCAAGCATGTATTCAAATTTGTGTGTATTGTAAGTCACCAAGCATGTATTCAAATTTGTGCGTATTGTAAGTCACCAAGCATGTATTCAAACTTGTGTGTATTGTAAGTCACCAAGCATGTATTCAAATTTGTGTGTATTGTAAGTCACCAAGCATGTATTCAAATTTGTGTGTATTGTAAGTCACCAACCTTGTATTCAAACTTGTGTGTATTGTGAGTCACCAAGCATGTATTCAAATTTGTGTGTATTGTAAGTCACCAAGCATGTATTCAAATTTGTGTGTATTGTAAGTCACCAACCTTGTATTCAAACTTGTGTGTACTGTAAGTCACCAAGCATGTATTCAAATTTGTGTGTATTGTAAGTCACCAAGCATGTATTCAAATTTGTGTGTATTGTAAGTCACCAAGCATGTATTCAAATTTGTGTGTATTGTAAGTCACCAACCTTGTATTCAAACTTGTGTGTATTGTGAGTCACCAAGCATGTATTCAAATTTGTGTGTATTGTAAGTCACCAAGCATGTATTCAAATTTGTGTGTATTGTAAGTCACCAAGCATGTATTCAAATTTGTGTGTATTGTAAGTCACCAAGCATGTATTCAAATTTGTGTGTATTGTAAGTCACCAACCTTGTATTCAAACTTGTGTGTATTGTGAGTCACCAAGCATGTATTCAAATTTGTGTGTATTGTAAGTCACCAACCTTGTATTCAAACTTGTGTGTATTGTAAGTCACCATGCATGTATCCTCACATAAATCACAAGCGTATGTGAGAGGGACGGTGCAAATTCAGTTCGAGTGTAGCTTTCCCTTTTTAGTTAAATCTGAACTCGTGCCAACTCAGCGCCGTCTGCACACATGTGATGTCTGCGAAGAATTTAACACTTTGACCGCAATTTGTTAAACTGAAGTTTAATATTCAACTCAAATTGAAAGTCAATTGTATCATAGTAAGTAATTTCGAAGTAGCAAACAGTAACTGCAGCGTACCTTCATTTAGCTGTAACTATGAATTAACAAAAATTAAATTTGTGACTACTAGTCGGTCAGCAGCATTATGAAAATCTCCTCCGGGCCCACCGATGGCGTACGTTGCGGTCAAAGAGTTAATTCTGTCGATCAGACAAAAAAGCGCCAAGTCCACTTTAGAAGATTTTTCAGGAGAGCTCTTTTTATGGAGTTTTTATGGAGTTTTACGAAGTTGGAGTTTTTTATTACGTGAATATCATATCCTACCACCACAAAAGAACAGCAAATGAAAGTTCAGAGGGTGTGATGCGTCTTAGAAAACCCAAATCTGTTAGAAATTAAAAATTGAAATTTCGAGAGTTGGCCCTTTTTTGCCTGATTTACGGAATTACGCTGCCGAAAAAACGCGTCCAAACGCACCCATGTAAAGGCACGACGCTCAATTTTGCGCTCATAAATGCTTTGTTTCAGTCCCTTCTGCACGTTCTAAATACATTACCCTGGCAAAAATTGAAACTCATAATTGAGGCAAAGCATAAGGACTCTAATGAGGGACTCGAGTAGATTAAGTAAGTTGCTTAGATCATTTAATTCCCATCAGAATTCATTTTTAATTCTTGCTTTTTCTCAATTTTACGAGGCTTTTAAATTTTGTGTGAATGCAATGAACAGCAGCAGCAATCATCAAAATATTTAAACCCCGAAGGGAATTCCACAGTATTTGAAAGTTATTTTATAACACGATGTCAACTTAAAATTAAACCAAATTGCTTCTGCTTCCTCAGACCACGAATTTCACGTGATGAGTTTGTTGTTTCATGCATCGAGGTCTGGAGTTGAAGCCTTAACCTGGGCACCGTGGTGGAGCAGCTTATAACCCCTTCTTTCCTGACGCATGAACGTTACGCTTCAAATGTGTCATTACGCCAGATTAAACTCTAATTTGTTGAAACATTGATCACTCGAGGTTTCATATACGGTCAGCAGTTATTCCAAACATAAATGTATATCAGTATATTAAACATATAAAATTACATATATACGAATATTTTTTTTTAATAATAAATATATTTCAACATATTTTTGAAATGAATTTCTCATTAATATCCGACGAGGACTTCTGAACACCTCAGAAAATTCTGTTTTCTCCTAATAATGTTCAAGATCAGGAACATTAATGTACGAGAAGGCATAGCTGATTCGTCGCGAATTATTGAAGCCGCAGATTATGATCAGCATCGCACCTTGAGCTAGTTTCAGCGCTTGCAACCGTGCGAGCTCTCGAGCACATCTCGATGTCTGTAAGTAGAGTTCTTTTCTGCCAATTAACGACCATAAATCGTTTCATCCCAGAATCAGCCCTCGTCTTCCCTCAATGTCAATTTTGTATCCAGTAATTACAACTGAACTCCTTGTTCTTTAATCGATGTCAATCCTCGCCAAATATGAACCATGAGGGCCATGTTGAAGAAGATGAAGACAAATATGTACCTTCATCACGAGCTCAGTCTGACTGTATGGGCTAAAGTGAAGGTTACAGCAATTGAAAAGCCCATTCACCTGAGATTTAAAACAAGAGCCCAACACCGTACTTAATTTGGGCATAGGAACACAAAAAACGCTCATTGTGAAACTTGCTAAAACAAGCCCCAGATCTTTAGCACAATTATATTTTATTTCATTACGTGTCCAGAAAATAAGGAACTTCACAAAAGAGTCTTTGTCAAAAACAGTCCTTCATTTGAGGGGAAAAAATTTGTAGCGTTATGGAAGTTCAGTTCGTGTAGAGTTAAAAATTTTATTTCCAAAATTTGCAGGGTTTCCTTGTTTGGCAATAAAAGTAATAAACGAATTCCTGGCTTCATAAAAATATAATGTGGATTTAAAATTGGCGTGATATTTTTCTTAATTTGAAAATGGCGACACGCGTTAACGAGAAGAAACTGATATCGCTTCAAACGGAACTCTTTTCAAGTCCACATCTTTGCGGTGTTATGAATCTTCTTTTCATCCATATTTCCAGCCTTTCTTTTTTCGGTTTGGCCATTGTTCTTGCTTCGACTTTTCATGTTCCCTTTCTTCTAAACTATTATTGTTTCCTTTCATCTTCACTATGGTTCTATCTTTCAGTCCTACTATCTATATTAACATCCCTGGTTCAGCCCAAATTCTTGAGTGACTACCTGAAATGCGTACACTGTGTCAAAACTCACATGAAAGGCACGTTCGAACACGATGCAATTTCATGTAATTTAGCTGTACATAATTCCTTGAAGGAATTTAAAATACCACCGTTTCATTCCCAGACAAAATAAAAAAAATATTATCACACGGCAACCCCGCATGAGGTCTTCCATTTCTTTCCCCCGAAAATAAATTCAGAGAATGAAAACCAACAACTGACGTTTTATACCTCGGTGATGCACGGCAACTGTCTGTTTTACTCATGCCTTTCAAGTGATCTCTAGAAACGAGCGTCAAGATGGATTTTTTAACTGTATATTCAGCTTGCCTTAGTGTACACTCGTTCCAACTTCGCTGCTTATTATGTAACAGCAGGCTCGAGATCAGGCATCTCAAGAGACTTGCGTAACAAAAGCTCGCAAAGTTATGGCGTGGGAGCAAAGATATTCTGCGTTACTTAGAACCGAGAAGCGCTTTGGGAGCTTGAAGGCATTTTTCCAGCCTGGCACGTCAAGCAAATTCAAAACGGAATGTTGCACAGCTCCCTGGATTCATTTTGTTAGACCAGATATCTCGCTATGCACTTTTTCACTGCCTTGGAAAAGAACTCTTTAAATGCTCTTGTTTGTAGCCGGCCAGCTCTCTGAACGCGCTACCTAATGATTCGAGTGCTCTTCCCCGGCTCACTTATTGCCGCCAGATTGAGCTTTTAACCAGTTCTGTGGTGGTTGTTTTCCGGTGCTCTTATATAAGCAGTTCACAGCATCCTGCTAAATGGGTTTTAGGATTCTTTTGGGGAATCGCGAAAGGTTTTAAGTGACCCCCCCAGGCAATTTCTAGAATTTTTTAACTGCATCATACACATCCACGTTTTTATTCGTAGTTCGTTAATTTCGTATTTTTTAGATTCAGGCTTCGCTTCCTTGTTCGATCAATTCTCCAAAGGAATTTCCAAACATTGGCCAATTTTTTTTTTGCTGAAATTATTTTACGATGGAAACATGAGATTAAAGAAAGAGTGCTGTGAATTAAAATATAAATATAATTCTAATAAGGGGATCTATTGCACTTCCAGACCGCATCTCCAGCTCATCAGAAGCAACAGCTCTAAAATTTTTCCCTGTTGGGTTTTCTAGCAAGTTTTTTCAGTAAAGCTTTTAGTCTAGTGAGGTTTTTCCCAGCAGAGTTTTTCAGCGAGGTTTTCTCCCAGAAAAGTTTTTTCCAGCAGGGCTCAAAAAACTGAACTGATCTCTGCAGTATACTTTGCAGAAATCTTAACTAAAACACTGAGCAGGCAGCGATTATTTTTGATCAAACATTCAGGCCACAATCACTGCGCGTTCGTCTTGCCGTCTTAAATACCAGTAAACAGGCGCACCACTCAATACAATGAAAAAACGCATTTCACTCGCTCTCAATAAATCCAATGCGCCTTGTCATGATGGATGCCGGAAAATGTTCGATAAGCGCTTCCGGCCCTCAGTCGATGCCCTTGTTATAGAAACATCTCGTCTGCGCTCACCAGCGATGACGATGCCACAACAACTATAACAACAACAACTACAACAGCAACAACAACAACCATGACAACAACTACAACAACAACTACAACAACTACAACAACAACAACAACAACATCAACGACAACAACAACTTCAACCACAACATCTTTAACAACAACTACTAGAACAGCAACAACAACAACAACTACAACTACAACAACAACTACAACAACAGCTACAAATACAACAACAACAACAACAGCAACGACAACAACTGCAACATCAACAATACCAATAACAACTGCAACAACAACACCAACTCCAACATCAACAACAACAACAACAACAACAATTACACTATACCACTAACAGTAACAATAACGACAACATCATCAATAGTAACAACAAGAACAACAACTCCCACGCGAGCACCAGCAGGTCCAAAGCTCCTATAATTAAGTGCCGCCCACGCAATTCACTCCCGCACAGCGTAAGACAAACACACTCATCGATCGCTGTTCAAACATCAGTCATGAATACAACGGAGATGAACAAACAAAAGGATATATTCACGCAAGCAAGCGCTTAGTACTTCTTGAACAATCGTATTTGGTGGTTGAGTCCATGCCTTCTCAACGTTTCATAAGTTCATTTAACTCGAGCAATCCTTTTAACCTTTGAGCAATCCTCCAGAAACGCTCGATACGGGCCAAAATCGTACACTCACTCACTGAAACAAACACACTCAAATACATACAGACTCACACAGGCATGCACTCACATTCGAGCACATAAATGCAGGATTAAAGTTATTGAAACATTAATCAGAGCTGAAACTCTAAAATTCATGGTTGCAAACATTGACAGCATCTCAGCTGTGAGTTTCTAGGGCATGCATTTTCAGCACATCAACGCCCAGGCATCAGAAAACTCCTGTGCTTACATAGTATTTGTCGGCATGCCTTCCACAACATTCTCAATTTGAATATTGGTTGTATCGTAGCACTCGCTCCAACAGAGCTGAAAAAATCTCCAGACACCAATTCCACTCCTCCATGCATCAAACACGCCCAGGCACTCCCGCAGAGCCTCCAATTCTGAGCAGTTGCGATCCAGGCAAGGCTAGTTTGCTGGACCACTTCTTGGAAAGACTCAACCTTACCCCCGTGAAAGATACTTTGTCCCAATCAAGCTGAATCAAGTTTTATCATACTTTAAGTTCCCGAATACCTGACAATTAATGCTAGGACGTAATTACAGACATTCACTATCGAGCTTGAACCCATTCCATACACGTGGGTGGAGTGGATAACTATGGCTAACGTCAGCTCTAAAATTAAAACTTTCGATGAAAGAAAATGTTGAATATCGAAAACAAAATCGACTCCCCATTAAATTTTTCAGCAAATAGTTTGCAACAATGCGTCATCGAACCAACGACTACCTAAGTGAATTTGTTACACAAGGGAGATATCATTCTCGACACATATCATCTTCAAGACTGGATGATGTTGCCCAGCTAAAACAATATTTTCCGGTATGACCGACACAACAAATAACTATCTGGGCAACACTGGCGCGATGAATGAGGCCACAAAACACACCCAACGACTGAACAATTTCGGTCTCGGTGAGAAAATGCCAGGGTGTAGAATAATATCAAGCGAAAACATAACAATGGACGTATCCTAATTGACTAATTGGATGACATCGTTGTAACGCTGGTTTCAGCAAAACTTGGAATTTAATGCGTATCCGAAACATGGTTCAATTCGCGAATCCTAATTTGATTTTTTAGTTCCCCATATTACGCGTCGTACGGCTGTAACGGCGTTAAAAGTGGCAATGGTAGGGGATCATATATTTTTGCACTACTAAAAAAGTATACTCAACATCCCAAACTCTATCAAATAAAGTTTGAGAAGGTATAGGAATAGCCTGGCTCAAAGCACAAAATAATAAACACAAATACATCAAAATAAAGCCTTATACTCAACACTCGTAAATCCCAAAAAGCATTTTCCTCATATACAAATGCTGATAGTGTACAATTCGTTCCTCTCGCTGCTTTGAACCGAAAGCCAAATCGGAGAAACGATTTGTACTCACCTGCTGGCTGTTCATCTGGCATTGAGCAAATAACTCTGTCGGTATCAGGTGCCAAACTGTGTAACAAACTTCCTCAAAGTATAAAAATACCTTAACAATGAAATGATACAAAGTCGAAATAGCAAGCCGTTTTGCATCTCAACAATTACTGGGGCTACAAACTTACTCAAAAACTAACCTCAAAAGTTTCATCTGAATACTCTACGTAACTTAATTTTCGATACAAAGTTTTGCTCAAAGCGCATTTCATGTGATCTATTGTAGGCTAGAATGTATTATGAGAACACGCACGTATACAGGTAACGAGGTAGATTCCTAACCCATTTTATGACATCTTCCTTTTTTCTCTCACTTGTAAAATATGCCTTTGAACTTTCTTGAGCAATACCAATCGCAGAACAACCAAGTGCTAACAATACTTACAATTAAATACAGAAAATTCTTGGCTCCATCTTGTCAGAGCTGTTTTTGGTGTCCGCATGAATGAGTTATCATAGAGCTTTCACACTATTTACGAGAAATATAGTCATGAATTTCACTAACCCGAGCACAAAGCACCCATAAGAAAATGTTCAATAAATCAGCTTGAAGTCTGACAAACACACAACTCACGAGGTGGCTTTACTCAATCAATCACCTCAACAGTGTTAGATCGCTCCTCGACGCATCCATTAAACTCTACAATAGCCTACACTCACTCCATGCTAGTGAGGTGAAAGCAATAGAGAAACGCACAACTTTTTCAAATCTTTAAGCTACTCATGCATTTATATTTCATGATTGAATTAGAGCACCATTGAAGTGCTTTAATACAAATAATGATGAATACTTAACCTGGTTCTTCATTGGATCGAATGCAAAATAAAGTAATTCTATTATTGCAATCCGTACTTGAAGCTCAATCTTAAATCGGGTTGATCACGAAAACCTCGCTTTGAGCTACAGTCTCTGCTCCACGAATGCAAAGCATTAAAAATTGCACTTTGCATCAACCCTGCAGCACCCTCACGATGCCAAGTGAACTTTCGCTGAGAAACAAACGTCCTCGGGCTTGACACCTCGACAACAGTCGGTAGTATGAATGAAAATCAAATTGAGTTTCTGCATCACTCTGCAAATATTTCGAGCATTTACTTTAACAAATATTCTGTAAACACCCGAAATACAGCATAGTCCTCACGCGCATGTACTGCTCCAGAATCCGAGTTAGAATTCTGCTTGTACCTGGTCTCCTCAAGTTAGAAATACAATAACAGTGTTCTCTAGAAATTTCACGCTGGCGTTGAAAGAAACTAACTATGAAGCACTGCTGTTGAGCTGTTATTCATGGGTGATTTTCCGTACGTAAGATAGATACATTTAACGCTACTCCCAAACCCTCCCTGAGTAACGCTCGACGCATGCCAAAATCGTTTAATTATCCTTACGGAAACCTAACTGAGAAGGCATACTTTTTGTCACATTCTGTCATGCGCGTCACCAGCGAGCGCTCAGCTTTAGGTAGATGCAAGCCAACGATGTTAATACAGGTCTTAAGTTTTACGTTTTGGGGCTGATCCTTTCTAAGCTATAGCTTTTCAGTGACGGAAGAAGATCTGTTAACTAACAATCCAGTCTAACGTTTTCGTCGGAGCATGCATGTTTTTCTTCGCCCAAGCGATTTAATTACTTGGGCGGTGAAAAACATGCATGCAGGCGGCGAAAAGTTAGACTGGGAACGCGCCAGGACCACGGTACTTCAATAACCTTTTGCGTGGTAAACTGGTACGAATCAACTTGGCTCGGCTATGTTTTCAATGTTCTATAAAACTATGTTTTCTTGCAAAATCTATCAATTTAGAGGTTACTAAATCCATCCGGGGGCGAGAATCAAAATATCAGATTAAAAGACAGCTGTTAGTGGTGTAGTAAATTCTGATAACGAATGACTTTCAATGATTAATTGAAGTTTGATTCTATCGATCGATTTGGAACTTTAGACCCCGATACAATTTCAACCACATTTCTGAAACGATCTGAAAACATGAGGTCTCGATATGAGGACTTGACAACAATTTAACAGCGCTACCAGGTATAAATCATATTCATTATAGAAGTGAGTATAGTAAACAAAAGCCGATATAAAAGACGAAATTTGCACACGCAAATTTATAAACCTCAAAAATATCACGATTAACCTGGAGACGAAAGAAATATCAACAATCACACAGATATTGGCAATCACACTTGACTTGACTTCACTCGTCAAATTACAGAGGAAATCCTTATTGACTTTGGGTACGACCTTGAAAATCCACATCAGATCTCAAATTACGGGAGCACGCAAATCCCAAAAATGTAACTGGATGTGCTAACAAAAACTCGATTACGCGAGATCGAACAGACCAGGGCGATCACTTCGCACCCCAGCGCACGCCTGCATTTTGTTCGGCTGCAGCAGCAGGCTTACTGCAATTTGCAGCAGCCAAAATAATGGCGGTCATCTCTCACCCATATAATCCCCGGCCTATCTTTTGAGCACCGCCGCTGCCATGGAAGCAAATGCTTGAAATATTTTCTTTGAGAAGAGATAGTAATTCCTTGTACAACGGTTGCATTTAAATTCCAGTTTGATTTTGGGAGAGCTTTTCATTGATGTTCCTCGGGTAAATCGCGAGTGATTTCGAAGGCTTTGAATCGTTCCCCTTTCCATTCGGGAATGGGTTCATCGTTTCGCTCTCTTGATAGCTTTCCTGGAAAGTCCATTCCATATTTTTCAGGTGCGCGCCGTAAACTAAATCCGGAAATGAAAAATAAAAACTACAATGGCGCCGAATAGCGGTCAGTGGTTTCGGGTGCTGTTCGATGGCTGCACGGCGCTTTACGGCGACACCGTAATCGGAATTACGAGCCATAAATTCGAAGGAAAGTTAAGCTTGTTCCATGGACTCCCAGAGCTCGGCTTGCTCTCAGCTGATGCTGCGGCTCCTTACAATTCAGACGACGGTAGAATACCTCGCGTGAATCATGACGGCAGAAACAGCAATAACTCATTGTTCAGCTCATGAAAATTTCGCACTCATCGTCATTAAACGGAAGACTTGCTTTGACGTCAATATCCGAGTAAATTCGGGCTTCCTTTACAAGGAACACAATGGGGAAGCTTCCCAGGACGAGCAAAACTCCGTTAGAGACGATGTTAATAAAGACAAAGCGAAACAGAAATCTTCCCTCGGAAAAAATCTTGTTGTGCATTTTGCTCAGCGCTTCCAGATAGAACTCACTGCCAAATGATGCATCCTTGACGACAACACATTTTTTATGGTGCACTGGGGTTGCACAAAAGGAACCATCTCGTGACGCAACTAAATACCTAAAATATTAATTGTCTGCCAAGCATCATCTTGGATCATGTCTAAGTTATTCGCATGTAATATCAATATTTACGGAGCATAGCTGCGATTATCGCCTAACACAATATCGCACCCTTTTTGAAATAATCATATTACTTCATGAAAATATTTTCAATCCTGTTTAACTTACTTAAATTAAATTTTTATAAGAAGCGAGGTTTCACTTGGCTAACATAAACAACTCATGGACTGTGTGCACTCTTCATTTGCATTCAATCTTATCGAAGTTAGAAACTCTCTTCACCGTTAATTGTGTCTCTCTTTACACTGGATAGATATATCGAGCTTTTGTTCTGCTAGTCCTTTGAGGTGTCATTTATTCTTCGCCTATGTTCAATGTTTGCGCTAGTAATAAACGCTAATTGAAATTTTATCTACAATGCGTTTCCAATGTCAGCGATGGGTGAAGAAGACGACGACGATCTTTCAATGCAGAATCCCAATTGTTTTCAATCAAATGCTGAACAAACTTAAGCCCAATTTCTTCATGGATCTTTAGATGGCGTTTTTGCGTCGCCTATCGTGCCAAGCCCTGTCTTCCCTTGACATCGATCTCGGCACGTGTGAACAGCCTGGCACACTCCGCAGGTGAACGCAAGAATCAATAGCATGTCTGTGGTCGCCTGCCTTCGCAGTTGTAAATTTACGCAAGGCAAAGGCCACTTCTTAATGTCAGCGGATGGGACAGAAGTAACGAGGGCTGAGCAAGGCAGGAGACCATTACCTTAATGCTCGTGTCTTCTTGATGACAGGAAGCGCCCCAATCTCTCAGCTTTAATTTGCAGCATAAACACGCTGTAAATTGCACCTGCTCTTGACATTTGTTTGTAGTACGGAGAACGAATCTAAGCCTTCATGATTTACTAGTAAGGAAGCAATGAAAGTACTCTTTTCCACTATTGAAGTGTTTACGTTCTTCGGCTGTAGTGATCTAATTCATTCTATGCACGTTATTTAGGCAACCAATCAACTAAATCTTGAACCAACACACCGATGCAAAATTCAGAAAGAGCAAATTTCACACTCATTTTTACAACTAAGGTCTATGGGAAATAATTTTAGTTCATTGTTAATTGTTTCAGAACGTCAACGGTGTGGTGCTGTTGACATTTATATTTTAGTACTGCAAGTGAGTGATGAGAAAATTAAGAAACTTCTAAGATGCTCTATGGATTTTGATATTTAATTCAGATAATATGTAAGCCTCCTTAATACTCAAATATCATCATAAATAACCAGTCGTTTACTCACTGCATCATTCCAATTAACATTATTCGTGCTTCGTTTCCTGAATAATAAGCATTAAGTAACTCTTTTGAAATGAACAACGAATGTGCACTGAAGTTTCTACACACGTAATACACGTAATAAAACATCACTCGAGGGACTCATTTTTAAAACTTTCTCACGTAGTGGCGTCAAAAATGAGCAATTTCTCGTTTCCATTGTCAATTTCAAATCCTATTACTCAACACCATAAGTAGAAATCGTTACAACAACTTGCACATCTGCATGCGTCTCACGCGTGAGACAGCTGAGCAAGCCCGCGTAACTAACTCGAGCCGGAAGCGTGGCAGAGCTCGGAGAAATCTCGTCGTGATAACTTGTTTTTAATAGCATCCTAGATAATGGAGATCGAGTCCCTGCTGGGATGTCAGACCCTAGAGAGGGGATCGAGCGACAAATGACCTGCTTACTAACGAGAATGCCGCGGTTTTTGCTTCGCTGATGCTAGAAAAACAACGATTTTCATGTATTGATTCTCTCAGATGGCAGCAAGAGCTTGGTTAAATTTTAAAGCTACGTTCATGCGCCAGAGGGAAGCAGATATCGTGAGCGATGTACCGTGACAGTCCCCTGCTCATGTAAAGTGGAGCAAATTAGTCTAATACAAATTTGAAATGTTGCACTATGAGAGACACAGTTTCTGGAGTTCCAGTTAATCGTTCGTCATCGTCGAACCCCTGACTAACAAAAAAACGATCGCCGTTCGAGAATCAATATGAGGTATGACCTATGAGCGTCAGATATCGAATTCTAAATCGCCATCATAACGAACGATCGAACGTTATTCAATGGTCAGGAATTTACCTTGCAATATCCGTTTTCAATACTGAAGCTGTTAATCTCGTATACTGAAAACTGTTTTAATGGGGAAATGCAGGGTACTTTTATCACTCGTATTTTCAGTTTCAGCTTCGTACTGTGAGAAACAAAAGTATTTATCACACGGTAGCCTTTAGACTCCTTCAAAATTTTAGGTGTTCAAGGTAACCTAATAGAAATCTACTAACTACATAAATTACTTAGAGATTTTAATAAATTACTTTGAGACTTTTCTGGAAAAAAAATAATACTGAGTAACGCAGCAAAAACATGCTAAGTTAGTCAAGCCTTGTAAGTAAAAGCGAGCACGAGACGAATTCCAATGAGGCGATTCTACACTTTCGCGAAAAAATCATAAAAAATATTAAAATTATATACTGCAGTCATTCGATAAGAAACGAAAAACCAACCAGAAGCGATAACTTAGAAGTCTAGATAGCTATTTCCGCAAAATGCCGCAGAACTCACCTAGCATTGAATCAGGTTAAACTGTTGAGCGGCTCAGCTCGAAAAATTTTGAGAGATTGCAAAAGAGTTCACAATTGCACACCAATATGCGAAATCATGAAATCCCTAAACTGTCAGGAAAGAATTACTTATTTATTTTTCTTGGAGAAGTCAATATACGGATTGTTTTAAACGCAAGGTAATTACGAAAACTCGTATATTTATCATCGGAGGAACAATTCTTGTCGTCAAATTCCTCACCCGACTGGTTCGGACCAGAGCTTCGGAAGGGACGGCCACTTTTCGGCGCTACCTGTCCTTAAACGCTGCTAGACGCCGATTTTAGTTGCTCGACCCGTTCACAACCGTACGTTCCACAAAAGGACTATAAATTTCTCTCGAGAAATGTTCCGCTCGCACGACAATTCTAAAGCGCATCTAAACCGTTTGTGAACCTATAAATTCCCAGTAACAGATTCAAAGACTCCGTTTCGGCACTAGCCAGTCAACGCCTTGTTTAGCCAGCAAAACCAGCTCTCCTCGTCCGATGTAGAATCATGTTCAGACCTCTTTACTTCATTTATTCATGTCCTACGGCAAGATTATATATTATTCGAATGGGATTCGAATGTCTGCCACTCACCACATCACAAAACCAGAAGCATCGAGCATTATTCACTTCATAACTCTTCAAATGTCGATCATGCTTATGAGTAACACTGCCAAAAATCTTCTCCGCCAAAGTGATAAAAAATACAGTAGACGTCAGATTATGATAATATGATTATAAGAGTAGACGTCAGAATTGACGAAGAAAAACTTCTATCAATCTTTAGAAGCAACTTGGAGTCTGTTTTCACTGGAATTGCAATTCAGCCTTCTGTAGTACTTTATTATTGGACTTTCTCTAGATTATTTTATGAGCATTAGTTTAAAATTTCGATGATCAAAGTCACTCTTTCATTTGTCACAACCAATGCATCACATGTATAATTTCAGAAACACAGTTACTAATTCAACAAGAAACTGCAGGTATGGATAAAATTATGGATACACTGGCTCTGTCAATATTGCGCGTGAGCATTGCACAGAGCTGTCGTTCGTCTCGTCCCAGCGCACACAATTTATAGTGGGGTAATCGTCAGGACGGATCGGAGTGTGACCGCTACTTTATGCTGATGGTCGGACGCATTATTCAGCGCACGCCATTATCGTGTCCAAGTCAGTTCCATGAATGTCTTTCGGGAATTATTTGGTAGATTCTCGCATCTGAGAAGAAAGTAACTTTTGCAATTGATTACTATAGAATACTTGGAAACTTCATTTCCGGCATGTAATTACGAGCATTATTTTGGTAAGTTTGCTTTTGTGAAAATTCGGAAGCGAATGTTTCTCGTTCAGTCATTGATTGACTGTTGCAAAATGAATTGATAAAAGCTCAGCCGCAGAGTAAAGTGACATCAATGTAAGTTTAGAGCACGAAAAATTTTCTCGAATAGTCCCAGCGTAACGTTATTGCTTAAAAGAACGAAAGATCATCGACGCTTTTGAGAATGTATTTTACTTTCTACAAAACTCCCGTTTTTCACTTGTGATTTTATACCAGGAACATGTCATTAAAACCACTGTATTGGCGATTTGTAAAGAAAGCTCACTCCTTTTTGTGGTTCTAAATTATTTAAAAGCTCATTCAGTAACTAGTGGTGCTCCCATCAACTCAGGTCTGTCCAATAAGGCCCGCACCGCGCAGTTCAGCGCATCAACATCTGCGTGAGGTCACCACGTGAGGTCACCACGTGAGGTCATCATGTGAGGTCATCATGTGAGGTCAACACGTGAGGTCATCATGTGAGGTCATCATGTGAGGTCACCACGTGAGGTCATCATGTGAGGTCATCATGTGAGGTGACCACGTGAGGTCATCATGTGAGGTCATCATGTGAGGTCAACACGTGAGGTCACCACGTGAGGTCACCACGTGAGGTCACCACGTGAGGTCACCACGTGATGTCACCACGTGAGGTCAGCACGTGAGGTCAGCACGTGAGGTCAGCACGTGAGGTCACCACGTGAGGTCATCATGTGAGGTCATCATGTGAGGTCAACACGTGAGGTCACCACGTGAGGTCACCACGTGAGGTCACCACGTGAGGTCACCACGTGATGTCACCACGTGAGGTCAGCACGTGAGGTCAGCACGTGAGGTCAGCACGTGAGGTCACCACGTGAGGTCAGCACGTGAGGTCACCAGGTGAGGTCACCACGTGAGGTCACCACGTGAGGTCAGCACGTGAGGTCACCAAGTGAGGTCACCACGTGAGGTCACCACGTGAGGTCACCACGTGAGGTCACCACGTAAGGTCACCACGTGAGGTCATCATGTGAGGTCACCACGTGAGGTCACCACGTG
Organism: Morinoia aosen; assembly: GCA_030386875.1. Taxonomy (NCBI): domain Eukaryota; kingdom Metazoa; phylum Arthropoda; class Malacostraca; order Amphipoda; family Talitridae; genus Morinoia; species Morinoia aosen. Next base: position 13,726,511 of record CM059559.1, on the reverse strand, counting down.
AGGTCACCACGTGAGGTCACCACGTGAGGTCACCACGTGAGGTCATCACGTGAGGTCACCACGTAAGGTCACCACGTGAGGTCATCATGTGAGGTCACCACGTGAGGTCACCACGTGAGGTCACCACGTGAGGTCACCACGTGAGGTCACCGCGTGAGGTCACCACGTGAGGTCATCACGTGAGGTCACCGCGTGAGGTCACCACGTGAAGTCATCATGTGAGGTCAGCACGTGAGGTCACCGCGTGAGGTCACCACGTGAGGTCATCACGTGAGGTCACTGCGTGAGGTCACCACGTGAGGTCATCATGTGAGGTCATCACGTGAGGTCACCGCGTGAGGTCACCACGTGAAGTCATCACGTGAGGTCACCACGTGAGGTCATCATGTGAGGTCAGCACGTGAGGTCACCACGTGAGGTCACCACGTGAGGTCACCACGTGAGGTCACCGCGTGAGGTCACCACGTGAGGTCATCACGTGAGGTCACCGCGTGAGGTCACCACGTGAAGTCATCACGTGAGGTCACCACGTGAGGTCATCATGTGAGGTCAGCACGTGAGGTCACCACGTGAGGTCACCACGTGAGGTCACCACGTGAGGTCACCGCGTGAGGTCACCACGTGAGGTCATCACGTGAGGTCACCACGTGAGGTCATCATGTGAGGTCACCACGTGAGGTCATCATGTGAGGTCACCACGTAAGGTCACCACGTGAGGTCATCACGTGAGGTCACCACGTGAGGTCATCATGTGAGGTCACCACGTGAGGTCATCACGTGAGGTCACCACGTAAGGTCACCACGTGAGGTCATCATGTGAGGTCACCACGTGAGGTCACCACGTAAGGTCACCACGTGAGGTCATCATGTGAGGTCACCCCGTGAGGTCACCACGTAAGGTCACCACGTGAGGTCATCATGTGAGGTCACCACGTGAGGTCACCACGTGAGGTCACCACGTGAGGTCACCACGTGAGGTCACCACGTAAGGTCACCACGTGAGGTCACCACGTGAGGTCACCGCGTGAGGTCACCACGTGAGGTCATCACGTGAGGTCATCATGTGAGGTCACCACGTGAGGTCACCACGTGAGGTCATCACGTGAGGTCACCACGTGAGGTCACCACGTGAGGTCATCATGTGAGGTCACCACGTGAGGTCACCACGTGAGGTCACCGCGTGAGGTCACCACGTGAGGTCATCACGTGAGGTCACCACCTGAGGTCACCACGGGAGGGCAGGTCGCTATAGGATATCAGATGGCGGCCAAGGCTGCCGTGCGGCTGCGCAGGACTGCGGTGCAACGAAGGATATTTATTGTGAAATTGTAGCTAATCTTATCGAGAAATAATTTTTGCGCAGCGTTGGCGCTGACGTCCACGCAGATTATCTATGACGAATTTAAAAGCATTCCATTCCATGATGTCGCTATCTAGCTCGGAAAAAAACTCATTCCATAACCCACGTTTTATTTCTGTGTTGTGTGACTTGTTTTTCAATTTTAAATCGTTCAACTGTGCTCCATCTAGCTCTATGCCTGTCAGCTTCTGTAAATTAGCCTCCAGATATCTGATTGTCCCGAAACTCAATTGTTTTACCTTTTGATTACATTTACAGGCCGCCGAAATTTCAGTTTTTATTGTCACTATCTTCAACTGAAAAGTATATAAATGTTATCTCAACATAAAACTTTCATGATCTTATAGCTAATGGTTTTATTATTTGATGGAATTAGTGCCTCTACGGCGGAAGTACCGCTATAATAAAAAATAAAATAATGAAACAAATACACAGAGAATTTTCAGAGTGTTCTCTTTATTTTCTTGAACAAGTCTATTTTCTTTCCTCAGCCATGCTCTGTTCGAAGAGATCACAAGTCAAATTCACGTCTCAGCCTCAGCCTCGTGACTCAATATAGTACGGTAGGGAAAAGAAATCCTGGGTTGTTTTTAAGAGGCAAAAATGTTTCAAGTTCAGAGCGCTGCTCATATGTGCCAGGGAACTGAAACACTCATAAATTATGATTCAGTTATAGTAAATATTGTCTGACTGTTCCGAATAATGTATTCGGAGTTCACAAGTAATACAACCAAGTTGAACCTTATATGCTCTAGTTATATTACATATCTTGTGAAAAGCACCGGATTTACTGCACAACGTGCACAAAATACATACTGTACTGTGTAGTAAGCCTGATAAAATACACACAATGTACAGCACACTCGATACAATGCACATAATGTACAACATGCACTATACAGTGCACATACTTCACTGCACTGTACGATGCATATAATGTACTTCCACGCCGTGCTCTGATCTTCGCAGAGCATAATTTAATTAGTTTTTCGCTACACTAATATAGATAATTTGGGATTATGACAACGCATGAAGTTTTATTGACCTGGTATTTGATTTAGCGTTTAAAACCATGCAGTCTATGGTTTAGCGTCTATGTACAACGAAATTTTTTGATGAAGGAGAAAAGTTTCTACTAGAAGAAGAAACAGCACGGAAGAAAGACGAACCCTTGAAAACAGCAAAAAGTGAAGAATTCAAGAACGAAAGTTTCGGGCATTCACTCGTTGTGAACTATGGGATAGAACCAGGAATTTCCTCTAAAAATATACCAAACGAATGAAATTCAAAGAAAATAGAAATGGGAGTCTTGTATACAGTCTTGGAAGCGATCAGTTTTCTGCTCCTTGACTTACAATATTACTGCATAGACAAGCTCAGCCACCGTACTGGGAAACTGGTCTAAAAATGGATATGGCGTCTGTATCGCTGCGTTATAAGTACAGCACCGAACTGCCGTTTTACTGTGCAGATTTTTAAAACGGATAAAAGGACTTTAAACGTGTGAAAAATTATTTCAGCGCTCTTTGCATTGCTGCATTGTTATTTGCGCATTTTTAATGGCAGTGACTCACTATGAAGCTTCTGGATGCAGCAACATATGAATAAATAGAATTAGTGCAGAGGGTATTCAGGGACACCTAAATTTTTTTCTTATTAAATTTTCTAAATAAAATCAAAAATACAATCGTGTTTGGAAACTTTGTACAAGAAAATTCCACATAATTAATTTTGCTGGAAAAAATGACAAAATTAATTACAGAAATTGAAATAAAATTACTTATTAGGGTAGTAATTTTTCAATCTATTGTTCAAAATTTTATTTAACTCGACTGATCGGAAAATAACAGCAGTGGGCGGCTATCCGGTATTGTCCATTATTGACCTATTGCATCTACTGTTGCTATACAGCGTGTCTCAGAAGTCGAGCACCTTCCAGTTTGAATTCTTGAGCTCCACCATCTAGGGTTGCGGTTGATTTCTTGACCTCCACCATTTAGGATTGCGGTTAAATTCTTGAACTACAAAGTGGTGTGTTGCCCCATCTCTTTCAAAAATAAAAATCAATTGAACTCTTTCTCATACTGTTAGTTTCGTAACCATGTCAGATCTAATCTGAAACATAAAAACAGAAATACAAGTTATTGCATGGTGCACAACTTCGTGGACAACCTGCATATTACGGCAACGCTCGTATAGTTACCACGACTCTAGATATCTCAGGGATGCAATCGATGTTCACCAAACCTGAAGCTGCTCTAACTCGACCTTAACGTGTCATTCTGTGCCGAACTGTAGAAAACTATTGAAGACGCTGAGTCTGAATTTATCTGAGATTAAAATGAAAAGGCGACGACTGGAGAATGTCAGGGAGTAGGACCCATCCTGACCTATGTTGAAAGGTATAAGAATTATTGCGCTTCATTTAAAAATAAATGTAGGTAATGCTTGATATTATTTTTGCTATCAATTACTTCAAATACAACTGCAAATGCGATAAATTTTATCTATGTGAAAAGCTGACGCCATTTTAAACAAAGCACCATTAATTTTCCTGCTTCGCTATAAAGTTAGAGCTAAGATCCTTGAAATAAATAAAGTTCACTCCCCTTCAGGGCAATAAATCCTTCTGATGAGCGCAGTTCATTTCCCCAAGTCTGCTTCTTCCATTTCCCTCTCTGCTCGATGATTAATCGCCCAAAAATTGTGGATAATAGAACAGAGCGCCTATCCTAAAACGGCTAACGACCTCAGCGCTCTGACGCTCCACAAAACGGACATGCTTTATTAACCTGAGCAGCCAAGCAATCGATGCGACTATTGTTGCTCGATGTTCTAGATCCGCCATTTATGCGCGTTTGTGCGCTGCTGAATCGTTAATGTGGTTAACGAACCTGTGCTCTACAAGCTGCTCATAGCCGCAATAGGGACCAGTGTCAGTACATTGTTGGACTCGCAAGTTTGGCAATCTTGGTTCTAATTAAGTGAAAAATATTGCTTCTTGTTACGTGAAAAGTCCAATTTCAGAACAAAATGACCCAAATGAAGTTGTTGTACTCCATCCAACATATACCAAGTGCATTTAAAATTCAACTAAGATAAAATAAAGCAAGTACTGTATTCTTGCCCTGATTTCGAAGCGTTTCTTCGACCTGAGACCGTGCTGGTTTCTGCCACTAGAGTCTCCGCATCGTTCAGTAAAGGGGCCTCATGAATATGCGATCTTTCTCCTTGACGAACTTCTTTCGATTGCTTCTGAGTGAATACAATTGAACGACTTGCGATAGCTCTTCAGGTAGAGCTTACCAACCTTCCATGCCTTCAAGTTTCCAGCTCTAACGCCATCAAGTTTGGAGAAAACTCTGCGTGCTTGAAGAACGTCAAAGCGGATCTGCAATCAATGCTTATAAAAAGTATTGTAGTTCAGCACCAGAATGGGGTTGATGGGGAATCAAAGGCAGAATAGATGCAGATATATTTATGCATGCAAAACGATGTCGGCTGAGCGCGCCGAAGAATAATTGCAGTCTGCTAGATGCTCGTTCCAACGCCTGCTCAGAAAAAGGTGTACTTTCCATCAATGATGTGTCTGATGAGAAGGTACTGACGTATCGTGTATACAAGAGAGGTATGAACATGAGTAAATGGCTTTATTAATTTAGAAGCTCACGAACTTCCACCAGTGTCAACGTAGGGAATGAAGATAGCGTTGAATTGTGGCGGAGTGAAAAGGTTTAATGGATCTCATACGTCTGACTGGTGCTCAAGATTTCTTCGGGAAGTTATTCTGACAAAAATAACACTACATTTAAAAAATAGATTAACCGACGTACTGTCGTTAACATATGAGTTTACAGTCAATTTTGAGGGAAAAATTCCGTTAATTTTGAGCCCCGGTCAACATTAGGGTATGACGACTAAATTTACTGAAGGATCGGATCCAAATTCAACCGTATTTTGTTGCCAAATTGATCAGTAAAGTATTATATCCAAATTCAACTGTACTATGTTTACAAATTAATTGGTAAAGCATGAGATCCAAATTCAATCTCATTTTACATACAAATCATTCTATGAAGCATTAGACCCGAACCCAATTGTATTTCATTTCCAAATTATTCAGTGAAGAATTGAATCCAAATTCAACTGAACTTCATTCTCAAATCATTCAGTGAAACATTACATCCAAATTCAACCGTATTTCGTTCTCAAATTATTTAGTGAAGTATTGGATCCAAATTCAACCGGATTCATTTTCAAATCATTCAGTGAAACGTAAGATCCATATTCAACCGGATTCCTTTTCAAATCATTCAGTGAAACGTTAGATCCATATTCAACCGGATTCATGTTCAAATCATTCAGTGAAACGTTAGATCCATATTCAACCGGATTCATTTTCAAATCATTCAGTGAAACGTAAGATCCATATTCAACCGGATTCATTTTCAAATCATTCAGTGAAAAATTAGATCCATATTCAACCGGATTCATTTTCAAATCATTCAGTGAAACGCTAGATCCATATTCAACCGGATTCATTTTCAAATCATTCAATGAAACGTAAGATCCATATTCAACCGGTTCATTTTCAAATCATTCAGTGAAACGTTAGATCCATATTCAACCGGTTCATTTTCAAATCATTCAGTGAAACGCTAGATCCATATTCAACCGGATTCATTTTCAAATCATTCATTGAAACGTTAGATCCATATTCTACCGGATTCATTTTCAAATCATTCAGTGAAACGCTAGATCCATATTCAGCCGGTTCATTTTCAAATCATTCAGTGAAACGTTAGATCCATATTCAGCCGGTTCATTTTCAAATCATTCAGTGAAACGTTAGATCCATATTCAACCAGATTCATTTTCAAATCATTCAGTGAAACGTTAGATCCATATTCAGCCGGTTCATTTTCAAATCATTCAGTGAAACGTTAGATCCATATTCAACCAGATTCATTTTCAAATCATTCAGTGAAACGTTAGATCCATATTCAACCGGATTCATTTTGAAATCATTCAGTGAAACGCTAGATCCATATTCAACCAGATTCATTTTCAAATCATTCAGTGAAACGTTAGATCCATATTCAACCGGATTCATTTTCAAATCATTCAATGAAACGTAAGATCCATATTCAACCGGATTCATTTTCAAATCATTCAGTGAAACGCTAGATCCATATTCAACCGGATTCATTTTCAAATCATTCAATGAAACGTAAGATCCATATTCAACCGGTTCATTTTCAAATCATTCAGTGAAACGTTAGATCCATATTCAACCGGTTCATTTTCAAATCATTCAGTGAAACGCTAGATCCATATTCAACCGGATTCATTTTCAAATCATTCATTGAAACGTTAGATCCATATTCTACCGGATTCATTTTCAAATCATTCAGTGAAACGCTAGATCCATATTCAGCCGGTTCATTTTCAAATCATTCAGTGAAACGTTAGATCCATATTCAGCCGGTTCATTTTCAAATCATTCAGTGAAACGTTAGATCCATATTCAACCAGATTCATTTTCAAATCATTCAGTGAAACGTTAGATCCATATTCAGCCGGTTCATTTTAAAATCATTCAGTGAAACGTTAGATCCATATTCAACCAGATTCATTTTCAAATCATTCAGTGAAACGTTAGATCCATCCATATTCAACCGGATTCATTTTGAAATCATTCAGTGAAACGCTAGATCCATATTCAACCAGATTCATTTTCAAATCATTCAGTGAAACGTTAGATCCATATTCAGCCGGTTCATTTTCAAATCATTCAGTGAAACGTTAGATCCATATTCAACCAGATTCATTTTCAAATCATTCAGTGAAACGTTAGATCCATATTCAACCGGATTCATTTTAAAATCATTCAGTGAAACGCTAGATCCATATTCAACCAGATTCATTTTCAAATCATTCAGTGAAACGTTAGATCCATATTCAACCGGATTCATTTTCAAATCATTCAGTGAAACGCTAGATCCATATTCAACCGGATTCATTTTCAAATCATTCAATGAAACGTAAGATCCATATTCAACCGGTTCATTTTCAAATCATTCAGTGAAACTTTAGATCCATATTCAACCGGTTCATTTTCAAATCATTCAGTGAAACGCTAGATCCATATTCAACCGGATTCATTTTCAAATCATTCAGTGAAACGTTAGATCCATATTCAACCGGTTCATTTTCAAATCATTCAGTGAAACGTTAGATCCATATTCAGCCGGTTCATTTTCAAATCATTCAGTGAAACGTTAGATCCATATTCAACCAGATTCATTTTCAAATCATTCAGTGAAACGTTAGATCCATATTCAACCGGATTCATTTTAAAATCATTCAGTGAAACGCTAGATCCATATTCAACCGGATTCATTTTCAAATCATTCAGTGAAACGTTAGATCCATATTCAACCGATTCATTTTCAAATCATTCAGTGAAACGTTAGATCCATATTCAACCGGATTCCTTTTCAAATCGTTCAGTGAAACGTTAGATCCATATTCAACCTGGATTCCTTTTCAAATCGTTCAGTGAAACGTTAGATCCATATTCAACCGGATTCATTTTCAAATCATTCAGTGAAACGTTATATCCATATTCAACCGGTTCATTTTCAAATCATTCAGTGAAACGTTAGATCCATATTCAACCGGATTCATTTTCTAATCATTCAGTGAAACGTTAGATCCATATTCAACTGGATTCATTTTCAAATCATTCAGTGAAACGTTAGATCCATATTCAACCGGATTCATTTACAAATCATTCAGTGAAACGTTAGATCCATATTCAACCGGATTCCTTTTCAAATCATTCAGTGAAACGTTAGATCCATATTCAACCGGATTCCTTTTCAAATCATTCAGTGAAACGTTAGATCCGTATTCAACCGGATTCCTTTTCAAATCATTCAGTGAAACGTTAGATCCGTATTCAACCGGATTCCTTTTCAAATCATTCAGTGAAACGTTAGATCCATATTCAACCGGATTCCTTTTCAAATCATTCAGTGAAACGTTAGATCCATATTCAACCGGATTCATTTTCAAATCATTCAGTGAAACGTTAGATCCATATTCAACCGGATTCCTTTTCAAATCATTCAGTGAAACGTTAGATCCATATTCAACCGGATTCCTTTTCAAATCATTCAGTGAAACGTTAGATCCATATTCAACCGGATTCATTTTCAAATCATTCAGTGAAACGTTAGATCCATATTCAACCGGATTCCTTTTCAAATCATCCAGTGAAACGTTAGATCCATATTCAACCGGATTCCTTTTCAAATCATTCAGTGAAACGTTAGATCCATATTCAACCGGATTCCTTTTCAAATCATTCAGTGAAACGTTAGATCCATATTCAACCGGATTCCTTTTCAAATCATTCAGTGAAACGTTAGATCCATATTCAACCGGATTCCTTTTCAAATCATTCAGTGAAACGTTAGATCCATATTCAACCGGATTCCTTTTCAAATCATTCAGTGAAACGTTAGATCCATATTCAACCGGATTCCTTTTCAAATCATTCAGTGAAACGTTAGATCCATATTCAACCGGATTCCTTTTCAAATCATTCAGTGAAACGTTAGATCCAAATTCAACCGTACATCGTTTTCAAATCATCCAACCAAGCATTAAATCGAAATTCAGCCGTATTAGTTTCAAATCCATCAGTGAAGCATTGGTTACAAAATTCAAGCGTATTTCATTGCCAAATTACGACCACCATTGCAACGTACCCAGACCTGCTGCAGCGCCAAGAAATGCCCTAAGCTAAAGTGCCACCGCTAATAAATTAATGACACAAGAACTATTCGTCTCTGCTGTCAGAGGTGTCACTAAGCCCGTTAGAGACTGAGAAATTCGAAGCTCGTTCCGAAAAATTTAGTAGCAGAAGTCCATTAGTGAGAGTCGAGAAATAATTTCACAAAAATTTACAGTCAATGTCGTATAATAAGAAATAAGACCTCTGGGTCTAAAGCTTGACATATTTCTTTCATCGTTGGTTGTTTTGGATTAAAAGCTGAAGTGAAAGTAAGAGTATATCATGTCTAGTGTTGTTCTCAATCGGATCGGACCTTTAAATTACGGACTGATTAATCCGTAATAGATGTTTATTTAAAGTCAAAAAGATTTAATTTCTACCATGCCCACTGGATACTAGATTGAAACTAAATAGTTTTAAACGTTACCAAATTAATGGATTGAGCGAACAAGCAGTTTTCAGAGACATGCATGGTTCTTGTATATATTCAGTTGCATACTCTAACGTTCCCAACTTTTGAAACCATCGTCGAAGTAAAGACGAGAATTCCTGCGCTGCGCGAATTTCTGAAATTTGTGGCGGAGTGAAATGCTGCAAAACTTTGGCTAGCGAGGTCGTAAAGCTTATGGAAAGTGGGAGGATGTTTGTCATCAGCCTCTAGGCCGACCTCAGGTTGTTCCTGAAATTCAAAAACAAAATAGAACAGAAAAGAGAGAAAAATCCGAAGGAAACGTTTAAGAAAAGTTTTTTTTTTAATTTATGCTATTTCACGAACAGTTCACCACATAAAAAACTTTCGAAATTGTTGCTTGATTCGTTAGAATTTTTTCACCACACTTAATAGTGAGAGGGAGAGTGTTGCTGCTGCACTCGTGCAACTCGATGATGACTCGTAGAAATCAGCTTCAAATTTAGCAGCACACGCAGAACCTACTTTAAAATTAGAATCAGAGACATAACGAGCTTTCCTCCCAGCTGCAGGAGTAGAATTCACTTAAACGTAAAAAATGATAGTATGAGTCAGAAAATAAAACAAAAAAGCAAAAATGAGACATTTAATAGAGGCGACAACACTCAAACACAATTAAAAGTATCCTAGATACTTTGGGAAAGCATTCGTAGAAATAAGGCAGCTGCAAACATTATTAAAATTTTAAAAATGAATGTTTTCTACTTGTGAGCGGCAAAAACAAACTTGGATGACCTCCAGGTGAACACGGTGAAGGGGTTCAAGAAATCTGTTCACAGAGTAGCATGAAGTTCATGAAGAAGTACGGTCCTTTGAATCTTTAATGATGGCTTGAGTATATATGTAAATCATAATACGTTCGCTACATATGTGCGTGGTGCATAAGATCACTCACAAATTCACAGGAGAAATAGTGTCGACTTCGATGCATTCTGCTCTTAAAATTCCATTTAATTTGTTCGAAAGCTAAACCTGTGACTTTTGACTGAAATAAAACGAAAAACAAATTAAAAAGAACGCAGTTCATCGTGTTTTTAAAGTGCTGAGGGTTCAAACAGGCCAGCATTATTAATTACCAACACAAGAGATATTTAGCAGCTCTGCTCGGAACAATGAGCAAATAAATAACGAACAGATCCATGAAAAATTCATTGAATTTTGAATACAATATCATTTAATTAATTATTCTATTCCGTCAACATTCGCAGGCAAGATTGTTAACAAAGTACTGAAGTTCGCGTGCAACTATCGTTATTTTATAGATTAGTTTATAAATGATGGCATAAAATCCTCGTGTAAATAAATACGCTCACAAATATCGAATTTTTCCCTGAGTTAGAAAGAACATATTTGTTTACACTGCATGAGGGCTTAAACGCACTTTTGTGTCGGCTTCAAACACTCCTGAAATATCAATACAAACTCCAATTCTGTTGGAAAAAATAACTCCTTCACCTCCTAGAATTTGTCTCGAATATGATTCACTTTGACACAACTTAAAATGCATGAAACTTTCCTCCTAGCAATTGTACGATGTTGAAGTTAGAAAATAAATCTATACGAAGAGTTGGAGCGAAAACTGGCATAATTCTTCCAGAAAGAAAATTTCCTCCAAACTCAAAACAAAAATTGATCAGTCGACTCAAGATTGAGGTATAACACTCGTCATTTGAGGTTTTAATATTTTCTCCATCTTACATCGCATTTTGTTGGATAAGGGTTATCTTAAGAAAAATTCAATCAAATGCCAAAGCCCAAATATTTCAGGAAGGATTTTCTATTCGCGGGACTTCAAATTTCAGATACCAATCGTTCCGTGCAGCAACATATCAAACCCTGGGTAATGCAACAAACTTACGCATAGTTTTGTTATCCACGAGCACGTTCAACTCAGAATTGCATCACAAATTATAAAACATTATTCTATTTGGGAGCAAGCCTCCTCAATTTTTCATAGCTCATAGACCGTGGGAAAAACTTCCCTTCTGAGCCCAGCTTTGACCGGCATGAGAAAGTTGCCGAGCTCAAGTATTCATGCTAACCCATGTAGACAGGCGGAACAGACGAGTAACGTGGCTAGTGGGACTCTGCCGAAATGTTTCTATTTCCGTTACAGCTCAGTGGAGCTGTCGAGCGAGCTTAGTTCCCAGCACTCACGCAATTTGGTTTGACAGTCTCTATATCTCGACCTTCCTTGCGAGCCGCCCGGCCTCTTTGATCAAGTGAGATCGCAAAAGCAGCATGCGACGCAAGGAGGAGTACTGGTGCAGAGCCGAGCGACTGACTTGTCGCACTTCATATGACTGCAGACGTTTAAGAGTTATGCAAGCTCGTAGTGTGTTCATTGATCTAGTTTACTTCAGGAAGCTTTGCTGTAAATTTATGAGTAACAGAGAAGAAAAATAGCACGTAGAATATGGGATTTGTTATTTTGTGGGTTAAAAATGTGATTTGTAATATTTGCAGGCCCCAACCTACTTGAATTGTTGAAGACGGTTTAAGACTTGACTGTGATATAATTCTGCAAATATACTTTGGAAGAAAGCAAATATAAAGCTCACGTATGTGAAACCACGCTACTGCTTTAGCTCTCAAAGAAAATGCATTCATCTCAAATGCAGTATTTTTATTTGTCAACGAATTAAAATTGCTGGTTAAAATTTTATGAGAGATACTTTTCTTAGCTACGTTACGTGAGACAGGACACACTGTTGGTGCTCAAAAGCGCTATGTTGTAGACACAACTATTCTTCAATATTCTTTTTGACGTGCTCTAAATTATCAAAATAAATCGACATTATTCTTCACATCGGTCCCTACACACCTTATTTATCAAATTATGCACAAAAATCGAGAATGAACAGACAATTAATTCTTTATAATACACTGTAGGAGCTTAAAAGCCCAATGTTCTAAACCAATCTAAGCTTTTGGACACATTCTAAATTATCAAAAAAACATCCATATTATTCTTCCGATTGATTACTTTAGATCTTAGGTATCAAATTCCACTCGAAAATCGAGAATGAAGCCACAATTAATTCTTTATAATAACGCAATAACATTCATAATAAAACTCACAGTGTAGACAAAAAATTTTCGCATCTATACGAAAAACAGTTCAACGTTTCGTTTCTGTTCAATAACACACGCCACGTCACCCCACGCCCACTGCGCTGTACTCTCAACGGAGGTCAGACGCGAGTATTCACTCCTGAAGCCAAATTTTCATTTGCAGTAACCGCCTATCGACTGCGCAGAACACGCATTGTCCTGTATTGCATTGTGCACTAAAGGAGCAGCCCGTATGTGTGGAATATTTGTTCATGCCTCCCAGAGATCGTAATAACGCTCGGAGGTTTTGGGCTATTATTTGGAGATATTCAGAGGAGTAAAAAAATTCGTTCCCAGCACAGACTTTGAATGGGAGTGTGTAGAGTACACCTGATCTCAAATTCTTATGGCATTCCCAGCATCACTTGCATTACGTGCCCAATGATAAGCTCGTAAATGCGTCGAGTGTTTTCTTTAAAACTCAAGGCGAACTATGCGGTCTACTTAAGAAAAATGTGAGCATTCCATATTTTATAATTTTGGAATGGAAAAGTAGACCAAAGATTCCTGTGCAAGTGACCAAAATTTGATATAATAGTATTCGGGATACAGGAGAAGGAGAGGGGGTAAGGGTAGAGTTGCCAGGGCAAGTCATGCCTGTGATTGGTGGACCAAAATTCGCTCTTCTTTTGGCTTCTGGTTAGTGAAAAAAGTGATGAACAACTAATATCGTAATTAGCTTTACTTCTAGCGTCAGAATAAACCATTACCGGTAATTTTCATCTACAAAGCAAACCGAAAGGAAAAATATCATAGCCGTTTCTTTGTTTTTCCAAATTCAAATCCATATATTTCTTTGAGTATCGTAGTTAAAGAAACGTTGCACGCTCATCTGAAAGAAAATATCATTTTCTGAATAGTGAATAGAGATGTCATAGTTTACTTTTGTACTTAGAGGATTCTTTCAAAAATAAAACAAAAACCTAAAGAACAATTATATGCACATATATACTCTATTTATGATTCATGATTAGTTTAGTTTTTGCCAATTTATACACAACTTTTTTTGCCACAAATGGCGTTAAAATAGCATTTGGAAAGCTATTCCCCTCCTCCAAAAGAAATAGCACGCCTCAATGCAAACTGGTTTTTGCACACTATTTCGTTTTTATGTTGCAAGTCGAAAATAAATAGAAACAAAATAATTTATCAGCCAAAAAATACGCACGTGCCTCCAAATTTTAAAACAGTCGGGCCCCATAGAGAAAAACCTCGTCCGAACACCAGACAATCACCTAAAAATTACGATGAGACGATTTGATTTACTGTCTTCAAGACACGAGGTGATCTTAAAAAATAAGTTTAAAAGAGCAGATTTAATCTCTAGACACAATATGTTTGTAAAAACTCGGATAAAAAAAAGAGACATTAGTCTCCCCGTGACACGAGGCGATCTCGCAAACTGAGATTCAAGGAATAAATTGAATCACGGCTTGATACATTGTAATTTTTAATGTTATTATAGAACGAACAAACTTTATCTTTTGGTGTGAAATAACAGCAGTGAATTACATTGAAATGCTAAGAAACACTTTGCATGACGTCTCCCTGAGTTACAATGTATAAAACGCCTGAGTAAATTTTTGGAACCTTTCCTGGAAGCAAAGAAATATCTTGTCTGGGTTGATCCACTTGTTTCATAAAGCGCCAAATTCATAAACATAAATCAAATTGAACCGTCATCAATTCTTATATATCAATCCCCTTTATTGATCTTGATCTCATTTCTCAAATCAACTTTCAAATCGAGTCCTATTTTGTTCTTTGCAAATTTCCCCACGCAACTATGTTTCGCTCAATCAATGTAATTACGGAAGAGTACGTTTCAGTTACTTATGAATGAATGAAGCACTTGTGAATCCAGAGCAATTTGACTCTCAATGATCCCTGGAGTATGAAAGACAATGGCCACCTCTGTGTGAAGGGTTGTCATGACAACGAGACAAAAGACCCAGCTCCGCAAGTTGCCTGGAACACTGCCGCACATGGCGCAAAAATAAACCTATGCCGCTCTTTGATCATGAGATCCAATAACACTTCAGTGAAAATTTACCTTGCTCTCGGAGCATAACACTCGCCTAATAACCAATCCCAATCAAAGAGTTCAGTCGGTGGCCGAAATTAACAAAAATCATCGGCAGACGAGATCTTTTCACAATTTCCTCACGCTCTCTTGAATTCGCATGAAGTTTCAGATATACAATGTCTACTGATGCAAAGAAGTTGTTTCTGACATTTGGCAGTAGTAGACTAATCATCATTTTTCAAGCGAAGTTTTGCTTTATAATCGGTATCGAAAAAAACGGGTTATGAGAAAACCAGGATCTTTTAACAGGATAACAATTCAGTACATGCTACGCATGAAAATATCTCCGGAAATGTTTGGTTAGTTCAGGATTTACGCTTTAGATCAAGTAAATGCTTCAATAGACTTGAATATTTTTGAAACTTGAAAAAACTTGCGGCTTTCATTATAGTATAAGATTTTTTGTAGATATGCTTTGAATGCCATTTACTTGACCGTTATATACAAAGATTTACAGGCTAAAATATAGTAATCTTGATCAACTGCCCTTTAAAATAACCACAATAATTTATTAGTGAGGACAATATTAGCATCGCATCTGAATCCTACGTCATTAGAATCTCCTGGAACGATTTCTTTCTTCACTTCTTTTTGTAATAATTTCAATTATCTTGAACGTGACTTCCTCTTGAGTCACCACTCGTATGAAAAATGAATATTGGATTAAAGACGTTTATCTACCACATGACTTGAAATTCTAAGATCGTAGCTTTAATTAATGGGACTAAAATTTGAAAAATTTGGAACATTAATTTCTTGTTTGCGGAAAATGGACATGGGAGCACAGAAAAAATTATTTTCTAAAACTATGCATTTAATCAGTAATAATGTATAATAATCAGAAATGTATTCTCGAAAGTGATTCAAAGTTACGTAAGCAGAATACTACACATTAAATAGAATACATTCAATACACTTTCGATGCATGCAGACGCTCGAGGTATGGAGAATATTCTAATAGCAAAAAATTATTCAAGTCAAATAATAGTCGTTATCAATTACTATTGAATCCCAAGGAAACACTGATTTTTGGAAACCGGTTGTCGACTGACAATGTAAACTAATGGCGAAAAATAATTGATTACCTCGTAAAGGACGGCGCATATAGACCACTTTCTGCTGATCTCATAAAGGAGGGATACATTTCTGCAAAATAATTCCAGGACCGCCTGAAAGCGGCAGTCAAAGTTTACATTCGATTAGGGCACGTCTCGATGTATTTGCTCTTCATCTGAGCGGCAGAAACCGAATGATTCGCCTCGGGAATTGGCACTGCTACGGTTTTCTGGAATTGTAAGTTACTGCGGAGGCAGCCGAGCTTGTTTGGCAAAGTTTTAGGCCGCAGTCTGATACACGGCGCAGTTTATGAGAGATTGCATCTTGTGAACGGAGTCTCGATCTGCGAAAATTTCAGGAAAAAAGTGCTGCTCATGGAGAATGAATTTTAATTTAAATTGACAGGGTGAATTTACAGTATGTTTCGTTGAGCTGAATACTTGCATGCTGCGCCTGTGGATTTCAAATAGAGAAACTTTTGCTTCACTGCACATTTATATGAACGCGAATTGCGCTCTTGCGAATGGAGTTTGTTAGCAAATTGATGTCCTGTTTCGTTGGGTCTGACAGAAGTTGCACAGTTTTTTTTGTATATATTTTCTGTATAGCCCAGCTCCACAGTTACATGTTCATGTATTTCTAAACATGAGAATATTTTCATTGAAATTTTGAAAAAATTCGTTACTTCACGGTGAAATATTTCTTCAATCTGTGTGAAGAACCGCCTTGCCGTGCTCGAGCCTTCGGCAACAGCATTTGTTTCAGCAAGTTGGTTGTGAATTATTGCAAACATCTGAACAAAGAGGATAGATATGAACCTAAAGAAGTTTCAATTGCACAAAGTAAGCACTCTCAGCATTTTTATCGTAAATTCTTAAGTAACTCGTTGCATCTTTCTCATTAAAACTATACATGCATCACTTTTATTAGAATACACCAGCGTCTGTTACCTTTAAATGTCCAATAAACGTATCACTGTCATGATTTTTTTCGGTGCACGATGTAGAAATTCAAACCCCTAGTGATATCATAAAAGATTCTAGACCTAGGAGATTCAGAATCACTAACAAAGATTGTCTCGTTGGCACAACCTCCTGCATCAACTTTGTGAGCCAATTCAAAGAAGCGTCCGTAAATCAACTCCGTCCCAGACGAGTGATTTGGGCGGCCTCTACTCGGTCTCGGCGGCGTCTTCTCGGAGCGAGCATTTACTCGGTGTTCTCGCCTCCCAGCCAACTTGGATGCAAGGAATTTGTGCACATCCCAGCGAGTACAATTTTGAAATGGAAAGGATTTCCGAGGTTTTAGACCGACTGTGTAGAGTCGAGGATATTGAAACAAAATATATACGTATATTATTGTACTTATGTTAACGCATATTATCATACGTGGATACGTATCAACATCACTGTAGTATAAAGTTAAATAAAACTAATGGTCGCTTACTGGGCGCGTTGGTTATCTTTTGACCAATACAGTTCACCTTCTGAAAATAATTATGCGGGATGGGGAAATGAAAGTTCTTGAAGAATTTCAAAGACGTTCTTTACACTTGCAGCACTGAACACACTATACGGTTCGCAGTACCCATGTTGCGCTTGGTGTTCACTCCTGCAGTACAGAACACGCAGTGCTTCCACACACAAAGTTGCCAGCGCCTGTGTTGCGTTCAGTTCCCACTCCTGCAGCACAGAACACACAGCGTTTCCACACACACAGTTGCCAGTACTTGTGTTGCGTTCAGTTCTTACTCCTGCAACACAGAACGCACAGCGTTTCAATACACAAAGTTGCCAGTGCCTGAGTTGAGTGCAGCTCGCAAACGAAGTAAAGCGAGTCAGTTTGCCAGAGCTGCCGGTGAGCGGGCGAGATGAGCCTCTCATTCATGAGAAATGGTCGACTTAATGCAATTCGGAGCTTTTTTTAATGCAATCAGAGCTCAATCGAGGACTTGATTCGCTGCTGTCGAGGCGTGGAGGAAAAAGAAATTCTAATCTAATCTCAAAGAAGGAAAAGTGTCGCTTTTTTAATGGCGAGTGACTACTAAGTTGCTTAGGAGTTCTGCTATCACATACCTCGTATTTTCTCTTGTATTGTATCTCTTGAATTCCTCTTCGATTTTGGATCACTGACCTGAAGTTTGCACTCGCATCAACTTTGGTTATTTCATTTTAACAAACTCTGGTCGAGTTCCAGCGTCATGTTCATTGAGTTTCGTTATGTTCGAGTTTAAGCATCATACCTCAGCGTCATGTACAGCGACATTCCAAATTACCTACCTAAATAACCTATTAATTGGAATTACAATCTCCCCGTAATTTATTTATTGCCGGCAACAAAAAATTTTTCATTAAATCAAGTACAAGTAAAAGAGAAGTGTCAATTTTTCTAATTTAAGTACGTAAGGGCCGAGTATGCAAGCATGATTTCGCTGAAGAGACTACAACCGCAATTTACCAAAGCCTCTAAATGCATAGGTGAACAGTGACTTCATTCTAAAACAGACCATAGAATTTTTGAAATTTTTTTATTTTCCATTCTCACACAAAATCAACAACTGGGCCTCGGAATCGAGAGATCTGGGAAGCCTCACATCGACTCCCCAACGCTTTTTTGAATTACTGCTGCCTCACAATGATGGGGATGATGCATAGATCACTGAACAAACTGTCATCTGAGACATAATAACATCCCATTTTTCAGCTAACTTCAAGTTATCTTGTTCATATTGGAGATCTTTCACTCAAAATGAATCCGATTCTACGTAATTTCTGCGTCCCCTGTCCTAACAAACGACTTCTATACTTTTTAGTTGTAACGACAGCGCAACTCACCCTTCGGTCTAGTCGGAAAAGTTGCTCAAGATGTTAGAGTAGAGTTACGTCTCGAGGCCAAATCAGGGATATTAACAATGTTCTCGCAGATAAGCAAATGTTCTCAATCCCACGCCGCTTAACTTACCCTGTTCAAATAATTCAAATAGGTGTCGTTCGATGATTATTATGACACAAAAATTTACGAATGTTTTCTCGTACAAAATGTTCTCCTGGTTTGTTCAAATCTTCCATTTATGTTAAATTTTCAGGTAATTTTGCGTTTACAACGTTTCTTTCTCTAAGTTTAATCACTGCTGATTCATAAAATACTCATTTTGCAACACAAATCCGCGTTAATATTTCTTTCCAGCGAGCACTTTCACGAAATTGAAGCACGAGCCCAATTTCTCCTCAAATTTGTGTTGGAGGAACTGTCGTCAAACCTGGATGTACTCCGGGAAATTTTTTCAAAGCCTGAAATGTTAGCGTCCTTCGTTTACCGTGCGCCTGAAAGCGGCCTGGTTTATGGCCTCTAAAATGTCGCTCTAAGTCTTTTGGACACATGGAAAAAATCCACCAAAATCCGATGTCGTGCTGGAAATTGTGACGTGCAAAATATTGCGGCGCTCCCATTTTACGTGCTCGGCATTGGTACCAGATACTGAGCCGAATTCAGGGGAGACGAAACAATATCGAAATAGGGTCAGGCTCTGGAGATTGACGTTGAATTATTATCCAAAATTCAACTTCGCGGGAATGTTTTTTAAAACTTACTTTTAACCCATGTTAGCTGATTAAGTTTCTGGAGCGACATAGACGACACTGAAGAGCACAGATATTTCTCTCATCCAGGCGTATGATGAATTACAGGCTTGTAGTGCATTACCGCACACTCGGCAGGCCGAGACTCAGGTCCTCTTCGTGCTGAGATGAAATATATCATAAATTATAACTGTGGCACATGCAAGGGCGAGTGTGTTCCGACGACATGAAATGCTCTCATAAGCAGCAGATATGTACACCCACTTCTTATTTTACACTTATTGATAGGAATTGTGACTGAAGGAGTTGTACGAAACGAACTGCATCAAGAAACGGTGCAATCATGACAAAAATCTGAGAAACGATAAGATACACATTGGTGGAACAAAAATTATAATTATACAATTGTAACAATTATAAAATTGTAACAATTATACAATTGTAACAATTACACTATTGTAACAATTATACAATTATACAATCGTAACTGAAGGAGTTGTACGAAACGAAATACATCAAGAAACGGTGCAATCATGACAAAAATCTGAGAACGACGAGATACACATAGGTGGAACAAAAATTATAGGACAACTTGCAGATTTATCTCTTTACCGCTTTAATGATCTCTCCGACGAAAATGTTAAAATATTAAGGGCAGCGTGAAGTCTTTTGTATTTAAATCAAGAGATATTTGTGCTCAGCTCCGTGGTGCTTAAGGTTGATTTGCATCTCATGTTGTGTTGAGTGGGTGTGTGCAATTGATGGTCATTGAGTTTTACTCTGACTTGGGAAGTAGTTGAACCAAAAGAAATGTAGATTCGTTCGTCGTGGCCCAACTGAAGTAAAGCACATTCTTGATGTGTTTTATGTATGTGTACAAATCATCCAGCACCCATTCGCTATATCAACGCTCTAAATATCCCCTCGCGTAACAAAATTGGCATTTATTCATCGCTCTTTAACTTTCTATAATTATTCACTTGCATCAGGAGTTCTTGAAAATTAGCTCTGAGAATTTACGTTGTACGCATTTGGTTTTTGTGCGGTCGCTGCTGGTAATTTGAAGTATTTTTCCCCTCGCTGCAAGCTGGGAGTCACTCATCAGAAGCTCTTGATATCCTTCGCCACAGATCAAAGATATAAGTCACCATCAGCAATTCGAAATGCCGACTGTATACTACGAAGAAAAACAAAAATTTACTTCTCTATACTTTGAAAAATTCCTGAACGATACGTTAATTGGCAGTTAATTCGCATGCATATTAACATAACAAAAGAATTATTTAAGCTCTAGAACGCTCAACGAAGCTACATCCACGCGGCTTTAATTCATATGAATAACAATTAGCGATGCTATCGCTACTGACAGTAACACTACCACTACTGCTACGGAATTGTTTTATTGAATAATTAGTGAATAGCTTCTTAGCTCTGCGTTCTCTTTTCTCTACGCGATTTTATGATAATACTCATTGGTTAATATTATAATAATACTCACTGGTTAATATTATAATAATACTCACTGGTTAATATTATAATAATACTCATTGGTTAATATTATAATAATACTCACTGGTTAATATTATAATAATACGCACTGGTTAATATTATAATAATACGCACTGGTTAATATTATAATAATACTCACTGGTTAATATTATAATAATACGCACTGGTTAATATTATAATAATACGCACTGGTTAATATTATAATAATACTCACTGGTTAATATTATAATAATACTCACTGGTTAATATTATAATAATACTCACTGGTTAATATTATAATAATACTCACTGGTTAATATTATAATAATACTCACTGGTTAATATTATAATATATTTTATAATAATACTCACTGGTTAATCGTTTTCATCGCGGTCAGTGCGAATACGTTGGTTGAATATGCTGAGTTACAGTTTCAAGCAAAATTACGTCAAGTGTTAACTTGCTATATCAGTGCAAAATATATTTACATTTAGCTGTAGGACACAAGGCCGAAAAATTATTCTCAGTGCTAGACCAAATTTTTGAAAACAATTTTGAAATCGTTCGCAAATTTCTCACATTATTCATAACAGTGCGCTCTAACCATTTTTTCATTCAATTTTCTGCTTTCGTGCAAAGGTTATTTATCCACCGAAGCAGTAAACTAAACATCAACTAAGAAAAGTGGGAATCTTTTTCTCACATTTGGTTCCATAGCTCCTGACATGCCAGTAGACACAATGAGGAATTGTCAAGACGAACAAGAAAGGTAGTACACTAATTGATTGAGAATTTGATCACTCGAAGGACGAGGATGAGGTGGCTCTCACCTCTATATCTTCCACCTTGGATGCTATAGTCCCCTAGATCTTCCACTTTGGATGCTATAGTCACCTAGATCTTCCACCTTGGATGCTATAGTCACCTAGATCTTCCACCTTGGATGCTATAGTCACCTAGATCTTCCACCTTGGATGCTATAGTCACCTAAATCTTCCACCTTGGATGCTATAGTCACCTAGATTTTCCACCTTGGATGCTATAGTCACCTAGATCTTCCACCTTGGATGCTATAGTCACCTCAAGATCTTCCACTTTGGATGCTATAGTCACCTCTAGACCTTCCACCTTGGATGCTATAGTCACCTCTAGATCTTCCACCTTGGATGCTATAGTCACCTAGATCTTCCACCTTGGATGCTATAGTAACCTAGATCTTCCACCTTGGATGCTATAGTCACCTAGATCTTCCATCTTGGATGCTATAGTCACCTAGATCTTCCACCTTGGATGCTATAGTCACCTAGATCTTCCACCTTGGATGCTATAGTCACCTCAAGATCTTCCACTTTGGATGCTATAGTCACCTCTACATCTTCCACCTTGGATGCTATAGTCACCTCTAGATTTTCCACCTTGGATGGTATAGTCACCTAGATCTTCCACCTTGGATGCTATAGTCACCTAGATCTTCCACCTTGGATGCTATAGTCACCTAGATCTTCCACCTTGGATGCTATAGTCACCTAGATCTTCCACCTTGGATGCTATAGTCACCTCAAGATCTTCCACTTTGGATGCTATAGTCACCTCTAGATTTTCCACCTTGGATGCTATAGTCACCTAGATCTTCCACCTTGGATGCTATAGTCACCTCAAGATCTTCCACTTTGGATGCTATAGTCACCTCTAGATCTTCCACCTTGGATGCTATAGTCACCTCTAGATTTTCCACCTTGGATGCTATAGTCACCTAGATCTTCCACCTTGGATGCTATAGTCACCTCTAGATTTTCCACCTTGGATGCTATAGTCACCTAGATCTTCCACCTTGGATGCTGCGTGTGTTGAGCTGATGTGGGCAAGGCTCAAAATTTAAGCGTTGGAATTCAGTAGACTGATTCAAAAAGTAAGAGAAAATTTCAAACAACAGAATTAGCTTGGGAAGTAAAGTATATCCGCAAGTATGAGGAAGTTAAAGTCTTCCTTCCAAAGATGTTTTCAAAGATTGTATAATTGACTCCAAAAGCCTTACAAATAAATATCTACCGCATTAATTGTATAGCTGTTATTTTATTCTAATTTTCTGGTATGGAGCAGCTATTTCACAGGATTTCTTCCGTGGGATCTTCAGTTGTCATTGAGAAATCGTTTAAGGGCTTGTCGTGGAAATAATACTTCTCAAAATACTTTAATACCAATTTTTCTACGAAAATTTGAGCTTTTCTCCTAATACATCACCTACTATAAATCTGAAATGTTAAGGACGAACTATCTTTGAAAAATAAAGGTGGATGTAACAATGCTCCACATAGAGCGCTCATACTTGTTTAACTGTCGTGTTCGAACTGAAGCCATAAATTTTAGAGTTACGTTTGACGGAATAATCTTCTGCTTTTCTTGCACGTGATAACATTCGTACCACATTGAACACTCTCCATTTTTGCCATCTCAGAACATCCGCTTGAATAAGATTTGACGACCGTATTGATCGTTGTACAGATGTCAGAGGCGCTCACTGACGACCTTTCATACGAGTACTTCAGATGAATAACTCACACAACCAGTAGGCGTACAGCGACGCGTGGGTGGGCTGTGTGAGAACAAAGTTGTACAGAACTACTTCTTTAGTGCCTGATGATTCGCATGGACAACAGGCCATGCATTCGATTCAAAACTAAGTATAAATTAATTCGATTTTAAATTTGACATTCAAGTGAAATTTTCATCGTCTGGGGACGAACAGGAATTTGAATTGAAACAGAAGTGTTAATTTATATCTTTAACAACCAAATTTTGCACTCTTCTTAGTCTTATCATTACCGCTGTCCTTAGACTCCGGATTGTTACCGACATTAGAATGAAAAAGGAAGTGTCCCGGCGGGGTGAACTTAAAAAAATTCATACCAATGTCATCAGGGTCTTTGAAGGGTTGAACCCAGAATGTAAAATTTCAACCTAATTGTTTGAAGATTCTAAATCGTCATTTTAATTTCACCTATCTCATACACTGAATTTTGAAAACGAATTATATTCTTAACTTTTTTCATGGTAACTAATCTTGATTGATACAAGTATTCCGCCAACACTTCCAACAAGCGCATCTCAGTTACTCTAATTACATCTGATATACCTTCTAATTCTAATGATTAGAAGGTATATCATGAACATTACATACGACCAGTTTCACTCAATTACAATCAAATACATCTGATATACCTTTCATTATGCCTTCTATATGATATTCTACATTATGCCTTCTTTCTGATATACCTTCTATCAATTACATCTGATATACCTCCTCAATTACATCAGATATACCTCCTAATTCTAATAATGTAGCCCTCAACATTACATGAGACCAGCTTCACTCAATCACAGCGGGACGGTCAGGCCACTGAATGTTAAACAGATGAAGTCCTAAATTATCCAGCGAGCTCCACCAGCTCGCGAATTTCCTGAACTGTCCTGACATCGAATTTGTGCGTTTAGGTCATAAATTTAGGCGCAGGTGTTCTTTATTCTCTCGTAGAATTTACGCCTCCATTTAGTTGCCTCGCAAAATTATTCACAAGCCAAATGAAAATTAGCAGAGAACTAGTGAGCTAAAAAATTCATTAATTTTTTTAGATGAAGCGTCATTCCATGACGTTCGAGAGCTTCGAAGTTAATTTTTGCTTCGTTTGTTTTGCTGCTCTAATGAACAACAACCAAGTACAAAAAACGGTACGTAATTTTACGCAAGCCTATGCCTTCAAACGAACGCGACTATTTACCTCGAGCCTTCTATTCATAAATAAACATTCGCCTCGCGATGAAATGAGTTATTTGCTAACATGCGAAAAGTCGTTTCATGATATGAAAAAATAGCTTTTAATTTATCCTATGAGAATTCACTGCCAAGCTTAATAACGGAGCCTTCGCAATTTGACGGCAGTCTTTGCTAGGCCAATCAGAAATGAAACCATAATTGTAGAAAGCATCATTTTGTTTGATATGAAGTAGGATTTTACTATCCTCAATCCTGAACGAGTTAAATCCCTTTGTTAGACATGTAAGCCCAGTCTAACTTTATCGCCGCCTGCATGCGTTTTTTTCGCCGCCTAAGCGATTTAATCGCTTAAATCGCTCAGGCGGCGAAAAAACGCATGCAGGCGGCGATAAAGTTAGACTGGGTTGTTACATGACGAACAACTTCAAGATACAAAAAAAGTAGATTTTAATTATTTAACTCAATATATGGCATTCACAACGGGCGATATAACAGAAGAGATTGAGGGTATTGCATTTTAACGGCGTGCCGTGCTGACCATTATCATTGAACGTTATGACACAATCTACGTTTTATTGGCAATCTGATGACGCTCAAATGAAAGCCAATGTGCTTTTTTGTAAGTTTATTCGGCTTAAATTTCACTTAAACTGCACTTAATCACACTTTGATAGCACCTAGCTCAAACATTCGCAGCTTTTGCCGCCTATGCAGCGCGCCGTAAAATTAAGGAAATATTTTCTTATTGCAGAAAGTGCACCGAAACCGCGGCTTTTGGGTGGAAGAATGTGGGCTGTCACTCTTTCAGGAGTCCGTCCGCCCAAAGTTGCCTTGTTAAAGTAGTTGCAACTCGGACTTTTACGGTTGTCCAATAATGATGCTCCCGGTTTACCACGGCTAAAAATGTACAGTCCATGGCCGCACGTGGCAAAAGTGCTCCCATTCAGTATCTGATGTAAGCAATTTTGGAGCGGGAAAATTCCAGTCGAAGACGAAAATTTGCGTCAGATAGTCTGGTGATCTGAGAAGTTGTATCGTATTTGACTCTAAAAGCTTCTCAAGTCTTCTCCTGTGAATAAGGAGATGATCAATATTGCCCGCTATACAATGATTAAACGCCTTTAAAAGAATGGAATAGAAATTTAATTCTTACACGTGCGATCAATATACCAAAAACTACATGTAATGTGCCAAACTCATCATTTTTTGCGAGCAGTAATGGTATATGTCGAAAGCTGGTTACGATTTGAAGTCTCTTTAATGTTCAAAGAAGTACGAATCATTCGAATGCTCCCTATTTCCAACGCATGAAGTTAATTTATCCTCAAATGTTAATTTACCTTTACTTTTCTCCCTCCATGCAAAATTTCAACAAAGTTCAAAGAAGTATAAAAAATATCAGTTACCCGGCCTTATCAACATCGCCTTACGAGGTGCACACATTAAACACATCTTTACTACAACGTCCCTTTTATATATTATCAACCTTTTTATCTTATTTTTTGAAAGTTACGCTTCGTTTACATCACATTTTTACTTCGCCCTTGTACTGCATAACATTAGGTTTGTAATAGCGCCCTTTTCTAACATCAGATTTTGGACAGCTGCCTTTCCCATATAACTCAATATTTTTAAGAGCTGCTCTTTCCTAACTCAATATCTATAAGACCTGTTTTTTCCTAACATCGTGTTAGTAACAGCAATCCTTTGCTTAGATATTTCTAACAGCTGCGCTTTCCTAACATCGTGTTCGTAATAGCTGCACGTTTCTAACATCATATTTTCAAAAGCTGCACTAATTTCACATCATTTATTTAACTGTTCCCTTGTGCAACTTATTAAAGCATTTTCAAATAACCTAATAGCCACACGCTTCTAACACCATATTTTCAAGAACTACGGTTGTCTCACATAATGTTCTTAACAGTTCCCTTAGGTAACCTAAAAAAAAAACATTTTCATTCCCCTTATATTTGGCTCTCCATAAAACTCAACACTATAATTTTTAGAGGAAAGTCCATGTTACGTAAGAGCTGCTCCGAGCTTCCCTCCTTCAAAAATTGACCACACAGAGCAAGTCTAACGACGGCTCTGCGGTGTGTATAGTGCCTCTCCTGCACCTGGAAACTTGCTGCTCTTCTTTCGCCTTAAATCATGATTGACTTCAGATAGTGTCTTATATACCCTTAGTATTAGTCGGTCTTTTTCAATGCCATGGAATAATTTAATTTACAGGGTAAAGAAAAGTAGTTTTCCTTTATACATCATAAATATGTCTCCTTTGTGTAAATAAATATATCAGTTTTGTAGTCCTGTTTTAGATAGATTGTTAAATATTCAACAGTATAAGTAATTTTATCCCGAACAAGTGTGAATAGCACTGTGAAATACTATTTTTTAAATGTTTCTGTTTCCAACTTAATAAAGTTAACTAATAATGACGGTTAAACTCAGTAAGTTACGTTATGAAATTACATCTCGAAGCATAGGTGCTTTTCACTGTCCAGTGTCCATGTCCCTCTAGTTCTCTTTATTCAGTTGTTTTCGAATAACATCAATTGTAGATTTGTTACATCTAAACAATAATATTAAAAAGTAATATTTGTCAAGTTGATAGACCTAATTTTCTAAAACTTGAAGCTGTGTAGTCCGGTTTTAGATAGATTGTTAAATATTTAAAACTTGTTTGATGTCATTAAATTGATTATTCTCAAGATTAATCTTCTTCAAATTACAGCATTTTCATGCGCTTGTCTGTTTCGATTGGGTGCTCGTTATGCTCTTCCAAATGGATTTAGGGCAGAAGTCTATACACGAGTTTCCCCTTTAATTTCAAAATTCACAGTCCCCACATGACGCCTATCGAAAATAACCGAGTTGATTCCAATAGCAATATTGACATTTGGATTCAGGAAGTAATTGATCTCTAAACTTGCGTAACCAACGATATGATTCCATGTTTTAGGCAGCGCGCCCACTGATGCGATTCGATGCGATGCGATTCGCCTCAGTCGGCAGTGGGCTAGCCAACACAATGTTATTCCTACGGTGCTACAAATGAACCATGCGATTTTTGCAAGGCGTCGCACCAATCGCATCGCATCAGTGGGTGGGCTGCCTTAGCCCGTGCAGAAAAGGAACATCTACTCAATACACGTAATACCCTGGATTCGATCATAATGTTTTCTTGAGACATTGCAGTATACGAGGCCTGTCGAAAAAGTATCCGACCTTTGGCCAGAAAAAATACTTCAACAACCTGACGGGGTTGGGACCCTAATCCCCTTCAAAGTAGGCTCCTTGTGCTTCCACACACTTAGCCCACCGATCCTTCCACTGCCGGAAACACCTCTGGAAGTCTTCTTTTGGAATGGTGTTCAGCTCTGTCGTCGCGTTCCGCATTATCTCTTCTCTACTCTCAAAACGGGATCCTTTCAGTGGTGTCTTCAATTTTGGAAACAACCAGAAGTCGCAAGGAGCCAGGTCTGGAGAGTAGGGAGGTTGGCGAACGGTCGTAATTCCATGTTTGGCCAAGAAATTGCGGATCAAATGGAATGAATGTGCGGGCGCGTTGTCGTGATGCAAGTGCCAGTTGTTCGCAGTCCACATGTCTGGTCTTTTGCGCCGAACTGCATCACGAAGTCGCCGGAGAACATCCTGATAGTACTCCTTTGTCACTGTTTGTCCTTCCGGTGCGTATTCGTGATGCACAATTCCACGGACATCAAAGAAAACAGTCAGCATCGAAGGAGTCAAACAGGCAATGCGACGATGGAGCTGAACACCATTCTAAAAAAAAACTACCAGAGGTGTTTCCAGCAGTGGAAGGATCGGTGGGCTAAGTGTGTGCAAGCACAAGGGGCATACTTTGAAGGGGATTAGGGTCCCAACTCCGACAGGTATTCGAAATATTTTTTCTGGCCAAAGGTCGGATACTTTTTAGACAGGCCTCGTAAAGTGTTGCCGATGTTATGTACGAGGACATGAAGAGCAGCTTAGTTTAACCTCATAGGCGAAAATTCTCAAATCTGCAGAATTTTAGCTGAAAAGGAAAGAGTTGAAATCTTCAGGTTAAAAATTTCACCCTGTTAATATTTAGCATGCAGGGTGTCCCCAAAAAACGTGCTCACTCTTTGACTGCTCGTTACTCATGTATACTGTCTGAAGTGAGTGAATATTAATATAGATACAATTCTAAATCAATTGAATCAAAGAAAGGGATATTACATTCAGAAAAATGAAATGCCAAAGAGGAAATCGTTGCATCTGAAACAGAAATAAAAAATACACGAATAATTATTCGGCAGTCAAAAAATGAATACAATTTTACAGAACACGCTGTATGCAAAGACTACGTATCTGTAATAGGCAGTTGACCCCAGGGACTCAGTGCTCCCTAGAACTAAGTAGCTGTAACAGGTAGTTGACCTCAGGGACTCAGTGCTCCCCAGAATTAAGTATCTGTAACAGGTAGTTGACCTCAGGGACTCAGTGCTCCCCAGAATTAAGTATCTGTAACAGGTAGTTGACCTCAGGGACTCAGTGCTCCCCAGAACTAAGTATCTGTCACAGGTAGTTGACCTCAGGGACTCCGTGCTCCCCAGAATTAAGTATCTGTAACAGGTAGTTGACCTCAGGGACTCAGTGCTCCCCAGAACTAAGTATCTGTCACAGGTAGTTGACCTCAGGGACTCCGTGCTCCCCAGAATTAAGTATCTGTCACAGGTAGTTGACCTCAGGGACTCCGTGCTCCCCAGAATTAAGTATCTGTAACAGGTATTTGACCTCAGGGACTCAGTGCTCCCCAGAACTAAGTATCTGTAACAGGTAGCTGACCTCAGGAACTCAGTGCTCCCTAGAACTAAGTATCAGTAACAGGTAGTTGACCTCAGGGACTCAGTGCTCCCCAGAACTAAGTATCTGTAACAGGTAGTTGACCTCAGGGACTCAGTGCTCCCCAGAACTAAGTATCTGTCACAGGTAGTTGACCTCAGGGACTCCGTGCTCCCCAGAATTAAGTATCTGTAACAGGTAGTTGACCTCAGGGACTCAGTGCTCCCCAGAACTAAGTATCTGTAACAGGTAGCTGACCTCAGGAACTCAGTGCTCCCTAGAACTAAGTATCAGTAACAGGTAGTTGACCTCAGGGACTCAGTGCTCCCCTAAACAGCTTAGCTCCCCGCAGTTAACAGCTTAGCGTTTGAAGAATTTGCTTTTTTTAAGTTTATGATTGTTTTTTGTGACTTTTCCCTTTGCAGGATTCGGAGGCTCTACGTGCCTTTCCTGCACCATTCCGCACGAATGCGTGAGCTCGAGGCGCCGACTTCCTGTCTCTTCAGGGCGTCCAAAAAAGAATGTTTGTAAAAGATCAAAAAAACGTTTGAAGCACAGAGTGTCGGGGTTCAACTTTGAAATAGAGTAGCTTCCTAGCACACGACATAATCCAAAATCATATATTTTGCACAGAATAACGTATTCATGAATCATTTCGTGCCCCAGTTAATAATTTTATTTGCTAGTTTTATACGTAGAAAACTGGACTGGATAAATTAAGTAAATATCAAGCTCTGTCTAATCTGGGAAGCTTGGAAGATTTTGAAACTTTCCTCTCCCCTCTGTCACGGTCGTAAACAGAACTTTACGTGCCTTCGCATCGTAAACACCGGGATGCTCTATTTAATTTTAGAATTGATGAGTGGACCAATAATTTCTGCTTAATAGATGTGAGTGTGAGTCATTGTGAGCTAATTTACAAAGTTTCTTACACCAATTTTCGCATTTAACCTTTCACTTTTTATCCTAATTTTGTTCCTAAGAATTTTTCGCATGAACTCCAAACGCAAAACTTTCCCAACTGCGAGACAGATTGTATGTATATCCGAGGCAACGAGTGTACAAATGGATATAACCGAGGCATCTTGTGATTAACTGCAGAAGACCATGAGTGTGGATGCAACCAAGGCATCTTGTGATTAACTGCTGAAGACCATGAGTGTGGATGCAACCAAGGCATCTTGTGATTAACTGCAGAAGACCATGAGTGTGGATGCAACCAAGGCATCTTGTGATTAACTGCTGAAGACCATGAGTGTGGATGCAACCAAGGGATCTTGTGATTAACTACAGAAGACGAGTGTGGATGCAACCAAGGCATCTTGTGATTAACTGCAGAAGACGAGTGTGGATGCAGCCAAGGCATCTTGTGATTAACTGCAGAAGACGAGTGTGGATGCAACCAAGGCATCTTGTGATTAACTGCAGAAGACCACGAGTGTGGATGCAACCAAGGCATCTTGTGATTAACTGCAGAAGACGAGTGTGGTTGCAACCAAGGCATCTTGTGATTAACTGCAGAAGACCACGAGTGTGGATGCAACCAAGGCATCTTGTGATTAACTGCAGAAGACTACGAGTGTGGATGCAACCAAGGCATCTTGTGATTAACTGCAGAAGACCACGAGTGTGGATGCAACCAAGGCATCTTGTGATTAGGGCCAGAAGACCGCGAGCGTCGAAGCGAAGGCAAAAGCACGGGACGAAATATTTGCTGATCTGAGGATCTCATCGCTTGAATGCGCTTCATTTGGCGCGACAGCTGCGTCGCGGCTGCTGCACGGAAACCACTCAAGTGAGTAGATGTTGCCGCATTTTTGGGAGGAATGTATCAAAATCAGCAAAATTGGTCGAGGATAGAGATTGGAAGTACCTGATTAACTCGTCAGACTCCATTAAATCTGTGCTGTTGGCTTAGGTCTTTCTCTTGCATTGCGATTGGACATATTTGACTAACTAGTCAGACTATTACACCAGCGCTGCTCTGCTAGTTTAGGTCTCTAGTATTGCCATTGGACGTATCTGACTAACTAGTCAGATTATTTAATCAACGTCTTATTTGGGCGTGTTACGTGTTGTTCAAGATTTTTGTAAGCTCCACAAATTTGTACGCAACTGTGTTCTACTTTAAAACAAACTGAAAATTTCTCACCCCAAGAGAGAAAAAATTCAAAATTTTCCTTCCGCTTTTGCGAAGAAAAGCGGAAACTATTTAAGGAAAGCTCAAAGAATTAATCAGACTAACTGATAGATGAAGACGGTTCTAAACTCACATCATAGAAGAACTTTACGCGGTGACTGCGTCCATCCTCACTTTTTTTCGTCTGCACCATACTCGATCCCACGACTCCATTTGCCGGAGCACGGGGCTGAGGGAAGTGAGGGAAGTGAGGGAACGGCAACTGGGACTCGCTCCCAGTCCAAATGTGGAGCCGTGTTTAATATTTTTTATGAAAGGTCCGACAACTGAGATTAGTTCTTTGCTTTTCGTGAAGATCCAGCTACTTGGATAAGGAAGGAGAAAATTTTTTTATTAAGGTTCGACTACTAAGACAAGTTTTGATTTTGTTTCTGTCGAAGGTCCAACAGCTGAGATGAGTTGTTTGTTTCTGATAAGGTTTGACAGCCGAAACCATCTTTTTTTCATTTTTGATTTGATAAAGGTCTGACAACTAGATCAAGGTCTCGGTCAACACCAAACCCCATTTCCAATCAATTTGTAGCGGCAAACTGTTATTTCAAAGTTATAACTTTTTTCTGTGAACCTTGCAAGAACCTTAGGAGTTAAATTAACCCTTTAACGCCCAAGTGGACTGTACGGTCCTCTTTCAAAAACAACAATAAAATATTACATTTTATATTCAATTTGTTCACTAATGTGTCCTTAGAACTTCTCTGCCGAGTGGCAGTTCCTTCCCCATCTGGATAACAGTGACTACCTAATACCAGTGTCGGTTTAGTGATAGTGGTTGTGATAACGGTAATATGAGTATAAAAATGTGGGCGTTAAAGGGTTAAATTGCAAAAAGTTTTAACTTGAGATGTAGAAAGTCGACGTAGAACTCAAGCGGAAGAGTCGACATAGAACTCACGCGGAAGAGTCGACATAGAACTCACGCGGAAGAGTCGACGTAGAACTCACGCGGAAGAGTCGACGTAGAACTCACGCGGAAGAGTCGACATAGAACTCACGCGGAAGAGTCGACGTAGAACTCACGCGAAAGAGTCGACGTAGAACTCACGCGGAAGAGTCGACGTAGAACTCACGCGGAAGAGTCGACGTAGAACTCACGCGAAAGAGTCGACGTAGAACTCACGCGAAAGAGTCGACGTAGAACTCACGCGAAAGAGTCGACGTAGAACTCACGCGAAAGAGTCGACGTAGAACTCACGCGAAAGAGTCGACGTAGAACTCACGCGGAAGAGTCGACGTAGAACTCACGCGAAAGAGTCGACGTAGAACTCACGCGGAAGAGTCGACGTAGAACTCACGCGGAAGAGTCGACGTAGAACTCACGCGAAAGAGTCGACGTAGAACTCACGCGAAAGAGTCGACGTAGAACTCACGCGAAAGAGTCGACGTAGAACTCACGCGAAAGAGTCGACGTAGAACTCACGCGAAAGAGTCGACGTAGAACTCACGCGAAAGAGTCGACGTAGAACTCACGCGGAAGAGTCGACGTAGAACTCACGCGAAAGAGTCGACGTAGAACTCACGCGAAAGAGTCGACGTAGAACTCACGCGGAAGAGTCGACGTAGAACTCACGCGAAAGAGTCGACGTAGAACTCACGCGAAAGAGTCGACGTAGAACTCACGCGAAAGAGTCGACGTAGAACTCACGCGAAAGAGTCGACGTAGAACTCACGCGGAAGAGTCGACGTAGAACTCACGCGAAAGAGTCGACGTAGAACTCACGCGGAAGAGTCGACGTAGAACTCACGCGGAAGAGTCGACGTAGAACTCACGCGAAAGAGTCGACGTAGAACTCACGCGAAAGAGTCGACGTAGAACTCACGCGAAAGAGTCGACGTAGAACTCACGCGAAAGAGTCGACGTAGAACTCACGCGGAAGAGTCGACGTAGAACTCACGCGGAAGAGTCGACGTAGAACTCACGCGGAAGAGTCGACGTAGAACTCACGCGAAAGAGTCGACGTAGAACTCACGCGAAAGAGTCGACGTAGAACTCACGCGGAAGAGTCGACGTAGAACTCACGCGAAAGAGTCGACGTAGAACTCACGCGGAAGAGTCGACGTAAAACTCACGCGGAAGAGTCGACGTAGAACTCACGCGGAAGAGTCGACGTAAAACTCATGCGAAAGAGTCGACGTAGAACTCACGCGGAAGAGTCGACGTAGAACTCACGCGGAAGAGTCGACGTAGAACTCACGCGGAAGAGTCGACGTAAAACTCACGCGGAAGAGTACACACAAAAGAATTGACGCTGCTAACTGAGCTATAACTTCATAAATTATTCGACAATGCAGCCCAGAGACTGAAGCTTCAGCAAGCGGGCACGAGAGACAGTCCCTCAGTTACGCGGTCCTCTTGGCGATAATTTCTTAATGCCCAGGGGCGCGGGCGGCCAAATAATTGCGGCGCAATTTACAGATTAGAAGGCAGTCAGCGTTCGGCCAGCGCATTTAAAGCTGGACGTGCAATTACTTGCATGAACCTGCGCGCAAAGAATAGCCTACCGACAGTCTCAAGTCGGCAGCGGCCAAGCCTTGTGGCACACTCTCTAGTTGATTTTATGCTTTATGTCTCACAAATGATTACTTTTATTTAACATCGAATGTTGCCTTATTTAGAGAGTTACTGGCATGCCAAAGGTTCACGTGTATAATTGGATTCGTTTCACCTCCCGTTCGTGTTTCTCAACTTTTTTTGCCGCTCATCTTTAGCCGGTTTCTCGTGGCGTTTATGTTTTAAAACAAAACAAAAGAACAGAAAGAATTTCTTGAGCGAGGAACGATTTTTAGAATTTTAAATCCGTTATCAACAAAAAAAGATCAAAAAACTAGCAATAATTGGAGGAATATATCCATACGCATGACTTCAAGCTCAATTTAGAAATGGGCTTAAAATTGTAAAACAGAAGCTGTCCTGATAAAATAGTATTAACCCTTTGACTACGGCATGAGCAACCGGGGTACGGAGGGGTTTAAAGCTCTTCCTTCATCCCTGGGATCCAAACAACGTATCGGTTTCATGCAGTACGACGACAATCTTGAGGACATGCGCGAGTGTATATCCCAGTTTCCGTAGCCATTAGCGAGCGCTGAGGACGCAAAGACATATCTGTCTAATGAGCTGATCTGGTCCAATCAACATCGACAGCGGCACCCATTACCCTTCTTCCCTCTAATGAGGTCACCACCAATGCCCTTGAGCAGAAGATGGCCTTGACAAGTCGCTTCTCAACGACTGTGTACCTCCAGGAATGTGATGTGGTCCGCACGACTGATTTTGCAACATGCATGGCTCGAATGAGGCTCAAGTATTATTTACAAATAGAAAATATTTGAAGAGGTAATTTTCTGAGTTTCATCTC
The DNA here is from genome assembly GCA_030386875.1 of Morinoia aosen. NCBI lineage: Eukaryota > Metazoa > Arthropoda > Malacostraca > Amphipoda > Talitridae > Morinoia > Morinoia aosen. Next base: position 13,691,394 of record CM059559.1, on the reverse strand, counting down.
GAACCATTTCGGATAAATATCGATGAAGATGAACGTGTACGTTTGTTGTGTGACGTGCAAAGCTGATAACTATTGTATGGCAACGAAAGTAATTACATTCAAGTAATTTATTTCTTAAACCAACTTATAATCTAATTCATTATTGTGGTTGTATTGAACTTCCTTCTTATCAAGCGCTCGAAGTTATTATTACATGGAAGTACTCAAAGGAATTTGAATTTATATCTTTCAACTCATGTGTTCAATTTTTTTGCCAAAAGCTAGACCTCCAAAGCAATGTTAATTTCCGTAAAATACTTCGCCCAATCATGCATTCCACAGTTCTAGGCAGCTTGGCGTGCATCGCAGGTGATGCGTGGCATTGCCTCATGTAAATCGGTAAACCTATGTCTTTTCACAGCTCTTTTGATTCGACGGAATGAAAAGAGGAATGAGAAGACAAGGTAGGGTGCAGAAGAGATGATGTAGGAGAGCGTTGCCTTCACCAGAAGTTGACGCTTGATGAAGGCAGTGCGTGCAAAAGCGTTGTCATATATAGGAACAACTACTGTACATTAATTATACGGTAATTCATCACGTAATTCTTGACTACTACCTCTTATAAAGAACATTTTTACTAGTGTTACAAAAGCAAAAACGTTGTCTTATAGGAATAACTACACTAATTATCCGGTAATTCAGCACGTAATGAAGTTATTATTACAAGGAAGTACTCAAAGGAATTTGAATTTATTTTTTTTCAACTCATGTGTTAAATTTTTTTGCCAAAATCTGGACCTCCAAAGCACTGTCAATTTACGTAAAATAATTCGCTCAATCATGCATTCCACAGTTCTAGGCAGCCTCCGTCGCTTTTGCTCCGTCGCTTGCCTCGTGATGAACTTTACTAGTGATGAACAATGAATATTTTTACTAGTGTTCCAGGAATTGCTTTGGGGATAATGCAGTATATTGTTAATGTACCCACGTGAGTTCACGCTTTTAATTTTTATTCATGGTGATATGGTTACTTGGCGATTTGATCTGTTTCAAAATATTTTACGTATATCCTGAAATCCCATTTTTAATCTTTTTCAGACATTATCTCCTCGATCCTACATGTCTTTACAATCTTAAGAAAACTAGCTATTCAGAGCAATCAATGCTAGGGTGTCGGTACCAAATGCAGGTAAAATAATCGTTTCTTCCCTCAAATAAAAAGTTGAGAAAACAGTTCTGAGAGCAAAAACGCAACTTCGTTTCAAGTTTCTTATGATATTTTTACAAATTGACATCCAAAGAGGGTAACCGAGGAAAATTTTAAAAGCGCTATGAAAACCCTCTGTAGTGATTAAATTTACTATGACAATATCAGCATGCCAAACAAAAACTACGAGATGTTAAAGTCAAAAGGTTTTCTGAACGGTGCTTGAAACATATTTTTGAAAGAAGCTTCTGAGTGAACACAAGTATTGATGAAATTTGCATGAACGTTGGGGTATAATTTCCTCTAAATTGTGTTATTTTCTTATTTCATACCGTCGGCGTTTTGCAGAAGCTTCTTTTCCACGTCAGAGCTCGATGTTTTCTTTGAAAGAGAATGTTTGATGTGACTTAAATCCCACTCCAGTCATCCAATAAAGACGCGCTTTTGAGCTACTTTGCTGAAGAAAGTTAATGCATTCAATCTTGCTAAGTGCACTCCAAACGTGAAGATGCAGAGTACAAATTGTTCATCAGCAACGAAAATTTAAAATATTCCTTTTGCGTATCTCAGTGCTCGGAAGCGAACACTCCGTTGAAAATCTCGCGATAATTTCGATGTCTCAAAAAATTTATTCCGACATCGGTGTTATTTCTTTTACATTCATCGTAAAGACAGTGAATTGCATAAAGTCCAGTGATTTGCTCTCACGAGTTGGAAAATGAAGTTTACATTCTGTTTGTACGCTCGTTGGCTGCAGAAGAGCCGTACTGCTGCGGCTTAGGTGACTTTGCATCAAAGCGACTAAGAAAAATACGTATTTCGTTCTCGTCATGAAGAAAGAATTACTCAGTAACCAATCGCATTATTATAAATGGATAGTAGTTTTGCTATCATAAGTATTTTTTGCCATTTTTACATTTTTACCGTTTCATTGCTTCTTCCTTCGTTTCATCAGAGCTTACTGTCTCTGCATAAAATTGGAGACCACTTTCCTGGAAAGTTTTTTATCAATAATATTTTCTTAAATTTACCAAAACTAGATGAAAGTAAATGCGTATCAGAAACATTATAGAAATTCACTAGTGCACAATTTTTACTTACTGAATGCGCTAAGAATTTCTATCCCACACGAAATCAACAAACTTTTTGCTTGGTAATTTTGCAGAAAAAGTTTTCACGGTTCAGTTCACGCAATAAGCATGCACGCTTCAGAAAAACACGATGGTTCAATGTGATATATTTATCGTCTCTATGATTCTATTTTGATGAATTTCGAATCCATCATTTCAGTAGTACAAGAGTTTCAAATCAAACATTTCATAAGAAATTCTCAAAATAAAACACTCTTCAATGAGTCCCAATATTCTAAACAACATCTATTCACGCAGGGAAAAAATATTTTCCAAAGCATTTTAGTCTGCAAAAATGCGCAGAGCTCAGAATTCTCTGGCGTGTATTTTTGCAATGGATAAAAGCCTGAAAATAACATTTCATTAGAAATCTTCAAAATGAAACACTCACCAAGTGCCAATATTCTAAGAAAATCTATTCACGCGGAGAAAAAAATATTTTCCATAGCATATTAGTCTGCAAAATTCACGGGGCTCAGAATTTTCTGGCATGTTTTTTTCGCAGTGGACAAAAGCTTGAGAATATTCGAGCGGATTGCTACTTTGTTTTCGCCAGGAGCTTCTCAGGCACTAAATTTTGGCACCGTCAACACGCGGCACTTTGGCCGGACAGGCATGCGTTCACGCAGCGCGCTATTGCACGTTATTGCGCTCACGAGCGTTCTGCGTAAACGTGCGTCTATCTTCACCATTGGCGCGTTATTACGACTATTTACAGTTCACGTAAACTTTCATTTCCATCTATTAATTGTTTTTTATTTGGACCACAACTATTTCACGTATGTATTCGCTTCTACTTATATGTATGTTATTGCAATCATAAATATTCTACATAAACATGCATTTTCCTCTAGGAATTGTACATATGTTACAGGTGATCATTCTGCAAAAATGTGCGTCTTCCTAAATCACCATTTCCACCAGCATTGTATAGCCCTTCGAGCAACAACAGCTGTAAAGTGCAGGATTTTTCACCATATGACGTGCATTAGAACACAGAATTATTGCGGTAATTCTGTAATGTTGCCCCTACAATTTAACATATCCAGTTATTTTTTAACGGAACTGGATGCGTAGCAGAGTGCACAATTCACAATGGCCGGGAGTACTGAGGGTACCATTAACGACTACTTCCAATGCCTTCAGGGCGTTTGCACGACGATTTCTAAATCTCTTCTTACTCCAAACACGTCGCAGTTTCTGAAAGCCTGGCTTTGCCAGTGTAGCACCCATATTTTAAAAGTTTTCCTTTCACAACATTCTCCTTGTGTGCACACGTGAGTACGGTGTTTCCACAGGCGCTTCTGTCAGTCGATTAGTGTACGATCGTAGAAGTGATATGACGCTGTGGGAAATTAATCAAAGGAAGTTAATTACTAAGGTTCACCATCATCACCGAGACGTTTTGCTAGAGAATAAACTATTATTTTGGTCTAAGGAGGCTTTTAAGCTTCGGCATTTTGTACCGCTGTCATTCGAGTAGCTCTAGCATCAGGCTGACACTGGCATCAGAATGAGGAAGTAGCCCTGCGCAGGCAGTGAACTTTGAAGAAAAAATTTGGGAAGAAATTTTTACAGTAAATAAATTATGTTAGAGCTATATCCGAAAGAGATCTGTATCCGAGAGAGATCTGGATCGTTTAACCCTTGAACGTCCGCATTTCGTGCTCACATTACCGTTATCACAACCACCATCACTAAAATGGCACCGGTATCGTGTAGTCAACGACATCGCTACGAGGAAGTGACTGCCACTCAACTTCGAAGAACTCGTTAGGGCAACGGATAAAATGTATTAGATAAATAAATAAATAAATTTCACAACGGATAAAATATATTAGAACCGTTTATGAAAGTTGAGTTTGAAATCTACTTTGACCGTTAAAGCGATCAATTATATAGACGATCAATTTTATTGTCCATACAATTGACAATGATGAATATTGACCCATTTAATTGATCGTCTGTGAGCTTGATTGACGACCGTCAATTAATTGACTTAGTGTTCAAAAAAAATTTCATCAATATATTTAATCAATGATATTGACAATTAAATTGATCGTCTATGGGCCGCATAAGGGTTAATGCTTAAGCCGACTCAGAGTCTAATCCAACATTGTGGTTGTATTGAACTTCCTTTGTCTCAAGCTTTTGTAGTGTTCACTTCCAGGCTCACCCTGGGTGTGGGTGGTCAGGTGTCCATTTACATCGCAGCCTGAGTTGATGCCCCGGTAGAAAAAAACAAGGTAGAGTCGTTTCTATGGGAAAAAATTCACCTCCTCTAGTTCGGCTAGCCAATAGAACGGCTTTATTTAAAACAAACTTTATGACACCGCCATTGCGACGTCCCTATTGCCAAATTTGGGGCTAGCAGTGTTGTCAGAGGCAATATGAGGGCTGCTATTGGTTCGTTGCCATGACGTCAGCATTGCCACACCCTACCTTGTTTCTCCTACCGTGGTTAATGCGAGTGTTTCCATAACCTCGCAACTCGTGCGGTATCAATGGAGTCCAAAAAATTTTCGCCTTATTTTCTGAGTCTGCAATTTTAATAATGGTACAGCCTTTGCTTAGCAAGAAACCGCACCTTAGACCATTCTCTTCAGTCTTATGTAATAGTGTATGCACAACCACGAAAAACATTGCTTTTATTTCAATAATATCCACGATACCCAGAGAGCATATGTGCTGAGGTGAGCAAGTCACATGCTGGGGTTTCGAATTTTAAATATTTTGCTGAAATTTGTATAAATCACAAGTCGATTCAGAAACAAAACTTTCGTTTTTTATCAGAATCTGTGCACTTGGAACAAAACTAACAGTCCTCTGTTATTGCTACAACACCTTTTTCACTTCAAATTAATCTAAGTCAAGTTTAATTCAATCCAAGTCAAGTTCAAATTAATCCGAGTCAAGTTCAAATTAATCCGAGTCAAGTTCAAATTAAACCAAGTCAAGTTCAAATTAATTCAAGTCAAGTTCAAATTAATCCAAGTCAAGTTCAATTTAATCCAAGTCAAGTTCAAATTAATCCGAGTCAAGTTCAAATTAATCCAACCCTCAGTTGAGTTAAAGAATGACAATAATTTGTTAATTTGAGTTTTTTGTGTTAAATATGTATCTATTAGATGTTATAAGCAAGACTGATTTCAAGGATATATTTACGCTCATAGATATTTATATACGTGAAATTCCACTTCATCACATCTATGCAAGCATATACCTACAAATACAAAAGGTTATCATTGAACGATATGTAGATTTAATCTTTAAAAGAAATAAACAAACGCGATTCACTGAGAAATAATGTACGATTCCGTTTGATTACAATTTATACTTGTACATACTACCCAGATACATTCCTGCATTAGCAATATAAATTTTGCCATCCATTCTAATTCCGTGTTAGTCAATGTGAAGAAATGTTGGATCCACTTACAATACACAATAATGATACAAGAAACAACGTTTCTAACTTATACAGATTTTATGTGTGTGTGTTCACAATTCAATGTATAATACTTTCAAGGCTTAAATATTCATAAAATGATTATTATAAAAGTTAATGAAGTCTTAAAAGTTTTATATATTGAGTTGTAAATAAATATAGAATTGATTAAATCTACATATCGTCCAATGATAATATTTTGAACTTGCATGTATTTGATTTCATAGACGTGATAAAGTGGAATTTCATGTATATAAATATCTATGTGTGTAAATAATTCCTCGAAACCAGTCTTGCGTATCACATCCAATAGATACATATTTAACACAAAATCTCAAATTAACAAATTATTTTGTAATTTTTTAACTTAACTGAGGGTTGGATTAATTTGAACTTGACTTGGATTAATTTGAACTTGACTTGGATTAATTTGAACTTGACTTGGATTAATTTGAACTTGACTTGGATTAAATTGAACTTGACTTGGATTAAATTGAACTTGACTTAGATTAATTTGAAGTGAAAAAGGTGTAGTCCACCCCCCCTTTAATTGAAATAAAAAAGAGGGCGAAATGAGAGAAAGACCGTAAAAAATTAAAAATACAATCTCTCGAGAGTTGATGAGGCCGCGTGAACACGGCCCGTCAAAATATACTGGGCGGGAACTTGTATCACAGATACGCTCATCACGCACTTTCGGCTGGCCTCGGACAGACGGACGGACGGACGGACGCGGCTCTTATTATAGTATAGATTATTTTATAGATTATAGATTGATAGATTCAAAATGTTTAATGGTCATCTTACTTATAACCGCAAACAAATCATGGCAAGTTAACGTATTTTGTACCTACCTTCCATACCTGTTTGTGACTATTTTGAAGTATTGTTGATTAAAATGCTTCTATTGAGAGCACGTTATTGTTTTTCGACGAATTGGCGTCCCTAAGAGAATTAGAAAACGATTGTTTGGGAAAGAGGTAATTTATTCATTTGACTAACTTCTAATGAGCGCAAACGACGTAATTACGTCAGGGGCATAATTCCCCTGATAGAACAAAGGTCTAACCCTGAGGGGCGAAAATCAAAGCAATAAATTTTATGAAGCTTCCCAGAACAACAAAGTTATCTCACATCACTATAATGAATCAAGTTCCTCGAGGGAACTAACCCTTTTAATTAATTAATTAACGCTAGATGCAATAGTCGAATGTCGTTTGAAAAACTTACCATCATTTGTCCCCAGCATTTCACAGCTTTTTCTTGTATTCATTTAATTTCGAGCGAACCTCAATATCTGTATTCATTCTATACACACATGATTTTAAATAATATTTTTTATTAATTATAATACCTAATACCGCATCTTTGAAGTCATTTTTTTTAATTCTAGTGCACCGTTCAGTGAATGTTCTCTAGTACAAGTCCTTCATCGTTATGAAATTTTCGATCACCAGATACAGTTTAATATATCAGAAAATGTGAATGCATTTGAATACTCTAAACCCTCTAATATACTCTACCATTAAGTATGTAGCTGTACCAAACTAGACCCAACAGCAGAAGACAGACGAAAAATTATTTCCAGCTTATTTTTAGGATAAGCATCAATGAAATTAATATGATTAATAAGCAGTAAAAAAATCGTCAAAATTCTATATACATACACCGAAAACACGGTACGCAAAAGCAATTACCAGAAATTATAATCCAAACCCCGTCGGAGCATCAGCCTGTGACAGAAGTGATCAGCGTGGCAAAATTTTGTCTCAGTTAACCTTCACAGAAAGCTGGGCGCTAACCCAAGCTGTTATAATACGTAGACGCCCACCAGTCAAATAAAGAACATTCACTGCCTTCTTCTGCAGCTAAAAGTGTCAAAATGATTCCTGTTCGACAGGTTGTGTTGAGATTCGTAGTTCAAAATACACGCCTTTCAGAAGGCAGCACCGATCTATAGTATCGCATTCCGAAGCTATTTATACGACTACCTATGAAATTACGTAGTAGTCGCTATTAGCATTCAGCAGCACAGTAGAGTGGTATCCATTGGTGTTTAGTTGCGTTGCACGGTAGCATCCGTTAGTATTCAGTAGCGTTGCCCAGTAGTATTCATAAGTGTTCAATAGCCCTGCATAGTAGTATCCGTTAGTATTCAGTATCACTGCACAGTAGTATCCATTAGTATTCAGTTGTTATGCACAGCATGCTTCGTAAAGAATATGGCGGGCTTGGGAAATCGATCGTAAACATTTTAGGAGTGCATTGTTATGGTACAGACTAGATAAAGTCTCCAGAGCTCAGCAGGCAGCGAGGAAGCGACAGCAGCGGTCGTCACGTCTCTCCGCTTCACCAGAGTTGCATTTACAAGTGCTGTAATTCACGTAGCTGTCGGCATACAACTGCCAGCCTTTGTTCCTTTGTCGACTTGGGTATTCTTTGCGCAGTTTTTTTCGAAAAAGCCAACGCTCAGACATGAAGAACTTATGACTGAAAAAGGCTACACGTCATTTACACTTGCTGTAATTCACGTGGCTGTTGGGGTACAGCTGGCTGCTTAAGTTCCTCCGTCGAATTAGGTCCGCTACACGCAGTTTCATGGAAAAATCCTAAGATTTTTTTAAAACGCTCTGACATGGTAAACTTTTGACTGAAAAAAGCAACACGTAGCGTTGACAAGCCATCAGAAAAACTTCCGATGCCAGTTGTATACCGCTACAATGTTGTAAATTGTCATGAAATCCGGTCGATCTGTATTCAATTTCACGATGAGTTTCAAATCGTCAGCGTTTACAAGAACTTGCCCCACGAAATGGCAGGAACCAGAATCAAATTAAGCTTCATACTTCATTCCATTTCCATGGAGCGTCGGCTGGTCTCAAGGAGCTAGAATTACAGTGGCAGATGAGATTACTTCTTCTCTAAAACATTCTTCCTATTTTTTCACGGCGTGAAGCAAGCGCTCAAAAACCTACACAGTACTCTAGTTCATTCATTCTTTCATCAAATCATCTCTCGATTCATTTTCCCCGTGCTTAAATGCTTCAGATCGCTTGCTATAACGCTGATTATTTCCGTTTCTCAGTCAAATCATTTCTTATCTCATTACATGTGTGCTTACTGTGCTCATCGCATGCTAGAATGCTAAAATCAATCCCGTGCCTTAGCCACATCATTTCCTCGCTCATTATCTCTTGGCTAAATGTTTTACATCGCATAGTGGAGCACTAATTTTCCCGTTCTTCTGTCAGACCATCTTTTAACTCATTATCTTTGAGTTTCATGTTTAACACTGCATACTGGAACGCTAATTTTCCCGTTCTTCTGTCAGACCATCTTTTAACTTATAATGTTTGAGTTTCATGTTTAACATTGCATACTGGAACGCTAATTTTCCCGTTCTTCTGTCAGCCCATCTTTCAACTCATTATCTTTGAGTTTCATGTTTAACATTGCATACTGGAATGTTCATCTATTAACTCATGATCTCTGTACTAAATATTTCACATATATTTCCAATATTTCATATTAGAATTCTTACGGGCTTCCACGTATCGATGTCGCATGACTTTCAATACCTCGTAACGCTATCGTAAGACCTCGCATGAAGACTGCCTTACAGACGATCCAATGTGCTGTTGGGTGCTGCATGGGTCACTTTAAGGAACCATAAATGCATTCATATTCGTAACACGGATCACTAAATTCGCTACTTCTGCTGCTAACTTTTCATGTAATTTCAGGCCTTACCTTTGCGACTGATATTATCGGCCTGGAAATTTGAATAATCATTGTATTGTACAAGAACTACAATAATATTAATAAAATTATCATTATGCTCTCGGCGTGATGAAGATGAATCTTATAGCTGTGATTAAGCGGAACTACTTAATGCTTAGATAACGACAACAATAAATTATGCTTAGGGTTTAATTTTTTAGTTAGTGAACGTTCATAAGTTCCAAACAATTTAATTTCACTCTCCGACATTTTGCGTTTGATCAATGTGCGCGCCTTGATGCGCTTTCAACACAACTTTTCAACACAACTCTCATCCATATGCTCATGCTATTTGCTGCAGGATACTTCTAACACGCATAATTTGTTACTCGGCTTTAATTGATTCACTCGTCGTAGTTAATATGAGTGTATATGCAATTATAATAGAATATAAATAAAATTATAAATAATAGAGCCAAAATATAAGAATGATCAAATTACCAAGATGATCTCATTAAATACGTGCATCTTTGCACTTATATTTATAATATGACTGTTGTACGCTGAAATTTTCATGACACAAAGAGTATGTGCATTGCATTTCGATGCCGTATGTACTGCAACCACTGCATCATCACCCGCAACGAGAGGCGGAGTGCCGTGAGGGCAGCGGCACTTTGATATCTCCGCACTAAGCCACGGTCGCCGGCACCTCTCCTGGCAATAAGCGCTCGCTGGGAAAACTTCGTCATGCGGAAAAAGAGCGCCGCTCTGTCATGTTAATATGAACAGTTAGCTCGCTCTGGAGAAGTCGTTTGAGTATCCAATATTGTGTCCTGGTGCTAGAAGTGACGCAGTTAATTCAATTCATTCAGCGACGAGATGCAGGCATCGTAGGATTTTTAGGCGTGTACGAAATGCTGACGACTGGAACTAGAATTTGAGATTAAATTTTCTCAGTTCCATATAGCAGTTGAAGAACTGGAAAAGAATTCGCTGAAAAATGAAAGAATAAATTCAGGGATAGAGTTTGTTTCTAATTTTAGTGTTTCGCTCTCAGCTCCTTGAAAAGTTTCGAATTCTTTCTTCTACTTTCTTATTTAGGTGAGTTAAAGGAATATGATAAATATCTAACCATTTTTATACGACGCAGAATTTGCCGAGCAGTCGCGTAGGCAGGATAAGAAAGCGTACTGCTAGGGTTGAAATTTCTGAGAAAGGTAGGATTTCACAGATTTTTAAGGCCTATGTACTATTCTGGGAAAGAGTCGTCTTTTTTCATCCCTACATTCAGGATTTATCAATAGAATTACTTTGTTTTTGAGCTTTTTTAAAACTGTAGGAGTTATATTTAGAATTCACTTCCCAAACAAATCAGAACAACGCAATACCTCGTCACCTATGCATGCAAAATGTGACGTCCAGTTTTTTTAGCAGAAAAGAACTAGGACTGCAAAGTAGATTGAAACGTACGACAAGTGAAGTTATGAAAAGATATTCAAAATTAGCAATAATAAATAGGTAAAATGTTCATTAGAGAGTGAAAGTTAGGAAATGAGCACTTCATCATCACAAAATTGGATTTTCCATAAAATCTAGGAAGACACCATAATGCCAACATATACAAAGAACTCTAGATCCCATAAATTGCTACCATCGAAGTCAAGTTCTGAACGCAGCCAAATTTGCTGGGCAGCACCGCTCCAAACAGAAGCGTGTGTCTATTACGTTAGTATCCAGTCGTTTCGCTGCTTCATCAAAGAACCCCCAACAACATCGGTCCCCCTCCGGACCCGAAGTCTGGTCTGTTTGATGTCACAAGCGCGGCCAGTGCGCCCTCATTTCTGCTCAGAATTCTATAGCGACCTCGGCACTTGCTGGGACCAGCAGCAGTATCTGTAGAATAGCGAAGTTGCGGCGCGAGTTCCCTTCGGAGTCAAAATAATTTTACGGACACATCAGTTGCCATCAATAACAATTTCCATCTGGTGTTCTCTCAGTCATCGTGGTCGTAAAATCACTGCAAAGAAATGTTCCCCAATGACCTTCCGCACGCTAGAAAGTTATATGGTTCCAACGCGTGCTTTAAGATTTATTTCTATACTAAACCTATTTTCATTTTTTCCGTTCCTGCCTTCCACTTCAAGTTTGAACTCTGCTAGATAGTCGCAAAGAGCTACTAAAAATTACCTCCAGGCTTCGTATATTCCATTATCCGCAGAAACAACTTCTACGTCGACGATTAAAATCATTCAAGCTACCACTTTTATTGCAACCAGTGAGCTTTGGGGCAGTAAGATTTGGCGTAGTTTGTGGTACCCGAAATCGTGCACCAAACTGTTACACATTCCATCGAGTCTCTCTTTCCTAGAACCTGAGCAAGTCTTACACCTACGTGAAATTTGCATGAGAACTGCAGCTACGCCTTCACCGTTTCCGTCTCTCGGATATTTTTGTAATGGATGCTCTCGTAACGAGAATGTTGTTGAATTTAATTACTGAGCCGGCAATTTTCGCAAATGTAGGACGAACAACAAAGAATAAAATTTATTTTCAAACAATTATCAAACGAATTCAATGAATTAGAAGCATAATTATTTAGCTACCGTCCTCTTTGGGTTAACTTTTTTGTACGTTTACACTGGAGAAAAATTTAAATGCGACTAATGATGAATAACAAATCAAGAATGTGTATACAAACATTTGAAGCGACCCATTGATTTGATTTGGAGTCCTCAGAATAAATGGCACATAATTAAAGCCTAAAAATTTCAATTATTTTAGGAATAAAATTTTTTTGATTTCCACTGAAGAGTTGACGTTCTTGAAGGATTCGAATTATAAAAATATTTTTAGGCCCCAATAACCGGATAATCATACCTAAACAACCGGATCTTCTCTTTAAGTTAAGTAGATTTTCTTTGAGAATATTTTAACCTATAATAAACCTTTTTTAATGCAAAGAAAATGAGCCCTTACATTGTGTGTAATATCCTAATCTATTATGAATCAAAATTGTTGGAACTTGTTAGCTATCAACCGAAACTTAACAACAGGAACGATATTCTGAGGTTCAAAACAAAAGCAAGAGCATCCAATATTATTACTAGAAATTTAAAAAAAAAGTCCTGAAATAATAATCAAGGAAACAACAAGTTCCGAAAGAATTTTCTAAATTTTCAATTAATTCAGAATTGAGCTTTATGTTCGTTACCTCACATTCAAACAGGTACATTGGCGCATAGTATATTCGTAAAAATAAATTTCGCCATGAAAAAACCTTCATCATTGGTCCCGATAAAATCTTTCATGTTGCATTCAGTGAGCTGAGCAATATTTTATTTTTGCCAAATTTCTCGACACCAAATACTGTGCGCAAAGAGTGGTAAACTACAAGAGAATCTCCAATCACCTTCACCGAGCCAAACTCCAGGGGAAGCTATAACAATATTATTCTTGTTTGCCCACGCAGTTACGAAGTGCTCTTACTAAATTGAAGCTCACACAACGACAACTCTGCTTTGTTATTCAGTGAGTGCATTAAGAACTGCTGTATTGATGATAATGCATCCGGAATAGGATGATTTTCTCCACAGAATATCAATATACCTGTAAAACTAATTGGTTTTGCTTTTAGTGAGCGAAAGGGTTTGGGTGAAAAAGATTTAATCCCCTGAACGGATACGCACGTGGGTGTTTTTCAAATATCTGAGCGGTGAAAACAAAATTTGAAAGCTCGGTACATCAACGAGTCCTGACGTTCACTTTGCACGACCAAAAACGATTGCTGATTGTTTAGTGAACACAATAATGTAGGCATTGTTGTAACACAACACGACATGCACGCACTGCTAGTGAAGTACTTATTGACACGTAAAACAGTTTCGAAAGCTGAAATAGAAAATCTTTGTTCTCAACACACCTCAATGGTAAATTACTCTTAATGCGCAGATAGTTTTGAGTTTTCTCCACGTTATGCTCACGTTCTTTTTAAAATTACTCAATGAACGTTTTCAAAAAAGGGTCACCTCACTCAAGCACCATAATGGCACCGCTATGCGTCATTTTCTCATATAAAATAGAGCGGGTTTAGTTCTATAGAAATATTATATACGCAAGATGTGCTCAATGCTCTACTTAGCGTGCGTGAGGAAAGGGAATTCTTGGCTCCTTCTTTATCGCTTAATGATGTTAAATTGCAAGCTAATAAGCTTGCTCGTGCGGTTCCACGATATGAAAGGGAAAAGAATCCTGTAAACAGAACCTTGACAAAAGGCCGTCGCTATCAAAAAGTCGTTCGCCGGGTGGGATTCTTCGAGATAATTGCACCAAAATTAATGTCGGTGGCCGGCGAAGCAAAAGAGCGATTTTTATTGATGCTATGTAATAATTCTTCAGAAACACTTTTGAAAACGAGATTATCTCTTCCTTTGTGGAAAACACAATCTTTTCGCGTATATTGAGAGTGAAATTCGTAGTTACGCTCAAATGATTAACTTATGCTATGCAAGTTTTGTAATGTAGTGATGTATCATGATATGATCTATGCGCGAGACGCCCTACCGTGACTAGGTAGTGCGCATATTCATAACTTTCCGTCCGGTTATGTGAGCATTTCTTTCTATTTAAGCGACCTAGTATGAAATCTTCAACTTAATAATGGTGGACTCCACTTTTTATGTATGAGGGCTTACATACAACATGCTATTTCTTCAACACCAAGCTAAATAAATAAATAAAATTATCTTGAAAATGTGTTTTCCAGAGCATAATAAGCCTAGTTAAAGGTTTGAATTTTCAATTTCTAGTATAGGAAGAAAGTATCAGGAAATTCATCCTAAAAATAGTCGACTTAAAAAAACGTTATCTCGAAATTTTGGCGTGAAATGCTGAAAAGATTGCAAGGTGGCCTCCAGAGCGCGAGGTCGGAATTGAAGGTACTAAAATAATTAATGAAAAGCCTTCCTTCATCAACTGATGGAAAAATCCTTCGCACATTTCAACACATTTTGAATTCGTTCTCAAAGCAGAAAATATGAACCAAGTATTAAAAATTATCAATTATGCTCCTAAGGAGAAGCTTAATCGTGAGTTTTACCCCTTGACCAGTAAGTATATGGTAGGGAATTTGAAGCTCGCATAATAATTCAGTAAACAGAACCAGTTTTTGCTTTTCATTAGTTTTACAGAAAAAATAGACATGTATTGAAAACTCGAATCTAACCAAACCTTGAGAGCTTAATGAAAGCTCGCAACGAAAACTATTTTTCATCCAGAAAAAAAATATTTTCGCTTATATCGAACGCCTGCCAATGACTGAGAAGAAACGCTTATTATGTAAAATGTTCGGGAAAAGCCTGAGGGCTCATATGTTTATGAACTGGCATGTTTTTCCATGAGAATACAAAAATTTGCAAAAATGCAAAAATTGCAAAAATGTAAGACAATTATTGGTACATAAAATGTTGAAGTAGATGGTTCTATAGGGGTCACATATACTACTTTTTCATTTTTCCCGACACCGCTGCTTTTGGCTTGCAGTCTAAATATTGCCGAAAATGTTCACCGAACATAAAATATTCTGACGGCTGCACCCCATGCGACGCTCATTACCCAAGAAAGATGGACATAATATAAAATATTCCTTCGTGCTGCACCTTCCACGACGTTCATTAGCCAAAATTTGACTCGGCTCCGACACTGCACCTGCAAGCCGCTTCTCTTGGATGCAGAGCAGCAGCGCTGCCGAGATTTCCCACAATGTGGTGAAGTTCGACGCTGTGAAAAATCGAGGATGCTTATGAACGTGCTCTTGCATCAAAAATAAAAATAAAAACCGTTTATTTCCAAGAAAGTTGATACATGAGATGTTTTACAACACAATAGATATTTAAAATTTCCTACTATAAAGGTCGTTAATTGATAGGCAAACCATACAGGGCGTACTAATAAAAAAATCATACGAGGCATACTAATAGATTAATCCTGTCGGGGGCTAATTCTGTTATCGAGAGAAACAGTCAAATATCATCAGCAGCTTCTATCCGGAGCTTAGCTTCAGATAATGCCAGAAACTTCGAGAATAATTGGAATATCGTTCAGGGAATGCAAGATAATTTTATGTGGTCAGATTTTTTCGGATAAAGACAGCATCAGTTATCGAGAATTTCATTATGATTTAAGGAATGTAAGATAACTTGATGTGGTCTGATACCTGGAGTATAGACATATTACAAACACGGTTTTGTGCTCGAAAACAAATACTTTATTTCAATATTTACCAGCATACAACGAGAAAAAATCACAAAAGAGAACCTAAATAAGTCTTCGTAACTCGGAGGCATCCACAATAAGACATTTACGCTAAAATGCAAAAATCATAACTTTATTTCATAATGTGATCTGAATCGCAAGGTAAATTAGAAACAAAGCTTACTCAAGGAACACTCGATGGTGTTCTACACATTAGCTTTGCTAGCTTCCTGTGACGCCGCGCTCGTACCGCCAGTAGAGTAAAGTCTCACGGTCTCCACAGAAAGGATTCCGCATAATATTTTTCACATGAACGGCATTTATTCCGTGATGCAGGCGTTGTTTCACACTAAGCTTGCATGTCTCGCGCAACCGACCAAGTCACGCTTTGTGATCGTGTTGCAAATGGCTGCATATTGTCACTTATTAAATAAACACCCTCCGCACAGAACTTTCTCAGATAAGGAAAACATCGAAACAGCGACTTCTCAGAAATATTTCGTTCATTAATATACCGAGTGAAAGGTATTCAATTAATCATTCTCGATTTCATGGTACTCTGTTTGCTATGTGTTACATCATCAGATTATATAATTGAGTTAACATTATTTCAGACACATCATTGGTTCAGTTTGCTCAGCGTTACATGGATGCACAATTTAACATTGACATTCGAGAATGAATCGCAAAGATGCTACTCAAGTATATTTTAAGTTTCTATGTGCCATACATGAATTTCAGTAGTAATGAAAAGTCTTCTTGTTGCGTTAGTAAAAGCCAGGTTCGTCATAGCACACAAGAATATGTAATCTATGAAGTCAAACACCATTTACACTGTTGAATCAAGTATTCCTCGGACACTGACCCGCAGGAGTTGGTTGTTGCTGGTAAGTAAACTTTTAAAGTAAAAGTAATCTCAAGCCCTTGTTGATATAAGTACACATAAGATGTCCAGTTATTGCTATGCAATTTATATAGTGCACAACTCAGAGTTCTGTATCAATTGATGAAGCTGGTGTGTCTCTTATTATGTGGAATTCAATATATTTATTCTGCTAATTGTTTCGCTATCTAGAGATGAGTAACGCTTAAATTAGTGTTGAATTTATTTCAATTTAAAAGCAAGTGCTGCAGTTTTTTACTATCGAAACATTTTACGTGAGCATCCTCTGCATACACAATCCCAATATGAACTTGAAATCTTGATTTTTTTTTCTTTTAGTGAGTTGTAAAATTGTTCTCGATTAAATAAAGTTAATCTGAGATCGTTTCCTATCTTCATGCCTAACAGAATTTAGTACAATCAATATTAAAAAAGACTGTTTGCTCGATCGCAATCACGCTGCCGATACACCGTGCAAAATATTCTGGAAAATCCATTAAATTTAATGCAACTTCGCAACAAATCTTTTACCTCAAAATAAAGCTTCAAAACACGATCGAATCGTCCTTGGCTCAGGGAAAAACACATTGCAATATACAAGGTAACTTTGACGGTAAAGAAGAATTCAGGCGGCGTACGAGCCGCTCGGAAATCTCCGAAATTTGAGCCAAGAGCAGGTCGTCCATCGTTCCGATCAAACTTCCGCAAACTCGCCAGAATTTCTTTCATAAGACTTCGAAGTGAGGGCGAGCACAGAAAGTTATCCGCGCCATAAGCGGGCGGCAAATATGTGAACCACTGCACAAAAGGTGCCAGATCCTATACAACAGAAGTTTCCAATCACTTCTACCCGACGCACGGAGCGCCGCTAACGGATATGTCGTTCCCATTTCTAGAGGCAGTGAAAGTTTTGGTGTCGCAGGTATTTTATTTATTCATTTTTGTTCCCTGCATATGTAAATATGTGGTCACAGCTAATATATATGGCAACTTTCATTCTAAAATAACAGTTTATGGAATAAAGTGAAGGGCGTTAAATAAATCGAAGATTCCTCTCCAAATAGCTTCAGCAATGGTGTGGATTTGCAATCGTTTCGCAAAGAACTAAATATGACACAAGTTTATTCTAGAAAATTTCAGTGACGCTGCATTTTGCCTTCTATTCCCGATAAAAAGCACATCCAATACATTTCAATTTTGAAATTGAAACCCATTTTCCTATTGAGTTCACTGAAGTCAATAGAAATTGATGAAAATTTTGGTATCTACTAACATTCCAACGGCAAAAGCTGAATATTTAATTTTCATTTTAGGAGTTTATTAAATGTTTGTTTAAGAATTCGTTTGTTTGATTAAGAATTATTATTTCAACAAATCTACATGTCGCTGTAAATTTTTTTTAATTAAATGCGAAATTCAGATATCAGTGGCGGACATTCGCAAGCAAATTTAGCGATCTGAACTTTAGTTAAGACCTGGCCGCGGCTGACCTCAGTACGCAACAAGTTTGAGCGTCAGATCAGCAGGGTCGTGCAATCGCGATTTGCAACGTCACGTGACGTGCTCGGTTGCACTTCGGCCCAAGTTTGCGCGCTGTGCAAGTATAACGTTATAGTTAGCAGCAGGGTTGCCAGATTGGTCATTTCATGGCCAATTCACACAAAATGGGTCATTTTTTGAACGGCGTAACCATGAGAAATTCACTCGGCCATTTTTAAAAATATCGCACAATTCAAGAAATAGAAGACTTGCAACATCTCGAGGAGGTGCTTTCGTCTTAATATTGTCAAACTGAGTAAAGAAAGGCATTAGTATTGTGATTTTTAAATGGAAAAATGTCTATATATTTTGTTGTGGCCATTTAGGCCGTCATTTTTCGTAAAATGTGGCCATGAACTGACGGATTCACCTGGCAACCCTGACAGTTAGTACTATTTGCGCTCTTGAACGTTATCACCACCGGGGTTGGGCGCCTGTCCTGAGAGACCCGTGGACGAGAGAGAGCTCCTCGGACAGCCGAGTGATGGCCCCGACTGCAGGTAAGCGTGGAGTGTGCCAGGAGCACTTGCGCTGCGTCAATTGTGAACTTTGACGTTCTGGTCCTCTGAGCTAGAATCTGTTCATTTTTTCGCTATATTGCCGCATTTTTGTATTGATAACGATTCTAAACTTAATGTGCATTTATTCAGATTTAAAAATTAGATTTGCAACTATTGTCACAGCTGTAATTTAGAACGAATTGTTCTCTTTATGCATCGAAGTGTGCGCTGTATGGGAGATACCTAGGGGAAGGAGTTGTAGAGTGGCCTCTAGATCGTAATAAAATTCATTAGAGCCCTTGACTTTCCTTTATCTTTCATTTTTCTGCGCCGAGGTAATCATTTCACCTCTGACATGTCCGAAGTCTAAAAAGCGAAGCTGTAATTTAGTGTCTCGAGTCGAACGCGGTTAAACGATGTCAACCGCTGACCCGCGTACAAATTGACGTTCGAGAATTCCAGTATGAGAACGGGAAAACGAGACCTAGCCTTTGAAGGATATTTTCTCTCTGTAAACCTCCTAATTGCGGATTTCGCAGTTCTCAGCTGTGTAATTATCATGTGGCAACGAGGCACTAAATTTATAGATGAGTTTTGAGCCCGTAACTCTCCTCTCTAGTATAATACTCCTTTGAAGCTTTCAGAAATTTCTTGGCCAGGAACATCAAAATATTCATAAAACAATAAAAATTAAATTTCATACGAGCACATTTTCACTAATATATTAACTTCCTAAGAAAAAACAGAACTTCATAAAACCCATCTACTTACGAGTATTGACACAGCAGCAAGCGCCATGTTAGGCGACTTTAACTTGCCCCAACGGATAGGAGATTTCTGCAGGCAAAACAAAGTATGTACCAACTCACATAAGCACTAAGAAAAAATATGGGAACGGTTCTGATACCACAAACGGAAAGAAAACCTGACAACTCAAATGACCTCAAAACAACCAGATTTTCTGTTTATTACACTTAATGCGAATTTTCTTGTATAAGGGCTTGCAGATTGTATAACCCTATGCAGATTGTAGCGGTAAGTGTGACGCATATTTTACATCACTGCTACTCTAACGCCCGTGAGTGATGGGAGTTTGACGGTATGGGACTTGCGTAGCAGCCTGAGAAGGAGTTCATCCTCTCACTCCGTTGCTATGTTTTTCAGCACCACCTCGTCCATGCAAAGACGGGATTCCTGTAACAAACTGCTGAAAACTGTGATTATAAAGCCAATGATGATCAAGTTCTGTTGGTACCTTGCCAAAATGCACTCGCATTAAACAACTGCATTTGGCACATGTAATTCAGTACGTCTGTTTTATGAAATACCAAATAAGAGCTCAAGTAAAATATAAACAACATGGTTACTTTATGTGGCCCAAAAATTGAACCTTAGCATTTTGAAATAACTAGCCATTTTGATAGCAGACAGGAAAAACCTTTTGCTTTCTATATTTTTCTAACAAGACAAGTTTCAACACGAACGCATGAGACCTCAATTGCCAATTTTTCATATCATTTTCAACATCCAATTTACTCTGTTACTCTCCTAGATAACATCAAAGAAGGTGAATGAAATCGATTTCACAAGCCGTGAACTTTGGTGCTCGTGTGAAGTGTTGGAGTCGAGTGCCCAGACAATAAAGCGCTCGAGGCCCAGTTGAACAAAGGCAGGCTGCTAACAAAAGATATCAGGCCGGAACGCACAACAGCTGCTCGTTTAGCGCTGCTATCGCCATGAAAGCGGCAAAACTTGTTAAATTTCTTCTATGACGAGCATTTTAATTGGTAAAAAATTAAAATAGGCTTTAACTCTTCGTTGATTTAAGGGTTTATGAATACGAGCATTTAATTTGAATGCTTTCAGACACGTCTGCCAATCAAGAATTTAAAAATCAGCGTCTAAAAACACTGATCTGTTTGTTTTCACATTATAAAAGATACTGAGTACGATGAGCCAAAAATGTGCCAATTGTAAGCTCCGCAAATTTCGCTTTCATGAATACTAAAACAAAGAAACTAGCACTCACACTTTAAAACGTTAGGATCCTTCACTCGGAACCGTGAAATAGGAATTTGACAAGCCTTTGCTCAAATTAAGGCACTGCATGCAAGTCAAGCAAATGAGATGCAGCTCGCGTTCACTCACATGATAATTGACTCTTGGTAATACTCAGCTAAGTCAAATTGCTCCCAGAGCCTCCGATGCACTGCGTGCACAATTGATGTGTTTGAAAACGACGTGGCTTTGCAGCAGCCATATTAACTCGAGCGTATGCTAATGAACATGATAGCTGGATACCGTACTTGTTCATTACAGGCCTTAATTAGATTCTAGGTATGGCCTTTCCTTTGCAGCACTGTGGTTTCTTTGCTGCCCTTTTGATTCTGTATCTTTAGGGTTTCCGTAATCAAGGTTTAGATGGTCAGGTATACCTTCAAATTTCTCATGTAATGTCAGATATATAAGTGCTACCTTCATTTTACTTGAAACGCTGCGTTGCAAGAACTAGCTTCTACGGAATATTCATACACAAGACCAAAAGATTTGTGTTTTGTTCTACCCTATTAATCCAAAATGAAGCCCCTTAGGACTTTCATCACATTCCTACCTTTGATCCACTGCGTAATTCACTTAGATAAACTGATTTATTTAGGATTACTAGACGAACTCAACTTGCTCGAATTGTAGTGGGCTTTTGTTTTTTTCTTCGCTATTACGATGTCATAATTTTGTACAGAATCCATGTCAAAGCTTCCCACGCAGTTACAACTGGAGAGTACATTGCTTTCAAAAATGACTTTTCAATCTAAAGAGGGCATATGTTGAGTTGGAGTGCCCGATAAACTAACAGTAAAGTACGTTCAAAGATTGCTTCATGATAACTAAAGTTTTGAAGAAGTTCTCAAGTTGCGGAGTAATTCCAATATTTTCGCTCTAAAGTCCTTCTCAGTAAGAACTTTAAATGAAACTTCCTGCTGATGGCTTAAGTGTGCAAACGAAATCTTTCTGTCATTTATTCTAGTTTCATCATTCTCTTTTTCTCTCTTTCTCTCTTGCTAGGGTCAGTATGTAGTGAACCCTATATCATTCGGAAGATATGTCTGGCAAACTTACTCTCAATAAGCCATATGGTTTGAATCTCTTACTTACGCTCGAGACGTTTTGCGTGCCCTAAAAAGATGATTTTCCTAATTTATCCGTAAACTTTACCATGAACACGATAGGCTAAAGTCAGACAGTCTGTCGTCAATCAGTGATTGTGTATATACATGGAACTAAATACAGCTCATAATATTCAATTTTGGAATGAATTGCTCTACATAGAATTTTCCTTACCCCGTTTTCAGATATTATCTCATTAGAAACACATTCGGTTCAGTTTTGTTTCAAGATTTCGGATTGTTTTGAGATTAACAGACAAACTTACTATCGTTGAAACAGTTTTGCTGTGGTCAGGGAGGCTTAAACTAATCTATCTAATCTATTACCAAAAAAATTTGAAGTCCCGCTACATCTTAAGATTCGTATCAGGTTAACTGTATAACATCACATTAAATTTATTATCCAATGGAATTTTTTAAAATACAATAAATGTGTGCAGACGACGTGTGAGATTTTCCCAACTGTGCGTAGAGCAAGTATAGGGTTAATTTCAAGCCAAAAGAGAGGCAAAAAAGGAAAAAAGTACTTCATTTAATGGCCGGCAACGTCAGAGCGACGTAATCGAGGGCCGCTGGTCCATCGCCGTCTCTTTAATTAATTGAGTTAATGGACAAAAGCGACCCGAAACTAAGCATCAAATGCGCCTTGGCTCTGTGTCTCCAAAGCCAAAAAAGGAAGAGGAATTTGGAAGCCGAGTGCTAGAAAAGTTATTCATCCAACGAAACTTTAATAACGGAATTTTTATTCCTTAAAACGCGAGTTATACACGATTCCTTTGTTTCCATCATGGAGAATGTTTTTTTTTTCAATTAATGTTTCGATATTTAGCCCGAATAAAAAATAAATTCACCTCTTGAACTTGATTAGCACACTCACTTAGGGGACTCGAATAAATGTTCTTCAAGCTATGCCGCTTTTTCGCTTTTGGTGCACGAATAATGTCATCCATGCATTGACAGCAAATGTATCTATTACGCTACAAGATAATTTTATTGTAGGTAAAAAACTTATTTATTAAATAAAATTATAAAAACTAACAGAACTCAGTTCAAGTACTCCTATATTTTGTTGAACCTATTCGCTTTTACGTATTATAATTTCTAAACTTACTAAATCACATATGTTTAGTATTAAATCTACCAGTACATTTTTCCCTGACTTGAGTAAAGGGTTCACGCAAACGAACATTGCTCCAATTTGCGTGAGAGCTCCTGAGGTGAATGATGAAGCCGGACTGGCGATAAAAATGTAGGGAATGAGAGAACAGGTGTTGCTTTTTTGGGGGTCGCCATGTAATCCTGGTAATGGGAGCCTGCTTATGTGGTGCTGCTACACTGTGTAGTGCTGCTACACTGTGTAGTGCTGCTACACTGTGTAGTGCTGCTACACTGTGTAGTGCTGTTACACTGTGTAGTGCTGCTACACTCTGTAGTGCTGCTACACTGTGTAGAGCTGCTACACTGTGTAGTGCTGCTACACTGTGTAGTGGTGCTACACTGTGTAGTGCTGCTATACTGTGTAGTGCTGCTATACTGTGTAGTGCTGCTGCGCTGTGTAGTGCTGCTACACTGTGTAGTGCTGCTACACTGTGTAGTGCTGCTGCGCTGTGTAGTGCTGCTACACTGTGTAGTGCTGCTACACTGTGTAGTGCTGCTATACTGTGTAGTGCTGCTATACTGTGTAGTGCTGCTATATTGTGTAGTGCTGCTGCGATGTGTAGTGCTGCTACACTGTGTAGTGCTGCTACACTGTGTAGTGCTGCTACACTTTATAGTGCTGCTATACTGTGTAGTGCTGCTATACTGTGTAGTGCTGCTGCGCTGTGTAGTGCTGCTACACTCTGTAGTGCTGCTACACTGTGTAGTGCTGCTGCGCTGCGTAGTGCTGCTACACTGTGTAGTGCTGCTACACTGTGTAGTTCTGCAACACTGTGTAGTGCTGCTACGCTGTGTAGTGCTGCTATACTGTGTAGTGCTGCTATACTGTGTAGTGCTGCTGCGCTGTGTAGTGCTGCTGCGCTGTGTAGTGCTGCTACACTGTGTAGTGCTGCTACACTGTGTAGTGCTGCTAAACTGTGTAGTGCTGCTATACTGTGTAGTGCTGCTGCGCTGTGTAGTGCTGCTACACTGTGTTGTGCTGCTACACTGTGTAGTGCTGCTACACTGTGTAGTGCTGCTACACTGTGTAGTGCTGCTACACTGTGTAGTGCTGCTATACTGTGTAGTGCTGCTATACTGTGTAATGCTGCTGCGCTGTGTAGTGCTGCTACACTGTGTAGTGCTGCTGCGCTGTGTAGTGCTGCTACACTGTGTAGTGCTGCTGCGCTGTGTAGTGCTGCTGCGCTGTGTAGTGCTACTGCGCTGTGTAGTGCTGCTACACAGTGTAGAGCTGCTGCGCTGTGTAGTGCTGCTGCGCTGTGTAGTGCTGCTACACTGCGTAGTGCTGCTACACTGTGTAGTGCTGCTATACTGTGTAGTGCTGCTATACTGTGTAGTACTGCTGCGCTGTGTAGTGCTGCTACACTGTGTTGTGCTGCTACACTGTGTAGTGCTGCTATACTGTGTAGTGCTGCTATACTGTGTAGTGCTGCTGCGCTGTGTAGTGCTGCTACACTGTGTAGTGCTGCTACACTGTGTAGTGCTGTACTGTGTAGTGCTGCTGCGCTGTGTAGTGCTGCTACACTGTGTAGTGCTGCTACACTGTGTAGTGCTGCTACACTGTGTAGTGCTGCTATATTGTGTAGTGCTGCTACACTGTGTAGTGCTGCTACACTGTGTAGTGCTGCTACACTGTATAGTGCTGCTACACTGTGTAGTTCTGCTGCGCTGTGTAGTGCTGCTACACTGTGTAGTGCTGTACTGTGTAGTGCTGCTGCGCTGTGTAGTGCTGCTACACTGTGTAGTGCTGCAACACTGTGTAGTGCTGCTACACTGTGTAGTGCTGCTATATTTTGTAGTGCTGCTACACTGTGTAGTGCTGCTACACTGTGTAGTGCTGCTACACTGTGTAGTGCTGCTACACTGTGTAGTGCTGCTACACTGTGTTGTGCTGCTACACTGTGTAGTGCTGCTACACTGTATAGTGCTGCTACACTGTGTAGTGCTGCTGCGCTGTGTAGTGCTGCTACACTGTGTAGTGCTGTACTGTGTAGTGCTGCTGCGCTGTGTAGTGCTGCTACACTGTGTAGTGCTGCTACACTGTGTAGTGCTGCTGCGCTGTGTAGTGCTGCTACACTGTGTAGTGCTGATACACTGTGTAGTGCTGCTATACTGTGTAGTGCTGCTATACTGTGTAGTGCATCTGCGCTGTGTAGTGCTGCTACACTGTGTAGTGCTGCTACACTGTGTAGTGCTGCTGCGCTGTGTAGTGCTGCTACACTGTATAGTGCTGCTACACTGTGTAGTGCTGCTGCGCTGTGTAGTGCTGCTACACTGTGTAGTGCTGTACTGTGTAGTGCTGCTGCGCTGTGTAGTGCTGCTACACTGTGTAGTGCTGCTACACTGTGTAGTGCTGCTATATTGTGTAGTGCTGCTGCGTTGTGTAGTGCTGCTACACTGTGTAGTGCTGCTACACTGTGTAGTGCTGCTACACTATGTAGTGCTGCTACACTGTGTAGTGCTGCTACACTGTATAGTGCTGCTACACTGTGTAGTGCTGCTGCGCTGTGTAGTGCTGCTACACTGTGTAGTGCTGTACTGTGTAGTGCTGTTGCGCTGTGTAGTGCTGCTACACTGTGTAGTGCTGCTACACTGTGTAGTGCTGCTGCGCTGTGTAGTGCTGCTACACTGTGTAGTGCTGTTACACTGTGTAGTGCTGCTATACTGTGTAGTGCTGCTATACTGTGTAGTGCTGCTGCGCTGTGTAGTGCTGCTACACTGTGTAGTGCTGCTACAATGTGTAGTGCTGCTGCGCTGTGTAGTGCTGCTACACTGTGTAGTGCTGCTACAATGTGTAGTGCTGCTACACTGTGTAGTGCTGCTACACTGTGTAGTGCTGCTACACTGTGCAGAAAAAATTATATTTGTTTCAATATAACCTGGTACACATAATTTCCTACACTAGTATTTCAAATGAGATATAACTAATACCATGACGCAGTGAAGGTTACATACGGTCATTCCGGCACCCATTTCCGACACCTGGGTACTGCGAGGAATTGTTCAGTTCTTCTTTTTCCCAACGGGGAGAATCACCGGTTGGCACTGCCGAGATTTGAACTGCCGACCCTTCCCGTCAAGGGCACTGATACACCACATGACGCAACACCGGTGCACAAGATAACGCAACACTGGTGCACCACATGCTGCAACACTGGTGCACCACATGACGCAACACCGGTGCACCACATGACGCAACATTGGTGCACCACATGCTGCAACATTGGTGCGCCACATGCTGCAACATTGGTGCACCACATGACACAACACCGGTGCACCACATGATGCAACACTGGTGCACCACATGACGCAACACCGGTGCACCACATGACGCAACATTGGTGCACCACATGCTGCAACATTGGTGCGCCACATGCTGCAACATTGGTGCACCACATGACACTACACCGGTGCACCACATGATGCAACACTGGTGCATCACATGACGCAACACTAGAGCACCACATGACGCAACACTGGCGCACCACATGCTGCAACACTGACGCACCCCATGAGGCAACACCGCTAGTCAGCACCACATTAGAAGAGACCCGAGCTCATTAGCGCGTTCACACAGCAACGTAAGGGGTTACTGATGAAAGCAGCACTACGTGCCACGACGGAAGCCATGAAGCTAAAGCTTTAATTTGTCGTAATCTTTGTACAGTCTTGCGTGTTCAAGGAAGGTCAGCGTGTGCTAAAATATTGCACTCGTTATTTTAATGATCCATGTTGAAGAAAATGGTTCCAAAATTAATTATTCCCTGCAGCGTATCATTGTTAGGGTTAATTGCACAGCGCGATGTTGTAAAAGACAATTTTAAAAATTACCGTATTTATTTATTGAGTTCCGTGATTGTCAGACATCATTCGCCCATGAAGTTTGTATGCCCAACTAACAACTTGAATAAATAGCGAAACTAAGCTTCAGACATCAAGTTTAAAAGCCAAGCAAATACGTAACTCGAATGAATGGTAAAAAATTAATATGAAGATGTTACATGGATGAATAAATTAGTTATTTATAATTTCAATACCAATATTGAAACTAAATATTCTTCATATGCGGTTTTTAAATCATCTCATGCTCTATCGGGACTGACGTTGAGCTCATAAATAAACGATTTTTCACTGCGTTACATATTGACTATCGTCATGTTGGCAAATATCACCTTCAATTACCTGCAAAAGTCATGCTTTCTTACACATTATGTGAATTTGGCTGATTTCTTGGACCTCTTGGATACCGAAATAACGAAGTCAAGAGCGCGTCACACAAACTTTCAGAGTTCACAGGGTCACATGCACGGCTAAAACCTAAAGGCAATATCGGGTGCAACAGTGAACGAGTTGAATCAGTGTCAGTGTCTCTGTCAATGTGATCACAGGTGTAACTTCGTAAGATTTTTCGTTATGAATATGATAATATGCGTCCTAATATTTCAAGAAGGCTTAACTAAAATGCCACATATAATCTACCATAATGTGATGATACATAATATATACTATTGTATTTACTGTTAAATATACTTCATATTTTTTTGAATGATTAAATAAAAAGTTAAAATATCATTTGCTCGTATCCAAGCTAATGCGAACTCTATTATCTCGATTTAAATGTTCGCATTCATCTACTTTTTCCCGCATGCATCAAGCACTAATGCCGGATAAAAGAAGGCTTCTTGTAACTGATGTTTAAGGTAAATAGTGAAGCTGAATGAGCCATTGTCCAACATAAGTTCACAAAGTAAATTCGTTAAAAAGTGAAAATCGCCGATCGCCTAAAACGAACTGTATTTCATTTCCTTATTTGCGACGACAAAACGTTACCCATCATTATATGTAAAATTTCATGGTTTTCATAAAAAAACAGAGAGCAATTCCTGATACGGCGCTCAATAATTTCGTGAAAAAGCTCTCATGTATTTGAGATCATCTACTATTCAAACGAGGGAGGCAGGTTCCTGTACTGATTGTAATTTGCACCTCCGTTCTTTCGCCTAAAAACAGCCAACGAGCATATTTTTTGGTTATTTGAATGACCTTGCATGATCCCCTAATGGAATCAGGGACGTGGTTTGCGTGCGAAAACTCTGCGGCATAATCACGCCCATTTTCCCATGTCAGGGTACATCAGCTCAGATTATTGAAGATCACGTACGCCAAGTTTGTTTCATTTAAGCCCGTGGAGGCTTGTGTATATGAATAAAAACTTTGTTGAGCTTTGCTGTCACTAGCTCTGTCTGAGTTGCAGTGTTTTAAAGGAGACGTGCTTCTCTGCAACAAAACGTCGTAGACTTTGATCGACCCAAGAGTGGTGCAATTAGGCTTTCTCGTCGTTTTTATCATCCTCGCTAATGAAGGTGAAACCTTACGAACGGTCTGCCCTCCTCACGTTGACGGAACTCGAAAAAGTTGCTTAATTGCGTTCAGGAAAAAAAGAGACGAGGAAAATTTCGAGAGTGAGCCTAAACCATGAAAAATACAGTGCATATGTCGGCATATGGAGTCAAAGGCGACCTAACTGCATCGGCGATATAAAATTAAAATATGCATATGTTATTCAAAAATTATTTCAGGTTAATGATTCGTGGGACGTGTTTTGATTGGGTATGAAATGTGCGTTCCGAGATTGTGAATTGCGATTTTGATGAAAATGAGAGAGGAGAATTTGGGTAAATAAAAACTGGAAAAATCAGGCTCTTCAGAGGTTGAAGAGTACACGAATTGCTAGCGCGATCAAATAGCTGTTTTGGGGATTTATAACTTTATTAATTTACATGAAAAATATGTGCTTCTTACGAAAACGAGTAGATGAAATTAGGCTATTAAATCTTGCAGAGCCAATACTTAGCCTACACTGCCAATAATTTTTTTTTTGCGTTGGGGAGCTGGGAGATCAAAAATGTAAAGTGTGTCACAAATCAGAGGTCAACCAGCGAAGGCAGGGCTATCGAAATGTTTTTGCTGACCAAAGTTGGAAAATTTAGTCATTTTACTAATATATTTTACCACAAAAAGGGCTCAGAATCAAGTCACTCTTCAGGTTGTCTTGTGCTTTATGCTTTTTATAGAGCAATGCAGTGGGAAAATTGTCAGATATTTATTTTTTTAATTAAAAAGCATACAAAAGAACCCGAGCCTCGAGCCTCGTTATTCATTCATAAGACTTAGCTCTCACCCAAAAGAACAGCAATCTGTGCACTTGTCTTACATTGCTAAGAGAAGTAGCTCGGCCTAAATACTCTATCAACCTGCCTAAAAACGAACAATTGAAGACAAATTGTTAACGTCAATGCAACTTCATCCTAAAATTACAGCCCCTTGTGAACCAAGTGAATGAAGTTTTGACACCAGAAGTACATCAATCAATCAATTAATGAATAAATCAATAAATCAATCAATGGTGCACGCAGTGATGATGCTCATTTAGCACCTCAACTGCTCTATACGTTAAACTGAAATTTATGATTTAACTCCAATTATTATCATTTTTTCCAACATTCAACATTCAAATGGACAAAAAATGTTGAAAAATACGACTATCTGCCTTTAATTAAGCGGAAATATAAATGCAGTTTGTGATCAAAGGTGAATTGTCCACTTAATGGAATTCCCTCGGTGACCACCGGTGGGTCACCCAGCCGTCAACGTGTTACCTGGTAAATTGTATACCCTGCAGGTAACTCTGCAAGAATTTCTGTACCCTGTTAGAGTGACGTCAAAGAATACTAGAGTTACATAAAAAATACTAGAGTTTCGTAAAAAATACCTGAGTTTCCTAAAAAGTACTAGAGTTACATGAAAAATACTAGTTACGTAACAAATACTAGAGTTACGTAAAGAATACTAAGTTTACTTGAAAAATACTTGTTATGTAAAAAGTACTAGAGTTACGTAAAAAATATATGAGTGACGTAAAAAATGCTAGACTTACGTAAAAAATATCAGAGTTACGTCAAAAATACTAGAGTTATGGAAAAAAACTAGAGTTAGTCAAAAAATAATAGTTACGTAAAAAATACCAGTTGTACGACATCTTACACTAACTACAACATTCGCAACAGAAGTAGTTGTATTAGCTTTGCAATTATTTATTCAAAGTAGTTATTTATTCAAAAGAGTCGTAGTTATTCCTTCAACTAATAAGATGATTGAATCAAGTTACGAACGACTCGATACAACTGAAGAATTTTCAACCATCAAAGTTGAGGCTCGCGTAAGACGATGTTGTATAACTCGAGGATGAACTATACATGCAGTGAAGAAAAAAATACTTGCTGTTTCAAGAAGCGCTACTTAGGTGCATCATTGAATTCGCATTATTTTACCCGGCTAGAAGCTGGCGAGTCCATCAAATAATTCGCATTATCTTACGCTGCCAGAAGTCACTGTTGAAATCACGGGAGACGTTTCGATTTGAGCACGCGTTGTGAACCGCAGCGTTCTTTACACGTTAAGTGAGGCGGGTTAAACTGAAGTTCGAATCACAAATTAAAGTTAATTTTAGAAATCAATTTTGAAAAAAAACGTTTAATAGATCGAGTTTTCATTTATTTTTCGTAAAGAATTTATTTGAATTGAGTTTTTGACTACTGGTCGCTCAGCAGCGATATGAAAATTCCTTCAGTGACCACCGGTGGGTCACGTCGCACTCGAAGTGTTGATGCTCTCAGTGAGGTTAGCACAGCTGTGGACGAACATTTTTGCCGAGGAATTTCAGTCTCATGGAGAGATCATGAACGTACGAGACCCGTGTACTATGAATATTTACGGGTGTTTATCGTTACAGATCAGCCTTTAAACATGAAGCTGTTTAGTCGCTCGTAAGAAGCAAAGCTGTTTGTAGAACTCGTGAATTTAAACTTCCAGAATGTTAGCCATGCTGCGTCATTTAAATCCTCACCTGTATTTTTCTGAATAGTGTATTTTTTTCTTTCAATTCATTCCCTTCAAGTGGAGACACTTTAAAAAATACCAGCGTATGCTCGCCAATTTTCTAGGACGAGATGGAACATTTAAAAATCCTACAAGTGGATCAATTTGAAAAAAAAGAGCGAGCCCTCGAGCAGCATTTTCTAGAGCAAACTCTGCTAATGGAAAAATTGCATTGCTGGGGTAGTGTATCTCGGATTGTAACTAATGCATTAATTTGCAGCGGGAAATTACGCTCTTTGAAGCCATGAACACTGAGCTATTTTGCTTTGTAAATCATGCTTCGCTGAACTTTATCTTAGACATCCACTTCGAACATTTTACGATTCGATGCTACAACGCTAAGTGCATGCCTTGTGTTGCGATTCAGTGCTATGACAGTGAAAGTTTACCTTTCTTTATCGTTCAAATTACGGTAGTAGGAGCATGCCGTGTGCTGCGGTTCAGTGCTATGACAGTGAGAGTTTACCTTTCTTTATCGTTCAAATTACGGTAGTAGGAGCATGCCGTGTGTTGCGGTTCAGTGCTATGACAGTGAGAGTTTACCTTTCTTTATCGTTCAAATTACGGTAGTAGGAGCATGCCTTGTGTTGCGGTTCAGTGCTATGACAGTGAGAGTTTACCTTTCTTTATCGTTCATATTACGGTAGTAGGAGCATGCCGTGTGTTGCGGTTCAGTGCTATGACAGTGAGAGTTTACCTTTCTTTATCGTTCAAATTACGGTAGTAGGAGCATGCCTTGTGTTGCGGTTCAGTGCTATGACAGTGAGAGTTTACCTTTCTTTATCGTTCAAATTACGGTAGTAGGAGCATGCCGTGTGTTGCGGTTCAGTGCTATGACAGTGAGAGTTTACCTTTCTTTATCGTTCAAATTACGGTAGTAGGAGCATGCCGTGTGTTGTGGTTCAGTGCTATGACAGTGAGAGTTTACCTTTCTTTATCGTTCAAATTACGGTAGTAGGAGCATGCCGTGTGTTGTGGTTCAGTGCTATGACAGTGAGAGTTTACCTTTCTTTATCGTTCAAATTACGGTAGTAGGCGCATGCCGTGTGTTGTGGTTCAGTGCTATGACAGTGAGAGTTTACCTTTCTTTATCGTTCAAATTACGGTAGTAGGAGCATGCCGTGTGTTGCGGTTCAGTGCTATGACAGTGAGAGTTTACCTTTCTTTATCGTTCAAATTACGGTAGTAAGAGCGTGCCTTGTGTTGCACATCCAAAGTATGAAAATGAGAAAAAACTTTGCTTGTATTCTTGTTCGTTAAACCATGATATCCGTAAAAATATCAGAGTATTACTCGATCGGAGCAAACAAAATTTATAAATTGCACTCTTCATTTTATTTGCCTGGAAAACACGTAGAGGTCAATTATCAACTATTGAGTAACTTGATACAAATAAATAGCTTCTAACAGTGTTTGTGGTATATTCTGTTTCGAAACCCAGCTACCCAGTCTAACTCTTTCGCCGCATGCATGCATGTTTTTCCAAGTACTTAAATCACTTAGGCGGCGAAAAACATGCATGCTCCGGCCAAAAAGTTTTCTGGGTATACCCGCACGAAGAAACATGTTATTATAAATTCTGAATTTTATGCTTTGAGCCACCCATTATTACTTTTTCATTCATATCATGACGCAAAGAATACTTATGAGCAAAAAATAAGAAGAAAGCTAGCTCGTACATTTTGTGAGTAATACGTCTCAGAGGTAAGCTCTGCACCTCATCAAATGTTACAAAATGTCTTCGAAACATACACCATGAAGAAAATTCATTTTATAAGCCTGTATATTTTCTAAGCTCACAATGGTCCGCAAAACCACTCGGAGAAGCAGAGCAAAAAAATCTCAACTAAATGTAAACAATGAAATGTCATTGCCGCTCACTATAGATGGCGCTTCGTTGTTATCTTTGTCATCTCACGATCTCTTGAGTATATTCAACTTTTTTATCGTCGTAATTAGTGAGAAATATTCCAACATTTCAATCATGAATATTACATTCTCTTCGCTGTTGTAGGACTTCACATTATTTCAATTTAACTGACTCATTAGTATTGAGTTGTGAAGTTAGGCCTCATTGTATTCATTCGTTTTCTATTCGTTTTTATAAAGTTCGTTCACACAGCCTTCTTCCTCTACCTTTACTTCTCTCACTGAATACATCTTTTCATTCGTCAGTAAATGCATGTTTTCGTTCACTTGTCTGTCCCTCATTCATTCATCCGGTCATTCAAATAACAGGCAAACTGTTCACCTAGTAATTCGGCTGACTACTTATTGATCTACCTAATTATTTATCCGTCGATCCGTAGACCCAATTTTGACCTCAGTAAACAATCTATCTGTTCAATCATCCACAGAACTATCCGTCCAATCAAGTGTTCGCATACCCAACCATCCACTTAGACATATATTCAATCATTCGCTGAGGTTTCCATCAAGTAATTTACCCAACAATCCACCCAATCATCCGTCTAGCTGTCCTTCCAGCCAACCACCCAATTGGCAATGCAGTCATTCACTCATCATCCCATGATCTATCTGTTCTTTTACTGATTCCACCATTCACTCATCTATTAAAAGAAGTCAAAGTTCCAATTCTTGGTGATCTTAATTAAAAATAGGAAGACTAATGACACAACGCTTTGACTCATTTTGTACTAATTTTGTACTAATTGGATGACAAAATCGATAAAAGTGAACGTTTCGACCAACTAGCAGTGGTCATTCTCAACACTGTAAAAGTTAAGATTACAAATCAGTTATCATTCAGAAAATCACAATGGTAAAAACAAACATGAAATTAGAAAAACTTGCTAACAAACTATTTGTAGGGGATAGACAGACTGCATATCATTGAGCTTTTGCTTTAGTCTATAAATGAAAAGAGATTATAATATTCTGAGTTCTATTGGGTTACTTCCTCGGCCTAATACTTCAAAATCGGATAGTCTAACAGGCAGATCGCAATTTTCTGCATGTGTGCGTGTTGCAGAGTGAGAAGGTGCTGATAAAAGGTTATTAGTACGGTGACTTCGTCCTGCATGCTCAGCCACACGAATACGCAGGCTACGGGATGTAGATCCAAGGTATTTAGATGCACTACATCGTGCACAACTATGCTTGTATACAACCGAGCTAAGCATGCCTTTAGGAAGTTCATCCATAAATTTGAAAAAAGATCCAACTGACAAGGAATTGACAAGAATAAATTTAAAATCACACTGCGTAAAAACTTCGATAAAAGGAGGGATAGTTCAGATTTTAGTTTTTTCCGACTGAGCACCAAAGTACAATAGTGAAACGTAACATTGTTTTCTATCAACAGAGGCAACCGATGGAACATTTGTGCGAATAGAGGAGAGAAATTTTCTAATTGAGTCGTCTACTAGGCGAACAGGGAACCCATTCTTAAGAAAAGAAAGAAAGAAAAACGGTTTATTTCCAATAGAGATGGTACAAAAGTACCATCATTGGTTTTTAAAATATCTTAAAATTAATACACTTAGATGATACACACACACGAGTATTGAAAAACTCGTGTCACTAGTCAAAGGAAATGATTGAGGGCAATGAACTCCTAATCTAGCTTAATCTACATTTGATAATACATGTAATGATAATTGTAAGAGATAACACAATTTCATGGACGATGCATTTTCATTGTGGGGTGAAAACTCTTTCGACAGTTTACATGTACATGACATAAAACTTTGCAATTCTTGACGCTAGGAAATAATATATGAAATCGCTTGTTTCGGTCAATGTTCACAAGTGTCATTTTAAGGAAGCATGAAAAAGAAGAAAAATATATATATATATAAATATATATCCATATACACACATATGTACACATACGTATGCATGTGTGTGTGTGTGTGTGTGTATGTGTGTGTGTGTGAGTGTGTGTATGGATATATACACACATATACACACATTTGTACATATAAGCATGAGGACCAAGAAGATTATAGGTTTTGTATTTCTGATTCAACAATTTTAACATAACGGTCATTAGTTAACAAGCATTTTATTTTTATTTTATTTTATTTTAGCATTTAACAAAGTAGTTCTTTAAGAACATAAATTCCTCGTGAAGGAAACCAAATGTGCTGCAAACACTATAAGCCCCATACAGTAATGTTTTGATACCATTTATTTTGAATTTAAAACAGCAAAAGCTATCATCAATTTAGGAAA
This sequence comes from Morinoia aosen, assembly GCA_030386875.1. Lineage (NCBI taxonomy): Eukaryota > Metazoa > Arthropoda > Malacostraca > Amphipoda > Talitridae > Morinoia > Morinoia aosen. Next base: position 13,656,279 of record CM059559.1, on the reverse strand, counting down.
GTTCATTCACTCATCTATGCATCGATCAAATTTCTATCTCACCATCCACTCAGAGATTCATTCAATCTTTTACCCAGTGATTCGTCCAGTCATCTATTTATTCAACCATCCTCCCATCCCCCCAAGGTTCCATCCATCAATGCTTCTCATAGTTTTACCCATCCAGTGATTCATCCAATCATCCATCCATCCAACCATCCCCACATCCATCCACCCAAAGTTCAATCCTGTAATGTCGTGCCTAGTTCCATCAATTTAGTGATTCACCCGAACATCCAAACCCCCACCCACCCCCCCCCCCCCCCATCCAACCCTTACCTAGTTCCATCAATTTAGTGATTCACCCGAACATCCATCCCCTCACCCATCCCCGCAAGTCGCACCCACCAACGCCCTCGCAGCCAGGACGCGTCCCATGCAGAGCGGGGCAGCAGCAGCGGCGCCTCCACGATGGCACAAAGCGGCCAATTTAGGAAAGTTCATTTGCGGCGGCGGTCGTCAGCGTCTCATTTAATTAGCGGCCCTGCTCAAAAGAGAAGTTGTTCCTGCTGAGACTGGCAGAGGAGGCAAGAATCTCTTGTCCAGGGAGCTCTACAAGCACATCAAAGCTTATTGATGTCCCTGACTCAACTTTATTCTCCCGGCCCACACCTGCCCTCTGGTTCTCATTGGACCAGGACACCAGAGCTCAAAAGCCCAGGAAGATTTTAAGGGACAAGTCTGGCGAAGGAGCAATTTCCTCGTAATAATTCGAGGGGTTTCGTGTGGCATGGCCGTTAGTGTGACGTGTATAGTCCAGTGTGTTTCAATGTTGAAAAAATTTGACGAGAGTAAATGAAGATAAGTCCTCTTCTAGACAAGATTTCAGACGAGATAGTTTCAAAGGGTTTGATGTTGCCCTGGTTTGCAGAGTGTCTGATGTTTGCAATTAAATACACAGGCCGAAATTCAGTTCAAAAAGTAAATGAGTATCTGTATTTGCAATATTCTGTATTTGCCCAAAGTTCAAAAACGGCCAAGGATAACAACTAGGGTTGACAGTAATCAATGAATAAACTAATCAAATTTTATTACTTTGATGACCAAGCTTAGAACATAACGCATTCACGTGCAAACAAGTAAAACCAGTGAAAACCTACTGTATAATTTCAATAGTGCACTGTATCCAAAATTCTTTACCTCAGATTTTTTACAGACAATCTTAATCTTCATTTAGGAACTTCCGACGTGACACAGGGAGGGCGCGAGCAAACCAAGAGGTGCTTTGTTAGATTTTGCGGCCACAATCGCGTCCAGGCGAACACAAGAGAAATCTAACGCGAAAAGAAGCGGCGGAAAGACAGAAAATCCTGGTTCTCGAGAGCCTTGGTCCAGCTAATACTGGGCAATTTATCAGAGCTGCGCAAGTAATGCCCAGAGTTGCCAGATTGGTCTTTCTTTGACCAAAATTCCCCAATTTTGCCGGTCAGATAAATTAACCGTAAAGACTACTCAGCATCGAGCAGCCGTGTGGTGTTTCTGAGTAGGGAACTGTGCTTTGGTTCTGAGTGTGAGAGACATTTGTGGATAATTCATTAGAAAAATGACAATTAGAGTACTTTGTTCGAAAAAGGCTTGTTTGGCAACAACTCTTCAGAAAATGAAAAGCGCTTATTTTGCAACAATGCTTGAGAAAACGAAAAGCGCTTATTTGGTAACAATGCTTGAGAAAACGAAAAACGCTTATTTGGCAACAATGCTTCAGAAAACAAAAAGCGCTAATTTGGCAACAATCCTTCAGAAAACTAAAGCGCTTATTTGGTCACAATGCTTGAGAAAACGAAAAGCGCTTATTTGGCAACAATCCTTCAAAAAACGATACGCGCTTAATTGGTCACAATTCTTCAGAAAACGAAAAGCGCTTATTAGGCAACAATGCTTCAGAAAACGAAAAGCGCTTATTTGGTCACAATGCTTCAGAAAACGAAAAACGCTTATTTGGCAACAATGCTTCAGAAAACGATGCGTGTTCCATTTTCGCCCAGTCCATCTTGCGTCCAAATTAGCAGAACGCTGGCAATATTCTTGAGGAACCAATTTCCTTGATGCCCAAGTTTATTTCTGGTAACACTCAAATGATTTTCATTGTACATATATTTTCTCCTAGGAGTACCGAACAGTAAATCGAAGAAATTTTCACGTTAACGAAAACGCCGGTCCATCATTAATTATTATGCATATTTATGATATCAAATGATCGTAATAATAATGATCGTACTAATTTAGAACTTGCATCTGATTGAAATAATTGATCCTTCATTAATTATTATATTTATTTGTTTGATCAAATTATCATAATTGCACATTTTTTATCTATTTCTCTTTGGAGTACCGAAAAGTAAATCCTAGAAATTAAAACCCGCAAAAATTAATTATTCTATTTAATTTGAGTTAATAAATATTTGCTGAGCTTTCAATTCTAAGTCGTTTTTGACTTCGCGGCGTTTTCTGATGATCGTTTTGCCTTCGATTTATTTTGCGGAGTTTTTGAAGGACGCATTTGTAGTTTAGTTATATTACCACCAAACGAAAGTTATCACAAGGGCTTAAAAATGGTTAGATGTTCACTAATCAGTAAATACATTTATCAGAACTGAAAACAAATAGAAGTCTGCAGATCTCAAATTTTTTAGGCCATGACATTTATTTGTGTATGAGGAGTTCTGAACGAAGAAATACTGCATCACCGATTGCACAAAATTTCTTGCCTTCCAAATTATCACTATCTCTTTTCTTCTCGCCAAATTTTCTACCTATTAATACCCTTTATTCATAAACGTTCGGTATGAACTTACAGAAAGTCTTCAATGAGGTCCTCTATGCAGCTTAATACTTCAAGGAAACCTGTTGCTGGAATGAAACTTGACGGTCTGTCGTCTCTGGTGCAAGACGCCAAATGTTTTCAAGTTATTAAGAGAGGTACGAATAGGACAATATTGCTAGGTAAAGTTGACGTAATATTACAAAAGGCAAGTGAGCCTCACGATATTGGTTCCTAGATCGGGATTGATGGCATAGTCCAGCCGAGGCAATATCGTCCGGAAACGTGCCCCGCATGTTCCTCTTGGGTGTCGAGATCATATAAAAAATTCTCCGCGAGATTCACAGGAAATATCTCTTTTGCAGCGCCGTAAAAACAAACTGTAATAATAAACGAGAGTAGCCACATCGAGTTTTGATAGTATGCATTCATCATTTTCGTTCTGCTTTGCATTTTCGCTTTACTTTTTCATCTGAAAGTTGCGTTATTGGCTGATTCATAAGAAATATCTATTATGCGACACCGTGAAAACAAATAGTAATAATAAACATGAGTCGCCTCATCGAGTTTTGACAATGAGCATTCACCATTTTCGTCCTTTATTAGGTTTTCGTTTTACTTTTTCATCTGAAAGTTGCGTTGCTGGCTGATTCACAAAAAATATCAATTTTGCAACGCCGTAAAAACAAACAGTTATAATAATCAAGACTCGCTACATCGAGTTTTGACAATATGAATTCACGTTTTCGTTTTGTTTTGCATTTTCGCGTTATTTTTTTCAGCTGAACGTTACATTATTGGCTGGTGGTATGACTTCATGCATAAAATTTGCATCAAATACATTCGCTGTGTATTGAAACAAAGAACGATGCCAACTTTGAGAAGAGTTGCTTAGTAGAAAAAGGAAACATTTGGATGAACTTTTTAAGCCAGAGCTATTCTACATGTAAATGCTTATTTATAACCACAGAGGGTCAAATCATGATCAGCAGGACCAAAAACAAATATCAACTCTGTAAGGACATCGGTCCGACTTTCTTCTTGGAAAATTTTACTTCTCAGTTACTACTTCTGTGCTCGTAGCGTTGTGCCACATACGCTTGCCGCCCGGCACTACAGGTGAATATAGAAATATTTTTTCGTGAAATGTACTCCTGTGGTTTCTCTTTGTATATAATTCTTTGTGAAATAGCGGATAATGAAACAATGTATCGTCTTGATGTTTATGTTCTCGTTGAATTATTCATCTTTTCTGCTAGTCTTACTTGATGCCGGTTAAGAGTGTTTTCTATTTATCTGTCCAACAGGCCAGATATCGTTGAGACTGCGCCTCAACCCATATCGCAAATTCAGAACTGCTGTCGTATAACTGCTCAAGTATAGTTCATTAGTTTGTTCTACATGCGTTGTAATTTTCCTTGTTATGGACGGTTAAAAAACTCTTCGCTCCGTTTATAAAAAATACATTCCGTTCTCGTAAAAAAATTTCTACTATTATTTTACAAGCTCTGATAAGGATTACAAATTTCCAAATGTAGCAGTGCGCTGTGGAGGATTATTTCTCACAGGGCATTCCGCTAGACGCAGTAAAAAGAAAACCTTAAACGTAAAATTTGTTGTTGCCGGCACAAATAGAATACAGTGCATCGTAGTTTAATCTCCTGGTGAAGTAATTTTCTTTCAAATAATGCTTTATTCTAGAAACTTTTTCCGTAATTCCAATTGGTGTAAATAAAGTTTAGATTTTAAAAAAATTACCAGCTACATTTGCAATGCAAAATGGCTCATAAAATGCGTCAGATATTCGAATTAGTAATAAGAAAAAATTAAAAACAGGCTATCAGCAATCATTAATCAGCAGAGCCAATCGTCGCAGGATGCAACTTTTCTGTTTGCTATTCGTTGTGTGCTCGGACTCGGGCTGCAGAGGAACTCGTTATCTCAAATCATTTTTGCAAACAATTAAACGAATTGAAAACCAATTAGCTCATCAAAACTCGAGCAAAGTCACTTAATAATCCCCACTGTTGCATAGAGCAATGTTACAACATTTAGCTGAGGTTCATGAGAGTGAGATACAGTAAACCTGACGGTGAATGTTGATGATCAACCGATTTAAGCCGTCGTAGCGGTAAAAGTGACTGCAAAAACCCACTAATACATTGAGTTTTGTTACAATAGATTGAACTTTGCTTCACTTTCTGAGTTAACTACGAACTGTCCAAGCTGATCATTATTGGTTGTTCATAGTCATAATATCTGCAGTGCAGCAGCGTCAGGTGCACCGCTGTGACGCAGTAAATTGTCGGGAAGTTCGGCCCCTGGTGAGGTCGGAGTTCCCAAACTTGAGGCGTACGTCATGGGAATGTCTGTCGCGGGCGTAGGGCCTGCATTTGAGCCACTGCGTGCAGGCAACGCCTTCTGTGTAACTGAGGCCCCCAGAAACATACAGTATTAGGCGTCATTGACAACGAGTTATGTGAACCACGGTTCTCCCCAAATTTTTCTCTGTTTGGGGAGTGAGTTACTCTTACAAAAAGATAGCCCCAAAATTAATGAGTTGCTGAGAAAACAGGGGTTTTAAAGTCACTAAACTTTGAAGCAATTTACTGACGTTTTTGAAAAATGGCGCTTAATGCCGTCTGATTCTAGAAGCAACATCCTGCTCATCAAAACATCAAATTCAGAAGGATTCCGGTTTATTTCTTTAGTATAACAGCATCCTCCTTTGTGAACCTCAACTTGAGCGAATAAGAATTTATCCCACGTATTCACAATTTGAATCAAGTTCATTTTTAGTTGGTTAACTGAGACTAATTTTTAGCTGTACAAATGCATTGAGGCTTGCATAAAATTATGTAATAATCGGGGATCGAAGTTAGAGATTTAAGACTCAATAAATTAAAATGGCACGAACAACTAACATTCACGATCTATTTTACAGTTTAACATTGTGTGATATTAACGCAAGAATTCTTTTAGCGTACCCTTCTTTTAGAGTGTCGCGTCCACACGTATAAGAATTAGCGCACAATTTTATGAATTACGTAGCTGTGATTAACGGTGTCTTTATAACGAGCAGTTTTATTTGTCAAAAACATTGGTGTATCAAGCATCAATTTTATATTTAGGTGACTAATTGGAGATTAACGGATAACAATCAGTTCTGTTCTCAGTGTGCTTTGAATAATAAAAACACAGAGACAATTTTGTTTGTCCGATTTTTTTCACATCATCGATATATATAAGTACTGAATGGCTACGTAAGAAAATTATCATACACTGCTCATCTCCTTTAATGTGAAGCATCATTCTGCAGTTCAAGAAATGATTTTAAACTATGGAAAGCGTAGTCCTTGCTTTACGCGTCAACATTGAGAGAGCAGTAACACAATACTCAAATGTTACGCACGCTTACGTAGCTCAAAATCAAGTACATAAAGTTCAGTTCTTCTCTTAGCTACTCAAAAAAAGTGCACTTAAACTTTTGTTTTCGTGTATGAAAAGCTAAAAATAAAATCGCTACGTGAAAATTCCACAATTCACGATTCCAAAAAGAGAGCGCTAAAATTCTACTCGCATTAATCGCATTTCACCGACAAGCTAAATTGAATTTCTCGTTTTTTGAAGTGACTCAAACCCGAAATTCTTTTTGGTCTGCGGCAGCAACTGCCTCTCCCAGTTGGGTCAACATCGCACGCTGAGAGCTGGGGGCAAAGGCCGATTGTTCGATGCCAGATCCGCTGGAATAACAACTTTAGCTTAGCAGACTCCTTGACGCTCGACTGACGAGCTTTAAGTACACACCGAGACCGAACAGTCTTCTCGAGAGCCGCAGGAAGCCTTGAGATCTCGAGGAGAAAGAAAACTGACTCGAGTAAGCCACTCATTGCATTCTACTGATGTGGGAACTATTTTTCAATCACTTGCAAGCATAATTACATGAGAACACAATTAGAGAGATTTGGTTTCCAGAAATGTTAGGGGCTTGAGCGTCGAAATGTTAACGGTCTTTTGCTGCATCAAAGAACTCTCTCTGAAAGTTGCAAAGTTTGTTCACAGAAAACAAAACATGTTTGTGTTGATCACCAAAACTTCAAAGTTCGCTTTGCTAAAAAGTTGAATTTTGCAACTGAAGAAAATACAAATACTTTTGCTCATTAGTTTGTTGGATTCGGATTCCTCGTTTCCATATCTGAGGTAAATTAGTGAGCTGGGTTTTCGCATCGAGTTCTTTACGAAAGGAGCGGGATTAAAGAATGGCTTTGAAGTGCTGGCCAAACCGTCGGTGGAAACGTTAGAGTTGAACGTATGAGCATCGATAGTGAGATCATAGAGAAACGAAGCTTTAGCAACATCAAACGGGACTGAAAATAAACGCGGGAAATAAAAGGAAAATAGTTTTCAGACCTTGAAATTTAAGGGAAAATGAATACATAGCACAGAACCAACTAACTTACGTTCTGTATTATGACAAATCCATGTGTGAGAACTTTTATTTTACATTTGGGATATGACACAGATTTCTCTAAAAATCCCAGAGTTAAAGTATACACGGACTAATCACCATAAAAATAGACTATCCAATATCTCAAAAAATGATTCAACCTCAATAATTGAAGTATGATGGCTGACGTTCAAATTTACAATTACGCGAGATTTTATTGAATCTTTGTAGTGGATTTGCATTCGTAATCACCTGCAGCTTACGAATTTTGTATAGGATTTGATAGCCTTCATTGTACTAATGCAGAAGACAAATTCAGGTCCGCATCTTTTGTGTGAATAAATAGTTTAATGAGATACATGAACCGATTGAAAAATACTAAAAAATTCTGAAAAAATTAAATATAAAAGGTCTAGTGCAAAGAATATAGTTTCAATTTTGGGAAAGTTCCTCAAAATCATAGATTTTCAAATAGATATTAGTATAATCAATCTAATCACTCCAAACTACAATTTCGTTAAGCACTTATAGATCACCTACCGAACATATATTCCGTTCAGCCATTTTTATCCCTCAGCATTCGAACCTCGATAAATTGAAGATCAAACTTGGAAACACTGATAAAATTTCACTATTTCCCGCTCATACAAAGCGCAAGGCAGCATATCCTCCACAGAACATGGCAGAAAATCGTAAAACGCCCTCTTAAGGCTCAGAGAAGGCGTATCTTTGCTCCGTAGAATCTAAACGAGGCATGAACGCTCTATTCAATGAGCATTTCGGCACAAGCATTATTTTTTAGGGCTTTCGAAACCCAGACTTAATAGGACATTTTCGGTTGATTTTTGAGGCGAACTTTGGGAGAGCAGCGTTCGTTTTAAAGGCAGTTTGGCGCGGGGCAAGTTGCTCGCGCGATACTCGAGGATATCGTAAAGTTGAAGCCGCCATCACCTGTTGCACACTTTACGGCTTCCCTCCACACTTTAGCCAGCGAAAACTGTCCTTTGTTACGGCAGGAACTTTTTTTGGGAGCCTTACGGTCGTCCGCTCCGTCGATGCTCAACGGAACCGCGCCAATTTCTGCTCCCTTCGCCACAACTTTTCTTTGAGATAGAAAAATTAGTCTCATTATTGAACGCTCGCGAGGGAGGGCTCTGAGGAAGCTTTCTCCTGGCTCATCGACGTGGACTTGATGTTGAAAACGATGGTTTGAAATTGTTGTGAATTTATTCAACTATTCGCTGGCGCAATAGAATTTATTTTCCGTAGATTTCTCCTTAGAGATAATGACTACCTTTTCATGTTAAATAGTTCTTAAGTTGCGGTGATCTTAGTTTAAGCGTTCAATCGTTCTATTCCCACCACATAACTTCAAACAATGTTATTTGGTTCAGTGCGTTTGGTGTGTACGCAAATAATGCCCAATGGCCTCAGTATTGCTTTAATATAATACAAAATTAAATGTTTAACGCCCCTCGTAACCGCGCAAATGACTTCACTTCAATAACATTCCGATACAAGGAAATTCAGCGGTAGTCTTCGCTTTCTGAAGGCAGCAAATTCAGCATGCAAGCGTGCAAAAATCCTTCACTCGAAGCGTTCCTCTTTTTCTTCCACGGAGCGCTCGTTTTTTAGAATTAAAGAGGGTTTAATAAAACTCCCCAGGAACTTTTATTTATATCCGATTAGAGAAAAACTTCGCTCTTAAGAGGGAGCTTGCTGTTGACGTTTGTTATGAAGGCTCTCGTGCATCTAATGAAAAAGAACAAATGGAAGAAAGTTGTTCCGCACCTCCCGAGCGTAAAAAAGTTTTAACTCGATCATTGTTCACCAGCAGGCACTGCAGCATTGAAGAATAGCAAGCCTAAATGGGCTTTTGAATTTGTACACGTTTGCGGTTTATTTTTGGAATATCAGAGTTACAGACAGTGGATATTTCATTTTTAAACATAATTTTAAAATAATGAAAAACATATATCTTTTCCATTGACCTTCTCATTTGAATATGAAATGAATGCTCACAAGTTGTGACTTTTCGAAAACTAGAGATAGAAGTTTGAAATGTCGAATAACTTGGGACAAATGTGTTTAAGCTGCCAAAACAATTCAAAATTCGATTTTTAGAGTAGCTCGAGATTTTTGCACTTCTTATTCAGGTATTCGGTTGCCGCTCTAAAAAAAAATCATAAAAAAATATGATTTTATAAACATACCGTGCAGCCGAAAAAATGTTAACTGAAGTTATTGCAGGACATTTATCATCAATACCTAAACATAAGAAAATAAAACGTACAAATTCTGGGCCATTTTAAGCAAGACAGAGAAGAAGATCAGGTAAAATTCCAGGAAAGGTAACCACGTTAACTGATGCTACAATTTACATCGGGGTTGTACCAATGTTTCAGGTTTACTATATGCCTGCATATTAGAGTTATAATCCCTAAATATTTTTAGAATGCCATTAATGTGTGAAGACGACAAGTCAAATTTCCACAACAGTGTGTAGAGCAAGTAGGATTAATTTCAAGCCAAACGAGAGACAAAAAATGAAAAAGGTACTTCATTTAATGGCCAGCAACGTCAGAGCGATGGAATCGAGGGCCGTTGGTCCATCGCCGTCTCTTTAATTAATTGAGTTAATGGACAAAAGCGACCCGAAACTAAGCATCAACTGCGCCTTGGCTCTGTGTTACCGAAGCCAAAAAAGGAAGAGGAATTTGGAAGTCAAAATTTAGAAAAGTTATTCCTCAAACGAAACTTTAATGACGGAATTTTTATTCCTCACAACGTAAGTTATACACGAGTCATTTGTTTCCATCTTGATACAGTCTCGTGGCTTGAAGAACGTACTTTTTATTTAGTTTCGATGATTTCGATATTTTGCACAAGTGAAAAACAATCGCATTTCTTGCACTTGATTAGCATACTCACTTAGGTGGCTCGAATCAACGTTCTTCAAACCATGCAGTGTCATTGGGCCATGTGATTCGTTTTTTTTAACCCTTCCTTCCCTCTTTTACCAGGTGTCCCTGTTTTCTATAAGCACCCTATAGTAGAGCTGCGCACTGGTGAGTCATTCAGATGTTCAGAGTTTCAATTTTGATATTTTATTCCTTTCAAACAACCTCCAAAACTAACCGTTGTTTCAATCAAACTAAAACAACTGAAAAACTTATTTGTTTAGAAATCGTGACGTAGAACTACACGGCAAAAAACTGCGTGCAAGCCTAAGTAAAAGTCATTAAAACGTCTTCATTAAATGGACTTCCCTGGAGCCTGATCGTCTTGGACATTACAAGTGAAAGCCTCCCTCACTTTCTTTCCATTTCGGAAGTGGCCTGGGAAAGAAAGGGAAACTTTGCCTGGTCAAAAATAAGTGCGACCTGGAAGAGTTTATGCCCTTGATGAATGACTTCAAAATGAAGACAGACTTAACTTTTACTGCCTAGGATTGGTGCCCGGAGCTGCGCAGAAAAGTACCCAGCTCAATTACGACGACTTTTTTTAAGCGGAAGCCAGACTGCTGCTCGAGGAATTTTTTCAGGTAAATTTAAGTGAGTTTCAGCTTTTCCCAGCCATTAATCATGCGACGAGGGTCTGCTTCCGAGCAGAACGTCCTCCCTGCGAGAAACTCACGGAGGCAGGGGTGAAAATCATTTCTATTTTACTTCGAAATACATTTATCGTCCAGTGAATGTGGGTCACAACGAATTAAATACAATCTATGTCGCTAAAATTTCAATTGGGGCATAGTTTGGTGTGGTCACGCTTTTATCTTTCCTTTAATAGTCTTATAATGAAGCAATGCAGAGACAATTTTTCATCTGCTTATAAGAGCAACAGCATCGTGGCGACACAAGCATAATGTTAGCTTGCAGAGAAGCCTCTCAATTTTCTTGCTTCAACAGTCAACTAGTCATTCAGCTAGTGTGATGAAGGAGCCCACCACTACGTGAATGGAACCCACGAATGCGTGAATGGAACTCATCACTGTGTGAATGGAACCCACCACTGCGTGAATGGAACCCACCACTGTGTGAATGGAACCCACCACCACGTGAATGGAACCCACCACTGCGTGAATGGAACCCACCACTGCGTGAATGGAACCCACCACAGCATGAATGGAACCCACCACAGCGTGAACGGAACCCACCACAGCGTGAATGGAACCCGCCACTGCGTGAATGGAACCCACCACTGCGTGAATGGAACCCACCACAGCATGAATGGAACCCACCACAGCGTGAACGGAACCCACCAAAGCGTGAATGGAACCCACCACTGCGTGAATGGAACCCACCACTGCGTGAACGGAACCCACCACTGCGTGAACGGAACCCACCACAGCGTGAATGGAACCCACCACTGCGTGAATAGAACTTACCACTGCGTGAATGGAACCCACCACAGCGTGAATGGAACCCACCACTGCATGTATAGAACTTTCTGAAGCTAAAGCAAAGCCTACGTTATTCACTTATTTTCTCCAAATGCATAGGAAAACCTAATAGTATCATTGAAATTTAATCAAAATAATCGCTCAAAAGCTGTTATTTTACCTACAAAACTGATTATCATTAATAAAGGAGAGTAAAGATGAATAGATGGTAATCAAATAGAAATAAATAAAGGGATATCGTTTCATATAGGCGTAAGATTTTCAGGGGCTGTTTGAGTGTATGTGCGAATGTAGGATGCATTGAATTTATTCTTGAAAATTCGGTCGCTTCTATGAACATGATTTTCACCGAAACGCTCCGGCTTAGAGCGCGCATGAGAGGCCCGTTTGTTCATAAGATGCTTTGTCATTGTGGCGCATATATTTATCGACTGGGTGATAGAACTGGTCCTTTTAATTAACGTTCACAACTTAGCTTGATTTCTATGATAATAGAGAAATTAGGAATGAATTTAGAGTCAAACTTAAAAAGTAATTTTCTCACTCGCCTAATACGTCCACCTAAATCCTTCATTTAAATCAATAAAAATTGCTGATAAGCGTTTCAGAAGGATATTGACGTCAAGAGCTTCCACTAAAGCATTCAACCTAGATCGTCCGCCAAAAACTCCCACCAGAAGCTTCTGTGAGAAGTTTTCACAAAACGCTCCCCAAAAAGCTGCCACCGAAGCTACAGAAAACAAAGGCAGAGTTGGAGCAGTAAACTAATATATTTATGAGCCGTGAACAAATTTTGAACTTCGTAAGGGCTTAGCCGAGCTTTGAAAATTACCAAAACAGCGATCATTTTTCGCGAGTAACAATGGTTCACAGAAGAGTTTCTACAGCTGGATTCAATTCGAAAATTTTGTGTAGTGAAGAAAAAACTTATTTTCTAAGGAAAGGAGAACGTTATGGACTTCACATTTAGCGCAGGTGCTGCTCTACAATTCACGCTATGATTTTTCACTTGGCAAACTCCCATGAAATAGAGGAAGAGTCAGCAAAAACAAATCGTAAACATGAAAAATGGCCTTCAAATCCGCATCAACATTTAAGCGTTAATGTAGAACAGTTTCATTTCGCCAGTAAGATGCGCAGTACGGGAGCAGGTCAAAAATTCCCCATTTGAGATTTTTGCTAAATATCTTCGAATAATTCTTGAGAAAAATGACTTTAAAGAATCCAACTGGTCTTAACTTTCGCTAACTTTCGGTCGACGAGGATCGTGAGGGAGATGTCAACGCTCGGCAGAAAGGCGACTCCATCCTTCGTGTTTCTTGAGTAGTTCTGTATGTGAGCGAGTGATGTGGCTTGCTTTTAGCACGGTTGGAGGACCCATGCAGTCTTCAGACGGATAGTGTGACGAGCATTTTTGACGGCGTATTTTCCGGCCGTAATCGTGAGAGAATTCAAGTAATTAGCGACCCCTTTAGGCGCTCGTCCACTGAATTCCAGGCAATCTCTTTGAGAAGCAGACGATCTCCCGTAGAATTCCAAGCGATGTCTTCAGAAACCATGACGACCTTTTATAGATTTCTAGGCAATCTCATCAGGATTTCTTGCAATTCCTCTCTAAGTTCCAGTTGATGTTTGCTGGAACTCTAAGCAATGTCCTTCAGATCTCGATGACATTTTGCAGAAATATAAAAAAACTATTTCCTATCCTAGCAACTTTTACGCGTATCTATGCATTAAACTTTAATTCTTAAACTTTTTCTTGTTACGTTACAACACGTGGTACTGTGACGGTAATGGGTAAATTAAATATTTCCCACGTAAGCAATCTTCATGATTAATATATCCTCATGATTAATTAATATAAGAAATTAATATTGAGATTATTAATAGGAAGAAACCGATTATTTAGAGAATGAATAATAGAACCGGGGTTCATGAGAAATTCTAAGCCTTGATTAAATTTCGCATCATTCTAATTTTAAGTTCATTCACGTCAATGCCGACCAAAGACTAAGTTAATTATTTAAATTGCTTTGATCACCACCGGAATGATGCTCTGACGCGGCACCAGCACATAAGCTCTTCTACTGTAGGCGTGGGGCTGAAAGCAACATTTCCGTCTAGGGAACCAGCGAAAAATAATTCCACTAAGTTTTAAGTAGATTTACTTAAAGCACTAGTTTTTAAGAGGATCCTCGGGCCATATTTTGCCCCCGCGAGTTCCATGGGGGCCATTGTTTTTTTTTGTCGAAAAAGGATCCTTAGGTGATGGGTTATTGTGCCTTGAAATTTTATGGCGCTACGGACACTAGATCCCCCCCGTCCAAGGGGGTGTAAGGGGACCAAAAATTCTGAATTTTCGATTTCATGGAAATGGAAAATTTTCTACCGTACTTTTGTTAGAAATGTTCCAAGGGTTCTAAAACTGTATTTTTTTTGCTCTAGCATAAAAACTCAATGAGTTCTACTCTTTTGAAATGTCAATATAAAAACCAATAGCCTATATCCAATTTTTCAAAAAACTAATGCCTGAATCGAAAAAATTAATGAAAGAAATTGTGTTTCTTTTTATCGATTAGATAAAATGGCCAAATTTCATAAGAATCAGACTACAAAAAAGCTCATAATTTTCATAAAAAAGAATTTTTTGGGGGAAATTACATATCACAGCGTGGATATGAAGTAAAGCATGGAGATTATCGAAATGAAAATGAAAACAGCATTCAATAACATAAATTGTCGATTATATTACAATTCAGATAAAAAATTATTTAGGTCTTATTACTAACAAACCCTTATTTGTCAATATTCAAAAGAATAGAATTCTGTGGGTTTTTATGCTAGAACAAAAACAAAGACAGTTTTAGAATCCTTGGAACATTTATAACAAAAGTATGGTAGAAAATTTCCCAATTGCACGAAAAAAATTTTTATCAAGCTCAAAACCCAAAATTAGTGTATATTTTAGTTAGTGATCAAATATAGCATATAAAAAACGAAAAGTTATAAACGGATAATTTGCTACCATACTTTTGTTAGAAATGTTCCAAGGATTCTAAAACTGTATTGGTTTTGTTCTAGCATAAAAACTAATTGACTTCTATTCCTTTGAAATATCCATAAAAATGTACCAAAAACTAATTTTTTTGTATTTTTCAAAAAAATAAAGCCAAAATCGAAAAAGTTACATGATTACATAAAGTTTACTTTCAACATATACATATAATGGCCAAATTTCAAACGAATCGGATGAAAAAATTGAAATTTTGAAGTGATCCCCTTAAAAAATATTTCAAGACCCCACATATTCATCTTATATAAAAAGAATCATACTGAGATTTAGAATTTAGAATAAAATAATTTAGATTTAGCGAAATATTTTTTGGGCGATGAATGTATACGTCTGTTCTTGATGACGACTTTTTTTAATTAGGTTTTTTGTTCACCAGTCCACCTAAAGAATTATTCCGAAATGCACACGCCTCCATTGACAAAAAACAGCTGCAAAGGCAACACTGAGACTTGTGCCGTATCCAAATATTATTTTGAGTCTTTTAAACTCTTCGTTTACCATAATAAATATAATTGGTTGAATAAGTAGGCGGATAATACTCCTAAGTGAATGAATAAATCCTATCAGTGAACAAATAATTCCGATGCGCAAAAGAATAATTCCTGAAAGTAAACGAATAATTCTTATAAGCAGCCGAATCATTCTATAAGTACGCAAGCAAGTGCTTTAAGTGAACGAACAATTCTTTTCAGCAAACGAATAATTCTTTTCAGTAAACGAGCAGTTCTTGGAAACAGTCGAATTATTTATATTAATAACGAATACTTCAAGCAAGCGAATGATTCCTGTATCAGTAACGAATAATTCCTTTAAAGTAAACGAATATTTTCAATAAGTGGACAAATAATTCCTATATGAATAAATAATTTTTTTCGTAAACGGTTATTTCTAATAAGTGAACAAATAATTCCTATAAGTATCCAACAATTCCTTTCATCAAACGAATATTTCCAATAAGTAAACAAGAAATTATTTTAGGTAACGAACAATTCCTTCAGGTAAACGAATACTTCCTATAAGTGAATAAACAATTCCTATAGGTAACGAACAATTCCTTACAGCAAACGAATATTTCCAATAAGTAAACAATAAATTCTTTTAGGTAACGAACAATTCCTTCAGGTAAACGAATACTTCCTATAAGTGAACAAACGATTCCTAAAGGTAACGAACAATTCCTTTAGGTAAACGAATACTTCCTCTGCGGTTGCGGCACTCGCCATGACTGAGTCACTCAGCACAGCCTACCACACTCGCAGCGACTCGCTGCAGCGCACAAGCTCCCTAATGAAGGCATCAGATTGCTAAGTCCCGTAACAAGCACAACTGATACGCCGTCTGTCGGAGACGCACAATACGTGAAACTTTACCATCGAATAACACAGAGCACTGAGCCTTGTAAGGCACTGCTCACATCTCTGTCTGGCCGACTCTCAGAGACTGCACAGCGCTCTGCTGGGTACTAAACATCGTTTTGATGGAAGGGAAACAGTGCTCTGCTGGACACTAAACAGCGTTTTGATGGAAGGGAAGAAGCACTTTGCTGGACACTAAACATCGTTTTGATGGAAGGGAAACAGCGCTCTGCTGGACACTAAACAGCGTTTTGATAGAAGGGAAGCAGCACTTTGCTGGACACTAAACAGTGCTCTTCTGGACACTAAATAGCGCCTTGCAGGAAAGGAAACAGCGCTCTACTGAACTTAAAGCTTCGCTTTGCTGGACACTAAATAGCGCTGTGCGGGAGACTAAACAGGGCTCTGCTGTTCTCTAAACTTCGCTTTGGGTATCACGATAACCATGTATGAATAGCAATTAAGGATCTCTATGCTAAGGTATTTGAATGCGTTTTCCGCTTTTATTTCAATACATGTGTGCCCTAACAAGAGTGTTTTTCAACTAAGCTTTGCGAGGAATATGTTTTCTTAGCTACTTTTATTCAAATGCACTGTCGAAATCAGATTACGTAACGGAAGGAACTCATTTTTGTTGTGCTTTCCTGTCGATCACTTTTTGTTTCGACATTTTACAAGGTAATACGATACCGATGTGTAATTATCAACTAGGATGTTAATGTTAAAATATTTTAAAAACCAATGTTAAACATTTCATGTTTTAACTCTATTGGAAATGAACTGTTTTTCTTTTTCTTTCTTTTCTTTTTTTGCTGGACACTAGTGTTATGTGAACTGAAAGCTACAGAGTGCAAAGATGGTGACGCTGCTCAGCAACACACGCAACATCAGAAGTAGTGTTGAGGGTAAGTGAAACATGTTTCCTTCAATACAAACCATAGTACAAAATGATTGTTATCATTTGCATCACATTCAATAACCCCGCACTGAGGAGTACTGTTTTCATTTTCGTGGCATAACCAAGATTTATGTTACATTGAAATTATTAGGTAGATTCGTATTTAGACCATGATTTCTCTTGCATTAAAACAAGTAGGTAGATGATAATCTACGGTAGCACATGTCGGTTTGTATTTTTACAAAACTTAACTATGAAAATAATAGCGAGGAAAAAGGCTTTGAAACTTAGCAATTTTTATTAAAAGCTTTACTGGTAAAATTGAACGTTTCGACTCAAAGAGTCATTCTCAACAAATTTCTCTGGAAAAAAAACAAATAAAATATTTACATATTGACAATATCGAGAAAACAAGAAAACTTAAAAGGAAAGAATACTTTAAAAAAAATCAAATTCCTAAACTATTTGCAAAGGAAAAGCGGATTGGGAGTCATTTAAAAAAGGCTTGCTTTGTAAAATATAAAGAGATTCAATAATGCGCAAATCAACAGGGTTTGAAGCAGCTGTTAAAATGTTAAAGTCCTCTAATTTTATAGGAAGGTTACAACTTTCAGCATGGATTCTTATGGCTGAGTGAGAAGGAGCAGCAAGAATCATTTAACGTGCAATGAATTTACAATTGAGAATTCAAAATCTTTCGTTAATCTAGTCACTACAGTACCTAATTTTCATACGGCATCGTTTGACGTCAAGAATCTTTTTACAAATTTTCCTTTAAATGAAACTATTGATATCATCTTAAACTGTTTGTTCGAAAGCGTAGATACTGTTCTGGGCCTAAGTAGGGCATTGTTCAAGACTCTCCTTCAGCACTCTGTTCTGAACTCTTTTTTTTGTTTTTGACAATAAATTTTATCAACAGTTGGACGGGTTAGGTATGGGGCTACCGCTTGGTCCTACTTTTGCCGCTATTTTTATGTGTTTTCATGAGCATCAATGGCTTAGAGATTGTCCAGAGTTTAAGCCTTTTTTATACAAGAGATATGTTGATGATACCTTTTTATTGTTTCTTGATCGGTCTCATTGCTCTCTTTTCCTCGACTATTTGAATTCTAAACATCCAAATATTACCTTTACCCTAGAAACTGAACAGAACGGTAGCATTTCTTTCCTCGATTCTTTAATTACAAAAGATAGTATTCATTTTTGTAGTTCAGTTTTTCGCAAATGTAGTTTTACCGGTCTTGGAACCAGTTTTTTTGGCTTTTGCACCTTTCAATTTAAAATGAACGGTATTAAAACGCTATTATTAAGGGCCTTTGCAGTTAGTTCTAACTTTAGCAATCTTCATAAGGAGTTTACTTTTCTAAAAAGGTTTTTCCATTCCAATGGTTTCCCAATACAACTTTTTGAGACTACCCTGAGGAATTTTTTCAATCGAATGTACCACCAAACTTCGGCTGTTGCTACTGTAGAAAAGAAAGATTTGTATTGTATCCTCCCTTTTTTCGGTCAGCAATCGGAAAAATGAAGAAAGAATTTTACGTACTTTTATCCAAATATTTCACACATGTTAACTTTCATTTTGTGCTTCTTAATAAATATCGAATTGGTTCCTTTTTCAACTACAAAGATAAACTTTCGAAAGGTATGCTCTCTTCTGTAATTTATCGACACAGTTGCGCACAGTGTGCGTCGGAGTATGTGGGTTCTACCACTAGAGCCTTACATATTCGCGTTGCAGAGCATGCCGGCCGAAGTTATCGCACAAACCGTCCTCTTGCTGCTCCTTCTCACTCAGCCATACGAATCCATGCTGAAAGTTGTAACCTTCCTATAAAATTAGAGGACTTTAACATTTTAGCAGCTGCTTCAAACCCTGTTGATTTGCGCATTATTGAATCTCTTTATATTTTACAACGCAAGCCTTTTTTAAATGACTCCCAATCCGCTTTTCCTTTGCAAATAGTTTAGGAATTTGATTTTTTTTAAGTATTCTTTCCTTTTAAGTTTTCTTGTTTTCTCGATATTGTCAATATGTAAATA
Source organism: Morinoia aosen (assembly GCA_030386875.1). Taxonomy (NCBI): domain Eukaryota; kingdom Metazoa; phylum Arthropoda; class Malacostraca; order Amphipoda; family Talitridae; genus Morinoia; species Morinoia aosen. The sequence goes on along the minus strand of CM059559.1, from coordinate 13,637,258 downwards.
TTTTTTTTTTCTGTTTTTTTCCAGAGAATTTTGTTGAGAATGACTCTTCGAGTCGAAACGTTCAATTTTACCAGTAAAGCTTTTAATAAAAAATGCTAAGTTTCAAAGCCTTATTCCTCGCTATTATTAACATAATCTACGGTCAAACGGAGATCTTGATGGCACGCGATAGAACGGTATCGTAATATGACCATTACACTCGTTCGAGCACTCAGCCATTCTTACAAACGTCAAACTCATATCCCACTTGATGTAAATCTCGGCGTGTGGGCGGCAGAGCGGCTTCATTTCATTCGTTGCTATAGTTACCATTGCGCGTAATGGCCGCGACGCTGGAACAGGTCGCCGCATATCGCAAAGCACGAGCTCGCACTACAATGAACTTCTGCTGGTCTTACGGGGAACTGTGTGGTATTAACGCACTGACTGCGGTATGACCCACCGGTGGCTCGGGCTTGAGTTTTCCTGCTATGAAATGATCCATCAATGGGTCGTTTGAAAATGTTTTAACAATGTGTTTAATTTTATTTAATGGATGCAGATAATGTTTGTTATTTATAAAAAAAATCAATAACATGTGAATTTTAATTTGAGTTGAATACTGAACTGCAGTTTAACCCATCGCAGTCAGTGTGTTCATACAGTTACAATCCCTATTTCAGTACAACATGCGTTAGTCGTGTACAACTGTACATGTTGGTTAAATGTAAGCGAACATACTGAATTGCAGAAAAGTAAGGCGTAGATAACAAATACTCTTTGATTAGATTTCTAACCGCTACTCTACAATTTCCATTTCTATACAAAACTGATTGCTTGCACAGCAAAATTCCTCATCAGCTCGCAGAGAAGGTCAAAAAGGAAAAAAATGTATTAACTATGCGTAAAAATCGACCATTAAAGCTCAAAAATTAACAGACACCGTGATAGTGATGCAGAAGTGCACTGGAAAAGTTCAGAAGTAATCCAAAATTGCAACACCCAAATAGCAAGCAAATCAGTCCACTCATGGAGTGAGAGCACGTTTACGGAGCTCAAACTCGCCTACATCAGTCAGTCAGCTTAAATGAAGGCAGCAGTAGGGCACTCGACATCTGAGAACTTACGAAAGTGTCTCAGTCTGACTTTGAAATTTCATTCCACAGTGTCAGCAAAATTTTATCATATTCTTGCTTGCATCTCGTTAGGAAAAGACCTCAAAATATGCAAGGATCATTTATCAGATTAAAATATTCTTTCAGGGTCGGGTTTTGGGAAGAGCTTGGAGAGCCAGCTCGTTACTGGCGCTGGCCGCTTTTGCAAGCCGGCAAAATGGAACCTGGAAGTCAAGTAGACCAGGGTTGTCAAACTGGCTTTTTCTGACCAAAATTCCCAAATAAAGTCGCTTTCAAATGAAATTTAACCATGAAGATTATTCAGCGTCTGGCAATTCTGCTCTTTGTGGGCAAATTTATTTGGAAATATACCAAATTTGAGAATTTTGGCTTACAGGCAGTCCAACCATGCAACCCTGGGCAGAACGTTCTCCACGCTTTAAGACGGCACCAAATTTAAACATGAATTTCTTCGAGCTAATCCAGTGAAAGACATAGATCAAACAACGTATGATTGCACCGAAATAGTAAATGATTTCCTTCGAGATAATTCATAGAAAAACGGGGATCAAAACTTAGAATGGCACCGAATTAGAATATGAATTTCTTCGAGCTTATTTACAGAAAAACATATAGGTCAACAAACTTATGATGGCAT